>OX387242.1:201337841-206137841 GCA_947561735.1 Cenchrus americanus | reverse complement strand
GGGTGTGCGACCATGCATCAACTCATAGCATGTTTTCTTCTTGTGCACTCTGAGGTAGATCCTGTTCGACACATAGCACGCGGTATTCACCGCCTCAGCCCAATACCTCCTCGGAGTCCTATGCTCATCAATCATCGTCCGAGCCATCTCGCACAAGGTCCTGTTCTTCCTTTCCACAACACCATTCTGGGGAGGCGTATACGGACTCGAAAACTGGTGCTCAAGACCCAAGTCATGGCAAAAGGTTTCGAAACGAGAGTTTCTGAATTCCGAACCATTATCACTGCGGATAGCTCGTATGGCATCTCCGTGCCTCTCGTTCCTCAACCTCAAGACTAGATCTCGAACAAAACCAAACGTCTCCCCCTTATCCTCGAGAAAGAACACCCACGCATACCGAGAATAGTCGTCCACCACAACAAGGACATACCACTTCCCACCCGCGGATCGCACACGAGCCGGGCCAACAAGGTCCATATGGAGCGGCTCGCATGGACGCTCGGTCATCACATCGGTGAGAGGCGGGTGAGAAGAGGCTACCATCTTGGCATGCCTACACGGCGCACAAACCAACTCTTTCTCAAGCCTCAACCGTGGCAATCCTCGGACCAAATTGAGTTTACTCAAGCGAGACAAAAGGTCAAAGCTCAAGTGACCCAACTTCCTATGCCACTTCCACAACTCACTCGAAGAACCAGCCAAGAAACAACGCTCCACACCGGAAGACTGAGAAAAATCAGCACGAAACACCTGACCCTCGGGAACAACCATACAAACAAGGTCCCCTCGAGAGTCTAAAATCCGAGAACCACCGGGCCGAAACAACACCTCAAAACTCTCATCCAACAATTGGGACACAGAAAGCAAATTGTACCCCAGCGATTGAACAAGAGCAACACGCCTCAGAGTGATCTTGTCACTCACTTTTATCTCACCTTCTGAAAGCACACGCCCACGCCCATTGTCCCCAAAAGTGATGTACCTCTTCGTCACCACCGGGATGAGACTTGAGATCCACCCCCTGTCTCCGGTCATATGCCTCGAGCAACCGGAGTCAATCAACCAAATGTTCTTCAAGTCTCCCACCTGAAATTCAAAAATGAGCACGTGAGCGAACAAACGACTCAGCACTGGGGTTAGTACCAAAAGAGTAAAACCAGTGCCGAGCCATTTGCTCGAAAGTGGGGTTAGCACACATCAAGCCATCTTTCCTACCATAACCACCACCACGAACACCACCTCGGTAACCACTCCGAGGAAACCACCCCTCACTGCCTGGAGGAGGACCAAAACCACGGAAGACAACCCGTGGACCGTCCCTCCTCTCCTTCTCAAAACTACGACTCCTCCCATCCCCGTATTAAACTCGAGGGGGAGAACGCCTAGCAAACTGACCACCGCCGACTCTCCCGGACCAACCACCGGCAACACCACCTCCCGGAACCGAAACCTCTCGACTCACCACCTCGAAAACCACTCCGCCCGGAGTGCGGGGGGCGGTTGAACCGCCTACCCGGGCCGGTCTAACCGCCCCCTCGGGCGAGCCGGCTCCGACCGCCCCCCTCCGGGACCGCTCCTCTCGGCCGCGAGAACTCGCATCTCCCCATGCCGAACACTTCTCACCACGGCTTTACCCCACGGGCAGTGGCATACGAGGCTTAGGTACACCATGGGAAGGGTTGTACCTATCCTTGTTCGCCCACTCCTTTGCCATCCTCTCTTTCCGCTTCCTCTTGAAGCAAAACTCATCCTTGTGACCCTCTTTCCCACAATAGCCACAACGGAACCTCACAAGCTTAGGCTTAGGCTTGGATTGGGGCTGCTCACTTGGTTTCTCTCCACTCAACTCCTCCACCGGTTTCTCCTCACTAGCCTTCTCACTCACTTTCCCAAAGACCACTTTCCCGGAAGTGCTCACAAACTTCATAGGCTTTTGGAGATCATTTGTGGGTGTAGGAAACACGGGTGGAGCTGGGGTTGTATCTAGTCGGTTCCTAAGATGGTTAGGCTTTGGAGGGAAATCATTCTTGTGGTGGGTTTTTGGTGGCTCTGGGATATTCTCTCCACTTCCCTCACCAACCTTGTTTGCCCCAAGTCCCTCACCATCCTTCCTCTTAAATGCCTCGATCATCATCCTCAACTGAGGCTCATGACCAGACAACCAACCCATCAACTTTCTCAGCTCATCATTCTCATCCTGCAAACGATCAACATAATGTGCAAGTTCCAAATTTTTCAAAGCATGCATTTCACAGGTAGAGCATATTGTAGGCATGGGTTCCTTCAATTTGGCCTCAAGAGAACTAGTGTAAGCATGCATCTCATCAATCTTTGCATGCAAAACAGGGCAAGAAGTGCAAGCACATAGCAAAGAAGATCTAGATTTAAGCTCAACCACTTCAACCCTAAGCACATCTAGTTCCTCACACTTGGAGGCATGCTTTTCCTTGAACAAAGCAAGATCAGCAAGAAAGATGGAGCAATCAGCACAATCAACATCATCTGAAACAACAGGGCTAGCCTTAAGGGAATCAATCTCAAGCTTGCTATCAAGCACCTGTGTTTCTAGCTCAGCCACTCTAGTCCTAGCATCCTCGAGTGAAGCCCTAAGCTCTTTTCTCATTTTCTTTGCCTCTCTAAGCATTTCATCACGATTATCAAGCAAAGTACCAAGCTGTTCATTCTCCTGGCACAAGAAGGGAAGCTCATCATGCACCTCGTCGTCGGACTCAGAGTCTGAGTCGCTCTGTGTGCTCTTCTTGCTGCCGGAGCTCAGCGCCATGGTGCAGAAGCCGTCTCTAGCGAAGCAGCTCAGCCCGCTCAGGTTCTTGGACGCCTTCTTGCCCTTGCGACGATCACCTTTGTCTTCACTGCTACTCGAGCTCGAGGTGGAGTACATGGAACTGCAGTCGACGTCGCTCGCACCAACCATCGCTCGGGCCTTGCCTCGGCTCTCCTTCCTCCATCGTCGTTCGTCCTTGTGCTTCTTCTTGTACTTGCTCTTGTGGTCGCGCCTCGACCGGTACATGCCATCATTCCTCGTATTGTGCTTGTAGCCGTCCTTGTTCTCGACCTTCTCCGGGAAGTCGGCGATGAAGTGTCCTAGCTTGCCGCACTGGAAGCATGTACTCGTGTTCCTCCTCATGTTCACTCGGTTCTCGTGCAGCCTCTCGAACCGCTTCGTCAGGAGTGCCAGCTCGTCCTCTCCAAGCACATCGAACTCCTCATCTGGCATAGACATCAAAGAGGAAAAAGAGAACATCCTGGTGGATGAGTTAGTGTTAGCCTTTCCTTTCGAACCACCAACGAGGGAAAGACTATGGGAATCAGTCGGACCCTGGAACTTGGCTGTCATGCCCCTATCCACCTCAGCCGACTTGAGCTTCGAGAACAGCTCGTTCACCGTCAGAGTGTCATACTTCTCCGACTCCACAATGGCCTCAAACTTTCTGCCCCATATTGTACGATCCAAAGAGTGTAAAAGCTTGACAGCTCTATCATGATCATCGTACGGGAGCATGTCCACATTGGCCCTCATGTTGTTCACAACCACCGTGAACCTCTGAAACAAGGCATCGATGGACTCACCGGGGAGATGAGTGAAGTTCTCGTACTCTCTCCGGTAGGTCGCATACATCCGTGCCTGAACCTGGGCATTCCTAACATGAGCCTCCTTCAGCACCGTCCAAATTCTACAAGCCAAGTGCTCGGTGTGCACCCGATCGAACTCAGGCTGACACAAAGCACGAAACAAGTAGTCGACTGTCTTATTGTTGGCGTCGAATCTGTCCCTCGATCCTGGAGCGAGGAAGTCCATCGGCTGGACATAGCCTGTGTCCACTGTGACATCCCAAAGGATCTGACCCTTTCCATGGAGGAACGCACCCATCTGCTTACTCCATATCTGGTAGTTCTTGCCATCGAAGTGTGGAGGACTCGAACCCCGTTCTTGGTACGCCATCCTTGGATCTTAGATTGGTTAGAGTCAACAAAGACCCGAACCGGCTCTGATACCACTTGAAGGACCGAATAGGCGACCAGAGGGGGGGGGGGGAGTGAATGGGAGCCGATAAAAATTCTTCTCGAAGGAGATTGAAACTCCGACAAGATGAACTTGCTCGGCCGGACCCCCAAAATCACACGCTCCGCACTTCTACCTTCTGTTTGCCAAAACCACGTAGCCACTGGAGTGCTACTGGTCCTAAGAACAAACACTACCAGCAACCTCAAAACACACGCACACATGACAGCAGAAACAACTTGAAAGTCGGCTGTCGAGAGGGGGCGGTTAGACCGGGTATAGGGGGCGGTTAGACCGCCTCCACCAGGCAACCAAGAAATCCTCCGAAACACCTCTTCCGAGCACCAAAACGCACTACGGTTTCACCAACAAAGATCTCTGGTCAAGGCCATGCTAGCTACCAGAAACTCTTGGTGAAAACCAAAACTCCACCTAGGGGCCTAGGGGCGGTTAGACCGGCTACCAGGGGCGGTCTAACCTCCTGTACCCAGCAACGAACTCCAAGCAAGAACACCTAGAAAATGGCACGATAACGACCCGAAATTTCACCCAGACGCTCCTCTGATCAAGTCGAACAAACTCACAGAGGAAAATCCGGTGAAAATCCGGCCAGGGCGGTCAGACCGCCCCCCCAGGGCGGTTAGACCGGCCTGGGAGATCTGACCGGCCCCAGGCGGTCTGACCGCCCCTCCTGGGCGGTTGAACCGGCCTGGGTGGCCGCACCTCCTCGTCGAGTCTTCGGCCTCGGTTTTGTGGCTCAACCGAGTAACCCAGTGGTTTCTTGGTGAACCACTGCAAACCCCGCGAACTCGGTGTAGCCTCCGCCAATCTCCAGTCATGACTCGGCTCCCACGTAGTCCCGGCTCGACCTTGGTTTTGAGGCTCTACCAAGAAACCGTCAACGACTTCATCTTGCTGCTCATGCCACCATGCGGCCCGCACTTGACCCCACTGGCCACCGGGTCCCTCGAACGAAGCCTACTTGTCTTCTCCACACCTGGAGGCCTCATCGGCAACGACCTTTCGCGCTTGTTCTTCACCTGCACCAACACGAGTCAAGCCGCAACCTGCACCTGCAATACTTAGCCAAGAATTACTCCACACAACGTTGTCAATCACTCATCACACAAGGAAGCGACCATCCACCGGTCCTCGAACCACACATGGTCCTCAACGTGGCCGCCTCAAAAGCTGCGGTCAGCACGGCTCTGGTCCGAGAGGTCGAGACCGAAAAAGGGAAGCTTCAATGTCTAGTCTATTTAGTCTCCGAAGCCCTGGCGGGCTCAAATCTGCTCTACTCCGATCTGGAGAAAATTGCCTATGCAGTAATCATGGCCACGCGAAAGCTCAGGCATTATTTTCAGGCACACAAGGTCACCGTACTCACGGACCAACCCTTAAATGATTTGTTCATCAACAAAGAGGCCTCATCTAGAATTGCCAAGTGGGCACCTGAGTTGTCCGAGCATACAATAGACTTTGAAAAGAGGTCGGCAATCAAGTCCCAAGTCCTAGCAGACTTCATCGTAGATTGGACTTCACCAAGCAGTGTTACCGCTGACGAAGAGCTGGTGCCGGTTTGGGAGGTTAGATGTGACGGAGCCTGTGGGCGCAAAGGTGCTGACATCGCAGCCATCATCACCTCTTCGATGGGTATCAAGTTAAGATACGCCGCAAGGCTAGACTACAAATACCCATCGGACAGGTGCACCAATAACACCACCGAGTACGAGGCTTTACCGCTGGGTCTCCGCAAGGTGAGAGCCCTAGGGGCCAGCAACTTCCTGGTCAAGTGCGACGCCAAGGTCATCAAGGACCACGTGGAGAAAGAAAGCGAGGCCTGGAACCGGAGCTAGTCAAGTACCTAGCGGAGGTGCGCAAAATGGAAAGGCATTTCCGGGGATTCACTGTCAAGCACTTGCCTAGAAAAAACAACAGCGAAGCCGACGAGCTCGCGAAGAGAGCTGCAAGGGGGGGAGGCGATGCCTCCAGACGTATTTTTTGAGATCCTAACCGCCCCGTCTTCAAGACCAGACAAGCAGCCACTCAGCACAGTCAACGCAATCGCTAGCCTGGACTGGAGAGCTCCCATAATCGCTTTTCTTCGCGGACACTATGAGCCGGTCGAAACCCATGACCCCAAAAGGATGCAGGCGCGGGCCAAGGGCTACATCCTCAAGGACGACGTCCTGTTTAAGCTGGGAGTGTGTGCACCATTACTCAAATGCGTCCTTCAGGACCAAGGCATTGAGCTCATGAGGGAAATTCATGGAGGAATGTGCGGTTCGCACATAGCAGCGAGAGCTCTGGCCGGAAAAGCTTTCAGACAGGGTTTCTATTGGCCAATGGCGATAAAGGATGCGGAGCACATCGTCAGAACTTGCAAAGCTTGCCAATTCATAGCAAAGCATCAGCGAAGGCCTGGCGCACCATCACAGCTCATTACGCCTACCTGGCCGTTGCAACGCTGGGGAATGGATATTGTTGGGCTGCTTACCACAGCCCAAGGCAACTTCAAGTTTGCAGTGGTCGCAGTCGAGTATTTCACCAAGTGGATTGAGGCGAGACCTCTCGCTACCATCACCTCAACCACCATCAGAAAATTCTTCTGGTAGCAAATTATATGTAGATTTGGAGTGCCCAAAGAGCTCACCGTTGACAACGGGAAGCAATTCAACTGCCAGGATTTCAGGGAGTATTGTCGATCAATTGGAATGAAGCTTTGCTTCACATCCGTGCACCACCCTCAGTCCAACGGCGCAGTAGAAAGAGCCAATGGGCAAATCTTCTCAGCCATAAAGAAATGCCTCTTCGAGCAGAAGAAAGGAAAGTGGGCGGATGAGCTATCGAGAGTTATTTGGTCGCATAACACCACTGAATAGAGAACCACCAAATTCACCCCATTCAGGCTGTTGTACGGGGCCGAAGCAATGTGCCCTGAGGATCTTGCCAACGAAAGCGCTAGAGTTTTGGCTGGAAGCTCTCGCGAGAACGAAGAAGTCGACAAGGACCTCATGGAAGTCGACATGCTGGACGCAGTTCAAAATCTGTTGAAGTATCAAGAAAAAACCAGAAGGTGGAGAAACAAGAAAGTATCCCTCAAAGACATTAAGGTGGGAGACTTCGTCCTAAAAATAAAGAAGAATGCCGACGCTGTAGGCAAGTTCCAATTTGCTTGGGAAGGACCATACGTGGTCTCAAGCTATGTTCGAGATGGAGCCTTTTGTCTCAAAGATGAGGCAGGCGTGAAGTTGCCACATTCGTGGAATGTGGACAACTTGTGTAAATTTTCCCGTAGTTTGTTTCAGTAGGAGTCCGTCGCACGGAACTATGAGTGCGGAGGACTCACCTAGTTTTACATTTTCCAGTCTTTACTTTCGCGGATTTTAAATTCAATAACAAGGCGGGTACTCTTTTCCTCACATAGGGAGGACTCCACCCTGGAGCGTGAGGTTTTTAACGAGCCAGCCTTGATGTAAAATTTCTTCCCCAATGAATGAAATACTTCCTCCCTAAGATTTGTTGTGTTTCTTTCGCATAATTTAAAGTTCTATCTTAAGATAGCCCATCCCAAAAGAGGATGAATTAAAGTGCTATCTTCGAATAGCCCTCTCCGAAGTGAGAGCATTAAAGTGCTACCCATGGGTAGCCCACCCACAAGTGGTGCAATCAAGATGATTCACATGAATCAATCCTTTAAAGATCTGCTTTCACAGTAGCCCGTCCAAAAAGGACGTACGAAAGCGATTCAACCTCGAATCGAGGAACACCAAACAAAGGCATCGTAATCTCCGATTTTTGCAAAGGCTTTGTCACAAGCGACACTTAACGCCACAAAGACAAACTTATTCTAAGCCGGAAAAGAGCGTGCGATGTCAAAAAATAGCTCAAAAGCTGTAAAATTTGACAAGAGCAGACAACCTCTAGTCCTGCAATGTGTTTCACGCATAGGCATCGCATTGCAGGCTAGTTTCGCTTCTAACGAAAAACCGCAAGGGAATAGTGAATAATTTCAGCACGCCGCATCGCACAAAGTCTCGTAGGCCAGCAAAATCAGAACCACACTAATTCGACGGTTATAAGTAAAACGAATAAACTCTAGTTTTCCCCGCTTCCGAAGGGGGGGAAGACGTTTTCTTTCGAAAACAGTAAGTCGAAAGCGGCGAAAACTTTAGTTCGAAACATTCAAAAGTCTTGGTGCGGTAAAGAGTTTTGGGCATCACATTCGGCACCATGCTCTTGCATCCAGCTTGTCAAACGCGACACAGACAAATTTACATTACAATTGTCAAAAGTTTAAGTGGCCAACATGCCAATTCAGTTTCAGCCTAGCACTACTTGGCCAGATCAGAAGCAGGGTCCCGGGGCGATCCTTCACAACGAAGAGGAGCCAAAGCTTCGCCAGTCACAGGATCCACCAGGCCGCCTTCGACTCTAGGCGCTTCGCGGACAGGGGCTCCAGGGACTCCTTGATCGACGGCGGCATCGCTTGTCTTCGGTGGCCAATCTCTAAAGGGCCCATACAGCCCTAGAGTTGCGTCGGGCCCATGCGTTGCGCGATGCTCACGAAGTTCCAGAGCCTGTTTTGCCTGCCCAAAATAAAACTATGAGAAGGAAGAAAGCATTAAGCATCAGCGCAAAGATGGCTCAACAAATATGATCGAAGTCAAAGCAAACCGAAATGGCCTACCTTCGCCAAGCGATCCACAGCCTTCTTTCGAGCGTGCGCTCACCCACTCTTAGCCAAAAAGTTATGGAGAATGATCTTATTGATTAACTCAACCGTCTTGCTTGGGGCTGGCACTTCGTCGGGTGAAGGAAATACAAAGCCTCGACTTCCGAAAGCTTTGAAATGGTCGCAACCCTGTCGCTCGAGAAGATAAAGCAGCATTTCGGAACAAGTTGCCGCACCATAATCCCCAATCTTACTCATGGTGTCTGGTAGGAGCTTTAGTTCACTATGCAACCACTCCACAAAGCTTGAGATATTATCAGTAATTTTAAAGTCCTGAGCTTCGGCTCCAAAACTTTCCAAAGCCCGACGATACTCTATCGCCAGATATGCACCCCATTGATGGCAATATGCTTCGTTCTTCTCCAGAGTATCTTCTTCACCTTCTTTAATTCCGCGATAAGGTTGGCGTTGGCCTCCAAAAGGATATTCTGTGCATCGTACTGGGTAACCATGTCTTTTAATTCAGCACGGCATTCTTCATAGCATTTTAGGCTCAACTCCAACTCCTTCAAAGCATTCATAGCTTCCTGCTGCTTAGCGCGCTGGTCTGCCTGTAGACGAGACTCTTGCTTCAACCTCTCATTCTCTTCTTTCAGGCACCGGTTCTTGTCCTCTAAAAGTTTTTGTTTCTCAAGAGAGGTCCTGGCCTCTGCAACTGCCCTCTCGAATCCTTTCTGACAAGCGACAATGCCCCTTGAAAGATAAGCGCGCACAGTCTTCATCAAATCATCAGTGCTTAAACCTTCCAGGGTGCGCTCAAAATCTGCAAAAAGTTAGCAATCATGTTATTCGTCCAGACGCCTTCGTACAGCCAACATAGCGAAGGGACCAAGTCGAAATGCTATAAATGAAGCAATCAGCACTGTTTCATACTAGGTTCTCCCAGCACAGATGCGAGGCTTGTCCTTGATGCGGAAGGGTTTGCTTCAAGCTGAAGAGCTTTCTTATCCCTGTCCTTGGCACTCAAGGTGACTAGAGTCTTGGCCGCTAAAATCAGCACGAAAATGAAAGACATCAGTAAATGGAACACATGGTTTATAGGAAGGACACGAAAAACTATCACTGAGTAAAAACATCATACCGGCATCTTCAAGCTGAAGAACATTGGGTGTCATCGTCGACACCGGTGTAATGTCATCAGCAGCTCTCGCCGCAGCTGGGTGAAGATCATCTGACACCGGCGGCGGCGAACGAGATGCATGCGCCGCGGACTCCTCAACTTCCGGAGCATCCAGGTCGATTGGATCCTGGGCCTTCGCACCCGAGCCTTCGCCCAGATTCACTGTGGCACCCTCTGGATCGCTTTGGGGCTGCGGTGGGGGAGCATCCGAATCCTTCACTACTAGAGTAGCATCGTCATCAATATAACACAGATCCTCGGATTCGTCCACGATGTCTACAAGGCCGGCCACACGCTCCTTCGGGGCGACATCGGCCATGGCAATTTCTTTTTGAATCATCTCTACCACGCGTTTGCCCCTAGCCTCGCGCGCCTCTAGCTCCTCAGGATCGGCTTGTCCTGCCGACGATGGCTCCTCCGTCAATTTCAGCACTGACCCCTTCGGGGGATAATTAGTGCAAGGCTGGATCTGAGGCGTCGAGATGATGTCAACTTCCTCATCAGTCTCTGTGACTGGGTCAGCCCGCGCCCTTTTCCCGGAGGGCTCGTCCTCGTCGGGCTCCTTTTCCTTGATCGTAACATGTCTCCCCCTTTCTGTAGCTTCAGAAGGCCTCTTCTTCGAAGCCAGTCTCTTATCTGCATCACCAGCAGGGGAGGGGTCGTGAATTTTCTTCTTTTCTCTCTCAGCCACGGCCACTTTCGCCGCCTCAGCCTTGCGACGAGCCAAGGTCTCATTGACTTTCGATAACTTTGTAGATTTTTCTGCAAGCGGAGGCAAGGTAGCTTTAGCAGCATCCGCCTTTCGCTTGGCCAAGATGTCTTGGGCTTTGGTGTTTTTCACAACATTGTCCACGGTTACAATAGTCTTGCTTGACTTAGTCTTTCGCGAGGTCTCGATAGGCTCAGATCCAATGTTGCCCGGCGACTGCATCTTCTTGCTGGCTGTCGGAGGCACTGGCCGAGGGGAATATGTGATACCCATTTCGTCAAAAACACGGTTGACACGGCCCCGATGTTTCAAAATCCTTTGGGCACATTCCCACTCTTTGTGGGTGAAGTTTCCAATCATTTGGACAACTTTCTTTTCGACCTCAGCCACAACCTCATCATCGGTCTTGTCTGCGGGTTGCTTGACATTGAATATGGGTCTTCGCACGTTTTGATCCAGCCCTGGCAGCCATTGCATTTTAAATGCCCATGATCCCCATCGGGGCTGGCACGGCCAAATGTCGGCAGCCACGAATTCCTCAAGAGCGTCCCGCATAGTGATCACACAAGTCGCCTGGTAAAATGCAGTTGTGCTGGCCGACGACCGTCTACCCTTCGTCAGCTCCGGCGATAGCTCGACTTCCAAATCAACCATGCGGCTCGCCAAGTCGAATGTTGTCACTTCTTCTTGCTTCGAATTTCGCCCCACCACTGCGATAGGAGCATAAAACCAGTATGAGGTCCACCGGTTAGCCCACTTGTTCTTGTACGCTGGGGCTAGTTCCACTGGAGCTTGGTTCTTGCCAGGACGACGCGTCTGAATGGTGCAGCAGCCATACTGAGCCTCTTTTTCTTCGTCGTCAACAGTTATAAGCTTTCTCGCCCAGTGAATCTCAAAGTGGCGAACGAAAGTATTCACGTCATTGTCACCGGCAAAAGTCCGACAGGCCCACAGAAATTTCAACACTTGCGGAATGGAATTGGGCGTCAGTTGGTGGATCTGAACATTATAAGCCGCCAAGATATCTGCAAACTTCTTGGACACTGGCAATCGAAACCCCGCGGTAAAGAAATCCCGAAAGACCACGTTCTCATTCTTTCGGGGCTTCGACGTGGTTTCCTTCCCAGGTAACCGACAGGTTCCGGGCTCAAAGCAGCCTTCCAACCGAAGCGCATCCAAATCTGCTTGGGTCATTAAAGACCGACCAATATAACAAGTCTGAGCTTTCGCTAAGTCACAGAGATCAGCTTTCTCCCCCGACCCTTCCGCAGCTTCTTCAACAGCTGCATCAGCATCCTCTTCTATCTCGCCCTCCTCCACGTCGGCATCACGTTTTCCAGCATCTGTGTCGCTCAGCATTATTTCGACATAACTCCCACCACCTGAACTGCTATTTTCATCGCTACTAGAGGTGGACAAAGTACTGCCACTCTCGCGAGAGCTGGCAGACCAATCCAGCCAGAGATCTTACCAGACTCCAAGATAGACGACGAGGTGGAAGATGTTGCGTTGGCCTCCGTAGCTTCCGGCGGTGCCTCCTGCTTCCCACGATTCGATGATGACCCTTCGTCCTCCATGACTGTATCAGGGCGACTGTCGCGAGCTGTATAAATCTGTTAGAAAGCCGGATTCGAGCACGTAACACCGACGACAAAAAAATGAAAACATGTACTCAGGCAAGGGAGAAAACTAACCTCTTGAGTCAACCGAGGCTTCCGTTGGAGCGACTCGCAGGGGGCAAAGGCAAGAGGAAGAGGCGAAAAATCAAAAGAGAGAAGCGGGGATGAAAATGGCAGCGGGCTCACAGTGACATCGGCCCCATCTATTTATAGGGGGTGAAACACAATGGTCAAAAATTTTGAACCTAACGGTAAAACGCAGCGCTTCAAGGGCATTTGAGGTATTTCAAGCGAGGCCCTTGGGAACCGACGCCTGGGAAGACGTTTTCTTGTGCCTCGATTCCTGATTCTCGGGTTTCGCTGGCTCAAGTTCACGCCGAGGCAAACGCTTCGCCATCGAGGGGCTTCTATTGGGGGGATTCGGAATCAAGCCTTTCGTATACCAAAAATAAAAGAGTGTCTTTCGTTGCCCAAGTTCTTATGCGAAAGGCCCAGCAGCGAAACCCCAGGAGCCCTTGAATCCTTTTTCGTCTTTCAGAATTCATCTTTCGGCCCATACCCTTCGTCGCCAGCAGAGACATCAAATGAGCTCAGAATAACCCAGGGCGTTAGGGTTTCGATCAGGCTGATTGTTTTATTCCGCGACGAAACCCCAGGAGTGAATCTTGCTCACCCAGGCAGTCTCGGCCTGGGATTCGCTTGGGGGGTTTCACCGTCTCTAACATCTAACGATTTCAAGTTTGAATGCAATTCCATGTTTTAGGTGACGAAAGGTGCCAGGCGAAAGGGGAATATCCAAAAGATTGAAGGTTTCCTCCCGACAGGCGCACGTGATGACAGCAAGAAAGGCGCCGCGATTTGCGGCGTGAGGTCATGAAGTGCCGATTACGTGGAGACCTAATTGGAGATTTCTCAGAAATAGCCTAGCATATTCTTTTTTTGATCCATATCACACGAGGGTGTTCTCGGAATGTAAAAAGTCCGTCCGCCTCCCTATAAAAGGAGACGAACGGCACTTGTAAAGGGGATCGGCTTTAGAGAAATACACTGTTGAGTAAAGAGCTTTTTGTCGTCCTTTGATTTGAATTCTGGTTTTGGTTCTTGAGCGATTGTTTCTTTTCATTGTTTGTGCTCGATAGCTTCGGCTATCGCCACAACAGGCGTCTGAAACACCGCCATGCGTACCTCCTCCTCCGAGAGCTACTCATCTAACAGGCGCAGATCATGGTGATGTATTTGTAATTGATCCCAGTTGAGTGTCGCCCCGCGTGTTGTATGGTCCCAAATAGTGACTTGTAGTGTTCATACAGCTGCTTCGCCTTGTCCTCATGACTCGTATCAGTGTGTTCGTGCTTGGTCAGAGATGCAATGAAGTTTTTTCTCCTTCATGCATTTGCACGCGAATGAAAAAGGCCGGTGTTTGTATCCCCCAGCTTGATCCAAGTCAGCCTCGACCATTGCATGATTTTAATTTTGTGTAGTGCTGCAAATCCTAGAATCCTTGCTTTGGCTATCCGTCTTAGCGCGAGCTCAGACACCTCCAAGTTGCGGTGTTCTTGTGCTTGATCAAGGCGATAGACAACCTCTGTAGCAATTTCAGCTTGTAATTTTAGGGCCATAACATGTTGTTTGCTCCATTTTTTCAACGCCTTAGCTAGCCGTGCCAATTTGATGTGTAATTGGCGATGTTTGTCCCTGGATTGTACATGCTTTATCCATGTCTGTTGCACTATTTCTAGGAAATTTGGCAGCCTTGTCCAGTATGTCTCAAATCTGAAATCTCTCGTGCAATTCATGTTTGGCATGTATGACAATAGCATTGGGCAATGATCAGACATAGACGAAGAGAGAGCTTGAAGATAGCAGCCCGGGTGTTCCATTTCCCATTGTTTTGTACAAAAGAGGTGATCAATTTTAGTGAAAGTTGGCTCAGCTGTCCCAGTTGATCAGGTAAACCACCTTCCATGCAGATGTAAGTCCTGAAGTTCCAACTAATCGAGTGCTGCCTTGAAGCTATTCACAAGACGAAAGTTGATCCTGTTGTTGTTTTTCTATGAGGCCCTATAAATCAAGTTGAAATCTCCCATGACTGTCTATTGTGGCAGTACAAATGAGTGTAATGCTCGCAGTTCCACCAAGAACTCATGTTTATTTGAATCAGTTTGCGGCCCATACACCCCTGTCAGGCTGAACAATTGGACAACCGCCCTATTTTTGATTGTTGCTATTGTTGATGGATAAAAGACGTATCCACCTACGATCCGCAAGCGTACGGACCTACACCTTTTTCACCACGCAATTCCCTAGGTTCTTGTCCATCCGCGGAGCAAGGGGATTACAAGCGTTTGATCTACCTCTACTCACTAACTCACCCAAACCCTATGTATGGTTAAACTAGAAAACGACTACACTACACTAGAGAGAACGATTAAGCTAACAAGATAGAAGATACTCACCCATGGGTCTATGATACTTGAACATGCAACCGCATAAAGCATGAAAACCAAACTAATCTATCGGGGGTTGTGACCACGGTTCCGCACTTTCCCTCCCCCCGTACTGTCACTACGGGGAGGTATTTGTGACTAGACCTATGATGGACACGGCGTATTGAATGGATCCAAAGGAGCATTGGGGCCTTACTCCCTTTACGGCATGGTAGCTAACCTTAATCATGAAAGCATATTCAACACAAGATGATAGATATATATTCGAACAAAGTAGCGATTACATCTCAAGATCGATTACAACCCATGGACAAATAAGAATATTACCCCATCAAGGTGCTAGACATGGAACCGTTGATCATGGTGACGCTTCCGATGGTGTCTTCCTTCTTCTCCACTTGTGGGTGCTTCCTTCGAGTTGGGTGATCCTCCTCCGAAGATCTCCCTCTTCTCTCTCTAGCTTGTGGATGGCCTCTCGGTGCGAATAGCTCTCTATATTGCGAATGTCGGCGCCTCCACAAACTTAGGGTTGAAGATCTTTTGGGTGCAAGGAAAGGGGGGCCGAACCGATGCTGGAACTAGGCCAGGCTGACCGGCTTGGGCCGACCGGCCCAAGCCCATCCCGGCCCGGCTCGGTCGCCCCTTCGCTCCTGTTGGTCCTTATGTGTTTATGCACTTTGCCCCCTCCATTTGCACTCTTTTGATGATGTCATCCTTGCGTCCAAGATGGAGGTTCTCTTTGCATGAAGTCCGGTCTTTTACACTTCAATTCTCGGGGATGTTCCTTCATAGCGCTTCAGTCCTTGCCACCATTGGAAGTGATTTCATCAAGCTCATGAACACAAACAAGACTCCTTAATTGCTCCTTTGAACTTGTTGTGAATCCGTCCTTTATGTCCATGTTTTCCTACATAAACATAACACTTCCAAATGCATGCACAAAGATGAACTTGTTATATGATTAGTGTGCCTAGTGGCGGGTTAGTTCCATAATCAAATCCAAACCAAAGTGTAATGAATATGTTTGGTGTACCAAAATACGCCGTCAACAACTGTCACCATGTATTTCCCTATTGTGATATCTTGCATTATATATAGGTCCACTGAACATGCTATAATCACTCCTCCACATGTCCTCTCTACCGGCAAGACAACATATGATCCAACAAAATGGTGCCCCGAAGTTTCAGATATGAGTAGGTCAATAACATTTTCTATCTTTGTTTCGCAAACAAACCACTGTGACATGATGATCATTGACCATATCCTTCACCACTTGTCTTCTTGCCCCAACATTTAGCCCTCTCACATTCCAATTAAAAATGACACAGTTGCTAGCATTCATTGATCACAAGGATTATCGTATGGACCTCCCTGGGCCCACTACCTCGGTGGGTACCAGGACCGACTATTCGGTGGGCCCCTGGGACTACTCGACTTGGGCTGCATGACACCTGTTGGCATGGAGCGCAAGGATCTCGGTGGAGAAGTACTCGAATAGGAAGCTATGCATGTCCTGTACCATGTAGAGAACTCCTAGACGTACACGACTAGTACTCTCTCCCCAAACCGGCTTGTAACCCTGCCTCCCGGACTATATAAGGCGAGGCAGGGACCTTTACCTCTCTCATACGCATCATCTTGTAATCACACCCAATCAATCCAGAGCTACGCGGCATACAAGACGTAGGGTATTACGCACCTCGCGACCCGAACCTATCTAAATTGTGTGCCATGTGTCTCTTCCTTTGAGTTACCGATCTCGGTGAGGCCACATTCATCTACCTCGGGTACTCCCCTTGGTAGGTTGCCGGTCTAAAACACTGACAGCTGGCGCGCCAGGTAGGGGTTCTTGCCGAAGATCTTATGGCAAACTCGACGGCTTCAATCTTCATCAAGCCAACTGTCGCCTTCAACCGCGGTGACAACTTCGTCTTCGGGTCCTGGGTCTGCACAACTGACGGCACTAGGTCCTTTCAACGCCACCTCACCATGACACCCAACCTGAAGACCGGGCTTGTGACACATCCTGAGGTGATCACGGGCGATCTCGGCAGAAAATTCGGCAAAATTTCGCTCTACAACCACCACGCCGACTTCGAGTCCGGATCCGCCTCCAACTCGAACTCGACGTCCCCATGGGTCACCGCATGCGAATCAGCTACTGAGCCATCATGTGCCGACACCCCACTCCACGAGCACTTCCCATATGGCCTCTGCAATGCTAGCAGGACCCATGCGAAAGCTCTCGCTGCACGCTGGGCCGGCAAGGAGATCGTCTCCGACTACTCTTCGGACTCCAACCACGTCTCCGACTACTACTCGGACTCCTCCTACGAGTTCAACTTTGGGTCGAACCCTGACGAGCCCGAGTCCGAGAACTCTGCGACTGAGAAACCGTTGTCAGGACCAGCTACCGGCCTGGTCATAACATCTACACCCGCCGGCAGATTCGTCTACTGGCCAGATCGCAAGCCTGCATACCTGACAGACGGGAACTCATGTTGCATCGCCTACCTCGACTCGCTTCCATTCCACGAGGGAACACCCTTAGCTCCGACAAAGGAGAATACTCCAACCGAGGTGGTGACTACTGACTTCGGTCTCGGTATCCCTGATTGCCAAGTCTTCATGGCTGCTGGCGAGACACCAGGACCTTCAGGGACTCGACCTGACCGGTACTTCAAAGATATCTCAACAGATGAGTTGTCTGCCAATGCACCCGTCGATGAAACTAATGACGACAAGAACGCCCGACGTGAACGCAACAGGAAACACAACGAACGGCGTAGACATCTCCGCGAAACCCTCCCCATACGGAACCTCGTAGAGACCCTCGACCAAGTCGCCAGCCGAGTGCACACTACCCCCGAACAGTGCCTCATGTCTATCACCATGATAGCATGTAAGGCTCAGGGGATACGCATGGGTGAAGTCATCACCAAGCTCGCGGAGGACGCCTACTTCATGAGAGTTGACAACAGAGTCACTCAAGTACCACCCCTCAGAACTCGCGAACACGAGAACAATGAAGCCACAAGTCGTAGTCCAGCGAGTAATAGACGCAACCGTACTCGAGGGGATCAGCCAGAGAACCCCAACCGTACTAGGGCATCAGCTAGAGGACCTTCTCAGGGCGGCAATAGTGTCGGTGGCGTCGGCGGTAGTCGCGACGCTGGTGGTCATGGCAATTCTGGTGGTGGAGGCAGCCGCGGCGGGAGCTCCTCGCACGGAGCTGGAAGGAGAGCTGGGGGCGGAAGCGATCACTGAGACCGAGGCCACGCGGACAGGCACGTCACCGGTGTCTCACGCGGCGACTACTATGCCCACTGCAGAATTGAAGAAATAGAACGCAACGAGGCTTCCACGGCAGCCAACAACAACGGCTTCCCCGCCTTCTCTGCACGACTTTGCAATCTGCTTCTCCCAGAGAAATTCAAACCTCTGGGGATCACCAAGTACGACGCGAAGCTAGATCCAGTCCACTGGCTCAGATGCTACGCCCTATCCATCAAAAACGCTAGTGGCAACAATGACACAAAGTGCCTCTACTTTCCCTTCTGTCTAGACCAAGCACCACTCACTTGGCTCGAGTCACTCAACAAGAACTCGATCGACAAGTGGGATCAGCTCACGGATCAGTTCACCAGCAACTTCGCGGGTGCCATGGGACGCTCGGGTACTCGCATGGACCTGGCAATGGTGAAGCAGGAACAAGGCGAGATGCTACGCAAGTACATGCAATGCTTTTTTGACAAGCGCGCTATGGTAGTCGATGTCATCGACAAAGAGGTCATTGACCTTTTCCAAGACGGTCTCTACCACCGCCGTACCTTCGAAGACTTCGGTCGCCGCCGCCCGAGTTCTATCACCAAGCTCAAGGACATGATCACCTCATGGGTCGACGAAGAAGACAAGGCAAACGCCAAGAACGATGCCATTCACGACAAGAGCAAGAACAACCCGGGTGGCAGCACCAACGATAATAGGGATCAAGGGGGTCGCAACAACAACAACTACTCGAGTCCTAACCGCAAGCGCAAGCCAGACAACACAGTCGTGGCTATCCAGCACCCTGCGAAAGACAACTCGAATAAGACCTCCGGCGGCTTCAAAGACTTGCTGAAAGAGAAGTGCCTGTGGCATCTGGAGGGCAACCACACCACCGAGCAGTGCTATCAACTCCGGCGAGCACTCAAGGATACCCCAGACCCACGGCCTCCTCACGACAACAAGGGCAAGAAAGAAGCCGATGAGGGCAACGGCGACTTCCAAGACCCGACAAGACGGTGAACGTCCTCTTCGGTGGACTACCCACCAGACGATCTCAGAAGGCCACCAGACGGGAAGTCTTGAACTTTGAACCAGTGGTTCCGACCCCTCTCAGGTGGTCGGAGGTACCCGTCACATTCTCCCACGCGGATCAATGGACAAGCTTCTCCGAGCTTAGGCATTTTCCACTCGTCCTGAAACCAGTAGTCGCGGGCTCCAGACTCAACAAGGTACTCATCGACGGTGGAAGCGGACTCAACGTCCTTTCCACCAAGACCTTGAAGAAGATGAAGCTCGACATCACCCACATGCTCACCAAGAGCACATCGCCTTTCTACAGCGTCGTCCCCGGGAATGCGGCTATTCCACTGGGATCAGTGGTACTAGCAGTTACCTTCGGGGAAACCGGGGAGAACTACCGCACTGAGTACATCAAGTTCAAGGTTGCGAACTTCAAGACTTCCTACCACGCCATCCTCGGCAAACCAGCTATCGCCAAGTTCATGGCGGCACCCCACTACACATACTTGGTACTCAAAATGCCAAGTCCTGCCGGACTACTCTCACTGCAAGGGGACTTGAAGATATCCTTCGACTGCGACACAAAGGCTATGGAACTCACAGCGACCAATCAAGTACCCAATGCAATGATGGAAATCTATTATGCAACCAAGAAGCTTGCCCCAACCGAACTCGAGATCCCAGAGAAGTCTGACACAGCCAACAAGTCTCAACCCTCTGAGGAAGTGCAAGTCAAGGCGATCGACCTTGGGACAGGCGACAGTAGCAAGACTACCATGATCGGGGTGGGCCTTGACCCGAAATAGGAAGATGCGCTCGTCAGCTTCCTCCGGGCTAACCGAGACATCTTCGCATGGAAACCAGCGGACATGCCAGGGGTGCCCAAGAGGCTGATCGAGCACTCACTCAACGTCGGTCCTAAAGCTACCCCCAAACGACAACATCTCCGCCGTTTTGCTGATGACCGACGGGACTCCATCAAGAAGGAACTTGCCAAACTACATGGCCGACTTCATCAGAGAAGTCTTCCATCCTGAGTGGCTTGCCAACCCAGTCCTCATCCGCAAGAATGAGGACCATGTGTGGTTCGAGGACCGGTGGATGGTCGCTTCCTTGTGTGATGAGTGATTGACAACGTTGTGTGGACTGATTCTTGGCTAAGTATTGCAGGTGCAGGTTGCGGCTTGACTCGTGTTGGTGCAGGTGAAGAACAAGCGCGAAAGGTCGTCGCCGGTGAGGCCTCCGGGTGTGGAGAAGACAAGTAGGCTTTGTTCGAGGGACCCGGTGGCCGGCGGGGGTCAGAGTGCGGGCCGCATGGTGGCATGAACAGCAAGATGAAGTCGTGGACGGTTTCTTGGTTGAGCCTCAAAACCAAGGTCGAGCCGGGACTACGTGGGAGCCAAGTCATGAGTGGAGATTGGCGGAGGCTACACCGAGTTCGCGGGGTTTCCGGTGGTTCACCGAGAAAACCACCGGGTTCCTTGGTTGATCCACAAAGCCAAGACCGGAGAACCGAAGACGGAGGTGCGGCGGCACCGGACCGGGCCCGACCGGTGGGTCTGACCGGTCTGACCGGTGGGGACCGGTCTGACCGGTGAGGAGCACCGGTCTGACCGGTGTGCGACGACGCAGTCCGGAATCTTCGAAGCGGAGGACACGCGTCGGGATCGCATCGCTTGCGTCGAGGCTACGCAGGGTGCGGTTGCCGGGCATCCGTCCGATGGTGAAGATATCAAGAATTCCGAATCCGCCATTGAGGGGCATGTATCCCTAGTTAGTAGAGAGGGGCATTTTAGACATTCGGTTGCCGCCTATATAACCCAAGAGGTGAGAGGTTGGCAGCCAACTCTTGGAACCCTAGCTCATTAGTTTTCCTATTTTCCACCTATTTTCCTTAGGTTTTCCTTAGGACTAGCAAGAGAGCTTCACGGAGAGATCTTGTAGAGAGGGATGGATGATCGGGCGGCTTGCTAGACCTTGTACGAACCTTTGTTTCATGTATAGATGATTCGGCGTGGTTCCTCAAGGTTTGGATGTGTTTTCCCCGGTTGTTCTTGGTGGTGATTTTCGGAGCCCTCTCTCGGTGATTTCCTTGGGTTGTTTTCGGGGCTTTTCTCTTGGGGATTTGATGGGGGAAATTTGTGGGAACCCTTCGTGGTTCTTTGGGCTGTGATTCCCCTCCCAAATCCGTGAGAAAAGGTGCTCGATTTTGGGGTTTCTTGAGTTCTTGGGTTGGAAGTGCTTTCGGCGGGATTTCTTCGATTCCTCCTTTTTGGACGAGATTTGGTGGGATTAAACTTGGCTATGGACTCCTCATGAGGTGTTCCTGATATTCCCAAAGTCTTGTTCAAGTCCGTGGAGCGATTCGGGAGATCGAGTTTTGGATTTGGGGGAGTTGACCCGCGGGTGCTGTTCATCCCGAGCTGCCCAGGCCACACCGGTCTGACCGGTGCTCTTGACCGGTCTGACCGGTGCAAGCCCTTGTGGGATTTTGCTCGGGTGAACGTCTTGGTGAGTTTGTTGTTGTCCCGTGGTGCTGCTGTTTCAAGTTTGGGTCCGTTTGGTGGTCGGTTGGCCTGTTTGGTGTCTTGGGGGCTTTCAGGCTGCCATCGGTCTGACCGGTGTGTCTCACCGGTCTGACCGGTGTAGAGCCACTTAGTGGAAGTTGCTCAGGTTCACCTACAGGGACCGGTCTGACCGGTGGTGCTCACCGGTCTGACCGGTGTGGGTCTGTAGACTCGAGGTTTGGTTTTTCCGCTGCGTTTCTCGGGTCGGAAGGTTGCGTGTTGGCTCCTAGGTCCAGTGGCACTCCAGTGGCTACGTGGGCTTGACCAACCTTGGTAGTGAGTCGGAGACGTGTGTTGGAAGCCGTGTTCGTCTTGTTGGAGTTTTCATCTCCTTCGAGAAGAATTTTTATCGGCTCCCATTCACTCCCCCCTCTCTGGTTCGCCGTATCGGTCCTTCAAGTGGTATCGAGCCGGTTCGGGTCTTTATTGACTCTAACCAGTCTAAGATCCAAGGATGGCGTACCAGGAACGGGGTTCGGGTCCTCCACACTTCGATGGCAAGAACTACCGGATGTGGAGCAAGCGGATGGGTGCGTTTCTCCGCGGAAAGGGTCGGATCCTTTGGGATGTCACGGTGGACACAAGGCTATGTCCGGCCGGTTGATTTCCTCGCTCCGGGATCGAGGGGACGGCTTCGACGCCAACAATAAGGCGGTCGACTACTTGTTTCGTGCTTTGTGTCGGCCCGAGTTCGATCGGGTGCACACCGAGCACTTGGCTTGTAGGATTTGGGCGGTGTTGAAGGAGGCTCATGTTGGGAACGCCCGGTGTTCGGGCACGGTTGTATGCGACCTACGGAGAGAGTACGAGAACTTCACTCATCTCCCCGGTGAGTCCATCGATGCCTTGTTTCAGAGGTTCACGGTGGTGGTGAACAACATGAGGGCCAATGTGGATGTGCTCCCGTACGATGATCATGATAGAGCGGTCAAGCTCTTACACTCTTTGGATCGTACGATATGGAGCGGAAAGTTCGAGGCTATAGTCGAGTCGGAGCGGTACGATACTCTGACGGTGAACGAGCTGTTCTCGAAGCTCAAGTCGGCTGAGGTGGATAGGGGCATGATCGCCAAGCTCGAGGGACCGACCGATTCCCATAGTCTTGCCCTCGTTGGTGGTTCCAAAGGAAAGACTAACTCTAACCCATCCACCAGGATGTTCTCGTTTTCCTCTTTGATGTCTATGCCAGATGAGGAGTTTGATGACCTTGGAGAGGACGAGCTGGCGCTGTTGACGAGGCGGTTCGAGAGGCTGCACGAGAACCGCGTGAACATGAGGAGGAACACGAGGACTTGCTTCCAGTGCGGTAAGCCGGGACACTTCGTCGCCGACTGCCCGGAGAAGGCCGAGAACAAGGACAGCTACAAGCACAAGCCGAGGAAGAACGACGACAAGTACCGTTCGAGGCGCGACCACAAGAGCAAGCACAAGAACAAGTACAAGGACGAGCGACGATCGAGAAAGAAGGAGGGCCGAGGCAAGGCCCGAGCGATGGTTGGAGCGAGCGACGTCGACTCCAGTTCCGCGTACTCCACCTCGAGCTCGAGCAGCAGCGACGACGAGGGAGATCGCCGCAAGAACAAGAGGTCGTCTAAGAACCTGAGCGGGCTGAGCTGCTTCGCGAGAGACGGCTTCTGCACCATGGCGTTGAGCTCCGGCAGCAAGAAGAGCACACAGAGCGACTCGGACTCTGAGTCCGACGACGAGGTGCGTGATGAGCTTCCCTTCTTGCGCCGAGGAGAATGAGAGACTTGGCTCTTTGCTTGATAACCGTGATGACATGCTTAGAGAGGCCAAGAAAATGAGGAAAGAGCTTAGGGCTTCACTCGAGGATGCTAGGACTAGAGTGGGTGAGCTAGAGACACGGGTGCTTGATAGCAAGCTTGAGATTGATTCGCTTAAGGCTAGCCCGTTGTTTCGATGAGAATGATTGTCTTGATTGCTCTATTTTCCTTGCTGATCTTGCTTTGTTCAAGGAGAAGCATGCCTCAAAGTGTGAGGAACTAGATGTGCTTAGGGTTGAAGTGGCCGAGCTTAAGTCTAGACCTCGCTTTGCTAGGTGCTTGCACTTCTTGCCCCGTTTTGCATGCTAAGATCGATGAGATGCATGCTTACACTAGTTCGCTCGAGGCTAAATTGAAGGAACCCATGCCTACATCTTGCTCTACCCGTGAAATGCATGCATTGAAAAATTTGGAGCTTGCACATTATGTTGACCGTTTGCGGGATGAGAATGATGATTTGAGGAAGTTGATGGGTTGGTTGTCCCGGTCACGAGCCTCAGTTGAGGATGATGATTGAGGCCTTTAAGAGGCAAGATGGTGAGGGGCTTGGGGCAAACAAGGTTGGTGAGGGAAGTGGAGAGAATATCCCGGAGCCACCAAAAACCCACCACAAGAATGATTTCCCACCAAAACCTAACCATCTAAGGAACCGACTAGACACAACCCCAGCTCCACCCGTGTTTCCTACACCCACAAATGACCTACAAAAGCCTATCAAGTTTGTGAGCACTTCGGGGAAGGTGTTCTTTGGGAAGGAGAGTGAGAAGGCTAGTGGTGAGAAACCGGTGGAGGGTTTGAGTGGAGAGAAACCAAGTGAGCGGCCACATCCCAAGCCAAAGCCTAAGCTTGTGAGGTTCCATTGTGGCTATTGTGGGAGAGATGGCCATAAGGAGGAGTTTTGCTTCAAAAGGAAGCGAGAGGAGAGAATGGAGAAGGAGTGGGCAAACAAGGACAAGTACCACCCTTCCGATGGTGTACTTGAGCCTCGTATGCGGATGCCCGGGGGCAAAGCGATTGTGAGGACGAGTTCGGGCTTGGGGAGAGAAGAAGGCTGCGAGGAGGTGTCGTTGCCCCCGGACCACACCGGTCGGACCGGTGTGGAGCACGTCCGACCGGTGCGGGCACGGGCGGGCGGATGTTCGGGTTTCGTGCTCGTACAGGTGCGAGGGTTGTTTCTGGTGGTCGTGGTTCTGGTGGTTGGGCTGGAAAGGGTGCAGGTGGTCAGTTTGCTAGGCGTTCTCCTCCTCGTGCTCAATACGGGGATTGGAGGACTCGTGGCTTTGAGTTGGAGAGGAAGGATGGTCCACGGGCTTTCTTTCGTGGTTTTGGTCCTCCTCCAGGCAGAGAGGGCTGGTTCCCTCATGGTGGTTACCGTAGTGGTGTTCGTGGTGGTAGCTTTGGTAGGAAAGATGGTTTGATTTGTGCTAACCCCACTTTCGAGCAAATGGCTAGACACTGGTTTTACACATTTGGAACTAACCCCAGTGTTGAGTCGATTGCTCGCTCTCGCTCTTTGTTTTGAGTTGCGGGTGGATTGCCGGAGAACATTTGGTTGATATCGGGGGGTGGTTCTTCGGCCTCATATCCCGGTGGTGACATAGAGGTACATCACTTTCTGGGATGGTGGACAAGGATGAGTGAATTGTGAAGAAATGTTAAAGGTAAGTGTTTTTGAGACCTTCGAGTGTGTGGCCTTGGTCAAGCCACTTGGTTTGTTTTGCTCCTTCTCTATCTTATGTGTGTAGGGTGAGCTTTGTATGCTTTTTGGCCCTAGTGCATGTGTTTAGGGGGAGCTTGTGAGTTTTGTGCTCCTTTGCTCTTTTGCGGTGGTGTCGAGCCCTTTTTGCCTCCCCTCGAGGAGCCGGTGGTTTGTGAGCTTTGTGTGTGGGAGCTCCTTTGTAGCATATGTATAGCTTTCCTTTGTGCATTTCTTGCATTTTGGCATGGCATATGTAACATGATGTATAGGCATCCTTGTATCTTAGATTGCATGCATTTTGTATCATATGCATTGGTTAGGAAAAGCTTCTCTCATATACATTGTTCACCATGGAATGAGATATATGTCTTTGTGAGCTTGTTTGGTATGCTACGGTTAGTTTGGCTTAGCTCTTGATGATCTTGATGAATAATCCATGGTTGATAGCTATGCTTTTTAAAAATGTCTCATGTATGCTCTCTCATGTGCAAATGCCTTTACATGCTCTTGACATGTCTTTGTGGCCTTGCTATGCTTAATTTGTGGTTGGATGGCTAGTTTATTGATCATATGGGGCCAAAGGCTCATGTGCCATCATGAATGTTTAGCCCTCTAGATTTATCTTGTGGAGGAGCATAAGTTCCTTTTTGTCGCAAAGACATTTCATGTACCATTTACAAATCTGAAAATGAAATGAAAAATGCTTGGAAATATGCTCCCATGTCATATGTGCTGAATTTAATTTGCTTTGGGTGCTAAACCGTTGCATGATGCCTACCAATGAGAAGTCTCATACATAGAAGTAGGCACATGGCTCGGTGGCTTTGACATGACATGAGGTGCTTGTGGGTGTTTGTGATGGTCTTATGGTTAGAATAGCTGTCCTAGCATGAAGTTTGTGTGGCTTTGTCATTTTTGATATGCTTTGATCATGTTTAGGACTTTGCTCATGAGAGGCAAGTTTTTCGCAAAATTGCCAAAATCCATTTTAGATTCGTCCAATGGTTGTGAAACTTGGTGATCATGTAGTTGAGATCGATACGAAGCCGTAGAGTATCTAACTTGCTCATTTGGACATGTGTAGCTTTCTTTGTTGAATTTTGTCTATGTGAGAAGCTCTAGGTTGAAAGTTTTTGCATTTTTGGCTTGATTCATGCATTGCCAACAAGGGGGAGAAGTTTGAGCTTGAAATGGCTTGTTGGACGCGTTTAAAAGGTTTTCAGGTGGTTTCGAGTCATTTCTGGGCTCTGTTGTACACCGGTCTGACCGGTGATGAGCACCGGTCTGACCGGTGTGAGTGCTGGTCCTGTACACTTGTTAGGCACCGGTCTGACCGGTGGTGATGACCGGTCTGACCGGTGTGAGCTGAAAGTGCTGTTGCGCTGTCCGTTTCATGTGGTTTCTTGCATGCATTCGTCCAGGGGGAGTTGCATTGGTTCAGGGGGAGCTTGCATGTGTGCAGGGGGTGCTCTTTGTGGTGTTCGAGCTTTGTTTTGGTGGTTTGCGCTCTTTGCTTGAGCTTTGCTTTGTCTCGGATGTGTCGAGCCGTTGCCCTTGCCTAAGGGGTCCGAGACTTGTTTCCTTCAAGTGATCTTGCTCTTTGCCTTTGTTTGGCTTTCGATCGCTTGTTGGAGTTTCTTTTTGTTCGTTTCTTTTCTTTTTCTTTTCTCTCTTGTTACTTTCGTGTGGGTGTTGTCAATGCACTCATCAAGGGGGAGATTGAGGACCATGTGTGGTTCGAGGACCGGTGGATGGTCGCTTCCTTGTGTGATGAGTGATTGACAACGTTGTGTGGACCGATTCTTGGCTAAGTATTGCGGGTGCGGGTTGCGGCTTGACTCGTGTTGGTGCGAGGTGAAGAACAAGCGCGAAAGGTCGTCGCGGTGAGGCCTCCGGGTGTGGAGAAGACAAGTAGGCTTTGTTCGAGGGACCCGGTGGCCGGCGGGGTCAAGTGCGGGCCGCATGGTGGCATGAACAAGCAAGATGAAGTCGTGGACGGTTTCTTGGTTGAGCCTCAAAACTAAGGTCGAGCCGGGACTACGTGGGAGCCAAGTCATGAGTGGAGATTGGCGGAGGCTACACCGAGTTCGCGGGGTTTACGGTGGTTCACCGAGAAAACCACCGGGTTCCTTGGTTGATCCACAAAGCCAAGACCGGAGAACCGAAGACGGAGGTGCAGGCGGCACGCACCGGCCCCGACCGGTGGGTCCGACCGGTCGGACGGGTGGGGACCGGTCGGCCGGTGAGGAGCACCGGCCCCCGGCCGGTGTGCGACGACGCAGTCGGAATCTTCGAAGCGGAGGACACGCGTCGGGATCGCATCGCTTGCGTCGAGGCTACGCGGGGTGCGGTTGCGCGGCATCCGTCCGATGGTGAAGATATCAAGAATTCCGAATCCGCCATTGAGGGGCATGTATCCCTAGTTAGTAGAGAGGGGCATTTTAGACATTCGGATGCCGCCTATATAACCCAAGAGGTGAGAGGTTGGCAGCCAACTCTTGGAACCCTAGCTCATTAGTTTTCCTATTTTCCACCTATTTTCCTTAGGTTTTCCTTAGGACTAGCAAGAGAGCTTCACGGAGAGATCTTGTAGAGAGGGATGGATGATCGGGCGGCTTGCTAGACCTTGTACGAACCTTTGTTTCATGTATAGATGATTCGGCGTGGTTCCTCAAGGTTTGGATGTGTTTTCCCCGGTTGTTCTTGGTGGTGATTTTCGGAGCCCTCTCTCGGTGATTTCCTTGGGTTGTTTTCGGGGCTTTTCTCTTGGGGATTTGATGGGGGAAATTTGTGGGAACCCTTCGTGGTTCTTTGGGCCGTGATTCCCCTCCCAAATCCGTGAGAAAAGGTGCTCGATTTTGGGGTTTCTTGAGTTCTTGGGTTGGAAGTGCTTTCGGCGGGATTTCTTCGATTCCTCCTTTTTGGACGAGATTTGGTGGGATTAAACTTGGCTATGGACTCCTCATGAGGTGTTCCTGATATTCCCAAAGTCTTGTTCAAGTCCGTGGAGCGATTCGGGAGATCGAGTTTTGGATTTGGGGGAGTTGACCGCGGGTCGTTGTTCATCCCGAGTCGCCCGGAGCCACACCGGTCGACCGGTGCTCTTGACCGGTCCGACCGGTGCAAGCCCTTGTGGGATTTTGCTCGGGTGAACGTCTTGGTGAGTTTGTTGTTGTCCCGTGGTGCTTCTTCGTTTCAAGTTTGGGTCCGTTTGGTGGTCGGTTGGCTCGTTTGGTGTCTTGGGGGCTTTCAGCCGCCATCGGTCCGACCGGTGTGTCTCACCGGTCCGACCGGTGTAGAGCCACTTAGTGGAAGTTGCTCGGGTTCACCTACGGGGACCGGTCCGACCGGTGGTGCTCACCGGCCCGACCGGTGTGTGGTCTCGTAGACTCGAGGTTTGGTTTTTCCGTTGCGTTTCTCGGGTCGGAAGGTTGCGTGTTGGCTCCTAGGTCCAGTGGCACTCCAGTGGCTACGTGGGCTTGACCAACCTTGGTAGTGAGTCGGAGACGTGTGTTGGAAGCCGTGTTCGTCTTGTTGGAGTTTTCATCTCCTTCGAGAAGAATTTTTATCGGCTCCCATTCACTCCCCCCCTCTCTGGTTCGCCGTATCGGTCCTTCAAAGAAGAACACGAACGAGTGGAGGATGTGCGTCGACTACACTGACCTCAACAAACACTGCCCCAAAGATCCCTTCAGGTTGCCGGGGATTGATCAAGTCATCGACTCCACGGCGGGCTGCGACCTGCTCTGCTTCCTCGACTACTACTCTGGGTACCACCAGATCGCTATCAAGGAAGAAGACCAGGAGAAGACCGCGTTCATCACCCCGTTTGGCGCCTACTACTACACAACGATGTCATTCGGGTTGAAGAACGCCGGCGCCACCTACCAGCGAGCTATCCAGAAATGTTTCAAGAAACAGCTCAACAAGAACGTCGAGACCTATGTGGATGACGTGTTCATCAAGACCCGAAACTCCGACACGCTCATCGCCGATCTTGAAGAGACTTTCGCATCCCTGCGGGAGTATCAGTGGATGCTCAACCCGAACAAGTGCGTCTTTGGCGTACCTTCGGGAAAACTACTCAGCTTCATCATCAGCCATCGTGGCATAGAAGCCAATCCCGAGAAGATCTCCGCCATTACCAAGATGAAAGCTCCCACCTGCATCAAAGATGGGCAGAAGCTTACCAGGTGTATGGCGGCCTTGAACAGATTCATCTCGAAGCTTGGAGAATGGGAGCTACCCTTCTTCAAACTACTCAAGCACCAAGAGAAGTTCGTGTGGACCCTAGAGGCAGATCAAGCTTTGGCTCAGCTCAAAGATTTCCTGTCCAAGCCACTAGTACTCACGGCTCCTCACAAAAAGGAGCAGCTACTACTCTATCTCGCTGCGACTACTCACGTGGTTAGTACTGCCATCATCGTCAAGCGACAAGAAGACGGCCACGCCTACCCAGTCCAGCGACAAGTCTATTTCATCAGCGAGGTCCTGTCGGAATCTAAGGCACGCTACCGACCAGTACAGAAGCTACTGTATGCAGTGCCCATGACCTCGCGGAAGCTACAACACTACTTCCAGCAGTACTTGATCACTGTCGTCACCGGCTACTCGCTCGGCGACATTTTGCGGAACCAAGATGCTACTGGAAGAATCTCCAATTGGGCAAGCAAACTCGGTGTCGGTGTTTTAGACCGGCAACCTACTACGGGGAGTACCCGAAGTAGATGATTGTGACTCGCCGAGATCGGTAACTCGAAGGAAGAGACACGTGACACACAATTTAGACAGGTTCGGGCCGCGAGGTGCGTAATACCCTACGTTCTGTATGCTGCGTAGCTCTGGATTGATAGGGCACGATTACAGGATGGTGCAATGGTGCGCCGTGAGTTGTATGAGAGGAGATTGGATGAGGGGATCGGTCCCTGCCTCGCCTTATATAGTCCGGGAGGCAGGGTTACAAGTCGGAGTAGGGAGAGAGTACTAGTCGAGTACGTCTAGGAGTCCCCTATACAGTGCGGAACATGTACAGCTCCCTAACCGAGTACTACTCCTGTGTAGTCCTTGTGCTCCACGCCTTCAGGTGCCGTGTAGCGCAAGCCGAGTAGTCCCAGGGGCCCACCGAGTAGTCGGTCCTGGTACCCACCGAGGTAGTGGGCCCAGGGAGGTCCATATGACAAGCCCCCGAGTACTTTGTAGTCGAGAAGGATAGCTTCAAGTAGTCTTGACGGCCCTAACAAGCAGTCCTCAAGCGTCCCCAAGTGCTGCAAGTCAAGGTCCTCAAGAGTAGTCGAAGCATCTCGAGGCTGGAATGTACTCCGGCTGATGTTTGAGCAATCTTGAAGTCTTCTCGAGTAGTCCCAAGCGTCCTCGAAAACTGCCTTCGAAGGTCTTCAAAAACTGCCTGTCTTGTCTTGAAGCCGGGGCTGTTATGGAGGTGCGACTTGCAAAACCGCACTCCACATGGAGTAGCCCCCGAGCCTCGAGCCGCGGGCTCTGGCTGAGGGTCCGTCCGAAGTTTTGGCAAGAAAACCCCGAAAAATCCGGAGAGAAAAAACCGAAGGACACGTGGCACGGAGCCCCCGAGCCTTGAGTTGAGTACTTCCTCTCGAATTGAAGGGTCTTCTTGGAGAATGTGTCCTGAGATGCTCTTGAGACTAGCCGCTTCCCAGGTAGTCGAGTAGAAGTAGCCGAGCCCCCGAGGTGAGGCGCGTCGACTAGTAGAATACGAAGAGTCGCGCGTAGCCGCTGAGTCAGCCGCGCGTGGACTTATCCAGCCGCCCGTTACGGAGCCGTTTTGGCTTATAAATAAGAGCCAAAACCCTTAGGGTTTTTCACCCATTCGAGCCACAGTGATTCCATTTGAATCTTGAAGCAAATCCACTCCAGCGCCTGCTGCCCCCGTAGTAGATCCGAGCGCGCCGCCACCCGAGGCCTGTAGGGTAGCCCCCGAGCGGATGCAAGTGAAGACACCTTGTACTTGGAGGATGAAACCGTCGCCGTCCAAGGCGTCCAAGGCCACCGGGAAGAAGAGGAGCCGTGCAGAGGCCGCCGCGGCCGCCACCGGAGCGGCACCGCCCACGTCTCCACCGCGCGCTGATCCAAGCCGCGAGTGGAAGAAATCGAAGGTCAAGACGGAGGACCTGCTGACCCTGTTGAACAGCGGGTTCATCAGGGAAAAGGAAGTCGACATGTGGAGATCCGCCGCAGGAGATCCTTATCCGATGGAGAAGGCCGAAGACGAGATCCCGATGTTCTCGCTCTTCGTGGAGCGCGGCCTTGCGCTCCCAGCAAGCGACTTCTTCAAGGGGCTGCTCGGGTACTACGGCATCGAGTACCTCAACCTGAACCCCAACGGCATCTTCCACACGTCGGTCTTCGTCCACTTCTGCGAGGCCTTCCTCGGAATCAAGCCGCACTGGGTGCTCTTCCGGAAGTTCTTCCGCTTCAAGCCGCAGCCCAGCGCCTCCAACCCCAGAGTTGTCGGAGGAGCCGGGATCCAGCTGAGGGAGGACGCCGCGGAGCAGTACCTGGCGTACAAGCTCGTGGACTTCAATACGGACTGGAAGACGAGATGGTTCTACATCACGAACCACCATCCTGGACTACCGAAGCCGAGCGGACGGCAGCCTAGGCACCGAGATTGGTGGAACACGGAGCCCACCATGCAAGAGGGCATCCAGCTCCCCGAGCTGCTAGCACGCATCAAGACGCTCAGGGATGCGAGACTGAGGGCCGAGCACGTGGCCTTCAGTTTCATGAAGCGCAGGATCCAGCCGCTGATGGCGCGGGAGACTCTGGGCTTCGAGTACACCGGCGACGACGACACGTCGCGGATGCCGGGGGGCGAGCTGGACGACAATGACATCGTCGAGAGGTTGACGAGGATCTTCAAGGACATGCCGCCGTACACGGCGTGTCCGGTCGAGGAGTACTCCGCCGCGTGTCCGCCCAAGGAGGTGAGTAGTCGTACTCTCCTCGTTGAGTAGTGAGTACTCGTAGTAGAGTTGCTGACATCTTGTGTCTTGCGCAGGATGATGTGAAGCGGTTCGTCTCCGAGCCGCAGCCGCCACCGAGCGGGATTGAGATCCCAGTGGAGGGGAAGGTGAAGGAGCGCCGCGAAGTCGGTGAAGGCGACGATACCGTCATCGTGGAGGATACCTCCGATGACGACGACGAAGACGAAGAGACTCTTCAGGACCGCTTCCAGCTGCGGTCGAGGTTTAGCCACCCGGGCTTACCTCACGTTCCACTTGTCCAAGACCCTCTGGCTAGCCTGGAGGCTAGCCTTGCCGCGCCGCCACGGAAGCCGCGCAACCCCGCCAGGAAGCGGGTAACGAAGAAGCTAAAGGTCTCGGAGACCACGCCTCAGGAGGTAAGTCGTCTTGAGCGGAGTAGTCGAGTACCCATTGATTCGAGTACATTGCTGACGAGTAGCCTTCCTTGTGTGCAGGAGGTGCCGTCGTCGGAGCCGTTGAGGAGGGCGACGAGGGCGTGTGGGACCGGTGGGGGAACCGGGCCGGAAGCCGTAGTCCGCCCCCCACCGTTGAAGAACTCCCCGGCGCGGCGGAGCGCCGGCCCCCGCTCCGAAGAGAGAGCGAGTACCGTGGCCGCCGCCGTTGAAGAGGTGGTGGCTTCGGGAGCGCGAGAGACGTCCGCGCGGTCGCCGCCGCGGGGAGGAGGCGAGTAGGCCGCGAGAGGCGGAGGAAGAGACGCCCGCCGAGGGTGGAGCGGTGGATATCGCCGACATCCTCGGTGCTCCGGCCGTGACCATCGTCCGGTCGAACTTGTAAGTACCATATCCTCACGAGTAGTACTAAATGTAGTAGTCGATGTTTGCCTGACGACCCTTTGTGAATACTTCTGCAGAAAATCCACAGATCTGAGCTGGGATGGGGACGAGCCCTCATCAGCGGTGGCGGAAGAAGTCGCGCCGCCCGTCGAGGAGGCTGCTCCCGATGCCCAAGCCGCGACTGAGCCCCCGGCTACCGAAGGGCCGCTGCCGGAGGCGGTCGTAGTCGAGGGTGAGTACCCTTCTTGAAGCCACAAAGCTCCAGGATGAGTAGTCGTAGGCATTAATGCGCGTGTCATTTGTTGGCAGGCGCTGAAGGAGGTGACATCCCTGCAGGGGTGCCCATGCAAGAGTTGACACCAGAGGCCCCGGAGGCTGCAGAGGGAGCCCCCGAGCCCGTAGCGGAGGTCGTCGAGAAGCCTGCCGGGGGAGAGGCGGTCACCACGTCGCCAGAGATTGCTCTAGAGGTGGCTATCCGCTCCCCTGAGATCCAAGACGCGGAGCCTATCCTCTCAGCGCCGATGACGGAGGCTACGTCGAGTAGCCGCGGCGGGATAGAACTGCTGGCCGACGATCTCGTCGAGCCGGCAACGGTGGCCCAGCACCTGGAGGCGATCCGGCGAGCCGAACAATGGATGAAGGTACGTAGTCGTAGCCTCCCAAGTAGTCAGTCCTTTGCCGTTGAGTACTCTTCTTGACTTGAGCTTGTCTTGTGCAGGACGTCGCGGAGCGATCCCGCGAGAAGTCGAACCTGCTGCAAGGTTACGGCGACACCGTGCTCCGAGCCGAGGCCCTGGAGGAGCAGCTCGTGAAGTCGCGGAAGCACGCGGCCGCCATGCAATCGAAGCTCGACGCCGCCTTCGCCAAGTACCACAATGATGTCATCGAGCTGCAGGCGAAAGGCGACGACTTGGTGCGGAAGAACAAGGGTCTCCGCAACAAGAACAAAGGTACATCCTTCGACTTGTCGAGTACTTGTTGAAAGCCGAGAAGCGTGCGACCCGGTTGTTGCGTTGCTTGTGTTGCGAGCTTGAGGGGCCGTGTGGAGCGAGGCGAAAGCCTCGGAGGCGAGCATGAAGAACCTCTTCTACGGGAGCGAGGAAGCCCGCGGGTACTCGAGCTCGACTACAAGGAACTCGCCTTCGAGTGCGAGAAGCACATGGAGCTGCGGATTGCATCTGACCGAGACCTCGTCAACTGCTACAAATCTTTGCAGAAGTTGAATGAAGATTGCGAGGCGGCGCGGGCCCCGGTTCGAAGGATGCGGGAAGAAGCCGCTCTCCCGATCGCGAGGCTTCTGGTGCCGCACCCGGGCGGCCCCAAGATCGCTCCTCTGGCGGATCGACTTCGCGAAGCACCAAGCCGGCTGGCCGCCTACGTCAAGCACATGGCCAAGTCGATCCCAAAGCAAGTCCACGGCCTTCATGAAGTCGTACTTCCCGAAGGCTCCAGTGGAGGTGGTCGCCGGCGGGGTAGCCGCCAACCGCTCGTGATGAGCGATGCGCGAGCCTGGCCGGAACGGATGGCTCCCCATCGCGGAGCGGGTAGCCGAGAAGGCCCGAACCTCCGGTAGCCCCGCATAGGTAGCTAGTAGCCATAGTTGTACGAGAAACACTTGTAATGAATTGTTCAAGTATTAATGAAGTGAAATTTTCCAGCAATGAGTACTCGTAGTCGCGATCTCAGAGTGCGGAGCGCCCATCGTGGAGTAGGTGCGAGTAGTGGTACTCGACTTCAGTAGTCCCGTTGTAGGGAGTAGGCAGTAAATAAGTTGACGAACAATCAAACTTTATTACTGAAGAAGTACACCTGGGTGGCCAGGGCCGTAGTTACAAAGTAGTCGCCTGGACTCGGAGGCCGCTTACAGCTAAGGGGCGCTGGAGCGGGTAGCCGCTTGCAGCAAGTGATCCGTAGGTAGCCGTGGGAGGCGGATCGCGATCCGTAGGTAGCGCGCGCGGCCGGATCTTGGAGTGTGGTCTCTTGGTAGACCGCTGCTAGAGTCCTTGACGCTCATCGCAGCCCATGGTCCGTAGGTAGCCGCACGGGGCCGGACCACGGAGAAGAGTAGTCCGAGAGCCGGAGCCAGGACCCGAAGGGTCGCTTGCGGCGAGGGGTGTTGATGTAGTCGATTGGACTTGAACCCCGGAGTAGTCGTGTTGACTAGGCGTAGAATCGACAGAGTTGGTCGATGTTCCACGAGTTGTTGACGTCTTCGCCTTCAAGTGTTTGGAGGCGGTAGGAGCCCGGCTCGGTCACCTTAGCCACGGTGAAGGGGCCTTCCCAGGGGGAGCTGAGCTTGTGAAGTCCTTCCGTGTTCTGGATACGGCGGAGGACGAGATCCCCAACGTTGAAGGAGCGTTCCTTGACGTTGCGATCATGGTAGCGTCGGATACCCTCCAGGTACCTTGCTGATTGGACGAGGGCGGCGCGGCGAGCTTCTTCGAGGGCCGTCGATGTCAACTCGTCTGGCTGTCTTCGAGACGCTTTCGTCGTAGTGCTCCACCGCCGGCGAGTTCCATATGACGTCGGCAGGGAGGATGGCTTCGAGCCGTAGACCGGGAAGTAGGGGGGATTGCCCCGTTGGCTTGGATGGTTGAGTCCGCAGCCCCCAGAGTGCGTTGGGTAGTTCCTTGATCCACTTGCCCCCTTTGGAGTTAGCAGCGTCGTGTAGCCGCTTCTTGAGGGTGTCGAGCACCATCCCATTGGCGCGCTCGACTTGTCCGTTGGCCCGTGGATGGGAAACCGAGACGCACGGACGTCTATTCCGCTCGTTCTCGCGGTACTCCCGAAGGCGGTGGTTGTTGAAGTTGGACCCCATGTCTGTGATGATGCGGTGGGGTAGCCCATAGCGGTGTACGAGTTCATCCGGGAAGTCGAGTACTCTGTCGGCCTTGGGGCATGTGGCCGGCTTGACCTCTATCCACTTGGTGAACTTGTCGATAGCCACTAGTACCCCTGTTGAATCCTCCGGCGCGGTTGGCGGTGGCCCAATCATGTCGAGCCCCCAGCAGGCAAAGGGCCAGGTTGGCGGGATGGTGACTAGCTTGTAGGCTGGGACATGTTGCTGCTTGGCAAAGTACTGACATCGTTGGCACCTTCTGACGAGTTCTTCGGCATCGCCCAGGGCTGTGGGCCAGTAGAAGGCTCGCCGGAAGGCCTTGCTGACCAGCGTGCGTGAAGACGCGTGGTTGCCGCAGACGCCCTTGTGGATCTCCTCCAAGATGTCCTTGCCTTCGTCGCGAGGGACACACTTCATGAGTACTCCAGAAGATGCGCCCCGCTTGTAAAGCTTGTCTCCGACAAGGACGTAAGACTTGGCGCGGCGGACGAGTTGTTCGGCTGCGTTCTTGTCGGAGGGGACCTTCTGCTCGCTGAGGTAGTCGATGAAGGGTTGCCTCCAGTCCACGTCGATCATCATGACCTCCTGTCCAGCTGGTTGATGGGCTGGGACAGTGGTCGGTGGCGCCGGCTCCGGGATGGATGGCGCGTGAAGCTCATGGACGAAGACGCCCGCGGGTACTTGAGCGCGGGTGGATCCGAGCTTCGAGAGGACGTCCGCTGCAACGTTGTTGTCGCGGACGATGTGATGGAACTCGAGGCCATAGAATTTGTTCTCGAGCTTGCGGACTTCTAGGCGAGGCGTCCATGTTCTCCTTGTTGCGGTCCCGGGACTTGTTGACTTGGTTGATGACCATCTGCGGAGTCGCCGTAGACTAGTAGCCGCTTGATGCCCGGTGAAGCCGCGAGGGCGGAGCCCGTGTAGGAGAGCTTCGTACTCGGCTTCGTTGTTTGAGACCTTCCGAAGATCGCGGGACGTACTTAAGTTGTTCGCCCGTTGGAGAGATCGAGGTACCCCCGCGCCCGCGCCCTCGAGGTTGAGTGAGCCATCAAAGTACATCACCCAATGCTGCGGTCGCACGGGTGGGAGTAGGTAGGCCGGTTCTCCCGCCACTCGCCATGAAGTCGACTAGCGCTTGCGACTTGATGGCTGTGCGTGGCTTGAAGTCGATGGTGAGGGCGCCGAGCTCGACAGCCCACTTGGAGATTCTTCCGGTGGCGTCTTGGTTCCTCAGGATGTCGCCGAGCGGGTAGTCGGTGACGACGGAGACCGAGTACTCCTTGAAGTAGTGCCGTAGCTTCCGCGAGGTGATGAGTAGAGCATACAGGAGCTTCTGCACGGGCTGGTAGCGAGCCTTGGACTCTGATAGAACCTCGCCGACGAAGTAGGCGGGCGGCCCCGGACCGAGGGTAGGCGTGGCCGTCTTCCCGCCGCTCGACCACGATGGCGATGCGACCACGTGAGTAGTCGCGGCTAGGTAGAGCGAGAGGCGCGCTCGCCCTTGTGAGGAGCCGTGAGGATTGGAGGCTTTGACGGGGAAGTCCTTGAGCTGGGCAAGGGCTTGATCCGCCTGCGGAGTCCACACGAACTTCTCGTGATGCTTGAGTAGTTTGAAGAAGGGGAGGCCCCGTTCTCCTAGCCTCGAGATGAATCGTTCAATGCCGCCATGCACCCCGTCAGCTTCTGGACGTCTTTGATGCTCGTGGGGGCTTTCATGCTGGTGATGGCGGAGATCTTCTCGGGGGTTGGCTTCGATGCCGCGGCCGGGTCGATGATGAAGCCGAGTAGTTTGCCCGAAGGGATGCCGAAGACGCACTTGTTCGGGTTGAGCTTCCGGCGGTACTCGCGTAGCGATGCGAAGGTCTCTTCAAGGTCGTCGATGAGGGTACCGGAGTCCTCGGTTTTGACAACCACGTCATCCACGTAGGCCTCGACGTTCTTGTTGAGTTGCCGCTTGAAGCGAGCCTGGATGGCCCGTTGGTATGTAGCGCCGGCGTTCTTCAACCCGAATGACATGGTCGTGTAGCGATACGCGCCAAACGGGGTGATGAACGCGGTCTTCTCCGGTCTTCCTCCTTGATTGCGATCCGGTGGTACCGGAGTAGCGATTGAGGAAGCGAGAGGCCGGTCGCGGCCCGCCGTGGAGTTGATGACTTGATCAATCCGCGGCAACCCGAAGGGGTCCTTGGCGCAGTGCGTGTTGAGGTCGGTGTAGTCGAGGCACATCCTCCACTCGTTCGAGTTCTTCTTGCGGACGAGGACGGGGTTGGCGAACCACTCAGGATGGAAGACTTCCCTGATGAAGCAGGCTGCGAGTAGCTTGGCGAGCTCCTTCTTGATGGCATCCCGTCTGTCGTCGGCAAAGCGTCGGAGGTGTTGTCGCTTAGGGGTGGCCTTTGGGTCGACGTTAAGGCAGTGCTCAATCAGCTCCCTGGGCACTCCTGGCATGTCCGCTGGCTTCCACGCGAAGATGTCGCGGTTAGCCCGAAGGAAGCTGATGAGCGCGTCTTCCTATTTGGGGTCGAGGCCGGCCCCGATGGTGGTGGTCTTGCTGGGGTCGCCTGTTCCGAGGTCGGCCCGTCCCGACGAGTACCTCCTCGGGTGGGCGAGGCTTGTTGGCGCTGTCAGACTTCTCTGGAATGTCGAGTTCGCTCGTGGCAAGCTTCTTCGACGCTGCGTAGACCTCCATCATCGCGTTGGGTACTTGGTTCGTTGAAGCGATCACCACGGCCTCTGTATCGCAGTCGTGGGAGATCTTCAAGTCCCCTTGGAGGGAGAGTACACCGGCTGGACTTGGCATTTTGAGTACCAAGTAGGTGTAGTGGGGTACCGCCATGAACTTGGCGATAGCCGGCCTGCCGAGGATGGCATGGTAAGAGGTCTCGAAATCCGCGACCTCGAACTTGATGTACTCGGTGCGGTAGTTGTCTCGAGACGCCCCGAAGGTAACTGGCAGTACCACTGAGCCCAGTGGGATAGCCGCGTTGCCTGGGACGATGCCGTAGAAGGGCGTACTGCCCTTGGTGAGCATTGGGGTGATGTCGAGCTTCATTTTCTTCAAGGTTTTGGTGAAGAGGACGTTGAGCCCGCTTCCACCGTCGATGAGCACCTTGTTGAGCTTGGAGCCCGCCACTGTTGGCTTCAGGACGAGGGGGAACCGTCCTGGTTCGGAAAAGTTGGTCCATTGATCCGCGCGGGAAAAGGTGATGGGTACCTCCGACCACTTGAGAGGGGTCGGAACCGCTGGCTCAATGGACATCACTTCACGACGGGTAGCCTTCTGCTCCCGCCTGCTGGGCAGTCCGCCGAAGAGGACGTTGACGGTCTTCTCGGGTTCTTGGAAGTCGTCGTTGTCGCCGTCCTTCTTCTTGCCCTTTTGGTCGTGAGGGTGCGGTGGCTCCGGCGTATCCTTGAGTGCATGCATGTGGTAGCAACTTGTTCGGTAGTGTGGTTGCCGTTTGGATGCCACGGGCACTTCTCCTTTAGCGAGGTCTTTGAACCCGCCGAGTTCTTCTTCGAGTTCCCTTTCGCGGGCGGCTGGATAGCCGCGACGGTGTTGTACGGCTTGCGCTTGCGGTTGGGACCCGAGTAGTAGTAGTAGTAGTAGTTGTTGTTGTTGTTGTTGTTGCGGCCGCCTTGGTTTGCATTTGCGCCGCCGCCCCGGTTACGCTTGGACTTGCCGCGGATGGCGTCGTACTTGGCGTTGGCCTTGTCCTCTTCATCCGCCCAGGACGTGATCATGTCCTTGAGGTGGGGGATGGACCTGGGGTGGCGACGACCGAAGTCCTCGAAGGTGCGGCGATGGTAGAGCTCGTCCTGGAAGAGGTCGATGACCTCCTTGTCTGTGACGTCGACGACGGTAGCGCGCTTGTCGAAGAAGCGGCGCATGTACTTGCAGAGGGTCTCGCCCTGTTCCTGTTTGATCATGGCCAGGTCCATGCGAGTACCCGAACGACCCATGGCGCCCGCGAACTTACTCGTGAACTGCTCCTTCAGCTGGTCCCACTTGTCGATCGAGTGCTTGTCCAGCGACTCGAGCCATGTGAGTGGTGCTTGGTCCAGACAGAAGGGGAAGTAGAGGCATTTGGTGTCGCTGTTGCCGCCAGCGTTCTCGATGGAGAGGGCGTAGCATCGGAGCCACTGGATAGGATCCTGCTTCGCGTCGTACTTGGTGATCCCCAAAGGTTTGAACTTGTCGGGGAGGAGCAAGTTGCGAAGTCGAGGTGAGAAGGCGGGGAAGCCGTCGCCTTCAGCGGCAGTGGTCGACTTCTTCCGCCGCAGCTCCTCGATCTTCTGGCGAGCGTCGTACCCGCCATGCGAGGCGCCAGAGGCATGGCTGTTCGCGTGGCCTCCGCCGCCGCGACTACCGCCACCTCCAGCTCTCTTGTTGGCCCCGTGGTTGGAGCTGCCGCCGTCGCTGTCGCCGCCGTCAGGGTCGTTGCCGCCGCCACCGGCCGGAGCGCGGTGGGGGACAACATCTCGGTTGCCTTGGTCTTGCAGTGAAGGTCCGCCGGCGTTGGAGCGGCGGCGGTTTGGATCGGCTGGAATGTCAGCTCGAGTACGGTTGGGGCCAGCATTGGCGCTGCGACTAGTAGCTTCGTTGTCGCGGGGTTTAGCCGGAGGAGGTTGACTGACTCTGTTGTCGACCCGCATGAAGTAAGCGTCTTCAGCGAGCTTGGCGATGACCTCTCCAGCGCGTATGCCCTGAGCCTGGCGTGCGATCGCTGTGATCGACATGAGGCACTGCTCAGGGGTGGTGTGTACTCTGCTCTCGACCGCCTCGAGAGCTTCCGCAAGGTTGCGGATGGGAAGGTTGTCTCTGAGCCGCCGGCGTCGTTCGCTACGCTTCCTGTTGCGTTCGCGTCGGGCATCCCTGTTGGCGACGGTCTCGTCTGCAGGTGCATTGGCAGACAGCTCGTCTGCGGAGATGTCCTCCAGGTATCTGTCCTCAGCTGTGCCTGAAGGTCCCGGGGTGTCGCCGGCAGCCATGAAGACTTGGCGATCGGGGGTGCCAAGGCTGGACTCAGAGGGTGCCACCTCAGTTGGTGTGTTGGAGTCAGCCCGGGCTAGCGGTGTTCCCTCCTGGAACGGTAGTGAGTCGATGTAGGCGACGTAGCGTGAGTCCTCCTTTGCCAGGTCAGCGGGCTTGCGGTCAGGCCAGTAGACGTATCTCCCGGCCGGCGTTGATTTTATAACCAGCCCCGAGGCTGGCCCTGACAAGGGAAGCTCAGTAGGGTCGTCTTCGGACTCGGAGTCCTCAGGGTCCGACCCGAAGTCGAACTCGTAGTCCGGGTTCGAGTAGAACTCGGAGAGAGGGCTGGAGTCCGAAGCGCGGTTGGGGACGGCGTCGTAGTCCGAGTTGTACTCGGGTACGGGCTCCTTGCCGGCCCGGCGCGAAGTGGGAGCCCATGTGCGGGCCCGGCTGAGGGTGCGGGGGGCCGCACGAGGAGGGCTCGAGCGATGAGGAGGCCGCTGCGATGGGCCGAATGGCCGGCTCGCATGCGATGGCCCATGGCGACGTCGGGTTCGAGTTGGAGACGGACTCGAGCTCGAAGTCAGCGTGGTGGTTGGAGAGCGAAATTTCGCCGAACTTGCGGCGAGTTCGCCCGTGACAACTTCGGGGAAGCGTCACAAGGCCTGTCTTCGAGTCGGGCCGCATGATCGAGCGGCGCCGGAAGGAGCCCGCGCCATCGGCGGTGCGGACCCGGGCGCCGAAGACGAAGGTGTCGCCACGGCCGAAGGCGACGGTTGGCTTGAAGTAGACGGAAGCCGTCGAGTTCGCCATGTGATCTCGAGCGAGAGCCCCTACACGGCGCGCCGGTGTCGGTGTTTTAGACCGGCAACCTACTACGGGGAGTACCCGAAGTAGATGATTGTGACTCGCCGAGATCGGTAACTCGAAGGAAGAGACACGTGGCACACAATTTAGACGAGGTTCGGGCCGCGAGGTGCGTAATACCCTACGTCTGTCTTTGCGTAGCTCTAGATTGATAGGGCACGATTACGGGATGGTGCAATGGTGCGCCGTGAGTTGTATGAGAGGAGATTGGATGAGGGGATCGGTCCCTCGCCTCGCCTTATATAGTCGGGAGCGGGGTTACAAGTCGGAGTAGGGAGAGAGTACTAGTCGAGTACGTCTAGGAGTCCCCTATACAGTGCGGAACATGTACAGCTCCCTAACCGAGTACTACTCCTGTGTAGTCCTTGTGCTCCACGCCTTCAGGTGCCGTGTAGCGCAAGCCGAGTAGTCCCAGGGGCCCACCGAGTAGTCGGTTTTGGTACCCACCGAGGTAGTGGGCCCAGGGAGGTCCATACGACACTCGGTGCCTTCAACATCGACTTCAAGCCACGAACAGCCATCAAGTCGCAAGCTCTAGTCGACTTCATGGCAGAGTAGCGGGAGAATCAACTACCAACTCCAACCGAGCGACCAGAGCATTGGGTGATGTACTTTGACGGCTCGCTCAAGCTCGAGGGTGCAGGTGCAGGAGTACTCTTGATTTCTCCAAAGGGCGAACAACTCAAGTACGTCCTGCAGATCTTCTGGAAGGTCTCAAACAACGAAGCTGAGTACGAAGCTCTACTACATGGGCTCCGTCTCGCAATATCATTGGGCATTAAGCGACTACTAGTCTACGACGACTCCGCAGTGGTCATCAACCAAGTTAACAAGTCTTGAGATCGCAACAAGGAGAACATGGACGCCTACTGTCTAGAAGTCCGCAAGCTTGAGAACAAATTCAATAGTCTCAAGTTCCATCACGTTGTCCACGACAACAACGTTGAAGCAGACGTCATGTCGAAGCTTGGTTCTACTCGCGCACAAGTACCAGCAGGAGTCTTCGTCCACGAGCTTCACGCGCCATCCATCCCGGAGCCGGCGCTCACGACCACTGACCCGGCGCCTTCCCAAGCCGGTCAGGAGGTCATGATGATAGACATGGACTGGCGACAACCCTTCATCGACTACATCCACGAGTAGAAGGTTCCCACTGATAAGAACTTTGCCGAGCAAATCACCCACTGGGCCAAGTCCTATGTACTAGTCGGAGACAAGCTCTACAGGCGGGGCACCACTTCTGGAGTACTCATGAAGTGCGTTCCCCGAGAAGAAGGCAAGGACATCTTGGAGGAGATTCACAAAGGTGTCTGCGGCAACCACATGTCTTCTCGCACGCTGGTCAGCAAGGCTTTCCGATGATCTTTCTACTGGCCCACAACTTTGGGCGATGCTGAGGAACTCTTCAGAAGCTGCCAAGGGTGCCAGTACTTCGCCAAGCAACAGTACGTCCCGGCCTACAAGCTGGTCATTATTCTACCAACTTGGCCTTTCGCCTGCTGGGGGCTCGACATGATTGGGACTCTCCCAACTGCGCCAGGAGGATTCAACAGAGTTCGGGTGGCCATCGACAAGTTCACCAAGTGGATCGAAGTCAAGCCGGTCACCTGCCCAAAGGCCGACAGAGTACTCGACTTCTTGGACGAACTCGTCCACCACTACGGACTACCCCACCGCATCATCACAGACCTGGGCTCCAACTTCAACAGTCACCAATTCTGGGAATACTGCGAGAACAGCGGGATCGACGTCTGTTATGTCTCAGTCGCCCATCCACGGGCCAACAGACAAGTCCAGCGCGCCCATGGGATGGTGCTCAACGCTCTAAAGAAGCGACTACACGATGCTGCTAACACAAAAGAGGGCAAGTGGATCAAGGAACTACCCAATGCACTCTGGGGGCTTCGTACTCAACCTACCAAGCCAACAGGGCTGTCACCCTACTTCCTGGTCTACGGCTTTGTAACACCCTAACAATTCCATCACTAAACTAATTTAGGCAACAAATGGCTAGATTTAATTTCCCTAAGGACATAATTAAATTATCAAACAAATTGGCTTTTAAATATTTAAACATCACTAAAATAATTTAGAAATAATAAGTGTTTGTGCATCATGATTCGAATGCATGGATTTCTGTTTGATTGAAGTTTAAAAGTTTGAAAAACGAATTTGAAAAGAATTTAAAAGGAAAGCCTTCTCCCTCTCCCCTCTCCTCTCTCCACTACCGGCCCAACCCTTCTCTTTCAACCCGCAAAGGTTCCCAGGCCAGCGGCCTCACCCCGTGCGCGCGCTTGCGGCCCACGCTGGGCCAGCTCGTTTCCCTGCCGACCCAAACCGCGCCTCCTCCCTTTTCTTTTAGCGCCAGAGGCTGACAGGTGGGGCCCTGTGGTCAGGACCTCCTTCCACCTCCAGCCGCGGGAGGCCGCGCCCCATCTTCAAGCCGCCGGCAGTTACCGGCCGGGTCCGTCACTCCCCCGCCATCAAACCTCCTTAATCGAGTGCAGTGACGGCCCTCCTTCATTTCCCCCCTTAAAACGGTCGTTACCCTCCTTTATCCCCCTCCCCTCTTCAATCTTCTTCAAGGCCGGCCATTAATGGCTATGCCCGCCGGGGAACCGCCTCCCGGAGCCACCCCGAGCCTATTTAAGCAACCCCAGGGCACCTCCGCATTCCCCTTCTCTCAATTCCAAGCTCACACGCCTTCCCGTGCCCTAGCCGCCTTGCCACCATTTTGGAGCGCCGGCCGCCGCACCATTGCCGCTGCCCGAGCTCCTCCGTCGTCAGTTAAGCTCCCCAACCCTTTCCTTTCACTTCTTCTTCGTGTTTGTGAACTCACACGTGCATCAATTTGAAACCGCAGGGTCCCTAGCACCCAATTCGCTCGTCGCCGTCGCCATCCATTGGAGTCGGCCGCCGACGTTGATCTTCGCCGCCGCCGCCTCTTTCATCGATTCCTCGCCCACCGAAGCTCCAACGCGCTGTAAGGATCCTTTCCCCACCCTCCTTTTCGCTTAAACCAAGCCGTAGGGCACGCCGCCACCCATCGGCAGCCGGCGACCCGCCCCCATGCGGTTCTAGCCACCACGGCCACCGGAGCCACCTTCCTAGCCACCTGAGAAGTTTCCCCGTCGTCCTAGCTTCGTGTAGAGCCAAATCCCGTCCAAAACCGTGGGCCCAAGATAGTGTTCGTCGGCGAACATCTGGCGAGGTCTCGGCCGGGCGCCACCGCGGGCCGGCCGGCACCGCCGTCGGGTGCACGCAGGCAACCCCAGCCGTTGATCGCAGCCAGCGGCCCAGATTAAAAGGGATGAAACCCCTTGGCTTGGTCCACCGTGGACCAGTGGACTTGGTCCACGGTGCCGGTCTACGACCACGCCCGCCGCCCGATCAGAAATCGACGACGAAAATCGCGCCCAGCCGGGTCCACCCAGAGGCCGCCAGCTGTTTTGTGGAAAACCCCCTGAAATTCTTTAATATCATATCCGAACCCTTCCACCTTTAAAAGATCCTCGCATATAGGCCGTGTTTTTATTGTTTTGACCCCTGTTTTGTTAGGAAATCCTTCCTGAGGTCCAGAGCACACTTTTTATGATTTAAACCTTCTGTTTTTGAGTATAATTACGTTTTAGCCCCTGTTTTCTTGCTGTTAGGTCCCTGTAAAGTCTAGTTTATCGCAGAATAGTCCCTATAACTTGTTTTTAGCATATCTTTTCCGTTATAGCTCCGTTTTTAGCGTTCTAGCAGTCCTTGCGATCGTCTCAGCAAGCTCGTCGCTTTAGTAGCATGTTTTCAGTCTTTAGGATTGATTGGTGATCTGTTTTATTTATTGTATGCTTTATGTGTGAATCGTAGATATCGTGCCTGTTTCAACTGAGCCACCTCTCGGGGACGATCAGGAGCAGTTGTTTGAGGAAGAGGAAGTTTTTGTTGTAGCCGAAGAAGGCAAGTGGTCTTCTCCCCCTGCATGTTCTATTTTTTTATCCTATATAACTGCATTATAATTAAAGTTTACTTTTATGATATCATTGCATTAATTTGACGGGAATACCTTTTAAGGACATACCTAGATCTTTTACCCTGATCCTTGGCCTAGCCCCTTTATGGAAATGATATATGTTTAATAATTAATGTTTTGGGTAATGCAAGAGCACTTGATTTAATCGGAACATGGAGAACCACCCAAGAAAACATGCGCAACCAACGTGTCATATGGCTCTGACCTTACCCGAATAATTAGGTGTGTGATCGTACTAGTGGCCCTTTTCCGAAAGAAGCGGAGGGGGATCCGGGTTGTAGGGGTATAGCTCGGTCCTTTTGGGGTAGCAGACTTTGCTAAGGTGCTGACCACTAGGGAGGGTTATGGTCCGCCCTGATCTGTAACTATGCGGGTCGTTAGTCTTTTGCATGCCATTGTAAAGGCTTCGTAGCGTCCCTATGCAATCACACTTCGGAAGTGTGGTATGGTGCTTGGCTAGCATCGCATGGTTGGGTTTAAAGTTCTTCGGAGCTTTTACGCGAGCTGTGGGTAAAGTGTGCAAACCTCTGCAGAGTGTAAAGGCGATCGATCGCCCGTGCTCACGGTCATGAGCGGCTTGGACCCTCACATGATTAATAAACTTAAAGACAAATTAAATCGTGATTGGTGAAGCTCGATGAGCTTGGGGTGTTTTGTATTTAAGTTTTTCTTAAGTGGGAGGTACGAACTTACACATAGTAACTAAGCGTTCTTTAATTAAAACTTGACCAACATTAAAATGCTAACCGCTGCAAAACCTTAGCCTATCCTTGATAGCCTTGCATTTTCCCCCACTTGCTGAGCTCCAACCATAAGGGTGCTCAGCCTTGCTTATCGCTGTTCAGAGGAAAATTTTGGAGGAGAATTCTACGACGACTACGATGAGATCTGAGGCTTGCGGACCCCAGTCAAGTGCCTGTGGGAGCGGAAGACGAGGACTCGACGAGTAGTTAAGTGGTTAAACTCTGAAATACGTTTTAATACTGTTTATGATATTTCACTCATTTTCGTCTATCATATGTGTGTAAACTGATACTGGCGCACATATGAGATGCACTTGGTTCCTCTTCGGAAATCAGGTGTGACAGAGTGGTATCAGAGCAGTGTTGACTGTGGGAACGCAGCCTTAGTTAGAAATGGACGAAAATTAAGGATTCATGTTCTAGATCATCACATCATCTTTCAAAATCACTCTATTTTCGCATAAAAACCTAATTTGTTCTTGTTCTTTTTGTTGAAAAATGCATCATTTTGATTTCCTCTATGCTGAGTTCATTTTCTCTTAACAGATGGCCAGGACTCGTCAGACTGCCCGCAAGAGCACCGGTGGTCGCCTTCCTTTGGGGCAGCTGGCTCCTCGTTACCCAGCAGCTCAGGAGGAGGCACAACTTGAGGAGATGCATCAGGAGATTGGAGACTATCCGGTACAGTTGCAGCTGGAGGCAGTGGAGCAGGGATATCAGGTGGTGTAGCACCAGGAAAATATTGAGGAAGATCCAGAGGAGATCGTGTTTGAGGGTGATGAGGCAGAGGAACATCCACATCTGTATGATGGAGTTTTTCTGAAGGTTGATGCAGATGGAGACATAGTAATCCCACCAGTGGTTGAAGCTGTGCCAGAACCAGATGTGGTAGAAGAAGAAGAGCAAGAACAAGATGCTGCAGGTTATGATCCGGATGATTCCGAAGATGATTCTAGTAGTAGTGAGGATAGTTCCAGTGAGGAAGAAGATGAAAATGAGGATGAAGGTGAGGAAGAAGAAGATGTGGACATAGAAGGACTGGAGGATGACAATAGCGCTGTAGCCAATGGAGAGGATAACAATAATAATCAGAATGGTGGCAACGACAATAACAATGAGAATGGAGAAGAGCAGGGTGATGAGCATAGGTATCACAGAGCTGAATATCATGAGCACACCTATGTTGGTCCGGACGGTCTGTTTTGTGAGCTATTGGACAAACTGTTGCAGGAAATAGAGCATGCGGTGAGACCTTTGTACATCACCAGGCACTATGTGGAGCCTGGAATGAGGGATTATTACACTACAGAGGTCCACGTCAGAGTTATCACGGCACAGGCAGGTAGATGGAGGATCCGTACAATCCATCCCAGCACAGCACATTTTGCCTCAGAGGCTGCTTCTATCAACGATGCCGCTAGAAGAGCACTATGGTCTATCAGCAACACTTTCCGCGACCGCATAGAAGGCACAGACTTCCGGTTTGTTCCCAGCAGAGCCAGTGGCACAGAAAATACTGTGGTACCCATGGGGGACATCCGAGACAGCCGTGTGGATGTACTTGCTAGAGTGACTCCAGCTCTTAACACAGATTTGGAGGGAGCAACAGCAGAGTTGGACAGGACACACCGGGAGCTTCAGAATGCACAGGCAAGAATAGCTCAACTAGAAGCCCAGCTTGCAGGACAACAACCGCCCGAGGAAGCAGAAGCATCTTGTCCTTCCCGTTCGCCTCCGCGCAAAATACTTTGTTACGGCACTCCAGCAGCGACCACAAGTCTTCAGTGGAATAGGAACTAGGATATCCACCCTTTTCTTGTTTATCGGTAGACGTTCCTGCGAGGACGAACGATTGTAATAAGTTGTTGATTGAACCATGTTTGATTTGGCTCGTTGAGTGTGTGAGTTGTATTGTGGAGTGATGGACACAAATGCAACAAGAGAAATCTCGTTAAGTTAATGGTTAGTTAGGGTTCAATTCCAAGTTGTCTTCTACCTTACTTACTATACCAAATCAATCATACAAAATCTGTTCGCGTAGCTCCTTGACAGCACAGTAATTTTTAATCATAACTCAAGCTACAGAACTCCGATTGATCTAAATCCAGTTGGGTTGGTTCACAAATTTTGTGGATCAACCTCTGTCAAAAATTCAGCACTATAGGATTAAAATACAGAGAGTTATAAACAGAACAATGGGGCTAACAGAATCTGTAAAACCATGCCAACACAGCTGCGGTGTTCGAATTTTATCTCAAGATGTGGATCTCCAAATGAGATAAATTCAGTGGGGTTAGTTTCATAAATATGTTTTCCACGGTCTGGAAAAAGTTCATAATTTTTGGGAAAAGACACTATGAGTTACAACTGTTTTACCGAGATCAACCGAATATGTCACAGAAAAGGAATCATGCTGATCCCTTAATTCAAACTTACATCTTTATACATCAGTTCGATATTCTTATCTGAAATATCTTTCTCTAACAATCAGATGGTAAACACCAGGTCAGGAGGAGGACAAGACGCCCCACCAGTCGTTCGGGCACATATAGCCAACCAGCAGAACCCGGTGCCACCCCCCCACCCAATCCCGCAATGGATCCCGCCACCCAGCAATTCTTCGCTGCCCAGATGCAGCTGATCGAGAACCTCACCGCCGCAGTACAAAACCTACAAGCCCAGCAAAATCAGCCACAGCCGCCACCACCACCACCACCTACTCCGAGAGACAAGCATAAGGAGTTCATGAGCCACCACCCACCCACCTACTCCCACTCAACCGATCTGCTAGACGCTGATGATTGGTTGAAAACCATTACCAAAAAGCTGGAGAGAGCTCAGTGTAATGACCGTGAGATGGTCCTATATGCTTCTGGACACTTGGAAGGGCTAGATCGGATTGGTGGGATGCTTATACAGCCGCTCATCCTGCGCCCAACACCATTACTTGGCAACAGTTCAGAGATGCTTTCCGCGCACACCATATCCCTGATGGGGTACTGAAGCTGAAGCAGAGAGAGTTCCTTGCTCTGAAACAGGGCAATATGTCTGTGAATGAATACCTCGACAAATTTACTCAGTTGTCTCGTTACGCTCCAGATGAGGTCAACACAGACCCGAAAAGGCAAGAACGCTTCCTAGATGGGCTGATAGGGCCACTAAATTATCAGCTTCAGAGCCATACCTTTCTAGATTTTGCCACTTTGTTAAACAAGGCAATTGGCTTAGAGAACAAACGCCGAGAGCTCGTGGAGCAGAAGCGTAAGTTTCAATCCCAGGGGCAGTCCAGCAGCCATACCCGTCCACGCTACAGCTACCAACAGAATACACCATTCCGCTCTGGAGGACATGGTCGAAAGCACCCACAGAATATGCAGCTGCAGCGTTCTTTCCAGCTGCCCTAACGATTCAACCCGCAAACTCCCCGCACTCCAAACTTTCAGCAGAACCGTCCAGTTCATATTCCAGGTGCACCGGCGAGGAACACCACTCCTGTGCAGCCTAATGGATGCTTCACGTGTGGCGAGTTGGGACATTATGCTAATAACTGTCCTAAACGTGGAATGCAGACTCCTCAGAGGAGTAATGTTCAGAAAGTTGGACAGTCATCAACTCCAGCGCGCCCCGGAAATGCGGGCACTCCAGGCAATAAAGCACAACAGAACTATGTGCGCAGCAAGGTGCACAACATGACTGTGGAGCAGGCGCAGGACGCTTCTGGGGTTGTGCTTGGTACGTTCCCTATCGACTCTGTACCTGCTACAGTACTATTTGATTCGGGAGCAACACATTCATTTATTACTGATTAGTTTGTAGCAAAGCATAATATGCCTGTGAGTCCAATGAAGAAACCGTTGCTTGTTAGTTCACCGAGCGGTGATATGAAAGCCAGTCATTTGTGCCCACAAGTAAACCTTAAAATTATGGGGGGTAGACTTTCCATCCAATCTGGTAGTCCTAAAATCTTAGGGCATAGATGTGATCTTAGGGATGGACTGGTTATGAAAGTATGATGGGGTTATCCAGTGTCGGGAGAAGTCAGTTCACTTGACTAGTCCACAAGGGGACAGAATAGAATTTATTGCAACACCATCACCTACTGGGAAAGAGATAGTGAGTTCAATGAAAGGAAAAGTTCTGGAGGACATTAAAGTGGTGAATGAGTACCCGGATGTGTTTCCTGATGACCTACCAGGTATGCCACCTGACCGAGACATTGAATTCAGTATTGAACTCTTACCCGGTACGTCGCTCCTATATCTAAAAGACCGTATAGAATGGATGTTAAGGATTTGGCAGAATTAAAGAAACAAATAGAAGAATTGTTAAGTAAAGGGTTTATCCGTCCTAGTTCATCACCATGGGGAGCCCCCACACTCTTCGTAGATAAAAAGGATGGATCTAGGAGGATGTGTGTAGACTATCGATCTCTCAATGAGGTCACTATCAAAAATAAATATCCTTTACCCTGGATCGAGGATCTGTTCGATCAGATGAGAGGAGTGAAAGTTTTCTCTAAGATAGATCTGCGATCTGGTTACCATCAGTTGAAGATTCGTATGGAGGATATTCCTAAAACAGCTTTCACATCAAGATATGGTCTATATGAGTTTACAGTGATGTCTTTTGGATTGACCAATGCTCCACCCTACTTTATGTATCTGATGAACAAGGTTTTCATGGAATATCTTGATAGATTTGTGGTAGTATTTATAGATGACATCCTAGTATTTTCTCGGAATGAAGTGGAACATGAGGAGCACTTGAGGATGGTATTGCAAAAACTTCGAGAACATCAGTTATATGCCAAATTCAGCAAGTGTGATTTTTGGTTGAAGGAGGTCTCTTTTCTTGGGAACATTATCACTGACGGAGGAATTGCTGTGGACCCGAGTAAAGTTCAGGATGTGCTAAATTGGAATCCACCTAAAAATGTACCAGAGATCAGGAGTTTTCTTGGTTTAGCAGGGTACTACCGACGGTTCATAGAGGGATTCTCAAGGATTGTAAAACCCCTCACGTCATTGTTGGAGAAGGGAAAGGAGTTTAAGTGGGATGATGGGTGCCAAACTAGTTTTGAAGAATTGAAGAAGAAACTGACCACCGCCCCAGTACTGATAATGCCAGATATACACAAAGGGTTTGATGTGTACTGTGATGCATCACGACAAGGTCTTGGATGTGTTCTGATGCAGGAAGGAAAAGTGGTAGCATATGCTTCTAGGCAACTAAGGAAACATGAACAAAACTACCCTACTCACGATCTAGAGTTAGCAGCTATAGTGCACGCACTGAAGATTTGGAGACACTATATGATTGGAAATAAGTGTCAGATATTCACAGATCACAAAAGCCTAAAGTACATCTTTACTCAAAGAGATCTCAATCTCAGACAGCGTAGGTGGTTAGAGCTAATTAAGGACTACGATTTGGATATACAGTATCATCCAGGAAAGGCCAATGTTGTGGCAGATGCCTTGAGTCGTAAGAGTCAAGCAAACATGTTAGTAGCTCGATTAATTCCCCAGGAGCTGTGTTGGGAAATGGCACGACTCAATCTAGGGATAGCTGCACAAAGTGAAAGTATGACCTTACAAATTGAGTCAACTATTGAACAAGAGATTAGAAAGGGGCAATTGGACGACGAAAAGATTAAGGGATATAAGAAGTTGATTGAACTAGGCAAAGTTTCGGAATTCAGAGAAGATGAACAGGGAACTATTTGGTTTAAGAACAGGATTTGTGTGCCAAAAATCAAACATCTTCATGAATCTATATTGAAAGAAGCACATGATTCAGCGTTCTCTATACATCCCGGAAGTACCAAAATGTATCAAGATTTAAAGCAGAAATATTGGTGGTACGGTATGAAGAAAGATGTTGCGGCTCATGTGGCGCTGTGTGATGTATGTCAAAGGGTAAAAGCAGAGCATCAAAGACCAGCAGTGTTACTGCAACCATTGCAAGTACCTGAATGGAAGTGGGAAGAGATTGGTATGGATTGTATATTGGGATTACCACGTACACGTGATGGATAAGATTCGATATGGGTAATAGTGGACAGATTGACTAAAGTTGCACATTTCATACCAGTAAAGACAACCTACTCAGGAACAAAGTTAGCAGAACTATACATATCAAAGATAGTATGTTTGCATGGGGTTCCAAAGAAGATAGTTTCACACCGGGGCACCCAGTTCACGTCTCGATTCTGGCAGAAACTACATGAGTCTATGGATACAAAGTTAAATTTCAGCTCAGCATATCATCCACAGACATATGGTCAAACTGAAAGGACAAATCAAATCTTAGAAGATATGTTAAGGGCATGTGCATTAAAACATGGTGGAAGTTGGGATAAAAGCTTGCCATACGCGGAATTTGCATACAACAATAGTTATCAGAGTAGTCTCAAGATGGCACCGTTTGAAGCACTGTATGGAAGGAAGTGCAGGACACCATTGTTCTGGAACCAGACAGGGGAGAGTCAACTCTTTGGTCCAGAGATAATAAAGGAAGCTAAAAGACAGGTTGAGATAATTCGAGAAAATCTCAAAATTGCTCAATCTAGGCAAAAGAGTTATGCAGATCCCAAGAGAAGAGAAGTAGTATTTGAAGTCGGAGACTATGCATATCTTAGAGTGTCACCAATCCGAGGTCTTCGAAGGTTTAATATCAGAGGGAAGTTATCACCTCGCTTTATCGGACCTTTTCAATTCTTGGAAAGACGGGGCAAAGTAGCTTATCGGTTGGAGTTACCTGAACGCTTGGCCGGTGTTCATGATGTGTTCCATGTGTCGCAATTGAAAAAGTGTTCAAGTGATGTCAGAGTAGAGCATCTACCATTGGAAGAACTTGAGGTAAAGGATGATCTAACATACAAGGAACACCCAGTCAAGATCTTGGATACCTCAGAAAGGGCTACTCGCAGCAAGGTCATTAGGATGTGCAAGGTGCAATGGAGTCACCATTCAGAGGATGAGGTGTCACACCCGGTTTTAAAGGCAAAACCGAATGCATTGATCATGTGTGCGCCAGGATCAAGTTACACACACGCTTAGACATTATGAATACCAAAAACAGTGCCACACGAATAAAGAGTTATTACAAACCATAGTCTTAAACGAATCTTAAACAAACGAGTTCTCGCAGCGGACAAAATGCCTCCACAGGCAGCTGACTGAAGACTACGCACACCTAGAACTCCTGGAAATCTTCTGGAACGTCTTCAAAGTTCTCCCAGTCTGAGCAGCAATTCCGGGTTATCATATTAAAGTGGTCTTGTAAAGTAAAAGATCATAAACGGAACATAGAATAACAAATAGGTAACCAAGTAGATTAATACCAATTCCCAGTTGAGCATGCTAAGCAATAGCTACCACAAGATTAATTTGATTCCCGGTATCAAGGTAAAGGTAGTAAAAAGCTAGGCATGATCCTTAATAGGTTCCCATCAAATTAACGCAAGCGGAAAAGTAAAAACAGTGAATTTAGATGCATGTTATGTAGGACAAGCGGGCATGCATCAAGGAATAATTGCCTTCAACAAAGCCTTGCTGCTCAAACTCTTGCACGACTTGATCTTCAAATCCCTCGAACGAATCGCTCTCTACGGTCCACAATCATCACATACAAGCATACAATAAGAATAAATAAGAAACAGTCACCAAACAGATCAAACAGATCTAAACAGTAGCATAAAACTAATCTACGCTTCGAGACGAACGCGTGGACATAAAGAACGCTAAAATCGGAGCTAAAACGACTAAGTTATGGCTTAGGGAAGGTATAGGGACCAAACTGTAAAGATTTGAAAAGGTTTTGGGCTAAAATAAAGAAAAAGGACTAAACTGTAAATAAACTTCTAAGGTGGAAGGGTATTTTTGTAAATATAGGAAACTCAGGGGCTTTTCTGCAAAATTGCCAGGGCTGGCGGGGTTGACCTGTTGACTAGGTTTTCTGCAAAATTGCCAAGGGCTACAGCGGCTTGCGGGCGGCGGGATTGGACAGAGGCGTCGGATCTTAATCCGACGGCTCGGATCGCACGCGGGCGCTGGCGGCGGCGGGTGGCGAGGCGACGGCGGTGGCCGGTGGCGAGCGGCGGCGGGAGCTCACCGGTGAGTCCAATGCGGGGCTCCGGTGCCCGATTCGAAACGCGGGGAGGCACCTAAGTGCGGCGCGCGAGCGGCGAAGCGACCGGTGGCGGCGAAGCGGCGGCGACGCGGCGGAGCGGACGGTCGGCGCGGCAGCGCGGCTAGGAACTCCGGCGAGCTAAAGCGGACGGCACGGTGCATGGGAACCGCCACAAACGACGTGGTTGACTTCCTCACCTCCTTGCGCGGGTCTTGGACGGCTTCGCAACGACGGGCGGCGGCGGAGACGAGAAGTCAGTGTTGACGGTTAATAATTGTATCAAAGTTCGTTTGTGACTCGCAAGCGTACAAGTCTCCCGTCGTAGTCAAGGGACCCTTCTTCCCTCGAGTGGTGAACCCAAGGTATCGAATCCGTGGAACAAATGTGTGACGCAAGACTTAATCTATTAAAGCCAAGCAATCTTCAATATTCGATAAAAGACCTAATGCATCTAAGTTAAAGACACAAAACAGATCTAATCTACTAAAAACCGGAGAAAACAAAGTAAGATTGGGTAGATAAACCGATCTAGAGGGATCGGGGTAAGCCTTTTGTTGAAGTTCCAAGCAAGAGAAGAAGTAGCAAATCGAATCTTAATAAAAGCCTCTTTAAATCGTGGTTTCCCGTCCAAATCCGAAAACATCCGCCTTTCGAGACCCCCGTTCGTCACAACTTATCCCTATTCATGCGGGGAGCTTAGGGCGAGTCAAAAGACAAGTCGAGATTCTTTCGGAAGATCCGGCGTGTACCTCTAGCCACCGCGGCTACAAGAACACCCTATGTAATCTATCGCGCGAATAGAATTGGAATAAGCAAAGCCGATCGAAAAACGAAATCTTCGAGGAAACACTTGATCGCTAAGAAAAGATTCAACTTGATAATTCAACTATGACAATGATACATACACAAGATCACCACCGGGATCCTTCCTTGATCTTGCTTCTAGCTCGGGAACTCCGACGTGGTCTTCCATGCAAGGTTCCCACGTCGGCTAGGGAAACCCTAGTCAACTAGCTCGACCCTCTCCTCTCCGACATGGTGTCCCTCTCTTCTCTGCTTCTCGGCGGCCGAAGACGAAATCTTCTCCCCGTGGCTCTCGGTGCGGGGGCTATAAATAGCCCGATTGGCGGCTAGGGCAAAGGACGGCGAGTTTGGGACCAAAATGGGCACACGGGCCGACCGGGCCCGGGCCGGCCGGCCCGGGCCCATTTAGGCCCGGCCCCGTGGGCTCATTTGCCCCACGTCGGTTCCCTTGCTTCCTGGATGCTTCCCCTTCGCATGTAGGTCCATGTCGTCGGTTTCTCTCCGAATTGGACTCAACTCCTTGTCTTGCAAGATTCGAGCACTTTTACGGTCGGGTCCCCGGAGTCCGTCGTCTTCTCGGATCAAGTCCCCGGCTTCTTGGAGTTAATTTTGCTTCATTGCATGACTTGTTCAGGACTTCAAGGTCTTGTCATGAGGTGCTTGATGAACTTATCCCGAAAGTCTTGCATTCAACACTAAAACCCTGCATAAACGTTAAACTCCAAAACCGACATGCACACGTGAACTTGTTATACCACGGGGGTTAGTACCAATGGATAAGGTATAAAATTCATGCCAACACCGAAGGTAAACTCATGGCTAGGTTGACGGATTTTCACCGTCAACATCTCCCCCATGCTTAAACCTTGCTCGTCCTCGAGTAAGCCTTCGATGGATATCATCATTGCTAAACATTGTTTAAACTTTTGCACTTGATTACACATGAGAAAACATAATGCTCTCAAAATTTTAATTCATTAAAGTTCCATAATGTACTAGCCTTCATCTCTACGGAGGGTAGATTCTTTTTAAGCTTATCCCACAAGTATTAACATGCTCACAAAGTTTTAAATAGATCTCAGAATTTTTGAAATAAAGAACGAGATAAGAAAAACTAAACCAAATTCACAAATTTAAATCATCTCATGCGTTGCTCATGAACTCTCATCTCACTTGTCTCTCAAGCCTATATATTCTACTCCTTTCCCTCTCATATATATGTGGTAGGCTTTATATGGAGCTTTGGGAAAGTTTAGTCCTAACAAGATTTTATAAATGAGGTGTTGTCAAAACAAGACAAGCTTCTCATGGTCTTACCGAGACTCGTCAAAAAGGTCATTGGAAAATAATGTTGAATCAAGGAGGGGAAAGAGAAAAATACACACACTTTTAGATAAGTGGACATGTGCAAATGGCAAAGAGTGATCCCGAGGTACAAAGGAAGTCCTCGTTATCGGATTGCACATGGTTGGAAGATGAGAATGGATCTTTTTAACTTGAAGCCTTGAATGCACTTTTAGAGAGCTAGGGAATTTACTTTACGCACATTTTTTTCTTTCTCATATTTCTCATTCTTTTCTTTCTTTCATTCATTCATTTTTTCCTCGTCATATATTCAGCCCATGACTTCCACAACGAAGTTTTGATTTTTTCTTATCTTGAAAGTCATGAGTATCACTGGATTTTTTTTTTCTTTACCCAACCCTATACATCTCTTTCATCATTTTTTTTAAAATACTCCCTTTTGAACTCTAAAACTGCACCGTACCTACCTCCTCCCCCATGCTTAGACGTTGCTCGTCCTCGAGCAAAGAGGCGAAAAATAAGGTAGGTACCGGAATATTTTTCCTTGGAGAGATACTTGAAATCTTCAACGTTGGCACCGTCTTGCGATCTTCCTTGAATTGATGATCCATTCTCAACAATAGGTTGTGGTCAAGGAGGTAATCACAAAAATGATATTTGGTTTAAGGGTGGATATCCGGCGAAGTTTGTGAGATCTCCGATGCGGGGATACACAATGCACGGATAAGAGGCTAGCAAAAAGATAGATACGCAAAAATGGAATGACCAGCTTCTTAGTCTCGGGCCAGAGAAATCATGGCCTGCAATAACTCACTCAAAAATAAATCTTGTACACTAAGGTTTATGCACTCAAATATATATAAGGCTTTGGATAGGTTGAGCAACACACAAGTGATATTTGTGACAAGGTTAGCAATATTTTTGAGCATAAAAGACATCTTTAATCTATTCATAACTTGAGAGCACATAAAACACTATGGGTCTTTATTTTAACCATAACCTCCGCTGAAAATTAAGCTAGCATTTAAATAAATTCAGATCTGTATTTTTAAGAGAGCACTAGCTTACACATGCATAAATCAATTACAAAGATGAACAAAGCTGCAATTTTAATCATATATCAACATGGCACGAATTTTGTAACTTTTCCAATGATATAATCAAGGTGGTGTCTTTATTAATGGTGACATCAAGTTGAAATACATACTGAAAATAAACAAAACAAGCTTGCTGAAATTTAATTAAAAACAGAAAATACTACGCAAACACACATAAGCAAAAGCTGAAAATTACAGAGAAAAAGAAGAGAAAAGAAAACTAAAGTTCCTAAATCTTCTAGTCCTCCTCCGGTGGTTGATGTTGATAATCTTGATAATAATACCCTTGCTCATAATACGATTGGACGCTTCCTCCGACGAATTGATTTGGCTCCACAAGGTGAAGGCGTCCGAGTTCAAAGGCAATATTTGCATTGCCTTCACCAAGTTGAGTTGCGTTAGCTTGGATGGCTGCGATGTTTTGAGCGTTTCTTGCAGCATACCCTCCAATAATGGCCATGCTTTGTTGTGGTTGGGGATGATGAGCGTAGGACTCCGCGAAGTTAGCGTTGGGCACAACATAATTTTGTGGGGGTACCGGTGCACCACCCCCCCATGCTTGTCCTTGTGACCCTCCGTAATAACTTGGCGGAGGAGGGACCCCGCCGAATGGTTGCACATAGGGTTGTGCTCCACTCGCTTGTGCGGAGGATGTTCCCTCCTCTACGATTCTTCCTCTTTTGTTCTTCCTTGCAGGGACAAGTAGTCCCTCTTCCAACCAATCTTCCCTTCCTTCGGTGAAAAGCCTAAGCCTCTCATTCGGAAGGGGTAGGTTCACTATGGCCAACCGATAACCTCCTCTCTCATCTCCGCTAATGTATTTGCCTTGCCGCAAATACTCAATGCCGAGAGAGGTACCACGCAAAAGGTGAGCGGGGTTTCTTGCGATCCCCGCCCGCAAGGAAAAGGCCAACATAGAGAGGTAACACCCCGAACCAATATTACCCGCCCCCGATGTTGCTTCACAACACCAACGGTTGATCATGAGGTAAGAGGGGTCTATTGGCTGCCTGGCAATTAAAGCCGAGTATAGCCAATTCAACTCCGTGTCGGTCACCTTCGTTTCCTTCATCCTCCCCAATATCCTCTTGCACATCCAAGAGTGAAATATCCGGATAATGGGGTTGCGGATGCAATTGCGTTGTTGATGGGCTTCTCCGGAGATCATGTTCCAAAATCCCGCTAACATGCCGGGTGGCACGTCAACTTTCTCCGGAGCTCCCTTGTGGAATCCAAGCAGCTCCCTAACGTGCTCGTAGGGAACCTCTTGTTGGACTCCCTCCAAACGGAATGACATGCTTTGCACCCCATCATCATCAACGATGGGTGCAATAGTCATTAAAATTTCCAAGGCGAACCCCAAATGGGTGTCCACCGATACTCCGTTGGAGAACTGCACCCATCCGAGGTGCCCCAACATATAGTATCTGCCGGTGCAAAAACCCAAGGTGTAGAGTGCTTGGTCGTCGAACTCGACGTTTGGCACAAGCCTCTTCTCAAGATTGGCGAGCCTCTCCTCCTCCTCCGCCGACAAGATGATGAAGCCGTACGAAGAGTGTGTCGGGGTGTAAGGAGGTGGTGCGGTTGAGCGAGTCGATCGTCGTGGTGGCGCGGGCTGCTCCTCCGTGTGCCCACGAGGTTCGGTGAACCTCATGGAAGTGCTTCTCGCAGCCCTCATACCACCAAGGAGGAGAGCGTCGTTCCTCCTCGGTGGTGCCGTGTCCGTCTCCATGCTCGGGAGACTCGGAACCGAGTGCCTCCTCGAAGACGTGGTTGATGACGGCTTGGACGACGACGAACTCTTCTTCTTGGAGAAGAGACTTGTGGTCTTCTTCCACATGGTTGCTGCACTCTTTCTTCAACTAAAATTCTGGGTTGCAACCGGTAAACTAGGCACTTAAACTCTTTGCTTCGGATGTGGACTTTGAGTGGATTAAGGATGTGGATTTTTTTTTTCTTGAGCTCTCAAGCTTGGGAAGGTTGGCTATGTCTACGGAGGTTTTGAGCACACAAACTTGAACACACAAACAAAGGAAGGAGAGGGAAGCTTGCCTGCAGAAAACGGGAGCCGGGGGGGCTCCTTATGTAGGTGAGGCCGGCCTCGGTGCTCCTCCCCGCCTCGTCTTTCTTCCAGCACGATCATTTCACCTCTGCAACTTTCCTGCCCGCGTGCTCCATGAGTTGCACCGCCCAAACGCTCTCGTCCACTCCTTGGTCCTTCCACTTGATGCTTCATGTTTTGGGTCGTGTCCATGCTCCCTAGCTCCACTTGCTTCACATGCCACCATGAAATTCCTACAAAGTTGATGCTTGCTGCCCACCATGCTTGTCCTTTGCATGTGAAATTGGTGAAAGTTGATGAAAGGGAATCCAATGGTGCATGCATGATTACTAGATTGCCTCCATTAAGGTGTGTTTGAGGTTAAGCACTCCTCTAATTCGAAATTTAAAATATTTTTCAGAGCCATGCAAGAGCTCGAACATAATTTTAGAGAAGTTTTTAAACCATTAAAAACAAATGCAAGTCGAAAATATTTTCTTTTTACGTCGATTTCGGTCTCACCGGTATAGTTTGCCTTCATTGGTTGAGAGCGGACATTTTCCCGGCTTGATCATGGGGGCATAGGTTTAGGTTCTAATTTTGGCTAAATAAGAAAGATTTTGAATAAAACAAAATTAGAATAGGCTTAGAAAAATTCTAATCCTAGAGAAACCAAGGATAAAGATTTTTAAAACCAACCAAAAGCTTTGATTTCTAGGTTCACGCGAGTTCTACCACGTGCTGAATTTTTTTAACACTTAAACATAAATCGTGGCTCTACTCGTGTGGTTTTAGCATGAAAAATAAGTCAACCTCAGCACCATAATGCGGGTGAAAGGTTGAGCTAAGGTTCTGAAATTATTTGGTTGAGGGTTTCTCGAAAAGAAAAGAATCAAACAAGCACATAGGAGGGTTCATGCAAAGGGTTTATGATAAAGCAAACATTCAATCAAGAATTATGTCTCTAATATTGTTCAACCACTTCTAAGTCTAATGTCTTTGCGTAATAAAACTCAAAAACTAAATTATTAAAAAGACTCGAAAAACCCGGAATCGGGTTGTCCTCCCGTAGCTTATTCTTGACTTGACGAAACGGGTTGCCTCCCGCCTAGCGCTTCGTTTATAGTCCATGGCTAGACTTCTTCACTTGATTACTTCGGATCAACGCTCTTTGTGGGCGTTGCAATCTTGGGTACCCGCTTTGGCTTAGTCAAATTTTTTTTTTGGTCTTCACAGGCTGGCTTTGTCCTTTGGTCTTGACGGATGCAACAACTTCCTTGTGGCTCGGCATCTCGAACTCCGGTCCTTCGGTCGTGATCTTCATGGTCTCTAGTGTGATCCTTCATCTCTCCCGAATGAGCTTGAGTAGCCTTCGCCGTCTTGGGACCTTGGAGTTGTCTCGGATATTCTTCTTCGTTACCCATCGGGCGCCCGGCAAGTTGTCCCACTTGCGTTTGGCATCTTCATCACGATGAACACTTCACGTATAGAGCTTCCGACCTCCGTCACCTTGCCATCTAAATTCTTCAATATTTTCTTCATAGCCTCGAACTTAGTGACGACGTCCTTGTTGATCTTAGCTTGCTCGTCCATCAAGTCCTTGAATTGTGCACAAAGAGAAACCAAAACTTGAATCGACGAACTTGCATTAAATCGGGGTTACCTTGGACATGGTCGTACTCCACACACTCCTTGCATGAGGATCTTGCTTCGGCGGCCTTTAGGTGTTGAGCTTCTTTCTCCATCTCCATCTTCTCCATCCTCCTCTTAAGTAAACCGATATGCCACTCAAGGAATCCGACTCGTATGCATTCGGCTCTCGCAATCGTCATGCGGATAGTTGAGACCTTGATCTTGAACGGCCTCCGGCGTCTTGAAGGTTTATGATAGGTAGATCAACGATGTCCGGGGTGCGCAGCGCTCCGGTGGTTGAGGTTGATCTTCCTTTGGACTTGGAGGTGGTGATTCCCTTGGAGATTTCGACGGTCCTTCGACTTCAACTTTTGAATCTAGGGTTTCCACCCCTTTAGCTTGTGTTGCATGTCACCTTTGCATGTAAAGTTTTCCTGGATCATCCACAAAAAGGTTTGGGTTTCTTGGAGAGGTAGCCAACCATCTCCGGTTAGGGTTAGCAATAAACAAAGTATGCAAAAAAAACTAGAGAACAAAACAAATCTATAAAGACTAGAGTTAGACAAACTAGATTAGATGTATTTTGAGGATGATCAAAATTTAGTAGATGCAAAAATAAAACAAAATCAGTACAGAAAATTACAAAAAAAAAAACAATAAAAAATCAAATCTTGATCACTTGCTCCCCGGCAACGGCGCCAGAAAAAGGGGCTTGTTGACGGTTAATAATTGTATCAAAGTTCGTTTGTGACTCGCAAGCGTACAAGTCTCCCGTCGTAGTCAAAGGACCCTTCTTCCCTCGAGTGGTGAACCCAAGGTATCGAATCCGTGGAACAAATGTGTGACGCAAGACTTAATCTATTAAAGCCAAGCAATCTTCAATATTCGATAAAAGACCTAATGCATCTAAGTTAAAGACACAAAACAGATCTAATCTACTAAAAAACGGAGAAAACAAAGTAAGATTGGGTAGATAAACCGATCTAGAGGGATCGGGGTAAGCCTTTTGTTGAAGTTCCAAGCAAGAGAAGAAGTAGCAAATCGAATCTTAATAAAAGCCTCTTTAAATCGTGGTTTCCCGTCCAAATCCGAAAACATCCGCCTTTCGAGACCCCCGTTCGTCACAACGTATCCCTATTCATGCGGGGAGCTTAGGGCGAGTCAAAAGACAAGTCGAGATTCTTTCGGAAGATCCGGCGTGTACCTCTAGCCACCGCGGCTACAAGAACACCCTATGTAATCTATCGCGCGAATAGAATTGGAATAAGCAAAGCCGATCGAAAAACGAAATCTTCGAGGAAACACTTGATCGCTAAGAAAAGATTCAACTTGATAATTCAACTATGACAATGATACATACACAAGATCACCACCGGGATCCTTCCTTGATCTTGCTTCTAGCTCGGGAACTCCGACGTGGTCTTCCATGCAAGGTTCCCACGTCGGCTAGGGAAACCCTAGTCAACTAGCTCGACCCTCTCCTCTCCGACATGGTGTCCCTCTCTTCTCTGCTTCTCGGCGGCCGAAGACGAAATCTTCTCCCCGTGGCTCTCGGTCAGGGGGCTATAAATAGCCCGATTGGTGGCTAGGGCAAAGGACAGCGAGTTTGGGCCCAAAATGGGCCTGGGCCGACCGGGCCCTGGGGCCGGCCGGCCCGGGCCCATTTAGGCCCGGCCCCCGTGGGCTCCTTTGCCCGACGTCGGTTCCCTTGCTTCCTGGATGCTTCCCCCTTCTGCATGTAGGTCCATGTCGTCGGTTTCTCTCCGAATTGGACTCAACTCCTTGTCTTGCAAGATTCGAGCACTTTTCCGGTCGGGTCCCCGGAGTCCGTCGTCTTCTCGGATCAAGTCCCCGGCTTCTTGGAGTTAATTTTGCTTCATTGCATGACTTGTTCAGGACTTCAAGGTCTTGTCATGAGGTGCTTGATGAACTTATCCCGAAAGTCTTGCATTCAACACTAAAACCCTGCATAAACGTTAAACTCCAAAACCGACATGCACACGTGAACTTGTTATACCACGGGGGTTAGTACCAATGGATAAGGTATAAAATTCATGCCAACACCGAAGGTAAACTCATGGCTAGGTTGACGGATTTTCACCGTCAACAGTCAGCGGCGGAGTCGAGGTCTCGACGGCGGCGGCGGCGAGCTCGAGCTAGGGTTTCGGGCAAAGGCGGGGCGCAAGAGGCGGCGGGCGACGGGTGCTCGGGTAGGGCGTCCGGGGGGGCGGCGGCGGCTTATAAAGGCACGGGGAGGCCCCTTGGCGTGCGGGCCACGCACGGGGAGGCGTGCTCCCGTCGGACTCGGGCGGCGGCGCGGCCTCGGCCGAGTCCTGGTCGGGCACGGCGCGGCGGGGAGGGATGACACGCGGGCCCCTCCCGTCGGCGGCTCGGGCGCGGGAGCGGGGAAGCGGGCCGGCCGGGCCGGAACTCCAACGGCCGGCCGCGCTAGGCGGGGCCGAGCGGCCGCGCGGGCTGGCCGGGCCGGCTACTTGCTGGTTTGGGCCGGAGGCGTGGTTGCGGGCGCCAAGGCCGGGCCGCGGCGACCGCCGCCGTGTGCCGCCGCGCACTGGGCTGGGTTGAAGTGCGAGTTGGGCCTGCTGGCTAGCTGGGGTAGGGTAGGGGGTTAAGGGAAAAAGGCTTGGGGTTTAGGATTGCTAGAAAAGGATTCAAACATAAGAATTCAAACCTGAATTTGAATTCTAGCAAGCAAAAGAAATGCACCAGCATGAATGCAACAATTAATTCCTATATTTCATTAACTTTATTTTAGAAAAGTTTTAAATGCCTAAAAATAAATAAAACAACCTTATATTCCTTAAGCAATAAATGGTTTCTAGCAAATTTTTATAAAGCCAAAAATTTTTAATAAAATTAGGGTGTTACAAATCCTACCCCCTTAAGAAGAATCTCGTCCTCGAGATTCGGACAGATTGGGAAAAAGATCTGGAAATTCTGCTTTCAGCTCATCCTCTCTTTCCCATGTTGCCTCATCCTCTGCATGATTACTCCACTGTACTTTGCACATCTTAATCACACTATTCCTGGTGACCCTTGTCATTGTTTCCAATATTCGAATGGGGTGTTCCACAATAGTGAGATCCTCTTTAACGTTTAGATCATCCAAGGGTAACGGCTCCTTGTCATGAGGACCAAAACCCTTCTTTAACTGAGAGATATGGAATACATCATGCACATCGGCTAGCTGGACTGGCAACTCCAACCTGTAAGCCACTTCTCCCACTCTTTCAAGGATCCTGAAAGGTCCAATAAACCAAGGTGACAACTTTCCCTTAACTCTGAATCGACGCAAACCTCTGATAGGTGACACCTTTAGATACACATAATTGCCTTCCTGAAAGACCACATCCCTTCATTTGCCATCTGCATAACTTTTCTGTCTAGACTGAGCAATCCTCAAATTTTCTCTGATGATCTGAACTTGTTTCTCCGCTTCTCTGATGATATCTGCCCCAAATAACTGCCTTTCGCCTGTCTCACTCCAATATAACGGGGTTCTACACTTCCTTCCATACAGGGCCTCAAAGGGTGACATTTTGAGACTGGCTTGGTAGCTGTTGTTATAAGAGAATTCAGCGTATGGCAAGCTCTTATCCCAACTACAACCATGCTTAAGCGCACAGGCTCTTAGCATGTCTTCTAAGATCTGATTGGTTCTCTCTGTCTGTCCATCTGTCTGTGGATGATAAGCTGAGCTGAAATTTAGCTTAGTATCCAGAGATTCATGCAACTTCCCCCAGAAACGAGAACTAAACTGAGTACCTCGGTCTGACACGATCTTCTTTGGTACGCCATGTAAACACACAATCCTGGACATGTATAGTTCTGCCAACTTAGCTCCTGTATAAGTAGTCTTTACCGGAATGAAGTTAGCTACCTTAGTCAAACGATCCACAATAACCCAAATCGAATCATAACCATCTCGGGTTCGGGGTAAACCCACTATGAAGTCCATTCCGATCTCTTCCCACTTCCACTCAGGCACCTTCAATGGTTGAAGCAAACCAGCGGGTCTCTGATGTTCGGCCTTAACCCGGTGGCAAGTGTCACACAAAGCCACATGCGCGGCCACATCTCTCTTCATACCGTACCACCAATACCTCTGCTTGAGATCCTGGTACATCTTAGTACTGCCTGGATGGATAGAATAAGCTGAGTCGTGAGCTTCTCTCAAGATCGTCTCTCTGAGATCTCCTGTCTCTGGTACACACAATCGATTCTTAAACCACACGGTTCCTTGCTCATCTTCTGTGAAATCTGGGGCTTCTCCTTGTTGCATACTCTCCTTAATTTTCTGTATTCCAGCATCCTCTAGCTGCCACTTACGTATCTCTTGCTCCAGAGTGGACTGTACTTCCAAAGTCACTCCTTCTGTATGTGCAACCACTTTCAAGTTGAGCCTTTCAAACTCTTTTACCAACTCGTCAGGAAACTGAATGGTCATAGCCATGTTAGTGTGGCCCTTCTGACTCAAAGCATCCGCAACCAGATTCGCTTTACCCAGATGATAGTGAATCTCTAGATCATAGTCCTTGATCAACTCTAACCAACGTCGCTGTCTTAGATTAAGATCCTTCGAGTGAAGATATACTTCGGACTCTTGTGATCGGTATAGATCCGACACTTAGTTCCCATAATGTAGTGTCTCCAAATCTTCAATGCATGAACCACTTCGTCGCTAACTCAAGATCATGCGTAGGATAGTTCAACTCATGCTTCCTCAACTGACGAGATGCATAGGCTATAACATGACCTTCTTGCATCAACACACATCTTAGACCTTGTCGAGATGCATCACAGTAAATGTCAAAGCTCTTTCGTAGATCAGGCATTACTAGAACAGGTGTTGTGGTTAACCGCTTCTTTAACTCTTCAAAACTGGACTGACATGCACTGATCCATTTGAACTCCCTGTCCTTCTCTAGCAATGTAGTGAGAGGCTTCACAATCTTGGAGAATCCTTCAATAAACCGACGATAGTAACCAGCAAGTCCAAGGAAACTCCGGATCTCAGACACTGTACGAGGGGCTTCCCACTTCAATACATCACTAACCTTGCTCGGGATCCTTTGCAATACCTCCGTTGGTGATGATATGACCTAGAAAAGACACTTCCTTGAGCCAGAACTCACACTTGCTGAACTTTGCATATAACTCATGCTCTCTCAGCTTCTGCAACACAAGTCTCAAATGCTCCTCATGGTCCTCCTCATTCTTGGAGTAGATCAAAATGTCATCAATGAATACCACAACGAATTTGTCCAGATGCTCCATAAAAATCTTGTTCATCAAGTACATGAAGTACGCGGGTGCATTGGTTAACCCAAAAGACATAACTGTGTACTCATAAAGTCCGTACCTGGTAGTAAAAGCTGTCTTAGGAATATCTGAAGGCCTAATCTTCAACTGATGATAACCAGATCGCAGATCGATCTTAGAAAATACTTTAGCTCCTCTCATCTGATCAAACAAATCTTCAATATGTGGCAGAGGATACTTGTTCTTGATGGTAACATCATTAAGGGACCTGTAATCAACACACATCCTCTGTGTGCCATCTTCCTTACCCACAAAGATAACGGGTGCTCCCCAAGGTGATGAACTAGCACAAATGAACCCTTTACCCAATAATTCTTTAATCTGAGCTTTAAGTTCTTGTAACTGATCACTAGACATCCTATATGGGCGCTTAGAGATAGGGGCAGTACCAGGTAAAAGATCAATAACGAACTCAACATCTCGGTCAGGGGGCATACCTGGCAACTCCTCGGGAAACACATCAGGATAATCGCACACTACTCGTATGTCTTCCAAGGTTGCTCCATCAAGCTTATTCACGGCACTGGCATTTGATGGTGCGGGATCTGCTGCAAACTCAAATCTTTCACCAGCTGGACTTGTAAGAAGGATTGACCTCTTAGCACACTGTATCACCGCATCACACGCGGTCAACCATCCCATTCCCAATATCACATCGATCCCCTTTGAATTCGGGATTATAAGATTGGCACGGAAATCTCTGCCCAAAATCTTGAGATGGACATTATCACATTTATAGATAGCTTTCAATTCCCCCCCAGGTGAGGTAACTAACATGTGGCGAGACATGGGACTGATAGGTAGATTATGTTGAGCTACGAACTGGGATGTAATGAAAGAATGGGATGCTCCAAAATCAAACAAAGGCGAGGCGGGAGTAGAGTTGACTAGAAACATACCGAGCACTACTGCGGGGTTCTCCCGAGCGACTTCGGCATCAACGTGCATCGCCTTGCCTCGTGCATAGCTCTGTTGTCCTTTGTTAGACCGCGGGGTTTGGCTTCCGCTCCTTGTCCGTCGCCGGTTCCGCACGGGGGTGTGTGGAGGGTTCCTCTTTGGGCAAGCATTGGCATAGTGACCAAGCTCTCCGCACTTGAAGCAAGTAGTGGTGGCGGGATTGGGCGGTGCCACGGACCTTACGGGTGTGCCAAGCGGGGCTCTCTCGCCGACTCCGCCGGGAAGGGCGGGGCGGGGAGTCCGAGGAACGGGACGCCGAAACCGCCGAGCGGCGACCGCCGGAACCGCCGAGCGAGGACGCCGGGACCGCCGCCGCCCAAAGTTTCCACCCGGTCCCCCAAAGCGAAACGGGGTGTTCGGCGGTGGGTTGAAGCGGGGCGAGACGCACTCCCAAACTGCCCAGAGCTGGCGGCCTTCCTCTTCTGCTCTCCGAGCTCCTTGCGCTTGTGCTCCAAGCGGATGGCGGCATCAACTAGCTGCTGAAAGTTAGGAAAAGGATAGGACATCAGCTGGTACTGCAGCGAACCAGCTAACCCATCCAAGAACAGCTCCTGCTTCTTCCTATCTTCAGCAACCTCCTCAGCTGCATAGCGAGACAACTCAGTGAACTTGTCTCTATACTCAGCCACTGACATTCCTCCCTGCTTCAGAGAAAGGAACTCCTTCTTCTTGATCTTCATAACTTCAGAGGGTATGTGATGGCTCCTGAAGTTGGTGGTAAACTCCTCCCAAGTGATAGTGTCTGGGGCGGCATGAGCGGCAGAATACGCATCCCACCAAGCGGCTGCAGATCCTTGAAGTCGTCCTGCAGCATACAGGACCTTCTCTCTGTTGTCACACTGACAGGTAGTGAGCATCTTCAGTATTGTCTTTAGCCAATCTTCCGCTTCAAGTGGATCAGCGGCGTGAGTAAACACAGGAGGGTGATGACTCATGAACTCCCGGTGCTTGTTGCGAGGCGCGGGTGGCGGCACCGGCGGATTGTTGACCTGGGCTTGCAAGTTTGTCACGGTGGTGGTCAAGTTCTGGAGGAGCTGGGTCTGTGCCTCCAAGAACTGCTGCAAAGCGGGATCCATTTGTACTGGCTGGGGTGCTCTTCCTGCTGGTTGATCAACACCTGATCCTGACCTGGTGTTCACCATCTGAGTGTTAGGGACATTATTTTAGATGATTGCACCAAGGGTTAAACTCAGGAAGATAAGATAGCAATGATATTCAGATAAGACAGATTCTGTTGACTCCAAACAATCAGGCATAGCTCTCAGTGTGGGTTACCAAAAATTATGGATTTTGGACTGATAAAAGGTAATGAAATTATGAAACTACTCCAACTGGAATCACCTCAATCGGAGTTGTGTAGCTCTGGTTATAAAATAAACAAGTCAGGTAGGTCAGCAGTGTTTAACGGATTCGTGAGGCTGTAATGTTTCAGTTATAACTCTCTGGTTATCCATCCAAATATTCTGAATTTTTCATAGAAAATCAGTCACGAAATTCTTGAACTTTTCCAATGTGTTTTACTGCAATCGGAGTTCTGTAGCTCGAGATAAAATTAAAACAGTGGAGCTAACTCAGAAAGCTGCGCGAACAGATTTAGGGATCTTGAATTTGCATTAAGGGAAAACTTAAAGGGACAAAAAGATTAAGATAGATAACTGATTGAGACTGAAAGTTAACCCCCACAAACTTACTACTAAACCAATGTCGTTGTGGTCATCACTCCACAACACATTGCACTCAACCAAAAATCCAACTCATACATTAAGCACAAAATCAAGCATTCAACCACACCTCTAAACTAAACACACTTTACCGATCGTCTACTAGCGATTACAAAGAGATCCTATCCTTAATCTTAAACCTAAGGACTATCTTCTGCCATGGCATCTGTGCGGGCGTCAGGGGAGTCGTAGTGTGGCCTCTTGGGTGACGGGGAGGTACATCCTTCTGTGGCTTCATGGGCTTCTGGCTGCTCCCTGTTCTGAAGTGCAGCTTCTAGGGCACGCCTCTGCGTCTCCAGAGTGAAAATCTGCTGCTGTGCTGCATATAGAGTGTTGTTGGCATCATCCAATGCGGTGTTCACAGCTGCAAGTAGACTCCGGACGTTGTTGAGCGTTCCTTCATAGGCTGGTGCTGGGGCGATGTAAGTCTTGGCTTCCCCACTTGCTCTGAAAGGTGTGTAACGGCAGTGGGTATCCTCCAACCTGTCATGCTCCTTGTGAGAGAGCACATAGAGCGCCCTCCGAGCTGACTCTGCTATCCCAGCATCCATAGTAGTCCTGTGAGCCACATCATGATGCTTGGACACGGATGGAATGTACTCCTCCAAGATGGCAGCAACCTCCCAATGGGGCTCGAACCACGGATGAGTCCACAGCTCACAATGGTAGACAGGGGCCTTGTCATAGCCCAGGCGGAGTACCATCGCTCTCAGGTGGTCTGCCATGGGAATGCCTACTCCATCAGCTCTGTAGTGGTACACTTCCCAGATCGCTTCCTCAGCTTCCTCCTCTTGCTCTTGTTCTTCTTCCTCCATCTCTTGGTCAAGGTGATCCTCATCTTCTCCTGGCGCTTGCTCCTCTAGGTTTGGCTGCTCAGCTAGCTCATCCTCCTCTGGAATCATCTCCTCCGGATCTTCCTTATCGTCAGGCACCATGATAAGGTTAGGGAAAACCATAGGTGCAGGCTCCATCTCAATCTCCTCATCTGTATCTCCATCATGCAAGTCATTGTACTGTTCCTGTGGAGCATACTGATAGACTGCTCCAGCCCGAGAGGTCTTCAAACTACGAACCATCTGTAGTTTAGTGTAGAATGAGAAAGATGGTAAGGCAAAAGGACGAGAGCTAAAGCAAGCACAAGGTAAAGAATGCAGATAGCTCAAGAGTGAAGCAAAAAGGCAAGAGTAAGGTTAATAAGAATAAAGCAAGCATGTAAGAGAAAGCTTCTATGAGTATAAAATCTTTAGTTCGACCATTTCTATCTAGGCTAGAGTTCCTACAGTCAACACAGCTCTGGTACCACTCTGTCACACCCGGTTTTAAAGGCAAAACCGAATGCATTGATCACGTGTGCGCCAGGATCAAGTTACACACACGCTTAGACATTATAAATACCAAAAACAGTGCCACACGAATAAAGAGTTATTACAAATCATAGTCTTAAACGAATCTTAAAGAAACGAGTTCTCGCAGCGGACAAAATGCCTCCACAGGCAGCTGACTGAAGACTACGCACACCTAGAACTCCTGGAAATCTCCTGGAACGTCTTCAAAGTTCTCCCAGTCTGAGCAGCAATTCCGGGTATTGTAGATGCAAGAGAATAAACAAGCGTGAGCACATATCGTACTCAGCAAGAGAGAACAACATAACATGCAAGGCCATATGGTGGATGGCTAAGGTCCGATCACTTTAGCATTTTAGTTGGTCAAGTTTTATTAGCAACCTGATTACTAAAGGTGTAAGTTCATACCAACCCAATTAATAAGATATAAGCATCATAAATAAAGAATAAAACAACAATTAAACATTAAAGTTCCATATTTAATCATGTGAGTGTCCAGGCCGCTCTTGACCGTGAGCACGGCTAATCGATTAGTTTAACACTGCGAGAGGTTGTACATCTTTACCCACAAGCAGCGTAAAAGCTCCGAAGAACTTTGGACCCAACCATGCGGTGTTTGCAAGGCACCATATCACACTTCCAAGGTGTGATTGCATAGGGACGCTACATGGCTTTTACAAAGGTTCCCTAGCAAGTTATGACCCACAAGGTCCGGATCAGTTAGCAAGGTATAAAGTCCCCTAGCAGGTCGATACCCCACCATAAAAAGAATAACTCACCCAATCCCCTGCTAGAGCGAGTCCATACCCCACAGTACCGCCGATCCCTTGTCCTTATCAGGTAAGACCATCCCAAGCTAAAGTTCCCAATTATTCATCCAAGACCATTGCCCATTAGTTCTTGTGGTTGTACTGTTTTCCTGGGTGGTTCTCCATGTTCCGATTATCATATTAAAGTGGTCTTGTAAAGTAAAAGATCATAAACGGAACATAGAATAACAAAAAGGTAACCAAGTAGATTAATACCAATTCCCAGTTGAGCATGCTAAGCAATAGGTACCACAAGATTAATTTGATTCCCGGTATCAAGGTAAAGGTAGTAAAAAGCTAGGCATGATCCTTAATAGGTTCCCATCAAATTAACGCAAGCGGAAAAGTAAAAACAGTGAATTTAGATGCATGTTATGTAGGACAAGCGGGCATGCATCATGGAATACTTGCCTTCAACAAAGCCTTGCTGCTCAAACTTTGCACGACTTGATCTTCCAATCCCTCGAACGAATCGCTCTCTACGGTCCACAATCATCACATACAAGCATACAATAAGAATAAATAAGAAACAGTCACCAAACAGATCAAACAGATCTAAACAGTAGCATAAAACTAATCTACGCTTCGAGACGAACGCGTGGACATAAAGAACGCTAAAATCGGAGCTAAAACGACTAAGTTATGGCTTAGGGAAGGTATAGGGACCAAACTGTAAAGATTTGAAAAGGTTTTGGGCTAAAATAAAGAAAAAGGACTAAGCGTAAATAAACTTCTAAGGTGGAAGGGTATTTTTGTAAATATAGGAAACTCAGGGGCTTTTCTGCAAAATTGCCAGGGCTGGCGGGGTTGACCTGTTGACTAGGTTTTTACGCAAAATTGCCAAGGGCTACAGCGGCTTGCGGGCGGCGGGATTGGACAGAGGCGTCGGATCTTAATCCGACGGCTCGGATCGCACGCGGGCGCGGCGGCGGCGGGTGGCGAGGCGACGGCGGTGGCCGGTGGCGGGCGACGGCGGCGGCCGGTGGCGAGCGGCGGCGGGGAGCTCACCGGTGAGTCCAATGCGGGGCTCCGGTGCCCGATTCGAAACGCGGGAGGCACCTAAGTGCGGCGCGCGAGCGCGGCGAAGCGCCGGTGGCGGCGAAGCGGCGGCGACGTGGCGGAGCGGATGGTCGGCGCGGCAGCGCGGCTAGGAACTCCGGCGAGCTAAAGCGGACGGCACGGTGCATGGGAACCGCCACAAACGACGTGGTTGACTTCCTCACCTCCTTGCGCGGGTCTTGGACGGCTTCGCAACGACGGGCGGCGGCGGAGACGAGAAGTCAGCGGCGGAGTCGAGGTCTCGACGGCGGCGGCGGCGAGCTCGAGCTAGGGTTTCGGGCAAAGGCGCGGCGCAAGAGGCGGCGGGCGACGGGTGCTCGGGTAGGGCGTCCGGGGGGCGGCGGCGGCTTATAAAGGCACGGGGGAGGCCCCTTGGCGTGCGGGCCACGCACGGGGAGGCGTGCTCCCCGTCGGACTCGGGCGGCGGCGCGGCCTCGGCCGAGTCCTGGTCGGGCACCGGCGCGGCGGGGGAGGGATGACACGCGGGCCCCTCCCGTCGGCGGCTCGGGGGCGCGGGAGCGGGGAAGCGGGCCGGGCGGGCCGGAACTCCAACGGCCGTTGCGCTAGGCGGGGCCGAGCGGCTGCGCGGCCGCCGGGCCGGCTACTTGCCGGTTTGGGCGGAGGCGTGGTTGCGGGGGGCCGCCGGGCCGGGCCGCGGCGGCCGCTTTGCGAGGCCGCCGCGCACTGGGCTGGGTTGAAGTGCGGGTTGGGCCTGCTGGCTAGCTGGTGTAGGGTAGGGGGTTAAGGGAAAAAGGCTTGGGGTTTAGGATTGCTAGAAAAAGATTCAAACATAAGAATTCAAACCTGAATTTGAATTCTAGCAAGCAAAAGAAATGCACCAGCATGAATGCAACAATTAATTCCTATATTTCATTAACTTTATTTTAGAAAAGTTTTAAATGCCTAAAAATAAATAAAACAACCTTATATTCCTTAAGCAATAAATAGTTTCTAGCAAATTTTTATAAAGCCAAAAATTTTTAATAAAAATTAGGGTGTTACATGAGGCTACTTGGGAAAGAGAGGATGAGCTTAAGGAAGAATTCCCTCAGTTGTTCTCTAATCTTCCTGAATCTCGGGACAAGATTCTCTTTAAGGGGGTAGGATTTGTAACACCCTAACAATTCCATCACTAAACTAATTTAGGCAACAAATGGCTAGATTTAATTTCCCTAAGGACATAATTAAATTATCAAACAAATTGGCTTTTAAATATTTAAACATCACTAAAATAATTTAGAAATAATAAGTGTTTGTGCATCATGATTCGAATGCATGGATTTCTGTTTGATTGAAGTTTGAAAGTTTGAAAAACGAATTTGAAAAGAATTTAAAAGGAAAGCCTTCTCCCTCTCCCCTATCCTCTCTCCACTACCGGCCCAACCCTTCTCTTTCAGCCCGCAAAGGTTCCCAGGCCAGCGGCCTCACCCCGTGCGCGCGCTTGCGGCCCACGCTGGCCCAGCTCGTTTCCCCGTCGGCCCAAACCGTGCCTCCTCCCTTTTCTTTTAGCGCCAGAGGCTGACAGGTGGGGCCCTGTGGTCAGGACCTCCTTCCACCTCTAGCCGCGGGAGGCCGCACCCCCTCTTCAAGCCGCCGGCGGTTACCGGCCGGGTCCGTCGCTCCCCCGCCATCAAACCTCCTTAATCGAGTGCAGTGACGACCCTCCTTCACCCCCCCCCTTAAAACGACTGTTACCCTCCTTTATCCCCCTCCCCTCTTCACTCTTCTTCAAGGCCGGCCATTAATGGCTATGCCCGCCGGGGAACCGCCTCCCGGAGCCACCCCGAGCCTATTTAAGCGACCCCAGGGCACCTCCGCATTCCCTCTTCGCTCAATTCCAAGCTCACACACCATCCCGTGCCCTAGCCACCCTGCCACCGTTTTGGAGCGCCGGCCGCCGCACCATTGCCGCCGCCCGAGCTCCTCGGTCGTCGGTGAAGCTCCCCAACCCTTTCCTTTCACTTCCTCTTCGTGTTTGTGAACTCACACGTGCATCAATTTGAAACCGCAGGGTCCCTAGCGCCCAATTCGCTCGTCGCCGTCGCCATCCATTGGAGCCGGCCGCCGACGTTGATCTTCGCCGCCGCCGCCTCTTTCATCGATTCCTCACCCACCGAAGCTCCTACGCGCTGTAAGGATCCTTTCCCCGCCCTCCTTTTCGCTTAAACCGAGCCGTAGGGCACGCCGCCACCCACCGGCCGCCGGCGACCCGCCCCCATGCGGTGCTAGCCACCACGGCCGCCGGAGCCACCTTCCTAGCCACCTGAGAAGTTTCCCTGTCGTCCTAGCTTCGTGTAGAGCCAAATCCCGTCCAAAACCGTGGGCCCTAGCCCTAGTTAGCGTTCGCCGGCGAACCTCCGGCGAGGTCTCGGCCGGGCGCCGCCGCGGGCCGGCCTAGCACCGCCGTCGGGCGCACGCAGGCAACCCCAGCCGTTGATCGCAGCCAGCGGCCCAGATTAAAAGGGATGAAACCCGTTGGCTTGGTCCACCGTGGACCAGTGGACTTGGTCCACGGCACCAGTCTACGACCGCGCCCGCCGCCCAATCATAAATCGACGGCGCAGATTGCGCCCAGCCCGGTCCACCCAGAGGCTGCCGGCTGTTTTGTGGAAAACCCCCTGAAATTCTTTAATATCATATCCGAACCCTTCCACATTTAAAAGATCCTCGCATATAGGTCCTGTTTTTATTGTTTGGACCCCTGTTTTGTTAGGAAATCCTACCCGAGGTCCGGAGCACGCTTTTTATGATTTAAACCTTCTGTTTTTGAGTATAATTACGTTTTAGCCCCTGTTTTCTTGCTGTTAGGTCCCTGTAAAGTCTAGTTTATCGCAGAATAGTCCATATACCTTGTTTTTAGCATATCTTTTCCGTTATAGCTCCGTTTTTAGCGTTCTAGCAGTCCTTGCGATCGTCTCAGCGAGCCCGTCGCTTTAGTAGCATGTTTTCAGTCTTTAGGATTGATTGGTGATCTGTTTTATTTATTGTATGCTTTATGTGTGAATCGTAGATATCGTGCATGTTTCAACTGAGCCACCTCTCGGGGATGATCAGGAGCAGTTGTTTGAGGAAGAGGAAGTTTTTGCAGTAGCTGAAGAAGGCAAGTGGTCTTCTCCCCCTGCATGTTCTATTTTTTTATCCTATATAACTGCATTATAATTAAAGTTTACTTTTATGATATCATTGCATTAATTTGATGGGAATACCTTTTAAGGACTTACCTAGATCTTTTACCCTGATCCTTGGCCTAGCCCCTTTTAAATAATGTTTTGGGTAGAAATTGCTAGTTGCTCAACTTGGGTTGGTTAAATGGGTCTTTTATGGAAATGATATATGTTTAATAATTAATGTTTTGGGTAATGCAAGAGCACTTGATTTAATCGGAACATGGAGAACCAACCAAGAAAACATGCGCAACCACAGTGTCATATGGCTCTGACCTTAGCCGAATAATTAGGTGTGTGATCGTACTAGTGGCCCTTTTTCGAAAGGAGCAGAGGGGGATCCAGGTTGCAGGGGTATAGCCCGGTCCTTTTGGGGTAGCAGCCTTTGCTAAGGTGCTGACCACTAGGGAGGGTTATGGTCCGCCCTGATCTGTAACTATGCGGGTCGTTAGTCTTTTGCATGCCTTTGTAAAGGCTTCGTAGCGTCCCTATGCAATCACACCTCGGAAGTGTGGTATGGTGCTTGGCCAGCATCGCATGGTTGGGTTTAAAGTTCTTCGGAGCTTTTACGCGAGCTGTGGGTAAAGTGTGCAAACCTCTGCAGAGTGTAAAACTGATCGATCAGCCGTGCTCACGGTCATGAGCGGCTTGGACCCTCACATGATTAATAAACTTAAAGACAAATTAAATCGTGATTGGTGAAGCTCGATGAGCTTGGGGTGTTTTGTATTTAAGTTTTTCTTAAGTGGGAGGTACGAACTTACACATAGTAACTAAGCGTTCTTTAATTAAAACTTGACCAACATTAAAATGCTAACCGCTGCAAAACCTTAGCCTATCCTTGATAGCCTTGCATTTCCCCCCACTTGCTGAGCTCCAACCATAAGAGTGCTCAGCCTTGCTTATCGCTGTTCAGAGGAAAATTTTGGAGGAGAATTCTACGACGACTACGATGAGATCTGAGGCTTGCGGACCCCGAGTCAAGTGCCTGTGGGAGCGGAAGACGAGGACTCGACGAGTAGTTATCGTTTTCCGTTGTTAGAGACCTTCGAGTCTCCTGCATGAGTGTAATAAGTGGTTAAACTCTGAAATACGTTTTAATACTGTTTATGATATTTCACTCATTTTCGTCTATCATATGTGTGTAAACTGATCCTGGCGCACATATGAGATGCACTTGGTTCCTCTTCGGAAATCAGGTGTGACAGGCTCCGAGGCTATCCTACCTGTCGATGTCATGTGGGAGTCTAAAACACCGACAAGGATTACAACATCTACTGGCCTCCACATGCAAACTGCTTGTTTCGGACAATGATTGTACCGGCTACTTTGGTTGTAAATCCTCCACAACCCAACATAACAATAGAACCACACAACCCTTCTCATCCTCCTACCATAGATCCACCCAACTACACCACCATTATTCAAATTGAAATGACATATGATGAAAAACTAAAGACGACCATCACTGAGACCTGGCATTTATGCAGCCATAGGTGCTGCCCCATCAGCAAGCCGGTCCTCCACAGCAGACACTGCCAGTGGTGGCAGTGGCTCATTGAACAGGCCGAGGAGGCGCTTCTTGTGCTCCTCCTCTGGCTGCTCACACTCCGGCAAGATGTCCAGCTTCTTCATGAGGACCACCTGACAGCGGGCAATAGAGTTGAGCTTCGCAGTCGGCTTGTCCGCCAGGCGCTTACTGGCCTGACACTCAGCTCTCCTCTCTCGTGGTGGCTGCAGCTCCTCATCCTCTTGTGGCTGCACCTTATCAACCTGCAGATCCAGTCCATCTTGCCCCTGGAGTGGGGGATTCCCCAGCAGCGGCGGCTCCGGTGAAAGGAGGTGCTGCTGCAGGAAGTCCGCCACGGCGGATGACTACTGGTGTGTGTCTGCATCGAGCAGTTGGGCGCCGACAGGCAGCCGGCCGTCAGCGCCATTGAGCTGGGCCAGAGGTGAGTCTGGTGGTGAGTCCAACAACCCATGTGCGACCTGTTCGTTTGGCTGGTGGCTGATGGCTGGTGCTGGTTTGTTCTAAGAGAAAAGTACTGCTGGCTGGTTGTTGGTGGCTGGTTTGTTGTGAGAGAAAAGTACTGCTGGCTGGTGGCTGATAAGCCAAGCGAACAGGCTGGTGGCAGCAGCTGAAGTGCATCTTCCTGACTGATGTTGTCGCCACCATTCCCAGTCGCCGTTTGGGCCCAGTTAAGTGGATGGGTCCAAGCAGCAATGTCATCGGGTCCAGTTAGCAGGTCGGGGGAAGTGAAGATTGCGGACGCAGATGATTACTCCCTCTATCCATGAAAGAATGCAATTCTCGCTTTTCGATGAGTCAAACTATATGAACTTTGACAAAAGATACAGAAGAAAGTAATAAAATTCATGAAACAAAATAAGTATCATTAGATTAGATATAGAATATACTTTCATGATAAAATTATTTGAAGTTATAAGTGTAAATACTATTTACTTTAGAATTGATCAAATTTGAGCAAGTTTGACCGGCACTGATCCCATAGTTGCATTCTTTCGTGGACGGAGGGAGTAGGCTGGTCCATGAGCCCAGATGCTGTTGGGGTCGAAGATGGGGGACATGGTCGAGCTCAAGCTGCAGCGTGGTGGTGAAGTGGAAGGCAGTGCGGCGTCGATCTTCAAACTGTCCAGTCCCTCCGTCAGCACGTCATGGCCGCAAGCGCCGTGCATGACAGGGAGGCCAAAGACAGCTGCAGCGCCGGTTTGCACCAGGCCATCCAGCGGTGCGTGCCCGCCAAGCACAGGCACAGAGTTGTCGCGGTGCGGCGTGCCTTGTGACGCAAGTCCCCCTGACGGCAGGGTCCAGCGACCGCGTGTGCGGGGCCCGCTCGCACCGCCACCGTGTCCCGTGCCGGTGCGGTTGCTGCATCCGCCCCCCCCCCCCCCCGCTCGGCGAACGGAGGTGGCAGAGTTCCTGTCGCTGGCGGAGCCCGCGCCGCTTGGCGGCGAGCGGTCAAAATGTCTAATGACCCGGGGATCCCGGAGTAGCTTGCGAATGGGGAGGGGTCCGTCATGCACTCCCGGCATCCAGTCGTAGCAGTACGTGGGCGGCCAGCTACCACCCGAGTCGTTGGTCGAGGAAGCTGGCGAACGGTGATCCACCACCCTATCAACGTGGAGCATCACAGGGGTTGTAACATCCCCGGATTTTTGGTGAGGAAAACCCGAGTCCCTGTACCTTTGCGATAGTCCCGGGATCAGTGGCTATCGCGTACAGATCTCATCACAGAAGGTAAATCACACCCGTACATCGCATCACACAAATATTAGTACATCATTTATTACATGTCCATAAAGGAGCACAACATTACAGGCCTCAAGGCTGAATCAGAGTAAAATTCTACGCAGTGGTAGCTAACATCTCAGAAGGTTTCCATCTTCTGTTCTTTACGCTCACAGGCATCCTTGAGCGAAGCGACGCATCCCTCAGTCGTACCATCCGTCAGTGTTGTTGTCGAAGTCGAACTCGTATCCTGCACACCCAAAGTCTATCCCCATGGAGTGGGATAGGTTCACGTCACCGACTGTATGCAGCTTTAAGTGGTCTATCTTCTAAAGCATAAGAAAAGAGACAAGGTAGAAGCTCAGGTTTCCTATGCAGCAGCAGCAAGCATAAACAGAAACCATCTCCATATAGGTCCCAAACCAATCTCTCAAAAACAGCTCGGAACCACCTGGTACCCCAGGGCCCCGCCTCCACAACCTATCTCCATCTAGGGTCAATGCGAGAACTTCCTCTCCTCGCACCTCAATGATTGCAATCGGATCAACGAGGTAGAGGGAGCCACTCTCCTCTAGCCGGCTACAACCACGGCTCACCACACTCTCAACTATAGGGGGAGGTAGAAATCCCAAAACATGAGGAACGAACATGTCTTCAGGTTTGTCCATGACCGAGGACGCGGCTATACGTATAGATCAAACAACTCTACAGAGCGTGTACACCTGTACCCAACTCGGGATGGCACCCGGCGGTGATCAGCCAACTGAGCCCACCCTACCGTGCGAACTCTCGGTAGTTACGGTTCCATCCTGCAACCGGCCCACAAAACGAATCCCCCCGCAGAAGGAACCGCACCAGAACTGTGAAATGCCCTCATGTGGCCACATGGGAGTCGCTCTGAGAGGGTGGTCTCACCTCCACCTCTCCCCCACTGATACCCCACTATCCTCCTGGCAGGTATGGTTCCGCACTTGCCAAGCTCAACTCGGCCCTAACCCCACACTCGGCGAGGTGGTGTGTATGAAAGTCCTATCGACAAGTTGATCCACTCGCTTTCAGACCGGGGCAAGCTCATGTCCTCCATCCGCAAGTAAAACCCCAACACCTAGGCTCCGAAAACTGTCAAAGTAGGGATACACTGAGGAGTGCACCCCTATCCCCGATCCCAGATCGGTTGTTTCGAGCTCACCCCCGCCAAACTACCCAAAACGCCTTCTCCTGCCGGGTTTACCCCACTCACGCCAAGAACCACTATTCCCATCCCAAACACATGCATCGCGAAGCTCAGCGCATATACACGCTTATATAAACATATATAGTAGTAGGACAATCAAGGACAGGATAATAGAAGGCAGTGCAAGGTTCATCATCATCATGCATTTAAAGTAAAGCGCTAGCATTCTACATAGCAATGCCTAATAGGTATTTCAGAATCAGTCGGGGCGTGAACACCTGCGTGCGAGTAGTCGTCGGCAGCGTAGTCGTTGGTGTAGTCGATCTCCGAGCTCGCCCTCCCGGCTCCGACTCGCTCCTATTAACGCGTAATCAAAATAAAGGCGGGTCCTATTGCAATTAACTCCAAATGAACAACAATTAAGAGCCAAAAGAGAGCGAACACTAGCCTAACATGGAGTTTATAATTTTAGAAGAGCTTTGGAAAAGGTTTCACAATTTTTGGAGTTCAAATGAGTTTTCTAGGATTTTCCAAAGGCAAACTACATTTTCTGAAAACTAAAATACGCATACACAATAACATTAACTATAAGCTAACTACAGGTTGGCTCTAAAGGGCTCTAAGCTATCTACAGGCTGGCTGCAAGCTAGCTCTTCGAGCTCACATGGCTGCCACATAGGTAGCTATAAGCTGACCCATGCACAAGTGGCTGCCCACATGGCTGAAGGTGTGGCTGCCACAAACGATCTCGGTCGGATCAGTAGCGGCTGGGAGGTGTGAGGGCGACAGAGTGACTGACGTGCGGGTAAAGGTGTGGCTGAGGTGTGGTTGGCTCGGTGCACGGGATCCCACGGGATCCGCTACGGGTGGAATGGCGTGTAGGCAGGCACGTGGAGTTAATCCCCACTGGTTTTGGGGTTGCGCCCCAGGTGGCCGATGGAAAGCTCCAAAGGAACGGCGACCGGAAAGGGGCTCGTCGGCGGCGAGGTTGGTCGGTGACTCGACCTCACGCGACTTGACACGGCTCTGGTACACCTAGGGATCCATCTAGGCAAAGAAAAGGTTCGCCTTGGTCGGAAACTCGGCACGACGGTGACGGAGAGCAGCTTGGCGCGCGGAGCAAAACAGAAGGTTTCGGCGACGAGGTTAGGGTGGCCGGCGCCGGTGAGGTTGTATGCGCTCACGTGCCTCAGAGCGAACGCGTACACGGGTTGGTCCGGCGCTCGCGCGCCTCAACGGAAAGGATGCTCTCGACGACGGGGTTCCGGTCGCGACAGGCTGAGCGGCGGTCAGGTTCGGCTCACACTCGTGAATGTCTTCACCGGACTCGAGCAAGGAGAGAAAAGGCGACAGCTTGGTCGAGCGCATGCACGAGTGTGAGGCCGTGAGATGAAGCTCCCAGACGAGTACGGTGGCGAGATGGTAAACGGCTCGGTGCAGCTCGAGCTCCGCGGCGTCACGGCTGGGATGTCCGCGGCGGCGTGGCAGCTCGCTTGAGAGGGCGTGCGTGCGCGTGAACATGTGTGTGCACCATTTGGACAGGGAGAGCAGGGCTCGACTCCCTCGGGTGCGGGTTTGTGTGAGCACAACGCCGACGGCGAAAAAGAGCGGCCCGACGTGGCAAAGGTTGACAGAGACAACGCACTACGCGACGGGGATGCTGTCTTGCGAACAGAAGATCACGGTTAATAACGGGGCTTGCCTGGCGATGATGAGAAGGTCGGCGGCGAGGGTTTGAGTTCACACAAGGTCTGGCCACAGAAAGGCGAGGCCTTGGCCCTCGTGTGCGTGAGTGAGCATTGACCGGCCCAAGGTGGCGCCCATGTCCTCACTTGAGCGCGCAAGCATGTCGGTGGCTTGGCCACAAAGGCGAGAGCAAGAAGGACGGCGACGCAGTCGTGACAAGGGTGAAGCCTTGGGCGATGAAGATGGCTCGGCGGCGCGGTTCCTCACGCGGCGTCGGCGTCCCTCACGCGTGCACGTGTGTGCGTGCGGTTGGACAAGGGAAGACACAGAGCGCGAAAGGGGGGTGCTAGGGCACTGATAGGGTAGAGAAAAGAGCGACCTTGGCCGGCGTCAACCCACAGCGACGAGGTTGCATGGTAGACAGGAAACAATGATCCTTGACAGCGCGGCTAGGTGGTCATCACCAGCGAGTTTGCACGCGATCGTGTACTCATGAACGTTCGCGAGCTCGAGGTTGAACCTGCCTTCGCGCATCTAGGCGGAAAGAAGTTCCCCGGTGGCAGACAAAGCACCGGCGAGGCGGCGGAACGAGATGTGCGCATGCTGGCATGCGAACAGAGCATCAACGGCTTGCCCGACAAGCACAAGGGCGTGGTACAAGCGACACACGCGTCGTGCAGTCGTGAGACTGGGTGCAGCGCGGCGAAGTGGGGCGACACGATGACAAGGACTATGGTGTCTACGCTGGTGTGCTCGCTCTCTCGCGCGCGTGCGGGCGGGCGTGTGCACTCGTCCGGCCAGGAAGGCAGAGTCTCACCCTGGCGGGCGCGCGCACACGGGTTGGACAGGGAGAGCAGAGGGGTTCGACCCCTCGGGTGTATGTGTTTGCATTTGTGCAGACGTCAGCGACGTGGCCACGGCGGTGACACGAAACGCGTGCACGGCGACGACACAGAGATAAGAGCACAACGAGCAGATTTGGGCGACGCGGTGTTCAGGGTCGAGGTGGCCGAAAGGGTTCGAACTTGGGGTCGATGGCTCGACAGACACACGTGCGCCGGTGCGTTGGGGTTCGCGGCGACGACACGACGGAGTGTCGGACACAGTCACAGACAGGTGAAGCAGCGGCTCGGCCCCTCAATTGCATGCGTTTGTGTGCGTGTCGAACGCCGACGGCACGGCCATGGCGGCGACACGAAATTGATGGCGTGCACTAGGCAAGGGAACAAAGAAAGGGGAACGGCAAGGGACGGCCCGACGGTGTTGGTTAGGCACATAAGTCGGCGAACGAACTCGCGTGTGGGCGAGTGCACGTGCACAGGTTCGGCCAGGAAAAATAGGGCCTCGGCCCGGTGGTGGTGTGTGCGGGCAAAACGTCGGCGGCACAGCCGTGGCGATGGCACAACGCCGACAACATGCGCACGACAAGGGTTTGTGCTCACACGACTCCTGGCCAGAGAAAGGCAAGGCCTTGGCTCGACGGTGGCGTGCTCAGCGTGTGGGTGCCGGCGGCAAACTGGAGCTCGACGACACACGTCGAAACAAAGGAACGACACGATCGCAAGGCAAAGGAGCGCGCGCGGCGACGACGGCAGCGGCACCTGCAAAGCGACCGGCTCGGCTCGATGGCCGGCTCTCAGGCGACGGCGGGTCTGAGCGGCGGCGCGGTGCGGGACAGCAGTCCAAGATCGGCACAGATGAAACCATGGGCTTGGCCCTCTTTTCTCTGCTCGGCACGAAGGCCAAACTCCACAGCGAAGAGGGAAATGCGACGGTCACCTCAGGTCCAAGGATGCGGTGGCGAGGCGGTGTTGAAGAGCTCAGGGAAGATGGATGTAGAACAAGGGACAGTGGCGGACTGGTTGGAGCAGAGAAAGCAGAGGTTGGTCTGGCTCCTTCCTTCCATGGATGGCTCCGGCTTCAGGGCGAACGGCAGCTCTGGCATCCTTCGCGGTCCACGCATGGCACCCTCCTCCTCAGGCGGCCTTTCCTGTAGGCCGGACAGCGACGTGGTGGTCCAGCAGCGCGGCGACTTCGGGTTCTCCCACGGGCGGCCTCCAGTTCTCCTCTCCCCCAGCTTCTCCTTCTCCCCCTCTCCTCCTCTCTTCTTGCGGTGGACAGGGAGAAATCCCCAAGGGCGGCGGAGGATTTTGGGAGATGAGGCTGGAACCAATATTTGTAAGGCAGTGGTAGGGTTTGAGGGTGCAAGCGAGTGGTGCAGATGTGGCACAGGGGGCGACGCGGCAGCATCCGGCGCGCCAGCGCGATAGGGGACGGCGCCCATGGCTGGCGTCGGCACGGTGGTCCTCCGCCCCCACGACATGTGCTCGGGATAAGGCCGAGGAAGGAGAAAAGATGGGAGAAAGAAGGGGCTGACCGGCGGGCTCCACATGGCAGCGACCAAGAGGAGAGGTTGGTGGTAGACGGGCCGGCTGGTTGTGTTGGGCCGAAAGGCCAGGCGGCCTGGCTGTTCGTGCAGGGCTGGGGTGAAAGAAGGAGGGGTCTTCCTATTTTCTTATCACCTTAGCTCCTATTTAAACTATGATTCGAATTTGAATTAGAATTCAAATTTGAATCCCACACAATTAAGATGCAAAATAAATCTCATAAAATCCAAGTTTCTCACACTAGCAGTTTATATTTCCTAAATTTTATGATTTTTCTCAAAATAAATCTAAGATTTTCAGGGGAGGATCATAGAAGTCATCCTTATATTTTAATTATGCACTCAATTTCAAATCAAAATTTTGAATCCCACATGTTCGCATTGCTAACATTCCGGAGAAAATTCCAGAATGTTACAGGGGTGGAGAGCAGGGCCACCGGGCCACTGCCGCGCGGGCGGCGGCCGAGCGGGCGCCCAGACCGTCGAAATGCCAGAGGGTCTCTTGGGAGAATTTCTTAAGAGGGGTCAATGTATTCCTAAATCAAGCAGAGGCGGATATAAGAAACCATGGTGTTTAGGTAATGCTTTACCCCTGTATTGATTGTCTCAACCAAAAGAAATTCGCACAACGGGAAATCATTTTTCATCATTTGGTCACACGTGGTTTCACAAAAAATTACAAGTGTTGGAATAAACATGGTGAGGAAGGCCTTAATGAACTCGAAGCAGGCTGCCTAAATGAAGGTGAAGTGCATCACCATGCTAACCATGATGAAGACCTTGATGAAAGTTGACTTTTTGAGGGAAATGAACTATTATTCCCACCAAATGTGTTGAGGTCTGAGGATATCACTGATCAAGAAGTTAGGGGCTTCGATGATGGTGAGGTGTTGCAACGTGTGCACAATGTTGATCAAATGTTGCGGGATATTGAGTTTTAACGAGTGTACACTGTCGGTGTTTTAGACCGGCAAACCTACCAAGGGGGTACCTGAGGTAGTAGATTGTGCGGTGGGGATCGTGATCGGGAGACCGAGAACTCGAAGGTACGCGCGAGGACACGGGACACAAGATTTATACAGGTTCGGGTCGCCAAGGTGGCGAGCCCTACGTCCTGTTTGGGGGGATCAAGTATGGCGCCCTGCGCTTGGTGTTGTCCCCGAAGGGATTGGGGATGATGCGGCTAGGTACCCGGCCCTCCTTTATATAGTCCAGGGGGCGGGTTCCTAGTCGGTTACAAGGCAGGAGTCCTAGTAGGAGTACACAGAGCGAGTCCTAGTAGGAGTACAGGGGAATTCTAGTAGGAGTTCGTCTTCTACTCTTCCTCCTTCCTTGCATGAGTACCCGGGGTGTATGCCCGACAAGCCCCCGAGCACGTTGGAGTCGAGAGTAGTAGTTCGAGTAGTCTTGAAGCCTCTTCGAGTAGTTCTTGAGCGTCCTCGAGTACTGCTTGGAGAAGTCTTCATTAGTACTTGAACTGCCGCGAGGCTGGAAGGTGGTCCAGCTCATCAGTCTTGAAAAAATTTGAATGATGGGTGTAGCATAGCAGCCCCCGAGCCTTGAAATGATTAGGTAATCAATCCAAGGGTCTTCAGTGTTCGCGAAGCCATCATCCGAGTACTCTTGCAGCGTGTAGCCCCCGAGATAAGAGAGCTGTATGAGCCACGTCGAGTAGTGATTGGTGAGGAGCCCCCGAGCTTGGGAGCGAGCGAAGCATGCTTTGAAGTTATCTTCAAGTAGCCCCCGAGCTGGAGAGATTCCAAGTAGTAGTTTGGTGTCAAGCCGTGGAGCTTGAGAAGTAGTCGTGCCGTCAGAGCGGACTTTAGAATGCGACTTAAAAACCGAAGTCGACTTTGTGCCGCGCGGAGCGGACTTTGAGATGCGACTTGAAAACCGAAGTCGACTTTGTGCCGCGTGGAGCGGACTTTGAGATGCGACTTGAAATCCGAAGTCGACTTTAGTTGCCGCGCGGAGCGGACTTTGATATGCGACTTTAGAAGTCGACTTTAGTTGCCGCGTAGAGCGGACTTTAGGTGCGACTGCAGTAGTCGACTTTGTGCCACGCGGGGTGGACTTTAAGATGCAAAAATCGAAAAGCACTTTCCGGAAAGCCAAAGCGAATAAAAAATCAGAAAAAACGAGTAGTTTTGCCGCCGGAGCGGGCTTAAGGTTGCGACCGGAGTCGGCTTGTGCCACCGGAGTGGACTTAAGTACCTGAGCCATGGATTTCAGACCCAAGGTACAGTTGCCGCCGGAGCGGGCTTGTGCCACCGGAGTGGGCTTGGATGCGACCGTTAGCGTCGACTTGTGCCACCGGAGTGGGCTTAAGTACCTGAGCCATGGATTTCAGACCCAAGGTACAGTTGCCGCCAGAGCGGGCTTGAAAGTGCGACCGGAGTTGACTTGTGCCACCGGAGTGGGCTTAAGTACCTGAGCCACGGATTTCAGACCCAAGGTATGATTGCCGCCGGAGCGGGCTTGAAGGTGCGACCGAAGTCGGCTTGTGTACCTAGGCCATGGATTTCAGACCCAAGGTACGGGTGCCACCGTAGTGGACTTGAAGGTGCGACCGGAGTCGACTTGCGTACCTGGGCCATGGATTTCAGACCCAAGGTACGGGTGCCACCGTAGTGGACTTGAAGGTGCGACCGGAGTCGACTTGTGTACCTAGGCCATAGATTTCAGACCCAAGGTACGGAGCGCGAGTACTTAGGGCACTTGGACCCATGGTACAGAGCGTGAAGACCACGTGCAGTTAGGTTCCATCGTCGCCAGGACCCGAGGGCCGCTTACAGCTAGGTTCCATCGAAGCTTACACACGTAGTATGCCACCGAAGCAGGCGAAGATGCGACCGGAGTCGACTTTAAGTTGCCGCATGGAGCGGACTTTAGAATGCGACTTTAGAAGTCGACTTTAGATTGCCGCGCGTAGCGGACTTTAGAAGTTGCCTCCTAGGGATAGCCCTCGAGTTGATGAAGTATGCTCGTGGCGACTTGATTGATATACCCCAAGAGTAGTCAGCAGAGTGTAGCTCCCGTGAAAACCCGCCGAGAAGCATACACAAATGAGTAGTCGGCAAGCAGTCCTACATGATGAGGAGAACAAGCCAAGAAAACAGCAATCATTTAGATAAATGACTTAGCTGTTGCTTCCTGGGCAGACTTGTAGATGAAGCCGTGGCGATCGGCGATGGAGCCGCGACGGTTGCTGCTGAAGTCGACTAGTCAGAGTTGATTCCGACTAGTTGCTGGTGGCGTGACTGCCGTTCTCGACTAGTTTTCCAAACTAGTCGAGATGAATGGTCGACGCGATGCGACCGGGGAAGATGACGTCGTGGCGGCGCGCGGCGTACTCGAAGTAGAGCCAGTGTTGCCGCGAGACAAGTAGTCACGACGCACGGCGTGGATGAAGTAGAGCCAGCGTGGCCGCAAGACGAAGTCGCGGCGCACGGAGTAGTCGATGATGAGCCGTGTGACGGGCTGCGCGACGTGCCGAGGCACCGGACGCGCGGCGTAGGCGGAGTAGTCGACGATGAGCGGCGCGACAAGCCGCGGGACGAGCCGCGCGACGTGCCGAGGCACCCCGGACGCGCGGCGGAGACGAAGTAGTCGACGACGAGTAGCGCGACAAGCCGCGGGACGAGCCGCGCGACGTGCCGAGGCACCCGGACGCGCGGCGCGGATGAAGTAGTCGGCGATGAGTAGTCGACGACGAGCGGCGCGACAAGCCACGGGACGAGCCGCGCGACGTGCCGAGGCACCCGACGCGCGGCGAAGACGAAGTAGTCGGCGATGAGTAGTCGACGACGAGCGCGCGACAAGCCGCGGGACGAGCCGCGCGACGTGCCGAGGCACCCGACGCGCGACGAAGACGAAGTAGTCGGCGATCGCAGTCGACGACGAGCGACGCGACAAGCCGCGGGGACGAGCCGCGCGACGTGCCGAGGCACCCCGACGCGCGGCGAAGATGAAGTGGTCGACGACGAGCTTGCGCGAGGCGGAATAGCCGACGACGACGAGCCCGGGCGAGGCGGAGTAGTCGACGACGAGCGGCGCAACGAGCCGCGTGACGAGCCGCGCGACGTGCCGAAGCAACCCAAGCGCGGCGTAGCCAAAGTAGTCGACGACGGCGAGCTCGCGCGAGGCGGAGTAGTCGACGAGCGGCGTGGCGAGCCGCGTGACGAGCGCGCGCGACGTGCCGAGGCACTCGGATGCGCGGCGAAGACGAAATAGTCGACGACGAGTAGTCGACGACGAGTAGTCGACGACGAGCCCCGCGACGAGCCGCGTGACGAGCCGCGCGCGACGTGCCGAGGCACCCCGGACGCGCGGCGGAGGCAAAGTAGTCGACGACGACGAGCCCGGGCGAGGCGGAGTAGTCGACGACGGGCGGCGCGGCGAGCCGCGTGATGAGCCGCGCGACGTGCCGAGGCACCCCGGGACGCGCGGCGGAGACGAAGTAGTCGACGACGAGCCTACGTGAGGCGGAGTAGTCGACGACGAGCGGCGCGACGAGCCGTGTGACGAGCCGCGCGCGACGTGCCGAGGCACCCCGGACGCGCGGCGGAGGCAAAGTAGTCGAAGACGACGAGCTCGCGCGAGGCGGAGTAGTCGACGACGAGCGGCGCGGCGAGCCGCGGGGACGAGCCGCGCGACGTGCCGAGGCACCCGGACGCGCGGCGGAGACGAAGTAGTCGACGACGAGCCGGCGCGGGCGGAGTAGTCGACGAGCGGCGCGCGCGAGCCGCGTGACGAGCCGCGCGACGTGCCGAAGCAACCGGAAGCGCGGCGTAGGAAGATTGATTCCGCTTTGACAAGAGCAAGGCGACTTGCCTCAATGGATCTCGGCGAGTTGACGAGTAGATTGATCTTGTTGACTAGGGTCCTTCGAATTCGCCCGGTGGTGATGATCAGCCCCTACCTGGCGCGCCAGCTGTCGGTGTTTTAGACCGGCAAACCTACCAAGGGGGTACCTGAGGTAGTAGATTGTGCGGTGGGGATCGTGATCGGGAGACCGAGAACTCGAAGGTACGCGCGAGGACACGGGACACAAGATTTATACAGGTTCGGGTCGCCAAGGTGGCAAGCCCTACGTCCTGTTTGGGGGGATCAAGTATGGCGCCCTGCGCTTGGTGTTGTCCCCGAAGGGATTGGGGATGATGCGGCTAGGTACCCGGCCCTCCTTTATATAGTCCAGGGGGCGGGTTCCTAGTCGGTTACAAGGCAGGAGTCCTAGTAGGAGTACACAGAGCGAGTCCTAGTAGGAGTACAGGGGAATTCTAGTAGGAGTTCGTCTTCTACTCTTCCTCCTTCCTTGCATGAGTACCCGGGGTGTATGCCCGACATACACACCTTCTGAATTAGCGAGGCTGAAGCAGCTCATTGAAGATTCAAAGAAACCCCTCTATCCTGATTGCCAGAAGTACTCTCGCCTTTCTGGTGATCTAAAACTTCTGCAGCTTAAGGCAGATCATGGTTGGAGCAACAAAAGTTTCAAACATCTATTGGATGTGCTTAGAGACATGCTACCTGAAGGAAACCAAATAGCAGAGTCTGTCTGTGAGGCGAAGAAGATAATCTGTCCTCTGGGAATAGAGGTTGAAAAATCCATGCATGCAAGAACAGTTGTGTATTGTTCCGTGGAGATTATGCAGACCTTGACAAGTGCCCCAAGTGTGGCTATGATCGGTACAAGAGGAAAAAGGATGGTGGAGATGATAATAATGTTGATGACTGTTGACGGATAAAAGACGTATCCCTCTACGATCCGCAAGCGTACGGACCCCACACCTTTTTCACCACGGGATTCCCAAGGTTCTTGTCAATCCGCGGAGCAAGGGGATTACAAGCGTTCGATCAACAACGACACACTAGCTACTAAAACCCTAACTTACTATTAAACTAGAAAACAACTAAACTACACTAGAGAGAACGGTAAACGATCAAGATAGAAGACACTCGCCCACGGGTCTACGATACTAGAGCATGCAATCGCTTAAAGACATAAAAAACCAATCTAATCTATCGGGGATGTGACCACGGTTTCGCCCTTTCCCTCCTCTCGTACTGTCACTACGCGAAGGTATTCATGACTAGACCTTTGATGGCCACGGCGTATTGAATGGATCCAAGGAAGCATTGAGGCCTATACTCCCTTTACGGCATGGTTGCAAACCTTAAGCATTAAAGTATATTCAACACAAGATGATAGATAGATAATTCGACAAAGTGCGATTACATCTCAAGATCGATTACAACCCATGGACGAATGAGAAGATTACCCCATCAAGGTGCTGATCATGGCACCGTTGATCATGGTTTCCCTTCCGCCGGTGTCTTCCTCCTTCTCCACGAGAGGGTGCTTCCTTCGAGGCGGTTGATCTCCAGCCGGAGATCCTCCTCCTCTCTCTCTAGCTTGTGGATGGCCTTCTGATCCGAATGACTCCTCCCCCGGTGTTGGCGGCGCGTCGGGGGTTTTAGGGTCGAAGATCCTTCGAGGGCAAGGAAGACGGGACCGAACCGGTGCCCGAAGTGGGCTGGGCCGGCCCGCACGGGCCGGCCGGCCCGTGCCCAGTCGGCCGGTTCGGTCGCCCCTTTTTGCTCCGTGGGTCCTCGTGCACTTATCTACTTTGCCCCCTCCACTTGCATGATTTTGACGCTGTTATCCTCGCGATCAAGATGGAGGCTCTCTTTGCATGAAGTTTGATCTTTTACGCTTCAATCCCGGGGGTGTTCCTCGTAGCACTTCGGTCCTCGCCACCATTGGAAGTGATTTCGGCAAGCTCATGAACACGAACAAGACTCCATGAATGCTCCTTTGAACTTGTTGCAAATCCGTCCTTTATGTCCATGTTTTCCTACATAAACACAACACTTCCAAATGCATGCACAAAGATGAACTTGTTATATGATTAGTGTGCCTAGTGGCGGGTAAGTTCCATAATCAAATCCAAACCAAAGTGTAATGAACATGCTAGGTGCACCAAAATACACCGTCAACAATGACGAGAACGAGCCCGGCGAGATCAGAGGCAAGAAGAAGAAGGCTAACAGAGGGGCTCCTGTGAGGGTGGCATGGTATTTTTGCTACATTCCTCGGTTGAAAAGATGGTTCGCAACACGAAAGGAGGTCCAACTCTTGTGTTGGAATGACGAAGGCCGAAAGGAGCTTAAGAAAGATGGCAAGTTTAGGCACCCCGCAGATGCAGCACAATGGGGTAACATGAATAACCACTTCCCATGGTTTGACGAAGACGCAAGGAGCATACAGTTTGCTATGAGCACAGATGGCGTGAACCCATTTGGTGACTAGAGCTCAACACATAGCACGTGGCCTGTCGTGTTGTCGTTGTACAACCTTCCACCCTAGCTATGCAAGAAATAGAAATATATGATGCTGACAATATTGGTCTCTGGGCCAAAGCAACCTGGCGACCGTATTGATGTCTACTTGAGGCCACTAGTTGATGACTTGAAGATATTGTGGAAGCCTGGTGTGCCGGAGGATTGGGATGAGTACAAGCGTGAGGAGTTCACAATGCATGGCATTTTGTTCACCACCATCAACGACAACCCGGCTCAGCGCAACATCTCTAGCCAGAGTAAAAGGAAAGGTGCAGCTTACCCACACTACTTGGAAGATACTTGCGCAATATGGCTAAGACATTTAAACAAATACGTATTTATGGGGCACCATCATTTCCTCGGCAAGAAACATCCATACCGGGCCATGAATTGTCAGTTTAATAGGGAAAAGGATAATTGAGAGGCGTCGTTGCATGTGACTGGAGATCTGGTCTACTTGAAAGTCAAGGACATCAAAACAATCGAGAAGTTACACAAACTGACTGAAAAAACCCTTGGCAAAAGAAAGAAACGAGATGGTGAAGAAGAAGAAGGAATGTGGAACAAGAAATCAATTCTATGGGAGCTAGAGTATTGGCTGGTGTTGGATGTGCATCATTCGATTGACAACATGCACGTCAAGAAGAATGTGTGTGAAGCTACTTGTGGAACATTGCTACAACATAAGTCCAAAGGAAAAGATCATAAAAATGCAAGGGATGATCTTAAAGAGCTGGGCATTAGGCCGGAGCTCTATGCAGAGGAAATAGAGACGGGGACGAACCTTCCCATTACTACAACCACCTTGTCAAAGGCAGAGAGAAAAGAATTCTGTCAGTTTTTGCATGATTTGAAAGTACCTTCAGGCTAATCATCAAACTTCAAGAGGCTAGTGTCAGTGAAGGATATGAAAATGAATTTCAACTTGATGAAATCTCATGATTGCCATGTGTTGATGACAACTCTTCTTACTGTTGCACTTAGAGGTATCAAGATAGAACTGGTTTGCGACGCAGTCACGAGCTTGTGTTTATTCTTCAATGCAATAGAAAAGAAGGTGATTAATGAGGAAAAACTATTGGACTTGGAGAGGAGGCATTTCGTGACCCTATGCCTCCTTGAAGCTACCTGCCCACCGTCATTCTTTGATCTCATGCTGCATCTAACAGCACACCTCACGAGGGAAATCTAGTACCTTGGACCATCTTACCTTCATCAGATGTTTCCATATGAGAGGTTCTATGGATTCCTGAAATCATTGGTACATAACCGGTTATTTCCAGACGGAGCCATTGTTCGTGGCTACGAGACCATCGAAGTAGTGGAGTGGGCCATGGGTTATATGGACCCACAAAACCCCATTGGTGTGCCTCTCTCACGGCATGAAGGTAGACTTTCAGGTGTTGGGAACATGGGGAAAAGGTCAGTCACTCCGGATGCAGATGCCTTCGAAAAGGCTCATTTCACCGTGATACAAAAGCTGCACCTAATTACACCGTTTGCCAATGAGCACAAACAACAACTACATGAAGACAACCCTAACCATGGTAGGGCTTGGCTTGCAAAGATGCACATGCAAGGTTTCAGCAGGTGGCTCCGAAATTATGTTGAGACATGCAGCAATAATGCTGTAATTACCGACGAGATAAGGAATCTAGCAGCAGGGCCATTATTCACTGTTACAAGATACGAAGGAATGGATATCAATGGATACACGTTCTACACCATGACCTAGGATAAAAAGAGCGTCTATCAAAATAGTGGTGTGCGTGTACGGGCTGTCGTTGACGATAGTCATGATGATGATGATGACACAGAGCCAGACACATATTATGGTCAAATAGAGGAGATATGGGAGCTTGATTATGTAGAATTGAAGGTGGCCTTGTTTCGGTGTAGATGGGTTATGTTAGTGTTGATCACCGGGTCTTTGGTTACAAAAATGAACCGTTTGTCTTCGCCAACGATGTTGAGCAAGTGTTCTATGTACCTGACCTTGCAAAAAAGAACTGGTCTGTGGTTATGCCTGGAAAAAAGGATTGTGGGGATTGAAAATGTTGTTGAGGAGGAGGAATACAACCAGTTTGACAAAATTCCATCCTTGACACTTCATACAAGCCCCAGCTCTTGGGAACTAACAAAACACCTTACTTGCAAAGCGACCATAGTGAAAAAATCCATATACAGAAATCAAGGAAGAAAAAGCAAGCCTGATTTCTACTGAATCCTTTTTGTAATGCCGGAGGATGTGTCTATTGGTGGAAATGGAATCCGTTTTGTAATATAAAGGATGTGATGTGTTGGTGGAATTTCAATCCTTTTTGTAATTGTTGGGGGGTTACCCGAAAAATTCGGATGGTTCCCCTAACATGAGAGAGAGAGAGAGTTCTTGACACGTTCAAACACAAGGTGAGAGCGCTAAGAGACTGTGATTCCCTCCGCAAATTGCACAAGTTCCAAAAAACTGAGATCCGTTTACACGTGCCCTCGCTCCCCCTTTTATAGGGAGATGAAGGGACTTTTACATTCCTAAAACACCCTCAAGCTCAGAGAATATTCCTAGTGTGAACGCATACAAGAATGTCTTTCTCGTCTAACATATTTACAAGTCCGCCACTAGTTCACATTCAAAACCCGGACTTTTTGGGACAACAACTTTGACTTTGCTTCTTCGTCGGTTCGCGAACGTCTTCACGCGTGACTCCCGAACTGGGTCCCCGACAGATTTCCGAATCAGCCTTTGCTTCTTTGTCGGTTCGAGAATGTCTTCACGCGTGACTCCCGAACTGGGTCCCCGACAGATTCCCGAATCAGCCGCCCTCCGAGGTTCGCGCCACTGCCAGCTCGAGGTTCCGGGCTTCTGCAGGTTCGCGACTCCACGTCTTCACCGAATCGCGGTCCCCGAACTTCGCATATTCGCGAATCCGAGGCTTCGCAGGTTCCAGACCTCCGAAAATCGTGAGTTCCCTGTTCCTGAAAAACATGTCTCAAGAACTTTGTCAAACCTAATGTTTCGAGGGTGATGGGTTTTCCTAATTCCCCAACAGTAATATATGGGATTTGGTGGAATTTGAATCCTGCTTGTAATATATTCTGCCAAAGATACTATATATACTCTATTTATATTCAGCTTCAGTTTAGTAACTGGCAAGAGATGAGGATTAACGAACTCGGGTCGCCTTTGTTACGGGCAAGAGAGGAGGACTACTGAACCAGCGTCGCCTTTGTTATGGGCAAGAGACGAGGACTAACGAACCAGTGTCGTTTTTTGTTATGGGCAAGAAGATATGCAAAATCACGAACAGATTACATCAAAAGCAACACGGATTAGAGCATCGCCAAGAGTTTGCCAAATTTTACTTGGCAAATCTTGTGCTTTGCCAACTTTTAAAAATATACGCCAAGTAAAAAAAGAGTTCATCTCCAACAATCTGGCATAATTTCACAAAAGCATGTCCCTTGAGATGCAAAATCACACACACACAGATTACAGTCATCATTGAAACATCAGAACAAGGTTACAATGCGGCTATATCTTCATGATGAGATATGCAAAATCACACGCACACATCAATCTTGCTCGCAGGTCGTCGGTCTTGCTGCACATGGTCATCGAACAAGCTCCATTTCTGCTGACGGCTTAGAGACTTGATTATTGGCATGACTAATTAAAGAAGGCTTCTGTCTTGCAACCCTAATTTTGGTTTGCAAGACAGAAGCTTTCCTTAATTATGCTCATCTTACAAGGAAAAATAATGAGATATGCTCCATCCAGATTCTGGCTGCTTCCTCATCTTACAAGTGAAAACAAGAGAAAGATACAGAGAGGGTGGAAACATATCCATTAAAAATCCCTCCTCCTGGAGGAGAAGGGGAAAGCAAAAGGAAGCCCAAGTTTGACGGAAAAGCTGCAATAGGCTTTCCGTTGGCTTGTTCATTCTGATGCCAGGAGGTTCTGGGCTACCTTCCCCGGACACAGCTGCGAGCAAGGGGTATGTCACAAGAATTCTTCACGCACCTGTGTTCGAGGGATGAGCAACCCAATCAACCCTATCACAAGAATTCTTTTAGCAACTGAAAGATTGAGGAGGAGGAAGAAGAGAGAAAAGCAAAAGCTTGCGCCCTACAAGATCTATGCTTTGCACAATAGCTAGATCTAGATCTAGAGAAGAAGGAAATTCATTTTCATGTTCCTGGTGCTATAATGTTTGCATTGTAAATTCATGAAAAGCATAAAGGATGTTAGCATACTTTAATTCTGCTAAACTTTGAATGTACCTGATCGACACTTATGCTTTGGACCTGTTAGCATACTCTAATTCTGATGGCCACATAATGTCAGTGGGAATTGCATCGCAGTGGTTTATAATGTAGTCCACCCAATCTGCTATATATTCATGTCAAGGTGGATTAGTGAGACATGCCTTAATAGTTCATCTTCAATTGATTGCCTGTGGATTTGATGGATGGATTTTGTTGCTCCAAGTCTGTTTTGAATAAATTGTTGCTAACAGATGAAGTTATATGAAATGTTGAAATTCATTTTCATGTTTCTGATGCTATAATTTTTGCACTGTAAATTCATGAAAAGCAAAAAGGATGTTAGCATACTTCAATTCTTCTATGCTCTGAATGTACCAGATCGACACTTATGCTTTGGACCTGTTAGCATACTTTAATTCTGATGGCCACATAATGTCAGTGGGAATTGCATCGCAGTGGTTTATAAGGTAGTGATAACTAGACTGTCTTATGCTTTGTTGTGAGTGTTAATTGTTTCACTACTGTCATATATATTGTTATTGTTGGTGTCATGATGTGTTGTGAGTGTTGTTTCACTACTGTCATATATAATGTCATGACCATTGCTTTATCCTCTTGTTGCATGTACATATGGAACACACAATCCATCGCTGCTCAAGTTGGACAAGGAAGCAGTTGAAGGAATTTATTCTTTGCTTTGATATATAAGATATTGTTGTGTCCCTATCAAAATGGTTAGCACCTATCCTTGTATGCTAATTAAGTAAAATATGAACTGTGTATGTCTGTATGAAGTTCATAGAGGTTTGAGATCTAGATTATGCTAAACAACTGTTGGGGGGATTCGGAATCAAGCCTTTCGTATACCGAAAATAAAAGAGTATCTCTCGTTGCCCAAGCTCCTATACAAAAAACCCAGCAGTGAAACCCCAGGAGCCCTTGAATCTTTTCTCATCTTTCAGGATTTGTCTTTCGGCCCATAGCCTTCGTCGCCTGCAGAACCGTCAAATGAGCTCAGAATAACCCAAGGCATCAGGGTTTCGCTCAGGCTGATTATTTTCTTCTGCGATGAAACCCCAGGAGTAAATCTTGCTCACCCAGGCATTCTCGGCTGGGGATTCGCTCGGTGGGTTTCATCGTCTCTAACATCTAACGATTTCAAGTTTGAATGTGATTCCAGGTGACAAAAGGTGTCCGGTGAAAGGGGAATCTCCAAAGGATTGAAGGTTTTCTCCCGACAGGCGCACGTGATGACAACAAGAAAGGCGCCGCGATTTGCGGTGTGACGTCATGAAGCGCCGATTACGTGGAGACCTAATTGGAGATTTCCTAGATATAGCCTAGCATATTCTGTTTATGATCCGTTTCGCACGAGGGTGTTCTCGGAATGTAAAAAGTCCGTCCGCCTCCCTATAAAAGGGGACGAACGACACTTGTAAAGGAGATCAACTTTTGAGAAATCTACTGTTGAGAAAAGAGTTTTTGGCTGTCCTTTGTCTTGCGTTTTGGTTTTGGTTCTTGAGCTTTAGTTTTCCTTCATTGTTTGTGCACGGTAGCTTCGGCTATCGCCACAACAATTGGCACCCACCGTTTGTGTTTGGCTCGAGTAACAAACCCAGAATGTCTACAAGGAAGAAGAGAACTACCACCAACTCTACCAAAGGGGTGTCGTCATCCATGGACGAAGAGCCGAACCTTTCTACCTTGCTCACTCAGGGGGAGGCGCTCCCAGAACCTGGCGCAGCGCATGAGGCGGAGCTGGCCAAACTGCGCAAAGAGGCTGAAGAATTGGCTAGAACCAAGAAGAGGCTCCTAGCAATACAGCACGAAGCTGAAATCCAAAAGCAAAAAGCAGAGATTGCTAGCTTGAAGGAGGAACTGCGCTCTAAAAGCAAAGCAATCCTTAAGTTTCAACCAACCCTCACCTGAATACACTGTTCCTAACCAATCTAACTTGAGCGCATTGAGTTTTTCACCCAGCCCCCTCCGCACACCACCTTCAGTCGCAACCCCTTCGAGAGCCCTTTCGAGTCAGGACCTTCGCACCAGGATGTTCATACCATTCGCACAAGACCTTAGGATCCCAAATCACCCTTGTCTTAGGAGATTCAAATCACTCCATGGCCACAAATGTACAGGCCAGTTCCACTACCCAGATTCTCGGGCCAATCTGACCCAAGGCAATTCCTAATGAGGTACGAAGCCGCAATTCTTTCGGTCGGTGGTGACGACTCTGTACTGGTGAAATCCTTCATCGTTGCTGCTGACGAGGCGGCAGCGCAGTGATATTCTCTGCTAAGCCCGGGTGTAATTCATGGATGGGAGGACCTCAAGCAGCGGATTCTCTCAAACTTCCAAGGTTTCCAACGTCCAGAACTCACAGAGAGCGATCTCTTCTCATGCAAACAGAAGGACAAGGAGGCTCTCCAAAACTATTTCAGGAGATTTGTGCATCTCAGAGCCCAAGCACCAAATGTTTTGGACGTCGTCGCCATTAACACTGCAATTGTGGGTCTGAGAGCCGGCCAGTTTCGCTCGCATCTCATGCGCAAAAGGCCCAAAACCATCCAGCGCCTATACGAAGAGTTCGAGAAGTATTGTCGCTCAGACAATGACTTCAGGATGTGTATGGTAGAGCAATCCCAGTAGAAAAAGTCTGCGAAAGCTAATCAACCCAGCGAGAGGGAATGGCACAATCCCAGAAATGCCTCGCACGCCAATCCTTGGGGCGTTTTTGGTCTGGACGGCGAAAACACCCAGGAAAATCACAATCCACAGGCTGATTCACAGAGCCTGGTCCCTAACCCACCTAGTCCCCATCACTCCAATCAAGGGGGAGGCCGCAAGGGCGGGAGAGGCGGAGGCAGAGGCAGGGGTTGCGGCAGGGGCCGAGGCCACAATGAGAAAAGAAAATGGTATTGTATTTTCCACAAGGAAAACGATGACCACAGCTCAAATTACTGTCTAGACAAGAAAAGATTCGAAGCCATTCTTGAGGAGGAAAGAAAGGAAAAGGAGAGAGCGAGTGTCGTAAACCACTCTGCTCTGGCGTGTCAAAATCCTAGCTTTGAGAGACATGCTTTCGCAAACCCTTTCCAGCCACCCCAATTCCAGCCGCCACCTTCCAATTATCCCCAGCCTCCACCTTGGCAATCGCAAACTTTCCAAGCTCAGAACATTGAGCGCAGACCCGTCGAGCAACACCCCATTGCTCCTCCACCTCCTCCTTATAAAGGCCCCTTAGCTCCGCCATTGCCAGCCAAGCTCGAGGGCCAGAGCGATCCCCTGCCATCCGTCGGAACCATAATGCCCATTTCAAGGGGCTCCGCGTTGGAATTCGAAACCAAGAAGGAAAGGAAGCATTACTTTCGCGAGGTGTGAAACATCTGTGTGGAGGGAAGAGTCGAGAAAACAAGATGGTCTCACATCCCAAACACCTTCTCAGAAGAGGACGTAAGGTTGCAAGGCTTCCCCCACAACGACGCTCTAGTGATAGAAGCGAACAGCAAGTTGGACTCTGGGAAAGCTCTTGGTGGACAATGGTTCATTAGCTGACATTATCTTCGCCGATGCCTTCGACAAGATGGGGCTTAACAGAGATCTGCTACAGCCGCCAGACACACCTTTGTATGGCTTCGGAGGGCGCGTCATCCATGCGCTGGGCAAAGTGGTTCTCCCTGTATCTTTTGGCACAATCCAAAACGCCAGAACAGAATACCTATCATTCGACGTTGTGGAGATGTACTATCCCTACAATGGAATCTTGGGCAGAGGATTCCTCAACAAGTTTGAGGCAGTTATTCACCAGGCTTATCTCTGCATCAAAATCCCAGCGACGCTAGGGGTCATCACAATCTGGGGTCATCAAAACGACGGCCGCAACCTAGAAAGAGGCCGCACCCCGAACCAGTGAAACGTGCATGCCCTCGACGAAGCAGTCGAGAGCAATGAGGTGGAAAAGCAGCCGAAAGCAGACAGAGAGAAAATCAACATGCAGCCGGACTGCGAAACCAAACGGGTTTTACTAGATGAGATGGTCCTGGATCAGGCCGTCGTCATTGGCTCCGACCTTCCGGCTGACGAGGAAGCAAACCTAGTTCAATTCCTCCAGAAGAACAAAGATGTGTTCGCCTGGTCCGCTAAGGATCTCACAGGCGTCAATCAAAGCTTCATCGAGCATAAGCTGAACATCGACCCTTCAGTCAAGCCGCGAAAGCAGAAGCTAAGAAAGATGTCCGATGACAAGGTCGTTGCTGTCAAGTTAGAGGTACAAAGGCTGCTTGACGCCACCGTCATCCGCGAGGTCATGTACCCCAAGTGGTTGGCCAACACGGTGCCGGTCAAGAAAAAGAATGGCAAATGGCGAATGTGTATCGATTTCATCGATCTCAACAAGGCCACACCAAAAGACAATTACCCATTGCCACGAATGGATCAGGTTGTGGACTCTGCGGCTAATGCCGCGATCATGTCTCTATTGGATTGCTTTTCTGGATATCACCAGTGTCGGATGGCGAAGGAGGATGAGGAAAAAACCAGTTTCATTACACCCTTTGGAACCTTTTGCTTCGTCCGAATGCCAGAAGGTTTGAAAAATGCTGGCTCAACATTCACCAGAATGACTGGGACAGTGTTTAAGCCGCAGATCGGCAAGAACATCCAGGCCTACGTCGACGATCTCATCATCAAGAGTTCCAGCCGGGCCAGCCACGTAAGTGATTTGGCTGAAACTTTCGCCAACATGAGGTGGGCCGGTTTGAAATTAAACCCAGAGAAGTGCGTGTTCGGGGTCACGAAAGGAAAGATTCTGGGATGCCTCATCTCCGCCAAAAGAATCGAAGCCAACCCCGACAAAATAAGAGCAATCAGAGAAGTGGAGGAGCCCAAGACAAAGAAGGACATTCAGAAACTGAATGGTCGGGTGGCAACCTTAAACAGATTCATTTCAAGATCGGCTGAGCGAAGCCTCCCGTTCTTCAAGGCACTGAAGGGCAAGGGCGCGATTGAGTGGGGTCCTGAGCAAAGCAAGGCTTTCGCTGAGCTCAAGGACTACATCGACAAAATGGCAATACTATCTCCACCCTCGCCGTCGGAGCCACTTCTCCTATACGTGGCCACCTCAAAAGCTGCGGTCAGCGCTGCTCTGGTCCGAGAGGTCGAAACTGAAAAAGGGAAGCTTCAATGTCCGGTCTATTTCGTCTCCGAAGCCCTAGCATGCTCAAAGCTGCTCTACTCAGAGTTGGAGAAAATCGCCTACACAGTGATCATGGCCACACGAAAGCTCAGGCATTATTTTGAGGCACACAAAGTCATCGTGCTTATAGACCAACCCTTAAATGACCTGTTCATTAACAAGGAGGCCTCGTCTAGAATTGCCAAGTGGGCAACTGAGTTATCTGAGTATACAATAGATTTTGGGAAGAGGTCGGCAATCAAGTCCCATGTCCTAGCGGACTTCATCGTAGATTGGACTTCACCAAACAGTGTTACCGCTGACGAAGAGCTGGTGCCGGTTTGGGAGATCAGATGTGACGGAGCTTGGGGGCGCAAAGGTGCTGGCATCGCAGCCATCATTACCTCTCCGACGGGTATCAAGCTAAGATATGCCGCAAGGCTAGACTACAAAGACCCATCGGACAGGTGCACCAACAATACCACTGAGTACGAGGCTTTATTGCTGGGCCTCCGCAAGGTGAGAGCCCTGGGGGCCAGCAACTTCCTGGTCAAGTGCGATGCCAAGGTCATCAAAGACCATGTGGAGAAAGAAAGTGAGGCCAGGGAACTGGAGCTAGTCAAGTACCTCGCGGAGGTGCGCAAAATGGAAAGGCACTTCCGGGGATTCACTGTCGAGCACTTGCCTAGAAAAAACAACAGCGAAGCCGACGAGCTCGCGAAGAAAGCTGCAAGGGGGGAGGCGATGCCTCCAGACGTATTCTTTGAAATGCTGACTGCCCCGTCTACAAGACCAGACAAGCAGCCACTCAGCACATTCAACACAATTGCTAGCCTAGACTGGAGAGCTCCCATAATCGCTTTCCTCCATGGACATTATGAGCCGGTCGAAACCCATGATCTCAAAAGGATGCAAGCGCGGGCCAAAGGCTAAATCCTCAAGGACGACGTCTTGTTCAAGCTAGGAGTGTGTGCACCACTACTCAAATGCATTTCTCAGGACCAAGGCATTGAGCTCATAAAGGAAATTCATGGAGGAATGTGCGGTTCGCACATAGCAGCGAGAGCTCTAGCCGGAAAAGCTTTCAGGCAGGGTTTCTATTGGCCAATGGCGATAAAGGATGCAGAGCACATCGTCAAAACTTGCAAAGCTTGCCAATTTGCAGCAAAGCATCAGTGAAGTCCTGGCACGCCATCGCAGTTTATTACGCCTAGCTGGCCGTTGCAACGCTGGGGAATGGATATTGTTGGGCCGCTTCCCACAGCCCAAGGCAACTTCAAGTTTGCAGTGGTCACAGTCGAATATTTCACCAAGTAAATTGAGGCGAGACCTCTCGCTACCATCACCTCAACCACCATCAGGAAATTCTTCTGGTAGCAAATCATATGTAGGTTTGGAGTGCCCAAAGAGCTCACCGTTGACAACGGGAAGCAATTCGACTGCCAGGATTTCGGGGAGTATTGTCGATCAATTGGAACGAAGCTTTGCTTAGCATCTGTGTACCACCCTCAGTCCAATGGCACAGTAGAAAGAGCCAATGGACAAATCTTCTCAGCCATAAAGAAATGCCTTTACGAGCAGAAGAAAGGAAAATGGGCGGATGAGCTATCGAGAGTTATTTGGTCGCATAACACCACTGAATTGAGAACCACGAAATTCACCCCATTCAGGCTGCTGTAGGGGGCCGAAGCAATGTGCCCTGAGGAGCTCGCCAACGAAAGCGCCAGAGTTTTGGCTAGGAGCTCTCGCGAGAACGAAGAAGCCGACAAGGACCTCGTGGAAATCGACAGGCTTGAAGCAGTTCAGAACCTGTTGAAATATCAAGAAGAAACCAGAAGGTGGAGAAACAAGAAAGTATCCCTCAAAGACATTAGGTGGGAGACTTCATCCTAAAAAGAAAAAAAATGCTGACGCCGTAGGCAAGTTCCAATTTGCTTCGGAAGGACCATACGTGGTCTCAAGTTCTGTTCGAGATGGGGCCTTTCATCTCAAAGATGAAGCAGACGTGTAGTTGCCACATTCGTGGAATGTGGACAACTTGTGTAAATTTTTCCCGTAGTTTGTTTCAGTAGAAGTCCGTCGCACGGAACTATAAGTGCGGAGGACTCACCTAGTTTTACATTTTCCAGTCTTTACGTTCACGCATTTTACATTCAATAACAAGGCGGTTACTCTTTTCCTCACATAGGGAGGACTCCACCTTGGAGCGTGAGGTTTTTAACGAGGCAGCCTTGATGTAAAATTTATTTCCCAACGAATGAAATACTTCCTCCCTAAGATTTTTTGTGTTTCTTTCGCATCATTTAAAGTGCTATCTTAAGATAGCCCATCCCAAAAGAGGATGAATTAAAGTGCTATTTTCGAATAGCCCTCTCTGAAAGTGAGAGCATTAAAGTGCTAGCCATGGGTAGCCCACCCACAAGTGGTGCAATCAAGATGATTCACAAGAATCAATATTTCAAAGAGCTGCTTTCACAGCAGCCCGTCCAAAAAGGACGTACGAAAGCAATTTAGCCTCGAATCGAGGAACCCCAAACAAAGGCACCGCAATCGCTAATTTTTGCAAAGACGCTGTCGCAAGCGACACTTAACACCACAAAGACAAACCTATTCTAAGCTGGAAAAGAGCGTGCGTTGTCAAAAAACAGCTCAAAAGCTGTAAAATTTGACAAGGGCAGACAGCCTCTAGTCCTGCAATGCGTCTCACGCCTAGGTGTCGCATCGCAGGCTAGTTTCGCTTCTAACGAAAAACTACAAAGGAAGAGTGAACAAATTCAGCACGCCGCGTCGCACAAAGTTTAGTAGGCCAGAAAAATCGAAACCGCACTAATTCGACGGTTATAAGTAAAACGAATAAACTCTAGTTTTCCCCACTTCCGAAGGGGGGAGGACGTTTTCTTTCGAAAACAGAAGGTCGAAAGCGGCAAAAACTCCGGTTTGAAACAACCAAAAGTCTTGATGCGGCAAAGAGCTTTGAGCATCACATTCAGTGCCACGCTCTCGCATCCAGCTTGTTAAACGCGGCACACACAAGTTTAAATTACAACTGTCAAAAGTTTCAGTGGCTAACATGTCAATTCAGTTCTAGCCTAGCACTTCTTGGCCAGATCAGAAGCTGGGTCCCGGAGCAATCCTTCGTGACGAAGGGGAGCCAGAGCTTCGCCAGTCACAGGATCCACCAGGCCGCCTTTGATTCTAGGCGCTTCGCGGCCAGGGGCTCCAGGTGTCGTATGGACCTCCTTGGGCCCACTACCTCGGTGGGTACCATGACCGACTACTCGGTGGGCCCCTGGGACTACCCGACTTGCGTTGCACGGCACCTGATGGCGTGAAGCACAAGGACTACAGAGGAGAAGTACTCGGTTAGGAAGCTGTACATGTCCCGCACTATATGGAGGACTCCTAGACGTACTAGACTAGTACTATCTCCCTGATCCGACTTGTAACCCTGCCTCCCGGACTATATAAGGCGAGGCAGGGACCCCTCTCTTCATTATCTCATCTCACGGCGTAAGAGTGCATCATCTTGTAATCATACCCAATCAATCCAGAGCTACGCAGCATACAGGACGTAGGGCATTACGCACCTCGCGGCCCGAACCTGTCTAAATTGTGTGCCACGTGTCTCTTCCTTCGAGTTAACGATCTCGGCGAGGACACATTCATCTACTTCGGGTACTCCCCTTAGTAGGTTGCCGGTCTAAAACACCGACAGCTGGCGCGCCAGGTAGGGGATCTCGCCCGAGATCACATGGCGAACTCGAAGGCTCCCGTCTACATCAAGCCAACCGTCGCCTTCAACCGCGGCGACACCTTCGTCTTCGGCGCCTGGGTCTGCACTGCTGACGGCGCTGGATCTTTCCAACGCCACCTCACCATGCCACCCAACCCGGAGACCGGCCTCATGACGCTTCCCGAAGTAGTCACGGGCGAACTCACCGGCAAGTTCGGCGAAATTTCGCTTTTCGACCAACACGTCGACTTCGAGCTCGAATCCGCCTCTAACTCGAACTCGACGTCCCCGTGGGCTATCGCATGTGAACCGGCTACTCAGCCATCGCATGTGGTTTCCCCACCCCGTGAGAGCTTTGCGCGTGGCCCCCGCAACCTCAGCAGGGCCCGCACGGAGGCTCCCTCCACACGCCGGGCCGGCAAGGAGCCCGTACCCGAGTACAACTCGGACTCCGACACCGCCCCCGTCCAAGCCTCAGACTCCGACCCCCCTCTTTGGTTTCTACTCGGACTCCGCGTACGAGTTCGACTTCGGGTCGGACCCTGAGGATCCCGAGTCCGAGGACAACACTACTGAGCAACCCTTATCAGGACCGGCTTCTGGGCTGGTTATAACGTCCACACCTGCCGGGAGATTCGTCTACTGGCCGGACCGCAAGCCCGCCGACCTGATAAGCGGGGACTCAAGCTACATCGCCTATTTTGACTCGCTTCCCTTCCAGGAGGGAACACCACTCGCTCGAGCTGAGGAGTACACTCCAACTGAGGTGGCGAGCTCCGACTCTAGTCTTGGCAACCCCGATCGCCAAGTCTTTATGGCTGCCGGTGACATGCCAGGACCTTCAGGGATGGCGGAGGACCAGTACCTTGAAGACATCTCCGCAGACGAGTTGTCTGCTGAAGCACCCGCGGATGAGACCGACGCCAACAGAGACGCTTGACGTCAGCGTAACAGAAAGTGGAACGAACAACGCCGGCATCTCCGAGACAACCTCCCCATCTGCAACCTTGCAGAAGCCCTCGAACAAGTCGAGAGCAGGGTACACACCACCCCCGAGCAATGCCTCATGTCGATCACGGTGATCGCACGCCAAGCTCAGGGGATACGTGCCGGAGAGGTCATCGCCAAGCTTGCAGAAGACACTTACTTCATGCGAGTCGACAACAGGGTCATCCAGCCGCCCCCCGCCAGAACCGCGACAACGAAGCTACAAGTCGCAGCGCGGACCTCGGCCGCAACCGTACTCGAGCCGAGCTGCCGGCTCAGCCCAACCGTACTCGTGCAAATGCCGGCGGGCCCTCTCAAGGTGGCAACAGCGCTGCAGCTGCTGGCGGCAATGGCGAGATCATCCCTCACCGCGACCCTGGCGGCGGTGGCAGCGACGGAGGAAGCTCCAACCATGGGGCCAACAGGAGGGCCGGTGGCGGAGGCGGTCGTGGCGGTCGAGACCACACAAACAGCCACGCCTCCGGAGCCTCACAGGGCGGCTACGACGCCCGTCAGAAGATTGAAGAACTGCGGCGGAAGAAGTCCGCCACTTTAGGCGACAACGATGACTTCCCTGCCTTCTCTCCTCGGCTTCGCAACTTACTCCTCCCGGACAAGTTCAAACCTCTAGGAATCACCAAGTACGACACGAAGCAGGATCCCATCCAGTGGCTCAGGTGCTATGCCCTCTCCATCGAGAACGCTGGCGGCGACAACGACACCAAGTGCCTCTACTCCCCTTCTGCCTGGACCAAGCCCCGCTCACATGGCTCGAGTCGCTGGACAAGCACTCGATCGACAAGTGGGACCAGCTGAAGGAGCAGTGCACCAGCAACTTCGCGGGTGCTATGGGCCGATCGGATACTCGCATGGACCTCGCTATGGTGAAGCAGGAACAAGGCGAGACCCTCCGCAAGTACATGCGCCGCTTCTTCGACAAGCGCACCACCGTAGTCGACGTCACCGACAAGGAGGTTATCGACCTCTTCCAAGACAGCCTCTACCACCGTCGCACCTTCGAAGACTTCGGTCGACGCCGCCCCAGGTCTATCACACATCTCAAGGATATGATCACCTCCTGGGCAAACGAAGAAGATAAAGCCAACGCCAAGTACGATGCTATCCGTGGCAAGAGCAAACAGAACACGGGCGGTGGCAGCAGCAACAACGGGAACCAAGGCGGTCGCAACAACAACAACTACTCGGGTCCCAACCGCAAGTGCAAGCCAGACAACACTGTCGCGGCTATCCAGCGCCCTGCGAAGGAGAACTCGAAGAAGACCTCTGGCGGCTTCAAAGACTTTCTGAAAGAGAAGTGCCCGTGGCATCTGGACGACAACCACACCACCGAACAGTTCTACCAACTCAGGCGAGCACTCAAGAGTACTCCAGAGCCACCGCACCCTCATGACAAGAAAAGCAAGAAGAAGCACGACGACGGCAATGGTGATTTACAGGAACCCGACAAGACGGTCAACGTCCTCTTCGGTGGACTACCCAGCAGACGGGAACAAAAGGCTACCTGTCGAGAAGTCATGAGCATTGAACCAGCGGTTCTGACCCCTCTCAGGTGGTCGGAGGTACCCATTACCTTCTCCCGCGCAGATCAGTGGACTAGCTTCTCCGAACCAGGGCGGTTCCCCCTGGACCTAAAGCCGGTGGTCGAGGGCTCCAGGCTCAACAAGGTCCTCATCGATGGTGGAAGCGGGCTCAACGTCCTTTTCACCAAGACCCTGAAGAAGATGAAGCTCGACATCACCCACATGCTCACCAAGAGCACCTCGCCCTTCTACGGCATCGTCCCCGGGAACGCGGCCATCCCACTGGGCTCAGTGGTCCCCCTAGTTACCTTTGGGGAATCTCGGGACAACTATCGTACCGAGTACATCAAGTTCGAGGTCGCGGACTTTGAGACGTCCTACCATGTCATGCTCGGCAGACCGGCTATCGCCAAGTTCATGGCGGTATCCCACTACACCTACTTGGTACTCAAGATGCCGAGCCCAGCAGGTGTACTCTCGCTGCAAGGGGACTTGAGGATCTCGCACGACTGTGACACGGAAGCTGTGGAGATTGCCTCCACAAATCAAGTAGCCAATGCAATGATGGAGATCTACGCTGCGTCGAAGAAGATTGCCCCAAGCGAACTCGACATCCCAGAGAAGTCGGACAAAGCTAACAAGCCTCAGCCAGCTGAGGAGGTTCTGGTCAAGACAATCGACCTCGGGACAGGTGACAGCAGCAAGACCACCACCATAGGGGCGGGCCTCGACCCCAAATAGGAAGACGTGCTCATCAACTTCCTCCGGGCTAACCGCGACATGTTCGCGTGGAAGCTAGCGGACATGCCAGGGGTGCCCAGGGAGTTGATCGAGCATTCCCTGAACATCGATCCTAAAGCTACCCCGAAGCAACAACACCTCCGCCGCTTCGCCGACGATAGACGGGACGCCATCAAGAAGGAACTCGCCAAACTACTCGCGGCTAGCTTCATCAAAGAAGTCTTCCATCCTTAGTGGCTCGCCAACCCCGTCCTCGTCCGCAAGAAGAACTCGAACGAGTGGAGGATGTGCGTCGACTACACCGACCTCAACAAGCACTGCCCCAAGGACCCCTTCGGGTTGCCGCGGATTGACCAAGTCATCGACTCCACGACGAGCCGCGACTGCTCGCTTCCTCGCCCGCTACTCCGGTACCACCAGATCGCGATCAAGGAAGAAGACCAGGAGAAGACCGCGTTCATCACCCCGTTTGGCACGTACTGCTACACGACCATGTCCTTCGGGTTGAAGAACGTCGGCGCTACATACCAACGAGCTATCCAGGCCTACTTCAAGAGGCAACTCAACAAGAACGTCGAAGCCTACGTGGATGACGTGGTCATCAAGACTAGAAACTCCAGTACCCTCATCGACGATCTTGAAGAGACTTTCACATCCCTGCGCGAGTACCGCTGGAAGCTCAACCCAAACAAGTGTGTCTTCGGCGTACCTTCGGGCAAACTACTCGGCTTCATCATCATCCATCGCGGCATCGAAGCCAATCCCGAGAAGATCTCCGCCATCATCAGCATGAAGGCTCCCACGTGTATCAAAGACGTCCAGAAGCTAACCGGGTGCATGGCAGCCTTGAACAGATTTATCTCAAAGCTTGGAGAACAGGGGCTCCCCTTCTTCAAATTACTCAAGCACCAAGAGAAGTTCATGTGGACTCCAGAGGCGGACCAAGCCCTTGCCCAGCTCAAGGACTTCCTATCAAAGCCACCAGTCCTCACGGCTCCTCGCAAATGCGAGCGCCCTTCGCTCTACCTCACTGCGACTACTCACGTGGTCGATGCGCCATCATCGTCGAGCGGCAGGAAGACGGCCACGCCTACCCGGTCCGGCGGCCGGTCTACTTCGTCGGCGAAGTCTTGTCGGGAATCCAAGGCACGCTACCGGCCCGGTACGAAGCTTCTGTACGCAGTGCTCATCACCTCGCAGAAGCTACGACACTACTTCCAGGAGTACTCGATCTCCGTCGTCACCGACTACCCGCTCGGCGACATCCTGCGGAACCAAGATGCTACTGGAAGAATCTCCCAGTGGGCAGTCGAACTCGGCGCCCTCAACATTGACTTCAAGCCACGCACAGCCATCAAGTCGCAGGCACTAGTCGACTTCATGGTGAAGTGGCGGGAGAATAAGCGACCAAAGCATTGGGTGATGTACTTTGATGGCTCACTCAACCTCGAGGGCGCAGGTGCAAAGGTACTCTTGATCTCTCCAACGGGCGAACAACTCAAGTACGTCCTGCAGATCTTCTGGAAGGTCTCGAACAACGAAGCCGAGTACGAAGCTCTGCTACACGGGCTCTGCCTCGCGGCTTCACTGGGCATCAAGCGGCTACTAGTCTATGGCGACTCCGCAGTGGTCATCAACCAAGTCAACAAGTCCTGGGACCGCAACAAGGAGAACATGGACGCCTCCTGCCTAGAAGTCCGCAAGCTCGAGATCAAGTTCTATGGTCTCAAGTTCCACCACGTTGTCCGCGACAACAACGTTGCAGCGGACATCCTGTCGAAGCTTGGCTCTACTCATGCTCAAGTACCAGCGGGTGTCTTCATCCACGAGCTTTACGCGCCATCCATCCCGGAGCCGGCGCCACCGACCACCATCCCAGCGCATCCCCCGGCTGGCCAGGAGGTCATGATGATCGACGTGCACTGGAGGCAGCCCTTCATCGACTACCTCAGCGAGCAGAAGGTTCCCTCGGACAAGAACTTGGCGGAGCAACTCATCCGCCGCGCCAAGCCCTACGTCCACATCGGAGACAAGCTCTACAGGCGGGGCGCATCTTCCGGAGTACTCATGAAGTGCGTCCCCAGACAAGAAGGCAAGGACATCTTGGAGGAGATCCACAAAGGCGTCTGCGGCCACCACGTGTCCTCTCGCACGCTGGTCAGCAAGGCCTTCCGACGAGCTTTCTATTGGCCCACAGCTCTGGCGACGCCGAAGAACTCGTCAGAAGGTGCCAAGGGTGCCAATACTTCGCCAAGCAGCAACACGTCCTAGCCTACAAGCTAGTCACCATACCGCCAACCTGGCTTTTTGCTTGCTGGGGGCTCAACATGATTGGGCCACTACCAACTGCGCCAGGTAGATTCAACAGAGTACTGGTGGCCATCGACAAGTTCACCAAGTGGATCGAGGTCAAGCCGGTCACATGCCCCAAGGCTGACAGAGTACTCGACTTCCTGGATGAACTCGTGCATCGCTACGACTACCCCATCGCATCATCACAGACCTGGGATCCAACTTCAACAATCAACAGTTCTGGGAGTACTGCAAGAACAGCGGGATCGATGTTGACGGTGAAAATCCGTCAACCTAGCCATGAGTTTACCTTCGGTGTTGGCATAACTTTTGTATCTTATTCATTGGTACTAACCCCCGTGGTATAACAAGTTCACTTGTGCATGTCGGTTTTGGAGTTAAGTGTTTACGCAGGGTTTTAACGATGAAAGCAAGACTTCCGGGATAAGTTCATTAAGCACCTCATGACAAGACCTTGAAGCCCGATACAAGTCAAGCAATGAAGTGAACATGACTCCAAGAGCCCAAGGACCAAGCCCGAGAAGATGATAAACTCCGAGGACCGAACCGAGAAAAGTGCGTCGAATCTTGCAAGACAAGGAGTTGAGTCCAATTCGGAGAGAAACCGACGTCGGGGGCCCACATGCAAAAGGGGAGAACATCTAGAAGACGTGGGAAGCAACACCGGCGAAGCGAGGCCGCGGGATGGGCCGAGTGGGCCCGGGCCGGTCGGCCCCGAGCCGGCCGGCCCGGCCCAATTCGGGGCCCAATCGGCCTCTCCTTTGACCTAATTGCTTCTCGGGCTATAAATAGCCCCCCGACCGAGAGCCACGCGGAACCGAAGTCGTATTCCGCCGCCGAGGAGCGAGAGAAGCTTGAGGGACACCAACTTGAAGATGAGGGTCGTGTTAGTTGTCTAGGGTTTCCCTAGCCGACGTGGGAACCTTGCATGGAAGACCACGTCGGAGCTCCGGAGCGAGGATCAAGATCGAGGGAGGGCCCCGGTGGTGATCTTGTTCATGTAATCATTCATGGTGAAGTTTGTAAGTGAATTCGATTTCTAGCGATTAAGTGCCTTCTCGATGATTTTGTTTTCTTCTTGGTTTTGCTTCTTCTACGATCTAGTTTGCAGCTAGATTACATAGGGTGCTCTTGTAGCCGCGGTGGCTAGAGGTGCATACCGGACCGGCCAAGTGATTTCAACTTGTTCTATCGAACTCGCCCTAAGCTCCCCGCATGAATAGGGATACGTTGTGACAGAACGGGGGTCTCGAAAGGCGGATGTTTTCGGAGTCGGATGGGAAGGCCACGATTTAAAGATGCTTTTAATGAGATTCGCTTTGCTATCTTCATCTATCTTGTTTGGAGCTACAACATAAGCATGATCTAGATTCTCTAGATTGGTTATCTCTTGCTTTCTATTGTTACCTCTTTAGTAGATTAGATTAGATTCGTTTTCTTTATGAGTTAGTAGATTAGATGCAACTTACCTTCATAAGATAGCTTACCTTGCTTTACTAGATTGAATCCTTGCGTTGCACATTGTTCCACGGATTCGATACCTTGGGTTCACCACTCGAGGGAAGAAGGGTCCCTTGACTACGACGGGAGACTTGTCCGCTTGCAAGTCACAAACGAACTTTGATACAAATATTAACCGTCAACAAGCCCCTTTTTCCGGCGCCGTTGCCGGGAACAAGCAATCAAGATCCGATCTAGTATCGCTTATCTTTCAGTTTTTCTTTTGATTTTCTTTTGCATCTCTTATGTTTGATCATCCTCAAAAAAAAAGAGTCAATCTAATCTAGTTTTGATTAACCCTAGTTCTTATGTTTAGATTTTTGTTTTATCACTAACCCTAACCGGAGATGGTTGGCTACCTCTCCAAGAAACCCAAACTTTTTTGTGGATGATCCAGGAAAACTTTACAGGCAAAGGTGACGTGCAACACAAGCTCGATGGACCATCAAAATCTCCAAGGGAATCACCCCCTCCAAGTCAAGATGCCGGAAGGCCGTTCAAGATCAACGAGGATGGAGAAGATGGAGACGGAGAAAGAAGCTCAACACCTAAAGGCTACCAAGGCAAGATCCACATGCGGGGTGTTCATCGTGATGAAGATGTTAGAGACGCAAGTGGGACAACTTGCCGGACAACCGATTGGTGACAAAGAAGAATATCCGAGACAACTCCAAGGTCCCAAGACGGCGAAGGCTACTCAAACTCATTCGGGAAAGATGAAGGATCACACTAGAGACCATGAAGATCACGACCGAAGGACCGGAGTTCGAGATGCCGAGCCACAAGGAAGTTGTTGCATCCGTCAAGACCAAAGGACAAAGCCAGCCTGTGAAGACCAAAAAAAAAATTGACTAAGCCAAAGTGGGTACCCAAGATTGCAACGCCCATAAAGAGCGTTGATCCGGAGTAATCAAGTGAAGAAGTCTAGCCATGGACTATAAACGAAGCGCTAGGCGGGAGGCAACCCGTTTCGTCGAGTCAAGAATAAGCTACCGGGAGGACAACCCGATTCCAGGTTTTTCAAGTCTTTTTAAATATAATTCAGTTCTGAATTTTACTACGCAAAACCTTAGACTTAGAATGGTTGAACAATATTAGAGACATAATTCTTGGTTGAACATGTTGCTTGATCATAAACCCTTTACATGAACCATCCTATGTGATTGTTTGCTTCTTTTTCGAGAAACCACAACCAAAAAGAAAAATTTCAGAACCTAACTCAACCCTTCACCCTCATTATGGTGTTGTGGTTGACTTGTTTTTCATGCTAAAAACACTCGAGTAGAGCCACGACTTGTATCTAGATGTTATTTAAATTTCAGCACGTGGTAGGACTCGCGTGAACCTAGAAACTTGATTTTTGGTTGGTTTAAAAATCCATATCCTTGGTTTCTCTAAGATTAGAATTTTTCTAAGCCTCACTTAATTTTATTTCATTCAAAATCTCTCTCATCTAATCAAAATTAGGACCTAAACCTATGCCCCCATGATCAAGCCGGGAAAAGCTTGCTCTCAACCAATGAAGGCAAACTATACCGGTGAGACCGAAATCGACGTAAAAAAAAAATATTTTCGACTTGCATTTGTTTTTAATGGTTTAAAAACTTCTCTAAAATTATGTTCGAGCTCTTGCATGGCTCTGAAAAATATTTTTAAATTTCGAAATTAGAGGAGTGCTTAGCCTTAAACACACTTAAAGGGAGGCAATCTAGTTAACCTAACCATGCATGCACCATGATACATCACGGGATGCCCCTCCAACATATTTAAACCACATGCAAAGTACAAGCACGGGGGGGCAGCCAAGGCTTTGTTTTGTAGGAATATCATGGATGCATGTGAGGCAAGGGAGTATGGAAGTGAGTCAAAGCGAAAACATCAAGTGGAAGGAGCAATAGTGCAAGCGAAAGAGTGGACGGGAACGTTTGGAAGGTGTACGCGATCACGAAGCAACATGAATGCACTAGAGAAGAACCGAGCCAAGAGGAGGAGAGAGGTAAGTCTTTCATCCAACTCTTTGTTCGTGTGCTCTAGTTTGTAGGCCGGAATCACCTTAGACTTAGCCATCCACCGCGTTTGTTTCGTGCAACAAATCACATCCTTAATCCACTCAAAGTCCAGACTCCAAAATAATATTTGTGTACCTTGTTACCGGGTGAAAACCCCGGATATATATTTGTGAGGGAGAGCGCTGCAATCATGGGAGAAAACTACAAGCCTTTGCACCGAACAAGAAGGGATCATCGTCGTCTAAGCCATCATCGACAACCTCTTCGAGGAGGCGCTCGGTTTCCGAGTCTCCTTGGAGTATGGGGGAGGACACGGCACCGCCGAGGAGGAACCACACTCTTCTCCTTGGTGGCATGAGGGCCACACAAAACTCGTATTAGGTTTACCAAACTTCTATAACATATGGAGGAGCCGCCCGTCCAACCTCACCACTTGACACGATCATCCGCTCCACCTCCATATGCTCCGCGGTATTCCGAGGGGTATGTCATCATGATGGAGGAGGAGAAGAAGCTCGCTCGCCTTAAGTAGAGGCTTGTAGCGAACGTCAACTCAACGACCAAGCTCTCCACATATTGGGTTTCACACGGGACACCGGTGCAATTCTCTAGCGGAGTGTCGGCAAACACCCACAAGAAATTCGCCTAGGAAATTTTCATGACCATGGCGTATACCCTTGATGAAGGAGTGCTGAGTCTCTCATTCCGCTGGAGGGAGCCCACAAGTGGAGAAGAAGGAAGACACCGTCGGAAGGGTAACCTTGAACAGTGATGCTATTTCTAGCACCTTGATGGGGTAATCTCCTTTCATCCATGGGTTGCAACCGATCTTGAGATGTAATCACACTTTGTTGGATTATCTATCTATCATCTTGTGCTGAAAATACTTTAATGCTTAAGGCTAGCAACCATGCCATAAAGGGAGTATAGGCCTCAATGCTTCCTTGGATCCATTCAACACAATCCCTGATAGACTAGATTGGTTTTCATGTTCGAAACGATTGCATGTTCTAGTATCGTAGACCCATGGGCGAGTGTCTCCTATTTTCAAAAGGGAGCTCCGGAACAAGTATGTGCATGAAGGCACATGGGAAGGCTTTTGGAGTATGATCACGGGAAGAGACCATCAACGAAAGAAATACTATCCGGAACCCCATCATCCAAGTGTGTCACTTTTGTGCAAGTGGATTTTTGGGAGAACAAGAGAGACAAAGATAACCAACACGGAGTTGAATTGGCTTTACTCGGCTTTGATTGCCAAGTGGCCAATAGACCCCACTCACCTATGATCAACCGGTGGTGTTGTTGCAACATCGAGTTCGGAAGATATTGGTTCGGGGTGTTACCTCTCCATGTTGACTATCTCTTTAAAACCGGGTATTACAAGGAACCCAAATCATCTCCTACCCGGGACTTCCCTAGGAATATATGAAGAAAGGAAAATATAAGAGTGAAGATGAGAGAGGAGGCTTCCAAGTGGCCTAGGTGAATTTGCCCCTTCCGGATTGAAGATTAAAACTTTTTTTTTGAGGGGAAGAAGATTGGTTAGAGGGAAGGACTTCTTGTGCCGGCGAAGAAAAATAAAAGAGAAGGATTATAGGAGAAGGATCTTCTATGGCCCAAGAATAAGGTGCACAACAAAATTATGTCCCACCATTGGGAGGAACCCCGGCGCCGCCGAGTTACTACGGTGGTGTACCAATGCAAGCATGGGGGAGTGGTGCAGCCATACCCCCACCATTTTTTGTGGTGCCCAACGTAGCCTTTGCGGAGCCATTTGCACACCTTCCTCAACCACAACAAAATGTGGCCACCATTGGAGGATACGCTGCAAGGAACATGCAAATTATTGCAGCCATCCTAACCAATGCAAACCAAATGGGTGAAGGAAATGCAAACGTCGCTTATGAGCTTTGACACCTTCACCTAATACCATTGGACAATTCATATGAGGAGTGGTCCATTATGAGTAAGGGTACAACAACCAAGACTATTAATATCAACCACCGGCGGAAGATTAGAGAGAGGAGGAGCTTTAGTTATCTTTCCTTTACCCCTTTTCCTTAATTTTCAGCTTGTTTGCGCCTATGTATGCGTAGTGTTTTCAGTTTTTTATTTAAATTTCAGAAAGTGTGTTAGTTTAATTTTTTCAGCATGTATCTTAGTTTTTATTTTCATCATGAATAATGTCACCACCAAGTTTTTACCTTTGGTAAAGTTACAAAGTTTGTGCCATGATGATATATGATTATAATTGCCGCTTTGTTTATCTTTGTAATTGATTTATGCATGTTTGAACTAATGCTCTCTTAAAAATACAAATCTGAAATTATCTAAATGCTAGCTTAATCTTCAGTGGAGGTTATGATTAAAATAAAGACCCATAGTGTTTTATGTGCTCTCAAGTTATGAATAGATTAAATATGTCTTTTATGCTCAAAAACATCGCTAACCTTGTCACAAATATCACTTGTGTGTTGCTCAACCTATCCAAAGCCTTATATATATTTGAGTGCATAAACCTTAGTGTACAAGATTTATTTTTGAGTGAGTTATTGCAGGCCATGATTTCTGGCCCGAGACTAAAAAGTTGGTCATTCCGTTTTTGCGTATCTATCTTTTTGCTAGCCTTTTATCCGTGCATTGTGTATCCCCGCATCGGAGATCTCACAAACTTCGCCGGATATCCACCCTTAAACCAAATATCATCTTTTGTGATCACCTCCTTGTCCACAACCTATCGTTGAGAATGGATCATCAATTTAAGGAAGATCGCAAGACGGTGCCAACGTTGAAGATTTCAAGTATCTCTCCAAGGAAAAATATCTCCGGTACCTACCTTATTTTTCGCCTCTTTGCTCGAGGACGAGCAACGTCTAAGCATGGGGGAGGAGGTAGGTACGGTGCGGTTTTAGAGTTCAAAAGGGAGTATTTTAAAAAAAATGATGAAAGAGATGTATAGGGTTGGGTAAAAAAAATCCGGTGATATTCATGACTTTCAAGGTATAAAAAATCAAAACTTCGTTGTGAAAGTCATGGACTGAATATATGACAAGAAAAAAATGAATGAATGAAAGAAAGAAAAGAATGAGAAATTTGAGAAAGAGAAAAAAATATATGTGCGTAAAGTGAACTCCCGGTTCTCTAAGAGTGCATTCAAGGCTTCAAGTTAAAAAGATCCATTCTCATTTTCCAACCATGTGCAATCCGATAACGAGGACTTCTTTTGTGCCTCGGGATCACTCTTTGCCATTTGCACATGTCCACTCATCTAAAGTGTGTGTATTTTTCTCTTTCCCCTCCTTGATTTAACATTATTTTCCAATGACCTTTTTGACGAGTCTCGGTAAGACCATGAGAAGCTTGTCTTGTTTTGACAACACCTCATTTATAAAATCTTGTTAGGACTAAACTTTCCCAAAGCTCCATATAAAGCCCGCCACACATATATGTTATGAGAGGGAAAGGAGTAGAATATATAGGCTTGAGAGACAAGTGAGATGAGAGTTCATGAGCAATATACAAGATGATTTAAATTTGTGAACTAGGTTTAGCTTTTCTTTATCTCGTTCTTTATTTCAAAAATTCTGAGATCTATTTAAATTTTGGGAGCATGTCAATACTTGTGGGATAAGCTTAATAAGAATCTACCCTCCGTAGAGGTGAAGGCTAGTACATTATGGAACTTAAACGAATTAACCTTTTGAGAGCATTATGTTTTTTTTTCATGTATGATCAAGTGCAAGGTTTAAACATTGTTTGGCAATGATGATATCCATCGAAGGCTTACTCGAGGACGAGCAAGGTTTAAGCATGGGGGAGATGTTGACGGTGAAAATCCGTCAACCTAGCCATGAGTTTACCTTCGGTGTTGGCATAACTTTTGTATCTTATTCATTGGTACTAACCCCCGTGGTATAACAAGTTCACTTGTGCATGTCGGTTTTGGAGTTAAGTGTTTACGCAGGGTTTTAACGATGAAAGCAAGACTTCCGGGATAAGTTCATTAAGCACCTCATGACAAGACCTTGAAGCCCGATACAAGTCAAGCAATGAAGTGAACATGACTCCAAGAGCCCAAGGACCAAGCCCGAGAAGATGATAAACTCCGAGGACTGAACCAGAAAAGTGCTGAATCTTGCAAGACAAGGAGTTGAGTCCAATTCGGAGAGAAACCGACGTCGGGGGCCCACATGCAAAAGGGGAGAACATCTAGAAGACGTGGGAAGCAACACGGGCGAAGCGGAGCCGCGGGATGGGCCGGAGTGGGCCCGGGCCGGTCGGCCCGAGCCGGCCCGGCCCGCCCCCAATTCGGGGCCCAATCGGCCTCTCCTTTGACCTAATTGCTTCTCAGGCTATAAATAGCCCCCTGACCGAGAGCCACGCAGAACCGAAGTCGTATTCCGCCGCCGAGGAGCAGAGAAGCTTGAGGGACACCAACTTGAAGATGAGGGTCGTGTTAGTTGTCTAGGGTTTCCCTAGCCGACGTGGGAACCTTGCATGGAAGACCACGTCGGAGCTCCGGAGCGAGGATCAAGATCGAGGGAGGGCCCCGGTGGTGATCTTGTTCATGTAATCATTCATGGTGAAGTTTGTAAGTGAATTCGATTTCTAGCGATTAAGTGCCTTCTCGATGATTTTGTTTTCTTCTTGGTTTTGCTTCTTCTACGATCTAGTTTGCAGCTAGATTACATAGGGTGCTCTTGTAGCCGCGGTGGCTAGAGGTGCATACCGGACCGGCCAAGTGATTTCAACTTGTTCTATCGAACTCGCCCTAAGCTCCCCGCATGAATAGGGATACGTTGTGACGAACGGGGGGTCTCGAAAGGCGGATGTTTTCGGAGTCGGATGGGAAGGCCACGATTTAAAGATGCTTTTAATGAGATTCGCTTTGCTATCTTCATCTATCTTGTTTGGAGCTACAACATAAGCATGATCTAGATTCTCTAGATTGGTTATCTCTTGCTTTCTATTGTTACCTCTTTAGTAGATTAGATTAGATTCGTTTTCTTTATGAGTTAGTAGATTAGATGCAACTTACCTTCATAAGATAGCTTACCTTGCTTTACTAGATTGAATCCTTGCGTTGCACATTGTTCCACGGATTCGATACCTTGGGTTCACCACTCGAGGGAAGAAGGGTCCCTTGACTACGACGGGAGACTTGTCCGCTTGCAAGTCACAAACGAACTTTGATACAAATATTAACCGTCAACAATCGACATCCGATATGTCTTAGTTGCCCATCCTCGGGCCAACGGACAAGTCGAGCGCGCCAACGAGATGGTACTCGATGCTCTCAAAAAGCGGCTACATGACGCTGCTAACTCTAAAGGAGGCAAGTGGATCAAGGAACAACCCAATGCACTCTGGGGGCTACGTACTCAGCCCTCCAAGCCAACGGTGCAATCTCCATACTTCCTGGTCTGCGGCTCCGAAGCAATTCTCCCTGCCGATGTCATGTGGGACTCACCGGCAGTGGAGCACTACGACGAAGGCGTCTCTGAAGACAGCAGATGAGTTGACATCGACAGACTCGAAGAAGCTCGTTGTGTCGCCCTCGTCCAATCAGCAAGGTACCTGGAAGGTATCCGACGCTACCATGATCGCAACATCAAGGAACGCTCCTTCAACATTGACGATCTTGTCCTCCGACGCATCCAGAACACGGAAGGACTACGAAAGCTCAGCTCGCCCTGGGAAGGTCCCTTCACAGTTGCAAAGGTGACCGGACTGGGCTCCTACCGCCTCCAGACGCTGGAAGGCGAAGACGTCGACAACTCGTGGAACGTCGACCAACTTTGTCGGTTCTACGCCTAGTCTACACGACTACCTTGGGGCTCAAGTCTACGCGACTACACCAAGACCCCTCCGCTGTAAGCGGCCTCCGGGTCCAGGCACCAGTCTTTGGACTACTCCTCTCCAGGATCCAGCCCATGCGGCTACCTACGTATCCTGGGCTGTGACGAGCGACAAAGGACTCTAGCAGCGGTCTACTAAGAGACCATGTACTACTAGATCCAGCCTATACGGCTACTCACGGATCTACTGCTGTAAGCGGCTACATGCCCTAGCACTACTTAGCCGTAGGCGGCCTCCGGGTCCTGGCGACTACTCTGTAACAACGGCCCTGGCCATCCAGGTGTACTTCTTCAGTAATAAAGTTTGATTATCCATCAACTACTTTACTGTCTTACTCTCTCAACGGGACTACTGGCGAGTACGACTACTCGCGACGACTCCACGATGGGACTCCGCACTCAAAGATCGCGATAACGAGTACTCATTCATGGAAGTTTTCTTCATTCATACTTAAACGATTTCATTACAATTGTTTATGTACAAACTACTGCTACGAGCTAACTATTACAGGACTACTGGAGATTAAGCTTGTCGGCGACTTGTTCCGCAATGGGTGCCATCTGATCTAGCAGCTCCGCATACTGCTCATCCGTGCAGTTGGCGGCTAGTCCGCCAGCGACTACGTCCACGGGGGCCTTCGGGAAGTACGACTTCATGAAGGCCAGCACCTGGTTCGGGATCGACTTCGCCAAGTGCTTCACGTAGGTCGCCAGGCAGCTGGGGGCTTCCTTCACCCGGTCCACCAGTGGAGCTATCTTCGGAACGCCAGGGTGAGGCACCAGCAGCCTCGCGATGGGGAGCGCGGCTTCCTCGAGTTCCTTGAGTTGAGCCCGCAGCCTCTCGCAGTCCTCGTTCAGCTTCTGCAAGGATTTGTAGCAGTTGACGAGGTCACGATCGGATGCAATACAGAGCTCCATGTGCTTGTCGCACTCGTAAGTAAGCTCCTTATAATCGTACTCCAGTACCTGGCGGGCCTCCTGCTCTCGGTAGAAGAGGTTCTTCAGATCGGTCTCTGAAGCCTTCAGCTGATCAACCTTGGTCTCAAGCTCTGCAAGTCAACAAGCGCAAAGTGGATCAGACTACCTCAAGCTACCATCAACAAGTACCCAACAAGGCGGTCGAGTACCTTTGTTCTTGTTGAGGAGAGACTTGTTCTTCCTCACCAGATCGTCGCTCTTCGCCTGCATCTCTTGGACATCATTGTGATACTTGGCGAAGGCGGTGTCCAGCTTCGACTGCATGGCGGCAGTGTGCTTCTGAGACTTCACGAGTTGCTCTTCTAAGGCTTCCGCCTGGAGCACTGCGTCGCCGAAGCCTTGAAGCATGTTGGACTTCTCTCGGGACCTTTCCGTGACGTCCTGCAACACATAACACATGTCAAATGGGTACTCAACGTTAAAGGATTGACTACTCAAGGGTGTCGACTACTCACCTTCATCCATCGCTCGGCTTGGCGCACCGCCTCCAGGTGCCGAGCCACCGTCGCCGGGTCGACCAGATCGGCCGCCAACAACTCGAGCCCGCCACAACTACTCGTCGCGGCTTCAGACATTGGCGCCGAGCGGATCGGCTCGGCATCCAGGATCTCTGGCTAGCAGACGACCACCTCCAGAGCGGGTTCTGGCAGCGCGCCGTTGCCCTCCCCTCCAGTCGCCGCGGCGGCTTCTCCGGCGGCCACCTCCATCGGCTCGGGGGCTTCTCCGGCAGACTCCTGAGTCTCCGGTGCCACATCCTCAATGGGCACCGCCGACGGGATATTGCTTCCCTCGGCCTCAGCACCTGTCGACAAAAGGACAAGTGTATCAGTCAAACCTGGCGACTACGACTACTCTTCTGGGCTAATCGCACCTGAGAGAGCACTCACCTTCAACGACGCTGGCCTCAAGAAACGTAGCCTCAGTGGTCGGCGCCTTGGATTCTGCCTGAGGAGTGGAAGCGGAGTCCTCAGCGGGCGGCGCGGCTTCCTCTTCCGCCACCGTTGTGGCGGGTTCATCCCCCTCCCAGGACAAGTCCGTCGATTTCCTGCAGAGTACACAAGCCGGTTGTCAACCAAGTACGACTACCACATCCAAGTACTACTCGGGAAGGATCAACACTTACAGGCTCGACCAGACCACCGTCACGGTTGGGGCGCCAAGGATACTAGCGATGTCAACCAGTCCCGCCTCGGCAGGCGCCTTCTCTTGCGCCTTTGTGGCCGCTGCCTCCTCAGTAGTAGCAGCGGTGGGTTCTGTGCTCCCCTAAGAGACAGGGGGCTGGCGCTCCATCTGCGCCAAGAGCTCTTCTACGGTGGGGGCTGGGCTACGACTACCCCCATCTGCCTCCCCCACCGTGTCCCAGTCGCCTTCGTCGCCCTGCTCAATGGGCTCGGAAGGTGGCATCTCCTGCAAGCAAGGAAACTTCATCGTCAACACACAAACTCGAGACATAAGTACTCGACTACCTTATTCAAGATGGCTTACCTCTCAGGATGTAGTCTCCGTGACCTTCAACTTCTTGGCCACGCGCTTGCGGGCCACATTGCGCGGCTTCCTTCGCGGCGCGAGGAGACTAGCCTCTAGGCTAGCTAGCGGATCCTGAACGAGAGGGATATGAGGCAAGCCAGGACGGCTGAACCTCGACCGCAGCTGGAAGCGGTCCTGCAGCGTCTCTTCATCGTCCTCCTCGTCGGACGTGTCTTCAAAGACAATTGTGTCATCTCCCTCGCCAACTTCGCGCCGCTCCTTGGCCTTGGCCTTCCTTTCTTCTGGGACCTCGACCAGCTGAGGAGGCGACGCCGGCTCGGAGACGAACTTCGTCAAGTCATCCTGCAAGAAGCACAACTCATCAGTGCGACTACTCTTACGTAATGAGTACTCGATTAGGGATGCGGCTACTAACCTGATTTGGTGGGCGCGCGGCAGAGAATTCCGGTACTGGGCACGGTGTGTACGCCGGCATATCTTTGAAGATTCTGCCCAGCCTATCAACAATGTCGTCGTCGACGACTTCATCTCCAGGCATCCGCGATGTGTCGTCGTCGCCGGTGTACTCGTACCCCAGGGTGTCGCGGGCCATCAGCGGCTGCACCCTTCGCTTCATGAAGCTGAAGCCACATGTTCGGCCCTCAGCCCGGCTTCCCTCAGCGCCTTGATCTTCGCCAACAACTCGGGCAACTGGAGTCCTTCTTGCATCGTCGGCTCCGAGTTCCACCATGGCCGGTGCTTGGGCTGCTTCCCGCTGGGCTTCGGCAGCTCCGGGTGGTGGTTCGTGATGTAGAACCACTTGGCCTTCCAGTCTTGATTGGAATCTATCAACTTGTAGGAGAGGTACTGCTCTGCCGCGTCCTCCCTCATCTGGATCCCCGCTCCTCCGACTACTCGGGGATTGCTAGCGCTGGGTTGAGGCTTCACCCGGAAGAACTTCTAGAACAAGATCCAATGGGGCTTGATCCCCAGGAGGGCTTCGCAAAAATGTACAAAGACGGCGGTGTGGAAGATACCGTTGGGGTTGAGGTTGAGGTACTCGATGGCGTAGTACCCCAGCAGCCCCTTGAAGAAATCGCTGGCCGGGAGAGACAGTCCGCGCTCCGCGAACCGGGCGAACATCAGGATCTCGTCCGGGTTCTTCTCCATGGGGTACGGATCCCCTGCCGCGGCTCTCCACATATCCACCTCCTTCTCCCGCAGGAACCCACTGTTGAGAAAGGCCAGCACGTCTTCGGTCTTCGCCTTGGATTTCTTCCACTCGTGATTCAGATCTGGCCGCGGCGGAGACACCGGCGGCGATGTTCCCGCAGCAGGTCTGGCGGCTTCTTCACGGGTCCTTTTCTTCCCACCGGTGGCCTTCGTGGTCTTCGACGGTGAAGGCTTCATTCTCCAGGTGCACGGTGTCTTCACGTGCATTCGCTCGGGGGCTACAGTGGTGGCTTCCTACGGCGGCGCGCTTGGATCCAAGCTCTACTCAATGGCGGCAGTGCGAACCAGTGATGACTCCTGGCTAGATCTGCTAGGAATGGCTGCGGCTGCGTAGGGTGAAAACCCCTAAGGGTTTTGGCTTCTATTTATAAGTCAACGCGGCCCCCTCAACGGCCGGATGGATAAGTCTGCGCTCGGCTGACTCAGCGGCAGCGTGTGACCTTTCAACTTCTACTAGTCGACGCACCTCACCTCAGGGGCTCGGCTACTCCAACTCGACTTCCTGGGAAGCGACAAGACTCAAGAGCATCTCAGTACACATTCTACAAGATGACCCTTCAATTCGAGAGAAAGTACTCGACTCAAGGCTCGGGGGCTCCGTGCCACGTGTCCTTCGGTTTTTTCTCCAGATTTTTCGGGATATTCTTGCCAAAACTTCAGATGGACCCTCAGCCAGAGTCTACGACTCAACCTAAGGCTCGGGGGCTACTCCATATGGAGTGCGATTTTGCAATCGCACTTCCATATCAGTTTCAGCTTCAAGACAACGCGGGCATTGTTGAAGACCTTCAAGAGTGGCACTCGAGGACGCTTGGGACTACTCGAGAAGATTTCAGGATTGCTCAAACATCAGCTGGAGTACATTCCAGCCTCGGGATACTGTGACGCCCCAGGTTTTTAATTACCGTCATTAACGCTAATGACCGGATCAGCCGAGTCAAACCAGTCAAACACCGGTCAAACCTAGGTCAACCTGGGTCATCACCCCGAAAACCTCGCCAGTGAACCCTAATGGACCCCTTGACCAAGCCTACACACACCCGTAGTGGACCCTTGGTCAAAGACACGGTCAAAACCGGCTTAACCGTTGACGTCAGCGAATGTCGTCCGGAACTTTTGCCGCGTTCTCCAAAATTCACCTAAAACTTCAAAATCTACCTTTATGAAACTTGTCCGTCTTGTTGAGGGACACAACTTTCATGTAGAGTGGCATTTCAAATTTTGGGTGGAAATTGGTGAAAAACTTGATTGACTGACAGTACCTCCTGTTTTCCAGAACAGGACGACATTCAATGTTGGCACGACGTTCCTGCAAAATCCGTTGAGAAAAACACTAGACGGCCTTTACAAAAGTTGTAGAGGGTAGTTATATCTACAACTTTCCTGTTGACCCCATGTTGCACTTCAGTTCAAAATTTTGGAGAAAAACATGGTCGAACAGCGCCAGTACGGCACATGAACTTTCACCCGGCGCTCCCACGCGCGCCCGCCGCGCGCCCGTCCGCACCCGCGCCGGACCGCCCCGGGCGTCCGTGCCCCGCGCCTCCGGAGGCGTCGAGCGTCCCAAGGGCCCTTGAAGTCCTCCCCCTCCTCTCGCCGTGTGCCGGCCGTATGCCGCGCCTGACCAGCCGGACGGACCGCCGTCGGACCGGTGGTCACCATGGTGTGCTCCCCCCTGTCGCGCACGCAGGCCGAGGCCTTGGGCTCCGCGCCTCCTTGATGACCGTGGGCATGCCAGGAGGTCGCTCCCCTATTTAGCGACGAGCCCTGTCCGCGGCGGACCAGTGCCACCCTCCATGTCGTCGAATCCTTGAGCGCGCACCGGTCAAGCTTCAACCCCGCGCAGCTCCGGAGAAACTAGCTAGCTCTTAACCTCCTCTAACCCCACCCGTAGCTCGCCGCCCCGCTCTCAAGTCCAACCGAGCCCCAGCCTCGCCGGAACGGCGGCCGCGGCCGGCCGCCGTCCCCGACCGCCGGCGTGCTCGCTCGCCGGCGCCACCACCGCCCCGCCGAGAGCCCAAACCACGTCCCCTTAGCCCCTAGACCCCTTCCCCGGCCCTTCCCCGGCCAAGCCCGGCGGCGGCTCACCGGAATTTGGCCGGACCGCCGCTGCCCGGCCGCCCAGGGGCTGCATTGCAAAAGCCAAGATCTTTTCGAGGGCCTCCCTGCAAAAGCGCAACTGAAATAGTAAAAGTGAGTTGCTGATTCTTGTAAATTGCATAGAAAATCACAAAAAAACCAGAAAAATGCAAGGCCAATTTTGTTGGATTCATGGTGAAATATCCTGAGCTAATTACTGTTAGTTTTTGCATGAAAAATACAAATGTGAAAAACCTAGATCTGCAATATCTCAAAAACCATAAATCCTCTGTAGCTAACTTTTGGATATGTTGTGTGTTAGGGAATGACTAGCTCCTATGCCAAAAATTGCACAATGTTACAATGTAAATCTTTTTATAAGGATGTTTTTCCATTTCTGCCAGATCTGCCTAAATGATTTTTCTTGTTAAATATATTTATGTTCTTGAGCTCAACTTGTGCACACTGTCTTGTAATGTCAAAATTCACCTCTTGTGAATTAATCATGAGTTTTGTCTTAACAGAAATAATTATTCTTGATTTATGCATGTTTTCCTTTGTAAATTAATAAACCAAGTTCAGTAGAGCTCCTATGTGAATGTGCTGGTCCTTTAGGCTTGTTTTGGACCAGAGTGCATGCACAAGAAAGTTTGGATCATTTTGAGTTTTGTATGCATTTAATTTGAATCACTAGCTAGTCCTTGTTATTTTCCCATAATATTTAATTTCCTAGCATCCAACACTTACATGTGGGTCCAATGGACCAGGATAGGTGCTAGTAGGCTTAAGAAGCACTCCTTTAATTTTTGGTAATTTAATTGCTTAATAAAAAGCTTAAAAGCCCTTTTAATATTAAAGGGGAGTTAAAAAAAGAAAACCCCCTAATTAATCCTTTTTCCTTTTTGAAGGAATTAGTTAATACAATTAAAAGATAATTAACTATCATTGCTAATAAGACATTAATTCATGAATAAAAATATTATTTATACCCGTGCTTGTGAAATTAAAAGGAATCAAAGCCTTCACATGAAATGACAAGTATAATAAAAACCTTTATTCAAATGTGCTATAAAAGAATAACTCATGTACAACTAATAACCTTCCTAAAAGAGAAACACTTGCTAGATGCTTGTTAAGGTGAATATGACCAACCCAGAGTTGGATAAGACAACCAAACTATCACATCACCTGAACTTGCATTGATTCCGTTTAGATCTTCCGGACGGAGATTACTCCCTCGTCCCGGAACCCGAGGAAGGAGGAGCGGAAGCGTCACTGCAGTGCATGGAAGTACTCGACACCGAGGGTGACCAAGCTAACCTAGCTGACGAAGGCAAGCTCCGGTGCATCTAACCTAGTTTTTAAAATTCTTTATTCAATTATCTATGAATGATTGTGCATTTACGTTCAGGAGTTGAATGAAACCCTAGATGCATGATCCATAGGTACCCTTGTCCTTACTAGTATGATAGGTCGATAGCTGCTAAGCTATAGGACCGTTACAAGTCGAGTGATGACCTCACCCGCGAGAATAGGTTCTTAGATAGGAATCACAATGTATCCTTAAATGGATTGCTCACGTGGTAAGAGCATGGGATCTGGGCTCCGGTCCAGTGGTTATGTGGGTTAAATCCTTGAACGTACTAAGCACATGTCGGGTATGGGACCGGTAAGCCTAGTACCTTAATAAGGCGGCAAGGGATCCTACCGTTACTACTCTTAGGATTCGCTCTCACGGCTCGCCACCGGTGGTGTATGGTGACTCCGGTATCTCGCGGGGTATGCCGGATAGCCTGCACCAAAGACCATAAGATTCGATCCCGACCCGAGGATTTTTGGGGACGGCCTGGGAAAGTTGTCCTTGCGGGGACAGCCTACCGTGTGTTTAGGTCTACCTTGCAAGGTTTAAATCAATCGATTGTCGGCCTCTCACCATTATCCGAGACTACTTACTCCACTAGTCACGAGATCCCTAATGATGGAAGTTGATGAAGATGATGCTTGATTAATTGTATTGTACAACTTTGTTTGTACTAGTTGGCTAATGTAGTAAAGATTAAACCCACTAGAACTTGTGCTAAAATCTTGAAAATAAGGACCTACTCTTTGTTACTTTTTAGCAAAGGCAACCCAGTAGCCAAAAAGCCTTTCATGGTCTAGTTTTGGTGAAGTAGATATCACCGACGGGTAAGACTTGCTGAGTATTAGTATACTCAGCCTTGCTATAATGTGTTGATCCAGGTAATGCCTTCAGTGATGTGTGGCCTAGTGAGATCCCGCCCGGCTGGGAGCTGGAGTGGGTGGAGGACGACTACTGAAAGCATCATGGATGGCCTCCCGTGGTGTCTTCGCTGCCGTTAGTTTATTTCATTTCGCTTTCGAAAACTCTGAACTATTCCGTCATGACAAAAACTATGGTTTGTAATAATTAAACCCCTCGGGGTACGAATTTGGATATTAATGTTGTTGTATCTCTGGACTCGCCTTCGAGTGAGTTTTAATGCATATATTCGATCCTTGTGATTTTCAAGTGATTTACCGGGCGTTAACCCGGCAACTAACGACAGGATGATACTTTATTATTGCTTAATGACCAAAGTGGACCGGTCTTAGGCGATAGTACGGTATTTTCCTGGGCGGGTTGTCACAGTTGGCATCAGAGCTTATATGCACCAGAGATTAATTAATAAATCTTAATCACTGGTTTTTGAATAAAATATTCCAAGATTTTCTGATTTTCCAAGATACGTTGGTCCGCTAAGGATAAACTAGACCGAGAGGCCTTAGAGGGAATTTTGGGTTCTTTCGGGTGGCTTAATTAAACTTATGGTTTATTTTGCTAACTTCCAGCACATTACTTTATGTCAGACTTACGTTCATGCACAACCATACTAGTTCATCACGTTTTGCCATACGTGGTGGTACCACAGGGAAGTCCTGTGAGAGACTAGTGAGACCTATTCCAATGGGTGTCACGTCGCGTCTGAGTCTCGTCACGTTTTTCCATACGTGATGGTACCACGGGAAAGTCCGTGAGGGATGAGTGAGGCCTATTCCAATGGGCACTCACGTCGCGTCGGAGTCTTAAATAGGACGCTGTCCATGCAGCGGCTTAACGCATGGATGCCATTTCTATAGTGAATGGTAATGTATGTGGACGCTTTCGTGACGTGCTGGCACGGAAGGTTCCTTTTCTGCGGGTACATAACAGTGCTTCGTTAGTGGTTAAGCGAGTACCGTATAGCTCTCGACTAGATATTATAGGGAGAGACGAATAAAAGCCTTGCCACCGGTGCTAACTTCGATTTTTGGCTTGATTGCCATGTGAGGTCGAATAGGACGTCTTGCATGCATGTTAAAAATCGAAACAATTGAAATGGACCCAAAAATCGAATTTCATATGTTTTCTAAGGAAGATTATGCTAGTGTGTGCTTTTTATAAACTAGAGTGCCTCTCATACCTAGCCGTCATGCTGCCAAAATTTTGAAAAAGTTGTTACTTTGTGATAGGTTAATTCAACCAAATTGTTAAAACAATTGCTCCTTAACTAGTTATCTTGTAATAGCAAGTCTCAATCCCACTTCCGTTGGGTTGGTTTACACATTCCTAGGCACATCTAGGTTCTGTACCATCCACCTTGTTCCTTGTTCGATGCTCAACCTTAAAAATTAAATAGGTGTTAAGGAATTTATTTTGAACCGGGAAAACTCGGGAAAGATTTGAGGGTGTTCTGGATTTTTGGTTATGAATTTTTGTTCACAACTGCCAGAACTTCAAGTCATTATGTATGTGTGCTCGCTTCGAGTTCTAGCATACAACTGTGCCTTTGTGCGCATGACTACCCAGTATTACCCAACAGGAGAAAAGAGAACCTCTGCCATTCTATCAGACTGTGGGAATGTCTTGATCTTAGAATTCAATCTTCAATGGTGATTCTCCTATCATCATGTCATTTCTGCCGGCTTGTATTTTCCCTTCAACCCCTTTTGCCCTTAAACATGTTGAAGCCTTAGACATAGAAACTCTCTTGAGCAGTCAAGGTTCTCGAATAGTCAATGTGGAGAAGTCATCCATCGTGTGTTCATTCTTGATCCCGGGTGGAATACCAACTTGAAGTACGTCTACAGACCTTGAATGACGATTTTCGGTGCATGAGCATCGATTCCTGAATTTGATGCTTATGGCCGTTGTGTTGTTCGGTTCCGTAAAACTTACCATAAATGAGCTTTCGTCGTACATATTCTACTTGTCAATATTATGAACAAGCTTATGAATGTGTGTTTAATGAAAACTCAATTTTCCAGATGGTCGAACCGACACGCAACACTCCCAATGGTTTTGGTGCCTCAAGTAGTAATGACCCACCCCCGCCACCATCCCTGACACCGACAGAGGCACTTCTGACCACACAAACCGACTTATTGCGCCAGCTCCTGCATATGCAACAACGGACGGACCCGGCGCGTGCAGCTGTTGAAACAGAGACCTCCGCACGGGGCCAATCATGAGGGACCACATACGGTCACTACCTACACCCAGTTTATTGGGATGAAGCCTCCAACGTTCACTAAGGTAGAAGAACCGCATGAAGCTGACACATGGGTCAGGGCCATAGAGGCCAAATTCTCTGCTTTTACCCTTCCTTGCTCCGAGGAGCGCAAGGCAACCTTTGCAACGTTACAACTTCGGGGCGAAGCACTGATGTGGTGGGAACATTTCAAGTCTATGCAACCTGCTGGACATGAAGTCACTTGGGTCGAATTCAAGCAAGCTTTCAAGGACCACCATATTCCTAAAGGACTTATGGACAGAAAAATGAGAGAATTGTTGGATCTGAAGCAAGGAGCTGACACCGTGTACCAATATGCACAGAAGTTCAATAGTCTCTGTCAGTACGGAGGACATCACGTGGACACTGACACCAAGAAGATGGAACGTTTCCGTGATGGTCTCGATGGGGACTTATACGAAAGGCTAATTCTGTTGGAACTCAATAGCTATCATGAGTTAGTAAACAAAGCTATCTCTGAGGAGGATGCCATGAAGAAGGCACATGAAGATAGGAAGCGACAAGCTGATTTCACTTCCGGCAGTGAATCGAGCAAGCAGTTCCGCTTTGTCAAGAAGCGTACTCATGGGTCTTCGCAATCTTCGCCAACTGGGCAGTGGAGAAGGACCCCACTCCAGGACAAGCCTTCGGGAAATCTCCAGTACCAAAAGAATCCACAGCATGTGCCCAAGCTTAAGGAACTCCCGCCCCGCATATGCTACAATGGTAGACAGCCCGGGCATTTTGCCAATGAGTGCCCGAACCCCAGGCAGCAGAAGCAGAACACCGGATCCACTAAGGGCAACCGCAACAAGAAGCCAAGCTTTCAAGTGAAGCAAAGCCAACTGAATTTCATAAGTAACCTCTCTATTCGGGAACCCTCCCTACTCTGTCTTTTACTTTCGAATCTCGGGACGAGATTCTGTTTAAGGGGGGTAGGCTGTGACGCCCCAGGTTTTTAATTACCATCATTAATGCTAATGACCGGATCAGCCGAGTCAAACCAGTAAAACACCGGTCAAACCTAGGTCAACCTGGGTCATCACCCCAAAAACCTCGCCAGTGAACCCTAATGGGCCCCTTAACCAAGCCTACACACACCCGTAGTGGACCCTTGGTCAAAGACACGGTCAAAACCGGCTTAACCGTTGACGTCAGCGAATGTCGTCCGGAACTTTTGCCGCGTTCTCCAAAATTCACCTAAACACTTCAAAATCTACCTTTATGAAAGTTGTTCATCTTGTTGAGGGACACAACTTTCATGTAGAGTGGCATTTCAAATTTTGGGTGGAAATTGGTGAAAAGCTTGATTGACTCACACTACCTCCTGTTTTCCAGAACAGGCCGACATTCAATGTTGGCACGACGTTCCTGCAAAATCCGTTGAGAAAAACACTAGACGGCCTTTACAAAAGTTGTAGAGGGTAGTTAGATCTACAACTTTCCTGTTGACCCCATGTTGCACTTCAGTTCAAAATTTTGGAGAAAACCATGGTCGAACAGCGCCAGTACGGCACATGAACTTTCACCCGGCGCTCCCACGCGCGCCCGCCGCGCCCGCCGCGCCGCCGCGCGCGCCGTCCGCCCGCCCGCACGCGCGCCGGACCGCCCGGGCGTCCGTGCCCCACGCCTCCCGAGGCGTCGAGCGTCCCAAGGGCCCTCGGAAGTCCTCCCCCTCCTCGCGCGGTGTGCCGGCCGTACGCCGCGCGCCGAGCCGGCCCGGACGGACCGCCGTCGGACCGGTGGTCACCACGGTGTGCTCCCCCCTGTCGCGCACGCAGGCCGAGGCCTTGGGATCCGCGCCGCCTTGATGACCGTGGGCACGCCAGGAGGTCGCTCCCCTATTTAGCGACGAGCCCTGTCCGCGGCGGACGAGTGCCACCCTGCACGCCGTCGATTCCTTGAGCCCGCGCCGGTGAAGCTTCAACCCCGCGCAGCTCCGGAGAAACTAGCTAGCTCTTAACCTCCTCTAACCCCACCCGTAGCTCGCCGCCCCGCTCTCAAGTCCAACCGAGCCCCGGCCTCGCCGGAACGAGCGGCCGCGGCGGCCGCCGTCCCCGACCGCCGGCGTGCTCGCTCGCCGGCGCCACCACCACCCCGGCCGAGCGCCCAAACCGCGTCCCCTTAGCCCCTAGACCCCTTCCCCGGCCCTTCCCCGCCAAGCCGGCGGCGGCTCGCCGGAATTTGGCCGGACCGCCGCTGCCCGGCCGCCCAGGGGCTACATTGCAAAAGCCAAGATCTTTCCGAGGGCCTCCCTGCAAAAGCGCAACTGAAATAGTAAAAGTGAGTTGCTGATTCTTGTAAATTGCGTAGAAAATCACAAAAAAACCAGAAAAATGCAAGGCCAATTTTGTTGGATTCATGGTGAAATATCCTGAGCTAATTCCTGTTAGTTTTTGCATGAAAAATACAAATGTGAAAAACCTAGATCTGCAATATCTCAAAAACCATAAATCCTCTGTAGCTAATTTTTGGATATGTTGTGTGTTAGGTAATGACTAGCTCTTATGCAAAAAATTGCACAAAGTTATAATGTAAATCTTTTTATAAAAATGTTTTTCCATTTCTGCCAGATCTGCCTTAATGATTTTTCTTGTTAAATATATTTATGTTCTTGAGCTCAACTTGTGCACACTGTCTTGAATGTCAAAATGCACCTCTTGTGAATTAATCATGATTTTTGTCTTAACAGAAATAATTATTCTTGATTTATGCATGTTTTCCTTTGTAAATTAATAAACCAAGTTCAGTAGAGCTCCTAGGTGAATGTGCTGGTCCTTTAGGCTTGTTTAGGACCAGAGAGCATGCACAAGAAAGTTTGAATCATTTTGAGGCTTATTTATTTTTGTATGCATTTAATTTGAATCACTAGCTAGTCCTTGTTATGTTCCCATAATATTTAATTTCCTAGCATCCAACACTTACATGTGGGTCCAATGGACCAGGATAGGTGCTAGTAGGCTTAAGAAGCACTCCTTTAATTTTTGGTAATAATTGCTTAATAAAAAGCTTAAAAGCCCTTTTAATATTAAAGGGGAGTTAAATAGAGAAAAACCCCTAATTAATCCTTTTTCCTTTTTGAAGGAATTAGTTAATACAATTAAAAGATAATTAACTATCATTGCTAATAAGACATTAATTCATGAATAAAAATATTATTTATACCCGTGCTTGTGAAATTAAAAGGAATCAAAGCCTTCACATGAAATGACAAGTATAATAAAAACCTTTATTCAAATGTGCTATAAAAGAATAACTCATGTACAACTAATAACCTTCCTAAAAGAGAAACACTTGCTAGATGCTTGTTAAGGTGAATATGACCAACCCAGAGTTGGATAAGACAGCCAAACTATCACATCACCTGAACTTGCATTGCATTCCGTGTAGATCTTCCGGACGGATTACTCCCTCGTCCCGGAACCCGAGGAAGGAGGAGCTGAAGCGTCACTGCAATGCATGGAAGTACTCGACACCGAGGGTGACCAGGCTAACCTAGCTGACGAAGGCAAGCTCCGGTGCATCTAACCTAGTTTTTAAAATTCTTTATTCAATTATCTATGAATGATTGTGCTTTTACGTTCAGGAGTTGAATGAAACCCTAGATGCATGATCCATAGGTACCCTTGTCCTTACTAGTATGATAGGTCGATAGCTGCTAAGCTATAGGACCGTTACAAGTCGAGTGATGACCTCACTCGCGAGAATAGGTTCTTAGATAGGAATCACAATGTATCCTTAAATGGATTGCTCACGTGGTAAGAGCATGGGATCTGGGCTCCGGTCCAGTGGTTATGTGGGTTAAGTCCTTGAACGTACTAAGCACATGTCGGGTATGGGACCGGTAAGTCTAGTACCTTAATGAGGCGGCAAGGGATCGTACCGTTACTACTCTTGGGATTTGTCATATGGACCTCCCTGGGCCCACTACCTCAGTGGGTACCAGGACCGACTACTCGGTGGGCCCCTGGGACTACCCGGCTTGCGCTACATGGCATCTGATGGCGTGGAGCACAAGGACTACAAAGGAGTAGTACTCGGTTAGGGAGCTGTACATGTTCCGCACTGTATGGAGGACTCCTAGACGTACTCGACTAGTACTCTCTCCCTACTCCGACTTGTAACCCTGCTTCCCAGACTATATAAGGCGAGGTAGGGACTGATCTCTAGGATCATCTCATCTCATACAACCCACGGCGCACCATTGCACCATCTTGTAATCGTGCCCAATCAATCCAGAGCTACGCAGCATACAGGACGTAGGGTATTACGCACCTCGCGGCCCGAACCTGTCTAAATTGTGTGCCACGTGTCTCTTCCTTCGAGTTACCGATCTCGGCGAGGCCACATTCATCTACTTCGGGTACTCCCCTTAGTAGGTTGACGGTCCAAAACACCGACAGCTAGCGCGCCAGGTAGGGGATCTCGCCCGAGATCACATGGCGAACTCGACGGCTCCTGTCTACTTCAAGCCAACCGTCGCATTCAACCGTGGCGACACCTTCGTGTTCGGCGCCTGGGTCTGCACTGCGGACAGCGCGGGTTCCTTCCAGTGCCGCCTCACCATGCCGCCCAACCCGAAGACCGGCTTCGTGACACTTCCTGAAGTCGTCACAGGCGAACTCGCCGACAAGTTCAGCGAAATTTCGCTCTTCAACCACCACGCTGACTTCGAGCTCGAGTCCGCTTCCAACTCGAACTCGACGTCTCCATGGGCCATCGCTTGCGAGTCGGCTGCTCAGCCATCGCAGGCGGTCCCCTCGTCTCGTGAGCGCTCCGCGCGTGGCCCCCGCATCCTCAGCCGGGCCCACACAGGGGCTCCCTCTTCGCGCCGGGCCGGCAAGGAGCCCATACCCGAGTACAACTCGGACTCCGACACCGCCCCCGGCCACGCCTCGGACTCCAACCCTCTCTCCGAGTTCTACTCGAGCCCCGATTACGAGTTCGACTTCGGGTCGGACCCTGAGGAGCCCGAGTCCGAGGACAACTCCACTGAGTTTCCCTTGTCAGGGCCGGCTTCTGGGCTGGTTATAACATCTACACCGGCCAGGAGATTTGTCTACTGGCCAGACTGCAAGCCCGCTGACCTGATAGGAGGAGACTCACGCTACGTCTCCTACATCGACTCACTTCCGTTCCAGGAGGGAACACCACTGGCCCAGGTTGACTCGAACACGCCAGCTGAGGTTGCGCCTTCTGAGCCCAGCCTTGGCACCCCTGATCGCCAAGTCTTCATGGCTGCTGGCGACGCCCCAGGTCCTTCAGGGACAGCTACCCAAGACAGGTACCTGGAAGACATCTCCTCCGACGAGCTCTCTGCTGATGCTCCACCAAACGAGAACCCCGCAGATAGAGACGCTCGACACGAGCGTAACCGGAAGCGCAGCGAACGTCGCCGACGCCTCCGCGACAACTTCCCCGTCCGCAACCTTGCGGAAGCTCTCGAGGCGGTCGAGAGCAGGGTACACACCACTCCTGAGCAATGCCTCATGTCAATCACAGCGATCGCACGCCAAGCTCAGGGCATACGCGCCGGAGAGGTCATCGCCAAGCTAGCTGAAGATGCCTACTTCATGCGAGTTGACAACAGGGTCAACCAACCTCTCCCTGCCAGGCACCGCGACAACGAGGCTACAAGTCGCAGCGCCGGCAACGGTCACAACCGTACTCGAGCTGAGCTCCCAGCCGAACCCAACCGCATCCGCTCCAACGCCGGCGGACGCCCATAGCGTGACAACAGCAACCGCGAGGTCGTCCCCCACCGCGCTTCGGCCGGCGGCGGCGGCCACAATCCCGACGGCGGCGGCAGCGACGGAGGAAGCTCCAACCATGGAGCCAACAGAAGAGCTGGCGGCGGCGGCAGTCGCGGCGGTCGAGGCCACGCGAACAGCCACACCTCTGGCGCCTCACAGGGCGGGTACGATGCCCGCCAGAAGATTGAGGAGCTGCGGCGGAAGAAGTCGGCCACCGCAAGCGACGGCGACGGCTTCCCCGCCTTCTCACCTCGACTTCGCAACTTGCTCCTCCTTGACAAGTTCAAGCCTTTGGGGATCACCAAGTACGATGCGAAGCAAGATCCCATCCAGTGGCTCAGGTGCTACGCCCTCTCCATCGAGAACGCTGGCGGCAACAGCGACACAAAGTGCCTCTACTTCCCCTTCTGCCTGGACCAAGCTCCACTCACATGTCTCGAGTCGCTGGACAAGCACTCAATCGACAAGTGGGACCAGCTGAAGGAGCAGTTCACCAGCAACTTCGCGGGCGCCATGGGCCGATCGGGTACTCGCATGGACCTGGCCATGATCAAGCAGGAACAAGGCGAGACCCTCCGCAAATACATGCGCCGCTTCTTCGACAAGCGCGCTACCGTCGTCGACGTCACCGACAAGGAGGTCATCGACCTCTTCCAAGACGGCCTCTATCACCGCCGCACCTTTGAAGATTTCGGTCGCCGCCGCCTCCGGTCCATCGCCCACCTCAAGGACATGATCACGTCCTGGGCGGATGAAGAAGACAAGGCCAACGCCAAGTACGATGCCATCCGTGGCAAGAGCAAGCAGAATCAGGGCGGCAGCAGTGGCAGCAACGCGAACCAAGGCGGTCGCAACAACAACAGCAACAACTACTCGGGTTCCAACTGCAAGCGCAAGCCAAACAACACTGTCGCGGCTATCCAGCGTCCTGCGAAAGGGAACTCGAAGAAGAACTCCGGAGGTTTCAAAGACCTCTTGAAGGAGAAGTGCCCATGGCACCCGAACGGCAACCACACTACCGAGCAGTGCTACCAACTCAGGCATGCACTGAAGGATACGCCAGAGCCACCACACCCTCATGACCAGAAGGGCAAGAAGAAGGACGGTGACAACAACGACTTCCAGGAGCCGGACAAGACCGTCAACGTCCTCTTCGGCGGGCTACCCAGCAGGCGGGACCAGAAGGCTACTCGCCGTGAAGTCATGTCCATTGAGCCAGTGGTCCCGACCCCTCTCAGGTGGTCGGAGGTACCCATCACCTTCTCCCGCGCGGATCAATGGACCAGCTTCTCCGAGCCAGGACGGTTCTCCCTCGTCCTGAAGCCGGTGGTCGCGGGCTCCAAACTCAACAAGGTGCTCATCAACGGTGGAAGCGGGCTCAACGTCCTTTTCACCAAGACCTTGAAGAAGATGAAGCTCTACATCACCCACATGCTCACCAAGAGCAACACACCTTTCTACGGCATCGTCCCCGGCAACGCGGCTATCCCACTGGGCTCAGTGGTCCTGCCAGTTACCTTCGGGGAATCCCGCGAAAACTACCGTACCGAGTACGTCAAGTTCGAGGTCGCGGACTTCGAGACTACCTACCATGCCATCCTCGGCAGACCAGCCATCGCCAAGTTCATGGCGGTGCCTCACTACACCTACTTGGTACTCAAGATGCCAAGCCCAGCGGGTGTACTCTCTCTCCAAGGGGACTTGAAGATCTCCCACGACTGCGACACGGAAGCCGTGGAGATCGCCTCCACAAATCAAGTACCCAATGCCATGATGGAGGTCTACGCCGCGTCGAAGAAGCTTGCTACAAGTGAACTCGACATCCCAGAGAAGTCTGACAGCGCCAACAAGCCTCAGCCACCTGAGGAGGCACTCGTCAAGACAATCGACCTCGGAACAGGCGATCCAAGCAAGACCACCACCATCGGGGCCGGCCTCGACCACAAACAGGAAGACGCGCTCATCAGCTTCCTTCGGGCTAACCGCGACATCTTCGCGTGGAAGCCAGCGGACATGCCAGGAGTGCCCAGAGAGCTGATTGACCACTGCCTCGACGTCGATCCTAAGGCCACCCCCAAGCGACAACACCTCCGACGCTTCGCCGACGACAGACGAGACGCCATCAAGAAGGAACTCGCCAAACTACTCGCGGCTGGCTTCATCAGAAAAGTCTTCCATCCTGAGTGGCTTGCCAATCCTGTCCTCGTCCGCAAGAAGAACTCGAACGAGTGGAGGATGTGCGTCGACTACACCGACCTCAACAAGCACTGCCCCAAGGACCCCTTCGGGTTGCCGCAGATTGATCAAGTCATCGACTCCACGGCGGGCTGCGACCTGCTCTGCTTCCTTGACTTCTACTCCGGGTACCACCAGATCACGATCAAGGAAGAAGACCAGGAGAAGACCGCGTTCATCACCCTGTTTGGTGCGTACTGCTACACGACCATGTCCTTCGGGCTGAAGAACGCCGGCGCAACGTATCAACGAGCTATCCAGGCCTGCTTCAAGAGGCAACTCAACAAGAACGTCGAGGCCTACGTGGATGACGTGGTCGTCAAGACCAGAGACTCCAGTACCCTCATCGGCGACCTTGAAGAGACTTTCGCATCCCTGCGCGAGTACCACTGGAAGCTCAACCCGAACAAGTGCGTCTTTGGCGTACCTTCGGGCAAACTACTCGGCTTCATCATCAGCCAGCGCGGCATCGAAGCCAACCCCGAGAAGATCTCCGCCATCACCAGCATGAAAGCTCCCACGAGCATCAAAGACGTCCAGAAGCTGACCGGGTGCATGGCGGCACTGAACAGATTTATCTCGAAGCTTAGAGAGCGGGGCCTACCCTTCTTCAAACTATTCAAGCACCAGGAGAAGTTTGTGTGGACTTCAGAGGCGGATCAAGCCCTTGCCCAGCTCAACGACTTCCTGTCGAAGCCACCGATCCTCACGGCTCCCCGCAAAGGCGAGCAGCTACTGCTCTACCTCGCTGCGACTACTCATGTGGTCAGTACTGCCATTGTCGTTGAGCGGCAGGAAGACGGCCACGCCTACCTAGTCCAGCGCCCAGTCTACTTCGTCAGCGAGGTTCTATCTGAGTCAAAGGCACGCTATCAGCCTGTGCAGAAGCTCCTGTACGTAGTACTCATCACCTCGCGGAAGCTACGACACTACTTCCAGGAGTACTCAATCTCCGTCGTCACCGACTACCCGCTCGGCGACATCTTGCGGAACCAAGATGCTACTGGAAGAATCTCCAAATGGGCAGTCGAGCTCGGCGCCCTCACCATCGACTTCAAGCCACGCACAGCCATCAAGTCGCAGGCTCTAGTCGACTTCATGGCAGAGTGGCGGGAGAACCAGCTGCCTACTCCAACCGTGCGACCAGAGCATTGTGTGATGTACTTCGACGGCTCACTCAACCTCGAGGGCGCAGGTGCAGGGGTACTCCTGATCTCTCCAACGGGCGAACAACTTAAGTACATCCTGCAGATCTTCTGGAAGGTCTCAAACAACGAAGCCGAGTACGAAGCTCTCCTACACGGGCTCCGCCTCGCGGCTTCACTGGGCATCAAGCAACTACTAGTCTATGGCGACTCCGCAGTGGTCATCAACCAAGTCAACAAGTCCTGGGACCGCAACAAGGAGAACATGGACGCCTACTGCCTAGAAGTCCGCAAGCTCGAGAACAAGTTCTACGGTCTCGAGTTCCATCACATCGTCCACGACAACAATGTTGCAGCGGACGTGCTCTCGAAGCTTGGATCCACCCGCGCTCAAGTACCAGCAGGTGTATTCGTTCACGAGCTTCACACGCCATCCATCCCAGAGCTGGCGCCACCGACCACTGTCCCAGCCAACCCACCGGCCGGACAGGAGGTCATGATGATCGACGTGGACTGGAGGCAACCCTTCATCGACTACCTCAACGAGTAGAAGGTCCATCAGATAAGAACGCGGCCGAGCAGCTCGTCCGCCGCGCCAAGTCCTACGTCCTCGTCGGAGACAAGCTTTACAAGCGGGGCGCATCCTCTGGAGTACTCATGAAGTGCGTCCCTCGGCAAGAAGGCAAGGACATCTTGGAGGAGATCCACAAGGGCGTCTGCGGCAACCACGCGTCCTCTCGCTCGCTGGTCAGCAAGGCCTTTCGACGAGCTTTCTACTGGCCCACTGCCCTGGGTGATGCCGAAGAACTCGTCAGAAGGTGCCAAGGATGTCAATACTTCGCCAAGCAGCAACACGTCCCAGCCTACAAACTAGTCACCATACCGCCAACCTGGCTCTTTGCCTGCTGGGGGCTCGACATGATTGGGCCACTGCCAAATGCGCCAGGTGGTTTCAACAGAGTACTGGTGGCCATCGACAAGTTCACCAAGTGGATCGAGGTTAAGCCGGTCACATGCCCCAAGGCTGACAGAGTACTCGACTTCCTGGATGAACTCGTGCACCGCTACGGACAACCCCACCGCATCATTACAGACCTGGGTTCTAACTTCAACAACCACCAGTTCTGGGAGTACTGCGAAAACAGCGGGATCGACGTCCGATACGTCTCAGTTGCCCACCCTCAGGCCAACGGACAAGTCGAGCGCGCCAACGGGATGGTGCTCGACGCTCTCAAGAAGCGGCTACACGACGCTGCTAACTCCAAAGGAGGAAAGTGGATCAAGGAACTACCCAACGCACTTTGGGGGCTACAGACTCAGCCATCCAAGCCAACGGGGCAATCCCCTTACTTTCTGGTCTACGGCTCTGAAGCAATCCTCCCTGCTGACGTCATATGGAACTCCCCAGCAGTGGAGCACTACGACGAAGGCGTCTCTGAAGACAGCAGACGAGTTGACATCGACAGCCTCGAAGAAGCTCGCTGCGCTGCCCTCGCCCAATCAGCAAGGTACCTGGAGGGTATCCGACGCTATCATGATCGCAACGTCAAGAAACGCTCCTTCAACGTTGGTGATCTCGTCCTCCATCGCATCCAGAACACGGAAGGACTACACAAGCTCAGTTCCCCCTGGGAAGGTCCCTTCACCGTGGCAAAGGTGACTGGGCCGGGCTCATACCGCCTCCAGACACTTGAAGGCGAAGACATCAACAACTCGTGGAACGTCGACCAGCTCTGTCGATTCTACGCCTAGTCTACACGACTACTCCGGGGTTCAAGTCTACATGACTACATCAACACCCCTCTGCCGTAAGCGGCCTCCGGGTCCTGGCCCCAGTCTCCGGACTACCCTTCTCCAGGATCCAGCCCGTGTGGCTACCTACAGATCCCGGGCTGGAACGAGCGACAAAGGACTCTAGCAGCAGTCTACTGAGCGGCCTCCGGGTCCCGGCTCCAGTCTCCGGACTACTCCTCTCCAGGATCCAGCCCGCGTGGCTACCCACGGATCCTTGGCTGCAACGAGCGACAAAGGACTCTAGCGGCAGTCTACTGAGCGGCCTCCGGGTCCCGGCTCCAGTCTCCAGACTACTCCTCTCCAGGATCCAGCCCGCGCGGCTACCTACGGATCCTTGGCTGCAACGAGCGACAAAGGACTCTAGCAGCAGTCTACTGAGCGGCCTCCAGGTCCCGGCTCCAGTCTCCGGACTACTCCTCTACAGGATCCAGCCCGCGCGGCTACCTACGGATCCTGGGCTGCGACGAGCGTCAAGGACTCTAGCAGCGGTCTACTGAGAGACCATACTCCAAGATCCAGCCTACACAGCTACCTACGGATCTACTACTGTAAGCGCTACTCGCCCTAGCATCTCTCAGCTGTAAGCGGCCTCCGGGTCCAGGCGACTACTCCGTAACTACGGCCCTGGCCACCCAGGTGTACTTCTTCAGTAATAAAGTTTGATCGTTCATCAACTTCTTTACTACTCCCTACAACAGGACCACTATTGCCGAGTACGACTACTCGGATCCACTCCACGATGGGGGCTCCGCACTCTGAGATCGCGACTACGAGTACTCATTGCTGGAAATTTTCTTTCATTGATACTTAAGCAATTCATTACAATTGTTTTTGTATGACCTTTGGCTACTAGCTACCTATTACAGGGCTACTGGAGATTAATCTTCTCAGCTACTTGCTCCGCGATGGGAGCCATCTGCTCCAGCAGCTCCGAGTACTGCTCGTCAGTGCTGTTGGCAGCTACCCCGCCAGCGACTACTTCCACTGGGGCCTTCGGGAAGTAAGACTTCATGAAGGCCAAGACCTGCTTCGGGATCGACCTCGCCATGTGCTTCACATAGGCCGCCAGCCGGCTTGGAGCTTCCTTGAGGCGATCCACCAGTGGAGCAATCTTGGGGCCGCCCGGGTGCGGCACCAGGAGCCTTGCGATCGGCAGTGCGGCTTCCTCAAGCTCCTTCAGTTGGGCCCGCAGTGCCTCGCAGTCTTCATTCAACTTCTGCAAAGATTTGTAGCAATTGACAAGATCGCGGTCAGATGCAATCCGGAGCTCCATGTGCTTCTCGCACTCGAAGGCAAGCTCTTTGTAGTCGAGCTCGAGTACCTGGCAGGCTTCTTGTTCCCGGTAGAAGAGGTTCTTCATGCTCGTCTCCAAGGACTTCAGCTGCTCCACCTTGCCCTCAAGCTCTGCAACACAGCAACAGTACATCGGGTCAGACTACTTCCCGACCTCCAACAACTACCCGACAAGCCCAGCGGCGTACCTTTGTTCTTGTTGCGAAGGCCCTTATTCTTCCGCACCAAGTCGTCGCCCTTCGCCTGCAACTCTTGGATATCATTGTGATACTTGGCGAAGGTGGCGTCGAGCTTCGACTGCAAGGCAGCCGTGTGCTTCCGCGACTGCATAAGCTGCTCCTCCAGCGCTTCAGCCCGGAGCACCGCGTCACCATAGCCCTACAGCATGTTAGACTTCTCGCGGGACCTCTCCGCGACGTCCTGCACAGACAACAAACGTCAACGAGTACTCAACTATAACGGATTGACTACTCAGAAGCTACGGCTACTTACCTTCATCCACTGCTCGGCCTGGCGGATCGCCTCCAGGTGCTTAGCCACCATCGCCGGCTCGACAAGATCGTCCGCGAGCAGCTCTATTCCGCCGCGACTACTCGCGGTGGCCTCCGTCATCGGCGTAGAGTGGATAGGCTCTGCGTCCTGGATCTCTAGGGAATGGATAGCCACCTCCAGAGTGCCCTCTGGCGACGTGGTGACTCCCTCCCCTCCGGCCACCACGGCGGCTTCCTCGACGACTTCCTCCATGGGCTCGGGGGCTCCTCCGGCAGCCTCCGGCATGTCTGGTGTCGACTTCTGCATTGGCACCCCCGCAGGGATGTCACTCCTTTCGGCCTCGGCACCTGTCAAAGAGAAGACAAGTGTATTAGAGACTACGACTACTCCTCGAGGAGCTCCACAGCTTCAGAAGAGTACTCACCTTCGACTATGCTGGCCTCCGGCAACGGCGCCTCGGTAGCTGGCGGCTCGGGCACCGCCTGGGAAGCGGGAGCGGACTCCTCGGCGGGCGGCGCGACTTCTTCCGCCACTACTGAAGAGGGTTCATCTCCCTCCCAGGACAGATCCGTGGATTTCCTGCAGAAGCACACACAATTGGTCGTCAGTCAACCTCGACTACTACAACAAGTACTACTCGGGAAGATGCGGTACTTACAAGTTCGACCGGACTATTGTCACGGCCGGGGCACCGAGGATGCTGGCAATGTCGACCAGTCCACCCTCAGCAGGATTGCTCACATGGTAAGAGCATGGGATCTGGGCTCCGGTCCAGTGGTTATGTGGGTTAAGTCCTTGAACGTACTAAGCACATGTCGGGTATGGGACCGGTAAGCCTAGTACCTTAATGAGGCGGCAAGGGATCCTACCGTTACTACTCTTGGGATTCGCTCTCACGGCTCGCCACCGGTGGTGTATGGTGACTCCGGGTATCTCGCGGGGTATGCCGGATAGCCTGCACCAAAGACTGTAAGATTCGATCCCGACCCGAGGATTTTTGGGGACGGCCTGGGAAAGTTGTCCTTGCGGGGACAGCCTACCGTGTGTTTAGTCTACCTTGCAAGGTTTAAATCAATCGATTGTCGGCCTCTCACCGTTATCCGAGACTACTTACTCCACTAGTCACGAAATCCCTAATGATGGAAGTTGATGAAGATGATGCTTGATTAATTGTATTGTACAACTTTGTTTGTACTAGTTGGCTAATGTAGTAAAGATTAAACCCACTAGAACTTGTGCTAAAATCTTGAAAATAAGGACCTACTCTTTGTTACTTTTTAGCAAAGGCAACCCAGTAGCCAAAAAGCCTTTCATGGTCTAGTTTTGGTGAAGTAGATATCACCGACGGGTAAGACTTGCTGAGTATTAGTATACTCAGCCTTGCTATAATGTGTTGATCCAGGTAATTCCTTCAGTGATGTGTGGCCCGGTGAGATCCCGCCCGGCTGGGAGCTGGAGTGGGTGGAGGACGACTACTGAAAGCATCATGGATGGCCTCCCGTGGTGTCTTCACTTCCGTTAGTTTATTTCCACTGCTTTCGAAAACTCTGAACTATTCCGTCATGACAAAAACTATGGTTTGTAATAATTAAACCCCTCGGGGTAGGAATTTGGATATTAATGTTTTTGTATCTCTGGACTCGCCTTCGAGTGAGTTTTAATGCATATATTCGATCCTTATGCTTTTCAAGTGATTTACCGGGCGTTAACCCGGCAACTAACGACAGGATGATACTTTATTATTGCTTAATGACCAAAGTGGACCGGTCTTAGGCGATAGTACGGTATTTTCCTGGGCGGGTTGTTACAGTTGGCATCAGAGCTTATATGCACCAGAGATTAATTAATAAATCTTAATCACTGGTTTTTGAATAAAATATGCCAAGATTTTCTGATTTTCCAAGATACGTTGGTCCGCTACGGATAAACTAGACCGAGAGGCCCTAGAGGGAATTTTGGGTTCTTTCAGGTGGCTTAATTAAACTTATGGTTTATTTTGCTAACTTCCAGCACATTACTTTATGTCAGACTTACGTTCATGCACAACCATACTAGTTCATCACGTTTTGCCATACGTGGTGGTACCACAGGGAAGTCCTGTGAGGGACTAGTGAGACCTATTCCAATGGGTGTCACGTCGCGTCTGAGTCTCGTCACGTTTTGCCATACGTGATGGTACCACGGGAAAGTCCGTGAGGGATGAGTGAGGCCTATTCCAATGGGCACTCACGTCGCGTCAGAGTCTTAAATAGGACGCTGTCCATGCAGCGGCTTAACGCATGGATGTCGTTTCTATAGTGAACGGTAATGTATGTGGACGCTTTCGTGACGTACTGGCACGGAAGGTTCGTTTTCTGCAGGTACAAAACAGCGCTTCGTTAGTGGTTAAGCGAGTACCGTATAGCTCTTGACTAGATATTATAGGGAGAGACGAATAAAAGCCTTGCCACCGGCGCTAACTTCGATTTTTGGCTTGATTGCCATGTGAGGTCAAATAGGACATCTTGCATGCATGTTAAAAATCAAAACAATTAAAATGGACCCAAAAATCGAATTTCATATGTTTCCTAAGGAAGATTATGCTAGTGTGTGCTTTTTATAAACTAGAGTACCTCTCATACCTAGCCGTCATGCTGCCGAAATTTTGAAAAAGTTGTTACTTTGTGATAGGTTAATTCAACCAAATTGTTAAAACAATTGCTCCTTAACTAGTTATCTTGTAATAGCAAGTCTCAATCCCACTTCCGTTGGGTTGGTTTACACATTCCTAGGCACATCTAGGTTCTGTACCATCCACCTTGTTCCTTGTTCGATGCTCAACCTTAAAAATTAAATAGGTGTTAAGGAATTTATTTTGAACCGGGAAAACTCGGGAAAGATTTGAGGGTGTTCTGGATTTTTGGTTATGAATTTTTGTTCACAACTGCTAGAACTTCAAGTCATTATGTATGTGTGCTCGCTTCGAGTTCTAGCATACAACTGTGCCTTTGTGCACATGACTACCCGGATTACCCAACAGGAGAAAAGAGAACCTCTCGCCATTCTATCGACCGTGGGAATGCCTTGATCTTAGAATTCAATCTTCAATGGTGATTCTCCTATCATCATGTCATTTCTGTCGGCTTGTATTTTCCCTTCAACCCCTTTTGCCCTTAAACATGTTGAAGCCTTAGACATAGAAACTCTCTTGAGCAGTCAAGGTTCTCGAATAGTCAATGTGGAGAAGTCACCCATCGTGTGTTCATTCTTGATCCCGGGTGGAATACCAACTTGAAGTACGTCTACAGACCTTGAATGACGATTTTCGGTGCATGAGCATCGATTCCTGAATTTGATGCTTATGGCCGTTGTGTTGTTCGGTTCCGTAAAACTTACCATAAATGAGCTTTTGTCGTACATATTCAACTTGTCAATATTATGAACAAGCTTATGAATGTGTGTTTAATGAAAACTCAATTTTCCAGATGGTCGAACCGACACGCAACACTCCTAATGGTTTTGGTGCCTCAAGTAGTAATGACCCACCCCCGCCACCATCCCTGACACCGACAGAGGCACTTCTGACCACACAAACCGACTTATTGCGCCAGCTCCTGCATATGCAACAACAGACAGACCAGCGCGTGCAGTTGTTGGAACAGAGGCCTCCGCACGGGGCCAATCATGAGGGACCACATACGGTCACTACCTACACCCAGTTTATTGGGATGAAGCCTCCAACGTTCACTAAGGTAGAAGAACCGCATGAAGCTGACACATGGGTCAGGGCCATAGAGGCCAAATTCTCTGCTTTTACCCTTCCTTGCTCCGAGGAGCGCAAGGCAACCTTTGCAACGTTACAACTTCGGGGCGAAGCACTGATGTGGTGGGAACATTTCAAGTGTATGCAACCTGCTGGACATGAAGTCACTTGGGTCGAATTCAAGCAAGCTTTCAAGGACCACCATATTCCTAAAGGACTTATGGACAGAAAAATGAGAGAATTGTTGGCTCTGAAGCAAGGAGCTGACACCGTGTACCAATATGCACAGAAGTTCAATAGTCTCTGTCAGTACGGAGGACATCACGTGGACACTGACGCCAAGAAGATGGAACGTTTCCGTGATGGTCTCGATGGGGACTTATACGAAAGGCTAATTCTGTTGGAACTCAATAGCTATCATGAGTTAGTAAACAAAGCTATCTCTGAGGAGGATGCCATGAAGAAGGCACAGGAAGATAGGAAGCGACAAGCTGATTTCACTTCCGTCAGTGAATCGAGCAAGCAGTTCCGCTTTGTCAAGAAGCGTACTCATGGGTCTTCGCAATCTTCGCCAGCTGGGTAGTAGAGAAGGACCCCACTCCAGGACAAGCCTTCGGGAAATCTCCAGTACCAAAAGAATCCACAGCATGTGCCCAAGCTTAAGGAACTCCCGCCCCGCATATGCTACAATGGTAGACAGCCCGGGCATTTTGCCAATGAGTGCCCGAACCCCAGGCAGCAGAAGCAGAACCCCGGATCCACTAAGGGCAACCGCAACAAGAAGCCAAGCTTTCAAGTGAAGCAAAGCCAACTGAATTTCATAAGTAACCTCTCTATTCGGGAACCCTCCCTACTCTGTCTTTTACTTTCGAATCTCGGGACGAGATTCTGTTTAAGGGGGGTAGGCTGTGACGCCCCAGGTTTTTAATTACCGTCATTAATGCTAATGACCGGATCAGTCGAGTCAAACCAGTCAAACACCGGTCAAACCTAGGTCAACCTGGGTCATCACCCCGAAAACCTCGCCAGTGAACCCTAATGGACCCCTTGACCAAGCCTACACACACCCGTAGTGGACCCTTGGACAAAGACACGGTCAAAACCGGCTTAACCGTTGACGTCAGCGAATGTCGTCCGGAACTTTTGCCGCGCTCTCCAAAATTCACCTAAACACCTCAAAATCTACCTTTATGAAAGTTGTCCATCTTGTTGAGGGACACAACTTTCATGTAGAGTGGAATTTCTAATTTTGGGTGGAAATTGGTGAAAAAACTTGATTGACTGATAGTACCTCCTGTTTTCCAGAACAGGCCGACATGCAATGTTGACACGACGTACCTGCAAAATCAGTTGAGAAAAACTCTAGACGGCCTTTACAAAAGTTGTAGAGGGTAGTTAGATCTACAACTTTCCTGTTGACCCCATGTTGCACTTCAGTTCAAAATTTTGGAGAAAAACATGGTCGAACAGCGCCAGTACGGCACATGAACTTTCACCCAGCGCTCCCACGCGCGCCCGCCGCGCCGCCGCGCGCCCGTCCGCGCCCGCGCGCGCGCGGACCGCCCCGGGCGTCCGTGCCCCCGCGCCTCCCGAGGCGTCGAGCGTCCCAACGGCCCTCGAAGTCCTCCCCCTCCTCGCGCGTGTGCCCGCCCGTACGCCGCGCCCGACCAGCCGGACGGACCGCCGTCGGACCGGTGGTCACCATAGTGTGCTCCCCCCTGTCGCGCACGCAGGCCGAGGCCTTGGGCTCCGCGCCATCTTGATGAACCGTGGGCACGCCAGGAGGTCGCTCCCCTATTTAGCGACGAGCCCTGTCCGCGGCGGACCAGTGCCATCCTGCACGCCGTCGATTCCTTGAGCGCGCGCCGGTGAAGCTTCAACCCCGCGCAGCTCCGGAGAAACTAGCTAGATGTTAACCTCCTCTAACCCCACCCGTAGCTCGCCGCCCCGCTCTCAAGTCCAACCGAGCCCCAGCCTCGCCGCAACAGCAGCCGCGGCGGCTGCCGTCCCCGACCGCCGGCGTGCCCGCTCGCCGGCGCCACCACCGCCCGGTCGAGCGCCCAAACCGCGTCCCCTTAGCCCCTAGACCCATTCCCGGCCCTTCCCCGGCCAAGCCCGGAGGCGGCCGGACCGCCGCTGCCCGGCCGCCCAGGGGCTACATTGCAAAAGCCAAGATCTTTCCGAGGGCCTCCCTGCAAAAGCACAACTGAAATAGTAAAAGTGAGTTGCTGATTCTTGTAAATTCTATATCAAATCACAGAAAAACCAGAAAAATGCAAGGCCAATTTTGTTGGATTCATGGTGAAATATCCCACAACGTTTGTTATTCTGGCCTGAGCTAATTCCTGTTAGTTTTTGCATGAAAAATACAAATGTGAAAAACCTAGATCTGAAATATCTCAAAAACCATAAATCCTCTGTAGCTAATTTTTGGATATGTTGTGTGTTAGGTAATGACTAGCTCCTATGCCAAACATTGCACAAAGTTATAATGTAAATCTTTTTATAAGGATGTTTTTCCATTTCTGCCAAATCTGCCTAAATGATTTTTCTTGTTAAATATATTTATGTTCTTGAGATCAACTTGTGCACACTGTCTTGTAATGTCAAAATGCACCTCTTGTGAATTAATCATGAGTTTTGTCTTAACAGAAATAATTATTCTTGATTTATGCATGTTTTCCTTTGTAAATTAATAAACCAAGTTCAGTAGAGCTCCTAGGTGAATGTGCTGGTCCTTTAGGCTTGTTTTGGACCAGAGAGCATGCACAAGAAAGTTTGGATCATTTTGAGGCTTATTTATTTTTGTATGCATTTAATTTGAATCACTAGCTAGTCCTTGTTATTTTCCCATAATATTTAATTTCCTAGCATCCAACACTTACATGTGAGTCCAATGGACCAGGATAGGTGCTAGTAGGCTTAAGAAGCACTCCTTTAATTTTTGGTAATTTAATTGCTTAATAAAAAGCTTAAAAGCCCTTTTAATATTAAAGAGGAGTTAAATAGAGAAAAACCCCTAATTAATCCTTTTTCCTTTTTGAAGGAATTAGTTAATACAATTAAAAGATAATTAACTATCATTGCTAAACAGACATTAATTCATGAATAAAAATATTATTTATACCCGTGCTTGTGAAATTAAAAGGAATCAAAGCCTTCACATGAAATGACAAGTATAATAAAAACCTTTATTCAAATGTGCTATAAAAGAATAACTCATGTACAACTAATAACCTTCCTAAAAGAGAAACACTTGCTAGATGCTTGTTAAGGTGAATATGACCAACCCAGAGTTGGATAAGACAACCAAACTATCACATCACCTGAACTTGCATCGCATTCCGTGTAGATCTTCCGGACGGAGATTACTCCCTCGTCCCGGAACCCGAGGAAGAAGGAGCGGAAGCGTCACTGTAGTGCATGGAAGTACTCGACACCGAGGGTGCCCAAGCTAACCTAGCTGACGAAGGCAAGCTCCGGTGCATCTAACCTAGTTTTTAAAATTCTTTATTCAATTATTTATGAATGATTGTGCATTTACGTTCAGGAGTTGAATGAAACCCTAGATGCATGATCCATAGGTACCCTTGTCCTTACTAGTATGATAGGTCGATAGCTGCTAAGCTATAGGACCGTTACAAGTCGAGTGATGACCTCACTCGCGAGAATAGGTTCTTAGATAGGAATCACAATGTACCCTTAAATGGATTGCTCACATGGTAAGAGCATGGGATCTGGGCTCCGGTCCAGTGGTTATGTGGGTTAAGTCCTTGAACGTACTAAGCACATGTCGGGTATGGGACCGGTAAGCCTAGTACCTTAATGAGGCGGCAAGGGATCCTACCGTTACTACTCTTGGGATTCGCTCTCATGGCTCGCCACCGGTGGTGTATGGTGACTCCGGGTATCTCGCGGGGTATGCCGGATAGCCTGCACCAAAGACTGTAAGATTCGATCCCGACCCGAGGATTTTTGGGGACGGCCTGGGAAAGTTGTCCTTGCGGGGACAGCCTACCGTGTGTTTAGGTCTACCTTGCAAGGTTTAAATCAATCGATTGTCGGCCTCTCACCGTTATCCGAGACTACTTACTCCACTAGTCACGAGATCCCTAATGATGGAAGTTGATGAAGATGATGCTTGATTAATTGTATTGTACAACTTTATTTGTACTAGTTGGCTAATGTAGTAAAGATTAAACCCACTAGAACTTGTGCTAAAATCTTGAAAATAAGGACCTACTCTTTGTTACTTTTTAGCAAAGGCAACCCAGTAGCCAAAAAGCCTTTCATGGTCTAGTTTTGGTGAAGTAGATATCACCGACGGGTAAGACTTGCTGAGTATTAGTATACTCAGCCTTGCTATAATGTGTTGATCCAGGTAATGCCTTCAGTGATGTGTGGCCCGGTGAGATCCCGCTCGGCTGGGAGCTGGAGTGGGTGGAGGACGACTACTGAAAGCATCATGGATGGCCTCCCGTGGTGTCTTCGCTTCCGTTAGTTTATTTCCGCTGCTTTCAAAAACTCTGAACTATTCCGTCATGACAAAAACTATGGTTTGTAATAATTAAACCCCTCGGGGTACGAATTTGGATATTAATGTTGTTGTATCTCTAGACTCGCCTTCGAGTGAGTTTTAATGCATATATTCGATCCTTGTGCTTTTCAAGTGATTTACCGGGCGTTAACCCGGCAACTAACGACAGGATGATACTTTATTATTGCTTAATGACCAAAGTGGATCGGTCTTAGGTGATAGTACGGTATTTTCCTGGGCGGGTTGTCACAGATACTTCGACTACTCTTGAGGACTTTTGACTTGTAGTACTCGGAGACGCTTGAGGACTACTCGTTAAGGTCGTCAAGACTACTTGAAGCTATCCTTCTCGACTACAAAGTACTCGGGGGCTTGTCGTATGGACCTCCCTGGGCCCACTACCTCGGTGGGTACCAGGACCGACTACTCGGTGGGCCCCTGGGACTACCCCACTTGCGCTGCACGGCACCTGATGGCATGAAGCACAAGGACTACAGAGGAGAAGTACTCGGTTAGGAAGCTGTACATGTCCCGCACTGTATGGAGGACTCCTAGACGTACTCGACTAGTACTCTCTCCCTGAACCGACTTGTAACCCTGCCTCCCGGACTATATAAGGCGAGGCAGGGACCCCTCTCTTCATCATCTCATCTCACGGCGTAAGATTGCATCATCTTGTAATCATACCCAATCAATCCAGAGCTACGCAGCATACAGGACGTAGGGCATTACGAACCTCGCGGCCCGAACCTGTCTAAATTGTGTGCCACGTGTCTCTTGCTTCGAGTTACCAATCTCGGCGAGGCCACATTCATCTACTTCGGGTACTCCCCTTAGTAGGTTGCCGGTCTAAAACACCGACACCAGGGACTCCTTGATCAACGGCATCGTCGCTTGTCTTCGGCGGCCAATCTCTAAAGGGTCCATACGGCCGTAGAGTTGTGTCGGGTCCATGTGTCGCGCGATGCTCACGAAGCTCCAGAGCCTGTTTCGCCTGCCCAAAATAGAACTATGAGAAGGAAGAAAGCATTAAGCATCAGCGCAAATGATTGCTCAACAAAAATGATCGTAGTCAAAGCAAACTGAAAAGGCTTACCTTTGCCAACCGATCCACGACTTTCTTTCGAGCGTGCCCTCATCCACTCTTAGCCCAAAAGTTGCGGAGAATGATCTTATTGATTAACTCCACCGTATTTCTTGGGGCTGGCACTTCGTCGGGTGAAGCGAATACAAAGATTCGACTCCCGAAAGCTTTGAAATGGTCGCAACCCTGTCGCTCGAGAAGATAAAGCAGCATTTCTGAACAAGTTGCAGCATCGTAATCCCCAATCTTACTCATGGTATCTCGCAGGAGCTTTAGTTCACTATGCAACCACTCCACGAAGCTTGAAATATTGTCGGTAATTTTGAAGTCCTGGGCTTCGGCTCCAAAACTTTCCAAAGCCCGACGATACTCTATTGCCAGATATGCACCCTATTGATGGCAATATGCTTCATTCTTTTCCAGAGTATCCTCAAGCTCACCCTTCACCTTCTTCAATTCCGCGATAAGGTTGGCGTTGGCCTCCAAAAGGATATTCTATGCATCGTATTGGGTAACCATGTCTTTTAATTCTGCACGGCATTCTTCGTAGCATTTTAAGCTCAACTCCAGCTCCTTCTTCAAAGCATTCATGGCTTCATGTTGCTTAGCGCGCTGGTCCGCCTGCAGACGAGACTCTTGTTTTAACCTCTCATTCTCCTCTTTCAGGCGTCGGTTCTCGTCTTCTAAAAGCTTTTGTTTATCAAGAGAGGTCCTGGCCTCCGCAGCCGCCCTCTCGAATCCTTTCTGGCAAGCGACAATGCCCCTTAAAAGATAAGCGCGTACAATCTTCATCAAATCGTCAGAACTTAAATCATCCAGGGTGCGCTCAAAATCTGCAAAAAGTTAGCAATCATGCATGCCCCTTCGTACAGTCAACATAACGAAGGCATCAAGTCTAAATGCTATAAATGAAGCGATTGGCGCTGTTTCATACCAGGTTCTCCCAGCACAGATGCGAGGCTTGTTCTTGATGCGGAAGGATTTGCTTCTGGCTGAGAAGTTTCCTTATCCCGGTCCTTGGAGCTCATGGTGACTAGAGTCTTGGCCGCTAAAACCAGCACGAAAACGAAAGACATAAGTAAATGGAACATATGGTTTACAGGAAGGACACGAAAAACCATCTTTGAGTAAAAGCATCATACCGGCGTCTTCAAGCTGAAGAACATTGGGTGTCGTCGCCGGCTCCGGTGTAATGTCATCAGCAACTCTCGCCGCAGCTGGGTCAAGATCATCTGACACCGGCGGCGGTGAACGAGACGCATGCGCCGCGGACTCCCCAACTTCCGGAGCATCCAAGTCAATTGGATCCTGGGCCTTCACACCCCAGCCTTCGCCCAGATTTACTGCAACAACCACTGAATCGCTTTGGGGGCTACGGAGGGGGAGCATCTGAATCCTTCATTACTAAAGCAGCGTCGTCGTCAATATAACACAGATCCTCGGATTCATCCACGACATCCACAAGACCGGCCACACGCTCCTTCGGGGCTGCGTCGGCCATAGCAATTTCCTTTTGAATCAACTCCACCACGCGCTTGCCCCTGGCCTCGCACGCCTCTAACTCCTCAGGATCGGCTTGGCCTACCGACGACGGCTCCTCCATCAATTTCTGCACTGGCCCTTTCGGGGGATAATTAGTGCAAGGCTGGATCTGAGGCGTCGACATGATGTCAACGTCCTCATCAGTCTCCGCGACTGGGTCAGCCCTCGCCCTTTTCCCAGAGGTCTCGTCCCCGTCGGGCTCCTTTTCCTTGATCGTGACACGTCTCCCCCTCTCCGTAGCTTCCGAGGGCCTCTTTTTTGAAGCCAGTTTCTTATCTGCATCACCAGCAGGGGAGGGGTCATGAATTTTCTTCTTTTCTCTCTCGGTCGAGGCCACTTTCGCTGCCTCAGTCTTGCGACGAGCCAAGGTCTCATTAACTTTCAATAACTTTGTAGATTTTTCTGCAAGCGGAGGCAAGGTAGCTTTAGCAGTGTCTGCCTTTCGCTTGGCCAAGATGTCTTGGGCTTTGGTGCTTTTCACAGCATTGTCAACGGTTATGGTTGTCTTGCTTGACTTAGTCTTTCGCGAGGTCCCGGCGGGCTCAGATCCAATGTTGCCCGGCGGCTGCATCTTTTTGCTGGCTGTCGGAGGCACTGGACGAGGAGAATATACGACACCCATTTCGTCAAAAACACGGTTGACACGGCCCTAATGTTTCAAAATCCTTTGGGCACATTCCCATTCTTTGTGGGTAAAGTTTCCAATCATCTGGACAACTTTCTTCTCGACCTCGGCCACAACCTCATCATCGGTCTTGTCTGCGGGTCGCTTGACATTGAATATGGGGCTTCACATGTTTTGATCCAGCCCTGGCAGCCACTGCATTTTAAATGCCCATGATCCCCATCGGGGCTGGCACGGCCAAATGTCGGCGGCCACGAATTCCACAAGAGCGTCACACGTAGTGATCACGCAAGTCGCCTGGTAAAATGCAGCAGTGCTGGCCGATGACTGGCTAGCCTTCGTCAGCTCCGGCGATAGCTCGACTTCCAAATCAACCATGCGGCTCGCCAGGTCGAATGTTGTCACTTCTTCTTGCTTCGAATTTCGCCCCACTACTGCAATAGGAGCATAAAACCAGTAGGAGGTCCACCGGTTAGCCCACTTGTTCTTGTACGCTGGGGCTAGCTCCACCGGAGCTTGGCTTTTGCCGGGACGACGCGTCTGAAAGGTGCAATAGCCATACTGAGCCTCTTTCTCTTCGTCGTCAACAGTTATAAGTTTCCTTGCCCAGTGAATCTCAAAATGGCGAACCAAAGTATCCATGTCATTGTCACCGGCAAAAGTGCGACAGGCCCACAGAAATTTCAGCACTTGCGGAATGGAATTGGGATGATGAATCTGAACATTGTAAGCCGCCAAGATATCCGCAAACTTCTTGGACACTGGCAGTCGAAGCCCCGCGGTAAAGAAATCCCGAAAAACCACGCTCTCATTCTTCCGGGGTTTCAGCGTGGTCTCCTTCCCAGGTAACCGACAGGTTCCGAGCTCAAAGCAGCCTTCCAACAGAAGCGCATCCAAATCTGCTTGGGTCATTAAAGACCGACCAATGTAAAAAGTCCGAGCTTTCGCTATGTCAGCTTCCTCCCCAGACTCTTCCGCAGCTTCCTCAACAGCTGCACCAGCATCCTTTCCTATCTCACCCTCCTCCACTTCGGCATCTCATTTTGCAGCATCTGTGTCGCTCAACATTATTTCGACATAACTCCCACCACCTGAACCGCTATTTTCATCACTACTAGAGGTGGACGAAGTACTGCCACTCTCGCGAGAGCTGGCAAACCAATCCAAGCCAGAGATCTTACCAGACTCCGAGCTAGACGACGAGGTGGAAGATGTTGCGTTGGCCTCCGTAGCTTCCGGTGGTGCCTCCTGCTTCCCACGATTCGATGATGACCCTTCGTCCTCCATGATTGTATCAGGGCGCCTGTCGCGAGCTGAATAAACTTGTTAGAAAGCCAGATTCGAGCACGTAACACCGACAGCCAAAGAATTAAAACATATATTCAAACCAGAAAGAAAACTAACCTCTCGAGTCGACTAAGGCTTCCGCTGGGGCGACTCGCAGGGCGCAAGCAGGCGGAAAATCAAAAGAGAGAAGTGGGGATGAAAGTGGTAGCGGGCTCGCAGCGGCATCGACCCCATCTATTTGTAGGGGGTGAAACGCAACGGTCAAAAAATTTTGAACCTAACGGTAAAACGCAGTGCCTCAAGGGCATTTGAGGTATTTCAAGCGAGGCCCTTGGGAATCGACGCCTGGGAAGACGTTTTCTTGTGCCTCGATTCTCGATCCCCGGGTTTCGCTGGCTCAGGTTCGCGCCAAGGAAAACGCTTCGCCATTGAGGAGCTTCTGTTGGGGGGATTCGGAATCAAGCCTTTCGTATACCGAAAATAAAAGAGTATCTCTCGTTGCCCAAGCTCCTATACGAAAAACCCCGCAGCGAAACCCCAGGAGCCCTTGAATCTTTTCTCATCTTTCAGGATTTGTCTTTCGGCCCATACCCTTCGTCGCCTGCAGAACCGTCAAATGAGCTTAGAATAACCCAGGGCATTAGGGTTTTGCTCAGGCTGATTATTTTCTTCCGCGATGAAACCCCAGGAGTGAATCTTGCTCACCCAGGCATTCTCGGCCGGGGATTCGCTCGGTGGCTTTCGTCGTCTCTAACATCTAACGATTTCAACTTTGAATGTGATTCCATGTTTTAGGTGACGAAAGGTGCCAGACGAAGGGGGAATCTCCAAAGGATTGAAGGTTTTCTCCCGACAGGCGCACGTGATGACAACAAGAAAGGCGCCGCGATTTGCGGCGTGACGTCATGAAGCGCCGATTACGTGGAGACCTAATTAGAGATTTCCTAGATATAGCCTAGCATATTCTGTTTATGATCCGTTTCGCACGAGGGTGTTCTCGGAATGTAAAAAGTCCGTCCACCTCCTTATAAAAGGGGACGAACGGCACTTGAAAAGGGGATCAGCTTTTGAGAAATCTACTGTTGAGAAAAGAGTTTTTGGCTGTCCTTTGTCTTGCGTTTTGGTATTGGTTCTTGAGCTTTAGTTTTCCTTCATTTTTTGTGCACGGTAGCTTCAGCTATCGCCACAACAACAACATCCCCCGCTAAAGTTCTCAGACCTCCAAAATGTTTTGAACTGGTCAGTTTCTTGTAGGTTTTGTTCACAAAAATTCAATCTCTTGGTGTTTCTAATTGGTATTGCTGACCATGCAGGGCCTTTGGTACAATATTTTTTGTTCACAAAAACTCAATCTCTTAGTGTTTCTAATTGGTATTGCTGATCATGCAGGGCCTTTGGTGATGCACAGTACAGAGTGACGTAAGGAAAGAAAAAAAGGCAAAAGCCACAATCAAGCACCAAACAAATCTCGCTGTAAGACCGAGGTTTTTTATGGTCCCTTCTTACCTATTTGGTACTGCATTAACTTGACATTTTGGTACCTCGATGCAGTGTGCTCAGCAGCCACGGGGTCCTCTTTGTGTGGATTCCATGTGGCATTCCATATGTTAAGACTACTCGATGTTGTAAGTAGATAATAATGCTCAACCTCGTCTTTGCTCATATTATCCATCTGATTTTAGAAAATCATTTCTACTTGTATTCTCATAAATGATTGTATTTTGCAGGATTTCAAACCTCCTGTAGATATTTCCATAGAAGATGTAAAGCGTGTCCGGGAGATGTTGTGCGAGTACATTCTTAAGGAGACCATCGACCGAAAGGGCAACTTCTACAGTGGTGCACCGTGAGTTTATTGTGACCAGAAACTTGAAACTCATTCAGTCTTCTTTAGTCAGGTGTTGTTGCCTGAGAAACCTGCTTGGCTTGCTTGATTGGGCCTAGTTCAGGGCTTCAGGCAGTTTTCTCATGACTCCATCCAAACAAGCCCTGATGAGAGTAACTTGAAACTTGATGTGATCCTAGCTTATCTATAAATGTGATCTTGCTTTGCCTATATTTGTGATGTGAGAATGTGTTTCTGATGTCTCCTTGCTGTGGTGTCTGCCAAATTCTGGCTGGTTCCAGGATGCAGCCCTTGGTGGCTGCCAAATCCTGGCTGGTTCCAGGATCCTGCCGGCAACCTGGCAGGTTACTGTAGTTGCGGCCGCCACATCTGTAACGGGCGTTAATTAAAGCTCGTTACAAACACTGATCAGTGAGTAACGTGCCATTCGGAAAACCCGTTACAAAAATGCCCACAATGTAACGGGCGGTGTAAAAGCCCGTTACCAATCCTGACCGGTGCGTCCCAGGACCTGGCCCGTTCATCGAGATATATGAGACGCAGGTTGAAAGCAAGCGTCTCCTTTAATAGAGAGAAAGCAGACGCACGTGGAAAAAGATGCGTCTTATTTCATCGAGACAGTAGAGACGCAGTAACGGGCTCTGTTTCGTGCCCGTTACCAAAGTTCCATGTGGGCCCAGAGAAACATCCATTTCACGTGACCGGTGACTAGTTGTGGTAACGGTCGTTGTTTGATGCCTGTTGTGAATCCTATATGTACTGAGACGCGCGTGAAATAGACGCGTCTCAATTCGTCAAGATAGTGGAGACGCAGGTGCACATTAGGCATCTCTCATATTGAGCTTCTGTAACGGGCTTTGCTTTGGTGCCCGTTACGAAAGTTCCCTGTGGGCCCAGAAAAACAGTCATTTCACGTGAACGGTGGCTAGTTGTAATAACGGTCGTTGTTTAATGCCCGTTACGAATGTCTTATCAGTAATGGGCACCTGCCCGTTACCTTTCTTAGCTTATTTGTAACACTTGATCGGTAACGGGCGCATTGCCCGTTACCAAAGGCGATCTACGCCCGTTACCAATGCTAGTTTTTCACGTAGTGTCTTTAGATTCAATCTTGTGTATTGGTCAATCTATAGAAAACCCCCTAGAAATATCCCATCTTTCACACATAAATCCCATCTGAGAATTTTTAGATCTAACCCTGATCTTAGATCTATTCGCGAGCACTATTCAATGTGTCTTGCAAATCTTCTCTGCTAACCCCTGAGCTCTTTAGTTAATCACGACTAGGCTCTTGAATCTTGTTTTAGCCATAACTTCCATGTTCTAGCTCCATTTTAATCTGTTCAAATTGCATTAGGTTCATCATGAAATAAAGTACGCGTTAGTAGTGAGTTTTCATCATGTTTGTTTTCTGAAAATTAATTTAATATTAATTTTGTTTAATGCTTAGTAAACATGTCTTTTGTAAATAAAAGCAACATAGTGTTATACATCTTTTTTCAATCAATGTTAATTTGATTAATGTCTATTTCACATGCTTTTGTAAATAAAATCTAATTAGACCTTTACCTCGGTTTTCGTAAACCAAATGTTAATTTGCTAAACAATTAGTCAACTTTTCTAATTAAAAGTTGATTAAGCTTTTACACATGGTTTTATAATAAATGCTAACTTGACTAATGTCAACGTGCATGTGCTTTCTAAATAAAATTTGTTTAGCTCAACACGTCACATGTCTTTATTCAATTAGTTGTTCTAATTTTTCTAAGTTAAGTGTTTAATTGGTATAATTTATACAAAAGCATTTATAAATAAAATGTGACTAGGTTCTTACTTCGATCTTTACAAATAAAATATTATATTGCATTAATGTCAACATAGGGTATTTTATTTCTAAAATATCCTTTACATTTGTTTTTCTAATTAAAATGAACCTAAGCTTATAGTCTTTTATGTTCATAAATGCAAATCATTCGTTAGACGTTCTCCGTCAGATCGATCGATCAAGTCTATCTGAAGCTCTAGATCTTTCTAGTGTTAGCTCAATCTCAAACCATGTGTAGCTAACCAAGCCTCTCCTTTTCTAAGCACAGTTTGTGTTCTTTAGTGATCCATAGCCTATCCATTAGTGCGCTCTTTTAAACCTTTGATTTGATTGGTGCATTGTTCTTAGTTTGCTTGTTTGTTTACTTTGTATGATTGTGATGATGATTGATGCACATAGAGTGAACGTTGTTCAAGAAGCTTTGAAGAGCTTGAAGTTGAAGACATTCTGAGCAACTACTCTGTGGTTAAAGGCAAGTGTGTCATTGTTCTTTTGTCCTAAGAACTATATTTAATCATTTTGCATATGCCTGCATATAATATGATGAGACCCATGTTTAAGGATTGAATATCTTTGTTTATTCCTATGCCTTGATCAACCTGGGGTTATGATTATGTTGGGTATACCTTGCTTAGTTTCTTAACTTAGGATCTTGGTGGTTTAAATGAACAACAATGTTAATCTTAATTTACTTATACCTTCATTAAACATGATCATTTTTGTTAATCGGAACATGGAGACCACCCAGGAAAACAGTACTACCACAAGACATGACTCTGTCTTGGCCAAATAATTAGAAAGAAACTTCAGTATGTGATATGCTTTACCTGAAAGGGGTTGGAGGCTGACGGGAGATGGTGTATAGACCTGCTCTGGCGGAGAGTTGGACTTTTCTAAGACACGGTACCCGCTAGGGAGCTTTATGCGCTACACTGATCAGGTAACCTAGCGAGCAACCTGTGCTAGGGAATCTTTGTAAAGGCCTCGTAGCGTCCCTATGCGATCATACCTCGGTAGTGTGGTATGGTGCCTAGCTAGCACCGCATGGTTGGGTTTAAAGTTCTTCGGGACTTTTACGCGACTTGTGGGTAAAGATGTACAACCTCTGCAGAGTGTAAAACTGACTAGTTAGTCGTGCCCATGGTCAAGGGCGGCCTGGACCCTCACATGAGTAAACTATGGAAGACGGATTAAACTTGTTGCATTTACTTATGTTCATGTTGATGATGCTTATGTTAATCTCTGGGTTGGTATAAATTTACATTTGCTAGTAAATCAGTTTATTTAATAAAACTTGACCAAGTAAAATGCTAAATGCCTGTAGCCCAGTTCACTACAAAGCTTTTGCATTCATCTTTCCCCACACTTGCTGAGTACGACAAGTGCTCACCCTTGCTATAAATAATGTTGCTCAGAAAGAGGAAGCTGCTTTGGAGTTTGTTGAAGATGTTGCTGGTGCTAGACGTACGCAACCCCCAGTCGATTGCTTGTGGAGTTTGGTGTCTTCATTTCCACGATTAAGCGTAAATCTCTGATAATCTCTTTTTTCTAATGTGACACTGAACTGTTATTCACTTATATGTCACTATATGCATGAAACTTGATCCTGACATGCATATACGTTTGAACTTGGTTTTCTTTGGAAAAACAGGTGTGACACTCCCTCGCCGCCAGGCGCCTAGTGTCAACCCGCTCTAGCAGCGTCTCCGATGGCAGCAGCGTCACCACTGTGGCGAGCTACCGTGCATGTGGCGGGACACCCTCAATGCAGATTTGTACCTTGAAGTAGAGATGGGCCGGCTCCGCCTGAGACGCCTGTGTCCACGGCATGAGGTGATGGCGGACGTTGTCGATGATGAGGAGGACGTCGTCCCACCCCAGAGCCACTGCGCGATGCTCCAGCAATGGCAGCTCAATGAGGAAGCAGGATGAGTTGATCGTGGACACGGCAAAGAGACCGGGCTCCAGTCCCAGCGCCTCACCGAACACCTCGGCGACCGCATCGGTGGAAGGTCGCTTACCTTCCTCCAAGGTGACAGCGATGACCGTGCGGGCCTGCAGGTCGCGCACCCGCTCCAGCATCTCCGGGGTAATAGGTGCACATCGTAGGACAATCGGTGGCCTGGTGCACAGGGCAATCGGTGGTGGGTTGGACGACGCCGCGGCCATGAGCGGCGGCAGAGGGGGAACCACGAGCAGGGCAGGTTTGTGGAGCGGTGGATGCGGAACCCTGGACCGTGGCTGGCTGGTAGGTTGCGACGGTGGTGGGTGTTGCAGTGGAGCTTTGCAGTGGCGCGCGCGGTGGCCGGAGCGGAAGCAGGAGATGCACCGTGGCGGATCACGGCACTACTGAACCTTGTGGTCGGGAGCTAAACACTTGAAACAGCGGCCAGTGGTTCGCTCAAGGAAGAGGGATCCAACAGGTTTTGTAGCGGTGGGTCGAGGTCCAGTCGCCAAAAAACCGAGACGCAATGTGAAGCCAGTCGTTGCCGAGCGGCCTCCTTGCGTTGGCGTTTGAATCGGTATGCTTCCCACCCATGCGCAGCAGTGCCCATGCCGCCCCGGCCTGCCAGAGGAGCATGCGCGCTTGCCAAGAAGGAGAGGCGGGAGGCCATGGGAGCTCTGGCTCCCGCCGGTCGAGGGCGCTGAGAGTTACCTCTAATGGGGGCGACGACGATGGACTTCAATCTTGGCTTCATCTCCACCTTGTCACACCCGGTTTTCAAAACAAACCAAGTGTTACCTATATGTATGCCAGGATCTAGTTCCATACATATAGTGACATCATCAGTGAATAACAGAAATAATATCACGTAAAAAAAAGAGATTATCAGAGATTTACAGCAGAATCCTGGGAAGCAAAGGCTCCAAACTTCACGGGCAATCGGACCGGGGGTTGCGTACGCCTAGCACCATCTTCCGGACTTCATACACCTTCTTCTTCGAACGGCGGTTTAGCAAGGATGAGTACACTTATGGTTGGTACTCGGCAAGGCCACGAAATAACCGGAAAGCAATTTTAAATCCATCTTCAAGTTTATTAATCATGTGAGGGTCCAGCCGCTCTTGACCGTGAGCACGGCCGTTATAACAGTTTTACACTGCGAGAGGTTGTACACTTTCACCACAAGTCGCGTAAAAGTTCCGAAGAACTTTGAACCCAACCATGCTGTGCAAAAGTAGGCACAATACCACACTTCCGAGGTGTGGTTGCATAGGGACGCTACGAGGCCTTTACAAAGAGTCCTCCTATGTGTATTAGTCCATAGTAGCACGTCCTAGAGGCTATCTTTCGTACCCTCCTTCTACCCTCAGATCAGGTAAGCCTAGAAGAGCACTTCCGTTCCAATACTGTCCGAGTAGAAGAGTCATAAAAGCATTCCTCCGTACCCCAAGCTACTAAGGCTAATAGCCACACAAGACTTCCCTAATTAATTGGCCAGACAGAGCCATATGTCTTGTGGTTGTCTTGTTTTCTGGGTGGTTCTCCATGTTCCAATTAATTCATAGTATTCTTGTTTAAAGCATAGGTAGAAGGATGGTTAGGGTCACTTGCCTTTCTCCAATAAAAAGCTACTCTTATCTTTGCTCCGCTCTTGCTCACTTGAAACTCTTAAACATCAAGACTTCCGATCAGCAGCTTGATCTTCTACTCGAAGCAAACATCGAGCACAAACATGCAAAGCAACAAACAAGTACAACTAAGAACAATGCACCAATCAAGAAAGGCTAAAAAAAGAACAGGGTTTGGCTCTAGGATCGCAGACGCGGAAAACACTAACAACGGGACTATCGAGAGATTTGGATCATATCACACAAGGCTATGTGCTTGGTATATTTTAATTGAATAAAACAATGTGTATAGGCCATTTCAGAGAAATGCCCTATTTATAATTATGCATATTATATTTATATATAAAAGGTGATGTAAACTTAGTCCAATTTTATTCATAAATATTCAAGTATGATTTATGCAAATTAAGCATTTAATTTTAGAAGGAGCATGTAAAGCATCTAAGCGTGTACTTCATGTTTCGAGTTGAACTAAGCAAATTATAATTCAAAAACATATTTGTATTCATCTTAGTCAGATTAACATTTTAATAAGAAAGCTCGGGATAGCCTATGTTGCTTTTATTTAGAAAGCAGACTGAATCAATATTAATCCAATTTAACATTTATATTATGAAAAGCCGAAAGTTAGCTCTAATTACATTTTATACAGAAAACATCATTAAATAAGATTAGTCAATTTAACATTATATATAAAACCCGTTATGTAGGCCTAATCAAATATTATTAAGAAAAGACATTCTAATAGGCATTAATCAAATTAATTTAGGATAAAATTCTTAAAATAGATTTTATGGTAAACATCATGTCTAGTGCATATTTTATTGTGAGACGAAATAATGCAACAAGAACGAGGTTAAACAGATCTAAAACGAAGGTTCTATGGACTAAACAAGGCTGCAGGGACCTAAACGAGATTAACTATAGACCGGGAGGGTTAGCTGATAAGTTTTGCAAGACACTATAAATAGTGATCGCGAAAAGAGTAAAAGACGAGGGGGCTAGCGAGGTAGAAGAGGCGGGGGTGGGATTTATGTGTGCATGGTGGGATTCTCGTAGGGGGTTTTTACGTGAATCTACCAAGACACAAGAGATATGCTAAGTATTACACGGTTTCCCGGGGGCTAAGGACAAAGCGGCCTTATCTATTCGGGGAGACGATTTGCCTTGTTCGTGAACACACATGGCCGGCGGACGAGCACTCTTGGCCGGCCAAAATCCCGCGCTCCGGGCATGGAGAAGTGCGAGCGAGGAGGGTAAGATCGAGGAGAGGCCGAGGGGATCCGGGGGGGAGTCCTCACCTACGTTGGAAAGGCACGTGAGGTTGCCGGATTTTGCAGGAGGGTGGACGGCGACGGAGAAGAAGTCTGGGCTCGGGCTCCACCGGCCGGCGGCGCTCCGGCGGTTCTGCGTCGACGGGAAGGGGCGAAACGGATGCTGCTTGATGTAGGGGTTCTTGTGGTGGCGCTGATTTGTTCCGAAGACGCCTGGACGCAGCGGATCGAGCAGCCGGCGGCAGTGCTCTGCTCCGGCTTCGACGCTTGACGGGCAACGAAGATATGCAGCGCGCTTAGCACAGCAAGGCGAAGAGAGGCTAGCAGCATGGTGCAAAGTTGAGGTGATGCAGTAGGGGACACAGCGACTCGATATCCTGGTTTTATAGCCACCGAAGAGGGGGGCCAAGGAGGCTTCAGTGGGCGGTTGAAGGCAGTGAGAGCCGGCCATTGATGGCATTAGTGGAGACGACCGTTTCTAAAGGAGTGAAGGAGGTGACCGTTTCGTGGGCTGGCGCATGCATGCGTGTGTTGGCACATGTGCCTGGGAGGATTAAGGAGTCCGGCCATTGATTGTCATTTCATGGTTGCGGCCGTACATCGATGGAGGTGAAGGGAAAACAAAGGGGGAGAGCAAGCTTCATGGGCGGGTGGCCGAGCACACGGAGCGGAGATGCGGAGCACGAGCGGCGAGCGACGGAGCGGCACGGCAACGTGCGGGAAAACTAGACGCGCGACGGGATGCAACGCAAAGCGCGGGCGGCGGCGCGGATGCGGTGCTAAGAGTTCGGGAGTTCGAGCGTCGCGGGTAGCGTGCAACTCGAGCGTTGGGCGGCGAGCGGCGTGCATGCGTCGAGGCCAAGGACCATGGCGGGCGGGGGTGGCGCGGCGGGCGCGCTGGTCACACGACGCGAGCGAACGTGCGAGCAACCGACTCGGTACGCGTGGTCGGGAGTGTTCGGTGACGAGCGATGGGCGCCACGCGAGGCTAGGCGATGCCGTGCACGGGAGCGGGGGCGGCCGTCAAGGCTTCAACAAGTACCGAATAGCGGACGACGGGCGCGCGGACGTGGGCGGCCCGTGCGGCGGTGGTGCATGGGCACGGTGCGGCGTTGACGGACACACGGTGTGGGCGCGGGCGCGCGGGATAGGGCGAGCGGGCGCGGGTTGCCGCGCACGGAGCACGGGGATGCGGTCATGGACGGTCGATCAACACGGGCACGACACACGGGTGAGTGCGGGCACGAGCACGGCGCGCGAAGCGGTGTGAGGCGCCCGGCGGACATGCATGCGGGAGGGCGAGCGTCGCGGCCCGCGAGGTAGCTAGCTGCTCGAGCACAACACACGGATGTGCAGAGCCGAGCGAGGCGTGTGGCACGAGCGAGGTGTGTGGTGCGAGCTAGGCGGCCAGGGGTGTGCAGACACGACTGCCAGGCAGGCAGCGCACTATTCACACGCACGAGGGTTCGCAACTCAGGTGCGAAGCACGACGCACAAGAGCTGTACAGCCGAGTGGTGTGGGCAAAGTGCACGAGTGTACGCATGGTGAAGTTGGCGCAAGGGCTGCGCTGGCGGCGCAATGTCTGGGCGAGGCAGGTGGAAGGAGGCCCTGACGGGCGGGACCCAACTGTAGGTGAGATAGAGAGGAAAGTGAGATGGACCAGCGGAAGCCTGCTTAGGAAAACGGGCCAAGCAAGTTGAGATGCTACAATGTTGGACTGAGGAAGCGACCGGGAAAAAAAGAAAAGAGAAGATGGGCTAGATAAAGATCGACTAGCTGGAATTAAAAGGGAGTGATATATAGGGAAGCTAGATAAAGAGAGAGCACGAGATTGTGATTAGATCTTTTTGAAAGATTTTGAAAACACAACAAAACAAAACCAAAAGCAACCGAAATAAAGCGACACTCATAGAAGCATTTTATTTATTTTAGAAAACAACCAATCTTCTTTAATAAATTTCCTGTAAAGAAAATAAATGTTCGGAAAATTTGAAATTATGGGAAATTGTTGTTTTATTATTCTTCCTATTAACATCCTGAAATCGGAAAATTTCAGGGTGTTACAAATCTGCCCCCTTTAAAAGGAATCTCGTCCCGAGATTCGCAAAGGCTAGCAAGAAATAAAGGTTCAGGTAGATAGCATCCAACACTACTTAACTTGCTTTCATATAATTCACCTTACACAAGCTCCATAAACATACTTCTTTATTATTCACATCTCACTTTATATACATAACACCTCATGTAATACTCAACTTAACTCCACTTGTGCTTCGTCCATTCCTTTCCTCAGCTTCATTGGTTCGCCTTTGTAGAATTTTCTTGACATATTGATAAAGTGATTTGAATAGAGCTGGATTGACTCCATGATCATTTTTCCTAAGCTTAACTGTCTTCAATCATACTTTGGGTTCACAACCTTTAAAATTCTTCTCCATTTGATCCAAATGTTTCTTCGGCATTGGTTTGCTTATTATGTCTCTGTTGAGCCTTCTTTTCATATCGGTCAGCACGTTTCTTAGGGCACCTATTAATAAAATGTCCATGATCTTTGCAGTAGAAACAAGCTCCACTTTCTTTAAGGTTTCTACGATTACGTGGCGGATCTTCATACTCATCTTCTGGTGCTTGAGACAAATGGTAAAGGTGTGAACTCGTTATCACGTTGCTCTAGAAAATTCCTTTTTCTTTTCTTACTTATGATTTCCGTAGTTTGTTTTCTAACTCAATAGCTTTGTTGATGACATCTTGCGGATCGGAATATTCATGTAAACTTAGTATACTCGAAGGTCTTCATTCAACCCTTTGAGGAAATGTTCTCGTTTCTTTTTATCACTTCCAGACGATCTTGGTGCGTACATAGATAGCTGGATAAATTTATCCCTATACTCCGTCACTGTCATTTGCCCTTGCTTCAAGCTAAGGAACTCCTTCCTTTTGAGCTTCATTGTGCTTACAGGAATAAAGTGGGTGATAAAGTTGTCCTTAAATTCTTTCCAAACAATACTTTGTGGTTGCTCATGTTCGTAGATGTAGGAATCCCACCATTCTAAGGCTTCTCCTACAAGTTGTCCCGATGCAAACAAAACTTTCTCTCTATCATAGCATTGTGCCATATCTAATTTCTTCTCAATTGTCGTGATCCAGTCTTCAGCTTCTAGGTGCTCCATAGTGTTAGAGAACATAGGTGGCTCGGTATTCGGGAACTTTGTGTGTGTATCCTCCGGGTTTGGATATGGTGACACATATTGGTTGTATCCATGGTTGTAACTTCTATCATTGCTCTTGTCTTGGTTGCCTTTTTCCATCTGGTTGGTGGATAAATTTCATGATCAGAAGAGAACGAGAATAAATAATTGAAGGAGCAGGTAGAATTCTTGATATCATATTCATCTTTTCTTGGTTGTTGTGATAGTAATCATCAAATTGTGGTAAAAAGCAGAATAGCAGATGGTAGGAAAACAAATAGGTCATCCTTTTCTTCAACTTCTATCATGAGTAGATGCGTGTGCATGCTTGTAGATTTTGTTGTTGATGATGGTGTTGCCTTCCGAACTTTCATCTTCTAACATCCTCCAATGGATTGGATAGAACGAAAGAGGGAAACAAGGAGGTGGGAGGTACAAAAGAAGAACCCAACTAGGCAACTGATGTCATTGTAGGTATAAGACCCACAATACACCAACAATCAATACAAAGAACCAACTCAAACAAGGTCATAAAGACAAGCATCATCAATCATACACGAAATTCACCAATCAACATACGATGAAAGGATCGATGCTAGACGTTGTTATTTGGGTTAGAGGGATCCTCCCATTCTTGACTGTGATGTTAGAATTCAACTTCCTTTGCATCGGCTTGCTTCTTCCAACATCGTACCTCAAGAGATGAACTGGTTGCTCCATTCTTCAGATGACTTAGGGAGGCTTAAGGGTAAGAGGGCATAGATCATATAACCATTTTGAATAAAAGGAGAATAGGATATCACTTTGGAAGAAAGAGCAACAGAAAGGATCCAAAGCAATGGTATTTAGTTAGCAATGAGGGATACAATGGGGTTAGATTGTTAAAGTAAAATCAAGGGAGAGATATTTTAACAACGATAAGATTATTAAGAAGCAAGAGTAGATATTATTACTAGCAAATTAAAAGGTGATGAGATACATGAGATTGGAAAATCAAACATCAAAGGAGATGTATGATCAAGTTCAAGAAGGCATCAAGTAGAGAGTGAATATATAAACAAGGATTGAAGGTTTTACATTTGCAAAGCAAGAATATGAAAATGAAAAACATCAAGCAAGAGAAGTAAAGATATCAAGGAGGATTTATCAAAGGAGAATGGATAAGGGGTGATTACTTTTCACAAGATAGGTCAAGGATAAGGAAGGAATTATTTTTAGAGTAAAACAGACCTTAGGAAGTGACCATTTCTATCTAGGCTTACGTCCTACAGTCGATATAGCTCTGATACCACTTCTGTCACACCCGGTTTTCAAAACAAACCAAGTGTTACCTATATGTATGCCAGGATCTAGTTCCATACATATAGTGACATCATCAGTGAATAACAGAAACAATATCACGTAAAAAAAAGAGATTATCGAGAGATTTAGCGAGAATCCGGGAAGCAAAGGCTCCAAACTTCACGGGCAATCGGCGGGGGTTGCGTACGCCTAGCACCATCTTCTGGACTTCATACACCTTCTTCTTCTGAACAGCGGTTTAGCAAGGATGAGTACACTTATGGTTGGTACTCAGCAAGGCCACAGAAATAACCGGAAAGCAATTTTAAATCCATCTTCAAGTTTATTAATCATGTGAGGCTCCAGGCCGCTCTTGACCGTGAGCACGGCTGTTATAACATTTTTACACTCTGCAGAGGTTGTACACTTTCACCACAAGTCGCGTAAAAGTTCCGAAGAACTTTAAACCCAACCATGCTGTGCAAAAGTAGGCACAATACCACACTTCCGAGGTGTGGTTGCATAGGGACGCTACGAGGCCTTTACAAAGAGTCCTCCTATGTGTATTAGTCCATAGTAGCACGTCCTAGAGGCTATCTTTCGTACCCTCCTTCTACCCTCAGACCAGGTAAGCCTAGAAGAGCACTTCCGTTCCAATACCTGTCCAGAGTAGAAGAGTCATAAAAGCATTCCTCCGTACCCCAAGCTACTAAGGCTAATAGCCACACAAGACTTCCCTAATTAATTGGCCAAGACAGAGCCATATGTCTTGTGGTTGTCTTGTTTTCTGGGTGGTTCTCCATGTTCCAATTAATTCATAGTATTCTTGTTTAAAGCATAGGTAGAAGGATGGTTAGGGTCACTTGCCTTTCTCCAATAAAAAGCTACTCTTATGCTTGCTCCGCTCTTGCTCACTTGAAACTCTTAAACATCAAGACTTCCGATCAGCAGCTTGATCTTCTACTCGAAGCAAACATCGAGCACAAACATGCAAAGCAACAAACAAGTACAACTAAGAACAATGCACCAATCAAGAAAGGCTAAAAAAAGAACAGGGTTTGGCTCTAGGATCGCAGACGCGGAAAACACTAACAACGGGACTATCGAGAGATTTGGATCATATCACACAAGGCTATGTGCTTGGTATATTTTAATTGAATAAAACAATGTGTATAGGCCATTTCAGAGAAATGCCCTATTTATAATTATGCATATTATATTTATATATAAAAGGTGATGTAAACTTAGTCCAATTTTATTCATAAATATTCAAGTATGATTTATGCAAATTAAGCATTTAATTTTAGAAGGAGCATGTAAAGCATCTAAGCGTGTACTTCATGTTTCGAGTTGAACTAAGAAAATTATAATTCAAAAACATATTTGTATTCATCTTAGTCAGATTAACATTTTATTAAGAAAGCTCGGGATAGCCTATGTTGCTTTTATTTAGAAAGCAGACTGAATCAATATTAATCCAATTTAACATTTATATTATGAAAAGCCGAAAGTTAGCTCTAATTACATTTTATACAGAAAACATCATTAAATAAGATTAGTCAATTTAACATTATATATAAAACCCGTTATGTAGGCCTAATCAAATATTATTAAGAAAAGACATTCTAATAGGCATTAATCAAATTAATTTAGGATAAAATTCTTAAAATAGATTTTATGGTAAACATCATGTCTAGTGCATATTTTATTGTGAGACGAAATAATGCAACAAGAACGAGGTTAAACAGATCTAAAACGAAGGTTCTATGGACTAAACAAGGCTGCAGGGACCTAAACGAGATTAACTATAGACCGGGAGGGTTAGCTGATAAGTTTTGCAAGACACTATAAATAGTGATCGCGAAAAAAGTAAAAGACAGGGGCTAGCAGGTAGAAGAGGCAGGGTGGGATTTATGTGTGCATGGTGGGATTCTCGTAGGGGGTTTTCTGTGAATCTACCAAGACACAAGAGATATGCTAAGTATTACACAGTTTCCCAGGGGGCTAAGGACAAAGCGGCCTTATCTATTCAGGGAGACGATTTGCCTTGTTCGTGAACACACATGGCCGGCGGACAGAGCACTCTTGGCCGGCCAAAATCCCGACGCTCTGGGCATGGAGAAGTGCGAGCGAGGAGGGTAAGATCGAGGAGAGGCTGAGGGGATCCAGGGGGAGTCCTCACCTACGTTGGAAAGGCACTGAGGTTGCCGGATTTTGCAGGAGGGTGGACGGCGACGGAGAAGAAGTCTGGGCTCGGGCTCCACTGGCCGGCGGCGCTCCGGCAGTTCTCTGTCGACGGGAAGGGGCGAAACGGATGCTGCTTGATGTAGGGGTTCTTGTGGTGGCGCTGATTTGTTCCGAAGACGCCTGGACGCAGCGGATCGAGCAGCCGGCGGCGGTGCTCTGCTCCGGCTTCGACGCTTGACGGGCAACGAAGATATGCAGCGCGCTTAGCACAGCAAGGCGAAGAGAGGCTAGCAGCATGGTGCAAAGTTGAGGTGATGCAGTAGGGGACACGGCGACTTGATATCCTGGTTTTATAGCCACCGAAGAGGGGGGCCAAGGAGGCTTCAGTGGGCGGTTGAAGGCAGTGAGAGCCGGCCATTGATGGCATTAGTGGAGACGACCGTTTCTAAAGGAGTGAAGGAGGTGACCGTTTCGTGGGCTGGCGCATGCATGCGTGTGTTGGCACATGTGCCTGGGAGGATTAAGGAGTCCGGCCATTGATTGTCATTTCATGGTTGCAGCCGTTACTGATGGAGGTGAAGGGAAAACAAAGGGGGAGAGCAAGCTTCATGGGCAGGTGGCCGAGCACACAGGCGGAGATGCAGAGCACGAGCGGCGAGGAGGCGGAGCGGCACGGCAACGTGCGGGAAAACTAGACGCGCGACGGGATGCGACGCAAGCGCGGGGCGCGGCGCGATGCGGTGCTAAGAGTTCGGGAGTTCGAGCGTCGCGGGTAGCGTGCAACTCGAGCGTTGGGCGGCGAGCGGCGTGCATGCGTCGAGGCCAAGGACCATGGCCGGGCGGGGTGGCGCGGCGGCGCGCGCGGTCACACGACGCGAGCGAACGTGCAGCAACCGACTGCGGTACGCGTGGTCGGGAGTGTTCGGTGACGAGCGATGGGCGCCACGCGAGGCTGGGCGATGCCGTGCACGGGAGCGGGGCGGCGCGTCAAGGCTTCAACAAGTACCGAATAGCGGACGACGGGCGCGCGGACGTGGGCGGCCCGTGCGACGGTGGTGCATGGGCACGGTGCGGCGTTGACGGACACACGGTGTGGGCGCGGGCGCGCGGGATAGGGGCGAGCGGGCGCGAGGTTGCCGCGCACAGGCACGGGGATGCAGTCATGGACGGTCGATCAACACAGGCACGACACACGGGTGAGTGCGGGCACGAGCACGGCAGCGAAGCGGTGTGAGGCGCCCGGCGGACATGCATGCGGGAGGGCGAGCGTCGCGGCCCGCGAGGTAGCTAGCTGCTCGAGCACAACACACGGATGTGCAGAGCCGAGCGAGGCGTGTGGCACGAGCGAGGTGTGTGGTGCGAGCTAGGCGGCCAGGGGTGTGCGGACACGAGCGCCGGGGCGGGCGGCCGCACTATTCAGACGCACGAGGGTTCGCGACTCAGGTGCGAAGCACGACGCACAAGAGCTGTACAGCCGAGTGGTGTGGGCAAAGTGCACGAGTGTACGCAGGGTGAAGTTGGCGCAAGGGCTGCGCTGGCGGCGCAATGTCCGGGCGAGGGAGGTGGAAGGAGGCCCCGACGGGCGGGACCCAACTGTAGGTGAGATAGAGAGGAAAGTGAGATGGACCAGCGGAAGCCTGCTTAGGAAAACGGGCCAAGCAAGTTGAGATGCTACAATGTTGGACCGAGGAAGCGACCGAAAGAAAAAAAGAAAAGAGAAGATGGGCTAGATAAAGATCGACTAGCTGGAATTAAAAGGGAGTGATATATAGGGAAGCTAGATAAAGAGAGAGCACGAGATTGTGATTAGATCTTTTTGAAAGATTTTGAAAACACAACAAAACAAAACCAAAAGCAACCGAAATAAAGCGACACTCATAGAAGCATTTTATTTATTTTAGAAAACAACCAATCTTCTTTAATAAATTTCCTGTAAAGAAAATAAATGTTCGGAAAATTTGAAATTATGGGAAATTGTTGTTTTATTATTCTTCCTATTAACATCCTGAAATCGGAAAATTTCAGGGTGTTACAAATCTGCCCCCTTTAAAAGGAATCTCGTCCCGAGATTCGCAAAGGCTAGCAAGAAATAAAGGTTCAGGTAGATAGCATCCAACACTACTTAACTTGCTTTCATATAATTCACCTTACACAAGCTCCATAAACATACTTCTTTATTATTCACATCTCACTTTATATACATAACACCTCATGTAATACTCAACTTAACTCCACTTGTAACTGTCCATTCCTTTCCTCAGCTTCATTGGTTCGCCTTTGTAGAATTTTCTTGACATATTGATAAAGTGATTTGAATAGAGCTGGATTGACTCCATGATCATTTTTCCTAAGCTTAACTGTCTTCAATCATACTTTGGGTTCACAACCTTTAAAATTCTTCTCCATTTGATCCAAATGTTTCTTCGGCATTGGTTTGCTTATTATGTCTCTGTTGAGCCTTCTTTTCATATCGGTCAGCACGTTTCTTAGGGCACCTATTAATAAAATGTCCATGATCTTTGCAGTAGAAACAAGCTCCACTTTCTTTAAGGTTTCTACGATTACGTGGCGGATCTTCATACTCATCTTCTGGTGCTTGAGACAAATGGTAAAGGTGTGAACTGTTATCACGTTGCTCTAGAAAATTCCTTTTTCTTTTCTTACTTATGATTTCCGTAGTTTGTTTTCTAACTCAATAGCTTTGTTGATGACATCTTGCGGATCGGAATATTCATGTAAACTTAGTATACTCGAAGGTCTTCATTCAACCCTTTGAGGAAATGTTCTCATTTCTTTTTATCACTTCCAGACGATCTTGGTGCGTACATAGATAGCTGGATAAATTTATCCCTATACTCCGTCACTGTCATTTGCCCTTGCTTCAAGCTAAGGAACTCCTTCCTTTTGAGCTTCATTGTGCTTACAGGAATAAAGTGGGTGATAAAGTTGTCCTTAAATTCTTTCCAAACAATACTTTGTGGTTGCTCATGTTCGTAGATGTAGGAATCCCACCATTCTAAGGCTTCTCCTACAAGTTGTCCCGATGCAAACAAAACTTTCTCTCTATCATTGCATTGTGCCATATCTAATTTCTTCTCAATTGTCGTGATCCGGTCTTCGACTTCTAGGTGCTCCATAGTGTTAGAGAACATAGGTGGCTCGGTATTCCAGAACTTTGTGTGTGTATCCTCCGGGTTTGGATATGGTGACACATATTGGTTGTATCCATGGTTGTAACTTCTATCATTGCTCTTGTCTTGGTTGCCTTTTTCCATCTGGTTGGTGGATAAATTTCATGATCAGAAGAGAACGAGAATAAATAATTGAAGGAGCAGGTAGAATTCTTGATATCATATTCATCTTTTCTTGGTTGTTGTGATAGTAATCATCAAATTGTGGTAAAAAGCAGAATAGCAGATGGTAGGAAAACAAATAGGTCATCCTTTTCTTCAACTTCTATCATGAGTAGATGCGTGTGCATGCTTGTAGATTTTGTTGTTGATGATGGTGTTGCCTTCCGAACTTTCATCTTCTAACATCCTCCAATGGATTGGGTAGAACGAAAGAGGGAAACAAGGAGGTGGGAGGTACAAAAGAAGAACCCAACTAGGCAACTGATGTCATTGTAGGTATAAGACCCACAATACACCAACAATCAATACAAAGAACCAACTCAAACAAGGTCATAAAGACAAGCATCATCAATCATACACAGAAATTCACCAATCAACATACAGTAAAGGATCGATGCTAGACGTTGTTATTTGGGTTAGAGGGATCCTCCTATTCTTGACTGTGATGTTAGAATTCAACTTCCTTTGCATCGGCTTGCTTCTTCCAACATCGTACCTCAAGAGATGAACTGGTTGCTCCATTCTTCAGATGACTTAGGGAGGCTTAAGGGTAAGAGGGCATAGATCATATAACCATTTTGAATAAAAGGAGAATAGGATATCACTTTGGAAGAAAGAGCAACGAGAGAAAGGATCCAAAGCAATGGTATTTAGTTAGCAATGAGGGATACAATGGGGTTAGATTGTTAAAGTAAAATCAAGGGAGAGATATTTTAACAACGATAAGATTATTAAGAAGCAAGAGTAGATATTATTACTAGCAAATTAAAAGGTGATGAGATACATGAGATTGGAAAATCAAACATCAAAGGAGATGTATGATCAAGTTCAAGAAGGCATCAAGTAGAGAGTGAATATATAAACAAGGATTGAAGGTTTTACATTTGCAAAGCAAGAATATGAAAATGAAAAACATCAAGCAAGAGAAGTAAAGATATCAAGGAGGATTTATCAAAGGAGAATGGATAAGGGGTGATTACTTTTCACAAGATAGGTCAAGGATAAGGAAGGAATTATTTTTAGAGTAAAACAGACCTTAGGAAGCGACCATTTCTATCTAGGCTTACGTCCTACAGTCGATATAGCTCTGATACCACTTCTGTCACACCCGGTTTTCAAAACAAACCAAGTGTTACCTATATGTATGCCAGGATCTAGTTCCATACATATAGTGACATCATCAGTGAATAACAGAAACAATATCACGTAAAAAAAAGAGATTATCAGAGATTTACGGCGAGAATCTCGGGAAGCAAAGGCTCCAAACTTCACAGGCAATCGACTGGGGGTTGCGTACGCCTAGCACCATCTTCTCGGACTTCATACACCTTCTTCTTCTGAACAGCGGTTTAGCAAGGATGAGTACACTTATGGTTGGTACTCAGCAAGGCCACAGAAATAACCGGAAAGCAATTTTAAATCCATCTTCAAGTTTATTAATCATGTGAGGCTCCAGGCCGCTCTTGACCGTGAGCACGGCTGTTATAACAGTTTTACACTCTGCAGAGGTTGTACACTTTCACCACAAGTCGCGTAAAAGTTCCGAAGAACTTTAAACCCAACCATGCTGTGCAAAAGTAGGCACAATACCACACTTCCGAGGTGTGGTTGCATAGGGACGCTACGAGGCCTTTACAAAGAGTCCTCCTATGTGTATTAGTCCATAGTAGCACGTCCTAGAGGCTATCTTTCGTACCCTCCTTCTACCCTCGGATCGGTAAGCCTAGAAGAGCACTTCCGTTCCAATACCGTCCGCAGTAGAAGAGTCATAAAAGCATTCCTCCGTACCCCAAGCTACTAAGGCTAATAGCCACACAAGACTTCCCTAATTAATTGGCCAAGACAGAGCCATATGTCTTGTGGTTGTACTTGTTTTCCGGGTGGTTCTCCATGTTCCAATTAATTCATAGTATTCTTGTTTAAAGCATAGGTAGAAGGATGGTTAGGGTCACTTGCCTTTCTCCAATAAAAAGCTACTCTTATGCTGCTCCGCTCTTGCTCACTTGAAACTCTTAAACATCAAGACTTCCGATAAGCAGCTTGATCTTCTACTCGAAGCAAACATCGAGCACAAACATGCAAAGCAACAAACAAGTACAACTAAGAACAATGCACCAATCAAGAAAGGCTAAAAAAAGAACAGGGTTTGGCTCTAGGATCGCAGACGCGGAAAACACTAACAACGGGACTATCGAGAGATTTGGATCATATCACACAAGGCTATGTGCTTGGTATATTTTAATTGAATAAAACAATGTGTATAGGCCATTTCAGAGAAATGCCCTATTTATAATTATGCATATTATATTTATATATAAAAGGTGATGTAAACTTAGTCCAATTTTATTCATAAATATTCAAGTATGATTTATGCAAATTAAGCATTTAATTTTAGAAGGAGCATGTAAAGCATCTAAGCGTGTACTTCATGTTTCGAGTTGAACTAAGAAAATTATAATTCAAAAACATATTTGTATTCATCTTAGTCAGATTAACATTTTATTAAGAAAGCTCGGGATAGCCTATGTTGCTTTTATTTAGAAAGCAGACTGAATCAATATTAATCCAATTTAACATTTATATTATGAAAAGCCGAAAGTTAGCTCTAATTACATTTTATATAGAAAACATCATTAAATAAGATTAGTCAATTTAACATTATATATAAAACCCGTTATGTAGGCCTAATCAAATATTATTAAGAAAAGACATTCTAATAGGCATTAATCAAATTAATTTAGGATAAAATTCTTAAAATAGATTTTATGGTAAACATCATGTCTAGTGCATATTTTATTGTGAGACGAAATAATGCAACAAGAACGAGGTTAAACGGATCTAAAACGAAGGTTCTATGGACTAAACAAGGTCGCAGGGGACCTAAACGAGATTAACTATAGACCGGGAGGGTTAGCTGATAAGTTTTGCAAGACACTATAAATAGTGATCGCGAAAAAAGTAAAAGACAGGGGCTAGCAGGTAGAAGAGGCAGGGTGGGATTTATGTGTGCATGGTGGGATTCTCGTAGGGGGTTTTCTGTGAATCTACCAAGACACAAGAGATATGCTAAGTATTACACAGTTTCCCAGGGGGCTAAGGACAAAGCGGCCTTATCTATTCAGGGAGACGATTTGCCTTGTTCGTGAACACACATGGCCGGCGGACAGAGCACTCTTGGCCGGCCAAAATCCCGGCGCTCTGGGCATGGAGAAGTGCGAGCGAGGGGGGTAAGATCGAGGAGAGGCTGAGGGGATCCAGGGGGAGTCCTCACCTACGTTGGAAAGGCACTGAGGTTGCCGGATTTTGCAGGAGGGTGGACGGCGACGGAGAAGAAGTCTGGGCTCGGGCTCCACCGGCCGGCGGCGCTCCGGCGGTTCTCGTCGACGGGAAGGGGCGAAACGGATGCTGCTTGATGTAGGGGTTCTTGTGGTGGCGCTGATTTGTTCCGAAGACGCCTGGACGCAGCGGATCGAGCAGCCGGCGGCGGTGCTCTGCTCCGGCTTCGACGCTTGACGGGCAACGAAGATATGCAGCGCGCTTAGCACAGCAAGGCGAGGAGAGGCTAGCAGCATGGTGCAAAGTTGAGGTGATGCAGTAGGGGACACGGCGACTCGATATCCTGGTTTTATAGCCACCGAAGAGGGGGGCCAAGGAGGCTTCAGTGGGCGGTTGAAGGCAGTGAGAGCCGGCCATTGATGGCATTAGTGGCGACGACCGTTTCTAAAGGAGTGAAGGAGGTGACCGTTTCGTGGGCTGGCGCATGCATGCGTGTGTTGGCACATGTGCCTGGGAGGATTAAGGAGTCCGGCCATTGATTGTCATTTCATGGTTGCGGTACATTGATGGAGGTGAAGGGAAAACAAAGGGGGAGAGCAAGCTTCATGGGCAGGTGGCCGAGCACACAGGCGGAGATGCAGGCACGAGCGGCAGAGCAGCGGAGCGGCACGGCAACGTGCGGGAAAACTAGACGCGCGACGGGATGCGACGCAAAGCGCGGCTGCGGCGCAGATGCGGTGCTAAGAGTTCGGGAGTTCGAGCGTCGCGGGTAGCGTGCAACTCGAGCGTTGGGCAGCGAGCGGCGTGCATGCGTCGAGGCCAAGGACCATGGCCGGGCGGGGTGGCGCGGCGGCGCGGCGGTCACACGACGCGAGCGAACGTGCAGCAACCGACTCGGGTACGCGTGGTCGGGAGTGTTCCGGTGACGAGCGATGGGCGCCACGCGAGGCTGGGCCGATGCCGCGCACGGGAGCGGGGGCGGCGTCAAGGCTTCAACAAGTACCGAATAGCGGACGACGGGCGCGCGGACGTGGGCGGCCCGTGCGCGACAGTGGTGCATGGGCACGGTGCGGCGTTGACAGACACACGGTGTGGGCGCGAGCGCGCGGGATAGGGCGAGCAGGCGCAGGTTGCCGCGCACAGGCACGGGGATGCAGTCATGGACGGTCGATCAACACAGGCACGACACACGGGTGAGTGCGGGCACGAGCACGGCAGCGAAGCGGTGTGAGGCGCCCGGCGGACATGCATGCGGGAGGGCGAGCGTCGCGGCCCGCGAGGTAGCTAGCTGCTCGAGCACAACACACGGATGTGCAGAGCCGAGCGAGGCGTGTGGCACGAGCGAGGTGTGTGGTGCGAGCTAGGCGGCCAGGGGTGTACAGACACGACTGCCAGGCAGGCAGCGCACTATTCACACGCACGAGGGTTCGCGACTCAGGTGCGAAGCACGACGCACAAGAGTTGTACAGCCGAGTGGTGTGGGCAAAGTGCACGAGTGTACGCAGGGTGAAGTTGGCGCAAGGGGGCCGCGCCGGCGGCGCAATGTCCGGGCGAGGCGGTGGAAGGAGGCCCTGACGGGCGGGACCCAACTGTAGGTGAGATAGAGAGGAAAGTGAGATGGACCAGCGGAAGCCTGCTTAGGAAAACGGGCCAAGCAAGCTGAGATGCTACAATGTTGGACTGAGGAAGCGACCGGGAAAAAAAGAAAAGAGAAGATGGGCTAGATAAAGATCGACTAGCTGTAATTAAAAAGGAGTGATATATAGGGAAGCTAGATAAAGAGAGAGCACGAGATTGTGATTAGATCTTTTTGAAAGATTTTGAAAACACAACAAAACAAAACCAAAAGCAACCGAAATAAAGCGACACTCATAGAAGCATTTTATTTATTTTAGAAAACAACCAATCTTCTTTAATAAATTTCCTGTAAAGAAAATAAACGTTCGGAAAATTTGAAATTATGGGAAATTGTTGTTTTATTATTCTTCCTATCTTTTACCTACGATTCCTGGCCAATACCGAGGCCAGGGAAGCGGTCCACGTTGCGGGATTTCCCCGGCCGTTGGATCGGCGCGTGGACGGTCTTGATCGGGCAATTAGCGACCTTTTTTGCAAATAAGCCCTTGACCTATCCCGCGGTCCAAGAAAAGGGCTCGGGCGAGCGAGCGGCACGCCGGCACCGGCATCGACGCGGCGGCCGAACACGGCCCCCTGAGTAGCGGCGCCGCACCCCGGCCGTCGGATCTGCAGCGAGGGGCTGCGAAGGGAGGAGATGAGGGAAGGGAGGAGTAAAGGCCGGTGGGGGAGAGCGAGAGCGAGAGGCGAGAAGGGGGGAAGATGAGAGGTGAAAGGAGAAAGGCCGCGGCACGGAGCGCGGCGGCCGGGGTGAACGCCGCGGCCATCGACGAAGCGGACGGCGACCTCCCCCTTGATCTCGATGCGGCTCCCGTTCGACCTCGACCTCGATGACGGGGTTCGAGAACGCCTAGCCGAGCCTCCCGCCGAGATCGCTGCAGATCCGGGTCGGCGGCACGCCCTAGGCCCGAGACGCCGAGCTCGCGGCCGGCCCCGCCGCAGCCACCGCCGCCGTGCCTCCCGGTCGGGCCCGTCGCGCCGGCGTAGACTCGGTACCACTTGGGGCAAGTAAGGATGGAGGCGAGACGGCGTCCATCTCTCGTCCAATTACCCACCTCACAATCCCCTTCCCCATACTAGCCAACACATCATTGAGCGCGCCGCGTCGATGCGGGTGCCCCATCCCGATATGGGAGCCATTGCGGCACCGGTAACGTCCTCTTCCTTTTGCTGCTATACTCATGCTCTAAGCGTATATCGCTTAGAAAATGCTCGACCAAATGTTTAAAAGACGGATCTTTAATCTTGAGCTCAAGGCCGCCGCCGGCTTGGTGAGGTGCCGCTCTGCTCGGTGAGACTTATTCACATAATAACGGTCATTGCCGCATGCTACCGTCACTGTGCTAACCATAGCCTAATCAAGCGGCAAAGCCGCAAAGTCTCTCTTTGCCGCGATATAGGAGGTCCGCTCGTCCGACCGGCCTATCGCATGCGCACCTTTAACCGGAAAGTCTTCAACTACATGTATGTTTATACTAGGCGCTTGATGTGGTAGTTCATTTTGTATTTTGCCCGACTCAATTCTGCTACTTATGCAAATAAGCTATCATAAACATTTTTGTGCAATCAATATTGATTTCAGTTTACATGTGTCTATGAATGTTCAATGGAGATGTTCTAAAAAAAAGATTTAGTGGAGACCTTCTCATAAAAATGCAAACTTACAAGAACAATTTATGATTTTCCCGTTACCTACACATGACTGTCAAGAAATCGTAGCAATCTTGAGTTGTGAAGGTACTCCGAATTTGAGCCGGGCTATGTGATTTAAAATGTTTAATTACGAGACGCATGATAAGTGGTGACCGGACGATTATAAGAAATTTTGTTGTCTCGTTCTTTAGCTTACAAAAATCAAGATATATGCCTTCACCTCATCGACTATATATCATACCCAATTGTCTAAATCAGATCATGTAACTTCAATGTGCCTTTTATTTTATACATATTTAATAATTAGATATGGATACATTGCTATGACCGAATATGCCATGCCGGCGCTGAATTATTTGCTGCTTTGTGCCTCCTGCTCTCTAATTATTAAACATTGCGGTGGCTCCCAATTCTTCCTTCCCTACTTTGTGCATTCCGGATGTGGTATATTCTGTTTAAGGATGTTAGCTCAGAAGCTCATTGATGTACTGGTATCGGGGTCACAACAACAAGGTTCTTCAAGTGCCTTAGTATTGATACCCACCGAAGACTCTAAGGCTTGATCTCATGCTTCGATAAAGAGGTGCCTGCTATCTTAATTTCCTATACTACATGATGTCTATCGGCTTCCCTTGCCCCTTGCGACGAGATGATCATAACTGCAGGGCAATTGTATAGAAGGCCAAATTCCAGAGAAGTGGGTCAAAATATTTGGGCAATAGCTGAAACTTGAAAGAGGTCTATGTCTATCACATTCAATACTTTCAAGTTCATAATGCTCGGTAAGTTTATCGCCAGAGTTGACCACCAATACGCCACAAGATTTACAGCTCTCAAAAGGGTATTACTGTATTAGTATTCCAGGTTGAAATTGTTCCACATATTCCAATGTATGTATCTTATTTAGTCATTGAACTGGTTGCAAACATATGCACATTTCTAATTGTTTATGACAATCGAAAAAGTTTTAAATCACAAAGAGAAAATGATATAGTAATCAGTAATCACTGAGAAATACTCCCTCCATCCATCTATCCAAGGCCCATTTGGACTTGACTCAAAGACCAAGGAAAAGAAATAAAGTCTCTCCCATCATTAATCTCCGGAGAAGCATGTGAGAGGAATTTATTGCTCGCACAGATGCCAAAGCGACGATTTAGTGTTTTCCAATGCAAAAACACAAATAGGCCTTGCATAAATGGAATTTTCAGATATCAAAATAGGCCTTGGATAAATGGATAGAGGGAGTAGTGCTCATCAACATGGTGATGTATCTCATGCTCATCCAAAACAAATAATTTGTAATTTTACCCTTATGTTTTGTGCAATATCCATTTTAAAGCACTTTTTAGTAACACAAGAATCTAATACCTGACTGGTATGCAACATTTATCACATTGTATCTTTGAAAAAAAAGTATTAGACTTCCAGATATCAAAATTTTAGAGGTTCTACCATTCATCTTATTTAATCCATACGCAATGCTCGCAGTTCAGATGCATTTCGTTTAGTTACATAGTCAATTGCACTTCTCTCTTTTTTAGATTAATTGCGCTTCTCTTTCAGGTTAACCTCTACAACTCAGGATGCTCAGTGCATTTCTTTGTCAGCTAAAAAGGTCACAATATAACTATGAACAGAGCTTGCATCAATTAAATGTCAGCATAACACGGCAAAATCTCTCTCATAAAAGCGACGATCTATGCTATAGGGCCAATACAACCTGACTTAATTATAAATTGAGAAAAGTATAATTTAACATCCTAAACATGTTGCCGAATTAATGAAGGGCACTGGCTTAGCGCGGCAAAGCCGCGTTGCCTTTCTAGTTAACATCCTGAAATCGGAAAATTTCAGGGTGTTACACACCTGCGGCGGAGCACTTGGGTTCCCGGTCGTCCCAGGACGAGCAGGTGACGGAAATGTCGTTGCGTCGCTGTTGACGCCGCAGAGCTCCGGTCGAGACGCCTGCGGCTTCCCATCTTCGGCTTTGTTGAGCATAGAGAGGAGCGCCTCCTTGAAGGTCCGTGGCTGCTTGTCCGATAGTGGTTGGCTTGCTCCGCGACGGCATCCGCTGGCCTCAGGGGTGGAGACGAGACTGGGCGAGCACGAGTAGTCAACCTGCTCGGACGATGGGGAGGAGGGGCTGTCTGGTTGGGGGCGCCGGTGGCCGGAGTGGTCCGCCGGCGGGGTCGGGGTGGTGGAGGGGCGGGGGTGCTCGGGTCTCATCCTTTCACTCCCTGGTTGTGCGTCTCCGAATTGGTATATTCTCAACCTCAATAGAGAGCTGCACACAACTTGGAAAGCTCTAGACGATCATCTGCCGATCGATCAAGTGAGCGTATGTCTGCTTGTTCAGATGTTCTCTGTAGTTGCACAACCTGAGAGCATCGCTCAGGTTCCGTTCGGCCAATGTTAGGAGGGGAAGGAGACAGAAAGAAAAAAAGTTCAGAGCAGGGTCAAATGGATTTAAGCGAAGCATGGAACATCATATCTCGATGCAGCCTATCGGCGTGGTGAATTTGCAATAGAGTATGCTAATGCTTGATGCCATGGATTCTTCAGAACGAACAACTAGCGGATTCAAAGAATGCTCCTGAATGTGCATAATAGAATTCTTCAGAGATGACCATGAAGTAGAGTAAAAGGAACCGAAGGAATGACTCCGAGGTTGCATGATATGTATTCCTGCAGTAGACTATAGTTTGGGCATCTCTCTGCATGTTGTGTGTTTAGGAAAACTCAGGCCTGACTGTACTTCCTAACTACAAAATGCTTCTACTACAAAATGTTTCTGATCGTTACCTTACTGTTTTTTATGGTTTTGTGTTGGGCTGCTTGCCTGCTTAGATATCTAAAAATTTAGGAGCTACATTTCTACACTTTGCCAATATAATGTTCTGCTCCCTCTGTCCCACTATATAGGGTCCTGAAGCATTCAGATTGGAGAAATAAGAGGTGAAAATGACGCATGTACCCTTGATCATTCATGAGTATGTGTGGAGTAGCCGGTGTGATAAACAATAAAAGAAGACATGGAAAACAACTTTTCACCCACAGGAACATCTTTCCACCAACCACTTTTCACCCGTCAATTTTCACCATTGCACCAACTTTTCACCACCGCACAAACTTTTCACCCATTAAAACACCTTTACACCAGCGAGAACACATGCAGCAAGTTCAAAAAACATGAAAGGAAAGCTAGCAGCCGCAGGAGTACAAAAGGTCATATGTGGATCACAACATCCAGCAACTCCACGGTGCCAGAACACAAAAACTTCACACCTCCAGCGACTCGTCCCCTCCATGGCTTTTGATCTCAACATTCCACCATCTGAAGATGAAGGAGATGATCCTTTAGGAGGTTTTCATGCAGATGCTTATGCTGATGGAGCACCATTTGTTCACAACAACATGGCAGGATACCGATCAGGTTAGAGAAATTTTTGGACTATAACATGAGTTTTCATGCATGCATACACTTCGATTATGGGTTTTACCTCAATTTTATCACTCTTGCATTTGTTTCTTACTGCCGACATGTAGATGAAGACGCCGATGTGTATGCTGACGATTTTCATGTCATCTTTGCCGAAGAGGAGCTCCAACAGTCCAGGGATCATGCCAATCAAGGTACATGTTGAATGTTATTTTCCAGTTTCAACAACTTTATCACTTGAGGGTTGATGCACTAAATGTTTTACCTCTGCAATGTCTTTGAATTGTCCATGTAGCTGATGCATTCAATACCGCCAATCAAATAGCCACCTTTTATCTGAACTATGCCTTGGAGGAATAGGTGCTCAATGGGTCTAGTGATGAAGAACATGTTGAACAAGGTTACAACAAAATCACAAAAATTAGTTTCAGCTATAATCAAGTAATGACTTTGAAATGAAAATAATCTCACAGGCAGCCAAACTCAACATGCAAACATGGTGATTAAAAGAAAGAATTTGTCAAACGCAGAAAGACAAGAAATTTATGAAGCTTTACTTCTCCGCAACGTGAATGGCAAATTGAAAAGGAAGACCACCACAATAGTAGCCAATCTGTTTAGTGTTAATAGGCGTTATGTGTCATCTATATGGAGGACAGCAAAGGAGTGCATTGCTGCAGGTGTACCAGTCGATGTATCATGCAAAAGAAAAAAAATGTGGTCGCAAGAAGGTTGGCATTGATATGTCTACAATTCCAATAATACCTTTGAATAAAAGGACCACTATTAGGGCTCTTGCTCATGAATTAGATGTCAAAAAGCCGATCCTGCACTGCTGTTTCAAACTAGGCATGATATGTCGACACTCTAACAATCTCAAGCCATATTTGAGAGATGACAACAAGAAGGAACGACTGCGACATTGTGTATGTATGATAGATGGTGATATATTGCATTTCATTCCTATGAAAAACATTATTCACTCAGATGAGAAATGGTTCAACACCACAAAAAAAGCTAAGAAGTTTTACATGCTGCCTGAGGAAGAGGATCTGCTGAGAACAATTCATAACAAGAATTCTATTCCTAAATTTATGCTCCTATGTTGTGTAACTGAGCCACGATATGATGGTGATGGGAAATGCTACTTTGATGGCAAAATAGGCATATGGCCCTTCGTGGGACAGGAACCGGCAAAAAGAGACAGCAAAGATAGAAAGAAGGGTACTCCAATCACAAAACCAATCACTGTGATAAGGGATGTTAGTAGAAGTTGCCTTATCACAAAAGTTCTTCCGGCTATTGTTGTAAAGTAGCCTCGGGAAGCTAGGGGAGAGACAATCTCGATCCAACAAGATAACACACGCACACACATAGAACCAAATGATGAAGCATTTTTTCACGCAGTTTGCCAAACAAAGCTAGGCATTCGCATCTTTAACCAGCCAGCTAACTCACCGGATCTGAATGTTCTAGACTTGGGTTTCTTCGTAGCCTTACAATCCGAGACCTACATTACATCATCCAAGAACATGGATGAATTAATTCGGAATGTGCAAACAGAGTTCACTAATTATGATGAATCCAAAATTAGAAATGTCTTCCTCACTCAACAAGGTTGCATGACAAAATTAATGAAAATGGAGGAGGAAATGGTTATAATATCCCCCATATGAATAAAGATGGATTAGAGGCTGCAGGAATGCTTCCTAATAGCCTTAGTGTGGATCACAATCTGTACCATGTCCTACAACAACTTGTTGCTCCATGACCAGGGAAGGATGTGTATTTTGCTCTAGGTATTGATGTGTATCGGGGACTATGAATTTTGTTGTATAGATGTTGTATATTACAGGCTAAGTGTATCGAAGTGGCTGCATAACTCGTTTGGATGTATATGGCACCATATTTTGTAAACAACTAAACTATGATAAAGCTAGTTCGCATGAATTAAGTTAGGCCTGTTATATTAGCACTGACTATCTTCCTCATGCAAAATGACGTATAATTTGGAACTGAGGGAGTATAAAGCATTTCATCATGCATTTGCAAGGATTGAAAAACAGTCACAACATTGAGCATAGCATCATCTTCAAGCATGTACAGATGAGTTAACATGACATTCACAAAAGCATGTCAACATGAGACACCAAATAGTCATCCAATCGACTACCACATTCTACTATCCTTCCTACTTGGACTGCCATCATTCATTATACACATAGCATCACACAAAAGATGTCAACATATGGCCACGAAGGATAGATACAGATGATTACCAGCTGCGTCCACCAAGATGGAACTCCATGGCATCATGCACAGCGAGGATGTCCTCATCAGGAATGACTCCTGCAGTCGACATAGCAGCAGGGTGATGACGGTAGGGCACCGACACGCCATGGGAATGCCTCGGCTGCGCCTCCCACCAATGTCACCGGCTCACCGCACCTGCGCGTGCTACACCTAGCGCTGCGGTGCCATTCGCGGTTGTCGTAGCCGCACCTCCCTGCCCAGCCACAAAGGCCGCGCACACCGCCACACCTGAGTGTGTCACAAGTCCGGCCGCTGCGCCTCCCGCGGTTGCCACTGCCACACCTTCCCCCACTGCGCCTCCCATCGCAGAGGCTCCCACACCTATTGCCACCGCACATCTTCCAAGCATCGGTTCTAGATCTAGTATGAACACCATCTCTACGTCCTTGTCAGGGTACGACCCCAAGAACGCAACCACACGACGCATCACCGCCTGATAACCTCCCCCGTCGCCTTGCAGCCCGCAGTCGCTGCGTCAATGCTACGAACCTCTGTCGCCTCTCAAAAAGCTTCCGCCAATGGAACTCAGCTCGCAGGCGTCGGCGCTCAGCTTCACTCGTCTCCGCTTCAAGGGTTGTTCCATGAGGGAGGGAGGGAGGTGGCGGAGGAGTGGCACCCGCTGCGGAAGGATTAGGCGGAGTGATCGCCGGTGCTGGGGAAGGGATTGGGGTTTTTTTGTCGAGAGCGATGGGTGGGTCTGGGTCGTGTGGAAAGTCATGCGCCTGGGGGCGATTGGGATTTCTCACTGCGGGGTGGGTGGGTGGAGTCATGTGGTTAGGAGCGATTGTGACTTGTGGGTCCCACGCTCAAGACCTTATAATCTGGGAAAAATTTAAAGCCCCTAGGTCCTAATATAACGGGACGGAGAGAGTAGTACATTCATGTGCATGTGCTACCTAGATATACAAAATTCAAACATCAACTTCTCTGTCTGTGGGTTGTATGAACTGTCTGTGCAACTGTCTATATGCTAAAATCGAGGTTCTGCTAACGACTCCAGTCTGTGGGTTGTACATGCCCTAATAAGGTTGCTGCGCGTATGCGTGTAGAGTGTGATTGTGACTTGTTTAAATAAAGCCTGCCGTATAAGGAATCATATCGATCGAATCAAGGCGGCATGTTTAATTTGGTATTTTCAGTAGTCCTATCAAACTCTTTTTTGGGGTACTATACCCTGCTTTACTTTACTACATGAGACTGCTGAGATGCCGAGATAAGGTTTACAACAAACTACTAGATGTACATCAAATCTACACTGCAACAACCATATCCTTGACAACCCTCGGTTTACAAAGATATCACGCCTATCTAATAGCCCCCTCTCAATCAGGGGCGTAGCCGGGATTTTGACATAGGGGAGCCGATCCAGCAATGGTATATAGTTTGCAATAACAAGACATGATATATAATACACACACTTGTAGGGATGAAAATAGTCAAAAAATCAAAAAGTATGTAATATATAGATAAAACAAAAGTGATTGATTTGTGATAGGTAATAAACAAATTTGCATGCTACACCATACAATATCAACAAATTAACTCCGACAGAGTGAGCATAATAGGATAGAGATCAAAAGGATCATATTTTGATGAAAAATGTGGAAGGGAGAGCTGGTTATCATTCACTCTAATGACAAAAATAAAAGGAAGGAGGGAGTAGTCGGTTTTGCAATGCAAGCAAAAAGATACATACTGCAATTTGTAAATAAATCAACGAGTGTGCTAACTTTGGGGTGGTGGGCTAATAATGGGTTGTTGTGGGTCTTAAGGGGACCATATATGTCGTAATCAAGGTAACTGCCTCCCCCTGTGGGTCTTGAGGGGACCATATATGTCGTAATCAAGGTAACCGCCTCCCCCCGCCCCTCGCTTCGCCCCTGGCCTCAATCACAAGTCACAACTTTGCTAAGTTGAGATTGCTTTTGAAGTTATCCAGATGTTGAATAGTGAGGGTTTTTGTGAATCCATTTGCCACTTGAGCACCTGAAGGAAGAATCAATCTATAGAAGATTCTTGTTAATATAACTCATTCTCATACAAAATGAAAATCAACCTCGATGTGCTTTGTTCTAGCATGAATGACATGATTTGAGGCTAGCCACTTAGCCCCCATATTATCACATCACAACCGAGCCATAAGAGGACTAGCAACTCCATGTTCTCGTAACAAAGTTTGCTCCCACATAATCTTGGGCGTGGCATTGGCTAAATCTTTGTATTCTGATTTAGTGCTGGATCGAAACACAATCACTTGTGTTTCTTTGCATTCCAGGAAACAAGATTACCTCCTAACAATACCTCAAAGCCACCCATTGATTTTCTATCAGCAATGCACCCTGGCACATCTACATCAAAGTGTACACTTACTAGCATGCATGGACTTTGATCTGCTCAACCTAAGCCCCAACTTTGTTCAAGACTTTAAATATCTTAGAATAGTCTTGACTGTTACCCAATGTCAGTGGTAGGAGAACGTAGATATTGGCAAACTTTGTTTACTGGAAAAGATATATATGTCAGGTCTGGTCAAAGTTAATTATTGCAATGCACCAACTACACACTCATATATTATGTTGCATGATGAAGAGATAATTTCTCACTAGTGGACAAGGGTGAACTTACAGGCTTACATTGTTCCATATTTACCTTCTTCGGTAGATCACACGCATACTTCTCCTATGTCATGACAATGTCTCCATGCATTGGGTACTCTAGTTACCTCAATACCAAGGAAGTAGTGTAGATCTCCCAAGTCCTTCAATGCAAAGTCTTTTTAAAGTGCTCTTAGTGCTCTTAGTTCCTACCAAATCTGGTGTCTACCCAACCGATGGAACACGAACACAATCAATCGCGGGATCGAACGAATCTGATTACATTTGCTAGCACAACAGATAATGGGGAAGGAATTGGGGAAGAATTGGAGCAAGGGATCAAAGAGCAGGAGCGGTAGATGAAGAAGAGAGGAAATGTTACTTGAGAAAGAGTTTGATGTTTTACATAATTCGTAGCCTCTCTCAACTACTGCCCCTAGTATTTAAAGGGTATTACAAGGGCCTCCCACCACCACTACCCATTCATGGCTTCCATTGCACGTATTTGGATTCTTGGGCATTTTGCTTCTCCATGGACGGTTACTAGCCTGAGGTGTATGGGAAAATCGGTTGTAGGACACTACTGAATGTTGTGATTTGCCGCAAGCCACTAAAATTGTATGTCTTTGCCACAAGACATCCTTCAATTATGACAATTAGCTGCAGGACATTATAACCTATATAATAGTATTTTCAATTCAAAGAGGTAACCTAACACATGAATATGGACAACTTTTCGATTGCCTCTTCAATCTTCCAATGTTGAAGGCCGGCACGGACGCCGGCAGGTGGACGCAGACACACAATGCGGGACATCGGCGCGGGAGCTTCGATGCGGAAATCCCAACGCAGCCTGCAGGGGCGGACAACAGGTGGTGGTCTGGCGTGACCTGCAGGGGCAGAAGGTGCCCACTACGGCCTGTAGGGGCGGCCAGCTTGCGGTGGCTTGTAGCAATGGACAACGGGTGGCCTACAGCGGCAAACAACGGACAACCTGTTGAAGGACCGGAATAGCGACCAGAGAGGGGGGAGTGAATGGGAACCAATAAAAATTCTTCTCGAAGGAGATGTCTTTTGTAACAAGACGAACTTGGTTAGATACCTAAAATCAAACGCTCCCCACACTTCCTACCGTTTGCTAAGACCACACAACAACTAGAGTGCTACTGGTCCTAGGAGCAAACAACACTCCCAACCAAAGCTTCTACACACAAATTATAGTGGAAACAACACAAAGCTATCTTCTGAGGCAGGGGCAGTTAGACCGCATGGAGGGGTCGGTAAGACCACCTATGTCTGGAAACCGGGAAAACCACTAAAGAACACCCTACCGAGCTCCAAAACTCTCCATGGTTTCAGCCACAAGGTCTTCTGGTCGAGGCCAAGCAAGCTATCAGAAAATCTTGGCGAAAGCGAGAACTTCACCAAACCAGCCTAGGGTAGTTTGACCTCCTGCCCAGGGCGGTCTAACCTTATACACGAAAACCCTGCAAACAGACTCAAAACAAGCCGAGATTTCACCAGAGCACTCCTCTGATCAAGGTGAACAAACTCACAGAGGAAGATCCAACAAAACCAAAAAATCAACCTGAAAACACCAGGGCGGTTAGACTGCCTCTCCAAGAAAACCTGTCCGTGGGTAAACCCTCAACTTCCCATCGATCGATCTCCCGATTCACCCCCACATAATTTGAAACAAAACTTTGGGGATTGCTGGGTTACCTCCTAGGGAACCTCTCCACCAAAGAAAATCCACCAAAATGCTCTTAATCAAAGGGAATCGCAAGTCTTGGCTCTCTAGGTCATGAATTTGAGGAACTCGAAAAACCACCAAACCAAAACCGTTTCAGGGGGATTGCTGGGGCAAGGTCACCAAACAAAGAGGCACAAGGTCCTCATATGTGACACCAAAAAGGAATCCCGCAAGAAAACGCCTCCAAAACGTCACCACGAAAATTCTAAAGAAAAGCTCTGAAAATCACCAAAAAGGGAAAACGTCGGGAGACAAAAGGACACAAGATGAACCACGCCAAATCTTCTATACATACCATGAAGGTTCAAACATGGTCTAGCAAGCTGCCCGAACATCCAACCCTCTCTCAAGATGACTCATGAAGCTCTAATGCTAGCCTAGAGGAAAACTAGAAAGGGAAAACTAGGGAAGCAAATGAACTAGGGTTCCAAGAGTTGGCTGCCATCCTACCTCTCTCTCAAGTTTATGTGGTATGGAGATACACGCCCCCGAAGGGAAATTTGGAGGTCTTCATCTCAGCACCATCGGATGAATGCGCATCCACCGCAAGCCTATGTAGCACCAACGCAACTCTTGCGATCATGTCGCGTGCCCTTGGCTTTGAAGTTTCTCAGCACCACTACCCGGGTGGTCGGACCACCCCACCTAGGATGTTAGCCTGACCTGGGTGGCCACCCCTCCTTCATCGAGTCTTCGGCCTCGGTTTTGTGGCTCAACCGAGAAACCCAATGGTTTTGTGGTGAACCACTACAAACCCCACGGACTTGGTGCAGCCTCACGCCAATCTCCACTCATGACTTGGCCGCCACGGACGTCTCGGCTCGACCTTGGTTTTGAGGCTCAACCAAGAAATCGTACACAACTTCGTCGTGTCGTTCTTGCCACCCTGTGGCCCGCACTTGACTCCGCTGGCCACCGGGTCCCTCGAACCAAGCCTACTTGTCTGCTCCACACCTGGAGGCCCACCAGCATAGACCTTTTGCCCTTGTTCTTCACCTGCACCGATACCAATCAAGCCGCAACCTGCACTTGCAATACTTAGCCAAGAGTCAGTCCACACAACGTTGTCAATCATTCATCACACTCGGAAGTGACCATCCACCGGTCCTCGAACCACACAGTCTATCACCTACAGGGGTTGCGGACGACGGTGGTGTCATCTAGCGACTCCAGCCTATAAAGGCGATGGGCACCGGGCCAACACAGCAGGAAGGCGTCGTTGCTGGGAGTAAGGTCGTTGACTCTTTTCGCCTCAGTCCTCAATAGTGTATTTGGATGCGATGCAGAGGGGAAAGGAAAAGGGAGATGCAGCCAGGGGTGATTTGGTCATTTCCACTCGAGTTCCGTTTAATCTGAATAGAATATAAGATTTAGTGTCCTACAACAAATGGATGTAATTGAGTAGTGTCTTATGGCAAAGATGTGTAATTGTAGTGTCTTGTAGCAAAAGACAACATTGAGCAATGTGCAGGCCTCGAGGGTGATCACCAGACGCATGTGACCCCCATGGACATTGTCGATGGATAGGCTTGGTGGTGTTCTTACACACGGGGTGATCATGTGTCCGTATACCTTCATCACTCCTTGATCTGGTTTCGACGTGGGCACATAGGAGGATGTAGTATGTTGGATGGTTGGATCTGAAGTGTGTTTACGGGGGGCAGCTAGCACTTGAGCGAGATGGTTTTGTTTATACCCATACTCACATCACATTCTATCTGTGCAGATTCATCAGGTGCTTGTTTCTTATTTTCTTCACTGTATATTTGATAACTTTGAACTGTTTACTTATAACTTACTCTGTATATGAGTTGATTTGGGTGATTTACACTTTGTCATGATTTGAGTTCCAACCTTTTAAATTTTGAAACATATACTCTGTCTATTTCAAAGTATAGGTCACTTTGCCCATATTATTATGTATCTAATCACAGGGTAAATATAAGTATATGATAAAGTTTATATGAAACTAGTAAAGCTAAAACAACCTATAATTTGAAATGAAAGGAGTACAAATCTATACACTTGTTCATATGCATGTTAGCCCGATGACTTCACTTTTTTTGTGGAACAGCTTCTTCATTCATTCAATGGCATGATTACAATCATCCTGCAGGATTTGCAGGAGAAAACTCGGAGGTACATTCGCCCAAACTTCAAACAAACTAGAAGCGGCAAACTGAGCACACGCATGAGCAGCCGATTAGTTGTGCGTCTAGCATACATCACTGAGAAGGAAGCAAAAAAGGAAGCTAGATCCTGTATGTCTTGGAGTATTAGCGCAAATTCAGACCTTTGTGTTGCCCTATGCTTCCAAAGGTTAACAAGCTCCAAAGAATCAGTCTCCATAATTACCGGTCCTGACGTGGCCGAATGTATCATTTGTACTCCTGCATGTAGAGCTTCAGCTTCTGAAGAAAGTGCAGACGCTACTCTCGTGAGCTGCCTAGTAATGGCCATCAGGAATTCACCTCCCTCATTCTGAGCAACAGCCCCCACAACACCAGCGTTGCTTGCCTCTACAAAGGCACCATCAACATTTACCTTCACACAATTTGAAGGGGGTCGTTGCCAGCTTTGTAGTACCTGTTCCCTCTGACCTTCAACTTCCACATGGCCAAGTATGAGTTGAAAACAGGTGTCTAAAGCCCAATCAATTGTTGCCTTCATCTCAATGGGGACTTGCCATGTAGACGGTCATTTCTTGATCGCCAAATGGACCACGTCCCACATAACATGATTGCCCTGTCCATCTCCTCGCAAGTTCCATCCTCCAACAATGTTGAAGCCCATGTATCAGGGTGTGGGTCTAGGAGCCTGACACCAGATAGCTCACGTAGCTTGCTCCAAAACATTCTTGCATATGTACACTCAAACAATGCATGGAAGGTCGTCTTAGCACTAGCTCCACAAGTTTCACAGATATTAAGCGGGTCAACATGCCTCCGGTGGAGATTAGCCCTACTAGGAATATAATCATTAATAAGGTGCCACCAGAACACTATGGTTTTAGAGGGATCTTGCATCTCCACAGCTTCTTCCATCTAGGATCATTGGAATAGTTCGAGTAGGATGCATTCCCTCTTATACACGCACATAGTTGAGCTTCCGCTGCGGCCAACAACCTGTACCCCGACTTGACTGTGTACAGGCCATGACGTTCACCATACCATGCCCACATATCAGTCATAGGTCGCCCAACAGGAATCTATTGGGCTACTTCGACATCTAGGGGAACAGGTTGTGTACTAGTGCTTCTTGGTCCCATGCATGTTCTTCTATCTGTACTCAACAGACCATTGACAATTTCAGCATCAACCCCTTCCTTCCGACAGCGAGGTTTCAAGCCCACTCCTCCTGGTAACCACTGATCTCACCAAATATTTGTTGTCAAGCCATCACCAATGCGTCATATACATCCCAGTTGAAGAATCTTTCGTCCTGCCAAAATGGCACGCCATGTATGGGAGGCATGCTTATTCTTAGTAGCCGACATAAAATCACCATTGTGGTAGTATTTTCCTTTAAGCAGCCGGCCACAAAGCGACTCTGGAGTAGTCATAAGTCTCCAACCTTGTTTGCGCAACATTGCCAAGTTGAAGAGCTTTGTGTCACGGAACCCCATTCCTCCTTGAGATTTTGGTATACACATATCCGGCCAGTTCCTCCAATGCAGTTGTTAACACCAAAATTTGGTAAGGAGTCTGACTAGTGGGTCCAGCTCGGTCAGGAGTCCGTCTCGAGGAAGGGAAGGATTTTTCAGATGTATTCGGCAAAGAAGTCTGCGGTCGGCTATCTGCTCCCGTTCGGCAAAGGAACAGTAGAGCTGATTTTGCGGGATTTGAACGATGACGTGGCTCAAGCAGGAAGGACGAATGGATGGATGGGCGATCAAGCTTAGAGATAAGTTAGGCAACGAATCCATTCGAGATTGTACTTGGCAGGGTATAAATATGAGCCCTGAATGTATGTAATGGAACACAATCATTCTTCAAAACACACCGGCCTTACGCCAAACCCTAGAGTCCTTTTGTCGTGTCGTCGAGTTCTTCGAGAGGGTTCATTGATCCGTCGACCTCCGTGAGTACCGGCAACCTTGTATCATGTCTAGTATCATGCGGTGGATTTAGATCTGATGCAAGTAGTCTTGTTACCATGCTTCGTGTCATGCGGTAGATTCAAGCTTGGTTCAAGAGGGTTTCTTGTTAGGTCATGAGCCATGTGGTAGGCTAAGATCTAGCTTGAAGCTAGTTATCGGCTCTATTGGATTTTGGCAAGATCCAATAGATTCATTAAGTTACCCTGTGTTACTTCGAGTTTTTACTTTATGTTTAGATTCATGTAACATCTTTGCCCAATCTAGATAGGTTTGGATCGGCTCATCTCTTTCGTGATCCTTGTACGGGTAGATTTCATGTTTTAACACGTGGATCTTGTGTTTTCCGATAGCCGAAACCGAATCGATCTAGGTTGTTACGTGTTGTGGGTTCAAGCTTGCCAATGTCGGTATAAATCTTGAAAGAACTGAGTATCATGCGATAGATGCAGGTTTTTGGGTTGCTTTAGAGCTAGTCATCCGGTGGATTAGATTTCGAATCAACCTGATAGATTTATTCGCTTGGTAATGTTCGTTCCTTCTTCATGGACCCCGAATTGGCTGTCTTGCTGTATTCGGTTATGTTTCATCACGAGTAGAACACGTGCGTAATTCATGCTTTAAATAATGCGTGCTTTTAGCTTTCCATATTTAGATTGTATCATGCGGTGGATAGATCTATTTGTGGAAAGTGGTACGGTCCTCATGCAAATTGTATCATGCGGTGGATAGATTTGTTTGATATCGTACCTGACGGGTTTTAGAGTACCTAGACATGCGGTAGACTAGTGCTTTGGATCTATGCATGCTTGTTCATTACATGATTACGTTCATGTTTTACTTTATTCATTTATTTAATATTGGTTATCACGGGATCGGTCATGATATCGTGTTTATGCATTTTTGACCAAACAAAGACCGATTGCCGTCATGCTTACGTCATTCATTCGGCAGTATTGATTTTTCTTTTATAAGATCCCGAATGTCTTCAGTTCATTGGCAAATAGCTTTTCCATAGCTATATGTCATCTCATATGGCCTTTTAGCCGTAAATATGGAACTGTCTGGTACCACCCGGCAAGTTCCAAGCTTTGGTATCTAACTGCTTTATCTTTTGTTAATTTTCAGGAAAAATTGACTGGCACGTCATCGTCACTCTTTGCGCGTGCGAAGCCAGCTTGTTCGGCTTGCTGTGTGTTTGGCGCTAGGTGCACTTTTTGCGTCAACAGCAGTCCACGCTTATCTATACCACTACTCCACTAGTAGTTAGAAGTAGCCGATGTAATCTTCTGGCATGTCGACGTCACAAGAACAAAACAGCTCATCGAATATGTAGGTATAGCTTGTGCCACCGACTTTAGAGAGTCTCTCGGGCTGCACAACTAAGCTTCTTCTCACCCCATCCATTCATAAGTCCCCGGATTTTGGTTGGGATGCCTTCAAATCCTTCCTTAGTGCTTCTTCCAACTGTTGTTGGTAAGCCCAAATATTTCTCACTCAAGGCCTCATTCTGAATACCGGTGACCTGCTTCACCATCTCCTTGTCTGAGTCTCCACAATTCTCACTATAGAATATAGCCGATTTTGCCATGTTCACCCTCTTTCTAGAACCCCTCTCGTAATTGTCAAGGATATCCATTAGTCGTTGCCCACCTCTTTATGAAGCATGTGTAAAGAACAGACAATCATCGGCAAACAACAAATGGGATATCCATGGGCAATGTACCCCCACTCGTATTCGTTTGGCAAGGTATTGTGGTCCCACATTCTTCAACAAACATGAGAAACCTTCAACACATAGTAAGAACAGATAGGGTGACAAAGGATCGCCATGGCGAATGCCTCTAGTGGGTGCAAAAGGTTCTGAAAGCTTCCCATTAACCTTCACCCGGAATGTAACTGAGTAAACACATCTCATAATCAAATCCACCAAGTTGTTATGGAAACCTAAACTCAACAGAATGGACTGAAGATAGCACCATTCAACACGGTCATAAGCTTTCATCATATCCAATTTGACTGCACATGCACCTGTTTGCCCCTGTTTGCGCCTCAAATAGTGTATGCACTCATATGCCACAAGTACATTGTCCATTATTAATCTCCCCGGCACAAAAGTAGATTGCTCTTCTGATATAATCTCATCCAGGATAACTCTAAGCCTATTTGCAATAACTTTAGAACATATTTTGTAGAGTACATTGCACAAAGAGATAGGCCTAAATTGAGTAAGATCTTGTGCATTTCTCACCTTCGGAATTAACACCAGTATAGTGTTGTTCACCACCGTTTGCATCTCTCCCCCATTCAAGAAAGCTAGCACCACTGTAGATATGTCGTTGCCGATGAGATCCCAATGGTGTTGATAGAATCCGGCTGTAAAGCCGTCCGGCCCCAGGGATTTGTTAGGGTGCATCGTAAAAACCGCTTTCTTCACTTCGTCATGCGAGAAATCCAACACAAGGGCCTCATTCATCATGTCATTCACTTTCCTCAGCACATGTTGTGTGACTAGCTCCGACTCCGTATGTTCCTATGCTGTGAATAAATCACGGTAGAACCCCACCGCCATCGCCTCCAGTTCTTCCTGTACTTCGCACAACGAGCCATCATTCCTACGAAGGGCTGAAATTCTGTTTGTTCTTGCCCGTTGTCTTGCCTTTGCTTGGAAGAAGACAGTGTTACAATCCCCTTCATGCAGCCACTACACTCTAGAACGTTGCTTCTCCATGGTCTCTTCCCGAGCTAGGAGTTCGGCTAGCCTCAGCATGATCTGCCTCACCTCGGTTGCTGGACCATTTCTGATGGTGCGGCCACGTACAACTTCCTATTGTTTCTTGAGCCGTTGCAGCTCTCCTCTGACCGAGCCAAACTCCTCCTTGTTCCACCTAGCCATGGTCGATTGCATATGACCAAGACTATTACGAACCTCTTGTAGACACACCCTCCAATCCATGCCCCTTCTACTATATCATTGTATCGATGGTGACACTGCCACATATTTTCATAGCGAAAGAGCTAGGTTCGTAATAGTCTTGGTCATATGAATCACAGTTTATTTCCTTACAGATAACTAATTAAACATGTGCCTAACGATTAAATCCGTAGTAAAATAAGTGTGCACGACAATTCCATGTTGGCGGTTGTTGGTTGTCTAATCGTCCCGAGCAAGGTACCGCGCGCTGGCCCCCATATATTACAGCATGTCGTACTTTACAGCTCCCTCCTTTAATGGGAATATATATGGGAGCATCTACTTACTTTTAATACGAAACTTCGCTATTCTTCCCGTAGGCTCCATCTGAGACACAAACGTGCTGCACAAGGATGATATGTGTTAGCAAATTAAGGCAGTGCAATGCAAGCACGCACGTGCTAATTATTATTAGTTAAGAGTAGCGTTATCACTTCGTATTTCATTAGCAATAATATTCGCTAATCATATCATATACAACTATATAATTGGTGCCCACTAACGATTTCTCCTGCCTCTTAACGCGCCATGTCATAACCCACTACATGCAATGTCACTATCTATTATAAGCCACATCAACATCCACCAAACCATATATTTTCGTCTTCGTCGATTTTCTGTGACTAAAAGCATGTTGTATTTGCGAGTAGTGCACCATAAAATTCTCACAGTTGAAATACATGCATGTAGGATCAATCATTTAAGAATGGTTCTCTCTCAACAAAATTAACATGCTTTCATATATAATATTGTTTACAGATGAATATGGCCATGTAATCACTTTGGTGTTTCTACTTTCACATTCACCTTAAAATTTTGTTTGAAAATTCCCGCAGCAACGCGCGGGGTATCACCTAATATATATAGTAGTGCATGTACGTATATGTACGCGTGTGCTTTAATTTTCTACTTCTTCAGCTCCATCCTAAATTATTTGTTGTTTTGCTTTAGATGCAATCATTTTTGTTATGCATCTTGATATATATTATATAACAAAAGGAAACTATCTACAGAAAAGCTAAAACCACGGCAAGTCGACAAGTACTACAATACACATTTGCTCTTTCGATGAAAAATGAAGATAGCTTTCACATTTTCCACGAATTCACATGCTGCGTGTATATATCGAGCGGAACAATGGCATTGTCCAACAAAAAAGAGAGCTCCATTTGCAAGTGCAGTGACATAGTGAGTGATCATCAAGTGGTGGAGGGGGAGCTTCACTTGCAAGCCAGTTCCGAGTTCTGACATATATAGCAATGTGCATGGTGGGAGAGCACGTGCATGGACAGTGACCGCGCCTCTATAAAAGGCCTAGATTAACACTGATGACATGATCAGCAACCATCACCTGAGTCCCAACGCCGACAGCGTACGGCAAAGCTTGGACGCCATGGCAGCATCTGGTACCCTCAAGCTGTCCGTCATCGCCATCGTCGTCGCCGGCGTGGCCTTTGCGCTGCTGGCGCTGGCCACCGACGCAGCACCGCCGGCGGTGGCGCGGTCGGGAGATTTCGAGGACGATCAGGTGCACGAGTTCCTGCGGGTGCTTGACCGGGCGGCGGCGTACCGGAGGGAGTGCTTCGGCGAGTGCGCCAAGGGGTGCTACTGCTCCGACAACCCCTACAGCTGCCTCCGGGAGTGCATGCCCACCCCGCCCACCCGCCGGTGCGGCGCCACCTACAACGACGTCCAGGGTCTCTTCTCCTCCTCTGCCACCTTCACCGCCACCACGCCGGAGGGGGCGGAGAACCTCGTTAGCGGCGAGGGCTTCTCCGGTGCGACATGATCGAGAGACAAACAGTTCAATCTTTGTGACAAAAAATAGTTTCGCCAATGTGTTGTTGTGCTTCCGTTTCTTCTTCGCTGCTTCCCTTTCCTCCCGTACGTGCGTGCTTGCCTAGTAGTCATATATGCCCGTGTGATCCGTGTACGTGCGCTTTTGTTCACCAGTGTTGTTAACGGGGTTAGGCTCAAGCCGCAATTAATAAAGGTTTTCTAATTCACCAGAATTAACCTTATTTTTCATATGCGTTTTTTTCGTCTTTGTTACCAAGGGAGAGAGGCGTGTATAATGATGGAAGATATGATTGGGAAAATTAGTAGATTGATTATGAGGTGCATAGCACACAAACATATAAAGGCAAGGGTCCAGGGTTGGTTTACAGAAACACCACCAATCAAGGAGACCCTTGCCCTCTACACAAGAAACCCAGGGGGTTGGGCTGCGGCTATACGGGCCAGCACGCCACAGGACCCCAGAGGCCCAACCGGGCCTATGGCCTTATACACAAGCATTCTAACACGCCCCCGCAGTCTAATCGTCGGTGCCACGAACGTTTAGACTGAATCTAAACTCTGTGAATACAAAAGAAGGCAACCCCTTGGTGAAGATGTCGGCGTACTGCGAAGATGTAGGAACATGAAGCACACGGACAGCACCAATAGCAACACGCTCCCGAACAAAGTGGAGATCTATCTTGATATGCTTGGTGCGTTGATGCCGGATAGGGTTGGCAGACATGTAGAAGGCGCTGATGTTGTCACAATAGACCAGGGTGGCTCGGCGTAATGGCGAGTGGAGCTCAAGAAGCAACTGACGCAGCCAGGTCGCTCGGCCACAACATTGGTAACAGCCCGGTATTTAGCCTCTGCGTTGGAACGGGAGACAGTAACTTGGCACTTCGAAGACCAAGAGACTAGGTTGTCGCCAAGAAAGACAACATACCCAGAAGTGGACTTGCGCGTGTCTGGGAAGCCAACCCAGTCTGTATCAGAATAGGCCACCAGACTGTCCTGGGAACAGGGTCGGAGCGACAGGCCAAGGTGAAGGGTCCCACGCACATAGCGCACGATGCGCTTGAGGGCCGCCAAGTGAGGTTCCCGTGGAGCATGCATGTGGACACACACTTGTTGAACAGCATAAGCAATGTCGGGTCTGCTGAACGTCAAGTACTGAAGAGCTCCTGCCAGGCTGCAATAATCAGTAGCATGTTGTTTCTCCAAAAGTTCCCCTGCAGCGGCAGACAACTTGGGGTTGGTGTCAACAGGAGTGTTGCAGGGTTTGCAGGATGACATACCATCACGATCCAAGATGTCAATCATGAACTGGCGTTGAGAGAGGTGAAGACCACCACTAGCTGTATGCCGAACATGAAGCCCCAAAAAATGGTGAATAGGCCCCAAATCCTTCATAGAGAATTGTCGCTGAAGATCCTAAATGAAGCGACGCAGCCAGGCTGGTGATGAAGCAGTGAGGACTATGTCATCCACATAGAGCAGCAGGTATGCAGTCTTGGAACCACAGTGGTAGACAAATAGAGAAGTGCCTGCCTTCCTTGGACTCCACAAAACCAAGAGACAGAACATAGGATGCAAATGTGTTGTTCCATGCTCGGGGTGCCTGTTTCAAACCATACAAGGACTTGCTGAGCCGACAAACAAAATCCGGATGAGCAGACTCTTCAAACCTGGATGGTTGAGCGCAGTAGTCTGTATCACTAAGCAGGCCATGGAGAAAGGCGTTCTTGACATCGAGCTGATGGACTATACAATGGCGAGATACTGCAAGAGAAAACACAGTACGAACAGTAGCAGGCTTGACAACGGGACTGAATGTCTCACCAAAATCAACCCCGAGGCGCTGAGAGTAACCACGAACCACCCATCTGGCCTTGTAGCGCTGGAAAGAACCGTCTGGGTTGTATTTGATCTTGAACACCCACTTTCCTGAGACAACATTGGTTCCAGAGAGCTGAGGAATGAGATCCCAAGTCTTGTTCTAAAGGAGGGCAGCAACTTCCTCTTCCATGGCGGCTCGCCAGTTAGGATCAGTGAGAGCGGCGCTGAAGGACTTGGGAATCGACGACAGGGGTGTTGTATGGAACAGAGCCGGCTGACAAAAACCCAACTAGCTCGTGTCCTCATGCGATGCTGGTTGACAACAGGAGACACAGGAACTGCTCCTTTGGGCAGTTGAGGAATAACAGTGCTGGGAGCAGGGGCGGCGATGCTGACAGGTGGCACCCCCGGGCTGGCAACAGGGGGCGCCGGTGATGTAGCAGGTGCTGAAGTCGTAGGGGCAGGTTGTCGGCGAACGAAGACGTGCCGAAAATCCTGAGCATGGACCGGGAGCGGCGCAAAACCAAGCGGGACGACTGGAGCACGCAGAGTGGGCATCGCAGAAGCACCGGGGGCCGCACGTGGCTGTGCGGGAGAAGCTCCTGGGGCCGCACGTGGCTGTGCACTAGAGACTGGCACAGGTGTGCGAGGATTGCCCGAGGCCGCACATGGCTGTGTGCGGGATGGCAATGTGGCCGCAGGAGTCAGCATGGAGGCGGCGTCACCAGCCGCATATGGCAATGCGGGCGTCACTGGAATGTCATCAGGACGACCTGTAGGAAAAAACTGTGGCAATCCAATCGGACTGGCCGACATAGGGTTAGGAGGTGCATCAAGAAACTCATAGGCGTCTGAGGTGCTTGTGCTTGCACGATACGCAAAGGGAAAGCTGTGCTCATCGAAAGTGACGTGTCGATAGAAAAGTCCATAAGCAATGTGTGTGATCATCAAGTATAACCAAATAATACTTAAAGCCAGAAATGCTGGTAACAGGTGATGTCCACAAATCACAATGTATAAGATCAAACCGACTTAAAAGCTCTAGACGATGATACTCGAAAGGGCAAATGAGTGTGACGACCAAGCTGACACGCATGGCAAAGAGACGAGCTAATGTCTTTAGTACAAAAAATTAGTTTGGCTAACACTGCTTGACTAGGATGACCAAGACCACGATGCCAAAGGGTGGCGGTGGAGCCGGCAGTGAGGGCGACAGCAGTAGGTAAATGCAGAGGGTACAACGGCCCGGAGCTATTGCACCGAATGATCACGTTCCGAGACTTGAGATCCTTCACTGAACAACCAGCGGGGTCAAACTCAACAGAACAATTGTTATCGGTAGTGAACTGGGGCACAGAGATCAAATTCTTAATAAGTTTAGGTGAGACTAAAACGTTATTAAGGGATAGGTTAGATGGAAGTTGTGCAAAACCAGTGGAAGTGAGAGGGAGTAAAGAACCGTCACCGACAACAATGTTAGAAGGAACAGGATATCGCTAGGAAAAAGTATGTGAAAGAAAAGCGGAATCGAAAGCCATGTGAGAAGTAGAACCTGAGTCGAAGTGCCACTCATTTTGCTACGGCTGATTCAGCGTCATGGTGCTGAAGATGGACGCCGGGGACTGTGGATCCCAGTACAGGGCACCAACGGCGGTGGTGTAGATGCCGGGGACGCCAGACGGGCACTGTCCGGAAACCTGAGAGGAGCCGGGTGACTGCGCCTGAAGATGCAGCGCATGAGCCTGCACCTGGGCGTAGGCCTATTCTTATGCTGCCTGAGCAGCCTGCTGTTGCACGTGGGAGGCTTGGTATTGAGCCAGGAGCGCCTGCTGGGGCACCTGACCAGCACCAGGACACATTTGGAGACCCGGCCAGGTGACGACCAAACCAGGTGGGACGCCAGAGGAGCTTCCAGAGGATGGCTGCTGTTGACGGCCACCGCCGCCACTGTTGCCACCAGAACTGCTGAGACCGCCGAACCTCAAACGCTGGCCGCCAGACTTCTTATGCCTGCCAGTGCCGCAGTTGCCGCCGGAGCGACACTGCTTTGGAGCACCACCACCAGCACCCCTGGAGGCACCACCAAAGTTGTTGGTGTGAGGAGGCTGCTGGGGGTGGTTCTGTCGATTGGCGGCCATCCCGGAGCCACCAGGCGCAGAGGCGAGAAGAGCGGTAGAAGAGTTGGTCGCCGGCTTGCCCACGGTGAGTTCCTTGAGGAGAAGCTTGTTGCGGGCCTCGAGGAACGTGGGAAACAGACGTCCGCGGCGAAGGTGAACACCAATGTGGGCGAACTTCTCGTTGAGGCCGCGGAGGATGACGTTGAGAACGAGAGTACGATCAGAGACCTCCTCACCAAAACCACCTAGGGCATCAACCATGGTCTTGAGGCACCGACAATACTCACTGATGGAGAGGTTGCCTTGGACGAAGGTGCGGAACTCGGTGTCGAGGAGGAGGGCGCGCTGCTCCTGATTGCCGAGAAATTGAGACTCGATGACGAGGTAGATGACCCGGGCAGAGGCGCCAGGTTGTAGCATGGTCTCCACAAGGTCGTTGGAGATCATCCCGTAGATCCACGAGCGGACGACGCAATCCATCCGAGCCCAGTCGGGGAGGATCACGACGGGGCTGTCACGTTCGACATGGTCCTGCAGGGAGAGCTTGCCGACGGTGAGGAGGAACTGCTCGCGCCAACGAGTGTAGTTGTTAGCGACGAGGTCGAGGACGATCGGGACGAGAAGGCAGATGTTGTGGACAGCAACGGCCTGAGAGTGCAGGTGCAGGAGGGCGGCGACCTCGTGCATCGGCAGGGTGTTGGTGTCTGGGGCGGCGTCGAAGACGTGGGACCCATCGCGGTAGTCGCCATCCTCATCGCCAGCAGCCGCGGTGGCGGCCTTGCGCTTGGCGGCACCATGCGCCAGAGCGTCGCGGATATGCTGGTCCGCGGCCTCGCGCTCCTTGACGGCGAGAGTGGCCTCGTCCTCAGCGGCCTTGGCGCGGTCGAGGCGGGCGCCGCGTTCCTTCTGGCGCGCGTCGGCGTGGGCCTGGTCCCGCTGAGCGGCGAGGCGGAGCCGCTCCTTGGCCTCTGCTGTGGTGCGCTCACGACGCTCCTGCTCCTCGGCGGCGAGAGCAGAGGGAGTAGGGGTTACCGCCATGAGTGCAACACAGGGGAGCTCGGCCGAAGATGGGGCGGCACAGAGGAAGCACGGCCACGGAGTCGAAGACGCCGGCGGCCTTGGAATCGACGGCACGGATGCGGATGGGGCTAAAAGGACCTTGATGTCGCCTAGAGGGAGGGTGAATAGGCGAGGCGACCAATTTAAACTCTTTCTCCCCAAACACTTGAGCTGACAGTGCTCCACCGGTCAGACCGGTCAGACCGGTCAGGCACTGGACTTCACAGGTGACACCGGTCAGACCGGTGCGCCTCACCGGTCTGACCGGTGTAGCACAGAGAACCTGCAAAAACAACTTCAAGCACCTCTTGGCTTCTAGCACGAACCAAACTTAGGGTGTGGCCTTTGTAGATGATCACAAGCAGAGTAATGAGCCCTGCACACACAAGAAACACACCCAAGTAGATTGAAGCGGAAGCAAATGTAATATGCTAGAATAAACAACATAGAGAGTCGAACCACACGGAGAAGCAATGATTTGTTTCCCGAAGTTCACCACCCACTAAGGAATGGCTACGTCTCCGTTGAGGAGCTTGTAAGGGACGATTCCCACAACAAGCCGGGTCTCTTTCAACCACTTTCCTCCTTTCCACTAAGGTGATCTTTTCCACGAAGAGGCAAGATCGCAGCCCTTACAAACTTCCCGCTGCTCACCGAAACCTTGGGAGCTAGCCGGCGACACCTAGCCGTCTAGGAGGCAAACCTCCAAGAGTAACAAATACTTCAAAGTTTGTAGACGCAAAACCAAAGTGCTCAAGCTATGGAAATTGCTCTTGTTAGCTCACAAGGTCACTCTTAAGCTCACTTTCTCAACCCAACACAAAGATGATGGCTTGAATCCACAAATTTCATAAAGAGATGGTTGGGGAGAGCCACTAAGGCTTAGAGCTAGTTAGAAATGGCTTGGGACCTCAGTAAACTCACTAGAAATAGCAACCCTCACTTGAAGAAGGTTTGGGGTATTTATACCCCTCAAAGGAGAAAACTAGCCGTTAGTCCCCGGGTAGCACCTGTCAGACCGGTGACCCACACCGGTCAGACCAGTGTTTGAAAAACTAGCCGTTGGGCTAGCGGCACCGGTCAGACTGGTGCCTATGACCGGTCAGGCCTGAGATACTCCCAAAACCTCTTTTAAAGAAACTAGCACTTCACCACCAAGATGAAATGACCCAGGTTAGGTTAGGAGGGTTTTTTAGCACACTCTAAGGCTAGATCTCACTTAGGTCAACTAAAGAGCACTTTGACTTGGTCAACTCGTTAAGTTGCATCCCTCTTGATAGTACGGCATACCTATACTCAAGAAAAGAATAAAAGAGCTTCGTTGACCTCTTAAGCTTGAACAACTTCAATTCTTGCCATACTTGAACAATATCCACTTGAGGGCTTTCAACATAGCCTTTGACTTGAGCACCTCCATACTTGAGCTAGTGACTTAGGATCTTTCCATATAGCATTGAAATGCACACTTGGATCCATGGTCACTCCATATTGCCAATCTTAACAAGTTGATAACTCGCAAAGCTTTCCTCGGTTAAGGTTTGAATATGATACTTGAAGACCCCACGGATGCTAGACCTTCACCTTAGCAAAACACTAATGGCGGCTTAGCTACGGCCCCAAAGATTGTTTAGTCCCTCACCCTAGACATCTCGGTTGATCTCTTCATCACTTACCCAATCCACTTTGAGTTCCACTTGCTTCATACACAATTAACCTTTCATTTGAAAAAACCGCTTCAAATGCTAGATCTTGATTGACAATGGATATGCAAGCTTCCATTTTTAGAACCATAGTGTGTACACTCATCATCTTGTTCTCTTTCAATAAACTCATGAAGTCTTGCACCATATACTTGTCTTTGAAAATGTGAGCCGAAATATTCATCCATAATTAATTACATCAATGGTTGCTCATGAATATATAAAGAAAACCTGCTCACAATCTTAGACAAAAACATTAGTCCTTTAATCGCCTGGTCATTCAATTCACCAAAATCCACTTAGGGGCCTAGATGCACTTTCAATCTCCCCCTTTTTGGTGATTGATGACAACTCGATTAAAGCTTATAATATAAACATTAAAGCGCATTTAGATTCTTAGATATAGCTAGAGCTCCCCCTTAATTTGTGCTTTGAGTTGAATTTCAAAAAGTTGGCCTCAGATGCCAATAGTACAAATTTGGAAGAAAAAGCGTGTGAGCTCCCCCTATATCTTAAAATCAGTGGAGTGCAACCTGTGTGAGCAACAAAATAAAAACCATGATGCGTATGACAAGATATGCACAAAGCAAAGAGAAGTGAGCTGACTAGGCGCACCGGTCGGCCGGTGCTGCGGCCGGTCGGAGCCGGTCGAGTCCGGCCCAACACACACAGGGCAAGGGCGGCACCGGTCGGACCGGGGTGCCCCGCCGGTCGGAGCCGGTCAGGTAAGTCAGCGCACACAGAAACAGAAGTGCGTGCTATTTGGTCCAAGGTGATCGGGCCAGGGTTGCAAGCTGGTTTAGATCACGTTGCCCCATTTAGCCAACACTAACAAACACCATTCAATTTATGCATCACAATCTAGAAATAAAGTCGCTTAAATATTACAATAAGGTTTAAACACACAGTAGCACTCATACAAATGTTCTCAAGTCCACTACGATAAAGTTCTAACTTATTACAAGGCTTCTCTCAACAGCCAGCAGGCACCGGTCAGACCGGTGCAGGGCACCGGTCAGACCGGTGCAACACAGACAGCAACCCAGACAGCTCAGACTTGTGGCTTTAATCACGAATCTTCTCCCCCTTTGTCATCAAGCATCCAAGAAAGGCCTAGAGAAGAAGCAGCTACCGATCACTGTCCTTGAGATCCGTCTCCCGGGTGAGAGCCCCCTCCTATTTGAGAATTGTCAAGAATCCAGTGCAAAGGAGAGTTTAGATAAATAGACTCCGAGACAGTGATTTGAGACGGATGAGCTATGGGAGCGCTGTTTTTACCGTAGAAATAAGGGTTGTAGCCAAAGATCTCGGTGGAGAAGCGAGCGCCCCAATCTTGTACTTTCTCGGGAGGTGAAGGAGGTGGGGGTGCTTGCTCTTCTTCCATGAAATGTGATGATCCTGCCACATCCGGAAGAGGAGGTACAAATGGTGGAGGTGGAGGAGGAACCGATGAGGACGATCCTTGTCCTTGCCCGGACTCGAAGAACATGGGCCCATATTGGTTAAGCATGTCGGAGTTGGCCCATCCTCTCATCCTTTCCTCAAAGGACGGTATCTTAACCTGTGGAGACTCGGGAGATGATGGAGAGCGAGGTGGTTGAAATCCTTTGGCATTGTGCATCAACTTCATCGTGTCCCTCATTTGCTTGTTTGCCCTTCTTGACCTCTGTTGCTCAACTTGGATGTCATGCTGGCTCCTGCACATTCCAAATATGAAGTTGAGGAACTTCCGCAAAGGAGAGGTGGACCTGCGTGGCCTGTCGTGTTGCCAGCCACCCCACCGGTCAGACCGGTGACGGTCTGAGCCCCTGCCTAAGGCAGATCTGGCTGAGCTGCTCCTTCCTCAAAGATTTCTCCCTCATGTCCAGGTGCATGCTCAACTATAGGTGAAGGAAGCCAAGGATTCTTGCTAGGATTGAGCTTCAAGGGCTTGTGCGTCACGTTTTTGGGAAACTCCGTCTTTGCAACCTTTTCAATCATATACATGATGTAAGGACTATAGCTGCAAATATTCTTGGGGTCCTCGGATAGGTGCTTAATCTCTTGCCAAATGAAATCCCCAACACTAAACTCCGGAGCTCCCGGCCTCAAAGCAACCATCAAGTTCTTCTGAAACTTTGTGATCTCTGAGGGGTTTCCATCTCTAGGTGTAATAAACACCCTAAGGAGCCTATTTAGGACAGCAAAGTAGGTGTAGAGATTCTTCACCTTCCCATAGTTGGCATGTTCACCTCGCGGGTACATAACATGCAAAGCATCCTTCTCGAGCTCTCCCTCATCATGGAGCTTCCTTAACTCCCCGTCTCCCGCCATGATTCCAAAGCACGTCAAAAATCTATGGAAAGTGATGGAGTACTTTTGGCCATTTGTCATCCAAGTCATAGCCCTATCGGTCTCAATGTATCCAAAGTGCACCGTGGCATAGAACTGGGCTATGATCTCCTTGTTCCAATCCTGTCGGAACCCCATAAGTGTCTTGACCCTTTGTCTCTCACAGTTGCTTATGACTTTATCAAATATCGGGTCACCTTTTCTAGCCATGTGCTCCCAATCCACATACTATGCCTTGTGAGTGATTTTGGGCTTCTTTATGATCACCGTAGCATAGTAATCTTGCTGAAACTTAGCCCAAAACCTCGGATCCGACGCGGTCTTACCCTCCTCATATGGGTTCTTATCTCTTAGCTTCTTTATGGCCTTGGTCATGCCTGCCCCGTGGTATTTCACCGGCCTGTCAGGATAGATATAAGTGGGTGGCATGATTTTCAATCTACCCTGGTCATCGTCATCCTCATCCATGGCATCCACATCCTCTTCCTCATCCTCCTCATCCTCATCCTCAGCCTCAGCCTCATCGTTGTCAGACCCAGCTTCCTGGTGTCTCCTCAGCTCATACTGACCCGGAAAGGTCTCATCCTCAACATTATCATCGCTGCTAGTGCCGGTGTCACCTCCTAGGTCGGGAACCTCTGTACTTGCTTGAGCTGGGCGACGCCTCACCCTCTTGCCGCTGACATTGACGGTGCTGCCTCCTTCTCCAAATTCACCGGGGATAGCTTCTCGGCGAGGGAGCACCTCTTCTCTTCTTTTCTTTGCCCACTCCTTTTCACGTACCATAGCTGCTGTCCTGAGTCACAAATAGGATGACAAGAATGTATAAGACTCTAAGAAAAAATATTGAATTGATATGGAATTGATTCTTGAAAGTTCAGAACAATTGGGTCTACTCTGGGCCACACCGGTCAGACCGGTGAGGGGCACCGGTCAGACCGGTGCCACCCAGAACAGAGCCAATTGCTCCCACCTTCAATCTGAGCAGCTATCAATCTAAGATTTGGTCTAGATTAACAAGAGACATCCTATAGAGTAGATATGTGTTGAAATACAAGGAGAAAACAACATTTGGGACAGGACACGTGCCACCGGTCAGACCGGTGACGGCCACCGGTCAGACCGGTGAAGGCCGTCCGATCCCAAATCTTGGGTTCTCACAATGTGTCCAACGAAACTTTATGGATCTATAGGAATGTCTTCTAGGTGATCTCAGAAGATGTTCTACCAAAGGAAATTCAAATCTTTGCACCATGTAAAGAGATCGGGCAAAAGGAAGATTTGAATACCTTTGGAGAGAGGAACTCGAGTTGAATCCAAAGAACTCGAAGGGGAAAGTGAAGAGGGGCCTTGGGAGATCCTTTTGCTTCCAATCTTGAGGCCTTTCCTTGGTTTAATCTTAAAACCTCCATGGATTTTGAGAGAGGTGAAAGAGAGAAGAAAGGGGGGGTGCTCCACGGTTAGACAGGGTGAAAGCTGGTGAAATGATAGAGGAGAGAGAAGGAGAGGGGTAAAAGATTGATTCCTTTTACTGTGGCTCCACGGGTTGAAGTCGGGCGTCACCGGTCAGACCGGTGATGGGCACCGGTCAGACCGGTGTCCGCCCATGGTCGAGCCAGAGAGCCCTTATCGGTTGTTCCGACCCACCCTCGGTAGAACCGACGATCTTGATAAAATTCAACAGAGAGGCCTTATCGGTAGAACCGACGTACCCTCGGTAGTTCCGACCCTTTTCTTCCTTTTTGAGATTTTGCTCCTTAGATCTTCTCCAAATACTTTATAGGACAATTTACATCCACTTAGGTCGCAGAAAAAGGATTATGTGACTTCAAGGTAACCACCGGTCCGACCGGTGATGCGCACCGGTCAGACCGGTGCTCCCTTGAGAAAAGGATTTTGAGCCACAAAGGTAGATTTCCATTCCAACCTTTATGGAAGTTTTGGATATGAGATAGAGAGATGATATTGATCCAAAAACCATCAATTCTTAGAAGAATGGAGGATTAACCAATTTATTTGAGAATTCTTGATCCTTCCGAGAGAGAGAGAGAGAGATAAATAAAGATGGATTTTAGGGACTTGAGAAAATCTTCTTAATTGTGACTAGCCATCAACCAAACAAGGAGAACTATAGTCACAACTAAGTTGATTGGGTCACTAAGACCAAGAACCAAATATTTTTCAAAGTAAGCACACTACCTATACATGCTAGTTGATTTTTCGAAAAATCTATCCTATGTCACAAAGTGCATGCAACCACTTCAAATGAGTGCCCTAACAAGCATATTTGGCTCATATCTTCATCCTCGAGACACAAAGACGAGTGGAAGTAAAGATATCAACCAAATATCTAGAGAGTAGCACAAGAGATTCACTTGAAGCAATTACATGCTAAGGATGGCACACTAGCATGATATTATGGCCTAGACGCATTACGTATTTCAATGAGTTTCGTGAAAACATACCTTTGCCTTAAGACCATTTCATTTGTGCATATATTTAAATTTTGATCGGTGTTAGCTCTTACTAGTTCTTATGGACGTTACGTTTATCAAGAGCTTCCTTCGAGATGCACAAAAGAATGAGGCTACAAGATCACTTAGAAGAAATTGTTAGTCCCACAAGTGACTCAAGTGTTGTAATGATCTCCCCCTTAAATAGTGCTAGAGATTTTTGAATTTCTCGAACAAGGCACTTTGTTCAATTAAGAACTTGGCGAGGCTCATTTCAAACTTGGTCACAACACATGAATGATTTATTAATTGAAATGTGTTGAGTCTCTTATAACCTTTGACGCCAAATCACCCTTCTTCTTGAAGGTTTGGACAACCCCGGGTCACCCGGTCATGGGAGTCGGGTCACCCTGCAGCATACAGAGGCGTACCGGGTCACTCGGGCCCTCGTGCCGGGTCACCCACCCAAATGCACTTGCTGCGTTGACACCGGTCAGACCGGTGCCTGTCACCGGTCAGACCGGTGGCCACCAATTGACACCATTTTGGTGATTTTTCCTTGAATGAGTGAATGTATCACTAATTTAAGTCCTGCAACAAGGATAAGGCATTGCTCTACTAGAGAGCCATTAAAAGCATCAAATGGCATGAGAGAGTAAAATTTCACAAAATAGTCAAAGTCACTGCCTCATGTCTCGCTCTTACAAGAAAAGCGTCACATGAGTGTTCACCAAGGACCAAAAGTGACTTAGACTCAATCAAGCGCATTAGTTACTGAGATGACATTGATTTCGCGATTTATATGAGTTTGCTCTTCACATGGTCAATTGAATCCATCAAGATTTCCAAGTCTTCCAACCATGTGCTCAATGCATCTCTTTCAACCTGCAAGCTCAGTAAGCATTTCTTGGTACCCAACACTTGTTGGGTCCTATTGGGTTAGTCACAAGGTGCTTAGGAACCCAAATAGCTCTCATGCTATAGCGAGGTGAACTAATCTCCCTTATAGCATAAGTTCCATTCTTATCGTTCCTAAGCTTATGGAAATCATAATTGACTAGGTTTGATTTAGGAATGTTACCATTTGGACAATTTTTGCCCATGTGACCCTTTTGACGGCATTCATAGCAAATGCGACTTTTGTTCTTGTTGGTCACACCATTCCTTGCAATTTCTTTTCCACACTTGCTTCTGAGTCTTGTTCTTGAAGAAGGTGGCTTCCTTGCCTTGTTTGCTTGAAGTGGACCTGCCCTGGCCGGCACCGGTCTGACCGGTGCCACGCACCGGTCTGACCGGTCACGGTCAGAGCCACTGCCCGTTGTTGCATTTGGGCACATGTCGGCAAGGTGTCCCTTCTCTCTGCACTTGTAGCACACCCTCCACTTGTTGGAGCTTCTAGGCTTCTTGGAGAGTGACTCTTGTGCCTTGTGCTTGATTAGGCGATATTGGGGTTTGATTTGCCCAATCTCACTCTTTTTTTGAATCTTGTTCTTGTGGGACGTTGTATGTTGTTGAGGGGTTGAACTAGTGGCGGTTGATCCCTTCTCAAGCTTCTTCACATGCTTTCACGGTTATCTTGAGAAGGTTGCACTTTGCTCTTCTCCTTCAACACATACAAGTCCTTTTGGAGCTTTTCAACCTCTTGCTTTAGTTTATCATTTTCTTCAGCAATGAGGTCATCACAAGATTCTACAAGTACATGCTCAATGCTAGATTAGCTTGCTTGAGACAAACAATCATTAGCGCAAGATATATTAACTTGAACTTGTGAGCATGTGCATGTGTGAGATAGAGGTTGTATAGATTTTACCGATGAAAGCACAACCCCATGGGCTATCTCTAGTGTTGCATAAGAATCGACAAACTTCTCATAGGAATGTTCAAGTTCATTGTGATTAGCTTGTAGAATCATATGTTCGCTAGTGAGTTTCGCTAGTTTGGCTTCAAGATCATCATTGGCATCTTCTTCTATTTTAGCTCTACAAGCAAAGGATTTGATGTCATGATCATATTTGGTAGCCAAAGTTTCATACTTACAAACCAAGGATGCAAGCTCGGATTTGAGAAGTTCAAGTTCTCTTGACGGAGAGCTTGATGCTTCAATCTTCTGGCTCTTAGTTCCCTTGGCTTGTCTCTTCTTCTTGCTCTTCTTTTCCTTCTTGGCCATCAAGCAAGATGGCGTGCCTCTGTCGGCACCGGTCTGACCGGTGGGTGTCACCGGTCTGACCAGTCCCTGCAGAGGGACAGCGCCTTCGCTTCTTTGATCTTTTTGCTTGGGGGTTGATGCTTGGTGATCAGTGGATGTTGTAGAGGTAGGGCACATCTCCACTGACTCATCTTCATCATCGCTCTTGAGTTCATCCCATTTGGTGTTTACCAACTCAAGTAGTAATTTCTAAATGAGATGAGCATCTTCGCAAATCTTTTTGCTCTTCAGGATAAGATACTTTAGTTCTCTACATACACAGCTACACAAAAGGTTAGTAATAACGGCATTGAGTTGCTTCTTCTCCAAGTCCATTGGCGAGACACATGTCTCATCCTTTGGAAGGATACTCGTAACCATAATGCTCTCAACGGTAGGGCCCAAAACCTTAAGTGCAATGAGAACATTAGAGCACCAAGAAGAATAGTTTGAGCCATCTAGGGCTAGAGGCTCAAACGGTACCTCACAAGTTGTCGACATCGAAGAACTCCAAGCGGTTAAGCTCGAATCGGAGCACCAAGCTCTGATACCAATTGAAAGGACCTTGATGTCGCCTAGAGGGGGGTGAATAGGAGAGACGACCAATTTAAACTCTTTCTCCCCAAACACTTGAGCTGACAGTGCTCCACCGGTCGGACCGGGGTGGTGGTGACCGGTCGACCGGTCGAGCCTTCGGACTTCACAGGTGACACCGGTCAGACCGGTGTAGCACAGAGAACCTGCAAAAACAACTTCAAGCACCTCTTGGCTTCTAGCACGAACCAAACTTAGGGTGTGGCCTTTGTAGATGATCACAAGCAGAGTAATGAGCCCTGCACACACAAGAAACACACCCAAGTAGATCGAAGCGGAAGCAAATGTAATATGCTAGAATAAACAACTTAGAGAGTCGAACGCACGGAGAAGCAAGGATTTGTTTCCCGAAGTTCACCACCCACTGAGGAATGGCTACGTCTCCGTTGAGGAGCTTGTAAGGGACAATTCCCACAACAAGCTGGGTCTCTTTCAACCACTTTCCTCCTTTCCACTAAGGTGATCTTTTCCACGAAGAGGCAAGATCGCAACCCTTACAAACTTCCGCTACTCACCGCAACCTTGGGAGCTAGCCGGCGACACCTAGCCGTCTAGGAGGCAAACCTCCAAGAGTAACAAATGCTTCAAAGTTTGTAGACGCGAAACCAAAGTGCTCAAGCTATGGAAATTGCTCTTGTTAGCTCACAAGTTCACTCTTAAGCTCACTTTCTCAACCCAACACAAAGATGATGGCTTGAATCCACAAATCTCACAAAGAGATGGTTGGGGAGAGCCACTAAGGCTTAGAGCTAGTTAGAAATGGCTTGGGACCTCAGTAAACTCACTAGAAACAGCAACCCTCACTAGAAGAAGGTTTGGGGTATTTATACCCTCAAAGGAGAAAACTAGCCGTTAGTCCCCGGGTAGCACCGGTCAGACCGGTGTTCGAAAAACTAGCCGTTGGGCTAGTGGCACCGGTCAGACAGGTGCCTATGACCGGTCAGGCCCGAGATACTCCCAAAACCTCTTTTAAAGAAACTAGCACTTCACCACCAAGATGAAATGACCCAGGTTAGGTTAGGAGGGTTTGTTAGCACACTCTAAGGCTAGATCTCACTTAGGTCAACTAAAGAGCACTTTGACTTGGTCAACTCGCTAAGTTGCATCCCTCTTGATAGTACGACATACCTATACTCAAGAAAAGAATAAAAGATCTTCGTTGACCTCTTGAGCTTGAACAACTTCAATTCTTGCCATACTTGAACAATATCCACTTGAGGCCTTTCAACATAGCCTTTGACTTGAGCACGTCCATACTTGAGCTAGTGACTTAGGATCTTTCCATATAGCGTTGAAATGCATACTTGGATCCATGGTCACTCCATATTGCCAATCTTAACAAGTTGATGACTCGCAAAGCTTTCCTCGGTTAAGGTTTGAATATGATACTTGAAGACCCCACGGATGCTAGACCTTCACCTTAGCAAAACACTAATGGCAGCTTAGCTACGGCCCCAAAGATTGCTTAGTCCCTCACCCTAGACATCTCGGTTGATCTCTTCATCACTTACCCAATCCACTTTGAGTTCCACTTGCTTCATACACAATTAACCTTTCATTTGAAAAAACCGCTTCAAATGCTAGTCCTTGATTGACAACGGATATGCAAGCTTCCATTTTTAGAACCATAGTGTGTACACTCATCATCTTGTTCTGTTTCAATAAACTCATGAAGTCTTGCACCATATACTTGTCTTTGAAAATGTGAGCCGAAATATTCATCCATAATTAATTACATCAATGGTTGCTCATGAATATATAAAGAAAACCTGCTCACAATCTTAGACAAAAACATTAGTCCTTTAATCGCCTGGTCATTCAATTCACCAAAATCCACTTAGGGGCTTAGATGCACTTTCAGGGGCATGGACGTGGAATCGTCTGTGCATGCGGCACGCGCGGACGTAGAATCGGGGGCGCGGACGTCGGGGAAGGGGCGTGCGGCCGCGGATGCTAGAAATCGAGTGGCGCGGAAAAGGAATCACGTGACTGGGTCGGTAGCGCGAAACAGAGCGGGTGGCGCGGAAGGAGGCGCTGCCGTGGGTGGAGACGTGCAGCCGGGTCAACGACGCGGAACAGAGTCCGTGCATGGCGCACGGGACTAGAAAAGTGGAAGCGAATCAGGGAAAACCTGAACTCGTGATACCATGAAGATATGATTGGGAAAATTAGTAAATTGATTATGAGGTGCATAGCACACAAACATATATAGGCAAGGGTCTAGGGTTGGTTTACAGAAACACCACCAATCAAGGAGACCCTTGCCCTCTACACAAGAAACCCAGGGGGTTGGGCTGCGCCCATACGGGCCAGCACGCCAAGGACCCCAGAGGCCCAACCGGGCCTATGGCCTTAACACAAGCATTCTAACATATACAAGAATTTTGAGAACTTAAATGGTAGCCCTGTTTTGCATCAAAGATTATTTCGGGATATGAAAAAATTACAAAGAAATTGCACCGGTCTTATTCAATAATCATGTTCAAAACCCCGAGTAGAGGAAAAGAGCTACGCGGATCGTAGAGTATTTTTATAAAATTCATTAGCAATAATGCGACCATAAAGTTTTCTATTTAATTATGAGGTTGTGGAACGTTTGGAATTTCCTTTCGAAGTATTGATTGGATTGTGCTCTTTTGAATCGAAGTTGCTTCTTAATCTTATCAAGTTGCGTTCCTACATCGATCAAATTAGGCGTGTGTTCATATTCTTCACTCGAAGGTTTTGAATAAATTTGGAATTTTGCAAAAAAAAAAGTTGTTTACACCTTAAATACAGCACATTAGGATGGCATGCCATTGTAACATTTTTTTATTCTAAATTAATTATGTGGAATGTCATTCTTGCTTATTCTATCAAGTTTTTGGATTGTCCAAATGACCCAAAATGATTAAGGCTTGTCTGTTTTCTTTATTCTGATAGGCTTGTCTGTTTTCTTTATTCTGATAGGCTTGTCTGTTTTCTGGAAATTAAGAATCTGCATGCACTTGGGCCAAACCAACGTTCTGCAGCCCACCCAATAACTTAGCTATTCCCCAAGGCAGCCCATTTCCACCTTCAACCGAATATTTAAATTGCAAAAATATGAATATGGAAACTAAAACTAGGCAGTAACCAAATCAAAAGGCTACAGAAATTAATATTCTTCTGCTTGAGTTAAATCATGAGAAATGTGAATACAGCGGATCCGAATACAGCTACCGCTCAAAGTTCGAACTTCTCACTTTACATGAATTCCTGCACCAAGCAAATCCAAGTAATTAAATTATTGACTATGGACTTAGGCGTTGTTGAGGTCGACTGGGTCAAGCAGCTGCTCGCCATGGCGTGTCCTGCCGAGGAACCCAGCATGGGAGAGCAACAGCCACAGGTGCGTCGTCAGCTCCCCGCGCCCCTGGAGGTAGATCTTGTGCTTGGCCGACCTCGTCGACGCCGACAGGTGCAGCAGGAACCCCGCCCAGAACTTCGCCAGCCGTTCCCAGAGCTCGGCCGCCGCCCTGCCGGCGTACGCTGACATGAGCTTCTCCGACAGCCGCGCGCCCATCCCAGTGATCGTCGTGCTCGTGCTTTCGTCGCGCGCGACGGAGCGGAGCCTGTCGGGGATCTCCCTCACGGTTGCGCACCCGACCAAGGCGTCGCGGACCTCATCGCCGACAGCACCTAGAACCCGTCTGGCAACGAGGCCGTTGTCCGGCACGAGTGCCTGCGTGACCAGGTACGCGCAGTAGTTGGACAGGCTGACTGCAGTGACGTAGTGCGGCCAAGCAGCGGCGAGGTCGCCGCTGAACGGCGTCTTAGGCAGGGAGTACAGGTCGACATAGTCGACACCTGGCTGATGATCAGCTTCCTCCAGCAGCTTGACCTGGCAGAGACAGGTGGCGATGTGCCACACTAGGATCTTATGGGTCTCGCTCTCGAGCTCTGCTGTGGTATCCTCAATGAGCGGAGGTGACGATGATCCGTCAGCATCCTGATCCACAAAGGCGTTCCGGCAGTAAGACATCAGCAGGCTGTTCATCTTGTGAGCCCAAGCAGACTCCGAGAGGTTGCTGTCTTCATTAGGAGATGGAACATTGTTGATCAGGTTCTTCAGCGACTGGAACAGAGCCCTCTTCGTCTCCCTCTGCAGTTTCACCTTCCTGGGGATGAAGGCCCGGATCCTTCGCCGCAGAGTGTAGAACCGAGCAAGTGCCCGGTGTTTCGTTCCGGGCAGCATCTCCATCAGTAGATTGTACTGGACAATCCGTTGATTCCAACGACCCCGGTTGATGAGCCGGAACATGATCCTGGCAAGCTTCTCCATCGTTGCCATCCCGACGGACCCTTGACGTCGTCGGAGTTGCAGTTTCAGCCTAATGTAGTGGCAGATTATCCGAACTTTGGTCCACTGGGAGAACACGTAGATACCGGCCTCTATGAGCTCCCTGCAGAGGACGATGGCGATGACGCAGTGGGCTACAAGCACACCGTGAGTGATCGTGACGTGTTTTCCATTCTTCCTGCCAGCAACGCCAACGACAGCAGTGCCACTGCTGGGTATGTGACTGATGGCAAAGAAAAGGTACGAGATGGACCCGGCCATGAGCGCTGACAGCAGCATCCTCACGAAAGGGAAGCCACCGGCAAACACCACCGGGTGCGTGCTGTAGAAGAAGTCGTGGAGCAAGGACAGCTCTACCTCGGTGATGCGCAGCACCCGCTCGTAGCCGCCATTGGCCCCTTCCTCCAGGATGGCTTCGGAGACGAGCCGCCTCGTAGCGGGGTGCCTAACCTCGGCGATGGGGAAGTCGAAGAACCGGCGGCGCTGCAGCTTGTACAGGGCGAAGGAGAGGCACACGTCCTTGAACTGGCTGTCGGTGTCCGCCGTTGAACCCAGCAGCCTGTCGCTGCTGTCCTGATTCCACACTTTGTCCACGGTGATGAGCAGCTCAGCCGACTCCGGTCGTGTCAGGTCCATCTCGAGCGTGAAGCCAGGCAGTCTCACCTCCGTGGTCTGCTCTTCTTCCCCGACGACGATGTACCTGTACCCCTTCATGGTGACCGGACATGCATCGTCGTCGGTGTGATGCGACGTCACCATGTAGTCGCTGACAAGCTTGATGTTTTCCCGGGTGGCCTCGGTCGCCCGGTTGGAGGACACGTAGTACCAGATGATGCGCAGAGCATGGACAGACCAGATCAGCCAGAGGGGTGCGGTGAGGCTCGCTCGAGTCTTGGTCCGGAGGAGCTGATTGGCAGACCATAGGGAGGACAGCAGGTCGACCAGGGTCATCTCCTTGGCCCTGTACGGCCTTCCGATCCGAGCGCTAGCCTGCATGGTGACTATGAGAACAGCCCATACTTGGAATAGGTCCTTCACCGCCTCGTCTCGTCCTCCATCGCCGCCGTCGGCGGGAGAAGGCGGCATCATAAGCCCGAGGGTGTAGCTCACGGAGTAGTAGTTGAACACTTGCAGTAACCGAAGGATGGGTCCTACTAATCGCCGGGAGGAGAAGAACCTGGGTCCTACAGATCCTATGGTGAACCTGGCAAGCAGCAGCAGGGTCGTCGCCGATACCCAGAGCTCGACGGCGGCACTAGTGCTGCCATCATTCCAGAACAGCACTATCACTGAGGCTGCAGACATATCTTGGGACTTATTCTTGGGTGAGGGAAGGGACTGAACACAAACAATGCAAGGAAACAAACCCGACTGAGCAAACACTAGAAGATAAGCTGTTGTACTGGTGTTCAAATAACTCGTTATTGCTCATAACGTGTGGACCATACACATCCTGAGTCCAGAAACCTTTCAGCAAAGGGCTTAACTAAGGAATAACAAAGCGGAAGCACCAAACCCACAAGCAGTGAGAGGAGGAAGGAATATAGGATAATTGTTATTTCTTTTTCAGCATAAGCTTTTAGTGATAAATGAAACAGCCACCATGCATCTTAAAACTATTTCCCGAATAAGTTTAAAAAATAACAGTTTTTTTTTTTTGATATACCTTCATAATGTGCCTAGGTAAAAGACTCCGTGACCACCTGCAACAACCAAAAGCCCAAGCAAGAAAGCAAATGGATACGTAAAGAGTTTTGAAAGGAAGGAAAGGACCTTTCACCGTGGAAAATAAATAAAAGCATATATACTGTTCGGTGCTTTGGATCTACTCCCTTTGATGATTGAAAAGTCAGTCAAAAAAGAATCATGGCCACTAAATGATAACCTTACTAAACGACTTAGTCTCAAGCTGGGTCATCAAGAATTTCTTAACACCGAGTATAAGCTATTTTTTAGCCAAAGGTTTAGACGTTTGGACGGTGCCTTGAGAAAGAAGGGAGCTTTCCTTTCCCACTCGTGCCGTTCTTTTATCCAGCCTAGACGCCTTTGGCAACAACGAAATTTCTGTTCTAAATGCATGGCACCACCACCAGCGGACCACCCTAACTTGTCTTTCACAAATTCACACGGAAACGGCCCGCGTGATCTAGGAGGTTGCTGCGAGCATTTCGATGGATTCGAAGGGGGTGCTGCTTGGGTGGGTAGGTTGGCATCATGGTAGGACACAGGTTGCATTGACCTGAATTTACCCGTGTCCAGTCCAGTCTTCCTTGTTTCAGCCGCACAGAGCTGACGCGGAGACCATGCCCGCGTGCATGAGCTTATCTTCCCGTTCTCTTGGCCAACAAACGAGTAGCTGCAGATCCAGAGGTAGCTCCAGTGGGGAGAGTCTGCTGGGCCTCGGAAGTTCCTCGTCGAGCAAGGACCTTATCGAGGTAAGCTCCAATCCCATATAGAGACACTCGTCCAGTTGTCCGTTCAACAACCTCTTCTTTTTTTTCTCAAGTTTTCCACAAGGCACCTTGTCAACTAGTTGATGCTGGCTTCTTGGTTTTGAAAAGCTAACACTAGCGAAGATGTATTTAGCTTTATGATCTCGGTAAGAAATCGGATGCTCATAGACTGAGAGGGGGATGAGGTGAATTAGGAAACTTAAACCATCCTATGACTACCACTATTTGCTCAAAATATAAAACGTGCAACTAAGGTTTGTTTTAGTGTGAAACTCCTATCTTAAAGAGTCTTGCAACCTATAGTCAATCCTATCAAGATACTACTCTATGAAACTCTATAAAAGTAGGGCAAGCAAAGTTGCAAGTATGGATTGCGGAAACGTAGAGGGATGAGGAAACAAACTCCAGGCACACAATTTACCGCATGATATCGGTAGGCATTAAACCAACTCTAGTACACGTTGTTGCAACACTCCACATAAGAGTATTGCTTTCCAGTCACAAAGGGTGTGTTTGGTTGGGCGGTGACTTTCAGAAAAGCAGCTGCGGAATGTGAGTTGTGGCTTTTAGAAAAGGTCGTTTGGTTCAATAGTTGTGGCTTTTGGAATAACTAGCCTCACTTACAAGTGCCCCCACATGTCATGCACACATCGCGTCTTCTTCTTCCTCTCGCGGGAGCTGCTCGTACATGCCCATGGTTGGAGCCTGCGCTCGGCGGCAGAGCTCGCTGGAGCTCTCACCCGGCGGCGCGCACACGCGGTGGATCCTGCGTCGCGGCTCGCCGGCGGAGCCCCCTGCACCGCCGCACCAAAATCTTCCTCTCGACGGTACATTGGCGAGCGCATCTCTCAACAATGGGCGCAGAGCTGTTCTTCCAGGTGGTTGGCGCCGGGACGGAACTGTGCTTCGAGGGCCGCCACCGTCACCCACCAGGGCAGCGGCTAGCTATGCCTCCGCCCCGCCTCTACCAACGTCACCACCCTCGACGAGCTGAAGCAGCTCATCACCGCCCTCTCCACAAACGTCACCACCTTGGCGACCGATGCCTCCACCATAAAGGCACATCAAGCCCGCCTCCATGTCACTGTCAACAAAGTCCAATTAGATGTCGTGGGCAACGGCTCGTCATCCTCGGGCAAAGGCGCCACCGGCGATGCCCCTGGTGGCCCAACCCCCACAACCTCCCACAAGTTGCGCTTCCCCAAATACGACGGCACTGCGGACCCCCTCGCATGGATTCACCGCTATGACCAGTTCTTCCGGGTGGCGCGCATGTCGGAGGAGAAAAAGGTCTGGTATACCGCCTTCTACCTCTACGGCGACGCCCAGTAGTGGTACTTCCGGCTGGAGTGCAACCATGGCATTCCCACCTGGGACCACTTCGTTGACCTGGTGTCTCGCCACTTTGGTCCCCCAACGCGCTCCAACCCGCTCGGCGAGCTCATCAAGGTCCAGCGCACCGGCTCTATTGCAGAGTATCAAGACCAGTTCCTCAAGCTGCTCGCCCGCTGTGATGGAGTGACCGAGCAACAACAGATCGCCATCTACACCACCGGCCTTGGCGACCCACTTCGCATCGACGTCGAACTCCAGCGACCGATGACGCTGGAAGACGCCATGGGCTTGTCCCGTGCGTACGAGCGTCGGATCGTGACCTCGGATCCCCCCACACTGGCGGTCGCGCCACGGCAAGACTGGCGTCGCGTTCCTCCTCGTCTGCACCGGAGTCAGTCACCCTCGTGCTCACCACGACAGCAGCACCAACAACCACATCGGGTGCGCCGCAGCTTCACTAGGCTCACGACGTAAGAGATGGCGCAACGCCGCGACGTCGGGCTGTGTTACAACTGCCCGGCCAAATAGTCCAAAGAGCACGTCAAGGAGTGCTCCATGAAGGGGATCTACCAGCTCGAGGTCCTCCACGACGTGCCAATGGCGACCGCGTCGCATGCGTCGGACTCTGCACCACCGTCCCGATCCGCATCGCCGATGAGCAATTCTACGTCAACCTCTACGTCCAGCCGCTGGGCGGCTAGGAGCTTGTCTTGGGGTGTCATTGGTTGTGCGCCTAGGGCCCATCCTTTGGGACTTCGAGCGGCTCTCCATGTCGATCTGGTGGAACGACCACCGCGTTCTCTAGTTCGGCCTCCACGCACCCGGTGATGCCTCCATTCACGCCACCGCCCCTGATAACCTGCTACAACTCCTATTGGCAGAGTTCGCCGACCTCTTCGCGGATCCACAGGGACATCCACCGCCACGCACGGCTGACCATTGCATTCATCTGCTCCCAGGCGCAGCGCCCGTGGTTGTGCGACCCTACTGCTACTGGCAGCTATGCAAGGACGAGATCGAGCGGCAGTGCAAGATGCTGCAGCAGGGCATCATTCGCCCCAGCACCTCGTCGTTCTCTTCACCAGTGCTCCTCGTCAAGAAGAAGGACGAGACTTGGCGCTTTTGCGTTGACTACAGGGCCGAAAACGCCAGACAGTGAAAAGATAGGTTCCTGATCCCCGTTGCCGACGAGCTCCTCGACGAACTCCACGGCGCCTACTACTTCACCAAGCTCGACTTGCGCATCGGGATCAGGTGCTTATGCACCTGGACGACATCGGCAAGACGGCGTTCCATACCCACCACAGACATTTCGAGTTCCTAGTAATGGCGTTCGGGCTCACCAACGCCCCATCCATGTTCCAGGCGATGATGAACGACGTGCTTCGCCCCTTCCTCCGCCGCTTCGTCCGGGTGTTCTTCGATGACATCCTCATCTACAGTCCATCATGAACAGAACATCTCCAGCACGTCAGGGTTGTGTTCCAACAGCGGCGCACTCACCACCTTGCCCTCAAGAAAAGCAAGTGCTGCTTCGGTGCTCAGGAGGTCGCATACCTAGGCCACATAATCAACAACTCCGGCGTCTCCATGGATCCGGTGAAGATTGAAGCCGTGCAGTCCTGGCCGACGCCCACGATGGTGCGTGTTATGGCCCAGCCGGCGGCCCACCAGGAGGGGGCGCAGGCCCAGGGGGAGGCGCGAGGCCCCGGTGCCCCCGGGCGCCCAAGCCGCCGATCGTCTACCGCCGTCGGATTCGTACTCGTCGTTAGGGTTTTCATATTTGTAATAAATACTTTGGGATTGTTAGGAGAATAATCGGTTAGGCAATCAATCAAAGATTGCCCGCCTCAAGGGCCAACCCTAATCCTCCGCCGCCGCCTCCTCGCTCGCGTGAACGATGCGGCGCGGGGCATCGTAGCGCGTGAACAGCACCGCGCGGCAGCGTAGCACGCCGCCGCCGCCCTTCCGGCCGACCACGGCGCACCGGCGCCGTCGTCGCCCACCGCCTCCACCTCCCTCTCACGCGTATTCCCCGCGAGAGATCCCCGTAGGGGCTAGGAATCCTACCAACCCGGTATCGGGTATGCCGGGCGACGACGACAAGGGGAAGGACGCCGGCCGGAGCCCACCATGCACGACCTCCTCCGGGCGATCAAGGACCCGGGCGGCCAAGTCAAGGACCCGAGCACCCGCGTCCGGGCGCTCGAGACGGCCGCCCCGGCCCCTCCGTCGCCATGCCCGAGGTTTTTTCGTACGGGTTGCCGTGCTATGGCGGCATCCCGCCGATCTCCGGCCGGCGGCGACGATCCCTCCGGGGTCCTCGGCGCCGAAGAAGATCACGGAGATCCGGTTCCCCACTCACCGTCGCGACCACCGCTCTTCACCGACCGGCCGAACCCATCCGTGACCGGTCGCGGGGACGGGCGGCGGCGCGGCGGCGCGGGCGCGCGCGCAACACGCCGAGCCGCCCCCCACGGCACCCCCACCTTGGCGGCGCCCCCCACCGGCCCCCTCTCGGCGGCGCGGGTGGCGGGCGTACCGGGGGGCCGGGTGTTCCGCGCTTCGACAGGCCGGAGTTCCCCTCCTACGACGGTTCGTCGACCCGCCGAACCGGTTGCGCCGCCGCGACCGGTTTTCGCGCGGCAACACACGGCGCCGGCCGACCGCGTCCGGCTCGCCTCCTTTCACCGACGGAGTCGCCCGGACGTGGTACTACGCCTTGGAGATTGACGAAGGCGTACCGACGTGGGAGCGTTTCGCGGACTCCGTGCCATCAACGGTTCGGGCGGCGGTGCGTACCAACCGCTCGTCCGAGCCGGCACGTCTTCCCTTCGCGAGGCTCGCGTCCGGGAGTACCGGGAGCGCTTCAACGAGCTCGTCGCCCCACCGACGACCTTCTCGCCGCACCGAAGGCGGACCTCTTCGTGGGGAGGCCTTCGGACCATATCCGCGTCGACGTCGAGCCGCGTCACCGGACGACCTCCGGACGGCCACGTACCGGCACGGGCATACGAGCGGCGCGCGGCGGCATCCCGGCCGCCGACGCACCACCCCCGTCGAGGGCGCCTTCGCGCTTTCGCTTCCCACCGCCGGCGCGCGCACCCCCCCTGCGGCGCTTCGGGCGCCATCACCCTGCCCCCCCCCCCCCGCTGCGGCGCTCGCGGGTCCACCAGCCCAGGCGCAGGCGCCCACGCGCCCCTTTCGCCGTCTCACACCGGCGGAGATGGTTGAGCGCCGCCGTTTGGGACTCTGCTTCAACTGCGATGAACCTTTCGTTCGCGGGCATCAGTGCAAGCGCCTCTTCAACCTCCTCATCACCGACGACCCGGAGGACGGCGCGGCCGACGCCGACACAGAGGCCGCTTTACACGCGGCCCTCATGGCGAAGCGCCCCACACCGGCGGAGCAGCGCCACCTACCGACGAGAAGATGCGCGTGTCGCTCTATGCGATCGCGGGCATCCGTACCAGGGACACCATCGTGATCCCAGTCTTCATCAACGGCCAGCGCCTGGAGGCCCTCGTCGACACCGGCTCCTCCCACACCTTCGTCGACACGGCGGTTGCGCGCCGCATCACGCCGCCGTCCGCGTCGGCCAACCTCCGCGTGACGGTCGCCAATGGCGACAAGGTGCCGTGCGCGGCGGGGGCGCGCGGCGTTCCGATGCTCGTGGGTCGGGAGGAGTTCTCCATCACCTTCGGCATCGGCCTCGGCGGGTTCGACTTGGTGGCCGGGCGCCGACTACCGCGCACCCTCGGCACCATCCTGCCGGACCTCGACTCCCTCCGCCCGGCGTTCCGGTGGCGGGGGACGGCGCGTCTTCCGGCGCGGGCTAGGGGCGCCCCACTCGCCGGGATCCGTGGCGCACGCCCACTCCGTCGACGCCGACCCCGATCGGCCCTTCATCGACGACCCGTGCGCGGAGTACGACGACGTCTTCGCCGAGCCGCACGGGCTCCCTCCGTCCCGTCCCTACGACCACAGGATCCACCTCCTGCCAGGGACGGCGCCCGTGGCGGTCCGACCGTACCGCTACCCGCAGCTGCAGAAGGACGAGCTCGCCCGGCAGTGCTCGGCGATGCTGGCGCAGGGGATCATTCGCCCCAGCACGTCGCCATTCTCTGCGCCAGTGCTCCTTGTCAAGAAGGGGGACGACTCCTGGCGCTTCTGCATCGACTACCGCGCCCTCAACGACAAGACATCCCAGGACAAGTTCCCGATCCCGGTCATCGACGAGCTGCTCGACGAGCTCCACGGCGCGTGCTTCTTCACCAAGCTCGACTTGCGCTCCGGGTACCACCAGGTGCGCATGCACCCCGCCGACGTGGAGAAGACGGCGTTCCGGACGCACCACGGCCACTTCGAGTTCTTGGTGATGCCATTCGGCCTCTCCAACGCGCCGGCGACGTTCCAGTCGAGGAGGCCACTTGGGAGCCACTGGAGGACTTCAAGACTCGCTTCCCTGACTTCCAGCTCGAGGACGAGCTGTTTGTCGAGGAGGGGAGAGATGTTATGGCCCAGCCGGCGGCCACCGGGTGAGGGGGGCGCGAGCCCGGGGGGGAGGCGCAGGCCCCGGTGCCCCCGGGCGCCCAAGCCGCCGATCGTCTACCGCCGTCGGATTCGTACTCGTCGTTAGGGTTTTCATATTTGTAATAAATACTTTGGGATTGTTAGGAGAATAATCGGTTTGGCAATCAATCAAAGATTGCCCGGCCTCAAGGGCCAACCCTAATCCTCCCCGCCGCCGCCTCCTCGCTCGCGTGAACGATGACCGCGCAGTGCGTAGCGCGTGAACGCACCGCGCGCGGCATCGTAGCACGCCGCCGCCGCCCTTCCAGCGACCACGGCGCACCAGCGCCGTCGTCGCCCACCGCCTCCACCTCCCACTCACACGTATTCCCTGCGAGAGATCCCCGGTAGGGCTAGGAATCCTACCAGTGCGCGCCCTCCGCGGCTTCCTCGGCCTCACCGGTTAATGCCATAAATTCATCCAGGAGTACAACACGGTGGCACGACCACTCACCCAGCTGCTGAGGAGAGAAGTATTCGTGTGGACGACAGCTGCAGACGAGGCGTTCTCGATCCTGAAACACATTCTGGCGAATGGGCTGACCCTGCAGCTCCTTGACTTCACCGCCCCTTCATCGTCAAATGTGACACCTCCGACAGCGGCTTCAGTGCGGCGCTACATCAAGACACAAGAACAATCGCGTTCTACAGTCGGTCGGTGGTGCTATAGCACATCAAGCTGGTGGCATACGAGTGCGAGATGATCAGGCTCGTTTAGGTCATGCGGCACTGGCAGCCATACGTGTGGGCGCGATCGTTCTTCGTCCGGACTTATCATTACTCCCTCAAGTTCCTTCTCGACTGGCACTTGTCCACCATTCCTCAACACACGTGGGTAAGCAAGCTATTTGGCTATGATTAGAGTGTGGAATTCAACCCTGGCTCTTACAACACCGTGGCGGATGCCATGTCATGGCATGACGATGACACCAGGGCGGCGCACGGCCTGTCGTCCCTAGTGTTCACAAGCACGTTCTGGGCCGAGCTCTTCTCTCTCGCGAGTGTCACACCGCAGCTCAGCACGACCTTCCACCCCATACCGCCGGCAAATCTGAGGTGACAAACCGGATTCTAGGCGTCTATCTTTGATGCTTGGCAGAGGACGTCCCAAAAGCCGGCTCCGTTGGCTCCATGGACCAAATATTGCTACAATACTTTGATCCTACCAGACAGCCTTGCAGACAACGCCACTCAGGGTGATCTACGGCCGCGATCCATCAGCCCTGCTTCCCCATCAGGTTGGTTCAGCACGCGTTCGACGCTCGACAGGTAGCTGATGGACCGAGATGCATTTCTGGCAGAGATCATAGACCGCCTCCTTCACACCCACAACAACAACAGCCACCGCTTCGCTAAGTTTGCGGTGGGGGACTGGGTGTGGTTGCGCCTGCACCAACGCCTAGCAACGGCCATCACTGATAAGTCTTCCGGCAAGCTGGTGCCTCGCTTCTACGGCCCCTACAAGGTGTTGGACAGGGTGGGCGACGTCGCCTATCGTCTCACTCTGCCTCCACATGCCCGCATTCACTGTGTCTTCCATGTGGTGTTCCTCAAGAAGTAAAACGGTGACCCTCCGGCTAAGGTGGTTCCACTGCCGCCCATTCACAATGGTCGTGGTTTTCCAATGCCAGCCAAGGTAAAAAAAAGGCACGCCTCAACCATGGTTCTTGGGAACTGCCGGTCCAGTGGGTGAGGCGTTCTGCAGCAGATGCAACATGGGAGAAGATCGACGAGTTCAAGGAGGCTCACCCGGAGTTCCAGCTCGAGGATGAGCTGTTTTCCGGGGAGGGTGGAAGTGTTGTGAACACCTTTGTGGGGTGTGTCTACAGGAGGCGCAAGAAGAAGACCCCTGCCACCTAGGATTAGAGGTGGATTAGTTGGATAAGATTAGCACTAGCTACAATTTAGGATGTTTGTTAGGTGTCAGCAGCATATAAGCATAGCTAGAGAGATTTGTTAGGCAAACAGAGATTAGATAATTGAGATTCAGAGCCTCATGCGGGAGGGAGAATCGGCTAATCTTCCTGCTGACTTGGTTGAGATTTGCTAGAAGATTCATCAATAAAGCTAATCTATATCTAGCCCACATCACAATCGTATACACCAAATACACATGCGAGACAGAAATGGCACGTCTCTATATAAATGATCCGTGCAGTATCTAATATAATTAACCTATGTTACTGCTACAAATGAGTTCCGAAAGAAAGAAATAATCCATTGCTCATTATGTTGCAGGTGTACTGTGGAATCTTCTATACTCAAACAGTACATCAGCAAGCCGGATAAGCTTACAATATGATGGATGTACCATCTGCGATTAAATCCTTCATCACCCTGTTGAAAAAGGAGATACAAGTCCTCATCAGCATCGAGTTCTTAGTCGCACTTGCCACAGTGATGTTCCTTGTGATGTTTCTCATGGACATTTACCGCTTCCAGTTTCGCAGATCGACCATAACCACCATCATGGTGGTCATTAATGGTCTGTCTGCTCAGATAGTGGCATATCTCATGGGGGCCATGAATTCGGCAGGTTTCTATAGTCAGCTATTTCCAGTCTGGTCCGTTGTGATGTTGAGCTTCCGTGATAGCATTGATTATCTCTCTGGGTACAGCATCATGGACCATGAGCATAATGTCAAGGAGCTGCCAAATGTGATTATCTTTATTGGAGAATTTTTCTTCGAAAACCTTTTCATGCGTGGCTTGGAGTTCGCAGATCCAATCTGGTGGCTCTTCACCATCCCGCAACTGAGGAGCATGTACCGGTCTTTCGCACATCGCAAGGCTATGAAATCCCTGTGGCATGGCCGGAGCTCAGAGTTCCTCCCAGACTACCTCTACAAGGGAGCGTACGACCTATGCGATGGAAGCAATAACTTGAACAACACTCTAAAGCACCTGGTTTATGGAGAGCAGAGGCAGAAGACTTATATAAAGCAGCCTCAATATGTTCTACAGCTTCATGACACCAATCATGAGTCACTCATCACACTGAGAAAGATTTGGGAATCTTCCAGGCCGCTTTTGAACTCTGGCAGTAGTTGCAGATACAAGGACATGAGCCTGGCCTTCACACTGTCGAGGCTGCTTCGTTGTAGGCTTGAAGATGTACCGCTGCACTCAGAAAGCATTGCCATGACACGACACCTAATTACTTCAGAGCTTCTTGGTGATCAACATGCAGAGCGAGATGTGGAGGTAGTGCAAGCAGCAGGGAGGGCATTCCAAATCCTGGACCTGGAGATTGCATTTGTCAGAGATTACTTTTACACTTTCTACCCTATGGTTTTTTGGCGAGGGCTTTCCTCCATCTCATTTATCCTCCTCCAGTCCACCATAACCTCTGCTGTAGTCCTCTGGCTAGCTGTAAGCATCATCTGGGTCAACGGCGATGATGGGCGACGCAATGTTCATGTTATCACCCCATGTGTATTCTTGTTCTTAGTCATGTTCAAGGAAGTCTGGGAGATGGTGACATACCTGCTATCAAACTGGACAAGATTACTCTTTGTCTGTAAGTACGTGCAGAGTCAATGCTGGTGCCTCAGGAATGCGGCTCTCACTGAGAATTTAACAAGATTACTTTTCACCTCTAAAATTGTTGACCCATGGCACGGACAGATCGACCAGTACCAGTTCTTACAGTCATGTACTTACAAGCCAACTTTCTGGAAACTGGCCCACATTGTTACATTAGGAGTGACTCCAGATAAATCTGATGGGAAAAAATCTGGTAGTGCCATCAAGATCCCTGAATGTGTAAAGGCCGCAGTCCTTCAGGAGCTCCATTTCCTGGATTTAAGCAACATCGCCAGCTACCAGCTGCCCATATACCCTGGACGCCCACTACCTAGATACTCACTCGACAAGTTCTATAAGTATGAATGGGTCTTCCATCTTCACACATGTTCTCAGGTGATTTTAGTGTGGCACATCGCAACCAGCGTCTGTGAGATAAAGCTTGCGCTAGACAATCACATTGAGTTAAGCAAACCTGGGTTTTTCCACTGCATCTGGTCATGCCTGAAAAAACTGGGCAGCTGCTCTTCCCAGCCATTCCTTCTTGATGAGAATATCCTTCAGGGAGGCCGACTCCAGGCAAACTACCGCATTGCCAACAGCTTGTCGCGGTACTGTGCATATCTGCAGGCCTTTCAGTCTGAACTGTTACCAGATAGTTTTATGGTGCCTCAAATGGTCTTTGAGAAAACTTTACAATATGCTTGCGAGAAACTCAAGGATTGTGACTCAACACAGGGTAGGTATGATACTCTGAAAGCAATAGCGCAGGAAATAGTGCAGGACAGTGAGGATGGGAAGCTGAGTATGAACATAGTGGAGCAAGGCTCTATATTAGCCAATGACCTGATTGAGCAAGAGAGTGAAGAAAAGCGTTGGGAGATTCTGGCTAGAGTGTGGGCTGTCTTAGTTGTGCACATTGCCCCCAGTTGGAATGCAGAAGCACACAAACACAATCTCAAGTATGGAGGTGAGTTCATAACCCTCATCTGGGCATTGCTTTGGCACTGTGGCATTGAGAAGAGTAGCCTGTGGCATGAGGGTAATGCATTCGAAAGCAATGCTCAAGCACCTCAGGAAGATAGTAGTGAAACCAGAAACCGTCAGTTCAGTCAGGAACAAGCTGGTGAGGGTGGGATGGAGACTTCCAGAGAGGCAGAGACAAGCAATTTTGGAACAGACGTAGCACAGGTAGCCCAATTGGAGAATGAAGCACAGAACAACAACATACATCACGAAAACAAATCTGAAATTAGAAACACTCAGTTTGTTCAGGAACAAGCTAATGAGGATGGGATTGAGACCTCTAAGCCTGCTGAGCAACCCCTAAAGGAGAGTGAAACTAAGAATGACATTCCTCAGGAAGAAACAGGAAACCCTCAATTTGTTCAGGCAGAAGCTTATGAGGATGGGATTGAGATCTGTGAAGAGTCTGTGAGTAGAAACTCTAGAATCGGTACAGTGGAACAAGCCCAAAGGGAGAGCGAAGAAAAGAACAGCATACCTCAGAGTGGCATCACAAATTAGCATGCCTGGTACCATGGTGAATGCATGCTTATGGAGGTCTTCCATCAACATCTCAGAACAGCACCACAAATTAGCATTCCTGGTATCTACATGCAGTATGGTAAGGTAATTGTTTTTTCCCAAAGCAAACATGGGTAGATTCAGTTTGCGGCTAATGAGATATCTGGGTTTCATGTAAGCAAAAGTGATAATACTTGGACAAGTTCATTGCGTCAGCTGGAAGGACAACGCCTTCAGTTGTAAAAATATGTGTGCAAGACTACGGTTTGGGTCTCAATTCAGTATTGTCTGCAAGATGCTACAGTGGTATCTGTGGCCATTTTTGTTTGCCATGTGTTTGAGAGAAGCCTATGACTGTACTGCATTTACTAGCTCCTCTTTTTGTCATATGCAGGATAAACTACAGTTGGAAGTAGTGTGTTATGAAATCTATTGAGAGAAAATTTTAATTAGCATCCTCTGTGACCATTTGGTGTTACCATGGCCACAGGTACTAGTAGTGATTAGTGATCCGCACAGAACAAGCTTAATCATTCATCTGCTACTAACAGGGGCAGCCGGGCAGAGCACAGTATGTTAGCTGCCCTGCCCCCAAGCTCCTGAATCTGAATTTCTGCACGGTTTTGTTGCGCCGGAATTAGCTAGATTCTACCAATTATCTAAAAATTTCACTACCTGACCACCTCCCAATGTTGAGTACTAGCTTTATCCATCTAGCCCACTTCCCCAATCTGTGTTTAATTTCCATGAACCCGTTGGGCATCAACTAAGGTTATCCATTGCGCTCTCACTACGAATGGCATCGACATACCTCGATCCATGACGGAAGAAAGCCTCGCGGGCCGATTCCCTCCCGCGGGACGCGCCCTCACCGGAGGGCGGGAGCAACAACGGACCACCTCCGCCCCTGCGCTGCGTGCTGCACCGATGTCGCCCTCGTCGCCTCCATCATCCGCCTGCAACTCCTCACGCAGGGCGAGCCAGCCGACGGGCCGTACACCCGGAGCGACTGCATTAAGAGAGTCGTAAAAGTTTCGTTGCCACGATTTTCCAAAAATAAATGGTCGAATCAAAATGGTTGAGAAATTTAGATCTGCCGCTGTGGTTATGGTGCAGGTGCAGGAGTTCCTTCCGCCGTAGGGCATAGCGTTTGGGAAACACCAACGGTCGACAGTACAGGGTCGGTGGGGCCGGGCCCCGACGCCGCGGCCCACGGCGTCAGAAAATCCTAGCGTCGTGGGCCACAGCGTCAGGACAATGGCGCCGTGGGCCGCGGCGGCAGCGCAGGCATATATAAGAAGCCGAGCCCCTAGCGCCGGCCCCTCACTCCTCCCTCCGAATCTTCGACTTTCAACCCTTCGGAGCACTTGTGGGGGACGTTTCTAAATTTAGTCCAGTTTGGTTAGCTAGTTTAGTTAGTTAGTTTAGAGCGACTCCAAGAGACTAGCTAAAATGACTTGTCTAGCTAAATTTTGGAAAAAATCTCAAAAAACATTCTTCCAACAGACTAGCTATCTACCCAAATAGCTATCCTAACTAGCTAAATTCGTTGCCCCCCTAGCTATCTTTGGCTAGTGGCAGGTGACTAGCTATCCTGATTTTCATGAGGATGGCAGGCGGGACCCACAGGCGGGGGAGATATGCATAGTTTAATTTAGAGAGGTTGTTGGATGTCAACCACTTTTTCTAGCTATTTCATTTTACATGCTAGCTAAATCAGGATTTTAGCTAGTGATTTTTAAAGAGGCTCTTGGAGTTGCTCTTAGTTAACTTTGATTAGTTAGTTAACTTAGATTAGTTAGTCTAATTAAATTAGTTTAGTTTAGAAATTTAATTAAGTTAAGCTCGTTTAGTTCAATTTAGTTTAGAAATACGTTTAAATTCACATAATTTGTTTAATTTATTTTAAATTTGTGAAAATGGTTATAATTAACATAATTACATTAAATTGTTATAGAATTTGTAGAGAATTATTTAAATTAATTTGTTTAAATTTGTTTTAAGTTTCTAGGAAATAGTTATAATTGACACAATTTGATTAAATTGCTACAAAATTTGTAGAAAATTATTTAAATTCACATAATTCGTTTAAATTTATTTTAACAGAAAACGGTTGTAATTGATGTAATTTGATTAAATTGCTATAACATTCGTAGAAAATTATTTAATTCACATGTTTAAATTTGTTTTAAACTTCTAGGAAAACTGTTATAATTGACATAATTTGATTAAATTGCTATAAAATTTGTAGAAATTTATTTAAATTCACATAATTCATTTAAATTTGTTTTCAACTTCTAGGAAATGGTAATTGACATAATTTGATTAAATTACTATAAAATTCGTAGAAAATAATTTAAATTCACATAATTTGTTTAAATTTGTTTTAAACTTCTAGTAAAATTAGTATAATTGGAAAAAATGATTAAATTACGGTTTTTTGCAGTTATGGCTACACCGCTGGAGTACGTATGGCCGGAGTTGTTCGATGGGGCGGTGGACCGGCACCACCGTCGTACGTGTCGGCTGTTCTCGGCGGTCCGCTCGGTACGATACGTCGCCGGACGACCCGCACGTTGCTGCTGATACACCCGCGGTGGATTCCGTAGTGCATAATTCATATTTATTCTTTTTTCTGTTTTTTACAATAGTAATTGCGTTGAGTAAATTAATATTTTTCAGGCTACGCACTGCAAGACTTCTCCCTGTTTGCGCGGTTGGTCAAGGGGGATAGGCTACGAGGTGAGGTTCCCCGGGCGGAGCGGTTGACGCGGTTCAACTACGACGCCCTGCTGATCGTCGCGTTCATGGACCGGTGGCGACCACAGACGCACACGTTCCACTTCCTCGTCGGCGAGATGACTCTCAGTATGGAGGACCCCGCGATGTTGGGAGGACTGCCGTGTGCTGGGCAGGTGATGGGGCCGATCGACATCCCCGTGACGTGGCAGGCTGACTTCCTTGCTCAGTTTGTGAACGTTCCTCGGAATGATCACGCGCCTGCGCCGTACGTGCCCTTCGTCGACACCCACGGGCCCACCTAGACTTGGATCCAGCAGTTCAGCGTTCGTGATTCTAACTCTTATTTTCAACGTTTGTATGCATTTTAAACGAATGTGAGGACGGACCTTTGTGTGTGTGCGGGCTGACTACATGGCGGACGATGCCGACGACCAGACGTCAGACAGGTTTTTGGAGGTCTATCTGCTCTGGCTGTTCGGGTGGGTGTTGTTCTGCGAGTCAGCAGGAGACTCCGTGTCGCGGTGCATGATCCCCTGGCTCAGAGGATCACCGACGCACCCCTCGAGCAGATGCCCCAGATCAGCTGGAGCAGCGCTGTTCTGGTAGCTACGTACAGGGTGTTGTGTTCGGCAGTGACGAGGCCGATGAGTAGGGAGGCGATCCTCCTGGGGTGCCCTCTCCTGCTCCATATGTGGATCCATGAGCGGTTCGACATCGGTCAGCCCAGGACGAACCTCTCGGAGTACGAACCGGCGGCCGACGGCACCGACCCAGCGGACCTCCCCAGCATGGGTTCTCTGTGGTGTCTCCGGAAGGTAATGACCTCCCTTTACGTGATTGTTGACGGTATATGTTCGTGTTAAAGTTCAAGTAGACTTGCAAGTGGACAAGTCTCATGTCGTAGTCAAGGGACCCTTCTTCCCTCGAGTGGTGAACCCAAGGTATCGAATTTGTGGAACAATGTGTAACACAAGATCCAATCTATTAAGCGGAAAACACTTTGATCTTGAAAAGGGGTTTTGCATCTAATCTATGGAAGAACCATAAAACGCATCTAATCTACTGAACACCGGAGGTAGCAAGAGAAAGAGAAATAAAACCAATCTAGAGATTGGATTGGGTCTTTTGTTGAAGTTCCAAAGCAAAAAGAATAAAGCAAACGAATCTCATAACTAGCCTCTTTAAATTGTGGCTTTCGTTCCAACTCCGAAAACGCCCGCCTTTCAGAGCCACCGTTCTGTCACAACTGTAAGTGCAATCAAGCCCTATGAGGGTTTTGGTGATGTTGACCACACAATTAAAGAGCTAATAAGCCTTTGAGTTTGTTGTGCAGCATAAAGTTATTATCACAGGTGCAAAAGATTGATTGGAGACCCCTCAACTTGTTACAAAAAGGATGCCTATGCTACTTGGCGGAGTTTATTTATTTTATCTTTTGAATTTGAGTATAGGACAATCCGTACTATCAAGAGGGATACTAATGGTGAGTTAGGGTGGTTTCAAGTGCTCATAATCCATCTTTCCTAAACCTTAATCCTCACCCCAAGGGTAGTAACCTGCAGCTGTTTTGCTCCTGCTGGTTGCTGTTCGGAGGTTCCGAAGATTTTCTCGGAGGTTTCGACCGTACGGGCTACAGTCTGTAGAGTTTTCAAAAGTCGGAAGTTCCGAGATTTTTCTCGGAGGTTCCGAACTCTGGAATATAGTCGTTACTGTTCTGGATCTGGGGGTATTTATACCCCACAGTCCCCCAACGGTTATCTTCTTCCTCCCCCTACGCAGAACGCCGTTCCTTGCTGTTTTCTCTCACCTTGCTTTCACTCCTAACCTACTCTCTTCCAAATCCTTGCCTAGCATTGATTGAGAGTGGATTCTTGAAGTGAGTTAGTGAGCCAATCACTTCTCCCTTGGTACTTGAGCACTTGGAAGAACCCTAGCAAGCTTGGTGGGTCTATTACTCTTGGAGCTTTGCTCCTAGACGGATAGAGGTTCTTGGAAGCTCTCCAAATCGATTTGTGGAAGCTCCAAGGTGTTTGTATTACCCTTTGTGATTCTAGTGGAAAGCCTCCACCTATTACCCAAAGTGATAAGTGTGAGAGAGGAGTTGACCTTTGTGGTCCCGAGCCTTTTGTGGCCCTCCTCAACAACGTGGACGTAAGCAAGCCTTTGTGGCGAGCTGAACCACGGGATAAATCTTTGTCTCATGCGTGCTCTCGTTTACTTACTTGTTCTTGCTTGTGCTTGACTAGATCCATTAGGGTTTGCTCCCGATCTACTTTGTGGTGCCTTCCTAGCTTGTACTTTGCTTAGAAATCTTCTTGCTAGGTCCTAAGTACCTCCTAGAATTTAGTAGATCTGGTTTTCATCAAGTTCCTCGCAGCTATAGCTATTTATGTTCTGTTCTAACAGCTGACGGAAGTTCTGAGTTTATTCTCGGAGGCTGCCTCGTTCGGAGGTTCCGAGAATAATCTCGGAGGTTCCGAGGTCTGACAGTGTTTTCGCAGAAAAAATTTAAATTCTGTGTGCACGCCTATTCACCCCCCCTCTAGGCCACATTGCCTCGATCCTTTCAATTGGTATCAGAGCGGGTCATCCTCGTAAACACCTAACCGTGTGAGGATATGGCAAGTGATGATGACAAGCACGAAGAAGAGCAGTTTGAAGACATACCAAGCGAGGCTGAAAGTGATGCCTCGGAAGTGGGCGATACATCAGCTCAAGAGAAGTTCGAAAAGCTTAAAAAGGCTGTGAAGGAAAGCTCCAAGGAAGGAAGCAAGAAAAGCAAGAAAGAGAACAAGAAAAAGGAAGAAGAAGAAGAAGAAAAGAAGAAAGAAGACAGCAAGCAAGAAAAGAAGAAGAAGAGAAAGAAAGAAGAAAAGAAGAGAAGAAAAAGAACACCTTCACCATCTCCATCACCATCCTCGTCATCCTCATCGTCGTCCTCATCTAGTGAGAATGGAGATGATGATTATGAGTACTACGGCACAAGAATTCCCAAGCGAACAATCAAGCCAAAGTCGAAGCCCAAAGCAAAGAATGACTACAAAAGCGTATCCTTTAACTATGATTCTTTGGATGTCAAATCCAAGGATGAAGTGACTATTCCCGTTGGCAAATTACCCCAATTCGATGGGACTAACTTTTCCAAATGGAAGCACATGATGAAAGCTTATTTAATTGGCTTAAGCTTGGAATTGTGGAATATTGTGTGTGTAGGTTTTGAAGATCCCAAGGACTTTAGGAACCTCACTCCAATTGATCGTCACAACATTAGAAGGAATGGTCAAGCTACAAGTATACTTCTTAGTGCCTTGAATGCCCAAGAGTATAACCGTGTTAGTGGACTTGAGATTGCCAAGGAGATTTGGGACATTCTCCACATTGCACATGAGGGTGTTGACAAGGTCAAGAAATCTAAGATCAACATATTGATGGCCGAGCTCAATAGATTTACTATCTTTGATGGAGAGGGGCCACAAGAGATGTTTGATAGGTTGATGGTCATTGTTGGAAAGATAAGAGGTCTAGGTGGTGATGAGCTAGATGACCACTTTGTTGTGAAGGTGATGTTGGAGGCTTTTGCACCAAGGAATCCCACTCTAGTCACCTTGATTAGAGAGAAGAAAAGGTTTGAGGAACTCTCTCCAAATGATGTTCTTGGAAGAATTCTTACACACGAGCTCATGCACAAGGAAATTCAACATAGAAAGAAGATTGGGGAGTTGGAGGCTAAGTTAAACAACTTGAAGGTTAAAGAGGTTGCTCTCCATTCCCACAAGTCAAGCAAACCCTCCTCTTCATCCAAGCACACTACTTCTTCCAAGCCTCTCAAGTCAAAATCCAAAAAGGTGGAAGTAGAGAGCTCCACAAGTGATTCAAGCGAAGATGAAGATGAAGGCTTTCATGTTGAGATTGGGGACATGGCCTTGTTCATGAAGACCTACAAGAGAGGATTAAAGAAGTAAGGGTACAAGTTTGCCAAAAGGAAGTTTCCCAACAAGAAAAAGAGAACTTGCTACAATTGTGGAAGTACCGAGCACTTCATTGCTGATTGCCCTAATGAGAAGAGAGAAAACAGAAATGAAAAGGGTAAAGGGAGCTACAAGAAAGATCAAAAACCACACTACAAGAGAAGACACTATGGTGGTGAAGCCCACATTGGTCATGAATGGAATTCCGGGGATGAAAGCTCTAGTGAAGAGGAAGGGAAGAAAATTGCAACCGTGGCTATCAAGAAGCTTCCCTCCACCTCAAGATTGTTCAACAATTTGACCGATGATGAAGAGAGCACATCCATTCATTGTCTCATGGCCAAGGGTGAGAAGGTAAAAACTGCCCCAAAACCCTTTCCTCAACCTAGTGATGAGTCGGAAATGGACTCTAGTGATGATACTAGTGATGAAGAAGCTAACCAACTTGTTCGTGAAATGGATGAATCTAGAGATTTTATGGCTAAGCTAATAGTTGAACTAGAGAAAAGCCAAGACACCATTATCTCCGATAGAAGTGAGATTAAGGCTTTGCGTTTGGAAGTCAACCAAGCAAAGAGTGTCGTAGCTACTCTTAAGGAGGACCTTACTGTCACTCAAGCTCAATGTAACTCTCTCAAGTTGAGGAATGAAGAGCTTGAGGAGCAATATAGCCTCCTTTGGAGTAGCACCTCACATCCCTCGAAGGTAAAAGGCAATTCTAGTGCTTCTACTAGCAAGGGCTGTGATAGATGTTATCATATTGATATTGAATCCTATGCCACTAACCTTGCTAACATGGAAGCTTTAAAGAAAGAAATTGCTAGGTTGAACTCAATCATAGCTAGAGGATGCATGGGTGAAGAAAACAAAAGGCCAAGATTCACCAAGAGGAAAGTGTTAGAGAAGAGCAAGAATCCAGGCTTTGGATACATTGAAGGTGGCAAGACCAATGAAAGAAAAATCATCAAAGAAAAAGAATGCCTTGAATTCAAGAGCTCGGATTTCGTTCTCCCGCACCCGGAGGTTCCGACCTCCAAGCCCGGAGGTTCCGGAGTCTGGAAGCCTCGAGCAGCTCAGACAGTCCAACTCGGAGGTTCCGAGAAAATTCTCGGAAGTTCCGGGGACTGTAAAGACAAGACAAAGAAAAGGAGCAAGACTCAGAAGCAGCATGGTTCCAGGACCTCTAACACTTGTTTGCAGGTTGAAAATCATCCAATGGTTCCTAGAAGAAACTTGAGTCCCAACAAGAGCAAAGCCCATGCATCTAGAGACATACCCCCTAGCTATGTGTTGAGACGCAACAATGTTGGTAAAGTTGTTGCCACGTATGTTGGAAATGAGTCCAACATATATGTGAAAAGATCACTATGGGTTCCAAAAGTTTTGGTTACTAACGTGGAAGGCCCCAAGTCAAATTGGGGACCTAAAAGAAGGAACTAAATTGTTTTGTAGGCATACTCCTCCGGTGGATCAAGTTGGGTGCTTGATAGCGGATGTACACATCATTTGACCGGAGAAAAGAGTATGTTCTCATCCTATCTCCATTTGGAAGGACCAAGGGAAACCATTGCATATGGAGGGGATACAAAAGGAGAAGTCATCGGTGTAGGTGATATTCCTATATCTCAAAATTACTCAATTACAAATGTTCTTCATGTTAATCCATTGGGGTACAATCTATTATCGGTTTCACAACTTAGTGAGATTGGTTTTGATTGCCACTTCACGGATAAGGATGTGTCCATCATAAAAAGGGAGGATTCCTCTATTGTCCTCACGGGTCGCTTGAGGGGGGGGGGCTTTACCTAGTTGATCTCAACAAAAGTAAAGTTTCTCCCAAGACTTGTCTAGTGGCAAAATCTAGCATGGGTTGGCTTTGGCATCGTCGTCTAGCCCATGTTGGCATGAGGAACTTGGCCAAACTTTTGAAAGATGAACACATCCTTGGACTAACAAATGTACATTTTGAGAAAGATAGGATTTGCAAAGCATGCCAAGCCGGAAAGCAAGTAGGAGCACCTCACCCACCAAATAGCATCCTCACTACTTCAAGCCCATTGGAGCTCATCCACATGGATCTATTTGGACCGGTGGCCTGCATAAGCATTGGCGGTAACAAATATGGCTTAGTTATTGTTGATGATTATTCTCGCTTCACGTGGGTGTTCTTTGTGTTTGATAAGAGTGAAGTGCAAGGAAAGGTGAAGACCTTCATTAGAAGAGCACAAAGGGAATTCGGGCTACCAATCAAGAAAGTGAGAAGTGATAATGGCTCGGAGTTCCGGAACACCTATGTTGAAGAATTTCTTGATGAAGAGGGCATCAAGCATGAATTTTCAGCACCTTATACCCCTCAACAAAATGGGGTGGTTGAAAGGAAGAATAGAACTCTTATCGAGATGGCAAGAACCATGTTGGATGAGTACAAGACTCAAGACATCTTTTGGGCCGAAGCTATCAACACGGCTTGCCATGCAATCAACCGCCTCTATCTTCACAAATTTCACAAGAAGACCTCCTATGAGCTTATTACCGGTAAAAAGCCCAAGGTGTCTTACTTTAGAGTGTTTGGGTGCAAATGTTTCATTCTAAACAAGAGGCCCCGAACCTCTAAGTTTGCACCAAAGGTTGACGAAGGATTTCTTCTTGGTTATGGTCCAAATGAGCATGCTTATCGAGTCTTCAATCTAACCACCGGGAGGATTGAAGTCACGGTAGATTTGACCTTTGATGAATCTAATGGCTCTCAAGTAGAGCAAGTTGATTTGAATGTTGTAGGTAAAGAGAAGCCATCTTGTGAAGCAATCAAGCAATTGGCCATAGGTGATGTTAGACCAGTTGAAGCACAAGAGGAAGATGAAAACCAAGCACAAGCTTCAACACCACTCGAAGGGCCAGAAGCCACTGGTTCAGGAGCAGTGCAGACTTCGGAGGTTCCGAGAATTTCCTCGGAGGTTCCGGGAACTGGCACTGGAATCCAACCTCCGATAAATTCTCCGGAGGTTCCGGGGTCTGGAAGTTCAACACCACAAGACACCCTGAACCAGCAGATTGATCAGCAAGGAGATGTCCAAGCAAGTACATCTGAGCCCCAAGCTGATGAAGATGATGAAGATCAACCCCTACACCAACCTCTTGGACCATCACATCCTCGTGTACATCAAGTCATTCAACGGGATCATCCCGTTGACAATATTTTTGGGAGCATAAGGAGAGGGGTAACAACACGATCTCGTCTTAAGAATTTTTGTGCATTTTACTCGTTTGTTTCCCCTCTTGAACCAAACAAGGTAGAGCAAGCTCTCGAGGATCCGGATTGGGTGGTGGCTATGCAAGAGGAGTTGAACAACTTCGAAAGAAACCAAGTGTGGGAGTTGGTGGAGAGACCAAACACAAACATCATTGGCACAAAATGGGTCTTTCGGAACAAGCAAGATGAGTTTGGTGTTGTGACTAGGAACAAAGCAAGATTGGTTGCTCAAGGATACACCCAAGTTGAAGGGCTAGACTTTGGAGAAACATATGCACCGGTAGCAAGACTTGAAGCAATTCGATTTCTACTAGCTTTCGCTGCCCATCATGACTTCAAGCTCTATCAAATGGATGTCAAGAGTGCATTTCTAAATGGACCACTCTCCGAAGAAGTATATGTTAAGCAACCACCGGGTTTTGAAGATCCCAAGCGTCCTAATCATGTCTACAAACTCCATAAGGCGCTCTATGGGCTAAAGCAAGCACCAAGAGCATGGTATGAATGCCTTAAGGATTTCTTGCTTAAGCAAGGCTTTGAGATAGGCAAAGCCGATGCTACTCTCTTTACTAGAAAAGTTGATGGTCATATTTTTGTGTGCCAAATATATGTCGATGACATAATATTTGGTAGTACTAATGAAACTTTTTGTGAAGAGTTTAGTAGGGTGATGACAAAGAGGTTTGAAATGTCCATGATGGGTGAGCTCAAGTTCTTTCTTGGATTTCAAATCAAACAAGCTAAAGAAGGGACGTTCATATGTCAAACCAAGTATACAAGGGATATGTTAAAGAAGTTTGACATGGACAAGGCAAATCCCATCAAGACTCCAATGCCTACCAATGGACACATGGACCTCAATGAAGAAGGGAAATCCGTGGATCAAAAGGTATATCGCTCCATGATCGGCTCTCTTCTTTACTTATGTGCATCTAGGCCGGATATTATGCTTAGTGTGTGCATGTGTGCTAGATTTCAAGCTAACCCGAAAGAGTGCCATCTCATGGCCGTAAAGAGAATCTTGAGATATCTAGTGCATACCCCTAACCTTGGCTTGTGGTATCCTAAGGGCTCCACTTTCGATCTACTTGGCTATTCGGATTCCGATTATGCCGGTTGTAAAGTAGATAGAAAGAGCACATCGGGGACTTGCCAATTCCTTGGTAGGTCTCTAGTGTCTTGGAGTTATAAAAAGCAAAACTCAGTAGCCCTTTCCACCACCGAGGCCGAGTATGTTGCAGCCGGCGCATGTTGTGCTCAACTACTTTGGATGAAGCAAACCTTAAAAGATTACGGATGTCACTTTTCCCATATCCCACTTTTGTGTGACAATGAAAGTGCCATAAAGCTTGCAAACAACCCCGTAAGCCATTCTCGCACAAAACATATAGACATCCGTCATCACTTCTTGAGAGACCACGAAGCCAAAGGAGATATCGTTTTAAGTCATGTGAGCACCGACAAGCAACTAGCCGATATCTTCACTAAACCTCTCGATGAGTCAAGGTTTTGTAGTTTAAGGAATGAACTAAATATTCTTGATTCTCGTTGCGTGGTTTGATCTCTAGCATGCCATAATTGTCTGCTTCTATCTGTTAGTTTTCTCTGAAAAATTTGTTTGGAAAATGTGTGTGAAAACTCTACCTTAAAGGTTTTTCAAAATCTATTTTCTTATCCCTAACTTGTCTTAAGTGGCTATAGTTGTGTGTGTGAATGCTTGTTTTCTAGCCACTTGAGTCAAGGGTACCATGACCTAAGAATCTCAGTAGATAGAAAGTTCAAAATCTCAAAAGGAGTAGAAGTTAACTCTCTGGAATTCAAACTTCGGAAGCTCCGAGAAAATCTTTGGAGGCTCCGGGCCTCAGAAGTTCTGAGAAAATCCTCGGAAGCTCCAATCTTTACAGACTTAGCGCTCAGTCTCAACCGAAGGGGAGTTAAAGGGAATAAAGCATCTTCGAAGAATATTCTTTCTACCTAGGGTAAACTCATCGTTCCCCTTTCACCGCGGTCAACCCTCTCAGATCCACTTTCACCGCTTCCCTCTCTCTCCCGACGTGAAACCGCAACACACCATCTTTCTCCACCGCCTCACCGCCGCCGCTTCCCTCGCCGCCGGTGACCACATCTCTTGCGGGCTACCCGTGTGAAGCCGTGCCGCATTCCTCGTTCGTGGGTCGCCGCTGGGGAGCATCAAGGAAGGGTTCGCTCGGATCCCGTACAGAGAAGAAGAAGAAGGCTTCAATCCGCACCTTCTCCTGTCGATTCTCTGGCGTGAACAAGCTTTGAAGATCTTCGTCTTCCATCTCCTTGATTCCAATCAAGGTAATCAGAGGCCTCACTCTAACCCTAACCCTAGTTCCTAGATCTACATGTTGTTAGGGTTCTAAATCTTGGAATTCGTAGAATGCTGCCTGTTTATCCCTGTCCTGTTTTCCTGTGATGCAAGAGAAGCTTAGGTTTAGTTGAAAGTTGAATCAAATTTCAGAATGCAGTAAGGTTGACAGGGGCTCGGAGGTTCCGAGAAAATTCTCAGAAGTTCCGAACCCTGTGACCCACTGTAGGCTGACCTTGATTCAAAGTTCCACTGAACTTCACTTCACCTGTAACACTCCTTCTCACTGTCCTAGGTAAATTCAATCATGTTTGCTTCCTTGGTTAAAATTCAGTTGAAAGTTGAATCAACAAACTGTCCTCTGTCAGTACACTGACTTCGGAGGTTCTGAGAATTTTTCCGGAGGCTCCAACTCCTGGAGGTTCCGAAACTTTCTCGGAGGTTCGGTGTCTGTACTAACAAGTGACAGTCTGTGATTCAAAATTCCACTGAAAATTGATCAATTGAACATCATGCCTATCTTGATCCTCTGTTCTTGTCAGTCCTGATCCCACTCTTATCTGCTGCTCATATTTCTTCCTGACAGATGTCTGGCACTCCTGTTGACAAGACTTACACCAAGAGGCAGAGGCCACCCTTTGAGACACCTGCTGGTGAAAGAGCCTTCAAGTTAGCAGCAAGAGCAGCAGCTGGTGGCACTGGCAGCAGAGGAAAGGCCACCCCTAGGAGGGGCAAAGGTGGTAGTCTGTCAGGAGGGAGAGGATCTGGGTCTATTGCCCATGTGGAGGACAATGGAGGGACTGAAGGCAAGACCATCCCTATAGAGCTGGAAGATGACATGCCCTTAGGAGAAATAGACTCAACTTATCTCAAATACCACAAGGGGTTGCTCAAAAGACATCCTCCAACCAAGTATGACAACTCTGTGTATATTGAGCACACTAACTATGATGGAGCAGGGTTCTTGGTCAAGAAAGCTAGAGAGGAAAATCCTTATGTGAACCCCAAGATGGCAGCTATAGATTATAGATTTTGGTCTGTCTTCCACTTCAAGTTCTATGAAACTGTCCTTAACACCAAGATGAAGCTGATCAAGATGAAGTGGATCGACTTTACCCATCTGGAGGCAGCAGAGGAACCCGTCAAGGAAGAGGTGCTTGATTTGGTGGACAAATATAAGATGAGAGACATCATGAGCTTCAAATATGATTGGAACATAGAGGTCTTAGCTCAGTTTCATGCTACCTTCTTTCATGAAGACAACAAGGAGACCATCCACTGGATGACAGAAGGGGTGCATTACAAGATTGATTTTGTCACTTTTGCTAGGCTGTTTGGGTTCAGCAAGGAGGACAGGGAGGCTGACATTATCCACTTTGAGGCCCATATGAACCCCAACAAGATTGCTGCAACATATGAGTATGAGGAGTTGGCTGATGGCTCTACCACTGCTCTGAAATCAGTGTATTATGTGCTCAACAACATGTTTAGGGAAACCATATATCCAAAAGGGGACAGCGACTCAACCAGCCTTAGGAGATTTGCACCAAATCTGCTGGCTAGGCTGCTGCCTGGAGCTAGGCCATTCTCTGTGAGCAGATTCATCTGGTACATCTTGGTAGAGGTGACAGAGAGCGGGAAATGCAATCTGCCATATGCTCCATACCTTATGTACATGATAGAGATGGTTTCTGGGGTCAGCTACAAGAAAGACGTTGAGCACGCCTCCTATCAAGTGAAGCAGTGGCAGCATCAGAAGAAGCAGCATATTGTGGAGGAGCACATTCTCAAGAAGGCCAGCACCAAGCCACCCAAATCTGGTCCAGCAGTAGGAGAAGAAGGACCCATCAAGGCTCCCATGCCTGCTGGTCTGCATAAGCTGAGAGGGATGGTTAGGGACACCTGGAGGTACTGCAGATGGACTTCCCATCAGCTTTTTGAGCTCAGGGAGGATATGAACAGATTGCTAAAGCACCAGGGGCTGTCCTTCGATGCCATGCACCATCCTCCTCCTCTCTTTCCTGACTTTCCAGAGTACACTACTAGTGAGGATGAGGGTGAGAAGGAGCCTGCTAGTCCCATGACTGAGGATACTCCTGCTGCTCACTTTGATGGAGATGAAGAAGATGATGAGCCACTAGGTGCTAAAATGGCCAGGCTGAGGAAAGAGACTGCTGGTAAGAAGGCTATGGGATCCTCATCTGGTGCTAGACTCAGAAGGAAGGCCACTGCTGGCAGACCTGTCAGAAGGCCCATAGATCTGTCCTCATCTGGTTCTGACCTTGGTTCTGACAGCACAGTCCCTGAAGCGGAGGAGGAGGACTCTGACTTCAATGATGAGGAGTGATTTTCCTAGGTTCTGTTCTCACTTACTCTCTTCTTTTCTTTCCTTTTTGTTAAACTGTTGACAAAGGGGGAGAGATGAAGATTGAGAAGCATCTGAAGACCTGGAGCTCCTTCTGGTGGCCTGCTAACCACAAAATTCTTTTGTTCTTTTGGTGAGATGTGAGTGTTAACTATTCTCTCATAAACTCCTGTTGGTTAATTGGTGAACTGCTGTAAAGCTTTTAGCTTGCCTCTGTTGGCAAGCAGGTTCTGGTCATGGTTGTATGGGATTTGGAAAACTTTAAAACCTTGTGTTGGATGTAATAGGGCTAGATGTGTTGGATGCTGTTATCTTTATCTAGCTGCTATTTTCTGGTCATATCTGTTGCTTTGCATGTGTGTTATTGTTGTCTGTTGGAGTATCTGTTGCAGACCTCGGAGGTTCTGAGAATTTTTCCGGAGGCTCCAACCCCTGGAGGTTCCGGAAACTTTCTCGGAGGTTCCGAACTCTGCTAACCGATAACTCTCTGTGTGTTCTCACATGGCATATGCATCACGTATTATCTGCTACACTTCTTTTGCACCCCTCGATGGCTTGAGTACAACTTTCTTGACACTTTTACTCACAATGTATGCAACTTAATTGTCGATTAAGACATCTTTCCCTATTCAGAAGGTACATGCATACATTGAGGGGGAGACTTGTACTCAAATCATCAAAAGCTCAATCTTTCAAATTAAATCGTAAACTTTAATTGGGTTGTCAACATTTACCAAAAAGGGGGAGATTGTAAGTGCAATCAAGCCCTATGAGGGTTTTGGTGATGTTGACCACACAATTAAAGAGCTAATGAGCCTTTGAGTTTGTTGTGCAGCATAAAGTTATTATCACAGGTGCAAAAGATTGATTGGAGACCCCTCAACTTGTTACAAAAAGGATGCCTATGCTACTTGGCGGAGTTTATTTATTTTATCTTTTGAATTTGAGTATAGGACAATCCGTACTATCAAGAGGGATACTAATGGTGAGTTAGGGTGGTTTCAAGTGCTCATAATCCATCTTTCCTAAACCTTAATCATCACCCCAAGTGTAGTAACCTGCAGCTGTTTTGCTCCTGCTGGTTGCTGTTCGGAGGTTCCGAAGATTTTCTCGGAGGTTCCGACCGTACGGGCTACAGTCTGTAGAGTTTTCAAAAGTCGAAAGTTCCGAGATTTTTCTCGGAGGTTCCGAACTCTGGAATATATCCGTTACTGTTCTGGATCTGGGGGTATTTATACCCCACAGTCCCCCAACGGTTATCTTCTTCCTCCCCCTGCGCAGAACGTCGTTCCTTGCTGTTTTCTCTCACCTTGCTTTCACTCCTAACCTACTCTCTGTTGACGGTGAATTTCCGTCAACCTAGAGTACTTGTTATACATTGGTTTCGATTATGATTTGCAACTAACCCGCCACTAGGCATACTAATGATGTAACAAGTTCACACTTGCATGTCGATTTTGGAGTTTGTTGTTTACGCAGGAAATCTACGCTAAAGAGGAGACTTTCGGGATAAGTTCACCAAGCACTTTGGAAGAAGATCAAGAAGCCCGACAAGAGTCAAGACACGCGATGAACATGACTCCAAATGACCCGAGGACCGAAGCGTCAACGTGCAAATCTTCAGGGACTCAACCAGAAAACAGCGAAGCTTGCATAGCAAGGATTCAAGCCTTAACCGTGAAGGAAACAACGTCAAAGGCCCACATGCAAGTGCACACGAATAAGGGATCACGCGAGAAGCAACCGGGGAGGAAACCGGGGGCCAAACCGGCCGAAGTGGGCTCGGGCCGGCCGGCCGGGCCGACCGGCCCCAGCCCACTCCGGGGTCGGTTCGGTTCCCCCTTTGCCCTAGGTGTTCGTCTATTTATTGCCTCCGCCGCCGTCGACCGACACATCGAACAAATCATCCTACCGACGCCAATCACCAGAAAACCACCGCCGCAAGATGAGGGAGAGAGTTAGATGAGCTCGTCGCAAGGATCAACGCCGGGGGAGAGAAGGAAGCAAGAGGAGGACTCCAAGCCGCTGGCCTAGGGGTGGTCCCAAGCTCCATCGCCGCCATCTTCATCGACGACGTTCTCCGGAGTCTCCATCACCCCTATGTGCTTCAATCCGTGTAAGATGATGGGGTAATGTCTCCGTTCATCCCTAGGATTAGTTGGATACATGCTATGTGATCGCTACTCGATTTGTGGTTTCAATCTATTGTTTTCATGTTGATGATGCTTTGATGATTAAGGTTAGCTACCATGTTTTTCGGGCGTATGATATCCGCTACTCCCATAGATTCCATCAACATACCGTGTCCATCATAGGTCTAGTCACGAATACCTTCGCGTAGTGACGGTACGAGAGGAGGGAAAGGGCGAAACCGTGGTCACAACCCCCGGTAGATTGGTTTACCGCTTTCGTGTAGTAGATGCATACCATGTTATCCTAGATCCTAGGGAGGGAATGCTTATCTTTCTTGCTCACTCTCCTGTGTTCACCCCTTTATCATCTAGTTTAACCCTAGATTTGTTTGATCAACTTAACTTAACTTAACTTATGTTAGATTGTCTTTACTTTTAGATTAATAGTCTCTTTAAAGGTTTCCTTAGTCAACTAGATTAGTACTTTGTTAAGCGCTAGTAATCCCCTTGCTCCGCGGATTGACAAGAACCTTGGGAATCCCGTGGTGAAAAAGGTGTGGGGTCCGTACACTTGCGGATCGTAGAGGGATACGTCTTTTATCCGTCAACAAGCCCCTTTTTCTGGCGCCGTTGCCGGGGAGCAAGCCAGTTTGCTACGGTTAATCTAGTATTAATTTTGTTGATTACTAACACCTAACCCTTATTTTCTAAAAAAAGAAAAAAAATCTTTTTTGTTTTTCTTTCTACTTTTCCCGTGCCTAGATGGATTTGTTCACCTCACCATTGGAAGACGAAGAGATGTCGCTAAGGGAGCTAGCAATGCCGTCAATGGAAGACATTGAGATGCAAAAATCAGATTTGACGTTTGCTACAACCCACTATGAAGTGAAGCCTGGAATCATTAAGTTAGTGGCGACAAAACCATTTAGAGGATTGGAGGATGACAACCCATATAGACACATTAAGGAATTCACGATGTTATGCAACACGATGCAACAAAAAGGAGTTCCGGCCGCTTGGTTCAAGTGGAATCTTTTTCCATTCTCTCTCGAAGATGAAGCGCGAAGATGGTACACACTTGCGTCCGTTGAAGCAAAAGGAAATTGGGATGAGCTAGTGAAGAAGTTTATTTTGAAGTTCTTTCCCATAAGCAAGGTCCAAGACTTAAGGAGGCAAGTGCTCACTTTCAAGCAAGGAGAGGATGAAGGAATTGATGAAGCATGGGACTGATTTAATGAACTACTTGAGCGAGGCCCGAACTTGGGATTTTCCGGTGACTTGATGTTGCATACCTTTTATTTTTCACTAACCCCTAACTCGTCTCGTTTTGTAAGCATGTGTGCAGGCGGTGATATAATGGATAAAACAATTAGTGAAGCCGCACAAATCTTACAAAGGATAAGCAATGGACAAAGAACACTACGAGATTGGCAAAGATGTTGTCGAGAGGAGCAAAATGACAAAAGCAAGCCCAAGGTGCTTGCTGAAATTTCTGAAAAAGATGAACCGAAGGTCAAGAAAGATGAACCGACCATACAAGAAAGTGAAGATCCACTTCCCAAGGTAAGAGAAGTCATTTCGGATGTTAAAAATGTTGAAACTAACATGAATGTAGGCCGAAGTATGTGGAATGCTAGACCATTGGCGGAGTTCATTCAATCCGATTGGGTTCAAGTTGATTTCGCCCCACTAATTAACTACCGAAGGAAGGAGGAACGCCGACACATTGCCAAACTAGTTGAAGATATATTTGATCAAGAGATGAGTGGAGAGTCAATCCAAAAGATGTTTGAAGAAGAAAGAGAAGAAGGAGATGAAGGATGGATCGACCGGTTTGACAACTCAAAGATTTATGATGAAGGAAGAGAAGAGTACAACCGTGATGAGCCTAGTGACTCAAAAGATAAATGGGAGGAGATAGGACTCAAGCTAGATGATAGCTTGTGTGCTATTGAAGCCTACACACTAGCAAATCAAGACATGGAAGTACCCAAGGATGAAGGAAAGAGTGAATCAACAATGAGCGATCTTGACGACATGTGGTATATGGAAGATAAAGAAAGCAACATACAAGTCTTTGAAGATGAAGATCTGGTTGATAAAGAAGACTTCAAAGAAGAGATGAATGCGTACATAGTTGAAGGATTACATGTTCCACATGATGAGTTGAAGAAATTGCAAGATGGTGATGAAGAGGCAACTACACTTGTTGAGATCGATTCGCCTTCAACACCGCTTGATGAACCAAATATCACTCTTGTTGAAAAATCTCTAAGGCCAAGGTACGCGCTGAAATCTCAAGATATTATTGGTATTGATGTTGATAAATTCAAATACTCATGCTCAACCAATAGTATGAATGATAGTTTAATGTCTATGCCTTGTTCCAATAGTGATCATGTTGATAGGCTAGATTTTCTTGAGAATGAAAAAGAGGAAACATTTATTTTTGATCCAATTAATCTCACACCTAAAGAACCTTTGCCTAATGATGAGCTAAGTTCTATGCATGAAACATATGCTTCTTTTATTTACACCTTGACTTGTTGCTACAATTCACATGTGGTGTTAATTATGGACGCGTATGTCTACAATAAGTTTTGTAAATCTCGATCATGCTTTGCGCTTGGTCAAGCTAATGACCTTAAAGAAGAACATGTCGGGGGAAAGGCCCAATTTTCACTAACCATGTAGACAAGGCTTGAATAATGAAAAAAAGAAGTCATGCCTAAAAGAGTTGCAAGATAAATCATCAACCTCTCCGAATCCCGCGATGGATGCTGCTGTCTTCATCAATTTGAGAGCTTGTTCAGAGGTTTACAAATGGAGAAAATGAGATATCCAGAAGATCCATCAAGTTACCATTCCAACGCATCAAGAACCAACAAGTTTGAAGACCCGTGCAAGGAGTTATGGAGGAAACATTGAGCGTTGCGCGTTCTGAAATTTCAGGACAGATTTCATCGCCGAAGTAAAACGGACGTAACTCTCTTGTCCGGAGTCCGATTTGAGCAAATAAAGACTCGTTGGAAAGAAAATTTTGTGCACTGTGCAATGGAGTAGAGCTTTAGTATACTTTCTGTTCTGGACATAAAAAACAATTCATGGAGTGAAGGCAGCACCGAAGGATGATAAAGAAGGAGATAACGATGAAACAAAAGGATGCTTTGGGCAAGTCTTCTATAAGTGATCAAGCACAACATGGGAAGTAAATTAAAGCTGCATTGGTACCTCTTCTTCTTGCATGAAGGGCCATGGCTATGCAACGAAAAGAAGGTATGTGAGAAAGTCGAGCTCTATGACTTTAAATGAAGCGCTTTTCGGGAGGCAACCCGTTTCTTTATATTTTTACTACTTTCTTAAATAAAGAATGGCACTATCTTATGATGATCAACTTGTGGTTATTAATCTAAGTTTAGATTTCCTTTTTAGAACCACCATCATGTTCATGCTCATATTTATTTATTTGCATGCATTGCATTTTGTTGTCCTCGTGATGTTTCTTTGTGTATACATGTTTTGCACATAGTTGGCTTGGTTGTTCTATATACTTAATGATGTATGCTTCATTTTCCATGTTAATACTTCATAAGGCATTATGAGTATTTTCCTTTTGTGATCTTGTGTAAACGTGGTGTTTAAACATGATTGCAGACCATCATCGTTAAGTTCGATAAACCTAGCTAGCTTTTCATATGTTTTCATGTTGCTTTGGTCAGTTTATAAGCTTTGCAATACGCTTAATTTTTCTTGTGCTATAAGAGTTATTGATTTAGGGATAGACATGGTGTTTTAACCCTAGATATATAAACCTTTATGGCTATGGAGAAATTCGGCAACTTAGTTGTAAACGTGGTGTTTAGAACTAGGTGAAAACATTGTCTTTGTTTATATGCTTTCCTATCATGTGCATACACACCTTGCACCACGTACACTCATTAGGTTTTTATTCCTCGTTAGACTAATTATGCCACAAGTTAAGAATCTTAGGAGACATTGTTAGATTGTTGGCAATTCTATCTACTCCCAACCGTCACCTTGGGGGTAGAATGTGCGTTTAAAACGTCTTACAGACAAGATAAAGACTCTCACTACAAGGAAATTGAAGGATGGCTAAGAAGTGCTTTGTCTTCTTCTTCCATGACTAGCAAAATGCTAAGCATGGGGGAGACCCTGAATCTTCAACACGGAAGTTAACATCACCGGATCAATGCGCGAAAAGATATCGATCTCATCAAAATTCTGCATGGTCTCGAAGGGAAAACACTGGGTATTTTTGGATATTTAGAAGCCCCATGAAGTTACGATTCCAACAAATCAAGAATCAAGACAGTCGGAGGTTCCTACAAGTGGTTATGTCCGAATCACCGAGTGCAACACGTCCTGAAATCAGTTTTGGACAGCACGCAGCGCTGAAGTAAAACGGACATAGCTCCCTTGTTTGAACTCCGTTTTCGATGAATGACCACACGTTGGAAAGGTAATTTCATAAACTTTTCAATAGAGCTATATTTCGATATATGTTCTGTTCTGCACAGAGGGGGAAATCCATGAAAAAGAGACAGCAAGGAGATGATGAGAACAAGAAAGAGGAGATGGTGATGACAACATTGAAGAGAAGGGTGACCAATGACTCCATTAAGCATACAAGATCAAATTCAGAAGTTTAGGAGCATTAATAAATCAAGACAAAAGCAAAAGCCACATTGATACATGGAGATGCCGGAAGAAGGCAATGAAGGATTACAAAAGATGGTAACATCTCCATGGACCTTCTCTTTTCCAAACAAAAATGCTTGTAAGTATGCCTTCAACATCAACTAGGTGCATCATTTTGTTTTTCTCTTCAAACAATAACATGGCTACTAGGAGGACAACCTAGGTTTCTTTTTACTTTCAATAGATAAGCATGACCATGTGTTAACCTCGATGTTCTATATTGCCTATGCTTACGGAAAGATGATGAAAGTTGCCGCTTTGTTTTACCTACATGAAGTTATACATGTCTTGGCTAATTGCTCTCTATAATATGATCTGAAATTAATTTAAATACCGGCTCTTTTATTTGTGGAGGCGAAATGACTATGCTCTAGACCCACATACATATCTTTGCTCTTTGATTTAAGTTTATGGATAGCCGGATAATTTGTTGTTTTTATGAAAACTTAACTTTTATGCTATCTACATATTTGTGATGCTCTTGCAAAGTTCTACCTACCAAAGCCATATACATATATGTTTTATGATAACAAAACCCGTAGATTGCAAACATATGTTTTGATGAGTTGGATTAGGATTGATTTCTATGGTTCGAGACTAAGAAGCTGGTCATTCCTTTGTGTAACTTTTTCATGCTAGCCTTTTTGTCCATGCATTGTGGGTTTTCACATCGAAATTTCACAAGCTTCGCTGGGCATCCACCCTAAACCAAAAATATCTTTTTGTGATCACCTCCTTGTCCACAACCCAATTTGAGTATGGAGTAAAATTCTCGATGGAGATTCAAATATTCTGCAATATTATGGAATTTATACTTACTTTAGCAGTCATTTCCCCTCTCTTTTATGCTCGAGGACGAGCATCGTTCAAGCATGGGGGAGGAGACATTCTAACACAAATGCTATGTAAGTATTATGTTGCAAAAAGTTTTGAGGAGCAAAAGAAAAAAAAGAAAAAATGAAAAATGAGAAAAAAATATGATAAGAAGAAAAGAAAAGTAAGAAAAACAGGAAGAATAAAGTGAAAAAAAGAAAGAGAGAAAAATGAGAAGGAAATAGAATAAAAGTAAAAAAATAATAAAGATGCTCCTCGGATCTTTTTGCTTCATAAGTTCTCAAGTGCCTTAATGACAAATCCATACTCATATCTTCCAACAATGTGCAATCCGATAACGAGGACTTCACTCGTGCCTCGGGATCATCCATTTGCCACTTGCACATGTCCACTTATCTAAATGTGTGTGTTTCATACCTCTCTCTCTCTCCAACATTTATTTTCCATGGCCTTTTTGACGAGTCTCAGTAATTCCAATAGATCTCTCTCTTAATTTGACAATATTTCGGATGTATGTTTTGCTAGGATTGTTTTTAACCTTCCAAGCTCCACATAAGCCTTCCACTATCACATATGAGTAGAGTAGGTTGAAAATAATCTAGTATAGGCTTGAGTAACTTGATGAGATTAGTGTTCCATGAGCTCTTGCAAGAGATTTTCACTTATGTTGGATACGCATCTTTTTGAAAATTCTTCCATGTGACAAGGTAACGGGTTGAAGTTCACTTAAGATTGAGAGCATGGTGTTTATTAAATGTGGCTTGTTCTTTATTGTTAGTCTATCTTTCATAATGAAAAAAAGTCGGTCACAACTTGAACTTTAAAAATAAATTCTTAAGAGAGAGCAATTTGTCTCGTCATGAATGACTAAGTGCAGGGACAACATTGGAAGGCAACATTGATTTCCCTTTTAAGCAAGGATTACTTACTCGAGGACGAGCAAGGTTTAAGCATGGGGGAGATGTTGACGGTGAATTTCCGTCAACCTAGAGTACTTGTTATACATTGGTTTCGATTATGATTTGCAACTAACCCGCCACTAGGCATACTAATGATGTAACAAGTTCACACTTGCATGTCGATTTTGGAGTTTGTTGTTTACGCAGGAAATCTACGCTAAAGAGGAGACTTTCGGGATAAGTTCACCAAGCACTTTGGAAGAAGATCATGAAGCCCGACAAGAGTCAAGACACGCGATGAACATGACTCCAAATGACCCGAGGACCGAAGCATCAACGTGCAAATCTTCAGGGACTCAACCAGAAAACAGCGAAGCTTGCATAGCAAGGATTCAAGCCTTAACCGTGAAGGAAACAACGTCAAAGGCCCACATGCAAGTGCACACGAATAAGGGATCACGCGAGAAGCAACCGGGGAGGAAACCGGGGCCAAACCGGGCCGAAGTGGGCCTGGGCCGGCCGGCCCGGGCCGACCGGCCCAGCCCACTCCGGGGTCGGTTCGGTCCCCCCTTTGCCCTAGGTGTTCGTCTATTTATTACCTCCGCCGCCGTCGACCGACACATCGAACAAATCATCCTACCGACGCCAATCACCAGAAAACCGCCGCCGCAAGATGAGGGAGAGAGTTAGATGAGCTTGTCGCAAGGATCAACGCCGGGGGAGAGAAGGAAGCAAGAGGAGGACTCCAAGCCGCTGGCCTAGGGGTGGTCCCAAGCTCCATCGCTGCCATCTTCATCGACGACGTTCTCCGGAGTCTCCATCACCCCTATGTGCTTCAATCCGTGTAAGATGATGGGGTAATGTCTCCGTTCATCCCTAGGATTAGATGGATACATGCTATGTGATCGCTACTCGATTTGTGGTTTCAATATATTGTTTTCATGTTGATGATGCTTTGATGATTAAGGTTAGCTACCATGTTTTTCGGGCGTATGATATCCGCTACTCCCATAGATTCCATCAACATACCGTGTCCATCATAGGTCTAGTCAAGAATACCTTCGCGTAGTGACAGTACGAGAGGAGGGAAAGGGCGAAACCGTGGTCACAACCCCCGGTAGATTGGTTTACCGCTTTCGTGTAGTAGATGCATACCATGTTATCCTAGATCCTAGGGAGGGAACGCTTATCTTTCTTGCTCACTCTCCTGTGTTCACCCCTTTATCATCTAGTTTAACCCTAGATTTGTTTGATCAACTTAACTTAACTTAACTTATGTTAGATTGTCTTTACTTTTAGATTAATAGTCTCTTTAAAGGTTTCCTTAGTCAACTAGATTAGTACTTTGTTAAGCGCTAGTAATCCCCTTGCTCCGCGGATTGACAAGAACCTTGGGAATCCCGTGGTGAAAAAGGTGTGGGGTCCGTACGCTTGCAGATCGTAGAGGGATACGTCTTTTATCCGTCAACACTCTCTTCCAAATCCTTGCCTAGCACTGATTGAGAGTGGATTCTTGAAGTGAGTTAGTGAGCCAATCTCTTCTCACTTGGTACTTGAGCACTTGGAAGAACCCTAGCAAGCTTGGTGGATCTATTACTCTTGGAGCTTTGCTCCTAGACGGATAGAGGTTCTTGGAAGCTCTCCAAATCGATTTGTGGAAGCTCCAAGGTGTTTGTATTACCCTTTGTGATTCTAGTGGAAAGCCTCCACCTATTACCCAAAGTGATAGGTGTGAGAGAGGAGTTGACCTTTGTGGTCCCGAGCCTTTTGTGGCCCTCCTCAACAACGTGGACGTAAGCAAGCCTTTGTGGCGAGCTGAACCACGGGATAAATCTTTGTCTCATGCGTGCTCTCGTTTACTTACTTGTTCATGCTTGTGCTTGACTAGATCCATTAGGGTTTGCTCCCGATCTACTTTGTGGTGCCTTCCTAGCTTGTACTTTGCTTAGAAATCTTCTTGCTAGGTCCTAAGTACCTCCTAGAATTTAGTAGATCTGGTTTTCATCAAGTTCCTCGCAGCTATAGCTATTTATGTTCTGTTCTAACAGCTGACGGAAGTTCTGAGTTTATTCTCGGAGGCTGCCTCGTTCGGAGGTTCCGAGAATAATCTCGGAGGTTCCGAGGTCTGACAGTGTTTTCGCAGAAAAAGTTTAAATTCTGTGTGCAGGCCTATTCACCCCCCTCTAGGCCACATTGCCTCGATCCTTTCAACAACGCACCCCTATTCATGCGGGTAGTCTAGGGCGAGTCCAAGAAGAACAAGTTGAAAACGCTTGGTAGATCGGGTATGCACCTCTAGCCACCATGACTACAAGAGCACCCTAAGCAATCTAGCTATAGACTAGATTGGGGAAGAAGCAAACCCAAGCGAAGACAAAGTCGTAGAGAAAGCACTTGATCGCTAGAAATCGGATTCAACTTGCAAATTCAACATTACATGCGATACATGAATCAGATGTCACACCCGATTTTTACAAGGAAAACCGAATGCATCTCACGTGTGCGCCAGGATCAATTTACACACACATGATAGACAAAACGAGTGTAATACCATTGCAGTAACAAAACGTATGAGAGTTAAACTCATACAATATCCATTATTACACTCAGAGAGGTGGACTCGAAGGTCCAAACACGAATGATAACTAAACGACGAGCAGCTCCATCTTCGACTTCCACAAGCATGATGACTGGGGGATCCGCATGCCCTAGAACTCCTCGTAGTCGCTCCAGTACTCGTCCTCGCCTCTGATGTTCTCCTCTGAACAGCGGTAAGCAAGGGTGAGAACACTTATGGTTGGTGCTCAGCAAGTGGGGGAAACAATGCAAGGCTATCAAGGATAGGCTATTGTTCACAGCGGTAAGCATTTTATAAGTTGGTCAAGTTTTATTAGCCAGCACCTAATTACTAGGTGTAAGTGTATACCAACCCACTTATCATTAAAAGAAACCTCAAACCAAACCCACAAACCCACGATTTACATTTATCTTCAAGTTTATTAATCATGTGAGGGTCCAAGCCGCTCTTGATCGTGAGCACGGCCGATCGATCGTTTTACACTCGCGGAGGTTGTACACTTTACCCACGGCTTGTGTTCCCCATTTTGCCCGGGTTAGCTAGACCCTTAAACACTTCCAAGGTGAGTGGCTAGGGGTCCACTACGAAGCCTTTACAAAGGAAAGAAGAGAAACCAACAGCCCGCAATAGTTACAGCAGCGGAGCGGACCATAACCCTCCCTAATGGTCAGCACCTTAGCCAAGGCTGCTACCCCAAAAGGACCGGGCTATACCCCTTCAACTCCGGCCCCCTGTGCCCCTCTCGGAAAAGAGCTATCAGCTAACCCACTCTCCTAATTACTTCGCTAAGCCAGAGCCATGTGGTGTGACACCCTAAAAATTCCATCACTGAAATCACTTAGCAACTTAAAATGTCTTAAGGATTTAAGGAGATTAAAAAAAACTAAATAAATTTGAGCTCTAAAAATATTAAAGATAATATAATAAAGTTAGAAACAACAAGTGTATGTGCATCATCATTTGGCTTGCATGATTTTGGTTGCTTGAGTAGTCTCTAAAAAGTCTATAAAATATTTGAGAAAAGTTTGTCGAAGTTTGAAAAGGTTTTGAATTGAATTTGATTTGAAAATGAGGTTTGAAAAAGAAAAGAAAAAAAAACAAAAGAACCCGCACCCTTACCCTTTTGGCCCGGGCGGCCCGGCCCGATTCCCCCGCCGGCCCCCCCCCCCTTCCCTTTTCCTTTTTCTTTTCGGGCCGGCGCCGAGGGTGGGACCCACCGTCGGCCCTCTACCCCTTCCCTTCCTTTTCTTCTTCCTCGCGCCCGCGCCGCCGCCGCCGCATGCCACCGATTCCGCCACGCCCCCGCCCTCTCCCCTTCCTTTCCCTGCACTGCGAGCATGCCAATTAAGGCAATTACTCTTCCCCTAAACCCCACGGCCGTTTCCCTTTCCAACTTTAAGCCCGGACGGCCCGCCGGCCATCAATGGCAACCCGCCGCCGCCCCGGCCCCTAGCCGCTTCATCTCCCATCCTCGTGCCCTATTTAAGCTCGTGCACGCGCTCCTTGGCTCCCCTTTCGCCCTCGCAAACACACGCGCGCCCGAACCGAGCCCATTTCCCGCCGCCGCCGCCGCTTTGCTTTCCGCCGCCGCCGCCGTCGTCTCGTCGCCGCCGGTGAAGGGCTTGGTCTCCTACCCGCTTCTCGTTGATCAATAGGTTCGCGAGGAGACTTGACACGCTCGTGCGCCCGCAGTACACGCCCCCGACGCCCGTGGCGCCGCGCCCGTGCTCGCCGAGCGCCGCCCGAGCCGCCGTCGTCACCAAGCCGTCCCGCCGTCGCTTCTTTTCCACCCTTCGGCCCGTCCTCATCGCCGCGCGCGTGGTAAGCAAAACCCCCCCGCCCCCTCTCCCCTCCTATCGCGCCTAGCGCCTCCCCCCGCGAGCTCACCGGAGTGACCGCGCCGCCCCCTTACGGTGCCGGCCGCCGGTGAGGCCCAATCGTGCCCGTAGAGCTCGCTATCGAGTGCGCAAACGTCTCCGCATCGTTTTGCCCTAGCACGTGGTCGAAGAAACGGCCGGGAACGCCGTCCGAGCTCACGCCGGCGAGCCTCCCGCCGCGCGCCGCCGCCCTCCGCGCGTCGTCGCCGCCGCCCGCCGCATGTATTTGATCAGGGCCGTTAGATCGCGAGTAAACGGATGGGATCGCGTACCCTTTCGTTTAAAGGGGGATGGTCCACGGTGGACCCATGGACCGCGCCCACGGCCGGGTCCACGGTGCACCCGTGCGCCATCCACCGTTGGATCTGAGATCCACGGTGCGAAGTGGCGATTTGATTAAGAGTCCCCGGATTTGCAAATATTAGCAACCCGGTCCTTCCACCTTTGGAAATAATTACGGTTAGGTCCCGATTCTTGCAAACTAGCCCCTATCTACCCCCGTTTAATTTCGTTTTAAGCCCTTTTCACTACTTTTTGCATATAAACCCTCTGATTTAATTTATAAAAAATGTTTTGGCCCCTGAATTTATTCATAAACAACCCCGTAAACATAGTTTTCTTGCAAATAGGCCCCCGAAAACTCGTTTTAATCATATCTTTCTCATTTTAACTCCGTTTTTAGCGTTCTATATACCGAAATGATCGTCTCGACGAGTAGAATCTTTTAAACAGTAAATTTACCAGTTTTACTACTGTTTGGTGTACTGTTTTGTTTATTGATTGTTATCCATGTTTGACTCGTAGATATCGTGCTCGTTTCGTCCGAGCTCCCTGTCGGAAGTGATCAGGAAGAACCTGTCTTTGAAGAGGAATTCACCCAGCTTGTAGAGGAAGGCAAGTGGATTTTCCCCCTCTGCATAATCTTTTTAAACCTATGACACTGCATGCTGAACAATGTTTACTATTCCTGTTGTTATGCATAAACTTGATGGGCAAACACCTAGCTAAGGACTTGACTAGATGCTTTACCACTTTACCTTGATCAACCCTGTTTAAACAAATGTTTGGGGTAGATAAATGCTTAGCTTGCTCAACATAAGTTTGGTTATGCTTTGTTTATGTTATACATCTCAGTTATGTTTATGTATACGTTTGTGCTTTAAACAAGATAACTTGTTATAATCGGAACATGGAGAACCACCCAAGATAACAGTACAACCACAGTCCACATGGCTCTGGCTTAGCCAATTAATTAGGAGAGTGGGGTAGCTGATAGCTCTTTTCCGAGAGGGGCACAGGGGGCCGGAGTTGAAGGGGTATAGCCCGGTCCTTTTGGGGTAGCGCCTTGGCTAAGGTGTTGACCACTAGGGAGGGTTATGGCCCGCTCCGCCGCCGTAATCGTTGCGGGTCGTTGGTTTCTCTTCTTTCCTTTGTAAAGGCTTCGTAGTGGACCCCTAGCCACTCACCTTGGAAGTGTTTAAGGGTCTAGCTAACCGGGCAAGATGGGGAACACGAACCGTGGGTAAAGTGTACAACCTCTGCGAGTGTAAAACTGATCGATCAGCCGTGCTCACGGTCACGAGCGGCTTGGACCCTCACATGAGTAATAAACTTGAAGATTAATGTAAATCGTGGGTTGGAGGGTTGGTTTGAGGTTCTTTTTGAGGTTAAGTGGGTTGGTATACACTTACATCTAGTAACTAGGAGCTTGCTAATAAAACTTGACCAACTTATAAAATGCTTACCGCTGTGAACCATCACCTATCCTTGACAAGCCTTGCATTTTCCCCCACTTGCTGAGATCCAACCATAAGTGTGCTCACCCTTGCTTACCGCCGTTCGAGAGGAGAACGTCGGAGGCGAGGACGAGTACCGGAGTGACTTCGAGGAGTTCTAGGCATGCGGATCCCCCGGTCATCATGCCCGTGGATGTCGGCCGATGGAGTTGCTCGTCATCGTTTAGTTATCGTCTTGTTCGGACCTTCGAGTCCACCCTTATGGATGTAATAAAGGATGTTATCTTGGTTTAAACTCTTGTACGTTTTATTACAGCAATGGTATTACTCTCGTTTTGTCTATCATGTGTGTGTAAATGATCCTGGCGCACATATGAGATGCATTCGGTTTTGCTTGAAAAATCGGGTGTGACAAAGTGGTACCAGAGCCGTGATGACTGTAGGACGCAGCCTTAGTTAGAAATGGACGAAATTAAGGATTCATGTTCTAGAAAGCCACATCATGCTTCAAATCATCTTATTTACGCACTAAAAATCTAATTTAACTTTGTTTATCATTTTAAACTATCATTTTGATTTATTCTGCACTCTGAGATCAGTTTTGCTTTGACGGATGGCCGGGACTTACATGACCCCTCGCAAGAGCACCGGTGGACGCTTTCCTCTTTGGACGGCGGCTCCTCGCCACCGCCTTGAGGATGTTGAGGAGGAGCAGGAGGAGTTCCGGCGAGGAGGTTGAGGTTGAGGAAGACCCGAAGAGGTCCGACGGAGAAGAAGAAGAAGAGGATCCCGAAGAAGTTGAGATGGAGGAGGAGGAGCCGGAAGAGCCATTGGAACGTGCCACGACCGTACGATGGCACAGGTGCTTGAGGCGGACGCAGACGGTGACATTGTGATTCCACCGGCGCTGCAGTCAATGAGGAAGCACCCCCCGCACCCGCCGATCCCGTGCCGAAGGTGATCCGGAAGACTCCGGTGATGACGGTGTGGGTGAGGATGATGGTAACCATGCCGCCGGGCAACCCGAGAGGAAGATGAAGATCCCCGCTACCATGGAGCCGAATACCATAAGCACTCTACCGAAGCCGAGAATGGGCTGTTCGCATTCTCCGTGGGATGTTCCGAGGTATCCGGGGTATACCATAAGGCCTCTCTATGTGACCAAGCATTTCAGTGAGCCTGGAATGAGGGATTACTACACTTGCAAGGTCTACATCAGGAAGCCTCTGAATGATACTGAAGGTTGGAGGTACCGCTCATCCCACCATAGCACGGCTCGGTTCTCTACGGATGACGCCGCGGTGAATGATGCAGCAAGGAGGGCGCTCGGTCGGTCTCGCCATGCTAATCGGGTGCGGCTTGTTCCAATCGGAGTACCGCCATGTGCCTCGACGTGCAAGTGGCACGAAGTGACCGTAGTGCTAGCGAGGAGGTGATGACCGCATCGATGTCTTGGCAAGGGTGACCGCTGCTCGAATGCTGATCCGGAGAGAGCAACTTTGGAGATAAACAAGTATCATGAAGAGCTGCGCAGTCGCTCGAGGCAAAGATAGCGCGTCTTGAAGCACAACTTGCGGGACGGCGACTCGCCTCAGAAGTCATGCCATACCGGACTACGGCTTCCCCTCCGCGCAAAAGGCTTCGTTACGGCACCGATGAAGCTACTACTCGTCTTGGCTAGGATCCTAGGATGCTCGCCCTTATCATTTACCTTTTCGATAGACCGTTCTCGCGTGAACGTATTTGCTTGTAATAATGAATGCTGTTTGCAAACATGCTTGAGTTGGATCTTTGCTTGATTGTAAATTGTATGGTGGAGTGATGGCCACTATGCAATCTGAAATTTTAAGTTAATTAAAGTTTGGTTTGGGTTTTATCGGTTGTCATTGCTTAATCTCTCATGCAAGTATGTTTGGATCAAATCTGTTTTCGCAGTCATATGACATGTCAGTAATGTTTTGTTTATAACTCAAGCTACAGAAATCCAAATGACATGAAACCAGTTGGGTTAGTTCACAAATTTAGAGGATGAATTTCTGTCAAAAATTCAATGGTATACTATACATATTCTGGGAGTTATGCACAAAGTAATGAACATGACAGAATCTGTAAATCTCTGCTGATATAGCTGTACTGTTTGAATTATATCTCGAGTTATACATATCCAAATGAGGTGATTCCAGTTGGGATGGTTCCATAATTTTATACACTATAATCTGGTAAAAATTCGTGGTCATTGGATACTTACACAGAAAGTTATGCATAATTCTTTGAGGTCAACAGAATCTGTCTTAACTGAAGTACATGCTGTCATTTTACTTTGAGTTATTCTCTTATGCAATGATTCAAGTACAATTATCTGAGATATGATTTTTCTAACGGTCGGATGGTAAACACCAGGTCCGGAGGAGGTCAAGACGTGCCACCTGTGATCCGGGCACATATTGCAAATCAACAAAACCCAAGCACCACCTCCACCGATCAACCAAGCAATGGACCCGAACATGCAGCAATTCTCGGCAGCGCAGATGCAACCGATTCAAAACCTTACCAACACCGTCGCGGATGCAAGCCCAACGAACCAGCCACCACCACCGATGCCACCACCACCCCCGCCACCAAGGGACGAGCACAAGGAGTTTATGAGTCACCACCCCCCTACATTTTCTCATTCGACCGATCCACCGGATGCCGATGACCGGTTGAAAACTATTACTAAGAAGCCGGAAATCGTGCGGTGCACCGATAGGGAGATGGTTACGTACGTTGCTTTGGAAGGCTTGTGGGGCGGCCGCAGATTGGTGGGATGCGTACTCTCAAGCTCATCCTAACAGCAGAACATCACTTGGCAGAATTCCGTGACAACTTCCGTACTTATCATATTCCTTCGGGGGTTCTCAAGCTCAAGCGAGAGGGAGTTCTTGTCGCCGAGGCAAGGCAATATGTCGTTGATCGAGTATCCGGACAAGTTCACTCACTTGTCACGCTATGCACCCGATGAAGTCAACACCGATCCAAAGAGGCAAGAAAGGTTCCCGGATGGCTTGATTAGTCCTCCGAACTATCTACTGCGCAGTCACATCTTCCCGACTTTCGTACGCCGGTAAACAAAGCTATTGACCGGAAAGCAAGAGGAAGGAGATGGGTGAACATAAACGCAAGTTTCAGTCTCAGGGGCAGTCTAGCAGTAACACCCGTCCCCGTTACAGTTCTCAGCAGAGCCTGACTCCATATCGTCCCGGTGGACAAGCCGGAAGGTACCCACAGAACATGCAGCTCCAGCGCTCGTTTCAGCCACAGCGCTTCAATCCTCAGACCCCCAGGACTCCTACCCCACAGCTGAGTCGTCCTAGCAACACCCTGCGGGGCACCGTCGAAACACCAACCCCCGTTCGCCCGGTGGATGCTTCAAGTGCGGAGAGCCGGGGCATTATGCTAACAACCGTCCTAAGAGGGTGATGCGGACTCCACGAGAGGGACATTGGGAACAGGACCGGCGGTCATCTTCTCGGGCTCGTACTCCACGGACACCCGGCAAGAGAGGCCGGCAGAGTCATGTGCGTGGCCGAGTCAATCATGTATCGGTGGAGCAAGCTCGGAATGATGCCGGCGTGGTATTGGGTACGTTTTTCGTCAACTCGTACCCGCTACCGTATTATTTGATTCGGGAGCATCACATTCATTTATAACCGATCAATTTGTGGCAAAATATAACTTATCTATGAGTACAATGAAGAATTCACCGATAGTTAGCACTCCGGGGGAGAAATGAAAACTCGGTCACATATGCCCACAAGTAAAGATAAATATCATGGGAGTAGACTTTCTTGCTAATGCGGTAGTTCTAAAATCATGGGGAATAGATGTCATACTTGGTATGGATTGGTTAAGGAGTTGTGATGGAGTTATTCGGTGTCGGAAGAGGTCGCATCGTTAACCGGTCCTCAAGGGGAAAGAGTAGAGTATGTGAGTGCACCCTCATCTCGTTAAAGGAGTTATGAACTCGTTGAAGGCAAGGCCTTGGAGGATATAAGGGTAGTGAATGAATTCCCTGATGTATTTCCAGAGGATTTGCCAGGTATGCCACCTGATTGTGACATTGAATTTAGTATTGAACTTATACCTGGTACTGCTCCCATATCTAAAAGACCATATAGAATGGATGTTAAGGATCTAGCTGAATTAAAGAAACAAATTGAAGAATTGCTTAGTAAAGGGTTTATCCGTCCTAGTTCATCACCATGGGGAGCCCCCACACTCTTCGTTGATAAGAAGGATGGATCTAGGAGGTTGTGTATAGACTATCGATCACTTAACGAGGTTACTATCAAGAATAAATACCCTTTACCTCGGATTGAGGATTTGTTTGATCAGATGAGAGGAGCTAAGGCCTTCTCTAAGATAGATCTTAGATCAGGTTATCACCAGTTAAAAATCCGTGTGGAGGATATACCAAAGACAACATTCACATCTAGATACGGGCTATATGAGTTCACTGTGATGTCCTTTGGCCTGACCAATGCACCAGCATACTTTATGTATTTGATGAACAAGGTATTCATGGAGTATCTGGATAAATTTGTTGTGGTATTCATTGATGATATATTGGTATTCTCTCGGAGTGAAGAAGAACACGAAGAACATTTGAGGCTTGTGTTACAGAAGTTACGGGAACATCAGCTGTATGCCAAGCTCAGCAAGTGTGCTTTCTGGTTAAAGGAGGTATCTTTTCTCGGACATATCATCACAGATGGAGGCATAGCAGTCGATCCAAGCAAGGTTCGGGATGTATTGAACTGGAGTCCGCCTAAGAATGTGCCGGAGATCGAAGTTTCCTTGGTCTTGCGGGATACTATCGGAGGTTCATTGAAGGGTTTTCTAAGATAGTGAAGCCACTTACCACTCGCTCGAGAAAGGAAGAGAATTCAAATGGGATGAGAAGTGTCAGGCTAGTTTTGAGGAATTGAAGAAGCGGCTGACCACAGCACCTGTGTTGATCATGCCAGACATACACAAAGGGTTCGATGTGTACTGTGATGCCTCTCGGCAAGGTTTGGGATGTGTGTTAATGCAAGAAGGAAAGATAGTCGCCTATGCTTCAAGACAGTTGAGGAAACATGAGCAGAACTATCCTACTCATGATCTTGAGTTGGCTGCGGTTGTTCACGCTTTGAAGATCTGGAGACATTATATGATTGGGAACAAGTGTAAGATCTTTACTGACCATAAGAGTCTGAAATATATCTTTACTCAGAAGGATCTGAATTTGAGGCAAAGAAGATGGTTGGAGTTGATCAAAGATTATGATTTAGATATTCAATATCATCCGGAAAAGCAAATGTAGTGGCGGATGCTTTGAGTCGGAAGGGACAGACTAATATGTTATTGGGACACTGTTACCTCAAGAACTATGTTGGGAGATGGCACGGCTTAACTTGGGAATGGTTGCTTCGAGTGAGACTTTGACATTAGAGATTGAATCGACACTTGAGCGGGATATCGGGGAAGGGACAGTTGGACCGATGCCAAGATTGCGAGAATACGGGAAGTTGATTAAGTTAGGCAAAGTTCCGGAATTCAGAGAAGATGAGCAAGGAACAGTGTGGTTTAAGAACAGAATCTGTGTACCTGAGATCAAGGAATTGAGGGAAACTATTTTGAAAGAAGCACATGATTCAACTTACTCTATACACCCTGGTAGTACCAAGATGTATCAGGACTTGAAGCAGAGATACTGGTGGTATGGGATGAAGAAAGACGTGGCAGCTCATGTAGCTTTGTGTGATGTGTGCCAAAGAGTGAAGGCTGAGTATCAAAGACCAGCAGGATTGCTACAATCTCTGAAGGTACCTGAGTGGAAATGGGAGGAAATCGGTATGGATTTCATAGTGGGATTACCTCGTACTCGTGACGGGTATGATTCTATTTGGGTTATTGTGGATAGACTAACCAAGGTAGCGCACTTCATTCCGGTGAAGACGACCTATACGGGAGTGAAGCTAGCCGAGTTGTATAATTCAAGGATAGTGTGCTTGCACGGGGTACCGAAGAAGATAGTGTCGGATCGAGGCACACGGTTCACCTCACGGTTTTGGCGAAGTTGCATGAATCGATGGATACAAAGTTGAACTTCGGCTCGCCGTATCATCCTCGGACGGATGGGCGGACAGAGAGAACAAATCGGATACTCGAGGATATGTTGAGAGCTTGTGCGTTAAAGAACAGTGGCAGTTGGGATAAGAGTTTGCCTTATGCAGAGTTTGCTTATAACAACAGCTATCAGTCTAGCATCAAGATGGCACCTTTTGAAGCTCTGTATGGAAGAAAATGTAGAACACCGTTGTTTTGGAATCAGACTGGTGAAAGGCAGTTCTTTGGGCCAGACAGCATACGAGAAGCAGAAAAGCAAGTTGAAATCATAAGGGAGAATCTTAAGGCAGCACAGTCAAGACAGAAGAGTTATGCTGATCCTCGGCGAAGAGAGGTGATCTTGGAAGTCGGTGATTATGCATACCTCAGAGTGTCACCTATTCGAGGGTTACGAAGGTTTAATGTCAGAGGAAAGTTATCACCTCGATTTATCGGACCTTTCAAGATTTTGGAACGGAAAGGAGAAGTAGCATACCAGTTAGAGTTGCCAGCACAGTTGTCAGGAGTTCATGATGTGTTTCATGTATCCCAGCTAAAGAAATGCACAAGTGAGGTTAGAATAGAACCGGTACAGTTAGAGGATATTCAGATGGAGAATGATCTGACGTACAAGGAATACCCTGTTAAGATCTTGGATGTGTCAGAAAGAGTTACCAGGAGTAAGATCATCAGAATGTGTAAAGTGCAGTGGAGTCATCACACCGAGGAAGAAGCAACTTGGGAAAGAGAGAATGAACTCAAGGAAGACTTCCCTCAGCTGTTCTCTAAATCTTCTGAATCTCGGGACGAGATTCTCTTTAAGGGGGTAGGATTTGTGACACCCTAAAAATTCCATCACTGAAATCACTTAGCAACTTAAAATGTCTTAAGGATTTAAGGAGATTAAAAAAAACTAAATAAAATTGAGCTCTAAAAATATTAAAGATAATATAATAAAGTTAGAAACAACAAGTGAATGTGCATCATCATTTGGCTTGCATGATTTTGGTTGCTTGAGTAGTCTCTAAAAAGTCTATAAAATATTTGAGAAAAGTTTTTGAAGTTTGAAAAGGTTTTGAATTGAATTTGATTTGAAAATGAGGTTTGAAAAAGAAAAGAAAAAAAAACAAAAGAACCCGCACCCTTACCCTTTTGGCCCGGGCGGCCCGGCCCGATTCCCCCGCCGCCCCCGCCCCCCCCTTCCCTTTTCCTTTTTCTTTTCGAGGCGGCGCGCCGACGGTGGGACCCCCTGTCGGCCTCTACCCCTTCCCTTCCTTTTCTTCTTCCTCGCGCCCGCGCGCCGCCGCCGCATGCCACTGATTCCGCCACGCCCCGCCCTCTCCCCTTCCTTTCCCTGCACTGCGAGCATGCCAATTAAGGCAATTACTCTTCCCCTAAACCCCACGGCCGTTTCCCTTTCCAACTTTAAGCCCGGACGGCCCGCCGGCCATCAATGGCAACCCGCCGCCGCCCCGGCCCCTAGCCGCTTCATCTCCCATCCTCGTGCCCTATTTAAGCTCGTGCACGCGCTCCTTGGCTCCCCTTTCGCCTCTGCAGCACACGCGCGCCCGAACCGAGCCCAATTTCCACGCCGCGCCGCCGCTTTGCTTTCCGCCGCCGCCGTCGTCTCGTCGCCGCCGGTGAAGGGCTTGGTCTCCTACCCGCTTCTCGTTGATCAATAGGTTCGCGAGGAGACTTGACACGCTCGTGCGCCCGCGGTACACGCCCCCGACGCCCGTGGCGCCCGCGCCCGTGCTCGCCGGAGCGCCGCCCGAGCCGCCGTCGTCACCAAGCCGTCCCGCTGCTGCTTCTTTTCCACCCTTCGGCCCGTCCTCATCGCCTGCGCGTGGTAAGCAAAACCCCCTGCCCAATTTCCCCTCCTATCGCGCCTAGCGCCTCCCCCGCGAGCTCACCGGAGTGACCGCGCCGCCCCCTTACGGTGCTGGCCGCCGGTGAGGCCCAATCGTGCCTGTAGAGCCTGCTATCGAGTGCGCAAACGTCTCCGCATCGTTTTGCCCTAGCACGTGGTCGAAGAAACGGCCGGGAACGCCGTCCAGAGCTCACGCCGGCGAGCTCCCGCCGCGCGCCGCCGCCCTCCGGCGTCGTCGCCGCCGCCCGCCGCATGTATTTGATCAGGGCCGTTAGATCGCGAGTAAACGGATGGGATCGCGTACCCTTTCGTTTAAAGGGGGATGGTCCACGGTGGACCCATGGACCGCGCCCACGGCCGGGTCCACGGTGCACCCGTGCGCCATCCACCGTTGGATCTGAGATCCACGGTGCGAAGTGGCAGATTTGATTAAGAGTCCCTGGATTTGCAAATATTAGCAACCCGGTCCTTCCACCTTTGGAAATAATTACAGTTAGGTCCTGATTCTTGCAAACTAGCCCCTATCTACCCTGTTTAATTCTGTTTTAAGCCCTTTTCACTACTTTTTGCATATAAACCCTCTGATTTAATTTATAAAAAATGTTTTGGCCCCTGAATTTATTCATAAACAACCCTGTAAACATAGTTTTCTTGCAAATAGGCCCCTGAAAACTGTTTTAATCATATCTTTCTCATTTTAACTCCGTTTTTAGCGTTCTATATACCGAAATGATCGTCTCGACGAGTAGAATCTTTTAAACAGTAAATTTACCAGTTTTACTACTGTTTGGTGTACTGTTTTGTTTATTGATTGTTATCCATGTTTGACTCGTAGATATCGTGCCTGTTTCGTCTGAGCTCCCTGTCGGAAGTGATCAGGAAGAACCTGTCTTTGAAGAGGAATTCACCCAGCTTGTAGAGGAAGGCAAGTGGATTTTCCCCCTCTGCATAATCTTTTTAAACCTATGACACTGCATGCTGAACAATGTTTACTATTCCTGTTGTTATGCATAAACTTGATGGGCAAACACCTAGCTAAGGACTTGACTAGATGCTTTACCACTTTACCTTGATCAACCCTGTTTAAACAAATGTTTGGGGTAGATAAATGCTTAGCTTGCTCAACATAAGTTTGGTTATGCTTTGTTTATGTTATACATCTCAGTTATGTTTATGTATACGTTTGTGCTTTAAACAAGATAACTTGTTATAATCGGAACATGGAGAACCACCCAAGATAACAGTACAACCACAGTCCACATGGCTCTGGCTTAGCCAATTAATTAGGAGAGTGGGGTAGCTGATAGCTCTTTTCCGAGAGGGGCACAGGGGGCCGGAGTTGAAGGGGTATAGCCCGGTCCTTTTGGGGTAGCGACCTTGGCTAAGGTGTTGACCACTAGGGAGGGTTATGGCCGCTCATTCTTTCGTAATCGTTGCGGGCTGTTGGTTTCTCTTCTTTCCTTTGTAAAGGCTTCGTAGTGGACCCCTAGCCACTCACCTTGGAAGTGTTTAAGGGTCTAGCTAACCCGGGCAAGATGGGGAACACGAACTGTGGGTAAAGTGTACAACCTCTGCAGAGTGTAAACTGATCGATCAGCCGTGCTCACGGTCACGAGCGGCTTGGACCCTCACATGAGTAATAAACTTGAAGATTAATGTAAATCGTGGGTTGGAGGGTTGGTTTGAGGTTCTTTTTGAGGTTAAGTGGGTTGGTATACACTTACATCTAGTAACTAGGAGCTTGCTAATAAAACTTGACCAACTTATAAAATGCTTACCGCTGTGAACCATCACCTATCCTTGACAAGCCTTGCATTTTCCCCCACTTGCTGAGATCCAACCATAAGTGTGCTCACCCTTGCTTACCGCTGTTCAGAGGAGAACGTCGGAGGCGAGGACGAGTACTGGAGTGACTTCGAGGAGTTCTAGGCATGCGGATCCCCCAGTCATCATGCCTGTGGATGTCAGCGATGGAGTTGCTCGTCATCGTTTAGTTATCGTCTTGTTCGGACCTTCGAGTCCACCCTTATGGATGTAATAAAGGATGTTATACTGGTTTAAACTCTTGTACGTTTTATTACAGCAATGGTATTACTCTCGTTTTGTCTATCATGTGTGTGTAAATGATCCTAGCGCACATATGAGATGCATTCGGTTTTGCTTGAAAAATCGGGTGTGACATGTGGACTGTGGTTGTACGGTTGTCTTGGGTGGTTCTCCATGTTCCGTTTATATTTCAAGTTATCTTGTCTCAAGCATAAACGTATTACATAAACAGAACTGAGTTATATTTCTTAAACAAAGCATAACCATACCCATGTAAGCAAACTAAGCATTTATCTACCCAAACATTTGTTAAACAGGGTTGATCAAGGTAATGAGGTAAAATATCTAGTCAAGTCCTTAACTAGGTGTTTGCCCATCAAGTTTATGCATAGCAACAGGAATAGTAAACTTTGTTTTAACATGCAGTGACATAGGTTCAAAAAGATAATGCAGGGGGAAAGCCACTTGCCTTCCTCTACAAGCTGGGTAAAGTCTTCTTCGAAAACAGGCTCTTCCTGATCACCTCCGATGGGGAGCTCAGACGAAACAGGCACGATATCTACGAGTCAAACATGAACAACAAACAATAAATAAACAGTACACCACACAGTAACAAAACTGGTAAACTTGCTGTTTAAATGATTCTACTCGTCGAGACGATCATTTCGGTATATAAAACGCTAAATTTGGAGTTAAAACCAAAAAGATATGATTAAAACAAGATACGGGGACATATCTGTAAGAAAACTAAGTTTACAGGGCCTTTTATAAATAAAACCAGGGCTAAAACATAATTTTATATTAAAACCGCAGGGTTAAAATGCTAAATCATAAGGAAAATGACCTCTAACAACATTATCCAGGGTAGACAGGGGCTCTACTGCAAAATTCAGGACCTAACTGTAAAGATCTTGAAAGGTGGAAGGACCGGCATGCTAAATCAGAGTTACTCAGGGCCTTTTTAACAAAATTGCCAACGCCCTGTGGATCTAGAATCCAACGACCGCCGACGCGCGCGTGCACCGTGGACCGCGACGTGAGCTCGGCTCACGGGTCCACAGTGGACCGCCCCTTTAAACACGAAGAGGTATGCGATCAGAGCCGCCCGTTCAAGATCTGACGGCCCTGGACGCGTGCGTGCGGGATGCGGTGGCGAACACGTCGGAGTGCGGCGGCGCGCGGCGGGAGCTCGCCGGCGTTGCGCACGGGCGGCGTTCCCGGCCATTAACACGACCACAGGCTAGCACAAAACGTAGAGGGGACGCATGCGCACGTGACCGTGGGGTCAAGGGGGGCGATCGTGCCTCGTCGGCGTCCGGCGCCGGAAGGGGGCGGCGCGGCTGCTCCGGCGAGCTGGTGGAGGCACCTAAATGCTCAGGACGAAGGGATAACGAGCGGGGGTTATTGCTCACCGTTCAAAGGAGAGGCAAGCGAGCTCGAAGGTGAAGGAGATGCGACGGCGGTGGAGCTTGGCAACGGCGGCGGGTCGGGCGGCGCTCCGGTGTGATCGGGGGCGCGGCTCCTACGGCCCCGGGGACGAGAACCTGCAGCAACCTGAGCTTGATGAGCCCCTGGTGAACCCAAGAAGAAAGAAAGAAGGGCGGCGGAGATTGTCCTTCACCGGCGGCGACGAAGACACGGCGGCGGCAAAGAACAGGGACGGCGGCAAAGGAGAGTGGGGGTGCTCGAGCGCATGTGGTGGTGTGCTGCGGGTGCAAAGAGAGGCGCAGGAGTTCGAGCACGAGCTTAAATAGGGCCAGAGGGAGGAAGGCGAGGGGAGGCGAGTGGACTCCGAGCGGCGGCGCTTGGCATTGATGGCCGCGGCCATCATGGCTCGGTGCTAAGGGAAGGGTAACGGCTCCAATTGATCACGGGGAAGGTTAATTGCCTTAATTGGCCGGTTTGGTGAGGAGGGAAGGAAGGGAAGTGGCGGGGCGCGGCGGGATTCGCGCGGTGGCGCCGGGTCGGCTGGCACCGAGGTGGGGAAGAAGAAAGGAAGGGGAGGGGGAGAGGCTGACAGGCGGGGCCCAGGTGTCGGTGTCTGCGAGAAAAAAGAAAAGGAGGGCGGTTGGGTGGGCTGCTGCGGGAAGGTTTGGTGGGCCGGCAGGCCAGGCGGGGCCGAAAGGTGAGAAGGTGAGCTTTTCTTTTTTTCTTTTCTTTTTCAAACTCTTTTTAAAACAAACTTTTCTTTTCAAATTCAAACCAAATTCTTTCAAACTTTTTCTCAAAATTTTATAAACTTTTAGAAGCCACACAACCAACCAAAAACCATGCAAAGCCAACTGATGATGCACAAGCACTTGTCGTCTCTATATTAATTAAATTATGTTTAATATTTTAGAGCTCAATTTTAAATGGAAAATTTAAATTTTAAATCCTTAAGGCTAATTAACAGTTGCTAGGTAATTTTTAGTGATGGAATTTTAGGGTGTCACACAAGATCATCACCGGGATCCTACCTCGACCTTGATCCGAGCTCCGGGAACTCCGACGTGGTCTTCCATGCAAGGTTCGCACGTCGTCTAGGGGAACCCTAGTCAACCACCTCGACCCTCTTCTCTCCGGAACGGTGTCCCTCTCTTCTCTTCTCCTCGGCGGCGAATGACGAATGGATTGATGCATGGCTCTCGGCCAGGGGCTATAAATAGTCCAAGATGCACCTAGGTCAAAGGGGGAGGCGACTGGGTCCTGAAATAGGCTGGGTCGGCCGACCTGGGCCGACCGGCCTGGGCCCATTTCAGCCCAGTTTGCGGCCTCCTTCGCCCGGTGTTGGTTCCCGAGTCTTCTAGATCCTTCCCCCTTCTGCATGTGGGCCCTTGTCGTCAGTTTCTCTCCGAATTGGATGAAGCTCCTTGTCCCGCAAGATTCGGCACTTTTCTGACCGGGTCCTCTGAGTTTGTCATCTTCTCGGGCTTGGTCCCTGGGCTTCTTGGAGTCATGTTTGCTTCATTACATGACTTGTACCGGGCTTCAAGGTCTTGTCATGAGGTGCTTGATGAACTTATCCCGGAAGTCTTGCTTTCAACGCTAAAACCCTGCATAAACACTAAACTCCAAAACCGACATGCACGAATGAACTTGTTATACCAAGGGGGTTAGTACCAACGGATAAAATAAAACTCATGCCAACACCGAAGGTAAAATCATGGCTAGGTTGACGGAATTTCACCGTCAACAGTGATTCTTCGCATTATGACTTTTGTAGTTCCATTCACTTAACTTTTCTCATACTTTGCAGCATGTTTGGGCGGGGGAGCAGCCGAAGAAGGCCTACAAGGACTTTGTTAGCCAGATCGACCGGATGGTCGATGCCCAGGTCCGGTGGACGTTGTACGCTCCTGCCATGGTCGCTGCCCGCACACCACAGGGGCTCTTGTCCCTGTGCTCCCGAGACCAGGCCTACTGAATGACGCGGTGACGACTGGTCTTCGACGTCTACGTCGAGGAGTACGCCGTCCACCGGGTTAGAGGCAGTCCGGCCTCTTCCAGGCTGCGCCAGTACCCGCTGCGCCACGTCTGCCGCCTACCGCGCACAGGTGAGCTACTATTTGACAGTTCTAAGTATTTTCTGTTACAAATATTCAGTTTCCAATAATTTTATGTTTCATGTTCTATGCTAGGTGGACGAGTAAGGGCGTGCCTGCAGCGACGTCGTTCGTCGACAGGCTGCAGCCGTACGTGGCAGAGTGGGCGTCCGCGACGCACGAGCAGAACGTCGTCACCGAGCACCGCCTTCACGCCGCCGCCGCCGCCTGGGTAGCGTACCTTCAGTGGTACCTACCGTTGACGCGGACGCGGGTGACGTATGTGCCTGCTACCCCGCCACTGCCACCTGTCTCGGACCTCGACAGGGTCCTGCCGGACGCGACCTACCTGGTGCGCCGAGACCAGACCGCTGACACAACGGTAAGCTACAATACCGCAAACATATTACATTCATATGACTTTTCATTAAAACATGTGTTTCTAATTTTGTGCGCAGCACGACGCTCTTGGCTGAGGTCGTGCGGCTCGCATCGGCCGCGATCGAGCAGTGCTTCTCCTGGGGCCTCCGGAGCACCGGAGCACGTACGAGAGGATCCTCGCTACGGCCATGGGGTACTCCGCCGTCGTGAACTACGCCAGGACTGTAGAGATTCCTCTCCTTCCGCGCCACCCAACGTCGTCCTCGAGCTCCGCCTCGACAGCGGCTTCGCAGCCGACGCCTTCTACATTTGCCGGCGGGTTCTCGTCTCCGAGGGTACAGCAACACCCACAGGCGCAGGGCCCGCACGCCTACGTGCAACGGCCGTTTGCTCCACCCGGCGCAAGTACTTTCAGTAGACCTTATTTTCAATTAATGCACGCAATTATTGTGGGTTTGTGATTATACTATATTCTAATCGTACAGGGCGACCACCGCCTTTTCCGATAGTCGGTTCTCGACAGCAGGAGCCGTCGCCGATGTATCCGCTATGAGTTTCCAGACCGCCGGTGTTTCAGTTTCCGGCGACAGATATTTCTTCGTCGTCCACTCCGCCTATGTTCCAGGCTCGGCTAGTACTTTCGACACGGGCGCTGAGGACCAGCTGGCCTGGGATGAGTTTGGGTACGACGCCATTCTCGCGACCATGATGGCGCCCCATAGCAGGCCGATGAGCTTGCCGCGTCACAATTGACACAGCCACCACCGGTTTTGACTCAGCCATCACAGTTCGGGCCGGCGGAGCGACCACGGCCGGCGGAGCGTCACCGGTGGGCGGCGGAGCGACACCGACCGACAGAGCGACACCGGATACTGCAGGCTCGTCGCGAGCGGCCATGGCGACACCGCCTCCCGACCAGCCAGGATCGCGGGTCGTCAGGGCACCTGACCCCTGGACGTAAGACCAGGACCACACCTGGACTGGCGCTAGAGCTGTTAGGGGGAAGAGGGGCCGACTCATTTAGATGTAGTACTATGAATTTGTATAAACTTTCCTTTGTGATTATGTATAAACTATTGACTATTCCTTCGTCGTTGATTAGGATATTACCTTGTGATTATGCTTACACTTATTAGTTTGTCGTTTTTAAAAAGGTTAAAAGTTTTTTAAAAATGAAAAACTAAAAAAATAAAAAAGACCCTGCCGCCGTGCCGCTCGACGGCAGGGTCCCGGCGCCGCGCCGCCCCGCCCGGCGTTGGAACCGAGCCCCCCGCGCCGGCCCCGCGGCGGCGGGGACTTAACGCCGCGGGGTGCGGCGGCAGGAGCCTGCCGTCGTGGGGTGCGGCGCAAGATGTACATTTCTCGAAAATTTTGATTCGACCATTTATTTTTCAAAAAGCATGACAAATTAAATATAAAAAAATTCAAAAAAAAACCGTTGGAGCCCATGTTAATCTTGCTTGGCAGAATAAATAGGCCATGTCATTAGGACCGGGAGCGAGTGAAAATAGGCTGGGAAGGCCCACTTCAGGTCGGGTCCGCCAGACACAATACTTCTAGGTCGGTTTGCGGGTTAGTACCACATCGGCAGGATTAGCTGACGCGCGTCCTTAAGGGTGTAGAAAAGTAGGCGGTGGGCAAGCGTTTGAAGTCATCTTTGCGCTTGGGGCAATGACGCAGCTAGTGAGGTAATACCGAGGCGCGTCAATTGCTGGTTGAAAACTATTTCCAAACCCCCTCTTTGGCCTCTGTGCCAAAGAGAATTTCTGGAAGGGCTCCTTCTCTTCGGAGAGGGGAAAGCCCTGCAATTCCTAATTCAAAGTTTATACTTTCTTAGTTTACTGATTAGAAGGGAATAAATTGTTAATGCTGTTCGACAATTTTATTTGCTCTGTAGATGCCAACACGAGTCAAAATTCAGCAAAAACAAAACTGTTGCAGAGGCAAAGTTCAGCTAGGCAACTCACGTCAGTGAAACCGATGCCGGCGACCCCTGCCATGGCAAACCGGCAGTGCACGAGCTCGGCCTGAACATGCCACTTGAAGCTCGTAAAATGTGGGCTTTCGTTGGAGCTTACACACACAACACAAAAGCCCATAATAGTATTGTGGAGGTAGTCCATACAGCAGTGTGGAGGATGAGCTGTCCATATGCATAAGGGCTGACTGTAAGAAATGGTCTGCTTGTTGCTATGATTTTTTATTCGTTGTTAAGTGAGTCCCACTAATACAAAATCGCAATAACTAAAATACACATATCTTGGTCCTACTTATATGCCATGGTTTTTGCAATATATATTTATATGCCATGGTTTTTGCAATATATATTGATATTTCCTAAGTTTTCGATTACAGTGCCTGAGGTACACTACGGGAAATACAGAAGTCTACATAGAAAAAAGATCCACCTTGTCTAGTTTTGTTGAAATTGTGAGGTTAAGGCCCTGTTTAGGACGGCGTTTAGGACGGCGATTGCATCGGTTTTTCATGAAAATCGCGAATTACGCCCGCCAAACGCGAATTGCGTCGGACGTGTGTTCGCTACCCGGGCTGCCCGCCATGGTGAATCGCGGAATCGAACTGCACGAGGAACTCTGTTCGCCTAAACGGCCGTTTAGTCTGTTTAAAAGTCGTTTAAACAATAAACAGAGGTTGATCGTGTCGTTTAGGCCCTAAACAGTTAATTAAATAGTTGGACGGTTTAAACCTGTGTAAACCATTCAAGACGTCTAAATTGTCTAAACAAAATCGAGTTAATCATGATTACATGCACTAAATGACCATTTAATTCATAATTTATTCAATATGTGCTTTTTACATGTGCAAACATATAGTCCACCTAACATATTTTGACTTCGATGCACATAAATATACATATATTATTATTATTATTATTATTATTATTATTATTATTATTATTATTATTATTATTATTATTATTATTATTATTATGTAAAACCGTTCATGCCGTTTAACTCAGTCACTACGGGAAACGGAGCCTTTGCCGAGAGTAATACTCTTTGGCGAGAGCATACCCTTGGGCTCTCGGCGAAGAGCTCTTCGCAGAGAGTAAAAAAATTCTCGGTGAAGAAATTTCTTCACCGAGAGTATTTTTCTTGCTCTCGGTGAAGTAATTTTAAAAAATTCACTTTTCCACCTTCAAACTTTTTTATCATCGACATTCACTTATACAAAGTATATGTTCAAATTTGACACAATTTTATCTTTGTTTGCTATATTTAAAATTTTTAATTCATTCTAGATAATTTTTTTGAATACGTCCGATATGAACTACAAGTGCATGAAATCATAGAGTAAAGTTGTTGAAAAAATGATATTCATGTTCATGATACATCTCTAAGACCATGTACACGAAACGAAACTAAATTTTAAACATTTTGTTCTCTGATCATGATGAAGATCATGTCGCAGAAAGGTTTTAAAATTGTATAAAATTGAAATGAAGTTTGAAAATCACGAATTTTGTCGAGCGCACATTATATCTTATGTTGAGGTTGTGGTAAAAAGTTAATAACATTTTTGAGCACTTTGACACGTACGTTGTTTAGAAACCGGAACATCTCACGAGAAGTTTCAGAGAATTTGAACTAATGTCACTAGGTTTGGTACATTAGAGAAATTTAAATTTTAGTTTGACCACAACAACTTTTTTATAAGCAATACACAGCATATCTAGTGTCATGTTGAGTTTTGGAAAAATTTTGCATTTATTTTCTATTTTAACTAATTTAGATTTTTTTAAAAAATATCTTCGTCGAGAGCCATTTATTGGGCTCTCGGCGAAGCATCATTGGGCCGGCCAGTCCCCCCCCCCCCCCGGCGGCCCACTTAACCCAACTGCCTCCATATATATCCCCCACCTGACAGAAACCCTAACCCTACCCCCATCCCTCTCTCGCCGCTGCCTCCTCCTCCTCCGTCGCCCAGCCAGATCTGCCTCCCCCCACCTCTCCTTCACAGCTGCGTTGTCCGCCGCCACCGGGCACAGTCGCGCCGTCCCCCACCTCCCCTCTCCGCTCGCCCCTCACCTCGTGGCGAGGAGCGGCGGCGGGGCAAAGTGAGGTTGCGGTGAATCCGGCCCCGTCTCCTCGTCCGACCCGGCGTGCGGCGGTGGAGCGAGGTGGCGTGCGGCGCCGCCTCGTCCGTCCTCGTCTCCTCCGCCCTCGGATCCGTCGTCGGGCGAGAAGCTCGAGGTCGGACAGCGGCGGATCCGAGGGCTCACCCCGGCGCGACCTCCCCCGACGCGACCTCTCTCTCTGTCTGTTTTTGGTGGTGGCGGGGCGCGGTGGTGCGGGTGGCGGCCGATGCAGGTGGCGGCCGGGCGGCGGTGCGGTGGCGCAGGTGGCGGTCGGGCAACCGGTGCGGTGGTGCAGCGGCGGCGCTGGTGGGCCCACTGGCCGGGTTTTTTCTCTTTTTTCGAGAAAAGCCTTCACCGAGAGCTAATTGTGCCTCCCGGCGCATATCTGCCGAGAAGGGTCCCGCCTGCTCTCGGCGGAGACGCCTTTGCGGTACAGCAGAGCCGAGAGGTCTTCGCCGAGAGCTTACTCTCGGTGAAGCTTTCAACGAGGGAAAAGGCCCCTTCGCCGAGAGGAACCTTGCTCTCGGCGAAGGCCCCGGACCCGGTAGTGAGTACAAACACATTTAAAGGTCTAAACACTAAACAAAAGGTGACCGACTGTTTAGGGTTTAGCATTTACGATAACATTGGCGAGTCGCGTTCCGCTTTTCTCGCTCACGATGCTGTGAGTTGGCGTCCACAAACATGGCCTGAAGTGTTATAAACTGCAATTGGGATAGGCCTGAGGTATTCAGCCGAACACCTTCAATTTTTCCCTCTACATCTGCATGCCGTGGTCTAGCACAAGCTAGCCTTTCTCTGAGATTTCACACTTTAATTTTTTTCCTAGCAAACTTTGCCAGGTAACTTCCACTAATATATGATCATGCATTCAATCATGCAATACAATCATAGAATTTCCATGGTGCATACCGATCATATACTCACATTACATTGCTCAGAAGCCTTTGCAGTGGAACCAAATCCACGTCACTGCTTTTTTGATACAATAACCACAGGCCAAACAAGGTAGTGACATGTGAATGCGAACCTGCAGCACTCTACCAGCATATCGAGGATAGTGAAATCGCAGTGTACTCTTTTCCCCCCAATCTGAACCTGTAATGGCACACTGCCGACGACAGTGCAGTGCCCTCAAGGTAGGTACCCAGCATCTATCATCATCGTCGTCGTCTTATTAGTAGCTGTAGTTCTTGACGAACATGCCCTCCTTGGCCTCGGCGGCCTCGCCGTCGGAGGTGTACTTGCCGAGCTGCGCCAGCGAGTTGGCCTTGGCGCGGAGCAGCAGCGCGTCCTGCGCCGCCTTCACGTTCTCCGGCCGGCCGCCCCACGTCTTGAGGCAGGTGTTCTGGAGCGCCCTGGCATAGGAGAAGGACACGTGCCACGGGTTGGGGCTCTGGTTCATGGCGTTCAGGTTCTGGGTCGCCTCAACCTCAGACTGCCCACCAGACAGGAACTGCAGCATTTTTGTTTCAGTCGTCAGAACATCACCTGGACTTATTTCATGTCCAATATATGCAGCAAGCAGAGAGGGAAAAAATGTTACAAACCATGATGCCAGGAACGGCAGGAGGGATCCTTCTGCTGAGGAGTTTGAGGGTGTAGGCGGCAACTTGCTCAGGGGTGGCCCTGTCCTTGCACTCGGCACCAGGGGTCACCATGCTGGGCTTGAGGAGGATGCCCTCGAAAATCACATTGTTCTCAGCCAGGTAGTAGAAGGTCTCGGCCCACACCTTCTGTGCGACCTCGAAGGTCCTCTCGATGTCGTGGTCACCGTCAAGAAGGATTTCAGGCTCCACGATTGGCACCAGACCGTTTTCCTATAGAGTATCACCAAAGGAAACATATGTTTATTTATATATATAGTTCCTTACATACATGCATGCCGAATGAAACCTGAGAAATGGTCCGCGTTTCTGGCTGTTGAAAATGCATGGTAGGATACCTGAGAAATGGCGGCGTAGCGGGCAAGGCCCCAGGCAGCTTCCTTCACGGCAAGTGCAGATGGACCGTTGGGGATGCTGACAACAGTGCGCCTGCGTGACAGAACTTCATGTCACAAACGGGACCAACCTAGCTATATGTCACATAACAGAAAGTAACTGCTAATGCAGGGGCAAATTATTTCTCACCACTTGGCGAATCGGGCACCAGCCTGGTAGTAGGCTGCTTCGCGCGATGCGAGGCCGTCAAGACCTTGGCACCATGACTCGTCGTTGGAGCCAGCAAGTGGCACAAGACCCTGAGATTGAGCATATGTTTAATTTAGAGCAACGCAATTGCCTTCAGTCTTGAAATAGATCATCAGGATATATACCTAGCTTTTCCTAAGACTGTTATCAGAGTTGAATTTACAAAAATGTCATGTGTTAGTTTGGAGCTTTCCACATGCTATACCTTGTCGACCTTGATACCGGGCACGATTTTCTGCTCAACAAGGACATCAGTGATCTTCTTGCCATCAACAGTTGACTGGTAGAGGGTCTCCTCGAAGAGGATAGCACCGGAGATGTACTGTCCCAGTCCCGGAGCACTGACAAGGAGGGTCCTGTAAGCCTGGCGGTTGGCCTCAGTGTTCTCGAGGCCAATGGAGGCAAGCCTCTTGCCGCAGGTAGCGTTAGACTCGTCCATGGCAAGGATACCCCTTCCTGGAGATGCGATGGTTTTCTGCAGCAAGACGAATAAAGCTTGTCATATCTATAAATCGTAGTTGAAGTATTTAACTGATGATCATTTAAACTTCCTTGCTCAATAGAAATGAAATTACGTTTCTAAGATGATGAAATGTCCTTTAAAAAGTTTGAGACTCTAGCAACTTGTAATTCTGTGTGACACACTGCTTCTTAACTAGCCTATAATAGCTGACTTGTGTCATGTCATGATGCAGAGATGTCTAATTTACAAATTCATTTCTGCTATGTTGTGAGGTCCCCAAGTTCTTTTTGGTTGGGTATTATTCACTTTTTATTTTTATTCATGAAGGTGTAAAACATGGTGGAAATTTTCCTAAACCGATATGCTACATAAACTATGCAGTGTGAAAATGTAGGTCTAGATTTTAGACTAGTGTATCTGCATAATAAGTGAACTTGCGATCAAAACAGTCAATAGTTTAACTTTTATAATGAATTTTCAAGTTACATAATCGAATCTATATGTGTAGTTACTTAAAACCATGACACTGCATCATTTTCAACTATGCAGATAAGCTTCTGCAAATCAATAATAATAATAATAACTAGCATACATGCATGGTAAATGGTGCAGAACTATAAATCTTGTGTTCAGAAAATCATACCGCAGTTTGAACAAGCTCATCAGCGTAGGCGCTAGCACGGACAACCATGGAGACGGTCACCTGCTTGGGAGCGACAGCCTGGCGCGTAGCGCCCCATTCGGCCTTCTTCGGAAGGAAAGACGACTTGAGGAGAGTAGCAGAAAACGCCATTGCTTCTGATTCTGAAGGTTGAACAAGGAGACAAGCACAACCCCTCTCTTTGGCACACAATGTTTCCTTAGGAACCTGAGAAGTGTTGCAGCAGCTGGCATATAAGGTTGTGCACCTGGAGGCACACAAGGACAAGAGATATGAATTGTGAGGTGGAGGCTAGCCTTCCGGATTGCTGCAATCCCCTTGCCACCCTCTCTTTTGTCCTGGCTCTGGCAGATACTTTTATTTCTCCTCTTTTCTTGTAAAAAAAGAGACATTTTCCTTATTGGGTTTCTATGGGTGGATTTCACCAAAAACTGTTGCCCATACATGTCTTGCAACGGCGGAGATGTTCTGGTATACTGCATCCATGAAATTGTCCCAGTTGCCAGTTATTCTGAAAAAAACACAAGTTTTTACGGCCAGTATTTTGGTGATAACAACCTCCAGACTCCAGCCGTCCGTTGAGTGTTGCATGCAAGTATTTTGGCGATAACAACCTCCAGGCTCCACCCGTCCGTTGTTAGTTGCAGGAAGGGTTCCTTCTTTGACACAATGAGAATATGCTGCTGCTTCTTGAGTCAGTTGCAGGCTTGCAGCGGATATCCACCACTAATTTGAACAACTCCCTGCCAAAGATGATGCCACCAAGAGGATTCCAACAGAAATATCTGCAGCGAGCTGCAACTGACATCAAGAGGATGCCACTAATTTACGATGATTTCTACAAATAATATGCCTTTCTTTTTTTCCCCAAGTGCCCTGACATTACATAATGGCATACTGTAAAAATTAACAGACCAACTGGGTGAAAAGAGAAGGTACAAATATCATATCTTGCACAGTGAAAATAATTCTGAAATACTAAAGGGCAAAAATAAGAAAATGAAATCCTCCCTCTTGCAATAACTTTGGTACCACAGGGAGCAAATTGGCTCCATAGCACCTACTGACCTCAATGAAAAGGAAAGAAAAGTACAATGAAAAGGAAAGGGATCTTACTATGAAGCACAAAAGCTGGACAGCTACAGAATGTTTGCAAGCACATAAATGTTCTGAAAGGGATTTCAGTGTACATAAAACTAAATTGGACGGACTGTTGTAGCTATCAGAGTGGAGAAACACATGCATACCAACGGTGTGTATACAAAAATTTTGTCACGAAAGCATGCATCTTGGAAGCAAGGGAACTATCAAATCCTTGGAAGCATACTGATACAAAACAAAAAGTTCCACTATCACCAAGATGCTGTGCATGGTGTTTTTTAGCACACGCAAACTAAGCATATGTACATTGTATCTTTGAAGAATCCAGTAGCTACTTTAGTCAATTACAGATGATAAATTCTGTACAAAGAATCATTCTCACTCCAATTGATCGTGTCTAGGACTGATGTGAATCACAAGGAGCAAAAATTGCATCTTGAAAATGATCCAATAATCCCTGCCGTTGACCATAAAATCAGTGATATAATCTGTTCGCGTACATTTTAAGTATAAATATCTTTGGCAGGTCAGCAAATTCATGCCAAAGATGGTGGGAATACTACCAACAGTTAAATGTGGATGAGGTTAGCCTCCGATTCAGTCAAACATAATGCCAAACTTAGTTTGATGTGTCTCTGCAGATGTAAATCAGGAGCCAACATCCCAGCTATAGTGCAAGCCATTAATGAATGACTGCATACTCCACATTGCTTTTTCTTTCCATTCCAATATTTCTTCACCTCTTTCTTCTCATTGGCTAAAGCTATGCTCAGAGCATGTTGTAGTGACCTCTTCACATGTCTTGCTAAAGCTCAGCAACTGCTGAATTGGTGCAGTGTTTGTTCCTGAGACAGAAGACTCTGATATGACAAAACCATTGATTGGTAGTTCTAGCTTGAACAAGCACCCTTCTTCAACTATGTTTCCTTAGAAACTACATCAATTGCTTTCCCACAGACATCTTCAGCTGCTCCAGGATTAGAGCTACTTAAAAACCCCACAAGCTTCTGCCTCAGCAATGGTGATATTTTCTCACAACATGTCAATGGCTCCAATGACGGGATCACCCGTTTCTTTACCAGTACCCCAAACGCACTCCTCACACAATGAGCAATCGCTTCCTTCCTCCTCGCATCATAGTTCTCAATTAGAAGAAACAAGAACTCAAGCAGCATGTTTGTAATATCTGTATACTGAGACACCGAGTTCACCATCAAGAGCATTGCAGGCTCGATATTCATGACACTACCCCTACCCTCCTCAAAAAACAGCCAGTCATAGAACAGTGCCAGCTTCGCATTCGCCACCACGTAGCCTTTGCTGCAACCTGTCAGCAACCAACCTATGACCGCCCAACGGGCAATAGCACCAGACTGAATTACCTCATTTGTTGGGTGATACCCGCAGCATATGAACCGCACAATGTCAGGGATCCTCTCCTCCGCTCCGGGCACCATCAGGTGCTTCCTCGCAAACCAGAGCTGGTACCTCTTCTGATTCCCCCACTTCACATTGTTCATCATGAACAATAGCTGTGTCTCCATCTCCGTGGTGATGGCAATAGCCGGGCACCAACCAGGGGTGTTCATCCGGCAGACATCACCAACATGGTCCAGTATCAATTCTTTCCAAATCAGCTGGAACTCTGGCACGAGCGCCAGCTCATGGAGCGACCTCACAAGGTCCCTTCCGAGCAATGCGCAAACTCGGAAATGATCCTGCAGCATGGAGACGCAGAAAGACACCAGCCTTCCCCTGCATTCTTCAAGGCTCTTGGCGCCCTTGCACTCTTCACAGTCCTTGCACTCACCGGTGCTCACGACCGGGGCGAGGCGGTTCCTGGCGAGGAGTCGGAGGAAGGCGAAGACGGCGGACGCGAGGAGCTGAGGCTCCTCGTCGGCGAGGAAGGAGGCGTGCTCGGCGATGAGCTCGAGCAAGCGAGCGTCGCCGTGGAACGGCACGCGGCGGAGAAGGGAGGCGAGGAGGGGCGCGAACCCGGGCGCCGCGGCGCGGGCGAGCTCGGAGGCGGCGAGGAGGAGGCGGGCGCGCGGGTGGGGGTGGAGGTGGGGAAAGGGGAGCGAGAGGAGGGCGGAGGCGAAGGCCGAGTAGAAGGCGGGGAAGCGGCCGCCCGCGGCGTGGAGAGCGACGAGGAGATGCCGCGGCGGGAGCGGGGAGGAGTGGGTGAGGATGGCGAAGGCGAGGGCGTGCGGGAGGTGCGGCGAGGAGAGGTCGGCGGGGGACGGGGATGGGGAGGGGAGGAGGAGGTGCGCGGAGAGGAAGGGGTGCTCGGGTGAGAAGGGGGAGGTTGGGGGAGGGTGGTGGTCGCCGACGGCGAGGAGGCGCGGGGCAGCGGAAGAGGACGGCGGTGGCGGCATTGGGGAGGAAGAAGATTATTGCCAGCAAGAAGGTTTTAGTTGGAGTCCCGTGCGCATGTATATGGGCCGAATTCCTTCGTGGGCCGGGCCTGCCTCAGCCAGCGGACACATGATACGGCATGATTGAATCCGACGGCCGGCCATTCACAGAATAACAGCATCTGAATAGCTTTGAGATTCATCTAAAAAATAGCTTTAAGATTTACAAAACGCCATTCTCCTCTGGAAAAAAATTTGAAACATCGACAGATTCAAACACACGAAAAGCTAAATTTCGTCAAAGGTCACTTTGCATCAGGATATATACTGTAACAACACCAGCCACATCGTTTCTGCTCCAGAGTCAGAGCAGACTGGGCCAATCTGTTTCGAGATCTTCAGGTGAAAAACAGCCAGAAGAGCACATTCGTAAAGCTACAGGATCAGATGGAGGGCAACTTGGAGTTTTCATGCAGGAACCGGACGATCACCACTGTGGTGTTATCAGAAGTTTCCCTTTTGTAAGCTTCATCGAGAAGCCTTCTTGCTGCATCCTCAGGGTCCTGAATTGTCTTGGCTATGGCAACAGCTTCCTGGGAAAATACTATAACTGCATCAGGCATCAGCTAAGATATACCAATCGAACTGAACGGAAAATATTTCAGAGTATACCTCGTTAGTGACAACATCCCAGAGTCCATGACTAGCAAGGATGACGAATTCAAGGGAGCTGTCCACCACCACCTCCTGGTAGTGACAGAAAAAAATCGTTTTCAGATGGCTTACAGAAACTTCATGTATGACATTGACATTGCAGATGATAGAACCTCCATATACATTTAGGCACTTGATTTAAAAGTTTACCATGCTTCCTCAAACCATGATACAGAAAATTATCCAGACAGTCCATAATTAAGAAGACAGACCTTGATCTCTGGATCAGCGACAACATACTGCTTCAAGAGTTTATGACCAAATGCTCGAGAGACCGGGACAACACCACACACACACACCACTTCCCTACAAAATTCCAATAACCGCACAGTAGAAATAGCAGTAATGGCGCATATTAAGTAGATATTTTGTTTTTTATAGGTATAGATAGATTCAGAGAAAGCATTTACAATCAGCCCACATAACAAAGCCCCCAGCATCCTCAATTCTGTGTCTCTCATCTGTCTGCTCAGGTTTGTGATCCCTTGAAATCATAATCGCTGCATGCAGATAAAGAAAGGATGGGGAACATCATGAAATTGTTGACATGCATAAGTTTATTGATATTAACTTGCAATACTGCTATTCAGTTTACATATTTAGCATTTGGGAAATACTTGACCTGCAAAACACGCAGAATATATTTATTTGAAAGTTTCTGATACAAGTGCAAGTGTAGGGACACAAGACACTGAGATATGTCATGTTTCAGAAAATAAACTTACCCTGTCCTCCTTTACAGATAACAGCCCTTGAATCTCCAACATTGGCAACAAGTAAACGACCACCTACAATAGTAGCTGTCACGGCAGTTGAGCCAGCACCTAGTTTATTACTGTGATCAATTTTCAAAAACTCTGAATCTGTGTGGTTGTAAGCTTCGGCTGCAGAAAAACAACAGAGTAGTGTTATGTTTGGGTAAAACTACTGAAGTCCACAACTGTTGATGTCAGCATACCGATAGCAGCCTTGGTATCAGTGATGAGCTTTGGGTGTTCGATTAAATTTCTGTGAAGATGCTCCTTAACATATTCAGCTGCTATCGCTCCACGATGACCTACACACAGAAAGCTCTGTCAGTTATAACAACTCAAAATGTCAAGCTCTGCAGGGACATTGTGATAATCAATGGAACTGATAACAGTTTAGAGGTCAATATAGGGCATAGGTGGTACAAACCATCGTATACACCAAACATTCCAACTAGCTCTCCATCAACCATGTCTAGCCTTGTATCATAATAGTCCTCCATCCACAATTCTGTCGCCTGAGATCTTGCATATCCATAACATAACCGGCCATTTTGACTCAAGACTGCAAAGGGAAATGTTCTGTAAACCAGCTGCGAGTCCAAACTTAGTAGGTGATATTGCACACACTACTACACGAATAGAATAATCCAGTACAGCTGAACAAGGAATTTCCTATGAGATCAATAAATCTATTTGGCTGATAGGAAGTTTGCATGCTCTTTATGATCAGATTAGAACTTTGTGTCAAATGATCAGATTAGAACCCGCCGCCGTTGAAGTCATGGGATGATGACGCCCCCACATTATACCAAAGTGTCGAAAGCTGCTTCATCGTCACCTTCACATTGGTGATGGTCTGCATCAGGAATCGATAGTTTGTAAAGATGGTTAAAGAACTTTGTTGTAATTGAAACCTATAATGCGTACCTCGTCCACTAGTGGTCCACCATTGATGCCAGACCGACTGTTCTTACTCTCTGTTGCGTTAAGCATCTGGATTATATCCCATGCAGAAGGCCTTTTGTTCGGGTCAGAGTCAACACATCTAAGCCCTATTACGATGCATGTGTGTACTTGTTGACTGTACATTTCCACAGGTGTGAACTTGGATGTCCTTTTGAACCTGTTCCTCCATTTCTGAACCACCTAAAAAATATGCCACAGTAATTGTGTCAAAAAAATTAAAAAAAGAATAAGCTCACTGCTAAAACTCATGCCTAGCTGAACTGCATCTCACACTCTCGATGAATTGTTTGAAAGATGCTTCACTGCCTTGGGGATAGTCCCTGGATCCTATCAGTAGCTCTATGATTATAACGCCCAAACTGAATATATCTGACTTGGTCGATATCAACCCATTATTCAAGTACTCTGGTGCCATGTATCCACTGCATCATAACGAGAGTGCAGTCAGATTTATCAATTGGACTAAAGAACAGTGTCGGCCATATATTAATTAAGGGGGTTAGCTTACGGTGTTCCTGCATTATTTTTGGGTGATGATCCGAGATTGTTGTTGGCCAAAGAGTCTGGACATACCAAAATCTGCAATTTTTGGCAGCATATTGCCATCCATCAATATATTCTGTGGTTTAAGGTCCAAATGAACAATATTGCATTCCTTGTGAAGGTAATGCAGACCGAAGCAAATTCTCCTAATTATTTCAAATCTCTTGTGCCACTCGAGTCCAAATGATTCAGCTGTAGGAACCGATGAATAAACAGATGTGTGAGATGGTCCAACTTATGTTTATGGTATGGTAACACAAAGTTAAAGGTGAATGCTACATATTAAAGCATTACTGTACCAGAAATATATGCATTAAGGCTCCTGTTATTTAGATACTCGAAGCAGATCAGCCTGTGTCGTATTTCAGCCATGACATACTTTCCGTCTGCTTGGACAGCTTCCCACCGTGATTCAGCACAATAGCCTAGGAGTCTTACTATATTTTCATGCTGCAACCCGATAAGATAAGTAACTTCCTTATGGTATCGATCATCATCTAGTTCCACTCCATGAAGTTTCTTCACAGCAATCGTCTTCCTGCTTTGAAGAATACCCTGTTCGGACTCACACTCTCAGTACTTATCGTCAGTTGCTATCATTAAATAAGCATATATATGTACCTTGTATACTACTCCAAAACCACCTCTTCCAAGTTCTTGCTCCTCGGAGAAATTGCACGTGATACATTTTAAAAGTCCAGTGGAAGGTGCATCGGCGTCGCACACTGATCCTCTAGCTTCTTCTCCAACATACCAAAATCCACAGAATTCGAGGATAATGCATTTTTCCGAGTTCTACGTTGGAATAATCTGCAGGCGTAGAAGCAGAAGAAGACCACATTTACTTTCCCATGAACATGAGAAGGTCCTGGCCCAGATTAAAAAGAGAGAAAATTTTTCTTACCGATTGAACATCTAAGCAGCAGTATGTGCAACGCTTCCGACGGCAAAGGCGATCGGTGAAGACTTCAGATCTGAGAGATTCCCAGCTAGACCCGAGCAATCAACTGTTAGATGATAGACAACATTTTGGCATATTTTAATTCCATAATTTAATAGATATTTCAATATTATAGTGAGTGAAACAATCTATGTGCAAGTGTGTATGTTTAAACCACAATTAAACATAACAATATTCATGATTATACAACTAATAAACATGAACATTTGGTTAAGAAAGTACCCTGTGGAAGTTTGGGTGATGGCGTCACCCGAATTTCCGTTATCACCCATTGTGAGTGACCTCAATCGGTGTAGCCTTATTGATAGGATTGCGGATCCTACCGGGGATTTCCCTTAACGAGTAGGGATGATTGGCTGGCGGAGGACGGTGCGCCGTCGTGCAGATCGCGAGGGAAGACGACGTGCTACAGTCCCCCGACGCTACAGTAACGCGGGTACTGTTCACGTCGGTACTGTTCACGTCGAAGGGCTGCGAGGAACTGGCGGCTAGGGTTTTGGGCGTTGTTGAATCTCCCGTCTCCCTGAGGGAAGCCGGAAACAGTTGATTGTTTCTGCTTGCTTTAATTGATACATCTCCTCCCTTTAAATAGAGAGGTTTACTTGACTCCTAAGCAAACTATCTAATCTTTCCAATCTTATCTCTAACTATCTATGGGAAGTCTTTGTTGGGGGGATACCCGAAAAATTCGGATAACTACCCAAACACGAGTGGAGTTCTCAACACGTTCAAGTACACAGTTAGGGCGCAAAGAGACTGCGATGCTCTCTGCAAGTAGCACAAGTCCCAAAAAAGTCTGAATCCGTTTACACGTGCCCTTGCGCCCCCTTTTATAGGGAGACGAAGGGACTTTTACATGCCGATAACACCCTCGGGCTCAGAGAATATTCCTAATGTGAACGCACACAAAAATGTCTTTTCTCCCCTTTCACATTTACAAGTCTGCCACTAGTTCACACTCCAAACCCGGACTTTCTGGGACTACAACTTTGACTTTGCTTCTCCCGTGATTCGCGAATGTCTTCGCTCGAAATCCCCGAACCGAGTCCTTCACAGATTCTCGAAGTGGCTCCTGCTTCCCGCGGGTTCGTGTATGTCCTTGCTCCTGAGTCCCGAACGAGTCTTCACCGGATTCCCGAACCGGCAAATCTCCGAAGTTCGGACCTTCCGCGGTGGAGGTTCGGGCTTCCGCGTGTTCATGACTTCACCTCTTCACCGAATCAAAATCCCCCGAACTCGCACATTCGCGAATTCGAGACTTCGCGAGTCTCGGACTTCCCGGATTCGCGAATTCCCCGCTCCCGAAAAACATACTTTGAGAGTGCCATTAGACTGCGACGTTTCGAGGGTGATGTGTTTTCCTGAATTCCCCAACACTAGCCCCTCGGGGAAGCGGGTTGACTCCGACGATCCGATTCCACGAACTTTTCGGAAATTTAGTAAAAAACGTCACCCTCGGAACGTCGGAGGGGACACGCGTCACTCAAGGAGCCAACGGCGGTTAAATCGAGGCGCACTTCGCGAAACTGCCCCTCCCCGTCCCTATAAATAGCGGGCCGTCGCTGTTAAAAAAATTTTTACTGCCCTCGCGCCTTTCACGACTTTGACGCTTTCCTTCCTTCGCGGAACTAGCTTTCTCTGCTAGACAACTTGCGAACTCCAGGCCTTATTCGCGCTTTTCTAAGGTATTCCTTTATGCTTGCTATGTTGTTTCGTTAGTTCATTTAACTTTGGTGTAGTAATGTTACGATTTTCGTAGCTTCTTTTTCGACTATTAGCCTAAGCTTTCTGAATGCCCATATTCGCTAGGTGGCTCGTATCAGACATACAGCTAGACCAATGACTACTGAAGAGTTGATCGCTGCCGGTCTCCCACTCGATCAAGCTGCCGAAAGTGCAGATCGTGCTGCACCTACCGAAGATGCTGTATCACCTAGCGGTTCTCGAAGCCACGGAGACGGGGGATGCTGGGTCCGACGGCGGCGAAGACGTCGGAGATGTTGACGCCGGTGTCGACGATCTCGTTATGTTGAGGACCTCTGGCCCATTGCCGCCCTCGCTTGCCTTCGGAGAGTCGAAGGTGACGAGCGACATCATTCGTGAGTACGAGAAGGCTGGATTCTTCTCTCTCTGGGGCCGGCGCGCCCCACTTGATGAAACAATTCCCACTCCCAAGCCCGGGGGAAATCGTGGTTTTTCGGGACTTCTTCATCCGCGGCTGCGATTCCCTTGTGATCCGGTGCTACGGCGATTCTTGATGCCTTCTCATTGAAGATCCACCAGCCTTACCCCGACGTCTTTTCTTGAAGTATCAAAGTTTATTTGGATTCGAAGACCTTCGGGTGCACTCCTACTATCGACGCCTTCACCGGTTCTACGAACCGGTGATTATTCCGGAAGTTGTGAAAGGCGAAGACGGCGGTTCTATCACGGCCAACAAGCACGCCCGCCGTACCTTCAATACCCGACGCCAAAACACTCGACAAGGGATTACCCGAATCCGGATTTCTCCCCGTCGCAAGACTAACCTCTCCGACGATTGGAAGTCCTACTGGTTTTACCTGAAGGTCAATGTGCCGAAGCCGCCATGCCCGATCGCGCCTCTCACCGCAAAGTAAATGTGGGGAAGTACAACCCGCCGGGCCCTAGGAATTCGGAATTGTGAGAGTGCATTCCATCGGCCGGCCACGATACTCGGCGGCCGCGACATCATCGAAGAATTCGTCGCCGCGCGAATCCGGCCTATCTCGAAGGGTCGGTCCCCCCGCCGAAATCGTGGAGTACAACGTCAGCGGGCGGTATCGGCGGGTTCCTTTCCCGAAGTTCGGGATTAGACTTCGCGAGGGCCAAAGCGCCAAGGACTTTATGGACGAAGTTGAGAAGAGGGTCAATGTCATGGTTGGCGAATACACCATGAACGAATACAAAGCATACAAGGCCCTGGTGAAGCACAAGAAGAAGATCAACCGCGTCTTTTCGGAGGTCCCGCGGTGACAAATTTTTCGGCTCTCGAAGCCCTGGTCCGAAACTTAAACTTCCTGCCGTCGCCGTGGCCAGCTGCTCAGCCGCTCCAATCAACGCTCCTCGAATCAGATCGTCGAAGCGCGGCTCGTCGCCCGCCCCCGAGGGAACCTCTTCGGGAGTAAAGCCTTCCAAGACCAGATCTCTTGAGTCGTCGAAGCGGAAGCGAAAGACCTCCGAACCTCAAACTTCGGGAAGCCGAACTCCGTGTCGCTTCCGGCTTGCCCGTATGGGCCGCAAGAAGTTGAAGAAAGCCGTGAAGAAGGTTTCTTCCTCCGAGTTCGGCGAGTTCCGTCCGCCTTCGATGACGACATTCCCACGAAGCCGCATAGCCCCAAAGGTGTTTTCCTCCGGCCATTATTTAACTTTCGAGACATTTGTCCCGTCGGTCCCGAAAATGAGTTCGTCGACATCGATTCTTTTTCAGATGTTGCTCCCGAAGTCCGAAGGGAGCCGTCTCCCCGCCGTTGCCGAGGAACCCACCGTTCTTCGCCGAAACTATTGCTCACGCTGAGTCCCCTGCTGCTGCCGAAATTCCTGCTGCCGATGTCACCGCCGCTGATCAAGTCTCCTCCGATTTTGCCCGTGATCTTGAGCGGACCATTCAAAGGGATGGCCCTCCTTCCGAAAATATTCCATTGATCGAAGTTCGGGAGGTCGTCCCCGAAGACCAAGCGCCTTCTCCTTCCTTGGCTGCCTTTAACAAAAGCTTTGGTACGTCTCATCGCGGCAAACTGTTGCGTGTTGGTTTCGAGACAATTGGCGTCGGGGGCAAGGCGTCCAAGTTTTTAACTCTATGGAAATCGTCCACAATTGTTGATGAAACAGAGAAGGTGCGCCGGAACAACTCGAAGAAGCCGCTCAAGGCTCCGAAAAAAGGCCTCTATCTATTTCCGAAACTACCCCTTCACCTCGGGGGAAGGCCTCTTCGGTTCGACCAAACAAGTCACTATGCAGCACTTCAGCAAGCAAGGTTCGTTGATTCTCACTGTCCCCTTGTGCGATTCGTGACTGTAGAATTTTCACCTGAGATTTATTCTTGAATTTTTCAGAATTCAAGAGTCTGTTGCATTCCTATTCTCCTTCGAAACTTGCGCGCTTCCATGAAGACTACACTCTCAAGTACTCTATGCTCGGGAAAGTTGCCATAGAGCGTCTTTCTGAGCAGGAGAAGATTAATGAAGAACTTTCTCGGAAGTCCAAGGAGTTGGAGCGCAACTTTGGTCTCGCGGAATCCACGAACCTAGAGCCGGAAAAGAAGGTATCCGAGCCGGGCCGAGGCTTTGAAAAGGAGTCGGGACGAGAAGAAGGTCGCCGAAGCCGCGCTCGAGGATTCCAAGAAAGAACTCGGAGAAGGTTCGGAAATCTCACGAAGATGACCTAAGTGTGATCGAGAAACTTCGGCAACAACAAGAGCGTGCTACAAAGATTGTCGAAGATCTCCGCATCAACAACGCCGACCTTGCCAAGTCACCGAGCTCAAAGGATCGAAAATCGTAGATCTTGAAAAAGCACGTGACGGCAGAAAGTGAATCTTCGAAGAAACATATTTCGGAAATTCTGGGAAGATTGAAGTTGCTTTATGCTGAGTACCAGAAGTCCCTGAATGAGTATGGTGTTCGTCCAGCTCCTCTTCCAGATAACATTGATATCCCCGATTTCATGGACTGGCTCGAGGAAGAATTCAAGGCTCTCCCCGAAGTCATCTCTGGTGCCGGCAATTTTGCCGTATCTTTTTCTGTGGAAAGCATTCTGAAGGTCCTTCACGACTACGGCTGTGTTGACTTGGCAAAGTTTCGCGCAAACCTTTCTCAGTTCCCAGGCGTTACCAGCGAAACTATACTTCAAGACAATCCTGACGTTATTGCTATAAAGCTAAAGTTCGCGAAGGAATTCTGGATGGTTGGCGGGGCGGACATGGCTAAGACTGTCGCGCGGGCAAAGCTCGACGAGGTAATTCTTTTGTTTATTTTGTGACTTATGTTCGTCGTATGTGTTCCAGCTTCTTAAGATTTCCTTACTCTTCTCTTTCTTTCGCAGCTAAGAGAAAAGGAGGAGCGAGAACGCGTCGCCGCGTCTCCCGAAGTATCTACTTCCGGGGAGAGTTCGGGAGGATCCGGCGAGGATGGCTCAGGCAGCAGCAGCAGCAGCAGCAGCAGCGACGGTGGCAACGATCGTGGACAAGTCCCCGAACCAGAAGAAGACTCACCGAAGGTGGATGTTATGAATTAAACATCATGCTCGAACTTTTGTATGGATTGGAGATCGGGTGTACATTCGTGTAGATTCATCAAACTTTTCTGAACATACGTTTTGTATATTTTAACCGCGCGAGTCCCGCAAGCCGGGCTCGCGCAGACGTGCTACCACTACGAATTCATCGAGATAGAATGTTTGTTAGTGGTGAAGCATGGCGTCTATTCAAACAAGCACATCCTGAGCAAGATTTTTCCGATTTTTGGCTTGAGTCCTCGCTTAAATTTTCTATAGGTTGTTTTGATCTTACTTCGTTTTTCTTGCTTCGTAAAAAGAGCCGTTCTGCATCCTCTACTTCGCGATCCTCAGGGACCCCGAAGACGGAGCCCCTTAGCCCCTTAGCCGGTTCGTCTGACTTCGCCTATGCAAGCGATGTGGCTGACAGCAACGTTCGTGAACCAGGACATGTAATAGAACTTTCGTTCTAAGTTTCGTATTGATTGTTGTAATTTTTGAGGAACTATTCGGGAGTTTTGATGCGAATAAGGCAATGAATATGTTTTTTCTTTGAAAAAACGTCACCCTCCCCCAGCTTGCCGTTTCGCATTAAAACTAGATTACAGGTTCACGAACTTTAGTATTCTCGGCTTTCAAGCATGTCTTTCTAAGAATAGTCTTCCTTAGTTTTTGCGAACCTCGATTGCTAATACGCAAGTCGACAAAATTTGTTCCGAATTTTGTGGACTTGACCGGGATCGGCGACTTGCCTCGGTTGATACAAAGAACCCTCGGTTGCTTCAACCAAGGTTTTTTTGCGATCGTCCGATGGAGCCCCTTGCCCTCTTTTTACAACGATGATACCTGAAAAACTTTTAACAATTTATACCAAGTGAGAATACACAGGCAAATCCTTAGACATTCATTTTCTCGACATCATTATGCGAATTTTCTGATGGGAATCCCCTCGTGGATGGGATTTTTCTAGGCCACAACTTGTTGTTGTCTCAGGCCTTTTCGATGGGAATCCCTCGATGGATGGGATTTTTCTAGGCCACAACTTGTTGTTGTCTCAGGCCTTTTCAGTGGGAATCCCTCGATGGATGGGATTTCGGCTATCAGGAAGCCTTTCTCACGAACTTTTCTTTTTTCACGATGGAATTCTCGCTATCACGAAGCCTTTTTCACGAACCACTTCTTTTTTCACGATGGAATTCTGGCTATCACGAAGCCTTTCTCACGAACTTTTTCTTTTTTCACGATGGAATTCTGGCTATCACGAAGCCTTTTTCACGAACCACTTCTTTTTTCACGATGGAATTCTGGCTATCACGAAGCCTTTTTCACGAACCACTTCTTTTTTCACGATGGAATTCTGGCTATCACGAAGCCTTTTTCACGAACTTTTTCTTTTTTCACGATGGAATTCTCGAGACACAAAACACGAAACATGCGATTTGGGGGAAGACTCTTTTCATATATATATCGGAAAGAGTATTTACACGGGATCCGCCTCGTTAAAAACCTTGCCTCTTGATTTAGAGCCCCCTTTGCAAGGAAAAGAGTACGGTCCTTCTTATTCTAGAACTACGATTAAGACATAAAACTAATTTTTTCCGAAGTCACTTATAGACACGTGACTCGGGTTTTCATTTTCTTATGATATAAACTTACGAAAATTGAAAAACCACTATCTACTACACTTATGTACAGCCTAAGATCTTCATGGATAATACCTCTTTAAGTTCGTCGGCATTCCACGAATACGGCAACTCTTCACCATTTTGCTCCATCGAGCGAAAAGCCCCCGGCATATTTGTTTCCTTAGCTATGTAAGGCCCTTCCCATGACTCATGAAGCTTTCCCCGGGTTTTCCCAATTTTTCTTTCTTTTCAAGACAAGATCACCGGTTTTGATGTCCTTCCGACCACCTTTTTGTCTCTCCACGCTCTTGTCTCTCTCTCGGTATTTCTCAATGTTTTCTCGTCGCTTCGAGGATTGTCAGCTCTATCATGTCTTTCTCCACCTTCTTGTCAATTTCCTCTATCTCTTTTCCTTTCAAGACTCTCATGCTTTCATTCTTGATCTCCTCTGGCGTCATAGCCTCGGTCCCGAAGAGTAGGCGAAAAGGTGTGAAACCTGTTGCCCTTGAAACTGCGGTGTTGTGAGACCAGATCACCTTTGGAAGTTCATCCACCCATTTTCCCTTTTTCTGATCAAATAAGCATTTCTTGATTCCCGAAAAAATCAGGCCATTGGCTCTTTCAACTGCTCCATTGGACTGTGGATGATAAACTGACGAAAATTTCACTTGTGTGCCCAGGGTTCTGCAATATTCTTTGAAGGTATAGCAGTCAAACTGTTTGCCATTATCAACCGTCAGTTCTCTAGGAACTCCGAACCTGCAGACTATGTTCTGCCAAAAGAATTTCTGAACTGTTGCTGCCGTGATGTTCGCGAGTGGTTTTGCTTCTACCCACTTCGTGAAATAGTCGACCGCTATAGCCGCAAATCGGCAATTACCCTGAGCTGTTGGCAACGGTCCTACTAGGTCCATGCCCCATCTTTGCAAAGGCCAGGTTGGAGGAATTAAATGAACTGGCATTGAAGGCGGTCTCGCCGATTTGCCGTCTTCTCGGCATGGTTCACATTGCCGAACCAACATCTTGGCGTCGATGTTGATGGTTGGCCAATAGAATCCCCGTTTTATTGCCTTGCCGCCCAAAGCCCCGGTGCCTATGTGTGCCCCACAAAATCCACTGTGAATTTCTTTCAAGAGTTCACGACCTTTTTCGGATGTGATGCAGCGTAGCCAAGGTTCAGTGATTCCTGATTTGTACAATTCTCCATTTACCACAGTGTAGCCCCGAGCCCTTTGCCTCAACCTTTTCTCTTCCAGTTCATCTTGTGGTTCGTAATGTCCCCTCAAGTAGGCCATTATTTCGCTCTCCGATCCGGAATTTCCACCATGTTCACAATTTGAGTTCGTGAATCTTTGATGGATGGCTCTCGATGATTTCAAAGAACACATCCGGTGGTAGCTCTTGATTTCGGTCGCCGCCTTTGCGAGCTTATCTCGCTTCATTGTTATCATCCCTTGGGATATGCTTCGAACCGAATATCCTCCGAAGTGTCTTTCCATTTCTCCGACTTTTTCAAGATACTTCATGAGAACTCGGATTCCCGGCCTCGCTTTCCTTCTCGATGTGTTCTTGGATTACTTTCGAATCCGTTCGATTATGAAGGTCCGTTGCCCCAAGGCTTTCATTTTTCTCGGTGCCGGCAGAGAGCTTCGTACTCCGTTGTATTATTCGTGGAGTATTCATTGTTCGCGAATACGAGCCGTGCCGCATATCTTATAACCGCGCCCGTCGGTGATGTTACAATGTACCGAAATTCCAACCCCCTTGTAACACCATGCTCCATCACACCGCACTACCCAAGGTTCGGCATGTTTTCCTTCATATTCCGAGTAGGTGAGGTCCGGTCCACGACGAAGTCCGCCAAGCACTTGTGATTTTATTGCACTCCTTCTTTCGAAATCCACTACATACTCAGAGAGTTCGGCACCCCACTTGATGATTCGAGTAGATGCCTCCCCGTTTGCGAACGTGTCACTTAACGGTTGGTTGGTGATAACTCTTATTCCGTGGCCCTCGAAGTAGTGCCTTAGCTTTCTTGTCGCCATGATGACCGCATACGCGATTTTTTCTAGTTCGGAATAGAAAACCTTGGAACCGTACAATGCCTCGGAGGCGAAATATACAGGATTTGCCTCGGCCTTTCCTTCTTCTTCCTTCTCCCGTACCAAAGACCGCGCTTACTGCCGAATTTGATGCAGACACATACAGCAGAAGCGACGATTTTGGCTCGGGAGGACAGAGCTTGGTCATGCTGGACAAGTAGTCTTTCAATTCGCGAAAAGCTTGTTTCTGAGGTTCGGCCCACTGGAATTTCTTGGCACTTCTGAGAACTTGGAAGAATGGCAGACTTCTTTCTGCGGCTCTGGGAATGAATCTGTTAAGGGCGCCACTCTCCCCGTCAACTTCTCGAACATCTTTCACCGAGGCCGGCTCTTGCATTTCCATCAAAGCCTTGATTTTGTCGTGGTTTGCCTCAATGCCCTTCGTTGAAACTAGGCATCCGAGAACTTTCCCCTTGTGAATCCCGAATACACATTTTTCTCGGGTTCGTTTCAAGTTCGCCGTCCTCAAGTTCGCGAACGTTTCGCCAAATCACCGATATGGTCTTTTCTCTCCGAACACTTTTGACGACTATGTCATCCACATATGCCAAGATATTTCTCCGAATCCGCCGGTGCAAGACTATTGCTATCATTCTTGAAAACGTGCACCCCGCATTCTTCAAAGCCCCTACGGCATTCTTACGAAACAAAATGTTCCGAAAGGAGTGATGAAGCTTGTCTTCTCTTCGTCCTCTTTGCGAACTCGATTTGATGATATCCGGAGAACATGTCCAGGAGCGAAAGCATCTCACCGTTGGTCGCATCATCCACGATTTTGTCTACCCTTTCCAAGGGAAAATCGTCCTTCTTGCACGCCTTGTTCAAATCGGTGAAGTCAATACACATCCTCCATTTGCCATTTTTCTTCTTGATCGGCACACGGTGTTGGCTAACCAAACCGGGTACTTGACTTCTCCGATTACTTGGGCATCCCGCAATCTCTCGAACTTCGCTTCCACCGCCTTGACCTTTTCGTCGACATTTTCCGGAGTTTTTGCTTCTTTGGTGGTATCTTGTCATCCGTTTCGAGGACATGCTCGATTATGTCTCCGTCCACGCCTTGCAAATCTTTGGCCGACCATGCAAAAACATCCTTGTTTCGTTCTCGTAAATCGCATGAGTTCATCATCCTCTTCGGCGCTAAGGTTCGCCCCTATTATGACTCGGTTCCGTTGGGCATGTCGTCCGGATACACTCTCTTTGTTTCATCTTCTCGCGCTATGTTTGTTTTCTCTTTGTCCCGCTTTGGCTCTTCATAGGTTCCCTTTCTCTCTTCAGCTGCTTTCAGCTGATACACGTTCGTTTGACCAGGCGTGTGGCCCTTTTCTATGTTTCGGGCCTCTTGTTGATTGCCGAATACTGTGATAACCCCTTTGGGCGCAGGCATCTTCATGCAGAGGAACTGTTGCCTTATGACAGCATCGAACTTGTTCATGAAACCCCTGCCGAAGATCGCAAGATACGGTGATATATGTCAACCACATCAAAGGTGAGGTTCTCGCTCCGGCGTTCTCAAGATCCCCGAAAGAAACGCGGGAGCGATATTTTTCCAACCGCTTGATGGGCTTGCCGCCGAACCCCCGCAATGGGTACTCGGTGGGTCCAACATGTGCCGGCTCGCATTCATTTTCTCGAACGTTTTCGGTGAATAAGATGTCCGCCGAACTTCCGTTGTCCACCAAGATTTTTCCTATGACCCATCCAAAGAATGTTGACTTCAATCACCATAGCATCATTGTGGATTGCGGATTTGAGCCTCGAAATCTTCTTCCGTAAAGGTGATTGGCACCTTCGCCCCCCACCGGCGGGTACCGGACCATCATTGATGATGGTATTCACGTATCCGAAGTAGTTGCTTCGCCGCTTCTTTGTTTCAAACTCCATGGCGGCATCCGCCCGTGATTGGCATGATGGTCCCGAATGATGGCAATGCTTTGGAATTTCGAGGTCCCGAACTTGACCGAGGCCTTGAAGAGCTTTCGGTGGCGGTGGCAAGATTTCCCGAATGGGTTGTGGTCGTTGGATTGACCGTATTGCTTGTGACCGAGGGAAGAATTGCCGTGAAGGTCGCCATGTTGATTGCGATTGTGGAAATTGCTCGAACCGGCACGAGCTTGGCCGCGGACTCGCGAATCGCGGCGGCCGAAGTTCGGCCGAAATCGGGTTGGCATCGAGGATGCGATGCTCATCAACGCCTTCTCTTGTTGGATTCGTGCCATGTTCTTTTTTGTCTCAGGGCACCCTTCGGTGCTGTGGCCTCTTCCATGATACTGGCAATAGAAGTGAGGATCTCTTGGGTTGTGGTTCGGAAGGTTTGGGGTTCCTCTTCCTCTCCCCCTTCCTCTTTGATCGAATCCTCCCCCGGCACTTGGCCTCGCTTTCTTGCCGTTGCCGAGGGTTTCCAACATTGTTCACATTTCGCGGATGTCGGGGTGGTGCCCTCCAGGTCATATCTCTCGCCGCCCGTCTTGCCTCGTTTCGTTCGGCTACTCTTTTGCGGTGGTCATCATCGGACAGATGTAATCCTCCAATTCCCAAAATAATTCTTCAACCTGTCTCGTGCTTCTTTCTTGTGAGGTGGGAAGCCGTTGGCCCCGGGGTGAGACCCTTGATCGGTGCCTTGATCGTTGTCTTGTCATCGCATCGGGGATCCGAGACCTCTCGCCGCATGAATCTTCTCACGAAATTTCTTAGTGGTTCCCCGTCCTTCGCTTGCGTTATACAAATACGAAGCTTCGGCCGTTGTGTCATGGAACATCCGAAACGCTTGCATGAACTTTGTTTTGAGATCTACCCAGCTGTAGATCGAGTGTGGAGGCAGCAGTGAGTACCAATTCAGTACTGGTCCTTCGCAAGCTATGATGAAGGATTTGGCAAGTGCAACATCATCTCCTCCTGCCGAATTCACAGCTGACTCGTATCTCATGAGAAATTGCCTGGAGTTTCCGTAACCGTTGTACTTTGGAAGAGAGACTGGCTTGAACTTCGGCGGCCAAGGTGCTGTTTGCAGCCCTATTGACAGTGGTGACTCAGAATCCACGAAGTGTGAGACTCCATTTCCCGCGAAGAAGTTTTCCTTCGGGGATTCTCTTGCAGGCGCGGTGTTCTGCTGCGGTGTTTCTTGCCACAGGGAGCTATTCTCTTGCTCTTTCATTTCGTCAATTTCTCTTTGAATTGCCTGTATTTGCTCTTTTGCTTTGTTCAGCTGTTCCAGCTTTTCAGAGATTTTTCTTTTCGCCTGCAACTGAGCCGCGAACTTTTCTTTATCCCTCTGTCATGTTTCAGAAAATAAACTTACCCTGTCCTCCTTTACAGATAACAGCCCTTGAATCTCCAACATTGGCAACAAGTAAACGACCACCTACAATAGTAGCTGTCACGGCAGTTGAGCCAGCACCTAGTTTATTACTGTGATCAATTTTCAAAAACTCTGAATCTGTGTGGTTGTAAGCTTCGGCTGCAGAAAAACAACAGAGTAGTGTTATGTTTGGGTAAAACTACTGAAGTCCACAACTGTTGATGTCAGCATACCGATAGCAGCCTTGGTATCAGTGATGAGCTTTGGGTGTTCGATTAAATTTCTGTGAAGATGCTCCTTAACATATTCAGCTGCTATCGCTCCACGATGACCTACACACAGAAAGCTCTGTCAGTTATAACAACTCAAAATGTCAAGCTCTGCAGGGACATTGTGATAATCAATGGAACTGATAACAGTTTAGAGGTCAATATAGGGCATAGGTGGTACAAACCATCGTATACACCAAACATTCCAACTAGCTCTCCATCAACCATGTCTAGCCTTGTATCATAATAGTCCTCCATCCACAATTCTGTCGCCTGAGATCTTGCATATCCATAACATAACCGGCCATTTTGACTCAAGACTGCAAAGGGAAATGTTCTGTAAACCAGCTGCGAGTCCAAACTTAGTAGGTGATATTGCACACACTACTACACGAATAGAATAATCCAGTACAGCTGAACAAGGAATTTCCTATGAGATCAATAAATCTATTTGGCTGATAGGAAGTTTGCATGCTCTTTATGATCAGATTAGAACTTTGTGTCAAATGATCAGATTAGAACCCGCCGCCGTTGAAGTCATGGGATGATGACGCCCCCACATTATACCAAAGTGTCGAAAGCTGCTTCATCGTCACCTTCACATTGGTGATGGTCTGCATCAGGAATCGATAGTTTGTAAAGATGGTTAAAGAACTTTGTTGTAATTGAAACCTATAATGCGTACCTCGTCCACTAGTGGTCCACCATTGATGCCAGACCGACTGTTCTTACTCTCTGTTGCGTTAAGCATCTGGATTATATCCCATGCAGAAGGCCTTTTGTTCGGGTCAGAGTCAACACATCTAAGCCCTATTACGATGCATGTGTGTACTTGTTGACTGTACATTTCCACAGGTGTGAACTTGGATGTCCTTTCGAACCTGTTCCTCCATTTCTGAACCACCTAAAAAATATGCCACAGTAATTGTGTCAAAAAAATTAAAAAAAGAATAAGCTCACTGCTAAAACTCATGCCTAGCTGAACTGCATCTCACACTCTCGATGAATTGTTTGAAAGATGCTTCACTGCCTTGGGGATAGTCCCTGGATCCTATCAGTAGCTCTATGATTATAACGCCCAAACTGAATATATCTGACTTGGTCGATATCAACCCATTATTCAAGTACTCTGGTGCCATGTATCCACTGCATCATAACGAGAGTGCAGTCAGATTTATCAATTGGACTAAAGAACAGTGTCGGCCATATATTAATTAAGGGGGTTAGCTTACGGTGTTCCTGCATTATTTTTGGGTGATGATCCGAGATTGTTGTTGGCCAAAGAGTCTGGACATACCAAAATCTGCAATTTTTGGCAGCATATTGCCATCCATCAATATATTCTGTGGTTTAAGGTCCAAATGAACAATATTGCATTCCTTGTGAAGGTAATGCAGACCGAAGCAAATTCTCCTAATTATTTCAAATCTCTTGTGCCACTCGAGTCCAAATGATTCAGCTGTAGGAACCGATGAATAAACAGATGTGTGAGATGGTCCAACTTATGTTTATGGTATGGTAACACAAAGTTAAAGGTGAATGCTACATATTAAAGCATTACTGTACCAGAAATATATGCATTAAGGCTCCTGTTATTTAGATACTCGAAGCAGATCAGCCTGTGTCGTATTTCAGCCATGACATACTTTCCGTCTGCTTGGACAGCTTCCCACCGTGATTCAGCACAATAGCCTAGGAGTCTTACTATATTTTCATGCTGCAACCCGATAAGATAAGTAACTTCCTTATGGTATCGATCATCATCTAGTTCCACTCCATGAAGTTTCTTCACAGCAATCGTCTTCCTGCTTTGAAGAATACCCTGTTCGGACTCACACTCTCAGTACTTATCGTCAGTTGCTATCATTAAATAAGCATATATATGTACCTTGTATACTACTCCAAAACCACCTCTTCCAAGTTCTTGCTCCTCGGAGAAATTGCACGTGATACATTTTAAAAGTCCAGTGGAAGGTGCATCGGCGTCGCACACTGATCCTCTAGCTTCTTCTCCAACATACCAAAATCCACAGAATTCGAGGATAATGCATTTTTCCGAGTTCTACGTTGGAATAATCTGCAGGCGTAGAAGCAGAAGAAGACCACATTTACTTTCCCATGAACATGAGAAGGTCCTGGCCCAGATTAAAAAGAGAGAAAATTTTTCTTACCGATTGAACATCTAAGCAGCAGTATGTGCAACGCTTCCGACGGCAAAGGCGATCGGTGAAGACTTCAGATCTGAGAGATTCCCAGCTAGACCCGAGCAATCAACTGTTAGATGATAGACAACATTTTGGCATATTTTAATTCCATAATTTAATAGACATTTCAATATTATAGTGAGTGAAACAATCTATGTGCAAGTGTGTATGTTTAAACCACAATTAAACATAACAATATTCATGATTATACAACTAATAAACATGAACATTTGGTTAAGAAAGTACCCTGTGGAAGTTTGGGTGATGGCGTCACCCGAATTTCCGTTATCACCCATTGTGAGTGACCTCAATCGGTGTAGCCTTATTGATAGGATTGCGGATCCTACCGGGGATTTCCCTTAACGAGTAGGGATGATTGGCTGGCGGAGGACGGTGCGCCGTCGTGCAGATCGCGAGGGAAGACGACGTGCTACAGTCCCCCGACGCTACAGTAACGCGGGTACTGTTCACGTCGGTACTGTTCACGTCGAAGGGCTGCGAGGAACTGGCGGCTAGGGTTTTGGGCGTTGTTGAATCTCCCGTCTCCCTGAGGGAAGCCGGAAACAGTTGATTGTTTCTGCTTGCTTTAATTGATACATCTCCTCCCTTTAAATAGAGAGGTTTACTTGACTCCTAAGCAAACTATCTAATCTTTCCAATCTTATCTCTAACTATCTATGGGAAGTCTTTGTTGGGGGGATACCCGAAAAATTCGGATAACTACCCAAACACGAGTGGAGTTCTCAACACGTTCAAGTACACACAGCTAGGGCGCAAAGAGATCGCGATGCTCTCTCGCAAGTAGCACAAGTCCCAAAAAAGTCTGAATCCGTTTACACGTGCCCTTGCGCCCCCTTTTATAGGGAGACGAAGGGACTTTTACATGCCGATAACACCCTCGGGCTCAGAGAATATTCCTAATGTGAACGCACACAAGAATGTCTTTTCTCCCCTTTCACATTTACAAGTCTGCCACTAGTTCACACTCTAAACCCGACTTTCTGGGACTACAACTTTGACTTTGCTTCTCCCGTGATTCGCGAATGTCTTCGCCCGAAATTCCCGAACCGAGTCCTTCACGCGCATTCTCGAAGTGGCTCCCGCTTCCCGCGGGTTCGTGCATGTCCTTGCTCCCCGAGTCCCGAACGCAGTCTTCACCGCATTCCCGAACCGGCAAATCTCCGAAGTTCGGACCTTCCGCAGTGGAGGTTCCGGCTTCCGCGTGTTCATGACTTCACCTCTTCACCGAATCAAAATCCCCCGAACTCGCACATTCGCGACCCGAGACTTCGCAGTCTCGGACTTCCCGGATTCGCGACCCCTCGCTCCCGAAAAAACATACTTTGAGAGTGCCATTAGACTGCGACGTTTCGAGGGTGATGTGTTTTCCTGAATTCCCCAACAGTCTTATCTCTAACTATCTATGTTGACTCCTAAGCAAACTATCTAATCTTTCCAATCTTATCTCTAACTATCTATGGGAAGTCTTATCTCTAACTATCTATGGGACAATTAGCCCACTAATGGGCTTGATATCTTGCTGCGCCTAACATTTCTCCCCGCCTGGAGAAACAGCCCCTCGCCCGGAGCCGGAACCGCCGTAGAGCCGACGTCAACCCGCATCATTCCCGTGCCGGAAGGCAGCCGTAGTAGCTACCGAAGCTGGTACGACGTCGTCAAGGTAGTCGGCCATCTCCAAGTAGAACAGACGCTGGCACTTATGACCACGAACATATGGCTCGTCACAATTGCAACAAAGCCCTTGGCGACGACGCTCTAGCATCTCAGCCGGTGTGAGGTGACGGAAGGAGGGCGCTGGAGCTGGTGTCAGCACAAGAGCCTGTGTTGATGCCGATGCTGGAACTGGAGGTGGCGTCGATGTTTGTGCTGGCGCTGGTGTTGACACGACGAAGGGTAGTGGAGCGTTAGGGCTTGATGAGTAGCCTGCAGGCGGTCGGCCCCCAGAACGTTGGGACTCTGGTGGCCACAATGCCAACATGGACGTGGCGCGGAGCTCGAACGCGCGGGCCAGGTGCATCGCCGTTGGCAAGTCTTGCGGCGCACGCAGCTCGACGTCCACCCTGATGTGATCCGGTAGGCCGCCCACAAACAGCTCAGCTTTCTGGACGAGGTCGAGGTTCCGCGCATGGCACAACACCGCGTTGAAGCGGTCGGCGTAGTCCTGGACGGTGGAGGTGGACGAGAGGCGTCCCAGCTCCGCCAAACGAGAACCGCGAACGGCTGGCCCGAACTGGAGATGGCAGAGCTCCTTGAAGCGTGCCCAAGTCGGCATCCCCTCGTCTTGCTCGATGGCGAAGTACCATGTCTGGGCCGCACCTGTCAGGTGATACGACGCCAGCCACGTCCGGTCAGAGGCGAGGGTACGCTGACCGCGGAAGAACTCGCTCACACCGGCTGATCCGGGTTCGTGGGGTCGACCGTGCCGTCGTACGTCGGGAACTCCAGCTTGTAGAAGCGCGGGACGGCCTGGCCCTGGTTGAATTCCAACGCCGCCTCCTCGGCGGACGACTCCACGACGTCAGCGGCGGCGGCGGAGATCGACGAGACGATGGCCGCATCGACCCCGCCGTAAAGTGTGCCGGGGGCCGGCGCGCCCCCGCGAGACGCCGCGGCGGTGGCCCGCGGCGGTGGCTGCCGCTCGCCGCGGGGGCGCGGCGGCGGTGAGGGAGACGACGCGCGCTCGTTGTCGACCCTACCGCCCACGCGAGGGAGCCGCGAGGGCGAGCGCGGGAACGGGAGGCGGTGAATCGGCACCCCGGATGACGGCGACGGCGGGGGTGTGCGCGGCCGCCGAGCAAGCAGCGCGCCGTCAGGGGTGGTAACGCCATCATCGTCGGGGTCGCGATTTGTGGCGGCGGGCCGCAGCGCCCCTGTCGCCAGGGCACGGAGTTCCCGGAACTCGGTGCGGAGGGCGTCGATCGCGTTACCCTGAGCGGAGAGGTCGTAGGAGAGGTTGGGGAGCGACGCAGTTAGCTACTCGTTCGTCAAGGTGGGGATCGTTGCCGACACCCCTGGCGACCTCGGGAGTAGGCGGCGGAGGACACCGCCGCAGCGGCGCCGTGGGAGTCCGACGGCCCCGCGGAAGACCGGCGGCGTGGTGGATGGCGGTGGCGCAGCGGAGGAAGATGGCGCCGGCGGGACGAAGGCGGATGGAAGGGGGCCTGACATCACTGATACCAGGTTGATAGGATTGCGGATCCTACCGGGGATTTCCCTTAACGAGTAGGGATGATTGGTCGGCGGAGGACCCGTGCGCCGTCGTGCGCATCGCGAGGGAAGACCGGCGTGCTGGCGCACCGCGACGCGCGCAACGCGGCACCGTTCACGCCGGAGGGCTGCGAGGAACTGGCGGCTAGGGTTTGCGGTGCTGTTCAATCTCCCGGCTCCCTAAGGGAAGCCGGAAACAATTGATTGTTTCTGCTTGCTTTAATTGATACATCTCCTCCCTTTAAATAGAGAGGTTTACTTGACTCCTAAGCAAACTATCTAATCTTTCCAATCTTATCTCTAACTATCTATGGGAAGTCTTATCTCTAACTATCTATGGGACAATTAGCCCACTAATGGGCTTGATATCTTGCTGCGCCTAACACGTACACAGTCGATGCAGGTAGAAGATCGCAGTGCAGACCCGCTGTAGGTGAAGTAGTCATTCGCTCGTAGTTGACGTAGAGGAAGTAGTTGTTTGTTCGCTTGTCGTTGATGTAGAGGAAGTAGTCGTTCATAGTCGTTCGTTCGCTTGTCGTTGACGTAAAGGAACGACTAGCGAGTAGTTGCGTGAAGACGCTCCCCAAAAACCTTATCGCCCGCCTATCCCGAGCAGGATCTCAGCAGCAAGGAGAGATTTCGGAGGCTCTGCTCTCACCGGTACCGTGCGCGCAGTGCAAGCGATGGAGATGCAATAGAAAGCAGCAAACAGAGGGAGAAGAGAGAGGTCTCCTAAACAGGAGTACCTATAGTTTGTGAATTGGCAACCTGAGGGAGAGGAGGGCGCCTTATATAGGCGAGCAGCAGGCGCAGGGGGGATGAACCTGGACGTCACAGTTAATGTGCCTGAAGTAGTAACGGTCGCAGTTAAGGCTCTGAGTTATTGTCGCGGTTTAAGGGCTACTGGTAACTGTCACGATTAAGAGCCCATTGATAGCCAACAGTAACGGTCACCATTAAGAAGTCATCAACAGCAAAAAGATGCTCCCGCCCCGCAACACATCACGTCCGTCCGTCCGTCCGTCCGATCACACCGCACCGCACCGCACCGCCCCCTCGTCACGCTGAAGGACCGATACGGCGAACCAGAGAGGGGGGGAGTGAATGGGAGCCGATAAAAATTCTTCTCGATGGAGATGAGAACTCCAACAAGACGAACGCGGCTACCAACACACGTCTCCGACTCACTACCCAAGTTGGTCAAGCCCACGTAGCCACTGGAGTGCCACTGGACCTAGGAACCAACACACACAGCCTTCCGACTCGAGTACGCAGCCGAACAACAAACCCCGAGTCTACGGACCCTCACCGGCCGACCCGGTAAGCACCACCGGTCGACCGGTCCCCCGCCGGTGAACCCGAGCAACTTCCACAAAGTGGCTCTACACCGGCCGACCGGTGAGACGCACCGGTCGACCGGTGGCAGCCGGAAAGCCCCCAAGGCTCCAAACAAAGCCAACCGACCACCAAACGGACCCAAACTCGAAACAAGAAGCACCACGGGACAACAACAAACTCACCAAGACGTTCACCCGAGCAAAATCCCACAAGGGCTTGCACCGGTCAGACCGGTCAAGAGCACCGGTCGACCGGTGTGTCCCGGGGGAGCTCGGGATGAACAGCACCCGCGGGTCAACTCCCCCAAATCCAAATCTCGATCTCCCGAATCGCTCCACGGACTTGAACAAGACTTTGGGGATATCAGGAACACCTCATGAGGAGTCCATAGCCAAGTTTAATCCCACCAAATCTCGTCCAAAAAGGAGGAATCGAAGAAATCCCGCCGAAAGCACCTTCAACCCAAGAACTCAAGAAACCCCCAAAATCGAGCACTTTTTCTCACGGATTTGGGAGGGGAATCACAGCCCAAAGAACCACGAAGGGTTCCCACAAATTTCCCCCATCAAATCCCTAAGAGGAAAGCCTCGAAACCAACCCAAAGAAAACACCGAAAAAGGGCTCCGAAAATCACCACCAAGAACAACCGGGAAAACACATCCAAACCTTGAGGAACCACGCCGAATCATCTATACATGAGACAAAGGTTCGTACAAGGTCTAGCAAGCCGCCCGATCATCCATCCCTCTCTACAAGATTTCTCCGTGAAGCTCTCTTGCTAGTCCTAAGGAAAACCTAGAGAAAAAAAAGGTGGAAAATAGGAAAACTAATGAGCTAGGGTTCCAAGAGTTGGCCGCCAACCTCTCACCTCTTGGGTTATATAGGCGGCAACCGAATGTCTAAAATGCCCCTCTCTACTAACTAGGGATACATGCCCCTCAAGGGCGGATTCGGAATTCTTGATATCTTCACCATCGGACGGATGCCCGCAACCGCACCTCGCGTAGCCTCGACGCAAGCGATGCGATCCCGACGCGTGTCCTCCGCTTCGAAGATTCCGGACCGCGTCGCCGCACACCGGCCGACCGGTGCTCCTCACCGGCCGACCGGTCCCCACCGGCCGACCGGCCGGACCCACCGGTCGGACCGTCCGTGCCGCCGCACCTCCGTCTTCGGTTCTCCGGTCTTGGCTTTGTGGATCAACCAAGGAACCCGGGGTTTTCTCGGTGAACCACCGGAAACCCCGCGAACTCGGTGTAGCCTCCGCCAATCTCCACTCATGACTTGGCTCCCACGTAGTCCCGGCTCGACCTTGGTTTTGAGGCTCAACCAAGAAACCGTCCACGACTTCATCTTGCCGTTCATGCCACCATGCGGCCCGCACTTGACCCCCGCCGGCCACCGGTCCCTCGAACAAAGCCTACTTGTCTTCTCCACACCCGGAGGCCTCACCGGCGACGACCTTTCGCGCTTGTTCTTCACCCGCACCAACACGAGTCAAGCCGCAACCTCGCACCCGCAATACTTAGCCAAGAATCGGTCCACACAACGTTGTCAATCACTCATCACACAAGGAAGCGACCATCCACCGGTCCTCGAACCACACATGGTCCTCAATCTCCCCCTTGATGAGTGCATTGACAACACCCACACGAAAGTAACAAGAGAGAAAAGAAAAAGAAAAGAAACGAACAAAAAGAAACTCCAACAAGCGATCGAAAGCCAAACAAAGGCAAAGAGCAAGATCACTTGAAGGAAACAAGTCTCGGACCCCTTAGGCAAGGGCAACGGCTCGACACATCCGAGACAAAGCAAAGCTCAAGCAAAGAGCGCAAACCACCAAAACAAAGCTCGAACACCACAAAGAGCACCCCCTGCACACATGCAAGCTCCCCCTGAACCAATGCAACTCCCCCTGGACGAATGCATGCAAGAAACCACATGAAACAGGACAGCTGCAGCACTTTCAGCTCACACCGGTCGACCGGTCATCACCACCGGTCGACCGGTGCCTAACAAGTGTACAGACCAAGACTCACACCGGCCGACCGTGCTCATCACCGGTCAGACCGGTGTACAACAGAGCCCAGAAATGACTCGAAACCACCTGAAAACCTTTTAAACGCGTCCAACAAGCCATTTCAAGCTCAAACTTCTCCCCCTTGTTGGCAATGCATGAATCAAGCCAAAAATGCAAAAACTTTCAACCTAGAGCTTCTCACATAGACAAAATTCAACAAAGAAAGCTACACATGTCCAAATGAGCAAGTTAGATACTCTACGGCTTCGTATCGATCTCAACTACATGATCACCAAGTTTCACAACCATTGGACGAATCTAAAATGGATTTTGGCAATTTTGCGAAAAACTTGCCTCTCATGAGCAAAGTCCTAAACATGATCAAAGCATATCAAAAATGACAAAGCCACACAAACTTCATGCTAGGACAGCTATTCTAACCATAAGACCATCACAAACACCCACAAGCACCTCATGTCATGTCAAAGCCACCGAGCCATGTGCCTACTTCTATGTATGAGACTTCTCATTGGTAGGCATCATGCAACGGTTTAGCACCCAAAGCAAATTAAATTCAGCACATATGACATGGGAGCATATTTCCAAGCATTTTTCATTTCATTTTCAGATTTGTAAATGGTACATGAAATGTCTTTGCGACAAAAAGGAACTTATGCTCCTCCACAAGATAAATCTAGAGGGCTAAACATTCATGATGGCACATGAGCCTTTGGCCCCATATGATCAATAAACTAGCCATCCAACCACAAATTAAGCATAGCAAGGCCACAAAGACATGTCAAGAGCATGTAAAGGCATTTGCACATGAGAGAGCATACATGAGACATTTTTAAAAAGCATAGCTATCAACCATGGATTATTCATCAAGATCATCAAGAGCTAAGCCAAACTAACCGTAGCATACCAAACAAGCTCACAAAGACATATATCTCATTCCATGGTGAACAATGTATATGAGAGAAGCTTTTCCTAACCAATGCATATGATACAAAATGCATGCAATCTAAGATACAAGGATGCCTATACATCATGTTACATATGCCATGCCAAAATGCAAGAAATGCACAAAGGAAAGCTATACATATGCTACAAAGGAGCTCCCACACACAAAGCTCACAAACCACCGGCTCCTCGAGGGGAGGCAAAAAGGGCTCGACACCACCGGCAAAAGAGCAAAGGAGCACAAAACTCACAAGCTCCCCCTAAACACATGCACTAGGGCCAAAAAGCATACAAAGCTCACCCTACACACATAAGATAGAGAAGGAGCAAAACAAACCAAGTGGCTTGACCAAGGCCACACACTCGAAGGTCTCAAAAACACTTACCTTTAACATTTCTTCACAATTCACTCATCCTTGTCCACCATCCCAGAAAGTGATGTACCTCTATGTCACCACCGGGATATGAGGCCGAAGAACCACCCCCCGATATCAACCAAATGTTCTCCGGGCAATCCACCTGCAACTCAAAACAAAGAGCGAGAGCGAGCAATCGACTCAACACTGGGGTTAGTTCCAAATGTGTAAAACCAGTGTCTAGCCATTTGCTCGAAAGTGGGGTTAGCACAAATCAAACCATCTTTCCTACCAAAGCTACCACCACGAACACCACTACGGTAACCACCATGAGGGAACCACCCTCTCTCGCCCGGAGGAGAACCAAAACCACGAAAGAAAGCCCGTGGACCATCCTTCCTCTCCAACTCAAAGCCACGAGTCCTCCAATCCCCGTATTGAGCACGAGGAGGAGAACGCCTAGCAAACTGACCACCTGCACCCTTTCCAGCCCAACCACCAGAACCACGACCACCAGAAACAACCCTCGCACCTGTACGAGCACGAAACCCGAACATCCGCCCGTTTGAGCCTGCACCGGTCTGACCGGTGCTCCACACCGGTCTGACCGGTGTGGTCTGGGCAGCAGCACCTCCTGCAGCCTTCTTCTCTCCCCAAGCCCGAACTGTCCTCACAATCGCTTTGCCCCTGGGCATCTGCATACGAGGCTCAAGTACACCATCGGAAGGGTGGTACTTGTCCTTGTTTGCCCACTCCTTCTCCATTCTCTCCTCTCGCTTCCTTTTGAAGCAAAACTCCTCCTTATGGCCATCTCTCCCACAATAGCCACAATGGAACCTCACAAGCTTAGGCTTTGGCTTGGGATGTGGTCGCTCACTTGGTTTCTCTCCACTCAAACCCTCCACCTAGGTTTCTCACCACTAGCCTTCTCACTCTCCTTCCCAAAGAACACCTTCCCCCGAAGTGCTCACAAACTTGATAGGCTTTTGTAGGTCATTTGTGGGTGTAGGAAACACGGGTGGAGCCGGGGTTGTGTCTAGTCGGTTCCTTAGATGGTTAGGTTTTGGTGGGAAATCATTCTTGTGGTGGGTTTTTGGTGGCTCCGGATATTCTCTCCACTTCCCTCACCAACCTTGTTTGCCCCAAGCCCCTCACCATCTTGCCTCTTAAAGGCCTCAATCATCATCCTCAACCGAGGCTCGTGGCTGGGACAACCAACCCATCAACTTCCTCAAATCATCATTCTCATCCCGCAAACGGTCAACATAATGTGCAAGCTCCAAATTTTTCAATGCATGCATTTCACGGGTAGAGCAAGATGTAGGCATGGGTTCCTTCAATTTAGCCTCGAGCGAACTAGTGTAAGCATGCATCTCATCGATCTTAGCATGCAAAACAGGCAAGAAGTGCAAGCACCTAGCAAAGCAGTCTAGACTTAAGCTCACCACTTCAACCCTAAGCACATCTAGTTCCTCACACTTTGAGGCATGCTTCTCCTTGAACAAAGCAAGATCGGCAAGGAAAATAGAGCAATCAAGACAATCATTCTCATCGAAACAACGAGGCTAGCCTTAAGCGAATCAATCTCAAGCTTGCTATCAAGCACCCGTGTCTCTAGCTCACCCACTCTAGTCCTAGCATCCTCGAGTGAAGCCCTAAGCTCTTTCCTCATTTTCTTGGCCTCTCTAAGCATGTCATCACGGTTATCAAGCAAAGAGCCAAGTCTCTCATTCTCCTGGCGCAAGAAGGGAAGCTCATCACGCACCTCGTCGTCGGACTCGCAGTCCGAGTCGCTCCGTGTGCTCTTCTTGCCGCCGGAGCTCAACGCCATGGTGCGAAGCCGTCTCTCGCGGGCGGCTCACCCCCGCTCGTGTTCTTAGACGACCTCTTGTTCTTGCGGCGATCTCCCTCGTCGTCGCCGCCGCTCGAGCTCGAGGTGGAGTACGCGGAACTGGAGTCGACGTCGCTCGCTCCAACCATCGCTCGGGCCTTGCCTCGGCCCTCCTTCTTTCTCGATCGTCGCTCGTCCTTGTACTTGTTCTTGTGCTTGCTCTTGTGGTCGCGCCTCGAACGGTACTTGTCGTCGTTCTTCCTCGGCTTGTGCTTGTAGTCGTCCTTGTTCTCGGCCTTCTCGGGCAGTCGGCGACGAAGTGTCCCGCTTACCGCATCGGAAGCAAGTCCTCGTGTTCCTCCTCATGTTCACGCGGTTCTCGTGCGCCTCTCGAACCGCCTCGTCAACCGCCGGCTCGTCCTCTCCAAGGTCATCAAACTCCTCATCTGGCATAGACATCAAAGAGGAAAACGAGAACATCCTGGTGGATGGGTTAGAGTTAGTCTTTCCTTTGGAACCACCAACGAGGGCAAGACTATGGGAATCAGTCGGTCCCTCGAGCTTGGCAGTCATGCCCCTATCCACCTCAGCCGACTTGAGCTTCGAGAACAGCTCGTTCACCGTCGTAGTATCGTACCGCTCCGACTCGACTATAGCCTCGAACTTTCCGCTCCATATCGTACGATCCAAAGAGTGTAAGAGCTTGACCGCTCTATCATGATCATCGTACGGGAGCACATCCACATTGGCCCTCATGTTGTTCACCACCACCGTGAACCTCTCGAAACAAGGCATCGATGGACTCACCGGGGAGATGAGTGAAGTTCTCGTACTCTCTCCGTAGGTCGCATACAACCGTGCCTCGAACCCGGGCGTTCCCAACATGAGCCTCCTTCAACACCGCCCAAATCCTACAAGCCAAGTGCTCGGTGTGCACCCGATCGAACTCGGCCGACACAAAGCACGAAACAAGTAGTCGACCGCCTTATTGTTGGCGTCGAAGCCGTCCCTCGATCCCGGAGCGAGGAAATCAACCGCCGGACATAGCCTCGTGTCCACCGTGACATCCCAAAGGATCCGACCCTTTCCGCGGAGAAACGCACCCATCCGCTTGCTCCACATCCGGTAGTTCTTGCCATCGAAGTGTGGAGGACCCGAACCCCCGTTCTCGGTACGCCATCCTTGGATCTTAGATCGGTTAGAGTCAATAAAGACCCGAACCGGCTCGATACCACTTGAAGGACCGATACGGCGAACCGCAGAGGGGGGGGGGAGTGAATGGGAGCCGATAAAAATTCTTCTCGATGGAGATGAGAACTCCAACAAGACGAACGCGGCTACCAACACACGTCTCCGACTCACTACCCAAGTTGGTCAAGCCCACGTAGCCACCGGAGTGCCACCGGACCTAGGAACCAACACACACGGCCTTCCGACTCGAGTACGCGGCGGAACAACAAACCCCGAGTCTACGGACCCTCACCGGTCGGACCGTAAGCACCACCGGTCGGACCGGTCCCCGCTGGTGAACCTGAGCAACTTCCACAAAGTGGCTCTACACCGGTCAGACCGGTGAGACGCACCGGTCAGACCGGTGGCAGCCATAAAGCCCCCCAAGGCTCCAAACAGGCCAACCGACCACCAAACGGACCCAAACTCGAAACAGCAGCACCACGGGACAACAACAAACTCACCAAGACGTTCACCCGAGCAAAATCCCACAAGGGCTTGCACCGGTCAGACCGGTCAAGAGCACCGGTCGACCGGTGTGGCTCGGGCGACTCGGGATGAACAAAGACCCGCGGTCAACTCCCCCAAATCCAAATCTCGATCTCCCGAATCGCTCCACGGACTTGAACAAGACTTTGGGGATATCGGTGAACACCTCATGAGGAGTCCATAGCCAAGTTTAATCCCACCAAATCTCGTCCAAAAAGGAGGAATCGAAGAAATCCCGCCGAAAGCACCTTCAACCCAAGAACTCAAGAAACCCCCAAAATCGAGCACTTTTTCTCACGGATTTGGGAGGGGAATCACAGCCCAAAGAACCACGAAGGGTTCCCACAAATTTCCCCCATCAAATCCCTAAGAGGAAAGCCTCGAAACCAACCCAAAGAAAACACCGAAAAAGGGCTCCGAAAATCACCACCAAGAACAACCGGGGAAAACACATCCAAACCTTGAGGAACCACGCCGAATCATCTATACATGAGACAAAGGTTCGTACAAGGTCTAGCAAGCCGCCCGATCATCCATCCCTCTCTACAAGATTTCTCCGTGAAGCTCTCTTGCTAGTCCTAAGGAAAACCTAGAGAAAAAAAAGGTGGAAAATAGGAAAACTAATGAGCTAGGGTTCCAAGAGTTGGCTGCCAACCTCTCACCTCTTGGGTTATATAGGCGGCAACCGAATGTCTAAAATGCCCCTCTCTACTAACTAGGGATACATGCCCCTCAAGGGCGGATTCGGAATTCTTGATATCTTCACCATCGGACGGATGCCCGGCAACCGCACCCTGCGTAGCCTCGACGCAAGCGATGCGATCCCGACGCGTGTCCTCCGCTTCGAAGATTCCGGACCGCGTCGTCGCACACGGTCGGCCGACCGGTGCTCCTCACCGTCGGACCGGTCCCCCCGGTCGACCGGCCGACCCACCGGTCGACCGGTCCGGTGCCGCCGCACCTCCGTCTTCGGTTCTCCGGTCTTGGCTTTGTGGATCAACCAAGGAACCCGGTGGTTTTCTCGGTGAACCACCGGAAACCCCGCGAACTCGGTGTAGCCTCCGCCAATCTCCACTCATGACTTGGCTCCCACGTAGTCCCGGCTCGACCTTGGTTTTGAGGCTCAACCAAGAAACCGTCCACGACTTCATCTTGCTCGTTCATGCCACCATGCGGCCCGCACTTGACCCCCGCCGGCCACCGGTCCCTCGAACAAAGCCTACTTGTCTTCTCCACACCTGGAGGCCTCACCGGCGACGACCTTTCGCGCTTGTTCTTCACCTGCACCAACACGAGTCAAGCCGCAACCTGCACCTGCAATACTTAGCCAAGAATCAGTCCACACAACGTTGTCAATCACTCATCACACAAGGAAGCGACCATCCACCGGTCCTCGAACCACACATGGTCCTCACACGCCCACGCCCACGCCCACAGCCGAGGCGAGGCGAGCGAGCGCGCGCGCGTGTGGCACACCTGTCTCCTTTATTCAACTTCACAAGAGGTGTACCGAAAGGTTACCTAATAAGTTGGATGGGAGACTCCTCCAATACCCATACGGTATTTATCTCTTTCATTTAGCATTAAACACATGGGCTTTTAATTCTTTTATTATTACAATAAATGGCCCTAGGCCCATTTATTTAACAATCCTCACCAAGAATTTCAAGCCACATTGGAAATGCTCTCATTTTGTTTTTTATATACCAGTACTACGATGGAGACTGTTAAGTTGAACATCCACCAGGAACTCTAGTTACACTTATTTGCAACTGAACATTGGACTATGCCTTGAATTGACAATTTTGTGCATCTAAGCTTGGCTAGAACCCTTTACTGATACTTGGCTGCTCATAGCATCCCCGTAGGTTGGAGCTTATGGGTCACACTCCGTGCCTCTTCATGAGTTTTCTAGAGATCACCCAACTCTCATAGACTATGACCAGTAGTCGATACTCATATAGGTGTGTTCCTTCAAGATATAGTGTAGGACTATGTCTTTGCTTCAAAGAAACAACTTCCTTGTTTCATGAAGACTGCTTGGACCACATTAAGATATAAATACCAGCCTACCATACAGGTTTGAAGAGAAATGCATCTTTTCCATGAACTGAGCCTTCTCAAAGGTTCTCTTCTCTCAGTCAAACCATAGCTTGTTTCACCATCTTAATTCACGGGATCTCCGATCACATAAGACAGGTTACCACTATGGAAAGACTCACGTGGGTCTCAAGCCCAGTTCCATAGATGCATGATCTATCACAATACATGATAAACCCTTTGTAAATTGATTTGCCAGGTTCTTAGATGTATGGATATAATCCAAAGCTATGACACCGGTGTTTCTCAATTTCCTGACAGATTTCAACCGCCTCTTAACATGCCTGGATGACTTCATGTTATCCTTTGAACTGTTCACTTTGACAATCACCGTTTGATAACAGTTCATTAGGATTGCCGGTATCGGTTTTTCAACTATCGGCAAGTCCATTAGGAGTTCACGAAGCCACTCAGCCTCTACGGTGGCAGTGTCCAATGCTGCGAGTTCTGCTTCCATTGTTGACCTGGTTAAAATGGTCTGCTTGCAAGACTTCCAGGAAACAGCGCCACCTCCAAGTGTGAACACATATCCACTTGTGGCTTTTAACTCATCAGCATCAGAGATCCAGTTTGCATCACTATAACCCTCCAAGACTTTGGGATCTCCGGAATAGTGAATGCCATAGTTCATAGTACCCACTAGATAGCGCATTACCCGCTCGAGAGCATGCCAGTGTTCACTGCCCGGATTTGAAACAAATCGGCTCAGTTTACTAACTGCATATGCAATGTCAGGTCTCGTGGCGCTAGCCAGATACATTAATGAACCAATGATTTGGGAGTACCTCAGCTGATCCACCATTATCCTCAGGTTCTTCCTCAGAACCAAGCTGGCATCATAAGGAGTTGGTGCAGTTTTAGAATTGTTGTAGCCAAACCGACTTAGCATCTTCTCAACATAGTGAGTCTGTGACAGAGTCACCCCACCATTTTCTCCCTTTATCAGTTTTATGTTAAGGATAACATCAACTTCTCCCAAATTTTTCATCTCAAACTTTTGAGAAAGAAAGTCTTTGACCTCCTTGATCAATTCAAGGCTTGTGCCAAAGATAAGTATGTCATCTACATACAGACACAGAATCACTCCTTCGCCCCCACTATAGCGATAATACACACATTTGTCAGCTTCGTTTGTAACAAAACCAACAGATGTCAAAGTTCTATCGAACTTATCATGCCATTGCTTAGGTGCTTGCTTGAGGCCATAGAGAGACTTCACTAACTTACACACCATTCCTTCTTGACCCTTTACTACAAACCCTTCCGGTTGATCCATATAGATCTCCTCTTCCAACTCTCCATTTAGGAAAGTTGTCTTAACGTCCATCCGATGAACAAGAAGACCATGAGAGGCTGCTAGGGAAAGTAGTACTCTTATGGTAGTCAATCGAGCGACTGGTGAGTAAGTATCAAAGAAGTCTTTGTTGACGGTGAAAATCCGTCAACTTAGCCATGAGTTTACCTTCGGTGTTGGCATGACTTTTGTATCTTATTCATTGGTACTAACCCCCGTGGTATAACAAGTTCACTTGTGCATGTCGGTTTTGGAGTTATGTGTTTACGCAGGGTTTTAACGTTGAAAGCAAGACTTCCGGGATAAGTTCATTAAGCACCTCATGACAAGACCTTGAAGCCCGATACAAGTCAAGCAATGAAGTGAACATGACTCCAAGAGCCCAAGGACCAAGCCCGAGAAGATGATAAACTCCGAGGACTGAACCGGAAAAGTGCTGAATCTTGCAAGACAAGGAGTTGAGTCCAATTCGGAGAGAAACCGACGTCAATGGCCCACATGCAAAAGGGGAGAACATCTAGAAGACGTGGGAAGCAACACCGGGCGAAGCAGACGCGGGATGGGCCGGGTGGGCCCGGGCCGGCCGGCCCGGAGCCGGCCGGCCCGCCCCAATTCGGGGCCCAATCGGCCTCTCCTTTGACCTAATTGCTTCTCGGGCTATAAATAGCCCCCCGACCGAGAGCCACGCGAACCGAAGTCGCAATCCGCCGCCGAGGAGCGAGAGAAGCTTGAGGGACACCAACTTGAAGATGAGGGTCGTGCTAGTTGTCTAGGGTCTCCCTAGCCGACGTGGGAACCTTGCATGGAAGACCACGTCGGAGCTCGGAGCGAGGATCAAGATCGAGGTAGGATCCCGGTGGTGATCTTGTTCATGTAATCATTCATGGTGAAGTTTGTAAGTGAATCCGATTTCTAGCGATCAAGTGCCTTCTCGATGATTTTGTTTTCTTCTTGGTTTTGCTTCTTCTACGATCTAGTCTATAGCTAGATTACATAGGGTGCTCTTGTAGCCGCGGTGGCTAGAGGTGCATGCCGACCGGCCAAGTGATTTCAACTTGTTCTATCGAACTCGCCCTAAGCTCCCCGCATGAATAGGGATACGTTGTGACGAACGGGGGTCTCGAAAGGCGGATGTTTTCGGAGTCGGATGGGAAGGCCACGATTTAAAGATGCTTTTAATGAGATTCGCTTTGCTATCTTCATCTATCTTGTTTGGAGCTACAACATAAGCATGATCTAGATTCTCTAGATTGGTTATCTCTTGCTTTCTCTTGTTACCTCTTTAGTAGATTAGATTAGATTCGTTTTCTTTATGAGTTAGTAGATTAGATGCAACTTACCTTCATAAGATAGCTTACCTTGCTTTACTAGATTGAATCCTTGCGTTGCACATTGTTCCACGGATTCGATACCTTGGGTTCACCACTCGAGGGAAGAAGGGTCCCTTGACTACGACGGGAGACTTGTCCGCTTGCAAGTCACAAACGAACTTTGATACAACTATTAACCGTCAACAAGCCCCTTTTTCTGGCGCCGTTGCCGGGGAACAAGCAATCAAGATCCGATCTAGTATCGCTTATCTTTCAGTTTTTCTTTTTGATTTTCTTTTGCATCTCTTATGTTTGATCATCCCTGAAAAGAAAAAAAAGAGTCAATCTAATCTAGTTTTGATTAACCCTAATTTTTCTTTTGTTAGATTTTTGTTTTATCACTAACCCTAACCGGAGATGGTTGGCTACCTCTCCAAGAAACCCAAAACTTTTTTGTGGATGATCCAGGAAAACTTTACGAGTGCAAAGGTGACGTGCAACACAAGCTCGAAGGACCATCAAAATCTCCAAGGGAATCACCACCTCCAAGTCAAGACGCCGGAAGGCCGTTCAAATCAAGAGGAGGATGGAGAAGATGGAGATGGAGAAAGAAGCTCAACACCTAAAGGCTGCCAAGGCAAGATCCACATGCGAAGTGTTCATCGTGATGAAGATGCTAGAGACGCAAGTGGGACAACTTGCCGGGCGCCCAATGGGTAACAAAGAAGAATATCCGAGACAACTCCAAGGTCCCAAGACGGCGAAGGCTACTCAAGCTCATTCGGGAGAGATGAAGGATCACACTAGAGACCACGAAGATCACGACCGAAGGACCGGAGTTTGAGATGCCGAGCCACAAGGAAGATGTTGCATCCGTCAAGACCAAAGGACAAAGCCACCGTGAAGACCAAAAAAATTGACTAAGCCAAAGTGGGTACCCAAGATTGCAACGCCCGCAAAGAGCGTTGATCCGGAGTAATCAAGTGAAGAAGTCTAGCCATGGACTATAAACGAAGCGCTAGGCGGGAGGCAACCCGTTTCGTCGAGTCAAGAATAAGCTACCGGGAGGACAACCCGATTCCAGGTTTTTCGAGTCCTTTTAATTCAGTTTTGAATTTTACTACGCAAAACCTTAGACTTAGAGTGGTTGAACAATATTAGATACATAATTCTTGGTTGAACATTTTGCTTGATCATAAACCCTTTACATGAACCATCCTATGTGATTGTTTGCTTCTTTTTCGAGAAACCACAACCAAAAAGAAAAAAATTTCAGAACCTAACTCAACCCTTCACCCTCATTATGGTGCTGTGGTTGACTTGTTTTTCATGCTAAAAACACACGAGTAGAGCCGCGACTTATATCTAGATGTTATTTAAATTTCAGCACGTGGTAGGACTCGCGTGAACCTAGAAACTTGATTTTTGGTTGGTTTAAAAATCCATATCCTCGGTTTCTCTAAGATTAGAATTTTTCTAAGCCTCACTTACTTTTATTTCATTCAAAATCTCTCTCATCTAATCAAAATTAGGACCTAAACCTATGCCCCCATGATCAAGCCGGGAAAAGCTTGCTCTCAACTAATGAAGGCAAACTATACCGGTGAGACCGAAATCGACGTAATAAAAAAATATTTTCGACTTGCATTTGTTTTTAATGGTTTAAAAACTTCTCTAAAATTATGTTCGAGCTCTTGCATGGCTCTGAAAAATATTTTTAAATTTCGAAATTAGAGGAGTGCTTAGCCTTAAAGGGAGGCAATCTAGTTAACCTAACCATGCATGCACCATGATACATCACGGGATGCCCCTCCAACATATTTAAACCACATGCAAAGTACAAGCATGGGGGGCAGCCAAGGCTTTGTTTTGTAGGAATATCATGGATGCATGTGAGGCAAGGGAGTATGGAAGTGAGTCAAAGCGAAAACATCAAGTGGAAGGAGCAATAGTGCAAGCGAAGGAGTGGACGGGAACGTTTGGAAGGTGTACGCGATCACGAAGCAACATGAATGCACTAGAGAAGAACCAAGCCAAGAGGAGGAGAGAGGTAAGTCTTTCATCCAACTCTTTGTTCGTGTGCTCTAGTTTGTAGGCCGGAATCACCTTAGACTTAGCCATCCACCGCGTTTGTTTCGTGCAACAAATCACATCCTTAATCCACTCAAAGTCCGGACTCCAAAATAATATTTGTGTACCTTGTTACCGGGTGAAAACCCCGGATATTTATTTGTGAGGGAGAGTGCTGCAATCATGGAAGAAAACTACAAGCCTTTGCACCGAAGAAGAAGGGATCATCGTCGTCTAAGCCATCATCGACAACCTTTTCGAGGAGGCACTCGTTTCCGAGTTTCCTCGGGGTATGGAGGAGGACACGGCACCGCCGAGGAGGAATCACACTCTTTTCCTTGGTGGCATGAGGGCTACACGAAACTCGTTTATGAGGTTCACAAAACTTCAAAGACATATGGAGCAGCCGCCCGTCCAACCTCGCCACTCGACACGATCATCCGCTCCACCTCCATACGCTCGGCGGTATTCCGAGGGGTATGTCATCATGACGGAGGAGGAGGAGAAGAAGCTCACTCGCCTAAAGTAGAGGCTTGTAGCGAACGCCGACATCGACGACCAAGCTCTCCACATATTGGGTTTTCATACGGGACACCGGTGCAATTCTCTAACGGAGTGTCGGCAAACACCCACAAGGAATTCGCCTAGGAAATTTTCATGACCATGGCGCATACCCTTGTTGAAGGAGTGCTGAGTCTCTCATTCCATTTGGAGGGAGCCCACAAGTGGAGAAGAAGGAAGACACCGTCGGAAGGGTAACCTTGATCAACGATGCTATTTCTAGCACCTTGATGGGGTAATCTCCTTTCATCCATGGGTTGCAATCGATCTTGAGATGTAATCACACTTTGTTGGATTATCTATCTATCATATTGTGTTGGAAATACTTTAATGCTTAAGGCTAGCAACCATGCCGCAAAGGGAGTAAGGCCTCAATGCTTCCTTGGATCCATTCAACACAATCCCCGATGGATTAGATTGGCTTTCATGTTCGAAACGATTGCATGTTCTAGTATCGTAGACCCATGGGCGAGTGTCTCCTATTTTCAAAAGGGAGCTCCGGAACAAGTATGTGAATGAAGGCACATGGGAAGGTTTTTGGAGTATGATCACGGGAAGAGACCATCAACGAAGAAATACTATCCGGAACCCCATCATCCAAGTGTGTCACTTTTGTCCAAGTGGATTTTTGGGAGAACAAGAGAGACAAAGATAACCAACACGAAGTTGAATTGGCTTTACTCGGCTTTGATCGCCAAGTGGCCAATAGATCCCACTCACCTATGATCAACCGGTGGTGTTGTTAAGCAACATCGAGTTCCGAAGATATTGGTTCGGGGTGTTGCCTCTCCATATTGGCTATCTCTTTAAAACCGGGTATTACAAGGAACCCGAATCATCTCCTACCCGGTACTTCCCTAGGAATATATGAAGAAAGGAAAATATATAAGTGAAGATGAGAGAGGAGGCTTCCAAGTGGCCTAGGTGAATTTGCCCCTTCCGGATTTGAAGATTAAGACTTTTCTTGAGGGGAAGAAGATCGGTTAGAGGAAGGACTTCTTGTGCCGGCAAAGAGAAAAAAATAATAGAGAATTAGTAGAAGGTTTTTCCACGACCCAAGAAGGAGGTGCACAACAAAATTATGTCCCACCATTGGGAGGAACCCCGACGCCGCCGAGTTACTACGGTGGTGTACAATTGCAAGCATGGGGGAGTGGTGCAGCCATACCCCCACCATTTTTGCGGTGCCCAACGTAGCCTTTGCGGAGCCATATGCACACCTTCCTCAACCACAACAAAATGTGGCCACCATTGGAGGATACGCTGCAAGGAACGTGCAAATTATTGCAGCCATCCAAACCAATGTAAACCAAATTGGTGAAGGAAATGCAAACGTCGCTTATGTGCTTGGACACCTTCACCTAGCACCGTCGGACGATTCATATGAGGAGTGGTGCATTATGAGTAAGGGTACAACAACCAAGACTATCAATATCAACCACCGGCGGAAGATTAGAGAGAGGAGGAGCTTTAGCTATCTTTCCTTTACCCCCTTTTCTTTAATTTTCAGCTCGTTCGCGCCTATGTATGCGTAGTGTTTTCAGTTTTTTTATTTAAATTTCAGAAAGTGTGTTAGTTTTTTTTTCAGCATGTATCTTAGTGTTTATTTTCATCATGAATAATGTCACCACCAAGTTTTTACCTTTGGTAAAGTTACAAAGTTTGTGCCATGATGATATATGATTATAATTGCCACTTTATTTATCTTTGTAATTGATTTATGCATGTTTGAACTAGTGCTCTCTTAAAAATACAAATCTGAAATTATCTAAATGCTAGCTTAATCTTCAGCGGAGGTTATGATTAAAATAAAGACCCATAGTGTTTTATGTGCTCTCAAGTTATGAATAGATTAAAGATGTCTTTTATGCTCAAAAATATTGTTAACCTTGTCATAAATATCACTTGTGTGTTGCTCAACCTATTCAGAGCCTTATATATATTTGAGTGCATAAACCTTAGTGTACAAGATTTATTTTTGAGTGAGTTATTGCAGGCCATGATTTCTCTGGCCCGAGACTAAGAAGCTGGTCATTTCGTTTTTGCGTATCTATCTTTTTGCTAGCCTTTTATCCGTGCATTGTGTATCCCCGCATCGGTGATCTCACAAACTTCGCCGGATATCCACCCTTAAACCAAATATCATTTTTTGTGATTACCTCCTTGACCACAACCTATTGTTGAGAATGGATCATCAATTCAAGGAAGATCGCAAGACGGTGCCAACGTTGAAGATTTCAAGTATCTCTCCAAGGAAAAATATTCCGGTACCTACCTTATTTTTCGCCTCTTTGCTCGAGGACGAGCAACGTCTAAGCATGGGGGAGGAGGTAGGTACGGTGCAGTTTTAGAGTTCAAAGGGGAATATTTTAAAAAAATGATGATGAAAGAAAAAAAATCCAGTGATACTCATGACTTTCAAGGTAAAAAAAATCAAAACTTCGTTGTGAAAGTCATGGACTGAATATATGACAAGGAAAAAAATGAATGAATGAAAGAAAGAAAAGAATGAGAAATATGAGAGAAAGAAAAAAAATATGAGCATAAAGTAAACTCCCCGGTTCTCTAAGAGTGCATTCAAGGCTTCAAGTTAAAAAGATCCATTCTCATTTTCCAACCATGTGCAATCCGATAACGAGGACTTCCTTTGTGCCTCGGGATCACTCTTTGCCATTTGCACATGTCCACTCATCTAAAAGTGTGTGTATTTTTCTCTTTCCCCTCCTTGATTTAACATTATTTTCCAATGACCTTTTTGACGAGTCTCGGTAAGACCATGAGAAGCTTGTCTTGTTTTGACAACACCTCATTTATAAAATCTTGTTAGGACTAAACTTTCCCAAAGCTCCATATAAAGCCTACCACACATATATGTTATGAGAGGGAAAGGAGTAGAATATATAGGCTTGAGAGACAAGTGAGATGAGAGTTCATGAGCAACATACAATATGATTTAAATTTGTGAACTTGGTTTAGCTTTTCTTTATCTTGTTCTTTATTTCAAAAATTCTGAGGTCTACTTAAACTTTGTGAGCATGTTAATATTTGTGGGATAAGCTTAATAAGAATCTACCCTCCGTAGAGGTGAAGGCTAGTACATTATGGAACTTTAACGAATTAAACTTTTGAGAGCATAATGTTTTTTTTCATGTATGATCAAGTGCAAGGTTTAAACATTGTTTGGAAACGATGATATCCATCGAAGGCTTACTCGAGGACGAGCAAGGTTTAAGCATGGGGGAGATGTTGACGGTGAAAATCCGTCAACTTAGCCATGAGTTTACCTTCGGTGTTGGCATGACTTTTGTATCTTATTCATTGGTACTAACCCCCGTGGTATAACAAGTTCACTTGTGCATGTCGGTTTTGGAGTTATGTGTTTACGCAGGGTTTTAACGTTGAAAGCAAGACTTCCGGGATAAGTCCATTAAGCACCTCATGACAAGACCTTGAAGCCCGATACAAGTCAAGCAATGAAGTGAACATGACTCCAAGAGCCCAAGGACCAAGCCCGAGAAGATGATAAACTCCGAGGACTGAACCAGAAAAGTGCTGAATCTTGCAAGACAAGGAGTTGAGTCCAATTCGGAGAGAAACCGACGTCAATAGCCCACATGCAAAAGGGGAGAACATCTAGAAGACGTGGGAAGCAACACCGGGCGAAGCAGGCCGCGGGGATGGGCCGAATTGGGCCCAGGCCGGCCGGCCCAGCCCAATTCGGGGCCCAATCGGCCTCTCCTTTGACCTAATTGCTTCTCAGGCTATAAATAGCCCCCTGACCGAGAGCCACGCAGAACCGAAGTCGCAATCCGCCGCCGAGGAGCAGAGAAGCTTGAGGGACACCAACTTGAAGATGAGGGTCGTGCTAGTTGTCTAGGGTCTCCCTAGCCGACGTGGGAACCTTGCATGGAAGACCACGTCGGAGCTCCGGAGCGAGGATCAAGATCGAGGTAGGATCCCGGTGGTGATCTTGTTCATGTAATCATTCATGGTGAAGTTTGTAAGTGAATCCGATTTCTAGCGATCAAGTGCCTTCTCGATGATTTTGTTTTCTTCTTGGTTTTGCTTCTTCTACGATCTAGTCTATAGCTAGATTACATAGGGTGCTCTTGTAGCCGCGGTGGCTAGAGGTGCATGCCGGACCGGCCAAGTGATTTCAACTTGTTCTATCGAACTCGCCCTAAGCTCCCCGCATGAATAGGGATACGTTGTGACAGAACGGGGGTCTCGAAAGGCGGATGTTTTCGGAGTCGGATGGGAAGGCCACGATTTAAAGATGCTTTTAATGAGATTCGCTTTGCTATCTTCATCTATCTTGTTTGGAGCTACAACATAAGCATGATCTAGATTCTCTAGATTGGTTATCTCTTGCTTTCTCTTGTTACCTCTTTAGTAGATTAGATTAGATTCGTTTTCTTTATGAGTTAGTAGATTAGATGCAACTTACCTTCATAAGATAGCTTACCTTGCTTTACTAGATTGAATCCTTGCGTTGCACATTGTTCCACGGATTCGATACCTTGGGTTCACCACTCGAGGGAAGAAGGGTCCCTTGACTACGACGGGAGACTTGTCCGCTTGCAAGTCACAAACGAACTTTGATACAACTATTAACCGTCAACAGTCTTCTCCTTTCTTTTGGGTGTAACCCTTGGCCACAAGTCTAGCCTTGTACTTATCAATAGTACCATCCGGCCTAAGCTTCTTTTTGAGAACCCATTTACATCCCACGGGTTTGCACCCATAAGGACGTTCAACAACCTCCCAAGTACCATTTGACATAATAGAGTCCATCTCACTCCTCACCGTTTCCTTCCAATAGTCAGCATCAGGTGAAGAGTATGCCTCTGCAATAGTCTTAGGAGTGTCATCCACGAGGTATATGATGAAATCATCTCCAAAGGATTTTTCTGTCCTTTGTCTCTTGCTCCTCCTAGGAGCCTCATCATTGTCCTCCTCAAGATGCTCAATAAATGTAGGCTCATTGAGTTCCATCGACTTGGTGGAGTCGTCCTTCTCTACAGACTCTTGCCTAGATGAACTTGTTTCATCTTTCATTGGAAAAATATTCTCAAAGAATGTAGTGTCTCTGGACTCCATAATTGTGCCGACAAGCAAGTGAGGCACTCCAGATCTTACCACTAAGAACCTATATCCGACACTGTGAAAAGCATACCCCAGAAAAACACAGTCCACCATCTTTGGTCCAAGTTTACGTTTCTTGTTGATTGGCACACTGACTTTGGCCAAGCAACCCTAAGTGATAGGTTCTAACCCGGTGTTAGAACGAGGATGGCCCGATCTTCACGGCAGTAGGTCTTGAACTTGAAGAACGACGATGGGGTGGCGGAAAGAGGATGATAACTTACTGGAAATAGATGAGAACTTGCTAAAGATCAGCGGATAACTAGCTTTATACCTAGCCAAGGTTGGATGCGACCCAAACGACGGGGAGAGAGACACCGAAACCACGAGGACTTCGACTCGATCTCCAAACGACCGCAGAACCACAACCGGAGCTAATCCACACAAGGTGAGGCAGCCGTACTGGAACTCACAAAGCACGAACCAGTGGACCTCAGAGAGATCTCTTCACAAGTCCAAGTAGAACAAGGAAGAACAAGGGTGTGAGTAAGGCACTCAGGCAGCTCAGCTGCAAAATCACTTGGATTATCTCAATTCATCAAAAGTTTTTTTTAGCTTACATATGGGGGGGTATTTATACTAAGAACAACCCTCTTAGGTGGGTGGAAACACGAAAACAAACTGAATATGTCGCCAATGTGAAAGGATCTCCCGAGATGACCTTCTGAGTTGTTTCCGCGTGACTGTTTGACTGCTGAGCAGTCTTCAATGTTTTGATCATAACTTCTTCTAGGAATCTTCAAATGACGTGGGACTAGATGCGTTGGAAAGCTAACTCGATTATCTTTCCAACGGTGTATAGCATGCTATGGGAAACTTCGTAGATTGGTACAGTTTAATGCCCGAACTTATGCTTCGGTGAAACTGCCGAATGGATTGCTGAATGGATTGGGAAATTGCCGAATGGATTGTCGATTGCCGAATGGCCTTGCTGAATGACGAGAACTTTGCCGATTCTAGCTTCGTGACCTTCGTCTTGATGATTCTCTTCAACGTACCTGAGAAGTATCAACATACAAGACTTAGGTAGCATAAAGTTATCATTAGAATTGAGTTTAAGTTCACAAAGTAGCGCATGCACCTCTTGTTGTATCTTTTTAGCTCGGCTACGTGTGATTGGTCCTGCAGGTGTTGGTGTAGAGGTCGGCAATGTAGTCGAAGTGGTCGATGACGCTGGCGTGTGCATATCATCCTCCCCCCCCCCCTTCAAAAAGAGTCGTCCTCGACTCTTCCAATCCAAAGAATGGGGAGAGATCGGACACATTGAAACTGGTACTCACTCCATAAGTACTTGGCAGATCGATCTCATAGGCGTTGTCGTTGATCTTGCGAAGCACTCTAAAAGGACCATCAGCCCGGGGCTGCAGCTTGCTCTTGCGTTGCTCAGGAAATCTGTCTTTGCGTAGATGCACCCAAACAAGGTCACCTTCTTCAAAGATCATCTTCCGTCTTCCTTTGTTGGCTTGCTTCTCATACTTGTTTGGTCATCTTCTCAATGTTTGTGCGAGCTCTATCATGGAGATTCTTCACAAACTCAGCTCGCTTGCTTGCATCAAAGTTCACTCGCTCCCCGCACGGGCAAAGGCGGGGAGATCTATGGGAGCAAAGTGGGTTTGTAACCATACACAATTTCAAATGGACAAAATTTAGTGGTTGAGTGAACGGCTCTATTGTAGGCAAACTCAACATGCGGCAAACTTTCTTCCCAAAGTTTCAAATTCTTTTTGAGAACAGCTCTCAAAGAACATGGTCAAAGTTCGATTTACAACTTCGGTTTGTCCATCCGTTTGTGGGTGACATGTAGTGGAAAATAACAAGCGTGTTCCAAGTTTTCCCCATAAAGTTTTCCAAAAGTAACTCAAAAATTTTGTGTCACGATCAGAAACGATAGTTCGTGGCACCCCATGTAATCGCACAACTTCTCTGAAAAATAATTCAGCAATATGCGAAGCATCATCACTTTTGTGGCAAGGAATAAAATGTGCCATTTTGCTAAATCGATCAACTACAACAAAAATTGAATCCCTTCCCTTTTTGGTTCGAGGTAAACCAAGAACAAAATCCATAGAAATATCCTCCCATGGTGCACTAGGAATAGGAAGAGGAGTATATAAACCGTGAGGGTTCAGACGAGACTTAGCTTTGTGGCATGATTCACAGCGAAGGACATGCCTCTCCACATCTCTTCTCATCTTTGGCCAAAAGAAATGGTCAGCAAGCACTTGCTCCGTCTTCTTGGCTCCAAAATGCCCCATGAGTCCTCCTGAATGTGCTTCCTGTACAAGCAAAATACGAACAGAGCAATCTGGAATGCACAGCTTGTTAGCTCGAAATAAAAATCCATCTTGTACATGATATTTTTCCCATCCTTTTCCATCATGACACTTGGAATATGGCTCAGCAAAACTTGGATCAGTTGTGTATAATTCTTTTATGCTTTCTAATCCAAGAATTTTAGCATCAAGTTGATTTAACAAAACATGGCGTCGTGACAAGGCATCGGCTAGGACATTTTCTTTTCCTTTCTTGTATTTAACAACATAAGGGAATGACTCAATAAATTCACACCATTTAGCATGTCTCCTATTCAGTTTTAATTGTCCTTTAAGATGTTTCAAAGATTCATGGTCTGAATGTATCACAAACTCTTTAGGAAAAAGATAGTCTTGCCAAGTTTCCAAACTCCTAACAAGGGCATATAATTCTTTGTCATAAACTGAATAATTAAGAGTTGGACCACTTAGCTTTTCACCGAAGTATGCAATTGGCCTTCGTTCTTGCATCGGCACGCCTCCAATCCCAACTCCACTTGCGTCACATTCTATTTCAAATGTTTTGCCGAAATGCGGGAGTGCAAGGACAGGGGCTGTTGTAAGCTTCATCTTTAATTCTTCAAATGCCTTCTGTTGAACATCTCCCCACTTGAATGGTACTTCCTTCTTGGTCAACTCATTGATGGGAGTAGCAATAGTGCTGAAATCCTTCACAAACCGCCGGTAGAAACCAGCGAGTCCAAGGAAACTTCGCACTTGGCTCACGTTCTGTGGAGGCGTCCAGTCTCGTACAGCCTTGACCTTTTCTTCATCCACCTCCACTCCTTGACCTCGAAACAACAAAACCAAGAAAAACTACCTTGTCGGTGCAAAAGGTGCACTTCTCAAGGTTAGCGTATAATTTTTGCTCACGTAGGACAGCAAGCACGCACCGAATATGTTCAACATGTTCTTCAAGAGACTTCTTGTAAATCAAGATATCATCAAAATAGACCACAACAAATTTGCCGATGAAAGCTCTAAGCACATGATTCATCAATCTCATAAATGTACTTGGTGCATTGGTTAAGCCAAAGGGCATCACTAACCATTCATATAAACCAAATTTTGTTTTAAAAGCGAGTTTTCCATTCATCTCCATCTTTCATGCGAATTTGATGATATCCACTTCTTAAATCAATCTTAGTAAAAATGATAGCACCACTAAGCTCATCGAGCATGTCATCTAATCTTGGAATTGGATGCCTATACCTTACTGTAATGTTATTAATAGCACGACAATCCACACACATTCTCCAAGATCCATCCTTTTTAGGAACTAATAAAACAGGGACAGCACAAGGTGAAAGACTTTCCTGTACATACCCTTTTTTAATCAATTCTTCCACTTGCCTCTGAATTTCTTTTGTCTCCTCAGGATTGGTGCGGTAGGCTGCTCGGTTTGGGAGTGAAGCACCAGGAACCAAGTCAATTTGATGCTCGATCCCTCTCTTGGGTGGCAAACCTGGTGGCACCTCATCTGGAAAAACATCCTCAAAGCCCTGTAACACATCAAGAACAACACTTGACAAAGTAGAAGGTAAGGTGTTAGTAGAAAAAAGGGTGTCCTTGTACATGAGTACAAAGAACATAGCATTAGGTTCACTCAATTCTTTTAAGTCCCCCTTCCTATCCATCATTACTAAACCCTCTTTTCCCGGTTTTTGGGTTATTTGTGGCTGTGGGTTTTTTTGGCTTTGGACACTCTTCCTCACCATTTTTGTGGGTCACTCTAAGGTGATTTTCACTCTCTCACTGTTTCTTCTTGAGATCATCCTTCAATATTTCTTCCGGGGTCAAAGGAAGCAAAGAAATCCGCTCTCCTTTGTACACAAAAGACAGCTTGTTGGTTCTTCCAAAAATCTGAACATCTCGATCATATAACCATGGTCTTCCTAGCAGCAGTTGGCACGCTTGCATAGGTACCACGTCACACTCCACATGATCCGTATACTTTCCAACGAGAGAAAGGAACATTCACCACATGAGCGACACGCAACGCACCACAATCATTCGGCCATTGCATCTTATATGGATCGGGATGACGTCTTGATTTCAGCCCCAATTTGTCCACCAATTCTTGGCTAGCAATATTATTGCAACTTCCATTATCAACAATGATGCGGCAAAGCTTGTCCTTGATCATGCCTCTGGTGTGGAACAGATTGTGTCGTTGTCCATTATTTTCCTTCTCAGCAGTGACACTAAGCACACGCAGAGAAATAAAACAATTATGTTCCCCTTCGTCGGGCTGAATTTCATTCTCCTCTTCTTCAATTTCTTCATCAAATTTTGGACCCTCATCTTCCGGATCACTTTCAAATTCCCATTCTCCTTTATCATTCAGCAACATTGTCCTCCTACTAGGACATTGAGCAGCAATATGGCCACGCCCGTGGCACTTATGGCATACAATTTCCCTGCTTCGGGTAGATGATGTAGCGGCTGAAGCATGAGTTGGAGTTGCTGAACTGGCAACAGGTCGCTGCTGATTTGCAGGTGAAGATGCGCTAGAAACAGCCATCTTTGATGTACCATGAGATGTAGAAGGTTTAGCCGAAGTCCCTTGGGATCGGTGTCCGCCATAAGAAGTGCCGGGCTGCTTCTTGCGCCATGGGGCAGCGATAGATTGACTGCCATAAGATTTTCCCCGAGACTCTTGCTGAATTTTCTTCTCCGTACGCATGGCTTGATCAACTAGATCTTGCAAAGTACGATACGGAAACATCTCAACAAAACCAGCAATATCTTCATTAAGACCTCCCAAAAATCTTGCCATCTTGGACTCTGCATCTTCTCTGATTCCAGTCCGTACCAACAACAACTCCATCTCCTTGAAATATTCATCAACAGTCCTCTTTCCTTGCTTCAACATCTGCAATCGGTTTCGAAGATCACGCTGATGGCTAGATGGAACAAACCTCCTTCTCATTACTTGCTTCATTCTTTCCCAAGTATTGATGTATCCAAGACCCAACTCAAGCTGATTCTCTTGCACTTGATTCCACCAAGTCAGAGCATATCCAGAGAACTCAACTGAGGCTAAATCAACACGGCGCTGATCAGAGAAATTATGCACCCTAAAAATCTGATCGCATTGTTCAGCCCATTCAAGGAACTCATCTGCATTCTCCTTTCCAGTGAATTTAGGGATATTCAATTTGACACGAGCAATATTATCGGGGTCGTCATATTGACGGCGACCGCGGTGAAATCCCATATCTTCAAAATCAGCACGTCGATGATGATGATGCTGGTCAAATCTCCCACCACGACCAAAGGGATTTTCATCATTAGACCCTTCCTCATGATCTTCGAACTCTTCGTCTTCAAATCTCACATGACGCTCGTGTGCACGACGTCCGCCACGCTGATTATGGAAGTCAGCACGGTGACCACCACGCTAATTATCGAAATCAGCACGACGACCACCACCATGTCCTCCTCGGCCATCACCAGACCGGTCAAATCCATGGCCGAAACCAGAATTCTCATCTCCGGACTCCTCCCGATGATGGTCTTCTTGATCACGACGTGGTCCACGCCCCCCTGCTGCTGGAAGGCGGGCATCGAACATCCTTCCCATTGCCTCCATAAGTGAGTCCGCCATGCGACGCATCTCGGCCCGAGAAACGGGCGTTCATCCTCTTCATGGCGCTCACCATGAACACTAGAATCTGACCCTGCCATGTTAGGGACAGCAAGAAATATGTGGAATATGAAGTATTTGTGGAAACACTCAAACTCACCACTTACTTACCCAAGTTCGCCTTTGTCCTCAAGGACCGTGATTGTGCTAGTGTTGGCGGCTTCACGGAGGTGGTAGTGAGGTCGTAAGGATTACGATTTGAGATGTCCCGGTTTCAGATTTGAAGTGGAGCTATAGGTGGCTAAATAAGGAGGGCTTACGGTACTGTAAACCAAGTGGTTGTTGTGCTCAAAAGATATGAAATGCTGCTATCAAGAACACCACTAGAAATATGCAATCTGAAAATTTCAGCAACACACAGCAACACGATTCCCCTTCAAACTCTTTTCTTCTTCTTCTTCTTCCTTTTTTTCTTTTTTTTGACTCTTTACTTTCTCTTCCTTTTTTTCAGAACTCTCTTTTTTTATAATACTAACAGGGATGCGGAAAAAAATGAACAACACAATATAGAGACAGTGGTGACTATGAACTAGATAAACACAAACACAAGGAAAAACAGTACCACCAAAGGGTTATAGGTAATTTTTATAGCTCTGGACTGTAGGATAAAACAAAATATATGTGATAAATGATCAAAGGGATAAATGTATGATGATGGTAAGACCTACCGTGGCAACGAAAGCTCTGATACCAGATGATAGGTTCTAACCCGGCGTTAGAACGAGGATGGCCCGATCTTCACGGCAGTAGGTCTTGAACTTGAAGAACGACGATGGGGTGGCGGAAAGAGGATGATAACTTACTGGAAATAGATGAGAACTTGCTGAAGATCAGCGGATAACTAGCTTTATACCTAGCCAAGGTTGGATGCGACCCAAACGACGGGGAGAGAGACACCGAAACCACGAGGACTTCGACTCGATCTCCAAATGACCGCAGAACCACAACCGGAGCTAATCCACACAAGGTGAGGCAGCCGTACTGGAACTCACAAAGCACGAACCAGTGGACCTCAGAGAGATCTCTTCACAAGTCCAAGTAGAACAAGGAAGAACAAGGGTGTGAGTAAGGCACTCAGGCAGCTCGGCTGCAAAATCACTTGGATTATCTCAATTCATCAAAAGTTCTTTTTAGCTTACATATGGGGGGTATTTATACTAAGAACAACCCTCTTAGGTGGGTGGAAACACGAAAACAAACTGAATACGTCGCCAATGTGAAAGGATCTCCTGAGATGACCTTCTGAGTTGTTTCCGCGTGACTGTTTGACTGCTGAGCAGTCTTCAATGTTTTGATCATAACTTCTTCTAGGAATCTTCAAATGACGTGGGACTAGATGCGTTGGAAAGCTAACTCGATTATCTTTCCAACGGTGTATAGCATGCTATGGGAAACTTCGTAGATTGGTACAGTTTAATGCCCGAACTTATGCTTCAGGAAACTGCCGAATGGATTGCCGAATGGATTGGGAAATTGCCGAATGGATTGTCGATTGCCGAATGGCCTTGCTTGAATGACGAGAACTTTGCCGATTCTAGCTTCATGACCTTCGTCTTGATGATTCTCTTCAACGTACCCGAGAAGTATCAACATACAAGACTTAGGTAGCATAAAGTTATCATTAGAATTGAGTTTAAGTTCACAAAGTAGCGCGTGCACCTCTTGTTGTATCTTTTTAGCTCGGCTACGTGTGATTGGTCCTGCAGGTGTTGGTGTAGAGGTCGGCAATGTAGTCGAAGTGGTCGATGACGTTGGCGTGTGCATATCACTAAGTGCGTAAATATGAAAGAGTTAGCCTCTTCTTCTCCCATTCCTCGAATGGTGTTACTTCCTTATTCTTCATAGGCACACGGTTCAGGACATGACAAGCTATCAGTATTGCCTCACCCCACCATTTCTTAGATAGTCCTGCGGTTTCTAACATGGCATTCACCAAGTCAGTCAGCGTGCAGTTCTTTCTTTCGGCAATCCCATTGGATTGGGGTGAATAAGGCGGTGTCCTCTCATGAACAATACCGTGTTCCTCACAGAATATATTAAAAGTATTAGAGAAATATTCGCCACCTCGATCCAACCTTAGGAGTTTGATCTTTCTCTCAAGTTGATTTTCTATTTCAGCTTTATAGATCTTAAAGTAATGTAACACTTCATCTTTTGATTTTAACAAGTAGATGTAACAAAATCTAGTTCTATCGTCTATCAAAGTCATGAAATATCTTTTACCACCCTTTGTCAACACACCGTTCATTTCGCTCAGATGAGAATGAACTAATTCTAGAGGTGCCAAGTTTCTCGCCTCAGCAGTCTTATGTGGCTTGCGAGTTTGTTTCGATTCAACGCATACATGACACTTAGAATTTTTGACAGAGGTAAACTTTGGAATTAAACTCAAACTAGCTACGCACATTATACAACCAAAATTAACATGACAAAGCCTTGAATGCCAAACATCTGATTCATCATTCATCACATGGTTCACAACATTATTATCGAACGATAAAGAAAAGCGGAACAAGCCTCCGCTATCCTAGCCTTTTCCAACAAAAGTATCAAACTTACAAATGATACATTTATTTGACTCAAAGACTAATTTAAAGCCATCTCTACACAGTAGAGACCCGCTGACTAGATTCTTCTTGATGGTAGGTACATGTTGCACGTTCTTCAATTGTATGGTCTTCCCCGAAGTGAACTTCAGAGTGACCGTACCAGCACCAAGAACACATGCATGGGCACCGTTCCCCATCAACAAGGAGGTAGCCCCCCTGACCTGGTAAGAAGAAAACATAGAAATGTCAGCACATACATGAATATTAGCACCGGTGTCTATCCACCACTCTAGTGAAGAACACACTGAAAGAACTGTAGGTAAAAAAATTACCATACCCCGTTGTTCCTCCACCCTTGCTAACAACCATGTTCGCTGTCTTTGGAGCCTTGCGATCTTTACGATCCGGGCACTTCGCAGCAAAGTGATCCGGACTGCCACAAGTATAGCAAGCACCCCGGCTTTCTCTTCTTCTTATTAGGCCCGTCGGCTTCCTTAGCCTTGGGCGGGTTTTGTGAAGGCTTCTTCCTCTTGTTCTGATTATTGTTGAACTTGGGATTGCCCCTATGCATACAGTTTGTGCTTGAGGGACCGGCTGTTGCCTTTCCACGTGTGTCTTTCGCTCTTGCCTTCTCTTCAACATCAAGAGTCGCAATAAGGTCATCAAAAGTGAATTCCTTTCTCTTATGTTTTAGAGAGGTAGAAAAATCCCTCCAAGAGTGTGGCAGCTTTGTGGTAATCGCTCCTGCCACAAACTTGTTGGGTAACACACATGGGGCCTCTTTACTATAGTTCTCAAGCTCTTTAGCCAGCGCCTGTACTTCATGGGCCTGTTCCACCACAGAACGATCTTCAACCATCCTGTAGTCTAGAAACTGTTCCATTACATACAACTCACCGCCGGCGTCAGAAGCTCCGTACTGAGCCTCAAGAGACTCCCAAATATCCTTCCCCGTCTTCCTCTGAAGATAGGTATCCACCAAGTTGTCAACTAGGACATTAATGATGGCCCCTCGGAACAGGTTATCATCCGCATTGAATTTCTCCTCCGAGACACCCTCGGGGGCTTTTCCGGTGGCGACATACATCACGTTCGTAGCAGTGAGCCACAAGATGGCCAACTCACGCCACCTCTTAAAGTTGGAACCATCAAAAGGCTTCGGTATAATTGCATTTGCAAAGTTAGTTGCACCAAACATAGTCCTATCAATATTATAAGGTTTTTGGATTGTTAGATGACAGGCAACGTTTTGGCATATTTTAATTCCATAATTTAGTAGACATTTCAATATTATAGTGAGTGAAACAATCAATGTGCATGTGTGTATGTTTAAACCACAATTGAACATAACAATATTCATGATTATACAACTAATAAACATGAACATTTGTTTGAGAAAATACCCTGTGGAAGTTTGGGTGACGGCATCACCCGATTTTCCGTTATCACCCATTGTGAGTGACCTCAATAGGAGTAGTCGTACACAGTCGATGCAGTCAGAGGATCGCAGTGCAGACTCGCTGTAGATGAAGTAGTCGTTCGCTCGTAGTTGATGTAGAGGAAGTAGTCGTACGGGAGCGAGCAGTCGCGTGAAGACGCTCCCCGAAAACCTTATCGCTCGCCTGTCCCGAGCAGGATCTCAGCAGCAAGGTGAGGTTCTGGAGGCTCTGCTCTCGTCGATACCGTGCGCGCGGTGCAAGTGATGGAGATGCAAAAGGAAGCAGCAAACAGAGGGAGACGAGAGAGGTCTCCTAAACAGGAGTACCTAGTGTTTGTGAATTGGCAACCTGAGGGAGAGGAGGAGGGCGCCTTATATAGGCGAGCAGCAGACGCAGGGGAGATAAACCTAGACGTCACGATTAATGCGCCTCAGGTAGTAACGGTCGCGGTTTAAGGGCTCCTGGTAACTGTCACGAGTAAGGGACCATTGACATCCAACAGTAACGTTCACCATTAAGGAGTCATCAACAGCAAACGCTCGTCTCGTCTCACCTCGTCTCGTCTCGTCTCGTCACGCCACGGCCTCGGCCCGGCCTGGCTCGGCGAGGCGAGCGAGTGCGTGCGCGCGCGTGTGGCACGCCTATCTCCTTTATTCAATTTCACAAGAGGTGTACCGAAAGGTTACCTAATAAGTTGGATGGGAAACTCCTACAATACTCATACGGTATTTCTCTCTTTCCTTTAGCATTAAGCACATGAGCTTTTAATTCTTTTATTATTACAGTAAATGGCCCTCGGCCCATTTATTTAACATCAACCAGGGTCAAGCAAGTCTGCAACTTTTGTTTTATAGTCTGCAACAGTGCAACTTGAAAGGGATGTGACTTGACCCGAGCAATCAATCATTAACTTGAAAAGCAATTCTGCAGCTGATACAGTGGAGCACTCATTCCTCTAATCACATACTATTGCAACATTGATACAGTGGAGTATTGGCCACATGGCACCGACTCCTCTCAAAGTCTCAATGGAAGGAAATAAACAAAACTACAGTGAAAATGATTTACTATCGAAAAACACAAAAGCTGAACGGTTACATAATGTTTTCAAGCACGTAACTGTGTATCTGGAACGGATTTCAGAATACACAAAAATAAATCAGATGTACTGCTGTAAATACATTTTGCTCCGCCGCCCAGGCTCCTCGCCAGGAAGCCGGCGATGACCACTCTTCCCCTTCTTTCTCTCTCTCACCGCGCAACACCACCCGGTCGTCTCCTCGGTCGCCCGCCGCCGCCCGTCTTCTTTGGCCACGGCCAGTGTAGGTGTCTTCCCGACGCTGGCTCCCCCTTTTTTCCTTCCCCTTCCTCTTTCCCTGGCTTCCCAAACCCTAGATCCAGATCTCGCGAGCTCCGCAAGTCCGGGGGCGGAGCCGCCTCGCACCCATGCTCGCTTGGTCTCCGGCGCGCGCTCCTGCGGGCGGACCCTCCGTCTCGGGTGGGGACGACCTCGATTCACCATACCCCGCGTCGTCGGCCCCTTCTCTGTCGACGGCCCTGCTGCCTAGACCGGACACAGCGGTCCCCAGGCTTCGCGGAGTCCTCCTTGTCGGCTGCTTCTCCGTCAGGCTCGCTCACGGCTCACCTCCCGCCGGCGGTCGGGCGCGGCCCCTCGATGTTGCAGTGCTCCTCGTCGGCAGCCGCGCCCCAAGCAACGTGGGCCGGCGACGGCGTTGCCTCCAGATGCTCCCGGCGGCACCGGTCCCCTCTCTTCGGGCTGTCGCGGTCTGCCCGGCCCGCCGCCATCTAGGGGAGTGGTCGCCCACCTCGCCTCGCCCCCTCTCCTGCGCGGGTGGTGAGTGGTGACCCGCCTCTCTCCCGATCTGGGTTGGGTGGACCGACGTCACTGGCCTCTCTCCCCGTGCCGGCGGCGGTGACGCCCCGTTAACCCTAGATCTGGGCCCGGGTCGCCACTTCGTTGATGCTGCCCCTGTCAATTTCCTCGACTGCGTCGCCTACGGCTACCTCCAAGGCACCCCATGGCCCCCGTCGACCCCCTAAACGGCGTCCCCGTGTTTCCGTGATGTCCTCTGCCGGTGGCCACGGGCCCTCTCCTCGCCTGCGATCGCGACTCTCTCCCCCTGCCGACGGCCGCGGCCCCCCTTCTCTGCACCGACGACTGCGGCTTTCTCATCCCTCACTTCCCCTGCTGGCGTCTGCGGTTCTATGCCGGTGGCCTCCCGTCAGGTCTCCACGTTCGGCCTGGCACTGTTGCCGCGAGGACCTTCGACGACGCTGTTGTGGTTCCGGTTGGCTGCGGCTCCCTCTTCACCCTCAACCTCCCCTTTCGCTGGCTTCTGCTCTTGTGCTTGTTTGTTGGTCGGGGCTGCTCCGAGCTGCAAGCCCCTCCCTCCCGGCGGGTCGCCTCCTCGCTCCCTCGCTTGTGGATCGTCGGTCGATCCTTGCCGGCCTGCTGCTGATCCTTAGTTCTTTTCACGCATTGGACTGCACGCTGCTTCTCCATCAGCTTGTCTGCCATCCACACCTTCGAGGTCGGCTACGTGGAGTTGGGTTTTGTGGCTTGGCGAAAGCCTCATCTGACCTGTGTCGGGGACTGCTCCTTCCCGGAGAGACGGATGATGGCGGCGTACTCGTCGTTCCCTCCTTGGTGGCATTGTCCTGCTTGACATCCTCACTGGCCTCTAGATGTTTGTCGTCCGGTGACGTGTGTGTTCTTGGTGTGCTTGTTGTCAGCAGGCCTCGCCTCCCGTTCCCCTAGTCTCTAGTTTGCTGGGGTGGTGTGACAGAGTGGTATCAGAGCTGTATCGACTGTAGGACGTAAGCCTAGTTAGCAATGCAGTAACAGTATCCTACAGTCGATACAGCTCTGATACCACTCTGTCACACCCGGTTTTAGAAAAGCAAACCAAGTGCATACCTATATGCATGCCAGGATCAAGTTTCATGCATATAGTAGACATAAGTGAATAACAGTAACAGTATCCGTATAAAAACATAAACAAGCTTACTATTCTATCAGAGTTATACAGCTCAATCCTGGAAACGGAGGCGTCAACTCCACAAGCAATCGACTGGGGGCTGCGTACGCCTAGCATCAACACCATCTTCAACGGCTTCACACCTTTTGCTTCGAGCGAAGTAAACAAGGATGAGTACACTTATGGTTGGTACTCGGCAAGGCCACAAGAACTAACCGAAATGATTTAAAGTCCATCTTTAAGTTTAATTAATCATGTGAGGGTCCAGGCCGCTCTTGACCGTGAGCACGGCTAATCGATTAGTTATACACTCTGCAGAGGTTGTACATCTTTACCCACAAGTCGCGTAAAAGTCCCGAAGAACTTTAGACCCAACCATGCGGTGTTTGCAAGACACCATACCACACTACCGAGGTGTGATTGCATAGGGACGCTACGAGGCCTTTACAAAGATCCCCCGGTGCGGCATCGCTTGCTAGGTTACTTGACAGTGCAATGCATAAACCTCTCTCAGCTGCGAAGCTACCATAGATCAGATCAGTCTGAGGGCCGGGCTATACACCAACTACCGGCAACCCCCAACCCCTATCGGGTAAAGCATACCTAACACCAGATTTTCTAATTAATTGGCCAAGACAGAGCCATATGTCTTGTGGTAGTACTGTTTTCCTGGGTGGTTCTCCATGTTCCAATTAATGCAAAAGTATTCTTGTAAATAAAGCATAGGAAGAAGGTGGTTAGGGACACTTGCCTTTCTCCAACGAAAAGCTACTCTTACTGCTCTCTCTTCATCTTTTACTTCATTGGAACTCTTCATCTTCAAAGCAACGAACAACGATCCTTCTTCTACTCGAAGCAAACATCGGGCATAACATACAAAGCAATAAGTATAACTAAGAACAATGCACCAATCAAAATAAAACTTTAAAAGAGCGCACTAAAGGGTAGGATCGATTCTATGGCAACGACGAAAGAACGTTGAAAACAAAACTATGGTCGAAGCTATCGAAAGATCATTATCAACAACAAGAGACTACGTGCTTCATATGCTTTAATTATAAAATAATGTGGCAAGAATATTACAAAGCAGGTTATGTTTAGTTAAGAAAACACGGTAAACCTAATCATGTTTATTAGCAGATATTTAAGTACAAGTTATATCCAATTAACAGTTAATATTAAAAGACAAAGCATGTGAAAGAATCTAATCGAATAACTTTATATTTCGTGTTCAACTAAGCATATTAATATTGAAAAGATAATTATAATACCATTAAGCATATTAAATTTATTATGAAAACCGATATGTAGCACTAAGCATCTTTTATTTATAAAAGCTAGCTATAAATAAGAATTAAACAATTTAAACCATGGTTAAAGAAAAACCGAAGTAGAACCTAATCACTTTTATTTAGAAAACCAATTAAATAAGAATTAGTCAAGATTAACATGCATCTTTAATATTAAAACAAGTAATAGGTGACACACATGCTAACACATAAGTTATGGTGAAACGAACTATACAACGGAACAAACGTATTATAACGGTACAAAACAAGTTAGGAGGAACATGTTAGTGAAAGAATTACGGAGATCGAAATTGAATAGAATAATATATGAATTTTAATAATAAGAAAAAGATAACTGATTGAATATGATCTGAACATGATGTCACCATGAGCAATAATCAAGAAAAGAAATTGAATGATAGATAGATTTGGTGACGTGAGCAAGGATTTTACAGATGAATAAATAATTATTCTATAGACAAAAGATTTGTAAGGCCTAATCATCAATGAAGTTTCACATTACCGAAAAGAAGTGTAGGAAAAATGTTGATTATTTGATAAAGGAAACGTCTTAATTACCACATAAGCATGATGCCATCATGATGTCATCACCGGCAAGAGCAAGTATGAATGATACATGGCTTTGCTTCTATACCAGAACGTGACCTTCTTTCTTGGACTTCATGGCTGGTGATTAGCTCCTGATGGCTTGCGATGTCTGTTGTAGAAACACAAAATCAGCAACTGTAGCTAGGACAGCAGGGACAATGGCAGTAGACCAAAGATAAGAGAAGATGACGGTGTGCTCACCTATAGATACAAAAAGAAGCTGGCACAGAACGAATGTATCAGAGGGCCGGGGATGTGTAGATCGGCTTCACGAGGGCGAGGTGTTCCGAGGATGATGAAAAGACGATGGTGTACACACGGACGGGATTCTCTCGGCCGGTCGTCGTGAGGCTTCAGGAGATGCTGGCTTTCTTCGGCACTGAACTCAGGCTGCTGGCTTTCTTCGGCACTGAAATCAGGCTGCGAAATCGACCGACACGGTGGCGGAGGGGCGCCGGCTGCCGGGTTCCTTCTGGTGCATGCTGCGCTCGCCGGCGGTCCACGCACATGCCACATGCACATGCACATGCACGTAGAGAGTAGTATTCCTTGTAGTTGTTGCCAGGGTAAGATCAGATGGCAGCGCTGCAAGGCACCACCAGGCAGGTCGGGATACAGGTGAGCAGCAAAGCGGGAAGAAAATAGAACAAAAAACATGATGGTATGCTCCATATGGATACGGACAATAACGACGACGACAGACAAACAGAGATGGCCAAGATCGAACTGGACGAAGATGATTGTGGCTCGACCATCGTCGCGTGGACGTGCTCTGGCAGCAGATCAGGACGGCGGCAGACCATGAACAAGCACCATGTGAAACTCTTGGAGACCATGTTGTTCACCCTGCGCCGACGGCATGGTAGATCAGCGGACGAGACCGTGGGACGGCCTTCATGCCGGCTTGGTGAAACTTGCGGCAAGAACGGCACCACGGCGAGCGGTGATGACTCTTCTCTTGCGGCACTGCACGGTGGTTGTGGCGGCAGCAGATTGAACTCGGAGGTTGTTTGCCAAGGAGCTAGGGCACACAACGGGGAAACAAAACACAACTAGGCCAGGCATGCGGACTACTTTTTATAGGACTCTAGTAATGGGCCTAAACGTATACCTCATTGGATTGATCACCAACAACCGTGACAGGGCCGAATTGATTTGATTCAGCCCAAGAGTAAAACAGAGAACACGTTGTTAAACTTGATCATGGCCTGGGGTGATGTTGCTCCTGCGTACACCAAAATGATGTACACAGGAAACGGAGATTAAAAAAAGAGGGAAAACCAAAAGCTAATACAAGTAGCCATGGGTTACTATAGAAGGGTCTTGAAAGAAGATGGTGAATCCTTTACTGCTTTACTTGTGAGCCAGACGAACAGAGATTTCAGAGTTTGTACGAGGATGTGCTCACCGGTTGAAATGACAGAGACGGACGGGTATTGGTGGAGACAGTGGTCTTCTTGGTGGCGAAGGTATGGTGGCTGGCTCGGTCTTCGCAGGTGGTGGCGTGAGACTCCTCTAGTGACGAAATGCAAACGACGGGCATCGAGCGTGCGGCTCGGCGCTGCATCCGGTGGTGTCCTGGTTCGGCACAAGGAGAAGGAGACGACACACGACTCTGGCCGGCGAGCATGCAAGGCAACGACGCATGACTCCAGGGCGGCTTCAGCTTGGCCCCGGGGAGCTCCTGGCCGGCCGGCGAAGGCGACGAAAGCCAGCTGCGGCGCACAGCGGACTCCATGCGGCGGCGTTCGTCTTGGCAACTGCTAGAGGTGGGAACGGTGGCCTGCAGCCCGGGTGCATGGGCGGTGAGGTCTCGGCGGCGCGGAAGTGAAGTTGGTCGGGGGTGTGATGCTCCGTGCTGCAGACCTCCTGGAGGCGACGGCTCCGCCCGGCACGAGGAAGCTTGTGGCGGGGTTGGCTCTGTCGCAGCGAATCGACAACGGCAACACCGGCGGCGGCCCTCGGACTTCACGGCTTCGGCGCGGCACTGCGCAGGGGTAGCGAGGCGGCGGGGCATGGGAAGGGGCGTGCGGGCGCAGGGCCTCGCCTTAAGTAGGCACGCAGCCCTAGGGAGGTGTGGCACGCACGCCTATGAGGGCCAGCGGCGGCGCCTGGCCGACCTGCGACGCTGGCTATGGTGGCCTCGACGGGCTCAGATGGGCCTTGGCGGGTCGCGGCTAGGTCAGGCTTGCGGGAGCAGACTCAGCCGATAGGATAGGTTTTGTTGGGTTTTTTTTTGAATTTTTCAGTGCGAAACAAATTTCCAGAAAAACCTAGAAAAATGTTTAGAAACACGAAAAACATCCAGAAAATCCCAAAAATCCAGGAAAATTCGAGAGATAGATTGAGATACGAACAATCCAAATAAAATATTTGGAGCTCATGAAAAGAATTTTAGAGCCTTCTAATAAATAGAAATAGCTCGAGGAAGAGAATAAACCCCAGAAAAAGTTGGAAAATTCTTAGAAGATTTTGATCGGCACCTAAACGCACTTTTGAAACCGTTAGCACTCAAAAAGCACCAAGATGCATCGGCATGAATGCAACACTCACATCGAACCAATTTATTTAATTCAGAAAATCAAACAATGATTTTTCCTATACTAGATTTCCTGTAAACAAAATAAATGTTGAGAAAAATTTTAAAAGTATGAGAAAATCATTGTTTTAATTATTCTCTCTATTCACATCCGGAAATTGAAAATTCCAGGGTGTGCCTGGAACCGGTTCCTCTGCAGTAGTGCTCTCTACCTCATAGATGCACAGTGTGATGGTCCGACGTACTCCCTCCGGTTTGGTAAAAGAAGTCTTTTTTGGACAAGGTTTGAGTCAAAGATTAGGACTGTAAATCAAGAATAACTTTTAAGTCATTTAGTTTGAAAATGTAAAAACTACATGAATGGATTTGTCTTGTAAAATACTTTCATAAAAGTATATATATGTTAGTTCTTAATAATTATTTTTAGAAAAATAGGAAGTCAAAGTTGTACTTTGGAGGTCGTGTCGCTGTCCTAAACGACTTCCTTTACCAAAACCGGAGAGAGTAATGTTGTTGCTACAGTGCCTCGAGATTTACTGTTTACCGGCTTTTATATATCTCTTTTTTGTTGTTCACTAGGCACTGTAGCGTTTGATCGGATGGTTGGCAGCGGTTCTACCTTCCTCTGAGGTAGTTTTGAACTACCTCAAGAGGATCTCATTCCGACCTGCATATATAGATCAACATTGCTAGGTCATGCGCCATGCTGATTGTTTTCTTTTACATCATGTTCCAGGGTGTCTCGAATCTCGATTCCAAGGTGATGACATGTCTTAGATCTAAGATAACTATTTCATAGTGCAGAATTGCATGTCTACAAAGATATTTCATAGTACATGTACATATTTTGCAGTTAAGTTACAAACTCCCGAGGTTTTGAAACAAACTTGTAATTAAGTCTAATCTTGTTTTTTCCCTGATGTTATCTCAAGTTATAACAACAGCTTTCTACCACTCCAACAAGAAGTAGATACAACTGTTTATTTCGTTGAGTCTACAAGAAGCAACCTGTTGCTTCAAAATACTCAGCAACCTACAAGAAGCAACCTGTTGCTTCATAATCTTAGCTTTGTTCCGATAACCACATAATGCTTAGTTGCTGCTGTTGACAATACAAGATCAAAGTCTATGCCTGAATCAGAGGTGGTAAATCTCTGCACTTGTCTTTGTCCATAATTTAGTTAGCACGATACTATTTCTAAAACACTTTTTATAATTTCTGCATCAATTTATATTTTTACAACTGGTTCCCTAAACCAAACACTCTTGGGGATCGCGCGGCAACGCCGCACATTAGTTTCTAGTCATATATGAATTCTATTGTCCTGTTTCGGTAGCATAGATCTGAACAAAATACTAAATGTATAAATATAAAAATGGATGGAAGTGAGAAACTTAATGAAAATAAAATTGCTAACAAATTAGATGGAAAACAGAAAGATGCCATGAGCGAAGAGAAATTTTAGAGTGCTTGAGTTAATGAGAGTCATCCATCCGATGAAATCTAACGAAATACCAGAAAGTACCTAAAGGGAAGTACCTAAAGGGCCAAAAATAGTGAGAAATTACTATGATACATTTTTAATTATGTTTAAATTTATTGATTTTTTTGGTAAGAAGGATAAGACAGGAAAGTACCTGCAAGTATCACAGGTACTTCCAGGTACCTTCCGGTACTTCACCGTAACAATAACATTAAGGTGTATTAATGTCTCAATGAACAAAGCATGAAAATTGAAGTGCAGAATCAGTTTATTGTTTCATAAACATGACTAGGTAAATCTCTATATAGATACCTTCAGCACCATCTTCATGAACACATGTTTGTTGCTGAAAATGCTTCAGCCTTGACAGAATAGCAGAATCTGTAGGTTTATTAGGTGCAACGCCATCATCAATAATCCATGGGTGACCTGACATATACAGTGCCATTAAGAAGAAATTTAACATCATATTCAATATGCAACACCAAACTGAGCAAGAGATATGGGGAGGGAGGGTAGACTTACAAAGAACTTCATGAGAACTAAGCCTTTTCTCAGATTCAAAGTCAAGTTTGCCTTGCAAAATCTCTCTCGAGGTTCCCTCTTTAGTTTCTGAGAAAGAGCATGTACAAGCAGAGGAGGCATGTGAGAATTCTGAGAACCAATACTTTGAATGCTTGACTGAGAAATGGCTTACCTGCCCAAAATGGGGGGATGCCATAAAGCAAAATGTACAGAATCACCCCAACACTCCTGATATCAGCTTCTGGACCGTAGCATTCCTGAAGCACCTCCGGTGCAACATAATAGGTGCTCCCAATGATCAGAGAGAATTTATCACCTGAGCAAATGTAAGGGATCGGTATAGCTTTTTTTTGAAAGGAACGGCAAGAGATTTGCCGTAATTTTTATTAGAAGAAGTTTTAACAGCACAACTGAAAAGAGGCGGGTTTCGGTGGAGCAGCACTAACAGCTCCAAACCCAAGACCAGCCTTCCAACTCAAAAAAGGATAAAAACGACTACAAGAAGAGAGACGCTATTGAAAAAGAAACTAGAAAACCACTATCCCTGGCCAGTAGACACAAGATTCGTTGGAGGCACCGTTCTTGCTACTTTCTTGGTTTCTTGATAGAATTCGACGTCGTTATAGACCAGTGAGGCCACTTCTGCTACTCCCTTGGCGATATGTTGAAAAGTTCTTCTGTTTCTTTCCTTCCAAATATTCCACCAAAAATACAGTAACATCCCGTCAAATTTTGATCTCTGTTTTTTATCAAAGTTCCTACGCAAGCGTTTCCACCAACCATTGATGGTGCTTGGGGGGGTATCTGTAAGTCATGTCTCCCAAATTGTGTTGTCAGGTGTGTCCAAACGTTTTGTGTGAACGAGCACTCGAGGCACAAATGCGTGGGTGTTTCAAGCGCGGCATTGCATAATTTGCAGATCGGGTCATGCAGCCACCCTCTTTTAGCAAGATTGTTAGCGGTGAGTATTTGGTGTTGAAGGAGAATCCAAGCGAAGGTCCTACATTTAGGCTCTGCCCACGCTTTCCAGATTGGGTTGAGGTGTGGATCGGTATAGCTTGAGTCATCAATAGAAGTAGTGCAAGAATTACTGAGAGCATTTCATAGGTGAGTACCATTCATATTGTTGGGTGTGGTCTTTTACGATACACTATACTACCTTACACGATTGTCACCGGAAGATTACGTCCTGACAAAGGAAAGTCAACCTCAACTCAGATCAATCCTCTAGTGGAAACAGCCTTCAGAAGGAGCCCTCGGATCAAAGAAAAGAATGGTGGCTTTAAGCATAGCAGCTGTGCTACTAAAGGGTGCCTGGCCTGCTCTTCAGTTCCCCCTGCTGTCTCCCTTAAGATGATCAAATCAGTGGGAGAAAAAGTCTGCTTGATCCCTTATGATAAGCTCTCAGACAAAGCTCTTAAAAGCAAACCCAAGTCCTTTAAGGCCACTGGTGATAAGAGTTCTGCTTCCAAAGGAACAAAGAACAAGAAGTTGAAGAAGAGGACCCAAGACAAGCAGAAGCCTGAAGATGATGTTGACTCAGATGAAGACCTCCTGGAGTAATGAGTGTTGGGTCTACTTCCCTAGCCTAGTCTTTTGGCTGATGATTTTGTTAACCTTTAGTCTTACTATTCCTATGGAGACTACTTCTCATCTGGTGGCCATCTGGGATGTTGGAAGCTGGGGCACTTCTACCAGCCTATCTTCTTGGCTGGTGATTTTGTTGCTTTCTGGTCTTGCCCCCTCTAGGGATTTTGTTATTTTCCTTTTTCTATCATCCTTTTGGACTTGGTACTTGATGCTGGTTGGCTGGTCCCGTTGTTATTCAGTTAACACCTTATTATGTTTGGTTCGGCCTCGCTATGAACAGGATTGCCTTGTTTGCTGTGCATTCAAGGGGTTTATCTCCTCTTGGAAAATTGGAAATGAATTTTATGTCTCATAAAAGGGCCTGGAAAATTCTTTGTTGGAATATTAGGGGAATTAACTCTGAGAATAAATGGGATGCCATCAGAAGCAAAATTGCTGAATCTAATTGTGATATTGTCTGCCTACAAGAGACTAAAAGGGAATCCTTTGATTCTCTTTATGTCAAAAACTTCTGCCCCCCTTCCCTGGATTGTTTTGAGTTTGTACCATCTGTTGGGGCATCTGGAGGCAGTCTCGTTGCTTGGAATGGTTCCAAATTTGTAGGCTCTTTAGCCTTCCAGAATGATTATGGCCAATATATTGAATTCATTTGCAAACTCACCGAGGAGCACTGGATTTCAACTAATATTTATGCCCCTTGCTCGACTGAAGATAAAGCTATTTTCCTGGATTGGTTTAAAAATATTGAAATGATGGATGATTCTAAATGGCTCATTGTCGGAGATTTCAATCTAATCAGAAGCCCGGCCAACAGAAATAAACCTGGGGGTAATCTCTCTGAGATGTTTGCTTTTAATAAAGCCATAAGTAAACTCAGTTTGGTGGAAATCCCCCTCAAAGGATGCAGATACACCTGGACAAACAAGCAGCAGGATCCCCTCCTAGAAAGACTCGACTGGTTCTTTTCCTCTAGTTCTTGGGCTTCCTCCTTCCCTAATACCTGGGCTTCGACTTTGTCTAGAGATATGTCTGACCACACCCCCTGCCTAATCTCAGCTATCAATTCTGTCCCCAAGCCCCATACTTTTAGATTTGAAAACTACTGGCTGGAACACCATCAATTCCCTGAAATTCTTCAGCTTGGTTGGAATATCCCTATTCAGACTGAAGACAAAGCTAAGAGGATTAGTCTTAAATTCAAGAACCTAAGGAAAACTCTCAAGGGCTGGAAAAATCAGTTGCCAAGCCTCCCCAAAACAATTCAAAATTGCAAAGATACCATCCTCCTTTTTGATATCTTAGTGGAGCACAGGGACCTTTCTCTAGAAGAATGGAACTTTAGAGACATTGTCTCTCGGCATTTGCAATCACTGCTCAGCCGCAGAAAACTTATTGGAAGCAACGAGGAGCAATTAAATGGGTCAAATTTGGTGATTAATGTACTAAGTTCTTCCATGCCAATGCTTCCATTAAGCACAGCAGAAACTCCATCTCTGTTATTAAAGATGTGTCCGGGAAGGATCTTACAAACCATGAAGAAAAAGCCTAGCATATCTGGCTTGCTTTTAGGGAAAGACTTGGAGTTTCTGAATTACAGAAATTAATATTGATCTTTCCTCCCTAATCAACCCTTCTGAGAACCTTGATTGGCTCCATGGGGAATTCACAAAAGAGGAAATTGATAATATTATAAAGAATTTGCCAAGCTATAAGTCCCCTGGGCCAGACGGGTTCAATGGGGATTTCTTGAAAAAATGCTGGCCTATCATTGCCCAAGATTTCTATGATCTTTGTAAGGGCTTTTCTGATGGGCACATTTGCCTCAGGAGCATAAATTCTTCCTTTATCACCTTGATCCCTAAGAAGGAGTGCCCTCTTGTTGTTGGGGACTACAGACCTATCTCTCTCTTGAACTCTTCCATCAAACTCATCACCAAAATTCTGGCTGAGAGACTCCAGCAGGTTATCATTTCTCTGGTTCATGCAAACCAGTATGGTTTCATCAAATCAAGAACTATTCAGGATTGCTTAGCTTGGGCATTTGAATATATCCATCTGTGCAGAACCTACAAGAAAGAAGCATTAATCCTGAAGCTAGACTTCGAGAAGGCTTTCGACAAAATTGAACATCAGGCCATCTTGGAGATTCTCCAGAGTAAGGGCTTTGGTCAAAAGTGGATTGGCTGGATAAAGGAGATTCTGAGCTCTGCCACTTCTTCAGTATTACTCAACGGCACCCCTGGAAAAGTCTTCCATTGCAAAAGAGGGGTTAGACAAGGTGACCCTCTCTCACCTTTGTTGTTTGTCCTGGCAGGAGACCTTCTTCAGTCCATGGTGAACAGAGCCAAAGATCTAGGACATCTTCAACTGCCTATCCCTGAAAGAGCTGGTGCTGATTTCCCAATTGTGCAATATGCAGATGATACTCTGCTTGTCATGGAAGCATGTCCCCATCAGCTTCTAGTGCTTAAGAATTTACTTAGTGATTTTGCGTCAAGTACAGGCTTGAAAGTCAACTATAACAAAACAGTGATGCTGCCAATTAACATCCCTGAGGATAAACTTCAACTTCTTGCCAGCACCTTTGATTGCCAAATTGGTAGCATGCCTTTTACCTATCTTGGACTGCCTCTGGGTACTACCAAACCAAGCATTGAAGATTTTTTGCCTTTGGTTCAGAAGGTGGAACGTCGTCCCTCCTCCACTTCCACTTTTCTCTCTCAGGCTGGTAAACTTGAACTGGTAAACTCAGTCCTCTCTTCCTTGGCTACTTATCATTGCTGCACTCTGAAGCTTCATAAAGGTGTCATTAAGCAGCTGGATAAATACAGAAATCACTGTCTTTGGCGTGGGGCTGATCTCAATGCTAAACACCCCTCCAAAGCTGCCTGGCCCAATGTCTGTCTCCCTAAAAAAGAAGGAGGTCTTGGTGTGATCAACCTCAGCCTACACAATGATGCTCTCTTGATGAAATTCCTTCACAAGTTTTATTCTAAAGCTGACATACCTTGGGTTCACCTCGTTTGGAATAACTACTATGCAAATGGAAGAATGCGGGGTCAGCAAAAAAAAGGGGTCTTTCTGGTGGAGAGACATTGTTAAGCTAATTCCCAGGTTCAAGCCAATGACATCCGTTCATGTTCAGGATGGCTCCTCGGTGCTTCTTTGGCAAGACACCTGGAATGGTCATTCCCTGCAGCAAGACTTCCCTGAACTCTTTTCCTTCGCTAAAAACACAAATGTCACCATCAAATCCACCATCAGTAATGGTCAGTTGGAAGACTGCTTTCACCTGCCTTTATCTTTTGAAGCTCATCAGCAATTCCTGGCCCTTCAATCTCTGGTAGAAGATCTTTATCAAACCCAGAACCCCGACCAATGGATTTATTCCTGGGGCAATCCTCTCTTCTCGGCCTCCAAAGCTTATAAGTTATTGGTTGGTCATAGGCAAGTCCACCCTGCCTTCCTTTGGATTTGGAGGTCTCGATGTCAAATGAAACACAAGGTGTTCTTCTGGCTACTCCTTCAAGACAGACTCAGCACAAGAGACATCCTTCAGCGAAAAGATATGCATCTTGAATCTTATACCTGCGACATGTGCATACTTCAAAGGCTAGAGACCAATGCACACCTCTTCCTCAAATGCAACTTTGCTAGGGCCTGTTGGGAAGCAATTGGCATCTCAGTAGTTACTTCAAGACCTGTGCCTCATATCATCAACCGCATCAGAAGACATCTCAGAGTTCCCTTCTTCATGGAGATCATCATTCTTATGGCCTGGAGCATCTGGAAGAAGAGAAATGAATGGATCTTTAATAACATTGACCCTTCAGTGCAGGATTGCAAGCAAAGATTTATTTCGGAATTTAGGCTTCTCCTTCTTAGAGTCAAGTCGGCATCTCTCCCTGCTATGGAAGCCTGGCTAGCAACCATTTGATTTTTCTCTTTTTCGAACCCCCCCCCCAATCCTACCAATAATTCTGTTATTATAACGCCCAAACTGAACATGTCTGACTTGGTTGATATCAATCCTTTGTTCAAATACTCTGGTGCCATGTATCCACTATGCATCAGAACAAGAGAGAATGCAGTCAGATTTGTTAACTCGCACAAATCACAGTGTAACTCTTTAAGAGATTATTAATTAGCTCACAGTGTCCCCCTGCAAGTTTCAGTGATTATCCGAGACCCTTGTGCCGAAGAGTCTCGACGTACCAAAATCTGCAATTTTCGGCACCATATTGTCATCCATCAATATATTCTGGGGTTTAAGGTCCAAATGAATAATACTGCATTTCTCGTGAAGGTAACGCAAACCATCGCAAATTCCCCTAATTATACCAAACCTCTTGTCCCAATTGAGTCCACAATCCTCAGCTGTAGGAACAGATCAATAGATTGTTCTGTGAGCTCATCCAACTTAATTAATTATATGTTCAAACAATAGATTCACCAACATGTCAGAACATTACTGTACCAGATATGTAGTCATGAAGACTCTTATTATTGACATATTCGAAGCAGATGAGCCTGTGTCGTATCTCAGCCATGACATACTTTCCGTCTGCTTCGACAGTTTCTTTCCATGATTCAGCACAGTAGCCAAGGAGTTGTATTATATTCTTGTGCTTCGCCCCGATAAGTAACTTCGTTATCGAATTGATTATCGTCTAGGTGCACATCACAAAGTTTCTTCACTGCAATCGTCTTCCCGTTTTAAAGAATGCCCGGTTCAGGCTCATATATTCAGTACAATCTCAAAAAAAAGGCTCATATATTCAGTCCCGATCATTTTCTGTCATTATTATTGCTGAACATATTAGAAAAGAAGAAAAAGTCATACACACACACCTTGTAGACCACTCCAGAGCCGCCTCTCCCGAGTTCTTGCTCCTTGGAGAAATCGCGCGTGACAGATTTCAGAAAGTCCAGTGGCAGAGACATCGGCATCGCAAATGGATCCTCCAGCTTCTTCTCCAACGTATAAAAGTACACATGACGCGCCGATAAAGCATCCTTGCGAGTTTTGCCTTGAAATGGCCTGCAGGTTTTGAAGCAACAAAGATCATGTATGTGTTTACTTGCCAATGAATTTGAGGCCGTCGTGGCATTAGACTTACCAGGGGAGCACCTAAGCAAAGGCAGAAGGAAACACTGCAGGAGGAGGATGTGCGCAACCGCTTGTCCGAGCGTAAACTTGAGGAAGAAATCCTTCAGATCTGAGACTCTTAGCTTCTCGTTGAAACCAAGGTCACGGGATGTCTGCAACTTGAAAGTGAGCGAAATGACGGATTGAAGACGACCTAGGACACTAATGACTAAATGAGTGAAGGACCGCTGTTCGGAGTGGTGGTCTTTGTAAAAATGATCTTCTGAAAACAGCTAAAGTTCTGTAACTTGAAAGGGATGCAACTTTTGAAGGGTCCAGATCAAATTTATAGATCCGAGTTGACAGTGTGACTCCAACGGTTGGACTTGGGCAAAATTTACAGATCAAATCAAATTTACATACATGATCAAACGAACAAAATGAAATGTTTATGGTACCAAAAGGACTTGCCTATTTTTTAAGGTGCAGGTGGTTGTTTTTTAATTATTAAACTATATACCACTCAACAACTGATTCCAACCTGACCCCTTTTTACTCTCACTATTCTCGGTATCACATTTTCTATGGCCATTCTACTATGTTTCATCGAATATAGGTAGATAGTATATTGGAAAGGAAAAAACAGGTGTAAAAAGCAGTTAATAGTGAGGATGCAGAGTTAGAAAGTGCCATTTAATATCAACCTAATAAACTGACACTTAACAGCAAAGTTGTACTTCTAGGGAACATTTTTGACAATGTCCAATCTACATCGGCAGGAATACATATAAGCAGTTGATCATAGTAACGGCAGGATAGCATCTCTCCCCTCTATCTGATACCACCAGTACTACGAAAATTCTCCAGCACCTCAGTAATACCACAGGTCACAGGACAACCACTTAAACATCTCAGATGGGACCAGATCAACACCGCATCCAAAACTTCAGACGCCATGGGAATGTTGCGGCAAGGCCTTCTGGTATGCACTAACTAGGTTTTGCTGGGGTTCAAGAGCTCGCCAAGATTCAAGTGCAAGCTGTTCCTCATGGTTCTCCTTCCTGCTGCACCGGCATTGCCCTTCCTCATCATTGCTGTGAACTCGCTGTAGTCGATCTGCCCATCCTGAAGTGAAAACCAGATAGAAATTAACTGGTGAACAAGGAAAACCAAGATTTGTCAATGCAACTAAAGCAGGGAGACGGAGAGTAGATCAAATATAAAACCGACTAACATTGTTCTGGTCAACGTCTTTTATCATATCCTCAAGGTGAACATCATCAAGACCAAATTCATGGCATGCTTGTGACAGCTCATCAATGGTTATAAAGCCACTTCCATCTTTGTCGAAAAATGAGAATGCTGAAACCAAGTTTTCCTCCCTCTCAAGCTTATTCATGTGCAATGTAGCTGCAATGAATTCGCCATAGTCGATGGTTCCACTGTTATCAATATCAGCCTGAAACAAATTACAAATGTGTCAAAAGGCAGAACATAACTGCAAAGAATTATGATTCAGCTAGTAAAAACTGAACAAGTGCTTACTGCTTCCATTAGAGCCTGGATTTCATTCTCTGTTAATTCGGAGCCTACCCTTTTCAAGCCATCTCTCAGCTCATCAAATGTTATAGTACCACTATTGTCTGTATCTATCATTTTAAACAGCTCTTTGAGGCCTCCAATCTCTTCCTCGGACAGGCTTTCAGCAATAACCTGTGTATTGAAAAGATGCCTACAATATTGTCAAATTTCAAAGATGAACACAAGTTGCATGTTGTATATGGAGCAATAGAGACAATATTATGCAAATCCAGTTATCTGCTTTGATAATATGAATCTGAACAAAGCCATTGCTGAGTATAAAAAAAAGGGATGGACCATGTGACTACTCAGCATTATTATGACACCCAGAGAAGAAAGCAGAGGTATGACTATACATTCCTTTACCCTCTACTATAATTGCATTTGGTTACAGAATTAAACAACACCTTCATAGTGATCATCGTATTCAGGAAACACTTCCGTTGACAGTAAGATTATTTAAGAAAGTGGGAAAATAGTCGTGTGGAGTTGGCTTTTAAAACACAGGCAGAGTTAGCAGAGCATTAATTATTAGGGTATTAATGTAAAAATAAACAAAACATAAATGGATTAACGGAACCTAAAGGTGCCGAATCGGTTATCATATCAAGTGTATTAAGTAACCGTACCCTCAGTGCCATCTTCTTGAGCTTGTTCATAGCCGAAAAATGCTTCAGCCTTGACAAAACAGCAGAATCAATAGGCTTATCAGGTGCCACGGCATCATCAACAATCCATGGGTGACCTGACACAGACAACACAATTAAACCATTGTGAGTTAACAAAAATGCATATCCTCAGTGGACATGTGGGACATATATACCTAAACAGCTACACCCCAGCTACAGGAGAGAGATGAAGGATGTACTTACAAAGAACCTCATGAGCACTAAATCTCTTCTTAGGATCCCGAGTAAGCATATTACGGACCAGATCCTTAGCGCTATCAGAGATACTTGGCCAGGGTTCAGACTCAAAATCAAGTTTGCCTCGCAGAATCTGCCTGAAGATTCCCGCTTCAGTTTCTGTGGCGAAAACATATCCGATAAACGGAAAACGTGTGAATTTGCAGACTTAAACAAATTTGGTGCTGTGAATGAAGAATACTAATTCTAAAAAAAATGGCACACACTTTACCTGCCCAAAATGGGGGAACACCACACAGCAAAATGTACAGGATCACCCCTGCACTCCACACATCAGCTTCTGGACCATAGCATTTCTGTAGTACCTCTGGTGCAACATAATAGGGGCTCCCAACAACATCACTGAATTTGTCACCTGAGGAAATGGAAAAGAACAGCTTGCACAATCAATAAACTTGGCCCAACAGACACAGAAAACAACCTAGCAACACAAGGGTCAAGCTGTGTACAATTTAGAATGCAAGTACCATTGTACCAAAAACATAAAAATAAAATCTCATAAATCATTATGCACAACATCAATAATAATAGTCTCCAGTGTTCATATTCATGTTGTCAAAGCACGTTTCAGATTTATTTATTTGACTGAAATTTCAGTAGTTAGCTATAACGACATTAGTGTACAGTAAAATTATTGACACATTTACATTATTACTAATAACAACTGGTGCCTTGTAACTATTAGCAATTTCAGTTACACTATCCAATTCCAAAGGAAAGTGGGAGCTTCCACATGGTTTTGATCTACTCTCCTACCATTCTTGTCAAATAATTATGGCAATGCCTTATCATGAACATGACAAATAGCATTCTCAGTCTGTAATGAACATGATAAATAGCATTCTCATTCTTTCAAACATGCATAAAGTGCGGAATGCATTAGCACTAATGTCAAGTCCAAGTCCAATTTGACCGTAACATAATATAACTATCACTGTTTCCACAAACTGACAGAGATTGTTGAAACACAACAATTATGCTAATAGTTTGCATCAGAACTGCTAATAGCAACAATAAACAAACATCAATACTCACCTGCCAAAGTGAGCAATGTAAAGCAATGAAACGAACATACCAGGCTTGTAGAACATGGAGAGCCCAAAGTCAGTGGCCTTGAGCGGGGCTTCCTCGGCGGTGCTGGCAAAGAGGAAGTTCTCCGGTTTGAGGTCCCGGTGCATGACGCCGAGCGAGTGGCACCCCTCCACGACTCCAACTATCGTCTTTATGAGCTTGGCAGCTGCGCGCTCGCTGTAGTGACCCTTGGCAACGATGCGGTCAAATAGCTCACCCCCAGCGCAGAGCTCCATGACGATGTGAACGAAGAGCGCGTCCTCATAGGCGCCACGGATGCGGACGACGTTGGGGTGCTCGGAGAGATGGTGCATGATCTGGATCTCACGGTAGACGTCCTCATAGTCCTCCCGGCATAGGAGCTTGCGCTTGGGGATGGACTTGCAGGCGTACTCGGCGCCGTCGGCCTTGCCCACGCACTGGTAGGTGGTGCCGAACTGCCCCTGCCCCAGCTTCTTGCCGATGCGGTAGTGGTCCCGCACGTTCGCCGTCTTGTACGGCAGCACGGACGCCGGCCGCCCCGCCGACGGCGCAGGCGCCATCACCGGAACCGGAACCGGCTGCTTCGCCTTGGCATTGACGTTCCCTTTCGGGTCCGGCTGCATTGGCGCGCCACTGGTGAGCTTCCCCCAATCAAGAACTGTACGGAGGCCGCCGCAGCACGGAACGAAACCTCTTCTTGTATCAAGAAACCGAGAAAACTGAGAAATTTGGGGAACACGGCGATCAAGAAACGGTCAAAGGGGAAAGAAATTCACCTCGGAAACTCCCTCGCTACAAATTTCTGTGCCTCCCCCAGGGATTTCCGCCGATTGGCGACGGAAGAACAGGGGAAGCTGGGGGATCTTGGAGCGGAGAAAGCAAACGAGCCCTTCCGATGAGATCGAGAGCCGAGAAGCGAAGCTTTATGGGAGGTTTATCTACAACGAACCCGCAAGCAGAAAAGAAAGGAAAACAAGAAACAACAGCGATAAGGGGGTGTGAAATCTGCGCCCTCACTTTCTCAGGTGTCACATGGGGGAAGATGCAACTCTGCCAAAAGAAAAGGGGGGCGAGCTGGGGAAAAGATTGGGCGCTTTATCTAATCCGGCGTGGAGCTACGAGCTGGCTGCGCAAGAGGACAGGATCTTGGCGGCGTGGGTGATGGCTCCACCCATTTTTTTATAGGAATTTTGCGGGAGGAGGCGGCTTCCAATGGGGTGAGGAGATGACGACGATTTGAGCTGAAATATCTCCCTTTTAATTTCCGATTCGGGGTTGGAAATGAGGAAAAGGGAGGGTGCGATTGGTGGAAGGGGGAGGGGGAGGGGGGAATGCCAGAGTTGTGCAGCTAGGTCGTATCTGAGGAAACCTCCATGGATGACCAGGAAGGAGGGAGGAAGGAGACGAGGAGGATGTCACTGTTTTGTTTTTCTTAACGTTTTCTCCTTTCGTAAACGGTAAATCGCACAAAGGTCCATGCCCGGTGAAAATGAAATAAACAAAGACTTTGGGTATAATATTTTGGAGATTGTTTAGGGCCTAATAACTATCAAAAACAAAGATAGGGTTCAAAAAATTTAAAAATATACAAAAGATCACTTAAAATAGGAGAATTGGAATAAAGAACACACTATGTCACTTACTATGTCACTTTTGAGTTTGAGGTTTAAGTAACTTATTATAAGGGCCAATTCAACATGTTTCCGTTGTATGACACTATTACATGCCAAACTTGTTCATTATATACTCCCACCGTATCGAAATATTTGTCGACATTAACTTTTTTTCACATCTTTGACCATTCGTCTTATTCAAAAAAATCATGCAAGTATCATTTTGATGCATATTGTTATTGTATGTATTTTAAGTATACCTGAGCATTTTGAGCCCGGCCCGCTGGCCCGGCCCAGGCCCGACCTGCGCCAGGCCCGCCACGATCCTTACTGGACGGGCGTGGGCAGAGATCTTGAAGCCCGTGAAATTTTTTTTGGCCCGAGCCCGGCCCGAAATACTGTTTTTAGTTGTTTTACACTATAAAATACACGGGCGGCCCGCCCCAAGCTCGGGCCTGACGCGAGCCTGGCCCGAAAATTGAGGCATGGCGTGTCCAGTGGGATGGTCATGGGCAGGATTTTTTCGGCCCGAGATAACATAATTTTTTCAGCCCGGCCCGAACCCGACCTGGCCCGAAAAATGCTCAGGTCTAATTTTAAGCTCGCCTTATCCTTTACACATTTGTGATAATTTTTTGAATAACACGAATGGTCAAAGTTGGAATAAAAAACAACAACGACAAGTATTTTGATACGGAGTGAGTACTAGCATAAAAATATTTTACAAATATGAAATTCGATGTGATAAACATTTAGGCTCTTATTGGCTAATAGTGATATGATAGAGAGTCTCCCAAAAGAATTGGTGTTATACTTTTGGAAGTTTTCATCCGGTAAATATTACATTTGGCAGTTCCAATATGATAAAAACAAAGTGAAATCGGCAAACAAAATGCGCAGTGAGTTGCTTCTCGGTAGAATCGAGTAGGTTTGATTATCTGCACCAAAACTCTAAAAGAGCTATATATATATATATATATATATATATATATATATATATATATATATATATATATATACATACATATATGAGGGAAACATAAAATCCAGTGATATATCATATATGTGGGAGTTTAATTTTGTAATTTCTCATTAAAATAAGAACAGTGTGACTATATAGTTTCATAAGTTGTAATTCCCACATTCTCAAAAAAAAAAAGTTGTAATTCCTATGTGCTAATTAGGTGTTGTATCAATGGTTTATGGTTAGAGTTGTAAATAGAAGCTCCAAGGATAATCCTGCACCGAAGGATAATCCTACACGTGAAGCCCCAAGAATCGATCCTAGTTTTTTTTCTCTTCTACGGTCGAGCATACCACCCTATACCACTGTTGGAAAAAAGACCAGTATGAAAGGATCCGACGGTTGAGATTAATTGTATATCACCACAACATGCACATGTGGTATAGGGTGATATGCATAGGTGGTATGGGTGGTATAATGGTATTATTGGAAGTTTTATCTCGGTGGCATAAATGAAATATATGATTTCTTCATTTCAATTGTTTTTTCATTTCCATTTGGTGATGTGGCCAATTTTAAAAAAATAAATGGAAATTTTCATTTCAAATTTCAAAAATGAAAAAATTTCAAATTTTAAAAATGAAAAATTCATTTTTTTTTTCATTTCAAATTTTTGTGACATATTTCATTTTTTTTCAAATTTCCATCCAAATTTCGAAATCGATTTTTTTCAAAATTTTCCATTTCCTATGGCCAATTTTTTTTCAACATTTTAAAACAAAAATTTTCAATTCAAAATTCAAAAATGATTTTTTATCGAAAATTTTCATTTCAAATTTTCCTTGTGACATAAACGAATTTTTTTGTTTGCCTGAGGTTTGCCAAATTTAGTAAAAGATTGCAAAAATTACCTATTTACCTTTACCAAAAATAGTCCTATGCTGCATACCACCACTTGATGATATGGTTCACTGTATTTTTTTTATCTTGGCTTTTGTCTGGTCAAAGCTCTAGGACATGGCCAAAAAATCCTGCACCGAAGTTTGGCCAAACAGGATGACACGATCGATACTTTACAATGTCACTGTTTCCATATAAAAACAAATAGGTACCTTTTCCTCTAGAGAGATTAGTCAAATAAGCATTTGCATTGTATAAGGAAAAAATTGGTCGGTGTAGATATAAGAATTCTTAAAGGTTACTAAATTATCGTGTAGTTTTTCTCCAGATTTTGCCGTTGACATTTTCCAAGGTGGACCTCAACACCTTTCCAAGTGCATCTGAAATATTCAAGCATATGTTGTGGTGGACTTATTACCAATTATGGGACAAAAGAGGGTTATGGCCATCACGATATAAGGAGTGCATACTGCATAGTGCATACCATGTTTAGACTTCACCTGATCAAACTTTAAATTGTTTTGATGCTAATAGATTTTATTAAAAAATGCCCGAAGTATAAAAAATGGTAATGTAAAGCCTCTAGTTTACTGCTAAAAGTAATTATATTCTGTCTTTTTAAAAATATATAGGCCCCTTTTAAAAAGTGGCCCTCTCTAACTTATGCTACATATGTACAGTCAAGAATAACACGTCCAATATTTTCTGTCTATATTCCTTTTAATGTACAGAATGAGATATATTTTAATGTTTAACAAAGTTTTTTTACTACTTATATTTTCTTTCTTAATTATTTCCTAATTATATTTATTTATATTTTTCTTGACAGTATGTATATAACAAAATCCATTCTTATTGTATGAATGTAACCTTAATAGGGTAGTCATAATTCGAAATCCCATCCAAAAAGAATAAAACACGTCATTTTTGACATAAAAAACAACATCAAATTTGTGGCAGAAACAACATGTACTAACAGAGTAGGTTAGTTGAGGGCTTTAATTTGTCCTAATGAAACTAGATCTTGGAGTAAAAAAAAGAATAGATCTTGGGTCACGGGAGGAATTGTATACTTTCATTGAGAGGCAGCACAGTACTAGTACTAGCCAGCAGATGAAAAGGACAGCAGTGCCGCAGTGGGAATCACTGAACGAACGATGAATCCAAACGCTTCATTTGTTATTAATTAAAAAAATACAAAAATCCAAACGCTTTTCGTTGGAACTATCACGCATTCCGTTGTTTTCTATTCTACGTACCCGTGCTATCTTGACCCCATCCGTTGGACAAACAGAGACGCATCCTCCTCCTTGTAACTTGTGTTTTCTCTCATATATATATATATATATATAAAGGCTTAGTACTATCATCTTTTCAGCACATGCGCACCTCATTTTCCGTAACAAGCCAGTGCCAATTTGCTGGTTACAGTGAGATTAAGGCAATTGGCACTTTCACCCATCAAATTGCCTTCAGTGTGACGGTGAATAGTCAAACTGGTGGTAGGTGGCTAATGATGATTTGTTCTTTCTGGTTGTTGGTGGTTGGTTTGTTGTGAGAGAAAAATACTGACCGGTGGCTGATAAGTCAGACGAACTTGGTGAGTGTGTCAATTTGCTGGTAACTTGCCGCGTTAGGTTTCGTGTAGTAATTTGTCGAACTAAACATGGCACTGTCAAAATATCATTGAATGAACAAGATTAATTATTGTGTAGTAAATGTCAAAATATGGTATAGGTAATGACTTTAGATTGGCCCAACGGAGGACAGACCGTTACATCATTATCAGTGGCCCTATGCTGCTAGCAGTTGTCTCATTGCAGCACGCACTACTGGTCCCTGGAAATGATCAACCCTAACAATGACAACTAGCGCGTACGTGCTACTATTCAGGAACAGATGAAGATTTGCAGGGTTGTTAGGTGGTACTCCCCCCGCCCCAAAATATAAGGTTACGAAGAGTTCAAACTCAAGAAACAATAGTGGGAGGAAATAACCTGTATACCCCTAATTTTACACTACCCACAAACTCTCCACTCATCCAGCAACCCCGTTTAGTTTTGTCATATCCCTCCAGAACCTTATATTTTGGTATAAATTTTGTAACCTCCAGGACCTTATGTTTTGAGACAGAGGGAGTAGTAACTCCTCTCAGTAGTCAGTACCTACCTAGTACCGGATGGAAAATTCCACCTCTTTTTAAAATGGTAGAGGTTCATTCAATCACTCGAAGTTAGGCTATGGTGATGTGCACATGTAGAAACCTGAAAGCGGTGTATGTTAGTATGTAGAAACTAACACATGCAACCTGATGGAGTTCATCAACTGAACAATGCCATCTGCACACTTTTAATTTCCCCAGCCGTACGTTCAAAATTGTAGGTCATTTTCAATTTCACCATCCTGACGGAGTGTTTTTAGATTCGTAAATGTTATTATACACCCAGAGATATGTACACTATAAAGAGCTTAGTAAAAATCACGCACGTACCGATAGTAAAAATTTAAACGAACTACAATTTGGAACAACACGAATACACGATTGAGGATGGATGGTTGACAGGGTGGTTGGTCCAAACCATTTTTTCTTCTTCCATGTCGTAGCCTCTTATGGAAATTCTTGGAAAGTTGGCAGCTTTACATGTCACGGTGAGGGAGATCGAGCAAAAGCATAGCTCGCAGGGACCAGTAGTACGTCCTTGGTGACTTGGTGAGTGCTGAAACTCTCGATGGGATTTGGAATCATTTCATGCATGGCACCCACACAAACAATAATGGCCCGTGCGCCGTGGTGGGTCGAGATAGATAGGGATTGTTTGTGTGTGGGGCAAAGAAGTGAGAAACTGAGATCGATGGAACTGGATGATGAGGGCTCGAGACATCGTGACCCCCTGTCCTACTCTCCGTGTGACGGAGACATGACGTCAGCATGTTACCCAACCTTTTTCTACCTTCCAAGTTAGGTTACGCTAAACAATGGCCCCAATAAGCGAGCGTGACGAACAGGTTGCAAAACTTTGTTATCGACGAAAAAACGTGCTATGCACATTCTCTCTTTAAAAAAAAGGTTGCCACACGTGTGTGTATGCGTAGTCTGTAGTACTCTCACAATCCCACTGTTTCAAAATATTTGCCATTCTCACCTTTTTTTACACACATTCCTTTTATTATGTATGTGAACATAATATATACCCTCGCTAACAACGTCATGCAAACAAAGACAGAATTACAAATATTTTGAAACGGAGGAAAATCAGGGTAGGTGGCTTGAGCTGACGTTGTGAACCGAAGAAAACGTCGTACAGTACGTACGTAGTGATGGCCTGATGGGGAAGAAGCTTCGGCCGCGTGCCGGGGCCGCCGATACGTTCGGTTGACCACCACCACGCACCACGTCGTCTCATCCCATCACAGAAGGAACAGGGAGCAACGATTGCGCGTGACGGCTCGGTCCGGTCAGACAGCTGCGATCGATCGAGTGGGAGTGGGGAAGCGGAGAACGAACCTCCGGCCATCTGGTCAAGTCGTCCGTTGACCGTCGGTGTAAGAATAAGATATTTGCCGCCGCATGCAGCCTGGACTGGAGTCCGGAAGTCAAAGCCGTGTGCACTGTACACCAGGCAGAGCACTACACACAGCATTCAGTGTAAAAGCTTGGAAGCTGTTGTAAAAAAAAACCTGTTGTGCGTGGCTCGGTGTCTGCTGACCCGTTCAACACGGCGGCTGCTTTGGTCGGTGGTCATCATCCAGCTATGGAGAGAGAGTCCTTTGGGGGAGCTTCCTGCCCCATCCACCACACCTCGCGTTGTGCGGTCGCGCCATCATCGCCATCCAGCGGCTTCTTCTCTCCTCCTTTTTCTTTTATATATTTATATAAACAAACTAAGGCCCCGTTTGGTTCCCATAAGTAGGGTGACTTAAAGTGCAAAAAGTGTAAAATAAGTCACCTAAACCAAAATGTACCGACTTAAAGTCTTTCCAACTTATAAGTTGCATAAGTAGCTCCACCCCTACTTAAAGTGACTTATTTCCACTTTTTCTCTCTACCACCCCGGTGTGGAGCCCATCGACTTATAAGTCGGACAGAACTAAACAAGTGACCGACTTAAAGTGGCGTGACTTATAAGTCGGGTGACTTATAAGTCACCCTACTTATGGGAACCAAACGGGGCCTAAATCCACCGGCACGCACGCACGTTCGCGCCGAGCTCGCCGCTCGGTGCCCTCATCATGTGGATCTGGAAAAGAAAAGGCGCTCCGTACACGCTATTTTTTTATATATGCGCGCAAACATTCTTTCCTCCAGCAGCACTAAAGATTCTGCTCCCCGCGTCATCTGTCACCAACCAGCCAGCCGCCGGCTCAGCAGACATCTTCACGTGCGCCGCGGCAGCTGGGCGCGTCACCGCACGGATGGTCGGACGGACGGAATCAAAACCACTCGCCACGACGCGCCCTCTGTTCAAAACGATCACGGACTCACGGGCACGGCCCACAGTTCCTCCCGCTCGGCCATGGGATTTTTCTTTTCGAAATTATCGTCCAGCGAAACTTTCCACGTCACCACCACCACTCCACCAGGCAAAACACAAATTTCACTACCACACAAGTAACAAATACTGCAAGACACCTCCGTCTTCCATCGAGAAACCATGGAACGGATCGACCTCCGTCGACGACCTACAGAAATAAGGCCACACACACTCACACGGAGGCCAGCGAGATCAGCGGCGGCGTCGTCGTCATCCTGGCCGCGTCCGTCGTCGTCGCCTGCGCGTACATCGAGTTGTGCCGCAGGATCAGCTTCAGGCCCTTGGCAGCGGCGGCCTCTGCAGCCGGCGTCCTCTGCTGCTGCTGGTGGTGGTGGCTGTTGTAGTAGTCCTCCGCCAGCGCCGCCGTGTCCAGGCGCGACCAGGCTGGACGCCGCGGCGCGCTCGCAGCCCACATGAACCGGCTCGAGCACGGGTTCATCAGCGACTCCCGGAATTCCCTCGCCCCCTCGCAAACCACGCCCTGCACCAAAACAAGTTCCAGATACACCGTCAGATAATTCAAACGTGCTGACACAAAATGGATAATTGCACACATTTCAGTCCTTGGCACAGCTGAATAAACGAACGAACGAACGAATCTTTGGTACCTCTGCCATGGCCTTGATCTTGAGCGCCACGCTGTCGGACAGGATCATGACATTCTGGTCCCTCCTGAGCTTGTTCAACAGTAGCGCGCAGTCGAGGACGCGGTCCTCAGGTTTCGGCGAGACGATGTCTGCGAGCTCGAAGCCTCTCGGGGAGAACAGGGCTGCCATGGGGTTGATGAAGGAGCCACCAGCTGATCCGACCTTGATTTCCTCGTCGATGCGCTGCGCCGAAGGGGTGGCAGGCGGGGTTGGCGCGATGGGTTGCATTTCAGATGAGCTCTGGACGTGGATCCACCAGCTCTCGGTCGCCATGCACTCCTCAATCCATTGGAGTACCGAGGTCGCCTTTGTGGACCGTCTGAACAGGCCTTCACGCTGTTTCATGGAATCTAGTTCCCTGATCACTGTGGGCAGAACAAAAACAGGCTTAGTACTTTGAAGCTGCTCAGACTAAACTAATTCAGCAACTACAGGGGTGCACAAGCAAACAGGGGAACAAAGATAAGATGCAGGTTGAGCACACACAAATGGGGGAGACAGTGCACACAACACAAACAAAATGGATCGAATCAGTTATTGCAATGGAAAAAAGAAGCATTCAAAACTCTACAAGCATGAAGCATCAGTTAAAAGCATAATAGTGCAAACACAGGCCTTTAGTTGATACCGTTATAGCATATGATGAATGTTGAGAATGATTGCATTGAGCCAATGCAGGTACTATTCAGGGTTATATAGCACAGAAGTACACAACATAACAACAGTATACACACGAATCGTGTCTGAACTCTGAATGTAGATACTATTCAAGTTTATATAGTGTAGCATATAAGTTCACAACATAACAGTATACTCAGGGATCATGCATTCAGAGACTAACAGCAATTTGAGTATGTTTCTCATCATATGGAAAAATAACAACGTTTCAGGATTATGTAGTGATGATGTTTCAAACATTTGGTGAATGAGAACATATAGAAATTTGCTCCTAACTTACCAATCCTTGGTACAAACAGGTGAGTTCCTTTTATGCCTTTTAACAACATAATAGATTTCCTAGATTCATCATCAAGAAGGCTGTCAGTGTTAGCCACCATGGTCCAGGATTTCAATCTTTGTCCAGCCCTCCCTGATTCTTGGTTATGAAGCTGTTCAGCATAAAGATTTGCTCATGTCAGATGCTTTATTTGAAGGAAAAGATATTAAAATGGAAATACTGATATAATATTTAAAACAACTTACTGCAAGGTTGTTAAGTTTATCTTCCAACTTGATTGCCAAGCCACCAGTAGCTATGTCAGCTGTCCTACGAACAATACAGTTACAACCACTAGCAGGCCCCAAAGGAGAATTTGAAAGAAGAGTTTGGAAGGGGAGCCTATCAGCAACCCTTTTCTTTGTGATTGCACTTTCTACTCGTGCATGGTTTTCAGACATATCCCTTGTTTTCCGAGCTACAGAAGATTGTGGTGTCATATTCTCCTTGTCAGAGCAGAATGCTTCCTGGTCTTGATGTGCGTCAACTATGAGGTTCTTGGGAAGACACTTCCTTGCTTTCATGCCTCCTGAAGATATAGGGGTCAAATTCTCCTTATCTGAATAGAAAAAATCATGATCTACTGTGTGGAATTTTTTGGGCTTTGCTGACAACACATTGCATTTCTCCTTATTTGAAGTCTTCTTTGCTGACACTGAATTATCCATCCTTGATCCAAGAACTCTCCTAACAATGGGCTTTACCTTAGAAGCAGGGGTCACGTTCTCCTTGTCTGGGAACAGATCTTCCTGCCTTGCAGGGGAGATAGCATCATACTGCGTCACGTTCTCCTTGTCTGTGGACAGATCTTCCTGCCTCGCAGGGGAGATAGCATCATACTTTCCAGGTGCCAGCACTGAGTTTTCACTATCCAGAAGAATGTCATCTTTGAATTCCAGATGTGAGATGGGCATACATTCTACCTGGCTCTTCTGCAATTTTTTATCAGTTGAAGTTAGCGGACTAAGATTCTCAGAGATAGGTTCAGTTGATATCATCTGATCTGCAGTGTTCAGAATGGAGTTTTCATTTTCTGAAAAGTTGTCATGATCTAAATTCAGAGGGGAAATGGAATCCATCAACTCTTGGGAAATGGTAGGCTTTGGACCTATATGGCTCCTCTCCACAATTATGTTACCTGAAATATGGGGGGTGATATTCTCCTTGTCCAGTGGACAGATCTCTTCATTTCCTTCAATTTCTTCAGTATCCAAATTGTCAAATAGATTCCCACTAATTGTGCTGTCAAGCTGATAGTTCTCAGGACCCTCAATAATCTTATTTGGAGTCATGTTCTCCTTATTTGAGAAACTTCCCTCCAAGTTAAGATTAACCAAACCATCATGCTTCAGTTCTGGTGTTGCATGGTTTTCTGAAACAGGCTCAGATTCTGTATTAACAACAGTAGCAGAACTCCACTGTGGAATTTCTCTGTCTGTTAAGGCATCATCTTCGAAACGCAAAGGGGGAGCAGAATCAAAGAAGCCTATCCTCTTTTGTTGTAACTTTGAATTAACTGAATCTTGCGGTCCATAATTCTCAGTGTTTGGCTCTTTATTATTTCCCTCCATGGTAATGCTGGCTGGGGGATTCATATAGCCCTTATCTTCTGCAATCATCTCTTCCTTTTCTTCAGCTCTTTCAAATTCAGAAATACCAAACAAAGCTATGCAGGCAGCACACTCCACCCCACAACTCTGGGAACATACAGGAATCTCATTTTGGTCTCCTTTCTGAGAGCTATAGCTCAGTGCACTGCTTCTATCATTGCTCCTGCCAGTGTCAATACGAAGTGATTTGACTGACTTCAACTTGGACCTCTTGGACACTTGGCTTGATGTATCCTGCTTGTCTGCCAGGACTGGTGTTCCAGCATTCGTCAGTGCAGTTGGCATTTCCTGTATGATCAAAGAGCCGAAAGATAATGAAACTGGATTCTTGTCTACTAATATATCCTCAGTCACTCGCTCAATGTTCTCATGGGACTCTTCCACAGAAAAGAAATGACCAAAGTCAGATAATGGTGGTGCTGAGGGGATCACTTTGGCTGGAAAACCAATGTCTTCTAATATAATTTGTTGACTTGTCTCCTGCATATTAGACCAGACAGTTAACATTCAAACCAGAAACTGTACTCAAATTTGAAAACAGAAGTCACTCGAAAAAGGAAAACAAAATGGCACAATAGAACTCAAGTAAATAAACATTTAAAAAGTAGGCCCACCTAAGGGACAGAGAAATGACATACTAATTTAAACCAATGCTAGTAACGTTGAGCATACAGGTGAGTCTTTACACATTAATCGCATTTTCTCACACATAGCGAATGTAGAGCTTTGTCAAATGATGGCACCTATCTGAATCAGCTCAATATCTCTAGGTTTATATGATTTCTCACTTGGGATTGGAAAATACTCAAAAAAAATATTACTACACAAACAGGCTACAAAATCAGTAAACTTAATGCAGCTCTGAGGTAGCTATAAGCATTTCATCAAAAAAAAAAAATCTGTATCAAGTAATAATGACTTGCTGGGAACAGACCTGATGAGCCTCCATGTCTGCTGACTCCCTCCCCTCAGAAGGCACCAACTGGCTGCTGGCCTCCTGTGCATTTCATCAAACGCTTAGAACACAATGACTGAACACAGCTTGTGCAAAAATAACAACAAAGCTTCTCCATGAGCACAGAGGAGAAATCGCTAGTAGCTACTACCTGATAAGGATGCGGCTCCTCTTTGTCCTCAGCCAGTGGCGGCATGTACGGCGCATCCTCCATCTCAAGCGCCTCGCGCAGCGACAGCCAGAGCAGCCTGTACTCCCTCTTGGAGGCCCCGAGCCGCAGCGTGTCACCATTGACCAGGTCCACCGGCGTGTGGGGTGGGATCCGCTGCCCCGACACCCATGTCCCGTGCACTGCATCGAATCAGAACCCCACAACAACGATGGGGAAATGGCGAGTTATCTTCCGGGAATATTAGGACGCTGGATTTCGGCAGGAAATTTCGATTGGGGGGAATGAAATCTCAGCACAAATTCCGCAATTAACAAGGTGTAAGCGCTAATAACATTCCGAGGGAACGCAATTATGAGGAATCGAAAGTGAAAACCCTAGTTTGTTTCCCCCCCAAATCGCATATGCTACAGTTAAAACGAACACGAAGCGGTTCACACAGACGCTGGTTGCGTGTGCAGAGGGCAGAGCGGCAGGTGTTCTCACCGGAACGGAGGTCAGTGACGGTGATCCGGCGCTGGCGGCGGCGGGCCCGGAGGTGGATGTGGAAGCGGCTGACGCTGGGGTGGTCGACGAGCACGTGGCAGTCGGGGTGCCGCCCCACCGTCACCGGCGGGTCCTCCCCCTCCTCCTCCTCCCCGCCAGGATTCGGCGACGAAGGGGGCGCGTTGAGGAAGATGTGCTTGAGCACGACGCCGCCCTTGGACACCGCGAACGCCGGGATCGGGGCGTCCGCGTCCGCATCCGCCACCGCCATGTCGTGTTGCATCTTCCCTCCTCTTCGATCTCTCCGCGTTGCGGTGGTGAGGACGGTTGGAGAAGGGGGGCGGATCTCTCTGGTTGGAAGCCTCGGGAGTGGGGGGATTCAAATGCGCCGAGGGGAGTTAACGGGGGGCGGCGGCGGAGGAGAGACGTTGGAGCGGGGGAAGCCCGGCCGGCAGGTTTGGAATTTGGAAGCTTCGGTCGCGGTTGCAACGGCTACATTTCTACGAACCGGAAGCGGAACGCGTGGGTCTGTCTAAAGTGGGCCGAAAAATGGGTCGGCATGGTCAGTATGGTCTATGAACTCGTTGTGGTGACTATAGATATCTTTCATTTTCAATTTATCTCTCCATTTTATTTAGGGGATGTTTGGTTGCTGCCGCAAACCGCCACGCCACAATCCATCTCGCCACGGAACAGTTCACCACAGCACAGTAAACTGAGTTAGGAGCATAAAAGTGTGGCGCCGGAAAGCCCCGCCACAGGCTGTGGCGCGCCGCACCGTGGCATGGCGGCCTGTGGCCGGGAAGCAAACATGCCCTTAGTTTGGTCGATCCACATTTAAGGTTTACATTTCGTTTTGTATGTTTACGAGCAGACGAAGAGGGCGTACAAGGACTTCGTCGCTCAGTTCGACGCTCTAACGGACGCGGACGTCAGGTAGACGCCGTACTCAGAGGAGGCTATCGCGACCCGCGCACCACAGGGCCTCTCATCTTTGTGTTTCCGAGACTAGCACTACTGGAAGACGAAGATGCCATCAGTGTTCGACATGTACGTGGAGGAGTACGTTGTTCACAGGGTGATGAGGCAGTTCGGCCTCTACCAGGAGTTGCCACTGCCTGTGGTGCACACTGTTCCTCGTGCCGCCCATAGGTGAGTTCTCGCCAATTACTAAATTTAATTCCGCGTTTGAAGATTAAGCCGGTGATAAATATGTTTAATTTGTGGTTGGTGGTCTCGGAGGGGAGTTCCGGGGCGTGTTTCTTGGGTTCAGAGGGTGCAGCCATACGTGGACGCTTGGGCTACCGCGACACAGAACGTCGTCACTGAGGAACGGCCTCACGACGACACGGTGTGGGAGGCGTACATCCAGTGTTACACCACGAGGACTCGAACACGTGTGATGTATGCACCACAACCACCAGCACCGGTTACGGATGCGGCAAGGGTGATCCTCCCTACTATCACCTACCCGGTGCGACAGATCAGCACTACGACTCAGCGGTGAGTTTGAAAATGCAACTAAATTTTCTTATGATACTAAACATTGTAACATTTACTAATAATTTCTTTTGCAGTACGACGTGATTGTGGACATTTCACATATTCTAGGGGAGTCGAGGGTGATGATGCACCTCGTGACACACTAGGATATCGAGCAGATGTGGGATAGTATGCAGGGCATCACCATGAGGTTCCTTGCCTCTACCGCTGTTTCCACGGCACCCCCAGTCGTCCTCCAGTTCCGCCTCGACTGGTCGTTCGTACCAGGCACCGTCGTCCTCGTCACGACCATCCTTCCCGATCACTTTCTACACGTCGTTGTTTGTGTCGCGCCTTCCGGTGCATCCTCCCTGGAGGATGCATCCTCTAGGGGGCTAGGTCCTGTTGGGGGGTTACCTGAAAAGTTCGGATGACCACCCTAACACAAGTGAGAGTTCTTAACACGTTCAAGTACAAAGTTAGAGCGTAAAGAGACTGTGATTCCCCCTTCAAGTAGCACAAGTTCCAAAAAGTCTGAATCCGTTTACACGTGCCCTTGCGCCCCCTTTTATAGGGAGACGAAGGGACTTTTACATACCGATAACACCCTTAGCCTCAGAGAATATTCCTAGTGTGAACGCATACAGGATTGTCTTTTTCATCCAACATATTTACAAATCTGCCACTAGTTCACACTCTAAACCCGGACTTTTTGGGACAACAACTTTGACTTTGCTTCTCCCCCGGTTCGTGAATGTCTTCGCGTGAGACTCCCGAACAGGGTCTTCAGCAGTTTCCCGAATTGGTCTTCGCTTCTCTGCTGGTTCACGCATGCCCACGCGCCTGACTTCCGAACTCAGCCCTCGACAGATTCTCGAATCGGCCGTTCTCCGAAGTTCGGGCCATCGACAGTTTGAGATTCCGGGCTTCTGCATGTTCGTGACTCCACTTCTTCACCGAATCAAGATTCCTGAACTTTGCACATTCGTGAATTCGAGGCTTCACAGGTTCCAGGATTCCGACAATCGCGAATTCCCTGCTCCTGAAAAACATGCTTCAAGAACTTTGTTAAACTCAACGTTTCGAGGGTGACGAGTTTTACTGAATTCCCCAACACTAGCCCCTCGGGGAAGCGGGTTGACTCCGACGATCCGATTCCATGAATCCTTCGGAAATTTAGTAAAAAACGTCACCCTCGGAACGTCTGAGGGGACACGCGTCGCCCGGGAAACCAAGGACGGTTAAATCGAGGCGTGTTTCGCGGAATTACCCCTCCCCGGCCCTATAAATAGCGGGCTTCCGCTGTTAAAAATTTTTACAGCTTTCCAGCTTTTCACGATTCGTGCATCTCTCTTTTTCGCGGAATCTGGTCTTCTGCTGAAAAGCTCGCGAGCTTCAGGTCTTCTTCGCACTTCTCTAAGGTATTCCTTCATCTTTCTCTTGTCAATTGTTACTTGTTAAACTTTGGTGCAGTGGTATCGCGATTTCGTGAGCTTTATTCTCGAATGTTATTCTTAACTGTTCGTATGTTCGTATCTGTTGGTTAGGTGGCTCGAGTTAAAAGCACAACTAGACCTATGACTAACGAAGAGCTCATCGCGGCTGGTCTTCCGCTCGACCCAGTTGCCGAAGGTGCGGAGCATGCTGCACCAGCCGAAGATTCTGGTTCTCCCAGTGGCTCCCGGAGTCGCGAAGATGGGGAGGTTCAGTCTGACAGTGGTGAAGGCATCGGAGATGTGGATGCCGGTGTCGACGACCTGATCAAAGCAAGGACCTCCGGCCCGTTGCCACCCTCACTCGCCTTCGGAGAGTCGAAGGTGACAAGCAACACGATTCGAGAATACGAGAAGGCCGGGTTCTTCTCTCCTGGCGCTGGGCGTGCCCCGCTTGACGAGCAGATCCCTACTCCTAAGGACGGAGAAATTGTCGTATTTCGGGATTTCTTTATCTGCGGGCTGAGGTTCCCCTGCGACCCAGTCCTGCCAGCTATTCTTGATGCGTTTTCGGTGAAAATCCACCAGCTTTCGCCGACATCTTTCCTTGAAGTGTCGAAGTTCATCTGGATTTTGAAGATTTTCAGCTGCAGTCCTAGCGTCGATGCCTTCGCCCGATTCTACGAACTGGTGATCATCCCTGAGGTCGTGAAAGGTGAAGACGGGCAGTTCTACCACAGTCAGCACGCGTGTTGAAAGTTCAACACGCGACGTCAGAATACCCGACAAGGAATTACCCGAATCCAGATTGCTCCTTGTTGCAAGTCTAACCTCACCGATGATTGGAGGTCTTACTGGTTTTATCTGAAGGTTGATATGCCGAAACTGTCTTGCCCGATCGCGCCTCTTGCCGCGGTGAATGTTGCCAAGTTCAATCAACGGGCGTTGGGAATTAGAAGCTGTGAGAATGCCTTTCACCTGGCCAGCACCATACTTGGCGGCCGTGACATTATCGAAGAATTCGTCGCCGCCCGGGTCTGGCCTATCTCGAGTGGTTGGTCCCCTACCGAGCTCATGTACTTTAACGTCAACTGGGCAGATCAAAAGGTGCCTTTCCCGAAGTTCGGGATTAAGCTTCGTGAAGACCAGAGTGCTAAGGCCTTCATGGAAGAAGTGGAGAAAAGGGTGAATGTCATGGTAGGCGAATATACCATGAACGAGTATAAGGCGTACAAGGTCCTGGTGAAGCATAAGAAGAAGATCAACCGCATTTTTTCGGAAGTTTGCGGTGATAAATTTTTCAGCTCTCGAGGCCCGGGTCCCAAGTTGAAACTTCCTGCCGTTGCCGTGGCCAGTTTCTCAGCCGCCCCGATCAATGCTCCCCAAATAAGGTCGTCGAAGCGAGGCTCGTCACCTGCCAGTGAGGGCGCTTCTTCGGGAGTCAAGCCTTCCAGGACTAGATCCCTGGAATCGTCGAAGCGCAACCGAAAGACTTCCGAACTTCGGACTTCGGACGCTGAACTCCAGGCTTCTTCGGGGCTTGCCCAGATGAGCCGCAAGAGATTGAAGAAGGCGGTGAAGAAAGTTTCTTCCGTCGGCGTTCGGCGAGTCCCATCCGCCTTCGACGACGACGCCTTCGTGGAAACAGACAGCCTCAAAGGTGCTTTCCTTTGGCCACTGTTTAACTTTCGAGACAGCTGTCCATCTGGTTCCGAGAATGAATTCGTGGATGTTGATTCCTTTTCAGATGCTGCTCCCGAAGTTCAAAAGGAGACCGTTCCTGCCGCTGCTGATAAGTCCATTGTTGTTGCTGATGTCACTGCCCCCTCTGAGTCCCCCGCTGCTGCTGAAGCTCCTGCTGCTGAAGCCCCTGCTGCTGACCAAGCCTCCTCCGAATTCACCCAGGACCTTGAGCTCACCATTCAAAGGGGAGAAAATCCTACCGAACACGTTCCTTTGGTCGAAGTTCGGGAGATTGTCCCCGAAGATCAGGCTCCCTCTCCTTCCTTAGCCGCTTTTAATAAAAGCTTTCGTACGTCTCATCGCGGCAAGCTATTGCGTGTTGGTTTCGAGACAACTGGCGTTGGGAGCAAGACGTCCAAGTTTTTAACTCTGTGGAAATCGTCCGCAATTGTTGATGAAACAGGAGAGAAGGCCTCAGAACGACCTGAAGGGGCTGCTCAGGACTCCGAGAGGGGGCCTCACTCTGTCTCCAAAACCACCCCTTCGCCTCGGGGGAAAACTTCTTCTGGTTCGACTAAACAAGTCACCATGCAGCATTTTAGTAAGCAAGGTTCGTTCCTTCTCATTACCTTTTCATGTCTTTTCCGATTATTGAATTTTGATCTGAGACTTTACTCATGAATTTTTCAGAATTCAAGGATCTTCTGCACTCTTACTCTCCTTCGAAGCTTGCACGCTTTCAAGAGGATTATGCCCTCAAGCATTCTATGCTCGGGAAAGTTGCCATAGAGCGGCTCGCTGAACAGGAGAAGGTTAACGAGCAGCTTTCCCAGAAGTCCAAGGAACTGGAGCGTAACTTCGCCCTCGCACAATCCACGAACATGGAACTCGACAAAAAGGTGGCTGAGTTGGCGGAGGCTTTGAAGATAAGTCACGATGAAAAGAAGGTCGCGGAGACAACGCTTGAGCAATCCAAGAAAGAACTTGAAAAGGTTCGAAAGTCTCACGAAGATGACCTGAGCGTGATTGAGAATCTTCGGGAGAAGCATGAGCGGGCTACGAAAACCGCCGAAGATCTTCGTATTAACAATGCCAGTCTCGCCAAGTCCCTGAGCGCAAAGGACCGCAAAATCGTGGATCTTGAAAAGGCGTTGGCGGAGCATAGTGGAGCCTCAAAGAAAAACATTTCCGAGATTCTAGAGAAGCTGAGACTGCTCTATGAGGAGTACAAGAAGTCCTTGAACGAATTCGGCGTTCGTCCAGCCCCTCTTCCGGATAATATTGAGATTCCCGAATTCATGGATTGGATGGAGGCCGAGTTCAAGGCCCTTACTGAGGTGATCTTCGGCGCTAGTGACTTCGCTGCTGCTTTCTCTATGGAGAGTATTTTGAAGATTCTTCACGACTATGACTGCGTTGACCTGGAGAAATTTCGCGCAAATCTCTCTCAATTCCCCAACGCTACTAGTACCGCAATACTTCGAGCCAACGCCGATGTTCTGGCTATCAAGATCAAGTTCGCAAGGGAGTTTTGGCTGATTAGCGGGAAGGAGACTGTCAAGACCATTGCGCGTGCAAAGCTCGCTGAGGTAGTTTCTTTTTTGTCCGATTTCGTGACTTGTGTTTGTCGCAGATGTTTCAGTCTCTCGAACCTTCTTCACATTTACCTTTCTTTCTCAGCTGAACGAGGAGGAGAACCGTGAGGACATCGCCGCGTCTCCCGAAGGGTCGACTTCCGGCGAAGGTTCGAGCGACTCAGGCGAAGGGGGCTCGGGCGGCGGCGAACGGTAGCGGCGGCGAGCCGATGGAGGCAGCGACGGCGAGCAAGCCCCCGAACAAGAGGATGATTCCCCGAAGGTGGACGTTACGAACTAGACGATATGTCCGAACCTTGGGTGTATTCGAGATTGCTTGTACATTCATGTAGATTCACTAAACTTCCCTGAACAAGTGTTTTGTATACTTTAACCTCGCGCAGTCCGCAAGCCGGGCTGCGCGCAGACGTGCTGCCGCTGCGAATTCATCGGGATAGTATGTTCGTTAGTGGTGAAGTGTGGCGTCTGTTCAAGCGAGCACATCCCGAACAAGATTTTTTTGATTTTTGGCTTGAGGCCTCGCTTAAATTTTCTATAGGTTGTTTTGATCTCTCTTCATTTTTCTTATTTCGTAAGAAGAGTCGTTCCGCGTCCTCTACTCCGCGATCCGCGAAAGTTCCAAAGACGGAGCCCCTTAGCCCCTTAGCTGATGCATCTGACTTCGCCTATGCTAGTGATATGGCTGAAAACAATGTTTGTAAACCAGGACATGTTGTAGAGCTTTCGTTTTAAATTTCGCACTGACTGTTGTAATTATCGAGGAACTATTCGGAAGTTTTTATGCGAATAAGGCAATGAATACGTTTTTTCCTTGAAAAAAACGTCACCCTCCCCCACCTTGCCGTTTTGCATGAAAACTTGAAGGAATGCTTATAAAACCTGCTGTTCGCATATTTCGATCGAGTACACCTTTAGGAATAATATTTTCTCACGAACTTTTGGAAATTTTTGAACCAACGCCGCGCAAGTCGACAAAATTTGCTTTCGAATTTTGTGGACTTGATCTTTCTGGCAAACTTGCCCCGGTTGATATTGCAACCTTCAGTTGCTTCAACCAGGATTTTTCTACGATTTTTCGCACGAGCCCCTTGCCCTTTCAACGTTATCACGAAAAACTTTTTCGGCGTTTACTTTCTCGAAATCAACCTGCCGAAATTTTCTTTTCGGTGGGAATCCCTTCGTGGGTGGGACTTTCTGGGCCACAGCTCGCTGCTGTTCTGGGCCTCTTTGGATGGGAATCCCTCAATGGATGGGATTTTCTAGGCCACAACTTGTTGTTGTCTCAGGCCTCTTTGGGTGGGAATCCCTCAGTGGATGGGATTTTCTAGGCCACAACTTGTTGTTGTCTCAGGCCTCTTTGGGTGGGAATCCCTCAGTGGATGGGATTTTCTAGGCCACAACTTGTTGTTGTCTCAGGCCTCTTTTTTGTCGATGGAATTCTGGCTATCACGAAGCCTTTTTCACGAACTTTTTCTTTTTTCACGATGGAATTCTGGCTATCATGAAGCCTTTCTCACGAACTTTTTCTTTTTTCACGATGGAATTCTGGCTATCACGAAGCCTTTCTCACGAACTCTTTCATTTTTTCACGATGGAATTCTGGCTATCACGAAGCCTTTTTCACGAACTTTTTCTTTTTTCACGATGGAATTCTGGCTATCACGAAGCCTTTCTCACGAACTCTTTCATTTTTTCATGATGGAATTCTGGCTATCACGAAGCATTTCTCACGAACTCTTTCATTTTTCACGATGGAATTCTCGAGATACGCAATTTGGGGGAAGACACTTTTCATATATATATCACAAAGAGTATTTACATAGGATCCGCCTCGTTAAAAACCTTGCCTCTTGATTTAGAGCCCCCTTTGCAAGGAAAAGAATACGGTCCTTCTTATTCTAATGCGACTAGAAGAAGTAAAACTAATTTTTGTCCCGAAATCACTTATAGACACGTGATTCGGATTTTTAGTTTTCTAAAGTACAAACTTACGAAAATCGAAAATCTACTACATGTTACATCTATCTACAACTAGGATTTTCATGGATAATACCTTTTTAGGCTGTCGGCATTCCACGAATACGGCAACTCCTCGCCAGTCTGCTCCATCAGGCGAAAAGCCCCTGGCATATCTGTTTCCCTGGAAATGTAAGGCCCTTCCCAAGACTCATGAAGTTTTCTCGAGTTCTCCCAATTTTTCTTTCTTTTCAAGACAAGATCACCAGTTTTAATGTCCTTTCGGACCACCTTTTTGTCCCTCCATGCCCTTGTCTCTCTCTGGTATTTCTCAATGTTTTCCGCTGCTTCAAGGATTGTCAGCTCGATCATGTCTTTTTCCACCTTCTTATCAATTTCCTCTATCTCTTTTCCTTTCAGGACTCTCATGCTTTCATTCTTGATCTCCTCCGGTGTCATAGCCTCAGTCCCGAAAAGTAGGCGAAAAGGCGTGAAACCTGTTGCCCTTGAAACTGTGGTGTTGTGAGACCAGATCACCTTCGGAAGTTCATCCACCCACTTTCCCTTTTTCTGATCGAACAAACATCTCTTGATTCCCGAAAAAATCAGGCCGTTGGCTCTTTCAACTGCACCATTGGACTGTGGATGATATACTGACGAAAATTTGGCCTGTGTGCCTAAGGTTCTGCAGTATTCTTTGAAGGTGTAACAGTCAAACTGTTTGCCATTGTCAACCGTCAATTCTCTAGGAACTCCGAACCTGCAGACTATGTTCTGCCAAAGGAATTTCGTAAATGTTCTTTCTTGTGATATTCGCGAGTGGTTTTGCCTCCACCCACTTCGTGAAATAATCGACTGCTACAGCCGCGAATCGGCAGTTGCCTTGAGCTGTTGGCAACGGGCCTACTAGATCCATTCCCCACCTCTGCAGAGGCCAAGTTGGTGGAATTAGGTGAACTGGCATTGAAGGCAGATTCTGTTGATTTCCCGTTTTCTGGCATGCTTCACATTGCCGAACTAACATCTTGGCATCAGTGTTTATGGTGGGCCAATAGAATCCCTGCTTTATCGCCTTTCCAGCCAAAACCCTGGTGCCTATGTGCGCCCCACAGAATCCGCTGTGAATTTCTTTCAGAAGTTCCCGACCTTTTTCGGAGGTGATGCAGCGCAGCCAAGGCTCAGTGACTCCTGATTTGTATAATTCTCCATTTACTACTGTATAGCCCCAAGCCCTTTGCTTCAATCTTTTTTCCTCCAATTCATCTTGTGGTTCGTAATGTCCTCTCAGATAAGCCATGATTTCTGCTCTCCAATCTGGAATTTCCACTACATTCACGATTTGGGCCCTCGAATCTTTAATGGAGGGCTCTCTGATGATTTCGAAGAACACATCCGGTGGTAGCTCTTGATTTCTGGCTGCCGCCTTCGCCAGTTTGTCTGCCTCATTGTTGTCATCCCTTGGGATATCTTTGGATCGAATACCCTTTGAAGTGTTTTTCCATTTCTCTGACTTTTTCGAGATATTTCATGAGAACTGGATTCCTGGCCTCGCTTTCATTCTCAATATGTTCTTGGATCACTTTCGAATCCGTTCTGATTATGAAGGTCTGCTGCCCCAAGGCTTTCATTTTTCTTAATGCCAACAGTAGAGCTTCGTACTCCGTTGTGTTGTTCGTGGAATGTTCATTGTTCGCGAATACGAGCCACACTGCGTATCTTATGACCACGCCCGTCGGGGATGTTACAACAGCCGAAATTCCAACCCCCTTGTAACACCAGGCTCCGTCACACTGCACTATCCAAGGTTCGGGTATATTTTCCTCGAGGTTCTGAGTGGGTGAAGTCCGATCCACGACAAAATGCGCGGAACTTGCGATTTTATTGCACTTCTTCTCTCGAAGTCTACCACATACTCGAAAGTTCGGCACCCCACTTGATGATTCGGGTGGATGCCTCCCTATTTGCGAACAAGTCATTCAACGGCGGTTGGTGATGACTCTTATTCCCGTGACCCTCGAAGTAATGTCTTAGCTTCCTTGCGTTGCCATGATGACCGCATATGCGATCTTTTCCGGCTCGGAATAGAAGACCTTGGAACCGAGACAATGCTTCGGAGGCGAAGTATACGGGAATTTGCCCGAGCTTTCCTTCTTCTTCCTTTTCCCGCACCAAGACCGCGCGCTTACCGCCGAATTTGATGCGGACACATACGGCGAAGTGGCGATTTTGGTTCGGGAGGACAGAGTTTGGTCATGGTGGACAAGTAATCCTTCAGTTCGCGAAAGGCCTGCTTCTGAGGTTCAGACCACTGGAAATTCTTGGCACTTCTGAGGACTTGGAAGAACGATAAACTTCTTTCTGCGGCTCTGGGAATAAATATGTTGAGGGCAGCCACTCTCCCTGTCAGCTTCTGAACATCTTTCACTGAGATTGGATCTTGCATTTCCACCAGAGCCTTTATTTTGTCAGGATTTGCTTCTATGCCTTTCGTTGAAACTAGGCATCCAAGAACTTTCCCCTTGTGAATGCCGAACACACATTTTTCCGGATTTAGCTTTAAGTTTTCTGCCCTCATGTTCGCAAATGTTTCCGCCAGGTCACTGATATGGTCTCTCCTATGAACACTTTTGACAACTATGTCATCCACATATGCCAAGATGTTTCTTCGAATCTGCTGGTGCAGTACTATTGCTATCATTCTCGAAAACGTGCATCCTGCATTCTTCAGCCCCTCTGGCATTCTCACGAAACAAAATGTTCCGAAGGGAGTGATGAAACTTGTTTTCTCCTCGTCCTCTCTCGCGAACCACGATCGATGATACCCAGAGAACATGTCCAGGAGCGAAAGCATCTCACTGTTGGCTGCGTCATCCACGATTTTGTCTACCCTTTCCAAGGGAAATTCGTCTTTCTTGCATGCCTTGTTCAAATCGGTGAAGTCCACACACATTCTCCATTTTCCATTTTTTTCTTGACTGGCACAGTGTTGGATAGCCAGACTGGGTACTTGACTTCTCTGATTACTTGGGCATCCTGCAATCTCTGAACTTCTGCTTCCACTGCTTTGACTTTTTCCTCAGACATTTTCCGAAGTTTTTGCTTCTTGGGTGGTATTTTCTCATCTGTTTCCAGGGCATGTTCGAGGATATCCCTGTCAACACCTTGCAAGTCCTTAGCTGACCATGCGAAAACATCCTTGTTTCTGTTCAGGAATCGTATGAGTTCCCTGTCCTCTTCGGCGCTGAGGTTTGCCCCTATTATGACTGCTCTGTCGGGCATATCATCCAAATACACTTTCTTTGTTTCATCTTCTGCGGTTATCTCATTTTTTTCTTTGTCCCGCTTAGGTTGTTCATAGGTTTCCTTCCTCTCATCAGCTGCTTTCAGCTGGTACACATTTGTTTGGCCGGGCGTGTGGCCTTTTTCTATATTCCTGGCCTCCTGCTGATTGCCGAACACCGTGATGACCCCTTTGGGCGCAGGCATCTTCATGCATAGGAATTGTTGTCTTATGACAGCATCAAACTTGTTCATGAAACCTCTGCCGAAGATCGCGAGGTATGGGTGATATATGTCAACTACATCGAAAGTGAGGCTCTCCGTTCTGGCATTCTCAAGATCTCCGAAAGAAACCGGGAGTGATATTTTTCCCACCGGCTTGATGGGCTTTCCTCCGAACCCCTGCAATGGGTATTCTGGTGGGTCCAACATGTGCTGGCTCAGATTCATTTTCTCGAAAGTTTTCGGGAACGGGATATCCGCCGAACCGCCGTTGTCAACTAGGACTTTTCCTATGACCCACCCAGGCAATATTGACCTCAATGACCATGGCGTCATTATGAATCGCGGATTTCGACCGAAATCTTCTTCGTAAAGGTGATTGGCACCTTTGCCCACTCCGGCGCGCGGTACGGGCCGTCATTGATGATGGTGTTCACAGATCTGAAGTAATTGCTTCTCTGCTTCTTGGTTTCGAATTCCATAGCGGATCCGCCCGTGATTGGCATGATAGTCTCGAACGATGGCAATGCCTTGGAGTTCTGAGGTCCCGAACTTGACTGAGGCCTTGATGAACTTTCTGGAGGCGGTGGCAAGATTTCCCGAATGGGTTGTGGTTCTTTGGATTGACCGGATCGCTTGCGACCGAGGGAAAAATTGTTGCGACGGGCCGCCATGCCGATCGTGGTTGTGGAAATTGTCGAACCGAGACGAACTCGACTATGGACTCGCGAATTGCGGCTGCCAGAAGTTCGGACGAAACTGGCCTGGCATGGAGGATGCAATGCTCATTAGTGCTTTCTCTTGCTGAATTCTTGCCATGTTCTTCTTTGTTTCTGGGCACCCTTCGGTGTTGTGGCCTCTCCCATGATACTGGCAATAGAAGTGAGGATCTTTTGGGTTGTGGTTCGTGAGTCCGGAGGGTCCTCTGCCTCTCCCCCTTCCTCTGGGATTGAATCCTCCCCTGGTGCTTGGCCTATTGCCTTGTTGTGGTTGAGAGTTTCCGACGTTGTTGACGTTTCGCGGATGCTGGGGTGGTGCCCGCCAGGTCATATCTCTGTTGCCCTGTCTTGCCTCGTTTCGCTCAGCTACCCTCTTGCGGTGGTCGTCATCAGACAAAATGTACTCCTCCAATTCTCGAAAAAGTTCCTCAACTGTCTCGGGCTTCTTTCTTGTGAGGTGGGAAGCTGTTGGCCCTGGGGTGAGACCTTTGATCAGTGCCTTGATCGTTGTCTTGTCATCAGCATCGGGGATCCGAGACCCTCGTTGCATGAACCTTCTCACGAAGTTCCGCAGGTGCTTCTCTCCGTCCTTCTCCGCTTGCGCTATACAAATCCGAGGCTTCGACCGTCGTGTCGTGGAACATCCGAAACGCTTGCATGAACTTTGTCTTGAGATCTACCCAAACTCGTAGACCGAGTGTGGAGGCGGCGGTGAGTACCAATTCGATGCGGTCCTTCGCAAGCTATGATGAAGGATTTGGCCAGTGCGACATCATCTCCTCCTGCCGAGTTCACAGCTGATTCGTATCTCATGAGAAACTGCCTGGAGTTTCCGAAGCCGTTGTATTTGGGAAGAGAGACAGGCTTGAACTTCGGCGGCCAAGGTGCTGTTTGCAGCCCTATTGACAGCGGCGATTCAGAATCCACGAAGTGTGAGACTCCGTTTCCCGCGAAGAAGTTTTCTTTCGGGGATTCTCTTGCGGGCGCAGGGTTCTGATGCGGTGACTCCTGCCACAGGGAATTGTTCTCTTGTTCTTTCATTTCATCAATTTCTTTTCGTATTGCTTCTATCTCGCTCTTTTGCTTTGTTCGTTTGCTCTAGCTTTTCGGAGATTTTCCTCTTCGCTTGTAACTGAGCTGCAAACTTTTCCTTGTCTTTCTGTAGCTGCTGTATCTTTTGTTGAACCATGGCTAGCTCTCTGTCTATGGCATCATCATCATCATCCACATTCTCGAACTCCTGCTGTTCAGCAGGTTGTTCTTGGGTGTGAGCTGTCTTTTCTGCTCTTGCCTTCATGAGGGCTTCGAGCTTTTCTCTTCGTTCTTGGTCTGTTATGTTTGAGGATTCAGGAACAAACGAGGTTTCATTCCCTTGGGTAGGATGGCGATCATCTCGGTTTGCTTGTGCTGGAACGTTCTTCTTGGATTTCTTCTGAGGTGGCATCGTGAGTTTCTTTTCGGCTGGAACACGGTGGGCGCCAATGTTGGGGGGTTACCCGAAAAGTTCGGATGACCACCCTAACACAAGTGAGAGTTCTTAACACGTTCAAGTACAAATAGCGCAAAGAGACTGTGATTCCCCCTGCAAGTAGCACAAGTTCCAAAAAGTCTGAATCCGTTTACACGTGCCCTTGCACCCCCTTTTATAGGGAGACGAAGGGACTTTTACATACCGATAACACCCTTAGCCTCAGAGAATATTCCTAGTGTGAACGCATACAGGATTGTCTTTTTCATCCAACATATTTACAAATCTGCCACTAGTTCACACTCTAAACCCGGACTTTTTGGGACAACAACTTTGACTTTGCTTCTCCCCCGGTTTGTGAATGTCTTCGCGTGAGACTCCCAAATTGGTCTTCGCTTCTCTGCTGGTTCGCGCATGCCCACGCGCCTGACTCCCGAACTCAGCCCTCGACAGATTCTCGAATCGGCCGTTCTCCGAAGTTCGGGCCATCGACAGTTTGAGATTCCGGGCTTCCGCATGTTCGTGACTCCACTTCTTCACCGAATCAAGATTCCCGAACTTTGCACATTCGCGAATTCGAGGCTTCACAGGTTCCAGGATTCCGACAATCGCGAATTCCCTGCTCCTGAAAAACATGCTTCAAGAACTTTGTTAAACTCAACGTTTCGAGGGTGACGAGTTTTACTGAATTCCCCAACAGGTCCCAGGGCATCACCAGCACCAGCACCACGAGGACCTACAGCAGCACCAGCACGAGCACCACCACTAGTACCACCAGTAGATGTTCCTTGTCCACTGGTGTTGCTCTTCCGTCAGGTAATGACCACAATTCTATCTCTAACCATATACAAATACAAGATTCTATTAATTATGATACGTGATTTAATAATAATATTTGTTCCAGCTTACGTCAGTAGTGGTGACACTCCTGACTCCACCCTAGAGGATTAGACGACGAGAGTGTACGACGACTTTAGCTTGTGTCGGGCATACTCCCCGGGTATCCATGCAAAGGATGAAGACGGACTCTTACTAGAATTCCCTTGTAATCCTACTAGGACTCGTTTCGTGTAATCCTACTAGGACTCTTGCCTTATAACCGACTAGGAACCCGCCCCCTGGACTATATAAAGGAGGGTCGGGTACTTAGCCGGGCACCTGATCTCAACCAACACCAAGCGCAGGGCGCCATACTTGATCCCCCAAATAGGACGTAGGGCTCGCCACCTTGGCAGTCCGAATCTGTATAAATCTTGTGTCCCGTGTCCTTGTGCATACCTTCGAGTTCTCGATCTCCTGATCACGATCCCCACCGCACAATCTACTACCTCGGGTACCCCTTGGTAGGTTTGCCGGTCTAAAACACCGACAGCTGGCGCGCCAGGTAGGGGTGATCATCACCACCGGGCGAATTCGAAGGACCCTCGTCAACAAGGTCAATCTACTCGTCGACTCGTCGAGATCCATTGAAGCAAGTCACCTTGCTCTTGTCAAAGCGGAATCAATTTTCCTACGCCGCGCGTCCGGATGCCTCGGCACGTCGCGCGGCTCGTCACGCGGCTCGTCGCGCCGCTCGTCGTCGACTACCCGCCTCGCGCGGGCTCGTCGTCGACTACTTCGCCTCCGCCGCGCGTCGGGTGCCTCGGCACGTCACGCGGCTCGTCGTCGACTACTCGCCTCGCGCGAGCTCGTCGTCGACTACTTCGCCTCCGCCGCACGTCCGGGTGCCTCGGCACGTCGCGCGGCTCGTCACGCGGCTCGTCGCGTCGCCTATCGTCGACTACTTCGACAACGCCGCGCGTCCCGGTGCCTCGGCACATCGCGCGGCTCGTCACGCGGCTCGTTCGCGCCATTCGTCGTCGACTACTCGCCTCGCGCAGCTCGTCGTCGACTACTTCGCCTCGCCGCGCGTCGGGGTACCTCGGCACGTCGCGCGGCTCGTCACGCGGCTCGTTGCGCCGCTCGTCGTCGACTACTCGCCTCGCGCACACTCGTCGTCGACTACTCGCCTCGCGCGAGCTCGTCGTCGACTACTTCGCCTCCGCCGCGCGTCCGGGGTGCCTCGGCACGTCGCGCGGCTCGTCCACGCGGCTCGTCGCGCGCTCGTCGTCGACTACTCCGCCTCGCGCAGGCTCGTCGTCGACTACTTCGCCTCCGCCGCATGTCCGGGTGCCTCGGCACATCACGCGGCTCGTCACGCGGCTTGTCGTGCCGCTCGTCGTCGACTACTCTGCCTTGCGCAGGCTCGTCGTCGACTACTCCGCCTCACGCAGGCTCGTCGTCGACTACTCCGCCTCGCGCAGGCTCGCCGTCGACTACTTCACCTCGCGCAGGCTCATCGTCGACTACTTCGCCTCCGCCTCGCGTCCGGGTGCCTCGGCACGTTGCGCGACTCGTCACACGGCTCGTCGCGTCGCCCATCGTGGACTACTTCGACAATGCCGCGTGTCCGGGTTCCTCGGCACGTCGCGCGGCTCGTCACGCGGCTCGTTCACGCCGCTCGTCGTCGACTACTCCGCCTCGCGCAGGCTCGTAGTTGACTACTTCGCCTCCGCTGCGCGTCTGGGTGCCTCGGCACGTCACGCGGCTCGTCGCGTCGCCCATCGTCGACTACTTCGCCTCCGCCGCGCGTCCGGTGCCTCGGCACGTCGCGCGGCTCGTCACGCGGCTCGTCGCGCCGCGCGCGCCGTCGACTACTCGGCCTCGCGCGGGCTCGTCGTCGACTACCCCGCCTCCGCCGCGCGTCCGGGTGCCTCGGCACGTCGCGCGGCTCGGCCACGCGGCTCGTCGCGCCACTCGTTGTCGACTACTCCGCCTCGCGCGCGGGCTCGTCGTCGACTGCCTTCGCCTCCACCGCGCATCCGGGTGCCTCGGCACATCGCGCGGCTCGTCGCGCCGCTTGTCGTCGACTACTGCGCCTCGCGCGGAGCTCGTCGTCGACTGCTCGCCTCCGCCACGCGTCGGGTGCCTTGGCACGTCGCGCGGCTCGTCGTCGACTACTGCGTCGCACGGCTCGTCGCGCCGCCTCGTCGTCGACTACTCCACGTCGTGCGGCTCGTCCGCGGTTCGTCTCACCGCTCGCCGTTGACTACTGCGCCTCGCGCGGGCTCGTCGTCGACTCCCGCGCCTTGGGCGAGGAGCTCGTCATCGAGTACTTCGCCTCCGCCGCGCGTCCGGGTGCCTCGGCACGTCGCGCGGCTCGTCACGCGGCTCGTCGCGTCGCTCGCCGTCGACTACTCCCGCCTCGCGCGAGCTCGTCGTCGACTACTTCGCCTCCGCCACGCATCCGGGTGCCTCGGCACGTCGCGCGGGTCGTCACGCGGCTTGTTGCGCCGCTCGCCGTCTACTACTGCGCCTCGCGCGGGCTCGTCGTCGACTACTCCGCCTCGCGCCACTCGTCGTCGACTACTTCGCCTCCGCCACGCGTCCGGTGCCTCGGCACGTCGCGCGGCTCCTCGTGCGGCTCGTCGTCGACTCACGCCGCGTGTCCGGGTGCCTCGGCACGTCACGCGGCTCGGTGTCGACTACTTCGCCTGCATTACACGTTCGGGTGCCTTGCTCGTTGCGCAACTCGTTGTCGGCTACTTCGCCTATGTTGTGCGATCGGGTGCCTCGGCTCCTCGCGCCGCTCGTCGACCTCGCGCCATCTTCGCCGCTTGACTTCCTGTCGGTCGGTCGCACTGGCTCTCGCCGTGCGTCGGTCACTCCGTCTCGCGGCTCGGGTGCTCGTCGCCCGGTTGCACTGGCTTAACTGCCTATGTCGTGCATCCGGACGCGCCGTCTTCATTGCTCGACAACTCGACACCGGTCGTATCAACAGTCTGCCCAGGCAGCACAGCCAAGTCAATTATTTAAATGATTACCTTTTCTATTCTTGGCTTGTTTTCCTCATCATGCAGGACAACATGCCCTTGTGTACGCTTCTCGGCGGGTTTTCACGGGAGCTACACTCTGCTGACTACTCTTGGGGTATATCAATCAAGTCACCACGAGTCTACTTCATCAACTCGGGGGCTATCCCTAGGAGGCAGCTTCTAAAGTCCGCTCCGTGCGACAACTTAAAGTCGACTCCGGTCGCATCTTCGCCTGCTTTGGTGGCATACTACGTGTGTAAGCTTCAATGGAACCTAGCTGTAAGTGGCCCTCGGGTCCTGGCGACGATGGAACCTAGCTACACGTGGTCTTCACACTCTGTACCATAGGTCCAAGTACCCTAAGTACTCACGCTCCGTACCTTGGGTTTGAAATCAATGGCCCAGGTACACAAGTCGACTACGGTCGCAACCTTCAAGTCCACTACGGTGGCAACCGTACCTTGGGTCTGAAATCCATGGCCTAGGTACACAAGTCGACTACGGTCGCAACCTTCAAGTCCACTACGGTGGCAACCGTACCTTGGGTCTGAAATCCATGGCCCAGATACACAAGTCGACTTCAGTCGCACCTTCAAGCCCGCTCTGGCGGAAATCGTACCTTGGGTCTGAAATCCATGGCTCAGGTACTCAAGCCCACTCCGGTGGCACAAGTCGACGCTAACGGTCGCACCCAAGCCCACTCCGGTGGCACAAGTCGACGCTAACGGTCGCATCCAAGCCCATTCCGGTGGCACAAGCTGACTTTGGTCGCAATCTTAAGCCTGCTCCGGTAGCAAAACTACTCGTTTTATCAGATTTTTTTGCTTTTCCTTTCCAGAAATTGCTTTTTATTTTTTGCATCTTAAGTCCACCCCGTGTGGCACAAAGTCGACTACTGCAGTCGCATCTAAAGTCCGCTTTGCGCGGCAATCTAAAGTCGACTTCTTCAGTCGCAACTCAAAGTCCGCTCCACGTGGCATCCTAAAGTTGACTTCGGTTTTCAAGTCGCATCTCAAAGTTCGCTCCGCGCGGCACAAAGTCGACTTCGGTTTTTAAGTCGCATTCTAAAGTCCGCACTGCCGGCATCTAAAGTCGACTTTGGTCGCACCTAAAGTCTGCTCTGACGGCACGGCTACATCTCAAGCTCCATGGCTCGATGCCAAATTACTACTCGGAATCTCTCCAACTCGGGGGCTGCACTCAACATACTACTCGAGGATAACTTCAGCATGCTTCGTTCGCTCTCAAGCTCAAGGGCTCCTTACCAATAACTACTCGACGTGGCTCATACGGCTTTCTTATCTCGAGGGTTACACGCTGCAAGAGTACTCGGATGATGGCTTTCGCGAATACTGAAGACCCTTGTATTGATTACCTAATCATTTTAAGGCTCGGGGGCTGCTATGCTACACCCATCATTCAAATTTTTCAAGACGGAAGATTCGGAATCAAGATTGACCCTCAGCTAGAGTCTGCGACTCAATCTAAGGCTCGGGGGCTACTCCATATGGAGTGCGATTTTGCAACCGCACTTCCATATATTCTCGACTTCAAGACTGATGAGCTGGACCACCTTCCAGCCTCGTGGCAGTTCAAGTACTATTGAAGACTTCTCCAAGCAGTACTTGAGGACGCTCAAGAACTATTTGCAGAGGCTTCAAGACTACTCGAACTACTACACTCGACTACAATGTGCTCGGGGGCTTGTCGGGCATACTCCCCGGGTACCCATGCAAGAAAGGATGAAGACGGACTCTTACTAGAATTCCCTTATAATCCTACTAGGACTCGTTCCATGTAATCCTACTAGGACTCCTGCCTTATAACCGACTAGGAACCCGCCCCCTGGACTATATAAAGGAGGGTCGGGTACCTAGCCGGGCACCTGATCTCAACTAACACCAAGTGCAGGGCGCCATACTTGATCCCCCAAACAGGACGTAGGGCTCGCCACCTTGGTGGTCCGAACCTGTATAAATCTTGTGTCCCGTTGTCGGGCATACACCCCGGGTACTCATGCAAGGAAGTAAGAAGACAGACTCCTATTAGAATTCCCCTATAATCCTACTAGGACTCGTACCGTGTAATCCTACCAGGACTCCTGCCTTGTAACCGACTAGGAACCCGCCCCCTGGACTATATAAGGGAGGGCCGGGTACCTAGCCGGGCACCTGATCTCAACCAACACCAAGCGCTGGGCACCATACTTGATCCCCCAAACAGGACATAGGATTCGCCACCTTGGCGGCCCGAACCTGTATAAATCTTGTGTCCCGTGTCCTTGTGCATACCTTCGAGTTCTCGGTCTCCCGATCACGATCCTCACCGCACAATCTACTACCTCGGGTACCCCTTGGTAGGTTTGCCGGTCTAAAACACCGACAGCTGGCGCGCCAGGTAGGGGTGATCATCACCACTGGGCGAATTCGAAGGACCCTCGTCAACAAGATCAATCTACTCGTCGACTCGCCGAGATCCATTGAAGCAAGTCGTCTTGCTCCTGTCAAAGCGGAATCAATTTTCCTACATCGCGCGTCCGGGTGCCTCGGCACGTCGCACGACTCGTCATGCGGCACGTCGCGCCGCTCGTCGTCGACTACTCTGCCTCGCGCAGGCTCGTCGTCGACTACTTCGACTCCGCTGCGCGTCCGGGTGCCTCGGCACGTCGCGCGGCTCGTCACGCGGCTCGTTGAGCCGCTCGTCGTCGACTACTCCGCGTCACGCAGGCTCGTCATCGACTACTACGCCTCGCGTAGGCTCGTCGTCGACAACTCCGCCTCGCGCAGGCTCGTCGTCGACTACTTCAACTACGCCGCGCGTCCGGGTGCCTCGGCACGTCACGCGGCTCGTCACGAGGCTCGTCGCGCCGCTCGATGTCGACTACTCCGCCTCGCACAGGCTCGTCGTCGACTACTCCACCTCGCGCGGGCTCGTCGTCGACAACTCCGCCTCGTGCAGGCTCGTCGTCGACTACTTCGCCTCCGCGCGCGCGTCCCGGGGTGCCTCGGCACGTCGCGCGGCTTGTCATGCGGCTCGTCGCGCCGCTCGTCGTCGACTACTCCGCCTCGCGCGGAGATCGTCGTCGACTCCTCCGCCTCCGTCGTGCGTCCGGCTGCTTCGGCACGTCGCGCGGCTCGTCATGCGGCACGTCGTGCCGCTCATCGTTGACTACTCCGCCTCGCGCAGGCTCGTCGTCGACTCACCGACTCCGCCGCGCGTCGGGGTGCCTCGGCATGTCGCGCGGCTCGTCACGCGGCTCGTCACGGCGCTCGTCGTCGACTACTCCGCGTCACGCCGCGCCGCTCGTCGTCGACAACTCCGCCTCGCGCAGGCTCATCGTCGACTACTTCGCCTCCGTTGCGCGTCCGGCTGCCTCGGCATGTCGCGCGGCTCATCATGCGGCACGTCGTGCCGCTCGTCGTCGACTACTCCGCCTCGCGCGGCTCGTCGTCGACTACTTCGCCTCCGCCGCGCGTCCGGGTGCCTCGGCACATCGCGCGGCTCGTCACGCGGCTCGTCGCGCCGCTCGTCGTCGACTACTCCGCGTCACGTCGCGCCGCTCGTCGTCGACTACTCCGCCTCGCGCAGGCTCGTCGTCGACTACTTTGACTCCGCCGCGTGTCTGGGTGCCTCGGCACGTCGCGCGGCTCGTCACGCTGCTCGTCGTCGACTACTCCGCGTCACGTAGGCTCGTCGTCGACTACTCCGCCTCGCAGAGGCTCGTCGTCGACAACTCCGCCTCGTGCAGGCTCGTCGTCGACTACTCCGTGCATCGCGACTTCGTCTTGCGGCCACGCTGGCTCTACTTCAGCCACACCGTGCGTCGTGACTACTTGTCTCGCGGCAACACTGGCTCTACTTCGAGTACGCCGTGCGCCGCCACGACGTCGTCTTCCGGTCACATCGCGTCGACCATTCATCTTGACTAGTTTCCAAACTAGTCGAGAACGGCAGTCACGCCCCCAACAACTAGTCGAAATCAAGTCTGACTAGTCAACTTCAGCAACAACCGTCGTGGCTCCATCGCTGACCGCCACGGCTTCATCAACAGTCTGCCCAGGCGGCAACAACTAAGTCATTTATTCAAATGATTACTATTTTTCTTTTTCTTGGCTTGTTCTCCTCATCACGTAGGACTACTTGCCATCTACTTATTTGTGTACGCTTCTCGGCGGGTTTTCACGGGAGCTACACTCTGCTGACTACTCTTGGGGTATATCAATCAAGTCACCACGAGTCTACTTCATCAACTCGGGGGCTATCCCTAGGAGGCAGCTTCTAAAGTCCGCTACGCGCGACAATCTAAAGTCGACTTCTAAAGTCGCATTCTAAAGTCCGCTCCGTGCGGCAACTTAAAGTCGACTCCGGTCGCATCTTCGCCTCCTTTGGTGTCATACTACGTGTGTAAGCTTCGATGGAACCTAGTTGTAAGTGGCCCTCAGGTCCTGACGACGATGGAACCTAGCTGCACGTGGTCTTCACGCCCTGTACCATGGGTCCAAGTACCCTAAGTACTCGCGCTCCGTTCCTTGGGTCTGAAATCCATGGCCCAGGTACACAAGTCGACTCCGGTCGCACCTTCAAGTCCACTACGGTGGCACCCTTACCTTGGGTTTGAAATCCATGGCCCAGATACACAAGTCGACTTTAGTCGCACCTTCAAGCCCGCTCTGGCAGCAATCGTACCTTGGGTCTGAAATCCATGGCTCAGGTACTCAAGCCCACTCCGGTGGCACAAGTCGACGCTAACGGTCGCACCCAAGCCCACTCCGATGGCACAAGTCGACGCTAACGGTCGCACCCAAGCCCACTCTGGTGGCACAAGTCGATGCTAACGGTCGCATCCAAGCCCACTCCGGTGGCACAAGCCGACTTCGGTCGCAATCTTAAGCCCGCTCCGGCGGCAAAACTACTCGTTTTCTCTGATTTTTCATTCGCTTTGGCTTTCCGAAAAGTACTTTTTCATTTTTTGCATCTTAAGTCCACCCTACGCGGCACAAAGTCGACTATTGTAGTCGCATGTCAAAGTCCGCTCCGCGCGGCATCCTAAAGTCGACTTCCAAAGTCGCATATCAAAGTCCGCTCCGCGCGGCATCCTAAAGTCGACTTCCAAAGTCGCATATCAAAGTCCTCTCCGCGCGGCATCCTAAAGTCGACTTCCAAAGTCGCATATCAAAGTCCGCTCCGCGCGACATAAAGTCGACTTCGGTTTTCAAGTCGCATCTCAAAGTCCGCTCCGCGCGGCACAAAGTCGATTTCGGTTTTTAAGTCGCATTTTAAAGTCCGCACTGCCGGCATCTAAAGTCGACTTTGGTCGCACCTAAAGTCTGCTCTGACGGCACGACTACTTCTCAAGCTCCATGGCTCGATGCCAAATTACTATTTGAGGATAACTTCAGTAGTCTTCGCTCTCTCTCTCAATCTCGGGGGCTCCGCACCAACAACTACTTGATGTGGCTCATACTGCCCTCTTATCTCGAGGGCTACACACTGCAAGAGTACTCAGATGATGGCTTTCGCGAACACTGAAGACCCTTGGATTGATTACCTAATCATTTCAAGGCTCAGGGGCTACTATGCTACACCCATCGTTCAATTTTTTCAAGACAAGATTCGAAATCAAGATTGACCCTCAGCTAGAGTCTGCAACTCAACCTAAGGCTCGGGGGCTACTCCATATGGAGTGCGATTTTGCAACCGCACTTCCATATAATCTCGACTTCAAGACTGATGAGCTGGACCACCTTCCAGCCTCGAGGCAGTTCAAGTACTATTGAAGATTTCTCCAAGCAGTACTCGAGGATGCTCAAGAACTACTGGAAGAGGCTTCAAGACTACTCGGACTGCTACTCTCGACTACAATGTGCTCGAGGGCTTGTCGGGCATACACCCTGGGTACTCATGCAAGGAAGGAAGAAGACGGACTTCTATTAGAATTCCCCTATAATCCTACTAGGACTCGTACCTTGTAATCCTACCAGGACTCCTGCCTTGTAACCGACTAGGAACCCGCCCCCTGGACTATATAAAGGAGGGCCGGGTACCTAGCCGGGCACCTAATCTCAACCAACACCAAGCGCAGGGCGCCATACTTGATCCCCCAAACAGGACGTAGGATTCGCCACCTTGGCGGCCCGAACCTGTATAAATCTTGTGTCCCGTGTCCTTGTGCATATCTTCGAGTTCTCGGTCTCCCGATCACGATCCTCACCGCACAATCTACTACCTCGGGTACCCCCTTGGTAGGTTTGCCGGTCTAAAACACCGACACCTGTGTCCTTGTGCATACCTTCGAGTTCTCGGTCTCCTGATCACGATCCCCACCGCACAGTCTACTACCTCGGGTACCCCTTGGTAAGTTTGCCGGTCTAAAACACCGACAGCTTGGACGACTTCGACTTCTTGCATGGTGTGCCGATGCAGGATGAGCTCAGAGGGTTGCAGCTAGGTGGCGCGCCACCCACGTGGACACAGGAGGGAGGAGGGACGCGGATAGGAGAGTCGCAACTACCAGACGCGCGACCCACAGGGACACAGGTGAGTGGAGGGACGCAACCGTCTCCAGGCGGGTTGCCAGGGTCGTCCCACCAGATTGCAAGGTCGGTGGCGGTGATGGCGACACCACATGTTGCTGCTGATGCTAGTCGGCCGATCCACCCACGTGACCCGTTGACGTACCCTTGCGAGCAGACGCGGGCCGCAGCCTGAGCAGACAGACTGCACCAGAAGAGCATACATTGCTAGATTAGGTTGCATATTGTTTAAACATCAGCACTCTTATCTGTGATCATGACTATCTTTTTATTATGCCACTTTGCTTTTCGTTATTACCAGCTAGTTTTCTTTGTCATAAAGTTTAAAACCAAAAAAGAAATCATTGCGACCGCCGTGGCGAACAACAGCTGCCGCACTTATATAAAGGGCGACGACAGCAGCCGTCTTGCCCCACCCTGTCGCCGCCTCCCTCTCCCAATGGGTTGCTGCTCCCTCTTACGTAAGTTTCCTCTCTTTATTTATTTTATGTAATTAGTTAAATTAGTTTAGAATAGTGTAATCAGTTAAATTAGTTTAGATTTTGTGTAACAGTAATTAGAGATGTCTACTGTTGCTGTCGGAGGGGGTGAGCATGGTAATGGTGGTAGTGATCGTGATTCCTCACAACACAAGGGAAAACACAAATGTAGCACATTATCCGAAGAAAATGAGCACGTTGGGAAGATGCATGCTTCGTTATTTGCAAGGAAAAACTGCGGATGCCATTGCAAGCCTCCTTGGGGTGGTCTTTATGCTCCACCAGCAAACCTGTGTGTTGCTAATCCACAAACTATAAAAGCTACTAAGAAAGGTAGACCTTCGTCGTCACATCGCAAGAATGTCTGAAGTTTGTCATTTTGTATGATGATGTAATCTTTCCTGTCGTGCTGTACAATATTTGAACTACTATTTTGTTTGAATTATGGTACGTAATATTGTTCTACAAGAACAGGATCTATTGTGATTGTGTTGTAATAATGGAACCAATATCCCCCAATTTCCTTTTTTTACTTTCCTACTAGATTGATATAATTTCATAAAGTAAAAACGTAAAATGAGCCGCCGTGGCCCACGACGGTTAGGGGCTATCTATCGTGGAGGCCCCCAACCGCCGTGGACGCCCTCCAACTGCCACGGCCCATGAGGGTTGCGGGCTAACCGCTGTGGCGTACGACTGCTAAGACACGATGGTTAGCCTGCAATTGCAGTGGCCCACGGCGGTGGTGGTATAGTTTTGATAAATTCCAAAATGGTTCGTATAAATTTGCAAATTAAAATAAAAAATATAAAGAATTCGGTATCTTGTCTCTACGTCAAGAAAGCTCAACTGGAAAGAGGGCAGCAAAATACAGGCCCGCGTGGTTAGTTTTTTTTATTTTTATATTTATTTTTCTATGATTTTTAAAATATAAACAGGAATATTTTTTTCGAAACTATAACAATACCGACGCGAATATTAAAACATGGTATAGTTTTGCAATTTTTTGTTATAATATATATTTGAAAATATAAAAACATAAATATAAAAAATATTCCCGAAACGTGGAAGTCTGATAGCCGGCCCATTTGTTCCCGAACCTGCCTGCATCCCCAATCTCCGTGGCCAATCCTAGCGCTCGCCTGCTCGCGCAAATCCACAGCTCCGGCGGCGGGGCGGAGGCGCGCAGCGAGCGGCGGCGTGGCCGACCAGCGTGAGGCGCGGAGTAGCGGATGGGTGCGAGGGGCGCGCCGCGTGCGTCGGCGTGGCCCGCAGGCTGTGCGGCCGAGCCGCTGAGGCGCATGACGGGACTGTAGCGGTGAGGCGTTTTCTCTCTGTCAGGCGGTCAGCCTCCCATCGGAAGAGCATTCCGCAAAGAGCCAATAGGCAATCAGGTAGGTTAGTGAGTTTTTTTTCTATCAGCTTCTCTCGATTTCAATTCAGTTAGTCTGTTTTTTTTAAGGCTTGCTGCGATTTGACTAACAATTTAAATTTTAATGGTAGATTGTCAAAAAGTTAAGAACATCAATGCTCATATTTATTTGAGTTAGTAATACTAGCGTGTTCAAAAAGTTCATTGACACTAGCAAAGGCAAAAGTTCACACAAAATTCGTACTATGTCAGAAATGATTTATAAGACCGGTTCTATAATGTCTCCATGGCCAGTTAAAAAAACTAACCATCCGTAAATAGTTATAGAGGTCATGCATTTCTATGGCATATTTGATGCCTACCAAACTGAACAAGTCCCTATGGACTTGACCTAACTTTTCCCTTTGGAGTTTGGACCTGGAAGTCCGCCCCTGTACATATATAGAAAAAGTCAGCAGGGGCCTCCCCTGTTGTTTGCCTCAAAGTGAAAAACCGAACTGAACAGAAACACATGGTACATGACACATGAAATTTTATTTTACAAGTTATACATTCAGATTTGAGAACCTAAACTACCGAGCTGGTCCTTCAGTTGCCTCTAAGATAATCATCCTGGATCCCGTGCAGCTTGGCAGCTACCTCCTGCATGCTGATGCGCTCATTGGGGGACGTCTTGGTGCAGCAGAGTCCAATGCTTAGCACAGACTGCAGAATTTGTGCCCTGCTATCCATGATGGTCATTGGAATGTCCTCTCTCTGCTCTAGCTCTTGGAGCAGCTGTGGGTCAACAATCTGCAACACATTTTCAGGGAAGTTGATCTCTGTTAACTTCGCAATGGTCATTCCATCCTTGAACATATCATCTGTTGGGCTCCTTCGGGTGAATATCTCTAGAAGAACAACTCCGAAGCTGTAGACATCCGCAGCAGGGGAAACCTGGCCACCTGCAGCGTACTCTACAGAACACATGTAGGGAAGTTTAGTTGTAGTAAGCATAGAAACTGTAGAATGCATCATTATTTTCTTTGTAAGCACAAAGTGAATAGGGACAGCACCTGGAGCAATGTATCCAATTGTTCCCTTGATTGCAACCGAAGAAGTGGAATTTGAACCAACAAAAGATGATGTTGCATCAAATTTGAACCTTGCTAGTCCAAAGTCCCCAATATGAGCCACCATATTATCATCCAGAAGAATGTTGCTAGGTTTCAGATCACAATGTACAATGGATCCTTGGTGGTTATGGTGTAGATATGTCAAAGCATCTGATACATCTGCCATAATGCTTAACCTTTGAGCTAGTGAAATGTAATTTAAACATGACGAAGAGCCTTCACTGCTGTGAGTCGAGTACAGTAAGTTATGCAGGTCTCCTTGCGGCATTAACTCATATACTAAGGCCTTGAAGTCATTTCCATTAGAATCAATACTTGAGCATGCAGTTAGGATAGGAACTAGATTGCGATGCCGCACATTTCTCAAAGCACTACATTCTGCAATGAAGCTCTTCTGTGCTCCTCTTGTCTCCAGAAAGACCTTGATGGCAACAGCTTTTGCATCATGAAACAATTTTCCTCGGTAAACAGAACCATATCTTCCCTGACCAATTAGGTTGTGTCTCGCAAAGCCCTCTGTCGCTCGGACAAGATCACCATAAGAAATTCTAGGGAATCTTCCAAGAGAGGGCAGAGAGATAGCTTTCATCTTCTGATTTCGCCTTCTGAACAACCAAAAAGCAAGTACTGCTGCAAAAAACGGCACTATGGCTACTGCGATGACTATTTTCCAAATAATCAAATGCTTGTGCTTAACTGCATTGGAATGCATGTCAGGACATGCAAGTAAGTGTAACCCCAGAGGCCTGCCACAGAGCCCCTGGTTTCCATTAATCCATAAAGCCGTAGCATTCTCGAAGATTCCTTTTGTTGGGACCTCACCTTTCAGATGGTTGAATGACAAATCTAGCTGCTCAAGGAACTGTAGGTCACTAAGAGAGTCTGGTATTGATCCAGTTAAGTTATTGTGAGATAAGTTGAGAAAATGCAAGTTACTTATATTGCCAAGGGAAGAGGGGATGCTTCCGCTGAAAAAATTATGGCCCAGCAAGACAATTTCCAAACTTTCACAATTACCCAATGTAGTAGGAATCTCTCCAGATAGATTGTTTGATGAGATTTCTAAATATATTAGTTGCTTAGCATTCCCAATGTTGGCATGAAGTGGTGCATGTAGTCTGTTAAAGGATAAGCTAATTCTCACTAAAGTTGGAATTGTGAAGATCTCTTTTGGTATAGTGCCATGAAGATTGTTGCAAGAAATGAGCAAAGCCTGAAGCACTTGGAGGTCTCCAAGGCTGGGGGGTATATGTCCATTTAACATGTTCAATTCTAGATCAAGGGATACCAATTGGGATAGATTTGAGAATGATGATGGAATGAGCCCTGTAAAGTAATTGTCGCTTAATTGTACTACTTGCAGATTGTTGAGAGTACCAAGCCATTCCGGAAGCGCACTCGTAAAGTTGTTCTCAAACAGACTTACAGTTACTAGGTTGCGAAGGTTTGCTATACCCGAAGGAAAATTCCCTGACAGTTGGTTGCTTCCCAAGTACAGACCCTGGAGCTGACTGGAAAGGTTTCCTACAGAATTCGGCACTTGGCCTTTTAGATAATTGTATGCTACCGAGAATGCATATAGCTCAGTGCAATTGGCTAAGCCTTCCATAAATTTCCAGTCTTGTTTGTTACTTGCTTGGAGTTTATTCTGCTGAAGATTTAGCCATGATAGCTTTGAAAGTTTTCCAAATGAGCTAGGCACCAAACCTGCGAATTTATTACTTGACATGTCAATTATGTTTAGTCCGGAAGCATTTGCTAATGAAGGTGGGATATGGCCATGAAAGGAGTTGTCATCTAAAAGGATCGCCTGAAGGTCAGGTAGAGAATTACCTATACTTGATGGCACAACTCCGGAAAAATTGTTTATCGCAATTGAAAGTTCAACTAGATTAGAAAGATTCAGGATGGGCTGTGGAAATAGACCCGACATCTTGTTGATACTCACGCGGAGGATCTGCAGCTTCCGCAAATTTGAAAACTCATTTGGGATGGTCCCCTCGATGTTATTCATTGCACAGCTAAACAGCTGTAACATTGTGATATTGGCAACAGAAGCAGGGATGGTTCCAGTAAGTTTATTTGTGGTAAGATCAAGATTTTCAAGCCGCTTTGGCAAATCTACTGGAATCTGTCCAGTTAGTGGTTGTTTGCCAGCAACAGCTCTGTTAGTTTTGAACAGTTTGCAAGAGTGGGTATCCTTCCTTGTAGTGTGTTGTTTTGCAAGCTCAGGATTCGGAGGCCATGCAGGTGGCCAAGGGACATAGGGATCTCTCCACTGAATGAATTAGCCGACAGGACAAGGATTTTCAGGAATGTTAGGTTTCCAAGTGAAGGGGATATTTGCCCAACTAGACCTCGATTCGTAAGATTAAGAGAGGTGACACGAATTGTGTGCTTGGCAGAACACAGGACACCCTCCCAACTGCAGAAATGGGTGCTATCATTCCAGGACATCAAAACTTTATGTGGATCAAGACTTATCGCCTTCTTAAACTCCAGTAGTGAAAGCCTATCTGTGTAGTTTCCTACGGAAGAGCAGATGACAACATGTATACAGCTTGCTATTAGCACCAAGAAGAACGGTCCCACTGCAGTAAGCTTCATGGCCACTTTTGCTAGCTTGATGAACTTCAACCATGATTATGTGCATTGACAGAAAAAGATAGAAAATTCAGATATTAAGGAATGCCATCTGGGGGCAAATATCCACAACTCATTACCGTTTATGTTTACCCTTTTATATGTGCACTACTTAGCTAAATGTTGTGCTGTTTCCAGTATGAAATAGTAAGAGTGAAAAAATTCATAGCAACATGTGGTTTCACATAAATAACACAAACGAGACAACAAAGAGGTTTAACAAGACTACAAGAGGGATAATGCTTACCTTTCAGAAGCAGCAGCAGCACTCAGCAGCACCCGAAGACAGAGCAGAGCGAGGTAGCGGCCAAACACCCTTGGAGCAATGTCAAGCCCTCCAGCAAGAACCGTCCCCCCTATTTATGGTACTCTTTGCTGAGCTGAGAGCGCTCTTTCAGCAAATAAAAAGTCAGAAGCATTCATAATTTGCACTTGAGCCACCAAACGCCCCTGGATGACTTTGGCTCAACGCATTAAAGACATCACGGGTGTGTGTACGATCCCGTGGAAACAAACAGCTTGTTCGTTTGGCTGGTGGCTGATGGCTGGTGCTGATTTGTATTAAGAGAAAAGTACTGTTGGCTGATTGTTGGTGGCTGGTTTGTTCTGAGAGAAAAGTACTACTGGCTGGTGGCTGATAAGCCAAGCGAATACTGGCTGGTGGCTGATAAGCCAAGCGAACAGGGTGAAAAGAAATACTAACAATAATGTAAATTCATTCAAAACGCATTTAAACGTTTCCTTTCTAAAAATAAATCTGGGTACATCCGTATCTCATCAAGTGATGTAAAAATTAAGATTAAAAAAATTCCGTACAATAATTAACGAAATAATGTCAAAAATATATTAGGATCATTCCACTGGATAATAAAATTAATCCTAGTGCATTCTAATGATCAGAAATTTGTCATTTATGGACATGCCAAGTTTTTTCTTTCAAAACTTTAATGTACACGTTGGGATGAATGTTCACCGAATCTTCACTGTTCAACAAATATGTCAAAAGCAAGAATGACCCGCGGGTGACTTGCATGGAGAACAAAAAGCTAGGACGTTCACACGAGGATGACTTGCGGGTGATCGATGAAGGCGAAGCTGTCACGATGTAGACAACACGCCCAGATTTCAAGTCTTGCAGTGGCTTATCAACCAGACGTCCAGACGTGCTTGACGCGCTCCAATTAACCATGGTCTACGCGTACAGGCTGATTGATTTCTAGAATTCTTTTATACATTTACGTCCTGTTTCAAAAAAAAGAGATACGTCCCTTGCATTTATTAATTTACATTAGAAAGGCTTATTGTGGGCTTATACAACTACATTATTCTATCTGTTTTCTTCGGTTGAAATACTAGTTTTCAGCAGTAAATAAATGATTGTCCGTTCCATACAGTTGGCAAGGTTGGGGAGGCGCTGATCGACGATGGTGGGCATGGTTAAGCGACAGGTATTGCATTGAGGATGGGGAGGCGCGGGGGTGGTGGGGAGATGACGGCACTGTTGAGGATGGTGTCGCGAGGATTGTGAAAAACACCTGCATAACGCTGTTAAGTGGTGTTAAAGAGGATGGAGTGCTAGAGCCATGTACAAAACAGTTGCAAATGGTGTTAAAATTGTATCCATTTGATTCTCAATACTTCCAACCAAACAAAAATTGAGTTGAAACCTATCCTCCCAAGTAAACTCAAAAATGAGTTGAACCCAATCTAAACTAATTACATGCTACAAAATTAAATATTTTTGCCAATTGCATGCGAGTAATATTTCTCCTGTTGCAAGTTTGACACAAGAAAGTCCCTTCCTTCATTTGCTTGATTTGAAATCCAAAAAAGAACTTCAATTCTCCCATCATAGACATCTCAAACCTCTTGTTCATGATTCTACTAAATTCTTCACAAAATTTATCATTAGTAGACCCAAAAATGATATCATCGACATAAATTTGACAAACGAAAATATCTTTTCCGTTTCTTTGTATGAAGAGAGTAGAATCGACTTTGCCTATCTCAAAACCGTTCTTGAGAAGTGTTGGGGAATTTAGGAAAACCCGTCACCCTCGAAACGTTGAGCTTAACAAAGTTCTTAAAGTATGTTTTTCAGGAGCAGGGAATTCGCGATTCTCGGGAGCCTGGAACCTGTGAAGTCTCGAATTCGCGAATGTGCTGAGTTCGGGAATCTTGATTCGGCAAAGAGGCGGAGTCGCAAGCGTGCGGAAGCCCGGAATCTCATCTGACGATAGCCCGAACTTCGGAGAACTGCCGATTCGGGAATCTGATGAAGACCCTGTTCGGGGATCAGGCGCGTGAACATCCACGAACCGGCGGGGAGTAAGGATCAATTCAGGAATCTGTCGAAGACCTAGTTCGGGAGTTTCGTGCGAAGATATTCACGAACCAGGGGAGAAGCAAAGTCAAAGTTGTAGTCCCAAAAAGTCCGGGTTTAGAGTGTGAACTAGTGGCAGATTTGTGAATATGTTAGGTAAAAAAGACAATCATGTATGCGTTCACACTGGGAATATTCTCTGAGGTTAGTGGTGTTATCGGTATGTAAAAGTCCCTTCATCTCCCTATAAAAGGGGGCGCAAGGGCACGTGTAAACAGATTCAGACTTCTTTGGAACTTGTGCTACTTGCAGAGAGAATCACAGTCTCTTTGTGCTCTAACATTGTACCTTAACGTGTTGAGAATTCATACTCGTGTTAGGGTAGTTATCCGAATTTTTCGGGTACCCCCAACATTGGCGCCCACCGTGTCTCAGCCGAAAAAGAAGCTCACGATGCCACCTCAAAAGAAATCCAAGAAGAATGCTCCAGCACAGGCAAACCAGGATGATCGCCTTCCTACCCAGGGGAATGAAACCTCGTTCATTCCTGAATCCTCGAACATAACAGACCAAGAACGAAGAGAAAAGCTCGAGGCCCTGCTGAACAGCAAGAGTTCGAGAATGTTGATGATGATGATGATGCCATAGACAGACAGCTAGCCATGGTTCACCAAAAGATACAGCAGCTACAAAAAGACAAGGAAAAGTTCGCGGCTCGATTTACAAGCGAAGAGAAAAATCTCGAAAAGCTAGAGCGACTCAACAAAGCAAAAGAGCAAATCGAAGCGATACAGAGAGAAATTGACGAGATGAAAGAACAAGAGAACAGTTCCCTGTGGCAGGAATCACCGCACCGAGTGCTGGGCCAGCAAGAGAACTCCCGAAAGAAAACTTCTTCGCGGGAAACGGAGTATCACATTTCGTGGATTCTGAATCACCACTGTCTGTTGGGCTGCAAACAGCACCTTGGCCGCCGAAGTTCAAGCCTGTCTCTCTCCCAAAATACAACGGCTTCGGAAACTCCAGGCAATTCCTCATGAGATACGAATCGACCCGTGAATTCGGCGGGGAGGAGATGATGTTGCATTGGCCAAATCATTCATCATTGCTTGCGAAGGGCCGGTACTGAATTGGTACTCACTACTGCCTCCTCACTCAGTCTACAGCTGGGTAGACCTCAAGACAAAGTTCATGCAATCATTTCAGATGTTTCATGACACAACAGCGGAAGCATCAAATCTGTACAATTGTAAGCAGAAAGACAGAGAGCCACTGCGGAACTTCGTGAGAAGGTTCATGCAACAGAGGTCTCAAATCCCTGAAGCGGATGACAAAACAACAATCAAGGATCAAAGGTCTCACCCCAGGGCCAACTGCTTCCCATCTCACAAGAAAGAAACCCAAGATGGTTGAGGAACTTTTTCACGAATTGGAGGAGTACATTTTGTCTGATGACGACCATCGCAAGAGGGTAGCTGAGCGAAACGAGGCAAGACAGGGCAACAGAGACATGGCATGGCAGGCACCACCCCAACATCCGCGAAACGTCAACAACGTCGGAAACTCGCAACCAGAACAAGGCAACAGTCCAAGCACCAGGGGAGGATTCAATCCTAGAGGGAGGGGGAGAGGCAGAGGCCCCCCAAGACTCACGAACCACAACCCAAAAGATCCTCACTTCTACTGCCAGTATCATGGGAGGGGTCACAGCACCGAAGGATGTCCAGAAACAAAGAAGAACATGGCAAGAATCCAACAAGAGAAGGCACTAATGAGCATCGCATCCTCAATGCCAGGCCAGTTTCGTCCGAATTTCTGGCAGCCGCAATTCGCGAATCCACAGTCGAGTTCTGTCTCAGTTCAGCAATTCCCGCAACCACAGTCAGCATGGCAGCCGTCGCAGCAATTTTTCCCTCAGTCGCAAGCGATCCGGTCAATCCGAAGAACCACAACCCATTCGGGAAATCTTGCCACCACCTCCGGGAAAGTTCGTCAAGACCCCCGGTCGGGTTCGGGACCTCGAACTCCAAGGCATTGCCATCGTTCGGGACTATCATGCCAATCACGGGCGGATCCGCTATGGAGTTCGAAACCAAGAAGCGAGAGAAGCAATTACTTCGGATCCGTGAACGCTATCATCAATGACGGCCCAGCCGCGCGCCGGGAGTGGGCAAAGGTGCCAATCACCTTCACGTAAGAAGATTTCGAGCTGAAATGCGAAACACAATGACGCCATGGTCATTGAGGTGAATATTCTGGCCGGGTGGGTCATAGGAAAAGTCCTAGTTGACAATAGGAGTTCGGCGGACATCCTATTCCCGAAAGCTTTCGAAAAGATGAATCCGAGCCAGGCACATGTTAGACCCCCCGGTATCACCCACCGCAAGGATTCGGAGGAAAGCCCATCAAGCCGGTCGGAAAAATATCGCTCCCGGTTTCCTTCGGAGATCTCGAGAATGCCGAACGGAGAGTCTCACGTTCGATGTAGTCGACATCTACCATCCATACCTCGCGATTTTTGGCGGAGGGTTCATGAACAAGTTCGACGCAAGTCATAAGGCAACAGTTCCTATGTATGAAAATGCCCGCACCTAAGGGAGTCATCACAGTGTATGGCAATCAACAAGAGGCCAGAAACATAGAAAAGGGACATACACCTGGACAAACAAACATATACCAGCTGAGAACAGCCGATGACCATAACCAAACCTTGTCTTCCTGAACCAAAATCGCCACTTCTGCTGTGGCAGAACATAGCATGCAGGTTTGAGGTTCCCAGAGAACTAACGGTTGACAATGGAAAACAATTCGACTGTTACATCTTCAAAGAATACTGCAAAAACTCGGGCACTCAAGCAAAATTTTCGTCAATTTAGCACCCGCAGTTCGTGGAATGCTGACAGCCTAAAAGGTATTACTCATGAAATCCCAGTTGCATCTAGATGTAATATACAGTACTTTTTCTATTTTCTTAAGTTTGAATTCTAAGAACCTAAAATCCGAATCACGTGTCTATAAGTAATTTCGGGAGAAAAAAATCAGCTTTCCTTTTTCTAGTCGTATCAGAATAAGAAGGACCGTACTCTTTTGCTTGCAAAGGAGGTTCTAAATCAAAAGGCAAGGTTTTTAACGAAGCGGATCCTATGTAAATACTCTTTCTGATATATGTAAAAAGAGTCTTCTCCCAAATTGCGTATCTCGGGAATTCCATCTTGAAAAAAGAAAAAGTTCGTGAAAAAGGCTCCGTGATAGCCAGAGTTCCATCGTGAAAAAAGAAAAAGTTCATAAGAGAGGCTCCGTGATAGCCAGAATTCCATCTTGAAAAGAGAAAAAGTTAATGAGAAAGGCTTCGTGATAGCCAGAGTTCCATCGTGAAAAAAGAAAAAGTTCATAAGAGAGGCTCCGTGATAGCCAGAATTCCATCTTGAAAAAAGAGAAAGTTTGTGAGAAAGGCTTCGTGATAGCCGAAATCCCATCGTAAAAAAAAAGAGAAAAAAGTTCGTGAGAAAGGCTCCGTGATAGCCGAAATCACATCGTGAAAAAAGAAAAAAGTTCGTGAGAAAGGCTCCGTGATAGCCGAAATCCCATCGTGAAAAAAGAAAAAAGTTCGTGAGAAAGGCTCCGTGATAGCCGAAATTCCATCGTGAAAAAAGAAAAAAGTTCGTGAGAAAGGCTTCCTGATAGCCGAAATCCCATCATAAAAAAGAGAAAGTTTGTGAGAAAGGCTGTGCAACAGCCAGAGTTCAATCAATGAAAAAAAGGCCTGAGACAACAACAAGTTGTGGCCTAGAAAAATCCCATCCATCGAGGGATTCCCACCGAAAAGGCCTGAGACAACAACAAGTTGTGGCCTAGAAAAATCCCATCCATCGAGGGATTCCCACCGAAAAGGCCTGAGACAACAACAAGTTGTGGCCTAGAAAAATCCCATCCATCGAGGGATTCCCATCGAAAAGGCCTGAGACAACAACAAGTTGTGGCCTAGAAAAATCCCATCCACGAAGGGATTCCCACCAGAAAGTTCGCATGATGATTTCGAGAAATGGAATGTCTAAGGGCTTGCCTGTGTATACTCACTCAGTATAGATTGTTGAAAATTTTTCAAGTATCATCATTGTAAGAAAAGGGCAAGGGGCTCCATCAGACGATCGCAGAAAAACCTTGGTTGAAGCAACCGAGGGTTGCTGTATCAACCGAGGCAAGTCTGCCAGTCGGGTCAAGTCCACAAAATTCGAAACAAATTTTGTCGACTTGCGCAGTAGCAATCGAGGTTCACAAAAAACTACGCAAGACTTCTCCTAGAAAGATATGCTAGAAATTCGAGAATAGTAAGATTCGTGAACCTGCCATCTAGTTTTCATGCGAAACGGCAAGGTGGGGGAGGGTGACGTTTTTTCAAGAAAAAACGTATTCATTGCCTTATTCGCATAAAAACTCCCGAATAGTTCCTCGATAATTACAACAATCAGCGCGAAATTTAGAATGAAAGTTCTACAACATGTCCTGGTTTACAAACGTTGTCTTCAGCCGTATCGCTGGCATAGGCAAAGTCAGGTGCATCGGCTAAGGGGCTAAGGGGCTCCATCTTGGGAACCTTCGCGGACGGAGGAGTAGACGGTGCCGAACGAACCTTCTTACGAAGTAAGAAAAACGAGGAGAGATCAAAACAACCTATAGAAAACTTAAGCGAGGCCTCAAGCCAAAAATCGGAAAAATCTTGTTCGGGATGCACTCCTTTGAACAGGCGCCACGCTTCACCACTAACGAACATTTTATCCCGATGAATTCGCAGTGGTAGCACGTCCTGCGCAGGCCCAGCTTGCAGGACCTGCGCAGGTTAAAATATACAAAACATCTGTTCAGAAAAGTTGACGAATCCACACAAATGTACAACCAATCTCCAATTCAACCAAAAGTTCGAATGTGTCGTTCAGTTCGTGACATCCACCTTCGGCGAATCCTCCTCCCGTTCGGGGACTTGTTCGCCGTCGTCGCCATCACCGCTGCTGCTGCTACTGCTGCTGCTGCTGCCATTTGAGCCGTCTTCGCCGGTTTCGCTCGAACCCTCGCCGGAGGCCGATCCTTCGGGAGACGCGGTGGGGCCCTCTCGGTGCTCCTCTTCCCTCAGCTGACAAAGGAAGGAAAAAGTGAGAAAGATTTAAGAAACTGGAACATCTGTGACGAACATAAGTCACGAAATCGAGCAAAAGAAAATACCTCAGCAAGCTTTGCTCGCGCAATGGTCTTAACGATATCCGCTCCGCGAGCAAGCCAGAACTCCTTTGCGAATTTCGTCTTGATAGCCACAACGTCGGGGTTCGCTTGAAGTATCGCGTCGCTAGTAACGCTGGGGAACCGAGAGAGGTTCGCGCGAAACTTCGCCAAGTCCACACACTCATAATCGTGAAGGATCTTCAGGATACTCTCCACAGAGAAAGCAACAACGAAGTCGCTGGCGCCAGAAATCACCTCGGTAAGAGCCTTGAACTCATCCTCCAGCCAGTCCATGAAATCGGGAATATCAATGTCATCGGGAAGAGGGGCTGGGCGAACACCGTATTCATTCAAGGATTTTTGGTACTCAGCATAGAGCAGTTTCAACTTTCCCAGAATTTCTGAAGTGTTCTTCTTCGAAGCTTCACCTTGTTCGGCCAGTGCTTTCTCAAGATCTACAATTTTCCGATCCTTTGTGCTCAGTGACTTAGCGAGGCTGGCGTTGTTGATGCGAAGGTCTTCGGCGATTTTTGTAGCTCGCTCTTGTTTTTGCCGAAGCTTTTCGATCACGCTCAGATCATCTTCGTGAGATTTTTGAACTTTTTCAAGCTCTTTCTTGGATTCCTCGAGCGCGGCCTCTGCGATTTTCTTTTCATCGTGACTCCTCTTCAAAGCCTCCGCTAGCTCAGCCACCTTCCTCTCCAATTCCAGGTTCGTAGATTGCGCGAGAGCAAAGTTACGCTCCAGTTCTTTGGACTTCTGAGAAAGTTCTTCATTAATCTTCTCCTGTTTAGAAAGCCGGTCTACGACAACCTTCCCAAGCATTGAGTACTTGAGGGCATAATCTTCGTGGAAGCGTGCGAGCTTTGAAGGAGAGTACGAGTGCAACAGATTCTTGAATTCTGCGAAGTTCAAGAGTAAGTCTCAGACTAAGCTTCAACAATAGGGAAACGTATGAAAAGATAGTGAGAAGGAACGAACCTTCTTTAGAAAACTGTTGCATGGTAACTTGTTTGGTCGAACCTAAAGAAGTTTTCCCTCGAGGCGAAGGAGTGGTTTCGGAGACAGAGAGGGGCCTTCTCTCGGAGCCTTGAGCGGCCTCTTCGGGTCGTTCGGGCGCCTCCTCTCCTGTTTCATCAACAATGGCGGACGATTTCCACAGACTTAAAAACTTGGACGTCTTGCCCCCGACGCCACTTGTCTCGAAACCAACACGCAATAGCTTGCCGCGATGAGACGTACCAAAGCTTTTGTTAAAAGCAGCTAAGGAAGGAGAAGGCGCCTGGTCTTCGGGGACGACCTCCCGAACTTCGACCAAAAGAATATTTTCGGCAGGATGGCCCCCCCTTTGAATAGTGCGCTCAAGGTCCCGGGCGAATTCGGAGGAGGCTTGGTCAGCGGCAGGGACCTCAGCAACAGGGCTTTCGGCAGCAGCAGGGGACTCAGTGTGAACAACAACTTCAGCAGCAACAACAGGCTTCTCAGCAACAGCAGGGGATGTCTCCTTTCGGACTTCGCGGGCAGCATCTGAAAAGGAATCAACATCCACGAATTCATTTTCGGAACCAGCGGGACAACTGTCGCGAAAGTTAGGTACTGGCCAGAAGAAAACACCTTTAAGGCCATCTGTCTCTGTGAGGATGTCGTCGTCAAAGGCGGACGGAACCCGCCGAACTCCGGTGGAAGAAGCCTTCTTCGCAGATTTCTTCAATTTCTTGCGGCTCATCTGGGCAAGCCCCGAAGCAGCCTGGAGTTCAACTTCCGAAGTCCGAGGTTCGGAGGTTTTTCGTTTCCGCTTCGACGATTCAAGCGATCTGGTCCTCGAAGGCTTCACTCCCGAAGAGGTTCCCTCGGTAGCAGGCGACGAGCTTCGCTTCGACGACCTGATTCGGGGAGCGTTGATTGGGGCGGCCGAGCAGCTGGCAACGGCGACGGCAGGAACTTTCAATTTGGGACCAGGGCCTCGAGAGCTGAAAAACTTATCACCGCTGATTTCAGAAAAGACGCGGTTGATCTTCTTCTTATGTTTCACCAGGGCTTTATATGCCTTGTACTCGTTCATCGTGTATTCGCCCACCATAACATTCACTCTTTTCTCCACTTCGTCCATGAAGTCCTCGGCGCTCTGGCCTTCGCGGAGTTTGATCCCGAATTTCGGGAAAGTTACCTTCTGGTCTGCCCAGTTGACAGTGTGGTGTACGAGCTCAGCAGGGGACCAACCATTTGAGATAGGCCAGACCCGGGCGGCGACGAATTCTTCGATAATGTCACGGCCGCCAAGTATTGTGCTGGCCAGGTAGAATGCATTCTCACAGTTCCTGATCCCCACGGCCCGTTGGTTGTATCTCCCTACATTCACCGCGGCGAGAGGTGCGATCGGGCACGACATCTTCGGCTCATCAACTTTCAAGTAAAACCAGTAAGATCTCCAATCATCCGTAAGGTTGGTCTTGCAAAGAAGGAGCGATCTGGATTCGAGTGATTCCTTGACGAGTGTTCTGGCGTCGCGTATTGAAGGTACAGCACGAGTGCTGACTGTGGTAGAACTGCCCATTGTCGCCCTTGACAACTTCGGGGATGATCACCAGCTCGTAGAACCGGGTGAAACCGTCGACGATTGGACTGCAGCCGAAGGTCTTCAAGATCCAGATAAACTTCGACACTTCGAGGAAGGATGTCGGAGTAAGTTGGTGGATCTTCACTGAAAATGCATCAAGAATCGCTGGCAGCACGGGGTCGCAAGGGAACCTCAATCCATAGATGAAGAAGTCCCGAAACACCACAATTTCTCCCTCCTTGGGAGTGGGAATCAGCTCATCAAGCGGGGCGCGCCCAGCGCCAGGGGAGAAGAATCCGGCCTTCTCGTACTCGCGAATCATGTTGCTTGTGACCTTCGATTCTCCGAAGGCGAGCGAAGGCGGCAGTGGGCCGGAGGTCCTTAACATGATGAGATCGTCGACACCGGCGTCTACATCCCCAACGTCTTCGCCACCATCAGATCCAACCTCCCCATCTTCGCGACTTCGGGAGCCGCTAGGCGAACCAGAATCTTCGGCCGGTGTAGAGCGATCTGCGCTTTCGGCAGCTGGGTCAAGTGGGAGACCGGCAGTGATGAGCTCTTCGGTAGTCATGGGCCTAGCTGTATTTTTAACGCGAGCCACCTAACCAACAATTACAAACATTCAGATAGGTAAGAGTAATGTTCGAGAATAATACTCGCGAAATCGCGACATCACTACACCAAAGTTTAACGAACTAACGAATCGACAAAGCAAAGATAAAGGAATACCTTAGAGGAGCGTGAACAAGACCTGAAGTTCGCAAGCTTTCTAGCACAAAGCCATATTCCGAGAAGAAAGAGAGATGTGCGAATTGTGAAAAGCTCGAGAGCAGTAAAAAAAATTTTAACAGCGCCAGCCCGCTATTTATAGGGCCGGGGAGGGGTAGTTCCGCGAAGTGCGCCTCGATTTAACCGCCTTTGGCTCCCCGGGCGACGCGTGTCCCCTCCGACGTTCCGAGGGTGACGTTTTTTACTAAATTTCCGAAAGGTTCGTGGAATCGGATCGTCGGAGTCAACCCGCTTCCCCGAGGGGCTAGTGTTGGGGAATTCAGAAAACCCGTCACCCTCGAAACGTTGAGCTTAACAAAGTTCTTAAAGTATGTTTTTCGGGGAGCGAGGGAATTCGCGATTCTCGGGAGCCTGGAACCTGTGAAGTCTCGAATTCGCGAATGTGCTGAGTTCGGGAATCTTGATTCGGCAAAGAGGCGGAGTCGCAAGCGTGCGGAAGCCCGGAATCTCATCTGACGATAGCCCGAACTTCGGAGAACTGCCGATTCGGGAATCTGATGAAGACCCTGTTCGGGGATCAGGCGCGTGAACATCCACGAACCAGCGGGGGAGTAAGGATCAATTCAGGAATCTGTCGAAGACCTAGTTCGGGAGTTTCGTGCGAAGATATTCACGAACCAGGGGAGAAGCAAAGTCAAAGTTGTAGTCCCAAAAAGTCCGGGTTTAGAGTGTGAACTAGTGGCAGATTTGTGAATATGTTAGGTAAAAAAGACAATCATGTATGCGTTCACACTGGGAATATTCTCTGAGGTTAGGGGTGTTATCGGTATGTAAAAGTCCCTTCATCTCCCTATAAAAGGGGGCGCAAGGGCACGTGTAAACAGATTCAGACTTCTTTGGAACTTGTGCTACTTGCAGAGAGAATCACAGTCTCTTTGTGCTCTAACATTGTACCTTAACGTGTTGAGAATTCATACTCGTGTTAGGGTAGTTATCCGAATTTTTCGGGTACCCCCAACAAGAAGAAAATCCTTAAGGCATTCATACCATGCTCTAGGAGCTTGCTTAAGCCCGTAGAGCGCCTTATGGAGCTTGTACACATGATTTGGAAATCTTGAGTCTTCAAAGCCCGGTGGTTGATCCACATACACTTCTTCTTGGAGAGGTCCATTCAAGAAAGCACTCTTCACATCCATTTGATGAAGCTTGAAATCATGATGAGTAGCATAGGCCAAAAGAATACGAATTGACTCGAGCCTTGCTACCGGTGCATAAGTCTCTCCAAAGTCCAAGCCTTCAACTTGTGTGTAACCCTTGCCAACAAGCCTTGCCTTGTTCTTCGTGACGACACCAAATTCATCTTGCTTGTTCCTAAAAACCCATTTGGTGCCGATCACATTTTGCTTGGGTCTTGGTACCAACTCCCAAACTTCATTCTCTTGAAGTTGTTCAATTCTTCCTCCATGGCAATAATCCAATCCGGATCCTCAAGAGCTTGTTCCACACTAAGAGGTTCCAAAGTGGAAACAAACGAGTAAAATGCACAAAAATTTGACAATCTAGATCGAGTTGTTACCCCTATTTGAATACTCCCAAAAATGTTGTCAACGGGATGATCTCGTTGAACCATTTGATGTACCCTTGGGTGTGGTTCTTGAGATTGACGTTGGATAGGTCCATCATCATCATCTTCAACTTGTGGTGTATCTTCTTGAGCTTCATCACTTAGTTCTCCCCTTGATCAAAGCCCCGTCCATGATCGTCACCATGAACTTGACTCTCATCTTTATGGACTTGAGAACTAGGTGGTTCCACTCTTGTTGATGATGATGGATCTTGAGTGCTTGTGTCATCCGGAGTTTGTGCTTGAATCTCCCGAGGCATCACTTCACCGGTCCCCATTCTAATGATGGATGTGCTTGGGGGCTCTTCATCATCTACAAGGTTTTCACTAACTTGCTCTCGTTGAGAGCCGTTGGATTCATCAAATTTCACGTCTACCGTGGTCTCAACACAACCGGTGGTTTTGTTGAAAACACGATAGGCATGCTCGTTAGTTCCATAACCAAGTAGAAAACCTTCATCAACCTTGGATGCAAACTTTGAGGCTTTGGATTTCTTGTTAAGTATGAAACACTTACACCCAAAGACTCTAAAGTAATGCACACTAGGCTTCTTACCGGTGATGATTTCGTAGGGAGTCTTGTTCAAGTACTTGTGGAGGTAGAGTCGGTTGGCGGCATGGCATGCGGTGTTGATGGCCTCCGCCCAAAATGAGTCCGGAGTCTTGTACTCATCAAGCATTGTCCTTGCCGCTTCTATCAATGTACGGTTCTTCCTCTCAATGATGCCATTTTGTTGAGGTGTATATGGAGCGGAGAGTTCATGCTTGATGCCTTCTTCATCTAGGAATTCTTCAACTTGTGTGTTCTAAACTCCGAGCCGTTGTCACTTTTTATGTTCTTGACCTTGAGCTCGAACTCATTTTGAACCCTTCTAATGAACTTCTTCACAATTCCCTTCGCCTCACTTTTATCTTGCAAAAAGAATACCCAAGTGAAACGGGAAAAGTCATCAACAATTACTAAACCATATTTGTTACCACCGATGCTTATGTAGGCAATTGGTCCGAATAAATCCATGTGTAGAAGCTTCAATGGTCTTGATGAGGATAGAATATTCTTGGCGGGATGATGAGCTCCAACTTGCTTCCCGGCTTGACATGCGCTACACAACCTATATTTCTCAAAAACAACATTTGTTAGTCCTAGGATGTGCTCGTCCTTTTGAAGTTTGGCCAAGTTCCTCATGCCAACATGGGCTAGTCGGTGATGCCAAAGCCAACCCAAGTCGGATTTTGCCACTAAGCAAGCTTTAGGATCCACCTTTACTTTTGTGAAATCCACATAGTAAAGCTTTCCCCGTAAATGACCCGCAAAGACAATAGAGGAATCCTCCCTTCTAGAGACGGTCACACCCTCATGAGTAAAGAGACAATTGTAGCCTTTCTCACAAAGTTGTGAAACCGACAACAAGTTGTACCCCAACCCTTGAACATGATAAACATCTTCAATTGAATTTGTTGTTGAGATAGCAATTTTACCTAAACCAATGACATCCCCTTGACCATTGTCTCCATAGATGATAGTTTCCGTAGGGTTGTCATAACGATCAAGGGATGCAAACAAGCCTTCATCTCCGGTCATATGATTAGTGGCACCACTATCAATCAACCATGCGCTTCCACCGGAGGAGTAGGCCTACAAAACAAGTTTAAGCTCTTGGTTTAGGTACCCAAAAGGATTTGGGTCCTTGGAGGTTAGATGCATAAACTTTTGGAACCCACACACTCTTTCTCATGGCCTTCATGGCATAGGCCCCAACATACTTGACGACCATTTTACCATTATGGTCCAAGGTTACAATGTAATCACAAGTATAGTTGGGTGTGGATTTGTGCTCAACCACATTCTTCGATGCCTTAGGTGGGGTGTTACTCCCACCAATTCCCTTTGTGGTTTGCACTATCTTTGGAACTTCCTTGGTTGTGGTAGATGTGGTGACTCCATGGGCAATATCCATTATCGTGTTGAGGTAGCCTCCCTTGTTCCATAAGGGGATCTCATGCCCTTTCACCGTCACTCTACCATTGGCCTTGTTGTTCTTGCGGTGTCCAAGTCCTTGCTTGTCCACTAACTTGGGTATGGACTTGGCACTAATGTTGCCTTGTGTAAACAACATGTTCAATCGGGCAATTTCCTTGTCCTTGCTCTTAATTTTCTCTTCAAGCCTTGCATGGTTAGTCTTGATAGCATTCATATCAATGTTAGAGCAAGAAGAGCAAGTTTTGCTAGTGGAGGCACTAGAGTCCAATCTTGCCGATGGAGTGGCTTTGGTGCTTTCCCAAAGACTACTAAAGTTAGCTTCAAGAGATTTGTACTTCTCCGTCAAGCATGAGAAGCTTGATTGAAGCTCACTATGAGTAGCCTTTAGGGAAGCTAAAGATTCATTTGCCAAGGTGTAATCCTTTGACATCCTCTTATTAGAATCATTGATCAAGGACAAGCCCATGGTCAACTTTTCAACCTTAGCCTTCTCTTCGGCAAGAGATTTTTCTAGAGCAAGGTTTCTTTCTTTTTCAACGATAAGCAAGTCTTCTTTCTCATGAAGAATCTCCTTCTTTTTCTCTAGTTTGTCCAAAAGCCTTTTAATTTCCTTGTGGCCATTTTTACCAAATTTCTTTATCATGTTGTTCTCTATTTCCTTTTCCTCATCTATGTTTTCTATGTCACTATAGAAGTGGATGAAGAGGATGTTCGAGAGGATGAGACGGAAGATTCTTGTACCTTGCTCCCCCTTGCCATAAGGCAAAAATGAGAGTGGTCTTCATCATCGGAGAGGTTGTTGAAGAGGCGTGGTGAAGATGAGCCTTGTGCCATGGCAATTGTTGCCATCCCTTGCTTCTTTGGTTCTTCATCTTCATCACTTGAGTCTCATTGTTGACCCACGTGTGCACGCCCTTGGTACTTGTTCTTGTACTCCTTGCTCCTCTCCTTGAACCTCTTTTCTTCCTCATTCTTGTTCTTGAGGCACTCGGCAATGAAGTGTCCATACTCTCCACACTCATAACACTTCCTTTGTGACTTCTTCCTTCTATCATCTCCACCTTTTCTTGAGTTTCTTGACTTCAAGAATTTCTTGTATTTCTTTATAGCAAAGGCGGTTTCTTCATCCGTGCTTTCTTCATCGCTAGTGTCCTCCTTTTTGCTCTTGGAGGGCTTGGGCTTCTCTTCAACTACTTCACTAGAGCTAGCTTTGAGAGCTAGACTCTTGCCCATCTTCAAGGTTAGAGACTTCTCCACATCTTGGTCAACAAGTTCTTGATGCAATATTTCTCCAAGGAGTTGAGTGGGAGTCATCGTTGGATATCTTGAATCTCTTCTTATCATTTGTGTCAAGTTCTTGTCCTTGGGGGCAAAAGCTCTTAGCAACTTCTTTGTGACCTTTGAGTCATCCCAATCTTTACTTTCGATAGCTCTAATGTCCGAGACAAGTACCATGAGCCTATCATACATTTCTTGTACGGTCTCTCCATCCTTCATGAAGAAAAGCTCAAGTTCTCCGTTGATTAGGTCCATCTTCCCTTGTCTCACATGCTCGGTTCCCTCATGTTCTTCCTTGAGTGTATCCCAAATTACCTTGGCAATTTGGATGTTGCGCACCTTGTTGAACTCTTGTGCACACAAGGATCCCGTGATGACTCTTGTGGCTTGCACATTGCGGTGAAGGTCTTGCTCATGTTCAATAGTGAGGGCTTCTCCTTCGGCGGGAATTGTCACACCTACAACCATAATCTTCCAAAGAGAAGGGTGAAGCCCGTAAAGATGCATTTGCATATCATAAGCCCATTTGGGATAGTCCTTCCCATCGAAATGAGGAGGCTTTCCCAAATGCACGGAATAAAATTTGTCGTTAGAGTTGTTGCCCGGGATTTGCCCGAAGTTGTGGGGCACTTCGTAGAAGCCGGAGTGAGAGTACTTGGCTTGCTCCTTCTTGATCATCTTCTTGAGGAGCTTCTTTGCCATCTTCTTGGCCTTCTTCTTCTTCTTGACCTTTCTTCTCTTCTTTGCCGCCTTCTTTGCCGCATGATCATCGTCCTTCACATCCTCATCACTTGAGTCGGAATCCGAGTCGGAGTCGGAATCCGATGATGAGTCGTTGGAGCTATCAATGTTGGATGGTGTACGGCTTGGGGCCCTGCAGACGAGGTCGCCGACTTGAGCTGCCTTGAGCTCTCTCTCTTGAGCTTCTTTTGCGGCAATTTCTTCGGCGGTTGGGTTGCTTCCAATCCCCGACATCTTGACCCCTTAGCGGTTAAGCCTAAATCAAGGGATTAGGCTCTGATACCAATTGAAAGGACCTTGTGATGCCTAGAGGGGGGTGAATAGGATCACTTCAAATTTCTGAAACAAAAGCAGCGGTTTAAACCTCCTGTCTGTACTACCGACGTGGTGCCGGTTCTACCGACGGGGTCGGTACTACCGGTACCAGGTCGGTACTACCGACAGGGCAGAGTGACTTAAAACGAAATTTGAATTCTGCAGGGTTTCTAGCAATTCTACTTGAATCAAAGTCTTAGTTTAGAGGTTAAGAACCACCTGCAATCACAGAGATGAGTAGGATAGCAACCAATTGATAGATCGGGCTAAAACAAGTTCTAGGGTTCGTTAGAAACAAAGAATTCAAGCAAGAAAAAGGAGACACAGGATTTAATCCGAAGTTCACACCCACAAAGGATGCTACGTCTCCGATGAGGAACCCACAAAGGGAGGGCTATCACCAAGAGCCTCTTTTCCTCTTCCAACCCCCAAAAAGGAAGATTGGTGCTCACTAAGAATTCTCCACCAAGGAGAGGGCAATACAAACGATCCCGGGTGCACCACACAAAGAGGGCACTCACGGGTGACGCCTAACCGTCTAGAAGCAAGCTTCAAGAGTAACAAATGCAAATCAAAAACCCGGAGATGCTTCAAGTGCTCTTGAGAAGGAGAAAGACGATGGGGCTCTCAAAGCTTGTGCACACTTCACTAGAATTCACCTCTCTACTCAAACCCTAGCTCAAGGAAACCAAGGATTAGCTCAAGAGGAGAGGGGAGAGGTGGAGTGAATGCTCAAGGAAGTGTTTGTCTCGTGGTTGGTCAGCAATGAGTGAGGAGGGAGAAGGGGGCTTAAATACCCAGGGCCAAAAACTAGCCGTTACTATGCAGAATCGTGTAACCCCGGTACTACCGACATGGCGTCGGTACTACCGAGGGGGGGGGGGTTCAGAACCCAAATAGTACGGCTCATCGGTAGTACCGACACAGGGTCGGTAGTACCGACCCCCTGGCTAAAACTCGCCAGTGAAGCCATATCGGTATACCGGCCCTACGCCGGTACTACCGAGGGGTGATCGCCGGTAGTACCAACGTGGCGTCGGTACAACCGACCCAGGCTGAGAATTTGGGAAAAGAAAAGCATTTGTGCACGTGCCAACTCTCGACTCTTCTCACTCACTTGGATTACCTTCTAGAGCACTTTTAGCATCTCTTGGCTATAGATTTGCATCCCCCTTTATAGTACGGTGTTTCCTATACTCAAATTCAAAAGTAAAATGAAATAAAGCCTTAATTCGAGTTGAAAGCAACGATTTGAAATTGGGGGCCTTCCTTTGATTAACCATATTAGTTTCATTCATTTAAGACCTGCACACATCTTGACAAAGCATTAAATACCACAAATCGTGCTTGTCATTATCACAAAAATAATTAGAGGCCAAGATGCACTTTCAGCCTGCGCTCGCCTCCCCTTCGTCCGCGGACGCTGACAGATAGACTGTAACACCCTAAAATTCCATCACTAAATTAACTTAGCAACAAGTGGCTAGATTTAATTTCTTTAAGGACATAAATAAATTACCAAACAAATTGGCTTTTAAATATTTAAACATCACTAAAATAATTTAGAAATAATAAGTGTTTGTGCATCATGATTCGAATGCATGGATTTCTGTTTGATTGAAGTTTGAAAGTTTGAAAAACGAATTTGAAAAGAATTTAAAAGAAAAAGAAAAAAAAACTTCCTTTCCCCTCTCTCCCTTCTTTTCCAGCTGGCCCAATTCCCTTCCCCCTCCCTCTTTTCTTTTTCAGCCCGCAAACCTTCCCAGGCCAGCGGCCTTTTTCCGCGCGCGCTGGCAGCCCGCAGCGGCCCAGTACCGCGCCTCCCTTTTTTCGTTTTGCGCCAGAGGCTGACAGGTGGGGCCCCGCGGTCAGGATCTCCTCCCACCTCCAGCCGCGGGATGGCCGCACCCCTCTTCAAGCCGCCGGCTGTTACCGGCCGGGTCCGTCGCTCCCCCGCCATCAAACCCCCTTAATCGAGTGCAGTGATGCCCCTCCTTCATTCCCCCCCTTAAAACGGCCGTTACCCCCCCTTTAACCCCTCCCCTCTTCACTCTCCTCCAAGGTCGGCCATTAATGGCCATGGCCGCCGGAGAACCGCCTCCCGGAGCCACCCGAGCCTATTTAAGCAACCCCAGGGCTCCTCCGCATTCCCCCTTCGCTCAATTCCAAGCTCACACGCCTCCCCGTGCCCTAGCCGCCTTTGCCACTGAGTTGGAGCGCCGGCCGCCGCACCATTGCCGCCACCCGAGCTCCTCTGTCGTCGGTGAAGCCTCTTAAACCCTTCCTTTCACTTCCTCTTCGTGTTTGTGATCTCACACGTGCATCAATTTGAAACTGCAGGGTCCCTAGCGCCCATTTCGCTCGTCGCCACCCATCGGAGCCGGCCGCCGGCGTTGATCTCCGCCGCCGCCGCCTCTTTCATCGATTCCTCGCCCACCGAAGCTCCTACACGATGTAAGGATCATTTCCCCGCCCTCCGTTTCGCTTAAACCGAACCGTAGGGTACACCGCCACACACCGGCCGCCGGCGACCCGCCCCCCTTGCGGTGCTAGCCACCACGGCCGCCGGAGCCGCCTTCCTAGCCACCTGAGAAGCCTACCCGTCGCCCCAGCTTCGCGTAGAGCCATTTCCCGTCAAAAACCGTGGCCCCTAGATCCTATTAGCGATCGCCGGCGAACATCCGGCGAGGTTCCGGCCGGGCGCCGCCGTCAGACGCACGCATGCAACCGCACCCGTAGATCGCAGCGAGCGGCCGAGATTAAAAGGGATGAAACCCCCCTGCCTTGGTCCACCGTGGACCAGTGGACTTGGTCCACGGCGCCGGTCTACGACCGCGCCCGCCGCCCGATCAGAGATTGACGGCGCAGATCGCGCCCAGCCCGGTCCACGCAGTGGCCGCCGGCTATTTTGTGGAAACCCCACTGAATTCTTTAATATATTATCCGAACCCTTCCACCTTTAAAAGATCCTCGCATTTAGGTCATGTTTTTATTGTTTTGACCCCTGTCTTATTAGAAAATCCTACCCGAGGTCCAGAGCACTCTTTTAATGATTTAAACCTTCTGTTTTTAAGTATAATTACGTTTTAGCCCCTGTTTTCTTGCTGTTAGGTCCCTGTAAAGTCTAGTTTATCGCAGATTAGTCCTTATACCTTGTTTTTAGCATATCTTCTCCGTTATAGCTCCGTTTTTAGCGTTCTAGCAGTCCTTGCGATCATCTCAGTGAGCCCGTCGCTTTAGTAGCATGTTTTCAGTCTTTAGGATTGATTGGTGATCTGTTTTATTTATTGTATGCTTTATGTGTGAATCGTAGATATCGTGCCTGTTTCAACAGAGCCACCTCTCGGGGACGATCAGGTGCAGTTGTTTGAGGAGGAGGAAGTTTTTGCTGTAGCTGAAGAAGGCAAGTGGTCTTCTCCCCTTGCATGTCTATTTTTGTCCTATATAACTGCATTATAATTAAAGTTTACTTTTATGATATCATTGCATTAATTTGACGGGAAAACCTTTTTAAGGACTTACCTAGATCTTTTACCCTGATCCTTGGCTTAGCCCCTTTTAAATAATGTTTTGGGTAGAAATCGCTAGTTGCTCAACATAGGTTGGATAAATGGGTCTTTTATGGAAATGATATATGTTTAATAGTTAATGTTTTGGGTAATGCAAGAACACTTGATTTAATCGGAACATGGAGAACCATCCAAGAAAACATGCGCAACCACAGTGTTACATGGCTCTGACCTTAGCCGAATAATTAGGTGTGTGATCGTACTAGTGGCCCTTTTCCGAAAGGAGCGGAGGGGGATCCGGGTTGCAGGGGTATAGCCCGGTCCTTTTGGGGTAGTAGCCTTTGCTAAGGTACTGACCACTAGGGAGGGTTATGGTCCGCCCTGATCTGTAACTATGCGGGTCGTTAGTCTTTTGCATGCCTTTGTAAAGGCTTCGTAGCGTCCCTATGCAATCACACCTCGGAAGTGTGGTATGGTGCTTGTTGGGGAATTCAGTAAAACTCGTCACCCTCGAAACGTTGAGTTTAACAAAGTTCTTGAAGCATGTTTTTCAGGTGCAGGGAATTCGCGATTGTTGGAATCCTGGAACCTGTGAAGCCTCGAATTCGCGAATATGCAAAGTTCGGGAATCTTGAATCGGTGAAGAAGTGGAGTCACGAACATGCGGAAGCCCGGAATCTCGAACTGTCGATGACCCAAACTTCGGAGAACGGCCGATTCGAGAACCTGTCAAGGACTGAGTTCAGGAGTCAGGCGCGTGGGCGTGCGCGAACTAGCAGAGAAGCGAAGACCAATTCGGGAAACTGCTGAAGACCATGTTCGGGAGTTTCACGCGAAGACATTCACGAACCGGGGGAGAAGCAAAGTCAAAGTTGTTGTCCCAAAAAGTTCGGGTTTAGAGTGTGAACTAGTGGCAGATTTGTAAATATGTTGGATGAAAAAGACAATCCTGTATGCGTTCACACTAGGAATATTCACGTACGCTAAGGGTGTTATCGGTATGTAAAAGTCCCTACGTCTCCCTATAAAAGGGGGTGCAAGGGCACGTGTAAACAGGGGCAGACTTTTTGGAACTTGTGCTACTTGCAGAGGGAATCACAGTCTCTTTGCGCTCTGACTTTGTACTTGAACGTGTTAAGAACTCTGACTTGTGTTAGGGCGGTCATCCGAACTTTTCGGGTAACCCCCCAACATTGGCGCCCACCGTGGGGCAGCCGAAAAGAAACTCACTATGCCACCTCAGAAGAAATCCAAGAGGAATGTTCCAGCACAGGCAAACCGAGACGATCACCATCCTGCCCAAGGGAACGAAACCTCGTTTGTTCCTGAATTCCCCAACAGTGCTTGGCCAACATCACATGGTTGGGTTTAAAGTTCTTCGGAGCTTTTACGTGAACTGTGGGTAAAGTGTGCAAACCTCTGCAGAGTGTAAAACTGATCGATCAGCCGTGCTCACGGTCATGAGCGGCTTGGACCCTCACATGATTAATAAACTTAAAGATGAGATAAATTGTGGTTGGTGAAGCTCGATGAGCTTGGGCTGTTTTGTATTTAAGTTTTTCTTAAGTGGGATGGTACGAACTTACACATAGTAATTAGGTGTTCTTTAATTAAAACTTGACCAACATTAAAATACTAACCGCTGCAAAACTTTAGCCTATCCTTGATAGCCTTGCATTTTCCCCCACTTGCTGAGATCCAACCATAAGAGTGCTCAGCCTTGCTTATCGCTGTTCAGAGGAAAATTTTGGAGGAGAATTCTACGACGACTATGATGAGATTTGAGGCTTGCGGACCCCCAGTCAAGTGCCTGTGGGAGCGGAAGACGAGGACTCGACGAGTAGTTATCGTTTTCCGTTGTTAGAGACCTTCGAGTGTCCCGCATGAGTGTAATAAGTGGTTAAACTCTGAAATACGCTTTAATACTGTTTATGATATTTCACTCATTTTCGTCTATCATATGTGTGTGAACTGATCCTGGCGCACATATGAGATGCACTTGGTTCCTCTTCGGAAATCAGGTGTGACAGAGTGGTATCAGAGCAGTGTTGACTGTAGGAACGCAACCTTAGTTAGAAATGGACGAAAATTAAGGATTCATGTTCGAGATCATTCTATCATCTTTCAAAACCACTTTATTTTCGCATAAAAATCTAATTTGTTCTTGTTCTTTTTGTTGAAAATTGCATCATTTTGATTTCCTCTATGCTGAGTTCACTTTCTCTTAACAGATGGCCAGAACTCGTCAGACTGCCCGCAAGAGCACCGGTGGTCGCCTTCCTTCGGGGCAGTTGGCTCCTCGCTACCCAGCAATCCAGGTGGAGGCACAGCTGGAAGAGATGCAGCAGGAGGTTGGAGACTATCCGGTATAGTTGCAGCCGGAGGCAGTGGAGCAGGGATATCAGGCGGTGCAGCACCAGGAAAATATTGAGGAAGATCCAGAGGAGATCGTGTTTGAGGATGATGAGGCAGAGGAACATCCACAGCTATATGATGGAGTTTTTTTGGAGGTTGATGCCGATGGAGACATAGTAATCCCACCAGAGGTTGAAGCTGTGCCAGAACCAGATGTGGTAGGGGAAGAAGAGCTTGAACAAAATGCTGCAGGTAATGATCCGGATGATTCCGGAGATGATTCTAGTAGTAGTGAAGATAGTTCCAGTGAGAAAGATGAAAATGAGGATGAAGGTGAAGAAGAAGAAGATGTGGACATAGAAGGACTGGAGGATGACAACAGCGCTGTAGGCAATGGAGAGGACAACAATAATAATCAGAATGGTGGCAACGACAATAACAATGAGAATGGAGACGAGCAGGGTGATGAGCATAGGTATCATAGAGCTGAGTATCATGAGCACACCTATGTTGGCCCAGACAGTCCGTTTTGTGAGCTATTGGAGGAACTGTTGCAGGAAATAGAGCATGCGGTGAGACCCTTGTACATCACCAGGCACTATGTAGAGCCTGGAATGAGGGATTACTACACTACAGAGGTCCACATCAGGGTTATCACGGCACAGGCAGGTAGATGGAGGACCCGTACAATCCACCCCAGCACAGCACATTTTGCTTCAGAAGCTGCTGCTATCAACGATGCCGCTAGAATAGCACTATGGTCTATCAGCAACACATTCCGTGATCGCATAGAAGGCACAGACTTCCGGTTTGTTCCCAGCAGAGTCAGTGGTACAGAAAACACTGTGGTACCCATGGGGGACTTCCGAGATAGCCGTGTTGATATACTTGCTAGAGTGACTGCAGCTCTTAACACAGATTTGGAGGGAGCAACAACAGAGTTGGACAGGACACATCGGGAGCTACAGAATGCACAAGCAAGAATAACTCAGCTAGAAGCCCAGCTGGCAGGACAGCAACCGCCCGAGGAAGCAGAAGCATCTTGTCCTTCCCGTTCGCCTCCATGCAAAAGACTTCGTTACGGCACTCCAGCAGCGACCACTAGTCTTCAGTGGAATAGGAACTAGGATATCCACCCTCCTTTTGTTTTTTCGGTAGACGTTCCTGCGAGGACGAACGATTGTAATAAGTTGTTGATTGAACCATGTTTGATTTGGATCTTTGTGTGAATGAGTTGTATTGTGGAGTGATGGCCACAAATGCAACAAGAAAAATCTCGTTAAGTTAATGGTTAGTTGGGGTTCAATTCTAAGTTGTCTTCTACCTTACTTATCATACCAAATCAATCATACAAAATCTGTTCGCGCACTTCCTTGACAGCACAGTAATGGTTTAATCATAACTCAAGCTACAGAACTCCGATTGACATAAATCCAGTTGGGTTGGTTCACAAATTTTGTGGATCAACCTCTGTCCAAAATTCAGCACTATAGGATTAATATACAGAGAGTTATAAATAGAACAATGGGGCTAACAGAATCTGTAAAACCATGCCAACACAGCTGCGGTGTTCGAATTTTATCTCAAGTTGTGGATCTACAAATGAGATAAAACCAGTGGGGTTAGTTTCATAAATATGTTTTACACGGCCTGGCAAAAGTTTATAATTTTTGGGAAAGGACACTATGAGTTACAACTGTTTTACCAAGATCAACCGAATCTGTCACAGAAAAGAAATCATGCTGATTCCTTAATTCAACCTTACTTCTTTATACATCAGTTCGATATTCTTATCTGAAATATCTTTCTCTAACAATCAGATGGTAAACACCAGGTCAGGAGGAGGATAGGACGTTCCACCAGTTGTTCGGGCACATATAGCCAACCAGCAGAACCCGGTGCCACCTCCCCCACCCAATCCCGCAATGGATCCCGCTACCCAGCAATTCTTCGCTGCCCACATGCAGCTGATTCAAAATCTCACCGCCGCAGTACAGAACCTACAAGCCCAGCAAAATCAGCCACAGGCACCACCACCACCACCACCTGCTCCGAGAGACAAGCATAAGGAGTTCATGAGCCACCACCCTCCCACCTACTCCCACTCAACCGATCCGCTGGACACTGATGATTGATTGAAAACCGTTACCAAAAAGTTGGAGAGAGCTCAGTGTAATGACCGAGAAATGGTCCTTTATGCTTCTGGATGCTTGGAAGGGCTAGCATCGGATTGGTGGGATGCTTATACAGCCGCTCATCCTGCACCCAACACCATTACATGGCAACAGTTCAGAGATGCTTTCCGCGCACACCACATCCCTGATGGGGTACTGAAGCTGAAGCAGAGAGAGTTCCTTGCTCTGAAACAGGGCAATATGTCTGTAAATGAATACCTCGACAAATTTACTCAGTTGTCTCGCTACGCTCCAGACGAGGTCAACACAGACCCGAAAAGGCAAGAACGCTTCCTTGATGGATTGATAGGACCACTGAATTATCAGCTCCAGAGCCATACCTTTCCAGATTTTGCCACTCTGTTAAACAAGGCAATTGGCTTAGAGAACAAACGCAGAGAGCTTGGGGAGCAGAAGCGTAAGTTTCAATCCCAGGGACAGTCCAGCAGCCATACCCGTCCACGCTACAGCTACCAACAGAATACACCATTCCGCTCTGGAGGACATGGTGGAAAGCACCCACAGAACATGCAGCTGCAGCGTTCTTTCCAGCAGCCCCAACGATTCAACCCGCAAACTCCTCGCACTCCAAACTTCCAGCAGAACCGCCCAACTCTTACACCAGGTGCACCGGCAAGGAACACCACTCCTGTGCCGCCTAATGGATGCTTCAAGTGTGGCGAGTTGGGACATTATGCTAATAACTGTCCTAAACGTGGAATGCAGACTCCCCAGAGGAGTAATGTTTAGAAAGTTGGACAGTCATCAACTCCAGCGCGCCCCAGAAATGCAGGCACTCCAGGCAACAAAGCACAACAGAACTATGTGTGCAGCAAGGTGCACAACATGACTGTGGAGCAGGCGCAGGACGCTTCTGGGGTTGTGCTTGGTACGTTCCCTATCGACTCTGTACCTGCTACAGTACTATTTGATTTGGGAGCAACGCATTCATTTATTACCGATCAGTTCGTAGCAAAGCATAATATGCCTGTGAGTCCAATGAAGAAACCGTTGCTTGTTAGTTCACCGGGCGGTGATATGAAAGCCAGTCATCTGTGCCCACAAGTAAACCTTAAAATTATGGGGGTAGACTTTCCATCCAATCTGGTACTCCTAAAATCTTGGGGCATAGATGTGATCTTAGGGATGGACTGGTTAAGAAAGTATGATGGAGTTATCCAGTGTCGGGAGAAGTCAGTTCACTTGACTAGTCCACAAGGGGACAGACTAGAATTTATTGCAACACCGTCACCTACTGGAAAGGAGATAGTGAATTCAATAAAAGGAAAAGTTCTGGAGGACATTAAAGTGGTGAATGAGTACCCGGATGTGTTTCCTGATGACCTACCAGGTATGCCACCTGACCGAGACATTGAATTCAGTATTGAACTCTTACACGGTGCTTCGCTCCTATATCTAAAAGACCGTATAGAATGGATGTTAAGGATTTGGCAGAATTAAAGAAACAAATAGAGGAATTGTTAAGTAAAGGGTTTATCCGTCCTAGTTCATCACCATGGGGAGCCCCCACACTCTTCGTAGATAAAAAGGATGGATCTAGGAGGATGTGTGTAGACTATCGATCTCTCAATGAGGTCACTATCAAAAATAAATATCCTTTACCCCGGATCGAGGACCTGTTCGATCAGATGAGAGGAGCGAAAGTTTTCTCTAAGATAGATCTGCGATCTGGCTACCATCAGTTGAAGATTCGTATGGAGGATATTCCTAAAATAGCTTTCACATCAAGATATGGTCTCTATGAGTTTACAGTGATGTCTTTTGGATTGCCCAACGCTCCAGCCTACTTTATGTATCTGATGAACAAGGTTTTCATGGAATATCTTGATAGATTTGTGGTAGTATTTATAGATGACATCTTAGTATTTTCTCAGAATGAAGTGGAACATGAGGAGCACTTGAGATTGGTATTGCAGAAACTTCGAGAACATCAGTTATATGCCAAATTCAGCAAGTGTGATTTTTGGTTGAATGAGGTCTCTTTTCTTGGGCACATTATCACTGACGGAGGAATTGCTGTGGACCCGAGTAAAGTTCAGAATGTGCTAAATTGGAATCCACCTAAAAATGTACTAGAGATCAGGAGTTTTCTTGGTTTGGCAGGCTACTACCGACGGTTCATAGAGGGATTCTCGAGGATCGTAAAACCTCTCACGTCTTTGTTGGAGAAGGGAAAGGAGTTTAAGTGGGATGATAGGTGCCAAACTAGCTTTGAAGAATTGAAGAAGAAACTGACCACCGCACCAGTACTGATAATGCCAGATATACATAAAGGGTTTGATGTGTATTGTGATGCATCACGACAAGGTCTTGGTTGTGTGCTTATGCAAGAAGGAAAAGTGGTAGCATATGCTTCTAGGCAACTAAGGAAGCATGAACAAAACTACCCTACTCATGATCTAGAGTTAGCAGCTATAGTGCACGCACTGAAGATTTAGAGACACTATATGATTGGAAATAAGTGTCAGATATTCACGGACCACAAAAGCCTAAAGTACATCTTCACTCAAAGAGATCTCAATCTCAGACAGCGTATGTGGTTAGAGCTGATTAAGGACTACGATTTGGATATACAGTATCATCCAGGAAAGGCCAATGTTGTGGCAGATGCTTTGAGTCGTAAGAGTCAAGCAAACATGTTAGTAGCTCGATCCCCAGGAACTGTGTTGGGAAATGGCACGACTCAATCTAGGGATAGCTGCACAGAGTGAAAGTATGACCTTAGAAATTGAGTCAACTCTTGAACAAGAGATTAGAAAAGGGCAATTGGATGACGAAAAGATTAAGGGATATAAGAAGTTGATTGAACTAGGCAAAGTTCCGGAATTCAGAGAGGATGAACAGGGAACTATTTGGTTTAAGAACAGGATTTGTGTACCGGAAATCAAACATCTTCGTGAGTCTATATTGAAAGAAGCACACGATTCAGCACTCTCTATACATCCAGGAAGTACCAAAATGTACCAAGATTTAAAGCAGAAATATTGGTGGTACGGTATGAAGAAAGATGCTGCAGCTCATGTGGCACTGTGTGATGTATGTCAAAGAGTAAAAGCGGAGCATCAAAGACCAACAGGGTTACTGCAACCATTGCAAGTACCTGAATGGAAGTGGGAAGAGATTGGTATGGATTTTATAGTGGGATTACCACGTACACGTGATGGATACAATTCGATATGGGTAATAGTGGACAAATTAACCAAAGTTGCACATTTCATACCAGTAAAGACCACCTACTCAGGAACAAAGTTGGCAGAACTATACATATCAAAGATAGTATGTTTGCATGGGGTTCCAAAGAAGATAGTTTCAGGATCGGGCCACTAGTTTCACGTCTCGATTCGGGCGAAACTACATGAGTCTATGGATACAAAGTTAAATTTCAGCTCAGCATATCATCCACAGACAAATGGTCAGACTGAAAGGACAAATCAAATCTTAGAGGATATGTTAAGGGCATGTGCATTAAAACATGGTGGAAGTTGGGATAAAAGTTTGCCATACGCGGAGTTTGCATACAACAATAGTTATCAGAGTAGTCTCAAGATGGCACCGTTTGAAGCACTGTATGGAAGGAAGTGCAGGACACCATTGTTCTGGAACCAGACAGGGGAGAGTCAACTCTTTGGTCCAGAGATAATAAAGGAAGCTGAAAGACAAGTTGAGATAATTTGAGAAAATCTCAAGATTGCTCAATCTAGGCAAAAGAGTTATGTAGACCCTAAGAGAAGAGAAGTGGTATTTGAAGTCGGAGACTATGCATATCTTAGAGTGTCACCTATCTGAGGTCTTCGAAGGTTTAATATTAGAGGGAAGTTATCACCCCTCTTTATCGGACCTTTTCAAGTCTTGGAAAGACGGGGCGAAGTAGCTTATCGGTTGGAGTTACCTGAACGCTTGGCCGGTGTTCATGATGTGTTCCATGTGTCGCAATTGAAAAAGTGTTCAAGTGAGGTCAGGGTAGAGCATCTACCATTGGAAGAACTTGAGGTAAAGGATGATCTAACATACAAGGAACACCCTGTCAAGATCTTGGATACCTCGGAAAGGGCTACCCGCAGCAAGGTCATTAGGATGTGCAAGGTGCAATGGAGTCACCATTCAGAGGATGAGGCTACTTGGGAAAGAGAGGACGAGCTTAAGGAAGAATTCCCTCAGTTGTTCTCTAATCTTCCTGAATCTCGGGACGAGATTCTCTTTAAGGGGGTAGGATTTGAAACACCCTAAAATTCCATCACTAAATTAACTTAGCAACAAGTGGCTAGATTTAATTTCTTTAAGGAAATAAATAAACTATCAAACAAATTGGCTTTTAAATATTTGAACATCACTAAAATAATTTAGAAATAATAAGTGTTTGTGCATCATGATTCGAATGCATGGATTTCTGTTTGATTGAAGTTTGAAAGTTTGAAAAACGAAATTGAAAAGAATTTAAAAGAAAAAGAAAAAACCTTCCTTTCCCCTCTCTCCCTTCTTTTCCAGCTGGCCCAATTCCCTTCCCCCTCCCTCTTTTCTTTTTCAGCCCGCAAACCTCCCCAGGCCAGCGGCCTTTTTCCGCGCGCGCTGGCAGCCCGCAGCGGCCCAGCTTTGCCCTCCCGCCGGCCCAGTACCGCGCCTCCCTTTTTTCTTTTTGTGCCAGAGGCTGACAGGTGGGGCCCAGCGGTCAGGATCTCCTCCCACCTCCAGCCGCGGGATGGCCGCACCCCTCTTCAAGCCGCCGGCCGTTACCGGCCGGGTCCGTCGCTCCCCCGCCATCAAACCCCCTTAATCGAGTGCAGTGATGCCCCTCCTTCATTTTCCCCCCTTAAAACAGCCGTTACCCCCCTTTAACCCCCTCCCCTCTTCACTCACCTTCAAGGCCGGCCATTAATGGCCATGGCCGCCGGGGAACCGCCTCCCGGAGCCACCCGAGCCTATTTAAGCAACCCCAGGGCTCCTCCGCATTCCCCCTTCGCTCAATTCCAAGCTCACACGCCTCCCCGTGCCCTAGCCGCCTTTGCCACTGAGTTGGAGCGCCGGCCGCCGCACCATTGCCGCCGCCCGAGCTCCTCTGTCGTCGGTGATGCCTCTTAAACCCTTCCTTTCACTTCCTCTTCGTGTTTGTGATCTCACACGTGCATCAATTTGAAACCGCAGGGTCCCTAGCGCCCATTTCGCTCGTCGCCATCGCCACCCATCGGAGCCGGCCGCCGGCGTTGATCTCCGCCGCCGCCGCCTCTTTCATCGATTCCTCGCCCAACGAAGCTCCTACACGCTGTAAGGATCATTTCCCCGCCCTCCTTTTTGCTTAAACCGAACCGTAGGGTACACCGCCACACACCGGCCGCCGGCGACCCGCCCCCCTTGCGGTGCTAGCCACCACGGCCGCCGGAGCCGCCTTCCTAGCCACCTGAGAAGCCTACCCGTCGCCCCAGCTTCGCGTAGAGCCATTTCCCGTCCAAAACCGTGGCCCCTAGCTCCTATTAGCGATCGCCGGCGAACCTCCGGCGAGGTTCCGGCCGGGCGCCGCCATCAAGCGCACGCATGCAACCGCAGCCGTAGATCGCAGCGAGCGGCCGAGATTAAAAGGGATGAAACCCCCTGCCTTGGTCCACCGTGGACCAGTGGACTTGGTCCACGGCGCCGGTCTACGACCGCGCCCGCCGCCCGATCAGAGATTGACAGCGCAGATCGCGCCCAACCCGATCCACGCAGTGGCCGCCGGCTATTTTGTGGAAAACCCCCTGAATTCTTTAATATCTTATCCGAACCCTTCCACCTTTAAAAGATCCTCGCATTTAGGTCCTGTTTTTATTGTTTTGACCCCTGTGTTATTAGAAAATCCTACCCGAGGTCCAGAGCACTCTTTTAATGATTTAAACCTTCTGTTTTTAAGTATAATTACGTTTTAGCCCCTGTTTTCTTGCTGTTAGGTCCCTTTAAAGTCTAGTTTATCGCAGATTAGTCCTTATACCTTGTTTTTAGCATATCTTCTCCGTTATAGCTCCGTTTTTAGCGTTCTAGCAGTCCTTGCGATCATCTCAGCGAGCCCGTCGCTTTAGTAGCATGTTTTCAGTCTTTAGGATTGATTGGTGATCTGTTTTATTTATTGTATGCTTTATCTGTGAATTGTAGATATCGTGCCTGTTTCAACTGAGCCACCTCTCGGGGACGATCAGGAGCAGTTGTTTGAGGAGGAGGAAGTTTTTGCTGTAGCTGAAGAAGGCAAGTGGTCTTCTCCCCCTGCATGTCTATTTTTGTCCTATATAACTGCATTATAATTAAAGTTTACTTTTATGATATCATTGCATTAATTTGACGGGAAAACCTTTTTAAGGACTTACTTAGATCTTTTACCCTGATCCTTGGCTTAGCCCCTTTTAAATAATGTTTTGGGTAGAAATCGCTAGTTGCTCAACATGGGTTGGATAAATGGGTCTTTTATGGAAATGATATATGTTTAATAGTTAATGTTTTGGGTAATGCAAGAACACTTGATTTAATCGGAACATGGAGAACCACCCAAGAAAACATGCGCAACCACAGTGTTACATGGCTCTGACCTTAGCCGAATAATTAGGTATGTGATCGTACTAGTGGCCCTTTTCCGAAAGGAGCGGAGAGGGGGATCGGGTTGCGGGGGTATAGCCCGGTCCTTTTGGGGTAGTAGCCTTTGCTAAGGTACCGACCGTAGGGAGGGTTATGGTCCGCCCCGATCCGTAACTATGCGGGTCGTTAGTCTTTTGCATGCCTTTGTAAAGGCTTCGTAGCGTCCCTATGCAATCACACCTCGGAAGTGTGGTATGGTGCTTGGCCGCATCGCATGGTTGGGTTTAATGTTCTTCGGAGCTTTTACGCGAATCGTGGGTAAAGTCCGCAAACCTGCGAGTGTAAAACTGATCGATCAGCCGTGCTCACGGTCATGAGCGGCTTGGACCCTCACATGATTAATAAACTTAAAGACGAGATAAATCGTGGTTGGTGAAGCTCGATGAGCTTGGGCTGTTTTGTATTTAAGTTTTTCTTAAGTGGGATGGTACGAACTTACACATAGTAATTAGGTGTTCTTTAATTAAAACTTGACCAACATTAAAATGCTAACCGCTGCAAAACTTTAGCCTATCCTTGATAGCCTTGCATTTTCCCCCACTTGCTGAGCTCCAACCATAAGAGTGCTCAGCCTCTCTTATCGTTGTTCTGAGGAAAATTTTGGAGGAGAATTCTACGACGACTACGATGAGATCTGAGGCTTGCGGACCCCTAGTCAAGTGCCTGTGGGAGCGGAAGACGAGGACTCGACGAGTAGTTATCGTTTTCCGTTGTTAGAGACCTTCGAGTCCCCCGCATGAGTGTAATAAGTGGTTAAACTCTGAAATACGCTTTAATACTGTTTATGATATTTCACTCATTTTCGTCTATCATATGTGTGTGAACTGATCCTGGCGCACTTATGAGATGCACTTGGTTCCTCTTCGGAAATCAGGTGTGACATAGACCCTGCCTATCATCACCTTCCTTCTGCTGCTGCCCGAGCCGGACTCGGAGTCCGACTTCGATCCGTGCGTGCTGCCTTTTCCCTTGGGCCCGCACACCGATGCACACCCCCTCAGCCTATATAAACCCCACCGCCACCTCCTTATCTCCTGTTTTTTGCCCGCACCACAATCACCAACGTTGCCCCGAGCCGCAAACCCTAGAGCTCGGTCGCTGCCGTTGATGTCCCACTCCGCTGCCTTTCCGTTGCCGAGGAGGTCTGTAAGGAATCAGATGCTCGTGGCCTAAGAGGGGGAGGGGTGAATTAGACAATCTTAAAACCTTAACCTATGGCTTCACTATTTTTACTCAAATAAACTAGAACATACTATCTAGATGTGCAACTAGGGTTATTCTAGTGTGAAACTCCCATCCTAAAACAAGGTTTGCAACCTATAGTCAATCCTAGCAAGATACTACTATAGGAAAGTAAAGCCAAATAAAGATTGCAAGAGAGTAATGCAGAAACGTAAAGAGGGATGAGAGGAAACAAACTCTTGACACCTGATTTATTCTGTGGTATCGGTAGGCACTAAGCCACCTCTAATCCACGTTGTTGAAGCACTCACACAAGAGTATTGCTTCCCGGTCACCAAGTCTCTCCCAAGAGCACGACTTGACTCACCGCTAAGGTTCGCCACTTAGGAACTCGCCAAGCTCCCCTGGTCACCTTGATGCCGCCTCCACTAAGGAGCTTCTCCACTTAGGAAGGGGGTCTCCACGTCTCCAGCACAAAGTGTCCTCGCCGCTCCACACCAAGACGGAGGGTCGAAGATGATTGTCGGTGAGCCACTTAGGCCCCAAAGCTTCTGGCGGATCTTGTACACCTTGATTCACTCAAGAATCACCTCACAAGGTTGGCACAACCTTGCACTCACTCAGCTATAAGCTAAGCCTAACACTAAGCATATACAAAAAGCATATGCAAGTCTATGAATGAGCAATTAAGCACTTGGATGGATTGGATATGATATTCTAGGTGTCTTGCACTCCTCTACACTTCCACACAATCCAGGAACCTCAAATGGGTGAGTGGAGGGGGTATAAATAGCCCAAGGCATCAAACTAGTCATTGGATAAAAGCTGCTAAAAGTAGTACCGTCAGATGATCCGACGCTATGCTTTTCCGAGTGTCGGTTCATCCGGTGCTACTAGCCGTTGCCCTCCACTGCACATGACCGTTGACACAACTACTCTAATGCACCCTCGGATCATCCGGTGCTGAAGACCCTGCAGCGAAAACCTCTCTGGTAGCTTCCATGCGACCGTCAGATGAACTGCTGCACACATGTCGGTTCATCTGGTGCTTAAGGCTTCGTCTTGGCATGTCTCTGTCTTGTTCAAATGTGTTCATCGGATATACCAACGGCTCTCTCCAATGGACCGTTGGTTCATCTGACGCTGCTGTTCTTCGCGGCTTCTCTCTGCAATTCGTCCGATGCTACTAAAAACTGGACCGTCGGTTCATCCGACGGTGCCTTGGCTTTCACCCAGTGCACCAACTCGTCCGACCATTGCAACGACGCTTGTTATCTAGGTACCGTCGGTTCATCCGACGATGTCTTTTCTTTTTTTCTTTCTTTTCTCATTTTTGACCCTTGAAAAATAGACTATCTTCTCAATTTTTCATGTGGTATTTTTGTATCCATGGGACCTAGAAATGTCTACAAGGACATGCTAAACAATATGGTTAGTCTCATTGATCATGTTGTCATGAATCACCAAAATCGAACTTGAACTAATGGCATATGAGGCCATGTTCGCTACAAGGTCACCCAAAGCATCTCCAAGAGGTGAGAAGGCTGACAGTGCCGTTTGTTTGCGTCCTCACGTCCTGCATCCCTTGAACGCGCTCGCCGGAATTCGTGCCGCTGCGACCGTCCGCCCCGCCGTGCTGCGCGCCGTGGTCACCGCTCGTGCGTCCGCCCCAGTGCCCTGGTTGAGTGCTCTGTGACCCCCGCTTCGCCTTGGTGCTACCTACACATGAAACCGAGCACCCCGCTTGAGTTAAGGTTGCGCCGGCGAGTCTGCCGCCACATGTCGTCGTCGCGTTCCGCTGTCGTCCGCTGTCGCGCGTGTTGCTAGCCGTTCGATCTGGATCACCCCAAACCGGAGTCAACCGGCCAACCGTACTGGTCAACAGATCTATTCGCTACCATTTTGCAATAGAGCCCCTATGTTTTCTAGTATCACAGTTATACCCTTCCGTAGTTCAAAGATCCTTACGTTCAAGTCCTTTTCTTTACGGTTTAAACCTTGAGCTTCTTGTTTTTAGCACCTAAGGTCCACCCTTTAGTTCTTACAGCTTAGCCCTTATGCTTTTATGCATAATTATGTTTTATCCCTTGGTTTCTTGCTGTTAGGCCCCTGTAAGCCCAGTTTTCTCGCAGTTAAGCCCATGCACCTTATTTTAGTTGTATAGCACACGTTTTAGCTTCGTTTTTAGTGTTCTTTATATCCACATGATCATACCAAAGTGTAGAACAATTTTATGCCTCTATTTTGCTCTGTTAGTACTGTTTGGTGATTTTTTATTCTTTTATTCCATTGTTTGCTTGTATGTGTATGATGTGGTGCGTAGAAGATGATTTGTACGTGGAATACGCTACCGTTGAAGACTTTGAGCAGCAGCGAGAGTTTGTGGAAGGCAAGTCCTTCTTGCATCCCCGTTTATCCTATACAACATGCATTTTAATTACATATTTCATTTATTTATTGCTTTGCATTAATATGATGGGTCCTATACTTTAACGTTCGACTAGTGTTTTATTTGAGCAAAATACTGTGGGGGAGTTCCCCACAGCTCAATTAAACAAAAAGGAGTTTATATACAAGCAGGAAAAGAGGGAAGAGCGGGGGGGAGGAGGGAGACTACCATTACATTAAGAGATACTCTCCAAAAACGAAATAAAAGAAGCCTGCCTATCACTCTTCACTCTCACGATATGAAGAAAACCCTGAGCCTTAAACTTCCTAACCCAAAGGCTAACAGAAGCTAAACCATTATCAAAGATGACAGCATTTCTGAGATTCCAGATCTCCCAACTTGCCATGATGAAGGCCTCCATGAAAAATTCTAGGGTGGACATCTGAAGAGCTTGAAGAACCCTTTCATCAACAGGGAGGTTCATGTTCCAGCTAATACCAAGTTTTGCCTAGCAACTGAGAGCAAAATCACAGGAAAAGAAAAGATGATCAATGTCTTCCTCCTCATTAGCAGTGCATAAGACGCAGCAAGCATTGGGTTGCACATTATAATTCCTCCGTAAAAGCATATTCCTTGTATTCAAACGATCCACCGGGACCAACCATATGAAGAATTTGATCCTGTTAATACACTTAGACTTCCAGATGAGCGTAAAAATCCGAGAAGACTGAAAGTTCTCAAACACCATTCGATAATACTTTCTAGAGGTGTATTTTTGGTTTCCCCAAGAAAAAGTCCAAGAATCGTGATCAACTGGATCCAGGTCCACAGAAAGCAAAAGCACATCAAGTTGTAGCAATTCCTCATAAGCTTCAATCGACAGAGTTAAGGCAAACAGAGTGTCTAGATCATCAGCTTGCGCAAAATTTTGGACGAGAGATGGCAGCATTCCCGGCAAAAGAAAAAGCCTTGGAAACTTATGAGCCAAAATTTCACCACACCACAAGTCTTCCCAAAAAGTAACAGTAGAGCCATTCCCCAAGACACAATAGGCAATCCCTCTGAAAAGGATATTTAAGCGTAAAACATCTTTCCACCAAAAGGAACCAATCTCCGAAGAAGCATGAGGAACTTTCCCAAGATAATATTTATTCCAGATTAAGTTAACCCAAGGGATATCCGTATGATTATAAAATTTGTTGAGTTGCTTGAGAAGCAAAGCCTCATTTTGTAGTCTCAGATTAATGATACCCAGTCCTCCCTTGGGTTTTGGTCTCTGAACCATAGACCAAGCAGCCAAGTTACCCCCTTCTTTTCTGGATGATTACCTCTCCACAAACATTGCTTTCTCATTCTATCTATATTCTCAATCACTCCCACAGGCAGCTTGATGGAGCACATGGCATAGGTCACCGTTGAAGTAAGAACTGTGTTGATCATCTCAAGCCTACCAGTGTATGAAAGGAAAATCGAACAAGAATTTAGTCTCCTCTCAACTCTATCCATGAGTGGAGTGAGATCTTCCATTCGAGGTTTGGTCGTACCCATTGGGAGACCCAAATAGGTAAAAGGCATGCTGGCAATTTGACAACCAAAAGCTGTAGCTAGTTCTTGCATCTTAGTTTTAGACACATTCAGGGGGATCATAGAAGACTTCTGGAAATTAACTCTCAAACCTGCGGAATCAGCAAAAATTTGTAGGAGGCCCTTAAGATGAAGTAGTTGTGCTCTATCAGCTGGTAGGATCAAGATAGTATCATCTGCATATTGCACAACTGGGAAGTCATTGGTGGCATGAGGGATTGGCAAAGACAAGTAATTATTTCGGAGTGCATCATTGATAACATACTGAAGTAACTCAGCAACCAGAACAAATAACAGGGGGGAGAGAGGATCACCCTGTCTAACTCCCCTTTTACATTTAAATTTCCTTCCAGGGGTACCATTAAGCAGAATTGAAGAAGTGCCAGAAGAGATAATAGCTTTAATCCATGTCAACCATTTTCCAGGAAAGCCTAAAGCCTCCATCATACAAAGTATGGCATTGTGTTCAACAGTATCAAAAGCTTTTGCAAAATCAAGCTTTAGGATCACAATCTCCCTCTTGCTTTGATGACACTGATGGATATATTCAAAGCACCAAGCAATGCAGTCTTGAATGGATCTTGATTTTATAAAACCATATTGATTAGCATGGAGCAAATGCAAGATTACAGCCCGTAGCCTCTCTGCAAGAATCTTAGTGAGCAATTTGATACTACTGTTGAGGAGGGAGATTGGCCGAAAATCATTAACAGTTTCTGGGTTATTTTTCTTTGGCACAAGGGTGATGAAGGATTCATTCAGGCAGTCTAGATTAATATTGCAATCAAAGAAATCTTGGCAAAGTTTGTAAAAATCCTTTTTGATGATCCCCCAACACTTCTTTAGAAATAAACCATTAAAACCATCTGGCTCTGGAGCTTTGTCTATGGGAACCAAGTTGATAATATTATCAATCTCCTGTTGCAAGAAAGGTGCAACTAGACTGTCCAGATCCAGAGTAATGGAGACTAGTTGTGACAAATCAAAGAGCATATCCGGCTGAAGAGAAATTCCCATTCTATTTTTGTATTCCTGTAGAAGAAGAGCAGCTTTCCCTTCATGATCATGAACTTGATTTCCAGTGTCATCTCTTAGGTAAGTGATGGAATTTTTCCTATGGGAGACTGTAGCCATGGCATGAAAGAACTTAGTACATTCATCCCCAAACCGTATTCTGTTGACAGTGAATCTCTTCCTCCAGTATAAGTTTTTGTATCTCAAAAGCACTTGCAGTTGTCTTTTAATAGTCAATCTCAAATTCCATTCTATTAGAAGAAGCTATCTGCATTCCTCTAGAGAGTCTAAGAAAAAATCACCTTGTTACAGTTCTTGATCAATGAGGAAAGCTGGGACAGACTTTTACTCCAGTTCTTCAATTTAAACCTTGTATTCTTTAATTTTCCTACCAAAACACTAGCTGAAGAGTTAGAATTCCTAACCGGTTCATCCCAAGCAGAAACCACAGCTTCTATAAACCCTGGATGCTCAGGCCAGAAATTCTCAAAGCGAAAAATGTTTGCCTTGGGGATGTCAGTACCAATAGTAATCTTACAAGGAATATGATCTGAAGTAATTTTGGCCAAAGGAAGCACTAGTGTATTTGGATAGTCAACTGTCCAATTCGCAGATGTGAAGAACCAATCCAATTGTTCTAGAAGCGGGTCCTGTTGCATATTGGACCAAGTAAAGGCTCTTCCTTTTAAAGGCAGTTCCAACAAACCCAAGTGCCCCAATAGATCATTAAAAATCAAAGTACCTGATATATTTCCTCCAGGCTTGTTTCTATCTTCCAGGGATCTATAAAAGTTAAAGTCGCCAAGAAATAACCAATTCTCATCATCATCAATAACATGAGAGCGCATCCAATGAACAAAAGCAGATCTCTCAGGGTCATGGCACGGTCCATAAACTGTGGTGAGTTTCCACATCGCTGAGTTGAATTGGGAGGTGAAGGAAATTGTAAGACCAAAAGGCTTCTTATCTAAAGACATCCCGAGAAAATGAGCACTATTCCATATCACAAGGATTCCACCAGAAGCACCCAGGGAGGGAACGAAATCGAACTTATCATAGCGCCTCGGGGCAAATTTCCTTACAATATGCATATCAACACTTTGCAGTTTTGTTTCTTGTAGGCAGATAATAGAGCAACCACTCTCTTCAATTTTATTTCTAACAGCATCATGCTTGTCAGTGGCATTAAGACCCCTAATGTTCCAACACAAAATATTCCAATTTCTGTTATTCATTTGGAACCGAGGTATTAAAATGAGGGATTAATGCTACGAGAGCATAACCCAAACACAGCCACGAAGACTAGTGTTGTTTACCTCTATGCCTTGACAACTTGAGTTTATTATTTTAATGTTGGGTAGCACTTGCTAGAGCATATCTTTGGTTTGGGTGGTTTAATGGAACAACTGTTGATATGGATTTATTTTGTGCTATACCTCATTAATACAAGACCACTTTTGTTAATTGGAACATGGAGCAACCACCCAGGAAACAGTGCAACCACAAGACATATGGCTCTGTCTTGGCCAACTAATTAGAAACTTTAGTATGTGGTATGCTTTACCAGAAAGAGGTTGGGGGCTGACGGGAGTTGGTGTATACACCTGCTGTGGCGGGGAGTTGGGCTTTGCTAATAGACGGTACCCGCTAGCGAGCTTTATGCGCCGCACTAATCAGGTAACCTAGCAAGCAGCCCATTCTAGGGAATATTTGTAAAAGCCTCGTAGCGTCCCTATGCAGCCACACCTCGATAGTGTGGTATTGTGCCTACTTTTGCACAACGTGGTTGGGTCTAAAGTTCTTCGAAGCTTTTACGCGACTTGTGGGTAAAGTGTACAACCTCTGCATAGTGTAAAATGAACTAGTTAGTCGTGCTCACGGTCAAGGATGGCCTAGACCTTCACATGAGTAACTTTATGGAAGATGGAACTTTGAACTTGTGCATTTCATTCTATGGTATTGATGCATATGTTAATTGGGTTTGGTATATACTTATACTTGCTAGTAAATAGCTGCTTAATAAAATTTGACCAACTAAAATGCTAACTTACTTTAACCTTATCAACCTTCCACCATAAAGCCTTGCATGTTGTTATAGTGTTTTCCCCTTGTTGAGTACGATATGTGCACATACTTGTTGTTATTTATATTGCATCTACACAACCCGGCTGCTACTCAGACAGACGCTTTGAAGACTTTCCTGGAGAGTTCAACGAGTTCTAGGCGGGCGTGCCAGCAGTCAGCTACCTGTGGAGACGTCCTTTTCCGCTGCTGGTACTCGCTTTTGGTTCGTTTATGAGACATTCAGTCATGTAATAATGTTATAATACTCCCTATACGCTTTGACATTGTGTTTTGGTATTCACTAAGTAGATACAAGTGTGAACCTTGATCCTTACGCTTATGTATTCTATGCATTCAAATTTGTCTTCAAATTCGAGTGTGACAGAACTTCTCTCAGTTCAGTCAGACAAGGAAAGTAGTTGCAATTACCACTGGTACATTGAAACCATTAGCCCGGTCCTAGGGGGAGGGGGGGCGCTCGTCCCAGGCCCAAAAAATTCATGGGCCCCCTAGGTACTACTATACGTAGTATACCTAGTAATAAGTTCAGAACCTGAGAACACCGCATCACGTCGTTCCGTTCCTTCCGACTCCGCTCCGCTGACTTTCGCAGTTTCGCTGTCCGCCGTTATCACGTGCGACTCCAGGGCAGGGCCTGGCCGCCAGTAGTATCCGTGGTGATCTGTGCGTGATCTCCTGTGGTAGCGTGTTTCTCCTTGGGGGCCTCCTGCCGGCCATGCCCCCTACCCGTTCACCGGCGGCGGCGGTATTCCATCAGTCATCACGATTCAGTCATTCACGAGAGGTGCTAGTGCCAAATGATTTTCTAATGTTTTTTGTTTCATTGTTTCTTGACTCCTGATTGGATCGTCTGTTTACTAATTGTATCAGCCATCACGAGAGGAAGATGATCAACATCACGAGGGCCTGCCTGTAAACATCTGCCCTCAAGCATCAGTCAGAGTCTCATCACCATTCATTTTCATACTTGTTCGGCACCACACTTCGGATCAGCACAATACTATAATGAAATTTATTTACTAATTGTTTTTCACTTGATCTCAACTTTAAATTTTAGTTATTGATTCATTCTCTAATTTTTTAACAGTATCCTGTCATCAAGAAAATATCTGTCTGGTAATGACAAAAGAAAGGCGAAAAAGCGGAGAGATGATTTGGCTGAATCAATGTGGGGGTCTCTTGATAAATTTCTTAAGAACAAAACAAGCAATTCAAGAGATCCAGATGCATTGGCAATAGTTGTTGTGGAGGAACCGACTAATGCTAATCACGAAGATCAGGCCCATGTGGAGGATGGTGTTGACATCAACATGGCTGAACATAATGTGAGTGATCATGAGCACGTAATTAATTCAAATGATGCAGAGCCAAATATTGTTGATGAGGATCCCGTTTTTATTGATATTTATGATCTAAGAAATTGGGGTACACTTGATAACAAAGCAAGGGATACATTAGTAGAGAAGGGGCCTATAAGAGAAGAGAATCTTGAATTCCCTAAGGATGCCAATGCCAAACATTTTTCCTATGCCTATTACTCTAGAAAAATGAGCAATGGAGAGCTACATGATAGAAAATGGTAAGTTTATTCCAAACACTTGGATAGAGCATTTTGCTTCTGTTGTAAGCTTTTTAGTTCAAATAAATGCCAGAGTTCATTGGGGAATGAGGGGTATACAAATTGGAAGCATGTCAATGAGAGGTTAAGGGAGCATGAAATTAGTTTGGAGCACATTAACAACATGACCTCATGGAACCAGATGAGAATTAATCTGGAGAAACAAAAAACAATTGACAAAGAGCATCAACGACAGATCTCATAGGAGAAAGCACGATTAAGGAAAGTGTTATTAAGAATAGTTGCGATTGTGAATTTTTTTGGTAAACGTAATTTGGCTTTTAGAGGATCTAATGAGCAGCTTTACAGTGACCAAAATGGGAATTTTTAGCTTGTTGTGAGATGGTTGCAGAATTTGATCCGGTAATGTGAGACCATCTTAGGTGTATTCAAAACAAAGACATTACTCATCATTATTTGAGTCACAAAATTCAGAATGAGTTGATTTGTCTGATGACCTCTGATATTACAAATTCTATAATCAAGATTGTTAGAAGAGCTAAATATTTCTCTATTATTCTTGATTGTACCCCTGATGTCAATCACCAAGAACAAATGAGTTTATTAGTTCAATGTGTTAACACTATTGATGGTAAAATTAAAATAGAGGAATACTTTCTTGGTTTCTTGAAGGTAGATGACACCTCTAATCATGGGCATTTCAATGTATTGGTTGATGCCATTAAGTCATTTGGTCTTGATGTTGATGACATTCGAGGACAAGGTTATGATAATGGTTCTAATATGAAAGGAAAACACAAGGGGGTTCAGAATCAGTTGCTTCAAATTAGTCCAAGAGCTAAATTTATGCCATGTGCTTGTCATAGTCTTAATCTTACTCTTAGTGATATGGCAAAGTCTTGCACTAAATCTGTCACTTTTTTTTGAATTGTGCAACAGATATATGTTTTATTTGCTAGATCTACCAAAAGATGGAAGTTTTTGCTTGATTATGTTGATGGTCTAACTGTGAAATCGTTATACAACACACATTAGGAGAGTCGGATTAAAAGTGTTGCGGCAATTAGATATCAAGCTCCTCAACTAAAGGCGGCTTTACATGCATTAAGTGAAGATCCTGAAGTTGAATCCAAGGATAGAAGTGATGCAAAAAATTTATTTGATGCACTTGGCAGCTTTGAATTTATTTTTGGCATGATTATTTGGCATGGCATTCTATTTGTTGTCAATAAAGTGAGCAAAAAATTGCAGTCATCATCTATGTGCATTCCTTCTGCCATGCAACAGATAAAAGGCATAATGGATTACTTTGAGACCTAGAGGAATGATGGGTTTGAGTCTAGTATGATAATTGCTAAAGAAATTGCATCTGAATTGGGTGTTCAGCCATCATTTCGTAAAAAGTGTCATGGTCTTAGAAAGAAACAGTTTGATGAAAGTAACAGTGAGGAAGTCAACTTGCAAGCTGAGGATGATTTTAAGGCTTTTTACTTTCTGGTTTTGATTGATATCGCAAAAGTACCATTGCAAAAGAGATTTGATGAACTTGAAGAATTTAATGAGATATTTGGATTTTTAATGAGTTCAAAGAACTTGAAGTCCTTGGATGGTCCAGAACTAAATTTATGTTGCATAACATTGGCAATAGCTTTCTCTCATAATGACTCATCTGACATTGATTTAAATCCACTATTTTATGAGCTAAAGATTCTGCAATCCGCTTTGCCAGATAGAGAAACGACAACTATGGAGATTTTTGAGTTTGTTACAGAAAGTGATTGTTATCCTAGTACTTATATTGCTTATCACATCTTGTTTACTATGCCAGTGACTGTGGCATCAGCTGAAAGGAGCTTCTCAAAATTGAAATTGTTGAAGAACTATTTGAGATCTACAATGTCACAAGAGAGGTTGAATGGATTGGCAACATTATGCATTGAGAAGGGATTGTTGGATGGAATTGATATTGAAACTATCATCACCGATTTCGCATCAAGGAATGTTACACGAAATTTTTGAGGTAACAATATGCATACCCATTAATTCATATGAATATTGCTTTTGCATGCACTTAATTGCTTGTTAGTATCCATTAAAAAATGTGTGCAGTCCTGAGTGTGTATGTTACCAATGGCTAGTATTAGTAGTATTATGGTATTACCCTTTTCATATAAAAAGGTCCAAAATTTTAGCTTCGTCCCCGGCCAAAAATACGTAGGACCGGCGCTGGAAACCATTGTAACAAATCTCGTGAAAACATACTACATCATACGTAGGCATGTGAATTACGGACGTGCAAATTTTTGGAGAACAAGAAGTTGAGTCATGCGTGGCCCCAGGATGACTTGCGGCGAAGCCAAAGACGAAGTTGTCACGATGTAGACAACAGTACGTGGCTTATCAACCAGACGTGCTTGACGCTCCGCCCGGCAGCCACGGTAGTCTAAGCGTACAGGCTCCTTGATTTCTAGAATTCTTTTCATGTGTATGAATCATTTCATATTTCAATATACAGTTACGTCCTGTTTAAAAAAATTGTTACATCCCTTCCATTTAGATTGGAAATGCTTATGGGCTTATAAGACTACTCCCCCGTTTCAAAATACTTGTTGCTGTTGACTTTTTTTCAACTTTAACCATTCGTATTATTCAAAAAATTATTACAAACACGCAAAATGATAAATTAAACTTAAAATACATGCAATATAGCAAACAAAATAAGACGACTGGCCAAAGTTGCAGAAAAAAGTTAATGGCGTCAAGTATTTTGAAATGATGGGAGTATAATATTTTATTTTTCTTTTGTTGCATTATATTAGTTTTAAGCACTAAACTAGTAAAGGATGATGATGCATGAAAGACCTTTAGGATTAGAGTCTTGGCGTCTTAGAGCAACTCTAGCAGATGAAGTAAATTTGATCCCCTGTATCAAGTTATTGGGAGTGAAGTAAAAATATTTTGATCTCCAAAACACAATTTCCTCCGGCAATTTCCGTATTCTCCCTCCCGACTCGTCGGTCCCACTGTGCCTCTTTCCCCTCCCCCAAATCTTCGACCTTTCCTCCCGATCCACCGCAGGGCGACGGCACTCGCGATCCACCGCTCCCCCGATCCACCGCCGTCGCCGTTCAATCCACCAATCCACCGCTCGGCACCGCGGTCTGCCTGTCGCCGTTCGAGTCCGACGCCAGGCTGCGGCTGCTCCCGCCGCTGCCAGCCCGAAAGGGGGACGCCTGCGCCGCCTCCACCAGCACCTACCGCCGCTGCCGGAGAAGGAACCAAATCGGCTCCTCCTCCTCCTTTTGCCGCCTTGCAAGGTGCGTAGCGCCCTACGCTCAACTTCACTCTCTGTTTGTGCATGTGATTATGCATGCTTTATCTGTCCTACAATTTTGTTCCTGTTCTGCGATTGTTCTATTCCCTGTGATCCGTGACGACCGACCAGATAGTTCTTTATTCCTTGAAGTTGAAGCCTCAGGTCCATGAACCCAACCAAACTTTCCTTACCTTCATCTGACTAGCATCGCTGCAGTAGCAAAACTAAATGGTCAGACCGTCAGACTATATGCAAGCTTGACTCGTACACTGCAATACAAAGTTGTTGGTCTATTATCCTTGAATGAAGGGTCAATCCATTTAATACTTCATGGATCCTTGTTGGGCATGGATGGATGTTTCAGTGCATACACCTAAACATATTTGTATTAGTTCTTCCAACATGGAGTCATGGATCTGATTCTTATACAGCAATTTATAATGTACAACAAACACAATCTTGTGTTTGAAATATGGGAGGATTGACTTTGTGATTGGAATAAACAGCTCTGAATCTGTAATCTGTAATTTTGGATTATCTATGCCAATTCTAACTTAATCATCTATGTGCAGGTAGCTTCTTCCATCTTAGCAGAAGGAGGAAGCTGAGCAGAAGGAGGAAGCAAAGCCGTGGTTCTGCACTTCTGCCTGTCACGTTGCCCTTGCATGCTTTTTAGGTGTAGAGATGTATGATAGTTTGAGATGTGCGCCCTGTTCGCTCGGCTTATCAGCCACCAGCCAGCAGTACTTTTCTCTCAGAACGAACCAGCCACCAGCAACCAGCCGCAACCAGCCAGCAGTACTCTTCTCTCAGAACAAACCAGCACCAGCCATCAGCCACCAGCCAACCGAACAGGCTGGTGCTCGAAAATAGTTTGAGATTCAGTACTATGTATTCATGTATCAGTCTTCGTGTCTTCCAGGATAGGGAGGCTGAATTACTGTATTTGTATGGCAACTCAGCAACTGTATAAATTTAGTCAAGCTGTGTGTCCTGACTGTGGTTTGGCAGCAGAAGTTAGTCAAGCCCTTGTATAAATTTTGTATCCAAGTTTCTGTAATTTGACAGTTTCACAGTTTCAGTGCTCATTCCTGGTTAGTTTCTGGAGCAGCTTTGTTTCCTCTTTATTTTGAGAAATAGGTGATTTCCTCTTTATGTCTGCATCTTCGACATGCTTTCAGCTGGAGGTCACTCTGTCTGTGTCTTGGATTTTAACCGCATTGCAGTCATGCTGAGCACATTTTGTTTGCAGGTCCTTTCCCTTGGGAAAGGCAGAAATGTTCAGGAACAGTTTATTTGCATGAACCCTGGGAGGTTGGCAAAGGGTGGTCTTGTTTGCCACCAGTAACACTCTACAGGAAGGATTGAAGTGCTCATATTTATTTGTGGCAAGCTTTCTTGGTGACATGCAAACTGAGCAAGGAAAGACATATCAGTGTTTGCTTAGCTTATAGTAGTATTTCTGTTGACCAAGTACCCACTAGAAGATTCACATCTGATCTTTATCTTGTTTCGCATCCTATTGCAGCCCTTCAGTGCAAAGACTTGTTGATTGCCACACAACAGTTGTACCTTGCTTCCATGCCTACAGCAGAGAATAAATGTTAGATAATTCTAAAAGGAAGTATTATTCTGCAGATCAAATATAATTCTAAAAGGAAGTATTATTCTGCTTCCATGCTCTGCTTTTATTTCTCAAGTGCCTCGTCCCCGTACAGATCAAGAAGCACTCTGAGACTGAGCTTCTGCAATGCTGGAAATTTTTTTAGACTGTGGTTGTCCCCGTACAGATCAAGTATAATTGTTCAGGAAAGAAAATGACAGATCTTCATCATAATTTCAGTTTCACGTGGCTGTGCCAATCATAAACTGAATAATACTGAAATCTGCCTTGCACATAAACTGGAATACAATATTTGGTTGTATAAACTGATAGGTAGGAAAACTTTGACAAGAACAACCATAATGACTTGCAGTTTTTCATAATAAAGCTGGTCAATAAAAAATAAACCACTACTCAGTAGATACGGTAGCTCTGGTAGAAGCCAACATAATCATCAGATTCATGGACAATTGGACATGGACATTTCTGTGAACCAGATGTGGACATGGAGCAAGCTTTAATTTCAGTGCATACAAAGCTTTAATTTCAGTGCCATAAACAAAGAAACATCAGATTGGCAAAATAGTCAAGTTCGTCCTCGAACTCTCAGCAAAGGGTCGAATTCATCCCTGTACTTCTGAGTTGGCCGTTTTAGTCATTGAATTATCTTTTTTGGCGTCAGTTACGTCCTTGGACGCCAACGCCGTTCATCTGCCCCGTTTTCCGTCTGTTACAGGTCAAGTGGCCAATCACGGGCGAGAGCGGCAGAGGAGCTCCTCCTCCGTGACGACCAAAGGACGAAGAAAACAGTGAGGTGCCGCGGGGAGGTCGCCCGAGCCACCAAAGCGCCGGGCCCCGGATGCTCGCCGGAGGCCGCCCCGCCCCGTGTCGGGCCGCGTGCGTCCGCGCTCTCCAATCCGCTATTCGTCCGCGAGCGTCGTCCACCCCCGAAGCCGTCGCCGGAGAGGACGGTTCAGCCGGATGGGACTCTACGCGCACCGTCGCTGCGCTTGGGGCCCGGCAGCTTCCGCGCGTGCTGTCGATCCGCTGTCTCGCCACCCACCTCCCGACTGCCCATTCCTGACCTTCAAGCCAGCGGCCGCCGGTCCTCCCTTGCACTTGCAGCCCGCACCCTGCCCTCGCCTAACATCTCTGCACTACTAGCCAGCGCCTATGCCAGCCAATGGAAAAACAAGATGTGAACGATGGCGGAGGTGAAGTGCAGGAAGCCGCAACCGATGGAGATGGCGAAGGGTAGACTAAGGTAGAGCTTGTTGTAGCTGTTGTAGGTAGCGACGTTGAGGTCGAAGTCCTTGGTAAGCAATGAGCACCTTGGTGGTGTCGTACTTCTGCCTTGAGGCCGTGAATAGCTAGTTAGAGAAGCTGGGGAACCTACAGGCGTCGAATGTGTTGAAGTACCAGTAGAACAGCGGCACGATGATGTAGATGAACATGATGAAGCTGATGGCGGTGTTGGCGATGGACGCCCACGGCGCCACCAGCGAGATCCCGTGGTACGTCGAGATGCCCACCTCCTCTGCGGTTGCCGCCTTGGCCTCCTTCGCGGACCGACCGACCTCCGTTGCGACGCGAACGTCGCTCCAAGAGAGGAGCATGAAGAGGAAGGAGGTGAGCATCCTGGTGGCGCAGAGCATGCCGCAGTAGCTATTAAAGCCACCGAGCTTGGCATATGTGAGGACGCCCTCGTTGAGACAGAGTGTGAGCGCCTCCGCGCGCGCCTCCACCACCGCGTGGTTCTCCTCTTTGAGCGCCATGGCCTCCCTCCTGCACACGCTGATCGCCCGCACCACCTATGCACATGCCTTGCTCCGGCGTTCTTCCTCCCCAAGCGAGCGACGACGTTCCTTCCCGGAGCTCATCCTCTGGAGCCGCGGTGTGGTGGCAGCCTCCCGAGGCATCATGGACGACCGTGCTGGAGCCCAGCAGCCGGTCCTCCTCCTCCCCGAGCCGCGGCTTGATTTGCCAGCAGTGCAGGATGGGCGGGTGCCACTGCCGGCGAGGGAGACGACGTTGGTGTGTAGCTTGGCCACCGCCGCTGCTCGAGCGCCGGCGCCGACGAGGAAAAGGAGCAGCGCAGTGGGTGACGAGGGGCTTGGGTGCCAGCACAGGGGCAGGCCACCATGGTCACGGCCGACGAGCGCTCATGCGCCCAGCTCCGTTGTATCGCGCTCTGCCTGGCTTGCCATGAGGGAGAAGCAGGGGAGGGGCAAGTTGTACTAACGACACGAGGGGGGCACGGGTGACGACGTTGACGTCCAGAGGATGGAAGGATGTAACTGAATTCAAAACTAAAAGTTCGAGGACTAAACTAGTCATCTCAAGAGTTCAGGGACGAACTTGATCTTTTGCCAAAAGTTCAAGGATGAATCCGCCTATTTTGCCCATCAGATTCATCACAGCTAAGACACACTACTAATTTCAGACCGCGAGGCAGGGGCGCGCAGCCGAGCAGCAGGGGGCGAGGCGGGTGTGTTGCGGCGGTGCAGAGTGAGTCATACACCGGTGCTGTTCGGGACACTGGGCTTCAAGGGCGACGCCTCGCTCATGTCCTCCGTCATCACCGGGCTCGTCAACGTCTTCGCCACCGTCGTGTCCATCTTCACCATCGACCGCCTCGGCTGCCGCGGCATCGGCAAGATGCCCAGGGGGTACGCAACGGTGGTGGTGCTCTTCATATGCGTCTACATGGCCTCCAGCACGCCCCAGGCTTCCTCCAGCAGCTCGCACCTCGGCCTCGCGCAGCATCTCATTCTCAGCCCCAGCTGCGCCACCTCCCGCCCGCACTCCGCCGGCCAACACGCGTCCACCACCTCGCGCCACGCCATGCCGCCGCCCGCGGCCTCCTCGCGCGGCCCTTCCCGGCCGGAGAACGCCGGCATCCCGCCGCCCGCCGGAGGTGGTCCGCGCGGCCTTCCCGGCCAGAACGCCGGCATCCCGATCGAGGCGGGCGCAACGGGCGACCGGGGGAGGCGAGGAGGAAGACGGCGGTAGGAGTAGGGCGCACGCGGCACAGCGAAGGGAGCGGGCCAGAACCTTGGAGTCGCCGGCCGCAGCGGGGCGGGGCGAGCAGGGGGAGGTCTGGAGGCAGAAGGGGGTGGGTCCCACGGTTTAGGGGGTGGAGGAGAGGTTCCCTCTATAGAGGGGATGAAAAGGAGTTTTTAGTTCATGGAGAAAAAGGGAGGAGATAGGGAAGCTGCTGGAGATGGTTTCATCCCCTATATGACCACTTTTTTGCTATTGGGGATGGGATAGGGGAGCTGCTGAAGTTGCTCTTAGAGCATTTCCAACATATCTTCATTTTTTATCCTCTATTTGCTTCTCTATAGAGATTTCTCTTCATACTAAGTTGCACACTTCAACCGTCTCTCCATCTCCCACTCTCTAAATTCCAATGGTTACATTCAACTTCTCTCTCCCACACACTAACCCATGGGTCCCACATGTCACCTCCCTTTCCTTTTCCCACCCCTCCTCAACTCATCTCCAATCCCGACTAGATAAGGCAGACTGGCACTGGCTAGCCGCCCTTGCCCGCCCCCTAGCTACAACGGCGCATGCTCGTGCCCCCGACCTCCAGCGGTGCCCACACCTCCTTAGCCACTGCAAGTGCAAGCTGGAGCCCATCCTAGGTGCAAGCTGGAGCCCGCACATCGCCTAGGTGCAAGCATGCATCGCCTAGGTGCAAGCTGGAGCTGCCCCCCTCCTTCGGGGTTAGCGGCATCAACCTTATCCTCCATAATTGACGACGAGCTCCTTTCTGCCTTATGCTATGGCTAGTTGCTCCCCACCGCGACTAGCTCGTCTCCACCGTGAAGTTCCTCCAACGCTGTTCGTGTAACCATATTGGCCCTTTCGCACCTTTGGTAAGGGTGTGTTTCGGTGATAAATGACAACCATACGCTTGTGACTAACCTTTGTTTTGTAGCGGATTTTATATTGGGTTATTGTCACGAGTATTGAATGAAAAGAGACCCCTCAATTTGAATTTATGGACGATCAATGGATAAATACTACAAGGCTAAGGACTTTTACAGTTCCAAGTGTCATAAGGTGGTGAAGGACACTTGGATTGCTAGTTTGTAGTGTTTGACCGTACTATTAAGAGGGATTCATACACTAGTAGCTTAACCATGCACCAAAAGCCATGAAAATATGCACACTCAAGTTCCTTGCATTGGATGCTATTTAGCTCAGAGAGTTCATGGAAGCAAAAGAGAAGCAAAAGAATCGACAGAAAACTCAAAGGCATTTGAATTGGATGAGTTAGATCAAATCATAGCGTCGGATGAACCGACGCCACCAAATTTACATTCGTTCGATGAGTTATGTGGCCAAAGAATTCAAAACAGACCGTCGGATGAACCGACAGTATAGGCAGCGGTTCATCCGATGCCTTAGGGTTTGGCAACAGTAAGGGTTAGGGCTCAACCTCTTCAGCACCGGATGATCCGACACTTTAACCAGCGGTTTATCCGACGGTTGCATTTAAAACATACAGAGATGCGCTAAAACTTTTTCTTCAGCACCGGATGGACCGATGCTTCAGAAACATTCCAGCGGTTCATCCGACGCTTGTGTTCAAACCATATGGACCGAGTGGGTGCTCTTCAGCACCGTATGGTCTGACGGGGCATCGGTGTATAGCGTCAGTGCATTGACTGGGTTACTTGGTTCAACGGCTATATTGGATCCTGTGAGTGACCGGATGATCCGACGCCTGCGAGGGGGGAACCATCGGTTCATCCGACAATACTACTTTTTCGGGAAACTTTTTCCAATGACTAGCCTCCCTTGCTAGGCCTATAAATATGGCCCCCCTGCCTCTCTTGATCTGCCTTTGCCATTCTAAAGATCTGCTGCAGCCAAGGAGAGAAGGAGAGTGTGTTCTTGCCATTTGGGATTCTCTTCCTCTTCATTGAGGAGCTCTTTCTCAGTGATCAAGAGTGTTCAAGGTGCATACATGGCTTAGCTGAGTGCTCAGGTCAAGTGGAAGTATGTGAGCTTGTTACTCTTGGAGTTTGACGGCTCCTAGACAGTCTTGGTGCTTTGGGGGTTCTTGGTGAGCTCTTGGAGATTGTGGGAGCCTCAAGAAAAGCTTGGTGTGCACGGTTCGAGACCCACCGTTCCTGAGATGGAGAATGGGTACTCTTAGTGAGCACTTGTGTCTTGGTGACTCAAGGGGGAGCAATACTCTAAGTGAGTGCTCCAACGTGGATTAGGGGGAAGCGTCAACTTCTCGATACCACGGGAAAAAATCCGGTCGTCTCTTGTGCCTCTCTATCTACTTTCTTGCACTAAATTTCTGCATCTAATTTCTACACTTAAGTTTCCTTGCTCTTGTTCTTGTTTTTGCTTGTTTGCTTCATATCTTGTCTAGGGTGTTTCATATCTCTTAGTGTGAATCTTGCTAAGGAAACTTTTATTAGTGCGCTTTAGTAGTAGAGAAAAACTCTTTTAGATGGGAAACACTAGTTGATAGGTTAAGGTTTACTTATCGTTTTAGAAATTGAAAAGAAGTCCCATATTCAACCCCCCTTCTATGGGCCATTGATCCTACAGTTCGGCGGCCACCAGCCATCTCCTCCTCGCTAGTCGCCACCAGCCATTTTCTCCCCCTGACCGCCACCATCCATGTCCACGTGCCCGTTACCAGTCGGTTCATCCTTTACGCGGAGGCAACGACGCAAGGGTGCACGAGCTGCTTGTATGGGATGGCATGAAGCCAGGAGGGCGGATGGGGACTAAGGATGGATTTGGATGTATGGATATCCAAATTATTTGAATTCGTATTCGGTAAAAATGCTAATATGGATATCCATATTCCTTTTTGTTTTATGTGAATGTTAAATGGATGTATTCATATTCGTTTTTTCATATTTTCTCTATCGAGTTCCATATTCGTATTCGACAAAAATGCGAACTATCCGACATTATCCGTATCTGTGCAGAATAAAGTAGTGGTAAAGCCATCTAAAACTCATTTTGATGACTATTTAATAATAAAAAATGATGTTAATTTAATATTGTTACCTGAAAATGATGTAGATCATCTAAACTTTTAAAAAATATCTAATAAATAATTATTTTTGTCTAATATTACTAGTGATATGCTATTCATGTTAATTTTAAATATATTATATTTTTAATGAATATATTATATTTACTCACTAGTAGCAACATTTTTTACTCATCAATAAAAACAAATCTATTCGTTTTGTATTTCTATCCAATAGGATTCGTATTCGTAGATATCCGATAAGATTCGTAGCTGAATCGAATTCGAATTAAAATATGGTAAAAAGTGACATCTGAATTTGAATCCATGCGTATCTGGTCCGAATCCATCCTTAATGAAAGCGACGAGTCGCAGGGGCTTGACAAATATATCAAGCGGAGAGGAGCCGATGCCGAGTTAGATGTAGAGGTGAGGAAGAAGCGAGTCTGTTGGATGTGTGCTTTCCCATGGTTTCTTTATTTTACCGAGTCCAACCAATCACTACATGAAAAACTGGCTTTGGTAACGGGTGTAGATCACCTTTGGTAACGGGCAATGCGCCCGTTACCGATCAAGTGTTACAAATAAGCCAAGAAAGGTAACGGGTAGATGCCCGTTACTGATAAGACATATTCGTAACGGGCATTAAACAACAACCGTTACCAAAACTAGCCACCGGTCACGTGAAATGGCTGTTTTTCTAGGCCCACAAGGAACTTTCGTAACGGGCACCAAAGAAAAGCCTGTTACAGAAGCTCAATATCAGAGACGCCTGATGTGCACTTGCATCTCCACTATCTTGACGAAATGAGACGCGTCTATTTCACGCGCGTCTCAGCACAACTAGTATTCGTAACGGGCATCAAACAACGACCGTTACCACAACTAGTCACCGGTCACGTGAAATGGCTATATGTCGTTTTGCTTGGCTCTGAAGCCGTAAATACGGAACTGTCTGGTACCACCCGGCAAGTTCCAGGTTTTATCTAACTATTTTCATCCTTTGTCAGTTTAAGGGAAAATTGACTGCCACGCTTCGGATTCGGCTGCGTGAGTTAAGCCAGCTTTTTTGGCTTGCTGTGTGCTTGGCGTGAGGTGCTGATTTTACGTCAACACAAGCCAAGTAGGTTTCTCAGGCAACAACACCTGACTAAAGAAGACTGAATGAGATTCAAGTTTCTGGTCACAATAAACTGTGACACCCTAAAATTCCATCACTGAAATCACTTAGCAACTTAAAATGTCTTAGGGATTTAAGGAGATTAAAAAAATGCAAAATAAAATTGAGCTCTAAAAATATTAAAGATAATATAATAAAGATAGAAACAACAAGTGTATGTGCATCATCATTTGGCTTGCATGATTTTGGTTGCTTGAGTAGTCTCTAAAAAGCCTATAAAATATTTGAGAAAAGTTTGCAAAAAGTTTGAAATGGATTTGAATTGAAAATGAATTTGAAAATGAGGTTTGAAAAAGAAAAGAAAAAAAAACAAAACCCCGCACCCTTACCCTTTCGGCCCAGCCGGCCCAACCCACCATTCCCCGCCGGCCCACCATTTCCCCCTTTCTCTTTTCTTTTGCAGCGGCGCCGACAGGTGGGCCCCACCTGTCAGCCTCCATCCCCTCCCCTTCCTTTCTTCTTCCCCGCGCCCGCGCCGGCCGCCGCCGCACGCCGCGGAATCCGCTCGGCTCCGCCCCTTCCCCTTCCTTCTTTTCCTCCCCAAGCCTGCCAATTAAGGCAAGTAACTGCCCGTGATCAATTGGGGGCCATTTCCCCCTTTCCTTACCCGAGCCGTGATGGCCGCCGGCCATCAATGGCAACCCGCCGCCGCCCCGGCCCCTAGCCGCTTCACTTCCCTCCCTCGGCCCTATATAAGCTCGCTCACGCGCTCCTTGGCTCCCCTTTCGCCCTCGCAACACTCACGCGCCCGAGCCCGAGCCCATTCCCCGCCGCCGCCGCCGCCTTGCTTTCCGCCGCCGCCGTCGTCTCGTCGCCGCCGGTGAAGGGCTTGGTCTCCCCACCCGTTTCTCGTTGATCAATAGGTTCGCAGGGAGCTTGACAAGCTCATGTGCCCGCAGGATTGCGCCCTCGACGCCCGTGGCGGCCCGCGCCCGTGCTCGCCGAGCGCCGCCCGAGCCGCCGTCGTCATCAAGCCGCCCCGCTGCTGCCTCCTTTCCACCCTTCGGCCCGTCCTCTTCGCCTGCGTGTGGTAAGCAAACCCCCCTGCCCAAATCGCCTTCCTATCGTGCCCAGTTCCCTCCCCGCGAGCTCGCCGGAGTAGTGGCTCCGCCCCCTTCCGGCGCCGGCCACCGTGAGAGCTCGAACCCCTCCCCTGAAACCCTAGATGCGTGCGCATTTCCCCCAGCTGCGTGTAGAACCCGCTCGTGCACGAAAAGATGGCCGGGAGCTCACCCCAGAGCTTGCGCCGGCGATGCGCCGCCGCGCGCCGCCGCGCCGCCCCTGTTCCCGGTGACTTCACCGCCGCCCGCCGCACGCACTCGTCCAGGACCGTTAGATCACGCGCGGACGGCTGGGATCGCGTACCCTTTCGTTTAAAGAGGGGTGGTCCACGGTGGACCCATGGACCGCGCCCACGGCCGGGTCCACGGTGCACCCATGCGCCATCCGCCGTTGGATCTCAGATCCACGGTGTTGAGTGGCGGTTTTGTTTAAGAGTCCCTGGGAATTTAAACATTAGCAAGCCGGTCCTTCCACCTTTGAAAATAATTACGGTTAGGTCCTGATTCTTGCAAACTAGCCCCTATCTACCCCGTTTAATTTCGTTTTAAGCCCTTTTCACTTCTTTTGCACATAAACCCTCTGATTTAATTTATAAAAATGTTTTAGCCCCTGAATTTATTCATAAACAACCCCGTAAACATAGTTTTCTTGCAAATAGGCCCCCGAAAACTCGTTTTAATCATATCTTTCTCATTTTAACTCCGTTTTTAGCGTTCTATATACCGAAATGATCGTCTCGACGAGTAGAATCTTTTAAACAGTAAATTTACCAGTTTTACTACTGTTTGGTGTACTGTTTTGTTTATTGATTGTTATCCATGTTTGACTCGTAGATATCGTGCTCGTTTCGTCCGAGCTCCCCGTCGGAAATGATCCGGAAGAACCCGTCTTTGAAGAGGAATTCACCCAGCTTGTAGAGGAAGGCAAGTGGATTTCCCCCTCTGCATAATCTTTTTGAACCTATGACACCGCATGCCGAACAATGTTTACTATTCCCGTTGATATGCATAAATCCGATGGGCAAACACCTAGCTAAGGATTTGACTAGATGCTTTACCACTTTACCTTGATCAACCCCGTTTAAACTTATGTTTGGGGTAGATAAATGCTTAGCTTGCTCAACATAAGTTTGGTTATGCTTTGTTTATGTTATACATCTCGAGTTTTGGTTATGTATATGCTTGTGCTCTAACAAGATAACTTGATATAATCGGAACATGGAGAACCACCCAAGATAACAAGACAACCACAGTCCACATGGCTCGGCTTAGCCAATTAATTAGGAGAGTGGGGTAGCCGATAGCTCTTTTCCGAGAGGGGCACAGGGGGCCGGAGTTGAAGGGGTATAGCCCGGTCCTTTTGGGGTAGCGACCTTGGCTAAGGTGTTGACCACTAGGGAGGGTTATGGCTCGCTCCGCCGCCGAATCGTTGCGGGTCGTTGGTTTCTCTTCTTTCCTTTGTAAAGGCTTCGTAGTGGACCCCTAGCCACTTACCTTGGAAGTGTTTAAGGGTCTAGCTAACCCGGCAAGATGGGGAACACGAACTGTGGGTAAAGTGTACAACCTCTGCAGAGTGTAAAACTGATCGATCAGCCGTGCTCACGGTCACGAGCGGCTTGGACCCTCACATGAGTAATAAACTTGAAGATTAATGTAAATCATGGGTTGGAGGTTTGGTTTGAGGTTTCTATTGAAAGGTTAAGTGGGTTGGTATACACTTACATCTAGTAACTAGGTGCTTGCTAATAAAACTTGACCAACTTATAAAATGCTTACCGCTGTGAACCATAGCCTATCCTCGATGGCCTTGCATTATTCCCCCACTTGCTGAGCTCCAACCATAAGTGTGCTCACCCTTGCTTACCGCTGTTCAGAGGAGAACGTCGGAGGTGAGGACGAGTTTTGGAGCGACTTCGAGGAGTTCTAGGCATGCGGAACCCCCAGTCATCATGCCTGTGGATGTCAGCGATGGAGATGCTCGTCGTCGTTTAGTTATCGTCTTGTTCGGACCTTCGAGTCCACCCTTTTGGATGTAATAAAGGATGTTATACTGGTTTAAACTCTTGTACGTTTTGTTACAGCAATGGTATTACTCTCGTTTTGTCTAATCATGTGTGTGTAAATGATCCTGGCGCACATATGAGATGCATTCGGTTTTCCTTGTAAAAATCGGGTGTGACATAAACTCACAGTGCACCACTGTACAAGTTGCCCTGTCGGTCGATGGCCTCCTTAGGAATGTACTCGCACAGCATGTCCCGGACGCTTTACATCTTCTATGGAAACATCTACAGGAGGTTTGAAATCCTGCAAAATACAATCATTTATGAGAATACAAGTAGAAATCATTTTCTAAAATCAGATGGATAATATGAGCAGAGACAAGGTTGAGCATTATTATCTACTTACAACATCGAGTAGTCTTAACATATGGAATGCCACATGGAATCCACATAAAGAGGATCCCGTGGCTACTGAGCACACTACATCAAGGTACCAAAATGACAAGTTAATGCAGTACCAAATAGGTAAGAAGGGACCATGAAAAACCTCGGTCTTACAACGAGATTTGTTTTGTGCTTGAGTGTGGCTTTTGCCTTTTTTTTCTTTCCTTTCGTCACTCTGTACTGTGCATCACCAAAGGCCCTGCATGATTAGCAATACCAATTAGAAACAATAAGAGATTGATTTTTTGTGAACAAAAGATACTGTACCAAAGGCCTTGCATGGTGAGCAATACCAATTAGAAACACTAAGAGATTGAATTTTTGTGAACAAAACCTACAAGAAACTGACCTGTTCAAAACATTTTGGAGGTCTGGGAACTTTAGCGGGGGATGTTGTTTAGCAGAATCTAGATACCAAACCTCTGTGAACTTCATACAGATGTACACAGTTCATATTTTACTTAATTAGCATACAGGGATAGGTGCTAACCATTTTGACAGGGACACAACAATATGTTTATATATCAAAGCAGAGAATAAATTCCTTCAACTGGTTCCTTGTCCAACTTGAGCAGCGTTGGATTGTGTGTTCCATATGTACATGCAACAGGAGGGTAAAGCAATGGTCATGACATTATATATGACAGTAGTGAAACAACACTCACAACACTTCGTGTCACCAACAATAACAATATATATGACAGTAGTGAAACAATTAACACTCACAACAAAGCATAAGACAGTCTAGTTATCACTACATTCAAAGCATAGCAGAATTAAAGTATGCTAACATCCTTTATGCTTTTTCATGATTTTACAGTGCAAAAATTATAGTAGTAGGAACATGAAAATGAATCTCAACATTTCATATAACTTCATCTGTTAGCAACAATTTATTCAAAACAGACTTGGAGCAACAAAATCCATCCATCAAATCCACAGTCAATCAATTGAAGTTGAACTATCTAGGCATGTCTCCATAATTAATTCACATTGACATGAATATATAGCAGACGATTTTGGTGGCCGATGAGAGAGAGGGTGTTGGGGGTTCAAGCAGGACTAACCTCCGTCGTGAATGAAGTAGTTGGTCTCGTGATGGTCGGAGGGGTCGGATCCACGGCGGCTCGTGGCCTGAGGCGGCCGGCCGGCTCGTCGTCGTGGCCGGGGACGACGTCGACGGATCCGCGTCAACCGTCTTTAGGTTGGCCGGATGTACGTCTGCATGCCAGTAACCGCGTCCTCGTCACCGTCGTCACGCAGGGAGCGGTGGGGCTGGAGAAGAGCAGGGCTGCGGCGGGGAGAAAGCAACGAAGGTGAGCGGGGCGACTGGCGGCGGTGGTGGGGAGAATGCGGGCGTTGTGGATCTGTCTAGCGAGGAGCCGAATATGAACGACGCGCGTAACTGTGTTTAATGAAACTACTGGCGTGCCCTTGAAGGCTCTGTGCAGCAATTGGAATTTCATGGGCACTATAGTAAATATAGGTGTGAAATTTTGAGCAGCCCGCGCACGGTTTGCCTGCTAATGCTGATGAGTGGGCCAGTGTCATGGGCGACAATGGTTAGTGAACCCGGATCGCCTTTGTTGGGCGTTGGGTCAGCGGTTATCTTTTTTATATTGGCTGCTGACGCTGACGCGTGGGCCTGTCACAATATTTTTGGAACGAAACTTGCTTCCCTGATTTATTAGAGCCCATAAAACAACACCTAAAAATCATAAAATGTCAACAGTCACACTTGTGTGCCCAAGATTCTTAGAATCCGTTTTTACATCCCATGTTAATGAAGTAATAATTCTACTAACATCTAGTGTGCTCTAAAAAATCTACAAATTGACATGCCAACATAGTTTGGGTACCTAGACTTGTCTTCAAAATTTCAAATGGTTTAGATGAAATAATTATATACTTGTGTACAAATGTCTACATCTCTCACATAGTTTCCTAGAATGTTTGCTTGAACATTGAAGTTTTCCACACTTTGCAACATGTTCGAACTCATATGCATTTGAAAACGTAACAAAACCTTGTGTTCACCTTAAGCTTACGAAATGTAAAGTTCCATCACTAATGGTTGTGTAAAACAAATATTATTTGTATGTTGTACTTACAAAGAACAAAATAAGGCATATAAACATCACTCAACAAACGGAATGTACACTAAACAATGAAATTAATGAATAGATGGTGATTTTAGAAGAATTTAGAAAAAAAGTATCAAATTTGGACTAAAAACGACGAAGAAATACTTGTTACAACATTTGGTTGCAGATTAAAAGGAGAAATGGGAATTGTTCTTCATTTGAATAGAATTGGCCCCCACAGTCATTTGAATAGAACAAAGGAGGAAGCAGAGGGCACCGCCGACATCCCGATAAAATCAAATCTATGTTTAGTAATATCTAATAATTTACATTGAAGATAGATTATGTTCATATTGACGCTTGCGCCTACATCCCGATGTTCATCCTGCTGACGGCGTACTCCACGGCGGGGCGGAATTTACGCGTCCAGAGGTCGAACTCATGACGGATGCGACACTCGGCGCTGCAGTAGTGGATGATCTCTTTGGTATCCGGCCCGTAGCGCCTACATCCCGCTTCCCAAATGCAGATGTGGGGATTCTGGATAGGCAACAATGGAATGTCGTCGTCGTCGCTGTCATCAATCCAGTACAACCACGTAATGTTGTCGAGATCCTTCTTGACGAGGTAGCGCAACCGCTGCAGGTTGTGGTTCTTCCACCGGCTCTCAGGGGGCGACGGGCCGCCGCTGATTTCCTGGAGTAGTGCCATGGCTTCGGGGTCCGCCGGGTTGCAATGGTACTTCAACATCGCTGAAAAGTACTTGGCACCGGAGTCTTTAGCAGCGGTGGCATCTCTGATGAGCTTCAGACCCTTATCGAGGTTCCGCCGCCTCATCAACCTCACCATCCCCTCGAAGCACAATGCCTCCGGATGATTGGTCTCGCGGAAGCGCCGCTCAAAGAACGACCTGACGTAGCGATTCTTGCACACCTCACGAAGATCACGCAGCGACACGTGCAGTAGTACCTCATCGGAGTTGCAGGTGCACCGGAAGGTGCCGCAGATTTTATTGTGAAGGTTTAGAAGATGGAAAACGACCACATCCTTGATGGAGTGGATGATGATCTTGGTGAGAAGTTCATCTGGTAGCAGCAGTGTCAAGCACACCGCGGCGGCCATCAAGGAGAATGGATGAAATAGCACAGCGACCGGGTTTGGAATTTGAATGGCGACGAGGGTTGAAGTTGGCGGCGTCGAGGGATGAAGTTGGCAAGGAGGATTGAAGTTGAAGAGGGATGAAGTTGGCGACTAGGATTGAAGTTGAAGGAGGCGACGAGCTCGAGGGTTGAAGGTTGAAGATGGCGTCTCGGCCATGTCGTAATAAAACAATAAATGGAAATTGAAAAGGCGCCGCAGTTTGGCTGCTACCGTTGACAAGTGGGCCCGACATCATTGCCCCGCCCCTTCTCCTTCCCGCCTAAGTGAAAGGCGACGCGTGGCTTCCTGCCCGAGACAAAGCCTGATGCGCAATCTAGTGGCACGTACTGGCAGTAATGGAGTAGTGGGTGGGGGCAGAGGCGCCTGATGGTTCCGCGTCTTGTCAATGTAACTCCCTCACCCAGTCTCCCTCCCCTGCTTTCTCCCCTGCTTCTTCCATAAAGCTTATCACCTTGTTCTGCACTTTTTCTTCCTGCTCGCGATTCACCACTACAAATCTTCGGTCACCGAGAGAAGGATGAGATGGCGTCGAGGAGCCCACCGCCGTCGAAGCGGGGACGAAGAGAGGATGATGACGATGAAAGCCGCAGTCAGAAGAAGTTGGAGAAGGGGAAGGAGCCGGCAGCCAAGGATGCCGACGAGGAACCTCTCTTCGACGACAATAAGTTCGCCGCCGAGATGCTTAGGAGCACCTTCAGAAAGCTTCAAGGTATTGGCGAGGCATTCGACATCAAGGTGGATCATGATGTGTACAAGGACCGGACCTTGAAGGGTCTCATTTTCAGGATCCACGGGTTGGTTGAGAATCTTGAGAACCTCCCCGTGGTCAAGCGGGCTGCCCGCCGCCACTTCTTCTTCGACGACGGCGGCTCCGACGGTGACGACGGCAGCCACGGCGACGACAGCGGTGACGACGGCAGCCAAGGTGGCGACGGCGGGACTCCGACTAATTGATAGACTCCTCTACCAATTAGTAACAATAATGTCTGTGTGCTTTTGTGCCTTCATCCGGTTCTTGGACATGAATTGCTTAGTTTGTCTGTCGATCATGAACTGCTTAGTTAACTAGCTTGGTTGTTAGATTTTGTATGTCATGAACTCGATCTAATATAGGCGAGATTAACTGGAGATCTGTTGTGATGAATTAGATCTGCTGACGCTGACGCTGATGCCGACGCGTGGGCCAGTGTCATTGGCGGCGATGGTTAGTGAACCTGGATCGCATTTGTTGGCAGTTGGGTCCGAGCGGGCAGGCAATGGTTATCTTTTTTATATTGGCTGGTGACGCTGACGCGTGGGCCTGTCACAATTTTTTTTGGAATGAAACTTTCTTCCCTGAATTATTAGAGCCCATAAAACAGCACCTAAAAAATCATAAAAAATACGAACAATTCGCATTTGGACATTCAACATTTGAATAAAATATCAACAATCAAACTTGTGTGCCCAAGATTCTTAGAATCCGTTTTTACATCCCATGTTAATGATGGAATAATTCTATTAACATCTAGTGTGCTCTAAAAAATCTACAAATTGACATGCAACATAATTTGGGTACCTAGACTTGTCTTCGAAATTTCAAATGGTTTAGATGAAGGAATTATATACTTGTGTACAAATGTCTACATCTCTCACATAGTTTCCTAGAATGTTTGATTGAACATTGAAGTTTTCCACACTTTGCAACATGTTCGAACTCATATGCATTTGAAAACGTAACAAAACCTTCTGTTCACCTTAAGGTTACGAAATGTAAAGTTCCATCACTAATGGTTGTGTAAAAGAAATATAATTTGTATGTTGTACTTACAAAAAACAAAATAAGGCATATAAACATCACTCAACAAACGGAATGTACACTAAACAATGAAATTAATGAATAGATGGTGATTTTAGAAAAATTTAGAAAAAAAGTATCAAATTTGGACTAATAACGACGAAGAAATACTTGTTACAACATTTGATTGCAGATTAAAAGGAGAAATGGGAATTGTTCTTCAGTTGAATAGAACTGGCCCCCACAATCATTTGAATAGAATAAAGGAGGAAGCAGAGGGCACCGCCGCCCGCCGCCGCCGACATCCCGACATCCCGATAAAATCAAATCCGTGTTTAGTAATATCTAATAATTTACATTCAAGATAGATAATGTTCATATTGATGCTTGCGCCTACATCCCGATGTTCATCCGGCTGACGGCGTACTCCACGGCGGGGCGGAATTTACGCGTCCAGAGGTCGAACTCATGACGGATGCGACACTCGGCGTTGCAGTAGTGGATGATCTCTTTGGTATCCTGCCCGTAGCGCCTACATCCCGCTTCCCAAATGCAGATGTGGGGATTCTGGACAGGCAACAACGGAATGTCGTCGTCGTCGCCGTCATCAAGCCAGTACAACCATGCAAGTCTAGATCCTACTTGACGAGGTAGCACAACCACTGCAGGTTGTGGTTCTTCCACCGGCTGTCAGGGGGCAACGGGCCGCCGCTGATTTTCTGGAGTAGTACCATGGCTTCGGGGTCCGCCGGGTTGCAACGGTACTTTAGCATCGCTAAAAAGTACTTGGCACCGGAGTCTTCAGCAGCGGCGGCATCTCCGATGTGCTTCAGACCCTTATCGGGGCTCCGCCGCCTCATCAACCTCACCGTCCCCTCAAAGCACAATGCCTTCGGATGATTGGCCTCGCGGAAGTGCGCTCAAAGCATGACTGGACTTAGCGATTCTTGCACGCCTCACGAAGATCACGCAGCGACACGTGCAGTACTACCTCATCGGAGTTGCAGATGCACCGGAAGGTGCCACAGATTTTATTGCGAAGGTTTAGAAAATGGAAAATGACCACATCCTTGATGGAGTGGATGATGATCTTGGTGAGAAGTTCATCTGACAGCAGCAGCATCAAGCACACCACGGCGGCCATCAAGGAGAATGGATGAAATAGCACAGCGACGGGGTTTGGAATTTGAATGGCGACGAGGGTTGAAGTTGGCGGCGACGAGGGATGAACGTGGCAAGGAGGATTGAAGTTTGAGAGGGATGAAGTTGGCGACTAGGATTGAAGTTGAAGGAGGCGACGAGCTCGAGGGTTGAAAGTTGAAGATGGCGCCTCGGCCATGTCGTAATAAAACAATAAATGGAAATTGAAAAGGCGTCGCAGTTTGGCTGCTGCCGTTGACAAGTGGGCCCGACATCATTGCCCCACCCCTTCTCCTTCCCGCCTAAGTGAAAGGCGACGCGTGGCTTCGCGCCCGAGACAGATCCCGATGCGCAATCGAGTGGCACATACTGGCAGCAATGGAGTAGTGGGTGGGGGCAGAGGCGCCTGACAGTTCCGCGTCTTGTCAATATAACTCCCTCGCCCAGTCACCCTCCCCTGCTTTCTCTCCTGCTTCTTACATAAGCTTATCATCTTTTTCTTCACTTTTTTTCCCTCCTCACGATTCACCACTACAAATCTTTGGTCACTGAAAGAAGGAGCAGATGGCGTCGAGGAGCCCACTGCCGTCGAAGCAGGGACGAAGGGAGGACGATGATGACGAAAGCCGCCGTCGGAAGAAGTTGGAGAAGGGGAAGGAGCCGGCGGCCAAGGACGCCGACGAGGAACCGCTCTTCGATGACAATAAGTTCACTGCTGAGCTGCTTAGGAGCACCTTCAGAAAGCTTCAAGGTGTTGGCGAGGCCTTCGACATCAAGGCGCATCATGATGTGTACAAGGACCCAACCTTGAACGGTCTCACCTTCAGGATCTACGGGTTGGCTGAGAAGCTCGAGAACCTCCCCGTGGTCAAGCGGGCTGCCCGCCGCCACTTCTTCTTCGATGACGGCGGCTCCGACGGCAACGACGGCAGCCACGGCGGCGACGGTGGCAACGACGGCAGCCAAGGCGGCGACGGTGGGACTCTGACTAATTGATAACCCGCGTCGGATTTGCTGCTCTCCCAAAATTTTACACAGATAATTGGAGCATCATACAAAAGCTAATCTACTACTACTGATTTCCTATTCTCTGTGTGAACTTCACCATTTCGCAGCGCAGCCTACAGTCTTCGCTGCAAAACAGAGAAATTCGAAGCCATCCTTTTTCCACGCCGCAGCCGCCACCGGTGCCTGCGCACGGCTGATCGCCGTGCACCTGTGCAGGAGGCGGCAGCGGTTCACCCCAAATGCGCCAAGTCGAGTAGTGGAGCGCACGCATGGCCTTCTCGCGCAAAGGAAGACACCCCTCATTGCTCAGCCATCTCGACGACGTCGTACTGCCGCCGCCCGCGAACCACCTCATGTACCCCTTCGCGGTGTCGTCAGCGGCGGCACCGCCATTGTCTCTATAGAGCAAGATGGCGTATAGATAGGCCGCCGCGTCGTGCCCACCCTCAGCGGCGCGCCGAAGATCATTGTATCCCCTGTGTTCGATGAAGAAGGCTTTGATTCCGGAGAGGTAACAAGCCTCCGGATTCCCGAGACCGCTCAACATAGCAAGTAATGCTTTGTAAGAGGTGGGGTTCCACACCCAAGAAATCTCATCTCGTATCCCCTCTATCGACAAATGCCGGCCGACGTCGCTGTGGCCGCACACGCGGCGCATGGACGAGCAAGTACCGCGTAGGCTGCGGAGGTCAGCCAAGGGCCGCTCTGAGGTCGCATCGACGTGCGCCGCAATCTCAATGCGGAGGTCTTGAGGGAGGCCCAGTAGCAGCGATGACGACTGGTGCCGCGTGCTTCTTCCCGGCGTGCTATCCATCTCCGACCGGGAATGGTGACGATGAGGAGTAGGCAGTTGCTATTTTTCGCGGGCAGAGATGAAGGGGCAGGGGATCTAATTGTTTTGGAAGGAGAAAATACAGGAGATTTGTTTCCAAACACGGTTTAAGTATGCAATGGAGATGACGTTTGGCTAATTCTTCTTATCATTTAATTCTTAATTAGAAACGACGTTTGGCTAATCTGTGTAGAGACGATGTTTTGTTACCCCGCGTATCAATTAATTCTACATTGGAATCACTACGTCTGCAGCTCTGCTCTCTGCCATTGACTAGCAACAGTTTCGCCATTGACCATCTTGGGAACCTCTTCCCGTTTCCTGTGCTCTTGATCTTATCCCTTCCTCTCTTTTTTTTTGGAGATGATGACTACATTGGATGTTTGGATGGAGGTGTTAGTGTTAGTTTGTAGCAAACTAACACCAAAACTAACACTATGGAGCCAAACACATGTGTTAATTTGGAGGTGTTAAAAACTACCACTAACAGTAACACTAACATCTATCATCCAAACACGGTCATTGGAGACGATGTTTGCTTACTCTGTGTATTATTTAATTCTACATTGGAATCACTACCTCTGCAGCTCTGCTCCCAGCCGTTGACTAGCAACAGTTTCCCGACCGTCTTGACCGTCTTGGCAACCTTCCCGGCCATTCCTGTGATCTTGATCTTATCCCTTCCTTGGTTTTTTCTATAAAAAGGCACCGACGCCTATCGGTCCTCCTCACTTCAAGTTGCTTCCTTCTTCTCTAGATCTAGATCTAGCTATATGGTTCCTTCTTCTGATACAATAAAGCGAGTCACTTGCTTCTTTCTTCTCTAGATCTAGATCTAGCTATGGCACAAAGAATAGATCTTGTAGGGCGCAAGCTTTTACTTTTCTCTCTTCTTCCTCCTCCTCGATCTCTCAGTTCCTAGAACAATTCTTATGATAGGGGTGATTGGGTTGCTCATCCCTCGGACACAGCTGCTAGAAGAATCCTTGTGACATACCTCTTGCTCGTAGCCGTGTCCGAGGAAGGTAGCCCAGAACCTCCTGGCATCAGGATGTGCAAGCCAACGGAAAGCTTGCTGCAGCTTTTCCATCACACTTGGGCTTCCTTTTGCTTTCCCCTTCTCCTCCAGGAGGAGGGATTTTTTAAGGGATATGTTTCCACCCTCTCTGTATCTTTCTCTTGTGTTCACTTGGAAGATGAGGAAGCAGCCAAAATCTGGACGGAGCATATCTCATTATTTTTCCTTGTAAGATGAGCATAATTATGGAAAGCTTCCTTCTTGCAAACCAAAATTAGGGTTGCTAGACAAAAGCTTTCTTTAATTAGTCATGCAAGGAATCAAGTCTCTAAGCTGTCAACAGAAGTGGAGCTTGTTCGATGACCACGTGCAACAAGATCGACGACCTGCGAGCAAGATCGATGTGTGTGTGTGATTTTGCATATCTCGTCATGAAGATATGGCCACATTGTAACCTTGTTCTGATGTATCAATGATGACTGTAATCTCTGTGTGTGTGATTTTGCAACTCAAGAGACATGCTTTTGTGATTATCTCTGTGCAGTACAATTTTTTGTATGATTTACCTACTCACTTGCAAAGCTTGTGATTATCTCAACAGTTTGGCAAATCAACTTGTTTCTCTCAGGATTCTTGATCTAGATTTGGCAAGTAAAATTATGCCAGATTGTTGGAGATGAACTCTTTTTTTACTTGGCATATCTTTTTAGAAGTTGGCAAAGCACAAGATTTGCCAAGTAAAATTTGGCAAACTCTTGGAGATGCTCTAATCCGTGTCTCTTTTGATGTAATATGTTCGTGATTTCGCATATCTTCTTGCCCATAACAAAAGCGACGCTGGTTCGTTAGTCCTCGTCTCTTGCCCGTAACAAAGGCGACGCTGGTTCGTTAGTCCTCGTCTCTTGCCCGTAACAAAGGCGACCCTGATTCGTTAGTCCTCGTCTCTTGCCCGTAGCAATGGCAACGCGGGTTCGTTAATCCTCGTCTCTTGCCCGTTACTGAACTGAAGCAGAATATAAACAGAGTATATATAGTATCTTTGGCAGAATATATTACAAGCAGTATTCAAATTCCACCACATCCCATATATTACAAAAAGGATTGAAATTCCACCAATACATCACATCCTTTATATTACAAAACGGATTCCATTTCCACCAATAGACACATCCTTCGACATTACAAAAAGGATTCAGCAGAAATCAGACTTGCTTTTTCTTCCTTGATTTCTGTATATGGATTTTTTCACTATGGTCGCTTCGCAAGTACGGTGTTTTGTTAGTTCCGAAGAGTTGGGCCTTGTATGAAGTGTCAAAGGATGGAATTTCGTCAAACTAGTTGTATTCCTCCTCTTCAACAACATTTTAAATCCCCACAATCCTTTTTTTCTAGGCATAACCACATGCCAGTTCTTCTTTGCAAGGTCAGGTACATAGAACACTTGCTCAACATCGTTGGCGAAGACAAACTGTTCGTTTTTGTAACCAAAGACCCGAATATCAACACTAACATAACCATATTTGTCCTTGCTCACAGCTCTCTTCCCATTGGTGACCCATCTACATCGAACAAGTCTACCTTCAATCCTACATAATCAAGCTCCCATATCTCCTCTATTTTACCATAATATGTGTCTGTCTCCGTGTCATCATCATCGTCATGATTGTCGTCAACGACGGCTGTTGATGGTGAAAATCCGTCAACCTAGCCATGAGTTTACCTTCAGTGTTGGCATAAGTTTTATGCCTTATCCATTGGTACTAACCCCCGTGGTATAACAAGTTCACGTGTGCATGTCGGTTTTGGAGTTTTGTGTTTATGCAGTGTTTTAGCGTTGAAAGCAAGACTTTCGGGATAAGTTCATCAAGCACCTTATGACAAGACCTTGAAGCCCTGTACAAGTCATGCAATGAAGCAAACTTAACTCCAAGAAGTCAGGGACTTGATCCGAGAAGATGATAAACTCCAAGGACCTAACCAGAAAAGTGCTGAATCTTGCAAGACAAGGAGTTATGCACAATTCGGAGAGAAACTGACGACGTGGGCCTAAATGCAGTAGGAGGAAGGATCCAGGAAGCAAGGGAACCGGCATATAGCAAAGGAGGCCTCGGGTTGGGCCTGGATGGGCCCAGGCCCGGCCGGCCTAGGCCGACCGGCCCAGCCCTGTCCAGGGCCCAGTGCTCCCCTTTGCCCTAGCCGCCAATCGTGTTATTTATAGCCCCGTGGCCGAGAGCCATGGAGGAGGGAATTCATCATCAGCCGCCGAGGAGCAGAGAAGAGAGGTACACCATCCCGGAGAGGAGAGGGTCGAGCTAGTTGACTAGGGTTTCCCTAGCTGACGTGGGAACCTTGCACGGAAGACCACGTCGGAGTTCCCGGAGCTAGAAGCAAGATCAAGGAAGGATCCCGGTGGTTATCTTGTGTATGTATCATTGTCATAGTTGAATTATCAAGTTGAATCTATTCTTAGCGATCAAGTGTTTCCTCGAAGATTTCGTTTTTCGATCGGTTTGCTTATTCTAGATCTATTCGCGAGATAGATCACATAGGGTGTTCTTGTAGCCGCGGTGGCTAGAGGTACACGCCGGATCTTCCGAAAGAATCTCGACTTGTCTTTTGACTCGCCCTAGACTCCCCGCATGAGTAGGGATACGTTGTGACAGAACGGGGGTTCCGAAAGGCGGATGTTTTCGGATTTGGACGGGAAACCACGATTTAAAGAGGCTTCTAATAAGATTCGATTTGCTACTTCTTCTCTTGCTTGGAACTTCAACAAAAGGCTTATCCCGATCTCTCTAGATCAGTTTATCTACCCAATCTTACTTTGTTATCTCCGGTCTTTAGTAGATTAGATTAGTTTCTTGTCTTTTATCTAGATGCATTAGGGTTTTATTGAAGATTGAAGTTACTTGGCTTTACTAGATCAACTTTTGCGTCACACATTTGTTCCACGGATTCGATACCTTGGGTTCACCACTCGAGGGAAGAAGGGTCCCTTGACTACGACGGAGACTTGTCCGCTTGCAAGTCATAAACAAAATTTGATACAACTATAAACCGTCAACAACGGCCCATACACACACACACCACTATTTTGATAGACACTATTTTTATCCTGGGTCATGGTGTAGAACGTGTATCCATTGATATCGATTCCTTCGTATCTTATAACAGCGAACAATGGCCCCGCTGCTAGTTTCCTTATCTCCTCGGTAATTACAACATTATTGCTGCATGTCTCGACATAATCTCGGAGCCACCTGCTGAAACCTTGCATGTGCATCTTTGCAAGCCAAGCCCTACCACGGTTAGGGTTGTCTTCACGTAGTTGTCGTTTGTGCTCATTGGCAAACAGTGTAATTAGGTGCAGCTGTTGTATCAAGGTGAAATGAGCCTTTTTGAAGGCATCTGCATCCGGAGTGACTGACCTTTTCCTCATGGTCCCAACACCTGAAAGCCTACCTTCATGCCGTGAGCGAGGCACACCAATGGGGTTTTGTGGGTCCATATAACCCATGGCCCACTCCACTGCTTCGATGGTCTCGTAGCCACGAACAATGGCTCCCTCCGGAAATAACCTTTTATGTACCAATGATTTCAGGAATCCATAGAACCTCTCATATGGAAACATCTGATGATGGTAAGATGGGCCAAGGAACCAGATTTCCCTTGCGAGGTGTGCTGTTAAATTAGCATGAGAGCAAAGAATGACGGTGGGAAGGTAGCTTCAAGCAGGCATAGGGTCTCGAAATGCCTCCTCTCCAAGTCCAATAGTTTTTCCTCATCAATCACCTTTTGTTCTATTGCATTGAAGAATAAACACAAGCTCGTGACCGCGTCGCGAACTATATCTGTCTTGATACCTCTAAGTGCAACAGGAAGAAGAGCTGTCATCAACACATGACAATCATGAGATTTCATCAAGTTGAAATTCATTTTCATGTCCTTCACTGACACTAGCCTCTTGAAGTTTGATGAGTAGCCTGAAGGTACTTTCAAATCATGCAAAAACTGACAGAATTCTTTTCTCTCTGTCTTTGACAAGGGGGTTGCAGCAACGGGAAGGTTCGTCCCCGTCTCTGTTTCCTCTGCATAGAGCTCCGGCCTAATGCCCAGCTCTTTAAGATCCTCCCTTGCATTTTTATGATCTTTTCCTTTGGACTTCTATTGTATCAATGTTCCACAAGTAGCTTCGCACACATTCTTCTTGATGTGCATGTTGTCAATCGAATGACGCACATCCAACATCGGCCAATATTCTAGCTCCCATAGAATTGATTTCTTATTCCACATTCCTTCTTATTCTTTACCATCTCGTTTCTTTCTTTTTCCAAGGGTTTTTTCAGTCAGTTTGGGTAACTCCTCGATAGTTTCAATGTCCTTGACTTTCAAGTGGACCAGATCTCCAGTCACATGCAACGACGCCTCTCGATTCTCCTTTTCCCCATTAAACTGACAATCCATGGCCCGGTATGGATGTTTCTTGCTGAGGAGATGACGGTGCCCCATAAATACGTATTTATTTAAATGTATTAGCCATATTGCGCAAGTATCTTCCAAGCAGTGTGGGCAAGCTGCACCTTTCCTTTTACTCTGGCCAGAGAGGTTGCGCTGAGCTGGGTTGTCGTTGATGGTGGTAAACAACATGCCATGCATTGTGAACTCCTCACGCTTGTACTCATCCCAAACCTCCGGCACACCAGGCTTCCACAATATCTTCAAGTCATCAACTAGTGGCCTTAAGTAGACATCAATACGGTCGTCAGGTTGCTTTGGCCCGGAGACCAATATTGTCAGCATCATATATTTCTGTTTCTTGCGCAGCCAGCGTGGAAGGTTGTACAACGACTGCACAATAGGCCAGGTGCTATGTGTTGAGCTCTGGTTACCGAATGGGTTCACACCATCTGTGCTCATAGCAAACCGTATGCTCCTTGCGTCGTCAAACCATGGGAAGTGGGTATTAATGTTACCCCATTGCGCCGCATCTGCGGGGTGCCTAAACTTGCCATCTTTCTTATAATTAAGCTCCTTTCGTCCTTCATCATGCCAATGCAAGAGTTTGGCCTCCTTTCGTGTTGCGAACCATCTTCTCAGCCAAGGAATGATGAAAAATACCATGCCACCCTCACAGGAGCCCCTCTGTTAGCCTTCTTCTTCTTGCCTCTGATCTCGCCGGGCTCGTTCTCGTCATCAGCATTATTATCATCTCCATCATCCTTTTTCCTCTTGTATCGATCATAGCCACACTTGGGGCACTTGTCAAGGTCTGCATAATCTCCACTGAACAATACACAACTGTTCTTGCATGCATGAATTTTTTCAACCTCTATTCCCAGAGGACAGATTATCTTCTTCGCCTCATAGACAGACTCTGCTATTTGGTTTCCTTCAGGTAGCTTGTCTCTAAGCACATCCAATAGATGTTTGAAACTTTTGTTGCTCTAACCATGATCCGCCTTAAGTCATAGAAGTTTTAGATCACCAGAAAGGCGAGAGTACTTCTGGCAATCAGGATAGAGGGGTTTCTTTGAATCTTCAATGAACTGCTTCAGCCTCGCTAAATCAGAAGGTGTGTACACTCATTGAAACTCAATATCCCGCAACATTTGATCAACATTGTGCACACGTTGCAACACCTCACCATCATCGAAGCCCCTAACTTCTTGATCAGTGATATCCTCAGGCCTCAACACATTTGGTGGGAATAATGGTTCATTTCCCTCAAAAATTGCACTGTCATCAAGGTCTTCATCATGGTTAGCATGGTGTCGCACTTCACCTTCATTTAGGCAGCCTGCTTCGAGTTCATTAAGGCCTTCCTCACCATGTTTATTCCAACACGTGTAATATTTTGTGAAACCACGTGTGACCAAATGATGAAAAATGATTTCCCGTTATGCGAATTTCTTTTGGTTGAGACAATAAATACAAGGGCAAAACATTGCCTGAACACCACGGTTTCTCATATCCGCCTCTGCTAGATTTAAAAAACCATTGACCCCGCTTAAGAAATTCTCCCAATCTTCTTGGGGCTATCTGTACATTCAAGCCCGAGCAGCAGACGCCATCTGCATTCCATACACCAAATGAGCATAATTCATCACACAAGAAGACAGCTGAAGAATTTTAATAAAATGGGCCAATTAATTTCCACCTTGAAGAGGACTTTCTACGAGCCGAGCGCGGCTGAGGAGGAGGATCGGAGGCGCGGAGGACGCCGCGGTCGACGTCCGCTCTGGCCCCTTTCACCGTCGCGTAATCCTCAGAGCGCGCGCAGCTGGCGGCGGCGAACGGGACAGGCCGGCGGGGACATCTGAGCACACAGATCGAGCGAGTGACCTTCTGAGGAGAGAGAGAGTGAGTGTAGTCGTCGGAACAGGAGTGGCCTAGCTTCTGCGGAGAGAGAGCGAGTGGTGTCGAAAGGATAAGACACAGACACAGACGAGATAACAACATGCGTCTCCGATGTGAGAAAAAAGGCGACCCTGGTGCCAATCAAAGGAGACACATCCTACAAGCATGTGTCTCCAGTACGAACTTATCGGTAACGGACTTTATAGCCCGTTACCAATACAGAGTGATTAGTAATGGACTTAAGCAGCCCGTTAGGGCATTTACCGGTAACGAACTTTACAAGCTCGTTACCGATAGGTTTAACATTTGTAAAGGACTCTTTTGACATCCGTTACAAAGAATTTATGTAACAGGCGTTTAAGAAGCCCGTTACCAGAAGTCCACATTGGTAACGGGCGCTGTGGAGGCCAACCCCGGGGTCGTCCTGGCGCGCTTATAGGTAACGGGCGCCAAACAACAACTGTTACAGATGTGGGTGGATGTAACGGGCGTTAAGGGTCCATTACAAATGTTGCGTGACCTATTTGAGGTTTTCACGTAGTGAATAGTCAAGTTATTGGAAATGCTCTTATGAATGAAACCGTCCATGCTAGTATTTTGAAACTTTTATATATATTGCATGCCCCCATGGCATTACTTCAAATTTTGACATCAATTGAATTCAAAATCTCAGCATCTAGATGAATTGCAGTCTTCAAATAGGAAAATGGTTAATTTCAAGTTGCTGAGATTTAGAATTACTGAAACGTGTGTGAGCTTATGTATTAAAATAATATTTTAGAACCTTGATTTTGTAAAAGTATCATATCTTATTTTCTCACTTGAAAAAAAATCTAACGATGGGTTCCTTTACTGTGCTCTGCCCTGCCGTGACGTTCACTTCAGGTCAAGATATGTGCCCTGCCCTGCTAGGCTGCCATGACGTGCACTTCGGGTCAAGCTCTAGTCTCTGTAGCTTGCGCTGGCTTCAACCGGCCAATTGATAGACCGAGTGATTTGATAGACGTTATGTTGTAGAAGGAGACCACAGGAGCACTAGTCCTTCTCCCTGCGGTCAGACTCCCTCCGGCCAAGTTCTGCGCATGCAGAGTGTCGTTGTTTGGTTGCTAGGACATCTAGAGACAGGCTAGTGAGCAAACGTTTGATTGCTTGGACGAGATAAGTTGCATGAGATAAAAAATATTAAAAAATTATGATTATAATTTTTATTTTGTACAAATACAGTTTTAAAGGACTTATCATGCACCACCCTACGTGAAAAAAGAGCGAGATCCAAACACGATGGGGTCATGTGATGGGTCAGACTTGGGTCAAATATTTTGACTCGAAACCTGACCGAACCGAAAAGTCACAAACAAAATTAGAACCTGACCCGACCATGTGATGGGTCAAGCGCGGGCCAAAAATTTCGACCCAGCAATCAGAAAGAACCCAGTCTAAGCTCCTAGTAGCAAACTTATTCTTACAACAACTTTCACAAGGGAGAGATAGTTTTACCTGGGACTTACATCGACATGGATGTTTTACTAGTCTGTATCAGTATCTGATGCACCAGGGTACTCCCTTCACCAATAAATTTATTTGAAATCTAAGAATTCCTCTGAGAATAAAGATTTTCCTATGGTATCTCCAGCGGGGTGTAATTTTAACAAAGGATAATTTAGTTAAGACGAATTGAGCTGGAAGTCAAAAGTGTTGTTTCTGTCATGATAATGAAACAATTAAACATCTTTTCGTCGATCGCCAACATGCTAAGATTATATGGAGAGTTGTTCATGTAGCTAGTGGGCTAACCCCGCCTAGATGAGTAACACATATGCTTAAACATTAGTTAACATGCATACAAAATAAGGATAAAAAATTGATCTTTGATGGGGTTGCAGCCATTATGTGGGCTATTTGGTGTACACGTAAGGACTTGATTTTTCATAACAAACAATTTCATTCATTTATGCATGCTATTTTCAAGGGAGCATATTGGCTGCGGTTTTGGTCCCTACTGCCGCGTGAGGACACGAGGGAGATCATCCGTTCGGTAAGCAAAACACTAGAGGTTGTTGCTTTAGATATTTTTGCCAAAAATGAATGGAGAAGCAATAATAGACTCTGCTTTTGATTTTCCCTATTATGTGTGTGCTCATTTTCCAGCTTATTTATCATCTTAAATGCTGAGAATTATGTATAAACTTTGCTGTGTGCTGTTGCAGAGGCAGGAATCAATTTCCCTTTTCTAAAAAAAATACCAGACAAATGATCAAGTATATATGCCCCATCCGTTTCAAAATGTAAACCAGTTTATCTTTTCTAGGTACATAAATTTTATTATGATTGTGTAGATTCATAGAAAAATTTATGTATATCGAGAAAAGTCAAAAGTTAAAACAGAGGGAAATACATGGTTTACATTTCGGAAACACAATTCATGTTTAGCTATATGATTATGCCATTGTCAATGATGTCTCATGCTCATTAAATGATGACACATCAGCCAACGAATATGATAACATGAAAGAGTATTTTCGAAAAGAGAGCGCCGCGCCGCCGCCGCTCTCACCACCGTCGGCTGCCCGCACTTGGGCAGGCCACCCACACCCACATCTCATCGTCACTCGCAGCTGGGGAGGCTACCTGCACCGGTGGCGGCCGGGGAGGCACCTTCCCACACCTGCTGCCCGCGGCGGTCCCCGTGCTAGGGCCGGTCACACTCAATCACTCATCGCGCCTTCGTGGTTGCGGCTGAGGTCCTATGCGTAAGCACAACGGCTCTACGCTCCGTCAATCTTCGCCTGCTGCTGTGAGAGATGAGAGGAGATGATATATATATGCTTGCTGTGTGAAGGGAGAAGGAGGAGATAGGAGAAGAGGAGAGATAAAGATCAGACCGCGAGTGTGGGTGGGGCCGAGATAAAAAGAGAGAGAAGGCTCACTACGTGAGAATGGAAATTCCCCGAGTGCCTCGGGCTTCCCCGAGTGCCAAATATCAGGCACTCGGGGAAGAAATGCACTCGGGGAAGAGGGTCTTCCCCGAGTGCCTGATAGTCCACGACACTCGGGGAAGAGAGGCACTCGGGGAAGACCCCCTTCCCCGAGTGCATTTTTTTAGCACTCGGGAAAGCCAACCTCTTCCCCGAGTGCCTCACCCTAGCACTCGGGATAGCAAGCATCTTCCCCGAGTGCCTCATCCTAGCACTCGGGGAAGGGTCTCTTCCCCGAGTGCTAGGGTGAGGCACTCGGGGAAGAATTTTTTTGTTTTTTTTTTGCCTCATTTTTTTTGAAGCCATCCCACATTATTTTAAACTCCTTGCCCAAATTTGGGGTTATTTTGATTTTTTTGGTATATTTCATTAGTTTTTTTCATTTTGTTGAATTTTTAGCATACTTCAAATTTGAACTGCAGGTGCATGAAGTAATGAAATTTCTTAATTCAAAAAATGATATTCATTATATTTGGTGTATGTTGAGGCCATATCTAGGAAGCCACATGAAATTTTGAACATCTTTTTTCTGTAACATGACGAACAACTAGCAGGAAAAATGTTTGTAAATTATATAAAATCCAAACGATGTCCAAAAATCATGAAACTTGTCTGGGTGTCATGTTATGGCATGTAGAGGCTGTATGCAAGAATTGAGAAGATTTCAAGTAAGTTGGGACGTCGGATGCCTCAAACCCAGACATCTCCACACATGATATCACTCATGTTATAGTGTAGCTAAGATGCTCTCACTCACCCCAGTAAATACAGACACAACCCTATCCTTGTGAGTACCCGGGAGAGATGAGGCCGAAAAAAATCTTGAGATTGACAACATAAATCACTCGCCTACCACTAAAATTATACCATCACTAATTATTTGGAATAAAAAAATGATCACCTATGACCTATCCCGAGTCAAGGGCTCCAACCTACTTAAGTGGATAGATCCCACCACAAGGTATTAAGTTGGAGCTTTTTCATTTTCTACTTTATGGTTGGTTTTTTTAATCTTCCTTTGCTCGAGATTTATTAATATTTTGTTTGAACTACTTAGATCATAATATATCTCTATTTTTTGCATAATTGCTTAAAGTGTTTGGATATTTTTAACAAGCTATCTATAGTACTTTGCATTATGTTTCAACTTTAACCATGTGTTTGGTTGGAGCCACGGGAGTGGAGCAGAGCCGACCCACGTTTTGGGGACACCTCCAACCCTTCTCATGTTTGGCTGAAAAGATTGGGTTGGAGTGGCTCCGACCCTCTTTTTTTGTTTGGTTGGAGGAATGAGTTGGAGGAATGGATGGCAGTTTTCACTCGGTTAGTGGATCCCACATGTCATAGGGCTTAGGATTAGTAGGTTTCACATGTCATACATATCTTTTCTTCGTCCTCATCCCCATAGGCCACAGCTTCCTCTTCCTCCAGAGTGCCATGGATGGAACCATACCTAGGCGTGAGATCTGCCCAACGCCGGCCCTGCACGAGCTCCCTTGCCGGCCGCGCGCGAGCTCCCTTGCCCTGGGCCGCCTCCGCCGTCATGGGCGGGCTCCGGCACCGCGGACACGCTCCGCCGACGCCGGGCGTGCTCCGGCTGCAGCCGCCCTCACGGGCCCCGTAGATGAGCCGCCCACCATGGGGATCCAAGCAAGCTCCGCCGACGTCGCCGCCCCATGCCCTACCGCCACCTCCACTCCGCCGGCCCCAGGCAAGCTCCGCCGACACTGCTGCCCTCATATGCGCGAGCTTGAGGTCAACCGCTGCCCTCATGGGCTTCGCCCATGGGAGAGCACGCCGCTGCCGCCTTCACGGTCTTCGCGAGACAGGAGAGAGACAGGAGAGAGGTAGATGGGAGGGAGACAGAGAGAAACAAGAGAGTAGAAACGGGAGCGGAGCGGCTCCGTCCCTCAAATTCTGAGGGACGGAGCCAATCCGCATCTCGCAGGAATATTCCGCCAGGAGCCGCTCCACTCCGGCCGCTCCTCATCCAAACACCCGCGGCCGCTCCGCTCCCGCGGCTCTCCAACTGTCGGGGTTCCGTAACCGCCGGCAGTAAATTTCTCGGATTGCGTGTCGGGCCTCGGACGGTTGCGCAAACAGGGGGTACACAGGATTTATACTGGTTCAGTCCTCCGGAGAGTAATGCCCTACGTCCAGTTTGTGCTGCTGCGTTATCTGCGCTAATTTGTAATAGGGGTTACAAATAGGCGAGAGAGGGAACTCGGTCCCAAGTCTATGTAGCTTTTGAGCCACGTATGGTTGAAGGTAGAAGAAGGAAAAAATGAGAGAGTCCTTCAGGAGAAGAGAGATGGAAAAAGTAAAAAGTCGGAGAGAGACTCGAGAGGACCCTGCTCTCCCTTTCATAAGACAAGGGGAGCAGGTTACATTGGTGAAGAGAGAAAGAGGGAGAGGGGCTGTGCATGCACAATGTGTGTGCGGGGGGGGGGGGGGGGGATTTTCTCCCCCCGCGCCGCGTCCCCGCCGTCCCCGTTTGCCGCCGTCGTTGCATGTGGTTGCCTGTCTTCGTGCCATCCCTTCACACGCATGTGGCAGGAGCAATGAATGCCTCCAACACCTGACACATGCATGGGAAATGAGGATCCAAAACTACTCGGGAGGGTTGCCAACTAGTCTGAAGCTGCCTGGTCGGAGAGCACATGATACCATGGACTTGATTTATGACTGTTTTCCTTTACGAAAATAAAACCTGGAATACCACTTGATTTTGTGGCTATTTTCCTGCATGAAAATAAATTCAGAAAACCACCAAGAATACCCCGGAGGCCATCGTGGCTGCTATTGTCGCTCGTAATCGCTGTTACCGGGTACCCATAATATTGGGTCCCGTCACCAACCAAACACACGGTAATTCTACAAGCAAAATTACCCAACAACCAATATAACAACTATGACCACCAAACGATGTTTAGTCTCTACGTATGTGGATGATGCAGAATCTTGATCATCATATTGCGCCAGTTAAGTCAAATAGTTCACAAGAGAAAGGATCAACTATATCCTTTGGTAAATAAAAGGAGAATAAACCATGTTCCAAGAAAGAAATGGGTTGAAGCGCTGGACCACAACTTTTTTTGTGTGACTAACGAGAACACTTTTACCGGTCAAGGCTGTTTATCACTAAGAGATTTGGATTTCTGTTTGGCTGTTTGCAGACACAATATTCACTTATAGGGTGTCCACAAATTAAACTTGATTGTGAGTTCATTTGGAAAAAAAATTGGGTGGATCTGAATATGAAGCTTCCTGATGCGATCAGACTACATTTTCTGTTGGTGCTAGTGGTCTGTTGTACACATGTTGCCATCTGCTCCTCCGCCGGAAACGACTCAGATAGTCTAGCACTACTGGAGTTTAAAAAGTCCATGATCAGGGATCCAAATAAATTCTTGTTTTCTTGGAATGAAAGCACCGACTTATGTAGTTGGGACGGTGTCCTCTGTAGTGCCCAGCACCCACATCGTGTTGTTTCTCTAAATCTCACAAATAGAGATTTGGTAGGACAAATATCTCCATCACTCGGAAACCTAACATTCCTAAAAGTTCTAATATTGTCGGAGAATTCATTCAGCGGGGAGATCCCTAAATCCCTTTGTCACCTTCATCACCTCCAAATACTAAAACTGAATGATAACATGCTACAGGGAGGGATACCCAGCCTTGCAAACTGTTCAAAAATCAAGGAGCTATCACTCAGTAAGAATCAGCTCAGTGGACAGATTCCTGCTGACTTGCCTAATAGCCTTCAAAAGTTGATACTTGTTGCTAACAATCTTACTGGAACTATCCCTGTTTCTCTTGCAAATATCACAATGCTAAAAAATTTTACTTGTATGAACAACAATATCGAGGGCAACATACCGGATGAGTTCGCAAGGTTGCAGGGACTGCAAGAGCTGCACCTGGGCAAGAATAAGTTGTCCGGTCGTTTTCCACAGCTCGTTTTGAATCTCTCTAATCTAATTGTGTTTAGCATTGCTTCCAACTACCGCAAAAAAAAAGCATTGCTTCCAACTACCTGAGCGGAGATGTGCCGTCAGATCTTGGAGACTCTCTGCCCAGCCTGAAGTACATGTCTCTAGGTGGCAACTTCTTTCATGGGAATATCCCATCATCAATAGCAAATGCTTCGGAACTGAGAATTCTTGACATGTCAAGAAATAAGCTCACTGGGGTGATTCCTAGCTCCATCGGCAATCTTCAGAAGTTGTTTGCACTAAGTTTCGAGTACAACAAACTCCAAGCAAGTAACAAGCAAGACTGGAGGTTTATGAACAGCTTAACCAATTGCACTGAGCTTCAAGTGCTGACAGTTCTTGGTAATCGTCTAGAAGGCAATGTGCCAGATTCATTTGGTAACCTTTCCAGCCAACTCCGGTATCTATACTTGGCGGACAATCAACTGTCAGGGGATTTCCCTTCTGGTGTAGCAAAGCTCAGCAGTTTGATCAGTATAGAATTGGGTGGGAATCGATTTACAGGTGCAGTGCCGGAATGGCTTGGAACTCTCAAATCCTTGCAGAGATTACAGTTAGATCGGAATATCTTTACAGGACCTATTCCGTTGAGTTATGATCCAAATTCTGTCTCACAAGAGAAAGGCCGACTTCTGACGGAGCGAAGCGGAAGCCCGTCGCCGGTAGGCTTGGGCCGGACAGATTATGCCGGTGATTTGGACAAGCGAAGGTCACTCACAGGTTATGTGTTTACTATTGGCAGTTGTGCTGTGAGCTGGAAGGCTGTCTTGCAGCCTGTTGTTGCTTTGTCTACTACTGAGGCTGAGTACATGGCTATTGCTGAAGCATGCAGAGAGTTGTGTTGGCTGAAAGGATTGTTTGCTGAGCTTTGTGGTGTTGATTCTTGCATTAACCTGTTTTCAGATAGTCAGAGTGCTATATATCTTACCAAAGACCAGATGTTCCATGAGAGGACAAAGCACATTGAAATCAAGTATCATTATGTGCGTGATGAGGTTGAAAAGGGTAAGTTAAAGGTATGTAAGATACACACTCTTGATAATCCTGCTGATATGTTGACAAAGTCAGTTCCTGTTGCTAAGTTTGAGCTTTGCTCAAGCTTAGTTGGCTTAACTGTGTAGCCCAAGAGGCTATTTGGCGTCAGAAGTATTTTGTTTCTTTGATGTGTTCAGGATGAAGGTTCGTTTTGTTTATGCTGCAAGAAGAAATTTGTCTCAAGGTGGAGTTTGTTGAGTTATGATCCAAATTCTATCTCCCAAGAGAAAGGCCGACTTCTGACGGAGCGAAGCGGAGGCCCGTCGCCGGTAGGCTTGGGCCGGAGCGAAGCGGAGGTAGAAGTGACCCATCAGGCCACACCCTTTTCCCAGGTCGCGGCCGGGGGGGTGCGGGGGGGGGGGGCGGCAGCCCCCTGCGGTACGGTACGGGTCATAAATACCCGTTAGGGTTTTACATTAGAGATTGATTCATTCTCTTGTAAGCCGCCGCCGTTGGCGTTGTAACCTGACTCCCGATATAGTGAAGTTCTTGCTGGCTGGCGCCCGTGGTTTTTCCCGCAAGGGTTTTCCACGTTAAATCTCGTGTCTTTTGCGGTTTGATTCCTTTACTTGTCGTCGTTTATTCGCCATCGTTTATAACATATTCCATCGTCTCTTTGCAATTTATCTAATTTGATTGGACTCTATCTAGAATCGAACAAGTTGGATGGGCACATACCCGCAAGCCTGGCAAACCTCCAAACGCTTACAATATTGAAAATTTCCAACAACAAGCTTTTCGGCACCATACCAAAGCAGCTCTTCGGAATTCAAACATTGCTGAATATTGAGTTATCTTTCAACAATCTAGACAGCCCGCTTCATGCTGATATTGGCAATGCGAAACAACTCACATATTTGGATATTTCATCGAACAGGTTATCCGGAGAAATCCCTAGTGATATCGGTAATTGCGAAAGTTTGGAAGAAATTAAGCTGGGCCATAATGTTTTCATTGGAAGCATACCCACTTCATTAGGGAATATAACTAACTTACAAATCCTCAACTTATCTCGCAACCACCTTACTGGTTCAATACCGATGTCTCTCGGAAGCCTAAAATTTCTTGAGCAACTAGATTTGTCATTCAACCGCCTAGTGGGTGATGTCCCAACAGCCGGAATATTCAGCAATTTGAGTTCAGTGTGGATTGACGGAAACACAGGCCTCTGTGGAGGGGAACAGGGTATGCACCTACACCCGTGTTCTGCAATGAATCTGAATTCAAAAAAGAACGAACATTTTACTGTACAGAAAGTTTTGATCCCATTAGGCAGCGTTGCATCAGTTGCAATCTTAGTCATACTTGGAAAGATGTTCTTGAGAGGAAAACAAACGAAAATGAATGTATCTTTGCCATCACTTGGTAGCAGATTCCCCAAAGTGACATACCTTGATCTTGCAAGATCAACCCAGGGGTTCTCCTCTTCCAGGTTAATTGGCAGAGGAAGATACTCTTCTGTAAATCTGTATACAAAGGAAATTTGTTTCATGACAGAATCGTGGTTGCTGTCAAAGTTTTCTGCCTGGAGACAAAAGGAGCACAAAAGAGCTTCATCGCAGAATGTAATGCTCTGAGAAACGTAAGGCATCGGAATCTAGTTCCTATCCTGACTGCATGCTCGAGCATTGATTCAAAGGGAAATGATTTCAAAGCCTTAGTTTATGAGTTCATGCCACAAGGCGACTTGCACACCCTATTGCACTCGATTCCAGGCGATGGGAGCTCTTCAACTCTGAAACATATTACACTGGCTCAAAGGGTAAGCATTGTATCGGATATCGCAGACGCAATGGAATACCTTCATCATAACAATCAAGGAACTATTGTTCACTGCGATCTGAAGCCTAGCAACATTCTTTTGGATGACAATATGACAGCACGTGTTGGAGACTTTGGTCTTGCAAGGTTTAAAGTTGGCTCCACAATAATGCCATCTTTTGGTGATTCTGCTTCGGCTTCTTCAGTTGCCATAAAGGGAACAATTGGCTACGTTGCTCCAGGTAATGCCAATTCTTATACCGCATTTGTGTTTCGTATGCTGTATTATCTTTGGACTAATCAAACAGATCTACACAATCTGTAGAGTGTGCAACAGGCAGAGAAGTTACAACCGCTGGGGATGTTTACAGCTTTGGAATTGTCCTACTTGAACTATTCTTACGGAAGAGACCAACAGATGATATGTTCAAGGACGGACTGAACATTGTTGGATTTGTCGAGATGAACTTTCCAGATAGGATATTAAAGATTATAGATGCTGACCTACTAGAAGATGATCGTGATGTCTCACAAGAAGAAACAGTAATCATTAAGGAGAAAAGCTTGGAGTGTTTGCTCTCAGTGCTAAAGACTGGACTTTGCTGTGCCAATCCATCCCCAAGTGAGCGCATGGACATGCAGGGAGTGACTGCTAGGCTGCACGGAATAAAGGAGGCTTATCTAAGAGGAAACTGAGGTAGTTCAGTATCAATTTGATATGCTGATCTTGTTGTAATTTGTATAAAGGTTAATGACACAATGAAATAAATATCCTTTGTAGTGATGCTGCGGAGCTGCCATCACTGCTGAGTGCTAGCTTACTCCTGGATCCTCATCGACGCTGAATTCAACGAGATATCAAAAGGAGGCTTCTTGACTAACATCAATCTGCATCAAGACTGTGTCCTCTGTTTTGTTGACCTGTTGTATTTCGAGATTCAGCTTCTTGACTACATCAAGCTGCAGCAAGCCTGTGTCATCTGTTTTGTTGATCTGTTGTACTTTTGCGATTAAGTTATCTGTTGGTTTGATCATGTTTTGGTGACTCGGGAAGCAGTAGGGGGAGATGGTCTGTCTCTGTCCGTACGAGAGCCCACCGGCAACGGCGACGTGTCGGAGGGAGGAGACGCCGCAACCGCCATTGACGCCGACAGGAGGCCCCCACGACCTTCGGGCGCACGATGGACCGCGTGCGGGAGAAGGTACACCCTTCCACTCACGTCAGCAAGTCTCACGGTTGGCTGATAACGGGGGTTCAAGGGTTTCGCCTATCTCGACCCCGTTCACATCCACACACCTGCCGCCATTGACGACCCCGTCCGCGACTCGCAATCACCCTCAACCGCCGTCTCCGCCAACGTCACCTCCACCGCCACATACACCTCATGCTCCTACCTACCAGGCAGGAGTTGGGATTCTGGTTCTTCCCCACCTCACCGCAGATCTAGCTCCGCCAAAACCGTAGTTCCCTAACCCTAGCGTGTAGTCGGCAAGTTCTACGGAGCAATCGCAGAGAGGAATCGATTTTGGGGATCTCAACAAGAATTTCGTCCACATCTGGCGGAAGGCTTCCGAAGCGGAAAGGTGTCAAGAGGTTGCGGTACCAAAGGTAACTCCGGTGATCCCTGGTCGCTCGCAGGCTACTGCTCCTCTTGGTGGCGCAGATCTGACCTGGTCGACCCTTGGGGGAGATACCCGTTCTTTCGCCCAAGTTCTCAAAGTTGGACCAAATTGGGGTTGGAAGATGAAGGGGAAAGACACTTATGATAATCAGAGATTCTACAGAGGTGATAGATCGGGTAGAGGAGGTGGTAGGGGATGGAGAGATGAAGCGCAGCATGCTGACACCCAGTTTCAGGGGAGATGGGATGATAGGAGGACTAACTTCCAGGATGGAAGACATACCAACCAACAATGGAGACAGAGGGAGTCAGGCGGTGATTTGAATCAGAATCCCAACAGAGAGCAGCAACAATTTGACCTGAGGAAGAACCTAAATCAAGGAAGACAGTAGGATCAGTCTGATAGGAGGGTTAAGGAAGAATTGTAGAAAGATAAAGGAAAAGAGATACCTAACAAAGACAACTTTGTCAATGAGAGTCAGATGGGGAGAGTGGCTGAAGAAGGCAAAGATAATTCTGGCATATGCAAGAGATGTGGCAAGATTGGACACAAATCAGAAGCCTGCTATAAGCCAATTCAATGTCCAAGATGCAAAAAAGAAGGCCATGTGGCCAGAGTTTGTCCTGAGATCTTGCCCTGGGAGTGTATAGCTCCTTTTTGTGGTTTGCCAGCTCCAGATTTAGGCTTCCATATTATTGTGGAAGATGAATATGGGGAACTAACAAAAGAATTAACAAATACTACAGTTATCACAATCAAGGAAGGGATGGTGAATGCTAGGCAGATTGAGGGGGAGTTTAAGGCTCAAGCTGGTCCCACATCTACTTGGAGATGGTTTGTATTGACGGTGTATTTTGATACACCAAACATGTTCATTACACTTTGGTTTGGATTTTATTATGGAACTAACCCGCCACTAGGCACACTAATCATATAACAAGTTCATCTTTGGGCATGCATTTGGAAGTGTTGTGTTTATGTAGGAAAACATGGAAATAAAGGACAGATTCGCAACAAGTTCAAAGGAGCATTTACGGAGTCTTGTTCGTGTTCATGATCCTGATGAAATCACTTCTAATGGCGGCGAGGACCGAAGTGTTACGAAGGAACACTCCCGGGGATTGAAGTGTAAAAGACCGAACTTCATTCACGGAGAACCTCCATCTTGGACGTGAGGATGACATCGTCAAAGCCATGCAAGTGGAAGGGGCAAAGTGCATAAATGCATAAGGACCCACAGGAGAGAAGGGGCGACCGAACCGGGCCGAGGTGGGCTTGGGCCGGTCGTCCTAGGCCGGCCGGCCCGGCCCACTCCCGACGTCGGTTCGGCCCCCCTTCCTTGCACCCGAAGGATTTTCAACCCTAAAGCCCTGGAGGCGCCGCCATTCACAGAGAAGAGAGCCATTCGCACCAGGAGGCCATCCACAAGCTAGAGAGAGGAGGGAGATTTCCGGAGGGGGATCGACCACCTCGAAGGAAGCACTCACAAGTGGAGAAGAAGGAAGACACCGTCGAAAGGGTGACCATGATCAACGGTACTATGTCTAGAACCTTGATGGGGTAATCTCCTTATTCGTCCATGGGCTGTAATCGATCTTAAGATGTAATCGTACTTTGTTGGATCATCTATCGATCGACATGTGTTGAATATACTTTAATGCTTAAGGTTAGCTACCATGCCATAAAGAGAGTAGAGCTCCAATGCTCCCTTGGATCCATTCAATACGCCGTGTCCATCATAGGTCTAGTCACGAATACCTCCACGTAGTGACAGTACTGGGGGAGGGAAAGGGCGAAACCGTGGTCACAACCCCTGATAGATTAGATTGATTTTCATGTTTAAAGCGATTGCATGTTCGAGTATCGTGGACCTATGGGCGAGTATCTTTTATCTTGATAGCTTAATCGTTCTCTCTACTGTAGTTTAGTCGTTTTCTAGTTTAATCATAGTTAGGGTTTGAGTAGCTAGTGAGTAGAGGTAGATCAAACTATTGTAATCCCCTTGTTCCGCGGATTGACAAGAACCTTGGGAATCCCGTGGTGAAAAGGTATAGGTCCGTACTCTTGCGGATCGTAGGTGGATACGTCTTTTATTTGTCAACAAGCCCCTTTTTCTGGCGCCGTTGCCAGGGAGGAAGCTAGTTTACATCGTTTGGTTTGCATCTAACTTTGTTTTATCTTTTAGTTTTTTCTTTTATTTGCTATATCTAACACATATTATCTAGAAAACCACTTGTTTTTTGTTTTTGTGGTTATCTTGTTGTCTAGATGGCGTTCATCAATCAACCCGTGGAAGAACTAGAGAAATCACTAAGGGATTACGTTAGCCCTCGATGTGAAGACATAAAAGTACAAGAGTCGGAATCGAAGCTCGAAGCGACCAAGTATGAGATTAAATCCAGGAACATCGAGATGGTGGCGGCAAACCCATTTGAAGGGATGGTTACGGAGAACCCATATAGACATATAAGGCATTTCACGACGCTATGCAACACGGTGCATCAAGAAGGAATTCCCGATGAATGATTCAAATGGAATCTCTTTCCCTACTCACTTGCCGGTGGAGCGAAGACGTGGTACTCGTTTGCATCCTTTGAAGTTGAAGGAAATTGGAACAAGTTGATAAAGAAGTTTTGCGAGAAGTTCTTTCCAATTAGCAAGGAGAAGAGGAGGGGATAGACCAAGCTTTCACGCAAGTGATCACTTTCACGCAAGGAGAAGAGGAAGGGATAGACCAATATTGGAATAGGTTTAATGAGTTGATCGAATAAGGACCAAGATTCGGCTTCTCCGGTGATGTAATCTTGCATACCTTTTTCTTTTCCCTAACCCCTAGTTGCATGCAACACGTCCAAATGTGTGCAAGTGGGGATCTCATGTAGAAAACACTAACGGAAGCCGCTCAACTTCTACAAAAAATTAGTAAAGCGGCGACCATACGAAGAGATTGGGAAACAAGACTTGCGGGAGAGCCGGAATATAACTCAAGGATGAAGAAGTGTGCTGAATTTTCTAAAGAGGCAACACCGGAAGTCACAAAAGAGGAGCCAATCCCGGAAAATCTTGAACAAGAACACATCAAGTCAAGAACTACCCCGAGCATTGACTTCGCCGTTTCAGATGAAACAAACAAGAGAAGCATGTGAAGCGCGAAGCCACTAAGGGAGTTCGAACCAATGGATTGAGTAATCGATTATGGAGAAGTATTCGATAAGAGAAGATCGTTTCCTAATCAAAAGGGGATGGAAAGAGCATTGGAAGTGGATTTCCCACCGGAAAAGAAAAGCGGAAGATTCATACGACCTTGAAACCACCGGTGAGATCTTTCATAAGCTCTTTGGAGATGATGAAGTGGATCTGGAACACATAGTCGTGGTGAAAAGAATCATGGGGATCAAGCCCGAAGCATCGCCACATGCTCGCCTCGCCGAAGTTTACGCGATAGGATCCACAGAAGAAGAGAAGATGGCACCACACTTGAGTTGCGAGATCAACGGAGTTCAATACAAAGCTTTATGCGACATCGGAGCCCAAGTAAGTGTCCTATCTTCTAAAATTTACGATAAAGTTCAAGACCACAACCTAGACTTAGCTCCAACATCAACAAAATTAATCATGGGAGATGGTAGAACTATTAGACCTCTATGTATTGCTTGCAACATGAATGTAAAAATCTCTGGAAAATGTATACTTACCGATTTCTTTGTTATTGATGCTTACCATAGTAATCATGATCATATAATTCTAGGTAGGCCCTTTCTTAAGTTGGTTGATGCCGTGTTGGATGCCGGAAAAGGCAAAGTAACAATGAACCTTAATGGAAAGAAGTACACATATAACTTTCTCCGCGTTTCTAAACACTCTACACCCTTTCCTCCCGAAGATGAAGTAGAGGAGGTAGATAGTCTTTGTTTTTTTTGAAACCCTTAGAGACCCGCTGCAAAGAGCGATAGAAAATCAAATTAATGATCAACAAGATGAAGAGCTAGAAGAAGAAACAAAAGGCTTAGAACCACAAGATGGAAGCGTGGAGGAGGAAAGATTTGAAGACTTAGGAGAAATTAAACCCGAGGAGCCACAAGTGTCCGAGGTAGACCTTAAAGCTTTGCCCAAAGGATTAAAGTACGAATTTTTGGGCCCAGACAAGACTTATCCAGTCATTGTTAGCGACGAGTTGAGTCCCGAAGAAAATGAGAAGTTGCTGATTTTATTGAAAAAACATAGGAAGGTGATTGGATATTCGATTAATGATCTCAAAGGCCTTAGCCTAGCCTTTTGCACTCATCGTATACCAATGGAAGACCAATGTAAACCTGTAGTGGACCACTAAAGGAGGCTAACTCATGCCATGCGAGAGGTAGTAAAGAAAGAGGTCATCAAGTTACTTGATGCTGGAATCATCTACCCGGTTCCGCATAGCGAGTGGGTGATCCCGGTACATTGTGTACCAAAGAAATGAGGTTTAACTGTGGTGAAGAATGAGAAGAACAAGTTGATACCGCAAATAACCATGACCGGGTGGCGGATGTGTATCGATTATCTAAAGCTAAACAAAGCAACGAAAAAAGATCACTTCCCCCTACCGTTCATTGACGAGATGCTCGAGAGATTAGCGAACCACGCTTATTTTTTCTTTCTCGATGGATACTCGTGGTTCATGCAAATTTCCATTCACCCGGACGATCAACACAAAACAACGTTCACACGCCCTTATGGAATGTTTGCATATAGAAGGATGCCCTTCGGTCTATGCAACGCTCCGACCTCTTTTCAATGTTGCATGAGGGCCGTATTCTCGGAATTCATCGAAGAAATTGTCGAGGTATTCATGGATGATTTTTCCATTTATGGGAAGACATTCATGGATTGCTTGGCAAACTTGGATAAGGTCCTCACGAGGTGTGCGGAGGTAGACTTGGTGTTAAATTGGGAAAAGTGCCACTTCATGGTTAAGCAAGGCATAGTGCTCGGACATGTTATATCCGAGAGAGGCATTGAAGTGGACAAGGCTAAGGTAGAGACGGTTGAGCAACTTCTACCTCCGACGGATGTTAAATCCTTGAGGAGCTTTCTAGTCCATGTCGGATTTTATAGAAGAATTATTAAGGACTTCTCAAAGATCACTAAGCCTTTGACACATCTTCTTCGAAAGGATGTGGCTTTTGACTTCGATGAGAAGTGCTTAGCAGCATTCCGGACCTTGAAAAGCACTTTGGTGAGTGCTCCCATTATTCAACCTCCAGATTGGAGCCAACCTTTCGAGATCATGTGTGATGCAAGTGACTACGCCGTAGGCGCGGTTTTGGGTCAAAGAAAGGAAGGCCGAGTTCACGCAGTTTACTACGCTAGTAAAACTATTAATGAGGCACAATTAAATTATGCCACAACGGAGAAAGAGTCGCTAGCGGTGGTATTCGCCTTTGAAAAATTTAGATCTTACATCGTGAACTCGAAGGTCATTGTTTACACCGATCACGTGGCCATCAAGTATCTCTTGGCTAAGAAGGATGCTAAACCACATTTGATTCATTGGATCCTTCTTCTCCAAGAGTTTGATGTTGAAATTCGTGATAAGAAAGGGGTGGAGAATGTTATGGCCAATCATTTGTCTAGAATGAATCGTGGACAAGATGATAAAGAGCCCATAGAAGACAAGATGAGAGATGACCACCTGTATCGAGTGCTCGATAAAGACACTTGGATGATTGATATCATTCGAGCGATTCGGAAGATGCCTCTTGACCATCTAGATAGAAACTCTCAAAGGAGGATAATCTCCGAAAGTAAGAAATACTTTTGGGGTGCACCATACCTCTTCAAACTTGGCAATGATGGAGTCTTGAGAAGATGTGTGCCAAGAGAAGAGAGGCTAGAAATCTTGAGAAAGTGCCACTCGGCGGAGTATGGTGGACACTTTAGCCATTTTAGGACCCAAGCAAAAGTGTGGTCCAGCAGATTCTATTGGCCGGAGATGCATGAAGATACTAAAAGATATGTTGCATCATGCCCCGAATGTCAAAGAACTGGAAACATCTCTTAGAGAAATTCTATGCCTTTGAAATACAATCTACAAATCGATTTATTCGATGTGTGTGGTATAGACTTCATGGGGCCTTTCAAAACTCACACGGATATGAGCATATCCTAGTCATGGTTGATTATGTATCCAAGTGGGTAGAGGCCATGCCATGTCGTAAAGCTTCCACGGAAGAGTCCATTGCTATGATCAAGAGCATGATTTTTTCCTCGTTTCGGTACACCGAGAATATTGATTAGCGATGGAAGAACTCACTTCACCGGAAAGAATTTCAAAAGGTGCTTGTCCAAGTTGGGAATTGAACATAGGGTCTCTACGGACTATCATCCACAAACCAACGGACAAGCGGAAATGTCGAATAGGCAATTAAAAAGCATTCTCAACAAAACCATAGAGAAGGGAGGCAAGGATTGGTCAAAGAAATTAGACGGAGCTTTGTGGGCATATCGAACGACGTTCAAGACACCGATAGGTATGACCCCTTATTAATTCATCTTTGGAAAATCTTGCCACCTCCTGGCCGAGTTGGAACATAAAGCCTATTGGGTGATTAAAGAGATGAACCTTGATCTCGATGCTGCGGTGGTAAAACAAAGAATTCAAATAAGCGAGCTAGAGGAGATGAGGTTGAAAGCATATGAAAATGCAAGCATATACAAAGAGAGAATTAAAAGTTGGTATGATAAAAGGATGAAAAAGCAAGAGTTTAAAGAAGGAGATAAGTTCCTTCTCTACAATTCGAGGTTTAAAACCTTCGGAAAGGTGAAATTGCAAAGAAAGTGGGACGGACCTTATGTTGTGCATTCGGTGCTCTCCAACAGAGCGGTAACCATTATGGATGTGAAAGGTGATCAATTCATGGTGAATGGTCAACGGCTTAAGGTTTACTACGAACCCGATGTTGTGCCTCTTCACCACATTGATGTCTTCACCATGGAAGAAGAGCCCGAACGTCTAGCCTAGGACATAAAACAAGGTTTGGATTTTTGCAAATAGTTTTTCTTTTATTTTTCTGGAGTTTATCGCGAAGATTTATTGGGCCAATGTTTTCCCATGGGCTAAGAAAGCAAAAAAGGGCGGTACACGGGATACCGAACCGGACCGGCCCCCGAAACAGGGTGGGCCGGCCGGCCCGGTCCGACCGGCCCAGTGGGGCCCCGGTGGCGGTTCGCCCCGGTTTTTCCCCGGAATGCTCCTTTTCGACTTCCTTCTTCGGTCAAAAAATTTTAAAGGAAGTTTGAATAAGGAAAATGATGCTCTTAGGGTTTTCCTTTTCAGACTATTTATTTGGCAGAATTGGGAGCTCGGGAATCCATCCCATCTAGCATTCTTTTGCACCCACACAACAGTCATGGTGTCCCCGAGGAGCGTAGAGTTGAAGCAAGGCGCTGAGGAGCCATCGATGGAGGAGGTGAAGCGATACGAGCTCAAGCTACCCATCGAGATCAAGAGGACCGCCTGCATCCGTTGCGGAGGGCATGTCCCGACCGGAGCTATCGCTTCTCGCAACCCCGTCAAAGAGGAGAACGTCTCTACTCCCATTCGAAGGGCGGCGCGTATCCGAGGCATGAAGCGGAAGGACTACAAGGAGGTGCCGCCCGAGCCTAAGGACTATGGGGATAGCGACTACTCTGACGATCGTAGCCCGAGCTCGTGGGCGACTGCCGGAAGAGATGATAATGATTTGTATATTTGGGAAGAGGTGCCCAAGGAGAAGACTCCCTAAGGCCCCAACAGCGGCAGCAACGACGACGGCGGTGACGACAATGGTGATGGCGTCGACGGCGGCGACGACGGTGGAGACCCTGGCGATGACGACCCTTTCAGGATGCATTTGATGTGTTGTCCAGCTTGCCGTCACTCCATCTCAGAGCTCTACTCATCGGTCGACGAATGTTTTCAGGCCATGGAGGCGATGAGGCGGCGTATGGCAGATTTGGAACGCGTGGTCGAAGACGACTACAAGTTCCTGAATCGCAACGTGCGCAAACTTTTTGGCATGGTCGGGAACATAAGGGGCAAGTGGTGCAATAGTTGCGGAAAGTACCACTAGGTTTAGTTTTCCCCTTTAGGATTTTTGTAAGATATGACGAGGACGTCGTATGATTTTAGCGTGGGGGAGAGCTAGCTAGCTAGCCTTTTAGGTTTTGATCTTCAAGTTTAGATTGGTTCGGTTTAGTTTTCGAGAGAGTTTTAGAGTTAAGAGTCTTTAGTTTTTGAGTGTGTTTATAAAATTTTTGCAAGTTTGAAGTGTCTTAATTTAGTGTTGCATCAAACAAAATCAAATAAAAAGAGTTCTTTAAATTTTGTGTCTTGTTTGATGCTTATCTTGATTCACTCATTTGTTCGTAGTTAGTTTTTGATATATGAACATAAGTGTGTGGTTTGAAAAACATTTACCATGGTGCTTAGTGGAATTGCTACTTCTAAAAGTACCCATACCGTGCTTCGATCTTGAGCTTTTTTATTTTGGTTGTGCTATGTTCGATGCTAAAAGTTGGAGGAATTCAGTTCTGAAAATTATCTAAAAACCCTTGTGATAAAGGTTAGCAAAACCTTTTTTTCCAAGTTGAGAGTAAGAAAAAATCCTATATGTAACACCCTGAAATTTTCCGATTTCAGGATGTTAATAGGAAGAATAATAAAACAACAATTTCTCATAATTTTAAAATTTTCCGAACATTTATTTTCTTTACAGGAAATTTATTAAAGAAGATTGGTTGTTTTCTAAAATAAATAAAATGCTTCTATGAGTGTCGCTTTATTTCGGTTGCTTTTGGTTTTGTTGTGTTGTGTTTTCAAAATCTTTCAAAAAGATCTAATCACAATCTCGTGCTCTCTCTTTATCTAGCTTCCCTATATATCACTCCCTTTTAATTCCAGCTAGTCGATCTTTATCTAGCCCATCTTCTGTTTTCTTTTTTTTCCCGGTCGCTTCCTCAGTCCAACATTGTAGCATCTCGGCTTGCTTGGCCCGTTTTCCTAAGCGAGGCTTCCGCCGGTCCATCTCACTTTCCTCTCTATCTCACCTACGGTTGGGTCCCGCCCGTCGGGGCCTCCTTCCACCTCGCCTCGCCCGGACATTGCGCCGCGGCCGCGCCCTTGCGCCAACTTCACCCTGCGTACACTCGTGCACTTTGCCCACACCACTCGGCTGTACAGCTCTTGTGCGTCGTGCTTCGCACCTGAGTCGCGAACCCTCGTGCGTCTGAATAGTGCGCTGCCTGCCTAGCAGTCGTGTCTGCACACCCCTGGCCGCCTAGCTCGCACCACACACCTCGCTCATGCCACACGCCTCGCTCGGCTCTGCACATCCATGTGTTGTGCTCGAGCAGCTAGCTACCTCGCGGGCCGCGACGCTCGCCCTCCCGCATGCATGTCCGCCGGGCGCCTCACACCGCTTGGCTGCCGTGCTCGTGCCCGCACTCACCTGTGTGTCGTGCCCGTGTTGATCGGCCGTCCATGACTGCATCCTCGTGCCTGTGCGCGGCAACCTGCGCTCGCTCGCCCTATCCCGCGCGCCTGTGCCCACACCGCGTGCCTGTCAACGCCGCACCGTGCCCATGCACCACTGTCGCCCAGGCCGCCCGCGTCCGCGCGCCCGTCGTCCTCTATTCAATTCTTGTTGAAGCCTTGACAGCCGCCCCGCTCCCGTGCGCGGCATCAGCTAGCCTCGCGCGGCGCCCATCACTCGTCGCTGGTACACCGCCGACCACTGAGTTGGCTGCCGCACATCCGCCCGCGCCGTGTCACCTGCGCGTCGCTGCACCCTGTGCCACACCTGTCCCATGCACCCGAGTAGCTAGCTACCTCGCGGGCCGCGACGCTCGCCCTCCCACATGTGCATGCATGTCCGCATCACGCCTGCTCAGTTCTCTCACACACACACGCCGCACTTGCACTTCAAAAATCATCGCCTCTTCACTCCTCCATCAGTAACGTGTCCACCATAATCACCATCAATGGTTGCTTTCACCATCGCCATTAGTGACCGGCCTCCTCTTTAATCCTCTCTAGAAACGTCTTGCTCACCTCCTGCGTCGCACCCTCACCTGGAACCGTCGTCCCTTCATTCCTCCAGTAACTACACGTTATCAAGGCCATCAATGGCTGCCACCGTTTCCCTTCCATGGCATGCTGCTGCTCCTTCCTATCCCTTCCTAGCTCGCTCTATAAAAGTGACGCCCGAGCCCTGCACCCTTGCTGCTCCTTTTTCGTCTCGCCTGCGCAAGCACCGCCGGCCACGCCACACCTAGACGACGCCACCGCAAGTATTGACGGGCCGAACTGCATGCATATATTCATCCGCTAGTTCCTGTCACTGATTTCCCTACCGGAGAAGCATGCCCATGTGAAGACCGCCGGCCATGCCGCAGCCATCGTCGTCGGCCGCTTGCAAGTTTTCTGGCCGCTGCACCATCTCCTTGTCGCCGGACATTGTGGACTGAACCTGCAGCTTGAAGTCCCGAGCTACTGCCCGCCATCTCCGTCGTCCGCTTCAAAATCTGTCCGTCTGCTGACTCAAGTTGCTGTTGTGCCCCGACGCTGTTGCCGGGACTGAAGCCGGTGACATGCATGGTTGGAGTCGTTTCAGTACCAAGCTAATGCCTCATCAGCTCACGTCTGTTCACCATCAATCACCACATCAAAGGTGAGAACCCTCATGCTAATCTAATGAGACTCTCGATTTAATTTCGTTTTACGTCCTAGCATATGTGCTAGTCACTAGCTAGCATGTTGTCTCTATTTCTCACACCGACCACCACATGATCGGTAGTTTAATCCTTGCCGATCTTCGCATGAAGCTTGTCAATGTCCTTTGATCTCGCTCGTCCATCATCAATCCACCGTCGACCATCACGCACATGTGAGAAGAAGTGTTCGGCCCCGCACTTTCCTTCCCGCATCTCGACGTTACAACCGGTCGTATTTGTGTTTCACCGTGTTTAGCAACACCGTTAGACACATGCTAGCACCCTCCGTCCATGCATGCATGCATGTCTTTCCATAGTCGACCACGGAGCTTGCTATCGGTACATGTATACTATGATGATGTCGGCGCTACATGATGCTTATGTCATATACCGTCGTCGTTACATGATGTCATTCCTTCAAAATATGATTCCAGTAAATTTCTACATGTGTTTTTCAGCAATATAGCCTCTGTCCTTCCTTTTATCTTTATCTGTTTGTTATCATGTGCCATCTTTTATGTCTCGGGAATCGTCTTTGCTAGACCTTCCAATCCATAGTAATCACATATATATCTTTCCAATCTTTATTTAATCTTTAGATCTCACGTGCTAGCCGGTTAAGCTCGTTCTCGTTGTGTTAGTTTCGCCTCACAATAAAAATGCGCTAGACATGATATTTACTACAAAATGTGTTTTGAGAACTTATTCAAAAATGAATCTGTTTAATGTTTACGTGAATGACTTTTCTTAATGAATTTTAATTAGGACCTAATAACGGTTTTCATATTTAAATATTAAATTGGTTAAAACCTAGTAACATTGTTTTCTAATAAAATCTATCTAGAGCTACGAATAGGCTTTTTCATAATATAAAATGTTAAACAGACTAATATTTATTCAATCTGCTTTCTAAATAAAAGCAACATAGGCTATCCCGAGTTTTCTTAATAAAATGTTAATTTGATTAATATGAACGTAAATGTGTTTTGAATTATAATTTGCTTAGTTAAACTCGAAACATAAAGTACACACTTAGATGCTCTACATGCTTTTTCTAAAATTAAATGTTTAATTTGCATAAGTTATACTTGAATATTAGTAAATAAAATTGAACTAAGTTTACATCACCTTTTATATATAAATATAATATGCATAATTATAAATAGGGCATTTCTCTGAAATGGCCTATACACATTGTTTTATATTCAATTAAAATATATCAAGCTCATAGCCTTGTGTGACATAATCCAAATCTCCCGATAGTCTTGAGTGTTTCTTGCGTTTGCGTTCCTGGAACCAAACCCTGCTCTTTTAAAGTCTGTCTTGTTTGGTGAATTGTTGTTAGTTGTACTTGTTTGTCTGCTTTTGCATGTTTGTACCCGATGTTTGCTTCGAGTAGAAGATCGAGCTGCTGATCAGAAGTCCTGAAGTTTACGAGTTTCAAAGAGCAAGAGCGGAAGAGCAAGAGTAGCTTTTCGTTGGAAAAAGGCAAGTGACCCTAACCATCCTTCTACCTATGCTTTAAACAAGAATACTATGAATTAATTCGAACATGGAGAACCACCCGGGAAAACAAGACAACCACAAGACATATGGCTCTGTCTTGGCCAATTAATTAGGGAAGTCTTGTGTGGCTATTAGCCTTAGTAGCTTGGGGTACGGAGGAATGCTTTTATGACTCTTCTACTGCGGACGAGTTTTGGAACGGAAGTCCTCTTCTAGGCTAACTCGGTCCGAGGGTAAAAGGAGGGTACGAAAGATAGCCTCTAGGACGTGCTACTATGGACTAATACACATAGGAGGACTCTTTGTAAAGGCCTCGTAGCGTCCCTATGCAACCACACCTTGGAAGTGTGGTATTGTGCCTACTTTTGCACAAAGCATGGTTGGGTTCAAAGTTCTTCGGAACTTTTACGCGACTTGTGGTGAAAGTGTACAACCTCTCGCAGAGTGTAAAGCGTTATAACGGCCGTGCTCACGGTCAAGAGCGGCTGGACCCTCACATGATTAATGAACTTAAAGATGGATTTAAAATTACTTTCCGGTTATTTCTGTGGCCTTGCTGAGTACCAACCATAAGTGTACTCAACCTTGCTAAACCGCTGTTCAGAAGAAGAAGGTGTCTGATGTCCAGAAGAAGGTGCTAGGCGTACGCAACCCCCAGTCGATTGCCTGTGAGTTTGGAGCCTTTGCTTCCCAGGACTTTGCTGTAAATCTCTGATAATCTTCTTTTCTTTACGTGATATTGTTTCTGTTATTCACTAATGATGTCACTATATGTATGGAACTAGATCCTGGCATACATATAGGTAGCACTTGGTTTGTTTTGGAAACCGGGTGTGACACTATACAAAGACAAACTTATTTTTTGCTCCACCATAAGCGCGATTAGCGCAATGAGTTGGGCTATGACCATTCTCTCTTGGGAGTTTTAATTTCGAGTAATGATCATTTCCTTATGCCTATCTTTTGTTGCTAGCCTCGTCATGCATTCGGTAACGTGACTTTCACATCGAAAGTCCCGTACATCGCCGAATTCCATACCCGAACCTATACATCTCTTTTGTACATCGCATTCCTTGAACACAACCTACTTTCAAAGTTTCGTCTCGTCTCTAGCATGATTTTTGTTTAAAAATCAGATTGTGTACATGCAAGAAAGAGAGGAGTTGAGAGCTTTGAAAAGAGAGAAAAAGATGTGAAGAGGGGGAAAATAAAGAGAAAAGTATGAGTATGGAAAAGAAAGAAAAAACAGGAAAGTAAAGAAAATATAAATATATGTGTATGAGAGAATGAAAGAAGAAGAAGAATAAAAAGAGAGAAGAGGAGTGGAAAGAAAGATATGAGAGGGATGAATCAAGTGAAAGAAAAATAAAGTGCAAGGAAGGGTGTCACGTTGTTGAGAGGCGAAACTTTCACTCTTTTTCCAACCATGTGCAATCCGACAACGGGGACGTCATCGGTGCCTCGTAGTCATATTTTCTTTTGCCCTTGCACATGTCCACCATTCTGAATCTTCTCACCCTTGATATCCCCAAATATGGTTTATTCTCATGATCATTGGCTTTGAAAGGTAAACAACCATTAGAGGAAGTTCTTAGTTTGACAATATTTGTGTTGATTGTGCTAGCCCTACCTATAGCTCTACTTTACATGTTATATGAGAGACTTATTGGAGGTGAGTGTTTAATAAAACTTGTTTAGTATAGCCACTTTTTATGAGCGATTTGAGAGATCTTGGAGAAAGGTTTTTGTCTAATACTTGTTGCAGGAATTTTGTTTTCGAAAATCATAAAAACCCTACAATGGAAGCAAAGAGGTAAGCATGGCTGAGATTGAAGGCTTCGAGTGAAGAGTTTGAGTTGTGGGGTAAATCTTGACGTGGTAAAGATTCTAAACGCCCATGTTTATGTATGATGATCATTACTTCATGTGTATGTATTAAAGATAAAGGATTGACTAACTTGTGAAGAAAGATTTAGCGGAACATGATTACAACACCTTGGACGAAGTTCTTTTATGAGTACTTGCTCGAGGATGAGCAAGATCTAAACGTGGGGGAGATGTTGATGGTGTATTTTGGTACACCAAACATGTTCATTACACTTTGGTTTGGATTTGATTATGGAACTAACCTGCCACTAGGAACACTAATCATACAACAAGTTCATCTTTGTGCATGCATTTGGAAGTGTTGTGTTTATGTAGGAAAACATGGACATAAAGAACGGATTTGCAACAAGTTCAAAGGAGCATTTACGGAGTCTTGTTCGTGTTCATGAGCTTGATGAAATCACTTCTAATGGTGGCGAGGACCGAAGTGTTAGGAAGGAACACCCCCGGGGATTGAAGCGTAAAAGACCGAACTTCATGCACGGAGAACCTCCATCTTGGACGCGAGGATGACATCGTCAAAATCATGCAAGTGGAAGGGGCAAAGTGCATAAATGCATGAGGACCCACGGGAGCGAAGGGGCGACCGAACCGGGCCGAGGTGGGCCTTGGCCGGTCGGCCCGGCCCACTCCCAATGTCGGTTCGCCCCCCCTTCCTTGCACCCAAAGGATTTTCAACCCTAAAGCCCTGGAGGCGCCGCCATTCGCAGAGGAGAGAGCCATTCGCACCAGGAGGCCATCCACAAGATAGAGAGAGGAGGGAGATCTCCGGAGGGGGATCGACCACCTCGAAGGAAGCACCCACAAGTGGAGAAGGAAGACAACCGTCAGAAGGGTGACCATGATCAACGGTGCTATGTCTAGCACCTTGTTGGGGTAATCTCCTTATTCGTCCATGGGTTGTTATCGATCATAAGATGTAATCGTACTTTGTTGGATCATCTATCTATCATCATGTGTTGAATATACTTTAATGCTTAAGGTTAGCTACCATGCCATAAAGGGAGTAGAGCTCCAATGCTCCCTTGGATCCATTCAATACACCGTGTCCATCATAGGTCTAGTCACGAATACCTCCACGTAGTGACAGTACGGGAGGGGGGGTGGGGGAGGGCAAAACCGTGGTCACAACCCCCGATAGATTAGATTAGTTTTCATGTTTAAAGCGATTGCATGTTCGAGTATGTAGACCCATGGGCGAGTGTCTTTTATCTTGATAGCTTAATCATTCTCTCTTGTGTAGTTTAGTCGTTTTCTAGTTTAATCATAGTTAGGGTTTGAGTAGCTAGTGAGTAGAGGTAGATCAAACGCTTGTAATCCCCTTGCTCCGCGGATTGACAAGAACCTTGGGAATCCCATGGTGAAAAAGGTGTAGGTCCGTACGCTTGCGGATCGTAGGTGGATACGTCTTTTATCCGTCAAGAGTTTGCAAAGAGAATTGCTGACAACAAATTTCAAATGAAATTTCCCACAGCTCAGAAATTAGAGGAGCTTTCCTTCTTTACTGGAATGGAAATGAGGACTATTTCTGGCATAAAATTCAAGGTGGATAAATGGAATCCATATGTGGGAGCAAAAGCTGAATTACAAACAACATGGTTCAGGATATATGGCCTGCCTGTTGAGAAAAGATCTGAAAAAAGGGTAGCCTATGTGGCATCTTTGGTGGGGATTCCTCTTGAGGTTGACAAGCACAACTTAAAAAGGTGGGATTATGTAAGGGTAAAGATTGGATGCAGAGACATCTCAAAAGTTCCTGCAACTGTTGAGGGGCTTTTGGACCTTCATTTTTTTACTTCAATTTCCAGAGAGAAGTGTTGGTGGAAGGGGGGTCCACCTCTTGGAACACTTGGACTAGAAATGTTGACTGACCCAATGAGGATAATCCTTCACCAAAAAAGGCTAGAAAAGGAGAGAAGGACATTACTCAGCAAGGGACCTTTGGTTCAAAGGCTGGACAGAGTAACACCATAAGCAACCAAGAAGTGTGGGAAGTGTACAGAACCTGTGGAAGAAGCTGATAAAACAATGGAAGAGGCTGAAAATGTTGGAGTATTACTGGAGGGGATGACACTAAGAACAAGGGAGACAGTGATGAGGGGAGTGAAGACTCTGGACCCTATTTTGAGGACCTGTTATCACCTGGAGAGGAACACCTGCATTTTGGCACATGGAAACCAACTGAGATTCAGAAAATTGCAAAAATGCAGATTAGTGAGGAGAGGATAGTGGCCCTTAATGAATATGGCTCAAACCTCATCAAATACAAGTATGACCCTCTGGTAGTTATTGAGGCAAAGTTTGCATTGACTCAAGAGAAGAAAAGTGGAGAAGAATCTGGAAAAGATAAAGATGGACAGAGGAATACAACTGAAGAAGGTATAATGAAACTAATTGAAGAAGAGGTTATGGTGATAAGTGAATCTCAGGGTGCTCAAACACACCCCAGCCCTGGATTGGGGACACAGGAAGCTCCTGGAGCAGAGTGGTCCAGTCAGGAGGATGTGGGTGAGAAAACAGTTGAAGGGGAATTGGTCAAGGTGAACCAACCTGGAGAACACAAATCATCCCCAAATTGGGATGAAATAGAGATAGAAGGTGAGACAGAAGGAGGCAGTACAGAGAAGCTGGACAATCTGGGGGATGATTATGATAAGAACAAAGAAAGTGCTAATGCTGACCAAGCTATGAAAGAGACTCTGACTGAATATGATTAGGCTAACAAGTCACATATGGAGGAGGCCAAGAAGCAAACAAGACAAAGCCAAAGGATCAAGGACCAAAACCTGGGGGGGATCAAGATAGCTGACAAGGCTTCTCTGGTGGCACAGAAGAAGAATCTGGAAGGTAATCATATAAAACTTAAGAACTCCTTTGCAGTTCTTTCTAACAATGAATTAGTTATTAGAGCTGGTAAGATGGGGGTGGAGACTAGCAGGATAGATATGGAAAAAATTGAACTAATTAAGGATCTAGAAACTGCTAGAGCTAATCTGGAGAATAGAATGGAGAATATTCATGAATCCTCTGAAAAAGAGAATATGATGCCTCTCCCCTTAGAGGAGATGAAATATATAGAGTGGAAGTCTGATCCTTCAGATGAGGAAGGATTTAAAGTTGTTTCTAAGAAGAGAAGTAGAAAAAGGCAGGAAACCAAGGAATACTACTTCCAAAGAGGCCAAAGGAGTTGGGTCTCATCCTCTTGATGAGACTCCCTCCTTTGAAGGAGGGAATACTAGACATAGTGCTCAGTATAACCTTAGGAAGGGGGCTGCTTGAAGTAAAAATTAATAATGATAGGAATCATATGGAATTGCAGAGGGGTGGCCAAAAAGGGGATGGGGACCTGCATCAAAGATCTGCTCTTAGAGTTTAAAGAAGACTTTGTTGGGTTTCAGGAAACTATGAGAAAAAAATATACAGATAAGTTTTTTGGAAACATTGATCTCCATTAGTTTTATACCTGGCACTGGTTGCCCTCAAATGGTAGATCTAGGGGGATCCTTTGTGGGGTTAAAATAGAAGAGTTTGAGGTGATTAAAGTGGAGGAACATGAATTTGCAGTAACAGCTGAGGTTAAGGAGAAAAAACAAAACAAAAATTGAGATTGATTACAGTGTATGGGCCAGCTCATGATGACAAAAAAGAATAGTTCCTTACTAAACTGTCTACTATCTGTGCCAAAAATGATCTTCCTCTTCTGGTGGGAGGAGACTTTAATATTTTGAGATGTAGTGATGAGAAGAATAAAAAATTTTGTGGAAACAGATTTTCTGACATGTTTAATTGGATAATAAACTCATATGAACTGAGAGAGATAGCTCTAAATGGAGGAAAGTATACCCGGAGTAGTAATCATATTGATCCAACTCTTGAGAAGCTGGACAGAATCCTGATGAATGATAAATGGGAAACAATCTTCCCTTTGTCAAATGTAAGGAAAATACCCAGATATATGTCAGATCACAACCCTATGTTGCTGGGAACTGATACTGGGAAAATTAGAAAAACAAAAAGATTCTGCTTTGAAACTTCTTGGATCAAGCATGATGACTTCTTACCCAAGATGAAAGAAATTTGGGAAGAACATGTGATCACAAATAATGTGGTGGACAATTGGCACATTAAACTGAATAGGGTCAAAACGTTTCTGAAAGGGTGGGGCCTGAGCTTGAAAGGTCAGACTAGAAGATATAAACTAATGCTTCAGAAAGAGCTAGATGTGCTTGAACAAAAGGAAGAAGAGAATATGCTTTCTCCAGGCCTACTTGATAGAAAAACTTTAATTCAAACTGAGTTAATGAGATTGTTGGAAGAAGAGGAATTATATTGGCATAAAAGATCTAACACTAACTGGCTTCTAAAAGGAGATAATAATACTGATTATTTCCATAAAAAGGCTAATGGGAAGAAGAGAAGAAATATCATCTTTAATCTTGACTGGGACGGAGAGTGCTTGACTAAAGATGAGGAGATGATTAAGCATGCCACATAGTACTACAAAAACTTGTTTGGACCCTCTAACAGTCCAACATTCTCTCTCGACCCTGACTGCTGGGAACAACATGAAAAGGTGACCAATGAGGGGAATGAAGCTTTGATAAGATCTTTCTCTGAAGAAGAAATAAAAAAAGTGGTGATGAATATGAAAAAAAACACAGCTCCTGGTCCTGATCATTTACCTATAGAATTCTATACTGCATGCTGGGAATATATTAAAGAGGATCTGATGGGGCTTATCAATGCCTTTTGGAGAAATGAGTTGGATATTGACAGAATGAATTACAGAGTGATAACACTAATCCCCAAATCTAATGAGGTGGTGAAAATCCAACAATATAGGCCGATTTGCTTATTGAATGTGAGTTACAAAATCATAACAAAAACATTGATGCTGAGATTTGAGGACAGTATGAGCAGAATAATCAATAAGAGCCAGAATGCTTTTATCAAAGGAAGGAATATTATGGATGGAGTAATGTGTCTTCACGAAATTTTGCATGATACCAGATTTAAAAAGAAAGACAGTATCACCCTGAAACTAGATTTTGAAAAAGCCTATGATAAAATTAATTGGAGATTTCTCTTAGAAACTTTGAAGCAAAGGGGATTCTACGAATCTTGGTGCAAATGGATTGAGAAAGTAGTGTGCAGTGGGACACTCAGTGTCAAAGTGAATGAGGAGATTGGAGGGTATTTTAAAAGCAAAAAAAGGAGTAAAACAAGGGGATCCTTTGTCTCCCCTTTTGTTTAACTTAGCTGCTGACTGTTTGGCCAAGATGGTACAAACAACCCAAAAAAATGGGATGATTAAAGGATTGGTCAAAGAATACATACCTAATGGAGTAGCAATACTGCAATATGCGGATGATACAATACTTTGCATGGAGGAGGATCAAGAGACCGCTAGGAATATGAAGATACTGTTGTATATATATGAAAAAAATGTCAGGACTCAAAATCAATTTCGATAAAAGTGAAATAGTGATGACCTCGATGGATGAGGAGAAATATAATATGTATGCTGAGATGTTCAATTGCACTATAGGGCAGTGGCCTATCAAATACCTAGGAGTCCCGGTGGCGGGGTCTAGGTTACACATTAAAGATTGGGTGAGGTTACATGAGAAGGTGTTAACAAAACTAGCAGGATGGCAATGTGCCTCCCTTTCCGCAGGAGGGAAACTGATTTTGATAGATGCTTGTCTAAGTAATATCCCAAGTTATGAAATGTCAATGTATATGATCCCAAAAACGGTGATCAAGAAAATAGATGGAGTTAGAAAGAAATTTTTCTGGCAAGGAGGTGGGGCCAAAAAGAAATACCACCTAGTGAAATGGGGTGTGATTACGAAACCAAAGAAGAAAGTAGGACTGAGGATTAAAGATATAAGAAGAATGAACATAAGTCTACTTTGTAAGTGGTGGTGGAAAATAGAAACTGGAGAAGGATTGTGGCAAGAGATAGTAAGGAAAATATAAGATCAAAGGGGGATAACCCTGTTAAAAATCAGGCCTGATAATTCCCGTGTGGAATGATCTTTTAAAAGTAAAAGAGCTTTACTTGGCTGGTAGATACATTAAAGTTGGAGATGGCTCAGATACTGATTTCTGGAGAGACTCTTGGTGTGGCTCTATTACATTGCAGGACAAATTTAGATGTCTATTTAAGATATGTAATGAACAAACTGGGAGTGTGGCTGATATGGCTGGTAAAAGATGGAGATTCACTTTCAGGAGGTGGTTGGATGAAAGTGCTCAAAATCAGCTAAGGCAACTGAGGGAAATACTGACAACTTGTGCTTTGGGTCAACAAAAAGATAAACCCATCCGGATCTGGGAAGCAAAAAGGAGCTTCTCTGTCAAATAATTATATGCACATCTTTGCTGTGCTGACACCGAAAACCCCAACAAAAATTTGTGGAAAGCCAAAATACCACTGAAAATCAATATTTTCATGTGGCTAATACAACTGAATGCAATTATGACAAAAGATAATCTTGCTAGAAGGAAGTGGCACGGGGACAAAAAATGTAGCTTTTGCAATGAAGATGAAAGTATAGTTCACCTTTTTTTTATTGCTATCTTGCCAGATATATCTGGAGCCTGATAGCATGGGTGATTGGAGGTAGCTGTAGACCGTCTAACTTGTCTCAATACTGGGAATAGAGCAATATTTTCCTTCCGGCTATTAAGAAAATTCATATGGTGGGGCTCTCAGCTGTCTGCTGGGCTCTGTGGAAAACACGTAACATGGTGTGTTTTGAGGGGAAACGTGTCAGATCTCCTACTGAGATCATCTGTTTAGTTTCATCTTTGGTATCTTATTGGGCAGGTCTTGAGAAGGACGACTCCAAGGAGATCCTGGAAACCGGCGCGGAGATGCTAAAAAATGCGGAGCTGACCTTCCACTCGCAGATGATGCACCAAGGTGATCCAGGCGCAGGGACGGTGTTGCTGCAGTAGGGAGTTGGGGAGAAGCAATGCTGAATCGTCATTCTGCAGATCAGGAGGAAGAAAGTATCATAGCCGAGGAAGTGTTGGACTTTTTGTTCTCTCAATGTAGTTGGTCCCGGCTGCTTTGAGTTAGAATATTTCTAGTTGCTCTGTAGAAGCTGTCTTTTGTGTTGCCTGCTACTCCCCTCAGTAGGGATTGCCCTTTGTGCAGTTTTTCTGCTGAGGGTTTGGAAAACTTGTTGCAGTGGGTGTGGTAGTTTATTTCCGTCATTTAGTTGGAACTTTGCAATGCCGACTGAAAACTCTGTAATTTCGTTGCCTCGGTAATAAAATTCGGGCTTGGCCCTTGGTGGAAAAAAGTTATCTGATGGTTTGGATATAAGTCTGTTCATAAATATATCTTTTGGTATATCTTTTGGGCTGAAATTACAACCAAACCATATCATGAATATAATTTCCATTCCGATCGAAGAGGGTAATGACTAGGTGCTAGTAAATTAACGTTCGCAACAATTAATGGAGATTCATGCCCTACAAAAAAAAATCAATCGACATTCGTGGTAACAAATCGTATATATAGTAATAAACTATGAAGTTTCATTGTATAGATCAACTCTGATGCCGCCACAAGAGCCTACTCGAACTCGTAGAGAAAGTTCGTTTCCGTCAGCAAAGGAGACGGGTCCGTTTCTTCCTTGTAGAAATATACAAATCTCAGGCGCCCTGCGCATGCACGGATCAAATCAAGCGTCCCGACGGCCTAGGGGAAATCGTCCTCCAGCGGTGGCGGCGGCATCGGAGCCAATGGAAGACAAAACGGCTCAACCTTCCCTCGGCTCGTCCTCGGCCGCGTACCCACGGTGGGTGCTGCTCGAGCCGGATTGCCAGAGGAACGTCGAGGGCTCATCTTGCTCCACGCCGGCCGACGTCAAGACGCTGGCGTCCGCCCGCACCACCGCTGGCTACCCGATCCACGTCTCCCTCCGCCTCGCGGAGCCCCCGGCGGCGTCGGCCGTGTGCCTCCATCTCCAGATCCCCGACAACGTCTTCGCGGCGAGTAGCACTGTCGTCGCGGCGCACGGCGACTCCGTGCTCATCCAGGTTACTGTCATCGACGTTCTCGGAGCGTGTGGACCCACCACGACAGACCACTTCGTCTATAATGCCGGTGCCGCCGCCGCGGAGCCCCCACTGCCGCCGTCGCTGTTGATGCTCCCGCCTTACTACACAGCTGAGCATTACTCAGGTCATCGAGAGGTATACCTGAGTCGTAGTGACACAGGCCTAATCCGCCGTGGCCAGGACGACCTCGTGGTGGCGCAGCTTTGTTTGATGCAGGCGAGGAAGGAGGACTCGCTGGAGTCGACAATGTCGGCCGAGCTGTTGCTGTTCCGATCTGGTGAGTGGATCCTCAAGCGCCCGCGGAACATCTTACCTTTATGGCTGCACACCGACACCGTCGTCTCCATCGGCAGCCACGTCCTGTGCTGGGTCTCCTTATCCGCGGGTCTTGTGCTCTGCGACGTGTTCGAGGAGAACCCAATCCTGCAGCACGTGAAGCTCCCCATGGATCCCTGCTACATCGAGCCATCGAACCGGAACGTGTGCGTCACCGATGGCGGCGGCGCGCTCAAGTTGGTCGACATCTCCCCCCGCTGCTGTTGCGGCAGCAAGGGTGCCACTGCCACCGGCTGCCACTGTTCTCACAGTGCCTACGTCGTCAACATCTGGACGCTGAGGATGAGCAGCATGGAGTGGGTGAAGGATAGCATGGTGGACGCCACGGAGCTCTGGGCGCTTGACGCCTACAAAGGCCTTCCGCGCATCCTCCTCTCCCACCCTGTTGTGAGCATTGACGGACCTTATGTCATCTCCTTCCTCATGTTAGAAGACAACAAAGCCTATTACGGTGTTCAGACGGTATGGATGCTAATGGTAGACACGAGGAGCAAATCAATACGATCAGTCTCACGCTACCATGGAGAAGAAGGTGTCCTAATTCCCAGTTATGTGTCCTACTACTTCAACTCGAAATCGAATGGCCAAAACCGGATTGACGACATCGAGAGATCACTAGCTGAGGTAAGAGATGATGATGCCATCACTTCGATGCCGCAGTATTCTTGCAAGTTGTCTGATGAGGAACCAGCTGTGCAAGCGTCAGAGATATTGGCCGCACTTCAAGAGCTATCTAACAATGGCTTGGACGGCCAGGATAATCTAGAAGCCGCCATCAGAAATCTAAGCCAAGGCAACGGCCATAGGTTCAGATCCCCTTTAAGTCTACCGAAGGAACTTGAGGAGGGAGGACTGGTTGATGACGGAGATTAAAGCCAGTGAAGGTTAGTTGTGTGACACCCTAAAATTCCATCACTAAAATACACTTAGCAACATGTCAAATAGTCTTAAGGATTTATAATGAAATGCTAAATTAAATTGAGCTCTTAACTAATTAATTTAATTTAATCAATTTAGAGACAACAAGTGTTTGTGCATCATTATTTGGCTTTGCATAGTTTTTTGTTGCTTGAGTGAAGTTTAAAAAGTTTATAAAATTTTGTGAAAAAGTTTGAAGAATTTTGGTTTGAATTTGAAAGGAAAAGTTTGAATTGGAAAAGGTTTGGAAAAGAAAAAGGAAAAAAAGTATAGGAAACCTTCTTACCTTTGGTCCCAAGCGGCCCAGCAGCCCACCTCCTCCTTCCCGCAGCGGCCCGTCTCCCTCTTCTCTTTTCTTTTATTCCCGCGGCCGCTGACATAGGGACCCCACCTGTCGGCGCCCCTTCTTCCTCCTTCCTCCCATTTCCTTTCCTCTGCTCCGTTCGTTCGCGCGCCTCCGCGATTCCCGCCGCGCCTGGCTGCCTCCCTTCCTCTTCCTTCCCGCCTGAGCCGGCCAATTAAGGCAACTACTCTCCCGCAACCAAGCCTCCACTGTTTCTTGCCGTTTCCCCTCTATTGCTCAAATGCGCCGGATTGCCCACCGGCCATCAATGGCAAGACCGCCGACCGATTATCCCCCTTCCGCTTCCCCTTCTCACTCTCTCTGGCCGTATAAAGCTCGGACATCCCTCCCTTTTCCTCCCTTTCACATCCACTCGCCCACCTCTGCGCCCAAGCACCCCTCACACCCAGCGTCGCTGCCCTGTTTCCGCCGCCATCACTGGTAGCGCTCGCCGCCGGGAAAGAACTTCCCCTCCTCTCCCTTTCTTTCTCTCTGACGCTTCTATTGGTGATCATGGAGCCTACCGTGTCGCAGGTTTTCATCCCCGACGCCCTTAGGAGCTGCGCCCCGACCTCACCGGAGTGCCGCCCGACCCACCGCCGCTGCCACGCCCCCGCATCGTCGCCTCCCCTTCGCCTTTGAGCTCGCCTGTCTCTCCTTCGCGCGGTGAGCAGTAACCCCCGCTCATTTCCCTTTCTTTTTGTGCATATCGGCTCGCTCGCAAGCTCGCCGGAGCAGCTGCTCCGCCCCTTCCCCCATCGCCGGCCGTCGTCGGAGCCGGAGCATGTCCCTTGAACCCCTTGTCACGTGTGCATGCGCCTCTGCTACGTGTCACACTGGCTTGTGGACGAAATGGTGGCCGGGAGCGCTGTCTAGGCGCAACGCCGGCGAGTCGCCGCCGCGCGGCCTTACCCCTCCGGCGAGTCCGCCGCCACCTCGCTTGCACGCGTCCTGGGCCGTGCGATCTGTGATGGACGAACGAGATCGCGTACCCCTTCGGGTTATGAGGCCGGTCCACCGTAGAAACGTGGGCCGCGACCACGGCTCGGTCCACGGCTCCCTCAGCCGTTGGATCAGAGATCCATGGCTCAGCCGAGCCGATTTCCTTTAAGAGTACCTGATCAATCTCATAATTACATGTCGGTCCTTCCACCTAATAAGATTCTTGCAATCAGGTCCTGAATTTTATGATCTAACCACTGTCTACCTTGTGTAATAGCAACCGAGGACGTTTTCTTTTGTTTTAACAAGTTGGCCCTCCTGTTTTTATATGAAATTGTGTTTTAGCCCCTGATTTTGTTTATAAAGGTCCTGTAAAATCTAGTTTTATTACAAATAGGTCCCTATAACCTGTTTTAAGCATAATTTTCTTGTTTTAACTCCGTTTTCAGCGTTCTATATACAGAAATGATCGTCTCAGCGAGTAGAATCGTTTAGATAGCGAGTTTTCAACTTTTGCTACTGTTTGGTGTACTGTTTATTTATTGTTTGTTGTTTATGCTTGTGCGTAGATATCGTGTCTGTTTCGTCTGAGCTCCCCGTCGGAAGTGATCAGGAAGAGCTTGTCTTTGAAGAGGAGTATACCCAGCTGGTAGAGGAAGGCAAGTGGATTTTCCCCCTCTGCATTTTCTCTTTTAAACCTTTATCACTCCATGCTTAAACAATATTTACTATTTCTGTTGCAATGCATTAATATGATGGGCAAACACCTTTTTAAGGACTTGACTAGATGTTTTATCCTGTTACCTTGATCAACCTTGTTTATCAAATGCTTTGGGTACACAATTGCTTAGTTTGCTTAACATGGGTATGGTTATGCCTTGGTTATGAAATGCAACTCAGTTCTGTTATGAAATTTGTTCATGTTTAATTCAAGATCATCTATAATATAAATGGAACATGGAGAACCACCCAAGACAACAGTACAACCACAGTCCACATGGCTCTGGCTTAGCCAAGTAATTAGGAGAGCGGGTTAGCTGATAGCCTTTTTCCGAGAGGGGCACAGGGGCTCGGGGTTGCAGGGGTATAGCCCGGTTCTTCTGGGGTAGCAGCCTTTGCTAAGGTGCTGACCATTAGGGAGAGTTATGGTCCGCCCTGAGCTATAACTGTTGCAGGCTATTGGTTTCTCTTCTTTCCTTTGTAAAGGCTTCGTAGTGGACCCCTAGCCACTCACCTTGGAAGTGTTTAAGGGTCTAGCTAACCCAGGCAAAATGGGGAACACGATCTATGGGTAAAGTGTGCAACCTCTGCAGAGTGTAAAACTGTTATAACAGCTGTGCTCACGGTCAAGAGCGGCTTGGACCCTCACATGATAATCAAACTTACAGATGGAAGTAAATCATGGATCTTGTGAGTCTTTGGCCTTTGGATGTCTTTTAAAGTTAAGTGGGTTGGTATAAACTTACACTTAGTAATTAGGTGCTCTTAACTAAAACTTGATCAACTTATAAAATGCTTACCGCTGTGAACCATAGCCTATCCTTGGTGGCCTTGCATTGTTTCCCCCACTTGCTGAGCTCCAACCATAAGTGTGCTCACCCCTTTCTTACCGCTGTTCAGAGGATAACATCGGAGAGGAGGAGTACTGGAGTGACTTCGAGGAATTCTGAGCCATGCGGATCCCCCAGTCATTATGCCTGTGGAAGCTGAAGAAGAAGCTGTTCGTTTTTAGTTATCGTTTTGTGTTTGGACCTTCGAGTCCACCCGTCTGAGTATAATAAAGAAATACTGTATCGGTTAATCTCTTGTATGTTTTATTACTGCAATGGTATTACACTCTATTGTCTATCATGTGTGTGTATTTTGATCCTGGCGCACATATGAGATGCATTCGGTTTTCCTTCTAATATCGAGTGTGACAAAGTGGTACTAGAGCCGTAATGACTGTAGATCGCAGCCTTAGTTAGAAATGGACGAAATTAAGGATTCATGTTCTAGAAAGCCATGACATGCTTCAAATCATCTTATTTACGCTTAAAAATCTAATTTATTCTTGTTTATTATTTAAACTCTATCGTTTTGATTTATTCTATACTGAGTTCAGCTTTGTTTTGTCAGATGGCCAGGACTTATCTGACACCCCGCAAGAGCACTGGTGGACGCTTTCCTCGTGGACAGCTTGTAACATCCTGGAATTTTCTCCCGGAATGTTAGCAATGCAAAAATGTGGATTTCAAAATTTCGATTTGAAATTGAGTGCATAATTAAAATATAAGGATGTCTTCTATGAACCTTCCCTGAATTCCTAGATCTCTTTTGAGAAAAATAATTAAATTTAGGAATTATAAATTGTTAGTGTGAGAACCTTGGAGTTTGATGGGATTTATTTTGCATCTTAATTGTGTGGGATTCAAATTTGAATTCTAAATTCAAATTCGAATCATAGGTTAATTAGGAGCTAGGGTTTAAGAAAAATAGGAAAGGGACCTTTGCGGCTTGGGCCTCAACTCAATTCCCAAAGTTCTCTACAACACCCCAATCTCTTCTCTCGCAACACACCTAGCCGCCCCACCATGCCTTGCGGCCCAACACGGCCCGGCCCGCCCGCCTACCCTTCTTTTCCCACCTTGTTTCACTTACAAGTGGACCCCGTACGTCGTCGACCTTATCTCTTCTCCCTACCTCTCTTTCTTTCCCCACCGTGACCGCACGCGAGGGCGAGCCGCGCCGCCCCATGGCCGACGCCAGCCGTGGCCGCCTCCTCCCTGCTGCGCTGCGCCACCGGATGACCTCCACGCGCCCCTGAATGGATTCCCAGCCGTCCGCTCCCGCATCTCCAAACCCTAGCAGCCGCCCTACAAATAGCGCCCAATCCTCCTCCCTGTAGCTGCGCCACCGCCCATGGGGGAGTCCCCCAAATCCGCCGCCGCCCCCCCGTCCGGTGGCCGTGGGGCTTCTCTTCATGCTGCGCCGCAAATCCAGAGAGGGAGGGGAAGGTGGATGGAGTGGAGGGGGAGGACGAAGGGCGCGAGCGCCATGCCCCCGCCCTCGAGCCGCCGATTCGGGAAGAAAAAGAAAGGGACCGGGGGGGAGAAGGAGAAGAGAAGGAGGAGAGGGGGGGGGGCACGCGCCGCGCCGCCGGACCCCCACGTCGCCGCCCGCCCGCACCGCCACGCCGCCGACCGAGGAGGCCGCCGCCGCCGAAGCCGAGGTCGCCGCGTTCAAGGAAGCGCCGACGAGGCCATGAAGCCATGGACCGCGCCGCCCCGCTTCTGCTCCAGGCCGTTCCTCTGCTCTTCACCGCGCCTTCCACGCCACCGTCCCGGTTCTGCATCCCCGACTCAGAGCCCGCTTCGCTGCCGCGCCTCGACACCGCCACCTCGCCGCCGTGTTCGGGAACGCAAGGTGAGCACTACCCTTCACCTTGATGTGGACCCGGCCTTCGAGCCGAGGATGGACCGAGCCTTGTGAGCTCGCTGATTGTGTGAGGACCGCTGTCCCGCATCGCGCCGCCGCGCAGACCCGCCGTCGCTTGAGAGCCGGTCATCGAGCCGAGCCGGTCGATTTGCAGGTGCCGCTGCCGTCGTCGCCACGCGCGCTCCCTTGCTCTGCAATTGTGTTGTGCCCTTGTCCCGGCGAGCGCACGCCGAGTTCTGGCTCGCCGTCGGCACCCACACACTGAGCACACCACCGTCGAGTGAAGGCCCTGCCTTTTTGGGCCAGGAGTTGTGCGAGCACAGACCCTCGTCGTGCGCACTTCCCCGCTCGCCGTCACCCTGTTTATGTCCCTGGTTGTGCACATGTTGTTGGCGTTGTGCCATCGCCACGGCTGTGCCGCCGACCTTTTACCCGCACAAACCAACACCGGGTCGAGGTCCTGTCCTTCCTGGCCGAACCTGTGCACGCGCACTCACGCACACGCGAGGTCGTTCGCCGGCGTATGTCCCCAACCAACGCCGCCGGGCCGTTCCTCGCCGTTTTCCTGTTCTCTGTTCCCTTGCCTAGTGCACGCCGTCAATTTCGTGTCGCTGCCATGGCCGAGCCGTCGGCGATCGGCACGCACACATACGCACGCAACCGAGGGGCCGAGCCCCCGCTTCACCTATCTGTGACCGTGTTCGACGTACCGCCGTGCCGTCGCCGCGAACCCCAATGCACCGGCGCACGTGTGTCCGTCGAGCCATCGACCCCAAGTTCGGACCTTTCGGCCACTTCGACCCTGAACACCGCCTCGCCTAAATCTGCTCGTTGAGCTCTCGTCTCTGTGTCGTTGCCATGCACGCGCCGGCAGTTTTGTGTCGCCCCCGTGGCCACGCTGCCGACGTTCGCACAAATACAAGCACGTACACCCGAGGAGTCGAACCCCTCTGCTCTCCTTGTCCAACCAATGTATGCACGCCCGCCAGGGTGAGACTCTGCCTCCCTAGCCGAACGAGTGCGCACGCCCGCACGCACGCGCGCGAGAGAGCGACCACGCCAGCGTGGACACCCTAGTCCTTGCCGTCGTGTCGCTCCACTTCGCCACGCTACACGTGGCCTCACGGCTGCACAACGCGCGTGTCGCCCGTACCACGCCCTTGTGCTTGTCGGGCGAGCCGTTGATGTTTTGTTCGAATGCTGGCACTTTCACCTCTCGTTCTGCCGTCTCGCCGGCACTTTGTCCACCGCCGGGGATCTCTGTCTCCCGTCCAACCCGCGACCTCGTCGCCGTGGGTTGACGCCGGCCAAGACCGCTCTTCTCTCTACCCTATCAGTGCCCTAGCAACTCTTCTCATGCTCAGTGTCTTGCCTTGTCTAACCGTGCGCACACGTACCCGTGTGAGGGACGTCGACGCTGCGCGAGGAACCGCGCCGCCGAGCCGTCTTCGTCGCCCGGGGCTTTGCCCTTGTCGCGACTGCGTCACCGTCCTTCTTGCTATCGCCGCCGTGGCCGAGCCACCGGCACTCACCCGCGCCAACCCAACCGTCGCCTTCCCCACCTCGAGCGAAACCAAAGCATCCAGATCGCGACCGCCTTGTCGCTCTACTTCACCTCGCCGCCGATAACGTCCTTCCGCCTGGGCGCACGAGCGTCAGGCCAAGTCAGCGCACGTGTTCGACCGCACGTACGCACGCAGGCGAACACCCCGGTGTGCCACCGCGGAGCTCGCCACCGTGGCCAAGCCACCTTCTTGCCTGCGCGCTCAGGTGAGGACATGGATGCCGCCTTTGGCCGGCCAATGCTCACCACCGCGCACGCTTCTTCTCCGCATTCAAGCGAAGCCAAGATGCGACCTAGCATGTGTCGAGGCGTTCGCGCCTCCCTTATCGAACCTCGCCGCCCGACCTTGTCCGCGCCGGGCTGATCTCTTTCACCGCCGACGTTCTGCTCATGTACACCCGCACCCGCGGGAGTCGAGCCCTGCTCTTCCTGTCCAAGCGGTGCATGCGCATGTTCACATGCGCGCACGTCCTCGCAAGCGAGCTGCCACACCGCCGCGGACACCACAGTCGCGACGCCGCGGAGCTCGAGCCGCACCAAGCCGTTTACCTTCGCACCGCCGTGCTCGTCCAGGAGTTTCGTCTCACAGACGCACGCTCGTGCATGAGCTCGACCAAGCTGTCGCCTTTGCTCTCCTTGCTCGAGTCCGGTGAACACGCTCACGCGTGTGAGCCGAACCTGACCGTCGCTCAGCCTGTCGCGACCGGAACCCCGTCGTCAAGAGCAACCTTTCCGCCGAGGCGCGCGAGCGCCGAACCAACTCGTGTACGCGTTCGCCCTCAGGCACGCGAGCGCATACAACCTCATCGACGCCGACCACCCGAATCTTGTTGCCGAGACCTTCTGCTTTGCACCGCGCGCCAAGCTGCTCTCCGTCACTGTCGTGCTGAGTTTCCGACCAAGGCAACCCTTTTCTTTGCCTAGGTGAATCCCTAGGTGTACCAGAGCCGCATCGAGTCGCGTGAGCTCGAGTCACCGACCAACATCGCCGCCGACGAGCCCTTTCCACCTGTCGCTCCTCTGGGAATTACCATCGAGCACCTGGCGCCCACGCCAGAGTCCCGTAGGGGATAGTTGCACACACGCGCCCACACGCCTTCGTCACCGCAGTGGATCCTGTTGGATCTAGTGCGGTCGACCAACCACAAAAGCACCACACCTTTGCCGCTCGGCTGCGAGCCGCAGCAGATCTGACCGAGATCGTTTGTGGTAGCCACACCTTCAGCCATGTGGGCAGCCACTTGTGCATGGGTCAGCTTATAGCTACCTATGTGGCAGCCATGTGAGCTTGAAGAGCTAGCTTGCGGCCGGCACGTAGATAGCTTAGAGCCCTTTTGAGCCCGTCGTAGTTAGCTTATATTTAAGTGTATTGTGTATGCGTATTTTAATTTCGAAATCTATTTTATCTTTGGAAATCCTAGAAAACTCATTTCAACTCCGAAAATTGTGAAACCTTTTCCAAAGCTCTTCTAAAATTATAAACTCTGTGTTAGGCTAGTGTTCGCTCTCTTTTGGCTCTTTATTTGTTGTTCATTTGGAGTTAATTGCAATAGGACCCGCCTTTATTTTAATTGCGCGTTAATAGGAACAGCTGGAGCCGGGGAGCTGAGCTCGGAGATCGACTACAACGACGACTACGTCACCGACGACTACTCGCATGCAGGTGTTCACGCCCGACTGATTCTGATATACCTATTAGGCATTGCTATGTAGAATGCTAGCACTTTACTTTATATGCATGATGATGAACCTTGCACTGCCTTCTTTAATTATCCTGTCCTTGATTGTCCTACTACTATATATGTGTATATAAGCGTGTATATGCGCTGAGCTTCGCGATGCATGTGTTTGGGATGGGAATAGTGATTCTTGGCGTGAGTGGGGTAAAACCGGCGGGGGAGAAGGCGTTTTGGGTACTTTGGCGGGGGTGAGCTCGAGACAACCGATCTGGGATCGGGGATAGGGATGCACTCCTCAGTGTATCCCTGCTTTGACGGTTTTCGGAGCCTAGGTGTTGGGGTTTTACTTGCGGATGGAGGACATGAGCTTGCCCCAGTCTGAAAGCGAGTGGATCAACCTTGTCGATAGGACTTTCGTACACACCACCTCACCGAGAGTGGGGATAGAGCCGAGTTGAGCTCGGCAAGTGCGGAACCATACCTGCTTAGGAAGGATAGAGGGTATCTGTGGGGGAGCGGTGGAGGTGAGACCACCCTCTCAGAGCGTCTCCCGTGTGGCCACACGGGAGCATTTCACAGTTCCGGTGCGATTCCTTCTGAGGGGGGATTCGTTTTGAGGGCCGGATGCGGGGATGGGATCGTAACTACCGAGAGTTCGCACGGTAGGATGGGCTCGGTTGGCTGATCACCATCGGGTACCATCCCGAGTTGGGTACGGGTGTACACGCTGCGCAGTTTCGATCTATACGTATAGCCGCGTCCTCGGTCATGGACAAACCTTGAAGACATGCTTGTTCCTCATGTTTTGGGATTTCTACCTCCCCCCCGTAGTTGAGAGTGTGGTGAGCCGTGGTTGCAGTCGGTTAGAGGAGAGTGGCTCCCTCTACCTCGTCGATCCGATTGCAATCATTGAGGTGCGAGGAGAGGAAGTTCTCGCATCGACCCTAGATGGAGATAGGTTGTGGTGATGGGGCCCTGGGGTACCAGGTGGTTCCGAGCTGTGTCTGAGAGATTGGTTTGGGACCTATATGGAGATGATTTCGTTTATGCTTGCCGCTCGCCGCATAGGAAACCCGAGCTTCTACCTTGCCTCTTTTCTTGCCCTTTAGAGGATAGGCCACTTAAAGCCGCATACGGTCGGTGACGTGAACCTATCCCACTCCTTGGGGATAGACTTTGAGTGTGCAGGGTTGCGAGTTCGACTTCGACATCAACATTGACGGATGGTACGAGCGAGGGATACGTCGCTTCGCTCAAGGATGCCCGTGGGCGTGAAGAACGAGAAGATGGAGACCCTTCCGAGATGCTAGCTGCCGCCGCGTAGAATTTTACTCTGATTCAGCCTTGAGGCTTGTAATGTTGTACTCCATTTTGGACATGTAATAAAATATGTACTAATACTTGTGTGATGCGATGTACGGTTGTGATTTACCTACTGTGATGAGATCTGTACGCGATAGCTACTGATCCCGGGACTATCGCAAGGGTACAGGGACTCGGGTTTTCCTCATCGAAAATCCGGGGTCGTTTCAGGTGGTATCAGAGCCGTACTTGACCGTAGCACGTATCCCTAGAAATGGCCGATAGTAAATAAGGATTCTATACGTTTCCTTCCTTTATATAAACCCCTTGGATTATTATATAAAAGCTTTCCCCCTTTGAAAAGCTTCTTTCTTACCTACGAGCTTCAACTATTCTCACGAGGACACGACCTTTGGTCGAGAACTTGTCCTGAACACGATGAAGTGGAGCAGTGTTGAAACACCATACTAGGCACAACCCCCTCGGAGACCTTTTGACGATAGACTAGATCGTTGATGTGCTCGCGACCTCTGAGGCCTGAGTCACCCTCGAGGAAGCTTATATGTGTATATCATGTTTGCTGAGTGTTTGGCTCTTAATGGAGTTAATTGTGTTTTAATGCATCTTCTCATTGAGTGATAGGATATATAATTAGTGATATTTTCATGGTTGTGTCTGACTCATTGGTTGGTGAGTGACGTTGTCTAGAGTTTTGCTTCCCCGGTCGTGTTTTCCAAAAGGTTATCGATCCGAAGGTCGGGTCGTCCGCTAGCACGCTTTGAAGAAGGTGCCAAGGAAGAAGAAGTTTCACTGGGTCGTGGCCGTGCCGCCACCACCGCCACCCGAGGACCCTGAAGTTGATGACGAAGAGGAGGAAGCTGAGCCCGAACCGGAGTAAGGCCAGCCTGAGACGGAGCAGCTGCCACCGCCGCCACCCAACTTGGTGGACGTGATGGCCCTACAGACTCAGCCAATGCAGAGGATGGCGAAAGCCATGGAGTACCGAGGCAATGGTGGGAACCACAATGCCCCGCCGGGGGAGGACCTCACGAAGAAATCGAGGGTTTCATTCGCCTGAAGGCCCCACCATCAGCTACTCGGACAAGCCGCTCGATGCCGACGACTGGATGGGGGTAATCGAGACCAAGCTCGACCCCACTGTCTACACCGGAGAGGAATGTGTTGTCAACACCGCGCACCAGCTGGATGGTTCATCCAAGTCTTGGTGGGACAATTACGCCGCTAGCCACCCGAACCCAGTTTTCATCACTTGGCTGGGATTCTGCATGGCGATCTGCAAGCAGTACTTGCCCAGCGAGCTGTTGGTCCAAACGAATCAAGAGTCCTGCACCATGACACAGGGTGCGATCAGAGTGGAGGAGTACGAGCGCCACTTCATGAAAATGATGTGCTACGCTCCCGAGAACACCAACCTCGAACAGAAGAAGCAGTTCTGGTTCCTGCGAGGCCTTCACCACGGCCATCGCCGAGGACCGAAGGCAGGTGAGCGCAACTCTCTACGCCACCTCGTAATCCGCGCCATCGCACTCGAGGGCGAGAGAAGGGTCGTGAAGACCACATAAAGGACATGAAGAGGATAGGAGATCAGGACCACTTCGACCGATCGTTCCAGAAGTCGAGAGATGGGTCAAGCAACATGAAGAGTGGGAATTTCCGCTCAGGGATTAACCAACAAGGAAGCAACTTCGGAGGAGGCAACAACTACTGCTCAGGAGGAGGGAGTTTCGACTACCAGCCGCAAAATGGAGGATATAATCGCCCGTAGCCGAGCACTCCAAGACCCAACATCAGAGGGTTTACCCCAACTTGCTTCGCTTGTGGCAAGCTTGGGCAAGATCTTCCAGTGCCCCGACAAGAAGACCGCAGCTATGCCCGCGAAAGCACCGACTCCAGGAGGAGGACATCCTCAGTCTACTCTCCAACGATCTGCAAGCCGTGGAAGGTTTACCCATATAAAGAAAGGAAAAGCTACCAACGCTTCTGCCACCGCGATCGGAGAATTTTAAGTTGGATCGCATCGGCTCTAACTCTTTTGATGCTGGAGCAACTCGTTTCTTCTGTTTTCTCATCCCTTCAAAAACCGGGAGTCAGCTCTTAATCTCGGGGACGAGATTCTTGTGAGGGGGGGAGTCCTGTAACATCCTGGAATTTTCTCCCGGAATGTTAGCAATGCAAAAATGTGGATTTCAAAATTTCGATTTGAAATTGAGTGCATAATTAAAATATAAGGATGTCTTCTATGAACCTTCCCTGAATTCCTAGATCTCTTTTGAGAAAAATAATTAAATTTAGGAATTATAAATTGTTAGTGTGAGAACCTTGGAGTTTGATGGGATTTATTTTGCATCTTAATTGTGTGGGATTCAAATTTGAATTCTAAATTCAAATTCGAATCATAGGTTAATTAGGAGCTAGGGTTTAAGAAAAATAGGAAAGGGACCTTTGCAGCTTGGGCCTCAACTCAATTCCCAAAGTTCTCTACAACACCCCAATCTCTTCTCTCGCAACACACCTAGCCAGCCCACCATGCCTTGCGGCCCAACACAGCCCAGCCGGCCCGCCTACCCTTCTTTTCCCACCTTGTTTCACTTACAAGTGGACCCCAGCCGTCAGACCTTATCTCTTCTCCCTACCTCTCTTTCTTTCCCCACCGTGACCGCACGCAGGGGCGAGCCGCGCCGGCCCCATGGCCGACGCCGGCCGTGGCCGCCTCCTCCTCGCCGCGCCGCGCCACCGGATGACCTCCACGCGCCCCTGAATGGATTCCCAGCCGTCCGCTCCCGCATCTCCAAACCCTAGCAGCCGCCCTACAAATAGCGCCCAATCCTCCTCCCTGTAGCTGCGCCACCGCCCATGGGGGAGTCCCCCAAATCCGCCGCCGCCCCCTGTCCAGTAGCCCGTGGGGCTTCTCTTCATGCTGCGCCGCAAATCCAGAGAGGGAGGGGAAGGTGGATGGAGTGGAGGGGGAGGACAGAAGGGCGCAGGCGCCATGCCCCTGCCCGAGCTGCTGATTCGGGAAGAAAAAGAAAGGGACCAGGGGGAGAAGGAGAAGAGAAGGAGGAGAGGGGGGCTCGCACCGCGCGCGCCGCCGGACCCCCACGTTGCCGCCCGCCCGCACCGCCACGCCGCCGACCGAGGAGGCCGCCGCCGCCCGAAGCCGAGGTCGCCGCGTTCAAGGAAGCGCCGACGAGGCCATGAAGCCATGGACCGCGCCGCCCCCGCTTCTCGCTCCGGGCCGTTCCCTCTCGCTCTTCACCGCGCCTTCCACGCCACCGTCCCGGTTCGCATCCCCGACTCGAGCCCGCTTCGCCGCCGCGCTCGACACCGCCACCTCGCCGCCGTGTCCGAGGAACGCAAGGTGAGCACTACCCTTCACCTTGATGTGGACCCGGCCTTCGAGCCGAGGATGGACCGAGCCTTGTGAGCTCGCTGATTGTGTGAGGACCGCTGTCCCGCATCGCGCTGCCGCGCAGACCCGCCGTCGCTTGAGAGCCGGTCATCGAGCCGAGCCGGTCGATTTGCAGGTGCCGCTGCCGTCGTCGCCGCGCGCGCTCCCTTGCTCTGCAATTGTGTCGTGCCCTTGTCTCGACGAGCGCACGCCGAGTTCTGGCTCGCCGTCGGCACCCACACACTGAGCACGCCACCGTCGAGTGAAGGCCCTGCCTTTTTGGGCCAGGAGTTGTGCGAGCACAGACCCTCGTCGTGCGCACTTCCCCGCTCGCCGTCACCCTGTTTATGTCCCTGGTTGTGCACATGTTGTTGGCGTTATGCCATCGCCACGGCTGTGCCGCCGACCTTTTACCCGCACAAACCAACACCGGGTCGAGGTCCTGTCCTTCCTGGCCGAACCTGTGCACGCGCACTCACGCACACGCGAGGTCGTTCGCCGGCGTATGTCCCCAACCAACGCCGCCGGGCCGTTCCTCGTCGTTTTCCCTCTTCTCTGTTCCCTTGCCTAGTGCACGCCGTCAATTTCGTGTCGCTGCCATGGCCGAGCCGTCGGCGATCGGCACGCACACATACGCACGCAACCGAGGGGCCGAGCCCCCGCTTCACCTATCTGTGACCGTGTTCGACGTACCGCCGTGCCGTCGCCGCGAACCCCAACGCACCGGCGCACGTGTGTCCGTCGAGCCATCGACCCCAAGTTCGGACCTTTCGGCCACTTCGACCCTGAACACCGCCTCGCCTAAATCTGCTCGTTGAGCTCTCGTCTCTGTGTCGTTGCCATGCACGCGCCGGCGGTTTTGTGTGGCCCCCGTGGCCACGCCGCCGACGTTCGCACAAATACAAGCACGTACACCCGAGGAGTCGAACCCCTCTGCTCTCCTTGTCCAACCAATGTATGCACGCCCGCCAGGGTGAGACTCTGCCTCCCTAGCCGAACGAGTGCGCACGCCCGCACGCACGCGCGCGAGAGAGCGACCACGCCAGCGTGGACACCCTAGTCCTTGCCGTCGTGTCGCTCCACTTCGCCACGCTACACGTGGCCTCACCGGCCGCACAACGCGCGTGTCGCCCGTACCACGCCCTTGTGCTTGTCGGGCGAGCCGTTGATGTTTTGTTCGAATGCTGGCACTTTCACCTCTCGTTCGCCGTCTCGCCGCACTTTGTCCACCGCCGGGGATCTCTGTCTCCCGTCCAACCCGCGACCTCGTCGCCGTGGGTTGACGCCGGCCAAGACCGCTCTTCTCTCTACCCTATCAGTGCCCTAGCAACTCTTCTCATGCTCAGTGTCTTGCCTTGTCTAACCGTGCGCACACGTACCCGTGTGAGGGACGTCGACGCTGCGCGAGGAACCGCGCCGCCGAGCCGTCTTCGTCGCCCGGGGCTTTGCCCTTGTCGCGACTGCGTCACCGTCCTTCTTGCTATCGCCGCCGTGGCCGAGCCACCGGCACTCACCCGCGCCAACCCAATCGTCGCCTTCCCCACCTCGAGCGAAACCAAAGCATCCAGATCGCAACCGCCTTGTCGCTCTACTTCACCTCGCCGCCGAGAACGTCCTTCCGCCTGGGCGCACGAGCGTCAGGCCAAGTCAGCGCACGTGTTCGACCGCACGTACGCACGCAGGCGAACACCCCGGTGTGCCACCGCGGAGCTCGCCACCGTGGCCAAGCCACCTTCTTGCCTGCGCGCTCAGGTGAGGACATGGATGCCGCCTTTGGCCGGCCAATGCTCACCACCGCGCACGCTTCTTCTCCGCATTCAAGCGAAGCCAAGATGCGACCTAGCATGTGTCGAGGCGTTCGCGCCTCCCTTATCGAACCTCGCCGCCCGACCTTGTCCGCGCCGGGCTGATCTCTTTCACCGCCGACGTTCTGCTCATGTACACCCGCACCCGCGGGAGTCGAGCCCCCGCTCTTCCCCGTCCAAGCGGTGCATGCGCATGTTCACATGCGCGCACGTCCTCGCAAGCGAGCTGCCACACCGCCGCGGACACCACAGTCGCGACGCCGCGGAGCTCGAGCCGCACCAAGCCGTTTACCTTCGCACCGCCGTGCTCGTCCGGAGAGTTTCGTCTCACAGACGCACGCTCGTGCATGAGCTCGACCAAGCTGTCGCCTTTGCTCTCCTTGCTCGAGTCCGGTGAACACGCTCACGCGTGTGAGCCGAACCTGACCGTCGCTCAGCCTGTCGCGACCGGAACCCCGTCGTCAAGAGCAACCTTTCCGCCGAGGCGCGCGAGCGCCGAACCAACTCGTGTACGTGTTCGCCCTCAGGCACGCGAGCGCATACAACCTCATCGACGCCGACCACCCGAATCTTGTCGCCGAGACCTTCTGCTTTGCACCGCGCGCCAAGCTGCTCTCCGTCACTGTCGTGCTGAGTTTCCGACCAAGGCAACCCTTTTCTTTGCCTAGGTGAATCCCTAGGTGTACCAGAGCCGCATCGAGTCGCGTGAGCTCGAGTCACCGACCAACATCGCCGCCGACGAGCCCTTTCCACCTGTCGCTCCTCTGGGACTTACCATCGAGCACCTGGCGCCCACGCCAGAGTCCCGTAGGGAATAGTTGCACACACGCGCCCACACGCCTTCGTCACCGCAGTGGATCCTGTTGGATCTAGTGCGGTCGACCAACCACAAAAGCACCACACCTCTGCCGCTCGGCTGCGAGCCGCAGCAGATCTGACCGAGATCGTTTGTGGCAGCCACACCTTCAGCCATGTGGGCAGCCACTTGTGCATGGGTCAGCTTATAGCTACCTATGTGGCAGCCATGTGAGCTTGAAGAGCTAGCTTGCAGCCAGCCTGTAGATAGCTTAGAGCCCTTTTGAGCCTGTCAGTAGTTAGCTTATATTTAAGTGTATTGTGTATGCGTATTTTAATTTCAGAAATCTATTTTATCTTTGGAAATCCTAGAAAACTCATTTCAACTCCGAAAATTGTGAAACCTTTTCCAAAGCTCTTCTAAAATTATAAACTCTGTGTTAGGCTAGTGTTCGCTCTCTTTTGGCTCTTTATTTGTTGTTCATTTGGAGTTAATTGCAATAGGACCCGCCTTTATTTTAATTGCGCGTTAATAGGGAACAACGGGAGCCGGGAGCCGAGCTCGGAGATCGACTACAACGACGACTACGTCACCGACGACTACTCGCACGCGGTGTTCACGCCCGACCGATTTCGATATACCTATTAGGCATTGCTATGTAGAATGCTAGCGCTTTACTTTATATGCATGATGATGAACCTTGCACTGCCTTCTTTAATTATCCTGTCCTTGATTGTCCTACTACTATATATGTGTATATAAGCGTGTATATGCGCTGAGCTTCGCGATGCATGTGTTTGGGATGGGAATAGTGATTCTTGGCGTGAGTGGGGTAAAAACCGGCAGGAGAAGGCGTTTTGGGTACTTTGGCGGGGGTGAGCTCGAGACAACCGATCTGGGATCGGGGATAGGGATGCACTCCTCAGTGTATCCCTGCTTTGACGGTTTTCGGAGCCTAGGTGTTGGGGTTTTACTTGCGGATGGAGGACATGAGCTTGCCCCGTCTCGAAAGCGAGTGGATCAACCTTGTCGATAGGACTTTCGTACACACCACCTCGCCGAGAGTGGGGATAGGGCCGAGTTGAGCTCGGCAAGTGCGGAACCATACCCGCTAGGGAAGGATAGAGGGTATCCGTGGGGGAGCGGTGGAGGTGAGACCACCCTCTCGGAGCGTCTCCCGTGTGGCCACACGGGAGCATTTCACGCTCCGGTGCGATTCCTTCCGAGGGGGGATTCGTTTTGAGGGCCGGATGCGGGATGGGATCGTAACTACCGAGAGTTCGCCCGGTAGGATGGGCTCGGTTGGCTGATCACCGTCGGGTACCATCCCGAGTTGGGTACAGATGTACACGCTCTACAGAGTTTTGATCTATACGTATAGCCGCGTCCTCGGTTATGGACAAACCTTGAAGACATGCTTGTTCCTCATGTTTTGGGATTTCTACCTCCTCCTGTAGTTGAGAGTGTGGTGAGCCGTGGTTGCAGTCGGTTAGAGGAGAGTGGCTCCCTCTACCTCGTCGATCCGATTGCAATCATTGAGGTGCGAGGAGAGGAAGTTCTCGCATCGACCCTAGATGGAGATAGGTTGTGGTGACGGGGCCCTGGGGTACCAGGTGGTTCCGAGCTGTGTCTGAGAGATTGGTTTGGGACCTATATGGAGATGATTTGTTTATGCTTGCTTCGCCGCATAGGAAACCCGAGCTTCTACCTTGCCTCTTTTCTTGCCCTTTAGAGGATAGGCCACTTAAAGCCGCATACAGTCGGTGACGTGAACCTATCCCACTCCTTGGGGATAGACTTTGAGTGTGCAGGTTGCGAGTTCGACTTCGACATCAACATTGACGGATGGTACGACTGAGGGATACGTCGCTTCGCTCAAGGATGCCTGTGGGCGTGAAGAACAGAAGATGGAGACCCTTCCGAGATGCTAGCTGCCGCCGCGTAGAATTTTACTCTGATTCAGCCTTGAGGCTTGTAATGTTGTACTCCATTTTGGACATGTAATAAAATATGTACTAATACTTGTGTGATGCGATGTACGGTTGTGATTTACCTACTGTGATGAGATCTGTACGCGATAGCTACTGATCCCGGGACTATCGCAAGGGTACAGGGACTCGGGTTTTCCTCACCGAAAATCCGGGGTCGTTTCACAGCTGGCTCCTCGTCATCGGCTTGATGATGTTGTTGAGGAGGAACCCGAGGAGATTCAGCCAGAGGCTGAAATTGAGGAGGATCCGGAAGAAGTGCAGCCAGAACCTAAGATGGAATAAGATCTAGAAGAAGTGGAGATGGAAGAAGAACCAGTGGAGCCACCACAGCTGTATTGATGGCACTGTTTTGGAAGCTGATGCTGATGGCGACTTAGTGATCCCACCAGCATCTGTGGCAGAGGATGATGCATCACCTGCGCCTGTTGATCCCGCACCCAATGCTGTGGGTGGTGATCCGGATGATTCAGGAGATGACATCAGAGATGAGGATGAAGATGACAACAACGCTGATGAAAACCCTGAGGAGGAAGAGGATGAAAATCCTCGCTATCGTGGAGCTGAGTACCACAAACACTCTACTGAGGTGGAGAACAGTCAGTTCTGCATTATTCTTCGTAAGATATTGCAGCACTTGGGGCACACCATGAGGCCACTTTATGTTACAAAGCACTTCAGTGAGCCAGGCATGAGAGACTACTACACCAACTGAGTCTACATCCGGGCGCCTTTGAATGACACTGATGGTTGGAGGTATCGCTCGTCACACCACAGTACAGCTCACTTCTCTTCTGATGATGCTGCGGTCAATGATGTAGCAAGGAGGGCTCTCTGGTCACTCTGCAATGCACAGCGTGAGCGTCTACATGGGTCTGAGTTCCGCCATGTTCCCCGTCGTGTGAGTGGCTCAGAGGAGACTGTGGTTCCAGCTGGAGGTGATGATCGCATTGATGTTTTGGCTCGTGTGATTGCTGCTCTGAACACCGACCTTGAGGGTGCAACAACTGAGATGGATAGGTACCATGAGGAGTTGCAGGCTGCTCAAGCAAGAATTGCATATCTAGAAGCACAGCTGGCTAGTCAGCGACCTCCTCAAGAAGCAATGCCGTACCAGACTACAGCTTCTCCTCCGCGTAAAAGACTCCGCTACAGAACCGCTGAAGCTACAACTCGTCTTGGCTAGGATCTTAGGATGCCTGCCTTTACCATTTAAAGTTTCGATAGATCGTTCCTGCGAGGACGTAATGCTTGTAATAAATGAATGTTGCTTGAAAACATGTTTGAGTTGGATTTTTGTTTGTGTGTGAGTTGTATGGTGGAGTGATGGCCACTATACAATCAGAAATTGTTAAGTTAAATAAAGTTAGTTTGGGATTCAAATCTGGATTGTCTTTTAATTAATCTCTCATGCAAGATTGAAATGATTCAAATCCGTTCTCGCAGTCATTTGACATAACAGTAATGTTTTGTTTATATCTCGAGCTACAGAGCTCTAAATGACATGAAACCAGTTGGGTTAGTTCAAAAATTTTGAGGATGACTTTATCTCAAAAATTCAATGTTATACAGTTTATATTCTGGGAGTTATGCACAAAGTAATGAGCACATCAGAGTCTGTAAATTTCTGCTGATACAGCTGCACTGTTTGAATTTTATCTTGAGTTGTAGATATCCAATTGAGGTGATTCCAATTGGGATGGTTTCATAATTTTATGCTTCATAACCTGGTAAAAATTCATGATTTTTGGATAATTATAAAGAGAGTTACACTAGATTCTTTGTGGTCAACAGAATCTGTCATAGTTGGAAAACATGTTGCTTATTCAATTTGAGTTATCTTCTTATGCATTGATTCAACTACATCTTTCTGAAATATATTTTTCTAACGGTTAGATGGTAAACACCAGGTCTGGAGGAGGTCAAGATGTACCACCTGTGATCCATGCTAATATTGCTAACCAGCAGAATCCTGCACCACCCCCACCAGTTAATCAAGCAATGGATCCGGCTATGCAGCAGTTCTTCGAAGCGCAGATGCAGTTGATACAGAACCTCACCAACACTGTGCAACAGTGCAGGCTCAGCAAAACCAACCACCACAGCCAGCTCCTCCGCCGCCTAGGGACAGGCACAAGGAATTCATGAGCCACCATCCTCCTACTTTCTCTCACTCGTCTGATCCACTAGATGCAGATGATTGGTTGAAGACAATTACTAAGAAGCTGGAGATTGTTCAGTGTACTGATAGGGATATGGTCTTATACGTTGCTGGCAGACTTGTGGGACAGGCTAGAGATTGGTGGGATGCATATGCAACTACACATCCCAACAGGCATAATATCACCTGACAGGAGTTCCGTGACAACTTCCGTACCTATCATATCCCTTCAGGGGTGATCAATCTTAAGCAGAGGAAATTCTTGTCACTGAGGTAGGGAAGCATGTCCGTGACCAAGTACTTGGACAAGTTCACTCATCTGTCTCGTTATGCACCGGATGAGGTGAACATTGATCCTAAGAGACAGGAAAGGTTTCTGGATGGTTTGATTGGCCCTCTTAATTATCAACTGCAGAGCCACATTTTTCCAGACTTCCAGAAACAGTTAAACAAGGCAATTGGACTGGAAAGCAAGATAAAGGAAATGGGTGAGCAGAAACGCAAGTTTCAATCGCACGGACAGTCCAGCAGCAACACCTGTCCTCGTTTCAGTTCTCAGCAGAGTCTGACTCAGTACCGTCCTAGTGGTCAAAGTGGGAGGTACCCACAGAACATGCAGCTGCAACATTCGTTTTAGCCACAACGCTTCATCCCACAGACACCCAGAGCTCCTACTCCTCAGCAGGGTCGTTTCAACAATCGCTCTGGAGCACCTGTCAGAAACACTACTCCTATTCAGCCCAGTGGGTGCTTCAAGTGTGGAGGGCTAGGACACTATGCCAACAACTATCCTAAGAGAGTGATGCAGACTCCTCAGAGTGACAATGGTAACAGGTCAGGGCAGCCATCTTCACAGGCTCGTACTCCACAAACTCCTAGCAAGAGAGGCCAGCAGAACCATGTGCGTGGCCGGGTTAATCATGTATCAGTGGAGCAAGCGCAGAATGACTTCGACGTGGTATTGGGTACGTTTCCTGTCAACTCTGTACCCGCTACAGTATTATTTGATTCGGGAGCATCACATTCTTTCATAACTGATCAATTTGTGACAAAATATAACTTATCTATGAGATCAATGAAGAATCCACTGATAGTTAGCTCCCCAGGTGGAGAAATGAAAACTGGTTACATATGTCCCCAAGTAAAGATTAACATTATGGGAATAGACTTTCTTGCTAATCTGGTAGTCTTAAAATCATGGGGGATAGATATCATCCTAGGGATGGATTGGTTACAAAAGCATGATGGGGTATTCAGTGCCGGAAGAAGTCAGTGTTGTTAACCAGTCCACAAGGAGAGAGATAGAGTATGTGGGTACACCCTCATCTAACAGCGGAACTGTGAATTCAGTAGAAGGCAAGGCCTTGGAAGATATAAAGGTAGTGAGTGAATTCCCTGATGTGTTTCCAAAGGATTTGCCAGGTATGCCACCTGACCGTGATATTGAATTTAGTATTGAACTTATACCTGGTACTGCTCCTATATCAAAAAGACCTTACACAATGGATGTTAAAGATTTAGCTGAACTAAAGAAACAAATTGAGGAACTACTTAGTAAAGGGTTTATCTGTCCTACATCATCACCATGGGGAGCCCCCACACTCTTCGTTGATAAGAAGGATGGATCTAGGAGGTTGTGTATAGATTATCGATCTCTTAATGAGATTACTATCAAGAACAAATACCCTTTACCTCGGATTGAGGATTTGTTTGATCAAATGAGTGGAGCTAAAGTATTTTCCAAGATAGATCTTGGATGAGGCTACCATCAATTGAAAATCCTAGTGGAGGATATACCAAAGACAACATTTACATCTAGATATGGGCTATATGAGTTCACTGTGATGTCCTTTGGCTTGACCAACGCTCCAGCGTACTTCATGTACTTGATGAACAAGGTATTCATGGAGTATCTTGATAAGTTTGTTGTGGTATTCATTGATGACATCCTGGTATTCTCTCGGAGTGAGGAAGAACATGAAGAACATTTGAGGCTTGTGCTGCAGAAGCTCTGGGAACATTAGTTGTATGCCAAGTTCAGCAAGTGTGTTTCTGGTTGGAGGAGGTCTCTTTTCTCAGGCACATTATCACATATGGAGGAATTGCAGTGGATCCAAGCAAGGTTCAGGATGTATTGAACTGGAGTCCACCTAAGAATGTATCGGAGATCAGAAGCTTCCTTGGACTTGCGGGATACTATAGTAGGTTCATCGAAAGATTTTCTAAAATCGTGAAGCCCCTTACTACTCTGCTTGAGAAAGGTAAAGAGTTTAAGTGGGATGAGAAATGTCAGGCTAGTTTTGAAGAGTTAAAGAAGAGATTAACCACAGCCCCTGGTTTGATCATGCCAGATATACACAATGGGTTTGATGTGTACTGTGATGCTTCCCGGCAAGGGTTGGGTTGTGTGTTGATGCAGGAAGGAAAGGTAGTAGCTTATGCTTCAAGACAGTTGAGAAAACATGAGCAGAACTATCCTACTCATGATCTTGAGTTAGCAGCGGTTGTTCATGCATTGAAGATTTGGAGGCACTACATGATTGGGAATAAGTGTCAAATTTTCACCGACCACAAGAGTCTGAAGTACATCTTTACTTAGAAGGATCTAAATCTAAGGCAAAGAAGATGGTTGAAGTTAATCAAGGATTATGATTTGGATATTCAGTATCATCTTGGTAAAGCAAATGTGGTAGCAGACGCTTTGAGTTGGAAGAGTCAGACCAACATGCTGATAGGACAATTGTTACCTCAGGAGTTATGTTGGGAGATGGCACAGCTCAACTTTGGGATAGTTGCTTCGAGTGAGACTTTGACATTGGAAATTGAGTTGACGCTTGAGCGGGATATTAGGAAAGGGCGGTTGACTGATGAGAAGATTGCAGAGTACAAAAAGTTGATAAGGTTGAGCAAAGTTCCAGATTTCAGGGAGGATGGGCAAGGAACCGTGTGGTTTAAGAATAGAATATGTGTACCTGAGATTAAGGAGTTGCAAGAAACTATCTTGAAGGAAGCACACGATTCGGCTTACTTTATCCATCCTGGAAGTACTAAGATGTATCAGGACTTGAAACAGAGGTATTGGTGGTATGGAATGAAAAAGGATGTAGCAGCTCATGTAGCTTTGTGTGATGTATGTCAAAGAGTGAAAGCTGAGAATCAAAGACCAACAGGATTGCTTCAACCTCTAAAGGTACCTGAGTGGAAATGGGAAGAGATTGGTATGGATTTCATAGTGGGATTACCTCGTACTCGTGATGGGTATGATTCTATATGGGTTATTGTGGATAGGTTAACCAAGTTAGCACACTTTATTCCAGTAAAGACGACTTATACAGGAGTCAAGTTGGCAGAGTTATATAATTCAAGGATAGTGTGTTTGCACGGGGTACCAAAGAAGATAGTGTCGGATCGAGGTACTCAGTTTACTTCACGGTTTTGGCAGAAGTTGCATGAGTTGATGGACACAAAGCTAAATTTCAGTTCAGCATACCATCCTCAGACATATGGGCAGACACAAAGGACAAATCAGATTCTTGAGGACATGTTGAGAGCTTGTGCGTTGAAGAATAGTGGCAGTTGGGATAAGAGTTTGCCATATGCAGAGTTTGCTTATAACAACAGTTATCAGTCCAGCATCAAGATGGCACCTTTTGAGACTTTGTATGGAAGAAAGTGTACAACGCCGTTGTTTTGGAATCAGACTAGAGAGAGTCAACTCTTTGGACCAGACAACATAAGAGAAGCAGAGAGGAAAGTTGAGATCAGTAGAGAGAATCTCAAAGAGGCACAGTCACGTCAGAAGAGTTATGCTGATCCTCGAAGAAGAGAGGTGGTTTTGGAAGTCGGTGATTATGCATACCTCAGAGTGTCACCTATTCGTGGTCCGCGGAGATTTAATGTCAGAAGGAAGTTATCACCTCGATTCATAGGTCCTTTCAAGATAGTGTAACGAAAAGGAGAAGTAGCTTATCAGTTGGAATTGCTAGCATAGTTCTCAGGTGTTCATGATGTGTTCCATGTATCGCAATTGAAGAAATGTACAAGTGAAGTTAAGATAGAACCGGTACAACTGGAGGATATTAAAATGGGGAATGATTTGACTTATAAGGAATATCCTGTCAAGATTTTGGATACGTCGGAAAGGGTTACTAGGAGAAAAATTATCAGGATGTGTAAAGTACAATGGAGTCACCATGCTGAGGAAGAAGCAACTTGGGAAAGAGAAGATGAACTTAAAGAAGACTTTCCTCAGCTGTTCTCTAAATCTTTTGAATCTCGGGACGAGATTCTCTTTAAGGGGGTAGGATTTGTGACACCCTAAAATTCCATCACTAAAATGCACTTAGCAACATGTCAAATAGTCTTAAGGATTTATAATGAAATGCTAAATTAAATTGAGCTCTTAACTAACTAATTTAATTTAATTAATTTAGAGACAACAAGTGTCTGTGCATCATTATTTGGCTTTGCATAGTTTTTGGTTGCTTGAGTGAAGTTTAAAAAGTTTATAAAATTTTGTGAAAAGGTTTGAAGAATTTTGGTTTGAATTTGAAAGGAAAAGTTTGAATTGGAAAAGGTTTGGAAAAGAAAAAGAAAAACAAAGTATAAGAAACCTTCTTACCTTTCGGCCCAAGCGGCCCAGCAGCCCACCTCCTCCTCCCCACAGCGGCCCATCTCCCTCTTCTCTTTTCTTTTATTCCCGCGGCCGCTGACATAGGGACCCCACCTGTCGGCGCCCCTTCTTCCTCCTTCCTCCCCTTTCCTTTCCTCTGCTCCGTTCGTTCGCGCGCCTCCGCGATCCCCGCCGCGCCTGGCTGCCTCCCTTCCTCTTCCTTCCCGCCTGAGCCGGCCAATTAAAGCAACTACTCTCCCGCAATCAAGCCTCCACCGTTTCTTGCCGTTTCCCCTCTATTGCTCAAACGCGCCGGATTGCCCACCGGCCATCAATGGCAAGACCGCCGACCGATTATCCCCCTTCCGCTTCCCCTTCTCACTCTCTCTGGCCGTATAAAGCTCGGACATCCCTCCCTTTTCCTCCCTTTCGCATCCACTCGCCCACCTCTGCGCCCATGCACCCCTCACACCCAGCGCCGCCGCCCTGTTTCCACCGCTGTCACTCGTAGAGCTCGCCGCCAGGAAAGAACTTCCCCTCCTCTCCCTTTCTTTCTCTCCGACGCTTCTATTGGTGATCATGGAGCCTACCGTGTCGCTGGTTTTCATCCCCGGCGCCCTTAGGAGCTGCGTCCTGACCTCACCGGAGTGCCGCCTGACCCACCACTGCTGCCACGCCCCCACATCGTCGCTGTGACAATCCCACCCGAGATAATTCCGTACTATCGCCTAAACCACTCCATTTGGTCATTAAGCGATATAAAGAAGCATCCCGTTGAGTGTTGCCGGGTTTACACCCGGTAAATCACTTGGAAACAAAGAGAAGATCGAACGTATGCATTAAAACTCCCACGATGGAGAGTCCAGAGTGCCTTACAAATTAACCATCACATCTCCGTAAGGGTCATTATTACCAACATAGTTCTTGACATGAAAGTAAATGGTTCAGAGTTTATTGAAAACAGCGGAATTTAACTAAACGATGCGATCACATCATAGGAGGCATGTCCATGATGCAATCACTCCTCGTCATCCACCAATTCCAGCTCCCAGCCGGGTGGAAGTTCTCTGGGCCACACATCAGATGCATTACCTGGAACAACATTTATAATGCAAGGCTGAGCATACTAATAATCAGCAAGACTTACCCGTCTAAAAGAAAAGACTTTACCTCTAGTCATGCAAGGCTTTCGGCTAGTGGGTTTGTTTGCCAAAATGCTGCTAAGTAGTGAATCCTTACTTTCCATATTTTAGCTCATGTTCTAGTTGAAGTAATCATTACTAGGTAAGCAACTATTGTAACCAAAGTTGTACAAACAATTAAGTAAAGTAATAATCTTCACAAAGTTCCATCATAAAGGGATATCATGGCCAGTCAAGTAAATAGTCTCAGATGACGGTGAGAGGCCGACAATCGATTGATTCATAACCTTGCAAGGTGGACCTAAACACATGGAAGGTATCCTCACCAAGAGTACACCAACCAGGCGGTTCCCGTCATTCTTCGGTTTGGGATAATAGCTCACAGTCTTAAGTACAAGGTTTATCTGGGTTACGCCACTAAGGTCACCCAGCCTCACGCATGCACTCGGGTGGCGAGCCCGGGGCCGCAACCCTAAGAGTAGTGATAGTAAAACCCCGTACCGCCTCATTTAGGTACTAGGCTTACCGTACCCATTTCCGGCAAGTGTTTAGTACTTTCAAACACTTAGAGCACGAAGCCATTGGACCGGAGCCCAAATCCCATGCTCTTACCACATGAGCAATCCATTTAAACATACGGTGATTCCATAAAGGAGATCATATTCTCGCGAGTGACGAACATCACTCGACTTGTACCGGATCCTTAAGCACGGCAACTAGCGACCTAACATGCTAGTAAAAGATCATAGGTACTTTTGGATCATGCAACTAGGGTTTCATTCCAACTCCTGAACATAAATGCACATACAATAACAAGAAGTAAATTCAGAAGTTTTAAAGAAACACTGGGGTTAATGAATAAACCGGGGCTTGCCTTCGTCAGCACAAGCAGACAAACAAACTTTCGGACTTTGGCCCGGGTCTTGCTCTACGGTCACGGAGTGCACGTCTCCTCCTGCTCCCTCGTCCTCGTCAGCCGGCACAAGCGTATAGCTACCGTCGGGGACTTCTACACGGGGAATGCAATGCAGTGATTAGGAGTGTAATTATTTTAAATTAAATCAAAAACAGTAGCAAACAGCTGCAAGGGGTATATGGTTGGCCATATTCACCTTAACAAAAGTATTTCAACACTTTTCCTTTTAAAAGAATAATCGAAAAGCCTATTTAGCCTACCCTTTAAGGTGATTGTGTGCACATCTATTAAAGAAATATTTAATTTAAGAACGAACAGCAAGGAGTTTACTTTCCTCGCACCATTTTACTTTTCCTAACACTTCTCCTTAAGTCATGCACTAGAGAGAGTGATTTTCCTATTTTCCCTTATCTAGATTAACCTAGTTTGAGCTCTTTTGCATATCTAAAACACAACACACTGGTCCAGCAGAACCCCCACTGGTCCCACTGACCAGGAGGCATACTTGGACAGCAAGACAAAGGGTTTTAGCACCATTGAATTTAATACACCAAAATAGGAGCATTCCTAGTTAGCATAAAAGGGAATAGTGCATATTTAAATAAGTAGGACAGAAACGATTCCCATCATTCTCCTACACATACTCTGGTCCAAAACAAGCTTAAAGAATTAGTAAACACACATATAGCCTTTATGAAACATGCTACACCTATTTATGATTAAAAGCAAGCATAAATGAGGAAATAATATTTCTAACAGGGATAAATCATGGTAAATTCACCAAGGGTGCTTTTTAGCATAACATCACCATAGCCAGAAGTTGGACTCAAAAATAATTATATAAACAACTACAAAAATCATCTAGGCAGATTTACAAATATCACATAATTTATTCAGGAAGATCCCTTCAGTAACTTTGTGCAAATTTTGGCACAAGACCTAGGCATACTAGTTACCACAACATATCCAAAATCCAGCTCAAGAGCTTGTGTGGATTTTGCAAAAACACAAATCGAAGTATTTTACATCCCTATTTTTCAAGCAAAAACTATAACTCAAAAGTATATACCCATTTGGACAAAGTTGTAGTTCTTGTTACACTGAGCATAGAAAAATTGGGTTTGCTATTTTTGGATTTTTCTACGATTTTTAATCGATTTTACAAGGTGCTGGACTCAAACACAAAACTGAGAACAATCTTTTTACACGGCGAACCCTAGATCTTTTAAAATCTTCACACAAATGCCCTTGGTTCCTCCCCCCTCGGGCCCGACGGCGGTGGCAGGCTCGGCGGCGGCGAGGTGGGCACGGCCACACAAACAAGCGACATGGATTGTCGATTGGACTCACCCGTGATCGATTGGTGGCGGTGGACCGGCCGAGGAAATCTCCAGCGAGCGGTGGCGGCGGAGCACCCGCGGGAAACCGGACAGCGGTGAGGGCAGGGCCTGGGCTCAACCACGTGCTGCACGGGGAGCTTCCATGTGACCCAGAGAAGGCGCTAGGCAGGTCACCGGGCTTGGAGAAGCGACGGGGGGCGAGCTCGATGGCGGCGGTCAGGCGGCGGCAGCGGGAACTCGGGTTCCAGCGAAATGATGGCTCGGCTTGATCAATAAGCGGCTCGGGGAGGTGTTGTGGTGCACAAGGAAGGGCTGAAGTTCTTGGGTGTGTGAGGAAAGCGACTGGAAGAGGGTCCCCATCGAGCGGCGGTAATGGCGGACGGCGGCGGCTCGGGTGGAAATGCGTGCGCGCGAGGGACGACCGGGGCTGGCTTATAAGAGCGGGGGAAGGTCGGTTGGGGTAGGTAGGGACGTGCCAGTGCCACTTGCACGCGTAGGGAGGCCGAGGGCATGGCCGGCGATGTGCGCCGCTCCGGCGGCCAATGGCACGCCGTGGGCGGTGCACCGGCCCGACGGATCGGCGCCACGGCCCGGCCCACTTGCCACGGACGGCACGCACGAGTGTTCGCCGGCGGCGCGCGGTGACCGGCGGTCACACCGCGCCTCGGCGTGCGCGCCCGAGCGGGTACGGCGCGTACGGCGGTGGCCGACGTGGCCGCGCACGACGTCGCGCCCGAACGCGTTCTGGTGTTCCCGGTGCTAAATGTATTTCACTGATCAGTTTTCAAAATTGTTTTTCTCCAATTTTTCAAACTAAACTGCACCTTAGGGTCTGAAGTAAAGTTGGAGATTAGGCATCTCTCTACAACTTTCACAAAGACTTGTAGGGGTTTTGTTCAAGGATTTGAGCAGGAACGCCGTGCCAACTTGACCCAAATCTCGGCGCCTGTGAACAGGAACTAGGCACCTTCCAAGGCATTTTTCACCTCAAATTTCTCCGAATTTCAAATGCCAATCAACAGCAAAGTTGTGTGCCTCAACATTCTGCACATTTTCCCCTTTGGGTGGTTTTGAAGTGTTTAGGGAAATTTTTGGAGAACGTGCCAAAGTTCCAGAATGGCATTAAGGGTCAAAGGGGATATAAGGGTTTTGAGCTAGGGCTTTGACCAAGAGTTGACCTAATGTCCTCAAGGGTAGTTAGAGGAGTGGTTAAGTCGGTCATTAGCACAAATTGTCACTGAGCAAAAACACGGGGTGTTACAGCCGCCTCCCCTTGGCCTTCAAGCTCGCCTGCCTCTCCTTCGCGTGGTGAGCAGTAACCCCCACTTATTTCCCTTTCTTTTTGTGCATATTGGCGCGCTCGCAAGCTCGCCGGAGCAGCTGCTCCGCCCCCTTTCGGTGCCGGCCGTCGTCGAAGCCCGAGCACCTCACTTGAACCCCCTGTCACGTGTGCATGCGCCTCTGCTACATGTCGCACTGGCTTGTGGACGAAATGGTGGCCGAGAGCTCTGTCTAGGGGCAATGCCGGTGAGTTGCCGCCGCGCGGCCTTACCGCTCCAGCGAGTCCACCGCCACCTCGCTTGCACGCGTCCTCAGCCGTGTGATCTGTGATGGACGAACGAGATCGCGTACCCCTTCGAGTTATGAGGCCGATCCACTGTAGACCCGTGGGCCGCGACCACGGCTCGGTCCACAGCTCCCTCAGCCATTGGATCAGAGATCCATAGCTCAGCCGAGCCGATTTCCTTTAAGAGTCCCTGATCAATCTCATAATTACATGCCGGTCCTTCCACCTAATAAGATTCTTGCAATCAGGTCCTGAATTTTATGATCTAACTCCTGTCTACCCTGTGTAATAGCAACCGAGGACCTTTTCTCTTGTTTTAACAAGTTGGCCCTCCTGTTTTTATATGACATTATGTTTTAGCCCCTGATTTTGTTTATAAAGGTCCTGTAAAATCTAGTTTTATTACAGATAGGTCCCTATAACCTGTTTTAAGCATAATTTTCTTGTTTTAACTCCGTTTTTAGCGTTCTATATACGGAAATGATCGTCTCAGCGAGTAGAATCGTTTAGATAGCGAGTTTTCAACTTTTGCTACTGTTTGGTGTACTGTTTATTTATTGTTTGTTGTTTATGCTTGTGCATAGATATCGTGCCTGTTTCGTCTGAGCTCCCCGTCGGAAGTGATCAGGAAGAGCTTGTCTTTGAAGAGAAGTATACCCAGCTAGTAGAGGAAGGCAAGTGGCTTTCCCCCTCTGCATTTTCTCTTGTAAACCTTTATCACTGCATGCTTAAACAATATTTACTATTTCTGTTGCAATGCATTAATATGATGGGCAAACACCTTTTTAAGGACTTGACTAGATGTTTTATCCTGTTACCTTGATCAACCCTGTTTATCAAATGCTTTGGGTAGACAATTGCTTAGTTTGCTTAACATGGGTATGGTTATGCCTTGGTTATGAAATGCAACTCAGTTCTGTTATGAAATTTGTTCATGTTTAAGACAAGATCATCTATAATATAAATGGAACATGGAGAACCACCCAAGACACCAAGTGATTAGGAGAGCGGGTTAGCTGATAGCCTTTTTCCGAGAGGGGCACAGGGGGCTCGGGGTTGCAGGGGTATAGCCCTGTTGATGGTGAATTTCCGTCAACCTAGAGTACTTGTTATACATTGGTTTCGATTATGATTTGCAACTAACCCTCCACTAGGCATACTAATGATGTAACAAGTTCACACTTGCATGTCGATTTTGGAGTTTGTTGTTTACGCAGAAAATCTACGCTAAAGAGGAGACTTTCGGGATAAGTTCACCAAGCACTTTGGAAGAAGATCATGAAGCCCGACAAGAGTCAAGACACGCGATGAACATGACTCCAAATGACCCGAGGACCGAAGCGTCAACGTGCAAGTCTTCAGGGACTCAACCAGAAAACAGCGAAGCTTGCATAGCAAGGATTCAAGCCTTAACCGTGAAGGAAACGACGTCAAAGGCCCACATGCAAGTGCACACGAATAAGGGATCACGCGAGAAGCAACCGGGGCCAAACCGGGCCGAAGTGGGCCTGGGCCCGCCGGCCTGGGCCGACCGGCCCAGCCCACTCTATGGTCGGTTCGGTCTCCCCTTTTGCCCTAGGTGTTAGTCTATTTATTGCCTCCGCCACCGTCGGCCACCACATCGAACAAATTATCCTACCGACACCAATCACCAGAAAACCGCCGCCGCAAGATGAGGGAGAGAGTTAGATGAGCTCGTCGCAAGGATCAACACCGGTGGAGAGCAGGAAGCAAGAGGAGGACTCCAAGCCGCTGGCCTAGGGGTGTTCCCAAGCTCCATCGCCGCCATCTTCATCAACGACATTCTCCGGAGTCTCCATCACCCCTATGTGCTTCAATCTGTGTAAGATGATGGGGTAATGTCTCCGTTCATCCCTAGGATTAGATGGATACATGCTATGTGATTGCTACTTGATTCGTGGTTTCAATCTATTGTTTTCATGTTGATGATGCTTTGATGATTAAGGTAGGCCACCGTGTTTTTCGGGCGTATGATATCCGCTACTCCCATAGATTCCATCAACATACCGTGTCCATCATAGGTCTAGTCACGAATACCTTCGCGTAGTGATAGTACGAGAGGAGGGAAAGGGCGAAACCGTGGTCACAACCCCTGAAAGATTGGTTTACCGCTTTCGTGTAGTAGATGCATACCATGTTATCCTAGATCCTAGGGAGGGAACACTTATCTTTCTTACTCACTCTCTTGTGTTCACCCCTTTACCATCTAGTTTAAACCTAGATTTGTTTGATCAACTTAACTTAGATTAACTTAGGTTAGATTGTCTTTACTTTTAGATTAATACTCTCTTTAAAGGTTTCCTTAGTCAACTAGATTAGTACTTGGTTAAGCGCTAGTAATCCCCTTGCTCCGCGGATTGACAAGAACTTTGGGAATCCTGTGGTGAAAAAGGTGTAGGTCCGTACGCTTGCGGATCGTAGGTGGATAAGAGTTTTATCCGTCAACAAGCCCCTTTCTCTGGCGCCGTTGCCGGGGAGCAAGCTAGTTTGCTACGTTTAATCTAGTATTAATTTTGTTGATTGCTAACACCTAACCCTTATTTTCTAAAAAAAGAAAAAAAATCTTTTTTGTTTTTCTTTCTACTTTTCTTGTGCCTAGATGGATTTGTTCACCTCACCATTGGAAGACGAAGAGATGTCGCTAAGGGAGCTAGCAATGCCGTCAATGGAAGACATTGAGATGCAAAAATCAGATTTGACGTTTGCTACAACCCACTATGAAGTGAAGCCTGGAATCATCAAGTTAGTGGCGACAAAACCATTTAGAGGATTGGAGGATGACAACCCATATAGACACATTAAGGAATTCACGATGTTATGCAACACGGTGCAACAAAAAGGAGTTCCGGACGCTTGGTTCAAGTGGAATCTTTTTTCCATTCTCTCTCGAAGATGAAGCGCGAAGATGGTACACACTTGCGTCCGTTGAAGCAAAAGGAAATTGGGATGAGCTAGTGAAGAAGTTCCTTTTGAAGTTCTTTCCCATAAGCAAGGTCCAAGACTTAAGGAGGCAAGTTCTCAATTTCAAGCAAGGAGAGGATGAAGGAATTGATGAAGCATGGGACCGTTTTGATGAACTACTTGAGCGAGGCCCGAACTTGGGATTTTCCGGTGACTTGATGTTGCATACCATTTATATTTCACTAACCCCTAACTCGTCTCGTTTTGTAAGCATGTGTGCAGGCGGTGATATAATGGATAGAACAATTAGTGAAGCCGCACAAATCTTACAAAGGATAAGCAATGGACAAAGAACACTATGAGATTGGCAAAGATGTTGTCGAGAGGAGCAAAATGACAAAAGCAAGCCAAGGTGCTTGCTGAAATTTCTGAAAAAGATGAACCGAAGGTCAAGGAAGATGAACCGACCATACAAGAAAGTGAAGATCCACTTCCCAAGGTAAGAGAGGTCATTTCGGATGTTAAAAATGTTGAAACTAACATGAATGTAGGCCGAAGTATGTGGAATGCTAGACCATTGGCAGAGTTCATTCAATCCGGGTTCAAGTTGATTTCGCCCCACTAATTAACTACCGAAGGAAGGAGGAACACCGCGACGTTGCCAAACTAATTGATGATATATTTGATCAAGATATGAGTGGAGAGTCGATCCAAAAGATGTTTGAAGAAGAAAGAGAAGAAGGAGATGAAGGATGGATCGACCGGTTTGACAACTCAAGGATTTATGATGAAGGAAGAGAAGAGTACAACCGTGATGAGCCTAGTGACTCAAAGGATAAATGGGAGGAGATAGGACTCAAGCTAGAAGATGAATGGGAAGGGGTTGACATAGATCAAGTACTCCAAGAAGGCCCCTCCCCACAAGGTGATAGCTTGTGTGCTATTGAAGCCTACACACTAGCAAATCAAGACATGGAAGTACTCAAGGATGAAGGAAAGAGTGAATCAACAATGAGCGATCTTGACGACATGTGGTACATGGAAGATAAAGAAAGCAACATACAAGTCTTTGAAGATGAAGATCTAGTTGATAAAGAAGACTTCAAAGAAGAGATGAATGAGTACATAGTTGAAGGATTACATGTTCCACATGATGAGTTGAAGAAATTGCAAGATGGTGATGAAGAGGCAACTACACTTGTTGAGATCGATTCGCCTTCAACACCGCTTGATGAACCAAATATCACTCTTGTTGAAAAATCTCTAAGGCCAAGGTATGCACTGAAATCTCAAGATATTATTGGTATTGATGTTGATAAATTCAAATACTCATGCTCAACCAATAGTATGAATGATAGTTTAATGTCTATGCCTTGTTCCAATAGTGATCATGTTGATAGGCTAGATTTTCTTGAGAATGAAAAAGAGGAAACATTTATATTTGATCCAATTAATCTCACACCTAAACAACCTTTGCCTAATGATGAGCTAAGTGCTATGCATGAAACATATGCTTCTTTTATTTACACCTTGACTTGTTTCTACAATTCACATGTAGTGTTAATTATGGACGCGTATGTTTACAATAAGTTTTGTAAATCTTGACCATGCTTTGCGCTTGGTCAAGCTAATGACCTTAAAGAATCATATGTCGGGAAAGGCCCGATTTTCACTAACCATGTAGACAAGGCTTGAATAATGAAAAAAAGAAGTCATGCCTAAAAGAGTTGCAAGATAAATCATCAACCTCTCCGAATCCCGCGATGGATGCTGTTGTCTTCATCAATTTGAGAGCTTGTTCAGAGGTGTACAAATGAAGAAAATGCGATATTCAGAAGCTCCATCAAATTACCATTCCAACGCATCAAGAACCAACAAGTTTGAAGACCCGTGCAAGGAGTTATGGAGGAAACATTGAGCGTTGCGCGTTCTGAAATTTCAGGACAGATTTCATCGCCGAAGTGAAACGGACGTAACTCTCTTGTCCGGAGTCCGATTTGAGCAAATAAAGACTTGTTAGAAAGGAAATTTTTTGCACTGTGCAATGGAGTAGAGCTTGAGTATACTCTCTGTTCTGGACATTAAAAAAAATTCATGGAGTGAAGTCAGCAACGAAGGATGATAAAGAAGGAGATAATGATGAAACAAAAGGATGCTTTGGGCAAGTCTTATATAAGTGATCAACCACAACATGGGAAGTAAATTAAAGCTGCATTGGTACATGTTCTTCTTGCATGAAGGGCCATGGCTATGCAACGAAAAGAAGGTATGTGAGGAAGTCCAGCTCTATGACTTTAAATGAAGCGCTTTTCGGGAGGCAACCCGTTTCTTTATATTTTTACTACTTTCTTAGAGAAAATAAAGAATGGCACTATCTTATGATGATCAACTTGTGGTTATTAATCTAAGTTCAGTTTTCCTTTTTAGAATCACCATCATGTTCATGATAATATTTATTTGTATGCATTGCATTTTGTTATCAATGTGATGTTTCTTTGTGTATACATGTTTTGCACATAGTTGGCTTGGTTGTTTTATATACTTAATGATGTATGCTTCAGTTTCCATGTTAATGCTTCATAGGTACCTATGAGTGTTTTCCTTTTGTGATCTTGTGTAAACGTGGTGTTTAAACAAGATTGCGGACCATCATCGTTAAGTTCGATAAACCTAGCTGGCTTTTCATATGTTTTCATGTTGCTTTGGTTAGTTTATAAGCTTTGCAATGCGCTTAATTTTTCTTGTGCTATAAGAGTTATTGATTTAGGGATAGACATGGTGTTTTCACCCTAAATATATAAACCTTTATGGCTATGGAGAAATTCGGCAACCTAATTGTAAACATGGTGTTTAGAACTCGGTGAAAACATTGTCTTTGTTTATATGCTTTCCTATCATGTGCATACACACCTTGCACCACGTACACTCATTAGGTTTTTATTCCTCATTAGACTAATTATGCCACAAGTTAAGAATCTTAGGAGACATTGTTGGATTGTTGGCAATTCTATCTACTCCCAACCGTCACCTTGGGGGTAGAATGTGCGTTTAAAACGTCTTACAGACAAGATAAAGACTCTCACTACAAGGAAATTGAAGGATGGCTAAGAAGTGCTTTGTCTTCTTCTTCCATGACTAGCAAAATGCTAAGCATGGGGGAGAGCCTGAATCTTCAACACGGAAGTGCAACATGACACTCTAGAAGATAGAATGATAAAGATCGTTAACATCTCCGGATCAATGCGCAAGAAGCCACCAATCTCATCAAAATTCTGCATGGTCTCGAAGGCAAAACACTGGATATTTTTGGATATTTAGAAGCCAGATGAAGTTACGATTCCAACAAATCAAGAATCAAGACAATCGGAGGTTTCTACAAGCGGTTATGCCCGAATCACCAAGTGCAACACGTCCTGAAATCAGTTTTGGACAGCACACAGTGCTGAAGTAAAACGGACATAGCCCTCTTGTTTGAACTCCGTTTTCGATGAATGACCACACGTTGGAAAGGTAATTTCATAAACTTTTCAATAGAGCTATATTTTGATATATGTTCTGTTCTGGACAGAGGGGGAAATCCATGAAAAAAGAGACAGCAAGGAGATGATGAGAACAAGAAAGAGGAGATGGTGATGACAACATTGAAGAGAAGGGCGACCAATGACTCCATTAAGCATACAAGATTAAATTCAGAAGTTTAGGAGCATTGATAAATCAAGACAAAAGCAAAAGCCACATCGATACATGGAGATGTCGGAAGAAGGCAGCGAAGAATTACAAAGGATGGTAACATTTCCATGGACCTTCTATTTTCCAAACACAAATGCTTGTAAGTATGCCTTCAACATCAACTAGGTGCAACCTTTTGTTTTCTCTTCAAACAATAACATGGCTACTAGGAGGACAACCTAGGTTTCTTTTTACTTTCAATAGATAAGCATGACCATGTGTTCACCTCGATGTTCTATATTGCCTATGCTTACGGAAAGATGATGAAAGTTGTCTCTTTGTTTTACCTACATGAAGTTATACATGTCTTGGCTAATTGCTCTCTATAATATGATCTGAAATTAATTTAAATACCGGCTCTTTTATTTATGGAGGTGAAATGACTATGCTCTAGACCCACATACATATCTTTGCTCTTTGATTTAAGTTTATGGATAGCCGGATAACTTGTTGTTTTTATGAAAACTTAACTTTTATGCTATCTACATATTTGTGATGCTCTTGCAAAGTTCTACCTACCAAAGCCATACATATATGTTTTATGATAACAAAACCCGTAGATTGCAAACATATGTTTTGATGAGTTGGATTAGGATTGATTTCTATGGTTAGAGACTAAGAAGCTGGTCATTCCTTTGTGTAACTTTTTCATGCTAGCCTTTTTGTCCATGCATTGTGGGTTTTCACATCGAAAATTTCACAAACTTCGCTGGGCATCCACCCTAAACCAAAAACATCTTTTTGTGATCACCTCCTTGTCCACAACCCAATTTGAATATGGAGTAAAATTCTCGATGGAGATTCAAATATTCCGCAAGTTTATGGAATTTATACTTACTTTAGCAGTCATTTCCCCTTTCTTTTATGCTTGAGGACGAGCATCGTTCAAGCATGGGGAAGGAGTCATTCTATGACACAAATGCTATGTAAGTATTATGTTGCAAAAAGTTTTGAGGAGCAAAAAAAGAAAAAAAGAAAAAAAGAAGAAAAAAAGAAGAAAAAAATTATTATGATGAGAAGAAAAGAAAAGTAAGGAAAAAAAGGAAGAATAAAGAAAAAAGAGAAAGAAAGAAAGAGAGAAAAATGAGAAGGAAATAGAATAAAAGTAAAAAAATAATAATAAAGATGCTCCTCGGATCTTTTTGCTTCATAAGTTCTCAAGTGCCTTGATGACAAATCCACACTCAAATCTTCCAACCATGTGCAATCCGATAATGAGGACTTCACTCATGCCTCGGGATCATCCATTTGCCACTTGCACATGTCCACTTATCTAAATGTGTGTGTTTCGTCCCTCTCTCTTTCCAACATATATTTTCCATGGCCTTTTTGACGAGTCTCGGTAATTCCAATAGACCTCTCTCTTAATTTGACAATATTTCGGATATATGTTTTGCTAGGATTGTTTTTAACCTTCCAAGCTCCACATAAGCCTTCCACTATCACATATGAGTAGAGTAGGTTGAAAATAATCTAGTATAGGCTTGAGTGACTTGATGAGATGAGTGTTTCCATGAGCTTTTGCAAGAGATTTTCACTTATGTTGGATATGCATCTTTTTGAAAATCTTCCATGTGACAAGGTAATGGTTTGAAGTTCACTTAAGTTTTAGAGCATCGTGTTAAATGTGGCTTGTTCTTTATTGTTAGTCTATCTTCCATAATGAAAAAGAAGTCGGTAACAACTTGAACTTTAAACATAAATTATTAAGAAAGAGCAATTTGCCTCATCATGAATGACTAAGTGCAGGGACAACATTGGAAGGCAACACTGATTTCCCTTTTAAGCAAGGATTACTTACTCGAGGACGAGCAAGGTTTAAGCATGGGGGAGATGTTGACGGTGAATTTGCATCAACCTAGAGTACTTGTTATACATTGGTTTTGATTATAATTTGCAACTAACCCGCCACTAGGCATACTAATGATGTAACAAGTTCACACTTGCATGTCGATTTTGGAGTTTGTTGTTTACGCAGGAAATCTACGCTAAAGAGGAGACTTTCGGGATAAGTTCACCAAGCACTTTGGAAGAAGATCATGAAGCCCGACAAGAGTCAAGACACGCGATGAACATGACTCCAAATGACCTGAGGACCGAAGCGTCAACGTGCAAGTCTTCAGGGACTCAACCAGAAAACAGCGAAGCTTGCATAGCAAGGATTCAAGCCTTAACCGTGAAGGAAACGACGTCAAAGGCCCACATGCAAGTGCAATCGAATAAGGGATCATGCGAGAAGCAACCGGGGAGGAAACCGGGGCTGAACCGGGCCGAAGTGGGCCTGGGACGGCCGACCTGGGCCGACCGGCCCAGCCCACTCCAGGGTCGGTTCGGTCCCCCCTTTTGCCCTAGGTGTTCGTCTATTTATTGCCTCCGCCGCCGTCGGCCGCCACAGCGAACAAATCATCCTACCGACGCCAATCACCAGAAAACCGCCGCCGCCAGATGAGGGAGAGAGTTAGATGAGCTCGTCGCAAGGATCAACGCCGGCGGAGAGAAGGAAGCAAGAGGAGGACTCCAAGCCGCTGGCCTAGGGGTGTTCCCAAGCTCCATCGCCGCCATCTTCATCGACGACGTTCTCCGGAGTCTCCATCACCCCTATGTGCTTCAATCCGTGTAAGATGATGGGGTAATGTCTCCGTTCATCCCTAGGATTAGATGGATACATGCTATGTGATTGCTACTTGATTCATGGTTTCAATCTATTGTTTTCATGTTGATGATGCTTTGATGATTAAGGTAGGCCACCGTGTTTTTCGGGCGTATGATATCCGCTACTCACATAGATTCCATCAACATACCGTGTCCATCATAGGTCTAGTCACGAATACCTTCGCGTAGTGACAGTACGAGAGGAGGGAAAGGACGAAACCGTGGTCACAACCCCCAGAAGATTGGTTTACCGCTTTCGTGTAGTAGATGCATACCATGTTATCCTAGATCCTAGGGAGGGAACGCTTATCTTTCTTACTCACTCTCTTGTGTTCACCCCTTTACCATCTAGTTTAAACCTAGATTTGTTTGATCAACTTAACTTAGATTAACTTAGGTTAGATTGTCTTTACTTTTAGATTAATACTCTCTTTAAAGGTTTCCTTAGTCAACTAGATTAGTACTTGGTTAAGCGCTAGTAATCCCCTTGCTCCGCGGATTGACAAGAAACTTGGGAATCCCGTGGTGAAAAAGGTGTAGGTCCGTACGCTTGCGGATCGTAGGTGGATACGAGTTTTATCCGTCAACAAGCCCGGTTCTTCTGGGGTAGCAGCCTTTGCTAAGGTGCTGACCATTAGGGAGGGTTATGGTCCGCCCTGAGCTGTAACTGTCGCGGGCTGTTGGTTTCTCTTCTTTCCTTTGTAAAGGTTTCGTAGTGGACCCCTAGCCACTCACCTTGGAAGTGTTTAAGGGTCTAGCTAACCCGGGCAAAATGGGGAACACGATCTATGGGTAAAGTGTACAACCTCTGCAAAGTGTAAAACTGTTATAACAGCCGTGCTCACAGTCAAGAGCGGCTTGGACCCTCACATGATAATCAAACTTAAAGATGGAAGTAAATCGTGGATCTTGTTAGTCTTTGGGCTTTGGATGTCTTTTAAATTTAAGTGGGTTGGTATAAACTTACACTTAGTAATTAGGTGTTGTTAACTAAAACTTAATCAACTTATAAAATGCTTACCGCTGTGAACCATAGCCTATCCTTGGTGGCCTTGCATTGTTTCCCCCACTTGCTGAGCTCCAACCATAAGTGTGCTCACCCCTTGCTTACCGCTGTTCAGAGAACATCGGTGAGGTGGAGTACTGGAGCGACTTCGAGGAATTCTGAGGCATGTGGATCCCTCAGTCATTATGCCTGTGGAAGCTGAAGAAGAATTTGTTCGTTTTTAGTTATCATTTTGTGTTTGGACCTTCGAGTCTGATACGACTTGGGTTCCCAATCTTCCGAAAGGTTCGGGTAACTATCGATTTGGGCGGATTCGAGACACACCGATCCGGCTTCAAATCCAAAGAAATGAACCCTGCAATCTTAGCACCACAAACCCTATGGTTATCAACCAAGCTGCAGCCCGACTGACCTTGCCAAGAAGGCTTACTCTTGCCTGCGAAATCGAAGAACACAAGCAAGTGCACGGAGAAGAAACCAAATCACAGAAAATATTCGATTCGACTCACGAATGGGGTTCCAGAACCGAAGAATCGGTGTCCTGTTCTTGATAGAATGAAAATAAGCAAAACCCAAACCCTAGAGGAGAGGGTGGAGGCTGGATAACAAGTGTTTGGGGCGGCCAAGTCCCCTCTGGTCGAAACCCTAATGGGCCAAGGCGAGATACATAGCCCAGAAGGCCAAAAGGCAGTGCACAACATTGAGGCAGATTCTGGGCGTCCTCTTGTTTGGACGATTCCTGTCGACCCCAGATGAATTTGGGCCTGAGACTGGACCCATTTGAAAGTTTATCTTCTTAGCTTTCCATCTATATAAAGAACTTCCAAATCCGAGTTATTATGTGACCATGGCGGCCATTTTAGTGCAGACTGTTCCTGGCCCTCGAAACAGACCCGAGGCCAACTTGGTTTGGGCCTCCCTCTTGACTTGCTTGTCCTTGCTGGTCCTCCATGACTCCAAGCCCATCTCCAAGCATTCCTTGACCTTCTCCATTGTTCCTAATCACAATATAACATTAGGTAGCAATCTATTCTCATAATCATACAAGGAGGTGCTTAGGAACGAGCTCACCTCTAGATTCAATTGTCACGCTCGAGCTCTAGCGATTGGACCTTGCATGACCAGCGGAGGAACATTGGTTGTATCTGTTGACGCAAAATCTGCACCTAGCGCCAAGCACACAGCAAGCCGAACAAGCTAGCTTCACACGTGAAGAGATCACAAGACGTGCCAGTCAATTTGCCCTGAAAATTAACAAAAGACAAAGTAGTTAAATTCCAAAGCTTGGAACTTGCCGGGTGGTACCAGACAGTTCCATATTTACGGCTATAGAGCCAAATGGGGTGACATATAGCTATAGAAAGCTATCTGTCAGCAAACTGAAACTATTCGGGAGCTTTAAAAAGGAAAAAAGTAACATAGCCGAATAGATGACGTAAGCATAACGACGAATCGGTCTTTTATCTAAACAAAGATGCACGTACGCAAGACCATGACCGATCCCCGTGGTGATCAACATTAAAATAATAAATAAAGTAAAAGCGCGAGCATAAATATGTAATAAACAAGCATGCATAGATCCAAAGCACTAGTCTACCGCATGTCTAAGTACTTTAAAACCCGTCGGGTACGACACCAAGCGAATCTATCCACCGCATGATACAACTTGCTTGGGATCGTGCCACCTTCCACAAACAGATCTATCCACCGCATGATACGATCTGAATATGGAAAGCTAAAACCATACAATATTTAAAGCATGAATTATGCACGTGTTTTACTCGTGAAGAATATAACCGAACACGGCTAAACAGCCGATTCGGGATCCATGAAGAAGGAACGAACATTACCAAGTAAGATAAATCTATCAGATTGATTTGAAATCTAATCCACCGGATGATTAGTTCCAAAACAACCCAAAAACCTGCATCTACCGCGTGATACCCAGTTCTTTCAAGATTTATACAAGCTTTGGCAAGCTTGAAGCCGCAACACGTAACAACCCAGATCGATTCGGTTTCGGCTATCGAAGACCATGTGATCCACGTGTTAATTTAGCCAAAGGCACGAACTTGATTCGCATAAGGATCATCAAAAAGGATAAAGCCGATCCAAACCCACCTAGATTGGGCAAAGAGGTGTTACATGAATTTAAACATAAAGCAAAAACTCAAAGCAACACAGGGAAACTTAATGAATCTATTGAATCTTGCCAAAATTCAATAGAGCCGATAACTAGCTTCAAGCTAGATCTTAGCCTACCGCATGGCTCATGACCTAACGAGAAACCTTCTTGAACCAAGCTTGAATCTACCGCATGACTCTAAGCATGGTAGCAAGACTACTTGCATCAGATCTAAATCCACCGTATGATACTAGATATGATACAAGGTTGCCGGTACTCACGGAGGTCGACGGATCGATGAACCCTCTCGAAGAACTCGACGACACGGCAAATGGACTCTAGGGTTTGGCGTAAAGCCGGTTTGTATTGAGAATGATTTCGTATATGTTACATACATTCAGGGTTCATATTTATACCCTGCCAAGCACGACCTCGAATGGATTTAATACCTAACTTATCTCTAAGCTCGATAGCTTATCCATCCATTCGTCCTTTCCGCTCGGGCCACGTCACCATATAATCCCGCAAAATCAGCTCAGCACTTTCCTTGCCGAACGGAAGCAGATAGCCGACCGCGGATTTTTCTGCCGAATGCGTCTGAAGAAACCTTCCTTCCGCCGGACGGATTTCTCACCGAGTTGGTCCCACAAGTCAGACTCCTTACCAAGTTTCGGTGTTAACACATGCCCCTTCAATTACGGGATAAAACTGATTTTATTCCGGAATTGACTCCAGCCACCAACGTCATCAAATCGAATCTGTTCAACACCCGTTCTCTCTCTTCGCAATCCGCCGGAATCTACGTTTAGATCCCAACCCTAGATCCCCTTTTTCTGAGCTCAAATCCCTAATGGCGGCTCAAAATCAAACTGCTCAGGTAAATTCCTCCACCATAAGCTTTATTCGGCATTCAGATTTTCAATTTTTTACCTGAAATTTCTTCTCCGCTTTCCCTCAGGAGCTTTCCACCGAGCTTTTAATCCGTACTGAGGCCAATTCAAGATCCTACTTCCTTGGTCTTGTGGGAGTTTCTGATCCTCGCGAATTTATCGCAGCTGAATCCCAAAGGATCCCCTTCAAAGCGGCTTTAACTAAGCCTCCCCTGTGGCAGGACGCCTTCAAGAACTGGCCCTTGCCCCCAATTGCGGGCTGGAGGAATTAGTACAAAAGAATCCTTGCGGATGAGAGTGCCAGGACCCAAAACTGGGATACCCTCCGCATTGCTCAATGCTTGGAGTTGTCTTTGGCCGAGACCCCCAAAAACGAAGACCTCTTGATAGCAGCTTGCCACTTCTGGTCAAATGGCGTCAACGCCTTCCTTTTTGGTCACGGCCCAATGTCCCCAACTCTGGCCGATGTATACATGATCACCGGCCTTGACATTACAGGATCTGTTCGTCCCTGGGATTTCAAAGGTTCCACAAGACAAACAGGGGTAAAACCAGGGAGTGGATACAAAAATTATATCCAGAATCATATGAAAGATGGTCCCCTTGGTGAAGTTGAATACAGGGAGTTCTTGAACATGTGGTTGTGCAGTTCATCTTCTATGGTAAAGCCAATGAGCCTACTCTGAATCACATTGTAATGGCTTCACACTTAGCCAATGGTAATCGCCTTCCCCTTGGGAAATACCTCCTGGGCAGTGTGTACCACATGCTTCATCAAACTGTCACCCAAATGTACACCAGCCAGAGGATAGCATGTGTCAATGGTCCTTGGTGGTTTGTACAAATGTGGCTGCAACTGCACATGCATCAGATTGTTGGTGTTGACCTGAACACCCGGCTCTTCCCTTCATCCAATTATCATGAAGGGGAACCCCAAGTCACGAGAGGATGCCACACCTATGGAGAAGCTGCTTTAACTGTTCTCATCAAACAGAATGTAAGCCAACTCTTCGAGCTCTTCTTCAAAGGTTTCCCGAATCCTCTCTGGCTCCCTTATTTGGACAATGATAATTTAACTCTCCCCTGTGAGTTCTCCTTTGAAGCTGGACACCAAGATGGAAGATTTCTGGAAATCCTCAATATTCTCATCCATCCATGCATTCTGCCAGCTGAATTTAGTGGAGGGAGGCTAACCCACAGCACCTATGAATACTATCAGCCCAACACGATGGCTCGACAACTTGGATGTGGCAAGATGCCTCCAAGGCTATTTTTGCATGAATTTCTCAAGCCCAGAGAGGAAATCAAAGAACTTACTCAAACCAGCAGAGTTTTTCAGTATGTGTGCAGTTCCTCTGTTTACACCTGGCCTTTCACACCTACAACAGTAGCTCACCCCACCTTCAACTCCTGGTGGCAAGAATTCCATGACCATATCTTCAGTGAGCCTGTGCATTTGTTCTGTATAGAACTGATGCCTGATTTTCAACCAACCTCAGAGGTAATACGATTAATCCTCAAATCAGACATTTCCTCCTCTAACCATGATCCTGATTTTTGTTCCTTTACCCACAGAACACAATGCCTGCCCCTCTAGCCAGGGAGATCACTTACAATGCAGTAGGCCCAATCTCAGCATTGGGATTTAGATCACCAACCCTGGCTCAATTGATGGCTAGGTATGCTACAACAGATCCAACTCTCGTCCAAAGATTACTGCGATAGGAGGCAAGGCCTGTCTCTGATTGCACCTCCAAACGCTAAGAGGAGAAGAACCATCAAGAAAGTCCTTGTTGAGGTAAAATTTCTTCCTTTCTTGATCACAGGATTACTCTTTTCTGATAAATTACATCTCATGCAATTTCAGACTAGAACTCAGCAATCCTCAGCTTCAGAACTTGCCAATGCTCCATCCACTAGTATGACCTTTATTACTCTTTCCTTTAAAGATCAACACTGGCACTCATTCTTGATCTGGTATTTTCAGAGGAAACAATGGTGGATCAACTTGTGGATGTCCCCGTCTTTCAGCATGCAAGTCCACCCAGGGCTGAGCCATCTGCCCAAGTAGAAATCTTATCTTCATCAGGGACTCAATCACCCCCTGCTCAAACAGAAACACCAACCTCTCCAGAGGTAAATTTCTCCATCCAACCGGAGCCATCAAGTCCTTCAAGGGCTCAATCACCCATTGGCCAGGCAGAAACATCAACCTTAGCAGAGGTGTACCCATTTCCTCTCCAGCCAGAAGCTTCCAAGTTGCCAGAAACTGCATCAGCACCCTCTCACACAGTAGCTTCAGCTTTGCCTGAAACATCCCTTTCACCAGTGATTCCAGGGGTCGCCCCTGAACAAAATCCTGCTCCTGTTCAGGAAGTCAGGCATGAGGTAAACATTTGCACCTAATCCTGTTATCCTTTACTTCTAATACTCCTGACTCGGCAATATTACTCTCTTAGGATCAGGCCCCATCATCATCAAACCCATCAATGGGGAACAATCCAGCTACCGAGACAGGGGAAGGAGTGCCTCAAACTTTGTCAGAGATGGTGCAAGAAAAACTCAAGGAAATTCTCGCCTGGCTGCAAAGAGATGCACGAGATCAATTCAAAGATCTTGATCATTTTGAAGAAATGCTTGAACCCATCAGCCGAGAACTCCCTGAGGACATCATTGCCTCACTTGAACCCATCTCCGGTCTAGATATCCATTACGTGGCCATAAAACAAGCTCTGAGAAAGATGTCTTCCCACCCAGCTGTTGAACAGAAGAGGGCCAAAGCTGAACAAGCCGTGAAGGGAGCACAATCTCATACTGAGAGTCACAAAGAGACACTGGCCAATCTGCAAGCCGCCCGTGAATTGAAGATCGTCAGAAAAGCCGCATTGGAGGCGGGCGAGAAGCTCCTGTCGACCGAAATAGAAGCCGATGACAAGAATATAGCCGAACTCCCTGGACTGATAGAGAAGATCCAAGAGGAAGCAACATCGGCCATAGCTGAGGTGAATAAATGCAATGCAGAGCTCACCATCCTGTCCGACGCCCAGAAAGATTATCAAGAACGAATGGAGAACTTTCACCAAGCAACATTGAATGCCTCCAATGTAATTGTGAAGTATTTGAACATTTAGATGTTTCAATCGATGTGTAACCGAACTGGTCGCTCTTGTAACATTTGCTCTTGCAATTTTATTTCCCTTTTCCTCTGCACGTCCTTAACTGCAACGCTAAACGGCCCATTCGGTAAAGAAGTGCCGATACCCGAACGGCACTTTGACTCCCTTCAGCCGAGCCAATCAACCGAATACGACTCAGCCTTGAACTCCAAACGACCCGACGGCGGATTGGTCAAGGAAACCTCTCCACCTTCCAATTTTCTTGGGATATGCGCTACGATCCAGAGCCACGACCTGAGGCCACGATCTGTCTTGCCAGGCCTATAAATGAAAACCGTGGGTGCCCCCAGCTCTCCACCAAGCCTTTAGCTCTCAAATCTTTGCCAATCTCAAGTCTTCTTTTTCCAACCAGCGCAAATCCCAAAAGCATGGCGAGAAGTAACAACCGGCGCCGCGCCGCTGATGAGGCGGAGGGGAGTCGCGCCAGTGCACGCCGGAGGCAATGATCGTCAATTCTTCTTTTACGATTCATCTTTGACCCCCTTTTGTTTTTGACGATCATCCTTGTTTCAGGTTGATTCAATGGAATCCATCCTCTGCACCGGCCGGTCAGCCCCTACCGGACGACTCCTCGGAGTCCGACCATTACTCCCCCGTGCCCTACGGGGAACTTGACGCTCTCCGCTTCAAGGCGGAGCTGGAGGTGGCCCAGCGCGAGCTGGAAGATGTCTCCAAAAAGGCTGGCATAGCCGAATTAGAGTGGGAAGACCAGCGCAAGCAGCTGCTGGCGACCATCGACGGTACGGCTCTGAAACCGCTCCTTAATCCAATCCGACTTTGATACTGATCACCTTTATCTTGTATTTTGCAGCCCGTGACGCCGAGCTCAACCAGCTGAAAATGCTGGTGGAGCAACTGGCCGACAAGGTGAACGCCCGCGGAGATACGCCGGCGGAGCGCCTTGCTGCGGTGGAGCACCGCGTGGACGAAGTGGCCACCCATGGCATCCGCTTGGGCACCACTTTGGGCCTGGCCGCCATGGCGACGCACACTGATGTCGACTACTCCATCAGGCCGCGCGGCTTCCGGGGCGGCGCGCCAGAAGACATCGAGGAGATCGAGGTCATCTTGGAGCGCCTCGATGGCCACGGCGATGCTATTGCCGAACTCACTCATCCCCAGTTTGTGTTGAACAGGCTCTTTGATTAGATTGTATTAGGGATGTTTGATATCGGCAATAAATAAAGAACTTTTGATTTCTGTGCTTGCACTGTGATGATTTTCCCATGTTTGCATCCGTGAATCTTGTTTTTCTTAAAAGTATTCGGGAACTCACATGAGCCAAACACGCGAAAACAGATGCCCCTTGGCGCAAAATCCGCAGAAGATCCCTGAATCGGCAATCCGTAAGCACTGTTCAGACGAAAACCCTTCGCATTCGGGAAGAAAACCCTGCCGCTTGGTATTCCAATAGTGCACGCTGGCCAGTCATCACTCCCAATGCACTCCCTCGGTCAATAAAATAGTCTGCTGAGATGCCCTGCAAATCCACTCGCACACTCATCCATCACTTCTCATCTCCTCCCCTGTCTTCAAAGGAAAAAACCCTAAGGCCATGGACAAAGGCAAGCAGCCCCAGGAAGGCAGCATCCCAAAGAAACGCACGATTCGAGAGTGAGTTTTCCTTTGATCTTGCCCCTTGTTTCCCAATATGGTCTCGTGTTTTACCTCCTCTTTGCTCTTCCTCTTTCAGCCTTGATCTGCTTCCTGAGGAGATCATTGGGACCGAAGACGTGCCTGAGTACATCTCCTCTGACTCTTCCCTTGAAGCAGAGGATGCTACGCCCGAGCAAAGAACCAGCCATCAACTGCGCCGCCACGTTTGGCACCTGGAGCATGACCTCCGGGACATCACCGCTCGTTGCCAGGCCGAGCGCGAGCGTCGCATGGCTTTGGAAGCATTAGTAGGAGGTAAATGTCTCTAGCTCCTTCTGCGTTCACATCTGGATCTTTGCCCCCAATGACCACTCCTTTGTCTCAGACGTCTCTGATAGGTACAATAACCTGAAAGCGGCTTGGGACAGCTTGGTGGAGGCAGCAAATCATGGTCACCCCCATGCATTCCAAGTTGCCGTCACGGTGGTCCTGGAGCAACTGAAGAGGGAGCAGCCGAAGAAGCAAAGAAAAGATTGAATCATACTTTCGCTTCTTACTCCAGGCCTTCTGCTTCCCGCCTCCTCGAAGTCCTGATCGCCAGGGTTGTTGGATGTAAACCTGCAAGGAGCAGTTGTAATGTAATTTTGTGCTAAGGGCAATGCATCTAGGCACTGGCCGTTCCTTCTGTTTGGGAATTTTTTGTTCTAAAGGCGGCCTCGTTCTTGAGCGCCGACTATTCCTGTATCAGATGCGTGTAGTCCCACTGCTGGTGATCACCGATCGATTTCAATACTAGGATAATATTTCTTCAGATATCTCCCATTTATTGCAGCAGAAAATTCTTCTCCTAGTAAAGTTTTCAACATGTATGCATTACAAGGGACGCATCTGACCACGCGAAAGGGTCCTTCCCAGTTAGGGGACCATTTGCCGAATTCACTGTATTTGGTTCCAATCGGCAGTAATGCTTTCCAAACCAAATCCCCTTCTGCGAATTGCCTAACCTTTACTTTCTTGTTATAATACTTGGCAACCCGCAGCTTGTTCTTTTCGATATTTTCCAAGGCCCTAAGACGGATCATGTGCAAATCTTCTAGCTCGTCCATCATTAGGCCACTGTAATCTTTGGAGCTTAAATCTCTCTGTAAAACAATTCTCCTGGAATCTGATTGTATTTCCCAAGGTAGAACCGCATGGTGTCCATAAACCAATTCATAAGGGGATGTTTTTGTGGCTCCATGAGGGGCCATTCGGTAAGCCCATAGTGCTTCACTGAGTACCGAATGCCACCTCCTTGGCTTCTGGTCGATTTTCTTTTGTATCAGCTTGATCATGATCTTATTAGAAGCCTCTGCCTGACCATTAGCTTGGGCGTAATAAGGAGAAGAATTAAACAATTTGATCCCCATGCTTTCGGCAAATTCTCTGAACTCCAAGAACACAAATTGGGCTCCTTGATCAGTTGTGATTGTCTGAGGGATTCCAAACCGATAAATGATGTGTTCCTTGACGAACTCAACCATGTTTTCCGACGTCACCTTCTTTAGTGGAATCGCCTCAACCCATTTAGTAAAATAGTCTGTAGCCAAAAGCACAAACTTATGCCCCTTGCTGGATGGTGGATTAATCTGGCCAATCAGGTCTATACCCCAGCCCCTGAATGGCCATGGCTTGATGATGGGATTCAATGCTGATGCAGGAACCCTTTGAATATTTCCAAACCTCTTGCAGTCTTGACATCCCTTGTAATACTCAAAGCAGTCCTCCAATATCGTCGGCCAAAAGCACCCAACTTGCCTGATAACCCATTTCATGCGGTAGGCCGATTGGTGTGCTCCACATATCCCATCATGCACTTCACTCATCATCCTTTTAGCTTCCTCAGGACTCAGGCATCGTAACAATACCCCATCTAATGATTTGTAAAACAAATTATCATCCAGAAGAACGAATTTTATGGCCTTGTACCTGAGCTTCCTAGAGACCTTTCGGGATGGATCTTTCAAATAGTCAACGATCTCTTTTCTCCAATCATCCTCTGCAAGATCCAATCCCAGCGTACATATCTCTGCGGCAAATGCTTCTTGATTTTCTTTATATCCGGAAGCGCTTTGAGCCAACCTATTTGCCTCTTCGTTATGTTCCCTAGGAATATGCTGTAGAGTCACCAACGGAAAGCTCTTCAAGATTTCCCTGCATTCTTCGTAGTAACTCCTCAGCGCTTCACTTTTACATTCGTATTGGCCGTTCAATTGCTTTATCACCAATTCTGAATCTCCATAAACCTCAACCGAAACGGCCCCGGCTTCTCTCAAATATTGAAGCCCCCGAAGCAACGCCTCGTACTCAGCCTGATTGTTTGTAACAGTGGGCTGTATAGGGATAGCAAACTCAAACATTTCACCTCTAGGCGAAATCAGCAGAATCCCTACTCCCCCACCTTTGCCACATGATGACCCATCAAAAAATAAAGCCCAAGGAGTAATTTCAAGCAAATCAATTGACGGATCGCGATGTTCAGTTATAAAATCGGCAATGATCTGACCTTTAATAGCTTTTGCCGATTCAAACTTTAACTCAAACTCTGATAAAGCCAGGATCCATTTGCCAATCCTGCCATTCAAAATTAGCATAGATAACATGTGTTTTATTACATCGAACTTGGAATATACAACGCATTCGGCATTCAACAAGTAGTGCCGAAACTTTGTACACGAGTAGTACACGCATAGGCACAGCTTCTCTGTAGCTGAATACCTGGTTTCGGGATCAAGTAATTTTCGGCTAAGATACGCTACTACCCGCTCCTTTCCTTCGAATTCTAGAATTAGGGCCGATCCAATGGTTTGGGTATCGGCCGCCACGTACAACTTGAAAGACTTATCCAACTGAGGAAGAACCAGTACTGGTGGCTCCTTCATGTATTGCTTGATCTCGTCAAAAGCCTTTTGTTGTTCGTCACCCCACATGAACTTCTGATCTTTCTTAAGTTTCAGCAATGGAGAAAACGGCAAAACCTTCTGTGACAGATTTGAGATGAATCTCCTTACAAAATTAATCTTACCGAGCAGTGATTGCAATTCCTTGAGATTAGTCGGAGGGACAACTTCATCAATGGCCTTCATGCTCTTCTTGCCAACTTCGATCCCCCCTTCGTGGACTAAGAACCCCAAGAACTCTCCAGCTGATACCCCAAAAGCGCATTTGTTTGGATTCATCTTCAAACCATGCTTTCGGGTGCATTCCAAGGTCCTTTTCACATCTTCCAAATGTGTGTCATGACTCAGAGACTTGATCACGACGTCATCAATGTAAATTTCGACAATCTTGCCGATCAGCTCGTGAAAGATGTAGTTCATGGCGCGTTGATAAGTTGCACCGGCATTCTTCAACCCAAATGTCATGACTATCCATTCAAATAGGCCTATGTGACCAGGACACCTGAAGGCTGTCTTTGATATATCCTCTATTGCCATAAAAATTTGGTTATACCCCGCATTACCATCCATGAAACTGATGACCTTGTGTCTAGCAGCGGCGTCAACCAACAAATCGGCAACAGGCATGGGGTAACCATCCATGGGAGTAGCTCTGTTTAAATCCCTGAAATCTATGCAGACCCTCATCTTTCCATTCTTCTTGTAGACAGGAACAATATTAGAGATCCACTCCGCGTATCTGCATGGCCGAACGAAGTTTGCATCAAGTAATCTTTCAACTTCTTTCTTCACATCGTCCAATACTTCGTCTTTGTAGATTTTCCGGGGAGGTTGCTTGTATGGTTTAAAACCAGATTTGATTGGCAACCGATGCTCAACGATGGAACGATCCACTCCAGGCATCTCTGAATAATCCCAGGCGAAGCAATCCTTGTATTCCTTAAGCAACTTGATCAATTCCTCCCTGAAGTCTGATTGCAAGTTTGCACTGATGAATGTCAGCCTTGGTTTGTCACCGCTTCCAATGTCAACTTCCTCTAATTTATCGGCCGACATGAATCCTCGCCCCAACTTGCCGTCAGTGCCATCGACAGGGTTATCCATTAAAAATTGCTATAAGAGACGACTGCTTGAATCGGCTGTTGATCGCTGCTGACAGGCTCAACAGGACCTTCTCCCCAGTCTTTTCCTGAGAAACAGTCAATGCCTTGATATTCCCAGAAAGCTGGTTCCACATTGGCAACGCTCACGGAGTCATCTGCTTGGACCACTTCAATATCATCATCCACCCATTGGATGAGCTGCTGATGCATGGTAGATGGGACGCAGTAGTTGGCGTGAATCCAGTCCCGTCCAAGCAGTAGGCTGTAGGCTCCTTTACCTTCGATGACAAAGAAGGTTGTGAGCAGCGTTTTGGACCCGATCATCAGATCCACGTGGGCGCATCCCTTGGTGTCTGAGGGATTCCAGGCGAAATCGTTCAGTATTATGCTTGTAGGCGTCAGATCGCCAGGGCCCATGCCAAGCTTCCTGAAAGTGGTGTATGGCATTACATTGACCGCCGCTCCACCGTCGACAAACATCTTGGTCAATGGCTTGCCATTGACATATCCCTTCAAGTATAGCGGCCTCATGTGTCGATTTTTGGCCGGTTTGTCGAAGACGGCTTGCTTGGCTAGCACTAGCTGCGCCATCAGTCCCTCAAGTTGTTCATCGTTCAGGAACGCCTCTTCCTGCACAACCTGATTAGCAGGAGCCATAAATTCATTCGGCAGAAAATATACCATACACGCTGGAGCCGAACGGTTTGACCCTTTAGGTTTATCCTTTGGACGCCACACCTGTCTTGTCTGGATCCCTGCCTGCCTCAGTTCACCGTTCCTCAAGCGTTGAACCCTCCTTTTCTGACTCTTTCTTAGGCCAGGCGGGCACCATTGCCCCTTTTGCCAGATGTACTCGTCCTCGTCTTCCTCCTGATCAGCCCACCTCAAATCAGCTTGTCTCTTCCTGGGATGATCAATGATTTCAATTTTTTGACGCCGATCTTCGCTAGGATGCATCCTTCCAATTCTTTCATGGACGGATCGGCGATTGGCAGTCTCCTGCCTATACTGAAAATACCTATCGCTGCATTCAGGGCAATTTCTTAGCGTGGGAAGCTTCAACCCTTCGTTCCAGCAGTGCCTGAAGAATGCACACCCCCAGTGCGCGTGCTCCTGCTCGCGCGTATATTGCTCTAGATCTCTCCTGCGTGCTTCCTCTTCGGCCCTGCGCCTCTCCTCCTCGTACTTCCGTTTCTGGTAGCGCTATTTCTCCAGCTGGTGCTGCCACTTATTGAGGAGGATGCGCGTGGTCACCCTGGGTTTGGCCCTGGATGATTCCCCGATCTCGACATGGCTCTTGAGAACGCGGGGGGCTTCACCATGCACCTGCTCCAAGGTCACTTGACGTTCCGGGTCTACTGCTCCATCCTGCCTTGCCCTGGCTGAAGTCAAGACTTTGACCTTGCCCTTCTCCTCATCTGTCACCATGTTGACGGAAAAACCTATCATGTTCTGGGGAAAAGGGTGGCCGTCCAGTTTCATCTTGTTATCGAACTTGAGATGTCCCTCCTGGATAGCTTTCTGGATCCTCATCCTGAAGACCCTGCAGTCGTTGATGGAGTGCGAGTTCCTGTCATGGAAGCCACAGTAACGTTTCTCCTTTACTCCATCGGGCCGAAGCATGGAATGCCCTTCAGGCAATTTGATTCGGCCTTTCTTCACCAAGATCTCAAACAGCTTATCAGCTTTAGTGATGTCGAAATCGTAGGTGCCTTTGGTCTGTTTGACCCAGCGCTGATTCATGGTCAACGGTTCTTTTTCCCCACATGATTTCGGTCGCAGCCACATCCTGGTCATCATCAGAATCCTCCATTTGGTCGGCTTTTTCCAGGAACTGATTATAGATATCCGCCACGTCGTGCTGTTTGCCGAACCTGGCATCTTTCTTGAAACCGTAGGCTTGGTTGCTCATCAACGACAGTTTTTGGGACAGTTGACCCAGGTTGTCGAATTCCATGCTGAACAGCTTTTCACGCACGGCCGGCAGCATCCCGGCAACGGCCATGTCGGCCAACTGGTCATCCGGCAGATTTAGCAAAAAACACATGCCCTTGACTTCCCTGAACCTCCTGAGGAACTCCAAGGGTGTCTCACTGTGTCTTTTCTTCAGGGTAGCGAGGTCAATCAGCTTCTTTTCCGCGCTGCCGCTGAAATAGTGGGCGTGGAATTTCCGTTCCATCTCCTTCCATGTGCTAATTGATTGAGGGGGCAGAGATGAAAACCATTGGAACGCCGCACCCGTCAGTGACGCGGGGAAGTATCTGACTCTGAATGCTTCTTCCGATGAGCACTCTCCAAGCTGCATCAGGTAGCGAGCAATATGCTCGACCTTGCTCGTCTCATCCTGCCCGGAAAACTTTGTAAATTCTGTCGGAGGCTTCACTCTTGGCGGCAGGATCACGTTGTAATACCACTCCGGGAACGGAGGCGTGTAGGTAGGTCCTTGCATTTTTGGCTTGAGGCCGAATTGATTCTGCATCAGGTCGGCCATCTTCCACGTCAGGATATCATCCTCGTGCGCGCCCGTAGCTGGTCCGTAACCCGGATTTGGGAGAGCATCGATGGCTCCGTAGTTCCCCACCTCGTGGTAGCCTCCGCCGTATAAATTCCTCTGCGCACTGTTCGTTGGGCCGGGGCAATCTGTAGCCGGAAGCAAGCGGGGCTCCAGGCGAGCCGAATGCCAGCTCCCCGTACGTAGGCTGGTACGGGTTCGACTGTTGCACGGGTTGACTCGCGCGCCGCCTGCGGTGGTGGGCCGGGCACCGGTCGCCCCCCCCGCGGCCTGGCGGGGGGGGGCTGAACTGGCTGACCTCCAGCACCTTGTGGAGGAGGCTGGAAGGTTTGGCTCCCAACACTCTGCGGAGGAGGCTGGGCTGGCTGGCTCTGCAACGGCGGTTGAGAACTGGACTCACCCATCTCCACGATGCCTCCTTGAAAGGGTGTTTTATTGAACACCTGCTCCATGCCTGGACCGAAGACAGCCACCATCATTTGTTTAAACGCACTCAGGAAAGCTCTATGGTGCCTGCTTAAGACGTGGTCCACGGTATCTCGGAACGCTTGCATGCATTCCTCCCTCTCTTGCTGGGTTGTAGCATCACTCTCTCCTGGCAACAACACCCTGGGCATCTCATTTTTAAGTATGGGACGCCGCTCCTGTTCTTCTTGAATGACAGCAAACACTTCTGTTGGAATTGATCCACGGCATCCTGCAGCTGTTGCCGCTGTTCCAGAGAGAGGTCTTCAACGTTGACATCCATGATATCCCCGATGTCAGGCATCTTGGTTTTTGGCTGTGGTCCCATCAGGCGTGCCAAAAAGTGTGTTGACGCAAAATCTGCACCTAGCGCCAAGCACACAGCAAGCCGAACAAGCTAGCTTCACACGTGAAGAGATCACAAGACGTGCCAGTCAATTTTCCCTGAAAATTAACAAAAGACAAAGTAGTTAAATTCCAAAGCTTGGAACTTGCCGGGTGGTACCAGACAGTTCCATATTTAGGGCTATAGAGCCAAATGGGGTGACATATAGCTATAGAAAGCTATCTGTCAGCAAACTGAAACTATTCGGGAGCTTTAAAAAGGAAAAAGTAACATAGCTGAATAGATGACGTAAGCATAACGACGAATCGGTCTTTTATCTAAACAAAGATGCACGTACACAAGACCATGACCGATCCCCATGGTGATCAACATTAAAATAATAAATAAAGTAAAAGCATGAGCATAAATATGTAATAAACAAGCATGCATAGATCCAAAGCACTAGTCTACCGCATGTCTAAGTACTTTAAAACCCGTCGGGTACGACACCAAGTGAATCTATCCACCGCATGATACAACTTGCTTGGGATCGTGCCACCTTCCACAAACAGATCTATCCACTGCATGATACGATCTGAATATGGAAAGCTAAAAGCATACAATATTTAAAGCATGAATTATGCACGTGTTTTACTCGTGAAGAATATAACCGAACACGGCTAAACAGCCGATTCGGGATCCATGAAGAAGGAACGAACATTACCAAGTAAGATAAATCTATCAGATTGATTTGAAATCTAATCCACCGGATGATTAGCTCCAAAACAACCCAAAAAACTGCATCTACCGTGTGATACCCAGTTCTTTCAAGATTTATACAAGCTTTGGCAAGCTTGAACCCGCAACACGTAACAACCCAGATCGATTCGGTTTCGGCTATCGAAGACCATGTGATCCACGTGTTAATTTAGCCAAAGGCACGAACTTGATTCGCATAAGGATCATCAAAAAGGATAAAGCCGATCCAAACCCACCTAGATTGGGCAAAGAGGTGTTACATGAATTTAAACATAAAGCAAAAAACTCAAAGCAACACAGGGAAACTTAATGAATCTATTGAATCTTGCCAAAATTCAATAGAGACGATAACTAGCTTCAAGCTAGATTTTAGCCTACCGCATGGCTCATGACCTAACGAGAAACCTTCTTGAACCAAGCTTGAATCTACCGCATGACTCTAAGCATGGTAGTAAGACTACTTGCATCAGATCTAAATCCACCGCATGATACTAGATATGATACAAGGTTGCCGGTACTCACGGAGGTCGACGAATCGATGAACCCTCTCGAAGAACTCGACGACACGACAAATGGACTGTAGGGTTTGGCGTAAAGCCGGTTTGTATTGAGAATGATTTCGTATATGTTACATACATTCAGGGTTCATATTTATACCCTGCCAAGCACGACCTCGAATGGATTTGATACCTAATTTATCTCTAAGCTCGATTGCTTATCCATCCATTCGCCCTTTCCGCTCGGGCCACGTCACCATATAATCCCGCAAAATCAGCTCAGCAGTTTCCTTGCCGAACGGAAGCAGATAGCTGACCGCGGATTTTTCTGCCGAATGCGTCTGAAGAAACCTTCCTTCCGCCGGATGGATTTCTCACTGAGTTGGTCCCACAAGTCAGACTCCTTACCAAATTTCGGTGTTAACAGTATCCAAAGGAGTGATGTCCTAATCATCCTCCCCCTCTTGAATTGGAGTCGCCCTCGACTCAAGCTCATCGTCTTCTCCCAAGTACGGTTTTAAATCTGAAATGTTAAAGGTTGGACTAACCCCCAACTCAGGAGGCAACTCAAGCTTATATGCATTGTCATTTATTTTCTCAATTATTTTGAAAGGTCCATCAGCTCTAGGCATCAACTTAGATTTTCTTAATTCTTGAAATCTTTCCTTTCTAAGGTGTAACCAAACTAAATCTCCTGGTTGAAGTTTAATTTCTTGTTTGCCTCTACTAGCAATGACTCTATACCTTTCATTCATCTTCTCAATGTTGTGCTTAGTTGTCTCATGCATTTGCAAAATAAAATCAGCATGTTTCTTTGCATCACTATGAACCCTCTCACTAGTAGGTAAAGGCAATATATCAATTGGAGCAAGGGGGTTGAAACCATACACTACCTGAAAAGGACTTACCTTGGTGGTGGAATGTGTTGCCCGATTGTAAGTAAACTCCACATGAGGCAACCATTCTTCCCACACCTTCAAATTTTTCTTCAAAACAGCCCTCAACATGGTGCCCAAGGTGCGGTTCACTACCTCTGTTTGTCCATCAGTTTGTGGGTGACATGTTGTAGAGAACAACAGCTTGGTCCCCAACTTGTTCCATAGAGTGTGCCAAAAGTGACTCAAGAATTTAGCATCGCGATCTGAAACAATAGTAGAAGGCATACCATGCAAGTGAACAATCTCTTTGAAAAAGAGGTCAGCAATATGAACAGCGTCATCACTCTTATGACATGGTATGAAGTGCGCCATCTTAGAAAAACGATCCACTACAACAAAAATGCTATCCCTCCCCCTCTTAGTCCGAGGCAATCCCAAAACAAAGTCCATTGAAATATCCGTCCAAGGAATCGAAGGAACAGGAAGAGGCATGTATAAACCATGTGGATTCAAGCGAGACTTAGCTTTTTGGCATGTGGTGCAGCGGGCCACGAAACGCTCAACATCTCTCCTCATCTTTGGCCAAAAGAAATGTGAGGCCAAAATATCCTTTGTCTTCTTAGCACCGAAGTGTCCCATCAGCCCTCCATGCGCTTCCCGCAACAACAAAAGAAGAACGGAACCAACTGGAATGCATAGGCGGTTAGCTCTAAACAATAATCCATCATTGATCACAAACTTGTTCCATGTACGTCCCTCTCTACAATTCAGCAACACGTCTTTAAAATCAGGATCAAGCGCATATTGTTCTTTAATAAATTCAAGTCCAAAAATGCGACAATCAAGTTGGAACAGCAAGGTATATCGCCTAGACAAAGCATCCGCAATCACATTATCCTTCCCTTTCCTATGTTTGATAACATAAGGAAAAGACTCAATCAGTTCCACCCATTTAGCATGTCGACGGTTCAGATTATTTTGAGAGCGAAGATACTTCAGCGATTCATGGTCGGAATGGATAACAAGCTCCTTAGGCCACAAATAATGACGCCATGTCTCTAAAGATCGTACAAGAGCATACAATTCCTTATCATATGTGGAGTAATTTAAAATATGACCATGCAGTTTTTCGCTAAAGTATGCAATGGGTTTACCATCTTGCATTAGAACAGCCCCAATACCAATTCCACTAGCATCACATTCTAGCTCAAAAGTCTTACCAAAGTTTGGAAGTTGCAGCAATGGTGCATGTGTAAGCTTGTCCTTCAAGGCATCAAAGGACTCATTATGTGCCTTTCCCCATTGGAATACCACCCCTTTCTTTGTCAACTCATGCAAAGGGGCTGCAATGGTGCTGAAATCTTTGACAAAGCGGCGGTAGAATCCTGCAAGACCAAGAAAACTCCTCACCTGTGTGATGGTTTGGGGAACCGGCCAGCTCTTTATAGCTTCAACCTTCGTTCATCCACCTCAATTCCCTGTGGAGTAACAACATAGCCAAGAAAGGATACTCGATCCGTGCAAAAGATGCACTTCTCAAGGTTACCAAACAAACGTGCAGCACGTAAAGCATCAAAAACAGCACGCAAGTGATCCATATGTTCATCCAAAGACTTGCTATAAACCAATATATCATCAAAGTAAACCACCACAAATCGTCCAATGAAATCCCTCAAAACCTCGTTCATCAAGCGCATGAAAGTGCTAGGTGCATTAGTCAAACCAAAAGGCATTACTAGCCACTCATACAAACCACATTTGGTTTTAAAAGCTGTCTTCCATTCATCTCCAAGTTTCATTCTAATCTGGTGGTAGCCACTTCTCAAGTCAATCTTTGTGAAAATTATAGAACCAGACAACTCATCAAGCATATCATCAAGCCTAGGAATAGGATGACGATATCGAATGGTAATATTATTGATGGCTCTACAATCAACACACATACGCCAAGTACCATCTTTCTTAGGAACCAAAAGCACGGGGACAGCACAGGGACTAAGGCTCTCACGTACATACACACGGTCCAAAAGCTCTTGGACTTGCCGCTGAATTTCCTTAGTGTCCTCGGGGTTGGTTCGGTAGGCTGCTCGGTTGGGCAGAGTTGCCCCCGGGATCAAGTCGATTTGATGCTCTATGCCTCTCACAGGTGGCAGCCCCGGTGGTATCTCAACTGGAAAAACATCCGCATACTCCTGCAAAATGTTAGTGATAGCGGGAGGTATCGAACTAACAATATCATCAAGGGAAAACAAAGAGCTTTTGCAAATTAAGGCATAGCAGATTTCATCTTCAGAAATTTCAGCAAGGTCACATTTTGTTGCAAGAATAACCCCACCCTTCAATTTAATGCTATCGGCCTTAGAATTAGGTGCAGGTTTACCCTCTTTAGGTGGGAAAACAGTTTTTGCTACTTGCTGATTTTCAGATTGTGTGCCATGCAAACTTGCAGCTCGTTCTTTCTCAGCTTGTACAATTTCAGCAGGGGTCAAAGGTAACAAAGTATATTTCTTTCCTTTATGCACAAAGGTGTATTTGTTACTTCTACCATGGTGTGTTGCATCATTATCATATTCCCAAGGTCTACCCAACAAAAGAGAACAAGCTTGCATAGGAACTACATCGCAATCAACCGAATCGGAATAAGAACCAATTGAGAATGAAACTCTACAAGTTTGTATTACCTTGGCCTTTCCTGAGTCATTTAGCCACTTAGGGATGCAAGTGGGACGGACTATGGGTTACCCGCACCCGCCCGCATGAGCCGCAAACATGTAAGCGGGATTAAAGCAGCAGCCCGCATGTGACCGCCTGGGTGTTGCGGGCTTTGCGGCAACCCGCACGGTCCGCATGGGGCCATTTGTTGTGAGGGTAGTTTAGCGGACTTGTGGAAGCTCGGCCGCGGTCATCTACTCGTCGTACAAAATGCAGGCTCTGGCTTTCTGCATAAACACTGGTTGATGGTGCCGCGGCAAGCTTTGAAGCTTTTCTCTGCGCACTGCTGCAGCAAGCACAATCAATCTTCATGCCTCTGCTGGTTGCCCTTTATCCACTTGAATTAAGTGCTTCAAAATAAAATTGTTACTTCAGAATAAACCAGTCGACGAATTCAAGAACTTGGGCAACAACAACAAGAAAAAGAATCACATACCACCAGTTGCTGATCTTTCTCTGGTGACGATTCCCTCCCAGCGAAAGAAGGCATGCAAGATCGAGGAGAAACGAGTTCCTCTGAATCAAACCAGCAGTAACTTGTTTTCGATGGTTAGAAAGATACAGAGTGGAGCGAAGTTGTTTGCGCAGGGAAACGCCTCCGAAATCCGGATGGATATGCTCGAGTAAGGACTGAAGTTATTTGGGCAGGGAAACGCCTCCGGAATCCGTATGGATATCCGGGCACAACCATTTTATTAGCTTCCTCCTCTCTACCATAATTTCCTTCTCAGCACTGCAAAACTAATGGACAATGGCAGCAGGCAGGCGCAGGCAGGGCACCGTACGGGGCCACCGGCAGCGACGACGCATTCCTGCTCAAAGGAAGATGCGGCGGTGATGGAGGGGGCGCATGCGCAGGTGCAACAACTATAGCCTGTAGGAGCATGAGGCAGCGATGGGCGCAATCTTGGATCCGGCATGGATGGCAGCACAGCTGCGGAGGTCAAGCACGATGGGGAAGCCACGGGCACGGCCCGCGGGAGCGGATGCGAGCGCGATGCCAGCGCAGAGCGGGGCGGGTATGCGGGACCCTGTGGGCTATGTGGCTTGTGTGCATATGACCGCTTCCACGAAATGGGCTGAGATGCGGGACTATGTGGGCTAGCAGTGCTGCGTGACCCAGTGGGTTGGCAGTGTGGCCCGCGCCGCTTGCATCCCTATAGCCACTGAATATGATATGGATGTTGGTGTGGCCGTGTGGTCAAGCCAAGCTTCTTGACCAACTCTGAACTTACCAAATTGTTGCAGCTACCTCCATCAATGATGACTCGCACACGTCAGTTTTTGATGATGAAGAAAATCTGAAATAGATTGTGGCGTTGTAGCTGTTCGGGTTGTTGCACTTGTGTGTTGAGCACCCGCTGAACAATGGCACTCCTATAGATCGCTGTATCCTCTCCACCAAGGATCTCTTCTTCTCCATCATTTTCTTTCTCTTCTTCATCTTCAATGTCGGAGGTGCTGATGTAGCCATCCTCTGTCGCAATGTATGCCCTCTTGCTTGGGCAGTCCTTCTGCACATGCCCAATCCGGTGGCAACGATGGCACTAAATGCCGGAGGTGCGACCCGTTGATGCCATGGATGAGGTACTCTTGGCGGGCACCTGTGAAGGATTTTTACTCGAACTCTGAGGAGTGTGCAGGTGCAGCAACTCCCGAGGCTGTTGGGCGCTTGCTCTCTAGTGGCGGCACCCGAAAAGTTGATGGCCTGTTCAGCCCCATCGATGGTGTGGCACGTGGTGTGTAAGTGGTGTTGGACTTGCCCTTCCCTTGCTGTTCACGTCCCTGCAATTCCTTCTCTGCAAGCATAGTAAACTGAAACAACTGGTCGATAGAGTTAAATTCCTTATAATCAACAATGTCCTGAATTTCACGCCTTAGACCTGAATAAAAACGACAAATAGAATCCTCAGGTCCCTCCACAATACCACAACACATCTTGCCCTTTTGGAGCTCCCCATAGTAATCTTGGACAGATTTCTCTCCTTGCTCTAAGCGCATCAATTTCTTACGCAAGTCTCTATGGTAGGAAGGGGAAACAAAACGATCACGCATAGCTACCTTAAGTTGTTCCCATGTGGTCGGTAAAGCATTCTCTGCAGCTAACCCACTCCACCAAATGATTGCAAAATCCTTAAACTCACTAGAGGCTTGACGAACTCTATGCCTTTCAGGAACAAGGTGGGCACTAAATTTTTGTTCTACTGCCATCTCCCAATCAAGATACCCCTCAGCATCATAATGACCAGAAAAAGGTGGAATTGTAAATTTGACCTTAGCATAAGGATCATCAGAAATATGATGGTTATTACCTTGATATCGAGGACCTCCCATACCTCTCCTATTCTCACGTAGACGACGTCGTAGCCTCTTAGCTCGGGTGGCTGCTGCATCTATGTTTCCATCCTCATCAAACACAACATCTTCATCTATGTTGTTTCCTCCCATATCTTCCTCATTTGGTAGACAGTTTTCTAACTCTTTAACCCTTTCGGTTAGAGTAGATATCCGCCTATCCAACCTCTCCATGTTGTTACCAAGCTTGAGATCAATTAGTGCATCGGTGACAGCCTTCTTGATTGCATCACTCATCCCTCTCTGGGATTCCTCCATGGCAGCTTGAAGTTGAGCTCTGCTAACACACTCATTGAAGTCTTTGGGAGAGTTAGCCTGTTCATCCCCTGTCATTGCAAACAGCCAAACAACAGCAAGTAGCGAAGGTTATCCCTAACAAATGACTACAAGTTGTAGTGGTGCCTCTCAATCATGCAAATGGCAGCTCCTCCACAAGCTCTTGCAAATGTTCTTACCAATCACAAAACAAGAGTTGGTGCAACCGGTGGCTGGTTCATGATACCTGTGAGGAGATGGCACCAAGATTGCAAGGTCTTCTTTCTATACCGATTTGAAGAAATATGTGGAGCTTGGGAAGGCACAAATATAATTTTTGTAAGTGGCACAAATGTTAGCAACATATAGCAATGCTGAATTATAGTCCGAAATAATTGTTCTCATTGCTGGCCTAAGGTGCTCCAAGACCTAGTGTGTGTGTGAGTAGCGTGGTGAAGAAACAATATATGGTGGACAGCAAGATCACAAGATGAAATGCTCGAATCGGCACACACTTCACAGCTCACTTTGCCCTTCTCTGTGTGCTCCTACAAAAATATTGTTCCCTCTTTATCCTTCTCTTTTTCCCTCTTGTTGGGCTGTTTTTTTTGGAAATTTGACTTTTCCTTTTTCCTGATTATTTATGACTTAGGAGCACATAGGAAGTAACCACAAAAAATTTGAGTTGAAACAAAGGAAAGGTGTGGCCTGTGGAAAACTCAGAAGACGTGTGCACAGCAAGTGCTGCTGCAGCAAGTGTGTGGAGAAAAAAGATGGGAAAACACAAGAACTAGTGGGGGAAAACAGACACACTGGACTCTAACACGACCTAACCAGCAACCAGACTTTGATAAGTACACAAACTCAGCAATACGAACTCTGAAACTAACAAATGCAGAGGCTATGGCGCGGAAGGTTCTAGGAAGGGAAAAACAAGTATGGTTGTGGGTTGTAGGATAAAGGTAAACACTCAAACTAAGGGGAAAATGATGTGAACCTGACGGTATACCTTTGCTCTGATACCACATGATACGACTTGGGTTCCCAATCTTCCGAAAGGTTCGGGTAACTATCGATTTGGGCGGATTCGAGACACACCGATCCGGCTTCAAATCCAAAGAAATGAACCCTGCAATCTTAGCACCACGAACCCTATGGTTATCAACCAAGCTGCAGCTCGATTGACCTTGCCAAGAAGGCTTACTCTTGCCTGCGAAATCGAAGAACACAAGCAAGTGCACGGAGAAGAAACCAAATCACAGAAAGTATTCGATTCGACTCACGAATGGGGTTCCACAACCGAAGAATCGGTGTCCTGTTCTTGATAGAATGAAACTAAGAAAAACCCAAACCCTAGAGGAGAGGGTGGCGGCTGGATAACAAGTGTTTGGGGCGGCCAAGTCCCCCCTGGTCGAAACCCTAATGGGCCAAGGCGAGATACATAGCCCGGAAGGCCAAAAGGCAGTGCACAACACTGAGGCAGATTCTGGGCGTCCTCTTGTTTGGACGATTCCTGTCGACCCCAGATGAATTTGGGCCTGAGACTGGTCCCATTTGAAAGTTTATCTTCTTATCTTTCCATCCATATAAAGAACGTCCAAATCCGAGTTATTATGTGGCCATGGCGGCCATTTTAGTGCAGACTGTTCCTGGCCCTCGAAACAGACCCGAGGCCAACTTGGTTTGGGCCTCCCTCTTGACTTGCTTGTCCTTGCTGGTCCTCCATGACTCCAAGCCCATCTCCGAGCATTCCATGACCTTCTCCATTGTTCCTAATCACAATATAATCATTAGGTGGAAATCTATTCTCATAATCATACAAGGAGGTGCTTAGGAACGAGCTCACATCTAGATTCAATTGTCGCGCTCGAGCTCTAGTGATTGGACCTTGCATGACCAGCGGAGGATCATGGTTGTATCCAAAGGAGTGATGTCCTCATCAGAGTCCACCCGTCTGAGTGTAATAAATAAATATTGTATCGGTTAAACTCTTGTATGTTTTATTACTGCAATGGTATTACACTCTATTGTCTATCATGTGTGTGTATTTTGATCCTGGCGCACATATGAGATGCATTCGGTTTTCTTTGTAAAATCGGGTGTGACAGGTTGATCCTATGACATGGTGTGCAATGAGAATCAATTTTTTAATTAAGGATTAAAATTCAGCCTCTATATCCACAAGTGGATATACACGGTCAAAGATTACACGAAATCAGAGTTCTAAGATTCAAACCTCGCACCGAGGAAAACAAAGCTACAAGAAAGGAAAAACACTACTACAAAGAAAAAGGAAGACTAAGCTTCAATCTTCTTTTCCAACCAAGCCTCCAACCTTCAAACGCCCGCCAAGCCATCGATCCACAAGAGAAGCAGGTCAACATGAATTCCAAAGTGACGCCCCAAGAAGGAAACGACGTAGAACCCGAGAAAGATTTTCAGTTGGAAGACAAAGACCTAGCAGGAAGCATCCCAACAAACGCCTCCAAGGAGGACCACGACGCCCAACTTGCTAATTATTATCATTTTGGATTGTGCTAATTTACTTGATAGTGTTACTCCAAAAGTTTTGGACAAGAAACATCATTTTTAAAAAATGATATAACATGCATTACTGTGGTTCAAAAATAACGACTACAGTATTTTGGTTGTATAAAACAGTTTTCTACTTCTCAAACTATGTTTTTTAACCTTGAATATTTAAAGTAGGACAATTTTTAAAATTCTAGAAACTTAATATCAAGTTCCCAAGATTTGAAGCAGTACTCCATGACATTGTGAAACTAGATAAAATACTATAGGGGTGATTGGTTACCTGCATCACCCTGGCCAGGCTCGCCGCATGCATTTTTTGGGTGATTGGATGCCTGGGCATGCTGCTGGGCCTGGCTGCCCACATGCAACCATACAGCTAGACCCAGGCTCGCTGGGAACGTTGGGATCTGGCCTGGCTCGCCGTTAGCTCATTAATATATTTTGAATTAGATTAAGATGTAAATAACATTATTAATACATTATTTTATCAGACACAAATTATAAAAGCATTTATTTTTCTAATTTTATTTCATGAGACATAACACGTACATGTAACCAAACAACTTCTCTTCTCAACCAGGCTAGACATATATAGACAACCAAACATGAAGATTTGCACGTTCGTAGCCTGGCTCACAGGAGCCCGGCTCCCAGGTGCGAGCCAGGCTAGAATCGCGCAGGCAACCAATCAGGCCATATATGAATGTAACTAGCCCCGATTAGTTCGTGAGGTGAAACTTTTGGGTCCTTTTTCAAGGTCTATTAGGAGTATTGAACACGGACTATTTACAAAAAAATTACACCAACAGACAAGAAATTGTGAGATGGATCCATTAAGTCTAATTAATCCATCATTACAGATTGTTTACTGTAGCATGACGTGTATAATCATGACATAATTAGGCTCATTAGATTCATCTCGAAAATTAAGGTGTGGTTGTGGAATGAGTTTTATCATTAATCTACATTTAATACTCCTAATTAGTGTCCAGAAGATTGACGTGACCTACCATATTTTCTTTCTCACTTTATTAATTTATTATGTGAAAAGCATAAATATAGATATGAACAACTGTGCTTAGAGCAACTCCAACGGACTGCTAAATTTTACTCTCTATATTCTCATTTAACTAAGGTGCACTCTTTATATTTGCTTACATTCCAACAGAATAGTTAAATCATGCTCTTCGTATCAAACTCTACTCTCTCTCTCCAATTCAATGATGCGTGGACCCCACCCAGAAGGCCACAACCTTATCGACTCTGCTCCTCCCTGCTCTTCACGCCGCTCCTCTTCTACACTGTCTGATTCACAAACCAGAAGGCCATCCTGGGCTCCATCCTCACCGACGTGGTCAGCTTCACATCCATCACCGTAGCCAGGCTGGCCATCGACCGGCCCTCGCTCCCTCTTCATGGTAGCGAGCTCAGTGCTGATCCTCTCCCTGGTGGCCATGGTGTGGATCATTGGCACGCAGCTGGGGACCGACGGCGGGAAGGACATGCCCCGCGGGTATGTGGTGGCGATGGTGGCACTGGTGTGCATGCACACGGTGGGGTTCGGCGTGTTGTGGGCCCACTTAGCGCCGGCCCTCGCGGAGGACCTTGCCGTCACAGCCTCCAGCGACGCCCAATCCGCGACGGACGCGGCGCGGCTACCGGCGGAGTTCCGCTTGCCCAGTCTGCCATTGATTCTTTCGCCCCGCGCAGCCTCCGGCGACGCCTTGACCGCCAATTTTTCGCCAGCGCCCCCTGCTCACGGCGGCAGTGCCTGCTTCCTGCTTGTGCGGGAATGGGAGGGGGAGGGTGCCAGAGTGCGGGCGCTTACTGCTCGCGCGGGAAGAGGAGTGGGAGGGCGTGGGACGGAGGAGAGTTTAGAGCAAATCAAGAGCCTCTCTGAATACCACTAGCTAAATTACTAATTTGGCTAGTATGTAAAATGAAATAGTTAGTAAAAAGTTGATGAAATCCAACAGACTAGCTAAAATCAACTGTCCATATATTCCACCGCTAGTGGGTCCCGTCTGTCATACTCATGTAGAAGGGGATAGCTAGCGGGACTGGCTAGCCAAAGATTGCTAGTGAAGCCCCCGGTTTAGCTAGTGGAGAATAACTAAGGCAAGTTTAGCTAGTCTGTTGGATTGAGTTTTTGGACAAATTTTCTATTTTTTAGCTAGTTAAGCCAAGATAGCTAGTCTCTTGGAGTTGCTCTTAGCGAGCGGCGAGCACTACCTATCTTTGGCGAGGGAGGACCGCAATATTGCTAGCGGGGACAGCGAGACATCAAGATTGTGAGTCTGTTGGAAGGCGGTTTTGAGTTTTTTTCCAAAATTTTAGCTAGTCAAGTCATTTCAGAGAGGCGGTTGTTGGGGGTCCGAAAATCGGATGGAGTCCCCGAGCCCAAGAGTTCGAAATATGCGTGCGAAAGTCACGAAGAGAGGGGGGACAAGGAATCCCCGAAAGCATGTATTCGCCTGAAATGTTGTGAACACGTGCCCTCGAACCCCCTTTTATAGGGAGACGAAGTGACTTTTACATTAAAGATTACCCTCGAATCTAAAGAATATTCCTAATGTGAACATGTATATGAATGTCTTTTACATCCCGTGATTTGCAGGGCTAATTTCATACATTTACAAGCCTGCCATCAGTTCACACTTCAAACCCGGACTTTTTGAGATGACGTCTTTGACTTGGCTTCTCACCGACCACCGAAATCTTATTTATGAAGATTTGCACTCATCAGGACTCATGAATCGAGATTCCTTTGAGCTTCCTAAAGTTCGCAGGTTCCCGAGCTTCTCGACGTTCGCAGGTTCATTCCTTCCTGAATTCGTAGGTTCGTACCTTCCTGAATTCGCCGGATTCCAGCTATCCTGAAACAGATTGAAGGCTCGCGATCCAGGGTTAATTCGGCAATCATTTAGCACAATGTTAGAAAATCAGCGATTTAAGCAAAATCATCAGAACGTCTTCACAATCGTTTCCTTGTTACGAAACAGATTTCCCACCACAAGGTACATTCACGAATATTACTTACGAATTTGGCAACTCCGACGTTTCGAGGGTGGAAGGTTTTTACCAAATTCCCCAACACTAGCCCCTCGGGGAAGAGGGTTGACTCGGACGATCCGTTTCCACGAAAAATCCTCAGAATTTCAGTAAAAAAAGTCATCCTTGGAACATCGGAGCGGACACACGTCCCCCCTGAAATTGTGCAACGGTCATCTCGAGGCGGTTTCTTGAAACTACCTTCCCTTGCTATAAATACAGGGTGGGTGTGGTAAGATTTTTTCACCGTTCCATCGCTTTCTTAGAAAATTTGAGCACATTTCCATGAAGAGGACTTTATCTGCGGAAATCCGAAGTTCGGCAATTTCTTTCTTTTTCAAAGGTACTATTTTCTTGTTTTCTTACATGTTTACTTTTCTGAATTTTTTTGTTTTCGCATGCTTTTACTTCTTACGATCTGAGTTGTGTTTTTTATTTGCAATATTTTCAAACAGGTGACTCGCACAAAAAGTACTGCTAAACTAATGACTTTGGAAGAATTGGCGGCTGCTGGTGTTTCGCCAGTTAGAGAAGTTCACGATTCCGAGAATCATGAAGATGGTGAAATAAGATCTGTGAGCAAATCTGACGGTGAGGAGGATCTTGCCAACGTCGACGCCGATCCTGGTGAACTTGTCAGCACGAAGAGTGCAAAATCTTATCCACCGGCCTTCGTGTTCGGCGGGTCAAAGGTTACTGCTGATCTTATCAAGGACCACCTGAACGACCGATACGGCGAACCAGAGAGGAGGGAGTGAATGGGAGCCGATAAAAATTCTTCTCGAAGGAGATGGAGACTCCAACAAGATGAACACGGCTTCCAACACACGTCTCCGACACACTACCCAAGTTGGCCAAGCCCACGTAGTCACTGGAGTGCCACTGGACCTAGGAACCAACACACAACCTTCCGAGCTAAAATATACGAACACGCACAGCGGAAACTTTCACGGCTTGCTGCCTGTGCTGCACCGGTCAGACTGGTGACACCGGTCACACCGGTGGACAGTGCCGGTCAGGCCGGTGGCTGCAGCAGCCGCACAACAAGCGTTCCAGAAAGCCTCAGTGACTTCTCTAGGCCCTGGAACAAAACCACCCCCGAAACACAACCTGCACGGAAGGAAAATCCTACACAAAACCTAACCAACCAACTCCAAACAGACCAAGAACTGACCAGCATCACCAAAACCCAAAGACACACGATTCAAGCAGTTCACCCGAGGCAAATCCCACAGGAGACTTGCACCGGTCAGACCAGTCAAGAGCACCGGTCAGACCGGTGTAGCCTGGGCAGCTCGGGATGAACAGCACCCGCGGGTCAACTCCTCCAAATCCAACCCTCGATCTCCTGAATCGTTCCACGGACTTGAACAAGATTTTGGGGATAATAGGAACACCTCATGAGGAGTCCATAGCCATGATTTTGTCCACCAAAACTTGCCAAATCAAGAGGAATCGAAGAAATCCCGACAAGAACTCCTCTAACCCTAGAACACCGAAAACCCCAAAATCGAGCCCCTTAACTCATGGATTTGGGAGGGGAATCAAAGGCAAAAGAACCACGAAGGGTTCACACGAATTTCCCCCATCAAATCCCCAAGAGCAAGGTCTTGAAAACACACCGAGAAAACCACCAAGAGAGGGCTCCGAATATCACCACCAAGAACAACCGGGAACAACACAACCAAGCCTTGAGGAACCACGTCGAATCATCTATACATAACAAGGAGGTTCAAACAAGGTCTAGCTTGCCACCCGATCATCCAACCCTCTCACAAGATCTCACCATGAAGCTCTTAAGCTAGTCCTATAGAAATCCTAAGAAAATATGAAGGGAAAATAGGAAAGCAAATGAACTAGGGTTTCAAGAGATAGCTTCCATCCTCTCACCTCATGGGTTATATGGAGGCAACCGAAAGTCTAAATACCCTTACTTAACAACTAGGGATACAAGCCCCTCAAGGGCGGTTTTGGAAGTCTTCAAGTTTTCTCCATCGGACGGATGCCTGGCGCCCGCAACCTGCTTAGCCTCGACGCAAGCCTTGCGATCCCGTCGTGTGTCCTCCTCTTCGAAGATTCCGGACTGCGTCGTCGCACACCGGTCAGACCAGTGCTCCTCACCGGTCAGACCGGTCAGACCCACCGGTCAGACCGGTCTGGAGCTGCTGCAACACCGTCTTCGGTTTTCCAGTCTTGGCTTTGTGGATCAACCAAGGAACCCAGTGGTTTTCTGGTGAACCACTGGAAACCCCGCGAACTCGGTGTAGCCTCCGCCAATCGCCACTCATGACTCGGCTCCCACGTAGTCCCGACTCGACCTTGGTTTTGAGGCTCAACCAAGAAACCATCCATGACTTCATCTTGCTGTTCATGCCACCATGCGGCCCGCACTAGACCCCGCTGGCCACCAGATCCCTCGAACGAAGCCAACTTGTCTTCACCACACCTGGAGGCCTCACTGGCGATGACCTTTCGCGCTTGTTCTTCACCTGCACCAACACCAGTCAAGCCGCAACCTGCACCTGCAATACTTAACCAAGAATTAGTCCACACAACACTGTCAATCACTCATCACACCAGGAAGCGACCATTCACCGGTCCTCGAACCACACATGGTCCTCAATCTCCCCCTTGATGAGTGCATTGACAACACCCACATAAAGTAACAAGAGAGAAAAGAAAAAGAAAAGAAACGAACAAAAAGAAACTCCAACAAGCGATCGAAAGCCAAACAAAGGCAAAGAGCAAAATCACTTGAAGAAGACAAGTCTTGGACCCCTTAGGCAAGGGCAACGGCTCGAAACATCCGAGACAAAACAAAGCTCAAGGAAAGAGTGCAAACCACGAGACCAAAGCTCGAACAACTACAAAGAGCTCCCCCTGCACACATGCAAGCTCCCCCTGAATCAATGCAACTCCCCCTGGACGAATGCATGCAAAACACCACTTGAAAACAGGGCAGCTGCAACAACTTCAGCATTCACCGGTCAGACCGGTCACCGCCACCGGTCAGACCAGTGCTCAACATGTGCACATGACCAGCACTCTGACTGGTCAGACCAGTGACCTCGACCGGTCAGACCGGTGCACACCAGAGCCCAGAAATGGCTCGAAACCACCTGAAAACCTTCTAAATGCATCCAGCAAGCCATTTCAAGCTCAAACTTCTCCCCCTTGTTGACAATGCTGTTGACGCAAAATCCGCACCCCGCGTCAAGAACACAGCAAGCCGAGCAAGCTAGCTTCACACACGAGCAGATTTCAAAGCGTGCCAGTCAATTTTCCCTGAAAATTAACAAAAGACAAAGTAGTTAAATACCAAAGGTTGGAACTTTCCGGGTGGTACCAGACAGTTCCATATTTGCGGCTAGAAAGCCATGTAAGATGACATATAGCTATGAGAAGCCATCTGTCAACAGATTAAAAACCATTCGGGAGCTTTAAAGCGTAAAACAGAACATAGCCGAATGGATGATGTATGCATGATGATAGATCGGTCTTTACTTGAATAACATTGCCCGTGCACAAGACCATTGACTGATCCTCGAGAATAAATAACAATAAACAATAAATGAAGTAAAGCATGATTACAAAAATGTAATGAACAAGCATGCATAGGCCCAAAGCACTAGTCTACCACATGTCTAGGTACTTTAAAACCCGTCAGGCATGAAACCAAACAAGTTAATCCACCGCATGATACAACTTGTTCGAAATCACACCACTAACCACAAAAAGATCTATCCACCGCATGATACGATCTGAATATGGAAAGCTAAAAGCATGCATTATTTAAAACATAACTTATAAACACCTTTTACTCATGAAAGCACAACCGAATGCGGCTGTACAGCCGAATCGGGATCCGTAGAGAAGGAACAAACATTGCAAAAAAATGACAAACCTATCAGATTGAATCGAAATCTAATCCACCGGATGATTAGCTCTAGGACAACTCAAAAACCTGCATCTACCGCATGATACCCGGTTCTGTCAAGGTTTTCGCAAGATTAACAAGCTTGAACCCGCAACACGTAACAACTTAGATTGATTCGGTTTCAGCTATTTGAGATCACGTGATCCACGTGCCTTATTGAGGCAAGATGCGAGCGTGCGATGTAAAGATCACCAAACAAGATAAAGCCAATTCAAACCAATCTAAATTGGGCAAAAGAGTGTTACATGAATTTAAACATAAAGTAAAACTCCAAGCAACACATGGTAACTTAATGGATCTATTAGATCTTGCCAAAATCTAATAGAGCCGATAACTAGCTCCAAGCTAGATCTTAGCCCACCGCATGGCTCATGACCTAACAAGAAACCTTCTTGAACCAAGCTTAAATCCACCGCATGATACTAAGCATGGTAACAAGACTACTTGCATCACGATCTAAATCCACTGCATGATACTAGACATGATACAAGGTTGCCGGTACTTACGGAGGTCGACGGATCGATGAATCCTCTTGAAGAACTCGACGACACGACCAGAGGACTCGAAGGTTTGGCGTAAAGCCGGTTTGTTATGAAAATGTGCGAATACAATTACATATATCCAGGGTTCATATTTATACCCTGTCATGGCATGACTCCTGGTGGACTACGAGCGCAATATTTGATACCTAATTTAACGCCCAAATGCGAATGTTTATCCATCCATTCATCCCTTCCGCTCGGGCCACGTCACCATGCGATCTCGCGAAATCAGCGCAAATAGTCCCTTTGCCGAACGGAAGCAATCTGCCGACCGCAAACAATCTCTGTCGAATCCTCTGCTGGACGGGATTTTTTACCAAGTTAGACCCACAAATCAGACTCCCTTCTGTACCAAATTTTGGTGTTAACATACGCCCCTTCAATTACGGGATAAAAGTGATTTTATTCCGAAATTGACTCCAATTGCCAACGTCTTCAAGTTAAATCTGCTCAACACCTATTCTCTCTCCCTGCAATCCATCGGAGTCCCCGTCCAGATCCAAACCATAGGTCATCTTCGGCCCAAGCTCAAATCTTCAATGGCGGGTCAAAATCAAGCTGCTTAGGTAAACTTCATCCCCTTAAGGTTCATTCAGCATTGTCCTTTTCGATTTTTACCTCAGATTCCTCCCTCCGTCTTCTCTTGATAGGAGCTTTCCACCGAGCTTTTGATTTGTACTGAGACCAACTCGACATCTTATTTCCTCGGACTTGTGGGAACTTCCGATCCCCGCGAGTTCATTGCAGCCGAATCCCAAAGAATCCCCTTCAAAGCGACTTTATCAGGGCCTCCCTTGTGGCAAGATGCTTTCAAGAACTGGCCTTTGCCCCCAATTGCAGGCTGGAGAAATTGGTATAAGAGGATACTTGCATATAATAGTGCCAAGACCAGCAATTGGGACAGCCTACGCATCGCTCAATGCTTGGAGTTATCCTTGGCCGAGACCCCAAAGAATGAAAAACTTTTGGTAGCGGCTTGCCATTTTTGGTCAAATGGCGTCAATGCCTTCCTCTTTGGTCACGGCCCAATGTCCCCAACTTTGGCCGATGTGTACATGATCACCGGCCTTGACATTTTAGGAGCCATGTATCCCTGGGAATTCAAAGGCTCCACAAGGCAGATAGGAGTGAAGTCAGGAAGCGGATACAAATCATATATCCAGAATCACATGAAAGACGACCCTCTGAGTGAAGTCGAATACTGGGCGTTCCTGAATATGTGGCTATGTAGATTCATTTTTTGTGGCAAAGCCAATGACCCAACTTTGAATCACATTGCAATGGCTACACATTTGGCTGCTGGTCGTCGCATTCCTCTTGGAAAATACCTCCTAGGGAGTGTGTATCATATGCTCCATCAGACTATTTCTCAAATGCATGCTGGCCAGAAGATACTATGTGTCAACGGCCCTTGGTGGTTTGTGCAGATGTGGCTGCAACTGTACATGCACCGGATTGTCAACATCAACCTCAACAATCGGCTTTTCCCTTCATCCAGCCATAACGAAGGAGAAGCTCAGATTACCAGAGGATGCCAAACTTATGGAGAAGTTTCTTCAACCATATCTATTGATCAGAATGTCAGTCAGTTTTTTGAACTCTTCTTCAGAGGTTTCCCTGATCCTCTTTGGCTCCCCTATCTGAACAATGACAATTTAACTCTCCCCTTTGAATTCTCCTTTGAAACTGGATGTCATGATGCAAGATCTGTAGAAATATTCAACATCTTCATCCATCCATGTGCCTTACCAGCAGAATTTTGTGGGGGAAGATTAAATCACAGCACCTATGAGTATTATCAACCAAATATGATGGCCCGACAGCTTGGATGTGGCCAAATGCCCCCAAGACTATTCCTTCATGAATTCCTCAAACCCATAGAGGAAATCAAGGATAGCATACAAGCCAGAAGGGTTTTTGAGTATAAATGCAGCCCAACTCTTTATACCTGGCTTTTCACACCCATAATAATAGCTCATCCCTCCTTCATCTCCTGGTGGCAAGAATTCCATGACCATATCTTCAGTGAGCCAGTGCACTCATTCTGCTTGGAGCTGATGCCTGATTTTCAGCCAACCTCAGAGGTAACACACTTGTCTTTTTTCCTTTGATCAGGCATACCTTTCACCACTAACCATGATGTTGATCATCTCTTGTAGAATACAGTGCCTGCTCCTCGAGCCAGGACAATTGCTTATAGTGTGGTATATCCAATTTCAGCTCTGGGATTTAAATCCCCAACTCCAGCTCAGCTGATGGCCAGATATGCTACAATGGATCCAATTCTCATCAGCTCTACTTCTGACAAGAGAAAAGTCCTATCCTTGGTTGCACCTCCAGCTGCCAAGAGGAAAAGATCCACCAAAAAGGTCCCTATTGAGGTAAGATCTTCTCTTTCTTGAGCACAAGACCACTCTTAGTCTGACAAATTTCATCCTATGCAATTTCAGACTAGAGCCCAGCAACCATCAGCTTGAGAACCTGCCAATGCTTCATCTATTGGTATTACCTTTATTACTTGCTCAAAGATCATCATTTACACTGGCATTTACTCTTCGTCTGACACTTGCAGAAGAAATATTGGGGGACCATCCTGTGGAAACCTCTTCCCCTCAGCACACAAATCCACCAAGTGCTGAACCATCTTCTTCTCAAGTAGAGACTTAACTTCACCAGGGACCCAATCACCCCCTCCTCAAGCAGAAGTGCCAGCTTCACCAGAAGTAAACCCATCAGCTCAACCAGAAGCTTCAAGCCCTCTAAGGGTTCAATCTCCCCTTGGCCAAGCAGAAATCCCAGTCTTCACACAGATAAATCCACCTTCACCTCAGTCAGAAGCCTCAAATTTGCCAGGGACTGCACCAGCTTCCCCTCAAGTAGAAGCTTCAGCTTTGCCAAGAACTTCTCAGACTTTTCTTCCACTGGTCACCCAAGAGATTCCCCCTGAACCTGAACGGGCTTCTGTTCCAATCCAAAGAAACAGGAACGAGGTAAGTACAATCATCCAATTCTGCTACCCCCTTTTTATAAACCATTCCTAATTCGGCAATCCTTCTCTCTCAGGATCAATCTTCATCACCACAAAGCTCAGCCATAGTGAATGATCCAGCTGCCGAAACAGGGGATGACGCACCCTCATGTCAGGTTTATCAGAGGAAACTCAGGCGAGGCTCAAAGAAATCTTTTCCTGGCTGCAAAAAGATGCTCGAGATCAAATCAGAGATGTTGATCATTTCGAGGAAATGCTTGAACCCATCAGTCAGGAGCTTCCTGAAGACATCAAAGCCTCCTTGGAGTCTATCTCAGGACTGGATATTCATTATATGGCCATAAGGCGAGCCTTGAAAAGCCATTCCTCCCGACCAGCCATTGAGCAAAAGAAAGCCAAAGCTGAACAAGCTGCGAAGGGAGCTCAAACCCAAACCGAGAGCCACAAGGAAATGCTGACCAAACTGCAATCCGCTCTCGAGTTGAAAATTGCCAGAAAGACTGCACTGGAAACTGAGCTGAGGAATTTGTCAGCTGAGATTGAAGCTGACGAGAAGAAGATAGCCGAGCTCCCTGGACTGATAGAGAAAACCCAAGAAGAAGCATCATCGGCCATAACTGAAGCAAATCAATTCGAGGCACAGCTCACCGCCCTGTCCAACACTCAGGGAGATTATCAGCAATGGATGAAGAGCATTAATCAGACAATATCAAATGTCTCTAATGTAATTGCAAAGTACTTGAACATTTAGTTGTACTGAGCAATGTGTAACCGAATTAACCGTCCTCGTAACATTTGCCTTTTATAAACTTCATTTTCCTTTTCTCTACATGATTTTGTTTGCAACTCTGGACGATTTATTCAGTAACCATAGTCAAACAGTGCTATACCCGAATAGCACTCCGACCGCAACTCAACCGAGCCAGTCAAACGAATATGACTCAGCTTGAATTCCAAACGACCCGACGGCGAATCGGTTAAGGAAACCTCTCCACTTTCCAAGTTTCTCGGGATATGCACCACGATCCAGGGCCACGATCTTTTCACTAGTCCTATAAATAAAACCGTAGGTTCCCCCAACCTTTCACCAAGCCTTTAGCCTTCAAATCTTTGCCAAGTCAAGCTTGCTTTTCCAATCACCAGCGCAGCCCCAAGAACCATGGCGGGTAGCAGTAACAGGCGCCGCGCCTCCGACGAGGCGGAAGGAAGCCACGCCGGCATGCGTCGGAGGCAATGATCGTCATCTCCTCTTATGATTCCTTCTAAATTTTTTTCTGTTTCTGACGATCTTATCTGTTTCAGGCTCATCCACTGGAACCCGGCCCCCGCGCCGGCCATGAATCAGCCTCTGCCGGACGACTCCTCGGAGTCGAACCACTACTCCCCCGTGCCCTACGGGGAGCTCGACGCCCTCCTCTTCAAGGCGGAGCTCGAGGTGGCCCAGCGTGAGCTGGAAGATGTCTCCAAGAAGGCTGGCATCGCCGAACTCGAGTGGGAGGACCAGCACAAACAGTTGCTGGCAACCATCGACGGTACGCCCCTTAGATTGTCCCCCAATCCAATTCGGCTTTTGATACTAATCATCACTGCCTTGCACTTTGCATCCCACGACGCCGAACTTGACCAGCTGAAAATGCTGGTGAAGCAGTTGGCCGACAAGGTGAACGCTCCTGGCGACACGCCGGCGGAGCGCCTCGCCGCGGTGGAAGACCGCGTGGACGCGGTGGCCGTCCATGGCATCCGCCTTGGCACCACCCTAGGCTTGGCTGCCATGGCGACACATACCGGCGTCGACTACTCTATCCAGCCGTGCGGCTTCCAGGGTGGCGCACCAGAAGACCTCGACGAGATCGAAGTCATCTTGGAGCGCCTCGATGGCCACGGCGATGCCATTGCCGAACTCACTCATCCCCAGTCTGTGCTGAACAGTCTTTTCGATTAGATTGTACTAGGGATGTTTGATCTTCGGCAATAAATAAAGAATTTCAATTTCCATGCTTGTGTTGTGATGATCCCTTCCTGCTTGCAACTGCGAACCTCAAACGCATTCGGGAACTTTACCCGAGCCGAATACGCAAAAGCAAGTGCCCCTTGGCGCAAAATCCGCAGAAGATCCTCAATTCGGGAACCATAAACACTGTTCAATGAAAACCCTTCGCATTTGGGAAAAAACCCTGCTGCTTGGTATTCCACTAATGCACGCCAACCAGTCATCACTCCCAATGCGCTCTCTTAGTCAATAAAATAGCCCTCTGGGATGCCCTGCAAATCCACTCGCACACTCATCCATCACTTCACATCTTCTCCCCCGCTCTAGAAGAGAAAACCCCAAAGCCATGGCGGACAAAGGCAAGCAACCCATCAAGGAGGACAGCGCCCCACCGAAGAAACACACCATCAGAGAGTGAGTCTTCTTCTAACCTGCTTCTTGCTCTCATTTGCGATCTCACGTTTACCCCTTCTTGTTTTTCTCCAGCCTTGACCTGCTTCCTGAAGAAATCTTTGGGATCGAAGAAACGCCTGAGTACATCTCTTCTGACTCCTCCCTTGAAGAACAGGACGCCACGCCAGAACAGAGGGTCAATCACCAGTTGCGCCGCCGCGTTCGGCATCTGGAGCATGATCTGCGAGACATCACTGCCCGCTGCCATGCCGAACGCGAACGCCGCATGACCTTGGATGCATTAGTAGGGGGTAAAACTCCCACCTTTATTTTGACTCCATGCTTGAGCTCAGATCTCTGTTTCTAACAGCTGTTCTTCTGTCTTAGATGTTTCCGACAGGTACAATAACCTGAAAGCTGCTTGGGACAGCCTGATGGAGGTTGCGAGCCATGGTCATCCCCGAAGCTTCCAAGTTGCCGTCACGGTGGTCCTAGAACAGTTGAAGAGGGAGGAGCTGAAGAAGCAAAGAAAGAAAAATGAATGAAGCATACTTTCGCTTCTTTCGCCATGCCTTCTGCTTCCCACCCCCTTGTAATTTTGAACAGCTGGATCGTCAAATAAAAGCCTGCAAGAAACATCTGTAATGTTATGTATCTTCATGCTAAGGGAAATACATCTTAGTATTGGTCATTTCCCTTTTCAGGATTTTTTGTTCTAAAGGCGGCTTCTTTCTTGAACGCCGGCTATCTCTGTGTCAGATGCTTGTAATCTTGGTGCTTGTGATCAACGATCAACTTCAATACTAGGATAATATTTCTTCAAATATCTTCCATTTATTGCAGCAGAAAAATTTTCCCCTAGTAAAGTTTTCAACATGTAAGCGTTGCCAGGCACACACCTGACTACCCGAAAAGGTCCTTCCCAATTCGGGGACCATTTGCCGAACGCACTATATTTAGTTCCAATCGGCAGTAACGCTTTCCAAACTAAATCTCCTTCTGCAAATTGCCTGACCTTAACTTTCTTGTTGTAATATTTAGCAACTCGCAGCTTGTTCTTTTCAATATTCTCCAAGGCTCTAAGACGGATCATGTGCAAATCTTCTAACTCATCCATCATTAAGCCACTATAATCTTTGGAGCTTAAGTCCTTTTGCAAAACCACTCTCCTAGAATCTGATTGCATTTCTGAAGGCAAAACAGCATGGTGCCCATAAACCAACTCATAAGGAGAAGTCTTTGTAGCTCCATGAGGAGCCATTCGGTAAGCCCATAAAGCCTCATTGAGTATCGAATGCCACCTCTTTGGCTTCTGATCGATTTTCTTTTGTATAAGCTTGATCATGATCTTGTTAGAAGCCTCTGCCTGACCATTAGCTTGGGCATAATAGGGGGAAGAATTAAACAATTTGATTCTCATGCTTTCGGCAAACTCCCTGAACTCCAAGGACACAAACTGAGCTCCTTGATCAGTTGTAATTGTTTAGGAATTCCAAACCTGTAGATGATGTGTTCTTTAACAAACTCAACCATGTTTTCTGATATCACTTTCTTCAGTGGAATTGCCTCAACCCATTTGGTGAAGTAATCTGTTGCTAAAAGCACAAACTTATGCCCCTTGCTCGATGGTGGGTTTATCTGGCCAATCAAATCTATACCCCAGCCTCTGAATGGCCATGGGTTGATAATTGGATTCAGTGGTGACGCTGGAGCCCTTGGAATATTTCCAAACTTCTGACAGTCCTGACATCCCTTGTAATATTCAAAGCAATCTTCCAACATCGTCGGCCAAAAGCATCCAGCTTGTCTAATAACCCATTTCATACGATAGGCCGATTGATGTGCTCCACATAGCCCATCATGCACCTCACTCATCATTTTCTTTGCCTCTTCTGGACCCAGGCATCGCAGCAACACCCCATTCAATGATTTGTAAAATAAATTTCCATCCAGAAGAACAAATTTTATGGCTTTATATATGAGCTTCCTAGAAACTTTTCGGGATGGACCTTCTAGATAATCAACAATTTCCTTCCTCCAATCATCTTCCACAAGATCATTCCCGAAGGCACATACCTCCATGGCAAGCGCTTCTTGATTCTCTCTGTAACCTGAAGCACTCTGGGCCAACCTGTTTGCCTCTTCATTATGTTCTCTAGGAATATGCTGTAGAATCACTAACTGAAAACTCTTTAAGATTTCCCTGCATTCCTCGTAGTAATTCCTCAGAGCATCACTTTTACACTCATATTGGTTGTTCAATTGCTTTATAACTAACTCTGAATCTCCATAAATCTCAACTGAAACAGCCCCGGCTTCTTTCAAATATTGAAGCCCCCTGAGCAGTGCCTCGTACTCAGCTTGATTGTTTGTGACAGTAGGCTGAATAGGGATGACAAACTCAAACATCTCACCCCTGGGTGAAATTAATAAGATCCCTACTCCTCCACCTTTACAACACGATGATCCATCAAAGAACAGGGCCCAAGGAGTAATCTCAAGCAGATCAATCGATGGATCACGATGCTCAGTTATAAAATCGGAATAATCTGACCTTTTATAGCTTTTGCCGTTTCGAACTTCAACTCAAACTGAGATAAGGCCAAAATCCACTTGCCAATCCTTCCATTCAAAATTGGCATAGATAGCATATGTTTTATTACATCAAACTTGGAGTATACAACACATTCGGCATTCAACAAGTAGTGCCGAAATTTTGTACACGAGTAGTACACACATAAGCACAGCTTCTCTGCAGCCGAATACCTGGTCTCAGGATCAAGTAATTTTCGGCTAACGTACGCAACTACCCGCTCCTTTCCCTCAAATTCTTGTATAAGCGCCGGTCCAATGGTTTGGGTATCGGCCGCCACGTACAACTTGAAAGGCTTGTTCAACTGCGGAGGCACCAGCACTGGTGGTTCCTTCATGTACCGCTCGATTTCATCAAAAGCCTTTTGTTGTTCGTCGCCCCACATGAACTTCTGGTCCTTCTTGAGCTTCAACAACAGAGAAAAGGGCAAAACCTTTTGCGACAGATTTGAAATGAACCTTCTCACAAAATTGATCTTGCCAAGCAGTGATTGCAACGACTCCTTGAGATTGGTTGGAGGGACAACTTCATCGATAGCTTTCATGCTTTTCTTGCCAACTTCAATCCCTCCTTCATGTACCAGAAATCCCAAGAATTCTCCAGCTGATACTCCAAAGGCACACTTGTTTGGATTCATTTTCAACCCATGTTTTCGGGTGCACTCTAGAGTTCTCTTTACATCCTCCAAGTGTGAGTCATGATTCAAAGACTTGATCACGACATCATCGACGTATATCTCAACAATTTTGCCGATCAACTCATGAAACATGTAATTCATGGCTCGTTGATAAGTTGCACCGGCATTTTTCAACCCAAATGTCATGACTATCCACTCAAACAGGCCTATATGACCAGGACATCTGAAGGCTGTCTTCGATATGTCTTCTATTGCCATAAATATTTGGTTGTACCCTGCATTACCATCCATAAAACTGATAACCTTATGTCCAGCAGCAGCATCAACCAATAAATCAGCAACAGGCATTGGGTATCCATCCATAGGAGTAGCTCTGTTCAAATCTCTGAAATCTATGCAAACCCTCATCTTCCTATTTTTTCTTATAGACAGGGACGATGCTGGAGATCCATTCCGCATACCTACATGGCCGAATGAAGTTTGCATCCAGTAATCTTTCAACTTCTTTCTTCACATCGGCCAACACTTCGTCCTTGTAGATTTTTCGGGGAGGTTGCTTATAAGGCCTAAAACCAGGCTTGATCGGCAACCGATGCTCAACAATAGAACGATCCAAGCCAGGCATCTCCGAATAATTCCAAGCGAAGCAATCTTTATATTCTTTTAACAACCTGATTAACTCCTCTCTGAAATCTGACTCCAAGTTAGCACTGATAAATGTCGGCCTTGGCTTGTCACCGTTTCCAATATCAACTTCCTCCAATTTGTCAGCCGACATGAATCCTCGCCCTAACTTTCCATCAGTTCCATCAACAGGATTGTCCATTAAAAATTACTATAAGAGCCGATTGCTTGAATCGGTTGTTGATCACTGCTGATAGGTTCAATAGGACCTTCACCCCAGTCTTTTCCTGAGAAACAATCGATGCCTTGATATTCCCAGAAAGCTAGTTCGACGTTTGCCACGCTCACTGAATCATCTGCTTGGACCACTTCAATATCGTCATCCACCCACTGAACGAGCTGTTGATGCATGGTAGATGGGATGCAGCAGTTGGCATGGATCCAGTCCTTCCCAAGCAGCAAGCTATAGGCTCCTTTGCCTTCGATGACAAAGAAGGTCATGAGTAGTGTTTTGGACCCAATCATCAAGTCCACGTGCACGCATCCCTTGGTATCTGAAGGATTTCCAGCAAAATCATTCAGGATTATGCTCGTTGGCGTCAAGTCCCCGGGGCCCATGCCAAGCTTCCTGAAGGTAGTGTACGGCATCACGTTAACCGCAGCTCCACCATCAACAAACATCTTGGTCAATGGCTTGCCATTGACGTATCCATTCAAGTACAACGGCCTCATGTGTCGATTCTGGGCCGGTTTGTCGAAGGTGGCCTGCTTGGCCAATACCAGTTGCGCCATCAATCCCCCAAGCTATTCATCATCATTGATATCTAGGTACGTTTCCTCCTGCACAACTTGGTTAGCGGGAGCCATGAACTCATTCGGCAAAAAGTATACCATGCATGCTGGAGCCGAACGACCCGATCCTTCAGGCTTGTCTTTTGGGCGCCACACTTGCTTTCTCTGGATCCCCGCCTACTTCTGTTTCCGGTTCCTCAAGCGCTGAACCCTTCTCTTTTGGCTTTTCCTCAAGCCAGGCGGGCACCACTGTCCTTCTTGCCAGATGTACTCGTGTTCCTCTTCTTCTTGATCAGCCCACCTTTGGTCAGCTTGCCTTTTCTTGGGGTGATCAATGACCTCAATTATTTTTAGATGCTGATCGTCATTAGGATGCATCCATCCAATTCTCTCATGGACGGATCGGTGATTGACAGTCTCCTGCCTGTATTCAGAGTACTTGTCACTGCACTCAGGGAAGTTCCTCAATGTGGGGAGCTTCAAGCCCTCGTTCCAGCAGTGTCTGAAGAATGCACACCCCCAATGTGCACGCTCTTGTTCCCGCGTGTACTGTTCCAGTTATTTCCTGCGCGCCTCCTCTTCAAACCTGCGCCTCTCCTCATATCTTAGCTTTTGGTAGCGCTCCTTTTCCTGCTGGCGCTGCCATTTGTTGAGGAGAATGCACGTGGTAACTCTGGGCTTGGTCTTGGATGATTCCCCAACTTCGACATGGCTCTTGAGGACGTGAGGGGCCTCCCCGTGGACATGCTCCAGCGTCACCTGCCGTGTGGGATCCACTGATCCACCCTGTTTCACTCTAGCTAAAGTCAGGACTTTCGTCTTCCCCTTCTCCTCAATAGTCCCCATATTGACAGAAAAGCCAACCATATTTTGAGGGAAAGGATGGCCATCCAGTTTCATTTTATTATCAAATTTCAGGTGTCCCTCCTGGATAGCCTTTTGGATCCTCATCCTAAAGACCCTGCAATCATTGATCGAGTGCTTCTATCATGAAAGCCGCCGTAACGTTTCTCTTTAACCCCATCGGGCCGAAGCATAGAATGCCCTTCAGGCAGCTTGATTCGGCCTTCTTTTACCAATAACTCAAAAAGCTTGTCAGCTTTGGTGACATCGAAGTCATACGTGCCCTTGTTTTGCTTGATCCACCGCTGGTTCACAGTCAAAGGCTCCTTGCCCCACATGATCTCAGCGGGGGCCACTTCCTCGTCATCATCAGAATCTTCCACCTGGTCAGCCTTCTCAAGGAACTAGTTGTAGATGTCAGCTATGTCGTGGTGCTTGGAAAATCTGGTGTCCTTCTTGAACCCATAGGCCTGGTTACTCATTAGTGACAGCTTCTGAGACAATTGACCTAGGTTGTCAAATTCCATGCCAAACAACTTCTCCCGTACAGCCGGCAACATTCCTGCAACGGCCATATCAGCCAGCTGATCATCCGGTAGAGTCAAAGAGAAGCACATGCCCTTGACTTCCCTGAATCTTCTGAGGAACTCCAGAGGCGTCTCATTGTGCCTCTGTTTTAAGGTAGTCAGGTCGATCAGCTTCTTCTCTGTGCTACCACTGAAGTAATGGGCGTGGAACTTTTGCTCTAGCTCCCTCCATGTGCCCACTGACTGAGGAGGCAAAGAAGTAAACCATTGGAACGCTGAGCCCGTCAATGACAGAGGGAAATATCTAACCCTAAACGCCTCGTCAGCTGAAGCTTCTCCAAGCTGCATCAAATACCGAGCAATATGCTCCACCGTGCTTGTATCGTCCTACCCAGAGAACTTTGTAAACTCCGTAGGGGGCTTCACCCTTGGCGGCAATATCACCCTGTAGTACCACTCTGGGTAGGGAGGCGTATAAGCTGGTCCTTGCATTTTAGATTTAAGGCCGAATTGATTTTGCATCAGATCGGCCATTTTCTGTACTAGAATATCATCTTCTTGCATCCCTGCAGCTGTACCGTACCCAGGATTTGGGAGATCGTCAATAGCACCATAATCCATGACTTCGTGGTAGCCCCCACCGTACATGATCTTCTGCAACCTGTTACTGGCTGGAGCTATCTTGTAAGTGGAATTGGGCGGCACTCCAGACGAACCGAATGCCATTTCCCCATATGTAGGCTGATATGGGTTTGGCTGTTGAATAGGTTGACCTTTATTGCCTTGCAGAGGTGACTGGACTGGCTAGCCCCCCGCGACTCGTAGAGGAGGTTGCATTGGCTGACTTCCAGCGCTGTGTGGAGGAGGTTGGATTGGCTGGCTCCCAACGCTTTGTGGAGGAGGCTGGATCGGCTGGCTCTGCAGTGGCGGTTGAGCTCCTGTTGATTGAGCAGAACTGGTTTCTCCAACCTCTGCAGAATATGCGTGAGGGGATACTCGACTAAACACCTTTTCCATGCCTGGGCCGAACACGCCGATCATCATCTACTTAAACATGCCCAAGAAAGCTGTGTGATGCCTACCCAACACAGCTTCTGCAGTATCCTGAAAGGCCTGCAGAGCCTCTTCTTTCTCTTGAAAAGCCGTGCTATCAGACTCCCCTGGCAACAGAACCCTAGGCATTTCATTTTTAAGGTATGGGATGCCACTTCTGTTCTTGCCGAACGACATCAAGCACTTCATCTGGAATTGGTCAGTAGCGTCTTTCAGCTGTTGTAGTTGTTCTGGAGTTAGGTCATCAATGGTGACGTCCATAACGTCGCCGATCTCAGGCATCTTGATCTCAACTAAATCGTCCCACCGGGCGTGCCAACAAGTGTGTTGACGCAAAATCCGCACCCCGCGTCAAGCACACATCATGCCGAACAAGCTAGCTTCACACATGAGCAGATTCCAAAGCGTGCCAGACAATTTTCCCTGAAAATTAACAAAAGACAAAGTAGTTAAATACCAAAGCTTGGAACTTACCGGGTGGTACCAGACAGTTCCATATTTGCGGCTAGAAAGCCATGTAAGATGACATATAGCTATGAGAAGCCATCTGTCAACAGATTAGAAACCATTTAAGAGCTTTAAGGCGTAAAACAGAACATAGCCGAACGGATGACGTATGCATGACGATAGATCGGTCTTTACTTGAATAACATTTCCCGTGCACAAGACCATTGACCGATCCTCGAGAATAACTAACAATAAACAATAAATGAAGTAAAGCATGATTACAAACATGTAATGAACAAGCATGCATAGACCCAAAGCACTAGTCTACCGCATGTCTAGGTACTTTAAAACCCGTCAGGCATGAAACCAAACAAGTTAATCCACCACATGATACAACTTGTTCGAAATCACACCACTAACCACAAAAAGATCTATCCACCGCATGATACGATCTGAATATGGAAAGCTAAAAGCATGCATTATTTAAAACATAACTTATAAACACATTTTACTCATGAAAGCACAACCGAATGCGGGTGTACAACCGAATCGGGATCCGTAGAGAAGGAACAAACATTGCCAAAAATGACAAACCTATCAGATTGAATCGAAATCTAATTCACCGGATGATTAGCTCTAAGACAACCCAAAAACCTGCATCTACCGCATGATACCCGGTTCTGTCAAGGTTTACGCAAGATTAACAAGCTTGAACCCGCAACACGTAACAACTTAGATTGATTCGGTTTCGGCTATTTGAGATCACGTGATCCACGTGCCTTATTGAGGCAAGATGCGAGCATGCGATGTAAAGATCACCAAACAAGATAAAGCCGATTCAAACCAATCTAAATTGGGCAAAAGAGTGTTACATGAATTTAAACATAAAGTAAAACTCCAAGCAACACATGGTAACTTAATGGATCTATTAGATCTTGCCAAAATCTAATAGAGCCGATAACTAGCTCCAAGCTAGATCTTATCCCACCACATGGCTCATGACCTAACAAGAAACCTTCTTGAACCAAGCTTAAATCCACCGCATGATACTAAGCATGGTAACAAGACTACTTGCATCACGATCTAAATCCACCGCATGATACTAGACATGATACAAGGTTGCCGGTACTTACGGAGGTCGACGGATCGACGAATCCTCTCGAAGAACTCGACGACACGACTAGAGGACTTGAAGTTTTGGCGTAAAGCCGGTTTGTTATGAAAATGTGCGAATACAATTACATACATCCAGGGTTCATATTTATACCCTGTCGTGGCATGACTCTTGGTGGACTACGAGCGCAATATTTGATACCTAATTTAACGCCCAAATGCGAATGTTGATCCATCCATTCGTCCCTTCCGCTCGGGCCACATCACCATGCGATCTCGCGAAATCAGCGCAAACAGTCCCTTTGTCGAACGGAAGCAATCTGCCGACCGCAAACAATCTCTGCCGAATCTTCTGAAGAAATCTTCCTCTGCTGGACGGGATTTTTTACCAAGTTAGGCCCACAAATCAGACTCCCTTCTGTACCAAATTTTGGTGTTAACAAATGCATGAATCAAGCCAAAAATGCAAAACTTTTAACCTAGAGCTTCTCAAATAGACAAAATTCAACATAGGATGCTACACATGTCCAAAAGAGCAAGTTAGCTTCGTATTGACCTCAACTACAAGATCACCAAGTTTCATAACCATTGGACGAAGCTAAGATGGATTTGGGAAATTTTGCAAAAAAATTTGCCTCTCATGAGCAAAGTCCTAAACATGATCAAAACATATCAAAATGGCAAAGCCACACAAACTTCATGCTAGGACAACCATTCTAATCATAAGACCATTACAAACACCCACAAGCACCTCATGTCATGTCAAAGCCACCGAGCCATGTGCCTACTTCTATGTATGAGACTTCTCATTGGTAGGCATCATGCAACGATTCAGCACCCAAAGCAAATTAAATTTAGCACATATGACATGGGAGCACATTTTCCAAGCATTTTACATTTCATTTTCAGATTCATATTGTGACAACCCCACCCGAGATAATTCCGTACTATCGCCTAAACCACTCATTTTGGTCATTAAGCAATAATAAAGAAGCATCCCGTTGAGTGTTGCCGGGTTTACACCAGGTAAATCACTTGGAACACAGAGAGGATCGAACGAATGCATTAAAACTCCCACGAAGAAGAGTCCAGAGTGCCTTACAAATTATCCATCACATCCCCGTAGGGGTCATTATTACAAACATAGTTCTTTGACATGAAAGTAAATGGTTCAGAGTTTATTGCAAACAGCGGAAGATAACTAAAAATACGGTCACATCATAGGAGGCCTGTCCATGATGCAATCATTCTTCGTCATCCACCCATTCCAGCTCCCAGCCGGGTGGAAGTTCTCCGGACCACACATCAGATACATTACCTGGAACAACATTTATAAAGCAAGGCTGAGTATACTAATACTCAGCAAGACTTACCCGTCTAAAAGAAAAGACTTTACCTCTAATCATGCAAGGCTTTTGGCTAGTGGGTTCGTTTGACAAAAGCTACTAAGTAGTGAATCCTTACTTTCACATTTTAGCTCAAGTTCTAGTAGAAGTAGTCATTACTAGGTAAGCAACTATTGCAAACAAAGTTGTACAAACAATTAATCAAAGTAATAATCTTCACAAAGTTTCATCCTAAAGGGATATCATGGCCAGTCGGATAAGTAGTCTCAGATGACGGTGAGAGGCCGACAATCGATTGATTCAAAACCTTGCAAGGTGGACCTAAACACACGAGAGGTGCCCTCACAAAGAGTTCACCAACCAGGCGGTTCCCGTCATTCTTCGGTTTGGTGATAATAGGTCACAGTCTTAAGTACAAGGTTTATCTGGGCTACGCCACTAAGGTCACCCAGCCTCACGCATGCACTCGGGTGGTGAGCCCGGGGCCGCAACCCTAAGAGTAGTGATAGTAAAACCCCGTACCGCCTCATTTAGGTACTAGGCTTACTGTACCCATTACCGACAAGTGTTTAGTACGTTCGAACACTTAGCCCACAAAGCCATTGGACTGGAGCCCAAATCCCATGCTCCTACCACATGAGCAATCCATTTAATCAATATGGTGATTCCATAAAGAAGATCCTATTCTCGCGAGTGATGAACATCACTCGACTTGTACCGGATCCTTAAGCATAGCAACTAGCGACCTAACATGCTAGTAAAAGATCATAGATACTTATGGATCATGCAACTAGGGTTTCATTCCAACTCCTGAACGTAAATGCACATACAATAACAAGAACTAAATTCAGAAGTTTTAAAGAAACACTAGGGTTAATGAATAAACCGAGGCTTGCCTTCGTCAGCACAAGCAGACACACAAACTTCCGGACTTTGGCCTGTGTCTTGCTCTACGGTCACGTAGTGCACGTCTCCTCCAGCTCCCTCGTTCTCGTCAGCCGGCACAAGCGTATAGCTACTGTCGGGGACTTCTACACGGGGAATGCAATGCAGTGATTAGGAGGGTAATTATTTTAATTTAATTCAAAACAGTAGCAAACAGCCACTCGGAGTATATGGTTGGCCATATTCACCTTAACAAAAGTATCTACACATTCCTCCTTTTAAAAGAATTAAACCAAGGCCTATTTAGCCTACCCTTTTAAGGTGATTGTGTGCACATCTATTAAAGAATTAATTAATTTAACAACAAACAACAAGGCCATTATATTCCTAGCACCAAGTTACCTTTCCTAACACATTCTTAAGGCATGCACTGGAGGTAGTGATTTTCCTTATTTTTTTTCCTTCTCTAGATTATTTTAGTTTTGAGCTTCTCATGCATAACCAAAACATACAAGCTGATCCAGCAACCCCCCACTGATCCTACTGACCAGGAGGCATACATGGACAAAAAGCAAGGGTTTTAGCACCAAGGATTTCAATATACCAAAATTGGAGCATTCCTAGCTAGCATAAAAGGAATAATGCATATGAAAATAAATAGCACATAAATGAGCCCCATCTTTCTCCTACACATACGTACTCTGGTCCAAAACAAGCTTAACGAACTAACAAACAAACATATAGCCTTCATGAAACATGCTACACATATTTATGATTAAAAACAAGCATAAATGAGTAAATAATATTTCCATCCGAGAAAAAATCATGGTAAATTCACCAAAGGTGCTTTTTAACATAACAAGACTATAACCAAAAGATGGGCTCAGAAATAAATATATTTGGAGCTACAAAAATCATCTAAGCAGATTTGCCAATATCACAAAATAATTTATTCAAGGAGATCCCTTAAACTTTGTGCAAATTTATTTAGGGAGATCCCTTCAGTAACCTTGCAAACTTTGTGTAACTAGTGATCACAAAATATCCAAAATCCAGCTCAAAAGCTTGGGTGGATTTTGCAGAAACACCAACCTAAGCATTTCACTTTCCTATTTTTCAAGCAAAAACTAAATCTCAAAAGTATATACAAATTTGGACAATGTTGTAGTTCTTGTCACACTGAGCACAGCAAAATTGGGTTTGCTATTTTTTGATTTTTCTACGATTTTTAATCGATTTTACAAGGTGCTGGGCTCAAACACAAAACTGAGAACAATCTTTTTACGCTGGGGACCCTGAAACTTTTAAACTCTTCACAAATCTGCCCTCGGGTCATCCCCCCCTCGGGCTCGGCGGCGGGACTGGCTCGCCGGCGGCGAGGTAGGGCTCGGCCACGCCAACACGCAAGGGGGAACGTCGATTAGGCTTACCAGCTACCGATTGGCGGCGGTGGATCGGCCGGTGGGGACTCCGGCGAGCGGCGGCGGCAGAGCAGCGGCGGCGCGCCCGCGGGAAGTTCGACGACGGTGAGGGAAAGGGCCTGGCTCAACCACGTGCTGCCCAGGAAGCTTCCATGTGACCCAGGGAAGGTACCAGGCAGGTCACGGGGCTTGGAGAAGTTGCGGAGGAGCGAGCTCGACGGCGGCGGTCCGGCGGCGGCCGCGGAGGCTCGGACTCCGGCGAAAGGGTGGCTCAGCTTGATCAACACGTGGCTCGGGGAGGTGTTGTGGTTCACAGGGAAGGGCTGAGGCTCATGGGTGCGCGAGGAAATCGATTGGAGCACGGTGCTCACCGAGCGGCGGCAATGGCGGACGGCGGCGGCTCGGGCAGGCACGCATGCGCGCGAGGGACGGCGAGGACCGGCTTATAAGCGTGCGGGGAGGTCGGTTGGGGTAGGTAGGAACGTGCCGAGCCACTAGACCACGTAGGGGAGGCGAGGGCATGGCCGGCGACGTGCGCCGCTCCGGCGGCCAATGGCAAGCCGCGGACGGTGCGCCGGCCGGCGGATTTGCGCCACTTGGCCCCGCCACTTGCCACGGACGGCACGCACGGGTGCTCGCCGGCGGCCGCGCATTGACCGGCGGTCACATCGGCGCCTCGGCGTGCGCGCCCGAAGCGGGTACGGCGCGTAGACGGTGGCCGACGTGGCCGCGCGCGACGTCGTGCCCTGGACGCGTTCCGGCGCTTTGAGTGCAAAAGTATTTCAGGGTTCGATTTTGAAAATTGTTTTTCTCCAGTTTTCCAAACCAAACTGCACCTTAGCATCTGAAGCAAAGTTGGAGATTAGTGATCCCTCTACAACTTTCACAAAGGCTTGCAGGGGTTTTGTCCAAGGGATGAAGCAGGAACGCCATGCCAACAGGGCTAAAAACTCGGCGCCCGTGAACAGGAGCATAACACCTTCCAAGGCCTCTTTCGCCAAGAATTATTCCAAATTCCAAATGCCACTCAACAGCAAAGTTGTGTCCCTCAACATTCTGCACATTTTTCCCTTTGGGTGGTTTTGAAGTGTTTAAGGAAATTTTGGAGAACGCGCCAAAGTTCTAGAATGGCATCAGGGGTTAAGGGAGCAACAAAGGGTTTTGAGCTAGGGTTTTGACCAAGGGTTGGTCTATGGTCCTCAAGGTGATTTATAGGGGTGATTAAGTGGGTTATAAGCACAATTTGTCACTGAGCAAAAACACGGGGTGTTACACATATTTGGTACATGAAGTGTCTTTGCGACAAAAATGAACTTATGGCGCTCCACAAGATAAAGCAAGAGGGCTAAACATTCATGATGGCAAATGAGCCTTTGGCCCCATATGATCAATAAACTAGCTATCCAACCACAAATTAAGCATAACCAAGCCACTAAAACATGTCAAGATCATATAAAGGCATTTACACATGAGAGAGCATATATGGGACATTTTACAAAAACATAGCCATTAACCATGGATATAAATCAAGATTATCAAGAGCTAAGCCAAACTAGCCATAGCTTCCAAACAAGCTCACAAAGACATATATATCATTCCATGGTGAACAATGTATATGAGAGAAGCTTTTCCTAACCAATGCATATGATACAAAATGCGTGCAATCTAAGATACAAGAAAGCCTATACATCATGTTACATATGCCATGCCAAATGCAAGAAATGCACAAAGGAAAGCTATACATATGCTACAAAGGAGCTCCCACACAAAACTCACAAACCACCGGCTCCTCGAGGGGAGGCAGAAAGGGCTCGACACCACCGGCAAAAGAGCAAAGGAGCACAAACCTCATAAGCTCCCCCTAAACTCATGCATTAAGGCCAAAAAGCATACAAAGCTCACCTTACACACATGAGATAGGGTAAAGAGCAAAATGAACCAAGTGGCTTGACCAAGGCCACACACTTGAAGGTCACAAGTTTACTTACCTTGATCATTTCTTCACAATTCACTCGTCCTTGTCCACCATCCCCGAAAGTGATGTACCTCCATGTCACCACCGGGGTATGAGGTCGGAGAACCACCCCCGATATCAACCAAATGTTCTCGGGGCCATCCACCTGCAACTCAAAACCAAGAGCGAGAGTGAGAAAATGACTCAACACTGGGGTTAGTTCCAAAAGTGGCAAACCAGTGTCAGGCCATTTCCTCGAAAGTAGGGTTAGCAACATTCATCCTAGCATGCCTATCAATACAACGATCCATCCTGTCAAACCTAGAACCACCATGGTAACCCTTATGAGGGAACTAATCCTCACTAACCAGAGGAGGACCAAAACCACGAAAAGAAAATCGTGGACCGTCCCTTTTTTCCAACTCCAAGCTACGACCCCTCCCATCCCCGTATTGAGCACGAGGGGGAGAGCGACTAGCAAACTGACCATTAGCAAACTCTTCAGACCAACCACCAGAACCACGACCTCCTGAACCAAACATAGCATCTGTGCGAGCACGAAACCCAAACTTCGCTCGTCCGTGCCCGCACCCCGTCCCGACCGGTGCCTCTCACCGGTCCGGCCGAGGTGTAGCTCGGCCGCAAAGCACCTCCAACAACCTTTCGCTCTACCCAAGCCGGAACTGTCCTCACACTCGCCTTGGCCTTGGGAAACTGCACACGAGGCTCAGGCACATCATGAGATGGGTGGTATTTGTCCTTGTTTGCCCACTCCTTAGCCATTCTCGCCTCTCTCCTTCTCTTATAGCAAAACTCTTTCTTGTGACCATCCTTTCCACAAAACTCACAATGGAAACGGATCAATTTGGGCTTAGGCTTTGGGTGAGGTTCTTCACAAGGCTTCTCACTAGGCTTCCCACATGGTTTCTTACTAGGCTTCTCACTTACCTTTTCGCTCGGTTTTTCTCTCGGTTTAAGCAAATGGTTTGTCTTGGATGCAAACTTGTCTTTGGGTGTGGGTTGTGGTGGAGCTAAAACATTCCCGAATTTCCCTTCTCTCTCACCACTACCCTCACCAACCTTATCGAATCCCAATGCCCAACCGTCAAAGCGCTTACAACTCGCAATCATCATACCAAGCTGAGGTTCCAGACTAGACAACCAACTCAGCACTTCACGCAACTTATTGTTCTCATCCTGTGAATGGTTAACACATTGTGCAAGTTCTAGATTCTTCATAGCATGCAACTCACACGTAGAATAAGAAGTAGGAATAAGCACTTTCAAATCAGCTTCAAGCGAAACAATGTGAGAACGAAGCTCAACAATTTTCGCATGCAAACTAGGGAAAGAAGTACAAGCACCAAGCAAAGTGGGTCTAGATTGTAGCTCAGCCAACTCAACCCTAAGCACATCTAGTTCCTCACACTTGGAGGCATACTTTTCCCTATGATCAGTCAAGTCAGCTAGGAAAACAGAGCAATCAGCACAATCAATCTCATCAGAAACAACAAGGCTAGCCTTAAGAGAATCAATTTTATGCTTTCTATCAAGAACCTGTGTTTCTAGCTCAGCCACTCTAGTCCTAGCATCATCGAGCAAAGATCTAAGCTCCTTCCTAAGCTTCTTAGCCTCTCTAAGCATGTGATAGCGATTATCAAGCAAGTCAACCAACTCCTCATTCTCCTTGCGCAAAGAAGAGAGCCCATCGCATACCTCATCCTCAGAATATAAGTCTGAGGCGTCTTTCTGGCTTCTCTTGCTGCTGGAGCTGCGAGCCATGCCGCAAAAGTTGTCCTTGAGGCTTAGGCCCGTCACACAAAGGCCGTTGAGATACTTGCTGAGGTTCTTCTTCTTCTTCTTCTTCTTCTTCTTCTTCTTCTTCTTCTTCTTCTTCTTCTTCTTCTTCTTCTTCTTCTTCTTCTTCTTCTTCTTCTTCTTCTTCTTCTTCTTCTTCTTCTTCTTCTTCTTCTTCTTCTTCTTCTTCTTCTTCTTCTTCTTCTTCTTCTTCTTCATCACTCGAGCTTGAAAACGTGTCCTCGGAGTCGGACTCAATGTCGCTCAATCTCTTCATCTTCTCTCGAGCCCGTGTCTTCTTTCCATGTCCATGATCCTTCTTATTGGACTTCTTCCTCTTGTCCTTGAACTTGTGCTTGAAATAGTGTCCAGCCTTGCCGCACTTGAAGCATGTCCTCGTGTTCCTCCTCATGTTCACCCGATTCTCGTGCAGCCTCTCGAACCGCCTCGTCAGGAGCGCTAGCTCGTCCTCTCCAAGCACGTCAAACTCCTCATCTGGCATAGACATCAAAGAGGACAAAGAGAACATCCTGGTGGATGTGTTAGTGTTAGCCTTTCCTTTCAAACCACTGCTGAGGGCAAGACTATGAGAGTCAGTCGGGCCCTCGAGCTTGGCTGTCATGCTCCTATCCACCTCAGCCGACTTGAGCTTTGAGAACAGCTCGTTCACCATCAGAGTGTCATACTTCTCTGACTCGACAATGGCCTCGAACTTTCCGCCCCAAATCGTACGACCCAAAGAGTGTAAAAGCTTGATAGCTCTATCATGATCATCCTACGGAAGCACGTCCACATTGGCCCTCATGTTGTTCACCACAACCGTGAACCTCTGAAACAAGGCACCGATGGACTCACCGGGGAGATGAGTGAAGTTCTCGTACTCTCTCCGGTAGGTCGCATACATCCGAGCCTGAACCTGGGCATTCCCAACATGAGCTTCCTTCAACACCGACCAGATTCTACAAGCCAAGTGCTTGGTGTGCACCCGATCGAATTTAGGCTGACACAAAGCACGAAATAAGTAGTTGACCGCCTTATTGTTGGCGTCGAACATGTCCCTCGATCCTGGAGCAAGGAAGTTCATCGGCTGGACATAGCCTGTGTCCACTGTGACATCCCAAAGGATCTGACCCTTTCCGCGGAGAAACACCGCCATCCGCTTACTCCACATCTGGTAGTTCTTGCCATCGAAGTGTGGAGGACCCGAACCCCGTTCCTGGTATGCCATCCTTGGATCTTAGACTGGTTAGAGTCAATAAAGACCCGAACCGGCTCTGATACCACTTGAACGACCGATACGGCGAACCAGAGAGGGGGGAGTGAATGGGAGCCGATAAAAATTCTTCTCGAAGGAGATGGAGACTCCAACAAGATGAACACGGCTTCCAACACATGTCTCCAACGCACTACCCAAGTTGGCCAAGCCCACGTAGCCACTGGAGTGCCACTAGCCCTAGGAACCAACACACAACCTTCCGAGCTAAAACACACCAACACGCATTGTGGAAACTTGCATGGCTTGCTGCCTGTGCTGCACCGGTCTGACCGGCGTCGGTCAGACCGGTGACACCGGTCAGACCGGTGGACAGTGTCGGTCAGGTCGGTGGCTATAGCAGCCGCACAACAAGCATTCCAGAGAGCCTCAGTGACTTCTCTAGGCCCTGGAACAAAACCACCCCCGAAACAAAACCTGCACGGAAGGAAAACCCTACACAAAACCTAACAAACCAACTCCAAATGAACCAAGAATTGACCAGCAGCACCAAGACCCGAAGACACACGAGTCCAGCAGTTCAATCGAGGCAAATCCCACAGGAGACATGCACCGGTCGGACCGGTCAAGGCATCGGTCAGACTGGTGTAGCCTAGGCAGCTCGGGATGAACAGCACCCGCGGGTCAACTCCTCCAAATCCAACCCTTGATCTCCCGAATCTCTCCACGAACTTGGACAAGATTTTGGGGATAATAGGAACACCTCATGAGGAGTCAATAGCCATGATTTTGTCCACCAAAACTTGCCAAATCAAGATGAATCGAAGAAATCCCTCCAAGAACTCCTCTAACCCTAGAACACCCAAAACCCCAAAATCGATCCCCTTAACTCACGGATTTGGAAGGGGAATCAAAGGCAAAAGAACCACGAAGGGTTCACACGAATTTCCCCCATCAAATACCCAAGAGCAAGGTCCCGAAAACACACCGAGAAAACCACCAAGAGAGGGCTCCGAAAATCACCACCAAGAACAACCGGGAACAACACAACCAAGCCTTGAGGAACCACGCCGAATGATCTATACATACCAAGGAGGTTCATATAAGGTCTACCTTGCCGTCCGATCATCCAACCCTCTCACAAGATCTCACCATGAAGCTCTCAAGCTAGTCCTATAGAAATCCTAAGAAAATAGGAAGGGAAAATAGGAAAGCAAATGAACTAGGGTTTCAAGAGATAGCTGCCATCCTCTCACCTCATGGGCTATATGGAGGCAACCGAAAGTCTAAAATACCCTTACTTAACAACTAGGGATACAAGCCCCTCAAGGGCGGTTTTGGAAGTATTCAAGTTTTCTCCATCGGACAGATGCCCGGCGACCGCAACCTGCTTAGCCTCGACGCAAGCCTTGCGATCTCGACGCCTGTCCTCTGCTTCGAAGATTCCGGACTGCGTCGTCGCACACCGGTCGGGACCGGTCGGACCCACCGGTCGACCGGCTCGGAGTTGCCGCAAAGACCGTCTTCGGTTCTCCAGTCTTGGCTTTGTGGATCAACCAAGGAACCTAGTAGTTTTCTGGTAAACCACTGGAAACCCCGTGAACTTGGTGTAGCCTCCGCCAATCGCCACTCATGACTTGGCTCCCACGTAGTCCCGGCTCGACCTTGGTTTTGAGGCTCAACCAAGAAACCGTCCATGACTTCATCTTGCTGACCATGCGGCCCGCACTTGACCCCGCTGGCCACCGGGTCCCTCGAACGAAGCCTACTTGTCTTCTCCACACCTGGAGGCCTCACCGACGACGACCTTTCGCGCTTGTTCTTCACCTGCACCAACACCAGTCAAGCCGCAACCTGCACCTGCAATACTTAACCAAGAATCAGTCCACACAACGTTGTCAATCACTCATCACACCAGTAAGCGACCATCCACCGGTCCTCGAATCACACATGGTCCTCAAAAAGGACATCCTCAAACTTGATGATGGTCAGTATTATGAGGCACACTACACGTGTTGTACCTTGAACATCCGAAGGCAGAATTCACGAAAAGGTCCCACTCGAATTCAACTCGCTCCCTGCTGCAAGACCAATCTCTCCAAAGATTGGAGTTCGTATTGGTTTTATGTGAAGGTCGACATGTCCAAGATTCTCGGATACACTCGGCCGGCTTACCCTCTCTACTCACCTATAGAACCAGGGACTGCCACTTGCACTGCCTTATACAACAATCGAGCTGTTGGTTTCAAGAACTGTGAGAATGATTTTTTCTAGCCAGTATAATTCTCGGTGGTCATGACATTGTTGTGGAATTCGTTGCAGTTGGAATTTGGTCGATATCCAATGGTTGGAAGGCTGATAAAATTGTTTCCTTAGACGAGGATTGGGCAACACAACAGGTGCCATTTCCCCGATTCAATCTGCGATTCAAGGAAGGCCAGAGTCTCGACGAATTTATAGACGAGGTTGAAAAGAATGTAGATGCATTGATTGGCGAATCTACACTTAACGAATACAAGGCTTACAAGAATCTGGTGAAACACAAGAAGAGAGTCAATCGTGTATTTTCGGAACTTGGTGCAGAAACCGCTCATCGCTCCCCCCGTCCAGGTGTGGATAAAAAAGCTCTCGCTGTTGCTGTAGCTAGCTATTCGGCTGCACCTCCCAAAGCTCCTCGAAGGAAATCGGCAAAGAAAAGAAAGAGCAGCGCATGCGACACTTCTTCTTCCCTTGTTCGCCCTGAGAAGACCAAATCTCTAGAATCGAGTAAGCGGAAGCGTAATGCATCTGAAGGTATTTCAGATGCTGAAATTCAAGCAGCTTCAGGCCTTGCTCAACTAGGTCAGAAGAAAGCCAAGAAGGCTGTGAAGAATGTTGTTGTTTCCACTGTTCAGCGCATTCCCTCTGCCTTTTCAGATGACGAGACGACCGATGATCTACGCCCAACAGGTTTCTCCTCTTGCTTATGGTGTGACTTGAGATTCAATGTTCGTCGGAGTTGTACTCCAGGTTTTGAAAACAAATTCGTCGATGTTGAAACTTTTCAGATGACGTTGCCGAAGTTTAGAAGGACATCACTGATTTTGTTGATGACGTTGCTGCTGAGGGTGCATCCTCCCAAGTCTCTACCCTTAAAGATAGAGCTTCTCCCGAATTTACTGATGACTTGGAGAGGACCGTGCAAAGGAGTGGTGATTCTATTGAAGACCTACCTTTGGTCGAGACACGCGAAGAGCTTCCCGAAGGGCAAGACCCCTCTCCTTCAGTTACTGCCTTCAATGAAAGTTTCGGTACGTCCTTTAGGGGAGAATTATTGAGTGTTAGTGGTGGAATGACTATTGTGGATGGTGGTGCTCCTAAGCTTTCCTTGCTGTGGAAATCTCCTAAATTTGTGGATGAAACAAGAGAAGGGGTACCGAAGAAAAAATTTTGACTGACTAGCAACATGTTGTCAATTGGTAAAAAACATCCCTCTATTGTTGAAAGCATGTTTCTTCACCTGCTCAAAAGTCTTTGACGATTTCTGAGCCTATTCATGTAATTCCTTTGTTAAAGATAAACCCGACAGGTTCGTATATTTCTTCCATTTCTTTGTATTTTTAAGGTTTCGTTATGTTTCTTTAAGGTTTTGTTACTTAGACTTTGTATTTTTCGCAGTTTTTGAAGAAAATGCCTGAAAGCTCTCATCTTCGGAGCTTGCCAGCTTTCAGAAGACTTACGACTTGAAAGCATCGATTGTTGGCAAGGTGATCTCTGAGTGACTCCTCGAGAAGGATGAGATTATCAAAAAGCTTTCTGGCGAGTTTGAGAAGCTAAAACGCGATCTTGGCAAGGCTCATACTTCAAGCGCTGAATTGGAGCAGCGTATTTCTGAACTCGTTGACTCCTATAAGAAGTGTCAAGATGAAAAGAGTATCGTTGAAGCTGCTCTTCAAGATTCAACAAAAGACCTAGTGAAGCTGAAGAAGACACATGAAGACGATCTTAACCTGATCGAGAATCTTCGCAAGGATTTAGACAAAAATGCTAAGACTATTGACGAGGTTCGTGATAGCAATGTCCAACTTTCAATGAAGAACTCTGATCTTGCAAAGGCTTTGAGCGGCAAAGAGAAAAAAATCAAGATCTTGAGAAGACTCTATCTGAGTGAGACGAGTCTTTAGGACAGGATGTTGAAGAAATTAAGAAAAAGTTGAAACTATTGTTTGAGGAATATAGAACATCCTTGAGAGACTTTGGTGTTCGCCCTGACCCCCTCCCTGAGAGTGAAGAGATCTCCGATCTGATGCGCTGGATTGAAACTGAATTCAAGGCTCTCCCTAACGTTATCTGGAGTGCTAGTGACCTCGCCGCTGCCTTCTTAGTGGAGAGTATCTTGAAACTTCTTCATGACTTCGACTGCACTGATCTTGCAAAGTTTTGTGACAAACTTTCGCGCTTTCCTAACGCCGGGAGCACTTCTATTATCTACCCCAATGAGGAAGTCCAGGCCATAAAGATCAAATTCGCAAGGAAGTTCTGGTTTGCAATCGGAAAAGAACTTGAGAAAAAGATTGCTCGCGTCAAATTAGACCAGGTTAGTTTCTAGTAGACGTCGCCAGTCTTTTGGCTTCTTATGAATATTTCCATCTTTATTTTATTAACTCTTTTTTCTTTTGTTGTTTCTTCAGTTGATCCAGAGTGATGTGAGTGGAAAGGCTGTTGAAGTCCGTGAATTATCTTCTGAAGGAGACGATGATGCTGATGATGAAAAGAATGGTTCAGGAACCGAGAGCAGTGGCAGCAGCAGTAGTAGCGATGATGGCCAAGACGATGGCGAAGAAGCGAGTTTCGACCCTGAAACTAGCTCCCCGAAGGTTGATGTCGTCGACTGAATTTACACTTGTTGGAACATTCACTTTTGATGTCGTTGTAAAAACTTGTAAATTCATTGAATGTGCCCCTTTCTCTGAACAATTGTCTTGTAAACTTTAACCTGCGCAGGTCCTGCAAGGTGGGCCTACATAGGATGTGATACCTTTACGCATTCATCGTGGGAATCAAGTAGTTAGTGGTGAAGCATGGCGATTGTACAAAGAGGTTTATCCCAGGCGTAAATTCTTTGATTTTTGGCTTGAATATTGTCAAGACTTTTTGATGTGTAGTTTTTAGTTGACTTGATTCTTCCTTCAACGCGATGGCTATGCTCTTGCCACCGAAGCTTCAAGTCCTCAGACATTCGTGAAGACGGAGCCCCTTAGCCCCAAGACTGACAACTACAACTTTGCTTATGCTAGCGATACTGTGGAAAACAGTGGTCGCAACCCGGGCCACATTGTCGATCTTTCTTTCTAAAATTCTAGCTCTTTGGAAGCTATGTAATTTAATTCTTTCGAAATTTTTCAATGGAATAAGGCAACAAACTCGTTTTTTAAGAAAAACGTCACCCTCCCCACCTTGCCATTTTCATGCGAAAATTTCATAAAAACCCAAGGATTCATGATTACTTTGAAGTGTAAGTCGACAAAGTTTGTTATACGAATTTTGTGGACTTGCGTCTGCTTGGCATACTTCCCCTGGTTGATATCGCAACCCTGAGTTGCTTCAACCATTTTTACGAACACTAACTTTCCAAGGTGATTGAGCCCCTCGGCCCTAGGTAGGAGATTTTTTTGGTGACATTTGTATGAATCATCATAAATATAATCTTGACTTTTACTCCACATATTTTTACATAAAATTTCAAACAAGAACATATACACTTCCTTGGTCACAATCCTCAATTGTTCCCGAAGTTTCGGTAGGAAGTCCCTTCACGATGGGAGCTAGGCCACAACTTGTTGTTGCTTCAGCGGTGGGAATCCCTTTGTAACACCCTAAATTCCACTTCTTGAGTTTAATTAAAATTTGCTTAGCAACAACGCGTTCTCGCTTAAGGAATATAAGGACGTTGTGTTTTTATAGGCATTTAATCATTTTTCTTAATTAATTAATGAAATATAGGAGTTTACTGTTGCATTCAAGCCGGTGCATTGTTTGAAGTGTTTGAATTCAAATCTAGGTTTGAATTCGATTGTTTGAGTGTTTTCAAAAATTCGAAACCCTTTTCTATTTGCCTCTTAACCCCTATCCCTATCTGGCCCGTTTTGTTTTCTGGCCCAGCCCGCAAGTCTGCTCATGCCCCTCCGCTTTCCCCCTCCGGCCGCTCCACCACCCTCCCTTTCCAGCCCAGCACCACAGCCCAACATTTCCAGCTTCGCGGCCCAGACGCCCTTGCGGCCCAACACGGCCGGTTCAACCCCGTGCGCGCGCGCCCGCCGCCGGTCGCCGACGCGCGGACCCCGCACGTCATCCCCCTCCTCCAGCCGTGTCCGACACGGACTCCCACCGCGCCGCCGCCGTTTCCACCTCGGGCTCGCCTCCTTAGCTAGGCCCACAAGCCGAGGGGCACCCCGACGCCCTATAAAGCCGCCACCGCACCCTAGGGGCCCCTCACCCGAAACCCTAACCGCCTCAGCGCCGCAGCCGCCGCGTCTAACCCTAGCCGCGCCGTCTGCCGCCGGTTCGCCGCCTTCTGGTCGCCTTGGAGCTGCTCTGTAGGTCCGCTGCAAGGTAAGGAACCTCCTGGTGCTATTTGTCTGGATGCCCGTGCACCACGTCGCCGCCTCGACTTCGCCGGACCTCCGCCGCCGCGTCCTCCCGCCGCCCGCCGCGTCGAGCCGTCCCCGCCGTCCCCGGAGCTCGCCGTCGTTTTCGTGCGTGCTCGTCGTCTTGGTGCCGTTTCCACCACATCCGGTGCACCCCGCCGTCGTTCCGCGTTTGCACCGCCGCTCTCCGTCGCCGCGCCGCCGTCCCGGCGTCGCCGCCGGTCTCGCCCCGTCGCTGCCACTTGCGCAAGTCCGGGGCCGCTGGATCTCTAATCTACGGCCCAGATCGAATTGACCCCAGGTCAAACAATTCAGTACCGGTCAACCCACCCTTATCCACCCGCGATAGATCCTAGCCGCCATATTAGTATCCTACGGATCAGATCTGTTCCCTCGCCCTAACCGCGCGCTTTTGCAAAGAAAACCCCGAGTTTCTTCAGAATTGCAACCCGGTCCTTCCACCTTAGGAAATCTTTACGATTAGGTCTTGTTTTCTTCAGTTTAGCCTGAAACTTAAGTTTTATTTACAAATTAGTCCTAAAACTTGTTTTAGCCATAACTTAGTCGTTTTAGCTCCATTTTTAGCGTTCTTTATGTCCACGCGATCGTCTCGACGAGTAGAATAGTTTTCTGTTGTTTTTACTTCTGTTTGAGATGATTGGTGTACTGTTTCTTAATTGTTTCCATTGTATGCTTGTATGTGATGTGCGGAGCGTAGAGTACGAGCAGTTCGGGGACTTCGCTGCTGTTGAGGATTACCTAGACCCTGAGTAGTTTCCGGTGCTAGTAGAAGGCAAGTCCTTGCTGCATTCCCGTTATCCTATTACAACATGCATTTTAATTACACTGTTATTTACTTTCGCTTTACATTAAATTGATGGGTCCTTTGTTAAGGTTCGACTAGCTTTGTTATCCTATGCCTTGATCAACCTGGGTTTACTTTATGTTGGGTAGCACATGCTAGCGCTTTACGTGGTTTTGGGTGGTTTAATGAACACTTGTTAATATGGATTTATCTATGCTATCATTCATGTAATGCAAGAACACTTTATGCTTGTTAATCGGAACATGGAGAACCACCCAGGAAAACAGTGCAACCACAAGACATATGGCTCTGTCTTGGCTTATTAATTAGTGAACTAGGTGTTAGGTATGCTTTACCTGATAAGGGTTGGGGGCTGGCGGGTAGTGGCGTATGGACCTGCTCGGGCGTAGGTGTGGGCTTAGCTAAGACACGGTACTCATCCGGGAGCTTTATACGTTGCACTGACCAGGTAACCTAGCGGGCAGCCCACATCTGGGGATCTTTGTAACGGCCTCGTAGCGTCCCTATGCAATCACACCTCGACAGTGTGGTATGATGCCTGATCAGCATCGCATGTTTGGGTCTAAAGTTCTTCGAGACTTTCACGCGACTTGTGGGTAAAGATGTACGACCTCTGCATAGTGTAAAACTGACTAGTTAGTCGTGCCCACGGTCAAGGGCGGCCTGGACCCTCACATGAGTAAAACTATGGAAGATGGATTAAACTTGTTGCATTTACTTTTGTTTATGATGATGATGCTTATGTTAATCTCTGGGTTGGTATAAACTCACATTTGCTAGTAATTCAGCTTGCTTAATAAAATTTGACCAACTAAAATGCTCATCTGCTATGCAACCACAAGCTTCCACCATAAAGCCTTTGCATGTTGTTATAGAGTTTTCCCTTGTTGAGTACGACATGTGCTCATGCTTGTTGTTCTTTATATTGCATCTACACTACCCGGCTGCTGCTCAGATGGACGCTTTGAGGATTTTCATGAAGAGTTCGATGAGTTCTAGGCGTTTGTTCTCCAGTCAGCTGCCTGTGGAGGACTTCTGCATGTGTTTCTTTTCCGCTGTTTGCTACTCGAACGATTGTTTAGTTGAGACATTCGGTCATGTAATAACTGTTTAATACTCTCTTTACGCTTTACACTGTGTTTTGGTATTCACTGCGTCGATGCATGTGTGTAACTTGATCCTGGCGCACATGTATTCTTGCATTCGGATTTGCCCTTAAATTCGGGTGTGACAAAGTGGTATCAGAGCCGTGTTGACTGTAGGACGTTAGCCTAGTTAGAAATTTGTCGAACGTTAGCCTAGTTAGAAATTGGTCGAACTTAAGGACTATAATCATCTAGAAGCCATGCTTACTCCGTGCTATGCTTTAATTCCATTCTTAATATTCCTATCCTTGATTTTTATCCCCATCCTTGGTATTCTACTTGCTATCTATCTTATCTTGATCAATCTTTTCACTCTATGTTACCTTGTTCTTGCTTTAGGAAATCTTTAGCATCTATGCTCTCTAACCTTTCCCTATCTTTACCCTACCCATGTTCACAGTTGTTCTCAGTTATCTAATGACCTTATCATGTTCAAGCTGAAGATCTTCCTTAGGATCTAGGTTCTTTAGGCTTACCCTTGTGAAATCGCTAGTCATGATCGACGATTAGGTGTGCTTAGTTTAGTGGTGTGTTTGAATGCTTGATCTTGTGTTAATACTTGATTTGGATCTTTGATTGAGTGCAATGTGTTGTGGGTTGATAACCACAATGACATTGGTTTAGTATAAGTTTGCTTAGTTGGGTTTAATCTTTGTCTCAACCATCCTTTTATCTTGCATCTTCCAAATCCTTTATTAAATCTTTACTCATCTACTTTGGAATCTATCTTGCTGCAAATCTGTTCTCGTCAACCTTTGACACAGCATTAGTGTTTTGTTCATATCTCGAGCTACAGAGCTCCTATTGATGCAAAACCAATTGGGTTAGTTCACAACTTTCATTACAAATTTTCTGTCAAAAATTCAGCACTATCGAATACTTATCCTGGGAACTATGCATGAACATGGGAGTGGTCAGAATCTGTAAAACTCTGCTGACACATTGACTTCATTATTTTATGTCTTGGGCTATAGACCTCCGTTTGAGGCAAATCCAGTTGGAGAAGTTCAGAAATTTCATGGGTGTTATTATGTCCAAAATTCAGAAATTTTGATTACATATTCAGAGAGGGATGCCCAAAACTTTGGAGCTACTTGAATCTGTTAGCACTGCAGATATACCCGACTTGTTTATTTTGTATCTGAAGTTATAGAGCTCCGATCGAGGTGATTTCAGTTGGACTAGTTCCATCATGCCATTATGTTTTACTGTTCAAAAGTCCATAATTTTTGGTTATCCACGTTGAGAGTTATATATGAATGTCTGGAGTCGACAGAATCTGTCTTAAACTGGAAATCTGCACTGCTTAATCTTTTGAGTTTTTCTCTTTGTGCAATCATCTAAGTCAATGTTCCTAACACTCAGATGGTGAACACCAGGTCCAGGTCAGGTGTTGATCAACCTCCAGTGATACGCCAAGGACGAGGCAGCAGCTCAGGCAGTGCACAGCAACCACCAATGGATCCGACCATGCAGCAGTTCTTCCAAGATCAGCTACAACTCTTGGAGAACCTGACCAACACTGTGGCCAACATGCAGGCCCAAGCCAACAACCCACCTCAGCCACCGCCACAGCAGCCGGCGCCTATGAATAAGCACAGGGAGTTTATGAGCCACCATCCGCCATTTTTCACTCATGCTGCTGATCCGCTTGATGCTGATGATTGGTTGAAGACTTTGGGCAAGATGCTCACCACAGCTCAGTGTGATGACAGGGAGAAGGTCCTATTTGCTGCCGGATGACTCCAGGGTTCAGCAGGAGCATGGTGGGATGCCTACACTACCGCTCATGCTACGCCAAACCCCATCACCTGGTAGGAGTTCACTGAGAGCTTCAGGAACCACCACATACCTGCAGGATTGATGAGGCTGAAGAAAAAGGAGTTCCTCTCTCTTCAACAGGGGGAAGGTCAGTGACAGAGTACCGGGACAGGTTCATCGAGCTGTCTCGCTATGCACCGGATGAGGTGGCAGATGACCCAAAGAACCAGGAGCGCTTCATGGAGGGATTGGCTGGACCGCTTCGGTACCAGCTGACGTCTCACACTTTTCCGTCTTTCCAGCACCTGTTAGACAAGGCCATCACCCTGGAGGCCATGCGCATAGAATTGAGAGATCTGAAGAGGAACGCCACTACTTCTGTGCAGTTTGGGAGCAGCACTCGTCCCCGTTTCATTCCACTGTAGGGAACAACACCCCATGTTGGAGGTTCAGGTGGTAACTCTGGGCAGAAACAATTTCAGCAGAACAATCAACCTTTCAAGCACCCCATTCAAGAGTTACAGCATTCCACTCCACAGACTCTGCGCCCAAATGACCACCAGACTAGTCAGAACACCCCAGCAGGAACCCCGGTGAGACCTAGTGCGCCAAGTACTCCTGTTGGTAATACATGCTTTAAGTGTGGAGAGACTGGTCACTATGCTAACAATTGTCCTCAGAGGACCGTGCCGAATACTCCAGTGCAGAATCAGCAGATGAGGAATGGAAACCAGACTCCGCAAAGCGCTAAGGGACAGTAGAGCTCCGCTCGTGGCAGATTGAACCACATAAATGCAACGACCGTGTTGGGTATGTTCTCTATCAACATTGTTCTCACATCAGTTCTACCATATCGTTCTCGAAATCTTTCTTTATCCTTCCGAATCTCGAGGATGAGATTCATCTTAAGGGGGGTAGGATTTGTAACACCCTAAATTCCACTTCTTGAGTTTAATTAAAATTTGCTTAGCAACAACGCGTTTTCGCTTAAGGAATATAAAGAGATTGTGTTTTTATAGGCATTTAATTATTTTTCTTAATTAATTAATGAAATGCAGGTGTTTACTATTGCATTCATGCCGGTGCATTGTTTTGAAGTGTTTGAATTCAAATCTAGGTTTGAATTCGATTGTTTGAGTGTTTTCCAAAATTTGAAACCCTTTTTTATTTGCCTCTTAACCCCTATCCCTATCTGGCCCGTTTTGTTTTCTGGCCCAGCCCGCAAGTCTGCTCGTGCCCCTCCGCTTTCCCCCGCCAACCGCTCCACCACCCTCCCTTTCCAGCCCAGCACCGCAGCCCAACATCTCCAGCGCCGCGGCCCAGACGCCCTTGCGGCCCGGCGCGGCCCGCTCAACCGCGCGCGCGCCCACCGCCGGTCGGCCGACGCGCGGACCCCGCACGTCATCCCCCTCCTCCAGCCGTGTCCGACACGGACTCCGCCCGCGCCGCCACCGTTTCCTCCTCGGTCCCGCCTACTTAGCTAGGCCCGCAAGCCGAGGGGCACCCCGACGCCCTATAAAGCCGCTGCCGCACCCCTGAAGCCCCTCACCCGAAACCCTAACCGCCTCAGCACCGCAGCCGCCGCGTCTAACCCTAGCCGCGCCGCCGGTTCGCCGCCTTCCGGTTGCCTTGGAGGTGCTCTGTAGGTCCGCCGCGAGGTAAGGAACCGCCTGGTGCTATTTGTCTGGATGCCCATGCACCACGTCGCCGGCTCGACTTCGCCGGACTTTATAGCAGTTGAGTGCTCTCATACTTCAGTTATTTGGCTCTCAAACTAGTAACGGGCATCAAATGCTCATCGGCAATGGACTTTATAGCACGTTACCAATACAGAGTGATCAGTAACAGACTTAATCAACTCGTTACCGATAGGGCATTGATCGGTAATGGAATTTATAAGCCTGTTACCGATAGGTTTAACATTTGTAACGGGCTCTTTTAACATCCGTTACAAAGAAATTATGTAACGGGCATTTAAGAAGCCCGTTACTAGAAGTCCACATTGGTAACGGGTGTTGTGGAGGCCAACCCCGGGGTCGTCCTGGCGCGCTTATAGGTAACGGGCACCAAACAACAACCGTTACAAATGTGGGTGGATGTAACGGGCATTAAGGGCCCGTTACAAATACTGCGTGACCTATTTGAGGTTTTCACATAGTGATAGGATCCGCCTCATTAAAAACCTTGCCCCTTGATTTAGGGACCCCTTTGTAAGGAAAAGAGTACGATCCTCCTTATTCTAAGTTAAGTGCGAAAGGTAAAATTTTTTGTTCCCGAAACCACTTATAGATCAGTGTTTCAGAATTTTACATTTTTATGAAATTTGAACTTACGAAAACAAATGCTAAAAAATAAATCTACCTACTTTTGAAATTCTCAAGGATAGTACCTTTTCAAGCTGTCAGCATTCCACGAATGTGGCAGCTCTTTGCCGGTTTGGTCTATCAAGCAGAAATCCCCAGGCATATTTGTTTCCTTCTCTATGTATGGCCCGTCCCACAGTTCTTGGAATTTTCAAGGGTTCTCCCAATTTTTCTTTTTTCAGAACCAGATCACCAGTCTTGATGTCTTTTCTGACAACTTTTCTATCCTTCCATGCCTTGGTTTCTTTTTGTTATTTCTCGATGTTTTCGGCAGCTTTGAGGATCGTTAGCTCGATCATATCTTTCTCTACCTTCATGTCAACTTCTTCTATTTCTTTTTCCTTCTTCACTCTCATGCTCTCATTCTTGATTTCTTCTGGCGTCATTGCTTCAGTGCCAAACAATAGACGAAAAGGTGTGAAACCCGTTGCTCTTGACACTGTAGTGTTATGTGACTAGATCAATTTTGGCAATTCATCTGTCCACTTGCCTTTCTTTTGATCATACAAACATTTTTTGATTCCTGAAAATATCAGTCCATTTGCTCTTTCGACAGCCCCATTGGACTATGGATGATAAACTGAAGAGAACTTCACATGAGTGCATAGAGTTCAGCAGTATTCCTTGAAAGAGTAGCAGTCAAATTTCTTCCCATTATTGACTGTCAGCTCTCTTGGTACCCCGAATCTCCAGATTATGTTTTGCCAGAAGAATTTCTAGATTGTTGATGCTTTGATATTCGTCAATGCTTTTGCTTCCACCCACTTGGTGAAGTAGTCAACCGCTATTGCTGCGAACTTACAGTTTCCTTGAGCTATTGGCAATGGGCCAACTAGATCCATTCCCCACCTTTGCAAAGGCCATGATGGAGGAATTAGGTGAACCAACATGGATGGCAGGGTTTGCTGATTCGCTGCTTTTTGACATGATTCGCATTCTTGAATAGGTTTCTTTGCATCATTGTTTATAAAAGGCTAGTAAAATCCTTGCTTTATTTCTTTTCTTGCAAGAGCCCTTGTGCCTATGTGTGCACCATAGAATCCACTATGGATTTCCTTGAGAAGTTCTATACCTTTTTCGGAGGTTATGTATTTCAACCAAGGTTCGGTAACCCTGGACTTGTAGAGTTCTCCGTCGACCACAGCATAGCCCCTTTCCCATTGCTTTAATATTTTTTCCTCCAATTCGTCTTGTGGCTCATAGTGACCCCTCAATTATTCCATGATTTCGGCTCTCCAATCGTGAGTCTCCACAATGTTCACGATTTTTGGCTTTGGTTCTTTTATGGACGGTTCTTTAATGATTTCGTAGAACATGTCTGGAGGCATTGGATGATTTCTGGATGCTGCTTTCGCTAATTTGTCTGCTTCGTTATTGTCATCACTTGGTATGTGCTGGACTAAATAGTCTTTGACGTGCCTTTCCATCTCTCTGACCTTCTCAAGGTACTTCATCAAAACAGGGTTTCTTGCTTTGCTTTTTTCTCGATGTGTTCCTGAATGACTTTGGAATCTATCTTTATGACGAAGGTTTGTTGACCCAGAGCATTCATCTTTCTCAAGGCTAGCAGTAGAGCCTCATATTCACTTGTATTGCTCGTGGAATGGACATCATCTGCGCAATTGAGTTGAGCGGTGTATCTTATCACGATTCCTACTGGAGATGTTATGATTACTGATATTCCAACTCCTTTATCACACCAAGCCCCATCACAATGTATTACCCAAGGCATGACTATGTCTTCACTAGGATTATGTGTTGGCGATGTCCAGTCCACGACAAAATCTGCCAAGAATTGCGATTTGATTGCACTTCTTCTCTCGAAATCGACTGTATATTCTGAGAGTTCAGCAGCCCATTTGATGATTCGAGTTGATGCCTCTTTATTCGTGAAGAGGTCATTCAACGGTTGGTTCATAATAACCCTTATTCTATGACCCTCGAAGTAATGCCTCAGTTTTCTTACAGCCATCACGAAAACATACGCTATCTTCTCTAATTCTGAGTAGAAGAGTTTAGAGCCTGAAAGAGCATCAGAAGAAAAATATACGGGAATTTGTTTTAGCTTTCCTTCTTCTTCCTTCTCATGTACTAGAACAGTGCTTACTGTCGAATTTGAAGCAGACAAGTATAGCAGAAGTGGTGATTTCGGCTCTGGAGGGCATAACTTAGTCATGTTTGACAGGTAGTCTTTGAGTTTTTGGAAGGCTTGTTTCTGAGATTTGGACCACTGAAAGTTCTTGGAACTTTGGAGAACTTGGAAGAAAGGCAAGCTTCTCTCTGCAGCTCTGGGGATGAACCTGTTAAGGGCGACAACTCTTCCTGTCAACTTTTGCACGTCTTTCACCGAAATGGGATCTTGCATTTAAATTAGAGCCATGATTTTGTCAGGATTTTCTTCTATGCCTTTTTCGAAACAAGACATCCTAGAACTTTTCCCTTGTGAATGTTGAAGATGCACTTTTCAGGGTTCAGTTTGAGATTCGGTGCTCTGAGGTTCGTGAAAGTTTCTGCCAAATCGGTGATGTAGTCTTTCCTTTGAATGCTCTAGACTACTATATCGTCGACATATGCTAGGATATTTCTCCAAAGCGGGGATGAAGAACTATTGCTATCATTCTTGAGAAAGTGCATCCTGCATTTTCAGTCATTCTGGCATTCTAAAAAGCAAAAGGTTCCGAAAGGAGTTATGAAACTTTTTTTCCTCGTCTTCTTTTCATAACCTTATTTGATGATATCCCGAGAACATGTATAGGAGTGATAACATTTCACTATTTGTAGCATCGTCAACAACTTTGTCCACCCTTTCCAAGGCGATGTCATCCTTGCAAGCCTTATTCAGATCTGTGAAGTCTACGCACATTCTCCACTTTCCATTCTTCTTCTTGACTGGTACATATTGGCCAGCCATACAGGATACATGACTTCTCTGATCACCTTGGTGTCGTGAAGTCTCTACACCTTGGCTTCTACTACCTTTACTTTCTCTTCAGACATTTTCCTGAGTTTCTGCTTTTTCAGGGTTAATTTTTCGTCAGTCTCCAGAGCATGCTCGATGATATCTCTGTCAACACCTTGCAGGTCTTTGGCTAACCATGTGAAGACATCTTTATTTTTGTTCAAGAATTGCACAAGTTCTTTTTCTTCTTCAGGATAGAGATGAGCCCCTATCACAATTGCTTTGTCGGGCATGTCATCTAAGTACACTTTCTTGGTTTCAGCATCAGCAGCTACCTCGATTTATTCTTTGTCTCGCTTGGCCTCAATATAGGGTTCTCTCCTATCTTCGGTAGAGTTCAGCTGATGCACGTTGCTTTGGCCTGGTGTGAAGCCTTTCTCTATATTTCTGGCTTCTTGTGGATCACCGAAAACTGTGATAACCCCTTTGGGTGCTGGGATCTTCATGCATAAGAATTGCTGTCTTATGATTGCATTGAATTTGTTGATGAATCCTCTGCCGAAAATTGTGAGGTATGGGTGGTACATGTCGACTACGTCGAAGGTGAGGGTTTCGGTTTTGGCATTGTCAAGATCTCCGAAGGATACAGGTAGAGCTATCTTTCCCACTGGTTTGATTGGTTTTCCACCAATACCCAACAGTGGGTATTCTGGTGGTTCCAGCATGTGTTGACTCAAACTCATCTTCTCAACAATTTTCACGAATAAGACGTCCGCTGTACTTCCATATCTACCAGATTTTTTCCTATAACCCATCCAGCTATGTTCACCTCAATGACCATGGCATCATTGTGGTTCATTGACTTGAACTTGAAATCCTGTAAGGTGAAGGTTATTGGTTCTTTGGCCCACTCTGGTCGCGCTGTTGGACCATCATTGATGATTGTGTTCACAGGTCTAAGATAGTTGTTTCTATGCCTCTTGGTTTCACACTCCATGGCTGAGCCTCCGTTAATGGGCATGATAGTTCCGAAAGTGGGCAATGCTTTCCGGTTGTGAGTTCTTGAACTCGACTTTGGCCTTGATGAGTTATCGGGGGGTGGCCACAATATTTCTTGAATTGGTTGCGGCTGTTGAATGGTTTGAATTGCCTGAGGCTGAGGATAGAACTGCTGAGAAGGCTGCCAAGATGGCTGTGAATGTTGGAATTATTGCACTGTGGCTAGATTTTGTGGAGGACCCACGAATTGTGGTTGCCAGAAGTTTGAGTGAAATTGGTTTGGCATTGTGGAGGCGATGCTCATAATATGGTTTCCTCTTGCTAGATTCTGGCTATGTTCTTTTTGGTTTCTGGGCACGCTTCGGTGCTATGACCTCTTCCATGATATTGGCTGTAAAAGTATGAGTCTTTTGGGTCATGATTCTGAATTTTCGGGGGTCCTCTTCCACTTCCTCTTCCCCTAGATGCAAGACCTCCTCTTGTGCTCAGTCTATTGTCCTGATTGAACTGAGAGTTTTCCACGTTGTTGATGTTTCATGGGGTTTGAAAGTGAGGTCTCCATGTTGTTCATCGGTTGCCTTGCCTTTCTTCATTTCACTCAGCAACTCTTCTGCGATGATCTTCATCGGACATGATGTATTCTTCTAGTTCGTGAAAGAGTTCGTCAATGCTTTTAGGCTTGTTTCGGGTCAAATGTGAGGCTATCGGTCCTAGAGTCAGACCTTTGATCAGTGCTTGTATTGTTGTTTTGTCATCTGCTTCCGAAATCTAGGATCTCTGTTGCATGAATCTTATGAAATTCCGCAATGGCTCTCTATCTTTCTGCTTACAGTTGTACAGATCTGATGATTGAGCTGTTGCATCATGGAATATTTGGAATGCTTGAATGAACTTTGTCTTGAGATCAACGCAACTGCAGATTGAGTGTGGTTGTTGTAACATCTTGGAATTTTTCCCGGAATGTTAGCAATGCAAAAATGTGGATTTCAAAATTTCGATTTGAAATTGAGTGCATAATTAATAAGTAAGGCTGTCTTCTTTGAACCTTCCCTGAATTCCTAGATTTATTTTGAGCAAAATCATAAAATTTAGGAAATATAACTTGCTAGTGTGAGAACCTTGGAGTTTTATGGGATTTATTTTGCATCTTAATTGTGTGGGATTCAAACTTGAATTCTAATTCAAATACGAATCATAGTTTAAATAGGAGCTAGGTGTTTAGAAAATAGGAAAAACCTTCCCTGCACCTTGGGCCTCAACTCAGTTCGCCAAGTCCTCTAGACCACCCCGAAACCCTCCTCTGGTTCGCGCAAACCGCCAGCCCACCTATCCTTGCGGCCCAACACAGACAGCCGGCCCGGTTTTCCCCACCCTTCTTTTTCTCTCTCTGCCACGCGGGACCCGCCGGTCAGCCCCTTTCCCTGACTCTTTTCCCCTTCCTCACCTTATCCCGAGCACGAGCCGCGGGGGCGGGAGGACCCCATGGCCGACGCCAGCCATGGCCGCCCCTCCCTGCTGTGCTGGCGCGCCGGATGGCCTCCGCATGCCCCTGAATCGAATCCTCGCCGCCCGCTCTCGAGCCCCAAACCCTAGGCGCCGCCCCTACAAGTAGCCGCCCATCCTCCTCCCTGTACTGCGCCGCCGCCCCATGGGAGTCCTCCTTGTCCACCGCAAGAAGGAGAGGAAGTGGGGGAGAAGGAGAAGCTGGAGGAGTGGAAGAAGAAGGGGGGGATGGGGGAGGCCAGGGCCGCCGCCCGCGCCGGCCCTTGGCGCCCTGGCGGGGGGTGAGGCGCACCCCCGCAGGCGCCATGCCCATCCCTCCGCCTGCGTTCGGGGAAGAAAAAGAGAGCGAGGAGCCGGGGGAGAAGGAGCCGAAGGTCGCCCGTGGGAGCGCCGACGTCGCCGCGCCGCCGGACCCCATGTCGCCGGCGGCAGCTAGACCGCCGGGACGGGGGGGGGACACGCCGTGCCGGGAGCCGCTAAGGAAGGCCGGCCGTGGAGGATTCGGGGAGCAAAGACGTCTTCGCCGCCCGGCCGCACCGCCGCGCCGCCGACCGGTGCGGCCCGAAGGCCGTCGTCGCGCGCCGCCGGTCCACCGGCCCCGTCGAGCTCGCCGGCGAGGCCGGCTGAGGAGGAGTTCCCGTACGTGGCTGCTGCGAAGCCGGAGCGGCCCGAGCCAAGGACGCCGACGCCCAAGCTGGAGCCGTCCGTGGTCAAGTCGCCACCGTGGAGTAGGAGCCGGACCTGCTGGAGATGGCGTCGTGCTGCTCTGCTTCTCCTGCAGCAAGCCGAGCCCTCGGTCTTCTTCCTCTACTTCACCGCGCCTTCTTCGCCGCCGTGTCCAGGAACGCAAGGTGAGCCTCAACCCCTCTTCACCTTGTTGTAGACCCGGCCTTCGAGCCGAGGCTGGACCGAGCCTTGTGAGCTCGTTGTTTGAGTGTTGCCCGCTGCCCGCTCGCGCCACCGCGCAGACCTGCCGTCGCTTGAGAACCGGTCATCGAGCCGAGCCGGTCGTTTTGCAGGTGCCGCTGCCGTCGTCGCCGCGCGTGCTCCCTTGCCTTGCAATGGTGTCGTACCTTTGTTCCGACGAACGCACGCCGAGTTCCGGCTCGCCGTCGGCACCCACACACTGAGCACGCCACCGTCGAGCGAAGGCCCTGCCTTTCTTTGGCCTGGAGTTGTGTGAGCACAAACCCTTGTCGTGCACATGTTGTCGGCGTTGTGCCATCGCCACGGCTGTGCCGCCGACCTTTTACCCGCACACACCAACACCGGATCGAGGCCCTGTTCTTCCTAGCCGAACCTGTGCACGCGCACTCACGCACACGCGAGGTCGTTCGCCGGCGTATGTCCCCAACCAACGCCGCAGGGCCGTTCCTCGCCGTTTTCCTTTTCTCTGTTCCCTTGCCTAGTGCACGCCATCATATTCGTGTCGCTGCCATGGCCGCGCCGTCGGCGTTCGGCACGCACACAAACACATACAACCAAGGGGCCGAGCCCCCGCTTCACCTATCTGTGACCGTACTCGACATTCCGCCGTGCCGTCGCCGCGAACCCCAACGCACCGGCGCACGTGTGTCCGTCGAGCCATCGACCCCAAGGTCGAACCTTTCGGCCACTTCGACCTTGAACACCGCCTTGCCTAGATCTGCTCGTTGAGCTCTTGTCTCTGTGTCGTCGCCGTGCACGCGCCGTCGGTTTTGCGCCGCCCCCGTGGCCACGCCGCCGACGTTTGCTCAAGTGCGAACGTATACACCCGAAGGGTCGAACCCCTCTGCTCTCCCTGACCAACCGCGCACACCCGTAACCGTGCGCACACTCACGCCCGGTTTCTGCACGTATTCGTGTGATCCCCACCGGCACCGCACAAGAGTTTGTGTCGGTGAGCCCCATCTCGCAGCGCTCTGCCGCCGCCGCGAACCCCAACGCGTCGGCACACATTTGTTCCCCGAAGCCATCAGATGCGAGGTCGAACCATCTTGGCCGCCTTGATCCTCATCACCTCCCGACCTTAGCCTGGTCGCCGCTCTCCTTTCTTTGCGCCGTCACTGTGGCACGCTGCCGCAGTCGCGTTGTCGCCATGGTCATGCCGCCGCCGTTCCGGCCCACCGCCGTGGCCTGGACGCCGGTATGCGCAAGCGTTCGCCCTTGCCCTGTGCAACCACGCACGCACGTGCCTAGCTGCGCAACCATGTGTGCGCTTGCCTGGAGAGGTCAAGGCCAAACCTTTGGCTCCCCTTTCGCGCCAGACCTTGTCGGCACTCCGTCCCGCCACGGGACGCGGCTTTGCCGCCAAGGGAGATCCTTCCTCCCCGGGAGTGCGAGCGCCAACTCGGTCCCGTTCTTGCACAATTGCTCAGGCGCATGAGCGCGCCAACCCAGTCGTCGCCTTCCCCACCTCGAACGAAACCAAAGCATCCAGATCGCGACCACCTCGTCGCTCTACTTCACCTCGCCGCCGAGAACGTCCTTCCGCCTGGGCGCACGAGCGTCAGGCCAAGTCAGTGCTCGTGTTCGTCCACACGTACGCACGCAGGCGAACACCCCGGTGTGCCACCGTGGAGCTCACCTTTCTGTGCCCAGACCTCGTGTGAACTCAAACCCTCGCCGCCGACCTTCTCTTCGTCGCCAGGAAAGCCCCGTTCTTGACCGTGATCTTCTGTTCGCAAGACGGCGTCCCCGCCGTGTAGTGCGTTGTCTCTGTCAACCTTCGCCGCGTCGGGCCGCTCTCTTTCGCCGACGACGTTCTGCTCACGTACACCCGCACCCGCGGGAGTCGAGCCCTGCTCTTCCTGTCCAAATGGTGCACGCGCATGTTCACGCGCACGCACGCCCTCGCAAGCGAGCTGCCATGCCGCCGCGGACACCCCAGTCGCGACGTCGCGGAGCTCGAGCTGCACCGAGCCGTTTACCTTCGCACCGCCGTGCTCGTCCAGGAGCTTCGTCTCACAGACGCACGCCCGTGCATGAGCTCGACCAAGCTGTCGCCTTTGCTCTCCTTGCTCGAGTCCGGTGCACACGTTCACGCGTATGAGCCGAACCTGACCGTCGCTCAGCCTGTCGTGATCGGAACCCCGTCGTCAAGAGCATCCTTTCTACCGAGGCGCGCGGGCGCCGAACCAACTCGTGTACGCGTTCGCTCTCAGGCACGTGAGCGCATACAACCTCGTCGACGCCAACCACCCTAGCCTCGTCGTCGAAACCTTCTGCTTTGCACCGCGCGCCAAGCCGCTCTCCGTCACTGTCGTGCTGAGTTTCCGACCAAGGCAACCCTTTTCTTTGCCTAGATGAATCCCTAGGTGTACCAGAGCCGCGTCGAGTTGCGTGAGGTCGAGTCACCGACCAACCCCGCCGCCGACGAGCCCCTTTCCGCCCGTCGCTCCTCTGGGACTTACCATCGAGCACCTGGCGCCCACGCCAGAGCCCCGTAGGGGATAGTTGCACACACGCGCCCACACGTCTTCGTTACCGTAGTGGATTCTGTCAGCTCTAGTGCAGTCGACCAACCACAAAAGCACCACACCTTCAGCCATGTGGGCAGCCACTTGTGCATGGGTCAGCTTATAGCTACCTATGTGGCAGCCATGTGAGCTCGAAGAGCTAGCTTGCAGCCAGCCTGTAGATAGCTTAGAGCCCTTTTGAGCCTGCCAGTAGTTAGCTTATAGTTAAGTGTATTGTGTATGCATATTTTAGTTTCAGAAATCTATTTTATCTTTGGAAAATCCTAGAAAACTCATTTCAACTCCGAAAATGTGAAACCTTTTCCAAAGCTCTTCTAAAAGTATAAACTTCGTGTTAGGCTAGTGTTCGCTCTCTTTTGGCTCTTAATTGTTGTTCATTTGGAGTTAATTGCAATAGGACCCACCTTTATTTTGATTACGTGTTAATAGGAGTAGTTGGAGCCGGGGAGCTGAGCTCGGAGATCGACTACACCTACGACTACGCCACCGACGACTACTCGCACGCAGGTGTTCACGCCCGACCGATTCTGAAATACCTATTAGGCATTGCTATGTAGAATGCTAGTGCTTTACTTTAAATGCATGATGATGAACCTTGCACTGCCTACTTTTATTATCCTGTCCTTGATTGTCCTACTACTATATATGTGTATATAAGCGTGTATATACGCTGAGCTTCGCGATGCATGTGTTTGGGATGGGAATAGTGGTTCTTGGCGTGAGTGGGGTAAAACCCGGCGAGAGAAGGCGTTTTGGGTATTTTGGCGGGGGTGAGCTCGAAACAACCGATCTGGGATCGGGGATAGGAATGCACTCCTCAGTGTATCCCTACTTTGACGGTTTTTGGAGCCTAGGTGTTGGGGTTTTACTTGCGGATGGAGGACATGAGCTTGCCCCGGTCTGAAAGCGAGTGGATCAACCTTGTCGATAGGACTTTCGTACACACCACCTCACCGAGAGTGGGGATAGGGCCGAGTTGAGCTCGTCAAGTGCGGAACCATACCTGCTTAGGAAGGATAGAGGGTATCTGTGGGGGAGCGGTGGAGGTGAGACCACCCTCTCGGTAGCGTCTCCCGTGTGGCCACACGGGAGCATTTCACGCTCCGGTGCGATTCCTTCGAGGGGGGATTCGTTTTGAGGGCCGGATGCGGGATGGGACCGAAACTACCGAGAGTTCGCACGGTAGGATGGGCTCGGTTGGCGATCACCGTCGGGTACCATCCCGAGTTGGGTACGAGTGTACACGCTGCGCAGTTTCGATCTATACGTATAGCCGCGTCCTCGGTCATGGACAAACCTTGAAGACATGCTTGATCCTCATGTTTTGGGATTTCTACCTCCCCCTGTAGTTGAGAGTGTGGTGAGCCGTGGTTGCAGTCGGTTAGAGGAGAGTGGCTCCCTCTACCTCGTCGATCCGAATGCAATCATTGAGGTGCGAGGAGAGGAAGTTCTCGCATCGACCCTAGATGGAGATAGGTTGTGGAGACGGGGCCCTGGGGTACCAGGTGGTTCCGAATCGTGTCCGAGAGATTGGTTTGGGACCTATATGGAGATGATTTCGTTTATGCTTTGCTGCCGCCGCATAGGAAATGCGAGCTTCTACCTTGCCTCTTTTCTTACCCTTTAGAAGATAGGCCACTTAAAGCCGCATACGATCGGTGACGTGAACCTATCCCACTCCTTGGGGATAGACTTTGAGTGTGCGAGGTTACGAGTTCGACGACAAGACCGGTGGATGGTACGAGCGAGGGATGCGTCGCTTCGCTCAAGGATGCCTGTGGGCTTGAAGATCGAAGATGGAGACCCATCCGAGATGCTAGCTACCGCCGCGTAGAATTTTACTCCGATTCGGCCTTGAGGCTTGTAATTCGTACTCCATTCTGGATATGTAATAAATTATGTACTAATATTTGTGTGATGCGATGTACGGTTGTGATTTACCTGCTGTGATGAGATCTGTACGCGATAGCTACTGATCCCGGGACTATCGCAAAGGTACAGGGACTCGGGTTTTCCTCACCGAAAATCCGGGGTCGTTTCAGGTGGTATCAGAGCCGTACTTGACCGTAGCACGTATCCCTAGAAATGGCCGATAGTAAATAAGGATTCTATACGTTCCCTTCCTTTATACAAACCCCTTGAATTATTTTATAAAAGCTTTCCCCCTTTTGAAAAGCTTCTCTCTTACCTACGAGCTTCAATTTTTCTCGCGAGGACACGACCCTTGGTCGAGAACTTGTCCTAAACACGAAAAAGTGGAGCAGTGTTGAAACACCATACTAGGCACAACCCCCTCGGAGATCTTTTAACGATAAACTAGATCGTTGATGTGCTCACGACCTCGGAGGCCTGAGTCACCCTCGAGGAAGCTTATATGTGTATCTATCATGTTTGCTGAGTGTTTGGCTCTTAATGGAGTTAATTGTGTTTTAATGCATCTTCTCATTGAGTGATAGGATATAATTAGTGATATTTTCATGGTTGTTTCTGACTCATTGGTTGGTGAGTGACGTTGTCTAGAGTTTTGCTTCCCCGGTCGTGTTTTCCAAAAGGATATTGATCTGAAGGTCGGGTCGCCTGCTGGCACGCTTTGAAGAAGCTACCAAGGAAGGGGAAGTTCCACAGGGTCGTGGGCGTTGAGGACCATGTGTGGTTCGAGGACCGGTGGATGGTCGCTTCCTTGTGTGATGAGTGATTGACAACGTTGTGTGGACTGATTCTTGGCTAAGTATTGCAGGGTGCAGGTTGTGGCTTGACTCGTGTTGGTGCGGTGTGAAGAACAAGCGCGAAAGGTCGTCGCCGGTGAGGCCTCCGGGTGTGGAGAAGACAAGTAGGCTTCGTTCGAGGGGACCCGGTGGCCGGGGCGGGGGTCAAGTGCGGGCCGCATGGTGGCATGAACAGCAAGATGAAGTCGTGGACGGTTTCTTGGTTGAGCCTCAAAACCAAGGTCGAGCCGGGACTACGTGGGAGCCAAGTCATGAGTGGAGATTGGCGGAGGCTACACCGAGTTCGCGGGGTTTCCGGTGGTTCACCGTAAAACCACTAGGTTCCTTGGTTGATCCACAAAGCCAAGACCGGAGAACCGAAGACGGAGGTGCAGGCGGCACGGTCCGACCGAGGTGGGTCCGACCGGCTCGACCGGTGGGGACCGGTCCTCGGCGGTGAGGAGCACCGGCTCGGCCGTGTGCGACGACGCGGTCCGGAATCTTCGAAGCGGAGGACACGCGTCGGGATCACATGGCTTGCGTCGAGGCTACGCAGGTGCGGTCGCGGCATCCGTCCGATGGTGAAGACATCAAGAATTCCAAATCCGCCCTTGAGGGGCTTGTATCCCTAGTTAGTAGAGAGGGGCATTTTAGACATTCGGTGTCGCCTATATAACCCAAGAGGTGAGAGGATGGCAGCCAACTCTTGGAACCCTAGCTCATTTGTTTTCCTATTTTCCACCTATTTTCTCTAGGTTTTCCTTAGGACTAGCAAGAGAGCTTCACGGAGAGATCTTGTAGAGAGGGATGGATGATCGGGCGGCTTGCTAGACCTTTTACGAACCTTTGTTTCATGTATAGATGATTCGGCGTTGTTCCTCAAGGTTTGGATGTGTTTTTCCCGTTGTTGGTGGTGATTTTCGAGCCCTCTCTCATGATTTCTTTGGGTTGTAGTTTTCGAGGGCTTTTCTCTTGGGGATTTGATGGGGAATGGGAACCCTTCGTGGTTCTTTGGGCCGTGATTCCCCTCCCAAATCCGTGAGAAAAGGTGCTCGATTTTGGGGTTTCTTGAGTTCTTGGGCCGAAGTGCTTTCGGCGGATTTTCGATTCCTCCTTTTTGGACGAGATTTGGTGGGATTAAAAACTTGACTATGGACTCCTCATGAGGTGTTCCCGATATCCCCAAAGTCTTGTTCAAGTCCGTGGAGCGATTCGGGAGATCGAGATTTGGATTTGGGGGAGTTGACCCAGGGTCTTGTTCATCCCGAGTCGCCGTGCCACACCGGTCGACCGGTGTTCTTGACCGGTCCGACCGGGTGCAAGCCCTTGTGGGATTTTTGCTCGGGTGAACATCTTGGTGTGTTCGTTGTTGTCCCGTGGTGCCGCTTGTTTCGAGTTTGGGTCCGTTTGGTGGTCGGTTGGCTGTTTGGTGTCTTGGGGGCTTTCGAGGCCGCCACCCCCGGTCCGACCGGTGTGTCTCCCCGGCCCGTCGGTGTAGAGCCACTTAGTGGAAGTTGCTCGTGTTCACCTGCAGGGACAGGTCGGACGGTGGTGCTCACGGTCCGACCGGTGTGGGTCCGTAGACTCGAGGTTTGGTTTTTCCGCTGCGTTTCTCGGGTCGGAAGGTTGCGTGTTGGTTCCTAGGTCCGAGTGGCACTTCGGTGGCTACGTGGGCTTGACCAACCTTGGTAGTGAGTCGGAGACGTGTGTTGGAAGCCGCGTTCGTCTTGTTGGAGTTTTCATCTCCTTCGAGAAGAATTTTTATCGGCTCCCATTCACTCCCCCCCTCTCCGGTTCGCCGTATCGGTCCTTCAAGTGGTATCAGAGCCGGTTCGGGTCTTTGTTGACTCTAACCCAGTCTAAGATCCAAGGATGGCGTACCCAGGAACGGGGTTCGGGTCCTCCACACTTCGATGGCAAGAACTACCAGATGTGGAGCAAGCGGATGGGTGCGTTCCTCCGCGGAAAGGGTCAGACTCTTTGGGATGTCACGGTGGACACAAAGGCTATGTCCGACCGATGGATTTCCTTGCTCCGGGGGTCGAGGGACGATTCGACGCCAACAATAAGGCGGTCGACTACTTGTTTCGTGCTTTGTGTCAGCCTGAGTTCGATCGGGTGCACACCGAGCACTTGGCTTGTAGGATTTGGGCGGTGTTGAAGGAGGCTCATGTTGGGAACGCCCGTGTTCGAGCACGGTTGTATGCGACCTACCGGAGAGAGTACGAGAACTTCACTCATCTCCCGGTGAGTCCATTGATGCCTTGTTTCAGAGGTTCACGGTGGTGGTGAACAACATGAGGGCCAATGTGGACGTGCTCCCGTACGATGATCATGATAGAGCGGTCAAGCTCTTACACTCGTTGGATCGTACGATATGGGGCGGAAAGTTCGAGGCCATAGTCGAGTCGGAGCGGTATGATACTCGACGGTGAACGAGCCGTTCTCGAAGCTCAAGTCGGCCGAGGTGGATAGGGGCATGATCGCCAAGCTCGAGGGACCGACCGATTCCCCATAGTCTTGCCCTCGTTGGTGGTTCCAAAGGAAAGACTAACTCTAACCCATCCACCGGGATGTTCTCGTTTTCCTCTTTGATGTCTATGCCGGATGAGGAGTTTGATGACCTTGGAGAGGACGGCCGGCGCCGTTGACGAGGCGGTTCGAGAGGCCGCACGAGAACCGCGTGAACATGAGGAGGAACACGAGGACTTGCTTCCAGTGCGGCAAGCCGGGACACTTCGTCGCCGACTGCCCGGAGAAGGCCGAGAACAAGGACAACTACAAGCACAAGCCGAGGAAGAACGATGACAAGTACCGTTCGAGGCGCGACCACAAGAGCAAGCACAAGAACAAGTACAAGGACGAGCGACGATCGAGGAGGAAGGAGGGCCGAGGCAAGGCCCGAGCGATGGTTGGAGCGAGCGACGTCGACTCCAGTTCCGCGTACTCCACCTCGAGCTCGAGCGCGGCGGCGACGACGAGGGAGATCGCCGCAAGAACAAGAGGTCGTCCAAGAACCCGAGCGGGGCCGAGGCCGCTTCGCGAGAGACGGCTTCTGCACCATGGCGTTGAGCTCCGGCAGCAAGAAGAGCACACAGAGCGACTCGGACTCTGAGTCCGACGACGAGGTGCGTGATGAGCTTCCCTTCTTGCGCCGGGAGAATGAGAGGCTTGGCTCTTTGCTTGATAACCGTGATGACATGCTTAGAGAGGCCAAGAAAATGAGGAAAGAGCTTAGGGCTTCACTCGAGGATGCTAGGACTAGAGTGGGCCGAGCTAGAGACACGGGTGCTTGATAGCAAGCTTGAGATTGATTCGCTTAAGGCTAGCCCCGTTGTTTCGATGAGAATGATTGTGCCGATTGCTCTATTTTCCTTGCCGATCTTGCTTTGTTCAAGGAGAAGCATGCCTCCAAGTGTGAGGAACTAGATGTGCTTAGGGTTGAAGTGGCCGAGCTTAAGTCTAGACCTCGCTTTGCTAGGTGCTTGCACTTCTTGCCCCGTTTTGCATGCTAAGATTGATGAGATGCATGCTTACACTAGTTCGCTCGAGGCTAAATTGAAGGAACCCATGCCTACATCTTGCTCTACCCGTGAAATGCATGCATTGAAAAATTTGGAGCTTGCACATTATGTTGATCGTTTGCAGGATGAGAATGATGATTTGAGGAAGTTGATGGGTTGGTTGTCCGGTCACGAGCCTCAGTTGAGGATGATGATCGAGGCTTTTAAGAGGCAAGATGGTGAGGGGCTTGGGGCAAACAAGGTTGGTGAGGGAAGTGGAGAGAATATCCGGAGCCACCAAAAACCCACCACAAGAATGATTTCCCACCAAAACCTAACCATCTAAGGAACCGACTAGACACAACCCCGGCTCCACCCGTGTTTCCTACACCCACAAATGACCTACAAAAGCCTATCAAGTTTGTGAGCACTTCGGGGAAAGTGTTCTTTGGGAAGGAGAGTGAGAAGGCTAGTGGTGAGAAACCGGTGGAGGGTTTGAGTGGAGAGAAACCAAGTGAGCACCACATCCCAAGCCAAAGCCTAAGCTTGTGAGGTTCCATTGTGGCTATTGTGGGAGAGATGGCCATAAGGAGGAGTTTTGCTTCAAGAGGAAGCGTGAGGAGAGAATGGAGAAGGAGTGGGCTAACAAGGACAAGTACCACCCTTCCGATGGTGTACTTGAGCCTCGTATGCAGATGCCCAGGGGCAAGGCGATTGTGAGGACAGTTCGGGCTTGGGGAGAGAAGAAGGCTGCAGGTGGTGCTGCTGCCCAGGCCACACCGGTCAGACCGGTGTGGGGCACCGGCAGACCGGTGCAGGCCTGGACAGACAGCTGTTCGGGTTTCGAGCTCGTACAGGTGCGAGGGTTGTTTCTGGTGGTCGTGGTTCTGGTGGTTGGGCTGGAAAGAGTGCAGGTGGTCAGTTTGCTAGGCGTTCTCCTCCTCGTGCTCAATACGGGGATTGGAGGAGTCGTGGCGTGGAATTGGAGAGGAAGGACGTTCCACGGGCTTTCTTGCGTGGATTTGGTCCTCCTCCAGGCAGAGAGGGGTGGTTCCCTCAGGGTGGTTACCGTGGTGGTGTTCGTGGAGGTAGTTTTGGTAGGAGAGATGCTTTGGTTGGCGCTAACCCCACTTTCGAGCAAATGGCTCGCAGCCTCGGTTTTCCTCTTTTGGTACTAACCCCGAGCTGTCGAGTCGTTTGTTCGCTCACGTGCCTATTTTTGATTTTCGGGTGGGAGACTTGAAGAACATCCGGTTGATTGACTCCGCTTGTTCGAAGCATATGACCGGAGACGGGGGGTGGTTCTCAAGTCTCGTCCCGGTGGTGACGAAGAGGTACATCACTTTTGGGGACAATGGGCGTGGGCGTGTGCTTTCGAAGGTGAGATAAAAGTGAGTGACAAGATCACTCGAGGCGTGTTGCTCTTGTTCAATCGCTCGGGGTACAATTTGCTTTTTGTGTCTCAGTTGTTGGATGAGGGTTTTGAGGTGTTGTTTCGGCCTGGTGGTTCTCGGATTGTGGACTCTCGAGGAGACCTTGTTTGTATGGTCGTTCCCGAGGGTCAGGTGTTTCGTGCTGATTTTTCTCAGTCTTCGGGTGTTGAGCGTTGTTTCTTGGCTGGTTCTTCGAGTGAGTTGTGGAAGTGGCATAGGAAGTTGGGTCACTTGAGCTTTGATCTTTTGTCTCGCTTAAGTAAACTCAATTTGGTCCGAGGATTGCCACGGTTGAAGCTTGAGAAAGAGTTGGTTTGTGCTCCGTGTAGGCATGCCAAGATGGTGGCCTCTTCTCACCCGCCTCTCACCGATGTGATGACTGAGCGTCCATGCGAGCTGCTCCATATGGACCTTGTTGGCCCAGCTCGTGTGCGATCCGGCGGGTGGGAAGTGGTATGTCCTTGTTGTGGTGGACGACTATTCTCGGTATGCGTGGGTGTTCTTTCTCGAGGAGAAGGGGGAGACGTTTGGTTTTGTTCGAGATCTAGTCTTGAGGTTGAGGAACGAGAGGCACGGAGATGCCATACGAGCTATCCATAGTGATAATGGCTCGGAATTCAGGAACTCTCGTTTTGAAACCTTTTGTCATGACTTGGGTCTTGAGCACCAGTTTTCGAGTCCGTATACGCCTCCCCAGAATGGTGTTGTGGAAAGGAAGAACAGGACCTTGTGCGAGATGGCTCGGACGATGCTTGATGAGCATAGGACTCCGAGGAGGTATTGGGCTGAGGCGGTGAATACCGCATGCTATGTGTCGAACGGGATATACCTCGAGTGCACAAGAAGAAGACATGCTATGAGTTGATGCATGGTCGCACACCCAAGGTGAGTCACTTCCATGTCTTTGGTTGCAAGTGTTTCATTCGAAGAAAGGCGGGGAAGTTGGATAAGTTTGAGGCTAGGTCTCGTCGATGGCATTTTCTTTGGTTATGCATCTCATTCTAGAGCATATCGTGTGCTCAATCTTGAAACTAACCAAATCGTGGAGACTTGCGAGGTAACCTTCGACGAGACAGAGCCACGTAGTCAGCTTGTCTTTGAGTGTGTAGGTGATGATGAGCTTGGCGAGGAGATCTTTCAGGAGGAGGAGCATGAACATGGTGATGATGAAGATGGCGGTGTGGTGCCTCCGACTGAACATGTACCCACTACTTCGACTACGATGATGGATGGACCCTCCGCTACACCTACGACGACAAATCAAGAACGAGGAGAAGGCGATGTTGAGGGGGAGGTAGCTTCGAGGCGAGAACCTCCCCGGCGAGTTCGGGTGGATCACCCAAGCTTCGAGGATCATCGGCGACATGAATGAACGCACTACACGGTCGAGGGTTCGAAACAATTCCCACTTTGCTCATGCCGCATTTGTTGCTTCTTTCGAGCCCAAAGACATTGGACACGCACTATCCGATCACAATTGGGTTAACTCGATGCATGAGGAGTTGGAGAACTTTGAGAGGAATCGGAGTGTGGGAGTTGGTTGACCCCTCCCCGGGGTGTAAGCCGATTGGTACAAAGTGGGTGTGGAAAAACAAAGAGGGAGAGAAGGGTGAGGTTGTGAGGAACAAGTCGAGACTTGTTGCTCGGGGGTTCGCCGAAGGAGGGGATCGACTACGAGGAGACCTTTGCTCCCGTAGCCCGTTTGGAGGCGATTAGGATCCTTCTAGCCTTTTTCGTGGCTAAAGGGTTCAAGTTGCACCAAATGGATGTGAAGAGTGCTTTCCGAATGGAGTGTTGGAGGAAGAAGTATATGTGAGACGACCTCGGGGTTTGAGAGTGAGAAGTACCCCCCCGGGTGTACAAGTTGAGGAAGGCGTCGTATGGGTTGAAGCGGCGCCTAGAGCTTGGTATGGCGGGTTGAGGGGGTTCTTGTTTGAGAGAGGTTTTGAGATGGGGAAGGTCGATCGACCTTGTTTTTGCGAGAGGCGGGGCGAGAGATATCCCGATTGTGCGGGTGTACGTGGATGATATTGTCTTTGGTGGCTCGTCTAACTCTCTTGTTGCGAGGTTTGCAGATGATATGAGCAGGGAGTTTGAGATGAGCATGATGGGTGAGTTGCAGTTCTTCCTCGGGCTACAAATCAAGCAATCAAAGGAAGGAACATTTGTGCACCAGGCTAAGTACACCAAGGACATTGTGAGGAAGTTCAAGATGGAGGACTCCAAGGCTATGACGACGCCGATGAGTACGACTACAGCTCTTGATGCGGACGAGGACGGTGAACACGTGGATCAGAAGGAGTACCGGAGCATGATCGGGTCACTCCTCTACTTGACGGCGACGAGGCCGGACATACAGTTCTCAGTGTGTCTGTGCGCTCGTTTTCAAGCGTCTCCGAGGACTTCGCATCGGCAAGCGGTGAAAAGAATTTTCAGGTACTTGCGTCACACTCCCGACTTCGGCCTTTGGTACTCCGCGTCCTCTTCTTTGGCGCTTCATGGTTTTTTAGACGCGGATTTTGCCGGGTGTCGGTTGGATAGGAAGTCCACTTCTGGGACTTGCCAGTTTTTGGGTTCTTCGTTGGTGTCTTGGTCTTCCCGTAAGCAGTCGAGTGTTGCTCAATCCACGACCGAAGCCGAGTACGTTGCTGCTGCTAGTTGTTGCTCTCAGCTCCTTTGGATCACCTACACCATGAGTGACTTTGGTGAGGAGTATACCCATGTCCCACTTCAATGTGATAGCACCAGTGCCATAAGTGTTGCAAAGAACCCAGTGCTCCATTCTAAAACCAAGCACATAGAAGTGAGGTATCATTTCCTGAGAGACAACGTAGAGAAAGGGAAGATAGCATTGATCCATGTACCCACACATGACCAACTAGCCGATATTTTCACCAAACCCCTAGATCAAGCAACTTTCACTCGTTTGCGGGGGGAACTTGGTGTGTGTTTGATTTCTTGAGTTGGGTGTGTGGGAGCTTTCTTTTGCCGGTGGTGTCGAGCCCGTTTTGCCTCCCCTCGAGGAGCCGGTTTGTAGCATATGTATAGCTTTCCTTTGTGCTTTTCTTGCATTTTGGCATGGCATATGTAACATGATGTATAGGCATCCTTGTATCTTAGATTGCATGCATTTTGTATCATATGCATTGGTTAGGAAAAGCTTCTCTCATATACATTGTTCACCATGGAATGAGATATATGTCTTTGTGAGCTTGTTTGGTATGATATGGTTAGTTTGGCTTAGCTCTTGATGATCTTGATGAATAATCCATGGTTGATAGCTATGCTTTTGAAAAATGTCACATGTATGCTCTCTCATGTGTAAATGCCTTTACATGCTCTTGACATGTTTTTGTGGCTTTGCTATGCTTAATTTGTGGTTGGATAGCTAGTTTATTGATCATATGGGGCCAAAGGCTCATTTGCCATCATGAATGTTTAGCCCTCTAGATTTATCTTGTGGAGGAGCATAAGTTCCTTTTTGTCACAAAGACATTTCATGTACCATTTACAAATCTGAAAATGAAATGAAAAATGCTTGGAAAATATGCTCCCATGTCATATGTCTTTGAATTTAATTCGCTTTGGGTGCTAAACCGTTGCATGATGCCTACCAATGAGAAGTCTCATACATAGAAGTAGGCACATGGCTCGGTGGCTTTGACATGACATGAGGTGCTTGTGGGTGTTTGTGATGGTCTTATGGTTAGAATAGCTGTCCAAGCATGAAGTTTGTGTGGCTTTGCCATTTTGATATGCTTTGATCATGTTTAGGACTTTGCTCATGAGAGGCAAGTTTTTCGCAAAATTGCCAAAATCCTTGTTAAGCTTCGTCCAATGGTTGTGAAACTTGGTGATCATGTAGTTGAGATCGATACGAAGCCGTAGAATACCTAACTTGCTCATTTGGACATGTGTATCATTCTTTGTTGAATTTTGTCTATTTGAGAAGCTCTAGGTTGCATTTTTTTTGCATTTTTGGCTTGATTCATGCATTGTCAACAAGGGGGAGAAGTTTGAGCTTGAAATGGCTTGTTGGACGCGTTTGGAAGGTTTTCAGGTGGTTTCGAGCCATTTCTGGGCTCTGTTGTACACCGGTCTGACCGGTGATGAGCACCGGTCTGACCGGTGTGAGTGCTGGTCCTGTACATATGTTGGGCACCGGTCTGACCGGTGGTGATGACCGGTCTGACCGGTGTGAGCTGAAGTTGCTGCAGCTGCCCTGTTTCATGTGGTTTCTTGCATGCATTCGTCCAGGGGGAGGTGCATTGGTTCAGGGGGAGCTTGCATGTGTGCGGGGGGGAGCTCTTTGTGAGTTTTCGAGCTTTGTTTCGGTGGTTTGTGCTCTTTGCTTGAGCTTTGCTTTGTCTCGGATGTGTCGAGCCGTTGCCCTTGCCTAAGGGGTCCGAGACTTGTTTCCTTCAAGTGATCTTGCTCTTTGCCTTTGTTTGGCTTTCGATCGCTTGTTGGAGTTTCTTTTTGTTCGTTTCTTTTCTTTTTATTTTCTCTCTTGTTACTTTCGTATGGGTGTTGTCAATGCACTCATCAAGGGGGAGATTGAGGACCATGTGTGGTTCGAGGACCGGTGGATGGTCGCTTCCTTGTGTGATGAGTGATTGACAACGTTGTGTGGACTGATTCTTGGCTAAGTATTGCGGGTGCGAGGTTGTGGCTTGACTCGTGTTGGTGCGGGTGAAGAACAAGCGCGAAAGGTCGTCGCCGGTGAGGCCTCCGGGGTGTGGAGAAGACAAGTAGGCTTCGTTCGAGGGACCCGGTGGCCGGCGGGGGTCAAGTGCGGGCCGCATGGTGGCATGAACAACAAGATGAAGTCGTGGACGGTTTCTTGGTTGAGCCTCAAAACCAAGGTCGAGCCGGGACTACGTGGGAGCCAAGTCATGAGTGGAGATTGGCGGAGGCTACACCGAGTTCGCGGGGTTTCCGGTGGTTCACCGAAAACCACCGGGTTCCTTGGTTGATCCACAAAGCCAAGACCGGAGAACCGAAGACGGAGGTGCAGGCAGCACCAGCACCGGCCCGACCGGTGGGTCCGACCGGTCCGGCGACCGGTGGGGACCGGTCGACCGGTGAGGAGCACCGGTCGGCCCGTGTGCGACGACGCGTCCGAATCTTCGAAGCGGAGGACACGCGTCGGGATCACATGGCTTGCGTCGAGGCTACGCGAGGGTGCGGTCGCCGGGCATCCGTCCGATGGTGAAGACATCAAGAATTCCAAATCCGCCCTTGAGGGGCTTGTATCCCTAGTTAGTAGAGAGGGGCATTTTAGACATTCGGTTGCCGCCTATATAACCCAAGAGGTGAGAGGATGGCAGCCAACTCTTGGAACCCTAGCTCATTTGTTTTCCTATTTTCCACCTATTTTCTCTAGGTTTTCCTTAGGACTAGCAAGAGAGCTTCACGGAGAGATCTTGTAGAGAGGGATGGATGATCGGGCGGCTTGCTAGACCTTGTACGAACCTTTGTTTCATGTATAGATGATTCGGCGTTGTTCCTCAAGGTTTGGATGTGTTTTTCCCCGGTTGTTCTTGGTGGTGATTTTCGGAGCCCTCTCTCGGTGATTTCTTTGGGTTGTTTTCGAGGCTTTTCTCTTGGGGATTTGATGGGGGAAATTTGTGGGAACCCTTCGTGGTTCTTTGGGCTGTGATTCTTCTCCCAAATCCGTGAGAAAAGGTGCTCGATTTTGGGGTTTCTTGAGTTCTTGGGTTGGAAGTGCTTTCGGCGGGATTTCTTCGATTCCTCCTTTTTGGACGAGATTTGGTGGGATTAAAACTTGACTATGGACTCCTCATGAGGTGTTCCTGATATCCCCAAAGTCTTGTTCAAGTCCGTGGAGCGATTCGGGAGATCGAGATTTGGATTTGGGGGAGTTGACCGCGGTGTCGTTGTTCATCCCGAGCGCCTGTGCCACACCGGTCTGACCGGTGTTCTTGACCGGTCTGACCGGTGCAAGCCCTTGTGGGATTTTGCTCGGGTGAACATCTTGGTGTGTTCGTTGTTGTCCCGTGGTGCTGCTGTTTTGAGTTTGGGTCCGTTTGGTGGTCGGTTGGCCTGTTTGGTGTCTTGGGGGCTTTCAGGCTGCCACCGGTCTGACCGGTGTGTCTCACCGGTCTGACCGGTGTAGAGCCACTTAGTGGAAGTTGCTCGGGTTCACCTGCGGGGACGGTCCGGCCGGTGGTGCTCACCGTCCGACCGGTGTGGGTCTCGTAGACTCGAGGTTTGGTTTTTTCCGCTGCGTTTCTCGGGTCGGAAGGTTGCGTGTTGGTTCCTAGGTCCAGTGGCACTTCAGTGGCTACGTGGGCTTGACCAACCTTGGTAGTGAGTCGGAGACGTGTGTTGGAAGCCGCGTTCGTCTTGTTGGAGTTTTCATCTCCTTCGAGAAGAATTTTTATCGGCTCCCATTCACTCCCCCCTCTCTGGTTCGCCGTATCGGTCCTTCAGGCGTGCCGCCGCCACCGCCACCCGAGGACCCTGAAGTTGATGACGAAGAGAAGGAAGCTGAGCCCGAATCGGAGCGATACCAGCCTGAGCCGGAGCAGCTGCCACCGCCACCACCCGAATTGGTGGACGTGATGGCCACTGCGGACTCCCGCTGATGCAGAGGATGGCGGAAACCATGGAGCATCGAAGCAATGGTGGGAACCGCAATGCCCTGCCAGGGGTGGATCTCACAAAGAAATTGAGGGCTTCATTCGCTTGAAGGCCCCCACCATCGGCTACTCGGGCAAGCCGCTCGATGCCGACGACGGGATGAGGGTAATCGAGACCAAGCTCGACCTCACTGTCTACACTGGCGAGGAGTGTGTCGCCATCGCCGCGCACCAGCTGAATGGTTCAGCCAAGTCTTGGTGGGACAAATACGCCGCTAGCCACCCGAACCCAGTTTTCATCACTTGGCTGGAGTTCTGCAAGGCGTTCGCAAGCGCACCGCCGCCCCGGCGGCGCGATGGTCCAAACGACTCAAGAGTTCTGCACCATGACACAGGGTGCGATGAGAGTGGAGGAGTACGAGCGCCACTTCATGAAAATGATGCGCTACGCTCCCGAGGACACCAACCTCGAACAGAAGAAGCAGTTCTGGTTCCTGAGAGGTCTTCACCGCGGCCTTCGCTAAGGACTGAAGGCAGGTGAGCACAACTCTCTACACCGCCTCGTGACCCGCGCCATCACGCTCAAGGACGAGAGAAGGAGTCATGAAGACCGCAAGAAGAACAGGAAGAGGATAGGAGATCAGGACCACATCGACTGATCGATCCAGGGGTCGAGAGATGGGTCAAGCAGCATGAAGAGAGGGAATTTCCGCTCAGGGATTAACCAGCATGGAAGCAACTTCGGAGGAGGCAACAACTGCTACTCGGGGGGAGGGAGTTTCGACTACCAACCGCAGAATGGAGGATATAATCGCCCGTAGCCGAGCACTCCAAGACCCAACATCAGAGAGTTCACCCCGACTTGCTTCGCCTGTGGCAAGCTTGGGCACATGTCCTCCCAGTGCTCCGACAAGAAGACCGCAGCTACGCCGCCAGAGCGCCGATCCCAGGAGGAGGACATCCTCAGTCTGCAAGCCGTGGAAGGTTTACCCATATAAAGAAAGGAAAAGCTACCAACGCTTCTACCACCGCGATCGGAGAATTTTAAGTTGGATTGCATCGGCTCTAACTCTTTTGATGCTGGAGCAACTCGTTTCTTCTATTTTCTCATCCCTTCAAAAATCGGGAGTCAGCTCTTAATCTCGGGGATGAGATTCTTGTGAGTGGGGGAGTCCTATAACATCCTGGAATTTTTCCCGGAATGTTAGCAATGCAAAAATGTGGATTTCAAAATTTCGATTTGAAATTGAGTGCATAATTAATAAGTAAGGCTGTCTTCTTTGAACCTTCCTTGAATTCCTAGATTTATTTTGAGCAAAATCATAAAATTTAGGAAATATAACTTGCTAGTGTGAGAACCTTGGAGTTTTATGGGATTTATTTTGCATCTTAATTGTGTGGGATTCAAACTTGAATTCTAATTCAAATACGAATCATAGTTTAAATAGGAGCTAGGTGTTTAGAAAATAGGAAAAACCTTCCCTGCACCTTGGGCCTCAACTCAGTTCGCCAAGTCCTCTAGACCACCCCGAAACCCTCCTCTGGTTCGCGCAAACCGCCAGCCCACCTATCCTTGCGGCCCAACACAGACAGCCGGCCCGGTTTTCCCCACCCTTCTTTTTCTCTCGCTGCCACGCGGGACCCGCCGGTCAGCCCCTTTCCCTGACTCTTTTTCCCCTTCCTCACCTTATCCTGAGCACGAGTGAAGGACCGATTAGGCGACCAGAGAGGGGGGGAGTGAATGGGAGCCGATAAAAATTCTTCTCGAGGGAGATTAAAACTCCGACAAGACGAACTAGCTCGGTCGAACCCCCGAAATCACACGCTCCGCACTTCTACCTCCCGTTTGCCAAAACCACGTAGCCACTGAAGTGCTACTGGTCCTAGGAACAAACTCTACCAAGCAACCACAACACACACACAAGACCGACGGCGGAAACAACTCGAAAGCCGGCTAACCGGAGGGGGGCGGTTAGACCGGGTATAGGGGGCGGTTAGACCGCCTCCACACGGCAACCAAGAATTCCTCCGAAACGCCTCTTCCGAGCACCAAAACTCACCACGGTTTCACCAACGAGAGATCTCTCGGTCAAGGCCATGCTAGCTACCGGAAAATCTTGGCGAAAACCAAAACTTCACCCAAGGGCCTAGGGGCGGTTAGACCGGCTACCGGGGCGGTCTAACCTCCGTACCCAAGCAACGAACTCCAACCAAGAACACCTAGCAACCGCACGAGAACGACCCCAAATTTCACCCAGATACTCCTCTGATCAAGGCGAACACACTCACAGAGGAAAATCCGGCGAAACAAAACTTGGACCCGGAAACACCCCGAGCGGTTAGACCGCCCCCTGTAGGCGGTTAGACCGCCCCTTCCAGAAAACGAACCCGCGGGTCAAACCTCAACTTCCTCGCGCCCGATCTCCCGAATCACTCCACGGATTGCAGCCAAACTTCAGGAATAACTGGGTTACCTCCTGGGCAACTTCTACCTCAAAGGAATCGACCCGAAACGCTCACAATCCAGAGGAATCGAAGAAATCGCTTCTCTAGGTCAAGAACTCGCCCAACTCGAGAAACCACCAAATCGAGTCCGATTCAAAGGGGATTTGGGGGCAAAGTCACCAGCCAAAGAGGCACAAGAACCTCATATGTGACACCCACCAAAAACCCCAAGAAATCGTCCTCAAAACACCGCCAAAAAGAGCTCCGAAAATCAACACCAAAGAGACGGAAAACCACCATGATGAACAACGCCAAACCTTCTATACATGCCATGAATGGTTCGTACAAGGTCTAGCTTGCCACCCAAACATCCATCCCTCTCTCTAGACCTCACATGAAGCTCTCAAGCTAGCCTTCTAAAATCCTAAGGAAAATGGAGAACGAAAATGGAAAAACCAAATGAGCTAGGATTCCAAGAAGTTGGCTGCCATCCACCCCTCTAATGAGTATATATGGAGGCACCCAAAAGACTAAACTACCCTTCACTAATAACTAGGGATACATGCCCCTCAAGGGTGGATTTGGAATTCTTGATGTCTTCACCATCGGACGGATGCCCGGCGACCGCACCCTGCGTAGCCTCGACGCAAGCCTTGCGATCCCGACGCGTGTCCTCCGCTTCGAAGCTTCTCGGCGCCGGCGGCCAGGGCGGTCAGACCGCCCCCCGGGCGGTTAGGACCGGCCGGGTGGATCCGACCGGCCCCGGGCGGTCCGACCGCCCCTCCCGGGCGGTTGAACCGGCCCGGGTGGCCGCACCTCCTCGTCGAGTCTTCGGCCTCGGTTTTGTGGCTCAACCGAGTAACCCGGTGGTTTTACGGTGAACCACCGCAAACCCCGCGAACTCGGTGTAGCCTCCGCCAATCTCCACTCATGACTCGGCTCCCACGTAGTCCCGGCTCGACCTTGGTTTTGAGGCTCTACCAAGAAACCGTCCACGACTTCATCTTGCTGTTCATGCCACCATGCGGCCCGCACTTGACCACGCTGGCCACCGGGTCCCTCGAACGAAGCCTACTTGTCTTCTCCACACCTGGAGGCCTCACCAGCAACGACCTTTCGTGCTTGTTCTTCACCTACACCAACACGAGTCAAGCCGCAACCTGCACCTGCAATACTTAGCCAAGAATCAGTCCACACAACGTTGTCAATCACTCATCACACAAGGAAGCGACCATCCACCGGTCCTCGAACCACACATGGTCCTCAATCTCCCCCTTGATGAGTGCATTGACAACACACTCACATGAAGTAACACAAGAGAAAAGGAAAAGAAGCAAAATAAAAAGAAACCCCAACAAGCGATCGAAAGCCAAAGAAAGGCAAAGAGCAAGATCACTTGAAGAAGACAAGTCTCGGACCCCTTAGGCAAGGGCAACGGCTCGACACATCCGAGACAAAACACAGCTCAAGCAAAGAGCGCAAACCACCAAAGCAAAACTCGAACACCACAAAGAGCTCCCCCTGCACATATGCAAGCTCCCCCTGAGCCACAGCACACTCCCCCTGAACACATGCATCAATGCAACTCGGGAATGCAACAAGGAGCAAAAACTTGCTCACACGCCGGGGCGGTTAGACCGCCTGTACAGGGCGGTTAGACCGCCTCTCGCTCGAACCGACCGCACCGGGGGCGGTTAGACCGCCCCAAGAGACCGGCCCTGCACCAAACTGCTCAAAAAATTTCCCGAAACAATTGGAACACCTTCCAAACACTCCCAGGTGCCCAAAACATGCACAAACTTCTCCCCCTTGTTAACAATGCATGAATCAAGGAAAAATGCAAAAACTTTCAACATATAGCTTCTCGAATATACAAAATTCATCACAAGGAGCTACACAAGTCCAAATGAGCAAGTTAGATACTCGACAGGTTCGTAATGACCTTAACTACGTGATCACCAAGTTTCACAACCCTTGGACAATGCTAAAAAGGATTTGAGTAATTTTGCGAAAAGTTACTCTCTCACAAGCAAATACCTAAACATGAGCAAAACATATCAAAATGGCAAAGCCACTCAAACTTCATGCTAGGACAGCCAATCTAATCATAAGACCATCATAAACACCCAAAAGCACCTCATGTCATGTCAAAGCCACCGAGCCATGTGCCTACTTCTATGTATGAGACTTCTCATTGGTAGGCATCATGCAACGGTTTAGCACCCAAAGCAAATTAATTTCAGCACATATGACATGGGAGCATATTTTCCAAGCATTTTTCATTTCATTTACAGATTTATAAATGGTACATGAAATGTCTTTGCGACAAAAAGGAACTTATGCCCCTCCACAAGATGAAGCAAGAGGGCTAAACATTCATGATGGCAAATGAGCCTTTGGCCCCATATGATCAATAAACTAGCTATCCTAACACAAATTAAGCATAGCAAAGCCACTAAAACATGTCAAGATCATATAAAGGCATTTACGCATGAGAGAGCATGTATATGACATTTTTCAAAAATTAGCCATCAACCATGGATCATTCATCAAGATCATCAAGAGCTAAGCCAAACTAACCGTTGCATATCAAACAAGCTCACAAGAACATATATAGCAACCCATGGTAAACATTGTATATAGGAGAAGCTTTTCCTATCCGATGCATATGATACAAAATGCATGCAATCTAAGATATAAGGATGCCTATACATCATGTTACATATGCAATGCCAAAAGCAAGAAATGCACAAAGGAAAGCTATACATATGCTACAAACCGGCTCCTCGAGGGGAGGCAAAACGGGCTCGACACCACCGGCAAAAGAGAGCCCCCACACACCCAACTCAAGAAATCAAACACACACCAAGTTCCCCCCGCAAACGAGTGAAAGTTGCTTGATCTAGGGGTTTGGTGAAAATATCGGCTAGTTGGTCATGTGTGGGTACATGGATCAAAGCTATCTTCCCTTTCTCTACGTTGTCTCTCAGGAAATGATACCTCACTTCTATGTGTTTGGTTTTGGAATGGAGCACTGGGTTCTTTGCAACGCTTATGGCACTGGTGCTATCACATTGAAGTGGGACATGGGTATACTCCTCACCAAAGTCACTCATGGTGTAGGTGATCCAAAGGAGATGAGAGCAACAACTAGCGACAAGCAACATACTCGGCTTCGGTCGTGGATTGAGCAACACTCGACCGCTTGCGGGAAGACCAAGACACCAAAGAAGAACCCAAAAAGCTGGCAAGTCCCGGAAGTGGACTTCCTATCCAACCGACACCCGGCAAAATCCGCGTCCGAAAAACCATGAAGCGCCAAAGAAGAGGATGCCGAGTACCACGAGCCGAAGTCGGGAGTGTGACGCAAGTACCGAAAATTCTCTTCACCGCTTGCCGATGCGAAGTCCTCGGAGACGCTTGAAAACGAGCGCACGGACACACCGAGAACCGTATGTCCGGCCTCGTCGCCGTCAAGTAGAGGAGTGACCCGATCATGCTCCGTACTCCTTCCGGTCCACATGTTCACCTTCCTCGTCCGCATCAAGAGCCGTAGTCGTACTCATCGGCGTCGTCATAGCCTTGGAGTCCTCCATCTTGAACTTCCTCACAATGTCCTTGGTGTACTTAGCCCGGTGCACAAATGTTCCTTCCTTTGATTGCTTGATTTGTAGCCCAAGGAAGAAGCGGAACTCGCCCATCATGCTCATCTCAAACTCCCTGCTCATATCATCCGCAAACCTCACAACAAGAGAGTTAGACGAGCCACCAAAGACAATATCATCCACGTACACCGCACAATCGGGATATCTACCCTCTCGCCTCGACAAAAACAAGGTCTTATCGACCTTCCCCATCTCAAAGCCTCTCTCAAACAAGAACCCCCTCAACCTTGCCATACCAAGCTCTAGGCGCCTGCTTCAACCCATATAGCGCCTTCCTCAACTTGTACACCCAGTGGGGGTACTTCTCACTCTCAAACCCCGGAGGCTGCCTCACATACACTTCTTCCTCCAGCACACCATTCAGAAAAGCACTCTTCACATCCATTTGGTGCAACTTGAACCCTTTAGCCACAGAAAAGGCTAGAAGGATCCTAATCGCCTCCAAACGGGCTACGGGAGCAAAGGTTTCCTCGTAGTCGATCCCCTCCTTCTGACTGAACCCCTGAGCAACAAGTCTCGACTTGTTCCTCACAACCTCACCTTTCTCTCCCTCTTTGTTTTTCCACACCCACTTTGTACCAATCGGCTTACACCCTGGGGGAGGGTCAACCAACTCCCACACCTGGTTCCTCTCAAAGTTCTCCAACTCCTCATGCATCGAATTAACCCAATTGTGATCAGATAGTGCGTGTCCAATGTCTTTGGGCTCGAAAGAAGCAACAAACGCAGCATGAGCAAAATGGGAATTGTTTCGAACCCTCGACCGTGTAGTGCGTTCATTCATGTCGCCGATGATCCTCGAAGCTGGGTGATCCACTTGAACTCGCCGGGGAGGTTCTCGCCTCGAAGCTACCTCCCCCTCAACATCAGCTTCTCCTCGTTCTTGATTTGTCGTCGTAGGTGTAGCAGAGGGTCCATCCATCATCGTAGTAGAAGTAGTGGGTACATGTTCAGCCCGGGGCACCACACCGCCATCTTCATCATCACCATGTTCATGCTCCTCCTCCTGAAAGATCTCCTCGCCAAGCTCATCATCACCTGCACACTCAAAGACAAGCTGACTACGTGGCTCTGTCTCGTCGAAGGTTACCTCGCAAGTCTTGACGATTTGGTTAGTTTCAAGATTGAGCACACGATATGCTCTAGAATGAGATGCATAACCAAAGAAAATGCCATCGACAGACCTAGCCTCAAACTTATCCAACTTCCTGCCTTTCTTTAGAATGAAACACTTGCAACCAAAGACATGGAAGTGACTCACCTTGGGTGTGCGACCATGCATCAACTCATAGCATGTCTTTTTCTTGTGCACTCTGAGATATATCCTGTTCGACACATAGCACGCGGTATTCACCGCCTCAGCCCAATATCTCCTCGGAGTCCTATGCTCATCAAGCATCGTCCGAGCCATCTCGCACAAGGTCATGTTCTTCCTTTCCACAACACCATTCTGGGGAGGCGTATACGGACTCGAAAACTGGTGTTCAAGACCCAAGTCATGGCAAAAGGTTTCAAAACGAGAGTTCCTGAATTCCGAACCATTATCACTGCGGATAGCTCGTATGGCATCTCCGTGCCTCTCGTTCCTCAACCTCAAGACTAGATCTCGAACAAAACCAAACGTCTCCCCCTTCTCCTCAAGAAAGAACACCCACGCATACCGAGAATAGTCGTCCACCACAACAAGGACATACCACTTCCCACCCGCAGATCGCACACGAGCTGGGCCAACAAGGTCTATATGGAGCAGCTCGCATGGACGCTCAGTCATCACATCGGTGAGAGGCGGGTGAGAAGAGGCCACCATCTTGGCATGCCTACACGGAGCACAAACCAACTCTTTCTCAAGCCTCAACCGTGGCAATCCTCGGACCAAATTGAGTTTACTCAAGCGAGACAAAAGGTCAAAGCTCAAGTGACCCAACTTCCTATGCCACTTCCACAACTCACTCGAAGAACCAGCCAAGAAACAACACTCCACACCTGAAGACTGAGAAAAATCAGCACGAAACACCTGACCCTCGGGAACGACCATACAAACAAGGTCCCCTCGAGAGTCCACAATCCGAGAACCACCTGGCCAAAACAACACCTCGAAACCCTCATCCAACAACTGAGACACAGAAAGCAAATTGTACCCCAGCGATTGAACAAGAGCAACACGCCTCAGAGTGATCTTGTCACTCACTTTTATCTCACCTTCTGAAAGCACACGCCCATGCCCATTGTCCCCAAAGGTGATGTACCTCTTCGTCACCACCGGGACGAGACTTGAGAACCACCCCCTGTCTCCGGTCATATGCCTCGAGCAACCGGAGTCAATCAACCAAATGTTCTTCAAGTCTCCCACCTGAAATTCAAAAACAAGCACGTGAGCGAACAAACGACTCAAAGATCGGGGTTAGTACCAAAAGAGGAAAACCAGTGCCGAGCCATTTGCTCGAAAGTGGGGTCAGCACACATCAAGCCATCTTTCCTACCATAACTACCACCACGAACACCACCTCGGTAACCACTCCGAGGGAACCACCCCTCACTGCCTGGAAGAGGACCAAAACCATGGAAGACAACCCGTGGAACGTCCCTCCTCTCCTTCTCAAAGCTACGACTCCTCCCATTCCCGTAGTGACCTCGAGGGGGAGAATGCCTAGCAAACTGACCACCTGCTGTCTCTCCAGACCAACCACCGGCAACTCCACCTCCGGACACCGAAACCTCTCGACTCACCACCTCGAAAACCACTCCGCCCCGAGTGCAGGGGGGGGGGCGGTTAAACCGCCTAGCCGGCCGGTCTAACCGCCCCCGTCCGGGCCGGGGCCGGGCCCGACCGCCTAGCCGGGCCGGTCCGACCGCCCCCTCTAGAACGGCTCCTCGGCCGCGGGAACTCGCATCTCCCCATGCCGAACACTTCTCACCACAGCCTTACCCCTGGGTAGTGGCATACGAGGCTTAGGTACACCATGGGAAGGGTTGTACCTATCCTTGTTCGCCCACTCCTTTGCCATCCTCTCTTCCCGCTTCCTCTTGAAGCAAAACTCATCCTTGTGACCCTCTTTCCCACAATGGCCACACCGGAACCTCACAAGCTTGGGTTTAGGCTTGGATTGGGGCTGCTCACTTGGTTTCTCTCCACTCAACTCCTCCACCGATTTCTCCTCACTTGCCTTCTCTCTCACTTTCCCAAAGAACACTTTCCCCGAAGTGCTCACAAACTTGATAGGCTTTTGGAGATCATTTGTGGGTGTAGGAAATATAGGTGGAGCTGGGGTTGTGTCTAGTCGGTTCCTAAGATGGTTGGGTTTTGGAGGGAAATCATTTTTGTGGTGGGTTTTTGGTGGCTCCGGGATATTCTCTCCACTTCCCTCACCAACCTTGTTTGCCCCAAGCCCCTCACCATCTTGCCTCTTAAAGGCCTCGATCATCATCCTCAACTGAGGCTCATGACCGGACAACCAACCCATCAACTTCCTCAAATCATCATTCTCATCCTGCAAGCGATCAACATAATGTGCAAGCTCCAAATTTTTCAATGCATGCATTTCACAAGTAGAGCAAGATGTAGGCATGGGTTCCTTCAATTTAGCCTCGAGCGAACTAGTGTAAGCATGCATCTCATCAATCTTAGCATGCAAAACGGGGCAAGAAGTGCAAGCACCTAGCAAAGCGAGTCTAGACTTAAGCTCAGCCACTTCAACCCTAAGCACATCTAGTTCCTCACACTTGGAGGCATGCTTCTCCTTAAACAAAGCAAGATCGGCAAGGAATATGGAGCAATCAGCACAATCATTATCATCCGAAACAACAGGGCTAGCTTTAAGCGAATCAATCTCAAGCTTGCTATCAAGCACCTGTGTCTCTAGCTCAGCCACTCTAGTCCTAGCATCCTCGAGTGAAGCCCTAAGCTCTTTCCTCATTTTCTTGGCCTATCTAAGCATGTCATCATGGTTATCAAGCAAAGAGCCAAGCCTCTCATTCTCCTGGCGCAAGAAGGGAAGTTCATCACGCACCTCGTCGTCGGACTCGCAGTCCGAGTCGCTCCGTGTGCTCTTCTTGCTGCCGGAGCTCGGCGCCATGGTACAGAAGCCATCTCTCGCGAAGCAGCTCAGCCCGCTCAGGTTCTTGGACGACTTCTTGTTCTTGCGGCGATCTCCCTCGTCTTCACTGCTGCTCGAGCTCGAGGTGGAGTACGCGGAACTGGAGTCGACGTCGCTCGCTCCAATCATCGCTCGGGCCTTGCCTCGGCCCTCCTTCTTCCTCGATCGTCGCTCGTCGCTCGTCCTTGTACTTGTTCTTGTGCTTGCTCGTGTGGTCGCGCCTCGAACGGTACTTGCCATCGTTCATCCTCGGCTTGTGCATGTAGCTGTCCTTGCTCTCGGCCTTCTCCGGGCAGTCGGCGACGAAGTGTCTCGGCTTGCCGCACTGGAAGCAGGTCCTCGTGTTCCTCCTCATGTTCACGCGGTTCTCGTGCAGCCTCTCGAACCGCCTCGTCAACAGCGCCAGCTCGTCCTCTCCAAGGTCATCAAACTCCTCATCTGGCATAGACATCAAAGAGGAAAACGAGAACATCCTGGTGGATGGGTTAGAATTAGTCTTTCCTTTGGAACCACCAACGAGGGCAAGACTATGGGAGTCAGTCGGTTCCTCGAGCTTGGCAGTCATGCCCCTATCCACCTCAGCCGACTTGAGCTTTGAGAACAGCTCGTTTACCGTCAGAGTATCATACCTCTCCGACTCGACTATTGCCTCGAACTTTCCGCCCCATATCGTACGATCCAAAGAGTGTAAGAGCTTGACCGCTCTATCATGATCATCGTACGGGAGCACATCCACATTGGCCCTCATGTTGTTCACCACCACCGTGAACCTCTGAAACAAGGCATCGATGGACTCACCGGGGAGATGAGTGAAGTTCTCGTACTCTCTCCGGTAGGTCGCATACATCCGTGCCTGAACCTGGGCGTTCCCAACATGAGTCTCCTTCAACACCGCCAAAATCCTACAAGCCAAGTGCTCGGTGTGCACCCGATCGAACTCAGGCTGACACAAAGCACGAAACAAGTAGTCGACCGCCTTATTGTTGGCGTCGAATCTGTCCCTCGACCCTGGAGCAAGGAAATCCATCGGCTGGACATAGCCTCGTGTCCACCGTGACATCCCAAAGACTCGACCCTTTCCGCGGAGGAACGCACCCATCCGCTTGCTCCACATCCGGTAGTTCTTGCCATCGAAGTGTGGAGGACCCGAACCCCGTTCCGGTACGCCATCCTTGGATCTTAGACTGGTTAGAGTCAACAAAGACCCGAACCGGCTCTGATACCACTTGAAGGACCGATTAGGCGACCAGAGAGGGGGGAGTGAATGGGAGCCGATAAAAATTCTTCTCGAGGGAGATTAAAACTCCGACAAGACGAACTAGCTCGGTCGAACCCCCGAAATCACACGCTCCGCACTTCTACCTCCCGTTTGCCAAAACCACGTAGCCACTGAAGTGCTACTGGTCCTAGGAACAAACTCTACCAGCAACCACAACACACACACAACACCGAGACCGGCGGAAACAACTCGAAAGCCGGCTAACCGAGGGGGGCGGTTAGACCGGGTATAGGGGGCGGTTAGACCGCTCCACCGGCAACCAAGAATTCCTCCGAAACGCCTCTTCCGAGCACCAAAACTCACCACGGTTTCACCAACAGAGATCTCCGGTCAAGGCCATGCTAGCTACCAGAAAATCTTGGCGAAAACCAAAACTTCACCCAAGGGCCTAGGGGCGGTTAGACCGGCTACCCGGGGCGGTCTAACCTCCCGTACCCAAAGAACGAACTCCAACCAAGAACACCTAGCAAGCCGCACGAGAACGACCCCAAATTTCACCCGGATACTCCTCCGATCAAGGCGAACACACTCACGAGAGGAAAATCCGGCGAAACAAAACTTTGACCCGGAAACACCCCGGGCGGTTAGACCGCCCCCCGTAGGCGGTTAGACCGCCCCTTCCGAAAACGAACCCGCGGGTCAAACCTCAACTTCCTCGCGCCCGATCTCCCGAATCACTCCACGGATTGCAGCCAAACTTCGGGAATAGCTGGGTTACCTCCTGGGCAACCTCTACCTCAAAGGAATCGACCCGAAACGCTCACAATCAAGAGGAATCGAAGAAATCGCTTTTATAGGTCAAGAACTCGCCCAACTCGAGAAACCACCAAATCGAGTCCGATTCAAAGGGGATTTGGGGGCAAAGTCACCAGCCGAAGAGGCACAAGAACCTCATACGTGACACCCACAAAAAACCCCAAGAAATCGTCCTCAAAACACCGCCAAAAAGAGCTCCGAAAATCAACACCAAAGAGACGGGAAAACCACCATGATGAACAACGCCAAACCTTCTATACATGCCATGAATGGTTCGTACAAGGTCTAGCTTGCCACCCAAACATCCATCCCTCTCTCTAGATCTCACATGAAGCTCTCAAGCTAGCCTTCTAAAATCCTAAGGAAAATGGAGAACGAAAATGGAAAAACCAAATGAGCTAGGATTCCAAGAAGTTGGTCGCCATCCACCCCCTCTAATGAGTATATATGGAGGCACCCAAAAGACTAAACTACCCTTCACTAATAACTAGGGATACATGCCCCTCAAGGGCGGATTTGGAATTCTTGATGTCTTCACCATCGGACGGATGCCCGGCGACCGCACCCCGCGTAGCCTCGACGCAAGCCTTGCGATCCCGACGCGTGTCCTCCGCTTCGAAGCTTCTCGGCGCCGGCGGCCGTGGCGGTCGACCGCCCCCCGGGCGGTTAGGACCGGCCGGTGGATCCGACCGGCCCCGGACGGTCCGACCGCCCCTCCGGGCGGTTGAACCGGCCCGGGTGGCCGCACCTCCTCGTCGAGTCTTCGGCCTCGGTTTTGTGGCTCAACCGAGTAACCCAGTGGTTTTCTGGTGAACCACTGCAAACCCCGCGAACTCGGTGTAGCCTCCGCCAATCTCCACTCATGACTCGGCTCCCACGTAGTCCCGGCTCGACCTTGGTTTTGAGACTCTACCAAGAAACCGTCCACGACTTCATCTTGCTGTTCATGCCACCATGCGGCCCGCACTTGACCACGCTGGCCACCGGGTCCCTCGAACGAAGCCTACTTGTCTTCTCCACACCTGGAGGCCTCACCCAAACGACCTTTCGTGCTTGTTCTTCACCTGCACCAACACGAGTCAAGCCGCAACCTGCACCTGCAATACTTAGCCAAGAATTAGTCCACACAACGTTGTCAATCACTCATCACACAAGGAAGCGACCATCCACCGGTCCTCGAACCACACATGGTCCTCAACGAGCCGCGGGGGCGGGAGGACCCCATGGCCGACGCCAGCCATGGCCGCCCCTCCCTGCTGTGCTGGCGCGCCGGATGGCCTCCGCGTGCCCCTGAATCGAATCCTCGTCGCCCGCTCTCGAGCCCCAAACCCTAGGCGCCGCCCCTACAAGTAGCCGCCCTTCCTCCTCCCTGTACTGTGCCGCCGCCCCATGGGAGTCCTCCCTGTCCACCGCAAGAAGGAGAGGAAGTGGGGGAGAAGGAGAAGCCGGGAGGAGTGGAAGAAGAAGGGGGGGGGGGATGGGGGGAGGCCGGGCGCGCCGCCCCGGCGCCGGCCCTTGGCGGCCGGCGGGGGGTGAGGCGCACCCCCGGGCGCCATGCCCATCCCTCCGCCTCTCGTTCGGGAAGAAAAAGAGAGGAGGAGCCGGGGGGGAGAAGGAGCCGAAGGCCGCCCGTGGGGAGGGCCGACGTCGCCGCGCCGCCGGACCCCATATCGCCGGCCGGCGAGGCTAGACCGCCGGGACGGGGGGGACACGCCGTGCCGGGAGCCGCTAAGGAAGGCCGGCCGTGGAGGATTCGGGGAGCGAAGCACGTATTCGCCGCCCGGCCGCACCGGCCGCGCCGCCGACCGGTGCGGTCGAAGGCCGTCGTCGCGCCGCCGGTCCACCCGGCCCCCGCTATCGGGCTCGCCGGCGAGGCCGCCCCCGAGGAGGAGTTCCCGTACGTGGCCGCCGCGAAGCCGGAGCGGCCCGAGCCAGGGACGCCGACGCCCAAGCCGGAGCCGTCCGTGGTCAAGTCGCCACGGCGGGAGTAGGAGCCGGACCCGCCGGAGACGGCGTCGTGTCGCCTCGCTTCTCCTGCAGCAAGCCGAGCCCCCGGTCTTCTTCATCTACTCCACCGCGCCTTCTTCGCCGCCGTGTCCAGGAACGCAAGGTGAGCCTCAACCCCTCTTCACCTTGTTGTGGACCCGGCCTTCGAGCCGAGGCTGGACCGAGCCTTGTGAGCTCGTTGTTTGAGTGTTGCCCGCTGCCCGCTCGCGCCACCGCGCAGATCCGCCGTCGCTTGAGAGCCGGTCATCGAGCCGAGCCGGTCGTTTTGCAGGTGCCGCTGCTGTCGTCGCCGCGCACGCTCCCTTGCCTTGCAATGGTGTCGTACCGTTGTTCCGACGAACGCACGCCGAGTTCCGGCTCGCCGTCGGCACCCACACACTGAGCACGCCACCGTCGAGCGAAGGCCCTGCCTTTCTTTGGCCTGGAATCGTGTGAGCACAAACCCTTGTCGTGCACATGTTGTCGGCGTTGTGCCATCGCCACGGCTGTGCCGCCGACCTTTTACCCGCACACACCAACACCGGATCGAGGCCCTGTTCTTCCTGGCCGAACCTGTGCACGCGCACTCACGCACACGCGAGGTCGTTCGCCGGCGTATGTCCCCAACCAACGCCGCCGGGCCGTTCCTCGCCGTTTTCCTTTTCTCTGTTCCCTTGCCTAGTGCACGCCATCATATTCGTGTCGCTGCCATGGCCTCGCCGTCGGCGTTCGGCACGCACACAAACACATGCAACCAAGGGGCCGAGCCCCCACTTCACCTATCTGTGACCGTACTCTACATTCCACCGTGCCGTCGCCGCGAACCCCAACGCACCGGCGCACGTGTGTCCGTCGAGCCATCGACCCCAAGGTCGAACCTTTCGGCCACTTCGACCCTGAACACCGCCTTGCCTAGATCTGCTCGTTGAGCTCTTGTCTCTGTGTCATCGCCGTGCACGCGCCGTCGGTTTTGCGCCGCCCCCGTGGCCACGCCGCCGACGTTTGCTCAAGTGCGAACGTATACACCCGAAGGGTCGAACCCCTCTGCTCTCCCTGACCAACCGCGCACACCCGTAACCGTGCACACACTCACTGCCAGTTTCTGCACGTATTCGTGTGATCCCCACCGGCACCGCACAAGAGATTGTGTCGGTGAGCCCCATCTCGCAGCGCTCTGCCGCCGCCGCAAACCCCAACGCGTCGGCACACGTTTGTTCCCCGAAGCCATCAGATGCGAGGTCGAACCATCTTGGCCGCCTTGATCCTCATCACATCCCGGCCTTAGCCTGGTCGCCGCTCTCCTTTCTTTGCGCCGTCACTGTGGCACGCCGCCGCAGTCGTTTTGTCGCCATGGTCACGCCGCCGCCGTTCCGGCCCACCGCCGTGGCCTGGACGCCGGTATGCGCAAGCGTTCGCCCTTGCCCTGTGCAACCACGCACGCACGTGCCGTGCCTAGCTGCGAACCATGCTTGCGCTTGCCTGGAGAGGTCAAGGCCAAACCTTTGGCTCCCCTTTCGCGCTAGACCTTGTCGGCACTCCGTCCCGCCACGGGACGCGGCTTTGCCGCCAAGGGAGATCCTTCCTCCCCGGGAGTGCGAGAGCCAACTCGGTCCCGTTCTTGCACAATTGCTCAGGCGCATGGGCGCGCCAACCCAGTCGTCGCCTTCCCCACCTCGAACGAAACCAAAGCATCCAGATCGCGACCACCTCGTCGCTCTACTTCACCTCGCCGCCGAGAACGTCCTTCCGCCTGGGCGCACGAGCGTCAGGCCAAGTTAGTGCTCGTGTTCGTCCACACGTACGCACGCAAGCGAACACCCCGGTGTGCCACCGTGGAGCTCACCTTTCTGTGCCCAGACCTCGTGTGAACTCAAACCCTCGCCGCCGACCTTCTCATCATCGCCAGGAAAGCCCTGTTCTTGACCGTGACCTTCTGTTCGCAAGACGGCGTCCCCGCCGTGTAGTGCGTTGTCTCTGTCAACCTTCGCCGCGTCGGGCCGCTCTCTTTCGCCGCCGACGTTCTGCTCACGTACACCCGCACCCGCGGGAGTCGAGCCCTGCTCTTCCTGTCCAAACGGTGCACGCGCATGTTCACGCGCACGCACGCCCTCGCAAGCGAGCTGCCATGCCGCCGCGGACACCCCAGTCGCGACGTCGCGGAGCTCGAGCTGCACCGAGCCGTTTACCTTCGCACCGCCGTGCTCGTCCAGGAGCTTCGTCTCACAGACGCACGCCCGTGCATGAGCTCGACCAAGCTGTCGCCTTTGCTCTCCTTGCTCGAGTCCGGTGAACACGTTCACGCGTATGAGCCGAACCTGACCGTCGCTCAGCCTGTCGTGACCGGAACCCCGTCGTCAAGAGCATCCTTTCTACCGAGGCGCGCGGGCGCCGAACCAACTCGTGTACGCGTTCGCTCTCAGGCACGCGAGCGCATACAACCTCGTCGACGCCAACCACCCTAGCCTCGTCGTCGAAACCTTCTGCTTTGCACCGCGCGCCAAGCCGCTCTCCGTCACTGTCGTGCTGAGTTTCCGACCAAGGCAACCCTTTTCTTTGCCTAGATGAATCCCTAGGTGTACCAGAGCCGCGTCGAGTTGCGTGAGGTCGAGTCACCGACCAACCCCGCCGCTGACGAGCCCCTTTCCGCCCGTCGCTCCTCTGGGACTTACCATCGAGCACCTTGCGCCCACGCCAGAGCCCCGTAGGGGATAGTTGCACACACGCGCCCACACATCTTCGTTACCGTAGTGGATTCTGTTGGCTCTAGTGCAGTCGACCAACCACAAAAGCACCACACCTTCAGCCATGTGGGCAGCCACTTGTGCATGGGTCAGCTTATAGCTACCTATGTGGCAGCCATGTGAGCTCGAAGAGCTAGCTTGCAGCCATCCTGTAGATAGCTTAGAGCCCTTTTGAGCCTGCCAGTAGTTAGCTTATAGTTAAGTGTATTGTGTATGCGTATTTTAGTTTCAGAAATCTATTTTATCTTTGGAAAATCCTAGAAAACTCATTTCAACTCCGAAAATGTGAAACCTTTTCCAAAGCTCTTCTAAAAGTATAAACTCCGTGTTAGGCTAGTGTTCGCTCTCTTTTGGCTCTTAATTGTTGTTCATTTGGAGTTAATTGCAATAGGACCCGCCTTTATTTTGATTACGCGTTAATAGGAGCAGTTGGAGCCGGGGAGCTGAGCTCGGAGATCGACTACACCTACGACTACGCCGCCGACGACTACTCGCACGCAGGTGTTCATGCCTGACCGATTCTGAAATACCTATTAGGCATTGCTATGTAGAATGCTAGTGCTTTACTTTAAATGCATGATGATGAACCTTGCACTGCCTACTTTTATTATCCTGTCCTTGATTGTCCTACTACTATATATGTGTATATAAGCGTGTATATACGCTGAGCTTCGCGATGCATGTGTTTGGGATGGGAATAGTGGTTCTTGGCGTGAGTGGGGTGAAAACCGGCGGGGAGAAGGCGTTTTGGGTATTTTGGCGGGGGTGAGCTCGAAACAACCGATCCGGGGATCGGGGATAGGAATGCACTCCTCAGTGTATCCCTACTTTGACGGTTTTTGGAGCCTAGGTGTTGGGGTTTTACTTGCGGATGGAGGACATGAGCTTGCCCCGTCCGAAAGCGAGTGGATCAACCTTGTCGATAGGACTTTCGTACACACCACCTCGCCGAGAGTGGGGATAGGGCCGAGTTGAGCTCGGCAAGTGCGGAACCATACCCGCTTAGGAAGGATAGAGGGTATCCGTGGGGGAGCGGTGGAGGTGAGACCACCCTCTCAGAGCGTCTCCCGTGTGGCCACACGGGAGCATTTCACGGCTCCGTGCGATTCCTTCTGAGGGGGGATTCGTTTTGAGGGCCGGATGCAGGATGGGACCGAAACTACCGAGAGTTCGCACGATAGGATGGGCTCGGTTGGCTGATCACCGTCGGGTACCATCCCGAGTTGGGTACAGGTGTACACGCTCTGCAGAGTTTCGATCTATACGTATAGCCGTGTCCTCGGTCATGGACAAACCTTGAAGACATGCTTGATCCTCATGTTTTGGGATTTCTACCTCCCCCTGTAGTTGAGAGTGTGGTGAGCCGTGGTTGCAGTCGGTTAGAGGAGAGTGGCTCCCTCTACCTCGTCGATCCGAATGCAATCATTGAGGTGCGAGGAGAGGAAGTTCTCGCATCGACCCTAGATGGAGATAGGTTGTGGAGACGGGGCCCCGGGGTACGTGTGGTTCCGAAGCCGTGTTTGAGAGATTGGTTTGGGACCTATATGGAGATGATTTTCGTTTATGCTTTGTCGTCGCTCGCATAGGAAACCTGAGCTTCTACCTTGCCTCTTTTCTTACCCTTTAGAAGATAGGCCACTTAAAGCTGCATACAGTCGGTGATGTGAACCTATCCCACTCCTTGGGGATAGACTTTGAGTGTGCAGGTTACGAGTTCGACGACAACACTGGTGGATGGTACGACTGAGGGATGCGTCGCTTCGCTCAAGGATGCATGTGGGCTTGAAGATCAGAAGATGGAGACCCATCTGAGATGCTAGCTACCGCCGCGTAGAATTTTACTCTGATTCAGCCTTGAGGCTTGTAATGCTGTACTCCATTCTGGATATGTAATAAATTATGTACTAATATTTGTGTGATGCGATGTACGGTTGTGATTTACCTGCTATGATGAGATCTGTACGCGATAGCTACTGATCCCGGGACTATCGCAATGGTACAGGGACTCGGGTTTTCCTCACCGAAAATCCGGGGTTGTTTCAGTAGTAGAGAGTACTAGTTAAGGACTGGGCCTTCGCACGCAATGATGAAGGATTTGGCCAGTGCGATATCATCGCCTCCTACTCAATTCACGGCCGATTTATATCTCATGAGGAACTGCCTAGAGTTTCCATAGCCTTTGTACTTCGGGAGAGAGACTGGCTTGAACTTTGGTGGCAATGGTGAAGTTTACAACCCAATTTAGAGTGGTGAGTCTAGATGCACGAATTACGAGTTTCCGTTACCCATGAAGAAGTTTTCTTTTGGGGTTCTTCTGATTTGGCCAGAATTCTGATGTGGTGAGTCATGCCATAGTGAACTATTTTCTTGTTCTTTCATTTCTTCGATTTCTCCTTGCATTTTTTCTATTTTCTCTTTTGCTTGGTTAAGTTTCTCTAGTTTTTCCGAAACCCTTTTTTTTGCTTCCAGTTGTGGTTCGCGAATCTTTCTTTCTCCTTCTGAAGTTGCTGTACTTTCGGTTGTACTCTTTCCAATTCTCTGTCGACAGCTTGGTCGTCATCTTCATCAGCATTTTCCTCAATGAATGGTTCTAGAATATGTGTTGTTTTCTTAGCTCTTGCCTTCTGAAGAGCCTCAAGTTTTGCCCTTCATTCTTGATCTGTGGTCTGTGAAGGTTCCGCAGGAAAAGAGATTATGTTGTCATCATCATTGTAGTGATCTTATTGATCGGTCTCAATGGGTGTGTTCTTTTGGACTTCTTCTGTGGAGGCATCGTGAGTTTTTCGGCTGAAACCACAGTGGGCGCCGATGTTGGAGGGTCCGAAAATTGGATGGAGTTCCCGAACACAAGAGTTTGAATCAAGCGCGGGAACGTCACGAAGAGAGGGGGGACAAGGAATCCCGAAAGCTTGTATTCGCCTCAAAAGTTTTGAACCCCTCTACACATACCGTCGAACCCCCTTTTATAGGGAGACGAAGGGACTTTTACATTCCAAGATTACCCTCGAATCTAAAGCATATTCCTAATGTGAACATGTATATGAATGTCTTTTACATCTCATGATTTGCGGGCCTAATTTCATAAATTTACAAGCTTGCCATCAGTTCGCACTTCAAACCCGGACTTTTTAAGATGACGTCTTTGACTTGGCTTCTCACCGACTACTGAAATATAATTTATGAAGATTTGCACTCATCAGGACTGTTGACGGTGAAATTCCGTCAACCTAGACATGAGTTTACCTTCGGTGCTGGCATGAATTTTATATCTTATCCATTGGTACTAACCCCCGTGGTATAACAAGTTCACTTGTGCATGTCGGTTTTGGAGTTTAGTGTTTATGTAGGGTTTTAGTGTTGAAAGCAAGACTTCCAGGATAAGTTCATCAAGCACCTCATGACAAGACCTTGAAGTCTGGTAGAAGTCAAGCAATGAAGTGAACACGATTCCAAGAAGCCTAAGGACCCTACCCGAGAAGATGGAAAACTCGGAGGACCTAGCCAGAAAAGTGCTGAATCTTGCGAGACAAAGAGCTTCGTCCAACTCGGAGAGAAACTGAGGACAAGGGCCCACATGTAGAAGGGGGAAGGATCTAGAAGACTCAGGAACCAACGTCGGGCGAAGGAGGCAACATACTGGGCCGAAATGGGCCCAGGCAGGTCGGCCCCCTTTGACCTAGGTGCCTCTCGGGCTATTTATAGTCCCCTGACCGAGAGACACATCAATCAATTCGTCATCCGCCGACGAGGAGCAGAGAAGCTTGAGGGACACCATCTTGGAGATGAGGGTCGTGCTAGTTGTCTAGGGTCTCCCTAGCTGACGTGGGAACCTTGCATGGAAGACCACGTCGGAGCTCCGGGGCAAGGATCATGTAACGCCCGCATTTTTAGCTCCTAATAAATCACCTAATAAATCACGCGTGTTTTCAAAACTTTCCCGCTGAGCTCATTTACCCGCTTTCGAAACCCCGGTCGATTCTTTTCCCTCGGCGCGCGTGCCGCGAATCCCGCCGCACAACCCCGCACCCGGCCATCACCCACGCGTGCCGCCCGGGCCGCCGCCGTCGGCCACCACGACGGGAATCCCGCACCGCCGCGGCCCCACCGGCCGGTCCGCCTCGCCATCACCGCCATCCCGAAAATCACGTTGACGCCCGAAAAACCCGGAAAACCCCACAAAAACCTTTCCCCTAATTTCCCGTGAAATTCTCCTATTTTTTCTAAAACTCTTCCCTATTTTCTTTCCCATTTTTTCTATTTCTTTTCCTCTTTCTATTTCTCTTTTTCTTTGCTTCCTTTTCTCTTTTCTTATTTCCTTTTTCTTTTCTTTTTCCCCTTCCTTTCTTTTCCCTGCCTTCTTCCTCCCTCGGCCGAGCCGCTCCAGACCGCGGCCCCCTCGCGCGAACCCCCCTTCCCCCCGCGTGTGCTCCTGGCCATGGCCTTGTGCCTGGCCAGCGCCGCCCCCTTCCCTCTCCTGCACCACCAGGTCAGCACGCCAGGGCCAGCCCCGCGCCCGCAGCAGGCTGGCAGCACCCCCCACAAGAAACCGGCGACCGCCATTAAGGCATTGCTCGCCCGGACAGGCCACCACACCACCGTACTCCCCCCTCCACGGTGAACCTGCACGACGCATCACATCCAACAGCACCTAGTCCCCCGAAGCCTCGTCGGTGAGTCAATGCCAGGATATTTTCCCCCCACCACCATTGCTGGCCATCGAAGCTCCTAGAGCTCAAAAATCCTCGCCCGAACCCGACCTTCCCGCGCATATAAAAGGGCCTGCACGGCTCCCCGTGGAACCCCGCACCGCCACGACCAATTCCTCCTCCTTCCCGAGCCCTCCATCGCCACCACTAGCGCCACTCGTGCCGTCTCGGTTTGGGAGTTTTAATTTCAAGTAATGATCATGTCCTTGTGCTTATCTTTTGTTGCTAACCTCGTCATGCATTCGGTAACGAGACTTTCACATCAGAGGTCCCGTACATCGCCGAATTCCATACCCAAACCTATACATCTCTTTTGTACATCGCATTCGTTGAACATAACCTACTTTCAAAGTTTTGTCTCATCTCTAGCTTGTTTTTTTGTTGAAAATTCAGATTGTGTGCATGCAAGAAAGAGAGGAGTCGAGAGCTTTGGAAGGAGAGAAAAAGATGTCAAGAGAGGAAAAAATAAAGAGAAAAGTATGTGTATGGAAAAGAAAGAAATAAAAATAGAAAAGTAAAGAAAATATTAATGTATGTGTATGAGAGAATGAAGAGTTATTGAAAAAGAAGAAAAAGAGGGAAGAGGAGTGGCAAGAAAGATATGAGAGGGATGAATCAATTGAAAAGAAAAATAAAGTGTAAGGAAGGATGTCACATTGTTGAGAGACGAAACTTTCACTCTTTTGCCAACCATGTCAAATCCGACAACGATGACGTCATCGGTGCCTCATAGTCATATTTTCTTTTGCCCTTGCACATGTCCACCATTCTATATCTTCTCATCCTTGATATCCCCACATATGGATTAATTCTCATGATCATTGGCTTAGAAAGGTAAACAACCATTAGAGGAAGTTCTTAGTTTGACAATATTTGTGCTGATTGTGCTAGCCATACCTATGGCTCCACTTTATGAAAGACTTATGGGAGGTGAGAGTTTTATAAAACTTGTTTAGGATAGCCACTTTATATGAGCGACTTGAGAGAGCTTAGAGAAAAGTTTTTGTCTAATACTTGTTGCAGGAATTTTATTTTGAAAATCATAAAAACCCTCCAATGGAAGCAAGGAAGTAAGCATGGATGAGATTGAAGGCTTTGAGTAAAGAGTTTGAGTTGTGGGGTAAATCTCGACGTGGTAAAGATTCTAAAACGCCCATGTTTATGTACGATGAGTGTCTCCAATCTTGATTGCTTAATCGTAGTCTCTAACATAGTTTACTCATTTTCTAGTTTAACCATAGTTAGGATTTGAGTACACTAGTACAAATGCTATCATCTATGACCATTACCTAGTGACGATTTCCTGTTTGGTCATAGAAGTTCTCTTTTCAGTGACGAAAAAATATTTGGTCATAGAAGATTATTCTTTCTATGACGATATACAAATTTGGTCATAGTAGTTAATTCAATAGTGACGAATTGTTGAATGTAGTCACAGTTGACGAGTGAGGGGTGAGACGAATCTGCTGCATGCGGCCGGGCCCCGATGGGCTTGGCGGGCGGGCCGAGCGGGTCGCTGCATAATTTTTTTCGAATTTATTTTTCAATGCAAAAACAATTCCAGTAAACACCAGAAAATGGTTTTAGAGCACGAAAAATACTCGAAAAGTCACAAAAAATCCAGGAAAATTCCTAGAGATAGATTAAGACATGAACAATCCAAACAAAACATTTGGAGCTCATGAAAAAGATTTTAGAGCCTTCTAATAAATAGAAATAGCTCAAGGAAAACGAGAATAAGTTACAGAAAAATCCGGAAAATTCTCGGGAAAATTAGGACAGCTCTTAAATGCATTTTTAAACCTTTTGCACTCAAGAACCACTAGATTCATCGGCATGAATGCAACACACATAACTTTTTATTCAATTTAGAAAATCAAACAATGGATTTTTCCTATACTGTATTCCCTGTAAAGAAAAATAAATGTTGAAATTTTTTTTTAAAATTATGAGAAAATCGTTATTTAATTATTCTTTCTATTCACATCCTGAAATTGGAAATTTCAGGGTGTGACAACAGCTCATGAGCATTTTCACAATTAAAAACTCTTAGCAATCACATCAAATTGTTTTTCCTTCTTAGTACCATTTCTCATGCCCTTGTGTTCTAGGAAATAAATACATGTGGAGGTCGCTGCATAATTATAGAGTTTTCAATGTATAATTCACCATATTTTGTCTCACACAACACGAAAAAATTATAAAAATTAAAATAATTGTCCAAAAAATGTAAGTTCTTGTGAGGGACCTTATTTTTGCTACAAATGACTACAAAAAAAATCTCAAGTCATTTCAAAAAAGATTTCAAAAAAGTTGAGTGTTATGTACTCCAAATATAACAAGTCACTCACATAGTTCCTCAAACTATGTGAGTGGCTTGTTATATTTGAACTACATAATATCACCACTTCCTCAAATGGAAATTTGACCTACACAAAGTTTGTTAGTCTCGACATGTTATGAAACTTTTGTGTTCAAAAGATTTTCATCCGAGTTCATTTCGTGTTTCGTTTGACTGAGTTTTGACCGAGTCAAACTTGGATTTTAAAATTTGAATTGCTCATGTTTTGTTGCATGAAGAAATGATTGAATCCAACACCATAACTTGATAAATCATGATTTTAGAAATTTTTGGGAAGAAGAATCACCTCATTTCGAGTTCGTATGAGGGAGAACGACTAGTTACAAGTTTTCATCCGAGGAAAAAAAGAAAAATCGATCAGTTCATTCCAGTTCGTCACGTGTTCACGAAGAAGGACCGATTTCTCTTTTTTCCTCGGATTAAAAATTGTAACTAGTCTTTCACCCTCATACGAACTCCAAATCGATTGATTTTTTTTCCTATTTTTTTCTAAAATAGAGAAGTTTTACTTAGTGCCTTTTGTTTGTATCTTAATTACTATTTCTTTATTGCTTTTCATACAACATATCTTTTCCAACTAAAAAGAGAATATAAAAAACAAGTTTTTTCATAATACTTGCTAATATAACTTAATATTCTCTAATGTTATGGTCAACACAAGGTTGCATCCAAAGTTGAGTTGCCCATGAGTAAGAAAGTATTTAAGTGTGTACAAACTTTGATGTTTAAGTTGAGTTGTATGAAACAATGTGATAATCTAGTTAGTTTATGAACAATGTATACTCTAATTTTCACAAAATCTTATTAAACTTTTTTGTCAACCTTTTACATTGATAAAATGATCCTATGCCAATTTACATAATCCGTGATAAGTTTTATTTATTATTATCATTATTTTATAACAAAGTGACTAGTAGAAGTTTGAAATTTCCTACACGCCAATTGAATTTTTCGTCAATCTCCTAGATGTGGCCTAGAATGGACCATAGGCGCCTAAATATAATTTTTTTTGAATTTTTTAAACTTATTAGATGCACATATAGGTCAATTTTGAATTACTTTCGGTAAACACGTAAAAATTCATTTAAATGATAGAAAATAGCAAATCCACTCGAAAAATTTTGAAACTCATAGATGAAAACTTGTATCCATACTGTTATATATAAAAAATATATTTGTACATATAACATAATTATTTTTTAGTGTTACTTCACAATGGTGCAATAAAAAGGAAAAAAGAAAAAGAAAAACAATAACAGAGAAGCCCATATCGGCCCAAATAGCCCAACGATTTGCAGCCATCGATCGTCGATCCAATGGTTCTCATCGTGTTTCCTTGGTATATAACACAACATCCAACCCTAACCCTAACCCCATCCCCTCCTCCCGCAGTCCCTCCTCTCCTCTGGTCCCCCTGCTCCCACTCTCCCTCGCAGATCCACCTACAGCTACCCAACCCAGCCAGCCGGAGGCCTCGCTCCCCCGCCCCACCTCCGCAAGCCACGGGCCGCCGCCACCGTCATCTCTCCGCCGGATCCGGCGCCGGAACCGCGCCCGCGCACCGGGGAGGAGGGCAGCAGCCGCGGCTCCAAGCCGAGCGGTTCTCCCCTCCGCAGTCCGGGCCGCTCCGCCTCCGACGCCACCCGCCGCCCCCAACCCGGGAGAGGCGCGGCCGCCGCCGGCGCCGACCGACCCGACCCCACGACATGCTCCGCGCGGCGCTCTCCCACTCGTGCACGCGCGCCACCCCCCCCGCACCGTCGCGTCGACCCGACCGACCGAGAGTCCGAGACCGATCCACTCCGTCTCCGCGCACGCCTCCGGCTCCGCCTCTCGCCGCCGATGGCCGCGGCCGCATCGCTCTCCACCGCCACCGCCGCGTCGTGGCTCTCCAACGGCCCCGCTTCGTCCCCGGTACGTGCCAGCGCCTCCCCACCATGCCCCCCGGTCCCTTCCTACCGCCCCGCAATTGCGGCAGCCGTCGCCTCCACCCGTCGTGACTCACGACTGACCGCGGGTTCCTGCTGCTTCTCGATCCCTCGCAGCCAAGGGTGCGCCTCCTCATCGGCGGCGAGTTCGTCGAGTCGCGCGCCGACGAGCACGTCAACGTCACCAACCCCGTAAAGCCTCCCTTCCTTGCTTACCTCCGAATCGATTTTGGGTTCGTGTGGACCGATTCTGGGTGGCTGTTGGATGTGTGACGCACGCATTTGGGTGTCACGGGGTTGTCGCAGGCGACGCAGGAGGTGGTGTCGCGGATCCCGCTCACGACCGCCGACGAGTTCAAGGCCGCTGTGGACGCCGCCAGGACAGCCTTCCCCGGGTGGCGGGGCACGCCTGTCACCACCCGGCAGCGCGTTATGTTGAAGTTCCAGGAGCTCATCCGGGAAAACATGGTGACTCTTTGTTTACAGATGACGTCCTTGTTGCGCCATTCTGAATTTCTAATGTTGTACCTTGTTTTAGTGACTCTGTGACTGTTGCCTCCTCCTGACTACAGGACAAACTTGCAGAAAACATTACGACGGAGCAGGAACTCAAAAGTTAGCACGGCATCTGAAGAGCCTTTCCTATTCTTTCCTAAACACGTCTGCTCAACTCCCTCACCGTCGAGTCATCATGGTGAAGGCTTCTTTAAAGAGAAAGGATCGCTGGGACACGAACAGCTGGGAGACAGGAGCATGAACCCAGCCTGGGATGCAAAAAATCAACAGGTTCTTCATACTCCTGAGTTTTGGTGTGACAGGAGCGGACGTGAGGGAGGAAATTCAGTGGTCTGACAGTTTTTTAGTCATTCTTTGTGATGTCCCTGACAGTTTATTTTATCTGCAACGTATTCTGGTTGTCATCGCGTCGCACAACATTGGGCACCTTACTGATGTGATATGCCATTCAGCTCATTTCGATTCACTTAGGTTCTTCAATTAATTATTTTATGCATTGTTGTCGTTTTAAATTTGGCCATGCTTTCATGCATCCATCCTATTTTATCTATTTTCTGTTAGTAACACTTGCAGAGATCAATCTGAAATTTCTTTGCAAATATGTAGGTTTATATAGATTGAGTTTCCTACACTCAACCTGTTCGATGTATTGCCACATGGAAACTCTTGCGTAAAACATTCTAAATTTTCTCTGCATGTCTAAAGGTTCGTATAAATTGATCTCTCCTCTGTATAAATACCCAAGTTGCTCCAGTTTGAGTTGGGCAATCCTACAATCAAGACCTTCTTAAGGTTGTACACTAACTTAATGGACAGATCATAATTTCTGCTATTGCTCGCTTTCCATCTGAACATATCTGCCAATGGAATATCTGACACTGGGCCTCTCCTTTCTTTTGAATCATTTTCCTCAAGTTTTGAAAGCACTAAATCCATAACAAAGCCAGGCTGCTAACAGCTGTTTAGCATTCTCATGCCTTTTGATGTGCTTAATTGTGGCCTGGCTGATAGTTTTATTGGGGACAGGTGACAGTATAAGTGATGTGCTTTCACTGGAAATGGAAATTTGCTTGTATGATCCTAGTTTGTTTCTGTAACAAGTTTGTGGCTTATTGTTGTGTTGCTATTTACAGATTTTGTAGGTTTCTTTGTCTTGAGTAGAAGTCAAAGCACTTCATTTTCTTGTTTGGTCAGTTTATGTCTCACATGATTAGATTTAATCGCATTTGAATCAATACTGTTTTTTATTGCTTCTTCAACTTCGTTGTCCAAATGTAAATTTGTAAATGTGTCCTCACATGTTCTGTTTTTTTAGTTCAATACTCTGGTATACAGTATGTTATGCATTTATGAGAATTGGAGTTTCTGTTATGTTAATAAAATAATAGTCATTTTTTGTTGGATGTGTAATAAGGAGTTGGCATCAAAATGGCAAAACTAACATAGCATCTGCCAGTATAATCAGCTGATTCGAGCTTGCTATCAGGTCTGCCAAGGATCAATTCGCTATTGATATTGGTTGGTTCTTTGAGTTGTCTATTTCAGCAAATCATTTTAGTATTTTTGTCAATGTTTTCAGTTTCAGACTGATTTCACATTTTCACTCTTCCAGACAACCAGCCTTTTATGCTTCTCTTTTACTTTCTGTATACTCTAGATCTAAATATATATTGTAACATCTAGTATATTGATCATTTGTTTGTTCAAGAAATTTATGTAAACAGAAAAAGGATGCTCCTGCCGGTGAGAAGCGGTGTCAAACCTTGGTCAAAGACAATGTTTGTGGTGCCAAATGGTGGGTGGTGATGCTAGATAGAAAATGTATGTGATCTGTTGATATTCTGGTGATCTCTATTAATATGGTGAAATCTATGGTGATTTGGCGATTTGTGGGATTTATATACCTATTTTGATTCTGTTGGGCATTTGTTGGGCTGAAATGTATATGGGTTGTGCCAGGAATGTATGTGGGCTAGGCTGTAATGGATTTATATAGGCTGAAATTCAGTTTGGGAAAAAATTGCGTAGGCTGACGTCAACTGCCATGTCATCGTCTATGTAGGCAGCCACGTCATTGTACACGTAGGCAGCCACGTCATCCTCCATGTAGATAGCTAGCGTGGCATCGAGCCATGTCAAAACGTGGACAAACCGCAGCGCGACACGTGGACAAACCAGAGTGTGACACGTGGACCATTCAGAGCTCGACATGTGGACAAACCGCAGCTCGACATGTGGTGTTGTGTCAAAGAGCCACGTCATCATATCCATGTCAGCACGCGCCTTGCCACGTCAGTAGCCAGCATGGGCCGTGCCACGTGGCATCCCCTTCCGTGACCAATTTCGTGACCATTTGGCTTGGTCATAGAAGAAATACACTTCTATGACGAAAAACGTGTTGGTCATGGAAAAGTTCCACTTCTATGACCAAAATGTCCGATTGGTCATGGTAGACCAAATGTGACGGAGCTTCTGTGACCAATTCAATTTGGTCATAAGTTGGTCATAAAAAAGTATTTCGTGACCAAATTTGCATGTACTGTGACCAAATCGTTTGGTCATTGATGTTGAGTACTGTACTAGTGGTAGTTAGTGAGTAGAGGTAGATCAAGCGCTTGTAATCCCCTTGCTCCGCTGATTGACAAGAACCTTGGGAATCCCGTGCTGAAAAAGGTGTAGGTCTGTACACTTGCGGATCGTAGGTGGATACGTCTTTTATCCATCAACACTGATCAGTGTTTGTAACGAGCTTTAATTAACGGCCGTTATTGATACGACGGCCACCCATACAGTAACCTGTCCGGTTGCCGGCGGCATCCTGGAACCAGCCAGGATTTGGCAGCCACCACAACAAGGAGACATCACAAACACATTCTCACATCACAAATATAGGCAAAGCAAGATCACATTTATAGACAAGTTAGGATCACATCAAGTTTCAAGTTACTCTCATCAGGTCTTGTTTGGATGGAGTCATGAGAAAACTGCATGAACCAGGCAGTATCTGACCCCAACCAAGCAAGCCAAGCAGGTTTCTCAGGCAACAACAGTTGACTAAAGAAGACTGAATGAGTTTCAAGTTTCTAGTCACAATAAACTCACGGTGCACCACTGTAGAACTTTCCCTTCCGGTCGATGGTCTCCTTAAGAATGTACTCGCACAGCATCTCCCGGACACGCTTTACATCTTCTGTGGAAACATCTACATGAGGTTTGAAATCCTGCAAAATACAATCATTTATGAGAATACAAGTAGAAATCATTTTCTAAAATCAGATGGATAGTATGAGTAGAGACAAGGTTTAGCATTATTATCTACTTACAGCAGCCTTCTTGATGTCAGGGATGTCATCGAGTAGTCTTAACATATGGAATGCCACATGGAATCCACACAAAGAGGACCCCCGTGACTGCTGAGCACACTGCATCAAGGTACCAAAATGACAAGTTAATGCAGTACCAAATAGGTAAGAAGGGACAATAAAAAACCTCGGTCTTACAGCGAAATTTTTTTTGTGCTTGAGTGTGGCTTTTGGCTTTTTTTCATTCCTTTCGTCACTCTGTCCTGTGCATCACCAAAGGCCCTGCATGATCAGCAATACCAATTAGAAACACTAAGAGATTGATTTTTTGTGAACAAAAAATACTGTACCAAAGGCCCTGCATGGTCAGCAATACCAATTAGAAACACTAAGAGATTGAATTTTTGTGAACAAAACCTACAAGAAACTAACCAGTTTAAAACATTTTGGAGGTCTGGGAACTTTAGCGGGGGATGTTGTTTAGCAGAATCTAGATACCAAAACCTCTTTGAACTTCATACAGATGATCACTGTTACCCAGTGGCTAGTGCAGTAGGCACCCACCACGTAGTAGTTGTTCATCACTGCATTTGAGATTGCTTTGCCAACTTGCTGAGAATGTTGAGAAATATTTATTGAAGTAAACAAATCTGGATCTAAAAACCCAACACTGATCTGCTTCTCCGCTGCCTTGTCCATCATTTTCCTACAAAAAATCAAATTGTTAGCATGCATGAACTTTGCGGTCATAATTAAAAAATATCTTTTTAGGTTTCAAAGGACTTATAATGTCCACAACCTCACGAAGGTAACATCCAGAGAAGCCAGGGTTATAAGGTTAAACACGCTACTGAATTCAATGTTTAACATTAAATCACCACAACCACCTTTAAAGTAGTCTTGATCCACCTTTGCTGGAAAGGAAAGTTTATCCTTATTGTGTTCCATGACATAAGCATGCAACTTGGCACAATTTGGTCCAGCAGCTTTTACATTTGCTTCTGACAACATAGGTGCACCAGGCTTGTATTTTGATCGGTCTTGTTCTGTCCCATTAACACAGTTAAGAATCTCATCTTTAGACAGAGGTTTCCTAGCCCGGTTCCCCTTCTGCAGTGGAGATTGCCTGGGCTCCTCCTGTTGCAGAGGTTGTTGTACTTGTTGCATCTGCTGCTTAGGGGGAGATTGCATGCGCTCCTCCTCCTCCTGCTGGAGAGGTTGCTGTTTCGTCTGTTGCTTATCCTCATGTTGCAGCTGCTACTTAGGCGTAGTTTGCCTTGGCTCCTCCTGCTGTTGTCGACGCTCCTGCTACTGGAGAGGCTGCTGTTTCGTCTGTTGATTATCCTCAAGCTGTAGCTGCTGCTTAGGCAGAGTTTACTTGGGCTCCTCCTCTGGTTGTTGTCGACGCTCCTGCTGCGTAGTTTTGCTGATCTGCTGCTGCTGCTGTTGAGTCTTCCCTTGCTGACACTAAGCTGCAGCACCTCAATTTGATGTTGTACCCCTGCTACCTGTTGCGGCTTGGGTTGGGATGTCTCGTCATGGGTGGTATAATGATACTGTCCTTTGGCCATTGGATCTTTTGAATGAGAGCCACAACTAGGGTTGCTACGTCACCCCCATCAATTGGTACAGGCAGAGGGTATTGACTCGATTTTGGAGTTTGTTGTTTACGCAGGAAATTAACGTTAAAGAGGAGACTTTCGGGATAAGTTCATAAAGCACTTCAAGAGAGGATCATGAAGCCCGTCACAAGTCAAGACGCGAAGTGAACAAGACTCCAAAGTACCCAAGGATCGAAGCATCAACACGCAAAACTCCGGAGACTTAGATGTTTACCAACGAAATCAACTCAGCCCGAGAGATATTCTTACAACCCAGGACAGCATGATATTTCTGTGCAGATTCGGAGACTTAAACGGCCTTTAATGGCAAAAGTTTGACTACCAAAGTTGTGGACCTTGACAATACCTTCGATTTGGACATGTGGAAGGCACAATTCGGATAAGGGAGCTAGGAGATATGGCCCCCGAAATCCCTGCAACGCAGTCAGTCCGAAATCAGAACAGATTATCTTCCACGGCCGATTTGGAGATCTTATCTTCATTTTCAAAGTAAGAAATGAATACCCAAGTTGAAGATAATTTCGTGGCACACAACCTGGACACCGAATTTGCATAATTTGGAGTCCGGACGTGGGAGATATGGCACCGGCAAGGAAGGGTTGCGAATCAGGAAAATCTTGACGAGGCTGATTTTATGGAAACCAAGTTTGCTTCTCTCCCAAAGAGGATCTCGTGCAAGGCAAGGTGGAGCACGCCCCAAGGCACCCAAGGACATAAATAAAACCCCCTAGGCGCCCCAAGATGGTTACCCATTGACATCCAATCATTCTACCGCCGCCAATCACTAGAAAACCGCCACCGTGAGATGAGGGAGAGAGTTGGATGAGCTAGTCGCAAGGATCAACGCCGGTGGATGGAAGGAAGCACGAGGAGGACTCCAAGCCGCTGGGCTAGGGGTGTTCCCAAGCTTCATCGCCACCATCTTCATCGACGACATTCTCCGGAGTCTCCATCACCCCTATGTGCTTCAATCCTTGTAAGATGATGGGGTAATGTCTCCGTTCATCCCTATGGTTAGATGGATACATGTTATGTGATCGCTACATGAACCCTATGCCTTTCGATGCTTAATGGTCAATGTCTATGCGAGTGCTTTATTCACATATGTATGAACAACATGTGTTCTTAGTAGAGTTTGTGGTAATCGTGGTGATTAGCATAACCCAATGGATGCTTAGGCATAGATGCGGTTATACGTGAATTATTTGATTACCTTGCGTTGTGACACTACGGTGGAGGGAAAAGGCTTAGCGGCTGCATAACCGCCATGAAGCTAGTGTAGGCAACACCCTTTTCATGTAGTAGATGCGTGTTCATGTGATCCTAAACCCTAGGGAGGGAACGCTTATCTATCTTAATCTCTCTCTTGTGTCCACCCTTTGACATCTAGTTCAACCTTAGACATCTTAGATTAACTTAGGTTAGATTGCTTTTACCTTAGAGTATCCTCTCTTTCAAGGCTTTCCATTCAACTAGATTAGTGTTGGTTAAGCGTTAGCAACCCCCTTGCTCCGCGGATTGACCAGAACCTTGGGGGTCACCCCATGGTGAGAAAGGTGTAGGTCCGTACTCTTGCGGATCAAAGGTTTTTACGTGTTTCTACCGAATATTTTTGGATATTTAGAAGCCCCATGAAGCTACGATTCCAACAAACCAAGAATCAAGACAACCGGAGGTTCCTACAAGTGGTTATGCCCGAATGACAGAATGCAACACGTCCTGAAATCAGTTTTGGACAGCACGCAACATTGAAGTAAAACGCACATAACTCACTTGTTTGAACTCCGTTTTTGATGAATGACCACACGTTGGAAAGGTAATTTCATAAGCTTTTCAATAGAGCTATATTTCGATATATGTTCTGTTCTGGACAGAGGGGGTAAATCCATGAAAAAGAGACAGCAAGGAGATAATGAAAACAAGAAAGAGGAGATGGTGATGACAACATTGAAGAGAAGGGCGACCAATGACTCCATTAAGCATACAAGATAAAATTCAGAAGTTTAGGAGCGTTGATAAATCAAGAGAAAAGCAAAGCCACATCGATACATGGAGATGTCGGAAGAAGGCAACGGAGAACTACAAAGGATGGTAACACCTCCATAGACCTTCTCTTTTCCCAACACAAATGCTTGTAAGTATGCCTTCAACCTCAAGTAGGTGCAACCTTTTGTTTTTCTCTTCCAACAATCACATAGCTACTAGGAGGACAACCTAGGTTTCGTTTTATTTTCAATAGATAGGATTGACCATGTGTTCACCTCGATGTTTATATTGCCTATGCTTACGGAAAGATGATGAAAGTTACCGCTTTGTTTTACCTACATGAAGTTATACATGTCTTGGCTAATTGCTCTCTATAATGTGATCTGAAATAATTACCAGATCTTTTATTTGTGGAGGTGATATGACTATGCTCTAGGCACACATACATATCTTTGCTCCTTGATTTAAGTTTATGGATAGTCGGATAACTTGTTGTTTTTATGAAAACTTAACTTTTATGCTATCTACATATTTGTGATGCTCTTGCAAAGTTCTACCCACCGAAGCCATATACATATATGTTCTATGATAACAAAACCCGTAGATTGCAAACATATGTTTTGATGAGTTGGATTAGGATTGATTTCTATGGTTCGAGACTAAGAAGTTGGTCATTCCTTTGTGTAACTTTTCATGCTAGCCTATTTGTCCATGCATTGTGGGTTTTCACATTGAAAATTTCACAAACTTCGCAGGGCATCGACCCTAAACCAAAAACATCTTTTTGTGATCACCTCCTTGTCCACAACCCAATTTGAGTATGCAGTAAAATTTTCGATAGAGATTGAAATATTCCGTAAGATTATGGAATTTATAGTTACTTTAGCAGTCATTTCCCCCCTTTCTTTTATGCTCGAGGACGAGCATCATTCAAGCCTAGGGGAGGAGTCATTACATCATCTCTGACAAATGCTATGTATGTATTATGTTGCAAAAGTGTTGAGGAGCAAAAGAAAAAAAATGAAAAATGAAAAAAAATTATGATGAGAAGAAAAGAAAAGTAAGGGGAAAAAAGGAAGAATAAAAAAAAAGAGAGAGAGAAAAATGAGAAGGAAAAAAAAGGATGCTCCTCGGTTCTTTCTGCTTCATAAGTTCTCAAGTGCCTTGATGATAAATCCATACTCAAATATTCCAACCATGTGCAATCCGATAACGAGGACTTAACTCGTGCCTCGGGATCATCCATTTGCCACTTGCACATGTCCACCTATTTAAATGTGTGCGTTTCATCCCTCTCTCTTTCCAACATTTATTTTCCATGGCCTTTTTGACAAGTCTCGGTAATTCCAATAGATCTCTCTTAATTTGACAATATTTCGGATGTATGTTTTGCTAGGATTGGTTTTAACCTTCCAAGCTCCACATAAGCCTTCCACTATCACATATGAGTAGAGTATGTTGAAAATAATCTAGTATAGGCTTGAGTGACTTGATGAGATGAGTGTTTCCATGAGCTTTTGCAAGAGATTTTTACTTCTGTTGGATATGCATCTTTTTGAAAATTCTTCCATGTAACAAGGTAATGGTTTGAAGTTCACTTAAGTTTGAGAGCATCGTGTTTATTAAATGTGGCTTGTTCTTTATTGTTAGTCTATCTTCAATAATGAAAAAGAAGTCGGTCACAACTTGAACTTTAAAAATAAATTCTTAAGAGAGAGCAATTTGCCTCGTCATGAATGACTAAGTTCAGGGACAACATTGGAAGGCAATGTTGATTTCCCTTTTAAGCAAGGATTACTTACTCGAGGACGATCAAGGTTTAAGCATGGGGGAGATGTTGATGGTGATTTTTGTCAACCTAGAATACTTTTTATACATTGGTTTCAATTATGATTTGCAACTAACCCTCCACTAGGCATACTAATGATGTAACAAGTTCACACTTGCATGTCGATTTTGGAGTTTGTTGTTTACGCAGGAAAATTAACATTAAAGAGGAGACTTTCGGGATAAGTTCATCAAGCACTTCAAGAGAAGATCATGAAGCCCGTCACAAGTCAAGACATGAAGTGAACAAGACTCCAAACTACCCAAGGACCGAAGCATCAACACGCAAAACTCCAGGGACTTGGATGTTTACCAACGAGATAAACTCAGCCCGAGAGATATTTTCACAGCCCAGGACAACATGATCTTTCTGTGCAGATTTGAAGACTTAAACGGCCTTTAATGGCAAAAGTTTGACTACCAAAGTTGTCGACCTTGATGATACCTTCGATTTGGACATGTGGAAGGCCCAATTCAGATAAGGGAGCTAGGAGATACGGCCCCCGAAATCCCTGCTACACAGTCAGTCTGAAATCACAACAGTTTGTCTTCCAAGGCCGATTTGGAGATCTTATCTTCGTTTTCAAGGAAAGAAATGAATACCAAAGTTGAATATAATTTCGTGGCACACAACCTGGACACCGCCTTTGCACTATTTGGAGTTCGGACGTGGGAGATATGGCGCCGGCAAAGAAGGGCTACGAATCAGGAAAATCTAGACGAGGCTGATTTTATGGAAACCAAGTTTGCTTCTCTCCCAAGGAGGATCTCGTGCAAGGCAAGGTGGAGCACGCCGCAAGGCACCCCAAGGACATAAATAAAACCCCCTAGGTGCCCCAAGATGGTTACCCATTGACATCCAATCATTCTACCGCCACCAATCACCAGAAAATCAACACTGCAAGATGAGGGAGAGAGTTAGATGAGCTCGTCGCAAGGATCAACGCCGGCGGATGGAAGGAAGCAAGAGGAGGACTCCAAGCCGCTGGCCTAGGGGTGTTCGCAAGCTTCATCATCGCCATCTTCATCGACGACGTTCTCCGGAATCTCCTTCACCCCTATGTGCTTCAATCCTTGTAAGATGTTAGGGTAATGTCTCCGTTCATCCTTATGGTTACATGGATACATGTTATGTGATCGCTACATGAACCCTATGCCTTTCGATGCTTAATGGTCTATGTCTATGCGAGTGCTTTATTCACATATGTATGAACAACATGTGTTCTTAGTAGGTTTTGTGGTAATCGTGGTGATTAGCTTAACCCTATGGATGCTTAGGTATAGATGCGGTCATACGTGAAAGTGTTTGATTACCCTGCGTAGTGACAGTACGGTGGAGGGAAAAGGCTTAGTGGCCGCATAACCGCCATGAAGCTAGTGTAGGCAACACCCTTTTCATGTAGTAGATGTGTGTTCATTTGATACTAAACCCTAGGGAGGGAACACTTATCTATCTTAATCTCTCTCTTGTGTCCACCCTCTGCCATCTAGTTTAACCTTAGACATCTTAGATTAACTTAGGTTGGATTGCTTTTACCTTAGAGTATACTCTCTTTCAAGGCTTTCCATTCAACTAAATTAGTGTTGGTTAAGCGCTAGCAACCCCCTTGCTCCGCGGATTGACAAGAACCTTGGTGGTCACCCCGTGGTGAAAAAGGTGTAGGTCCGTACGCTTGCGGATCCAAGGTTGTTACGTGTTTCAACCGTCAACAAGCCCCTTTATCTGGCGCCGTTGCCGGGGAGCAAGCCAGTTTGCTACGTTTAATCTAGTATTAATTTTGTTGATTACTAACATCTAACCCTCATTTTCTAAAAAAAACTTTTTTGTGTTTTTCTTTTTTATTTTTAGTCCCTAGATGGATTTGTTCACCTCACCTTCGGAGGACGAAGAGATATCAATAAGGGAGCTAGCAATGCCGTCAATGGAAGACATTGAGATGCAAAATTGACGCTTGCTACAACCCACTATGAAGTGAAACCTAGAATCATCAAGTTAGTGGCGACAAAGCCCTTTAGAGGAGTGGAGGATGACAACCCATATAGACACATTAAGGAATTCACGATGATATGCATCACTGTGGAACAAGAAGGAGTTTCTGCCACTTGGTTCAAGTGGAATCTTGTTCCATTCTCTCTTGAAGATGAAGCGCGAAGATGGTACACACTTGCGTCCATTGAAGTAAAAGGAAATTGGGATGAGCTAGTGAAGAAGTTTCTTTTGAAGTTCTTTCTCATAAGCAAGGTCCAATACTTAAGGAGCCAAGTGCTCACTTTCAACCAAGGAGAGGACGAAGTAATTGATGAAGCATGGGACCGTTTTAATGAACTACTTGAGCGTGACCTGAACTTGGGATTTTTCGGTGACTTGATGTTGTGTACCTTTTATTTTTCACTAACCCCTAACCCGTCTCGTTTTGTAAGCATGTATGCAGGTGATGATATAATGGATAAAACAATTAGAGAAGCCACACAAATCTTACAAAGGATAAGCAATGGACAAAGAACGCAACGAGATTGGCAAAGACGTTGTCGGGAGGAGCAAAACGACAAAAGCAAGCCCAAGGTGCTTGCTGAATTTTCTGAAAAAGATGAACCGAAGGTCAAGGAAGATGAACCGGCCATACAAGAAATTGAAGATCCACTTCCCAAGGTAAGAGAAGTCATTTCGGATGTTAAAAATGTTGAAACTAGCATGAATGTAGGCCGAAGTATGTGGAATGCTAGACCATTGGCGGAGTTCAATCAATTCGGTTGGATTCAAGTTGATTTTGCCCCACTAATCAACTACCGAAGGAAGGAGGAATGCCGACACATTGCCAAACTAGTTCGAGATATATTTGATCAAGAGATGAGTGGAGAGTTGATCCAAAAGATATTTGAAGAAGAAAGAGAAGAATACGATGAAGGATGGATCGACCGGTTTGACAACTCAAGGATTTATGATGAAGAAAGAGAAGAGTACAACCGTGACGAGCCTAGTGAGTCTAAGGATAAATGGGAGAAGATAGGACTAGAGCTAGAAAATGAATGGGAAGGAGTTGACATAGAGCAAGTACTCCAAGAAGGCCCCTCCCCACAAGGTGATAGCTTGTGTGCTATTGAAGCCTACACACTAGCAAATCAAGACATGGAAGCACTCAAGGATGAAGAAAAGAGTGAATCAAATGATGAGCGATCTTGACGACATGTGGTACACGGGTGATAAAAAAGGAGATAGCGATGAAGCAAAAGGATGCCTTGAGCAAGTCTTCTATAAGTGATCAAGCACAACATGGGAAGTCAATTAAAGCTGCATTTGTAGATTTTCTTCTTGCATGAAGGGCCATGGCTATGCGACGAAAAGAAGGTATGTGAGAAAGTCGAGCTCTATGACTTTAAATGAAGCACTTTTCGGGAGGCAACCCATTTCTTTATGTTTTTACTTCTTTCTTAGAGAAAATAATGAATGACACCATCCTATGATGATCAACTTATGGTTATTAATCTAATTTTAGTTTTCCTTTTCGGAACCACCATCATGTTCATGATCATATTTCATTATTTGCATGTATTGCATTTTGTTATCAATGTGATGTTTCTATGTGTATACATGTTTTGTACATAGATGGATTGGTTGTTTATATACTTAATGATGCATGCTTCATTTTCCATGTTAATGCTTCATAAGGCCTTATGAGTATTTTCCTTTTGTGATCTTGTTTAAACATAGTGTTTAAACATGATTGCGGACCATCATCGTTAAGTTTGATAAACCTTGCTAGCTTTTCATATGTTTTCATGTTGCATTGGTTAGTTTATAAGCTTGGCAATGTGCTTAATTTTTCTTGTGCTATAAGAGTTATTGATAGACATGGTGTTTTAACCCTAGATTTATTAACCTTTGTGGCTATGGAGAAATTCGGCAACGTAGTTGTAAACATGGTGTTTAGAACTAGGTGAAAACATTGTCTTTGTTTATATGCTTTCCTATCATGTGCATACACACCTGCATCACGTACACACATTAAGTTTTTATTTCTCATTAAACTAATTAAGCCACAAGTTAAGAATTTTAGGAGACATTGTTGGATTATTGGCAGTTCTATCTACTCCCAACCGTCACCTTGGGGGTAGAATGTGCGCTTAAAACGTCTTGCAAGTAAGATAGAGACTCTCACTACAAGAAAACTGAAGGATGACTAAGATAAAAGTGTTTTGTCTTCTTCTTCCATGACTAGCAAAATGCTAAGAATTGGAGAGACTCTGAATCTTCAACACGGAAGTGCAACATGACGCTCTAGAAGATAGAATGAACAAGATCATTGACATCTCCGGATCAATGCGCAAGAAGCCACTGATCTCATCACAATTCTGCGTGGTCTCGAAGGGAAAACACTGAATATTTTTGGATATTTAGAAGCCCCATGAAGCTACGATTCCAACAAAACAAGAATCAAGACAACCGGAGGTTCCTATAAGTGGTTATGCCCGAATGACCGAATGCAACACGTCCTGAAATCTGTTTTGGACAGCACGTAGCATTGAAGTAAAACGGACATAGCCACCTTGTTTGAACTCCGTTTTTGATGAATGACCACACGTTGGAAAGGTAATTTCATAAGATTTTCAATAAATCTATATTACGATATATGTTCTGTTCTGGACAGAGGGGGAAATCCATGAAAAAGAGACAACAAGGAGATGATGAAAACAAGAAAGAGGAGATGGTGATGACAACATTGAAGAGAAGGGTGACCAATGACTCCATTAAGCATACAAGATAAAATTCAGAAGTTTAGGAGAGTTGATAAATCAAGATAAAAGCAAAGCCACATCGATACATGGAGATGTCGGAAGAAGGCAACGAAGAACTACAAAGGATGGTAACACCTCCATAGACCTTCTCTTTTCCAAACACAAATGCTTGTAAGTATGCCTTCAACCTCAAGTAGGTGCAACCTTTTGTTTTTCTCTTCCAACAATAACATGGCTACTAGGAGGACAACCTAGGTTTCTTTTTATTTTCAATAGATAGGCATGACCATGTGTTCACCTCGATGTTTATATTGCCTATGCTTACGGAAAGATGATAAAAGTTTCCGCTTTGTTTAACCTACATAAAGATATACATGCCTTGGCTAATTGCTATCTATAATATGATCTGAAATAATTACCAGATCTTTTATTTGTGGAGGTGAAATGACTATGCTCTAGACACACATACATATCTTTGCTCTTTGATTTAAGTTTATGGATAGTCGGATAACTTATTGTTTTTATGAAAACTTAACTCTTATGCTATCTACATATTTTGATGCTCTTGCAAAGTTCTAGCTACCGAAGCCATATACATATATGTTCTATGATAACAAAACTCGTAGATTGCAAACATATGTTTTGATGAGTTGGATTAGGATTGATTTCTATGGTTCGCGAATAAGAAGCTGGTCATTCCTTTGTGTAACTTTTCATGCAAGCCTATTTGTCCATGCATTGTCGGTTTTCACATCGAAAATTTCACAAACTTCGCTGGGCATCCACCCTAAACCAAAAACATCGTTTTGTGATCACCTCCTTGTTCACAACCCAATTTGAATATCGAGTAAAATTCTCGATGGAGATTCACATATTTTGTAAGATTATGGAATTCATACTTACTTTAGCAGTCATTTCCCCCTCTCTTTTATGCTCGAGGACGAGCATCGTTCAAGCATGGGGGAGGAGTCATTACATTATCTCTGACAAATACTATGTATGTATTATGTTGCAAAAGTTTTGAGGAACAAAAGAAAAAAATGAAAAATGAAAAAAAATTATGATGAGGAGAAAAGAAAAGTAAGGAAAAAAGGAAGAATAAAAAAAGAAAGAAAGAGAGAAAAATTAGAAGGAAATAAAAAAAATAAAGATGCTCCTCGGTTCTTTCTGGTTCATAAGTTCTCAAGTGCCTTGATGATAAATCCATACTCAAATATTCCAACCATGTGCAATCCGATAACGAGGACTTCACTCGTGCCTCGGGATCATCCATTTGCCACTTCCACATGTCCACCTATCTAAATGTGTGTGTTTCATCCATCTCTCTTTCCAACATTTATTTTCCATAGCCTTTTTGACAAGTCTTGGTAATTCCCATAGATCTCTCTTAATTTGACAATATTTTGGATGTACGTTTTGTTAGGATTGGTTTTAACCTCCCAAGCTCCACATAAGACTTCCACTATCACATATGAGTAGAGTAGGTTGAAAATAATCTAGTATAGGCTTGTGTGACTTGATGAGATGAGTGTTTCCTTGAGCTTTTGCAAAAGATTTTCACTTATGTTGGATATGCATCTTTTTGAAAATTCTTCCATGTAACAAAGGTAATGGTTTGAAGTTCACTTAAGTTTGAGAGCATCGTGTTTATTAAATGTGTCTTGTTCTTTATTGTTAGTCTATCTTCCACAATGAAAAAGAAGCCGGTCACAACTTGAACTTTAAAAATAAATTCTTAAGAGAGAGCAATTTGCCTCCTCATGAATGACTAAGTGCAGGGACAACATTGGAAGGCAACGTTGATTTCCCTTTTAAGCAAGGATTACTTACTCGAGGACGAGCAAGGTTTAAGCATGGGGGAGATGCTGACGGTGAATTTCCGTTAACCTAGAGTACTTGTTATACATTGGTTTCAATTATGATTTGCAACTAACCCACCACAAGGCATACTAAGGATGTAACAAGTTCACGCTTGCATATCGATTTTGGATTTTGTTGTTTACGGAGGAAATTAACGTTAGAGAGGAGACTTTTGGGATAAGTTCATCAAGCACTTCAAGAGAAGATCATGAAGCCCGTCACAAGTCAAGACACCAAGTGAACAAGACTCCAAACTACCCAAGGACCGAAGCATCAACACGCAAAAATCCGGGGACTTGGATGTTTACCAACGAGATCAACTCAGCCCGAGAGATACTCTCACAGCCCAGGACAACATGATCTTTCTGTGCAGATTCGGAGACTTAAACGGCCTTTAATGGCAAAATTTTGACTACCAAAGTTGTGGGCCTTGATGATACCTTCGGTTTGGACATGTGGAAGGCCCAATTTGGATAAGGGAGCAAGGAGATATGGCCCCCGAAATCCCTGCTACGCGGCCAATTCGAAATCAGAACAGATTATCTTCCAAGGCCAATTTGGAGATCTTATCTTCGTTTCAATGAAAGAAATGAAAACCAAAGTTGAAGATAATTTCGTGGCATACAACCTGGACACCGAACGTGCATTATTTGGAGTCCAGACGTGGGAGATATGGCGCCGGAAAGGAAGGGTTGCGAATCAGGAAAATCTGGACAGGCTGATTTTATGGAAACCAAGTTTGCTTCTTTCCAAAGGAGGATCTCGTGCAAGGCAAGGTGGAGCACGCCCCAAGCCACCCCAAGGCCATAAATAAAACCCCCTAGGCGACCCAAGATGGTTACCGATTGACATCCAATCATTCTACCGCCGCCAATCACCAGAAAACCGCCACCGCAAGATGAGGGAGAGAGTTGGATGAGCTCGTCGCAAGGATCAACGCCAGCGGATGGAAGGAAGCAAGAGGACTCCAAGCCGCTGGCCTAGGGGTGTTCCCAAGCTTCATCGCCGCCATCTTCATCGACGACGTTCTCCGGAGTCTCCATCACCCCTATGTGCTTCAATCTTTGAAAGATGATGGGTAATGTCTCCGTTTATCCGTATGGTTAGATGGATACATGTTATGTGATCGCTACATGAACCCTATGCCTTTCGATGCTTAATGGTCTATGTCTATGTGAGTGCTTTATTCACATATGTATGTACAACATGTCTTCTTAGTAGGGTTTGTGGTAATCATGGTGATTAGCTTAACCCTATGGATTCTTAGGTATAGATGCGGTTATACGTGAAAGTGTTGGATTACCTTGCGTAGTGACAGTACGGTGGAGGGAAAAGGCTTAGCGGCCGCATAACCACCATGAATCTAGTGTAGGCAACACCCTTTTCATGTAGTATATATGTGTTCTTGTGATCCTAAACCCTAGGGTGGGAACGCTTATCTATCTTAACCTCTCTCTTGTGTTCTCCCTTTGCCATCTAGTTTAACCTTAGACATCTTAGATTAACTTAGGTTTGATTTCTTTTACCTTAGAGTATCCTCTCTTTCAAGGCTTTCCAATCAACTAGATTAGTGTTGCTTAAGCGCTAGCAACCCCCTTGCTCCGCGGATTGACAAGAACCTTGGGGGTCACCCCGTGGTGAAAAAGATGTAGGTCCGTACGCTTGCGGATCGAAGGTTGTTACATGTTTCAACCGTCAACAGACCTCTTGTTCCTCTACTTCTTGTACATTCCAGTGAACTCTTCACCAAACCCTTGATCCCAACCAAGTGAACTAGACACGCCTCGGACCCGACCTCGATGCTCTGGAGTCTCAAGTGCTACGGTGAGGATATCATCCTCCCTAACCCCAGAGAAAGAACCATCGCTACCCTGAGCTGCAATTGTTTTCACCATATCTGCTACCCCCACCACCACAGGGTTACTAAATGTTATGCCCCCACTTCCTTCACTAGTATTCTTCTTCTTCTTCCCTACCCTTGCTCGCAAATAAGGTCTTGAACGTCCAGAAAATTGGTCCCAAGGGTTATGTTTTCCTTCGGCAGCGAGCTTTGCATCCTCCTCCTCCCACTCTTTCCTTTTACCACGATAACCTTTTCTGCCCATCTTGTGTGGCTTATTATGCAATGCTCTCTTTTGTTTGATCTCCTGACTCAATTGCTGAAATGAAGGAGAATTGGTTTCCTGCACAAACATGTCCTAGTCTTGTTGCTGCAAAAAGGCGTGCTTCACAAAGGGAGTCTCCTCTTCACTCACATATTTTTTTTCTTAAATGGGCCTTGAACCGCTGTTGCAAGGTTCCAATCAGTGATATAGCTACCTTAACTACCTTCTTGCGAATAGATTCTTCCAGATTGGCTGGGTAATATAGCTTTTCCTCTAAAACTGTAAACCGATGGTCCTTATCAATTTGTGAGAGATCAGCAACCGCCTTGTTGATTGACACCCTCTCCCGAGCAATGAGACCACAGACCAATACAAATCTATCCCTCGCATCATCTGGGGTAGGCCAAAAATTGGCATCAAGTCCAGTTGTAGTCAACTTGTCTTCTGGCCATTTGGTTTGTGTCCTTGACCCGCGGGATCGAGTACTACTCGCAGCAGTCTGTGTTGAGTGACCCTGTGAAGAAGGTTCACCGACGATGGGCTGTGATGATGCACTGGAGGTAGAGGAGTTTGTTGTTGTGGGAAACTGCATAGATGATTGTCAGGTTTGTCAGTAGAGCAACATAAGCAAGACTGAAAATCTAAACTTAATTCTTATTAGATAAATTCATTTTCTCTGTAAGGCAAAATAGCTGATACAGTCGTAAATAAAATCAGCATAGACATACACAGTTCATATTTTACTTAATAATCATACAGGGATAGGTGCTAACCATTTTGATAGGGACACAACAATATGCTTATATATCAAAGCAGAAAATAAATTCTTTCAACTGCTTTCTTGTCCAACTTGAGCAGCGATGAATTGTGTGTTCCATATGTACATGCAACAGGAGGATAAAGCAATGGTCATGACATTGTATATAACAGTAGTGAAACAACACTCACAACACATCATGACACCAACAATAACAACATATATGACAGTAGTGAAACAATTAACACTCACAACAAAGTATAAGACAGTCTAGTTATCACTACCATATAAACCACTACGATGCAATTCCCACTGACATTATGTGGCCATCTGAATTAAAGTATTCTAACAGGTCCAAAGCATAACTGTCGATCTGGTTCATTCAAAGCATGGCAGAATTAAAGTATGCTAACACCCCTTATGCTTTTCATGAATTTACTGTGCAAAAATTATAGCACCAGCAAGATGAAAATGAATTTCAACATTTCATATAACCTCATCTGTTAGCAACAATTTATTCAAAGCAGACTTGGAGCAACAAAATCCATCCATCAAAGCCACAGTCAATCAATTTAAGATGAACTATTAAGGCATGTCTCCCTAATCCACCTTGACATGAATATATAGTAGACTGGGTGGACTACATTATAAACCACTATGATGCAATTCCCAATAACATTACGAGGCCATCAGAATTAAAATATGCTAACAGGTCCAAAGCATAATTGTCGATCTGAGCATAGCAAAATTAAAGTATATGCTAACAGGTCCAAAGCATAACTGTCGATCTGGTACATTCAAAGCAAAGCAGAATTAAAGTATGCTAACATCCTCGATCCTTTTCATGAATTTACAGTGCAAAAATTGTAGCACCAGGAACATGAAAATGAATTTCAATAGTTCATATAACTACATCTGTTAGCAAAAATTTATTGACACAGACCTGGGGCACAAAATCCATCAATCAAAACCACAGTCAATCAATTAAAGATGAACTATCTTGGCATGTCTCCCTAATTAATCCACATTGACATGAATATATAGCAGATCGATTTTGGTGGCCGATGAGAGAGAGGGTGTTGGGCGTTCATGCAGGACTAGCCTCCGTCGCTAATGAAGTAGTTTTTCTCGTGATGGTCGGTAGGGCCGGATCCACGACGGCTCGTGGCCTGAGGCGGCCGGCTCGTCATCGTGGCCGGGGACGACGTCGACGGATCCGTGTCAACTGTCTTTAGGTTGGCTAGACGTATGTCCGCATGCCAGTAACCACGTCCTCGTCACCGTCATCACGCAGGGAGCGGTGGGGCTGGAGAAGAGCAGGGCTACGGTGGGGAGAGAGCGGCGAAGGCGAGCAGGGCGACTGGCGGCGGCGGTGGGGAGAATGCGGGTGCTGTGGATCTATCTAGCGAGGAGCCGAATATGAACAACGCGCGTAACTGTGTTTAATGAAACTACTGGCGTGCCTTGACGGCTCTATGCAATAATTGTAATTTCATGGGCACTATAGTAAATATAGGTGGAAATTTTGAGCAGCTTGCACACGGTTTGCCTGCTAACGCTGACGAGTGGGCTAGTGTCATGGGCGACGATGGTTAGTGAACCCGGATCGCCATTGTTGGGAGTTGGGTCAGCGATTATCTTTTTTATATTAGCTGCTGACGCTGACGTGTGGGCCTGTCACAATTTTTTTTTGGAATTAAACTTGCTTCCCTGATTTATTAAAGCCCATAAAATAGCACCTAAAAATCATAAAAATACGAACAATTCACATTTGGACATTCAGTATTTCAATAAAATATCAACAGTCACACTTATGTGCCCAAAATTCATATATTTTTTTACACCCCATGGTAATTATATAATAATTCTAATAACATCAAATTTGCTCTAAAAAATATACAAATTAACTTGGCAACATAATTTGGGTACCTAAACTTGTCTTCGAAATTTCAAGTGGTATCGATGAAGGAATAATATACTTGTGTACCAATGTCTTCATCTCTCACATAGTTTCTTAGAATGTTTGCTTGAACATGAAGTTTTCTACACTTTGCAACACGTTCGAACTCATATGCATTTGGAAACTTAATAAAACCTTGTGTTCACCTTAAGCTTACGAAATGTAAAGTTCCATCACTAATGGTTGTGTAAAACAAATATTATTTGTATGTTGTACTTACAAAGAACAAAATTGTCACACCCGATTTTACAAGGAAAACCGAATGCATCTCATATGTGCGCCAGGATCATTTACACACACATGATAGACAAAACAAGAGTAATACCATTGCTGTAATAAAATGTACAAGAGTTTAAACCAGTATAATATCCATTATTACATCCAAAGGGGTGGACTCGAAGGTCCGAACAAGACGATAACTAAACGACGACGAGCAACTCCATCACTGACATCCACAGGCATGATGACTGGGGGATCCGCATGCCTAGAACTCCTCGAAGTCACTCCAGTACTCGTCCTCGCCTCCGACGTTCTCCTCTGAACAGCGGTAAGCAAGGGTGAGCACACTTATGGTTGGAGCTCAGCAAATGGGGGAAAAATGCAAGGCTATCAAGGATAGGCTATGGTTCACAGCGGTAAGCATTTTATAAGTTGGCCAAGTTTTATTAGCAAGCACCTAATTACTAGGTGTAAGTGTATACCAACCCACTTATCCTTAAAAGAAACCTCAAACCAAACCACCAACCCATGATTTGCATTAATCTTCAAGTTTATTACTCATGTGAGGGTCCAAGCCGCTCATGACCGTGAGCACGGCTGATCGATCAGTTTTACACTCTGCAGAGGTTGTACACTTTACCCACAGTTCGTGTTCCCCATCTTGCCCGGGTTAGGTAGACCCTTAAACACTTCCAAGGTGAGTGGCTAGGGGTCCACTACGAAGCCTTTACAAAGGAAAGAAGAGAAACCAACGCCCGCAACAAGCATTACGGCGGCGGAGCGGCCATAACCCTCCCTAGTGGTCAACACCTTAGCCAAGGCTGCTACCCCAAAAGGACCGGGCTATACCCCTTCAACTCCGGCCCCCTGTGCCCCTCTCGGAAAAGAGCTATCAGCTAACCCTCTCTCCTAGTTAATTGGCTAAGCCAGAGCCATGTGGACTGTGGTTGTACTATTATCTTGGGTGGTTCTCCATGTTCCGATTATGAATCAAGTTATCTTATTTTAAGCACAAACACATATATAAGCAAAACTGAGATGTATATCAAAAACAGAGCATAACCAAACTCATGTAGAGCAAACTAAGCATTTATCTACCCCAAACTTTTGTTTAAACAGGGTTGATCAAGGTAAAGTGGTAAAGCATCTAGTCAAGTCCTTAGCTAGGTGTTTGCCCATCAGATTTATGCATAACAACAGGAATAGTAAACATTGTTTAGCATGCAGTGTCATAGGTTCAAAAAGATTATGAAGAGGGGGAAAGCCACTTGCCTTCCTCTACAAGCTGAGTGAAATCCTCCTCGAAGACAGGCTCTTCCTGATCACCTCCGACAGGGAGCTCAGACGAAACAGGCACGATATCTACGAGTCAAACATGAATAACAAACAATAAATAAAACAGTACACCAAATGGTAACAAAACTGATAAATTCACTGTTTAAAAGATTCTACTCGTCGAGAAGATCATTTCGGTATATAGAACGCTAAAAACGGAGTTAAAATGAGAAAGATATGATTAAAACAGTTTACAGGGGCCTATTTGCAAGAAAACTATGTTTACGGGGCTGTTTATAAATAAACTCAGGGGCTAAACATTTTTATAAATTAAATCAGAGGGGTCTAGGTGCAAAAAGAAGTGAAAAGGGCCTAAACCAAAATTATTCAGGGTAGACAGGGGCTAGATTGCAAAAACCAGGACCTATCCGTGAAGATTCTTAAAGGTGGAAGGACCGGCTTGCTAATATTTGAAAACTCAGGGGCTCTTAACCAAATCCGCCAACTCAGCACCGTGGATCTCAGATCTAACGGCGGGCGTCGCGCGCGCGCACCGTGGACCCGGCCGTGGGCGCGGTCCACGAGTCCACCGTGGACCACCCCTCTTAAACGAAGGGGTACGCGCCCCGACCGTCCATCGCGGATCCAAGGGTCCCGGACGCGTGCGTGCGGCGGGCGGCGGCGGCGACGGCGCGGAGGCGGGGGCGGCGCGGCGGCGCCTCGCCGGGAACTCGCCGGCGTACCCCTAATTTGCTGCTCAGGGCGCCATTTCGTGCGCATGTGGGCTCTACGCGAAGCTGGGAAGCATGTGAACAAGCCTAGGGGGTCAGGGAGGTGGCACGGGCATCCACGGCGGCCGGCGCCGGAAGAGGGCAGATCGGCCTCGCCGGCGATCTCGCGGGGCGGCTAAAGCGTGCGAAGAAGGGAAAAACAGGTGGGGGAAACCTTGCTCACCACGTGAAGAAGCGTTGGGCGAGCTCACGGGCGAAGAGAAAGCGGCAGCGACGGGGTTCGACGACGACGACGGCTCGGGCGGTGCTCCGGCAGGCGGGGACCCAAGCTCCAGGCGCGGCTCGTCTCCTGTGTCAGCTTTCCCTGGTCAACAAGCATCACGTGAGGGCCATGATCGTGCACGGGTAAGAAAAGAGCAAGGCGGCGATGCACTTCACCGACGGCGGCGCTTGCACGGCGGCGGGAAGGAGCATAGGCGGCGGCGCTGTGAAATTGGTGCTCCGCGTGTGCGTGTGTGCGTTGCAGAGGCGAAAGGGGGGCACAGTGTGACACCCTAAAATTCCATCACTGAAATTACTTAGCAACTTAAATTGTCTTAGGGATTTAAGGAGATTAAATTGCTAAATAAAATTGAGCTCCAAAAATATTAAAGATAATATAATAAACTTAGAAACAACAAGTGTATGTGCATCATCAGTTGGCTTGCATGGTTTTTGGTTGCTTGTGTGGTCTCTAAAAAGTCTATAAAATTTTTGAGAGAAATTTGCAAAAGTTTGATTTGAATTTGAGTTGAAATTGGATTTGAAAATGAAGTTTGAAAAAGAAAAGAAAAAAAACAAAACGACCCAGCCACCCTTTCGGCCCGGACGGCCCACGCCCGTTTTTCCCCGCCGGCCCACTACTCACTCCCCTTTCCCTTTTCTTTTCACGGCGGGCGCCGGGGTGGGTCCCACCTGTCAGCCTCCGTTTTCCCCTTCCTTTCTTCTCCCCCTTCCTTCCTCTGCACGGCGGCGCCGCCGCGGATCCCGTGCGCCCGCCCGCCTTCCCCTTGCTCTCTCTGGCCATCAAGGCATTCAATCAAGCGCCCGTAGCACCAGGGATTAACCCCTCCCTTTATTTCCCGTCGGTTTCCTTTAATTCCGCCCAATTCGCTTGGAAACCGGCCGCCGGCGCGCCCATGGCCGAAGGCTCGGCCGCGGCTTCTTTTCTTTCCCCTTCCCGTCCTCTGGTCCTATATAAGCTCGCTCACGCACCCCTTGGCTCCCCTTTCGCCTCTGCAACGCACACGCGCACGAGCCCGAGCTCAATTCCAACAGCGCCGCCGCCTCGGTTTCCGCCGTCGCGCCGTCGATTCGTCGCCGCCGGTGAAGGGCTAGGCCTCCCGCCCGTTTCTTTTGATCTTTAGGTTCGCCAGGAGCTTGACAAGCACGTGTGCCCGCAGGTTTACGTCCTCGACGCCCGTGGCGGCCGCGCCCGAGCTCACCGGAGCGCCGCCCGAGCCGCCGCCGTCGCCAAGCCGCCCCGTTGCCGCCTCTTCTCCACCCTTTGGCCCGTCCTCATCTCCCGTGCGTGGTAAGCGAAACTTCCCCGCCCAATTTCTCTCCTTATCGCGCCCGGTGGCTTCCCCGCGGGCTCGCCGGAGCGCCCGCGCCGCCCCCTCATGGTGCCGGCCGCCGGTGAAGTCTAATCGCGCCCCGTGGAGCCCACGAACATGTGCACAAGCTCCCCCACATCATTTTGCGCCAACCCATAGTCAAATTAGTGGCCGGAGCGCGCGTAGGAGGCTCACGCCGGCGAGCTCCTCGCCGCACGCCGCCGCGCCGCCCCTGTTCCCGGCGTCATCGCCGCCGCCCGCCGCACGCATTCATCCAGAGCCGTTGGATCACGCGCGGACGCTGGGGATCGCGTACCCCTTCGGTTTTAAGTGGCTGGTCCACGGTGGACCCATGGACCGCGCCCACGGCCAAGTCCACGGTGCACCCATGCACCTGTAGCCGTTGGATCTCAGATCTACGGTGCGGAGTGGCAGATTTGATTAAGAGCCCCTGGGTTTTCAAATAATAGCAAGCCGGTCCTTCCACCTTTTTGTATATTCACGGTTAGGTCCTGATTCTTGCAATCTAGCCCCTATCTACCCTGTTTAGTTTTGTTTTAAGCCCTTTTCACTTCTTTTTGCACATAGACCCTCTGATTTAATTTATAAAAATGTTTTAGCCCCTGATTTTATTCATAAACAACCATGTAGACATAGTTTTCTTGCAAATAGGCCCTGTAAACTGTTTTAATCATATCTTTCTCATTTTAACTCCGTTTTTAGCGTTCTATATACCGAAATGATCGTCTCGACGAGTAGAATCTTTTAAACAGTAAATTTACCAGTTTTACTACTATTTGGTGTACTGTTTTATTTATTGATTGTTATCCATGTTTGACTCGTAGATATCGTGCCTGTTTCGTCTGAGCTCCCTGTCGGAAGTGATCCGGAAGAACCTGTCTTCGAGGAGGATTTCACCCAGCTTGTAAAGGAAGGCAAGTGGCTTTCCCCCTCTGCATAATCTTTTTGAACCTATGACACTGCATGCTAAACAATGTTTACTATTCCTGTTGTTATGCATAAATCTGATGGGCAAACACCTAGCTAAGGACTTGACTAGATGCTTTACCACTTTACCTTGATCAACCCTGTTTAAAACAAATGTTTGGGGTAGACAAATGCTTAGTTTGCTCAACATAAGTATGGTTATGCTTTGTTTATGATATACATCTCATTTTTGCTTATGTATGAGCTTGTGCTTTAAACAAGATAACTTGATATAATCGGAACATGGAGAACCACCCAAGATAACAGTACAACCACAGTCCACATGGCTCTGGCTTAGCCAAGTAATTAGGAGAGAGGGTTAGCTGATAGCTCTTTTCCGAGAGGGGCACAGGGGGCCGGAGTTGAAGGGGTATAGCCCGGTCCTTTTGGGGTAGCAGCCTTGGCTAAGGTGTTGACCACTAGGGAGGGTTATGGTCCGCTCCGCCTTCAGAATCGTTGCGGGCTGTTGGTTTCTCTTCTTTCCTTTGTAAAGGCTTCGTAGTGGACCCCTAGCCACTCACCTTGGAAGTGTTTAAGGGTCTGGCTAACCCGGGCAAGATGGGGAACACGAACTGTGGGTAAAGTGTACAACCTCTGCAGAGTGAAAACTGATCGACCAGCCGTGCTCACGGTCACGAGCGGCTTGGACCCTCACATGTGTAATAAACTTGAAGATTAATGCAAATCATGGGTTGGAGGTTTGGTTTGAGGTTTCTTTTAAGGTTAAGTGGGTTGGTATACACTTACATCTAGTAACTAGGTGCTTGCTAATAAAACTTGACCAACTTATAAAATGCTTACCGCTGTGAACCATAGCCTATCCTTGATGGCCTTGCATTGTTTCCCCCACTTGCCGAGCTCCAACCATAAGTGTGCTCACCCTTGCTTACCGCCGTTCGAGAGGAGAACGTCGGAGGCGAGGACGAGTACTGGAGTGACTTCGAGGAGTTCTAGGCATGCGGATCCCCCAGTCATCATGCCTGTGGATGTCAGCGATGGAGTTGCTCGTCGTCGTTTAGTTATCATCTTGTTCGGACCTTCGAGTCCACCCTTATGGATGTAATAATGGATATCATACTGGTTTAAACTCTTGTACGTTTTATTACAGCAATGGTATTACTCTCGTTTTGTCTATCATGTGTGTGTAAATGATCCTGGCGCACATATGAGATGCATTCGGTTTTCCTTGTAAAATCGGGTGTGACAAAGTGGTACCAGAGCCGTGATGACTGTAGGTCGCAGCCTTAGTTAGAAATGGACGAAATTAAGGATTCATGTTCTAGAAAGCCTTGTCATGCTTCAAATCATCTTATTTACGCAATAAAAATCTAATTTAATTTTGTTTGTCATTTTAAACTATCATTTTAATTTATTCTGTACTCTGAGATCAGTTTTGTTTTGACAGATGGCCAGGACTTACATGACCCCTCGCAAGAGCACTGGTGGGCGTTTCCCTTCTGGACAGCTGGCCCCTCGCCATCGTCTTGAAGATGTTGAGGAGGAACAGGAGGAGTACCAGCCAGAGGTTGAGGTGGAAGAAGACCCAGAGGAGGTCCAGCCAGAAGAAGAAGAAGAGGATCCTGAAGAAGTCGAGATGGAGGAGGAGGAGCCAGAAGAGCCATTGGAACAGCCACAGCTGTACGATGGCACAGTGCTTGAGGCAGATGCAGATGGTGACATTGTGATCCCACCGGCGCCTGCAGTCAATGAGGAAGCACCCCCTGCACCTGCTGATCCTGTGCCAGAAGGTGATCCAGAAGACTCCAGTGATGACAGTGTGGGAGAGGATGATGGTGACAATGCTGCTGGCAACCCAGAGGAAGATGAAGATCCCCGCTACCATGGAGCTGAATACCATAAACACTCTACTGAAGCTGAGAATGGACGGTTCTGCATTCTTTTGTGGGATGTTCTGAGGTATCTGGGGTATACCATAAATCCTCTCTATGTGACCAAGCATTTCAGTGAGCCTGGAATGAGGGATTACTACACATGCAGAGTTTACATCAGGAAGCCTCTGAATGATACTGAAGGATGGAGGTATCGCTCATCTCACCATAGCACAGCTCGGTTCTCTACGGATGACGCTGCGGTGAATGATGCAGCAAGGAGGGCGCTCTGGTCGGTCTGCCATGCTAACAGGGTGCAGTTGTTCCAATCAGAGTACCGCCATGTGCCTCGACGTGCAAGTGGCACAGAAGTGACCGTGGTGCCAGCAGGAGGCAATGATCGCATTGATGTCTTGGCACGGGTGGCTGCTGCTCTGAATGCAGATCTGGAGGGAGCAACTTTGGAGATAAACCAGTACCATGAAGAACTACAGGCTGCTCAGGCAAAGATAGCGCGTCTGGAAGCACAGCTGGCAGGACAGCGACTGCCTCAGGAAGTCATGCCATGTCAGACTACAACGTCCCCTCCGCGCAAGAGGCTTCGTTACGGCACTGATGAAGCTACCACTCGTCTTGGCTAGGATCCTAGGATGCTCGCCCTTATCATTTACCTTTTCGATAGACCGTTCCTGCGTGAACGTATTTGCTTGTAATAATGAATGCTGTTTGCAAACATGCTTGAGTTGGATCTTTGCTTGATTGTGAATTGTATGGTGGAGTGATGGCCACTATGCAATCTGAAATTTTAAGTTAATTAAAGTTTGGTTTGGGTTTTATCGGTTGCTATTGCTTAATCTCTCATGCAAGTATGATTGGATCAAATCTGTTTTCGCAGTCATATGACATATCAGTACTGTTTTGCTTATAACTCAAGCTACAGAACTCCAAATGACATGAAACCAGTTGGGTTAGTTCACAAATTTAGAGAATGAATTTCTGTCAAAAATTCAATAGTATACAATACATATTCTGGGAATTATGCACGAAGTAATGAACAAGTCAGAATCTGTAAATTTCTGCTGATATAGCTGTACTGTTTGAATTATATCTCGAGTTATACATATCCAATTGAGGTGATTCCAGTTGGAATGGTTCCATAATTTTATACACTATAATCTGGTAAAAATTCGTGGTCATTGGGCAATTACACCGAAAGTTATGCATAATTCTTTGAGGTCAACAGAATCTGTCTTAACTGAAGTACATGCTGTCATTTTATTTTGAGTTATCCTCTTATGCAATGATTCAAGTACAATTATCTGAGATATGATTTTTCTAACGGTCAGATGGTAAACACCAGGTCCGGAGGAGGTCAAGACGTGCCACCTGTGATTCGGGCACATATTGCAAATCAACCAAACCCAGCACCACCTCCACCGATCAACCAAGCAATGGACCCGAACATGCAGCAATTCCTGGCAGCGCAGATGCAACTGATTCAAAACCTTACCAACACAGTGCAGCAGATGCAAGCTCAACAGAACCAGCCACCACCACCGATTCCTCCACCACCCCCGCCACCAAGGGACAGGCACAAGGAGTTCATGAGCCACCACCCCCTACATTTTCTCATTCAGCTGATCCACTGGATGCTGATAACTGGCTGAAAACTATCACAAAGCAGCTGGAAATCGTGCGGTGCACCGATAGAGAGATGGTTCCGTATGCTTCTTCGGAAGACTTGTGGGGCGGCCGCATTGGTGGGATGCGTACTCAACTGCTCATCCTAACAGGCATAACATCACCTGGCAGGAATTTCGTGACAACTTCCGTACTTATCACATTCCTTCAGGGGTTCTCAAGCTTAAGCAGAGGGAGTTCTTGTCGCTGAGGAAAGGCATTATGTCAGTGACTGAGTATCTGGACAAGTTCACTCACTTGTCAAGCTATGCACCTGATGAAGTCAACACTGATCCAAAGAGGCAGGAAAGGTTCCTAGATGGCTTGATTGGTCCTCTGAACTATCTACTGCAGAGTCACATCTTCCCGGACTTTCGTACGTCGGTGAACAAAGCTATTGGGCTGGAAAGCAAGAGAAAGGAGATGGGTGAGCGAGAAACGCAAGTTTCGGTCTCATGGGCGATCTAGCGGTAACACCCGTCCCCGTTACGGTTCTCGGCGAGCCCGACTCCATATCGTCCTGGTGGACAAGCTGGGAGGTACCCACAGAACATGCAGCTCCAGCGCTCGTTTCAGCCACAGCGCTTCAATCCTCAGACCCCCAGAGCTCCTACCCCTCAGCTGAGCCGTCCTAGCAACAACTGTCCTAGGAGGGTGATGCAGACTCTGCAGAGGGATATTGGGAACAGGACTGGGCAGCCATCTTCGCAGGCTCATACTCCACAGACACCCAGCAAGAGAGGCCAGCAGAGTCATGTGCGTGGCCGAGTCAATCATGTATCAGTAGAGCAAGCTCAGAATGATGCCGGCGTGGTATTGGGTACGTTTTTCGTCAACTCTGTACCTGCTACCGTATTATTTGATTCGGGAGCATCACATTCATTCATAAGCGATCAATTTGTGGCAAAATATAACTTATCTATGAGTACAATGAAGAACCCATCGATAGTTAGCACTCCCGGGGGAGAAATGAAAACTGGTCATATATGCCCACAAGTAAAGATTAATATCATGGGGGTAGACTTTCTTGCTAATCTGGTAGTTCTAAAATCATGGGGAATAGATGTCATTCTTGGTATGGATTGGTTAAGGAGTTGTGATGGAGTTATTCAGTGTCGGAAGAGGTCAGTACTGTTAACCGGTCCTCAAGGGGAAAGAGTAGAATATGTGAGTGCACCCTCATCTGTCAAAGGAGTTATGAACTCGTTGAAGGCAAGGCCTTGGAGGATATAAGGGTAGTGAATGAATTCCCCGATGTGTTTCCGAGAGGATTTGCCGGGTATGCCACCCGATCGTGACATTGAATTTAGTATTGAACTTATACACGGTACCGCTCCCATATCTAAAAGACCATATAGAATGGATGTTAAAGATCTAGCTGAATTAAAGAAACAAATTGAAGAATTGCTTAGTAAAGGGTTTATCCGTCCTAGTTCATCACCATGGGGAGCCCCCACACTCTTCGTTGATAAGAAGGATGGATCTAGGAGGTTGTGTATAGACTATCGATCACTTAACGATGTTACTATCAAGAATAAGTACCCTTTACCTCGGATTGAGGATTTGTTTGATCAGATGAGAGGAGCTAAGGCCTTCTCTAAGATAGATCTTAGATCAGGTTATCACCAGTTAAAGATCCGTGTAGAGGATATACCAAAGACAGCATTCACATCTAGATACGGGTTATATGAGTTCACCGTGATGTCCTTTGGCTCGACTAATGCACCAAAGATACTTTATGTATTTGATGAACAAGGTATTTATGGAGTATCCGGATAAGTTTGTTGTGGTATTCATTGATGATATATTGGTATTCTCTCGGAGTGAAGAAGAACATGAAGAACATCTGAGGCTTGTGTTACAGAAGTTACGGGAACATCGACCGTATGCCAAGTTCAGCAAGTGTGCTTTCTGGTTGAAGGAGGTCTCTTTTCTCGGACACATCATCACAGATGGAGGCATAGCGATCGATCCAAGCAAGGTTCGGGATGTATTGAACTCGGAGTCCGCCTAAGAATGTGCCGGAGATCGAAGTTTCCTTGGACTTGCTGGATACTATAGGAGGTTCATTGAAGGATTTTCTAAGATAGTGAAGCCACTTACCACTCTGCTCGAGAAAGGAAGAGAGTTCAAGTGGGATGAGAAGTGTCAGGCTAGTTTTGAGGAGTTGAAGAAGAGGCTGACCACAACACCTGTGTTAATCATGCCAGACATACACAAAGGGTTCGATGTATACTGTGATGCCTCTCGGCAAGGTTTAGGATGTGTGTTAATGCAAGAAGGAAAGGTAGTAGCTTATGCTTCAAGACAGTTGAGGAAACATGAGCAGAACTATCCTACTCATGATCTTGAGTTGGCTGTGGTTGTTCACGCATTGAAGATCTGGAGACATTACATGATTGGAAACAAGTGTAAGATCTTTACTGATCATAAGAGTCTGAAGTATATCTTTACTCAGAAGGATTTGAATTTGAGGCAAAGAAGATGGTTGGAGTTGATTAAGGATTATGATTTGGATATCCAGTATCATCCAGGAAAAGCGAATGTTGTGGTAGATGCTTTGAGTTGGAAGGGACAGACTAACATGCTATTGGGACACCTGTTACCTCAGGAGCTATGTTGGGAGATGGCACAGCTTAACTTGGGAATGGTTGCTTCAAGTGAGACTCTGACATTAGAGATTGAGTCGACCCTTGAGCCAGGATATCAGGAAGGGACAGTTGACTGATGCCAAGATTGCAGAATACAGGAAGCTGATTAAGTTAGGCAAAGTTCCGGAATTCAGAGAAGATGAGCAAGGAACAGTGTGGTTTAAGAACAGAATCTGTGTACCTGAGATCAAGGAATTGAGAGAAGCTATTTTGAAGGAAGCACATGATTCAGCTTACTCTATACACCCTGGTAGTACCAAGATGTATCAGGACTTGAAGCAGAGATACTGGTGGTATGGGATGAAGAAAGATGTAGCAGCTCATGTAGCCTTGTGTGATGTGTGTCAAAGAGTGAAGGCTGAGTATCAAAGACCAGCAGGATTGCTACAGCCTCTGAAGGTACCTGAGTGGAAATGGGAGGAAATCGGTATGGATTTCATAGTGGGACTACCTCGTACTCGTGATGGGTATGATTCTATTTGGGTTATTGTGGATAGATTAACCAAGGTAGCGCACTTCATCCCAGTGAAGACGACCTATACAGGAGTGAAGCTAGCTGAGTTGTATAATTCAAGGATAGTGTGTTTGCACGGGGTACCGAAGAAGATAGTGTCAGATCGAGGCACACAGTTTACTTCACGGTTTTGGCAGAAGTTACATGAATCGATGGATACAAAGTTAAACTTCAGCTCAGCATACCATCCTCAGACAGATGGGCAGACAGAGAGAACAAATCAGATACTCGAGGATATGTTGAGAGCTTGTGCGTTGAAGAACAGTGGCGAGTTGGGATAAGAGTTACCTTATGCAGAGTTTGCTTACAACAACGGCTATCGATCCGGCATCAAAATGGCACCATTTGAAGCTCGTATGGAAGGAAGTGTAGAACACCGTTGTTTTGGAATCGGACGGTGAAAGGCAATTCTTTGGACCGGACAAGATACGAGAAGCGGGAAAAGCAAGTTCAAATCATAAGGGAGAATCTTAAGGCGGCACGGTCAAGACGAGAAGAGTTATGCGATCCTCGGCGAAGAGAGGTGATCTTGGAAGTCGGTGATTATGCATACCTCGAGTGTCACCTATTCGGGGGTTACGAAGGTTTAATGTCGGGGGAAAGTTATCACCTCGATTTATCGGACCTTTCAAGATTTTGGAACGGAAAGGAGAAGTAGCATACCGAGTTAGAGTTGCCGACACGGTTGTCGGGAGTTCATGACGTGTTTCATGTATCACGGCTAAAGAAATGCACAAGTGAGGTTAGAATAGAACAGGTACGGTTAGAGGATATTCAAATGGAGAATGACACGACATACAAAGAATACCCCGTTAAGATCTTGGATGTGTCGAAAGAGTTACCAGGAGTAAGATCATCGGAATGTGTAAAGTGCGGTGGAGTCATCACACCGAGGAAGAGGCAACTTGGGAAAGAGAGGATGAACTCAAGGAAGACTTTCCTCGATTTGTTCTCTAAGTCTTCGAATCTCGGGACGAGATTCTCTTTAAGGGGGTAGGATTTGTGACACCCTAAAATTCCATCACTGAAATTACTTAGCAACTTAAATTGTCTTAGGGATTTAAGGAGATTAAATTGCTAAATAAAATTGAGCTCTAAAAATATTAAAGATAATATAATAAACTTAGAAACAACAAGTGTATGTGCATCATCAGTTGGCTTGCATGGTTTTTGGTTGCTTGTGAGGTCTCTAAAAAGTCTATAAAATTTTTGAGAGAAATTTGCAAAAGTTTGATTTGAATTTGCGTTGAAATTGGATTTGAAAATGAAGTTTGAAAAAGAAAAGAAAAAAAAAACAAAACGACCCAGCCACCCTTTCGGCCCAGACGGCCCAGCCCAGTTTTCCCCGCCGGCCCACTACTCACTCCCCTTTCCCTTTTCTTTTCACAGCGGCGCCGACAGGTGGGTCCCACCTGTCAGCCTCCGTTTTCCCCTTCCTTTCTTCTTCCCCCCCCTTCCTTCCTCTGCACGGCGGCGCCGCCGCGGATCCCGTGCGCCCGCCCGCCTTCCCCTTGCTCTCTCTGTGTTGACGGTGAATTTCCGTCAACCTAGAGTACTTGTTATACATTGGTTTCGATTATGATTTGCAACTAACCCGCCACTAGGCATACTAATGATATAACAAGTTCACACTTGCATGTCGATTTTGGAGGTTGTTGTTTACGCAGGAAATCTACGCTAAAGAGGAGACTTTCGGGATAAGTTCACCAAGCACTTTGGAAGAAGATCATGAAGCCCGATAAGAGTCAAGACACGCGATGAACATGACTCCAAATGACCCGAGGACCGAAGCGTCAACATGCAAGTCTTCGGGGACTCAACCGTAAAACGGCGAAGCTTGCATAGCAAGGATTCAAGCCTAAACCGTGAAGGAAACGACGTCAAAGGCCCACATGCAAGTGCACACGAATAAGGGATCACGCGAGAAGCAACCGGGGAGAAAACCGGGCCCGAACCGGCCGAAGTGGGCTCGGGCCGGCCGGCCCGGGCCCGACCGGCCCAGCCCACTCCGAGGTCGGTTCGGTCCCTCCTTTTGCCCTAGGTGTTCGTCTATTTATTCCCTCCGCCGCCGTCGACCGACACATCGAACAAATCATCCTACCGACGCCAATCACCAGAAAACCGCCGCCGCAAGATGAGGGAGAGAGTTAGATGAGCTCGTCGCAAGGATCAACGCCGGCGGAGGAAAGGAAGCAAGAGGAGGACTCCAAGCCACCGGCCTAGGGGGTGTTCCCAAGCTCCATCGCCGCCATCTTCATCGACGACGTTCTCCGGAGTCTCCATCACCCCTATGTGCTTCAATCCGTGTAAGATGATGGGGTAATGTCTCCGTTCATCCCTAGGATTAGATGGATACATGCTATGTGATCGCTACTTGATTCGTGGTTCCAATCTATTGTTTTCATGTTGATGATGCTTTGATGATTAAGGTAGGCCACCGTGTTTTTCGGGCGTATGATATCCGCTACTCCCATAGATTCCATCAACATACCGTGTCCATCATAGGTCTAGTCACGAATACCTTCGCGTAGTGACGATACGAGAGGAGGGAAAGGGCGAAACCGTGGTCACAACCCCCGGCAGATTGGTTTACCGCTTTCGTGTAGTAGATGCATACCATGTTATCCTAGATCCTAGGGAGGGAACGCTTATCTTTCTTGCTCACTCTCTTGTGCTCACCCTTTACCATCTAGTTTAACCCTATATTTGTTTGATCAACTTAACTTAGATTAACTTAGGTAGATTGTCTTTACTTTTAGATTAATACTCTCTTTCAAAGGTTTTCCATTCAACTAGATTAGTACTTGGTTAAGCGCTAGTAATCCCCTTGCTCCGCGGATTGACAAGAACCTTGGGAATCCCGTGGTGAAAAAGGTGTGGGGTCCGTACGCTTGCGGATCGTAGAGGGATACGTCTTTTATCCGTCAACAAGCCCCTTTTTCTGGCGCCGTTGCCGGGGATCGAAGCCAGTTTGCTACGTTTAATCTAGTATTAATTTTGTTGATTACTAACACCTAACCCTTGTTTTCTAAAAAAAAAAAAAAATCTTTTTGTTTTTCTTTCTACTTTTCTTGTGCCTAGATGGATTTGTTCACCTCACCATTGGAAGACGAAGAGATGTCGCTAAGGGAGCTAGCAATGCCGTCAAAGGAAGACATTGAGATGCAAAAATCAGATTTGACGCTTGCTACAACCCACTACGAAGTGAAGCACGGAATCATCAAGTTAGTGGCGACAAAACCATTTAGAGGATTGGAGGATGACAACCCATATAGACACATTAAGGAATTCACGATGTTATGCAACACGGTCCAACAAAAAGGAGTTCCGGCCGCTTGGTTCAAGTGGAATCTTTTTCCATTCTCTCTCGAAGATGAAGCGCGAAGATGGTACACACTTGCGTCCGTTGAAGCAAAAGGAAATTGGGATGAGCTAGTGAAGAAGTTTCTTTTGAAGTTCTTTCCCATAAGCAAGGTCCAAGACTTAAGGAGGCAAGTGCTCAATTTCAAGCAAGGAGAGGATGAAGGAATTGATGAAGCATGGGACCGATTTAATGAACTACTTGAGCAAGGCCCGAACTTGGGATTTTCGGTGACTTGATGTTGCATACCTTTTATTTTTCACTAACCCCTAACTCGTCTCGTTTTGTAAGCATGTGTGCGGGCGGTAATATAATGGATAAAACAATTAGTGAAGCCGCACAAATCTTACAAAGGATAAGCAATGGACAAAGAACAATACGAGATTGGCAAAGATGTTGTCAAGAGGAGCAAAATGACAAAAGCAAGCCCAAGGTGCTTGCTGAAATTTCTGAAAAAGATGAACCGAAGGTCAAGGAAGATGAACCGACCATACAAGAAAGTGAAGATCCACTTCCCAAGGTAAGAGAAGTCATTTCGGATGTTAAAAATGTTGAAATTAACATGAATGTAGGCCGAAGTATGTGGAATGCTAGACCATTGGCGGAGTTCAAGCAATCCGGTTGGGTTCAAGTTGATTTCGCCCCACTAATTAACTACCGAAGGAAGGAGGAACGCCAACACGTTGCCAAACTAGTTGAAGATATATTTGATCAAGAGATGAGTGGAGAGTCGATCCAAAAGATGTTTGAAGAAGAAAGAAAAGAAGGAGATGAAGGATGGATCGACCGGTTTGACAAATCAAAGATTTATGATGAAGGAAGAGAAGAGTACAACCGTGATGAGCCTAGTGACTCAAAGGATAAATGGGAGGAGATAGGACTCAAGCTAGATGATAGCTTGTGTGCTATTGAAGCCTACACACTAGCAAATCAAGACATGGAAGTACTCAAGGATGAAGGAAAGAGTGAATCAACAATGAGCGATCTTGACGACATGTGGTACATGGAAGATAAAGAAAGCATCATACAAGTCTTTGAAGATGAAGATCTGGTTGATAAAGAAGACTTCAAAGAAGAGATGAATGCATACATAGTTGAAGGATTACATGTCCCACATGATGAGATGGAGGGGATGCAAAAAGGTAACAAAGAGACACCTTCACTCGTTGAGATCGATTCGCCTTCAACACTGCTTGATGAACCAAATATCACTCTTGTTGAAAAATCTCTAAGGCCAAGGTACACGCTGAAATCTCAAGATATTATTGGTATTGATGTTGATAAATTCAAATACTCATGCTCAACCAATAGTATGAATGATAGTTTAATGTCTATGCCTTGTTCCAATAGTGATCATGTTGATAGGCTAGATTTTCTTGAGAATGAAAAAGAGGAAACATTTATTTTTGATCCAATTAATCTCACACCTATACAACCTTTGCCTAATGATGAGCTAAGTGCTATGCATGAAACATATGCTTCTTTTATTTACACCTTGACTTGTTGCTACAATTCACATGTGGTGTTAATTATGGACGCGTATGTTTACAATAAGTTTTGTAAATCTCGATCATGCTTTGTGCTTGGTCAAGCTAGTGACCTTAAAGAATCATATGTCGGGAAAGGCCCGATTTTCACTAACCATGTAGACAAGGCTTGAATAATGAAAAAAAAAAAGAAGTCATGCCTGAAAGAGTTGCAAGATAAATCATCAACCTCTCCGAATCCCGCGATGGATGCTGCTGTCTTCATCAATTTGAGAGCTTGTTCAGAGGTGTACAAATGAAGAAAATGAGATATTCAGAATCTCCATCAAATTACCATTCCAACGCATCAAGAACCAACAAGTTTGAAGACCCGTGCAAGGAGTTATGGAGAAAACATTGAGCGTTGCGCGTTCTGAAATTTCAGGACAGATTTCATCGCCGAAGTAAAACCGACGTAACTCTCTTGTCCGGAGTCCGATTTGAGCAAATGAAGACTCGTTGGAAAGGAAATTTTGTGCACTGTGCAATGGAGTAGAGCTTGAGTATACTTTCTGTTCTGGACATTAAAAAAAAATAAATAATAGAGTGAAGGCAGCACCGAAGGATGATAAAGAAGGAGATAACGATGAAACAAAAGGATGCTTTGGGCAAGTCTTCTATAAGTGATCAAGCACAACATGGGAAGTAAATTAAAGCTGCATTGGTACCTTTTCTTCTTGCATGAAGGGCCATGGCTATGCAACGAAAAGAAGGTATGTGAGAAAGTCGAGCTCTATGACTTTAAATGAAGCGCTTTTCGGGAGGCAACCCGTTTCTTTATATTTTTACTACTTTCTTAGAGAAAATAAAAGAATGGCACTATCTTATGATGATCAACTTGTGGTTATTAATCTAAGTTCAGTTTTCCTTTTTTTAGAACCACCATCATGTTCATGATCTTATTTATTTGCATGCATTGCATTTTGTTATCCTCGTGATGTTTCTTTGTGTATACATGTTTTGCACATAGTTGGCTTGGTTGTTTTATATACTTAATGATGTATGCTTCAGTTTCCATGTTAATGCTTCATATGGCCATATGGGTATTTTCCTTTTGTGATCTTGTGTAAACATGGTGTTTAAACATGATTGCGGACCATCATCGTTAAGTTCGATAAACCTAGCTAGCTTTTCATATGTTTTCATGTTGCATTGGTTAGTTTATAAGCTCCGCAATGCGCTTAATTTTTATTGTGCTATAAGGGTTATTGATTTAGGGATAGACATGGTGTTTTAACCCTTGATAAATAAACCTTTATGGCTATGGAGAAATTCGGCAACCTAGTTGTAAACATGGTGTTTAGAACTAGGTGAAAACATTGTCTTTGTTTATATGCTTTCCTGTCATGTGCATACACACCTTGCACCACGTACACTCATTAGGTTTTTATTCCTCATTAAACTAATTATGCCGCAAGTTAAGAATCTTAGGAGACATTGTTGGATTATTGGCAATTCTATCTACTCCCAACCGTCACCTTGGGGGTAGAATGTGCGTTTAAAATGTCTTACAGGCAAGATAAAGGCTCTCACTACAAGGAAATTGAAGGATGGCTAAGAAGTGCTTTGTCTTATTCTTCCATGGCTAGCAAAATGCTAAGCATGGGGGAGACCCTGAATCTTCAACACGGAAGTGCAACATGACACTCTAGAAGATAGAATGATAAAGATCGTTAACATCTCCGGATCAATGCGCAAGAAGTCACCAATCTCATCAAAATTCTGCATGGTCTCAAAGGGAAAACACTGGATATTTTTGGATATTTAGAAGCCCCATGAAGTTACGATTCCAACAAATCAAGAATCAAGACAATCGGAGGTTCCTACAAGCGGTTATGCCCGAATCACCGAGTGCAACACGTCCTGAAATCAGTTTTGGACAGCACGCAGCGCTGAAGTAAAACGGACATAGCTCCCTTGTTTGAACTCCGTTTTCGATGAATGACCACACGTTGGAAAGGTAATTTCGTAAACTTTTCAATAGAGCTATATTTCGATATATTTTCTGTTCTGGACAGAGGGGGAAATCCATGAAAAAGAGACAGCAAGGAGATGATGAGAACAAGAAAGAGGAGATGGTGATGACAACATTGAAGAGAAGGGTGACCAATGACTCCATTAAGCATACAAGATCAAATTCAAAAGTTTAGGAGCATTAATAAATCAAGACAAAAGCAAAAGCCACATCGATACATGGAGATGTCGGAAGAAGGCAACGAAGAATTACAAAGGATGGTAACATCTCCATGGACCTTCTCTTTTCCAAACACAAATGCTTGTAAGTATGCCTTCAAACTCAACTAGGTGCAACCTTTTGTTTTTCTCTTCAAACAATAACATGGCTACTAGGAGGACAACCTAGGTTTCTTTTTACTTTCAATAGATAAGCATGACCATGTGTTCACCTCGATGTTCTATATTGCCTATGCTTACGGAAAGATGATGAAAGTTGCCGCTTTGTTTTACCTACATGAAGTTATACATGTCTTGGCTAATTGCTCTATATAATATGATCTAAAATTAATTTAAATACCGGCTCTTTTATTTGTGGAGGTGAAATGACTATGCTCTAGACCCATATACATATCTTTGCTCTTTGATTTAAGTTTATGGATAGCCGGATAACTTGTTGTTTTTATGAAAACTTAACTTTTATGCTATCTACATATTTGTGATGCTCTTGCAAAGTTCTACCTACCAAAGCCATATACATATATGTTTTATGATAACAAAACTCGTAGATTGCAAACATATGTTTTGATGAGTTGGATTAGGATTGATTTCTATGGTTTGAGACTAAGAAGTTTGGTCATTCCTTTGTGTAACTTTTTCATGCTAGCCTTTTTGTCTATGCATTGTGGGTTTTCACATCGAAAATTTCACAAGCTTCGCGGGCATCCACCCTAAACCAAAAACATCTTTTTGTGATCACCTCCTTGTCCACAACCCAATTTGAGTATGGAGTAAAATTCTCGATGGAGATTTAAATATTCCGCAAGATTATGGAATTTATACTTACTTTAGCAGTCATTTCCCCTCTCTTTTATGCTCGAGGACGAGCATCGTTCAAGCATGGGGGAGGAGTCATTCTCTGACACAAATGCTATGTAAGTATTATGTTGCAAAAAGTTTTGAGGAGCAAAAGAAAAAAAAAGAAAAAAAAAAGAAAAAAATGAAAAATGAAAAAAAAATATGATGAGAAGAAAAGAAAAGTAAGAAAAAAAGGAAGAATAAAGAAAAAAGAGAAAGAAAGAAAGAGAGAAAATGAGAAGGAAATAGAATAAAAGTAAAAAAAAAATAATAAAGATGCTCCTCGGATCTTTTTGCTTCATAAGTTCTCAAGTGCCTTAATGACAAATCCATACTCAAATCTTCCAACCATGTGCAATCCGATAACGAGGACTTCACTCGTGCCTCGGGATCATCCATTTGCCACTTGCACATGTCCACTTATCTAAATGTGTGTGTTTCATCCCTCTCTCTTTCCAACATTTATTTTCCATGGCCTTTTTGACGAGTCTCGGTAATTCCAATAGATCTCTCTCTTAATTTGACAATATTTCGGATGTATGTTTTGCTAGGATTGTTTTTAACCTTCCAAGCTCCACATAAGCCTTCCACTATCACATATGAGTAGAGTAGGTTGAAAATAATCTAGTATAGGCTTGAGTGACTTGATGAGATGAGTGTTCCATGAGCTTTTGCAAGAGATTTTCACTTATGTTGGATATGCATCTTTTTGAAAATCTTCCATGTGACAAGGTAATGGTTTGAAGTTTACTTAAGTTTGAGAGCATCATGTTTATTAAATGTGGCTTGTTCTTTATTGTTAGTCTATCTTCCATAATGAAAAAGAAGCCGGTCACAACTTGAACTTTAAAAATAAATTCTTAAGAGAGAGCAATTTGTCTCGTCATGAATGACTAAGTGCGGGGATAACATTGGAAGGCAACGCTGATTTCCCTTTTAAGCGAGGACCACTTACTCGAGGACGAGCAAGGTTTAAGCATGGGGGAGATGTTGACGGTGAATTTCCGTCAACCTAGAGTACTTGTTATACATTGGTTTCGATTATGATTTGCAACTAACCCGCCACTAGGCATACTAATGATATAACAAGTTCACACTTGCATGTCGATTTTGGAGGTTGTTGTTTACGCGGGAAATCTACGCTAAAGAGGAGACTTTCGGGATAAGTTCACCAAGCACTTTGGAAGAAGATCATGAAGCCCGATAAGAGTCAAGACACGCGATGAACATGACTCCAAATGACCCGAGGACCGAAGCGTCAACATGCAAGTCTTCGGGGACTCAACCGGAAAACGGCGAAGCTTGCATAGCAAGGATTCAAGCCTAAACCGTGAAGGAAACGACGTCAAAGGCCCACATGCAAGTGCACACGAATAAGGGATCACGCGAGAAGCAACGGGGAGAAAACCGGGCCGGAACCGGGCCGAAGTGGGCCTGGGCCGGCCGGCCCCGGTCCGGCCGGCCCGGCCCACTCCGAGGTCGGTTCGGTCCCTCCTTTTGCCCTAGGTGTTCGTCTATTTATTCCCTCCGCCGCCGTCGACCGACACATCGAACAAATCATCCTACCGACGCCAATCACCAGAAAACCGCCGCCGCAAGATGAGGGAGAGAGTTAGATGAGCTCGTCGCAAGGATCAACGCCGGCGGAGGAAAGGAAGCAAGAGGAGGACTCCAAGCCACTGGCCTAGGGGTGTTCCCAAGCTCCATCGCCGCCATCTTCATCGACGACGTTCTCCGGAGTCTCCATCACCCCTATGTGCTTCAATCCGTGTAAGATGATGGGGTAATGTCTCCGTTCATCCCTAGGATTAGATGGATACATGCTATGTGATCGCTACTTGATTCGTGGTTCCAATCTATTGTTTTCATGTTGATGATGCTTTGATGATTAAGGTAGGCCACCGTGTTTTTCGGGCGTATGATATCCGCTACTCCCATAGATTCCATCAACATACCGTGTCCATCATAGGTCTAGTCACGAATACCTTCGCGTAGTGACGATACGAGAGGAGGGAAAGGGCGAAACCGTGGTCACAACCCCCGGTAGATTGGTTTACCGCTTTCGTGTAGTAGATGCATACCATGTTATCCTAGATCCTAGGGAGGGAACGCTTATCTTTCTTGCTCACTCTCTTGTGCTCACCCTTTACCATCTAGTTTAACCCTATATTTGTTTGATCAACTTAACTTAGATTAACTTAGGTAGATTGTCTTTACTTTTAGATTAATACTCTCTTTCAAAGGTTTTCCATTCAACTAGATTAGTACTTGGTTAAGCGCTAGTAATCCCCTTGCTCCGCGGATTGACAAGAACCTTGGGAATCCCGTGGTGAAAAAGGTGTGGGGTCCGTACGCTTGCGGATCGTAGAGGGATACGTCTTTTATCCGTCAACACTCTGGCCATCAAGGCATTCAATCAAGCGCCCGTAGCACCAGGGATTAACCCCTCCCTTTATTTCCCGTCGGTTTCCTTTAATTCCGCCCAATTCGCTTGGGAACCGGCCGCCGGCGCGCCCATGGTCGAAGGCTCGGCCGCCGCTTCTTTTCTTTCCCCTTCCCGTCCTCTGGTCCTATATAAGCTCGCTCACGCACCCCTTGGCTCCCCTTTCGCCTCTGCAACGCACACGCGCACGAGCCCGAGCTCAATTCCAACAGCGCCGCCGCCTCGGTTTCCGCCGTCGCCGTCGATTCGTTGCCGCCGGTGAAGGGCTAGGCCTCCCGCCCGTTTCTTTTGATCTTTACGTTCGCCAGGAGCTTGACAAGCACGTGTGCCCGCAGGTTTACGTCCTCGACGCCCGTGGCGGCCGCGCCCCGAGCTCACCGAGCGCCGCCCGAGCCGCCGGCGTCGCCAAGGCCCGCCTGTTGCCGCCTCTTCTCCACCCTTTGGCTCGTCCTCATCTCCTGTGCGTGGTAAGCGAAACTTCTCCCGCCCAATTTCCCTCCTTATCGCGCCGGTGGCTTCCCCGCGGGCTCGGCGGAGCAGCCGCGCGCGCCCCCTCACGGTGCCGGCCACCGGTGAAGCCTAATCGCGCCCGTGGAGCCCACGAACATGTGCACAAGCTCCCCCACATCATTTTGCGCCAACCCATAGTCAAATTAGTGGCCCGGAGCGCTGTAGGAGGCTCACGCCGGCGAGCTCCTGCCGCACGCCGCCGCGCGGTCCCCTGTTCCCGGCGTCATCGCCGCCGCCCGCCGCACGCATTCATCCGAGCCGTTGGATCACGCGCGGACGGCCGGGGATCGCGTACCCCTTCGGTTTTAAGTGGGCGGTCCACGGTGGACCCATGGACCGCGCCCACGGCCAAGTCCACGGTGCACCCATGCACCTGTAGCCGTTGGATCTCAGATCTACGGTGCGGAGTGGCAGATTTGATTAAGAGCCCCTGGGTTTTCAAATAATAGCAAGCCGGTCCTTCCACCTTTTTGTATATTCACGGTTAGGTCCTGATTCTTGCAATCTAGCCCCTATCTACCCTGTTTAATTTTGTTTTAAGCCCTTTTCACTTCTTTTTGCACATAGACCCTCTGATTTAATTTATAAAAATGTTTTAGCCCCTGATTTTATTCATAAACAACCCTGTAGACATAGTTTTCTTGAAAATAGGCCACTGTAAACTGTTTTAATCATATCTTTCTCATTTTAACTCCGTTTTTAGCGTTCTATATACCGAAATGATCGTCTCGACGAGTAGAATCTTTTAAACAGTAAATTTACCGGTTTTACTACTGTTTGGTGTACTGTTTTATTTATTGATTGTTATCCATGTTTGACTTGTAGATATCGTGCCTGTTTCATCTGAGCTCCCTGTCGGAAGTGATCCGGAAGAACCTGTATTCGAGGAGGATTTCACCCAGCTTGTAGAGGAAGGCAAGTGGCTTTCCCCCTCTGCATAATCTTTTTGAACCTATGACACTGCATGCTAAACAATGTTTACTATTCCTGTTGTTATGCATAAATCTGATGGGCAAACACCTAGCTAAGGACTTGACTAGATGCTTTACCACTTTACCTTGATCAACCCTGTTTAAAACAAATGTTTGGGGTAGACAAATGCTTAGTTTGCTCAACATAAGTATGGTTATGATTTGTTTATGATATACATCTCAGTTTTGCTTATGTATGAGCTTGTGCTTTAAACAAGATAACTTGATATAATCGGAACATGGAGAACCACCCAAGATAACAGTACAACCACAGTCCACATGGCTCTGGCTTAGCCAAGTAATTAGGAGAGAGGGTTACCTGATAGCTTTTTTCCGAGAGGGGCACGGGGGCCGGAGTTGAAGGGGTATAGCCCGGTCCTTTTGGGGTAGCGACCTTGGCTAAGGTGTTGACCACTAGGGAGGGTTATGGTCCGCTCATGCTTGTGGAACCTTGTTGCGGGCTGTTGGTTTCTCTTCTTTCCTTTGTAAAGGCTTCGTAGTGGACCCCTAGCCACTCACCTTGGAAGTGTTTAAGGGTCCGGCTAACCGGGCAAGATGGGGAACACGAACCGTGGGTAAAGTGTACAACCTGCGAGTGAAAACTGATCGATCAGCCGTGCTCACGGTCACGAGCGGCTTGGACCCTCACATGAGTAATAAACTTGAAGATTAATGCAAACCATGGGTTGGAGGTTTGGTTTGAGGTTTCTTTTAAGGTTAAGTGGGTTGGTATACACTTACATCTAGTAACTAGGTGCTTGCTAATAAAACTTGACCAACTTATAAAATGCTTGACCCTCGTGAACCATAGCCTATCCTTGATGGCCTTGCATTGTTTCCCCCACTTGCTGAGCTCCAACCATAAGTGTGCTCACCCTTGCTTACCGCTGTTCAGAGGAGAACGTCGGAGGCGAGGACGAGTACTGGAGTGACTTCGAGGAGTTCTAGGCATGCGGATCCCCCAGTCATCATGCCTGTGGATGTCAGCAATGGAGTTGCTCGTCGTCGTTTAGTTATCGTCTTGTTCGGACCTTCGAGTCCACCCTTATGGAGGTAATAATGGATATCATACTGGTTTAAACTCCTATACGTTTTATTACAGCAATGGTATTACTCTCGTTTTGTCTATCATGTGTGTGTAAATGATCCTGGCGCACATATGAGATGCATTCGGTTTTCCTTGTAAAATCGGGTGTGACACACAGGGGTGCGTGCGCGAGCTAAAATAGGGCCAGAGGAAGGGAGGCGAGGGGGGATGGGCGGACCCCAAGCGGCGGCGCCTGCCATTGATGGCCGCGGCCTTCACGGCTCGATGCTTATGGAAAGGTAACGGTCCCAATTGATCGGGGGGAGGTTAATTGCCTTAATTGGCCGGCTTGGCAAGGAGGGAAGGAGGGGAAGTGGCGGGGCGCGACAGGATTCCCACGGCGGCGCCGGATCGGCTGGCCAGCGCGGTGGAGAAGAAGAAAGGAAGGGGAGGGGAAGGGGCTGACAGGTGGGTCCCGGGCCCCGGCGCGCGCGGGTAAAAGAAAAAGAGAAGGGGGGGAAAGCGGTGGGCTGGCGCGGGGGTTGGGCTGGGCCGCCTGGGCCGAAAGGAGCCAGCACTGGTTTTTGTTTTTTTTCTTTTCCTTTTTCAAACTTCATTTTCAAATCATTTTTCAACTCAAATTCAAATCAAACTTTTTCAAACTTTTCTCAAGAATTTTATAGACTTTTTAGAAGCCACACAAGCAACCAAAAACCATGCAAGCCAAATGTTGATGCACATACACTTGTTGTCTCTAAGTTTATTAAATTATCTTTGATATTTTTAGAGCTCAAATTAAATAGCAATTTAATCTCCTTAAACCCTTAAGACTAATTTAAGTTGCTAAGAAATTTTAGTGATGGGATTTTAGGGTGTCACAAATCCTACCCCCTTAAAGAGAATCTCGTCCCGAGATTCAGAAGACTTAGAGAACAGCTGAGGAAAGTCTTCCTTGAGTTCATCCTCTCTTTCCCAAGTTGCCTCTTCCTCGGTGTGATGACTCCACTGCACTTTGCACATTCTGATGATCTTACTCCTGGTAACTTTTTCTGACACATCCAAGATCTTAACAGGGTATTCTTTGTACGTCAAGTCATTCTCCATTTGAATATCCTCTAAACTCGTACGGTTCTATCCTAACTTCACTTGTGCATTTCTTTAGCCGTGACACATGAAACACGTCATGAACTCCCGACAACCGTGTCTGGCAACTCTAGCGGTATGCTACTTCTCCTTTCCGTTCCAAAATCTTGAAAGGTCCGATAAATCGAGGTGATAACTTTCCCCCGACATTAAACCTTCGTAACCCCCGAATAGGTGACACTCGAGGTATGCATAATCACCGACTTCCAAAATCACCTCTCTTCGCCGAGGATCGGCATAACTCTTCTCGTCTTGTTGTCTTTGCCTTAAGATTCTCCCTTATGATTTCAACTTGCTTTTCACGCTTCTCGTATCTTTGTTCGGTCCAAAGAATTGCCTTTCACCAGTCTAATTCCAAAACTACGGTGTTCTACACTTCCTTCCATACAGAGCTTCAAAAGGTGCCATTTTGATGCTGGACTGATAGTTGTTGTTATAAGCAAACTCTGCATAAGGCAAACTCTTATCCCAACTGCCACTTTTCTTCAACGCACAAGCTCTCAACATATCCTCGAGTATCTGATTTGTTCTCTCTGTCTGCCCATCTGTCTGAGGATGGTATGCGAGTGAAGTTTAACTTTGTATCCATCGACTCATGCAACTTCTGCCAAAACCGTGAAGTGAACTGTGTGCCTCGATCTGACACTATCTTCTTCGGTACCCCGTGCAAACACACTATCCTTGAATTATACAACTCAGCTAGCTTCACTCCTGTATAGGTCGTCTTCACTGGGATGAAGTGCGCTACCTTGGTTAATCTATCCACAATAACCCAAATAGAATCATACCCGTCACGAGTACGAGGTAATCCCACTATGAAATCCATACTGATTTCCTCCCATTTCCACTCAGGTACCTTCAGAGGCTGTAGCAATCCTGCTGGTCTTTGATACTCAGCCTTCACTCTTTGACACACATCACACAAAGCTACATGAGCTGCCACATCTTTCTTCATCCCATACCACCAATATCTCTGCTTCAAGTCCTGATACATCTTGGTACTACCAGGGTGTATAGAGTAAGCTGAATCATGTGCTTCCTTCAAAATAGCTTCTCTCAACTCCTTGATCTCAGGTACACAGATTCTGTTCTTAAACCACACTGTTCCTTGCTCATCTTCTCTGAATTCTGGAACTTTGCCTAGCTTAATCAACTTCTTGTATTCTGCAATCTTGTCATCAGTCAACTGTCCCTTCCTGATATCCTGCTCAAGGGTCGACTCAATCTCTAACGTCAGAGTCTCACTCGAAGCAACCATTCCCAAGTTAAGCTGTGCCATCTCCCAACATAGCTCCTGAGGTAACAGGTGTCCTATCAGCATGCTAGTCTGTCCCTTCCGACTCAAAGCATCTGCCACAACATTTGCCTTTCCTGGATGGTACTGGATATCCAAATCATAATCCTTAATCAACTCCAACCATCTTCTTTGCCTCAAATTCAAATCCTTCTGAGTAAAGATATACTTCAGACTCTTATGGTCAGTAAAGATTTTACACTTGTTCCCAATCATGTAATGTCTCCAGATCTTCAATGCGTGAACAACCGCAGCTAACTCAAGATCATGAGTAGGATAGTTCTGCTCATGTTTCCTCAACTGTCTTGAAGCATAAGCTACTACCTTTCCTTCTTACATTAACACACATCCCAAACCTTGCCGAGAGGCATCACAGTATACATCGAACCCTTTGTGTATGTCTGGCATGATCAACACAGGTGCTGTGGTCAGCCTCTTCTTCAACTCCTCAAAACTAGCCTGACACTTCTCATCCCACTTGAATTCTCTTCCTTTCTCGAGCAGAGTGGTAAGTGGCTTCACTATCTTAGAAAACCCTTCAATGAACCTCCGATAGTACCCTGCAAGTCCAAGGAAACTTCTGATCTCTGGCACATTCTTAGGCGGACTCCAGTTCAATACATCCCGAACCTTGCTTGGATCGACTGCTATGCCTCCATCTGTGATGATGTGTCCGAGAAAAGAGACCTCCTTCAACCAGAAAGCACACTTGCTGAACTTGGCATACAGCTGATGTTCCCGTAGCTTCTGTAACACAAGCCTCAGATGTTCTTCATGTTCTTCCTCACTCCGAGAGAATACTAGTATATCATCAATGAATACCACAACGAACTTATCCAGATACTCCATGAATACCTTGTTCATCAAATACATAAAGTATGCTGGTGCATTGGTCAGGCCAAAGAACATCATAGTGAACTCATATAACCCGTATCTAGAAGTGAATGCTGTCTTTGGTATATCCTCCACACGGATTTTCAACTGATGATAACCTGATCTAAGATCTATCTTAGAGAAAGCCTTAGCTCCTCTCATTTGATCAAACAAATCCTCAATCCGAGGTAAAGGGTATTTATTCTTGATAGTAACCTCGTTAAGTGATTGATAGTCTATACACAACCTCCTAGATCCATCCTTCTTATCAACGAAGAGTGTGGCGGCTCCCCATGGTGATGAACTAGGACGGATAAACCCTTTACTAAGTAATTCTTCGATTTGTTTCTTTAATTCAGCTAGATCTTTAACATCCATTCTATATGGTCTTTTAGATATGGGAGCAGTACCAGGTATAAGTTCAATACTAAATTCAATGTCACGATCAGGTGGCATACCACGGCAAATCCTCTGGAAACACATCAGGGAATTCATTCACTACCCTTATATCCTCCAAGGCCTTGCCTTCAACAGAGTTCATAACTCCTTTGCCAGATGAGGGTGCACTCACCTATTCTACTCTTTCCCCTTGAGGACCGGTTAACAGTACTGACCTCTTCCGACACTGAATAACTCCATCACAACTCCTTAACCAATCCATACCAAGAATGACATCTATTCCCCATGATTTTAGAACTACCAGATTAGCGAGAAAGTCTACCCCCATGATATTAATCTTTACTTGTGGGCATATATGACCAGTTTTCATTTCTCCCCCAGGAGTGCTAACTATTAGTGGGTTCTTCATTGTACTCATAGATAAGTTATATTTTGCCACAAATTGATCAGTTATGAATGAATGTGATGCTCCTGAATCAAATAATACGGTAGAGTGTGTACGAGTTGACAAAAAACGTACCCAATACCACGCCGGCATCATTCTGAGCTTGCTCCACTGACACATGATTGACTCGGCCACGCACATGACTCTGCTGGCCTCTCTTGCTAGGTGTCTGTGGAGTACGAGCCTGCGAAGATGGCTGCCCAGTCCTGTTTCCAATGTCTCTCTGCGGAGTCTGCATCACCCTCTTAGGACAGTTGTTAGCATAATGCCCCAGCTCTCCACACTTGAAGCATCCACCAGCCGAACGGGGTTGGTGATTCCGACGGGTGCCCCGCAGTTGTTGCTAGGACGACTCGGCCCGAGGGGTAGGAGCTGCGGGGTCTGAGGATTGAAGCGCTGTGGCTGAAACGAGCGCTGCAGCTGCATGTTCTGTGGGTACCTCCCAGCTTGTCCACCAGGACGATATGGAGCCAAGCTCTGCTGAGAACCGTAACGGGGACGGGTGTTACCGCCGGGACTCGCCCATGAGACCGAAACTTGCGTTTCGTTCACCCATCTCCTTTCTCTTTCTTTCCGGCCCAATAGCTTTGTTCACCGGCGTACCGAAAGTCCGGGAAGATGGGACTCGCGGTAGATAGTTCGGAGGGACCTATCAAGCCATCCGAGGAACCTTTCCCGCCTCTTTGGATCGGTGTTGACTTCATCGGGTGCATAGCGTGAAAAGTGAGTGAACTTGTCCGGATACTCGATCCACCGACATATTGCCTTGCCTCGGTGACAAGAACTCCCTCTCGCTTAAGCTTGAGAACCCCGAAGGAATGTGGTAAGTACGGAAGTTGTCACGGAATTCCTGCCAAGTGATGTTCCGCCCGTTGGGATGAGCGGTTGAGTACGCATCCCACCGTCCGCGGCCCGCCCCTCAAGTCTTCCAGGAAGCATACGGGACCATCTCTCTGTCGGTGCATTGCACGATCTCCGGCTTCTTGGTGATAGTTTTCGCCCGATCATCGGCATCCGGTGGATCGGCGAGTGGGAAAATGTAGGGGGATGGTGGCTCATGAACTCCTTGTGCCTCGTCCCTTCGTGGCGGGGGTGGTGGAGGGATCAGCTGTGGTGGCGGGTTCGTTGGGCTTGCATCTGCGCACCTTGTGTTGGTAAGGTTTTGAATCGTTGCATCCGCGCCCTGCCGGAGAACGGCTGCATGTTTGGGTCCATTGCTTGGTTGATCGGTGGAGGTGGTGCTGGGTTTTGCTGATTTGCAATATGTGCCCGGATCACAGGTGGCACGTCTTGACCTCCTCCAGACCTGGTGTTTACCATCTGACCGTTAGAAAAATCATATCTCAGATAATTGTACTTGAATCATTGCATAAGAGGATAACTCAAAATAAAATGACAGCATGTACTTCAGTTAAGACAGATTCTGTTGACCTCAAAGAATTATGCATAACTTTCTGTGTAATTGTCCAATGACCACAAATTTTTACCAGATTATAGTGTATAAAATTATGGAACCATCCCAACTGGAGTCACCTTATTTGGATATGTATAACTCGAGATATAATTCAAACAGTACAGCTATATCAGCAGAAATTTACAGATTCTGACTTGTTCATTACTTCGTGCATAACTCCCAGAATATGTATTGTATACTATTGAATTTTTGACAGAAATTCATCCTCTAAATTTGTGAACTAACCCAACTGGTTTCATGTCGTTTGGAGTTCTGTAGCTTGAGTTATAAGCAAAACATTACTGGTATGTCATATGACTGTGAAAACAGATTTGATCTAATCAAACTTGCATAAGAGATTAAGCAATGACAACCGATAAAACCCAAACCAAACTTCAATTAACATAAAATTTCAGATTGCATAGTGGCCATCACTCCACCATACAATTCACAATCAAGCAAAGATCCAACTCAAGCATGTTTGCAAACAGCATTCATTATTACAAGCAAATACGTTCACGCAGGAACGGTCTATCGAAAAGGTAAATGATAAGGGCGAGCATCCTAGGATCCTAGCCAAGACGAGTGGTAGCTTCATCAGTACCGTAACGAAGCCTCTTGCGCGGAAGGGAAGCTGTAGTCTGATATGGCATGACTTCCTGAGGCAGTCGCTGTCCTGCCAGCTGTGCTTCCAGTCGTGCGATCTTTGCCTGAGCAGCCTGCAGCTCTTCATGATACTTGTTTATCTCCAAAGTTGCTCCCTCCAGATCTGCGTTCAGAGCAGCAGTCACCCGTGCCAAGACATCAATGCGATCATTGCCTCCTGCTGGCACCACAGTCACTTCTGTGCCACTTGCACTTCGAGGCACATGGCGGTACTCCGATTGGAACAACTGCACCCGATTAGCATGGCAGACCGACCAGAGCGCCCTCCTTGATGCATCATTCACCGCAGCGTCATCCGTAGAGAACTGAGCTGTGCTATGGTGAGATGAGCGATACCTCCATCCTTCGGTATCATTCGGAGGCTTCCCCGATGTAGACTCGCAAGTGTAGTAATCCCTCATTCCAGGCTCACTGAAATGCTTGGTCACATAGAGAGGCCTTATGGTATACCCCAGATACCTCAGAACATCCCACAGAAGAATGCAAAACTGTCCATTCTCAACTTCAGTACAGTGTTTGTGGTATTCAGCTCCATGATAGCGGGGATCCTCTTCTTCCTCTGGGTTGCCAACAGCATTGTCACCATCATCCTCACCCACACTGTCATCACTGGAGTCTTCTGGGTCACCTTCTTCACCTTCTAGCACAGGATCAGCAGGTGCAGGGGGTGCTTCCTCATTGACTGCAGGCGCCGGTGGGATCACAATGTCACCATCTGCGTCTGCCTCTAGCACTGTGCCATCGTACAGCTGTGGTTGTTCCAATGGCTCTTCTGGCTCCTCCTCCTCCATCTCGACTTCCTCAGGATCCTCTTCTTCTTCTTCTGGCTGGACCTCCTCTGGGTCTTCTTCCACCTCAACCTCTGGCTGGAACTCCTCCTCTTCCTCCTCAACATCTTCAAGACGATGGCGAGGGGCCAGCTGTCCAGAAGGAAAACGCCCACCAGTGCTCTTGCGAGGGGTCATGTAAGTCCTGGCCATCTGTCAAAGCAAAACTGATCTCAGAGTACAGAACAAATCAAAATGACAGTTTAAAATAATAAACAAAAATTAAATTAGGTTTTTAATGTGTAAATAAGATGATTTGAAGCATGATAAGGCTTTCTAGAACATGAATCCTTAATTTCGTCTATTTCTAACTAAGGCTGCGACCTACAGTCATCACGGCTCTGGTACCACTTTGTCACACCCGATTTTACAAGGAAACTCGAATGCATCTCATATGTGCGCCAGGATCATTTACACACACATGATATACAAAACGAGAGTAATACCATTGCTGTAATAAAACGTACAAGAGTTTAAACCAGTATGATATCCATTATTACATCCAAAGGGGTGGACTCGAAGGTCCGAACAAGACGATAACTAAACGACGACGAGCAACTCCATCACTGACATCCACAGGCATGATGACTGGGGGATCCGCATGCCTAGAACTCCTCGAAGTCACTCCAGTACTCGTCCTCGCCTCTGACGTTTCCTCTGAACAGCGGTAAGCAAGGGTGAGCACACTTATGGTTGGAGCTCAGCAAGTGGGAAAAATGCAAGGCTATCAAGGATAGGCTATGGTTCACAGCGGTAAGCATTTTATAAGTTGGCCAAGTTTTATTAGCAAGCACTTAATTACTAGGTGTAAGTGTATACCAACCCACTTATCCTTAAAAGAAACCTCAAACCAAACCACCAACCCATGATTTGCATTAATCTTCAAGTTTATTACTCATGTGAGGGTCCAAGCCACTCATGACCGTGAGCACGGCTGATCGATCAGTTTTACACTCTGCAGAGGTTGTACACTTTACCCACAGTTCGTGTTCCCCATCTTGCCCCGGTTAGATAGACCCTTAAACACTTCCAAGGTGAGTGGCTAGGGGTCCACTACGAAGCCTTTACAAAGGAAAGAAGAGAAACCAACAACCCCGCAACAAGCATACAAAAGGCGGAGCGGGCCATAACCCTCCCTAGTGGTCAACACCTTAGCCAAGGCTGCTACCCCAAAAGGACCGGGCTATACCCCTTCAACTCCGGCCCCCTGTGCCCCTCTCGGAAAAGAGCTATCAGCTAACCCACTCTCCTAGTTAATTGGCTAAGCCAGATCCATGTGGACTGTGGTTGTACTGTTATCTTGGGTGGTTCTCCATGTTCCGATTATGAATCAAGTTATCTTATTTTAAGCACAAGCACATATATAAGCAAAACTGAGATGTATATCAAAAACAGAGCATAACCAAACTCATGTAGAGCAAACTAAGCATTTATCTACCCCAAACTTTTGTTTAAACAGGGTTGATCAAGGTAAAGTGGTAAAGCATCTAGTCAAGTCCTTAGCTAGGTGTTTGCCCATCAGGTTTATGCATAACAACAGGAATAGTAAACATTGTTTAGCATGCAATGACATAGGTTCAAAAAGATTATGCAGAGGGGGAAAGCCACTTGCCTTCCTCTACGAGCTGAGTGAAATCCTCCTCGAAAACAGGCTCTTCCTGATCACCTCCGACAGGGAGCTCAGACGAAATAGGCACGATATCTACGAGTCAAACATGAATAACAAACAATAAATAAAACAGTACACCAAACAGTAACAAAACTGATAAATTCACTGTTTAAAAGATTCTACTCGTCGAGACGATCATTTCGGTATATAGAACGCTAAAAACGGAGTTAAAATGAGAAAGATATGATTAAAACAGTTTACAGGGGCCTATTTGCAAGAAAACTATGTTTACAGGGCTGTTTATAAATAAAATCAGGGGCTAAACATTTTTATAAATTAAATCAGAGGGGTCTAGGTGCAAAAAGGAGTGAAAAGGGCCTAAAACAAAATTATTCAGGGTAGACAGGGGCTAGATTGCAAAAACCAGGACCTATCCGGGAAGATTCTTAAAGGTGGAAGGACCGGCTTGCTAATATTTGAAAACTCAGGGGCTCTTAACCAAATCCGCCAACTCAGCGTCGTGGATCTCAGATCCAACGGCGGGCGTCGCGCGCGCGCACCGTGGACCCGGCCGTGGGCGCGGTCCACGGGTCCACCGTGGACCACCCCTCTTAAACGAAGGGGTACGCGCCCGACCGTCCATCGCAGATCCAAGGGTCCCGGACGCGTGCGTGCGGCGGGTGGCGGCGACGGCGCGGGGAGGGCGGGGCGGCGCGGCGGCGCCTCGCCGGGAACTCGCCGGCGTACCCCTAATTTGCTGCTCAGGGCGCCATTTCGTGCGCATGTGGGCTCTACGCGAAGGCCGGGAAGCATGTGAACAAGCCTAGGGGGTCGGGGAGGTGGCGCGGGCATCCACGGCGGCCGCGCCGGAAGGGGGGCGGATCGGCCTCGCCGGCGATCTCGCGGGGTGGCTAAAGCGTGCGAAGAAGGGAAAAACAGGTGGGGGAAACCTTGCTCACCACGTGAAGAAGCGTTGGGCGAGCTCACGGGCGAAGAGAAAGCGGCAGCGACGGGGTTCGACGACGACGGCGGCTCGGGCGGCGCTCCTGCAGGCGTGGACCCAAGCTCCAGGCGCGGCTCGTCTCCTGTGGCAGCTTTCCCTGGTCAACAAGCATCACGTGAGGGCCATGATCGTGCACCGGTAAGAAAGGAGCAAGGCGGCGATGCACTTCACCGACGGCGGCGCTTGCACGGCGCAGGAAGGAGCGGAGCGGCGCGCGCCGTGAAATTGGTGCTCGACGGTGTGCGTGTGCGTTGCAGAGGCGAAAGGGGGCACAGGGGTGCGTGCGCGAGCTAAAATAGGGCCAGAGGAAGGGAGGCGAGGGGGGGATGGGCGGACCCCGAGCGGCGGCGCCTGCCATTGATGGTCGCGGCCTTCACGGCTCGATGCTTATGGAAAGGTAACGGTCCCAATTGATCGGGGGGAGGTTAATTGCCTTAATTGGCCGGCTTGGCAAGGAGGGAAGGAGGGGAAGTGGCGGGGCGCGGCAGGATTCCCGCGGCGGCGCCGGATCGGCTGGCCAGCGCGGTGGAGAAGAAGAAAGGAAGGGGAGGGGAAGGGGCTGACAGGTGGGTCCCGGCTGTCAGCGCCGCGGGTAAAAGAAAAAGAGAAGGGGGGGAAAGCGGTGGGCTGGCGCGGGGCTTGGGCTGGGCCGCCTGGGCCGAAAGGAGCCAACGCTGGTTTTTGTTTTTTTTCTTTTCCTTTTTCAAACTTCATTTTCAAATCATTTTTCAACTCAAATTCAAATCAAACTTTTTCAAACTTTTCTCAAGAATTTTATAGACTTTTTAGAAGCCACACAAGCAACCAAAAATCATGCAAGCCAAATGATGATGCACATACACTTGTTGTCTCTAAGTTTATTAAATTATCTTTGATATTTTTAGAGCTCAAATTAAATAGCAATTTAATCTCCTTAAACCCTTAAGACTAATTTAAGTTGCTAAGAAATTTTAGTGATGGGATTTTAGGGTGTCACAAAAATAAGGCATATAAACATCACTCAACAAACGAAATGGACACTAAACAATGGAATTAATGAATAGATGGTGATTTTAGAAAAATTTAGAAAAAAAGTATCAAATTTGGACTAATAACAATGAAGAAATACTTGTTACAACATTTGATTGCAGATTAAAAGGAGAAATGGGAACTGTTCTTCATTCAAATAGAACTAGGCCCCACAGTCATTAGCCACGCGGGGCTGAAAACCCACGTCGGATTTGCTGCTCTCCCAAAATTTTACACAGATAATTAGAGCATCGTACAAAAGCTAATATACTACTGATTTCCTATTCTCTGTACGAACTTCACCATTTCGCAGCGCAGCCTACAGTCTTCGTTGCAAAACAGAGAAATTCGAAGCCATCCTTTTTCCATGCCGTAGCCGCGCACCTGTGCCGAAGGCGGTAGCGGTTCACCCCAAATGCGCCAAGTCGAGTAGTGGAGCGCACGCATGGCCTTCTCGCGCTAAGGCAGACACCCCTCGTTGCTCAGCCATCTCGACATCGTACTGCCGCCACCCGCGACCTGCCTAATGTATCCCTTCGCGGTGTCGTCTACGGCGGCACCACCATTGTCTCTGTAGAGCAAGATTGCGTATAGATAGGCCGCCGCATCGTGCCCACCATCGGCGACACGCCGGAGATCATTGTATCCCCTATGTTCGATGAAGAAGGCTTTGATTCTGGAGAGGAAACAAGCCTCTTGATTCCCGAGACCGCTCAGCATAACCGAGAATGCTTTGTAAGCAGTGGGGTTCCACACCCAAGAAATCTCATCTCGTATCCCCTCTATCGACAAACACCGGCCGATGTCGCCATGGACGCACACGCGGCGCATGGTTAAGCAAGTACCGCGTAGGCTACGAAGGTCAACCAAGGGCCACTCCGATGTGGCACCGACACGCGCCACAATCTCAATGCAGAGGTATTGAGGGAGGCCCAGCAGCAGCGATGACGGCTGGTGCCGCGTGCTTCTTCCTGGCATCTATCCATCTCCGGCCGGGAATGGTGACGATGAGGAGTAGGCAGTTGCTGTTTTTTGTGGGTAGAGATGAAGAGGCAGGAGATCTAATTGTTTTGGAAGGAGAAGATAAATGAGATTTGTTTCCAAACGCGGTTTAAGTATGCAATGGAGACGATGTTTCGTTACCCCACGTATTATTTAATTCTACATTGGAATCACTACCTCTGCAGCTCTGCTCTCAGCAATTGAATGGCAACAATATCTCCATTGACCGTCTTGGGAACCTCTTCCCGTTTCCTGTGCTCTTGATCTTATCCCTTCCTCTCTTTTTTGGAGATGATGACTACATTGGATGTTTGGATGGATGTGTTAGTGTTAGCTTGTAGCAAACTAACACCAAAACTAACACTTAGGAGCCAAACACATGTGTTAATTTGGAGGTGTTAAAAAACTACCACTAACAGTAACACTAACATCTACCATCAAAACACGACCGTTGGAATCGATGTTTTCTTACTCCGCGTATAATTTAATTCTACATTGGATTCACTACCTCTGCAGCTCTGCTCTCAGCCATCGACTAGCAACAGTTTCGCCATTGACCGTCTTGGGAACCTTCCCGGCCGTTCCTGTGCTATTGATCTTATCCCTTCCTTGTTTTTTCTATAAAAAGGCACCGACGCCTATCAGTCCTCCTCACTTCAAGTTGCTTCCTTCTTCTCTAGATCTAGATCTAGCTATATGGTTCCTTCTTCTGATACAATAAAGCGAGTCACTTGCTTCTTTTTCTCTAGATCTAGATCTAGCTAATATATGGTTCCTTCTTCTGATACAATAAAGCGAGTCTGTAACATCCTTAGATTTGGTGTGAATTCAAAATGTGGAATTTCAAAAACTTGAATTGTATTTGAGTGCTCATGAAACAATTAAGGGTGTCTTCCTGTTTCTTTCCCCGATTCCTAGATTTAATTTTCGCACCAACGATAATTTTAGGACTTATAATCTGCTAGTGTGAGAAGTTGGATCTTCATTTGAATTTTATTTGGGATTTTATTTGAGTGGATTCAAATTTGAATTCCAATTCAAATTTGAATCAAATTAATAGCCTAAAACAAAAGGGGGAGCACACCTATGCATAGTAGGCCGCCAACCTCCATTTCCGCCCAACCCCGCTTTCGGCCCACTAGCCGGCCCAGCTAGCCGCCCGCGTCGGGGCCTGCTCCGCGTCACGCCGACGTCGTCGTCGTCATCCTCCCGCTTTACCCCTTTGGTCGACGACCAAAGGCTAAAGCGCGGCGCGCCGGCCGCGGCCTCGCCGTCGCGGCGCGCGTCCCGCGACTCCCCGCGCATCCTGGCCATCCACGTACCCTGCGTCGCGCCGCCCTATTTAAAGCCGCCGCTGAGCCCCAGGGGAGCTCCCAACCCTAGCCGCCCCAGGGGCAACTCCCCTGACCAACCACGCCGTGCCGCCGGAGAAGAAGGGAGAGAAGGAGGGAAGGAGGAGGAAAGGAGCCGCCCGCGGGAGAGCCGTCCGCCGCGAAGACCGGAGCCGCTCGAGGGAGGAGCCAGACTCGCCGGGAACGACTACATCCCCTACTTCCTCTTCTTCCCCGATGACGCGCCGCCGCCTGCTTCTTCTTCCTCCTCGCCGGCAAGCCGCACCGCCACACTTCACCGACGCGCTACACTTCGGCCAGGAGCCAAGGAGGTGAGGACGATTGCTGCTTCCCTCTTGTGGACGCCACGGCCATCGAGCCGGAGTGAACGCACCGCGCCGCCGTGCCGCCGCTGGTGATGCCGGCCATTGAGCCAGGCTGGGATGAGCTTTCTTGCAGGTGTCGCCGCCTTCACCAATGCGCGCACACCGATTCTTTAACCTAGCTGTCTTGTGTCGTCGTGTCTGCCGTACGTTGCCTGTCGTCCAGCCCGCGGCGCCGTGCCGAGCCGGACGCGTTTGCGTTCGTGCTTGAGCTCGCACGCCGCCAACCCAACGCCCGCGTTGCCGCGCACCCCAGCACGCGCGTGTACCGATTCCGGGTCGCCCAGGTCGAGCCTTGGCCCTTTCCCTCGTGTAGGACGCCGCCGCCGTGATCAACCGCACCGCGCCGCCGTGGCCTCGCCGTGACCGGGAACCTTGAGCCTCATCGCGGGTAGGGGATGAAGGAGGACACCGCGTCCTTGGTCACCCCGAACGCGCCCGGCCACCCGCCGTAAACCCTCTCGCGTGTGCGTAAACCGACCGCGGGCGCCGTGCTCGCCGCCGCCCATGGCGACGAGCCGGGCTCTGCCGTGAACCTCGCCACGACGGCCGTCGCCCCCTTAGTGCGTGTTCCTTCGAGCCAGCAAACCCCAGGGAAGCCTCGTGAGGCTATTGTGTGGAGACCAGACGCGCCAGCGCCGACCTCGCCGCTGGCAAGGCCGCTTCGCGCCGCTGTCGTCCTTAGGGACTTTCCGTCGAACACCTTGGGCCACCTTCAAAACCGCGCGGGATTACTCTGTACACGGAGGATCACATACAGGTGTGGCTGTAGCCGATCCGCCCGGATCTGGTGCGGCCCACCACTAACTTTCCAGGCCACACGCCAGCCCTCACAGGACCAAGCCGCACCGCCCATCACCGGATCCCATGCGGCGGCCAATGGCGGGCCAGCCACCGGATCCCCTTAATTGCTTTACTTTGGAGTTAATTGCAATAGGACCACTATTTATTTTTCCCTTTCACGCTTTTAGGAGCAGCTGGAGCCGGGGAGCTGATCCCCGAGTACGACTACGCCGATGACTTCACCGCGGAGGACTACCCAACCCTAGGTTCACGCCCGACTGATTCTGAAATACCTATTAGGCATTGCTAAGTAGTAGTGCTAGTGCTTTACTTTATGTATGCGTGTTGATGAACCTTGCACTGCCTCTTTGTTTACCCTGTCCTTGATTGCCCTACTACTACTGTACATATATGTTTATGTGAGCGTGTATATACGCCGTGCTTCGCGATGCATGTGTTGGGATGGGAATAGTGGTTCTTGGCGTGAGTGGGGTAAAAACCGGCAGGAGAAGGCGTTTTGGGTACATTGGCAGGGGTAAGCTCGAAACAACCGATCTGGGATCGGGGACAGGGGTGCACTGCTCAGTGTACCCCTACTGTTACGGTTTTCGGAGCCTAGGTGTTGGGGTTTTACTTGCGCTTGGAGGATATGAGCTCGCCCCGGTCTGAAACCGAGTGGATCAACTTGTCTATAGGACATCGTGCACACCACCCCGCCGAGAGTGGGGATAGGGCCGTGTTGAGCTCGGCCAGTGTGGAACCATACCTGCTCAGGATGGATAGCGGGGTATTAGTGGGGGAGCGGTGGAGGTGAGACCACCCTCTCAGAGCGACTCCCGTGTGGCCACACGGGAGCATTTCACAGTTCCGGTGCTGTCCCTTCTGAGGGGGGGACAGTTTTGAGGGCCGGATGCAGGATGGGACCATAACTACCGAGAGTTCGCCGGTAGGATGGGCTCGGTCGGCCGTACACCGGCCGGGTACCATTCCGGGATGGGTACAGGTGTACACACTCTGCAGAGTTGTTCGATCTATAGCTATAGCCGCGTCCTCGGTCATGGACATTGCCTAGACGACATGTTAGTTCCTCATGTTTTGGGATTTCTACCTTCCCCCTATAGGAGAGTGTGTGGTGAGCCGTGGTTGCAGCCGGCTAGAGGAGAGAGGCTCCATCTACCTCGTCGATCCGGTTGTAATCATTGAGGTGCAAGGAGAGGAAGTTCTCGCATCGACCCTAGACAGGAGTAGGTGGAGGAGACGGGTCTCCTGGGTGACCAGGTGATTCCGAGCTGTGTTGAGAGACTGGGGATTTGGGGATATTGATGGACATACCTTGTTTATGCTCTGCTGCTGCTGCTCAGGAAACCAAAGCCGCTTCCTTGTCTATTTTCCTTCCCTTTAGATGTTAGGCCACTTAAAGCTGCATACAGTTGGTGACATGGACCTATCCCACTCCTTGGGGATAGACTTTGGGTGTGCAGGGTATGAGTCCGAGTTCGACTGCAACGCCGACAGATGGTACGACTGAGGGATACGACGCTTCGCTCAAGTTTGCCTGTGGCGGGGAGAATAAAAGATGGAGACCCTTCTGAGAAGATAGCTACCGTTGCGTAGAATTTTCACTCTGATTCAGCCAAGAGGCTTGTATTGATGTACTTCATAATGGACTTGTAATAAATTTGTGTACTCTTTTCTTTATGTGATGCATTGTATGACTTTGTGTATTCATCTGTGAGACGTTCTGTACGCGATAGCCACTGATCCAGGGACTATCACGATGGTACAGGGATTCGGGTTTTCTATGAAAATCCGGGGTTTTACAGAGTCACTTGCTTCCTTCTTCTCTAGATCTAGATCTAGCTATGGCGCAAAGAATAGATCTTGTAGGGTGCAAGCTTTTGCTTTTCTTTCTTCTTCCTTCTCGATCTCTCAGTTGCTAGAAGAATTTTTGTGATAGGGGGTGATTGGGTTGCTCATCCCTCTAACACAGCTGCCGGAAGAATTCTAGTGACATACTCCTTCCGCGTAGTTGTGTCCAGGGAAGGTAGCCCAGAACCCCTGGCATCAGGATGAATAAGTTCATCCTGTGTCCAATGATCATTGTTTTCAGGATGAACAATCCTTCATCCTGTGTCCAATGATCATTATTTTTCCTATGATTTCTCCTTCCACTCGTGGAATAATCTTGCAAACCAAGAGTGCAGGTTAAGCTAGGAAGCTTTGTAGTCTCATTACAAGCCAGAAATCAGTTCTCTAAGCCATCAACAAAAATGGAGCTTGTTCAATGACCATGTGCAGCAAGATCGATGTGTGTGTGATTTTGCATATCTCATCATGAAGATATGGCCGCATTGTAACCTTGTTTTGATGTATCAATCATGACTGTAATCTGTGTGCGTGTGATTTTGCATATTGCATCATGAAGATATGGCCGCATTGTAACCTTGTTCTGATGTATCAATGATGACTGTAATCTGTGTGTGTGTGATTTTGCATCTCAATAGACATGCTTTTGTGATTATCTCTATGCAGTGCAATTTTCTGTATGATTTAACTACTCACTTGCAAAGCTTGAAGAACAAGCCGACGGGGGCTGGCTAAGAGCAACTCCAACAGTTCGGCAAATCAACTTGTTTCTCTCAAGATTCCTGATGTAAGTTAGATCTAGATTTGGAAAGTGAACTTATGCCAGTTTGTTGGAGATGAACTCTTTTTTTACTTCGCATATCTTTTTAGAAGTCGGCAAAGCACAAGATTGGCCAAGTAAAATTTGGCAAACTCTTGGATGTAATCTGTTCGTGATTTCGCATATCTTGCCCATAACAAAGGTGACACTGGTTTGTTAGTCCTCGTCTCTTGCCCGTAACAATGGCGGACGCGGGTTCATTAATACTCGTCTCTTGCCCGTTACTGAATTGAAGCAAAATATATATAAACAGAATATATATAGTATCTATGGCAGAATATATTACAAGAAGGATTCAAATTCCACCACATCCCATATATTACAAAAAGGATTGAAATTTCACCAATACATCGCATCCTTTATATTAACAACGGATTCTATTTCCAGCAATAGACACATCCTCCGACATTAAAAAGGATTCAGCAGAAATCAGGTTTGCTTTTTCTTCCTTGATGGATTTTTTCACTATGGTCGCTTCGCAAGTATGGTGTTTTGTTAGTTCCCAAGAGTTGGGGCTTGTATGAAGTGTGTCAAAGGATGGAATTTTGTAAAACTTGTTGTATTCCTCCTTCTCAACAACATTTTCAATCCCCCACAACCCTTTTTTCCAGGCATAACCACAGATCAGTTCTTCTTTGCAAGGTCACGTACATACAACACTTGCTCAACATGCGTCTCCAGTACAAAATTATCGGTAACGGACTTTATAGCCCGTTAACAATACGGCAGCGATCAGTAACAGACTGAAGCAGCCCGTTACTGATAGGGCATTCGGTAACGGACTTTACAAGCCTGTTACTGATATGTTTGACATTTGTAACGGGCTCTTTTAACATCCGTTACAAAGAATTTATGTAATGGTCGTTTAAGAAGCCTGTTACCAGAAGTCCACATTGATAATTGGTGTTGTGGAGTCCAACCCGGGGGTCGTCCTGGCGCGCTTATAGGTAACGGGCGCCAAACAACAACTGTTACAGATGTGGGTGGATGTAATGAGCGTTAAGGGCCCGTTACAAATGCTGCGTGACCTATTTGAGGTTTTCAAGTAGTGTTTTTTAGTGGCCGTTAGCCAACAACTCTTTGGATGCCTTGGGCTATTTAAATCCCCTCTACTCACCCATTTGAGGTTGCTGGATTGTGTGGAAGTGTAGGAGAGTGCAAGACACCTAGAAGATCATATCCAATCCATCCAACTGCTTAATTGCTCATCCTTAGACTTGCATATGTTAGTGTTTGTGCTTAGTGCTAGGCTTAGCTTAGAGCTGAGTGAGTGCAAGGTTGTGCCAACCTTGTGAGGTGATTAATTCTTAGTGCTACCGATACCAACTAGATTCACTCAAGAATCACCTCACAAGGTTGGCACAACCTTGCACTCACTCAGCTCTAAGCTAAGCCTAGCACTAAGCACATACACAAAGTATATGCAAGTCTAAGGATGAGCAATTAATCACTTGGATGGATTGGATATAATCTTTTAGGTATCTTGGACTCTCCTACACTTCCCCACAATCCAGCAACCTCAAATGGGCGAGTGAAGGGGGTATAAATAGCCCAAGGCATCAAACTAGTCGTTGGTGTTGACGGTGAAAATCCGTCAACCTAGCCATGAGTTTACCTTCGGTGTTGGCATGAGTTTTATACCTTATCCATTGGTACTAACCCCCGTGGTATAACAAGTTCACATGTGCATGTCGGTTTTGGAGTTTAGTGTTTATGCAGGGTTTTAGTGTTGAATGTAAGACTTTCGGGATAAGTTCATCAAGCACCTCATGACAAGACCTTGAAGCCCCGTACAAGTCATGCAATGAAGCAAACTTAACTCCAAGAAGCCAGGGACTCGATCCGAGAAGACAACAGACTCCAGGGACCTGACCAGAAAATTGCTGAATCTTGCAAGACAACGAGTTGAGTCCAATTCGGAGAGAAACCGACGACATGGACCTACATGCAGAAGGGGGAAACATCCAGGAAGCAAGGGAACCGACATGGAGCGAAGGAGCCCTCGGGGCCGGGCCTAAATGGGCCCGGGCGGCCGGCCCGGTCCGGTCGGCCCCGGGCCCATTTAGGGCCCAAACGCCCCCTCCTTTGCCCTAGCCGCCAATCGGGCTATTTATAGCCCCCTGACCGAGAGCCTCGGAGAGAAGAATTCGTGATCGGCCGGCGAGGAGCGAGAGAAGAGAGGGACACCATCTCGGAGAGGAGAGGGTCGAGCTAGTTGACTAGGGTTCCCCTAGCCGACGTGGGAACCTTGCACGGAAGACCACGTCGGAGTTCCCGGAGCTAGAAGCAAGATCAAGGAAGGATCCCGGTGGTGATCTTGTGTATGTATCATTGTTATAGTTGAATTATCAAGTTGAATCTTTTCCTAGCGATCAAGTGTTTCCTCGAAGATTTCGTTTTTCGATCGGCTTTGCTTATTCCAATTCTATTCTCGAGATAGATTACATAGGGTGTTCTTGTAGCCGCGGTGGCTAGAGGTACACGCCGGATCTTCCGAAAGAATCTCGACTTGTCTTTTGACTCGCCCTAAGCTCCCCGCATGAATAGGGATACGTTGTGACAGAACGGGGGTCTCGAAAGGCGGATGTTTTCGGACTTGGACGGGAAACCACGATTTAAAGAGGCTTTTACTAAGATTCGATTTTCTACTTCTTCTCTTGCTTGGAACTTCAACAAAAGGCTTACCCCGATCCCTCTAGATCGGTTTATCTACCCAATCTTACTTTATTTTCTCCGGTCTTTAGTAGATTAGATTCGTTTTGTGGCTTTTACTTAGATGCATTAGGGTTTTATCGAAGATTGAAGTTACTTGGCTTTATTAGATTAAGTTTTGCGTCACACATTTGTTCCACGGATTCGATACCTTGGGTTCACCACTCGAGGGAAGAAGGGTCCCTTGACTACGACGGGAGACTTGTACGCTTGCGAGTCACAAACGAACTTTGATACAATTATTAACCGTCAACAAGCCCCTTTTTTCCGGCGCCGTTGCCGGGCACAAGTGATCAAGATTTGATTTTTTATTGCCTTTTTGTAATTTTCAGTTTTCTCTTTGTTTTTATTTTTGCATCTACTAAATTTTGATCATCCTCAAAATACATCTAATCTAGTTTGTCTAACTCTAGTTTTTATAGATTTGTTTTTACTTTCTAGTTTTTTGCATACTTTGTTTATTGCTAACCCTAACAGGAGATGGACGGCTACCTCTCCAACAAACCCGATAATTTTGTGGATGATCCAGAAAAACTTTACGGAGCTAAGGAGACGCGAAGCACATCAAGCTAAAAAGCTGGATTTTGTAGATTCGGAGTCGGAAGACAAAGGATCGCAGGAATCTCCGAAGAATTCACCACCTCAAAGTCCTCGGGAGAACCGACTTCCACCAATGGGTGACCAACCACCGCAAGAACACAAGATTGGGGAGCTATGCACCCCAGACATCATCGACCTACCAATCTTGAACCTTGAGGAGATCGGAAGACCGTTCGAGATCAAGACCTCAACAATCCGCATGGTGCAACATTCACCCTTCACCGGTAAAGAGGATCCGAACCTTCACCTCCAAGCATTCATTCAACTATGTCAGACTTTCAACATGGATGGGGTGACTCAAGACCAAATGAGGGCAAGTCTTTTTCCGTTTTCACTACTCGGGAAGGCTTTGCAATGGTTCCACTCTCAACCGGCGGAGACGGTGCAAAATTGGAACACGTTGATGAAGGCTTTCACGAAAGAATACTACTCACCGGGTAAAACTCAAAGCTTGCGTAACAAGATTGCCACCTTTGTTCAATATCCTACGGAAACTATCTCGGAGGCATTCGAGCGCTTCAACGAGTACACCCGGGCGGTTCCACATCACAAGTTCCCGAAAGAAGACCTCGTGCAAAAGTTCTATCAAGGACTCACCATGGCGTCAAGGACGATCATCGATGCATCGGCGGGAGGATCTATCATCGAGCTTACACCGACGGAAGCTTTCACGCTATTCAAGAAGGTCGCGGATAATGACATGTGGGCGTCGTCCGGGCGCCTACATCCGGTTCAACCCACGGGGAACGTCAAAGGAGTCTTGCAAGTGGAGAAGGAGAACATACTTGAAGGAAAGATCGACTCGCTCATGAGGAGGTTGGAGAAGATGGAGATGGAAAAGAAAGAGGCTCAAGACTTGAAGGCCGCCGAAGCAAGGTCCACATGCGAAGAATGTGGAGAGTATGGCTATGTCCGCAAAGATTGTCCGGAGGAAGCCAAAGTGCTCGACTACATGAGGAAGGGAGAATTGCCGAACTTCCGCTACGGGCAAAGTAGGCCTCAATTTAATGCAAGCTCATCTATTCCTAACGCGGTTCCGCTTCGTATACAATTGAAGGAGTTCATGGATGAGCAAGCTAAGATCAACAAGGACACTGTCACCAAGTTCAAGACCATAGACAAGGTGTTGGAGAACATCGATAGCAAGGTGACGGAGGTCGGAAGTTCCAATCATCAAGTACTCAACATGATGAAGATGCTCGAGACGCAAGTTGGACAACTTGCGGGGCGCCTCACTAATGATGAAGGGAAGCTTCCGGGACAACCCAAATGTCCCGAATCGGCGAAGGCCATTCAAACACGTTCGGGGAAGGAGACCGAAGATCCGGAACGTTCCGCGGGAGCAAGGAAGCTTAAACCATCCACCGAGGTGGAAGGAGCGCTAAAGAGAAGGTTACGGGGATCATCACCGAGGAACCCGAATTTGAGATGCCGGAGGAAGACACGAGGATACCGCAACTCAAGCCACGCTACTTCCGAGGTAAACTTGACAACCACTTTGAGAAGTTTGTGGAAGTTGTGCGTAGACTTAGCATCAACATGCCATTACTAGATGCCCTACAAGTACCTACATATTCTCGTTACTTTAAAGATATACTTGCAAATAAATATGAGATAGCAACACTCGGGGTAGATCATGTCAAGATGTCCGAGGAGTGTAGTGCCGCTATTGCTAATGGGCTAGAGAAGCAAAAAGACCCCGGGTGCCCTACAATTCCATGTTCAGTTGGTTCTTTCAACTTCGAGAAGGCGTTATGCGACCTTGGAGCTAGTGTAAGTGTCATGCCGAGGGATGTGTTCGAGAAGCTACGCCTACCAATGGAGCCTACGGGAATATGTTTGGAGTTGGGAGACAACTCCATTCGCTATCCCTTAGGCATTGCTGAAGATGTACCCGTGAAGATTGGACACCACTTCGTCCCCGTCGACTTCGTTGTGCTCGAGATGGGAGCGAGGGAGAAGCCGCCGCTCATCCTAGGGAGGCCGTTCCTCAAGACCGTGGGAGCTACTATTGATGTTGGCAAGGGGGAGATCATGTTCGATATCAACGGAGAAAGGAGTTCCTTCAAGTTCCGTCCAAGAATCGAGGCATGCAATATGATTGGAGTGAAGGGAGAACCAAAACAAATGGAGGGGCTGAAAAAGAAGAAGGAGCCGAAAAAAATGAACGTAAAGAAAATCAAAGAAGGTGTTGCATCCGTCAAGACAAAGGAAGAGAAGCCGCCTGTGAAGACCAAAAAAATGACTAAGCCACTAAGCCGGAAGACAAGCCCGCGCCCAAGATGGTGCGGAAGTGGGTACCCAAGATTGCAACGCCCGCAAAGAGCGTTGATCCGGAGTAATCAAGTAAAGAAGTCTAGCTATAGACTATAAACGAAGCGCTAGGCGGGAGGCAACCCGTTTCGTCGAGTCAAGAATAAGCTACCGGGAGGACAACCCGATTCCAGGTTTTTCGAGTATTTTTAATAATTTAGTTTTTGAGTTTTATTACGCAAATACATTAGACTTAGAAGTGGTTGAACAATATTAGTGACATAATTCTTGATTGAATGTTTGCTTTATCATAAACCCTTTGCATGAACTCTCCTATGTGCTTGTTTGTTCTTTTCTTTTCGAGAAACCTCAACCAAATAATTTCAGAACCTAACTCAACCTTTCACCCTCATTATGGTGCTGAGGTTGACTTATTTTTCATGCTAAAACCACACGAGTAGAGCCACGATTTATATTTAAGTGTTAATAAAATTCAGCACGTGGTAGGACTCGCGTGAACCTAGAAATCAAAGCTTTTGGTTGGTTTTAAAAATCTATATCCTTAGTTTCTCTAGGATTAGAATTTTTCTAAGCCTATTCTAATTTTGTTTTATTCCAAATCTTTCTTATTTAGCCAAAATTAGAACCTAAACCTATGCCCCCATGATCAAGCCGGGAAATGTCTGCTCTCAACCGATGAAGGCAAACTATACCGGTGAGACCGAAATCGACGTAGTCGAAAAATATTTTCGACTTACATTTGTTTTTAATGGTTTAAAAACTTCTCTAAAATTATGTTTGAGCTCTTGCATGACTCTGAAAAATATTTTAAAATTCGAATTAGAGGAGTGCTTAACCTTAAACACACCTAAATGGAGGCAATCTAGTTTGAATTAATCATGCATGCACCATTGGATTCCCTTTTATCAACTTTCACCAATTCCACATGCAAAGGACAAGCATGGTGGGCAGCAAGCATCAACTTTGCAGGAATTTCATGGTGGCATGTGAAGCAAGTGGAGCTAGGGAGCATGGACATGACCCAAAGCATGGAGCATCAAGTGGAAGGACCAATAATGCAAGAAAAGGAGTGGACGAGAGCGTTTGGGCGGTGCAACTCGTGGAGCACGAGGGCAGGAAAGTTGCAGAGGCGAAATGATCGTGCTGGAAGAAAGACGCGGCGGGGAGGAGCCAGGAGGACCCCAGGCCGGCCGGCCTCACCTACATAAGGAGCCCCCCGACTCCCGTTTTCTGCAGGCAAGCTTCCCTCTCCTTTGTTTGTGTGTTCAAGTTTGTGTGCTCAAAACCTCCGTAGACATAGCCAACCTTCCCAAGCTTGATAGCTCAAGAAAAAAATCCACATCCTTAATCCACTCAAAGTCCACATCCGAAGAAAAGAGTTTAAGTGCCTAGTTACCGGTTGCAACCCGGAGTTTTAGTTGAAGAAAAGAGTGCAGCAACCATGTGGAAGAAGACCACAAGTCTCTTCTCCAAGAAGAAGAGTTCGTCGTCGTCCAAGCCGTCATCAACCACGTCTTCGAGGAGGCACTCGGTTTCCGAGTCTCCCCGGAGCATGGAGACGGATACGGCACCACCGAGGAGTAACGATGCTCTCCTCCTTGGTGGTATGAGGGCTGCAAGAAGCACTTCCATGAGGTTTACCGAACCTCGTGGGCACACGGAGGAGCAGCCCGCGCCACCACGACGATCGACTAGCTCAACCGCGCCACCTCCTTACACCCCGACATACTCTTCGTACGGCTTCATCATCTTGTCGGCGGAGGAGGAGGAGAGGCTCTCTAATCTTGAGAAGAGGGTTGTGCCCAACGTCGAGTTCGACGACCAAGCACTCTACATCTTGGGTTTTGGCACCGATATATACTATATGTTGGGGCACCTTGGATGGGTGCAGTTCTCCAACGGAGTATCGGTGGACACCCATTTGGGGTTCGCCTTGGAAATTTTGATGACTACTGCACCCATCATTGATGATGATGGGGTGCAAAGCTTGTCATTCCGTTTGGAGGGAGTCCAACAAGTGGTTCCCTACGAGCACGTTAGGGAGCTGCTTGGATTCCACAAGGGAGCTCTGGAGAAAGTTGACGTGCCACCCGGCATGTTGGCGGGATTTTGGAATATGATCTCCGGAGAAGCCCATCAACAACGCAATTGCATCCTCAACCCCATTATCCGGATATTTCACTCTTGGATGTGCAAGAGGGTATTGGGGAGGATGAAGGAGACAAAGGTGACAGACACGGAGTTGAATTGGCTATACTCGGCTCTAATTGCCAGGCAGCCAATAGACCCCTCTTACCTCATGATCAACCGTTGGTGTTGTGAAGCAACATCGGGGGCGGGTAATATTGGTTCGGGGTGCTACCTCTCCATGTTGGCCTTCTCCTTGCGGCCGGGGATCGCAAGAAACCCCGACCACCTTTTGCGTGGTACCTCTCTCGGCATTGAGTATTTGCGGCAAGGCAAATACATTAGTGGAGATGAGAGAGGAGGTTATCGGTTGGCCATAGTGAACCTACCCCTTCCCAACGAGAGGCTTAGGCTTTTCAACGAAGGGAGGGAAGATTGGTTGGAAGAGGGACTCCTTGTCCCTGCAAGGAAGAACAAAAGAGGAAGAATCGTAGAGGAGGGAACATCCTCCGCACAAGCGAGTGGAGCACAACCCAATGTGCAACCATTCGGCGATCCCTCCTCCGCCAAGTTAGTACGGAGGGCCACAAGAGCAAGCATGGGGGGGTGGTGCACCGGTACCCCCACAAAATTATGTTGTGCCCAACGCTAACTTCGCGGAGTCCTACGCTCATCATCCCCAACCACAACAAAGCATGGCCATAATTGGAGGGTATGCTGCAAGAAACGCTCAAAACATCGCAGCCATCCAAGCTAACGCAGCTCAACTCGGTGAAGGAAATGCAAATATTGCCTTCGAGCTCGGACGCCTTCACCTCGTGGAGCCAAATCAATTCGTCGGAGGGAATTTCCAATCGTATTATGAGCAAGGGTATTATTATCAAGATCATCAACATCAACCACCGGCAGAGGACTAGAAGATTTAGGAACTTTAGTTTTCTTTTCTTTTCTTTTTCTCTGTAATTTTCAGCTTTTGCTTATGTGTGTTTGCGTAGTATTTTCTGTTTTTTATTTAGATTTCAGCAAGCATGTTTGTTTATTTTCAGTATGTATTTCAACTTGATGTCATCATTAATAAAGACACCACCTTGATTATATCATTGGAAAAGTTACAAAATTCGTGCCATGATGATATATGATTATAATTGCAGCTTTGTTCATCTTTGTAATTGATTTATGCATGTTTAAGCTAGTGCTCTCTTAAAAATACAAATCTGAATTTATTTAAATGCTAGCTTATTTTTCAGCGGAGGTTATGATTAAAATAAAGACCCATAGTGTTTTATGTGCTCTCAAGTTATAAATAGATTAAAGATGTCTTTTATGCTCAAAAATATCGCTAACCTTGTCACAAATATCACTTGTGTGTTGCTCAACCTATCCAAAGCCTTATATATATTTGAGTGCGTAAACCTTAGTGTACAAGATTTATTTTTGACTGAGTTATTGCAGGCCATGATTTCTCTGGCCCGAGACTAAGAAGCTGGTCATTCCGTTTTTGCGTATCTATCTTTGTGCTAGCCTTTTATCCGTGCATTGTGTATCCCCGCATCGGAGATCTCACAAACTTCGCCGGATATCCACCCTTAAACCAAATATCATCTTTTGTGATTACCTCCTTGACCACAACCTATTGTTGAGAATGGATCATCAATTCAAGGAAGATCGCAAGACGGTGCCAACATTGAAGATTTCAAGTATCTCTCCAAGGAAGAATACCCCGGTACCTACCTTATTTTTCGCCTCTTTGCTCGAGGACGAGCAACGTCTAAGCATGGGGGAGGAGGTAGGTACGGTGCAGTTTTAGAGTTCAAAAAGGGAGTATTTTAAAAATATATATATATATATAATGAAATGATGATGAAAGAAAAAAATTCGGCGATATGCGTGACTTCCAAGGTGAAGGTCTCACAAGAAGAAAAATATATATATATATATAATGAATGAATGAAAGAAAGAAAGAAAAGAATGAGAAATATGAGAAAGAGAAAAAAATATGTGCGTAAAGTGAACTCCCCGGTCCTCTAAAAGTGCATTCAAGGCTTCAAGTTAAAAAAATCCATTCTCATTTTCCAACCATGTGCAATCCGATAACGAGGACTTCCTTTGTGCCTCGGGATCACTCTTTGCCATTTGCACATGTCCACTCATCTAAAAGTGTGTGTATTTTTCTCTTTCCCCTCCTTGATTTAACATTATTTTCCAATGACCTTTTTGACGAGTCTCGGTAAGACCATGAGAAGCTTGTCTTGTTCTGACAAACACCTCATTTATAAAATCTTGTTAGGACTAAACTTTCCCAAAGCTCCATATAAAGCCTACCACACATATATATGAGAGGGAAAGGAGTAGAATATATAGGCTTGAGAGACAAGTGAGATGAGAGTTCATGAGCAATATACAAGATGATTTAAATTTTGTGAGTTTGGTTTCGCTTTTCTTTATCTCGCTCTTTATTTCAAAAATTCTGAGATCTATTTAAACTTTGTGAGCATGTTAATACTTGTGGGATAAGCTTAATAAGAATCTACCCTCCGTAGAGATGAAGGCTAGTACATTATGGAACTTTAATGAATTAAAATTTTGAGAGCATTATTTTTTCTCATGTATGATCAAGTGCAAGGTTAAACATTGTTTGGCAATGATGATATCCATCGAAGGCTTACTCGAGGACGAGCAAGGTTTAAGCATGGGGGAGATGTTGACGGTGAAAATCCGTCAACCTAGCCATGAGTTTACCTTCGGTGTTGGCATGAGTTTTATACCTTATCCATTGGTACTAACCCCCGTGGTATAACAAGTTCACATGTGCATGTCGGTTTTGGAGTTTAGTGTTTATGCAGGGTTTTAGTGTTGAATGCAAGACTTTCGGGATAAGTTCATCAAGCACCTCATGAAAAGACCTTGAAGCCCCGTACAAGTCATGCAATGAAGCAAACTTAACTCCAAGAAGCTAGGGACTCGATCCGAGAAGACAACAGACTCCATGGACCTGACCAGAAAAGTGCTGAATCTTGCAAGACAAGGAGTTGAGTCCAATTCGGAGAGAAATCGACGACATGGACCTACATGCAGAAGGGGGAAACATCCAGGAAGCAAGGGAACCGACATGGAGCGAAGGAGCCCTCGGGGGCCGGGCCTAAATGGGCCCGGGCCGGCCAGCCCGATCCCGGTCGGCCCAGGCCCATTTAGGGCCCAAACGCCCCCTCCTTTGCCCTAGCCGCCAATCGGGCTATTTATAGCCCCCTGACCGAGAGCCTCGGAGAGAAGAATTCGTGATCGGCCGCTGAGGAGCAGAGAAGAGAGGGACACCATCTCGGAGAGGAGAGGGTCGAGCTAGTTGACTAGGGTTCCCCTAGCCGACGTGGGAACCTTGCACGGAAGACCACGTCGGAGTTCCCGGAGCTAGAATCAAGATCAAGGAAGGATCCCGGTGGTGATCTTGTGTATGTATCATTGTTATAGTTGAATTATCAAGTTGAATCTTTTCCTAGCGATCAAGTGTTTCCTCGAAGATTTCGTTTTTCGATCGGCTTTGCTTATTCCAATTCTATTCTCGAGATAGATTACATATGGTGTTCTTGTAGCCGCGGTGGCTAGAGGTACACGCCGGATCTTCCGAAAGAATCTCGACTTGTCTTTTGACTCGCCCTAAGCTCCCCGCATGAATAGGGATACGTTGTGACGAACGGGGGTCTCGAAAGGCGGATGTTTTCGGATTTGGACGGGAAACCACGATTTAAAGAGGCTTTTATTAAGATTCGATTTGCTACTTCTTCTCTTGCTTGGAACTTCAACAAAAGGCTTACCCCGATCCCTCTAGATCGGTTTATCTACCCAATCTTACTTTATTTTCTCCGGTCTTTAGTAGATTAGATTCGTTTTGTGTCTTTTACTTAGATGCATTAGGGTTTTATCGAAGATTGAAGTTACTTGGCTTTATTAGATTAAGTTTTGCGTCACACATTTGTTCCACGGATTCGATACCTTGGGTTCACCACTCGAGGGAAGAAGGGTCCCTAGACTACAACGGGAGACTTGTACGCTTGCGAGTCACAAACGAACTTTGATACAATTATTAACCGTCAACAGTTGGCTAAAAGCTGCGGAAAAAGGTAGCGTCAGATGAACCGATGCTATGCTTTTCCACGGTGTCGGTTCGTCCGGTGCCCTCCACGTCACTTTGCCGTTGCAGCTCTGCTGACACAACTGTTCTGACGCATTATACTGATGCACCGTTAGTTCATCTGGTGCTGAAGACCCGGCGGCCAAACCGTGTCTGTTAGCTTTCATGCGACCGTCGGATAGACTGACGCTATCTCTGAGCCAAGGCGTCGGTTCATCTGGTGCTGAAGAGGTTGTCTCGGCGCGTCTCTGTCTTGATTCAAATGAAGCGTCGTATAGACCGATGGTGTCCTCACCCAGACCGTCGGATCATCCTGTGCTACTGTCTTCGCTGCTCTTCCTCTGCAAGTCGTTCGACGCTACTAAAAAATGGACCGTCTGTTCATCAAACGGTGCCTAGGTTTTGACCCAGTGTTCCAACTCGTCAGACGATTGCACCGACGCTTGCAATCTAGGTACTGTCGGTTCATCCGACGGTGTCCTTTCTTTTTCTTTTCTTTCTTGTTTTTGACCCTTGGAAAATAGACTATATTTTCAATTCGGCATGTGGTATTTTGGCATCCTTGGGACCTAAAAATGTCTACAAAGACATGCTAAACAATATGGTTAGTCCCATTGATCATGTTGTCATGAATCACCAAAATCATACTCGAACTAATGGCTAATGGGGCCATGTTCGCAACAATCTCCCCCTTTTGGTGATTTATGACAACACAAGCAAAGCAAGCATAAATTTGCAAAAATTGACAAAATTAGAACCACTTACACTTGCTGGGATGCTTACCATCATCCAAACTTCCCTTAGATCAAACTTCCCCCTTTTTGATCTTCTCTTCCTATGTTCACACATACCTTGCCTCTTCCCACTTTGGAACCACTAGTTTGCTTTGGTCTCACATTCTCCCCCTTTGGAATAAAATCTACAAAAAGACCAAAACAAAAGGGCTCCAAGGAAACTATCAAGTCCTAGCAAACATAGCTCAAACAGAAATGTTAAATACAAGGGAGAAAGCCGCATGAACCATGATCCATATGTATGATATCAATGAAGTTACCACATGTAAGAATAACTAACGTGGATCACAAGCTCATGAGACTAGCATGATACAAACTAAGCTCCCCCTAAATGTGTGCACAAAATGATAGTGTGAAAAACAAGTGCACAACTACAAGCTTGTAAGACAAGGAAGCTTAGAGCATATCATGCAAGGAGGTAGCTTAAATGACAAGAGATAAGACAAATGAGTTCTTGTTACATTACCACTTGTGGATATCACTTGTTGTCTTTTGATCATTGCATACCTCCGGGGGGTGTGACCCTCTCTACCTTGTTGGCACCATATTGTGATAAACCACTTGAAAATGATATCACTTGAGGGTGACACCACTTGAAAAAAGCTTGTATAGAAGACACTTGGGGTACCACAAGGATTACGAATGTATGAGTACATTGCCTTTGAACTTATATAGAGACGTAAGCTCGCAAGGACATGACTCAATAGCATGAAGCTCATATTGCTATAATCATTCTTTTAGAGATGTTAGATCACATTGTGAGTGAAATAACATTCACTTAGAATGAAGTACCTCACAGCGCGTCACCAAGGGACGACATAAGATAAGCTTGAAACAATATTAGTCCCATAACCAAACTATAGGATGAGATCCCCCTAAATGTGTGCATTTAGTTTTTGAATCACCAACCAAATGTATGCACATTGTTTATGACAACAAAAGGGACGCTAACCATATAGCTTGCTCATGATGCAAAGAGGTATATATGAAGACATGCACCATGAAAGAACAAGTGTAGCTTTCCTACACACTAATCAAACCATGTAGGTTGCTCATGGGTTAGCACATGACACAAGCAACCTACCATATGTAAACATTGCAATAAATGCAACCTAAACAAGGCAATGGAGCTACAATGATACAAGAGATAGGTACTAGTTTCCATTACCTCAACCGGGGAACTTGGGCAACACATGTCCAACTCGCAAGCTTGGTTTCTAGGCTTGAACCTTCACATTTTTTTTGTGCCAAGCCTCCCAAGTCCCCGCACTCATGGCCTTCAATTGGCCTTTGGAACCCAAACTATTTGAGTCCTCTTCATGTTGATGATGACTTCCTTGGGCACCCAAATGGGTTGGTTCCAACTCCGTTCCTCCTTCATCTTCCCAACCTTGTGTGCAACCACCTTGCCATTAGCCTTCTTCTTGATGACATAGGTGATTCTCTTGGTCTTGTTCTTGCGATTGGGCTTGGTGTAGATGAGGGAGCTCTTGATGGTGGGCTTCAACTTCTTCTTCTTGCCCTTGTCCATCTTCTTGACAAATTGAGGGCATTTGTAGAAATTGTGCCCTTCTCCATGATACTTGTAACAAGTTACGGTTGTGTAGCGATCTAGGCCCTTTCGCACCTTTGGTAAGGGTGCGTTTCAGTGATAAATGACAACCATATGCTTGTGGCTAACCTTTGTTTTGAAGCGGATTTCTAATTGGGTTATTGTCACGAGTATTGAATGGAATGAGACCACTCAATTTGATTTAATGGCCTCAATATGGTTGAAGACTACAAGGCTAAAGACTTTGTTAGTTCCAAGTGTCACAAAGGAGATGAAGGACACTTGGATTGCTAGTTTGTAGTTTCGACCGTACTATTAAGAGGAGTTCGTACACTAGTAGCTTGACCATGCACTCCAAAAGCCATAAAATATGCACACTCAAGTTCCTTGGATGCTATCAAGCTCAGAGAGTTCATGGAAGCAAGGTTGAAGCAAAAGAATCGACGGAAAACTCAAAGGTGCTGAATTGGATGAGTTGAAATCAAGTTCATAGCATCGGATGATCTGACGCCCCATTATTAACACGCGTCGGATGAGTTCTGCAGCCAAAAAATTCAAAATGGACCGTCGGATGAACCAACGGTGAGGCATCGGTTCATCCGACACCTTAGGGTTTGGCTACAGTTCAGGTCAAGGGTCGGCACTTGAGCATTGACCATCGATTCATCCAACAGCTGTATTTAAATTCAACAGAGACGTGCCAAGACTTCTGCTTCAACACCGGATGACCGACGCTTGGATAGAAGATACCATCGGTTCATCCGACACCTTGATTCAAATCATACAGTACCGCCCCAAGTGTGGTGCCTTCAGCACCGGATGATCCGACGAGGCGTCGGTGTATAGCGTCGGTGTATTGTTTGGGTTTCAAGGTTCAACAGCTATATTGGCTTCTATTAGTGACCGGATGATCCGACGCTCAGCAGGGGGGCACCATCAGCTCATCTGATGGTATAACTTTTCAGGGGTCTTTTTCCAACGGCTAGCCTTCTTTGCTAGGCCTATAAATAAGCCCCCTACCTCTCTAGAGCTGCCTTTCCCTCTCTGAAGATCCATTGCAACCTAGGAGAGAAGAAGAGTGTGTTCTTGCCAATTGGGATTCTCCTCCTCTTGATTGAGGGCCATCTTTCTTAGTGAGCTAGAGTTTCAAGCTGAGTGCTCAGGTCAAGTGAAGGTGTGCGGGCTTGTTACTCTTGGAGTTTGACGGCTCCTAGATGGTCTAGGTGACTTGGGGGTTCTTGGTGAGCTCTTGGAGATTGTGGGAGCCTCAAGACAAGCTTGGTGTACACGGTTCGAGACCCACCATTCCGGAGATGGAGAACGGGTACTCTTAGTGAGCACTTGTGTCTTTGTGACCCAAGGGGGAGCAATACTCTAAGTGAGTGCTCCAACGTGGACTAGTGGGAAGCGTCAACTTCTCGATACCACGGGAAAAAATCTGGTCGCCTCTTGTCCCTTTTATTTACTTCTAGCACTTACTTTCAGCACTTTATTTTCGCTCTCAAGTTTCTTTGTCTTTCTTCTAGCTTGTTTCTCTTGTGTGCTTCATATCTTGCCTAGGTTGTCATATTGCCTTCTAGTGTGATATTTGCTAAGGAAACTTGTGATAGTGTGCTCTAGTAGTAGGGAAGAACCTTTTAAGTATGGGCAACACTAGTTGATACGCTAAGGTTTTCGTTTTTCAATAGAGCTTGCAAACGAAGTCCAATATTCAACCCCCCTTTTATGTGACTAGATCCTACAAGTGGTACCAGAGCTAGGCTCCTTTTTGCTTCGCTTAGCTGCCTAGGGAGATGGGGAAGGGAAGCGGCAATGGCCCTCCTAAGTTGGCGGGGGAGCGCTTCACCTTTTGGGCTCATAGAATGGCTAGCTACCTTCAAGCTCAACACCATGATGTGTGGCGCACGACTATGTATCTGTTGCCTTCGGTTCCTACCGAGAGTGATGCTAAGTGGAATGCACGTGCTAGAAACCACATTTTTGAGGCGCTAGATGAGGAGTTGTTTGATCGGGTCTTTGCTTTTCCAACCGCCCATGAAGTGTGGATGGAACTCAAGGAGATCCACATGGGTAACAAAAAGATCCGTGAGGAAAAATATGAGTTGCTCAAGTTGGAACTCAATGAGTTCAAAATGAAGGATGATGAGGAGGTAGAGCAAATGTATTCTAGGATGGGGGTGCTTATTCAAAGTATCAATGCTCTCGATGTTGCTAACCTTTCCGAGCAGGAAATCATCCGGAAAATCCTTCAAAAGCTCCCCAAGCCAAGATACAACATCGTTAAGGCACTTCTCTTTGAGAAGGATTTCACCACCCTCACCATCACCAAGGTTGTGAGCAAGATCCTCTCCCACGAGATGTTCGTGATGGAAGACATGGAATCATCTACCTCACACTCAAGCGCCAAGAAAGATCTTGCACTCAAGGCAAGTGAAAAGGGCAAGTCCAAGAAGATCAAGGAAAAAGCTCCTTCGTCCTCAAGTGAAAGTGAAGATCTATGTGACTCAAGTGAAGCGGAGAGTGATGATGCTAAGCTTGCTCTTCTCATGAGAAAGACCACAAGAATGCTCTCCAAGATTGGCAAGAAGGGCTACAATTATGATCCTAAGAAGCAAAAGTTCCGGTCATCAAGAAGAAGTGCTGAGGGAAGCAATCGGAAATGCTACAATTGTGGTAGCTATGATCATCTCTCATATGATTGCCCCAAGCCCGACAAGTGAGTGTCAAACTCAAGCAAGAAGAACAATGAAGATGACAAGGATGCCAAGTACTACGAGAAGAACTCAACCAATAAAAAGTCATCAAACAAGCTCTGCCACAAGAAGAAGGGTGAACACCATTCTCTCTTGGTCAATGATTGGGTGACCGGGGGTGAGACATCAAGTGAATCAAGTGAGAGTGAAGAAGTCAAGAACAAGAAGATCGCCTACATTGCTATCATGGATGATGAGCCTCCACTTCCACCTCCACCTATGTGCTTCATGGAAAAGCACTCCAAGGTGAATAATAGTGATAGTAGTTGTTCTAGTAGTGATTATGAACTCTCACTGCTTGATCTTAAAGATCTTCTTGATGAATATACCTCCATTATTAAGAAACAAAAGAGTAACCTCAAAGCACTTGATGAGACTCATGAGAAATTTAAGCTATCATATGATGAGTTGCTTGTGAATGACCTTAGAAAAGAGCATGATGCTTTGGTAGTGTCCAACTAGTCACTTAGAGATGACCACAACAAGTTACTTGATAAGCACAATGAGCTAATCGTCAAGCATGACGACATAACCGTGCTTAAAAAGTCTCTTGAGTCAAATCATATGAAACTTAAGAAAGAACATGTTCTCTTAGAGATGAAATATCAAGAACTTGAGCTTGCTAGTGAGGACATTGGTTCTAATGGGCATGCAAATGCTAGAGAAGTCACTAAAGTCAATACCTCCACCTCATGTGATGATCTAATTGAAGAACCTAAGGTCTTGCTTAATGTTGAAAATATTGCATCTTCCTCCAAGACTAACCATAATAGGGTGAAAGCTCTTGAAGATGAAGTGAGAAGCTTAAGGTCTTGTGTAAAGACTTTGGCCAAGGGTGAGGAGTTGCACAAGGAGATCCTCTACTACAATGCAAGAGACTATGGGACAAAGGGGCTTGGTGCTTTCCCTAATCCCATCAAGGAAACTCCTAGGTCAAAGGAGCTATATGGGTGTTTCATCAATGAAGTTGGATCATATTGTCAACATTGCACGGTTACCGGTCGTCACACAAGGGAGTGCCCAACACCTACTCGTCCCTTACCCACCTTGCCTAGCAACTACAAGTCCATGTACAATGACAACCACTTCTTGTTGATGAAGAAGAACAATGGAAAAGTGGCAATCAAGTTCATTCGGACCAAACCAAAAGTCAAGCCACCTAGAAGCTTGTGCATTCCTAAAGCTCTTGTCACTCACATCAAAGAGTCAAACTAGCTTGGGTTCCTAAATCTCAATGCTAATTTCTTGTGTGTAGGTGAACTACAAGGCCGAAGGGAGTCATTGGATACTTGATAGTGGTTGCACTCAACACATGACCGGACAAGTAAAAATGTTCACCTCACTAGTGGATGATGCGGGAGATCATGAACAAGTTTCATTTAGTGATAACTCTAAAGAAAGGATCTCCGGATTGGGTGAAATCTCTCTAACAAATGATTTATCCCTTTCCAATGTTCTCTTTGTGGATTCTTGTAGTTATAACTTGCTTTCCATTACACAATTTTGTGAGCTTGGTCTTTCATGCACTTTTGATGATGAAGGGGTCACAATTACTAACAAGAAAACTAATGAAGTTGTTTTCAAGGGATTCCGCTATGGCGGTCTTTATCTTGTAGATTTTACATCCCGTGAAGCAAACTTGACTACTTGCCTCATCTCCACTACATCCAAGCGTTGGCTATGGCATCGTCGCATTGCACACATAGGCATGAGCCAGCTCAAGAAAGCTTTCAAGAAAGGCATGGTCCTTGGTGTGAAGGATGTTACATTTGAAAAGGATAAGTTATGTAGTGCATGCCAAGCCGGCAAGCAAGTTGCAAGTCATCATCCTATGAAGGCTTATGTATCTACCACAAGACCACTGGAGCTCATTAACATGGATCTCTTCGGACCAACTACATACAGGAGTCTTGGTGGTAATCTCTATTGTCTTGTCATTTTTGATGATTTCTCACGCTATACTTGGACTTTATTTTTGGAGGACAAGGGAAAGACATTTGACATCTTCAAGAAGTTCGCTACTAGAGCCCAAAATGAATTTGGGTCATCCATGGTGAAGATTAGGAGTGACAATGGGTCGGAATTCCGCAACACCAAGGTGGAAGAGTATTGTGATGGTGAAGGCATCAAGCATGAATTCTCCTCAACTTATACACTCCAACAACATGGTGTGGTTGAGAGGAAGAACAAGACACTCATCACTCTTGCTAGAGCTATGTTGGATGACTATGGAGTCTCGCAAAGGTTTTGGGCGGAAGCTATCAACACGGCATGTCATGCTTCAAATAGAGTGTATCTCCACCTACTCATGATGAAGACACCATATGAGCTACTCATTGGGAGAAAGCCAAACATCTCTTACTTTCGGGTGTTTGGTTGTAAGTGTTTCATATTCAAGAAGAGGAAGCATCTAGGGAAGTTTGAGAGTAGAGTAGACGAGGGCATATTTGTTGGTTATGCATGTAACTCCAAAGCATATGGAGTATTCAATAACTCTACACGAGTGATTAAAGAAACATGTGATGTGGAGTTTGATGAATCTAATGGCTCCCAAGGAGATTTTTTTGTTGTGATGATGTAGGAAAAGAACCTCTTCGAGAAGCAATGAAGAAGATGCCCATTGGTGACATCAAGCCAAGGGAAGATGATGACCCAAACTCCATTCTCGAAGACTCATCCTCCGATGATGATAATAATGATGATACACCAAGGCATCCACCTACATCACCCACAAGACAAGATAGTCCATCTTCCTCACAAGAACCACCTCCTATCTCACAAGACACTCAAGATCAAGTAGAGGACATGGGCGAAGTTCAATCTCAAGATGATCCCACCTCTACAATATTTGGAAGACGCACAAGGACTTCAACAAATCATGCAATTGATCTTTTGTTGGGTGATCCCCAAGGGGTACAAGGACTCGCCGCAAGCAATATGCCTCATTTTGCAACCATCATGTTGTTGTCTCTTTTGTAGAACCCACAACTATAGATGAATCTCTTGGGGATCCGGATTGGATCTTGGCTATGCAAGACGAGCTCAACAACTTCACAAGAAATCAATTGTGGGAGTTGGTCGAGCACCCCAAGAACAAGAATGTGATTGGCACCAAGTGGGTCTACCGGAACAAGCAAGATGAACATGGCATTGTAGTGAAGAACAAGGCAAGACTTGTCGCGAAAGGGTACTCTCAAGTAGAAGGCTTGGACTATGGGGAGACCTTCGTTCCGGTGGCACGTCTTGAAGCTATCCGTATCCTCCTTGCATATGCATCTAGTCATAAAATGAAATTATTTAAAATGGATGTAAAGAGTGTTTTCGTGAATGGCTTCATCAATGAAGAAGTCTATGTGGAGCAACCTCCCGGATTTGAGGATGCTACATATCCTATCCATGTCTATAGGTTGCACAAGGCGTTGTATGGACTCAAGCAAGCTCCTAGGGCATGGTATGAGAGGCTCCGGGATTTTCTCATTGAAGCGGGGTTCAAGATTGGTAGAGTGGACAACACTCTCTTCACAAAGATAATCAACAAAGAACTCTTCATTTGTCAAATTTATGTTGATGATATTATCTTTGGCTCTACTAATCTCAAAGTGTGAAAGGATTTTAGTGAACTCATGACTAGGGAATTCGAGATGTCATTGATCGGAGAGCTCAACTTCTTCCTTGGGTTTCAAATCAAGCAATTGAATGAAGGGACTTTCATCCATCAAGAAAAGTACACCAATGATATTCTCAAGAAGTTCAAGATGGATGATTGTAAGCCGATCAAGACTCCAATGCCTACGAATGGACATCTCGACCTAGATGAGGGAGGTAAATCGGTTGACCAAAAGCTTTACCGTTCTATGATTGGTTCTCTTCTTTATCTTACCGCATCTAGGCCTGATATCATGTTTAGTGTTTGTATGTGTGCTCGGCTTCAAGCCAACCCTAAAGATGTTGACGCAAAATCCGAACCCTGCGCCAAGCACACAGCAAGCCAAACAAAGCTAGCTTAACACACGAGCAGATTTCAGAGTGTGCCAGTCAATTTTCCTGAAAATTAACAAAAGACAAAGCAGTTAAATACCAAAGCTTGGAACTTGCCGGGTGGTACCAGACAGTTCCATATTTGCGGCTAGAGAGCCATGTAAGATGACATATAGCTACAAGAAGCTATCTATCAACGGGTTGAAAGTCATTCGGGAGCTTTGGAACATAAAACAGAACATAGCCGAATGGATGACAAAAGATCGGTCTTTGTTTAAATAGCGTTGCCCGTGCATGACCATGACCGATTTTTGATGATAAACGACAAATAAAATAAATAAAGTAAAGCACACTCATAAATGTGAGATAAACAAGCATGCATAGGCCGAAAGCACTAGTCTACCGCATGTCTAGGTACTTTAAATTCGTCAAGCATGAAACCAAACAAGTTAATCCACTACATGATAGAACTTGTTTGAAATCACACCACTAACCACAAAAAGATCAATCCACCGCATGATACAATCTAAATATAGAAAGCTAAAAGCATGCATTGTTTTAAAACATAATTTATAAGCACGTTTTACCCATGAAAGCACAACCAAATTATTAGGCAGTGTATATAGCTTACCATATATAGGCTTACCATATATAGGCGATTGATGATTGATTTGTATTAGGATAGTTTCCTTGTAATACAAGCCTCCTTGGCTATATATATGAAAGGCTCACCCCCCTAATTGGGTGTGGTGTTCTCCCTATTCCATCTCTCTACATGGTATCAAGAGTCCGGGTCCTCCCCACCCCTGCTCCCTTTCGCTGAACCCCCTCGCGACCCCCCCTCCCTGGCTCGCGACCCCTCCCCCGATCGGCGCCCCTTCCGCGCGATCTCCCCCCTGCCGCCGCCAAACCTCCTGGCCGCCGCACCCTCCCCTGCTCCCATCTACTAGCTGCCAACTGCCCCCATGTCTGGCACAAATTCCACCCTGTCCGCCGACTCCAGCGCCTCCTCTGCCAGCACCCAGGGTGCCTCTGTCGGCCCCCTCCTGGTCCATCCCTTCGCCTCCATCAACGTGAAGCACCATGTGCCGACTACCCTGGAGCTCAAGGGCGGCAACTACGCCCACTGGTCCTCCCACTTCCTTGCCATGTGCGGCAAGTTCGGCGTTGTTCATCACGTCGACGGCTCTGCCCCAGCGCCCCCACCGACTCCTCCTGGCAGCAGGCGGACTGCTGCGTCAGGAGCTGGATTTTCGGCTCCGTGGCCGAGGCCGTCCTCGACATGGCCACGGACGACTCCACCACCACCCAGACCGCTCGCCAGCTCTGGGCCGCCATTGAAGGTCTCTTCCAGGCGAACAAGGTGCAGCGAGCTATTTTCATGAGTCATGAGTTCCACTCCATGACTCAAGGGAATTCTTCCATCGACGACTATTGCCTCCGCGTCAAGGTCGCCGCCGACAAGCTTCGCGACGTCAGTCACCCCGTCGGTGAGTCGCAGCTCGTCCTCAACCTCCCCCGGGGCCAGAATGAGGAGTTCTCCGGCACGGCGGGCCACATCGCTGGCACCAACCTCACCCTCACCTACGCCCGGGACCAGCTCTCCCTCAAGGAGCTTCGCCTGGCCAACGCCAAGAAGGTCGCCACCGGTACCGCCCTTGTCACCAACCCTACCTCCTCTTGCAGCCCTTCCGGTTGCCGCGGGCAGCCGCACCGGCGGCCGCCGTGCCGGCCGCCGCGGTGCCGGCGGGGGCGGCGGCCGGCGGCGCCACGACAAGAAAGGCGGGCGGCGCAACTTCGGCAGCGACGGCGGAGGCTTCGGCGGCGGACGGGGGCGGTTTCGGTGGCGGCCAGGGTGGCAGCGGCAAAGGACAGGGTGCTCCGTCGAGTGGACAGACCCGCCCCTTCCCTCCTGCTAGGCAGTGGGTGTGCTTCACCCCTGGAGGCCAGCACTGGGTCGCGCCTGGCGGCTCCCAGCAGTGGCGCGGAGGGCATGGCCTCCTCGGTTCCGGGCCCAGCTAGGCCCACACGGCATTTGCGCCGCTTCAGTACTCGCCGGCCTCCTTCGCCGCTCCTCCCCCGGCCCAGCAGCAGCAGTCTTGGGACCAGGCCGGGCTCATCGAGGCTCTGCAGCAGATGTCAGTCCAGGGATCCTCCCCCTGGGTACTGGACTTTGGCGCCTCTTCCCACATGACGTCGTTGGATGGTATACTGCTTCACCGTACTCCCACCTCTATTTCCTCTATTTTAGTAGGCAATGGTACTAGTATCCCAGTAACTTCACACGGTCACTCCGTCCTACCCACCCAGCCTCCACCTTTGCCCTGAATAACGTCCTTGTCGTCCCATCCATAGTTGAGAATTTACTGTCTGTTCGTCAGTTCACTCGCGATAATCACGTTACCATTGAGTTTGACGCTTTCGGTTTTCTGTCAAGGAACTTCCAACGGGGCGCGTGATTCTGCGCTGCAATAGCGACGGGGACCTCTACACCTGGCAGCCCTCACCACCCACTGCGTCCGCCCTCATGACCGCTTCCCGCTCCCTATGGCATCAGCGTCTCGGTCATCCAGCTCCGGCAGCTTTAGATCATTTACATAAGAACCATCTTTTGTCTTGTAATAAAGCAGGTCGCTCACTTTGCCACTCCTGTCAGCTTGGCAAACATACTCGCCCGCCCTTTACCTCATCTAGTTCTTCTACTGCTGGACTTTTCGACCTTGTTCACTGTGATGTTTGGACGTCGCCCATCTCTAGTATTTCAGGCTTTAATTACTACCTCGTGATTTTGGACGACTACACCCACTTCTGCTGGACATTCCCCCTCAGACGCAAGTCTGACGTCCACCAGACCATTCTTAACTTTGTCGCTTACGTTCGCACTCAGTTTAGCCTACCCATTAAGTGCTTTCAGGCTGATAACGGCACGGAGTTTGTCAACAACGCAACGACCACCTTCCTCGCAGCCCATGGCACCCTTATGCGCCTCTCGTGTCCTTACACCTCTGCACAAAATGGCAAAGCTGAACGCATTCTTTGCACCCTTAACAACTCTGTGCGGACCTTGCTTCTCCACGTGTCCATGCCTGCGACATACTGGGCCGAGGCCCTCGCAGCTGCCTGTTATCTCCTTAACAGGCGCCCCTCCTCCTCCATCCACAATGACATCCCCTACACCCGTTTACACCGCGAGCCACCTAGCTATGATCACCTGCGAGTCTTTGGGTGCCTCTGCTACCCCAATCTCCAGGCCACTTCCCCACACAAGCTAGCTCCCCGCTCTGCCTCCTGTGTTTTTCTCGGGTATCCTTCGACACACAAAGGGTATCGCTGCCTTGATATCTCCACTAAACGTGTCATCATCTCACGGCATGTCATATTCGATGAGACGGTTTTTCCCTTTGCTACTACTCCACCCACCTCACCCACTCCCTCCCCGGACATTCTGACCGATGATGATACTGTGGATCTTTTGCCTTGTTCTACTAACCCTGCACCGAATCGGGATCCCTGGAGAAGGAACAAACATTGCTAAAGATGATAAATCTATCAGATTGAATCGAAATCTAATCCACCGGATGATTAGCTCTAAAACAACCCAAAAACCTGCATCTACCGCGTGATACCCAGTTCTGTCAAGATTTATACAAGATTTAACAAATTTGAACCCGCAACACGTGACAACTTTGATTGATTCTGTTTCGGCTATTAGAGAACACGTGATCCACATGCCATATTGAGCCAAAAATATGAACTTGTTTTGCATAAAGATTACCGAACGAGATAAAGCCGATTCAAATCAATCTAAATTGGGCAAAAGAGTGTTACATGAATTTAAACATAAAGTAAAAACTCAAAGCAACATGTGGTAACTTAATGAATCTATTAGATCTTGCCAAACCGATTAGAGCCGATAACTAGCTTCAAGCTAGATCTTAGCCTACCGCATGACTCATGATCCAACAAGAAACCCTCTTGAACCAAGCTTGAATCCACCGCGTGATACCAAGCATGGTAACAAGACTACTTGCGTCACGATCTAAATCCACCGCATGATACTAGACATGATACAAGGTTGCCGGTACTTACGGAGGTCAACGGATCGATGAACCCTCTCGAAGAACTCGACGACACGACTGGGACTCGAAAGTTTGGCGTAAAGCTGGTTTGTTATGAGAATGTTCGATTACAATTACATACATCCAGGGTTCATATTTATACCCTGTCCTAACATGACTCCTGGTGGACTACGAGCACAATATTCGATACCTAATTTAATGCCCAAGTGCGAATGCCTATCCATCCATTCGTCCCTTCCTTCCGCTCGGGCCACGTCAGCACGCGATCCCGCGAATCCAGCGCAAACAGTCCTTTTGCCGAACGGAAACATACTGCCGACCACAGACACTTCTACCGAACCCTCTGAAGAGATCTTCCCCTGCCGAATGGGATTTGTTACCAAGTTAGGCCCACAAATCAGCCTCTTTCCTGTACCAATTTTCGGTGTTAACATATGTCCCTTTAATTACGGGATAAAAGTGATTTTATTCCGAAATTGACTGTAAATGCCAATGCCTCCAAGTCAAATATGTTCAACACCTATTCTTTCTCCCTGCAATCCACCGGAGCCTCCGCTCAGATCCAAACCCTAAGTCATCTTTTCCCCAAGCTCAAATCTTCAATGGCGGATCAAAATCAAGCTGCTCAGGTAAATTTCATCCCCTCAAAGTCCATTCGGCATTATATTTTTCGACTCCTACCTTAGATTTCTTCTTCCGCCTTTCCTCGACAGGAGCTTTCCACCGAGCTTTTGATTCACACCGAAGTCAACTCGACATCCTATTTCCTCGATCCTGTGGGAACTTCTGATCCCCGTGAATTCATTGAAGCCGAATCCAGCAAAATCCCCTTCAAAGCGGCTTTATTAGGGCCTCCTCTGTGGCAAGATGCTTTCAAGAACTGGCCTTTGCCCCCAATTGCAGGTTGGAGAAATTGGTATAAGAGGATACTAGCAGATAACAGCGCCAAAACCAGCAATTGGGACAGCCTCCACATCGCCCAATGCTTGGAATTATCTTTGGCTGAAGCCCCAGAGAATGAAAATCTTTTGATAGCAGCCTGCCATTTCTGGTCAAATGGCGTCAATGCTTTCCTCTTTGGACACGGCCCAATGTCTCCCACTTTGGCCGATGTATACATGATCACTGGCCTTGACATTTCAAGACCCATGTATCCCTTCCAATACAGAGGCTCCACAAGGCAGAAAGGAGTGAAGATAGGAAGCGGATACAAGTCATATATCCAAAATCACATGAAAGACAGCCCTCTAGGTGAAGTTGAATACAGGGGGTTCCTGAATATGTGGCTGTGTAGATTCATCTTCTGTGGTAAAGCCAATGAGCCAACTTTGAATCACATTGCCATGGCTACAGATTTAGCTACTGGTCATCGCATCGCTCTTGGAAAATATCTCCTAGGGAGTGTGTATCATATGCTTCATCAGACTATTTCTCAAATGCACACTGGCCAGAAGATATCATGTGTCAACGGCCATTGGTGGTTTGTGCAGATGTGGCTGCAATAGTAAATGCACCGGATTGTCAACATCAATCCCAACAATCGGCTTTTCCCTTCATCCAGCCACAAAGAAGGGGAAGCTCAAATTACGAGAGGATGCCAAACCCATGGAGAAGCTGCTTCAACCATATCTATTGACCAGAATGTCAGTCAGCTTTTTGAGCTCTTCTTCAAAGGTTTCCCTGATCCTCTTTGGCTTCCTTATCTGAACTATGACAATTTAACCCCCCCTTTGAATTCTCCTTTGAAACTGGATGCCATGATGCAAGATCTATAGAAATCTTCAATATCTTTATCCATCCATGTGCTTTGCCAGCAGAATTTTGTGGAAGGAGGTTAAATCACAGCACCTATGAATATTATCAGCCAAATATAATGGCCCGACAGCTAGGATGTGGCCAAATGCCCCCAGGACTATTCCTTCATGAATTCCTCAAACCCAGAGAGGAAATCAAGGATAGCATACAAGCCAGAAGGGTTTTTGAGTATCAATGTAGCCCAACTCTTTATACCTGGCTTTTCACACCAATAACAATAGCTCACCCCCTCTTCATCTCCTGGTGGCAAGAATTCCATGACCATATCTTCAATGAGCCAGTGCACTCATTTTGCCTTGAGCTGATGCCTGATTTTCAGCCAACCTCAGAGGTAACACACTTGTCTTTTTCTTTTGATCAGGCATCCCTTTCACTACTAACCATGATTTTGATCATCTCCTGCAGAATACGATGCACACTCGCCCCTCGAGCCAGGACAATTGCTTATAATGTGGTAGGTCCAATTTCAGCTCTGGGATTTAGATCCACAACTCTGGCCCAGCTGATGGCCAGATATGCTACAATGGACCCAACTCTCATCAGCTCCACTTCTGACAAAAGAAAAGCTCTAACCTTGGTTGCACCTCCAGCTGCCAAGAAGAAAAGAACCACTAAAAAGGTCCCCATTGAGGTAAGATCTCTTCTTTCTCGAACACAAGACCATTCTTTTTCTGACAAATTTCATCTTGTGCAATTTCAGACCAAAACCCAGCAACCATCAGCTTCAGAACCTGCCAATGCTCCATCTGTTGGTATGTCCTTTATTACTTTTTTTCTTCAAAGATCATCATTTACACTGGCATTTACTCTTCATCTGGCATTTGCAGAAGAAACATTGGTGAACCATCCTGTGGAGGCCTCCTCCCCTCAGCATGCTTCAAGTCCAAGTTCACCAAGGCCTCAATCATTTCCTGTTCAAGCAGAAACTTCAACTTTGCTAGGGATCTGTCACACCCGATCTTACAAGGAAAACCAAATGCATCTCATATGTGCGCCAGGATCATTTACACAGACATGATAGACAAAACGAGAGTAATACCATTGCTGTAATAAAACGTACAAGAGTTTAAACCAGTATGATAACCATTATTACATCCATAGGGGTGGACTCGAAGGTCCGAACACGACGATAACTAAACGACGACGAGCAACTCCATCGTTGACTTCCACAGGCATGATGACTGGGGGATCCGCATGCCCTAGAACTCCTCGTAGTCGCTCCAATACTCATCCTCACCTCCGACGTTCTCCTCTGAACAGAGGTAAGCAAGGGTGAGCACACTTATGGTTGGAGCTCAGCAAGTGGGGGAAACAATGCAAGGCTATCAAGGATAGGCTATCGTTCACAGCGGTAAGCATTTTATAAGTTGGTCAAGTTTTATTAGCAAGCACCTAATTACTAGATGTAAGTGTATACCAACCCACTTAACCTTAAGAGAAACCTCAAACCAAACCACCAACCCATGATTTGCATTAATCTTCAAGTTTATTAATCATGTGAGGGTCCAAGCCGCTCGTGACCGTGAGCACGGCTGATCGATCAGTTTTACACTCTGCAGAGGTTGTACACTTTACCCACAGTTCGTGTTCCCCATCTTGCCCGGGTTAGCTAGACCCTTAAACACTTCCAAGGTGAGTGGCTAGGGGTCCACTACGAAGCCTTTGCAAAGGAAAGAAGAGAAACCAACAGCCCGCAACAGTTACAGCAGCGGAGCGGGCCATAACCCTCCCTAGTGGTCAACACCTTAGCCAAGGCTGCTACCCCAAAAGGACCGGGCTATACCCCTTCAACTCCGGCCCCCTGTGCCCCTCTCGGAAAAGAGCTATCAGCTACCCCACTCTCCTAATTAATTGGCTAAGCCAGAGCCATGTGGACTGTGGTTGTACTGTTATCTTGGGTGGTTCTCCATGTTCCGATTATATCAAGTTATCTTGTTTAAAGCACAAGTACATACATAACAGAACTGAGATGTATAACATAAACAAGCATAACTAAACTTATGTTGAGCAAGCTAAGCATTTATCTACCCCAAACATTTGTTTAAACAGGGTTGATCAAGATAAAGTGGTAAAGCATCTAGTCAAGTCCTTAGCTAGGTGTTTGCCCATCAGATTTATGCATATCAACAGGAATAGTAAACATTGTTTAGCATGCAGTGACATGGGTTCAAAAAGATTATGCAGAGGGGGAAATCCACTTGCCTTCCTCTACAAGCTGGGTGAATTCCTCTTCAAAGACAAAGTTCTTCCGGATCACTTCCGACGGGGAGTTCGGACGAAACGAGCACGATATCTACGAATCAAGCATGGATAACAATCAATAAACAAAACAGTACACCAAACAGTAATAAAACTGGTAAATTTACTGTTTAAAAGATTCTACTCGCCGAGACGATCATTTCGGTATATAGAACGCTAAAAACGGAGTTAAAATGAGAAAGATATGGTTGAAACAGTTTTCAGGGGCCTATTTGCAAGAAAACTAAGTTTACAGGGTTGTTTATGAATAAATTCAGGGGCTAAAACATTTTTATAAATTAAAACAGAGGTTTTATATGCAAAAAGTAGTGAAAAGGGCTTAAAACATAATTAAATAGGGTGGATAGGGGCTAGTTTGCAAGACTCAGGACCTATCTGCAAATATTTCCAAAGGTGGAAGGACCTGCTTGTGAACATTTGAAAATCCAGGGACTCTTAATCAAAACCGTCACTCCACACCGTGGATACGAGATCCAACGGCGGATGACGCACGGGTGTACCATGGACCCGGCCGTGGGCGCGGTCCATGGGTCCACCGTGGACCATCCCCCTTTAAACGAAAGGGTACGTGATCCCGCCCACTTGCTCGCGATCTAACGGCCCCGATCAAAAACATGCGGCGGGCGGCGGCGGCGACGCCGGAGGGCGGCGGCGCGCGGCGGGGACTCGCCGGCGTGGGCTGCGGATGGCGTTCCCGGCCGTTTCTTCGACCACATGTTAGGGCAAAACGATGCGGGGATGCTTGCGCACACGATAGCGGGCTCTACGGGCACGATTGGGCCTCACCGGCGGCCCGGCACCGTAAGGGGGCGGCGCGGTCACTCCGGTGAGCTCGCGGGGGGAGGCGCCGGGCGCGATAAGAGGGGAAGGTGGGCGGGGGGTTTCGCTTACCACGCGCGAGCGATGAAGACGGGCCGAAAAGTGGAAGAGAAGCGGCGGCGGGGCGGCTTGGTGACGACGGCGGCTCGGGCGGCGCTCCGGCGAGCACGGGGGCGCGGCTCCCACGGGCGTCGGGGGCGTGAACCTGCGAGGCGCACGAGCATGTCAAGTCCCCCGCGAACCTATTGATCAACGGAGAGACGGGTGGGAGACCAAGCCCTTCACCGGCGGCGACGAGACGACGGCGGCGGCGGAAAGCAAAGCGGCGGCGCTGGAGAAATTGAGCTCGGGCTCGGGCGTGTGTGTGCTGCAGAGGCGAAAGGGAAGCCAAGGAGTGCGTGCGCGAGCTTATATAGGGCACGGGGATGGGAGATGAAGCGGCTAAAGGCCGGGGCGGCGGCGGGATGCCATTGATGGCCGGCGGGCCGTCCGGGTTTAAAGTTAGAAAGGGAAACGGCCGTGGGGTTTAGGGGAAGAGTAATTGCCTTAATTGGCATGCTCGCAGTGCAGGGAAAGGAAGGGGAGAGGGCGGGGCGTGGCGGAATGCGGCATGCGGCGGCGGCGGCGCGGGCGCGAGGAAGAAGAAAAGGAAGGGGGGGGGGGGTTGGAGGGCGACGGGTGGGGCCCCCTGTCGGCGCCGCTGCAAAAGAAAAGGAAAAGGGGAGAAGGGTAGTGGGCCGGCAGGGAGCTCTAGCTGGGCTGGCTGGGCCGAAAAGGTAAGAGTGCGAGTTTTTTTTTTCTTTTTTTTTTCTTTTTCTTTTTCAAACCTCATTTTCAAATCCATTTTGAATTCAAAACCATTTCAAACTTTTGCAAACTTTTCCCAAATATTTTATAGGCTTTTTAGAGACTACTCAAACAACCAAAATCATGCAAGCCAAATGATGATGCACATACACTTGTTGTTTCTAACTTTATTATATTATCTTTAATATTTTTAGAGCTAAATTTTATTTAGCATTTTAATCTCCTTAAATCCTTAAGACATTTTAAGTTGCTACGTGATTTCAGTGATGGAATTTTAGGGTGTCACAAATCCTACCCCCTTAAAGAGAATCTCGTCCCGAGATTCAGAAGATTTAGAGAACAGCTGAGGGAAGTCTTCCTTGAGTTCATCCTCTCTTTCCCAAGTTGCCTCTTCCTCGGTGTGATGACTCCACCGCACTTTACACATTCTAATGATCTTACTCCGGTAACCCTTTCGACACATCCAAGATCTTAACAGGATATTCCTTGTATGTCAGGTCATTCTCCATTTGAATATCCTCTAACTGTACCGGTTCTATTCTAACCTCACTTGTGCATTTCTTTAGCTGGGATACATGAAACACATCATGAACTCCTGACAACTGTGCTGGCAACTCTAACTGGTATGCCACTTCTCCTTTCCGTTCCAAAATCTTGAAAGGTCCGATAAATCGAGGTGATAACTTTCCCCTGACATTAAACCTTCGTAACCCTCGAATAGGTGACACTCTGAGGTATGCATAATCACCGACTTCCAAGATCACCTCTCTTCGCCGAGGATCGGCATAACTCTTCTGTCTAGACTGTGCTGCCTTAAGATTCTCCCTTATGATTTCAACTTGCTTTTCGCTTCTCGTATCTTTGTCCGGCCCAAAGAAGCGCCTTTCACCGTCCGATTCCAAAACAACGGTGTTCTACACTTCCTTCCATACGAGCTTCAAAAGGTGCCATCTTGATGCCGGAGTCGATAGCCGTTGTTGTAAGCAAACTCGCATAAGGCAAACTCTTATCCCAACCGCCTTGTTCTTCAATGCACAAGCTCTCAACATATCCTCGAGTATACGATTTGTCCTCTCTGTCCGTCCATCTATCCGAGGATGGTATCTCGAGCTGAAGTTTAACTTTGTATCCATTGATTCATGCAACTTCGCCAAAACCGTGAGGTGAACTGTGTGCCTCGATCCGACACTATCTTCTTCGGTACCCCGTGCAAACACACTATCCTTGAATTATACAACTCGGCTAGCTTCACTCCTGTATAGGTCGTCTTCACTGGAATGAAGTGCGCTACCTTGGTTAGTCTATCCACAATAACCCAGATAGAATCATACCCGTCACGAGTACGAGGTAATCCCACTATGAAATCCATACCGATTTCCTCCCATTTCCACTCAGGTACCTTCAGAGGTTGTAGCAATCCTGCTGGTCTTTGATACTCAGCCTTCACTCTTTGGCACACATCACACAAAGCTACGTGAGCTGCCACGTCTTTCTTCATCCCATACCACCAGTATCTCTGCTTCAAGTCCTGATACATCTTGGTACTACCAGGGTGTATAGAGTAAGCTGAATCATGTGCTTCTTTCAAAATAGTTTCCCTCAATTCCTTGATCACGGTACACAGTTACGTTCTTAAACCACACTTTGTTCCTTGCTCATCTTCTCTCGAATTCGGAACTTTGCCTAACTTAATCAACTTCCTGTATTCTGCAATCTTGGCATCAGTCAACTGTCCCTTCCTGATATCCTGCTCAAGTGTCGATTCAATCTCTAATGTCAAAGTCTCACTCGAAGCAACCATTCCCAAGTTAAGCTGTGCCATCTCCCAACATAGCTCCTGAGGTAACAGGTGTCCCAATAGCATATTAGTCTGTCCCTTCCGACTCAAAGCATCTGCCACTACATTTGCTTTTCCGGGATGATACTGGATATCCAAATCATAATCTTTGATCAACTCTAACCATCTTCTTTGCCTCAAATTCAGATCCTTCTGAGTAAAGATATATTTCAGACTCTTATGGTCAGTAAAGATCTTACACTTGTTCCCAATCATATAATGTCTCCAGATCTTCAAAGCATGAACAACCGCAGCCAACTCAAGATCATGAGTAGGATAGTTCTGCTCATGTTTCCTCAACTGTCTTGAAGCATAGGCGACTACCTTTCCTTCTTGCATTAACACACATCCCAAACCTTGCCGAGAGGCATCACAGTACACATCGAACCCTTTGTGTATGTACGGCATGATCAACACGAGTCTGTGGTCGGCCCGCTTCTTCAATTCCTCAAAACTAGCCCGACACTTCTCATCCCATTTGAATTCTCTTCCTTTCTCGAGCGAGTGGTAAGTGGCTTCACTATCTTAGAAAACCCTTCAATGAACCTCCGATAGTATCCCGCAAGACCAAGGAAACTTCGATCTCCGGCACATTCTTAGGCGGACTCCGTTCAATACATCCCGAACTTTGCTTGGATCGACCGCTATGCCTCCATCCGTAATGATATGTCCGAGAAAAGATACCTCCTTCAACCGAAAGCACACTTGCCGAACTTGGCATACAGGTGATGATCCCGTAACTTCGTAACACAAGCCTCAAATGTTCTTCATGTTCTTCTTCACTCCGAGAGAATACCAATATATCATCAATGAATACCACAACAAACTTATCCAGATACTCCATGAATACCGTGTTCATCAAATACATAAAGTATCTTGGTGCATTGGTCGAGCCAAAGGACATCACAGGTGAACTCATATAACCCATATCTAGAAGTGAATGCGTTGTCTTTGGTATATCCTCCACACGGATTTTCAGCGATGATAACTCGATCTAAGATCTATCTTAGAGAAAGCCTTAGCTCCTCTCATTTGATCAAACAAATCCTCAATCCGAGGTAAAGGGTATTTATTCTTGATAGTAACCTCGTTAAGTGATCGATAGTCTATACACAACCTCCTAGAACCATCCTTCTTATCAACGAAGAGTGTGGGGGCTCCCCATGGTGATGAACTAGGACGGATAAACCCTTTACTAAGCAATTCTTCAATTTGTTTCTTTAGTTCGGCTAGATCTTTAACATCCATTCTATATGGTCTTTTAGATATGGGGGCGGTACGGGTATAAGTTCAATACTAAATTCAATGTCGCGATCAGGTGGCATACCTGGCAAATCCTCTGGAAATACATCAGGGAATTCATTCACTACCCTTATATCCTCCAAGGCCTTGCCTTCAACAGAGTTCATAACTCCTTTAACAGATGAGGGTGCACTCACATACTCTACTCTTTCCCCTTGAGGACCGGTTAACAGTACGACCTCTTCCGACACTGAATAACTCCATCACAACTCCTTAACCAATCCATACCAAGTATGACATCTATTCCCCATGATTTTAGAACTACCGGATTAGCAAGAAAGTCTACTCCCATGATATTTATCTTTACTTGTGGGCATATGTGACCAGTTTTCATTTCTCCCCCGGGAGTGCTAACTATCGGTGAATTCTTCATTGTACTCATAGGTAAGTTATATTTTGCCACAAATTGATCGGTTATAAATGAATGTGATGCTCCTGAATCAAATAATACGGTAGCGGGTACGAGTTGACGAAAAACGTACCCAATACCACGCCGGCATCATTCCGAGCTTGCTCCACCGATACATGATTGACTCGGCCACGCACATGACTCTCGCCGGCCTCTCTTGCTTGGGTGTCCGTGTAGTACGAGCACGAGAAGATGACCGCCCGGTCCTGTTCCCAATGTCCCTCTCGTGGAGTCCGCATCACCCTCTTAGGACGGTTGTTAGCATAATGCCCCGGCTCTCCGCACTTGAAGCATCCACACTGGGCCGAACGGGGTTGGTGTTTCGACGGGTGCCCCCGAGTTGTTGCTAGGACGACTCGGTGTGGAGTAGGAGTCACGGGGGTCCGAGGATTGAAGCGCGTGGCTGAAACGAGCGCCGGAGCCGCATGTTCCGTGGGTACCTTCCGGCTTGTCCACCGGGACGATATGGAGTCGAGGGCTGCCGAGAAGCGTAACGGGGACGGGTGTTCTTGCTAGAGCGCCCCGAGACCGAAACTTGCGTTTATGTTCACCCATCTCCTTCCTCTTGCTTTCCGGCCCAATAGCTTTGTTTACCGGCGTACGAAAGTCCGGAAAGATGTGACTGCGGTAGATAGTTCGAGAGGACTAATCAAGCCATCCGGGAACCTTTCTTGCCTCTTTGGATCGGTGTTGACTTCATCGGGTGCATAGCGTGACAAGTGAGTGAACTTGTCCGGATACTCGGTCACTGACATATTGCCTTGCCTCAGCGACAAGAACTCCCTCTGCTTGAGCTTGAGAACCCCTGAAGGAATATGATAAGTACGGAAGTTGTCACAGAATTCCTGCCAAGTGATGTTCTGCCTGTTGGGATGAGCTTGAGAGTACGCATCCCACCAATCTGCGGCCTGCCCCACCAGTCTTCCAGCAGCATACAAAACCATCTCCCTGTCAGTGCACTGCACGATTTCCAGCTTCTTAGTAATGGTTTTCAGCCAGTCATCAGCATCTAGTGGATCAGCTGAATGAGAAAATGTAGGGGGGTGGTGACTCATGAACTCCTTGTGCTGTCCCTTGGTGGCGGGGGTGGTGGTGGCATCGGTGGTGGTGGCTGATTTTGTTGAGCTTGCACTCGCTGCACGGTATTGGTAAGGTTTTGAATCGGTTGCATGCGCTGCCGCCGGAATTGCTGCATGTTCGGGTCCATTGCTTGGTTGATTGGTGGAGGTGGTGCTGGGTTTTGTTGATTTGCAATATGTGCCCGGATCACAGGTGGCACGTCTTGACCTCCTCCAGACCTGGTGTTTACCATCTGACCGTTAGAAAAGTCATATCTCAGATAATTGTACTTGAATCATTGCATAAGAGAATAACTCAAAGTAAAATGACTGCATGTACTTCAGTTAAGACAGATTCTGTTGACCTCAAAGAATTATGCATAACTTTCTGTGTAAGTATCCAATGACCACGAATTTTTACCAGATTCTAGTGTATAAAATTATGGAACCAACCCAACTGGAATCACCTCATTTGGATATGTACAACTCGAGATATAATTCAAACAGTACAGCTATGTCAGCAGAAATTTACAGATTCTGTCATGTTCATTACTTTGTGCATAACTCCCAGAATATGTATTGTATACCATTGAATTTTTGACAGGAATTCATCCTCTAAATTTGTGAACTAACCCAACTGGTTTCATGTCATTTGGAATTCTGTAGCTTGAGTTATAAGCAAAACATTACTGACATGTCATATGACTGCGAAAACAGATTTGATCCAATCACATTTGCATAAGAGATTAAGCAATGACAACCGATAAAACCCAAACCAAACTTTAATTAACTTAAAATTTCAGATTGCATAGTGGCCATCACTCCACCATACAATTTACAATCAAGCAAAGATCCAACTCAAGCATGTTTGCAAACAGCATTCATTATTACAAGCAAATACGTTCACGCGAGAACGGTCTATCGAAAAGGTAAATGATAAGGGCGAGCATCCTAGGATCCTAGCCAAGACGAGTAGTAGCTTCATCGGTGCCGTAACGAAGCCTTTTGCGCGGAGGGGAAGCTGTAGTTTGGTATGGCATGACTTCCTGAGGCAGTCGCTGTCCTGCAAGTTGTGCTTCAAGACGCGCTATCTTTGCCTGAGCAGCCTGCAGCTCTTCATGATACTTGTTTATCTCCAAAGTTGCTCTCTCCAGATCAGCATTCAGAGCAGCAGTCACCCTTGCCAAGACATCGATGCGGTCATCACCTCCTGCTGGCACTACAGTCACTTCTGTGCCACTTGCACGTCGAGGCACATGGCGGTACTCCGATTGGAACAACTGCACCCGATTAGCATGGCAGACCGACCAGAGCGCCCTCCTTGCTGCATCATTCACTGCAGCGTCATCCGTAGAGAACTGAGCTGTGCTATGGTGGGATGAGCGGTACCTCCAACCTTCAGTATCATTCAGAGGCTTCCTGATGTAGACCTTGCAAGTGTAGTAATCCCTCATTCCGGGCTCGGCCGAAATGCTTGGTCACATAGAGAGGCCTTATGGTATACCCCGGATACCTCGGAACATCCCACGGGAGAATGCGAACGGCCCATTCTCGGCTTCAGTAGAGTGCTTATGGTATTCAGCTCCATGGTAGCGGGGATCTTCATCTTCCTGCGGGTTGCCCGGCGGCATGGTTACCATCATCCTCACCCACACTTGTCATCACCGGAGTCTTACGGATCACCTTCGGCACGGGATCGGCGGGTGCGGGGGGTGCTTCCTCATTGTTTGCAGGCGCCGGTGGAATCACAATGTCACCGTCTGCGTCTGCCTCAAGCACTGTGCCATCGTACAGCTGTGGCTGTTCCAATGGCTCTTCTGGCTCCTCCTCCTCCATCTCAACTTCTTCAGGATCCTCTTCTTCTTCTTCTGGCTGGACCTCTTCTGGGTCTTCCTCAACCTCAACCTCCTGCTGGAACTCCTCCTGCTCCTCCTCAACATCCTCAAGGCGGTGGCGAGGAGCCAACTGTCCAGTAGGAAAGCGTCCACCAGTGCTCTTGCGAGGGGTCATGTAAGTCCTGGCCATCTGTCAAAGCAAAACTGATCTCAGAGTGCAGAATAAATCAAAATGATAGTTTAAAATGATAAACAAAGTTAAATTAGATTTTTAGTGCGTAAATAAGATGATTTGAAGCATGATGTGGCTTTCTAGAACATGAATCCTTAATTTCGTCCATTTCTAACTAAGGCCTGCGTCCTACGGTCATCACGGCTGCGGTACCACTTTGTCACACCCGATTTTACAAGTAAAACCGAATGCATCTCATATGTGCGCCGGGATCATTTACACACACATGATAGACAAAACGAGAGTAATACCATTCTTGTAATAGAACGTACAAGAGTTTAAACCGGTATAACATCCTTTATTACATCCATAAGGGTGGACTCGAAGGTCGGAACAAAACGATAACTAAACGACGACGAGCAACTCCATCGGCCGACATCCACGGGCATGATGAGCGGGGGATCCGCATGCCTAGAACTCCTCGAAGTCACTCCGGTACTCGTCCTCGCCTCCGACGTTCTCCTGCGAACGGCGGTAAGCAAGGGTGAGCACACTTATGGTTGGAGCTCGGCAAGTGGGGGAAAATGCAAGGCTATCAAGGATAGGCTATGGTTCACGAGCGGTAAGCATTTTATAAGTTGGTCAAGTTTTATTAGCAAGCTCCTAGTTACTAGATGTAAGTGTATACCAACCCACTTAACCTCAAAAGGAACCTCAAACCAACCCTCCAACCCACGATTTACATTAATCTTCAAGTTTATTACTCATGTGAGGGTCCAAGCCGCTCGTGACCGTGAGCACGGGCGATCGATCGGTTTTACACTGCGAGAGGTTGTACACTTTACCCACGGTTCGTGTTCCCCATCTTGCCGGGTTAGCTAGACCCTTAAACACTTCCAAGGTGAGTGGCTAGGGGTCCACTACGAAGCCTTTGCAAAGGAAAGAAGAGAAACCAACGGCCCGCAACGGTTACGGCGGCGGAGCGAGCCATAACCCTCCCTAGTGGTCAACACCTTAGCCAAGGCTGCTACCCCAAAAGGACCGGGCTATACCCCTTCAACTCCGGCCCCCTGTGCCCCTCTCGGAAAAGAGCTATCGGCTACCCCACTCTCCTAATTAATTGGCTAAGCCGAGCCATGTGGATTTGTGGTTGTCTTGTTATCTTGGGTGGTTCTCCATGTTCCGATTATATCAAGTTATCTTGTTTAAAGCACAAGTACATACATAAACGAAGCGAGATATATAACATAAACAAGCATAACTAAACTTATGTTGAGCAAGCTAAGCATTTATCTACCCCAAACATTTGTTTAAACGGGGTTGATCAAGGTAAAGTGGTAAAGCATCTAGTCAAGTCCTTAGCTAGGTGTTTGCCCATCGATTTATGCATATCAACGGGAATAGTAAACATTGTTTAGCATGCGGTGACATGGGTTCAAAAAGATTATGCGGAGGGGGAAATCCACTTGCCTTCCTCTACAAGCTGGGTGAATTCCTCTTCAAAGACAGGTTCTTCGGATCACTTCCGACGGGGAGTTCGGACGAAACGAGCACGATATCTACGAATCAAGCATGGATAACAATCAATAAACAAAACAGTACACCAAACAGTAATAAAACTGGTAAATTTACTGTTTAAAAGATTCTACTCGCCGAGACGATCATTTCGGTATATAGAACGCTAAAAACGGAGTTAAAATGAGAAAGATATGGTTGAAACGAGTTTTCGGGGGCCTATTTGCAAGAAAACTAAGTTTACGGGGTTGTTTATGAATAAATTCAGGGGCTAAAACATTTTTATAAATTAAAACAGAGGGTTTATATGCAAAAAGTAGTGAAAAGGGCTTAAAACATAATTAAATAGGGTGGATAGGGGCTAGTTTGCAAGAATCGGGACCTATACGCAAATATTTCCAAAGGTGGAAGGACACGCTTGTGAACATTTGAAAATCCGGGGACTCTTAATCAAAACCGTCACTCCACACCGTGGATACGAGATCCAACGGCGGATGACGCACGGAGTGTACCATGGACCGGCCGTGGGCGCGGTCCATGGGTCCACCGTGGACCATCCCCCTTTAAACGAAAGGGTACGTGATCCCGACCACTTGCTCGCGATCTAACGGCCCCGATCAAAAACATGCGGCGGGCGGCGGCGGCGACACCGGAGGGGGGCGGCGCGCGCGCGGCGGGGACTCGCCGGCGTGGGCTGCGGGACGGCGTTCCCGGCCGTTTCTTCGACCACATGTTAGGGCAAAACGATGCAGGGATGCTTGCGCACACGATAGCAGGCTCTACAGGCACGATTGGGCCTCCACGGCGGCCGGCAAGTAAGGGGGCGGCGCGGTCACTCCGGTGAGCTCGCGGGGGGAGGCGCTGGGCGCGATAAGAGGGGAAATTGGGCAGGGGGTTTCGCTTACCACGCGCAGGCGATGAAGACGGGCCGAAAAGTGGAAGAGAAGCGGCAGCGGGGCAGCTTGGTGACGACGGCGGCTCGGGCGGCGCTCCGGCGAGCACGGGGGCGCGGCTCCCACGGGCGTCGGGGGCGTGAACTGCGGGCGCACGAGCATGTCAAGTCCCCTGCGAACCTATTGATCAACAGAGACGGGTGGGAGACCAAGCCCTTCACCGGCGGCGACGAGACGACGGCGGCGGCGGAAAGCAAAGCGGCGGCGGCCGGGAGAAATTGAGCTCGGGCTCGGGCGTGTGTGTCTTTGCGAGAGGCGAAAGGGAAGCCAAGGAGTGCGTGCGCGAGCTTATATAGGACACGGGGATGGGAGATGAAGCGGCTAAAGGCCGGGGCGGCGGCGGGATGCCATTGATGGCCGGCGGGCCGTCCGGGTTTAAAGTTAGAAAGGGAAACGGCCGTGGGGTTTAGGGGAAGAGTAATTGCCTTAATTGGCATGCTCGCGGTGCGGGGGAAAGGAAGGGGGAGAGGGCGGGGCGTGGCGGAATGCGCGGCATGCGGCGGCGGCGGGCGCGGGCGCGAGGAAGAAGAAAAGGAAGGGGGGGGGGTTGGAGGCTGGCGACGGTGGGGCCCCACTGTCGGCGCCGCTCGCAAAAGAAAAGGAAAAGGGGAGAAGGGTAGTGGGCCGGCGGGGGAGCTCTAGCGGGGCCGGGCATGGGCCGAAAAGGTAAGAGTGCGAGTTTTTTTTTCTTTTTTTTTCTTTTTCTTTTTCAAACCTCATTTTCAAATCCATTTTGAATTCAAAACCATTTCAAACTTTTGCAAACTTTTCCCAAATATTTTATAGGCTTTTTAGAGACTACTCAAACAACCAAAATCATGCAAGCCAAATGATGATGCACATACACTTGTTGTTTCTAACTTTATTATATTATCTTTAATATTTTTAGAGCTAAATTTTATTTAGCATTTTAATCTCCTTAAATCCTTAAGACATTTTAAGTTGCTACGTGATTTCAGTGATGGAATTTTAGGGTGTCACATCCGAGGACGTGAACCTGCAGCCAATTGAGCTTGATGAGCCCCTGGTGAACCCCAAGAGAAGAGAAGGGAGGCGGCGGAGGTGGTCCTTCACCGACGGCGACGCTTGCACGGCGGCGGCGGGGACCCGAGGCGGCGGCGCTGGGGAATTGGGGCTCGGTGGCGTGCGTAGGTGTGCTGCGGGTGCAAAGGGAGGCGCAGGAGCTCGTGCACGGGCTTAAGTAGGGGCGCAGGAAGGTAGGCGAAGCGGGAAGGGGACGGGGCGGCCGGCGGCTTGCCATTGATGGCCGGCGGGCCGTCCGGGCGTAAAGAAGGCAAGGGGAAAAGGGGAAACGGCCGGGGGGTTTGAGTGGGGATTAATTGCCTTAATTGGCGTGCTCACAGGGGAGAGAAAGGAAGGGGAGAAGGCGGGGGCGAGGCGGATTCCGCGCGGCTGCGGCGGCGGCCAGCGAGCAGGGGAAGAAGAAAAGGAAGGGGGGGGGAGGGGGAGGGGCGACAGGTGGGCCCCGGCTGTCAGCGGCTCAAGGAAAAAGAAAAAGGAGAGGGGAAAAGATGGGCCGGTGCGGGAGGCAGGCTGGGCCGCCTGGGCCGAAAAGGAGCCGGTGCGGTTTTTCTTTTTTTTCTTTTCCTTTTTCAAACTTCATTTTCAAATCATTTTTCATCTCAAATTCAATTCAAACTTTTTCAAACTTTTCTCAAGAATTTTATAGACTTTTTAGAAACCACACAAGCAACCAAAAACCATGCAAGCCAACTGATGATGCACATACACTTGTTGTCTCTAAGTTTATTAAATTATCTTTAATATTTTTAGATCTCAATTTAAATAGCAATTTAATCTCCTTAAATCCTTAAGACTAATTTAAGTTGCTAAGTAATTTTAGTGATGAAATTTTAGGGTGTCACAAATCCTACCCCCTTAAAGAGAATCTCGTCCCGAGATTCAGAAGACTTAGAGAACAGCTGAGGAAAGTCTTCCTTGAGTTCATCCTCTCTTTCCCAAGTTGCCTCTTCCTCAGTATGATGACTCCACTGCACCTTACACATTCTAATGATCTTACTCCTGGTAACTCTTTCTGACACATCAAAGATCTTAACAGGGTATTCTTTGTATGTCAGATCATTCTCCATTTGAATATCCTCTAACTGTACCGGTTCTATTCTAACCTCACTTGTGCATTTCTTCAGTTGTGATACGTGAAACACATCATGAACTCCCGATAACTGTACTGGCAACTCTAACTGGTATGCTACTTCTCCTTTCCGCTCCAAAATCTTGAAAGGTCCGATAAATCGAGGTGATAACTTCCCTCTGACATTAAACCTTCGTAATCCCCGAATAGGTGACACTCTGAGGTATGCATAATCACCGACTTCCAATATCACCTCTCTTCGCCGAGGATCAGCATAACTCTTCTGACGTGACTGTGCTGCTTTAAGATTCTCCCTTATGATTTCAACTTGCTTTTCTGCTTCTTGTATGCTGTCTGGCCCAAAGAATTGCCTTTCACCAGTCGGATTCCAAAACAACGGTGTTCTACACTTCCTTCCATACAGAGCTTCAAAAGGTGCCATTTTGATGCTGGACTGATAGCTGTTGTTATAAGCAAACTGCGCATAAGGCGGACTCTTATCCCAAGCGCCCTTGTTCTTCAACGCACAAGCTCTCAACATATCCTCGAGTATCCGATTTGTTCTCTCTGTCCGTCCATCCGTCCGAGGATGGTATGCTTGAGCTGAAGTTTAACTTTGTATCCATCGATTCATGCAACTTCGCCAAAACCGTGAAGTGAGCGTGTGCCTCGATCTGACACTATCTTCTTCGGTACCCCGTGCAAACACAATATCCTTGAATTATACAACTCAGCTAGCTTCACTCCTGTATAGGTCGTCTTCACTGGGATAAAGTGCGCTACCTTGGTTAATCTATGCACAATAACCCAAATAGAGTCATACCCATCACGAGTACGAGGTAATCCCACTATGAAAACCTATACAGATTTCCTCCCATTTCCACTCAGGTACCTTCAGAGGCTGAAGCAATCCTGCTGGCCTTTGATACTCGGCCTTCACTCTTTGACACACATCACATAAAGCTACATGAGCTGCTACATCTTTCTTCATCCCATACCACCAGTATCTCTGCTTCAAGTCCTGATACATCTTGGTACTTCCAGGGTGTATAGAGTAGGCTGAATCATGTGCTTCCTTCAAGATAGCTTCCCTCAACTCCTTGATCTCGGGTACACGGATTCTACGTTCTTAAACCACTGCTTGTTCCTTGCTCATCTTCTGCGAATTCGGAACTTTGCCTAACTTAATCAATTTCCTGTATTCTGCAATCTTGGCGTCAGTCAACTGTCCCTTCCTGATATCCTGCTCAAGTGTCGACTCAATTTCTAATGCCAAAGTCTCACTTGAAGCAACCATTCCCAAGTTAAGTTGTGCCATCTCCCAACATAGCTCCTGTGGTAACAGGTGTCCTAACAGCATGCTAGTCTGTCCCTTCCGACTCAAAGCATCTGCCACAACATTTGCCTTTCCAGGATGGTACTGAATATCCAAATCATAATCTTCGATTAACTCCAACCACCTTCTTTGCCTCAAATTCAAATCCTTCTGAGTAAAGATATAGTTCAGACTCTTATGGTCAGTAAAGATCTTGCACTTGTTCCCAATCATGTAATGTCTCCAAATCTTCAATGCGTGAACAACCGCAGCCAACTCAAGATCATGAGTAGGATAGTTCTGTTCATGTTTCCTCAACTGTCTTGAAGCATAAGCTACTACCTTTCCTTCTTGCATTAACACACATCCCAAACCTTGCCGAGAAGCATCACAGTATACATCGAACCCTTTGTGTATGTCTGGCATGATCAACACAGGTACTGTGGTTAGCCTCTTCTTCAACTCCTCAAAACTAGCTTGACACTTCTCATCCCACTTGAATTCTCTTCCTTTCTCGAGCAGAGTGGTAAGTGGCTTCACTATCTTATAAAACCCTTCAATGAACCTCCGATAGTATCCTGCAAGTCCAAGGAAACTTCTGATCTCTGGCACATTCTTAGGCGGACTCCAGTTCAATACATCCCGAACCTTGCTTGGATCGACTGCTATGCCTCCATCTGTGATGATGTGTCCAAGAAAAGAGACCACCTTCAACCAGAAAGCACACTTGCTGAACTTGGCATACAGCTGATGTTCCCGTAGCTTCTGTAACACAAGCCTCAAATGTTCCTCATGTTCTTCCTCACTCTGAGAGAGTACCAGTATGTCATCAATGAATACCACAACGAACTTATCCAGATACTCCATGAATACCTTGTTCATCAAATACATAAAGTATCTTTGGTGCATTGGTCGAGGCCAAAGGACATCACGGTGAACTCATATAACCCGTATCTAGATGTGAATGTTGTCTTTGGTATATCCTCCACACGGATTTTTAAGCGGTGATAACTTTGATCTAAGATCTATCTTAGAGAAGGCCTTAGCTCCTCTCATCTGATCAAACAAATCCTCAATCCGAGGTAAAGGGTATTTATTCTTGATAGTAACCTCGTTAAGTGATCGATAGTCTATACACAACCTCCTAGATCCATCCTTCTTATCAATGAAGAGTGTGGGGGCTCCCCATGGTGATGAACTAGGACGGATAAACCCTTTACTAAGTAGTTCTTCGATTTGTTTCTTTAATTCAGCTAGATCTTTAACATCCATTCTATATGGTCTTTTAGATATGGGAGCAGTACCAGGTATAAGTTCAATACTAAATTCAATGTCACGATCAGGTGGCATACCTGGCAAATCCTCTGGAAACACATCAGAAAATTCATTCACTACCCTTATATCCTCCAAAGCCTTGCCTTCAACAAGGTTCACAACTCCTTTGCTAGATGAGGGTGCACTCACATATTCTACTCTCTCCCCTTGAGGACCGGTTAATAGCACTGACCTCTTCCGACACTGAATAACTCCATCCCAACTCCTTAACCAATCCATACCAAGAATGACATCTATTCCCCATGATTTTAGAACTACCAGATTAGCAAGAAAATCTACTTCCATGATATTAATCTTTACTTGTGGGCATATATGACCAGTTTTCATTTCTCCCCCAGGAGTGCTAACTATCAGTGGGTTCTTCATTGTGCTCATAGATAAGTTATATTTTGCCACAAATTGATCAGTCATGAATGAATGTGATGCTCCTGAATCAAATAATATGGTAGCAGGTACAGAGTTGACGAAAAACGTACCCAATACCACGCCGGCATCATTCTGAGCTTGCTCCACTGATACATGATTGACTCGGCCACGCACATGACTCTGCTGGCCTCTCTTGCTGGGTGTCTGTGGAGTAAGAGCCTGTGAAGATGGTTGCCCAGTCCTGTTTCCATTGTCTCTCTGTGGAGTCTGCATCACCCTCTTGGGACAATTGTTAGCATAATGCCCCAGCTCTCCACACTTGAAGCATCCACCAGGCTGAACAGGGTTGGTGTTTCTGACAGGTGCCCCAGAGTTATTGCTAGGACGACTCAGCTGAGGGGTAGGAGCTCTGGGTGTCTGAGGATTGAAGCGCGTGGTTGAAACGAGCGCTGCACTGCATGTTCCGTGGGTACCTCCCACCTTGACCACCGGGACGATATGGAGTCGGGCTCTGCGCGAGAACTCGTAACGGGGACGGGTGTTACCGCTGGGATCGCCCATGAGACCGAAACTTGCGTTTCGTTCACCCATCTCCTTTCTCTTGCTTTCCAGCCCAATAGCTTTGTTCACCAGCGTCTGAAAGTCTGGGAAAATGTGACTGCAGTTGATAGTTCAAAGGACCAATCAAGCCATCCAGGAACCTTTCCTGCCTCTTTGGATCAGTGTTGACTTCATCAGGTGCATAGCGTGACAAGTGAGTGAACTTGTCCAGATACTCAGTCACTGACATATTGCCTTGCCTCAGTGACAAGAACTCCCTCTGCTTAAGCTTGAGAACCCCTGAAGGAATGTGGTAAGTACGGAAGTTGTCACGAAACTCCTGCCAAGTGATGTTATGCCTGTTGGGATGAGCAGTTGAGTACGCATCCCACCAATCTGCGGCCTGCCCCACAAGTCTTCCAGCAGCATACAGGACCATCTCTCTGTCAGTGCATTGCACGATCTCCAGCTTCTTGGTGATAGTTTTCAGCCAGTCATCAGCATCCAGTGGATCAGCTGAGTGGGAAAATGTAGGGGGATGGTGGCTCATGAACTCCTTGTGCCTGTCCCTTGGTGGCGGGGGTGGTGGAGGGATCGGCTGTGGTGGCTGGTTCTGTTGGGCTTGCATCTGCTGCACTGTGTTGGTAAGGTTTTGAATCAGCTGCATCTGCGCTGCCAGGAACTGCTGCATGTTTGGGTCCATTGCTTGATTGATCGGTGGAGGTGGTGCTGGGTTTTGCTGATTTGCAATATGTGCCCGGATCACAGGTGGCACGTCTTGACCTCCTCCGGACCTGGTGTTTACTATCTGACCGTTAGAAAAATCATATCTCAGATAATTGTACTTGAATCATTGCATAAGAGGATAACTCAAAATAAAATAACAGCATGTTCTTCAGTTAAGACAGATTCTGTTGCCCTCAAAGAATTATGTATAACTTTCTGTGTAGTTATCCAATGACCACGACTTTTTACCATATTATGATGTATAAAATTATGGAACCATCCCAACTGGAATCACCTCATTTGGACATCTATAACTCGAGATAAAATTCAAACAGTAGAGCTATATCAGCAGAAATTTACAGATTCTGACATGTTCATTACTTTGTGCATAACTTCCAGAATAAGTATTGTATACCATTGAATTTTTGACAGAAATTCATCCTCTAAATTTGTGAACTAACCCAACTGGTTTCATGTCATTTGGAGTTCTGTAGCTTGAGTTATAAACAGAACATTACTGGTAGGTCATATGACTGCGAAAACAGATTTGATCCAATCAATCTTGCATATGAGATTAAGCAATGACAACCGATAAAACCCAAACCATTCTTTAATTAACTTAACAATTCAGATTGCATAGTGGCCATCACTCCACCATACAATTCACAATCAAGCAAAGATCCAACTCAAACATGTTTGCAAACAACATTCATTATTACAAGCAAATACGTTCACGCAGGAACGGTCTAGCGAAAGATAAATGATAAGGGCGTGCATCCTAGGATCCTAGCCAAGACGAGTGGTGGTTTCATCAGTTGCATAACGAAGCCTCTTGCGCGGAGGGGAAGCTGTAGTCTGATATGGCATGACTTCCTGAGGGAGTCGCCGTCTGCCACCGTGTGCTTCCGGACGTGCTATCTTCGCCGAGCGACTGCAACTCTTCATGATACTTGTTCATCTCCAAAGTTGCTCCCTCCAGATCTGCATTCAGAGCAGCAGTCACCCGTGCCAAGACGTCAATGCGATCATTGCCTCCTGCTAGCACCACAGTCACTTCTGTTCCACTTGCACGTCGAGGCACATGGCGGTACTCTGATTGAAACAACTGCACCCGATTTGCATGGCAGACCGACCAGAGCGCCCTCCTTGCTGCATCATTCACCGCAGCGTCATCCGTAGAAAACTGAGTTGTGCTATGTGAGATGAGCGATACCTCCATCCTTCTGTATCATTCAGAGGCTTCCTGATGTAAACTCTGCAGGTGTAGTAATCCCTCATTCCCGGCTCACTGAAATGCTTGGTCACATAGAGAGGCCTTATGGTATACCCCAGATACCTCAGAACATCCCACAGAAGAATGCAGAACTGTCCATTCTCGGCTTCGGTGAGAGTGTTTGTGGTATTCGGCTCCATGATAGCGGGGATCCTCATCTTCCTGCGGGTTGCCAACGGCATTGTCACCATCATCCTCACCCACATTGTCATCACCGGAGTCTTCGGGTCACCTTCTTCACCTTCGGCACGGGATCGGCGGGTGCAGGGGGTGCTTCCTCATTGACTACAGGCGCCGGTGGGATCACGATATCTCCATCTGCGTCTGCCTCTAGCACCGTGCCATCGTACAGCTGTGGCTGCTCCAACGGCTCTTCTGGCTCCTCCTCCTCCATCTCGACCTCTTCAGGATCCTCCTCTTCTTCTTCTGGCTGGACCTCCTCTGGGTCTTCCTCCACCTCAACCTCTGGCTGGAACTCCTCCTGTTCCTCCTCAACATCTTCAAGACGATGGCGAGGGGCCAGCTGTCCAGAAGGAAAACGCCCACCAGTGCTCTTGCGAGGGGTCATGTAAGTCCTGGCCATCTGTCAAAGCAAAACTGATCTCAGAGTACAGAATAAATCAAAATGACAGTTTAAAATGATAAACAAAAATTAAATTCGATTTTTAATGCGTAAATAAGATGATTTGAAGCATGATAAGGCTTTCTAGAACATGAATCCTTAATTTCGTCCATTTCTAACTAAGGCTGCGACCTACAGTCATCACGGCTCTAATACCACTTTGTCACACCCGATATTACAAGGAAAACCGAATGCATCTCATATGTGCGCCAGGATCATTTACACACACATGATAGACAAAACGAGAGTAATACCATTGCTGTAATAAAACGTACAAGAGTTTAAACCAGTATGATAAACATTATTACATCCATAGGGGTGGACTCGAAGGTCCGAACACGACGATAACTAAACGACGACGAGCAACTCCATCGTTGACTTCCACAGGCATGATGACTGGGGGATTCGCATGCCCTAGAACTCCTCATAGTCGCTCCAATACTCGTCCTCACCTCCGACGTTCTCCTCTGAACAGCGGTAAGCAAGGGTGAGCACACTTATGGTTGGAGCTCAGCAAGTGGGGGAAACAATGCAAGGCTATCAAGGATAGGCTATGGTTCACAGCGGTAAGCATTTTATAAGTTGGTCAAGTTTTATTAGCAAGCACCTAATTACTAGATGTAAGTGTATACCAACCCACTTAACCTTAAGAGAAACCTCAAACCAAACCACCAACCCATGATTTGCATTAATTTTCAAGTTTATTAATCATGTGAGGGTCCAAGCCGCTCATGACCGTGAGCACGGCCGATCGATCGATTTTACACTGCGAGAGGTTGTACACTTTACCCACAGCTCGTGTTCCCCATCTTGCCCGGGTTAGCTAGACCCTTAAACACTTCCAAGGTAAGTGGCTAGGGGTCCACTACGAAGCCTTTACAAAGGAAAGAAGAGAAACCAACAGCCCGCGACAGTTATAGCAGCGGAGCGGACCATAACCCTCCCTAATGGTCAGCACCTTAGCCAAGGCTGCTACCCCAAAAGAACCGGGCTATACCCCTTCAACTCCGGCCCCCTGTGCCCCTCTCGGAAAAGAGCTATCAGCTAACCCACTCTCCTAATTAATCGGCTAAGCCAGAGCCATGTGGACTGTGGTTGTACAATTATCTTGGGTGGTTCTCCATGTTCCGATTATAAATCAAGTTATCTTGTTTTAAGCACAAACACATAATATAGGCAAAACTGAGATGTAAAACATGAACAAAGAATAACCAACTCATGTAGAGCAAACTAAGCATTTATCTACCCCAAACATTTGTTTAAACAGGGTTGATCAAGGTAAAGTGGTAAAGCATCTAGTCAAGTCCTTAGCTAGGTGTTTGCCCATCAGGTTTATGCATAACAACAGGAATAGTAAATATTGTTTAGCATGCAGTGTCATAGGTTCAAAAGATTATGCAGAGGGGGAAAGCCACTTGCCTTCCTCTACGTGCTGAGTGAAATTCTCCTCGAAGACATGCTCTTCCTGATCACCTCCGACAGGGAGCTCAGACGAAATAGGCACGATATCTACGAATCAAACATGAACAACAAACAATAAATAAAACAGTACACCAAACAGTAACAAAACTGGTAAATTTACTGTTTAAAAGATTCTACTCGTCGAGACGATCATTTCGGTATATAGAACGCTAAAAACGGAGTTAAAATGAGAAAGATATGATTAAAACGAGTTTACGGGGGCCTATACGCAAGAAAACCGAGTTTACAGGGGCTTTTTATAAATAAAATCAGGGGCTAAAACATATTTATAAATTAAATCAGAGGGGTCTAGGTGCAAAAAAGAGTGAAAAGGGCCTTTAACAATATTATCCAGGGTAGGCAGCGGCTAGATTGTAAAAATCAGGACCTAACCGTAAAGATTCTTAAAGGTGGAAGGACCGGCTTGCTAAAGTTTAAAAACACAGGGGCTCTTAATCAAAATCGCCAAAGCGGCATCGTGGATCTCAGATCCAACGGCCACCGATGGGCGCGCGTCCCGTGGACCGCGCCGTGCGCCGGCGCACGGGTCCACGGTGGACCGGCCGCATAACCCGAAGGGGTACGCGATCCGGGCCGTCCACGCATGATCCGAGGGCCCCGGACGTGTGCACGCGAGGGCGGAGGCGGCGTCGCCGGAGAGCGGCGGCGCGCGGCGGGGAGCTCGCCGGCGCTATCTCTGGATGGCGCTCCCGGCCATCTCTTCGACCACGGGTTGGGGCAAAACGACGCGGGGATGCTTGCGCATGTGCTCGTGAGGTCTATGGGAGCGATCGGGCCTCACCGGCGGCCAGCACCGTAAGGGGGGCGGCGCGGTCACTCAGGTGAGCTCGGGGAGTTGATGCCGTGTGCGATACAAGGATGAATTGGGCGGGGGAAAACGCTTACCGCGCACAGGGGACGACTGCGAGCTAACGGGCGGAGAGGAGGCGGCAGCATAGGAGCTCGACGACGGCGGCGGCTCGGGCGGCGCTCCGGCGTGGACGAGGCGCGGCGCCCACGGGCTCCGAGGACGTGAACTTGGAGCCAATTGACCTTGATGAGCGCCTGGTGAACCCCAAGAGAAGAGAAGGGAGGCGGCGGAGGTGGTCCTTCACCGACGGCGACGCTTGCACGGCGGCGGCGGGGACCCGAGCGGCGGCGGCGCCGGGGAAGTGGGGCTCGGTGGCGTGCGTAGGTGTGCCGCGGGTGCAAAGGGAGGCGCGAGGAGCTCGTGCACGGGCTTAAGTAGGGGCGCGGGGAAGGTAGGCGGGAGGTGGGGAAGGGGACGGGGCGGCCGGCGGCTTGCCATTGATGGCCGGCGGGCCGTCCGGGTGTAAAGAAGGCAAGGGGGAAAAGGGGGGGAAACGGCCGGGGGGTTTGAGTGGGGATTAATTGCCTTAATTGGCGTGCTCACAGGGGAGAGAAAGGAAGGGGAGAAGGCGGGGGCGTGGAGGATTCCGCGCGGCTGCGGCGGCGGCCGGCGAGCAGGGGGAAGAAGAAAAGGAAGGGGGAGAAGGGAGGCTGACAGGTGGGCCCCGGCTGTCAGCGGCTCAGGGAAAAAGAAAAAGGGAAGGGGGAAAGATGGGCCGGCGCGGGAGGCAGGCTGGGCTGCTTGGGCCGAAAAGGAGCCGGTGCGGTTTTTTCTTTTTTTTCTTTTCCTTTTTCAAACTTCATTTTCAAATCATTTTTCATCTCAAATTCAATTCAAACTTTTTCAAACTTTTCTCAAGAATTTTATAGACTTTTTAGAAACTACACAAGCAACCAAAAACCATGCAAGCCAACTGATGATGCACGTACACTTGTTGTCTCTAAGTTTATTAAATTATCTTTAATATTTTTAGAGCTCAATTTAAATAGCAATTTAATCTCCTTAAATCCTTAAGACTAATTTAAGTTGCTAAGTAATTTTAGTGATGAAATTTTAGGGTGTCACAGGATCCAATCACCTCCTCCTCAAGCAGAAGTTCCAGCTTCACCGTACCAGAAATGAACCCATCTTTAGTCCAACCAGAAGCTCCAAACTCTCCAAGGATTCAATCTCCCCCTTGCCAGGTAGAAATTCAAGTCTCACTAGGGATGAATCCACCTTCATTTCAACCAGAAGCTTCAAATTCAGGGACTACACCAGCTTCCCCTCAAGTAGAAGCTTCAGCTTTGCCAAGAACTCTTCAAACTCCTCTTCAGTTGGTCACCCAGGAAACTTCCCCTGAACCTGAACAGGCTTCTGTCCCAATTCAAGGAATCAGGCACGAGGTAAGTGCAGGCATCCAAATCTATTATCCCCTTTTAATAAACCATTACTAATTCGGCAATCCTTCTCAGGATCAAACTTCATCACCACCAAGATCTTCATTTATGGTGAATGATCCAACTGCCGAAACAGGGGATGAGGAACCCTCAAATCAGGTTCTGTCGGAGGAAACTCAGGCAAGGCTCAGAGAAATCTTTTCCTGTCTGCAAAAAGATGCTCGAGATCAAATCAGAGATGTCGATCACTTCGAGGAAATGCTTGAATCCATCAATCAAGAGCTCCCTGAAGACATCAAAGCTTCCTTGGAGCCTATCTCAAGTCTGGATATCCATTATGTGGCAATAAGGCGAGCCTTGAAGAGCCAATCCTCCCGACCAGTTCTTGAGCAAAAGAAAGCCAAAGCTGAACAAGCTGGAAAAGGTTCACAAGCCCAAATCAAGAGCAACAAGGAAATGTTGGCCAAACTGCAGTCTGCTCTTGAATCGAAAATCGCCAGAAAAACTGCACTAGAAACTGATCTGAGGAATTTGTCAGCTAAAATTGAAGCTGATGAGAAGAAGATAGCCGAGCTCCCTGGATTAATAGAGAAAACCCAAGAGGAAGTATCAACGGCCATGACTGAAGCAAACCAGCTCGAGGCACAACTCTCCGCCATGTCCAACATTCAGAGAGATTACCAGGAATGGATGGAGAATATCAATCAGATAATATCAAATGCCTCTAGCGTCATTGCAAAGCACTTGAACATTTGATTGTACTAAGCAATGTATAACCGAATCAACCGTCCTTGTAACCTTGCCTTTTGTAAACTCCATTTTCCTTTCTTTTGTATCACCTTGCTTACAATTTTCTGGACGATTCATTCAGTAACTGCGGTCAAATAGTACGATACCCGAACAACACCCCGACCGCAACTCAGCCGAGCCAGTCAACCGAATGCGACTCAGCTTGAATTCCAAACGACCCGACGGTGATTCGGTTAAGGACACCTCTTCACTTTCCAAATTTCTCGGGATATGCACCACGATCCAGGGCCATGATCTCTTCACCATCCCTATAAATAAAACCGTAGGTGCCCCCAGCCTTTCACCAAGCCTTTAGCCTTCAAACCTTTGCCAATCCAAGCCTGCCTTTTCCACCACCAGCGCAACTCCAAGAATCAATGGCGGGTAGCAGCAACAGGCGCCGCGCCGCCGACGAGGAGGAAGGGAGTCGCGCCGGCGCGCGTCGGAGGCAGTGATCGCCAACTTCCTTTATGATTTGTCTTAGATTTCCTTCTGTTTCTGACGTTCTTTTCTGTTTCAGGCTCATTCAATGGAACTCGACCCCTGCGCCGGCCATGAATCCGGCCGTGCCAGGCGACTCCTCGGAGTCGAACAGCTACTCCCCCGTACCCTACGACGAGCGCGACGCCCTTCGCTTCAAGGCGGAGCGTGATGAATCCCAGCACGAGCTGGGAGAAATCTCCAAGAAAGCCTGCATCGCCGAAATCGAGTGGGAGGACCAGCGCAAACAGTTGTTGGCAACCATCAACGGTATATCCCTCAGATCAATCTTCAATCCAATTCACCTTTCGATACCAACCACCATTGTTTTGCAACTTTGCAGCCCGCGACGCCGAGCTTGACCAGCTGAAAATGCTGGTGAAGCAATTGGCTGACAAGGTGAACGCTCCTGGAGACTCCGCCTCGGCACCACCCTAGGCTTGGCTGCCATGGCGACACACACCGGCGTCGACTACTCCATCCAGCCGCGCGGCTTCCAGGGCGGCGCACCAGAAGACATCGACGAGATCGAAGTCATCTTGGAGTGCCTCGATGGCCACGGCGATGCCATTGCCGAACTCACTCATCCCTAGTCTGTGCTAAACAGGCTTTTCGATTAGATTGTACTAGGGATGCTTGATTTTCGGCAATAAATAAAGAATTTTAATTTCCATGCTTGTATTCTGATGACCCCCTCCTGCTTGCAACTGCGAACTTTACTTCTCTCAAACGAATTCGGAACTTTTACTTGAGCCGAATACGCGAAACAACTGCCCCTTGGTGCAAAATCCGCAGAAAATCCTCAATTCGGGAACCATAAACACTGTTCAATGAAAACCCTTCGCATTCGGGAAGAAAATCCTGCCGCTTGGTATTCCAATAACGTACGCCAACCAGTCATCACTACCAATGCGCTCTCACAGTCAATAAAATAGCCCCCCTGGGTGCCCTGCAAATCCACTCGCATACTTTTCCGTCACTTCACATATCCTCCCCCTTGCTCAGAGGAGAAAACCCCAAAGCCATGGCGGACAAGGGAAAGCAACCCGTCAAAAAGGACAGCACCCCAACAAAGAAGCGTACTATTCAAGAGTGAGTTTTCTTTTAATCTGTTCTTTGCTCTCACTTGCAATCTCATGTTTACCCCCTCTTGTTTTCTCCAGCCTTGATCTGCTTCCTGAACAAATCCTTGGGACTGAAGAAACGCCCGAGTACATCTCCTCTGACTCCTCCCTTGAAGCAGAGGACGCCATGCCGGAACAGAGGGTCAATCACCAGTTACGCCGCCACATTCGGCATCTGGAGCACGATCTGCAAGACATCACTGCCCGCTGCCATGCCGAACGCGAACGCCGCATGAGCTTGGAGGCGTTGATTGGGGGTAAGATCACCATCTTTATTTGACTCGCGCACTCAATATCATTTCACTTGACAATTGTTCCCCTTTTCAGACTTCTCTGACAGGTACAGCAACTTGAAGGCCGCTTGGGACAGCCTAATGGAAGTTGCAAGTCATGGCAATCCTCGAAGCTTCCAGGTTGCCGTCACGGTGGTCCTGGAACAGTTGAAGAGGGAGGAGCTGAGGAAGCAACACAAGAAAAATGAATGAAGCATACTTTCGCTTCTTTCGCCAGACCTTCTGCTTCCTATCCCCTTGTAATCTTGAGTAGCTGGATTGTCAAATAAAAGCCTGCAAGAAACATCTGTAATGTTATGTATTTTTGTGCTAAGGGCAATACATCTTAGTATTGGCCATTTCCCCTGTTTAGGACTTTTGTTCTAAAGGCGGCTTCTATCTTGAACGCCGGCTATCTCTATGTATCAAATGCTTGTAACCCTGGTGTTTGTGATCAACGAGCAACTTCAATACTAGGATAATATTTCTTCAAATATCTACCATTTATAGTGGCAATAAACTCTTCTCCCAGTAATGTTTTTAATATGTAAGCATTACCAGGTACACATCTGACTACCCGAAAAGGGCCTTCCCAGTTCGGGGACCATTTGCCGAACGCACTGTACTTAGTCCCAATCAGCAATAATGCCTTCCAAACAAAATCTCCTTCTGCAAATTGCTTAACATTTACTTTTCTGTTGTAATATTTAGCAACTTGCATCTTGTTCTTCTCGATGCTTTCTAGTGCTCTAAGACGAATCATATGCAAATCTTCTAACTCATCCATCATTAAGCCACTGTAATCTTTGGAGCTTAAATCCTTTTGCAAAATTACTATCCTAGAATCTGATTGTATTTCCCAAGGCAAAACAGCATAATGCCCATAAACTAACTCATAAGGAGAAGTTTTTGTAGCTCAATGAGGACGCATTCAGTAAGCCCATAAAGCCTCGTTGAGTACCGAATGCCACCTCTTTGGCTTCTGATCAATCTTCTGTTGTATAAGCTTGATCATGATCTTGTTAGAAGTCTCTACTTGACCATTAGCTTGGGCATAATAAGGAGAAGAATTAAACAATTTGATTCCCATGCTTTCGGCAAACTCCCTGAACTCCAAAGACACAAACTGAGCTCCTTGATCAGTTGTAATCGTTTGAGGAATTCCAAACCTGTAAATGATGTGTTCTTTAACAAACTCAATCATGTTTTGTGATGTGACTTTCTTTAGTGGAATTGCCTCAACCCATTTGGTGAAGTAATCTGTTGCCAAAAGCACAAATTTATGCCTGTTGCTAGATGGTGGATTTATCTGGCCAATCAAATCTATACCCCATCCTCTGAATGGCCATGGCTTGATAATAGGGTTCAAGGCTGATGCTGGAACTCTGTGGATGTTCCCAAACCTCTAACAGTCTGGACAACCTTTGTAATATTTAAAGTAATCTTCTAATATCGTTGGCCAATAACATCCAGTGTGTCTGATAACCCGCTTCATACGATAGGCCGATTGATGCGCTCCACACAGCCCATCATGCACCTCGCTCATCATTTTCTTTGCTTCTTCTGGACCCAGGCATTGCAGCAACACCCCATCCAATGATTTATAAAATAAATGTTCATCCAGAAGAACAAATTTTATAGCTTTGTACCTGAGCTTCCCAGAAACCTTTCGGGATGGATTTTCAAGATAATCGATAATTTGTTTTCTCCAATCATCCTCTGCAAGATCACTCCCGAAAGCACACACCTCCATGGCAAACACTTCTTGGTTCTCTCTATAACCTGAAGCACTTTGAGCTAACCTGTTTGCCTCTTCATTGTGTTCTCTATGAATATGCTGTAGAATTACTAACCGAAAACTCTTCAAGATTTCCCTGCACTCTTCGTAGTAATTCCTCAAGGCATCACTTTTACATTCATATTGACCGTTCAATTGTTTTATAACCATCTCTGAGTCTCCATAGATTTCAACTGAAACAACCCCGACTTCTCGCAAGTATTGAAGCCCTCTGAGTAGCACCTCGTACTCGGCTTGATTGTTTGTAACAGTAGGCTGAATAGGGATAGCGAACTCAAACATCTCACCCCTGGGTGAAATTAACAAAATCCCTACTCCTCCACCTTTACCACATGAGGATCCATCAAAGAACAAAGCCCAAGGAGTAATTTCAAGCAAATCAATTGATGGATCACGATGCTCAGTAATAAAATCGGCAATAATTTGACCTTTTATAGCTTTTGCCGATTCGAACTTCAGCTCAAACTCAGATAAGGCTGGAATCCACTTGCCAATCCTTCCATTCAAAATTGGCATAGACAACATATGTTTTATCACGTCAAACTTGGAATATACAACGCATTCGACATTTAACAAGTAGTGCCGAAACTTTGTACACGAGTAGTAAACACATAAACACAGCCTCTCCGCAGCCAAATACCTGGTCTCAGGATCAAGTAATTTTCGGCTAAGGTATGCTACTACCCGCTCCTTTCCTTCAAATTCTTGTATAAGGGCCGATCCAATAGTTTGGGTATCGGCCGCCACGTACAACTTAACAGGCTTGTTCAACTGTGGAGGGACCAACACTGGTGGTTCCTTCATGTACCGCTTGATCTCATCAAAAGCCTTTTGTTGTTCGTCACCCCATATAAATTTTTGATCCTTCTTGAGCTTCAACAACAGAGAAAACCACAAGAACTTTTGTGACAAATTTGAAATGAATATTCTCACAAAATTGATCTTGCCAAGCAGTGATTGCAACTCCTTGAGATTGGTCGGAGGAGCAACTTCATCAATAGCTTTCATGATTTTCTTGCCAACTTCATTCCCTCCTTCATGTACCAGAAATCCCAAGAATTTTCCTGCTGACACACCAAAGGCACACTTGTTTGGATTCATCTTCAACCCATGCTTTCGGGTGCATTCTAGAGTTCTCTTTACATCCTTCAAGTGTGAGTCATGACTCAAAGACTTGATCACAACATCATCAATATAAATTTCAACAATTTTGCCGATCAACTCGTGAAAGATATAATTCATAGCTCGCTGATAAGTTGCACCGGCATTTTTCAACCCAAATGTCATGACAATCCATTCAAACAGGCCTATATGACCAGGACATCTGAAGGCTGTCTTCGATATGTCTTCTATTGCCATAAATATTTGATTGTACCCTGCATTACCATCCATAAAACTGATAACTTTATGTCCAGCAGCAGCATCAACCAACAGATCAGCAACAGGCATTGGGTATCCATCCATAGGAGTGGCTCTGTTCAAATCTCTAAAGTCTATGCAAACCCTCATCTTCCCATTTTTCTTGTAGACATGGACGATGTTAGAAATCCACTCCGCATATCTGCACGGCCGAATGAAATTTGCATCGAGTAATCTTTCAATTTCTTTTTTCACGTCGGCCAATACCTCATCCTTGTAGATTTTTCGCGGAGGCTGCTTATATGGCTTAAAACTAGGCTTGACGGGCAACCGATGCTCCACAATAGAACGATCTAAACTAGGCATCTCTGAATAATCCCAAGCGAAGCAATCTTTATACTCCTTCAACAGCCTGATCAGCTCTTCTCTAAAACTTGACTCCAAGTTAGCACTGATAAATGTCGGCCTTGGCTTGTCACCATCTCCAATATCAATTTCTTCTAATTTAACAGCCGACATGAATCCACGTCCTAACTTTCCATCAGTTCCATCAACTGGATTATCCATTTAAAAATTACTATAAGAGCCGACTACTTGAATCGGCTGTTGATCACTGCTGACTGGTTCAACACGACCTTCCCCCCAGTCCTTTCCTGAGAAGCAATCAATGACTTGGTATTCCCAGAAAGCTGGCTCGACATTTGCGACGCTCACTGAATCATCTGCTTGGACTACCTCAATGTCATGTCTACCCACTGAACCAGCTGTTGATGCATGGTAGATGGGATGCAGCAGTTGGCATGGATCCAGTCCCGTCCAAGCAGCAAGCTGTAAGCTCCTTTGCCTTTAATGACAAAGAAGGTCGTGAGCAAAATTTTGGACCCGATCATCAAGTCCACGTGCATGCAGCCCTTGGTATCCGAAGGATTTCCAGCAAAATCATTCAGAATAATGCTTGTTGGCGTTAAATCCCCGGGGCCCATACCAAGCTTCCTGAAGGTGGTGTATGGCATTACGTTAACCGCAGCTCGACCATTAACAAACATCTTGGTCAATGGCTTGCCATTGACGTATCCCTTCAAGTACAACGGCCTCATGTGTCAATTCCTGGCTGGCTTGTCAAAGGTGGCCTGCTTAGCCAACACCAACTGCGCCATCAATCCCCCAAGTTGCTCATCCTCATTGACATCTGGAGACACCTCCTCCTGTACAACTTGGTTAGCGGGTGCCATGAACTAATTCGGCAGAAAATATACCATGCATGCTGGAGCCGAACGACCTGATCGTTGAGGCTTGTCTTTTGGGCGCCACACTTGTTTCCTCTTGATTCCCGCCTGCTTCAATTCCTGGTTCCTCAAGCGTTGAACCCTTGTCTTTTGGCTCTTCCTTAAGCCAGGCAGGCACCACTGTCCCTCTTGCCAAATATACTCGCGCTCCTCTTCTTCCTGATCAACCTACCTTTGGTCAGCTTGCCTTTTCCTTGGGTGATCAACGACCTCATTTATTTTTTGACGCCGACCGTCATTAGGATGCATCCTTCCAATTCTCTCATGGAAGGATCGGTGATTGTCAGTTTCCTGCCTGTACTCAGAATATCTATCACTGCATTCAGGGCAATTCCTCAATGTGGGGAGCTTCAAACCCTCGCTCCAGCAATGTCTAAAGAATGTGCATCCCCAATGTGCACGCTCCTGTTCCCGTGCATGCTCCTTTAGTTCTCTTCTATGCGCCTCTTCTTCAAACATGCGCCTCTCCTCTTCATGTTTTTGCCTTTGGTAGCATTCTTTTTCCTGCTGACACTGCCATTTGTTGAGAAGAATGCGTGTGATAACCCTGGGCTTGGACCTGGATGATTCCCCAACTTCAACCTGGCTCTTGAGGATGCAGGGAGCTTCTCTGTGGACCTGCTCCACCGTCACTTGTCGTGAAGGATCCACTGATCCATCCTGCTTTGCTCTAGCCGAAGTCAGGACCTTCACCTTCCCTTTCTCTTCGGCAGTTACCATGTTGACAGAAAAGCCAACCATATTTTGAGGGAAAGGATGGCCATCCAATTTCATCTTATTATCAAATTTCAAATGCCCTTCCTGGATAGCCTTTTGGATCCTCATCCTGAAGACCTTGCAATCATTAATGGAGTGAGAGTTTCTATCATGAAAACCACAGTAACGCTTCTCTTTTACTCCATCGGGCCGAAGCATAGAATCCCTGCAGGCAACTTGATTCGGCCTTCCTTCACTAAGAACTCAAAGAGCTTGTTAGCTTTGGTGACATCAAAGTCATATGTGCCCTTAGTCTGCTTGATCCACCGCTGGTTCACAGTCAAAGGCTCTTTGCCCCACATAATTTCAGCAGCGGCCACCTCCTCGTCATCATCAAATTTTTCCACTTGATCAGCCTTCTCGAGGAACTGGTTATAGATATCAGCTATGTCATGGTGCTTGGCAAATCTGGAATCCTTCTTGAAACCATAAGCTTGATTGCTCATTAATGACACCCTCTGGCACAACTGACAAAGATTGTCAAATTCCATGCCAAACAGCTTTTCCCGAATAGCTGGTAGCATCCCTGCAACAGCCATGTCAGCCAGTTGATCATCTGGCAGGGTCAAAGAGAAGCACATGCCCTTAACCTCTCTAAATCTTCTGAGAAATTCCAGAGGCGTTTCATTATGTCTCTGTTTCAAAGTAGCCAGATCTATAAGCTTCTTCTCAGTGCTACCACTAAAGTAATGAGCATGGAACTTTTGCTCCAAGTCTTTCCAGGTGTTGACTGATTGAGGAGGCAAGGAAGTAAACCATTGAAACGCCGGGCCTATCAGTGATAAAGGGAAATATCTGACCCGGAATGCCTTGTCAGCTAAAGCTTCACCAGGCTGCATTAAATAGCGGGCAATATGCTCTACAGTGCTTGTATTATCCTGCCCAGAGAACTTTGTGAATTCCGTAGGAGGCTTCACCCTTGGCGGTAAGATCACTCTATAGTACCACTTTGGGAAGGGAGGTGTATAAGCTGGTCCTTGCATTTTAGGTTTAAGGCTGAATTGATTTTGCATCAGATCGGCCATTTTCTGTACCAGAATATCATCATCTTGAACCCTGCAGCTGGACCATACCTAGGATTTGGGAGAGCATCTACAGCGCCATAATCCATAACCTCATGATATCCCCCACCATACATATTTTTTGCAACCTGTTACTGGCCGGGGCTATCTTGTAAGTAGAATTAGGCGGTACTCCAGACGAACCGAACGCCAGGTCCCCATATGTAGGCTGATACGGGTTTGGCTGTTGAACTGGTTGACCTCTATTGTTTTGTAGAGGTGACTGGACTGGCTGACTCCCCATGCTTTGCAGAGGAGGTTGGACCGGTTGACTCCCAACGCTTTGTGGAGGAGGCTGGATCGGCTGGCTTTGTAGTGGTGGTTGAGCTCCCGTATCTCCAACCTCTGCTGAAAATGTATAAGGGGATACTCGACCAAGCATCTTCTCCATGCCTGGACCAAATACACCGATCATCATCTGCTTGAACATCTGCAGGAAAGCAGTATGATGCTTGCCCATGGTGGTCTCTATAGCCTCCCGAAAAGCATTCAGGGCCTCTTGTTTCTCTTGCCAAGATGTGGTATCAGGTTCCCCTGGCAATAGAACCCTGGGCATGTCAGACTTAAGGTACGGGACACCACTTCTGTTCTTGCTAAACGACATTAGGCACTTCTACTGGAATTGATCAACGGCATCCTTCAGTTGTGCTTGTTGTTCTGGAGACAGTTCATCAATGGTGACGTTGTTGACGGATAAAAGACGTATCCCTCTACGATCCGCAAGCGTACGGACCCACACCTTTTTCACCACGGGATTCCCAAGGTTCTTGTCAATCCGCGGAGCAAGGGGATTACAAGCGTTCGATCTACAACGACACACTAGCTACTAAAACCCTAACTATTATTATACTAGAAAACAACTAAACTACACTAGAGAGAGGATTAAGATATCAAGATAAAAGACACTCGCCCACGGGTCTACGATACTAGAGCATGCAATCTCTTAAAGACATGAAAACCAATCTAATCTATCGGGGTTGTGACCACGGTTTCGCCCTTTTCCTCCTCTCGTACTGTCACTACGCGAAGGTATTCATGACTAGACCTTTGATGGACACGGCGTATTGAATGGATCCAAGGAAGCATTGGAGCTCTACTCCCTTTACGGCATGGTAGCTAACCTTAAGCATTAAAGTATATTCAACACAAGATGATAGATAGATAATCCGACAAAGTGTGATTACATCTCAAGATCGATTACAACCCATGGACGAATGAGAAGATTACCCCATCAAGGTGCTGATCATGGCATCGTTGATCATGGTTTCCCTTCCGACGGTGTCTTCCTTCTTCTCCACGAGAGGGTGCTTCCTTCGAGGTGGTTGATCTCCAGCCGGAGATCCTCCTCCTCTCTCTCTAGCTTGTGGATGGTCTTCTGGTGCGAATGACTCCTCTTTCAGTGTTGGCGGCGCCTCGGGGCTTTTAGGGTTGAAGATCCTTCGAGGGCAAGGAAAACGAGACCGAACCGGCGCCAGAACTGGGCTGGGCCGGCCAGCCTGGGCCGACCGGCCTGGGCCCTTTTCGGCCCGGTTCGGTCGCCCCTTTTGCTCCGTGCGTCCTCATGCACTTATGTACTTTGCCCCCTCCACTTGCATGATTTTGATGATGTTATCCTCGCGTTCAAGATGGAGGTTCTCTTTGCATGAATTTCGATCTTTTACGCTTCAATCCACGGGGGTGTTCCTCGTAGCACTTCGGTCCTTGCCACCTTTTGAGGTGATTTCATCAAGCTCATGAACACGAACAAGACTCCGTAAATGCTCCTTTGAACTTGTTGCGAATCCGTCCTTTATGTCCATGTTTTCCTACATAAACACAACACTTCCAAATGCATGCACAAAGATGAACTTGTTATATGATTAGTGTGCCTAGTGGCGGGTTAGTTCTATAATCAAATCCAAACCAAAGTGTAATGAACATGCTAGTGTACCAAAATACACCGTCAACATCTCCCCCACGCTTAGCTCTTGCTCGTCCTCGAGCAAGTACTCGTAAAAGAACTTCGTCCAAGGTGTTGTAATCATGTACCACTTATCCTTCTTCACAAGTTAGTCAATCCCTTCATCTTTAATACATAAACACAAGTAATGATAATTAAACATAAACATGGGTGTTTAGAATTTTTACCACGTCAAGTTTTACCCCACAACTCAAACTCTTCACTCGAAGTCTTCAATTTCAGCCATACTTACTTCTTTGCTTCCATCGGAGGGTTTTTATGATTTTCAAAACAAAAATTCCTGCAACAAGTATTAGACAAAAACATTTCTCCAAGCTCTCTCAAGTCACTCATATGAAGTGGCTATCCTAACCAAATTTTACAAAACTCTCACCTCCCATTAATCTCTCATATATTATGTAAAGTGGAGCTATAGGTAGGGCTAGCGCAATCAACACAAGTATTGTCAAACTAAGAACTTCCTTTAATGGTTGTCTACCTTTCAAAGCCATTGATCATGAGAATTAACCATATGTAGGGATATCAAGGATGAGAAGATTTAGAATGGTGGACATGTGCAAGGGAAAAAGAAAATTGTGACTACGAGGCACCGATGACGTCCTCGTTGTCGGATTGCACATGGTTGGAAAAAGAATGAAGGTTTCGTCTCTCAACAACGTGAGATCCTTCCTTACACTTTATTTTTCTTTTCTTTCACTTGATCCATCCCTCTCATATCTTTATTGCTACCTTATCTTTCTCTTTTTCTTCTTTCATTCACATATAATTTTCTTTCTTTCTTTCTTTCTTTCTTTCTTTTCCATACACATACTTTTTCTCTTTATTTTTCTCTCTCTTAACTTTTCGAAGCTTTCAATTCTCTCTTTCCTCGCACGCATACAATCTGAAATTTTAAATAAATCATGCTAGAGACGAGACGAAACTTTGAAAATTGGTTGTGTTCAAGGAATACGATGTACAAAAGAGATGTATAGGGTTGGGTATGGAATTCGGCGATGTACGTGACTTCCGTTGTGAAAGTCACGTTACCGAATATATGACGAGGCTAGCAACAAAAGATAAGCACAAGAACATGATCATTGCTCGAAATTAAAACTCACCAAGAGAGAAGGGTCCTAGCCTAACTCATCATGCTAATCACACTTATGGTGGAGCGAAAAAATAAATTTGGCTTTGGATAGGAATTTTTTCTTACTCTCAACTTGGAAAAAGAGGTTTTGCTAACCTTTATTACAAGGGTTTTAAAATAATTTTCAGAACTGAAATCCTCCAACTTTTAGCATTAAACATAGCACAACTAACATGTGAAGCTCAAGATCGAAGTACGGTATGGGTACTTTAAGTAGTAGCAATTCCACTAAGCACCACGGTAAACTTTTTTCAAACCACATACTTATGTTCATATATCACGAATCGAAGATTAAACAAACAAGTGAATAAAGATAAGCAATACATAAAACACAAAGATATATATATAGACTCTTTTTATTTTATTTTCTTTGACTCAACACTAATTTAAGGCACTTGCAAAAATTTTAAAACACACTCAAAAACTAAAGACTCATTAAAACACTAAGACTCTCACACGAAGATTAAACCGATCCAAACATGAAGTTCAAAAGCTAAGGCTAGCGAGCTAGCTCTCCCCCACTCTTAAAACATATGACGTCCTCGTCGTATCTTACAAATTCCTAAGGGGAAGACTAGATCTAGTGGTACTTCAAGCAAGTATTGCACCACTTGCCTCTCATGTTTCCAACCATGCCGAAAAGTTTGCGCACGTTACGTTTAAGGAACTTGAAGTTGTCACCAACTACGTGCTCCAAGTCCTCCATACGCTGCTTCATCGCTTCCATGGCTTGGAGACATTCATCGACCGATGTGTAGAGATCCCCGATGGATTGACGGCAAGTTCGACAACACATCGGATGTAATCCGAAGGGGTCTTCATCGCCATAGTCTCCACCGTAGTCACCACCGTCGTTGCCACCTCCATTGACGTTGCCGCTCTCATTGCCATCGTTACCGTCGCCGTTGGGGCCTTCGGGAGTCCTCTCTTTGGGCTGCTCATCCCAATCGTCATCATCTCTTCCGGCGGCCGCCCACGAGCTCAGGCTGTGATCGTCAGAGTAGTCGCTACCCCCATAATCCTTAGGCTCTAGCGACGCCTCCTTGTAGTATTTGCGCTTGATGCCTTGGATGCGTGCCGACCTTCGAACGGGCGTAGGGACCTTCTCTCCTTCGACGGGGTTGCGAGATGCAAGAGCTCCGGTCGGGACACGCCCTCCGCAATAGATGCGTGTGGTCCTCTTGACGGGTAGCTTGAGCTCGCATGGCATCGCCTCCTCCATTGATGGCTTCTTGGCTTCTAGCTTCAACTCTAAGCTCCTTGGAGGCACAATGGCTGCTACAAGGGTGCAAAATATTGCTTGAAAGGTTTGATCCTCAAGCTCCCAATTCGGCCAAAAAATAGTCCTTAGAGAAAAGCCCTGGAAACCTTATTTTCCTTTTTTACACTTCCCTTAAAATTTTCTGACCAAACAAGGAAGTCAAAAAGGAGCAATTCGGGCGAAATTCGGCGTCATGGGCCGCCGGAACCCTCTGGGCCGGTCGGCCTGGGCCGGCCGGCCCACCCTACCTCGGGGCCGGGCCGGTCCGGGTTTTTGCACACCGCCCTATTTTTTCTTCCTTAGCCCATGGGAAAAAGTTGGCCCAGTAAATATTCACGAAAAACTCCAGAAAACTAAAAGAAAAACTATTTACAAAAGTTGATGCCTTGTTTTTCGTCCTAGGCGGGACGTTCGGGCTCTTCCTCCATGGTGAAGACGTCAACATGGTGATGGGGCACGACGTCGGGTTCGTAGTAAACCTTAAGCCGCTGACCATTCACCACAAATTGATCGCCGTTTATATCCATAATGGTTACCGCTCCGTTGGAGAACACCGAATGCACAACATAAGGTTCGTCCCACTTGCTTTGCAATTTCCCCTTTCCGAAGGTTTTAAACCTCGAATTGTAGAGGAGGACCTTATCTCCTTCTTTAAATTATTTCTTTTTCAATCTTTTATCATACCACCTTTTGATTCTCTCCTTGGATATGCTTGCATTTTCATATGCTTTCAACCTCAACTCCTCTAGCTCGCTTATTTGGATCCTTCGTTTCACCACCGAGGCATCGAGATCGAGGTTCATCTCTTTAATCGCCCAATAGGCTTTATGTTCCAACTCAACCGGAAGATGGCAAGCTTTTCCATAGACGAATTGATAAGGGGTCATACCTATCGGTGTTTTAAATGCCGTTCGATAAGCCCATAAAGCTCCGTCTAATTTCTTTGACCAATCTTTGCCTCCCTTCTCTATGGTCTTGTTGAGTATGCTTTTTAATTGCCTATTTGACGTCTCCGCTTGTCCGTTGGTTTGTGGGTGATAGGCCGTAGAGACCCTATGCTCAATTCCCAACTTGGACAAGCACCTTTTGAAATTCTTCCCGGTGAAGTGAGTACCTCCATCACTTATCAAGATTCTCGGTTGAAGGATCAGATGGCGACTAGAGAGGGGGGGAGTGAATAGGAGACAGTAAAAATTCTTCCAGAAGAACCCGGCCTATGCCCTAGTCAAATCCCGGTCACAGACGAGCGATGGATCGAATCACACACCAATTGCCAAGACAACGAGGTTATGGATCAACCTCTAGCCTTAGGAACGATTCCTTGAAGCACACGCGGAAGCACGAAAGAAGAAGGAGAGGAATCGAACCTAGAAGCAAAGCGCGCAGCCTCGATGGACCGTCCGGCCAGACAGGGCGGACCGTCCGCGATGAGCCGCGCGGACCGCGGACCGTCCGCCCCCTTGCCGCGGACCGTCCCGCCCGAGCCGCGGACCGTCCGTTAAAACCAAACGAACCAACGAGGGACGCACCCGCACCACGGACCGTCCGCGGGGAGCACGCGGACTGTCCGCCAGGCACCCGCGGACCGTCCGCCCTTTGCCGCGGACCGTCCGAAACTCCGTCCAACCGAAAACCAAAATCGCGATGGATCGAAACGGAAGATGAGCAAGAACACGAAGAACACAGGACGAACCCTAGCGGCGCGGACCGTCCGCCAGGTCCTCGCGGAACATCCGCCAGGTGCGGACAGAACAGAAAACGCCCGACCCCGAAAGTCAACTCCACCAAATCATCATCGGATTTCCCAAACGGTTAAAGCTGTGGAGACAAGGGTTTGGGGACTTGAAAAGCGTCACACAAGGATGCTATAGCCCAAAAATCTTGCCTCCTAACTCCCTAAATCACCGGGAATCGCGAATCCTTTGAGCACCACCGAAAGCAAGAGCACCGAACGAAAACTCACGAATCGAAGTGGTTTCCCGGCGTTTGAGGGCACAAGATCAAACACAAAGATGCACCAGACATCTATCCATATTTCCCTCAAAGAAATCTGGGGAGAAACCCACTCAAATCCGCGGAATCACACCGGGAACAAAGGCACGAAAACAAGCACAAAAAGACCACGAAAACACAACTCCGAATCTTCTATACAAACCAGGAAAGATTCACAAGGTCTAGCATGCCGCCCTAGCATCCATCCCTCTCAACAAATCTCTCATGAAGCTCTCATGCTAGCCTAGAGAAAATGGAAGGAAAATAGCTACGAAAATGAGAAAGAGGAGGGAGGGAATGAAACCCTAAGTCGCTGAGAGAGGGAGCCACTCACACACCCTTATGGCTTATATATCGGGTCCCGCCGGAGTGGTAAATGACTCGACTACCCCTAACTTAACTACTGGCGATACAACCCACGCAGGGGCATTTAGGTAATGTTTGTGGGTCTTGCCATCAGACGGCCACGCCTTTGCCGCACCCCGCGTCCTCCCGACGCAAGCCATGCGATCCCGCCGCGTGTCCTCCGCCTCGAAGCTTCCCGACACGCCCGGATCCCGTCTCCGTCATGTTGGGCCCTCGGACTTGGTTTTGAGGCCCAAACCAAGAAACCGTCTGCCGATGGTTTTGTGGGCAAACCACCAAACCCCGCGTGCTTGGTCCGGCCTCCCGCCAAACCACTTGACTCGACCGCCACCGTGCACCGGCTCGCTTGTCCATGACTTCGTCTTGCTTGTGTCGCCACCATGTGGCCCGCACCCAGTCCCGCTGTCCACCAGGTCCCTCGAACCGAGCCTACTTGTCTCTCCATCTCCTGGAGGCCCCTCAAGGCTGAAGACCTTTCGCGCCCGTTCTTCACCTGCAACAACACGAACTATGCCGCAGCCTACACCTGCGCACTAAGCCAAGAGTTAGTCCAACACCCGTTGTCAATCACTCATCATTGAGGAGCGGTCATTCACCGACCACCGGGACGCTCCTGGTCCTCATCGGTGTACCGAAACGGGGAAAAATCACGTTCTTGATCATAGTAATGGACTCCTCTGTGGAAGCTTTACGACATGGTATTGCCTCTACCCACTTGGATACATAATCAACCATGACTAGGATATACTCGAATCCAAATGAGTTTTTAAAAGGCCCGATGAAGTCTATACCCCATACATCGAATATGTCAATTTGTAAGTTGTATTTCAAAGGCATAGAATTTCTTTGAGAGATGTTTCCGGTTCTTTGGCATTCGGGGCATGATGCAACATATCTTTTAGTATCTTCATGCATCTCCGGCCAAAAGAATCTGCTCGACCATACTTTTGCTTGGGTTCGAAAATGACTATAGTGCCCACTGTACTCCGCCGAGTGACACTTTCTCAAAATCTCTACCCTTTCTTCTCTTGGCACACATCTTCTCATCACTCCATCATTGCCAAGCTTGAAGAGGTATGGTGCATCCCAAAAATATTTCTTACTTTCGGAGATTATCTACTTTTGAGTGTTTTTATCTAGATGATCGAGGGGCATCTTTCGAATTGCTCGAATGATATCGATCATCCATGTGTCTTTATCAAGCACTCTATAGAGGTGGTCATCTCTCATCTTATCTTCTATGGGCTCTTTATCATCTTGCCCACGATTCATCCTAGACAAATGATCGGCCACAACATTTTCCACCCCCTTTTATCACGAATTTCAACATCAAACTCTTGGAGAAGAATGATCCAACGAATCAAACGTGGTTTAGCTTCCTTCTTAGCCAAAAGATACTTGATGGCTGTGTGATCGGTGTAAACAATGACCTTCGAGTTCACGATGTAAGATCTGAATTTTTCGAAAGCGAATACCACAGCTAGCAACTCATTTTCCGTAGTGGCATAATTTAATTGTGCCCCACTAAGAGTTTTGCTAGCGTAGTAAACGGCGTGAACTCGGCCTTCCTTTCTTTCACCCAAAACCGCGTCTACGGCGTAGTCACTTGCGTCACACATGATCTCGAAAGGTTGGCTCCAATCTGGAGGTTGGATGATGGGAGCACTCACCAACGCATTTTTCAAGGTTCGGAATGCCGCTAGACACTTCTCATCAAAGTCGAAAGCCATATCCTTTTGAAGAAGATGCGTTAAAGGCTTAGTGATCTTCGAGAAGTCCTTAATAAATCTTCTATAGAATCCGGCATGGCCTAGAAAGCTCCTTAAGGACTTAACATCCGTAGGAGGTGGGAGTTGCTCAACCGTCTCTACCTTAGCCTTGTCCACTTCAATTCCTCTCTTGGATATAACATGTCCGAGCACTATGCCTTGCTTAACCATGAAGTGGCACTTTTCCCAATTTAACACCAAATCTACCTCCGCACACCTCGTAAATACCTTTTCTAAGTTTGCTAAGCAATCCATGAACGTCTTCCCGTAAACGGAAAAATCATCCATAAACACATCAACAATCTCTTCGATGAATTCCGAAAAATACGGCCATCATGCAACGTTCAAAAGAGGCCGGAGCGTTGCATAGACCGAAGGGCATCCTTCTATATGCAAACGTTCCGTAAGGGCACGTAAACGTTGTCTTATGTTGATCTTCCGGGTGAATGGTAATTTGCATGAACCCCGAGTATCCATCGAGAAAGCAAAAATAAGCGTGGTTTGCTAACCTCTCGAGCATCTCGTCGATGAACGGTAGGGGGAAGTGATCTTTCTTCGTCGCTTTGTTAAGCTTATGATAATCGATACACATCCGCCACCCGGTCACAGTTCTTTGCTGTATCAACTCGTTCTTCTCATTCTTCACCACGGTCAAACCTCCTTTCTTTGGTACACAATGTACCGGGCTCACCCACTCGCTATGCGGAACCGGGTAGATGATTCTGGCATCAAGTAACTTGATAACCTCTTTCTTTACTACCTCTCGCATGGCATGAGTTAGCCTCCTTTGGTTGTCCACTACGGGCTTACATTGTCTTCCATTGGTATACGATGAGTGCAAAAGGCTGGGCTAATACCTTTGAGATCATTAATCGAATATCCAATCACCTTCCTATGTTTTTTATTAAAATCAGCAACGCTTCATTTTCTTCGGGACTTAACTCGTCGCTCACAATGACTGCATAAGTTTTGTCGGGGCCCAAAAATTCATATTTTAATCCCTTGGGCAAAGGTTTAAGGTCTGCCTCGGGCACTTGTGGCTCCTCGGGTTTGATTTCTCCTATGTCTTCGAATTTCTCTTCCTCCACACTACCATCATGCGGCTCTAAGCCTTTTGTTGCTTCCTCTAGTTCTTCATCTTGTTGATTACTAATTTGATTTTATATTGCTCTTTGCAGCGGGTCTCTAAGGGTTTCAACAAAACAAAGGCTATCTATCTCTTCTACTTCTTCATCTTCGGGAGGAAAGGGTGTAAGGTGTTTAGAAGCACGAAGAAAGTTATATGTGTACTTTGTTCCATTAAGGTTCATTGTTACTTTGCCTTCTCCGGCATCTAACACGGCATCAACCAACTTAAGAAAAGGCATACCTAAAATTATATGATCAGAAATACTATGGTAAGCATCAATAGCAAAGAAATCGGTTGGTATGTAGTTTCTAGAGATTTTTACTTTCATGTTGTAAGCAATACCTAGAGGTTTGATAGTTCTACCATCTCCCATAATTAATCTCGTTGATGTTGGAGCTAAGTCTAGGTTGTGGTCTTGAACTTTATCGTAAATTTTAGAAGATAGAACGCTTACTTGGGCTCCGATGTCGCATAAAGCTTTGCATTGAACTCCGTTGATCTCGCAACCCAAGTGTGGTGTCAGCTTCTCTTCTTCTTCGGATCCTATCAAGTAGATTTCAGCGAGGCGAGCGTATGGTGATGCTTCGGGCTTGATCCCCATGATTCTCTTCACCTCGGAAATATGTTCCGGATCCACTATATCATCTCCAAAGAGCTTTTGAAAAATCTCACCGGTGGTTTCAAGGTCGTATGAATTTTCCGCTTTCTTCTCTGGTGGGAAATCCACTTCCAATGCTCTTGCCATTCCCTTTTGGTTAGGAACGGTCTTCTCTTGTCGAATACTTCTCCGTAATCAATAGGAACCCAATCCATTGGTTCGAACTCCCTTAGTGGCTTCGCGCTTGACATGCTTCTCTTGTTCATCTCCTTTGGTACGGCGAAGTCGATGTTTGGTGTAGTTCTTGACTTGATGTGTTCTTGTTTAAGCTTTTCCATGATTGGTTCCTCTTTTGTGACTTCCGGGGTTGCCTCTTTAGAAAAATCAGCACACTTCTTCTTCCTCGAATTATATTCCGGCTCTTCCGCAAGTCTTGTTTCCCAATCTCTTCGCATGGCAGCCGCTTTACTAATTTTTTGTAGAAGTTGGGCGGCTTCCGTGAGTGTTTTCTCCATGAGATCCCCACCTGCACACATTTCAACGTGTTGCATGCAACTAGAGGTTAGGGAAAAGAAAAATGTATACAAGAGTACGTCATTGGTGAAGCCGAGTTTTGGTCCTTGTTCGATTAACCCATTAAACCTATCCCAAGCTTGGTCTATCCCTTCCACTTCTTCTTGCATGAAAGTGATCACTTGCCTCCTTAGATGTTGAACCTTGCTAATTGGGAAGAACTTCTCGCAAAACTTCTTTGTCAACTTGTTCCAATTGCCTTCAACTTCAAAGGACGCAACCGAATACCATGTCTTTGCATTGCCGGCAAGAGAGTAGGGAAAGAGATTCCATTTGAACCATTCATCGGGAACTCCTTCTTGACGCACCGTGTTGCATATTGTCGTGAAATCCCTTATGTGTCTATATGGGTTCTCCGTAACCATCCCTTCAAATGGGTTCGCCGCCACCATCTCGATGATCTTGGATTTAATCTCATACTTGGTCGCTTCAAGCTTCGAATCCGACTCTTGTACTTTTATGTCTTCACATCGAGGGCTAGCGTAATCCCTTAGTAATTTCTCCGGTTCTTCTACAGGTTGATTAACGAACGCCATCTAGACAATAAGATAAAAACAAAAACAAAAACGAAACAAGTGTTTTTCTAGATAATATATGTTAGATAAAGCAAATAAAAGATAAACTAAAATATGAAACTAAGTTAGATGCAAATCAAACGATGTAAACTAATTTGCTCCCCGGCAACGGCGCCAGAAAAAGGGGCTTGTTGACGGATAAAAGACGTATCCCTCTACGATCCGCAAGCGTACGGACCCCACACCTTTTTCACCACGGGATTCCCAAGGTTCTTGTCAATCCGCGGGGCAAGGGGATTACAAGCGTTCGATCTACAACGACACACTAGCTACTAAAACCCTAACTATTATTATACTAGAAAACAACTAAACTACACTAGAGAGAAGGATTAAGATATCAAGATAAAAGACACTCGCCCACGAGTCTACGATACTAGAGCATGCAATCGCTTAAAGACATGAAAACCAATCTAATCTATCAGGGTTGTGACCACGGTTTCGCCCTTTCCCTCCTCTCGTACTGTCACTACGCGAAGGTATTCATGACTAGACCTTTGATGGACACGACGTATTGAATGGATCCAAGGAAGCATTGGAGCTCTACTCCCTTTACGGCATGGTAGCTAACCTTAATCATTAAAGTATATTCAACACAATATGATAGATAGATAATCCGACAAAGTGCGATTACATCTCAAGATCGATTACAACCCATGGATGAATGAGAAGATTACCCCATCAAGGTGCTGATCATGGCACCATTGATCATGGTTGCCCTTCTGACGGTGTCTTCCTTCTTCTCCACGAGAGGGTGCTTCCTTCGAGGTGGTTGATCTCCCACCGGAGATCCTCCTCCTCTCTCTCTAGCTTGTGGATGGCCTTCTGGTGCGAATGACTCCTCTTTCGGTGTTGGCGGCGCCTCGGGGCTTTTAGGGTTGAAGATCCTTCGAGGGCAAGGAAAACGGGACCGAACCGGCGCGAGGCGGGGCCGGGCCGGCCGACCCGGGCCGACCGGCTCGGGCCGACCGGCCTGGGCCCTTTTCGGCCCGGTTCGGTCGCCCCTTTTGCTCCGTGGGTCCTCATGCACTTATGTACTTTGCCCCCTCCACTTGCATGATTTTGATGATGTTATCCTCACGTTCAAGATGGAGGTTCTCTTTGCATGAAGTTCGATCTTTTACGCTTCAATCCCCGGGGGTGTTCCTCGTAGCACTTCGGTCCTTGCCACCTTTGGAAGTGATTTCATCAAGCTCATGAACACGAACAATACTCCGTAAATGCTCCTTTGAACTTGTTGCGAATCCGTCCTTTATGTCCATGTTTTCCTACATAAACACAACACTTCCAAATGCATGCACAAAGATGAACTTGTTATATGATTAGTGTGCCTAGTGGCGGGTTAGTTCCATAATCAAATCCAAACCAAAGTGTAATGAACATGCTAGGTGTACCAAAATACACCGTCAACAGACGTCCATGACGTCGCCGATTTCAGGCATCTTGATTTCAACTAGAGGTCCAACTGAGCGTGCCAAAAAGTGTGTTGACACAAAATCCGCACCCTGCGCCAAGCACATAGCAAGCCGAACAAAGCTAGCTTAACACACGAGCAGATTTCAGAGCGTGCCAGTCAATTTTCTTGAAAATTAACAAAAGACAAAGCAGTTAAATACCAAAGCTTGGAACTTGCTGGGTGGTACCAGACAGTTCCATATTTGCGGCTAGAGAGCCATGTAAGATGACATATAGCTACAAAAAGCTATCTGTCAATGGGTTGAAAGTCATTCGGGAGCTTTGGAACATAAAACAGAACATAGCCGAATGGATGGCAAAAGATCGGTCTTTGTTTAAATAGTGTTGCCTGTGGATGACCATGACCGGTTTTTGATGATAAACGACAAATAAAATAAATAAAGCACACTCATAAATGTGAGATAAACAAGCATGCATAGGCCGAAAGCATTAGTCTACCGCATGTCTGGGTACTTTAAACCCAGCAAGCACGAAACCAAACAAGTTAATCCACCGCATGATACAACTTGTTTGAAATCACACCACTAACCACAAAAAGATCAATCCACCGCATGATACAATCTAAATATAGAAAGCTAAAAGCATGCATTGTTTTAAAACATAATTTATAAGCACGTTTTACCCATGAAAGGACAACTGAATACAGTTGTACAGCCGAATCGGGATCCATGGAGAAGGAACAATCATTTCTAAAGACGATAAATCTATCAGATTGAATCGAAATCTAATCCACCGGATGATTAGCTCTAATACAACCCAAAAACCTGCATCTACCGCGTGATACCCAGTTCTATCAAGATTTATACAAGATTTAACAAGTTTGAACCCGCAACACGTGACAACTTAGATTGATTCAGTTTCGGCTATTAGAGAACACGTGATCCACGTGCCATATTGAGCCAAAAATATGAACTTGTTTTGCATAAAGATCACTGAACGAGATAAAGCCGATTCAAATCAATCTAAATTAGGCAAAGGAGTGTTACATGAATTTAAACATAAAGTAAAAACTCAAAGCAACACGTGGTAACTTAATGAATCTATTAGAATTTGCCAAACCTAATAGAGCCAATAACTAGCTTCAAGCTAGATCTTAGCCTACCGCATGACTCATCATCCAACACGAAACCCTCTTGAACCAAGCTTGAATCCACCGCGTGATACCAAGCATGGTAACAAGACTACTTGCATCATGATCTAAATCCACCGCATGATACTAGACATGATACAAGGTTGTCGGTACTTACGGAGGTCGACGGATCGATGAACCCTCTCGAAGAACTCGACGACACGACTGGGACTCGAAAGTTTGGCGTAAAGCCGGTTTGTTATGAGAATGTTCGATTACAATTCATACATCCAGGGTTCATATTTATACCCTGTCCTAACATGGCTCCTGGTGGACTACGAGCACAATATTCGATACCTAATTTAATGCCCAAGTGCGAATGCCTATCCATCCATTCGTCCCTTCCTTCCGCTCGGGCCACGTCAGCACGCGATTTCGCGAATCCAGCGCAAACAGTCCTTTTGCCGAACGGAAACATACTGCCAACCGTAGGCACTTCTACCGAACCCTCTGAAGAGATCTTCCCCTGTCGAACAGGATTTGTTACCAAGTTAGGCCCACAAATCAGCCTCTTTCCTGTACCCATTTTCGGTGTTAACAAAAGAATCTCACCTAAGTGCTTTAAAAAGGATCCTTAGATACTTAAAATACACCCCTAGCATTGGCTTGTGGTACCCCTATGGTGCTTGTTTTGAGCTCTTGGGTTATTCGGATTCAGACTTTGCCGGATGTCGAGTAGACCGTAAGAGTACTTCGGGTGGGTGCCATTTGCTAGGTCGCTCTTTGGTTGCTTGGTCCTCTAAGAAGCAAAACTCTGGGGCCTTATCCACTGCGGAGGCGGAATACATTTCCGCGGGGGCTTGTTGTGCTCAAATCCTCTATATGAAGCAAAACCTCTTGGATTATGGTGTGGTTCTAGATAGGGTTCCCTTCCTTTGTGACAATGAGAGAGCCGTAAAAATTGCTAACAACCCGGTTCAACACTCTCGCACCAAGCACATTGATATCCGTCACCACTTCTTGCGAGACCACGTTGCTAAAGGGGACATTATCCTTTGTGGTGTTCGCTCCGAGGAGCAATTGGCGAATATAGTCACCAAGCCTCTTGATGAAAACACTTTTTGTAGGCTTCGGAGTGAATTAAATGTGCTTGATGCGTCCAACATCATGTAATGCTTGTCATAAAGTTTGCATTTGCATATGTTCATGATTAGGGGTTTGTCTAACCTTGATGAGATAGTGATGAGTATGGGTCTTGCTTGAGCCGGTGGTTCTCTTATTTCGCTCAAGGCATGAAGAATGGCTCATCATGAACAAGCTCATCAAGGGTTCAAACCTGGCAAGATAGTTTACCTTCTCGCTTTGCATTTATGCTTGTCATGTAGATGCACTGTAACGCCTGCATTTTTAGCTCCTAATAAATCACCTAATAAATCACGCGTGTTTTCAAACTTTCTCGCTGAGCTCATTTACCCCCATTCGAAAGCCCAGTCGTTTCTTTTCCCCTCGGTGCGCGTGCCGCGAATCCCCGCCGCACCGCCCGCACCCGGCCATCACCCACGCGTGCCGCCCCGGCCGCCGCGGTCGGCCACCACGTCGGGAATCCCACACCGCCGCGGTCCCTCCGGCCGGTCTGCCTCGCCATCACCGACGCCGCGGAATTGACGTCGGTATCCGAGAAACCCAGAGAAATCCGCAAAAATCCTTCTCCTAATTTTCCTAGAAAATCTCCTAATTTTCTAAATCCCTTTTCTATTTTTCTTCCCTTATTTTCTTTTTCCCTTTTTCTTTTTCTTTTCCCTTTTCTCCTTTTTCTTTTCCCTTCTTTTTCCTCCCCTTTCTTCTTCCTTCGGCCTCCAGGCCGCGGCCCCCTCGTGCGACCCCCCCTCGCGCGCCTCCGCACCGGCGCCCCCCACCTCCCTCTCATCTGACCAGCACCCGGCCGACCAAGTCGCTAGGGCAACACGCCAGGGCCGGCCCCGCGCCCGCAGCAGGCCGGCAGTGCCCCCCTCTCCCTGACAAACGAAGACCAGGCAGCGAACTGTCACCTCCAAACTGGCCACCATTACTCCCCCGACGGTCTCCCTTCGACGGCCACAGCAGCCCTGCACGACAAGTCAACTCACACAACACCCAATCGACCAAGAATCCCGCCGGCCGGAGTCCACGGCGAGATTTTTCCCGAACCTCCATTGCCGGCCATTGGAGCCCCGCGAAGCTCAAAATATCTCCCCGAATCGACCTTCCCGCGCCTATAAAACGCCCTGCGCGGCTCTCCGTGGCACCCCGCACCTCCATGACCAATTCCCCCTCCTTCGCAAGCCCTCCATCGCCACCACCAGCGTCGCCCATGCCGTCTCGGTTGCAGACCGCCCGCCGCCGCCAATCTCCCTCCACAGTCCGTCCCCGACCAAGGTGAGGAGCGGAATGAGTTGCCCTCGACCTCCTCTTCGTTTTGCCCCACTTCTCGGTCGTCACCGTGCACCAGGTCGCCGGCGCCCCTCCCCCCTCCACCGGTTGGCCTTCCTGTCCAACCGCCCCTCTGTTCTGTATCGTGAGGGAGGGGAGGTAGAAGATGGTTGTTTTGCCCATACCCCCTGCCCTTTTTCCACTTTTCCCAACCCAACCCCCCCTTTATTTTCCTCTCTCCCTTCTTTAAAAATCAGACCCTATACTTTAAAATATACCACAAAAACCACCCTGTCCCTTTACAATTATACCCCTGGGCTATTTAGTAAAACCCCCGCTAGGTTTAAATATTATAATTAGGTCCTTTTCTTTTGAAATAAAATACTAACAAGCCCCTAATTAACCCTAAACACCTCCTTTAACCCATCATTTCATGCGCGATTTTAATCCAAATCGTGCCCAAACTTCCTCACACCCGTACCAAGTATACCGCCACCAATCCGTCACCCAAAACCCCCTGCATGATATTTATTTCCCTACTTTATTTAATTACCTTCCTCGAGCTCAGCCGGAGAAATTGTGTGTGCCTATATTGATTGCATGCTTGCTTGTGTGTGCGCTATAGAAGACGGAGTGAACGAAGGAGGGTACCCCAAGCTAGAGCTTGGAACCAAGTACTGCGAGCAGGAGCCCGAGATCCCGAACGCCGAGCCGGAACTCCCCGAGGACTTTGAAGACGGCAAGGTCAATCTCATCCTTTGATGGATGCTTTGGTCCTAGTTTTATAAATATAACCCTATACCTGTTTTACAAATTGCATATTTTTTTACTGCAAAACATGGTAGGATAGCCACCCTTGATTGCTATGATTGAATCTTGTTTGGCCTAAATGATTGCTTTAAAAATGTGTGAGTGCTTTAAAAATGGGAATGGGATATTTCGGAAAATGAGTAAAGAACTGGGTAGACGGGATGGACGTGTGTGTCAGGAGTATGGGTGAGCTCGTACCTGTGTGGTTGAGCGTGTTGGGAGTTGTCCATCTTGTCGATTAAGGACCGGGATGCGTGACATCTCACCTGTCCCAAATCATCGTACAACCACTCGACCGTTGTATGTGGCAACGGTTTAGCATAAACCCCACTAATTAATCTACTTGCCATCTGGTGTGCGGGTGAGCGGCGGGAGACCAAGGAGTAGGGGTACGCTCTGTGTGAGGTACGCCCTGGTTATGTGGGATAACCCCTTGGTTGCTTCCGTGATGGCTCGTAGGGTTAGTTAAGGTGGGTAATGGCTTTGATAGGATCCGCACCGGCACTAAGGTGATCGTGTGGCGGTAACCTACTTGTGGGTAAAGATGTACAACATCTACAGAGTGTCAAACCAATTCGAATAGCCGTGTCCACAGTATTAGACGAGTCACGGTGTGGTCACAAAAACTAGTATTTGGTTTGGGGAGTTTCTTGGCGTGAGTTGTCTTTCGGGTTAAGTGTGTGGCTGTGTGCCTGGGCTACCGCGGACAGGGAGTCCGGTAGTTCCACAATGGTTTTCTTAAAACAACTGAGTCACTTTGGTTATAAAATTGGTTTGCAAAAACCTTTTCGAAGATGAACCCCTGCATGAGTAAATGAGTTTGTAAATAAAACTTAACTTGTTCCTTGTTATATATATATATCATGTGCATGATCTGCTTATAAGCCCCTCCATGGGTGGGGTTGGACTTGTTGAGTACGTATGTGCTCACCATTGTTTAACTAACTGTTTTTCAGAGGAGGATCACGATTTCGTTCCCGAAGACGTCGAGTAGGTCGCTGCCCTACACCCAACCATGCCTGTGTACCCAGGGCCTCCACAGAGAGCTTCCATGGTGTGGTACTATGTTGAGGCTTTGGAAGCCTTTGCTATCGTAGTGTGGTCGTTAGCGTTTGTGTTGTTCCTTGTGGCGTTGGCACTTCCATGCCCTCTGTGTCGCCGTGATGTAAAAGAATGATCCACCTATTGTAATAAATGTGTTACCAGCCTCCTGGGACTGGTATTTGTGTCATATTTAGTCACCTCTGATGAGGGGACGCTTCATGCACTCATGTTTATTTTCATGCATTTGTCCTTGCATAGCATTGCGTGAGAGAAGTCACAAAGGAAACTCACACGATGAGAAAGTTGCTTAGCGTTCAATGCAAATCAACAACTCTTGAGGTGTGATGAGACAAATGATTGTGCTTAATGCCTATTGAGTTAAGTCCTAACGAGCTTATGGTGTCAACCTCTAAGTTCAAAGGCAATTAACTCATACATTCCCTTTTTGGAGCTCCCTCCCTCCTTTGGTTCTTAATTTGCCTATTTTTATCTATGGTTTATCCCTTTTTACGGAGCTAATTGTGTATTATAAGTATTTTATAAAGGAGTGCTTGAGTGGTGAGGTTGTCACTCAGGATTGATCCAAGGATGTGCTTGTGTTGGCTTGTGTGTGACATTCGACGGATCAAAAATGAGAAATAGTTCAACCAAAATCGAATTGTCATCGTCGGATGAACCGATGCCCTGTAGGTTCTAGCGTCGGATCATCCGGTGAAGGGGTCTGGGCGCTCAGTTGTTTTCTGTTTGAAAATTTCACACTGTCGGATGAACCGACACCTTCGCATTTTAAACAATCAGTTCATCCGGTGATGAAGAAATTTTCAAATTTTCTCAGACCCGCGCGCAACTGCTCCGACGCATTGTAAAAACAGGCCGGCGGACTATCTGATGCCCCCTTTCACCCAGGAGCAGAAGTGCACCGACGGTTCGACCGACGCTCGTATTTTTGCACCGTCAGTTCATCCGACACAACTCAGACGTGTTGGTCCCACCCGTCATAACGGTTCGGCGCTGAAATGACCCAGATTTCCGCGAACGGAAACCCGACTCTTAGCACCTCGGTGGTAGTCCCAGGAGGGCTACCACGTGCAATCCCTGTCTCAGTGATGCCATAATCCATACAGAAAGATAAAAACAGAAAAGTAGAGTACAACATTTATTTTATTACATTAATCAGAGTACATCTCTTCGGCACATGCCGGGTACAAGTCCATCGGGACTGAATCAAACATAAATAAAACGTCTAGCAGCGACTCCATGAAAGCGTGGGAAACTCCATATCCGTAGGCAGCTCGAGTGTAGGAAGAGCTCTAGTCCACCCATCCGTCGTTGTCGAAGTCGTAGTCCGGCTCTGTGTCAGAGACACCAGGGTCTACCCGATAAGCGGGTAGGTCATGTCAGCTTCCCAACAAAGAGGTAAAAGCGGTGTATATTCTACTATGCATGAGTTATCCCTATTCTGGCTGTAGAAGGCTTTAGCAAAGCAGCATTGCAATGTACAAGGTAAGCAGAATTCAGCTGAGAGGTCCACACCTCGGAGAAGCTCACGCTTCCGAGGTCCACACCTCTAGGGTCCACACCCCGCACAAGGTAAACCACACCAAAACTCCGGATCTCAACCACGATCCAGATCCCAACTCTCATCTGCGATGTGGGGCCCACCTGCTCCTATCCCCACATCTCAACGGCCGAAGCCGGGCTCACACACTCGGGGGAGAGAATAAGCACAAGAGAAGAGTAGCTAGTCGGAAGTAGCGGTAGATAGCAGCACTGTCCATAACCAGTGGACACGGACTATAGCTATAGGTTTAAACACTCTGCAGAGGTTGTACATCTGTACCCGCCCGAATAGGGCTGGAACCGGCCGTCACCGAATCCAGGCCCTACCCTACGGCTGAAGGCCAAGTAAGTGGATAGTACCCTCCTGCGTCTCCGAGACTGGCTCAGCCTCCGCGGCAGAGCTCATACTACCCGCGAGAGGTCCCTCGAAGCTGTGGAACCCTTCCCCGGCCTCGTCGGGGCAAAGTCTTCTAAGGAGGGAAAGACCACTCCTGACACGGTCACACCGACCCGCCTACAGGAGGGATGCTATCCACTACAAGTCTCACCCCGCACCCCCGCCCGTAACAAGGCGGGCGGTTTGTACGAAAGTAGATACTGCATCTGGTGGTAAGTCGACTCGGTCCTTAAGGGGCCGAGAGCGAGCACTCCCTTCTCCAAACCATACGACACGCCCCTCGGGTAGAGGCCAGATCGCATCTTCCCTCGGCAGACGTTCACTAGTAACAAAGCGGCTCGCTCCCGCCAAAACACAGCAAGGAGATACGCACCCAGTACGCACGCTAGAAACACACCGAGATATCCACGTCTCAGTCCAAGCCCAGAGTACCATCCATAATCAAGCAACAAAAGTATGGATAGTTGAGGTAAAGGACTAGCTAGGGGTCTGTAGCTAGTCCCGCAGGACGAAAAACAAGGAAACAGGGTATAACGAAGCATCAAGGCATGGCTATTAAACTGGTTATGCAATTCATAAGAACCATGATTTAAAGTAAAGCACTAGCAGCTACTTAACAACATGGGTTCTACATGGTTGGGAGTGACATGACACCTTCGTTGCCGTTGAAGCAGTCGCTGTCCGGGGCAGTGTACTCGGGGTCCTCCGCGTCCTCCTGGTCGAAGCTCGGGTATGCGGCACGAGATTCGACGCGAAAATAAGAATACGGTGCACATCTAAGCAATTACTCCAAATAAGAACCAGTTTTTAGAAGATCCAAAAGAACCCAACCTACCTACAAACAGCAAGGTTTCGAAATTACGGATTTATAGAAATTAGTTTTATATTTTTCTGAGCTTCCTAAAAATAGTTATGAATTTTTAAAGGTTAAACCCATTTATTAAACATTTCTGGAAATTACCCCAGAAAAAGGAAAGGAATTTCAAAAAAGGTGCCGCTGACGTCAGCATGACATTAGCGACCCGCGGTGGTCAGGCCGGGATGGGCCAGAAGCGTCACTGGGCCGTGGGTGGCCTGGTGGACTTGGTTCAGAACGTTGGTGGGTCACGGCCCAGATGGACCAGGCATCACAGCCCATTAGCCGGGCTCGAAGCCACCGCCGCCGGCGCGTCACGGCACGGCGTCACGCCTCCCACCTGCAAACTAACGCACGGGTCGGCGCCCGGCTCAAACATCTATGCACACGCGCGTCGGCAGCGAGCACGGGTCAAAAGCGCCCCGTGAACTCGGCGTGTCGCGGCGGCGTCCCTCGCGGCTCGGGCGGCCGGTGGCCCGGCATGGAGCTCGCCGGGACGTGCGCGGGCCAAAGCCGTGCACGGCCGCACGCATGGCCCGGCTCGTTCGCCGGGCGCGGCCTCCCGGTAGCCGGGGGCACGCCACGAGGCGACACGGCGGCGCGCGGCCGGCCCCCTGCACAGCGCACTCGGCTCGATGGCCAGCGTACACAGGTGGTCCTCGCATGGCGTCGGCGGGCCCGGGGGCATGGGTGGCCCGAGAGCTCCACACGAACGTGATGCGGTAGTACTGCGGCTCGAAGGCCAGCATCCAGGCATGGCAACGCGACGGCGCACCCCAACGCCGTCGGTGCTAAATAGAGAAGAGCTCAAGGAGGGAGGAAAGGGGAAAGCGACTGCGGTGGTGCTCACGTCGGGGCGGCGGTGTAGTCGTAGCCAGCTCGAGGGCAGCGGTGTAGTCGAAGTAGGCTTTCCCGGCGATGTAGATGTCCCTGCTCTGGTCCGGCTCCCTCCCCCGACGCGGACGGCCTCCTCTCCTTCCCGAGAGCGGCGGTTGGAGACGACGTCCTTGGCGTGTCGACGGCGTCCCGGCGGAGTAGATGTCCCTGCTCCGGTCCGGCTCCCGGCTCCTCCCTTGCCCAGCGCGACGCGGCGGCGGCGCGCCTCCTCCTTCTTCCAATCCGGCGCAAGCAGGGGCGGTGGCGAGTGGAAAACCCCAAAGGGGTTGCTGGCTTGGCGTCCGTGCCACACCTGCCTGGCGCCCTTTTGAATCGAGGCCGCAAGCAGCCCGGGGTGGATTGCCCCCAATGCCCCTGGCCGTTCGCCGGGTAGGGCAGGTGGATCCCGTGGCGGCCGCTCGTTCCGGCCTCGGATGCGCGCGGTGCGGGGCATTAAGGTCATTGACCACCCCCCTCGGTCGGAGCCGGCACCCGATGCGCGCGCTCCGGCCCTCGACGTGCGGGCCGCTTGGCTGGCGCGTCCATCACGTCGGCCGCCCTGGCGTACTGGCTGGGTTGACCGGCCGCAGGCCAAAGCGAAGAGGAAAAGGTGAAGAAGGAAAGGGGTAAGCGGTGGCTGACGTGCGGGCCCTGCCCGGCAGCGAGAGAGGCAAGGGTGAGGTGAGGGGGTGACGCGGTTTAGCTGGGCCGGGAATGGTGCACAGGCTGGGCCGGCTGGATCGGTTAGGAAGCAGAATTCGGCCTGGCCCACTGGCTTGGTTTTTGGAAATAAGCTAAGGGTTAAAGATAGATTTAGAGTTTGAATTTGATTCCTTCTCAAATTCAAACTTCACACAATTAAATACCAAATAAACCAGAGAAAACCAACCCACATATTTTACCGTAGTTTGAATATATGTTTTTATAAATGGGTCAAACAGGTGAAGAATTTAGGAGAGGGCTAGCAATTTGGCTTGAAAATTGATAGCACTCAATTTTAGTCAAAAAGTTTTAAATTTTCGCAAAATTTACACACCTAGATTCTTGGGTTGTGACATTCTCCCCCACCACTGAGAATCTCGTCCTCGAGATTTAGTCCTCGACCTCCTCCGTGAACAAGTGAGGGTATTCCATTCTGTGATCAGCTTCCTTCTCCCAAGTTGCCTCTCGCTCTGTGTGGTTGCTCCACAACAGTTTACAGAAGGGAATGGTTTTCCTCCTTGTCTCCTTGACGGCTCGGTCCAAGATCCTCTCAGGATATTCTGCATACTCAAGGTTGTCTTGCAGGTCAAGCAACTCCATGGGCACTTGCTTAGCTTCCACTGCCTTCTCACTCTTTTTCAGCTGTGACACGTGAAACACTGGGTGTACTCCTGCCATTGTCTCGGGTAGCGCAAGCTGGTAGGTGAGACTTCCAATCCTTCGGGTGATAGGGTACGGTCCGACGTACCTCGGTGCGAGCTTTCCTTTCACCAAGAACCTTTTAGTCCCTCGGAGCGGTGAGACTTTCAAGTACACTCGGTCCCCAACTGCAAAAGTCAACTCTCTTCTTCTTTTGTCGGCATAGCTCTTCTGACGGCTTTGAGCAACCTTCAGGTTCTCACGAACTTTCTCAACTTTCTCCTCTGCTTCCTCAATGATTGTTGGTCCAAACAGTGCCCGTTCTCCCACCTCCGACCAAGCTAGCGGGGTTCTGCACTTCCGCCCGTAAAGGGCCTCAAAGGGAGCCATCCGGAGACTTGCTTGAAAGCTGTTGTTGTACGAGAACTCTGCAAACGGCAAACTGCTCTCCCAATCGGTGCCATAGGTGAGTGCACACGCTCGTAGCATATCCTCCAGAACTTGGTTAACCCTCTCTGTCTGCCCATCCGTCTGTGGGTGAAACGTTGTGCTGTAGTTGAGAGTGGTGCCCAAAAGCTTGTGAAAACTCTGCCAAAACTTGGCGACAAACTGCGGTCCGCGATCGGACACTATACTCTTTGGGGCTCCGTGCAGCCTCAAAATGTGTTCAGCATACAATTCTGCCAGTCTTTCAGTTCGGTATTGGGTCTTGACAGGCACAAAGTGGGCTACCTTCGTCAAACGGTCCACAATGACCCAAACCGAGTCGTTCCCCTTGGGTGTCCGGGGCAGCCCCACCACAAAGTCCATGGAGATATCCTCCCACTTCCAAACTGGAATTGCCAACAGCTTAAGCAATCCTGCAGGTTTATGGTGTTCGATCTTCACTCTGCTACAGGTGTCACAACAAGCCACGTAGTGTGCTATATCCTTCTTCATGCTCTTCCACCAATATCTGGTCTTCAAATCTTTGTACATCTTTGTGCTGCCTGGGTGGATCGAGTACCTCGAATCGTGAGCTTCCCTCAAGATCTGCTCCAGGAGTGCCTTATCTTGAGGTACACAGATCCGTTCTTTCAACCACACGGTGCCTTGTTCATCTACCCGGTAGTCCTCTGCTTTACCCTGCTTCATCAGTTCCCGCAAAGCTTTGATTTCTGCACACGACTTCTGGGCTGTTCGGATTCGTTCCTCCAGGTCGTAGGTCACTTGCAGCTCGTTGACTTGGCCTTAGTCTACAATTTCAATTCTCAGCTTTTCTAGCTCTTCATGCAAAGTAGGTTGCTCTTCTCTCACCATAAGGTTGTTGCAATAAGTTTTCCGGCTCAGTGCATCTGCCACGACGTTGGCTTTGCCTGGGTGGTAGTTGATCTCGACGTCGTAGTCCTTGATCAGCTCTAACCATCGCCTCTGCCTCATGTTCAACTCTGTCTGGGTAAAGAAGTTCTTCAGGCTCTTGTGGTCGGAAAACAGCTCTTGTTCCCTATCAGGTAGTGTCTCCAGATCTTGAGTGCATGCACAATAGCTGCCAACTCCAAGTCGTGTGTCGGGTAGTTTTCCTCGTGTTTCTTCAGCTGCCTGGAAGCATAAGCCACAACTTTCCCTTCCTGCATCAGCACACAACCAAGTCCTTGCTTCGAAGCATCACAGTAGACCACGAAGTCTTTCTTGATATCTGGCAAAGTAAGCACTGGGGCTGTGGTGAGTCTCTTTTTCAGCTCCTGGAAGCTCTTCTCACACGCTTCTGACCACTCGAACTTTGTGTTGTTCTTGAGCAACTCTGTCATTGGCTTAGCGATCTTGGAGAAGTTCTCAATGAACCTTCGGTAGTAACCTGCCAACCCAAGAAAGCTTCTAACATCTGTCACGTTCAACGGCTGCTCCCACTTGGTAACCGACTCTACCTTGGACGGATCCACGGCTATCCCCTCTGCTGGCAACACGTGTCCCAAGAACGCGACCTTCTCCATCTAGAACTCGCACTTGTTGAACTTGGCGTACAGTTTCTGCTGCCTCAGCCTCTCTAGCACGACCCTCAGGTGCTCCTCGTGCTCCTCCGTGGTCTCAGAGTAAATCAAGATATCGTCGATGAACACCACCACAAACCTGTCCAACTCTTCCATAAAGACCTTGTTCATCAAGTTCATGAAGTAAGTAGGGGCGTTGGTCAGCCTGAAAGAAACCACCACGAACTCGTACAAGCCGTAACGTGTGGTGAAGGCTGTCTTGGGAATATCCTGCTCTCGGATCTTCATCTGGTGGTAACCTGACCTCAGATCGATCTTGGAGAAGAACTTTGCGTTTTTGAGTCTATCCAGCAGGTCCTCGATTCTGGGTAGCGGGTACTTATTCTTGATTGTCATCGAGTTGAGCGTGCGGTAGTCTATACACATCCTTTTGGTACCGTCTTTCTTCTCCACGAAGAGCACAGGCGGACCCCACGGTGAGGCACTTGGCCGAACAAACCCTTGCTCGAGCAGCTTCTTGAGCTGTTTCTTCAACTCGTCAAGCTCATCGGACGACATCCGGTACGGACTCTTTGCAACGGGTCCCGCTCCCGGCATCAGCTCAATCACAAACTCCACGTATCGGTCTGGGGGTAACTCCATAAGCTTGTTGACGGTTATAATTGTATCAAAGTTCGTTTGTGACTTGAAAGCGTACAAGTCTCCCGTCGTAGTCAAGGGACCCTTCTTCCCTCGAGTGGTGAACCCAAGGTATCGAATCCGTGGAACAAATGTGTGATGCAAAACTTAATCTAATAAAGCCAAGTAACTTCAATCTTCGATAAAAGAAACCCTAATGCATCTAAGTAAAAGACACGAAACGAATCTAATCTACTAAAGACCGGAGAAAACAAAGTAAGATTGGGTAGATAAACCGATCTAGAGGGATCGAGGTAAGCCTTTTGTTGAAATATCAAGCAATAGAAGAAGTAGCAAATCGTATCTTAATAGAAGCCTCTTTAAATCGTGGTTTCCCGTCCAAATCCAAAAACATCCGCTTTTCGGAACCCCCGTTCTGTCACAACGTATCCCTATTCATGCGGGGATCTTAGGGCGAGTCAAAAGACAAGTCGAGATTCTTTCGGAAGATCCGGCGTGTACCTCTAGCCACCGCGGCTACAAGAACACCCTATGTAATCTATCTCGAGAATAGAATTGGAATAAGCAAAACCGATCGAAAAACGAAATCTTCGAGGAAACACTTGATAGCTATGAAAAGATTCAACTTGATAATTCAAATATAACAATGATACATACACAAGATCACCACCGGGATCCTTCCTTGATCTTGCTTCTAGCTCCGGGAACTCCGACGTGGTCTTCCGTGCAAGGTTCCCACGTCGGCTAGGGGAACCCTAGTCAACTAGCTCGACCCTCTCCTCTCCGAGATGGTGTCCCTCTCTTCTCTCGCTCCTCGGCGGCCGATGACGAATTCTTCTCTCGCGTGGCTCTCGGTCAGGGGGCTATAAATAGCCCGATTGGCGGCTAGGGCAAAGGAGGGGGCAAATGGGCCCCGGATGGGCCGGGGCCGGCCGGCCCGGGCCCATCCGGGCCCGGCCCCGAGGGCTCCTTTGCTCTACGTCGGTTCCCTTGCTTCCTGGATGTTTCCCCCTTCTGCATGTAGGTCCATGTCGTCAGTTTCTCTCCGAATTGGACTCAACTCCTTGTCTTGCAAGATTCGAAGACTTTTTCGGTCAGGTCCTCGGAGTCTATCGTCTTCTCGGATCAAGTCCCTGGCTTCTTGGAGTTAAGTTCGCTTCGTTGCATGACTTGTACGGGGCTTCAAGGTCTTGTCATGAGGTGCTTGATGAACTTATCCCGAAAGTCTTGCATTCAACACTAAAACCCTGCATAAACATTAAACTCCAAAACCGACATTCACACGTGAACTTGTTATACCACGGGGGTTAGTACCAATGGATAAGGTATAAAACTCATGCCAACACCGAAGGTAAACTCATGGCTAGGTTGACGGATTTTCACCGTCAACATCTCCCCCATGCTTAAACCTTGCTCGTCCTCGAGTAAGCCTTCGATGGATATCATCATTGCCAAACAATGTTAAACCTTGCACTTGATCATACATGAGAAAACATAATGCTCTCAAAATTTTAATTCATTAAAGTTCCATAATGTACTAGCCTTCATCTCTACGGTGGGTAGATTCTTATTAAGCTTATCCCACAAGTATTAACATGCTCACAAAGTTTAAATAGATCTCAGAATTTTTAAAATAAAGAACGAGATAAAGAAAAGCTAAACCAAGTTCACAAATTTAAATCATCTTGTATATTGCTCATGAACTCTCATCTCACTTGTCTCTTAAGCCTATATATTCTACTCCTTCCCCTCTCATATATATGTGTGGTAGGCTTTATATGGAGCTTTGGGAAAGTTTAGTCCTAACAAGATTTTATAAATGAAGTGTTGTCAAAACAATACAAGCTTCTCATGGTCTTACCGAGACTCGTCAAAAAGGTCATTGGAAAATAATGTTAAATCAAGGAGGGGAAAGAGAAAAATACACACACTTTTAGATGAGTGGACATGTGCAAATGGCAAAGAGTGATCCCGAGGCACAAAGGAAGTCCTCGTTATCGGATTGCACATGGTTGGAAAATGAGAATGGATCTTTTTAACTTGAAGCCTTGAATGCACTTTTAGAGAACCGGGGAGTTCACTTTACGCATATATTTTTTTTCTCTTTCTCATATTTCTCATTCTTTTCTTTCTTTCTTTCTTTCTTTCTTTCTTTCTTTCATTCATTATATATATATTTTTTTTCTTTCTTCTTGTGAGACCTTCACCTTGGAAGTCACGTATATCGCCGAATTTTTTTCTTTCATCATTATATTATTTTTTTTAAAAATACTCCCTTTTGAACTCTAAAACTGCACCGTACCTACCTCCTCCCCCATGCTTAGACGTTGCTCGTCCTCGAGCAAAGAGGCGAAAATAAGGTAGGTACCGGAAATAATTTTCCTTGGAGAGATACTTGAAATCTTCAATGTCGTCACCATCTTGCGATCTTCCTTGAATTGACGATCCATTCTCAACGATAGGTTGTGGTCAAGGAGGTAATCACAAAAGATGATATTTGGTTTAAGGGTGGATATCCGGCGAAGTTTGTGAGATCTCCGATGCGGGGATACACAATGCACGGATAAAAGGCTAGCAAAAAGATAGATACGCAAAAAAATGGAATGACCAGCTTCTTAGTCTCGGGCCAGAGAAATCATGGCCTGCAATAACTCACTCAAAAATAAATCTTGTACACTAAGGTTTATGCACTCAAATATGTATTAGGCTTTGGATAGGTTGAGCAACACACAAGCGATATTTGTGACAAGGTTAGCGATATTTTTGAGCATAAAAGACATCTTTAATCTATTCATAACTTGAGAGCACATAAAACACTATGGGTCTTTATTTTAATCATAACCTCCGCTGAAAATTAAGCTAGCATTTAAATAAATTCAGATTTGTATTTTTAAGAGAGCACTAGCTTAAGCATGCATAGATCAATTACAAAGATGAACAAAGCTGCAATTATAATCATATATCATCATGGCACAAATTTTTGTAACTTTTCCAATGATATAATCAAGGTGGTGTCTTTATTAATGATGACATCAAGTTGAAATACAAACTGAAAATAAACAAACATGCTTGCTGAATTTTAAATAAAAACAGAAAATACTACGCAAACACACATAAGCAAAAGCTGAAAATTACAGAGAAAAAGAAAAGAAAAGAAAACTAAAGTTCCTAAATCTTCTAGTCCTCCGCCGGTGGTTGATGTTGATGATATTGATAATAATACCCTTGCTCATAATATGATTGGACATTTCCTCCGACGAATTGATTTGGCTCTACAAGGTGAAGGCGTCCAAGCTCAAAGGCAATATTTGCATTGCCTTCAGCAAGTTGAGCTGTGTTAGCTTGGATGGCTGCGATGTTTTGAGCGTTTCTTGCAGCATACCCTCCAATTGTGGCCATGCTTTGTTGTGGTTGGGGATGATGAGCGTAGGACTCCGCGAAGTTAGCGTTGGGCACAACATAATTTGGTGGGGGTACCGGTGCACCACCCCCCCATGCTTGCTCTTGTGGCCCTCCGTAATAACTTGGCGGAGGAGGGATCCCGCCGAATGGTTGCACATTGGGTTGTGCTCCACTCGCATGTGCGGAGGATGTTCCCTCCTCTACGATTCTTCCTCTTTTGTTCTTCCTTGCAGGGACAAGTAGTCCCTCTTCCAACCAATCTTCTCTCCCTTCGGTGAAAAGCCTAAGCTTCTCATTGGGAAGGGGTAGGTTCACTATGGCCAACCGATAACCTCCTCTCTCATCTCCACTAATGTATTTGCCTTGCCACAAATACTCAATGCCGAGAGAGGTACCACGCAAAAGATGGGCGGGGTTTCTTGTGATTCCCGGGCGTAAGGAGAAGGCCAACATGGAGAGGTAGCACCCCGAACCAATATTACCCGCCCCCGATGTTGCTTCACAACACCAACGGTTGATCATGAGGTAAGAGGGGTCTATTGGCTGCCTGGCAATTAAAGCCGAGTATAGCCAATTCAACTTCGTGTCGGTCACCTTCGTTTCCTTCATCCTCCCCATTACCCTCTTGCACATCCAAGAGTGAAATATCCGGATAATGGGGTTGCGGATGCAATTGCGTTGTTGATGGGCTTCTACGGAGATCATATTCCAAAATCCCGCTAACATGGTGGGTGGCACGTCAACTTTCTCCGGAGCTCCCTTGTGGAATCCAAGCAGCTCCCTAACGTGCTCGTAGGGAACCACTTGTTGGACTCCCTCCAAACGGAATGACAAGCTTTGCACCCCATCATCATCAAGGATGGGTGCAATAGTCATCAAAATTTCCAAGGCGAACCCCAAGTGGGTGTCCACCGATACTCCGTTGGAGAACTGCACCCATCCAAGGAGCCCCAACATATAGTATATGTCGGTGCCAAAACCCAAGGTGTAGAGTGCTTGGTCGTCGAACTCGACGTTGGGCACAAGCCTCTTCTCAAGATTAGAGATCCTCTCCTCCTCCGACGACGACAAGATGATGAAGCCATACGAAGAGTATGTCAGAGTGTAAGGAGGTGGCACGGTTGAACGGGTCGATCGTCGTGGTGGCGCGGGCTGCTCCTCCGTGTGCCCACGAGGTTCGGTAAACCTCATGGACGTGCTTCTTGCAGCCCTCATACCACACAGGAGGAGAGCATCGTTCCTCCTCGGTGGTGCCGTATCCGTCTCCATGCTCCGGGGAGACTCGGAAACCGAGTGCCTCCTCGAAGACGTGGTTGATGACGGCTTGGACGACGACGAACTCTTCTTCTTGGAGAAGAGACTTGTGGTCTTCTTCCACATGGTTGCTCCACTCTTTTCTTCAACTAAAACTCCGGGTTGCAACCGGTAACTAGGTACTTAAACTCTTTGCTTCGGATGTGGACTTTGAGTGGATTAAGGATGTGGATTTTTTCTTGAGCTATCAATCTTGGGAAGGTTGGCTATGTCTACGGAGGTTTTGAGCACACAAACTTGAACACAGAAACAAAGGAAGGAGAGGGAAGCTTGCCTGCAGAAAACGGGAGCCGGGGGCTCCTTATGTAGGTGAGGCCGGCCGGCCTGGGCTGGCCGGCCTGGGGTCCTCGGTGCACCACCCCGCCTCGTCTTTCTTCCAGCACGATCATTTCGCCTCTGCAACTTTCCTGCCCGCGTGCTCCACGAGTTGCACCGCCCAAACGCTCTCGTCCACTCCTTTTCTTGCATTATTGGTCCTTCCACTTGATGCTTCATGCTTTGGGTCATATCCATGCTCCTAGCTCCACTTGCTTCACATGCCACCATGAAATTCCTGCAAAGTTGATGCTTGCTGCCCACCATGCTTGTCCTTTGCATGTGGAATTGGTGAAAGTTGATAAAAGGGAATCCAAAGGTGCATGCATGATTAATTCAAACTAGATTGCCTCCATTAAGGTGTGTTTAAGGTTAAGCACTCCTCTAATTCGAAATTTAAAATATTTTTCAGAGCCATGCAAGAGCTCAAACATAATTTTAGAGAAGTTTTTAAACCATTAAAAACAAATGTAAGTCAAAAATATTTTTCGACTACGTCGATTTCGGTCTCACCGGTATAGTTTGCCTTCATCGGTTGAGAGCAGACTTTTTCCCGGCTTGATCATGGGGGCATAGGTTTAGGTTCTAATTTTGGCTAAATAAGAAAGATTTTGAATAAACCAAAATTAGAATAGGCTTAGAAAAATTCTAATCCTAGAGAAACCAAGGATATAGATTTTTAAAACCAACCAAAAGTTTTGATTTCTAGGTTCACGCGAGTTCTACCACGTGCTGAATTTTATTAACACCTAAATATAAATCGTGGCTCTACTCATATGGTTTTAGCATGAAAAATAAGTCAACCTCAGCACCATAATGAGGGTGAAAGGTTGAGTTAGGTTCTGAAATTATTTGGTTGAGGTTTCTCGAAAAGAAAAAACAAACAAGCACATAGGAGGGTTCATGCAAAGGGTTTATGATAAAGCAAACATTCAATCAAGAATTATGTCTCTAATATTGTTCAACCACTTCTAAGTCTAATGTCTTTGCGTAATAAAACTCAAAAACTCAATTGTTAAAAATACTCGAAAAACCTGGAATCGGGTTGTCCTCCCGGTAGCTTATTCTTGACTCAACGAAACGGGTTGCCTCCCGCCTAGCGCTTCGTTTATAGTCTATAGCTAGACTTCTTCACTTGATTACTCCGAATTAACGCTCTTTGCGGGCGTTGCAATCTTGGGTCCCACTTCCGCACCATCTTGGGCACGGTCTTGTCTTCCGGCTTAGTCGGCTTAGTCATTTTTTTGGTCTTCACAGGCGGCTTCTCTTCCTTTGCCTTGACGGATGCAACACCTTCTTTGATTTTCTTTACGTTCATTTTTTTCGGCTCCTTCTTCTTTTTCAGCCCCTCTGTTTGTTTTGGTTCTCCCTTCACTCCAATCATGTTGCATGCCTCGATTCTTGGACGGAACTTGAAGGAACTCCTTTCTCCGTTGATGTCGAACATGATCTCCCCCTTGCCAACATCAATAGTAGCTCCCACGGTCTTGAGGAAAGGCCTCCCTAGGATGAGCGGCGGCTTCTCCCTCTCTCCCATCTCGAGCACAACGAAGTCGACGGGGATGAAGTGGTGTCCAATCTTCACGGGTACATCTTCAGCAATGCCTAAGGGATAGCGAATGGAGTTGTCTCCCAACTCCAAACATATTCCCGTAGGCTTCATTGGTAGGCATAGCTTCTCGAACACATCCCTCGGCATGACGCTCACACTAGCTCCAAGGTCGCATAACGCCTTCTCGAAGTTGAAAGAACCTACCGAACATGGAATTGTAGGGCACCCGGGGTCTTTTTGCTTCTCTAGCCCATTAGCAATAGCGGCACTACACTCCTCGGACATCTTGACATGATCTACCCCGAGCGTTGCTATCTCATATTTATTTGCAAGTATGTCTTTAAAGTAACGAGAATAAGTAGGTACTTGTAGGGCATCTAGTAATGGCATGTTGATGCTAAGTCTACGCACAACTTCCACAAACTTCTCAAAGTGGTTGTCAAGTTTACTTCGGGAAAAGCGTGGCTTGAGTTGCGGTATCCTCGTGTCTTCCTCCGGCATCTCGAATTCGGGTTCCTCGGTGACGATCCCCGTAACCTTCTCTTTAGCAACTCCTTCCACCTCGGTGGACGGTTTAAGCTTCCTTGCTCCCGCGGAACGTTCCGGATCTTCGGTCTCCTTCCCCGATCGTGTTTGAATGGCCTTCGCCGATTCGGGACTTTTGGGTTGTCCCGGAAGCTTCCCTTCATCATTAGTGAGGCGCCCCGCAAGTTGTTTAACTTGCGTCTCGAGCATCTTCATCATGTTGAGCACTTGATGATTGGAACTTCCGACCTCCGTCACTTTGCTATCGATGTTCTCCAACACCTTCTCTATGGTCTTGAACTTGGTGACGGTGTCCTTGTTGATCTTAGCTTGCTCATCCATGAACTCCTTCAATTGTATACGAAGCGGAACCGCGTTAGGAATAGATGAGCTTGCATTAAATTGAGGCCTACCTTGCCCGTAGCGGAAGTTCGGCAATTCTCCCTTCCTCATGTAGTCGAGCACTTTGGCTTCCTCCGGACAATCTTTGCAGACATGGTCATACTCTTCACATTCTTCACATGTGGACCTTGCTTCGGCGGCCTTCAAGTCTTGAGCCTCTTTCTTTTCCATCTCCATCTTCTCCAACCTCCTCATGAGCGAGTCGATCTTGCCTTCAAGTATGTTCTCCTTCTCCACTTGCAAAACTCATTTGACGTTCCCCGTGGGTTGAACCGGATGTAGGCGCCCGGACGACTCCCACGTGTCATTATCAGCGACCTTCTTGAATAGAGTGAAAGCTTCCGTCGGTGTAAGTTCGATGATGGATCCTCCCGCCGATGCATCGATGATCGTCCTTGACGCCATGGTGAGTCCTTGATAGAACTTTTGCACGAGGTCTTCCTTCGGGAACTTGTGATGTGGAACTGCCCGGGTGTACTCGTTGAAGCGCTCGAATGCCTCCGAGATAGTTTCCGTAGGATATTGAACAAAGGTGGAAATCTTATTACGCAAGCTTTGAGTTTTACACGGTGAGTAGTATTCCTTCATGAAAGCCTTCATCAACGTGTTCCAATTTTACATCGTCTCCGCCGGTTGAGAGTGGAACCACTGCAAAGCCTTTCTGAGAAGTGAAAACGGAAAAAGCCTTGCCCTCATTTGATCTTGAGTCACCCCATCCATGTTGAAAGTCTGACACAGTTGAATGAATGCTTGGAGGTGAAGGTTCGGATCCTCTTTACCGGTGAAGGGTGAATGTTGCACCATGCGGATTGTTGAGGTCTTGATCTCGAACGGTCTTCCGATCTCCTCGAGGTTCAAGATTGGTAGGTCGATGATGTCTGGGGTGCATAGCTCCCTAATCTTGCGTTCTTGCGGTGGTTGATCACCCATCGGTGGAAGTCGATTCTCCCGAGGACTTTGAGGTGGTGAATTCTTCGGAGATTCCTGCAATCCTTTGTCTTCCGACTCCGAATCTACAAAATCCAGCTTTTTAGCTTGATGTGCTTCACGTCTCCTTAGCCTGTAAAGTTTTTCTGGATCATTCACAAAATTATTGGGTTTGTTGGAGAGGTAGCCGTCCATCTCCTGTTAGGGTTAGCAATAAACAAAGTATGCAAAAACTAGAAAGTAAAAACAAATCTATAAAAACTAGGGTTAGACAATCTAGATTAGATGTATTTTGAGGATGATCAAAGTTTAGTAGATGCAAAAATAAAACCAAAAGAGAAAACTAAAAATTGCAAAAAGGCAATAAAAAATCAAATCTTGATCACTTGTTCCCCGGCAACGGCGCCAGAAAAAGGGGCTTGTTGACAGTTAATAATTGTATCAAAGTTCGTTTGTGACTTGCAAGCGTACAAGTTTCCCGTCGTAGTCAAGGGACCCTTCTTCCCTCGAGTGGTGAACCCAAGGTATCGAATCCGTGGAACAAATGTGTGATGCAAAACTTAATCTAATAAAGCCAAGTAACTTCAATCTTCGATAAAAGAAACCCTAATGCATCTAAGTAAAAGACACGAAACGAATCTAATCTACTAAAGACCGGAGAAAACAAAGTAAGATTGGGTAGATAAACCGATCTAGAGGGATCGGGGTAAGCCTTTTGTTGAAGTTCCAAGCAATAGAAGAAGTAGCAAATCGAATCTTAATAGAAGCCTCTTTAAATCGTGGTTTCCCGTCCAAATCCGAAAACATCCGCCTTTCGGAACCCCCGTTCTGTCACAACGTATCCCTATTAATGCGGGGAGCTTAGGTCGAGTCAAAAGACAAGTCGAGATTCTTTCGGAAGATCTGGCGTGTACCTCTAGCCACCGCGGCTACAAGAACACCCTATGTAATCTATCTCGAGAATAGAATTGGAATAAGCAAAGCCGATCGAAAAACGAAATCTTCGAGGAAACACTTGATCGCTAGGAAAAGATTCAACTTGATAATTCAACTATAACAATGATACATACACAAGATCACCACCGGGATCCTTCCTTGATCTTGCTTCTAGCTCCGGGAACTCCGACGTGGTCTTCCGTGCAAGGTTCCCACGTCGGCTATGGGAACCCTAGTCAACTAGCTCGACCCTCTCCTCTCCGAGATGGTGTCCCTCTCTTCTCTGCTCCTCGGCGGCCGATGACGAATTCTTCTCTGCGTGGCTCTCGGTCAGGGGGCTATAAATAGCCCGATTGGCGGCTAGGGCAAAGGAGGGGGCAAATGGGCCTTGGATGGGCTTGGGCCGACCGGACTGGGCCGGCCGGCCTGGGCCCATCCAGGCCCAGCTCGAGGGCTCCTTTGCTCTACGTCGATTCCCTTGCTTCCTGGTTGTTTCCCCTTCTTCATGTAGGTCCATGTCGTCAGTTTCTCTCCGAATTGGACTCAACTCCTTGTCTTGCAAGATTCAGCACTTTTCTGGTCAGGTCCTCGGAGTCTGTCGTCTTCTCGGATCAAGTCCCTGGCTTCTTGGAGTTAAGTTTGCTTCATTGCATGATTTGTACGGGGCTTCAAGGTCTTGTCATGAGGTGCTTGATGAACTTATCCCGAAAGTCTTGCATTCAACACTAAAACCCTGCATAAACATTAAACTCCAAAACCGACATGCAGACGTGAACTTGTTATACCACGGGGGTTAGTACCAATGGATAAGGTATAAAACTCATGCCAACACCGAAGGTAAACTCATGGCTAGGTTGACGGATTTTCACCGTCAACAAAGCTCCTCTGGAAACACGTCCGGAAACTCACAAACCACTGGAATTTCTTCAATTTCTTTTCCACTCAGGTTGCACATCATCGTAGCAGCCTTCGGACTCTGTGGTTCGATCCGCACTTTGGTCCCACTGGGTGTTCAAGCTGTCTAACCCTGGAGTTGCAAGAGACTATCCCGTTGTGTTTTGCCAACCAATCCATCCCTAGGATCACGTCTATCCCGGTAGACTCCAAGACTGTCAAGTCTGCCGTGAACAGTTGCCCCTCAAACACCATCCTCACTCCCCTGCACTCTAACGTACTCCTCTTCTCTCCTAGCGGAGAGCTAGTCAAGATAGGCCTTGGTCGAGGCTTAGTTGGTAAAGGCCTTTCTTTTACAAACTTGGTAGAAATATACGAAAACTGAGCTCCAGTATCGAACAAAACAGTTGCCAAAACTGAGTCAACAAGGAACTCACCAAGTGTGACATCGGGTGCGGCTGCTGCATCCTCGGCGGTGAGGTGGTTCAGACGACCTCGAGTAGCTGGTGGCTGAGCGGTCCTCTGCTATGTATGTGGTGGCTGTCCTCCTGGTGCTGGTGGCTTGGCTGGGGTCTGGAACTGAGAGCTGCGGTTCTGACTCCCTGGTGGTGCCTGCTGTGGACACTCGAACGACTTGTGCCCAACCTGACGGCAGTTGAAGCAAGTCACCTTGGCTCTGTCTGCTGACTGCGGTGGTGGTCTCGGTCTCCAGTTGCTCTGTCCTCCAATCCCGCCTGGGTTGGCTCTACTCTGCGACTGAGACTGAGTGACGTGGTGCCTCTGCTGTGACTGGTGGCCCTGAGCGTAACCTGTCCTCTGCCTCTGAGGTAGACCTGAGCGTCCTGCCTGGTCTGTGCGCTTGGACTTGCTTCCACGAACCTCCATGTACTCGAGCCTCGACCTCTCAACGATCAGTGCCTTATCGATAATGGAGCGAAGTGTCGGGCAGTCGTGTGCGGACAAGTAGTGTGCCATCCCCTTGTGCAGCCCCTTCCTGAACCAGTAGACTTTCTTCTTCTTTGTGTCGGTGTCGTCTGGCACGTACCTCATCAGCTCTTGGTAGCGGTTGGCGTACTCCTGCACTGACATACTTCCCATCTTGAGGTGCCTGAACTCGTCGGCCTTCCCCGTCCATCACTGCCTCTGGAATGTGGTGGCTCCTGAAGGCCTCCACAAACTCGTCCCACCCGATGTGCAACGGGTCCGGGTGCGAATCACAGTAGCTGTCCCACCACGCACTAGCTGTGCCGATCAGCTGGTGCGCTGCCACGGTCACACACTCCTCCTCTGTGACCTTAGTCAACTCCAGCTTCTTCTCAATCTCCCATAGCCAGTTGTCCGCGTCCATCGGATCTGCTGAGTGGTCGAAAGTAGGCGGTCGCAGCTTGTTGAAGTTCTCAACCTTCTTCTGGAAACCCTCTGGCGCGTTGCGGTGCTGACCCCTGTGGTTGTTGTTGTTGTTCTGAGCTAGCAACTGGGTGATCGTCTGCATCAGCTGGGTCTGTACTGCCATCACGTCGGCCAAGTTCGACGGAGTTGGCGGTGGTGGCACCTCATGTCCCTGAGCCTGGCCTGCTCCTCCCTCGGGCTGGGGTACCTGCTCGTGCTCGAGCTCCTGCTCCTGAGCTCCCTCGTCGTCGTGCATGGGTCCTCGACCGCCAACTCGGCCTCCTCGGCCTCCGCGGCCTGCCAGGCCTCCGCGGATCCCTCCTCGTGGCGCGTGACCTCCACGTCGTCCGCGGCCTCTCGCTCCTGCTAGGTTAAGGGCATCCTCCCCCCCCGTTGTCCCCAGCGACCTCCTCGAAACGGGCCAGGAGTCGCCCGGACCTCCTTGCCCCCAACATCTGTTCCATTTGCAAGAGTCAGTAGTGGTAGGGAGAATATTATTAAGGTTATTAACTATAAAGGAGTAATCCTGCTAACAATCAAAGAATTCATTCAGACATAAAGAAGCATGAAATCCGAGAAAATCCATGAAGATCCATGTCACTCAATCAATGCCACCATACAGAAGGGGTGCACCTCGAGGTTTACTCCAACGACCTTCGAGGGTACACAACAACACATCACGCTAACGCATGGTACATCATGGGGTAGCTACTACAGGCATGACAACATGAGCGGTAGCATTACATCTAACTCATTACAACGACTCAGAATCTACTGCTAGATCTCTACTCCCATCACGGGGTACTCTGAGGTGCCTCTGGGCTGGAGTCTGGTGGAACTGAGTAGAACGGTGGTGAGTAAGCCCCTGTGTAACCCGGCATCCTGATCGTCGGTCCTCCGTAGTAGTCTCGGGTATCCTGGAGAGCACGGTCCATCTCTGCTGTGTCCTGGGAGCCTCTCGGGTACGGGCGGAGACGTGGTAGGAGTGTCGGGGGTAGCTCAAAGGTCTCTGTCCTCAGTCGTGGTCTCTTCTTGGGCGGTAGCTGCGCGGAGAGCTCCTCCAACTCTCTCAGCCTCTGCTGGTCGGAACGCTTCCAGGCCGTGCGGGTCCTGGCAGCTCGGTCTCTCTCCTCGTAGACCAGTCCACCGAGGTAACACAAGTGGTGGTAGTTGTGTCGACTCGCCTCCTGTAGATCCCACATCCTTACTTGATAGTCAGATGCTGCAGCTCCAACCGACTCCAACTGGTCCCTCGCCTCTGCAAGCCTCACTCTGTCCTCACGTGTGGCCTCCACTGTAGCCCGGTGCAACTCCTGCGCTATCCTCAGTCGTGCCTCCAGTGTGGCGATCCTCCTGGCGTCCCTCTCGGTGCTGGCTCTGGCTGCCGCTAGCCCGAGCTGTACCAGCTCACCGTTCCTCTGGTGAGACTCCTCTAGCCGGTCGGCTAAGTCCACCCTCTCCATCTCCAGGTCCTGAGCCAACTGCAGACACTCATCCCACTTCCACCTCAGGTAAGCGATCTCGCTGTCCGCCCAGAAGAGCGCCTGGTCCTGGGCCAGGATGCACCGTCTGGCTCCGTGCATCTTCTTGTCCTCCTCCTCTGAAGTCACCTCCAGGTACTGCGCTCGGTCGCTCGTGTCCCAGCGACTCGGGTCGTAGACCCCCGTCGGAAGCACACTGAACGGGGTGTCCTTAAGCTTCTCCCCAAGCTGGACACAGACCTCCTTGAGAGCTCGACGTGCGCAAGTCTGGTGTGCCTCCATGGTGGAACTCTCAAAGAAGTGCACCTTAACTTCCTTGAACTTTGGCACTCGTGGGTCGACCGGTACCGTGATGGTCAGGAACGTGGCAGACTGGTCCTGGGGCCCCATGGTCCTCCCCTTTTAGCTGACCCGGTCGGTCCCCACTCCTGTTGTTTCCAGGCACTCCCTCAGCAAGAGGCAGAAGCCTCTGGCCCACCTGCCGTCCGACTCCAGAGGGATCCACGCTTCCTCCGCCATCTGCACAACGTTGTTAGAGCGTAGTTAGTAAGGTAGTTAGTGAAAATTAATCAAGATAATGCATATATATAAGTATAAATATATATACACGGAAGCCAAGGGGGTTTATATAAAGTTTCAAGGTTCAAAAACGGCTTCCTAAGCTATCGACCATTCCTGGGGCTCGTCCTACAGTCAAGCATGGCACTGGTACCAACTGAAACGACCCGGATTTCCGCGAACGGAAACCCGACTCTTAGCACCTCGGTGGTAGTCCCAGGAGGGCTACCACGTGCAATCCCAGTCTCAGCGATGCCATAATCCATACAGAAAGATAAAAACAGAAAAGTAGAGTACAACATTTATTTTATTACACTAATCAGAGTACATCTCTTCGGCACATGCCGGGTACAAGTCCATCGGGACTGAATCAAACATAAATAAAACGTCTAGCAGCGATGTGGACCAGGAGCGTCCCAGTGGTCGGTGGATGACCGCTCCTTAGTGATGAGTGATTGACAACGGGTGTTGGACTGACTCTTGGCTTAGTGCGCAGGTGTAGGCTGCGGCCTAGTTCGTGTTGTTGCGAGGGTGAAGAACGGGCGCGAAAGGTCTTCGGCCTTGAGGGGCCTCCGGGAGATGGAGAGACAAGTAGGCTCGGTTCGAGGGACCGGTGGACGAGCGGGGCCGGGTGCGGGTCACATGGTGGCGACACAAGCAAGACGAAGTCATGGACAAGTGAGCCGGTGCACGGTGGCGGTCAAGTCAAGTGGTTTGGCGGGAGGCCGGGCCGGGGCACGCGGGGTTTGGTGGTTTGCCCACAAAACCATCGGCGGACGGTTTCTTGGTTTGGGCCTCAAAACCAAGTCCGAGGGCCCAACACGACGGAGACGGGATCCGGGCGTGTCGGGAAGCTTCGAAGCGGAGGACACGCGGCGGGATCGCATGGCTTGCGTCGGGAGGACGCGGGGTGCGGCAAAGGCGTGGCCGTCCGATGGCAAGACCCACATACATTACCAAAATGCCCCTACGTGGGTTGTATCGCCAGTAATGTAGTTAGGGGTAGTCGAGTCATTTACCACTCCGGCGGGACCTGATATATAAGCCTAGAGTGTGTGTTGATGGCTCTCTCTCTCCGTGACTTAGGGTTTCATTTCCCCCCTTCCCTTTCTCATTTTCGTATCCATTTTTCTTCCATTTTTCTCTAGGCTAGCATGAGAGCTTCATGAGAGATTTGTTGAGAGGGATGGATGCTAGGGCGGCATGCTAGACCTTGTGAATCTTTCCTGGTTTGTATAGAAGATTCGGGGTTGTTTTTCGTGCCTTTTTGTGCTTATTTTCGTGCCTTTGTTCTCGGTGTGATTCCGCGGATTTGAGTGAGTTTCTTCCGGATTTCTTTGAGGGAAACATGGATAGATGCCTTGTGCATCTTTGTGCTTGATCTTGTGCCCTCAAACGCCGGGAAATCACTTCGATTCGTGAGTTTTCGTTCGGTGCTCTAGTTTTTGGAGGTGCTCAAAGGATTCGCGATTCCGGTGATTTAGGGAGTTAGGAGGCAAGATTTTTGTGCTATAGCATCCTTGTGTGACGCTTTTCAAGTCCCCAAACCCTTGTCTCTACGGCTTCAACCGTTTGGGGAAATCCGATGATGATTTGGGGGAGTTGACTTTCGGGGTCGGGCTATTTTACGTTCGTCCGCACCGGCGGACGGTCCGCGAGGACCGGGCGGACGGTCCGCGCGGCTCCGGTTCATCCCGTGTTCTTCGTGTTCTTGCTCGTCCTTTGTTTCGATCCGTTGTGATTTTGATTTTTGGTTGGACGAAGTTTCGGACGGTCCGCGGTGTCGGGCGGACGGTCCGCGGGTGCTAGGCGGACGGTCCGCGTGCTCCCCGCGGACGGTCCGTGGCACGGGGGTGTCTTTGGGTCGTTCGTGTGGGTTAGCGGACGGTCGCGGCTAAGGCGGACGGTCCGCGGCCGGGTGCGGACGGTCCGCGATACCGGCCGGACGGTCCGCGCGACTCTTGCGGACGGTCCCGCCCCTCTGCGCGGACGGTCCGCCGAGCCTTGTGTGCTTTGCTTCTTGGTTCGATTCCTTCCTCCCTTTCTAGTGCTTCCGCGTGTGCTTTGAGGAATCGTTCCTAAGGCTAGAGGTTGATCCATAACCTCGTGGTCTTGGCGATTGGTGCGTGATTCGATCCATCGCTTGTGTGTGACCGGGATTTGAGTAGGACATAGGCCGGGTTCTTTGGGAAGAATTTTTACGGCTCCTATTCACTCCCCCCCCCTCTCTAGTCGCCATCGATCCTTCAATTGGTATCGAGCTTGGTGCGGATTCTTTGCGACTTTGACAAGTCCCGAATCCTAAGATGGCGTATGTTGAGCGGGGCGGTCCGCCGCACTTCGATGGCAAGGGTTACCATAAGTGGGCGGCTCGTATGATGATTTTTCTTCGAGGAAAGCTGTTGGATTTTATTGTGCTTGACAAGACCTATGCTATTCGGTCAACATCCATACTCTTATGGTGGCCGATGCCGATGCCAAGGCCAAGTATGAGGCTAATGCAAAAGCGCGTTGATCACTTGTGCCGGAGCTTGTGTGATCCGAGTTTGAGCGTGTTCGCCATTTGAATCTTGCTTGGCAAATTTGGGATAAGTTGTTGGTTGCTCACGGTGGTGATAACCATGTGAAGGCTCGCCTCTTTGTCTCTTACCGGATGCAATATGAGAATTTCACTCCACTTCCCGGTGAGGACATTGATGCGATGTTTCAGAGGTTCACCGCCATCGTGAACAACATGAAGGCAAATGTTGAGGATTTTCCGTATTCCGATCATGATCAGGCTTTGAAGCTCTTGCATGTCTTGGATCCAAATGTTTGGGGTGCTAAGGTTGAGGCCATCAAGGAGTCTGGGAATTATTTGACTATTGAGTTGGATGACCTCTTTTCTAAGCTCAAGTCGGTGAGGTTGACGGGAAGTTGCTATCCAAGCATGAGGGCTCGGCCCGACCATAGTCTTGCTCTTGTGGGAGGATCAAAGGGCAAATCTAACCCTTCTGTCGACAGTTTTCTTTGTCCTCTCTTATGTCCATTCCGGATGAGGAGTTTGATGTGGCTGGGCGAGGAGGAGGCTGGCCTTGCTCTCAAGAAGATTTGAACGACTACACGAGAGTCGGAGGAACGCAAGGCGGAGCTCGGGGACGTGCTACAAGTGTGGCAAGCGTGGCCACTTCATTGCCGAGTGCCGGAAGCGGAGGAGAACAAGTACAAGGTGAACGAGTACAAGGCGCACCCGAGGCGTGAAGACAAGTACTCCTCCAAGGGCAAGCACTTCAACAAGTCCAAGAGCAAGGACAAGGACAAGCGGCGGCCGAGCAAGAGCGCCTACAAGAAGAACAAGGCAAGAGCGATGGTGGCGGGTGCGAGCGACGTCGACTCAAGCTCAAGCGAGGAGCGATCAAGCTCAAGCGGCGAAGATGAAGACGCGGGAGGTGCGGTGGCAAGAAGAGTGCAAGCGGAACCTCGGCGGGTGGAAGCCGTGTGGCGCTCGAGGGCTTTTGTGGCATGGCCCATAGCTCGAGCAGCAAGAAGAGTGTGAAGGAGGACAGCGACTCCGACTCGGAGGATGAGGTAAATCGTGACCCCGACTCCTTGCTTGCTGAGATTGCTAGGTTGAATGGTTTGCTTGATAACCGTGATAGTGTGTTGAGAGATGCCAAAAAGATGAGGAAAGATCTTAGGGCTCAGCTTGAGAATGCTAGTGAGAAAGTAGGAGATTTAGAGTCAAAATTGCTTGAATTGAAACTTGAGAATGACTCTTTGAAACTTGCTCCTACTTCTCTGATGATGTTGAATGTGTTGAATGTGATGCTTGGTTGAATGAGATCAAGCTGCTTAATGAGAAGAATGCTTCTATTTTGGCTCAACTAGATGCTCTTAGGGTGAACATGATGAGCTTAAGGCTAGACCCACTTTGCTTGGTGCTTGCAAATCATGTCCTACTATGCATGCTAAGCTTGTCGATGCTCGTTCTACCATTAGTTCTTTGGAAGCATCTTTGAAATCTCTGTTGCAAATGCATGTTCTAGTTGTGATGAAGTCACTTTGCGTAATCTTGAACTTACTTCCCGTTTGGATGTCATTTATGAGGAAAATGATTATTTGAGGAAGGTGTTGGGTTGGTTGTACGGGCGGGAACCTCAATTGAAAATCATGATTGAGGAGTTCAAGGGAGAGTGATGGTCGTGGTTTGGGGTTTGAGAAGTTGGGTGAGAAAGTGGGAGAGAACGAGTGGGGAGAGTGTGTACGAGAAGTGTGTGGAGTCTAACCCGGGTTTGAGGTGATCGGAGAGATCCAAGTCCCACTCCCAAAAGCACCCAAGAACTCTTTCACACCAAAACCCAACCACCTTTGCAACAAGCTTGACACAACCCAAGATCCACCCAAATTCCCACCTAAGACAAATGATTTCCGAAACCGAGTGAAGTTTGTGGGTGAGAAGGGTGAGAAGCCTAGAGAGAAGCCGAGCCAAAACCAAAACCCATCCCCTTCGGGTGTGAGTATTGTGGCAAGGAGAGGCATCTTGCGAGTTTTGCTACAAGAGGAAGAGGGATGAGAGGCTTGCTAGGGAGCAAGCAAGCCGGGACAGTATCGCCAGCCTCGCGGTATTCCTGAGCCTAGAGTGCCACTTCCACGGGGTGTGGGAAGTGTGAAGAGTGTTGGCAAGTTCCCACAGAGAGGTGGTGGTGGTGAGAGGTTTGTCAGGAGAGATGATGGTGTGCGTGCTGGTGAGAGGTTTGGTCGGGCTCGTGGTGGTTTTGCTGGACGTCCTCCTACTCGACCTCAGTACGGGTTTAGGGGAGATGATCGCAGCTTTGGGTCCAGAGGAACTACGGACCACGTTTTCCCCCTCGTGGTGCTCGTACTCCTCCCATGGGACATGGGAAGTTTGGTGGCAAGGGAGTGATGTTGGCTAACCCCTCTTTTGAGCAGATGGCTCGACAACTTTGGTTTAACTTTCTCTGTGCTAACCCCGGTGTCGAGTCGCTAGCTCATTCTCGTTCTTGTTTCATTTGCGGGCGGGGAGGTTTGGAGAACATTTGGTTGATTGACTCCGGGTGTTCTCGACACATGGCCGGAGATAAGAAGTGGTTCTCCGGCCCTCACCCCGGTGAAGGAAAAGATGTACATTACATTTGGGGACAATGGATGAGGTAGGGTGCTTTCGAGAGGGTGTTGTGCATGTGAGTGACAAGGTAACGTTGAAGAGAGTGGCTCTTGTGAAGTCTTTGGGTTTTAATTTGCTTTCGGTTTCTCGGTTGCTTGATGAGGGTTTTGAGGTGCGTTTCAAGTACGGCGAGTCTCGTTTGCTTGATTCTCGAGGTGATCTTGTACGTATGATCATCCCCGAGGGTCGGATTTTCGGGGCTGATTTCTCTCGTTCTTTGGGTCTGCTTTCATTTGTTTGATGGTGGTCCTTCTTCGATTTGTGGAAATGGCATAGGCGGTTGGGACACTTGAGCTTTGATTTGGTTTCCGCTTGAGTGGTCTTGACCTTGTCGAGGATTGCCGAAGTTGAAGTTTGAGAAGGAGTTGGTTTGTGCTCCTTGTAGGCATGGTAAGATGGTAGCCACTCCTCATCCACCCCCGACCGATCTCATGGCCAGAGCGTCCGACGGAGGCTGTTGCATATGGACCTTGTTGGGCCGGCTCGAGTTCGCTCGGTGGGTGGGAAGTGGTATGTCCTTGTTGTGGTGGACGATTACTCTCGCTATGCACGGGTGTTCTTCTTGGAGGATAAGAGTGAGACTTTTGGTTTTGTTCGAGATCCGATCGTGAGGTTGAAAAACGAGAGGCATGGAAATGCTATTCGAGCTATCCGCGGTGATAATGGCTGCGAGTTCAAGAACTCTCGTTTTGATGCCTTTTGTCGTGATCTAGGTCTTGAACATCGGTATTCGACCCCTTATGTGCCCCCTCAAAATGGAGTCGTGGAAAGGAAAAATCGGACTCTTTGTGAGATGGTTAGGACGATGCTCGATGAGCACGGGACTCCTAGGAGGTTTTGGGCCGAGGCGGTCAATACGGCTTGTCATGTTTCCAATCGGATTTTATTGAGAGCTTTCAAGAAGAAGACTGTTATGAGCTTATGCATGGTCGGGCACCCAAAGTGAGTCATTTCCGAGTTTTTGGCTGCAAGTGCTTTATTTTGAAAAAGGGAAAACTCGACAAGTTTGAGGCTAGGTCTAGTGATGGTATTTTCTTTGGATATGCTAACCACTCTAGAGCCTATAGGGTGCTTAACCTTGAGACTAACAAAATCATGGAGACTTGCGAGGTGACCTTCGACGAGACAATGCCATGTACCTCTCTTGGCTTTGAATGTGCGGGTGATGAAGAAATGGCCGAGGACCTTTTTGAAGAGGAGAAAGATGAAGGTTGGAGATGATGATGGGGAGAACCATGCGCTGAAGCCGAGCATGTACCCACTACTTCCCCTACGACTACTTTGGAGCATGGACGCGTCTACTTCATGGACAACGACGGTGCAACAAGAGGACCGGGCGAGAGAAGGCGAAGTTGAGGGGGGAGGTAGTCTCGAGGCGTGAGGCTCCCGGCGGATTCAAGAAGTGCACCCCATGTCGAAGATCATTGGAGACATCAATGAACGCACTACACGGTCGAGGTCCGGGAATTCCTCTCATTTTGCTCATCTTGCTTTTGTTGCTACTTTTGAGCCCAAGGACATTGGACATGCTTTATCTGATGCAAACTGGGTCAATTCTATGCATGAGGAGTTGGAAAACTTTGAGAGGAACGAGGTGTGGGAGTTAGTTGAACCACCTCCAAATTGCCATCCCATAGGAACCAAGTGGGTTTGGAAGAACAAAGAGGGAGAGAATGGGATGGTTGTGAGGAACAAGTCCGGACTTGTTGCTCGGGGGTTTAGTCGAAGGAGGGGATCGACTATGAGGAGACCTTTGCTCCCGTGGCCCGTCTTGAGGCAATTCGGATCCTTCTAGCCTTTGCTGTGGCTAAAGGGTTCAAGTTGTTTCAGATGGACGTGAAGAGTGCTTTTCTAAATGGGGTCATAGAGGAGGAGGTGTATGTGAAGCAGCCACATGGGTTTGAGAGCGAGTTGTACCCACACAGGGTATACAGGTTGAAAAGGGCTCTGTATGGGTTGAAACGGGCGCCCGTGCTTGGTATGGGAGATTGAGAGGTTTTCTTTTGAGCAAAGGGTTTGTGATGGGTACGGTGGATAGAACCTTGTTTCTCCTCAAGCATAGGAATGACTTGCCGATTGTTCGGATATACGTGGATGATATTGTCTTTGGTGGCTCGTCACATAACCTTGTTGCCAAGTTTGCAGATGAGATGAGCAGGGAGTTCGAGATGAGCATGATGGGCGAGTTGCAGTATTTTCTCGAGCTGCAGATCAAGCAAGTGAAGGATGGTACATTTGTGCACCAGACCAAGTACACAAAAGACATGCTGAGGAAGTTCCAGATGCAAGATGTGAAGCCGATGTCGACTCCCATGGGGAGTACGGCCACTTTGGATGCGGATGAGGATGGAGAACCGGTGGACCGGCGGGGAGTACGGGAGCATGATCGGCTCCCTCCTCTACTTGGCGGCGACGAGGCCGGACATACGGTTCGGCGTGTGTCCGTGCGCTCGTTTTCGAGCTTCGCCGAGGACATCACATCGACGGGCCGTCAAGAGGATTTTCGGTACCTACGATCCGCCTTTGGTCTTGGCCTTTGGTATTCTTCCTCCTCGACTCTGTCTCTTCATGGTTTCTCCGATGCAGATTTTCTTGGTTGTCGAGTCGAGAGGAAGTCTACTTCGGCACTTGTCGGTTTCTTGGTTCTTCGTTGGTCTCATGGTCTTCCCGCAAGCGGTCTAGTGTAGCTCGGTCTACCACGGAGGCGGAGTATGTTCTTGCCGCGAGTTGTTGTTCCCAATTTGTTGTGGATCTCATACACTTTGAGAGACTTTGGTGAGGAGTGCACCCGGATCCCACTTCTTTGTGATAGCACTAGTGCCATAAGCGTAGCCAAAAACCCGAGTGCTTCACTCCGGAACCAAACATATAGAAGTGAGGTATCATTTCCCGAGGGACAATGTGGAGAAAGGAACCATTGTTTTGAGCCATGTCCCTACCCAAGATCAGCTAGCCGACATCTTTACAAAGCCTCTCGACCAAGCTACATTTGTGCGCTTGCGGGGGGAACTTGGGGTTTGTTGCCCTTTCTAGTTGATTCTTGTGGGTTTCCTTTTGTACCATTTGTATCATATCATGTTTTTACTTTGATGTATATACATGCTTTGCTTGATGTACAAACCATGGTAGGATAGCCATCTTGTCATATATCATGTTGCATTTGTGTCATATTGCATTTTAGGATGATGAGCTTCTTTCATATGCCATATTTGAGTCTCTTTGGCTATTTGTGAGATATTGGTTATATGTGTGGAGAAATGGTGATGTGAGGCTATGCTCTTGGAATATTTGAGATATATGTGTGGTGAGATAGCTCTTTTTGAAATAAATGCTTAACTTGACTAATTTTTGATGAAATTCGCTCCATTCGTGTGTAGTTGTGTATCCATGTCACAGTTTGGTCTAAATATGCTTTTCATGCTTAGATTGTGCTTGGATGCCTTGTTCTTACATTTGGGCCAAAGGCCGTATATCATTGTGAATGTTTAGCCTATGTTGCATTCATGGGGGAGCATAAGCTTCTTTCTGCCGCAAAGGCACTTCATGTACCATGAAATGAATCAATCTTGAAAAGAAGTGCATAATGCTTGAAAAATGCTCCATCCATCATGTCTATGCTTAAAATGTCTTATCTTTCACATATGGGTGCAAAACATGTTGCATGATGTTCACCAGTGGAGAAGTCTCCCCGAAGTGGACACATGGCTCATGAGCTTTGACATGACATGCTTTGCTTTATGGGTGTTTGCCATGATCTTTTGCTGAGAATTTGATATCCTTGTATGATCTTTGAATGGTATGAATGTTTGTGGCTCAAGTGTGACATGGATAGGCTTTTACATGTGAAGCGAGCCTTCTTTTGGAAAAATTGCTTAAATCTGAAATTTTGCTTTGTCACATGCTTGTATTTTCATATATTACTTGTGGCAATGCTTTGACTATACTATGATTCATGTGTGTGATCTTTGTCTCATTTTTAGCCTTTGACACTAGATTTGGCCTATTTGAGAAGCTCATGTAGATGTTTATATGCTTTGCTTTGCATTTCTGCATTTTTCACCTTGATTCATACATTGTCAACAAGGGGGAGAAAAGGTGAGCTTAATGAAAATTCGGAAAAAGGTGAGCTGAAATTTGGAAGTGTGCATCCACATGTTCGGGGGGAGGCATTTGTTCGGGGGAGCCTTCTTCTTGTTTTCGGTGTGGATTTTGTGTTTTGCTTGGCTTGTGACCTTTCTTTGCCTTTCTTCGGTTTTGGTCATGAGTTGAGCTTCTTCGTTTTTCTTTCTTCTTTCTTTATCTTTTACTGCGAATTTCATTTCGCGTTGTGTGTTGTCAATGCACTCATCAAGGGGGAGATTGTGGACCGGGAGCGTCCCGGTGGTCGGTGGATGACCGCTCCTTAGTGATGAGTGATTGACAACGGGTGTTGGACCGACTCTTGGCTTAGTGCGCGAGGGTGTGTAGGCCGCGGCCTAGTTCGTGTTGTTGCGGGTGAAGAACGGGCGCGAAAGGTCTTCGGCCTTGAGGGGCCTCCGGGAGATGGAGAGACAAGTAGGCTCGGTTCGAGGGACCGGTGGACGAGCGGGGCCGGGTGCGGGTCACATGGTGGCGACACAAGCAAGACGAAGTCATGGACAAGTGAGCGGTGCACGGTGGCGGTCAAGTCAAGTGGTTTGGCGGGAGGCCGGACCGGGCACGCGGGGTTTGGTGGTTTGCCCACAAAACCATCGGCGGACGGTTTCTTGGTTTGGGCCTCAAAACCAAGTCCGAGGGCCCAACACGACGGAGACGGGATCCGGGCGTGTCGGGAAGCTTCGAAGCGGAGGACACGCGGCGGGATCGCATGGCTTGTGTCGGGAGGACGCGGGGTGCGGCAAAGGCGTGGCCGTCCGATGGCAAGACCCACATACATTACTAAAATGCCCCTACGTGGGTTGTATCGCCAGTAGTGTAGTTAGGGGTAGTCGAGTCATTTACCACTCCGGCGGGACCTGATATATAAGCCTGGAGTGTGTGTTGATGGCTCTCTCTCTCCGTGACTTAGGGTTTCATTTCCCCCCTTCCCTTTCTCATTTTCGTAGCCATTTTTCTTCCATTTTTCTCTAGGCTAGCATGAGAGATTTGTTGAGAGGGATGGATGCTAGGGCGGCACGCTAGACCTTGTGAATCTTTCCTGGTTTGTATAGAAGATTCGGGGTTGTTTTTCGTGCCTTTTTGTGCTTATTTTCGTGCCTTTGTTCTCGGTGTGATTCCGCGGATTTGAGTGAGTTTCTTCCCGGATTTCTTTGAGGGAAACATGGATAGATGCCTTGTGCATCTTTGTGCTTGATCTTGTGCCCTCAAACGCGGGAAATCACTTCGATTCGTGAGTTTTCGTTCGGTGCTCTAGTTTTTGGAGGTGCTCAAAGGATTCGCGATTCCCGGTGATTTAGGGAGTTAGGAGGCAAGATTTTTGGGCTATAGCATCCTTGTGTGACGCTTTTCAAGTCCCCAAACCCTTGTCTCTACGGCTTCAACCGTTTGGGAAATCCGATGATGATTTGGGGGAGTTGACTTTCGGGGTCGGGCTATTTTTACGTTCCGTCCGCACCACGGCGGACGGTCCGCGAGGACCGGGCGGACGGTCCGCGCGGCTCCGGTTCATCCCGTGTTCTTCGTGTTCTTGCTCGTCCTTTGTTTCGATCCGTTGTGATTTTGATTTTTGGTTGGACGAAGTTTCGGACGGTCCGCGGTGTCGGGCGGACGGTCCGCGGGTGCTAGGCGGACGGTCGCGTGCTCCCCGCGGACGGTCCGTGGCACGGGGGTGTCTTTGGGTCGTTCGTGTAAATTAACGGACGGTCCGCGGCTAAGGCCGGACGGTCCGCGGCCGGTGCGGACGGTCCGCGATGCCGGCCGGACGGTCCGCGCGACTCTTGCGGACGGTCCGCCCCTCCTGCGCGGACGGTCCGCCAGAGCCTGTGTGCTTTGCTTCTTGGTTCGATTCCTTCCTCCCTTTCTAGTGCTTCCGCGTGTGCTTTGAGGAATCGTTCCTAAGGCTAGAGGTTGATCCATAACCTCGTGGTCTTGGCGATTGGTGCGTGATTCGATCCATCGCTTGTGTGTGACCGGGATTTGAGTAGGACATAGGCCGGGTTCTTTGGGAAGAATTTTTACCGGCTCCTATTCACTCCCCCCCTCTCTAGTCGCCATCTGATCCTTCAAGCGACTCCATGAAAGCGTGGGAAACTCCATATCCGCAGGCAGCTCGAGTGTAGGAAGAGCTCTAGTCCACCCATCCGTCATTGTCGAAGTCGTAGTCCGGCTCTGTGTCAGAGACACCAGGGTCTACCCGATAAGCGGGTAGGTCATGTCAGCTTCCCAACAAAGAGGCAAAAGCGGTGTATATTCTACTATGCATGAGTTATCCCTATTCTGGCTGTAGAAGGCTTTAGCAAAGCAGCATTGCAACGAACAAGGTAAGTAGAATTCAGCTGAGAGGTCCACACCTCGGAGAAGCTCACGCACAAGGTAAACCACACCAAAACTCCGGATCTCAACCACGATCCAGATCCCAACTCTCATCTGCGATGTGGGGCCCACCTGCTCCTATCCCCACATCTCAACGGCCGAAGCCGGGCTCACACACTCGGGGGAGAGAAGAAGAACAAGAGAAGAGTAGCTAGTCGGAAGTAGCGGTAGATAGCAGCACTGTCCATAACCAGTGGACACGGACTATAGCTATAGGTTTAAACACTCTGCAGAGGTTGTACATCTGTACCCGCCCGAATAGGGCTGGAACCGGCCGTCACCGAATCCAGGCCCTACCCTACGGCTGAAGGCCAAGTAAGTGGATAGTACCCTCCTGCGTCTCCGAGCCTAGCTCAGCCTCCGCGACAGAGCTCATACTACCCGCGAGAGGTCCCTCGAAGCTGTGGAACCCTTCCCCGGCCTCGCAGGGGCAAAGTCTTCTAAGGAGGGAAAGACCACTCCCGACACGGTCACATCGACCCGCCTACAGGAGGGACGCTATCCACTACAAGTCTCACCCCGCACCCCCGCCCATATAACAAGGCGGGCGGTTTGTACGAAAGTAGATACTGCATCTGGTGGTAAGTCGACTCGGTCCTTAAGGGGCCGAGAGCGAGCACTCCCTTCTCCAAACCATACGACACGCCCCTCGGGTAGAGGCCAGATCGCATCTTCCCTCGGTAGACGTTCACTAATAACCAAGCGGCTCGCTCCCGCCAAACACAGCAAGGAGATACACACCCAGTACGCACGCTAGAAACACATCGAGATATCCACGTCTCAGTCCAAGCCCAGAGTACCATCCATAATCAAGCAACAAAAGTATGGATAGTTGAGGTAAGGGACTAGCTAGGGGTCTGTAGCTAGTCCCGCAGGACGAAAAACAAGGAAACAGGGTATAACAAAGCATCAAGGCATGGCTATTAAACTGGTTATGCAATTCATCAGAACCATGCATTTAAAGTAAAGCACTAGCAGCTACTTAACAACATGGGTTCTACATGGTTGGGAGTGACATGACACCTTCGTTGCCGTTGAAGCAGTCGCTGTCCGGGGCAGTGTACTCGGGGTCCTCCGAGTCCTCCTGGTCGAAGCTCGGGTCTGCGGCACGAGATTCGACGCGAAAATAAGAATACATTGCACATCTAAGCAATAACTCCAAATAAGAACCAATTTTTTGAAGATCCAAAAGAACCCAACCTACCTACAAACAGCAAGGTTTCGAAATTACGGATTTATAGAAATTAGTTTTATATTTTTCTGAGCTTCCTAAAAATAGTTATGAATTTTTAAAGGTTAAAACCATTTATTAAACATTTCTGGAAATTACCCCAGAAAAAGGAAAGGAATTTCGGAAAAGGTGCCGCTGACGTCAGCATGACGTCAGCGACCCGCGGTGGTCAGGCCGGGATGGGCCAGAAGCGTCACTGGGCCGTGGGTGGCTCGGTGGACTTGGTCCAGAACGTTGGTGGGTCACGGCCCAGATGGACCAGGCATCACAGCCCATTAGTTAAAACACCAGAAGTTCGGAAAACACCCTTCAACTACCTTTTGCGCTGGGCTGACGACCTGCTAGGAATTAGCTGGGCTTAGGGCCCAGATCCGGCCGGCGGCCCACTTCTTAGGTTAAAGCGCGTTCAGGAAAAACATGCACACCAGGTGCTCGACGTTTTGCCAGGCGGCACAGCGGCCGCGCGACGCGTCGCCAGAGACCGGTCTGGGTGTCTCTCGCCCAGGACGTCACAAATAGGCGGGTTCCAAGATCACGTCGCGGCTCGGCGCTAGGGTGCGCGCGGCGGGACGAGCGCCCACGTTCGCGGTCTCGCGCTCGGTGCGCGCGCGCGTCGACCCGGTAGCCGGGCTCGAAGCCACCGCCGCCGGCGCGTCACGGCGCGGTGTCACGCCTCCCACCTCGCAAACAAACGCACGGGTCGGCGCCCGACTCAAACATCCGTGCACACGCGTGTCGGCGGCGAGCCCGGGTCAAAAGTGCCCCGTGAACTCGGCGCGCGCGGCGGCGTCCCTCGCGGCTCGGGCGGCCGGTGGCCCGGAAGATGGAGCTCGCCGGACGTGCGCGGGCCAAAGCCGTGCACCGCGCACGCGTGGCCGGCTTTGTTCGCTCGGCGCGGCCGCGTGGTAGCCGGGGGGCACGCCACGAGGTGACACGGCGGCGCGCAGCAGCCCCTGCACAGCACGCTCAGCTCGATGGCCAGCGTACACAGGTGGTCCTCGCATGGCGTCGGGGGGGCCGGGGGCATGGGTGGCCCGAGAGCTCCACACGAATGTGATGCGGCAGTACTGCGGCTCGAAGGCCAGCATCCAGGCATGGCAACGCGACGGCGCACCCCAACGCCGTCGGTGCTAAACAGAGAAGAGCTCAAGGAGGGAGGAAAGGGGAAAGCGGCTGCGGTGGTGCTCACGTCGGGGCGGCGGTGTAGTCGTAGCCGGCTCGAGGGCGGCGGTGTAGTCGAAGTAGGCGTTCCCGGCGATGTAGATGTCCCTGCTCCGGTCCGGCTCCCTCACCCGGCGCGGACGGCCTCCTCTCCTTCCAGAGAGCGGCGGTTGGAGACGACGTCCTTGGCGTGTCGACGGCGTCCCGGCGGAGTAGATGTCCCTGCTCCGGTCCGGCTCCCGGCTCCTCCCTTGCCCGGTGCGACGCGGCGACGGCGCGCCTCCTCCTTCTTCTTCCAATCCGGCGCAAGCAGGGGCGGTGGCGAGTGGAAAACCCCAAAGGGGTTGGTGGCTTGGCGTCTGTGCCACGCCTGCCTGGCGCCCTTTTGAATCGAGGCCGCAAGCAGCCCGGGGTGGATTGCCCCCAATGCCCCTGGCCGTTCGCCGGGTAGGGCAGGTGGATCCCGTAGTGGCCGCTCGTTCCGGCCTCGGATGCGAGCGGTGCAGGGCATTAAGGTCATTGACCACCCCCTCGGTTGGACCCGGCACCCGATGCGCGCGCTCCGGCCCTCGGCGTGCGGGCCGCTTGGCTGGCGCGTCCATCGCGTCAGCCGCCCTAGCGCACCGGCTGGGTTGACCGGCAGCAGGCCAAAGCGAAGAAGAAAAGGTGAAGAAGGAAAGGGGTAAGCGGTGGCTGTGGTGTGGGCCCTGCCCAGCAGCGAGAGAGGCAAGGGTGAGGTGAGGGGGTGACGCGGTTTAGCTGGGCCGGGGATGGTGCACAGGCTGGGCCAGCTGGATCGGTTAGGAAGCAGATTTCGGCCTAGTCCACTAGCTTGGTTTTTGGAAATAAGCTAAGGGTTAAAGATAGATTTAGAGTTTGAATTTGATTCCATCTCAAATTCAAACTTCACACAATTAAATTCCAAATAAACCAGAGAAAACCAACTCACATATTTTACCATAGTTTGAATATATGTTTTTATAAATGGGTCAAACAGGTGAAGAATTTAGGAGAGGGCTAGCAATTTGGCTTGAAAATTAATAGCACTCAATTTCAGTCAAAAAGTTTTAAATTTTCGCAAAATTTACACACCTAGATTCTTGGGTTGTTACAGGCGCCGCGACTCCCTAACCCTAATCCATTTCGTGCCGCCGCCGTTCGCCGTACGCCGCCTCTGCCTTCGCCTCCGGTGACTCCTCCGCGTACGTGCGTGCATCGCGAGCTCCCGCGCCCCTCCGCCAGCCTACCAGTGCTCGCCACCGGCCATAGCGCCGCTCCCTCCACGCCAATCACCCCGCGCGCAAGGCACCCCCCCCCGCTAGGGTTTCGGCTGCGCCGCGATTTCTGGCCATCCGCCACCGCGGGGCCTCGCTGGCATGCTCCTAGGGCTGCGCAAGGAGCATCCTGTCCACCACTGTCATTTCTCGGCATCCTTCACTGAGATGTGGTGAGAATTTGAACCATTCTCCCTCCTCCAAGCACTGTTGTGGCCACTTAGGGTTAATTTGAACCTGTTTGTGCACCGTTCAAGCGCTTGTAGGGCAAATTTGCATACTAGTTCTTCTTCTTTGAGCTAGTTATCAAGACCTCATGCATCTATGACTTGCTCATGGAATTATTGAACCCAAATCCAATTTGTGCTACAAATTCATGTGAAGCTCAATCAATGACTCCTTCATGTCTATCCACACACATTTGCACATCTTTTCCACCTAAGGACATCCTAGTTTTCAAATCTTCAATTCGTGGCAGAACATCCACTAGAATTTTTCAATTAGGCTCATATCTTTCATATGCTTTTCTTAAGGACCCCTTATCCGTAGTTACATATCATGTTTATTCTCGTCTCTAGCCATTCTATAAACTTCTATCGTTTTCTCTCACAGATGGCAGGCGACAAGAGGAAGGGTAAGGCGGTAGCCGAGCCTAAGAAGAAGAAGACCAGGCAGCAGAAGGAGTGGGAGCGAGTGCTAGCAGTGCCCGACACACAGGGACAACCTCAGAGGGGCATCAGGATTTTAGAGGGCACCCGAATATTCGGCAGTTGAGGAATGTGCCCGAGGACCAGTGGTTCCCGTGTGGCAGAGAGGATTGTGACTCCAGGTTCTGGACGATTCTACGGGAGAGCTTCTATGCCTCCTACACTCACAGAGGTTCTCGGCTCAGCCAGCACCGTATGCTTCAGTTCACCGCTCTCAGGGCAGCTGCAGCTGGTGTGCCGATCCTCCCGTTCTTCGACTACCAGAGGGGACTAGCGGATTTAGTGACTCGGAGGTCACGATACGTCCCCGACTGGGTTAGAGTGTTCTACGCCACCGTGTACGTCGACGCTAACCGGGTCGCTATCAGGATCTTGTTCATGGGTCAGCAGCAGAGACTCACTCAAGGGGGGATTGCAAAGCTGTTTCAGGTGGATCTACACGATGATTCTATTCACTACCTGGCCTACCCCGACGTCGAGCCTCCTCGTCGTGCACACTCACCTATCCTACCTACCGACGAGGAGATCAGCTTCCTGTTCCAGCAGCCGTTCCTCTCCGGCACACCCAGGACACCAAACAGACTTATTCCCTCAGGCGGTCTGTGCTTTACCAGATGGGGAATGCCGAGTCTTTGACAGGGGTGCAGTAGTGGCTTCTGATGTACGTGATGGCAAAGCTCCCTTTTGACCTCATGGATATCATGCTAGCAGAGATCGAGGACGCCATTATGGATGGCATGGGGATGACGCAACAGCAGCCCTTCGCTCACTGGATCAGTTGGCTGCTATCCCGCCTTGAGGCCTAGAGCTATGTCGGGATACTAGAGTTGTCAAAGTTTGTGTTCCCAACCTACCATCCTCCGATGCCAGGTGACAGGAGGAGAGGCCCGAGAGGCCTGAGGAGAGCCGAGGAGACACTATAGGCTCGGGCAGCAGCAGAGGCAGTTATGGATGAGGCACCCAACATGATGGTACTCACGCTGCAGCAGAGGCGCATCTTCCTCAGTACTTCGCCATAGACGACGAGTCCTCTAGTGACGACGAGGATTTTACACCTGCTCCAGAGCCAGTTTTCAGAGTCCGTCGGTCACACGACGACGAGGCAGAAGGCTCCACCTTGCCAGGCCAGAGAGAGGCTGAGTCACCGGTTCCCACGATCACAGCTGCTCAGGTGACCCAGCCAGACCAGCTCACCTCACTGATTCAAGCTATGGCTGCTCAGTCTCAGGTGACCCTCCAGGTACAGCAGTAGTTGCAGGCTCAGTTCCAGCAATACTAGGAGTCGCAGCAGGTGATCCTAGAGAGGATCCGTCAGCAGAAGGAGGCTCAGAGGCAGTAGATGCTACAGCACCAGATGTTGACTTCACAGATGTTCACCTTCATGTCTGGTTGCCTTGGTTAGCTCTTCCAGCAGTCAGGACTTCAGCTACCTCAGCCACCTGCCACTGCTGAGCTACAGACTGACCTGATAGCTCCTCTTCCTCCAGCAGGTGGGTTCGTGAACGTTCCCCTGGCGACTTTCCCACAATCACCTCTTCTTCAGACAGGGGCGTTCGCGGTACCCCAGACGATGACACCTCAGGCAGCGGTCACCACTTCTTTCGTGGCTCAGCTTCAGATGACCACTCCTACGTCGTCACAGTTGGTGTCTCCACTTACCACAGGATCCCTCGTCTCCGAGACACCAGGTCGCACCACTCTGCCCAATCCATCGGTGTCTTCACCGATTCCGACGTTCACTACACCGAGGGTAGAGGGTTTGGGACAGGAGGACCACTACCTTCGAATGATCACGAGCAGATCTCGTCAGCACTTGCCTTCGACACCGTTCCTCCTGCTTTCGCGGCTACTACAGCTCCGAGGCCACTCAGACTCCGACTTCAGGCACCGAGACGACTACAGCTCCACCAGCTCCACCTCCTCCGGCTTCGGGTCCTTCCTCTCCGACTTGGTCTCTTCTCAGCGAGGACGATGACGACGACACCGCTTCCGGCTTCTCTGTGCGACCTTCGAGAGTTGTCTCTACTTTGTTGCTGGATCTTTCCTCTCCGCCTCAGGCTTAGTCTCCTTTTTGGTGCTTGTTGCTAAAGGGGGTGATAGACAGGGGGAGTAGAGATAGGGGGAGTTAGGGGAGAGTGCAGGTTTTAGAGTTTTTTGTAGCCTCTCTCGCTTTTGTGGAGTTTCATGATGAGACATGTATTTGGATCTTGTGCTTGTCGATAGTTTACATGTCTACTCATGATTGTGTGTTTACTTAATGCATGTGTGTTTACTGCTTATTCCTTTTCATGCATTAGAAGTAGAGTTTATATGTTTTTAAATTCAATTTTTCGTATATCTCTACTCGTGTTGTCATCTATCACCAAAAAGGGGGAGATTGTAGCAATCTAGGCCCTTTCGCACCTTTGGTAAGGGAGTGTTTCAGTGATAAATGACAACCATATGCTTGTGACTAACCTTTGTTTTGAAGTGGATTTCTAATTGGGTTATTGTCACGAGTATTGAATGGAATGAGACCCCTCGATTTGATTTAATGGGCTCAATATGGTTGAAGACTACAAGGCTAAGGACTTTGTTAGTTCCAAGTGTCACAAAGGAGATGAAGGACACTTGGATTGCTAGTTTGTAGTTTCGACCATACTGTTAAGAGGGGTTCGTACACTAGTAGCTTGACCATGGACTCCAAAAACCATAAAATATGCACACTCAAGTTCCTTGGATGCTATCTAGCTCAGAGAGTTCATGGAAGCAAGGTTGAAGCAAAAGAATCGATGGAAAACTCAAAGGCGCTGAATTGGATGAGTTGAAATCAAGTTCATAGCGTCGGATGATCCGCCGCCCCATTATTAACACGCGTCAGATGAGTTCTGCAGCCAACAAATTCAAAATGGACCGTCGGACGAACCGACTGTGAGGCATCGGTTCATCCGACGCCTTAAGGTTTGGCTACAGTTCAGATCAAGGGTCAGCACTTGAGCATCGGATGATCCGACGCCTTGACCATCGGTTCATCCGACGGTTGCATTTAAATTCAACAGAGACGCGCCAAGACTTCTGCTTCAGCACCGGATGAACCGACGCTTGGATAGAAGATACCATAGGTTCATCCGACGCCTTGATGCAAATCATACAGTACCACCCCAAGTGTGGTGCCTTCAGCATCGGATGATCCGACGGGGCATCGGTGTATAGCGTCAGTGTATTGTCTGGGTTTCAAGGTTCAATGGCTATACTGGCTTTTATTAGTGACCGGATGATCCGACGCTCAGCAGGGGGGCACCATCGGTTCATCCGACGGTATAACTTTTTCAGGGGACTTTTTCCAATGGCTAGCCTTCTTTGCTAGGCCTATAAATAAGCCCCCCTGGCTCTCTAGAGCTGCCTTTGCGACTCTGAAAATCCATTGCAGCCTAGGAGAGAAAAAAGTGTGTTCTTGCCAATTGGGATTCTCTTCCTCTTGATTGAGGGCCATCTTTCTTAGTGAGCGAGAGTTTCAAGGTGCATACATGGTTAGCTAAGTGCTCAGGTCAAGTGAAGGTGTGAGGGCTTGTTACTCTTGGAGTTTGATGGCTCCTAGACGGTCTAGGTGACTTGGGGGTTCTTGGTGAGCTCTTGGAGATTGTGGGAGCCTCAAGACAAGCTTGGTGTACACGGTTTGAGACCCACCGTTCTGGAGATGGAGAACGGGTACTCTTAGTGAGCACTTGTGTCTTTGTGACTCAAGGGGGAGCAATACTCTAAGTGAGTGCTCCAATGTGGACTAGGGGGAAGCGTCGACTTCTCGATACCACGGGAAAAAATCTGTTCGCCTCTTGTCCCTCTTATTTACTTCTAGCACTTACTTTCAGCACTTTATTTTTGCTCTCAAGTTTCTTTGTCTTTGTTCTAGCTTGTTTCACTTGTGTGCTTCATATCTTGCCTAGGTTGTCATATTGCCTCCTAGTGTGATATTTGCTAAGGAAACTTGTGATAGTGTGCTATAGTAGTAGGGAAGAACCTATTCAGTATGGGCAACACTAGTTGATAAGCTAAGGTTTTCGTTCTTCAATAGAGCTTGCAAAAGAAGTCCCATATTCAACCCCCCCACTTCTATGTGACTAGATACTACAGGTTGCACCCTTCTCAAGCTTCTTCACCTTGGGATCACGGTTATCTTGAGAAGGTTGGACTTTGCTCTTCATGTCTTGAGAGATGTCCACTTGTTCCTCATTGTTCTTGCCCTTGCCCATCAAATTTGCCAACCTCTCTCGGAGCCATTTTACTTCTTGCTTGAGCTCATCACATGTTTCTACAACAACATTCTCATTGCAAGATGGTGAGCAAGATTCATCAATTAAATCAATGCAAGAAGTTGAAGCATCTACCTTGGAGATAGGAATAACACAAGGGATAGATGATTCATCAAGCTCAAAGGAATTACTTGTTTTAGTCTCATTGCTCTCAATCTTATACTTTAGCTCATCACACTCCTTGCTAAGCAATTTGAATTTGCACAACAAATGTTCATAATTTGTAGCAAGGGTTGCTCTAAGATCATTAAGAGCATTGAGTTCTTTAATTTCATTAGCTTGTTTCTTAAGCATTCCTTTTTGCTCATGGACTAGCTCACCAAGATCATCGAGAGAGGTGGTGTCGGATTCGTCATCACTTACATTGCTCTCCATACCTTTGGCCATAAGGCACATGTGTAGTGATGATGAAGGACCTTACATGAAGCGGGTGGTGAAGTTCTTTCTTGATTCATCACTTGAGCTAGAAGAACTTGATTCTCCACCACTTGTCCACTCACGGACGGCGATAGTTGCTTCTTGCCTTGTTCTCCTCTCCTTGACCACCTTCTTCTTGGGCTTGTGCACGATCTTGGTGAACTTGATGTGTTGATGATGACGCTTTCTCTCAAGTGGACGTTGTCGTAGTACATGTTGACTTTCTTCAAATACTTGAAGATCTTCTTCACATACTCGGCCACCATGGATTCAACCTCTTCATCACTTGAGGAATCTTCATCGTCACCATCATCACCATCATCCTCGCTTGAGCTTCCATGAGTAGCCATCCTACTCAACACCTTCTCTTGTTAGCTTGAGAGGGCATGGCTTGTAGTTGGAAAAGATGGTTCTTGGGGCTTTTCTTGGGGCGCTTTCTTGGACTTGGGCATGATTTGAAGCTCATGTGCCATGATCTTGCTCAAGATATGAGATGGCTTCAATTCTTTGAGCTTCTTCTCATAGATGATAGCTTTCACCAAGTCATAATCGGGCTTCCGGAGACTTTGAAGGATCTTGCGGTTGATATTCACGTCCGTGATGTCCTTCACACCTAAAGCATTAATCTCATTGACAAGCACATTTAGGCGTGAGTACATAGATTCAGCATTTTCATTAGCAAGTTGCTTAAAGCTATTGAATTCCTCAAGGAGACAACCATAGCGTTCATTAGCAACTTCTTTTGAACCCTCATTTTGCTCCTTGATGGTTTTCCATAGCTCAAGAGCATTTTCACAATTAAAAACTCTATTGAAATCGCCTACATCTAGTGAGGAGAAAATGATACTCTTAGCAATCACATCAATTTGCTTTTCCTTCTTAGTACCATTTTTCATGCCCTCATCAGTGACTCTCCAAATATCAAGGTCCTTTGCTTGAAGATAGGCCTCCATGAGAACCTTCCACCGAGGATAGCCCGTGCCATCGAAATGTGGAGCCAAACCTAAGGTATCCACCCCTTTCATACCTCTATAGAGCAACTCACTAGGCGATGAAGCCTAACCGTTCCAATGAGCCGGTGTTCACAATTTATCAATCGAATTGGCGTTTCCTTGTGAAGGAAGTGAGTCCCGGCTCTGGTACCACTTGTAAGGAATCGGATGCTCGCTAGCCTAAGAGAGGGAGGGGGTAAATTAGGCAACTTAAAAACCTTAACCTATGGCTTCACTTTTTTTACACAAAGATAAACTAGAACATACTATCTAGATGTGCAACTAGGGTTGTTCTAGTGGGAAACTCCCATCCCAAAACAAGGTTTGCAACCTATAGCCATTCCTAGCATGATAGTACTCTACGAAATTAAAGGCAAGCAAAGATTGCAATACAGTAATTGCAGAAACGTAAAGGGGATTAGAGGAAGCAAACTCTTGACACGAGATTTACCCCGTGGTATCGGTAGGCACTAAGCCACCCCTAGTCCACGTTGTTGAAGCACACACACAAGACTATTGCTTCCCGGTCACCAAGTCTCTCTCAAGAGCACCACTTGACTCGCCACAAAGGCTAGCCACTTAGGCACTTGACAAGCTCCCTTGGTCACCTTGATGCCGCTTGCACTAAGGAGTTCTCCACCAAGGAAGGGGTTCTCCACGTCCCCCGCACAAAGTGTCCTCGCCGCTCCACACCAAGCCCGAGGGTCAATGACGATTGCCGGTGAGCCACTTAGGCCCCAAGGCTTCCGGCGAACCTTGTACAACTTGATTCACTCAAGAATCACCTAACAAGGTTGGCACAACCTTGCACTCACTCAGCTCTAAGCTAAGCCTAGCACTAAGCACATACACAAAGCATATGCAAGTCTAAGGATGGGCAATTAAGCACTTGGATGGATTGGATATGATCTTCTAGGTATCTTGGACTCTCCTGCACTTCCACACAATCTAGCAACCTCAAATGGGCGAGTGGAGGGGGTATAAATAGCCAAGGCATCAAACTAGCCGTTGGCTACAAGATGCTGAAAAAGGTAGCGTCGGATGAACCGATGCTATGCTTTTCCATGGCGTCAGTTCATCCGGTGCCCTCCACGTCACTTAGCCGTTGCAGCTCTGCTGACACAACTGTTCCGATGCATTACACCGACGCACTGTCGGTTCATCCGATGCTGAAGACCCCACGGCCAAACCGTCTTTGTTAGCTTTCACGCGACCATCGGATAGACCGACGCTATCTCTGACCCAAGGCGTCGGTTCATCCGGTGCTGAAGAGGTTGTCTTGGCGTGGCTCTGTCTTGATTCAAATGAAGCGTCGGATAGACCGACAGTTTCCTCACTCAGACCGTCGGACCATCTAGTGCTACTGTCTTCGCTGCTCTTCCTCTGCAAGTCGTCCGACGCTACTAAAAATTGGACCGTCGGTTCATCTGACGGTGCCTAGGTTTTCACCCAATGTTCCAACTCGTCCGACGATTGCACCGACGCTTGCAATCTAGGTACCGTCGGTTCATCCGACGGTGTCCTTTCTTTTTTTTTCTTTCTTGTTTTTGACCCTTGAAAAATAGACTATCTTCTCAATTTGGCATGTGGTATTTTGGCATCCTTGGGACCTAGAAATGTCTACAAAGACATGCTAAACAATATGGTTAGTACTATTGATCATGTTGTCATAAATCACCAAAATCATACTCGAACTAATGACAAATGGGGCCATGTTCGCTACAGAGCCGAATCAACATGAGCTCTGAGACACTACCGCTGGCCGTCGTCGCCAATGAGCACCAGATCATAGACAATGCTAGCCAATGAGCACCAGATCCGGAGGAGAGGATCTTGGCTGCCCTCCAAGAGATACCACACTTGGCTCGTGAGGATGTGCTAAAAGCGTATACCATCCTTTGTCATGACAGTAATGGTCGCCGGTTCTGATCTCTTTTGGGGCTGCCGGTAAATCTGAAGAAGGACTTGGCTGTTGATGGAGATCAAAGCCACTGAAGGTTGTTCTATTTGCTCTGCATGCACCGCAAACTCGAAGCATGATTGAAGTATGTTTGCTGAGTTTTTATGAAATATTTCTGTTTAATTAGGGATGATAACATTATTTTCCAAATTTTTATCAGACACACACCAGCATCGCTTGTTATTCTCCTCGATTGCGCAGAATTGCTTGAACAATGATATTTTCTGATTGCTTGTTAGTGAGAGGAAGGCACTTCGCAAGGAAGTTTCCGTCGTACTCCGTCTCCGAGGTTTTTTTATTACTCATCATCCTCTATATATCCTACTCCATACCAACTACCCGCCAATAGGACCACGAGTCAGCCTCTCAGACTTTTTTTACTCTCCCTCCCTCCCTCCCTCCACGGTCTCTCTCTCCACTCCCTCTAATCTTCCTCTCTGCTCCTCTCTCTGTTACGGGGAGCATACTGTGACATTAGTAATTTCTATATAACCTTTTGCCCCTCCTCCCTCTGTATCCAGGAGCATACCGCGACATTAGTAATTTCTATATGACCTTTTGCCGGGAGCATAGCCGCGTCATTAGCTCATGTGGCATGACTCAACTATTAGTCGCGTCACGAGGCTTGACGCGACCAAAAGGACTACTTCTTGAAAATTTAGTTGAGGAGGGGTTATTATTAAAAAATATATTAAAAAGGGTTAAAATAAGAAAAATTAGGAAAATGTACCCAAAAGGAATGAGAAACCCATCTTCTATGTGTCTAGTCATGCCAACTCAACTGAGGAGTGGTAGCCACCCAGGACCCCACATGTCCTTGACACGTCAGCGATACAGGGGAAGCAAGCCTCCACAAATCAGACGATGACACATGACTTCACAAGGATAGGAGGGCCCACTCGGGGGATCAAACTGACATAAAAGCCAGTGAATACCCAAGAACCTACCCAAGGGACCACGTGGTGAACCCCTTTCACAAAGTAAACACACGGTGTCAAGTCAGTTGTAGTCGTGAGCTGGTTGACCAAGCTCAGTCCTTGTTTGACTAATGCTACATTCTGTAACCAGTGTTCGCCTAAACGGTCCTAAACAGCCATTTAAACGGTAAACGATGTTCAACTGTTTTGTTTAGGCTGTAAACAGTCCGTTAAACGGAAACGGGTTTAAACGGTAAAACAAACGGGATTAAACGGCCTCAACGGACTAAATGAAACGGAATTAAACGTTATTATACGGGCTAAACACGGCTGTTTAACACACTGTTTAGGTGACGACGGTTAATTCCACTTGCATTCCTACTAAAAAATATATATATACTTACTTTTTTCATAGATAAATATTTATATTTAATTTTCTTTGCATGCATGAATATATGTAGTTGCTCTTTTGTATGCACAATCATGTATACTTCTTAGAATATTTGATCATTTATGACCATGATTATGTATAATTTAGTGATAAAGTACAAAACTGTTTAGACTTCAGTTCCATCTAAACACTGAATGAAGGGTAACCGGCTGTTTACCATTTAGAATTTAGGATAACATTGATTCTGTCTGCTAATTCGTATCAGCAATTCTAGTTCTATAATGCCTCTTTCAGATTGCATAGATTTTCCTCCACCTTAAGCTGAAGACATTTTACTCCTACGTCCTGCCGAAAGCCAAGAAAAACATTGCTAAATCTAACATTGCACATGATAAACAGAAAAATATATACAGCACAGTACCAATTCGGAAATTTCAGAGCTCATAGATAAAAGCGAACGTTTGTGGTTACTGTATTATTATTTTTTAAAAAATTAATTAAGTTTGCTCTAAAAACAAAAATATTGGCAGTTTTCTTGGTTCCATTACCAACAATAAAAGTGAAATTTCGGTAAAATTTTGCCAAAGAATTTTTCCATACCAACTAAAGCATGACATTTCCATAAAGGACATTTACATGTGAATTAGTGAATAACATAGTATTTTTTAATCAATTTGCATAACAACTCTCCTGCCTTCAGGGGAATTACAATCATTTCTTACAAAACCTAATGTTTTCCAACTGTCGCAACCAAATGGCATATTACAAGTTTCTCCTATAGCCTCAGCTCACAATCTGACCCTAAGAAAATTTGATGAGCATATGAATTATCTTCCAATCAATACATCTATTATTGTCAATAAAGTCTGTGGATCATTATTCAATTGTGTGCATAACTTATTTGAGTCAATTTTTAGAATTACACCACTGTATTACCAAGCGTCTCACTTCGATAAGTGATACCTTGGGACCAGATTTTCACGGGCAGAGAGTTGTTGTTTGTGCCTAAGTGGTAGTCCCAGGAAGGCAACCACATGTATTCCTTGTCTCGGCACATCAAAATCCATACAACATAGAAGGAAATATAGTAGCAACATTTACTTGCTACAATAATCAGAGTACATCTCATCGGCACGTGTCGGGTACAAGTCCATCATGACTGAATCAAACAAGGTAAAATCTTACATACACAGCGATGCATATGAAGCGAAGTTGACGCCATCTCCTCTACCAGCTCGAGCAAAGAACTAACCCTAGTCCTCCCATCCATCGTTCTCGAAGTCGTAGTCCAGCTCTGCGTTAGAAACGCTAGCATCTACCCGATAAGCAGGTAGGTCGTGTCAGCTTCCCAACAAAGAGAAAAAGTGGTGGTTGAAACTACTATGCATGGATATAACCTAATTTGGGCTATAAAAGTGCGTGGGTGTGGTTGTGCATGCGGCCAGGTGCAGACGGCCCCCGACAGGCACGAAGCTAGGCGAAGATGCATCGATGCAAGATTTTGTGTTTTTTTTCATTTGTGATTGATGAATGATTCGTGTGTTATGAAATTTGTATGTTGTGATGTCGAAACGAATCATGCGAATTTGTGTCATAAATTTGTGAGATTAATTTGTAGATGCTTTGTGAGATGAACTTGAATGCATTTGTGTGGTTTGATATGCGAATGGTACTGTGTTGAACTTGTTCTTGGTGGAATTGAACTTGTTCTTGGTCGAATTGAATTTGGAGTTGGAGTTGGAGCTGACGGAGTTGGAGCTGGCAGCGGAAGCTGGCATTTGCTGAGCTTTTTTTTTTGTTTTCCCAAAAATCCTTTGGTCCCAGTTGTTATTATCTACTGAGACTAAACACCCCATTTAGTCTTGGTTTCTCACCCGAGACTAAAGGGGAGGCCTTTTGTCTCTCATCATTAGTCTCGGTTGGACTTGAGAGATCTTAGCCTTTACCAACCAGGACTAAAGCCACTTACCCTACCAGTGACAGGGCACATTGGTCCCTGTTAGTAATATGGAAGACAATCTTAGTTCCAGTTGTAATGGCAATGAACAATGAGGGATTCAGATGGGGCCAATATATTTAACTAACTAGGATGGTAGGGTTTCATCCTGAAACTAAGAAGGTAATAAATCATAAAAGTGGAGAGAACTCTCATCCATCACACCTATGTAAGAAATGCACTTGCTAAAGAAGGCAGTTTGAAATTACTTAGCAGGGGGCAAAGTGCAAACGCATCATAATTTGAGGAAGGAATTTTTGAGTAGCTGAATTGGAAACCAACTGCGGCCTGAATCGGTGATTCCTGAAGCAGGCAGGCAATCAACGTGGGAAAGAAAATAGAACAGTAGGAGAACATCGCCATGAACTCCACGTGTGCTCGGTCAAACAATCTGTCAAACAAAATGCAAATTAGAACTTAAAAGCCAGTGCTTACGTAATGCAAAATATGACAAGCCTGCAGTTCAATGCCTGAGCAAACCTCAACACACACAATGAATCATGAACAGATATTCAGTCATAGCAAATGATGAGAATTGACAAGGGAACACTACAAGATTTTTAATGGAGATACTACATGATTTTTCGCTCTGCTTGTGCACATACTGACATTGTGCAGAACATTTCTTCTCTTTCACAATATTAAACAAAACAGATAAGTGCTACAAATCATACGGATATAACACAATGTGTACATAATAGAACTCTTGAATTCTAATATATACACCAAAAAATTTCAACAGGTTTTCCTCTTTCAAAATTAGAAATCGGAGGATTACACCAATACTAACCATGTGCACAGTATACTTGTTGCATTAACAAAACCTCAATTAGCGTGCTCAGCAAGGAGGGCTCTCTTTATAATCTGCTGTTGATGTGCTAAACACAATGGATGGAAATGCGGTGGCAGCACTCAACTGAAGACTACAGACCAGCCATTCCCCAGCAGCTCATGGTTTTGATGCGAATGTCGGAAGAGGCTGGGCTCGCAATTGCACGACAACCTCGTCCATCTGGCCAAGAACCTTATCGTTGACCCCTCAGTCCCTCACCAAAAACCAAGAAACCTAATTTAGCATATCCAGTACACCAAATCACCAACAGATCAATTACAACACTACAGTCCCCACCTAGATCAAGTACCAAATCGAGCAGAAGACAGAGGAGGAACATAGAGTTTCACACACACAACTGCTAAAAATGGAGTGTTTTCTATGCTCAAATCCTGCAGGGTTTCTAATCTCAGTCATGTATTTCAATTAATGGATGATGAACTGTCGGGGACAGCCCTAGGGGTCCCCTTAAACAAGCTGGGGAATCCCCTCTTAAAACCCACGACAAGCCAAAGCTAAGGTCACCTCACTTAAACAAACAAGGCAGGGCCCACGCTGCGGTGGCCCCGACGGCCCACCAGGACGGCCCACTCAAAGATCCCCTCGAGCAGGCTCCGCCTCGCTCGAGGGCGCCCCACACGCGCACGCCTGTTCCCGTACGCGGGCATTAAATGCCCCGACAACGGCATCCCCGCCACTGTGGGGGACTGTGCGGCGTGGCCGGTGCCCGCCCCGTGTCGCCGCGCGCCGCCCCGCTCCGGGGCACGGCTAACGCGCCGAGCCCTCGAAGGGGGGCCGGTTGCACCCTCGATCGGCTTTCTTGTGACCCTGCAGGATTAGGTGGGGGCGTTAGGCCGGCGGGGCGCCATCCCTGCCACTGTAACGGCATGGCCGTCGCCCCCGCACGTACAAACCCACGCCGGGCACTGTGGAAACAGCACCGTCACTGTGCAGCATGCAGGAACGGAGCACCGCCTTACCTGCCACTGTGTCCCGTACGGACCAACGTCAGCAACTCCCTCGAACCCCGCCTGAAGTCATCACGACCGTCCGCTCCACTCCTACCCTCGAGGCCACCCCTGTGCGGGTACACGATACGCCATGATGGCCGGATCGCGGCAAGGACCGTCCAGGCGGCCGCCTACTCTACGGCACGACACACCACGCCTCCCCACGTAGCTAAATAGCACGGCATACATGTGATTCACTCTCTCCTTGGACTATAAAAGGAAGACGAACCCCCCTGCCGCGGGGAGAGACAGAAGACAACAGATCACGCACTTGCTCTCCAATTCTCCCACAACATCTTCAGCCACTTCACCAGGAACTTGGAAGCCACGCTTCCTCTCCCGCCTTGCTTGTAGACGTCCCACTACAGGCACCCCGGTGCTGAGCAATATAGTGCCTCGAGCACACCACTGCTGGACGTACGGCCCCTCGGCCGGAACCAGGATAAAACTCGTGTCATTAGTTGCTTAGCATCGACCATTGAGGGATAGACCTCGGTGCTCATTACTGGTTAGTGTTGGGACCACTTTCCGCACCGACAGTTGGCGCCCATCGTGGGGCATTCGAGCACCTAAGGTCAATCCATCACCAACTCCCTCCATGGTGATCCACACTGAGTATCGCGGTACGCGTTACTGCATGGGCAGCTCGGACCCCCTCCCCGCCGGTTTTGAAATCCGGTTTGGGGGCCTGAACTTCCAGGCTACGGGGAACGGCTACCTGATGCGCCTCACCAACCGTGAGGAGCTACGCGCGCGGCGCCAGGCCGGGTCGGCCTCGGTTCCCGCCGCGCGCGCCGCCACGACGCAAACACCCGGCGGCACGGATGCCGCGGGCCCGTCAACGCCACGACGTCGCCGCCGCCCCCGGCCGGCGTTCACGCCGGGCGCGGTCCGAGCGACGGCAAGCCGAACGCTCCGCCTCCCAACGCGGCGCGCCCGTCAGCACCGCAACCACCGCCCCGGTAGGGCAACGCACAGTCTCCGGACCGCGCTTCCCCATCGGTCTGCGCGGTGCCACGACGGCTTACCGCGCCAACATCAACACGACGATGCGCCGGGTTCCCCCTGGTCGTCACGTCTTCGTCGCCAGGGACCCTGGCACCTCCGCGGGCGATGAGTCGTCTCTAGGCTCCCTTGATGCACTGCAACCCGCCAGCCTCCACGGGTACGCGGAGTGGGACTTCTCTGGCGTACCGGACCCAGTCATGTTCAGGCGCTTTCTCGACGCCACGGACTACTGGTTCGGGTGCTCCGACAATTCCAGCATCGGGAGCTACGACCCCGCGCGCGAACGCTGCGTCGTCATCGCCAACGACCCCGCGAACACCACCGGCGCAGTGGGCACTGGCGATGGGGAGGTCACGCCCGCCCGGCATCGCGCCGCGCCGCGCGGGCAGGCGGCGAGCACCCCCACTGGGGCCGACGTTGACACGCAGTTAGCCCAAGCCCGCGAGCTCGAGGCCAAGCTGGCGGAGGAGTATCGTACGGTGCGGTTGCTCCGTGCCTCAATGGCTGGGGAGCCTTCGGCGCGCAGCGAACGCACGCGGGAGCTGGGTAAACAGGCCCACGATCGCATCAACGCCGACTTCAACGTCGATAATCCGGACGCACCTCCGCGGGCGAGCTAGAAGCTTATCGCCGCCGCGACGCTGTTGCGGGCCATGCCGGCCCCCTCGACCCCTGAGGCGCGGAACCTGCACCGCGAGGTGCAGGCCCTCATTGAGCAATCGGCCGTCCAGCAGGTCGAAAGCTCGGCGTCACGTATTCACCAACAGGGGGACGCGCGAGGCGACGGAGCCGCACAAGGGGGCGAACCCTCGGTCCATGCGGGTGGGGCGGCGGGCCAACCCGCCAACCCGAGACGCACGCCGGCCAAGGAGCGGCTCCTCGACGCACGCGGGCGCCGGACGGTGACGCCCGCAACGTCATCAACGCCCGGCGTACGAGCAAGGCAGATGCGCGGGCGGCGGCAGGCTACCACCCTCGACGGGGTGGGCGCTACGACAGCGATGAGGACCGCTCCTCGACGCCGGAGCCCCCGGGAACCCGCGTGTTCAGCCGGGAGATCTGCGCGGTGGCCTTCCCTCAACGCTTCCGCCAACCCTCGACCATCGTCAAATACAACGGGGAGACGGACCCCCGCTTGTGGCTCAATGAATACCGCCTGGCGTGCCAGCTGGGCGAGGCCACCAGCGACGAGGTCATCATCCGCAACCTGCCCTTACACCTCGGCGATTCAGCCCGGACGTGGCTCGAGCACCTGCCCGCCGGCCAGATCCACGACTGGGACGATCTGGTCCGCACGTTCGTGGGCAACTTCCAGGGCACATACGTGCGCTGTTGACGGTGAAAATCCGTCAACCTAGCCATGAGTTTACCTTCGGTGTTGGCATGAGTTTTATACCTTATCCATTGGTACTAACCCCCGTGGTATAACAAGTTCACGTGTGCATGTCGATTTTGGAGTTTAATGTTTATGCAGGGTTTTAGTGTTGAATGCAAGACTTTCGGGATAAGTTCATCAAGCACCTCATGACAAGACCTTGAAGCCCCGAACAAGTCATGCAATGAAGCAAAATTAACTCCAAGAAGCGGGGACTTGATCCGAGAAGACGACGGACTCCGGGGACTCGACCGAGAAAAGTGCTTCGAATCTTGCAAGACAAGGAGTTGAGTCCAATTCGGAGAGAAACCGACGACATGGACCTACATGCGAAGGGGGAAACATCTAGGAAGCAAGGGAACCGACGTGGGGCAAAGGAGCCCACGGGGCCGGGCCTAAATGGGCCCGGGCCGGCCGGCCCGGTCCGGTCGGCCCGGTGCCCATTTAGGGCCCAATTTCGCCCTCCTTTGCCCTAGCCGCCAATCGGGCTATTTATAGTCCCCTGACCGAGAGCCACGCAGAGAAGATTTTGTCTTCGTCCGCCGAGAAGCAGAGAAGAGAGGGACACCATCTCAGAGAGGAGAGGGTCGAGCTAGTTGACTAGGGTTTCCCTAGCCGACGTGGGAACCTTGCACGGAATACCACGTCGGAGTTCCCGGAGCTAGAAGCAAGATCAAGGAAGGATCCCGGTGGTGATCTTGTGTATGTATCATTGTTATAGTTGAATTATCAAGTTGAATCTTTTCTCGGCGATCAAGTGTTTCCTTGAAGATTTCGTTTTTCGATCGGCTTTGCTTATTCCAATTCTATTCTCGAGATAGATTACATAGGGTGTTCTTGTAGCCGCGGTGGCTAGAGGTACACGCGGATCTTCCGAAAGAATCTCGACTTGTCTTTTGACTCGCCCCTAAGCTCCCCGCATGAATAGGGATACGTTGTGACGAACGGGGGTCTCGAAAGGCGGATGTTTTCGGATTTGGACGGGAAACCACGATTTAAAGAGGCTTTTATTAAGATTCGATTTTCTACTTCTTCTCTTGCTTGGAACTTCAACAAAAGGCTTACCTCGATCCCTCTAGATCGGTTTATCTACCCAATCTTACTTTGTTTTCTCCGGTTTTTAGTAGATTAGATCTGTTTTGTGTCTTTTACTTAGATGCATTACGTTCTTTATTGAATATTGCAGTTATTTGGCTTTAATAGATTAAGTCTTGCGTCACACATTTGTTCCACAGATTCGATACCTTGGGTTCACCACTCGAGGGAAGAAGGGTCCATTGACTACGACGGGAGACTTGTACGCTTGCGAGTCACGAACGAACTTTGATACAATTATTAACCGTCAACAAGCCCCTTTTTCTGGCGCCGTTGCCGGGGAACAAGTGATTTTTTTTTGTAATTTTCAGTACTGATTTTGTTTTATTTTTGCATCTACTAAACATTGATCATCCTCAAAATACATCTAATCTAGTTTGTCTAACTCTAGTCTTTATAGTTTTGTTTTGTTTTCTAGTTTTTTTTGCATACTTTGTTTATTGCTAACCCTAACAGGAGATGGACGGCTACCTCTCCAACAAACCCAATAATTTTGTGGATGATCCAGAAAAACTTTACAGGCTAAGGAGACGCGAAGCACATCAAGCTAAAAAGCTGGATTTTGTAGATTCGGAGTCGGAAGACAAAGGATCGTAGGAATCTCCGGAGAATTCACCACCTCAAAGTCCGCGGGAGAACCGACTTCCACCAATGGGTGACCAACCACCGGAAGAACGCAAGATTGGGGAGCTATGCACCCCAGACATCATCGACCTACCAATCTTGAACCTCGAGGAGATCGGAAGACCGTTCGAGATCAAGACCTCAACCATCCGCATGGTGCAACATTCACCCTTCACCGGCAAAGAGGATCCGAACCTTCACCTCCAAGCATTCATTCAACTATGTCGACTTTCAACATGGATGGGGTGACTCAAGATCAAATGAGGGCAAGGCTTTTTCCGTTTTCACTACTCGGGAAGGCTTTGCAATGGTTCCACTCTCAACCGGCGGAGACGGTGCAAAATTGGAACACGTTGATGAAGGCTTTCATGAAGGAATACTACTCACGGGTAAAACTCAAAGTTTGCGTAATAAGATTGCCACCTTTGTTCAATATCCTACGAAACTATCTCGGAGGCATTCGAGCGCTTCAACGAGTACACCGGGCGGTTCCACATCACAAGTTCCCGAAAGAAGACCTCGTGCAAAAGTTCTATCAAGGACTCACCATGGCGTCAAGGACGATCATCGATGCATCGGCGGGAGGATCTATCATCGAGCTTACACCGACGGAAGCTTTCACGCTATTCAAGAAGGTCGCGGATAATGACACGTGGGCGTCATCCGGCGCCTACATCCGGCTCAACCCATGGGGAACGTCAAAGGAGTCTTGCAAGTGGAGAAGGAAGACATACTTGAGGGCAAGATCGACTCGCTCATGAGGAGGTTGGAGAAGATGGAGATGGAAAAGAAAGAGGCTCAAGACTTGAAGGCCGCCGAAGCAAGGTCCACATGCGAAGAATGTGGAGAGTATGGCCATGTCCGCAAAGATTGTCCGGAGGAAGCCAAAGTGCTCGACTACATGAGGAAGGGAGAATTGTCGAACTTCCGCTACGGGCAAGGTAGGCCTCAATTTAATGCAAGCTCATCTATTCCTAACGCGGTTCCGCTTCGGATACAATTGAAGGAGTTCATGGATGAGCAAGCTAAGATCAACAAGGACACCGTCACCAAGTTCAAGACCATAGACAAGGTGTTGGAGAACATCGATAGCAAAGTGACGGAGGTCGGAAGTTCCAACCATCAAGTGCTCAACATGATGAAGATGCTCGAGACGCAAGTTGGACAACTTGCGGGGGCGCCTCACTAATGATGAAGGGAAGCTTCGGGACAACCCAAATGTCCCGAATCGGCGAAGGCCATTCAAACACGTTCGGGGAAGGAGACCGAAGATCCGGAACGTTCCGCGGGAGCAAGGAAGCTTAAACCATCCACCGAGGTGGAAGGAGCCGCTAAAGAGAAGGTTACGGGGATCGTCACCGAGGAACCCGAATTCGAGATGCCGGAGGATGACACGAGGATACCGCAACTCAAGCCACGCTACTTCCGAGGTAAACTTGACAACCACTTTGAGAAGTTTGTGGAAGTTGTGCGTAGACTTAGCATCAAAATGCCATTACTAGATGCCCTACAAGTACCTACATATTCTCGTTACTTTAAAGATATACTTGCAAATAAATATGAGATAGCAAAACTCGGGATAGATCATGTCAAGATGTCCGAGGAGTGTGTTGACGCAAAATGTGCACTCAGCGCCAAACACACAGCAAGCCGAAAAGCTTAGCTTCGCACGCGCAGAGAGAGAGTGACGTGCCAGTCAATTTTTCCTGAAAATTAACAAAAAATAAAACAGTTAAATACCAAAGCTTGGAACCTACCGGGTAGTACCAGGCAGTTCCATATTTACGGCTAAGAAGCCAAGCAAGACGACATATAGCTATGCAAAGCTACCTGTCAAAGATCCACAACCATTCGGGTAACCGCGAAGGAAAAAAGAACATTGCCGAATGGATGACGTAAGCATGACAACGATCGATTTCTGAATAAACATGGATGCATGTGCAAAGCCATGACCGATCCTCATGAAGATTAACATTAAATGAAGTAAAGCACGAACATGATCATGTATTAAAATAAGCATGCATAGATCCAAAGCATTAGTCTACCGCATGTCTAATTACTTTAAGATCCGTCGGGCACGATATCAGCAAATCTATCCACCGCATGATACAACTTGCATGAAAGAACGCACCACTTTCCACAAATAGATCTATCCACCGCATGATACAACCTAAATATGGAAAGCTAGAAGCATACGTCTTTTAAAACCATAAACAACGCACGTGATCTACTCGTGAAGATATAACCGAATGCGGCTGAACAACCGATTCGGGGTCCATGAAGAAGGAACAAACATTACCACGTGAATAAATCTATCAGGCTGAGTTGGAAATCTAATCCACCGGATGACTAGCCCCAAAGCAACCCAAAAACCTGCATCTACCGCATGATACCCGGCTCTTTCAAGATTTATACTAACAAAGCAAGCTTGAACCCGCAACACGTAACAACCTAGATCGATTCGGTTTCGGCTATCAGAGAGCACAAGATCCACGCGTCAAAACACGAAACCTGCTCATGCACGGATCTTAAAAGGAAAAGAGCCGATCCAAACCCATCTAGATTGGGCAAAAGTGTATTACATGAATTAAAACATAAAGTAAAACTCATGATAACACGGGGTAACTTAATGAATCTATTGGATCTTGCCAAAATCCAATAGAGCCGATAACTAGCTTCGAGCTAGACCTTAGCCTACCGCATGGCTCATGATCTAACAAGAAACCCTCTTGAACCAAGCTTGAATCTACCGCATGACACGAAGCATGGTAACAAGACTACTTGCATCGGATCTAAATCCACCGCATGATACTAGACATGATACAAGGTTGCGGGTACTCACGGAGGTCGACGGATCGATTGGCCCTCTCGAAGAACTCGACGACACGACAAGGGACTCTAGGGTTTGGCGTAAGGCCGGTGTGTATTGAGGAATGAACGTGTTCTTTACATACATCCGGGGATCGTATTTATACCTGCTGGTTACAACCGCGAATGGATTTATTGCCTAACTAAACTCGATCGCTTTGTCCATCCATTCGCTTCCTCTGATCGAGCCACGTCACCGTCCAATCCCGCAAAATCAGCTCTACTGTTCTTTTGCCGAACTGGAACAGATAGCCGACCGCGGATCCCTCTGCCGAAAATCTCTGAAGACGTCTTTCCTTCCACCAGACGGACTCTTTTCCGAGTCGGACCCACATGTCATACTCCTTACCAAATTTTGGTGTTAACACATGCCCCTTCAATTGTGGGATAAAAGTAATTTTGTTCCACAATTGACTCCAGCCACGAATCCTTGAGCCAAACCTGTCAACACCTGTCCTTCGCAATCCGCCGGATTCTTCGTTCAGATCCAACCCTAGATCCCCTTCGTTCCGAGCTCGAATCTCCAATGGCAACTCAGAACCAAGCTGCTCAGGTAAATTCACCCCTCCAAACCTTTGTTCGGCATTAGGTTTTCAATTTTACCTGAGATTTTCTTCTTCCGCTCTCTTCCAGGAACCTTCTACTGCTCTTCTGATTCCTATTGAGGCCAATTCGCAGTCTTATTATCTTGGTCCCGAAGGGAATCCTGACCCTCGAGACTTCATTGCCGTCGAATCTCAGAGAATCCCTTTCAAGGTAGCTTTATCTCCACCTCCTCAGTGGCAAGATGCGTTCAAGAAGCTGGCCTTTGCCCCCAATCGCGGTCGGAAGACTTGGTACCGTAGGATTCTTGCGGATAAGAGTGGATTGACCAATCGGATACTCTCCGCATTGCTCAATGTTTGGAGTTATCCGTAGGCCGAGACGCCCAAGAATGAAGATCTTCGATAGCCGCGTGCCACTTACGGTCAAACGGCGTCAATGCCTTCCTTTTTGGGCATGGCCCAATGTCTCCAACTTTGGCCGATGTGTACATGATCACCGGCCTTGACATCACCGGGGTGTTCGGCCTTGGAATTTCAAAAATTCCTCACGCCGGACGGGGGGTAAAGCCGGGGAATGGCTACAAACAATATATTTCGAAGCACATGAGAGACAATCCCCTTGGTGAAGTTGAATATAGAGCCTTTTTGAACATGTGGTTATGTAGATTTGTCTTCGTGGCAAGGCCAACGAACCCACTCTGAATCATATCGCAATGGCGATCCATCTGGCCAGTGGCAATCGCCTTCCTCTGGGAAAATTCCTCTTGGGCAGTGTATACCATATGCTTCATCAGACAGTTACCCAAATGTATACTAGCCAGAGGATAACGTGCGTCAATGGCCCTTGGTGGTTTGTTCAAATTTGGCTGCAGCTTCACATGCACCAGATTGTAGGCGTCGACTTGAACTCCAGGTTCTTCCCCTGGTCCAATCCCCCTGAAGGAGAGCTTCAAGTCACTAGAGGATGCCAAAGCTATGGAGAAGCAGCTTCAACTGTTATCATTCAGCAGGACATCACCCAATTCTTCGAGTTGTTCTTCAAAGGCTTCTCCAATCCTCTTTGGCTCCCTTATCTAGGCTATGACACTCTGACCTTCCCCTGTCGAGTTCTCCTTTGAGCCGGCCATCAAGATGGGAGATTTTTGGAAATCTTTAATATCATAATCCGCCCATGCATATTACGGCCGAGTTCAATGGAGGGAGGCGGAATGCCGGTACTTATGAGTACTACCCGGCCTAATGTAATGGCCGGGCGGCTTGGATGCGGTCGGTACCCCCAAGATTGTTTACGCATGAATTCCTCAAGCCCGGGGAGGAAATCAAAGAACTAATGCGATGCGGCGAGTTTTCAACTACGTGTGCAGTCCCACTGTCTACACATGTCCTTTTGTGCCTGCAACCATAGCTCACCCCACTTTCAATTCATGGTGGCAAGAATTCCATGACCACACCTTTAGTGAACCCGTTCATGTGTTCTGTGCAGAATTGGCGCCTGATTTCCTGCCGACTTCAGAGGTAACACAACAGACCCTTGGATCAAACACTCCTTCTCCATTCATGGTTTTGACCTTCATCTTTTGTCCACGAACACGATGCACCGCCCCTCGAGCCGGGGTAATCACTTATAATGCCGAAGGCCCAATTTCGACACCGGGGTTTAAATCCACCACCCCGCGCCAAGCGATGGACGGGTATGCTACCACCGATCCCGGCCTTTCTAGCCTTGCGTCGACGGGAGGCAAGGTGCGCATCCGATTCCCCCTCCGAGCGCTAAAAGGAGGGAGAACCGTCAAGAAAGTCTTGGTTGAGGTAAACTCCTTTACCTTCTTGATTCTTTGGGTCACTCGTTCTTGATGGATCATATCATTGTGTATTTCGGACCGAGCCCAACATTCTTCGAACCAACACCCGCCGATGCTCCATCCATTGGTATGACTTTTTCTGTTCTTTCTCAAGGATGAGCAACGGCACTTATCCCTTCAATTGGACATTTGCGAAGAAAGCTGTTGGAGAACCACTTGTAGATGTTCCGGTGGTTCAACCAGGCGAGCCCTTCCGGGGTTGAATTGCCCATCCCGTAGAGGTTTCATCTTCATCACCTTCGCGGGAGAAGCGATACGCTCTCCAGAGATGAATCCCTCAACTCAAGCGGAGCCACCAAATACCCCCAGGATGCCATCGCCTATCGGTCAAGCAGCAATGACCGACCCAATCAGAGGAGGATCCAATTCTTCACCAGCCAGAAACTTACGAGCCACTGATGGCTGCATCAGCATCTCCTGATTTGGAAGTTTCGGCTCTGCTCGGGACGCCTCTTCCGTCTGCAATTGCCCCCGCTCAAGAAACCACTCATGAGGTGCCCAATTCTGCTCTTAACCTTGATACCTTGATCCTAGCATTCTCACCTCGGCAGCGTTGTTTTCAGGATCACGCCCCGTCACCATCGAGCTTGCCATCAGAGGGCCCATCAACTGCCGATGTGATGAAAGAGATAAACCAGCCGTTGCCAGACGAGGTGCTGCTCAAGCTCAAAGAAATTGCGGCTGGCTAGAAAAAGACGTTCAGGATCAGCTCAATGATCTTCGCCGTTTTGAAGAGATGTTTGAGCCCATTAGTCGCAAACTTCCCGATGACATCGAGCTTTTTTCGTCGTCCGTCTACGACTTAGAGCCCTTCTATGTTCCCTTGAGGCGCACTTGGAGGAAATTGCGCTCCCGTTCGGCCATTGAAAAGGAGAAAAGCGTCTTGAACGAGGCCATGAACGGGATGCAATCCCAAGCGAGAAAGCCACAAAGATGCCTTGGCTGACACCGCAAGCCTCTTATGATGCGAAAGTCGCCGGAAAGGCTGCTCTAGAGGCGGAAGCGAAAAGCTCGTCGGCGGAGATGGAGATTGACCGAAGAAAATAGCCGATCTTCCTGGATTGATAGCAAAGACCCAAGCGGAGGTGGAATCGGGTTTGTTACCGAGTAAAGCAGATGCGATGCGGAGCTTATCGACTTATCGATGCCCAAAAGGACTATCGGGAGATCTTGGATAACTCCCACTTGATAGTATCCAATGTTCGTCATGCACTTGCAAAACTCCTTAATGCTTGAATGTTCTTATTGATGTATACCTTGGAGGGGTCGTTCTTGTAATATTTCCTTTGCAATTTGTAATCTTTGAAACGACCCATTCGGTAGTGAAACGCCAACTCCCGAAAAACACCTTGATTTCCTTTAGCCGAAACAATCGATCCGCACGCGTTTCGGCTTAGAACTCCAAACGACCCACGGCGGGTTGGTCAAGGAAATCTTTCCACCTTCCGATTTTATTGGGACGTGCGCCACGATCCACGGCCACGACTCGAAGCCACGATTTACCCGCCAGGCCTATAAATGTTGCCATAGGTGCCCCTAGCTTTCCACCGGGCCTTCTAGCTCTCGAATCTTTGCCAATCTCCGGCCCTCTTGCAAACAAGTGCACATCCCCAAACCGCAATGGTGCGCCGCCTCAACCGCCGCCGCGCCTCCGAGCGAGGCCGAGGGAAGCCGGCGCTAATGCGCGCGAGCGGTGATGATCATCAATTTCTCCTCGTCGATCTTCCTTTTTGATCTTCTTTTGCCTTGACAATCATCTTCGTAAGATCCGTCCCCGGTGCGCTCACCTGCGGCAAATGCTTCTTGACTCTCTTTATAACCGGAGGCGCTGCGAGCCGGCTGTTTGCTTCCTCGTTATGCTCTCTAGGAATGTGCGGTAGGGTTACCGGTGGAAAGCCCTTCAAGATTTCTCTGCATTCCTCGTAGTAACTCCTCGGCGCCTCGCTTCGCACTCGTGCCCGGCCGTTCAATTGCTTGATGACCAACTCGAATCTCCATAAATTTCAACCGAAACGGCCCCGGCTTCTCTCAAATATTGAAGCCCTCGAAGCGGTTGCCTCGTACTCGGCCGGTTATTTGTGACGGTGGGTTGTATAGGAATGGCGAATTCGAACATCTCACCTCCGGGAGAAATTAGTAGAATCCCTACTCCCCCACCTTTGCCACATGATGACCCGTCAAAGAATAGAGCCCATGGGGTAATTTCAAGCGAGATCAATCGAAGGGTCACGGTGTTCGGTTATAAAATCGGCAATGACACGACCTTTGATGGCTTTTGCCGATTCGAACTTCAACTCGAATTACGATAGAGCTAAAATCCATTTGCCAACCCGACCATTCAAAATTGGCATAGATAACATATGTTTTATCACATCAAACTTCGAGTATACGGTGCATTCGGCATTCAACAAGTAGTGCCGAAACTTTGTACACGAGTAGTATACGCAAAGACATAATCTTTCTATAGCCGAATACTGGTTTCGGGATCAAGTAGTTTTCGGCTAAGATAAGCTACTACCCGCTCCTTCCCTTCGAATTCTTGAATAAGGGCCGATCCAATAGTTTGGGTATCGGCCGCCACGTACAACTTGAAAGGCTTGTTCAGGTGAGGAGGAACCGGCACGGCGGCTCCTTCATGTATTGCTTGAGTTCCTCGAAAGCCTTTTGCTGTTCGTCGCCCCATGTGAATTTCTGATCCTTCTTCGGCTTCGACAACGGAGAGAATGGCAACACCTTCCGTGATAAATTTGAGATGAACCTTCTCACAAAGTTGATCTTGCCGGCGATGATTGCAACTCCTTGAGGTTGGTTGGAGGAACGACTTCATCAATGGCTTTCATGCTCTTTTTGCCAACTTCGATCCCTCCTTCGTGGACCAAAAACCCCAAGAACTCTCCGGTGACACCCCAAATGCACACTTGTTTGGATTCATCTTCGAGCCATGCTTCGGGTGCATTCCGGGGTCTTCTTCACATCTTCCGGATGGGTGCCATGACTTAAGGACTTGATCACCACGTCGTCAATGTAGATTTCCACGGTCTTGCCGATCAACTCATGAAAAATGTAATTCATGGCCCGGCGATAGGTTGCACCGGCATTTTTCAACCCAAATGTCATGACGATCCATTCGAATAGGCCTATATGACCGGGACATCTAAAGGCCGTCTTCGAGATGTCTTCTATTGCCATAAAGATACGATTGTACCACTGCGTTGCCGTCCATGAAGCTAATCACCTTGTGCCCGGCGGCGGCGTCAATCGGCAAATCGGCAATAGGCATCGGGTATCCATCCATGGGAGTAGCTCTGTTTAGGTCCCCGAAGTCTATGCAAACCCTCATTTTTCCATTTTTCTTATACACGGGGACGATGTTAGAAATCCACTCCGCATATACGCGGGGCCGAATGAAGTTTGCGTCAAGTAATCTTTCGATTTCCTTCTTCACATCGCCAATACTTCATCCTTGTAGATTTTCGGGGCGGTTGCTTATATGGCTTGAAACCGAGGCTTGATTGGCAACCGGTGCTCGACGATGGATCGATCCAATCCGGGCATCTCCGAGTAATCCCGGGCGAAGCAATCTTTATATTCTTTGAGAAGCTCAATTAAGTTCCCCCTGAAGTCTGGCTGCAAATTCGCACTGATGAACGTCGGCCTTGGCTTATCTCCGCTTCCAATGTCAACTTCCTCCAGCTTATCGGCCGACATGAATCCTCGTCCCAGCTTGCCATCGGTGCCATCCACGGGGTTCTCCATTAAAAATTCTTAAGAGCCCATTGCTTGAATCGGGTCGTTGGTCACCTGTCGACGGGGTTCAACGGGACCTTCTCCCCGGTCCTTCCACGAGAAGCAATCGATGCCTTGGTACTCCCGGAAGGGCCTGGTTCCATGTTAGCCACGCTCACGGAGTCATCCGCTCTGGACGACCTCGATTTCATCGTCCACCCTTTGGATCGGTGTTGATGCATAGTGGATGGGACGCGGCGGTTGGCGTGGATCCGGTCCCGCCCAAACGCGGCGGTCGTAGGCTCCTTTCCCTTCGATGACGAAGAAGGTAGTGAGCAACGTTTTGGACCCGATCATCAAGTCCACGTGAGCGCATCCTTTGGTGTCCGAGGGGTTCCGACGAAGTCGTTTAGGATGATGCTTGTTGGTGTCGGATCGCTCGGGGTCATGCCAAGCTTCCGAAGGTGGTGTACGGCATTACGTTGATCGCCGCGCCACCGTCGACGAACATCTTGGTCAATGGCTTGCCATTGACGTACCCCCTCAAGTACAGCGGCCTCATGTGGCGATTTTTGGCCGGCTTGTCGAAGATGGCACGCTTGGCAAGCACCGAGTGCGCCATCATCTCCTCGGGCTGCTCGTCGTCAAAGGAAGCTTCCTCTGCATCACCTGGTTAGCGGGAGCCATGAGTGGTTTGGCGGGGAAGTATACCATGCATGCGGGGGGCCGGACGCTTCGATCCTTCTGGCTGGTCCTTGGGGCGCCACTTCTGCCTTGTCTGGATCCCGGCTTGTTTCATCTCGCGGTTCCTCAAGCGTTGGACCCGCCTCTTCTGGCTCTTGCGTAGACCGGGTGGGCACCATTGCCCCTTCTGCCAGACGTACACATCTTCGTCCTCCTCCTGGTCGGCCCACGAGATCGGCGTGGCGTTTCTGGGGTGATCTATAACCTCAATTTTTTGCCGCCGATCCCCATTTGGGTGAACCCTTCCAAGCCTTTCATGGACGGATCGGCGATTGGCGATTTCTGCCCGTACTCGACATACGCGTCGGCGCATTCGGGACGGTTCCTTAATGTGGGCAGCTTTAGGCCCTCATTCCCGGCGGTGCCGAAGAAGGCGCATCCCCGGTGGGCGCGCTCCTGCGCGCGCGCGCGTGTCGTTCCCGATTCCACATGCGCGCATCCTCTTCGGCCCTGCCCCGCTCCTCCTCGTGACGACGCTTTTGGTAGCGCTCCTTTTCCATCCGACGGCGCCATTTGTTGAGGAGAATGCGTGACGTCACCTTGGGCTTAGGCTTGGACGATTCCCCAATCTCGATGTGGCTCTTGAGAACGCGGGGGCGTCGCCCTGCACTTGCTCTAGGGTCACTCCGACGCTCCGGTCAACCGATCCATCTTGCTTGGACTCCGGCGAGGTCGGGACCTTGACTTTCCCTTTCTCTTCGGGCCGTTATCGCGTTGATAGAAAAGCGAGCATGTTCTAGCGGGAAGGGATGGCCATCCGGCTTCATCTTGTTATCGAATTTGAGGTGCCCTTCCTGGATAGCCTTACGGATCCTCATCCGAAGACCCCGCAATCGTTAATGGAGTGCGAGTCCCTGTCATGGAAGCCGCGATAACGTTTCGCTTTGACTCCATCGGCCGAAGCATAGAGTGCCCTTCGAGCGACTTGATTCGGCCTTCCTTTACCAAGAGCTCAAACAACTTATCGGCCTTTGTGATGTCAAAGTCGTAGGTTCCTTTGGTGCTGCCGACCCACCGCCGATTCATTGTCAAGGGCTCTTTACCCCACAAGATTTCTGCTGCGACTACCTCCAATTCGTCGTCGGAATCCTCGCACAAATCAGCTTTGTCCAAGAATTGATTGTAGATATCGGCGATGTCGTCTTGCTTGCCAAACTTGGGGTCCTTCTTGAGGCCATATGCACGATTGCTCATCAAGGATAACTTCTGCGACGGTTGGCCTAAGTTTTCAAACTCCATCCCAAATAGCTTTTCGCGCACGGGCGGTAACATCCCGGCGACGGCCATATCGGCCGGTCGATCGTCCGGCAAGTTCAATGAGAAGCACATGCCCTTGACTTCTCCGAATCTTCGAGAAACTCCGGCGGTGTTTCAACGTGCCTTTGTTTCGGGGTGGCGAGGTCAATCAACTTCTTCTCGGAACTACCGGCGAAGTAATGAGCGTGGAATTTACGCTCCAAATCTTTCCACCGGCCACGCGACTCGGGCGGCAAGGACGAGAACCACCGAAAAGGCTGGACCTGTTAGTGAGGCGGGGAAGTAGCGAACCACGAACGTCTCTTCGGCCGAACATTCCCCCAGCCCGCATGAGATAACGAGCGATATGCTCGACCGTGCTTGTCTCGTCCCGCGAGAGAACTTTGGGAATTCCGTCGGCGGTTTTACCCTTGGCGGCGGGAGCACGTTATAGTACCACTCGCGGGAACGGCGGCCGTGGGGTGGGGCCCCGCATCCTTGGCTTGAGGCCGAACCGATTCGCATCAATTCGGCCATCTTGCGTGCTAGGGCATCTTCCTCCGAGCGCCGCACGGCGGGCGCGTACCCCGGGTGCGGGAAGGCGTCGAACGCCCGTAATTTCCCACTTCATGATAGCCACCGCCGTATAGATTCTTCTGGAGCCGGTTGGTTGACAAAGCTATTCTTCGGCGGGGTCAAGTGGGGCCCCCGAGTGAGCCGAACGCTAGGTCTCCGTACGTAGGCCGGTACGGATTCGGGCATTGTTGCACGGGCGACCCGTCTTTGCTGCGGTGGCGGCGGGGATTGGTTGACTTCCGAAGCTTGCGGCGGAGGGCCGAAGCGGCCGCCCCCGGCGCCTTGCGGAGGAGGGCTGGAATGCCTCGCTCCGGAGCTTTGAGGGAGGAGGCTGCTGCACCGGCTTCGCGGCGGCGGGCGAGAGCTCGATTCACCCGGCTCACGGTGCTCTTTCCGGTGTACGTCTTTCCGAACGCCCTGCCCCGCGCCGGGCCAAAGAGGGCTACCATCATCGTTGGAGCGACCCGAGGAAAGCTTGGTTGTGCTTGGTGAGCATGTTGTCTATCGATTCCTGGGAAGATCCGCGCGCATTCCTCTTTTTCTTGTTGGGTCGTGGCGTCGGTCTCCCCGGCAACGGCACTGCCGGGCGGAGCCACTCTTCAGATATGGTACACCACTTCGATTCTTCTTGAATGACATGAGACACTTTTGTTGAAACTGATTCACGGCGTCTACGAGCTGCTGATGCTGCTCTGGAGAAAGCTCCTCAATGCTGACATCCAGGAGGTCTGTGATCTCAGGCATCCTGAACCAATTCGGCTGTATTGTCCCACTGGGCGTGCCAAAAAGTGTGTTGACGCAAAACCTGCACTCAGCGCCAATCACACAGCAAGCCGAAAAGCTTAGCTTCGCACGCGCAGAGAGAGAGAGACGTGCCAGTCAATTTTTCCGAAAGTTAACAAAAAATAAAACGAGTTAAATACCAAAGCTTGGAACCTACCGGGTAGTACCAGGCAGTTCCATATTTACGGCTAAGAAGCCAAGCAAGACGACATATAGCTATGCAAAGCTACCTGTCAAAGATCCACAACCATTCGGGTAACCGCGAAGGAAAAAAGAACATTGCCGAATGGATGACGTAAGCATGACAACGATCGATTTCTGAATAAACATGGATGCATGTGCAAAGCCATGACCGATCCTCATGAAGATTAACATTAAATGAAGTAAAGCACGAACATGATCATGTATTAAAATAAGCATGCATAGATCCAAAGCATTAGTCTACCGCATGTCTAATTACTTTAAGATCCGTCGGGCACGATATCGACAAATCTATCCACCGCATGATACAACTTGCATGAAAGAACGCACCACTTTCCACAAATAGATCTATCCACCGCATGATACAACCTAAATATGGAAAGCTAGAAGCATACGTCTTTTAAAACCATAAACAACGCACGTGATCTACTCGTGAAGATATAACCGAATGCGGCTGAACAACCGATTCGGGGTCCATGAAGAAGGAACAAACATTACCACGTGAATAAATCTATCGAGGGCCGAGTTGGAAATCTAATCCACCGGATGACTAGCCCCAAAGCAACCCAAAAACCTCGCATCTACCGCATGATACCGGCTCTTTCAAGATTTATACTAACAAAGCAAGCTTGAACCCGCAACACGTGACAACCTAGATCGATTCGGTTTCGGCTATCGGAGAGCACGGGATCCACGCGTCAAAACACGAAACTGCTCATGCACGGATCTTAAAAGGAAAAGAGCCGATCCAAACCCATCTAGATTGGGCAAAAGTGTATTACATGAATTAAAACATAAAGTAAAACTCATGATAACACGGGGTAACTTAATGAATCTATTGGATCTTGCCAAAATCCAATAGAGCCGATAACTAGCTTCGAGCTAGACCTTAGCCTACCGCATGGCTCATGATCTAACAAGAAACCCTCTTGAACCAAGCTTGAATCTACCGCATGACACGAAGCATGGTAACAAGACTACTTGCATCAGATCTAAATCCACCGCATGATACTAGACATGATACAAGGTTGCGGTACTCACGGAGGTCGACGGATCGATTGGCCCTCTCGAAGAACTCGACGACACGACAAGGGACTCTAGGGTTTGGCGTAAGGCCGGTGTGTATTGAGGAATGAACGTGTTCTTTACATACATCCAGGGATCGTATTTATACCCTGCTGGTTACAACTGCGAATGGATTTATTGCCTAACTAAACTCGATCGCCTGTCCATCCATTCGCTTCCTCTGATCGAGCCACGTCACCGTCCAATCCCGCAAAATCAGCTCTACTGTTCTTTTGCCGAACTGGAACAGATAGCCGACCGCGGATCCCTCTGCCGAAAATCTCTGAAGACGTCTTTCCTTCCACCAGACGGACTCTTTTCCGAGTCGGACCCACATGTCATACTCCTTACCAAATTTTGGTGTTAACAGAGTGTAGTGCAGCTATTGCTTATGGGCTAGAGAAGCAAAAAGACCCCGGGTGCCCTACAATTCCATGTTCAGTTGGTTCTTTCAACTTCGAGAAGGCGTTATGCGACCTTGGAGCTAGTGTGAGTGTCATGCCGAGGGATGTGTTCGAGAAGCTACGCCTACCGATGGAGCCTACGGGAATATGTTTGGAGTTGGGAGACAACTCCATTCGCTATCCCTTAGGCATTGCTGAAGATGTACCCGTGAAGATTGGACACCACTTCATCCCCGTCGACTTCGTTGTGCTCGAGATGGGAGAGAGGGAGAAGCCGCCGCTCATCCTAGGGAGGCCGTTCCTCAAGACCGTGGGAGCTACTATTGATGTTGGCAAGGGGGAGATCATGTTCGATATCAACGGAGAAAGGAGTTCCTTCAAGTTCCGTCCAAGGATTCAGGCATGCAACATGATTGGAGTGAAGGGAGAACCAAAACAAACGGAGGGGCTGAAAAAGAAGAAGGAGCCGAAAAAAATGAACGTAACGAAAATCAAAGAAGGTGTTGCATCCGTCAAGACAAAGGAAGAGAAGCCGCCTGTGAAGACCAAAAAAATGACTAAGCCAACTAAGATGGAAGTCAAGCCCGCGCCCAAGATGGTGCGGAAGTGGGTAACCAAGATTGCAACGCCCGCAAAGAGCGTTGATCCGGAGTGATCAAGTGAAGAAGTCTAGCTATAGACTATAAACGAAGCGCTAGGCGGGAGGCAACCCGTTTCAGCACGTGGTAGGACTCGTGTGAACCTAGAAATCAAAGCTTTTGGTTGGTTTTAAAAATCTTTATCCTTGGTTTCTCTAGGATTAGGATTTTTCTAAGCCTATTCTAATTTTGTTTTATTCAAAATCTTTTTTGTTTAGCCAAATTTAGAACCTAAACCTATGCCCCCATGATCAAGCCGGGTAAACGTTCGCTCTCAACCGATGAAAGCAAACTATACCGGTGAGACCGAAATTGACGTAGTCGAAAAATATTTTCGACTTACATTTGTTTTTAATGGTTTTAAAACTTCTCTAAAATTATGCTTGAGCTCTTGCATCGCTCTGAAAAATATTTTAAATTTCGAATTAGAGGAGTGCTTAACCTTAAACACACCTAAATGGAGGCAATCTAGTTTGAATTAATCATGCATGCACCATTGGATTCCCTTTTATCAACTTTCACCAATTCCACATGCAAAGGACAAGCATGGTGGGCAGCAAGCATCAACTTTGCAGGATTTTCATGGTGGCATGTGAAGCAAGTGGAGCTAGGGAGCATGGACATGACCCAAAGCATGGAGCATCAAGTGGGAGGACCAATAATTCAAGAAAAGGAGTGGACGAGAGCGTTTGGGCGGTGCAACTCGTGGAGCACGTGGGCGGGGAAAGTTGCGGAGGCGAAATGATCGTGCTTTGGGAGAAAGACGCGGCGGGGAGGAACCGAGAGGACCCCCGGGCCGGCCGGCCCGTGCCGGCCGGCCCGACCTATTTAAGGAGCCCCCCGGCTCCCGTTTTATGCAGGCAAGCTTCCCTCTCCTTCCCTTGTTTGTGTGTTCAAGTTTGTGTGCTCAGAACCTCCGTAGACTTAGCCAACCATCCCAAGCTTGATAGCTCAAGAAAAAAATCCACATCCTTAATCCACTCAAAGTCCACATCCGAAGCAAAGAGTTTAAGTGCCTAGTTTACCGGTTGCAACCCGGAATTTTAGTTGAAGAAAGAGTGCAGCAACCATGTGGAAGAAGACCACAAGTCTCTTCTCCAAGAAGAAGAGTTCGTCGTCGTCCAAGCCGTCATCAACCACGTCTTCGAGGAGGCACTCGGTTTCCGAGTCTCCCCGGAGCATGGAGACGGACACGGCACCACCGAGGAGGAACGACGCTCTCCTCCTTGGTGGTATGAGGGATGCGAGAAGCACTTCCATGAAGTTCACCGAACCTCGTGGGCACACGGAGGAGCAGCCCGCGCCACCACGACGATCGACTCGCTCAACCGCACCACCTCCTTACACCCCGACACACTCTTCGTACGGCTTCATCATCTTGTCGGCGGAGGAGGAGAGGCTCGCCAATCTTGAGAAGAGGCTTGTGCCGAACGTCGAGTTCGACGACCAAGCACTCTACACCTTGGGTTTTTGCACCGACATATACTATATGTTGGGGCACCTCGGATGGGTGCAGTTCTCCAACGGAATATCGGTGGACACCCATTTGGGTTACGCCTTGGAAATTTTGATGACTATTGCACCCATCGTTGATGATGATGGGGTGCAAAGCTTGTCATTCCGTTTGGAAGGAATCGAACAAGTGGTTCCCTACGAGCACGTTAGGGACCTGCTTGGATTCCACAAGGGAGCTCCGGAGAAAGTTGACGTGCCACCCGGCATGTTGGCGGGATTTTGGAACATGATCTCCGGAGAAGCCCATCAACAACGCAATTGCATCCGCAACCCCATTATCCGGATATTTCACTCTTGGATGTGCAAGAGGATATTGGGGAGGATGAAGGAAACGAAGGTGACCGACACGGAGTTGAATTGGCTATACTCGGCTTTAATTGCCAGGCGGCCAATAGACCCCTCTTACCTCATGATCAACCGTTGGTGTTGTGAAGCAACATCGGGGGCGGGTAATATTGGTTCGAGGTGTTACCTCTCCATGTTGGCCTTTTCCTTGCGGCCGGGGATCGCAAGAAACCCCGCTCACCTTTTGCGTGGTACCTCTCTCGGTTTTGAGTATTTGCGGCAAGGCAAATACATTAGTGGAGATGAGAGAGGAGGTTATCGGTTGGCCATAGTGAACCTACCCCTTCCGAATGAGAGGCTTAGGCTTTTCACCGAAGGAAGAGAAGATTGGTTGGAAGAGGGACTACTTGTCCCTGCAAGGAAGAACAAGAGAGGAAGAATCATAGAGGAGGGAACATCCTCCGCACAAGCGAGTGGAGCACAACCCAATGTGCAACCATTCGGCGGGGTCCCTCCTCCGCCAAGTTATTACGGAGGGTCACAAAGACAAGCATGGGGGGTGGTGCACCGGTACCCCCACAAAATTATGTTGTGCCCAACGCTAACTTCGCAGAGTCCTACGCTCATCATCCCCAACCACAACAAAGCATGGCCATTATTGGAGGGTATGCTGCAAGAAATGCTCAAAACATCGCAGCCATCCAAGCTAACGCAGCTCAACTCGGTGAAGGCAACGCAAATATTGCCGTTGAACTTGGACGCCTTCACCTTGTGGAGCCAAATCAATTCGTCGGAGGAAGCGTCCAATCGTATTATCAGCAAGGGTATTATTATCAAGATTATCAACATCAACCACCGGCGGAGGACTAGAAGATTTAGGAACTTTAGTTTTCTTTTCTTTTCTTTTTCTCTGTAATTTTCAGCTTTTGCTTATGTGTGTTTGCGTAGTTTTTTCTGTTTTTATTTAAATTTCAGCAAGCATGTTTGTTTATTTTCAGTTTGTATTTCAACTTGATGTCACCATTAATAAAGACACCACCTTGATTATATCATTGGAAAAGTTACAAAATTTGTGCCATGATGATATATGATTAAAATTGCAGCTTTGTTCATCTTTGTAATTGATTTATGCATGTTTAAGCTAGTGCTCTCTTAAAAATACAGATCTGAATTTATTTAAATGCTAGCTTAATTTTCAGCGGAGGTCATGATTAAAATAAAGACTCATAGTGTTTTATGTGCTCTCAAGTTATGAATAGATTAAAGATGTCTTTTATGCTCAAAAATATTTCTAACCTTGTCACAAATATCACTTGTGTGTTGCTCAATCTATTCAAAGCCTTATATATATTTGAGTGCATAAATCTTAGTGTACAAGATTTATTTTTGAGTGAGTTATTGCAGGCCATGATTTCTCTGGCCCGAGACTAAGAAGCTGGTCATTCCATTTTTGCGTATCTATCTTTTTGCTAGCCTTTTATCCGTGCATTGTGTATCCCCGCATCGGTGGTCTCACAAACTTCGCCGGATATCCACCCTTAAACCAAATATCATCTTTTGTGATTACCTCCTTGACCACAACCTATTGTTGAGAATGGATCATCAATTCAAGGAAGATCGCAAGACGGTGCCAACATTGAAGATTTCAAGTATCTCTCCAAGGAAAAATATCTCCGGTACCTACCTTATTTTTCACCTCTTTGCTCGAGGACGAGCAACGTCTAAGCATGGTGGAGGAGGTAGGTACGGTGCAGTTTTAGAGTTCAAAGGGGAATATTTAAAAAAAATGATGATGAAAGAAAAAAATCCAGCGATACTCATGACTTTCAAGGTAAATAAATAAATAAATATATATATGAAAGAAAGAAAGAAAGAAAGAAAAGAATGAGAACTATGAGAAAGAAAAAAAAAATGTGCGTAAAGTGAACTCCCCGGCTCTCTAAAAGTGCATTCAAGGCTTCAAGTTAAAAAGATCCATTCTCATTTTTCCAACCATGTGCAATCCGATAACGAGGACTTCCTTTGTGCCTTGGGATCACTCTTTGCCATTTGCACATGTCCACTTATCTAAAAGTGTGTGTAATTTTCTCTTCCCCCTCCTTGATTTAACATTATTTTCCAATGACCTTTTTGACGAGTCTCGGTAAGACCATGAGAAGCTTGTCTTGTTTTGACAACACCTCATTTATAAAATCTTGTTAGGACTAAACTTTCCCAAAGCTCCATATAAAGCCTACCACATATATATGAGAGGGAAAGGAGTAGAATATATAGGCTCGAGACAAGTGAGATGAGAGTTCATGAGCAATATACGAGATGATTTAAATTTGTGAATTTGGTTTAGCTTTTCTTTATCTCGTTCTTTATTTCAAAAATTCGAGATCTATTTAAAACTTTGTGAGCATGTTAATACTTGTGGGATAAGCTTAATAAGAATCTACCCTCCGTAGAGATGAAGGCTAGTACATTATGGAACTTTAATGAATTAAAATTTTGAGAGCATTATGTTTTCTCATGTGTAATCAAGTGCAAAGTTTAAACATTGTTTAGCAATGATGATATCCATCGAAGGCTTACTCGAGGACGAGCAAGGTTTAAGCATGGGGGAGATGTTGACGGTGAAAATCCGTCAAACTAGCCATGAGTTTGCCTTCGGTGTTGGCATGAGTTTTATACCTTATCCATTGGTACTAACCCCCGTGGTATAACAAGTTCACGTGTGCATGTCGGTTTTGGAGTTTAATGTTTATGCAGGGTTTTAGTGTTGAATGCAAGACTTTCGGGATAAGTTCATCAAGCACCTCATGACAAGACCTTGAAGCCACGAACAAGTCATGCAATGAAGCAAACTTAACTCCAAGAAGGCGGGGACTTGATCCGAGAAGACGACGGACTCCGGGGACCCGACCCGGAAAAGTCTTGAATCTTGCAAGACAAGGAGTTGAGTCCAATTCGGAGAGAAACCGACGACATGGACCTACATGCGAAGGGGGAAACATCCGAGAAGCAAGGGAACCGACGTGGGGCAAAGGAGCCCACGGGGCCGGGCCTAAATGGGCCCGGGCCGGCCGGCCCGGATCAGGTCGGCCCAGGGCCCATTTTGGGCCCAAATTTGCTCTCCTTTGCCCTAGCCGCCAATCGGGCTATTTATAGTCCCCGACCGAGAGCCACGCAGAGAAGATTTCGTCTTCGGCCGCCGAGAAGCAGAGAAGAGAGGGACACCATCTCGGAGAGGAGAGGGTCGAGCTAGTTGACTAGGGTTCGCCTAGCCGACGTGGGAACCTTGCACGGAAGACCACGTCGGAGTTCCCGGAGCTAGAAGCAAGATCAAGGAAGGATCCCGGTGGTGATCTTGTGTATGTATCATTGTTATAGTTGAATTATCAAGTTGAATCTTTTCCCAGCGATCAAGTGTTTCCTCGAAGATTTCATTTTTCGATCGGCTTTGCTTATTCCAATTCTATTCGCGTGATAGATTACATAGGGTGTTCTTGTAGCCGCGGTGGCTAGAGGTACACGCCGGATCTTCCGAAAGAATCTCGACTTGTCTTTTGACTCGCCCTAAGCTCCCCGCATGAATAGGGATACGTTGTGACGAACGGGGGTCTCGAAAGGCGGATGTTTTCGGATTTGGACGGGAAACCACGATTTAAAGAGGCTTTTATTAAGATTCGATTTGCTACTTCTTCTCTTGCTTGGAACTTCAACAAAAGGCTTACCCCGATCCCTCTAGATCGGTTTATCTACCCAATCTTACTTTGTTTTCTCCGGTTTTTAGTAGATTAGATCTGTTTTGTGTCTTTTACTTAGATGCATTAGGTTCTTTATTGAAGATTGAAGTTATTTGGCTTTGATAGATTAAGTCTTGCGTCACACATTTGTTCCACGGATTCGATACCTTGGGTTCACCACTCGAGGGAAGAAGGGTCCCTTGACTACGACGGGAGACTTGTACGCTTGCGAGTCACGAGCGAACTTTGATACAATTATTAACCGTCAACAATCCCCAACCCGGGCCAGTACCCACTGGTGGTCGACCCGATCATTGGGAACGCGCGGTTCTCAAAGGTCTTGATGGACGGGGGCAGTAGCCTCAACATCCTCTACGCGCACACGCTGTGCCTGTTGGGGATCGGGTTGGACCACCTTCGGCCCAGCACGACGCCGTTCCATGGCGTCGCGCCCGGCAAGCGCGTCCAGCCCCTCGGGCAGATCGACCTGCCGGTCTGGTTCGGCACTGCGAAGAATTTTCGCAAGGAAACACTCACCTTCGAGATAGTGGGGTTCAAGGGCGCCTATCACGCCATACTTGGGCGGCCCTGCTACGCCAAGTTCATGGCGGTCCGCAACTACACCTACTTGAAGATGAAGATGCCGGGACCGAATGGCATCATCACCGTGGGTTCGTCCATCGAGCACGCATTCGACTGCGACGTCGAGTGCGTAGAGCATGCAGAAGCACTGGCGCTGGATGAAGCGCTGGTGACCACTTTGGAGAAGATGGTCAACGAGGACCTCGACTCCACCGCCAAGCACGTCGGCAATTTCGAGGCCGCGGAGCAGACCAAGGAGATACCCCTCGACCCTGCTGCCCCCGAGGGCAAGGCGTTGAGGGTCAGCTCCACCCACGACCCAAAATAGGAAGTGGTGCTCGTCGACTTCCTCCGCGCCAACGCAGACATCTTCGCGTGGAGCCCCTCGGACATGCCAGGCATCCCGAGGGAAGTCGCCGAGCACTCCCTCGATATCCTTCCTCATGCCCGTGTCGTGCAGCAGCGGCTCCGCCGTTTCGACGAGGAGTGGCGGCGGGCGATCGGAGCGGAGCTGCGGAAGCCCCTCGAGGCCGGGTTCATCAAGGAAGTGTTCCACCCTACGTGGCTAGCAAACCCTGTACTTGTAAAGAAAAAGAACGGGAAGTGGCGGATGTGTATAGACTACACTAGTCTTAATAAAGCATGTCCTAAAGTTCCTTTTCCTTTGCCACGCATTGATCAAATCGTTGATTCCACGGCTGGGTGTGAGCTGCTTTGCTTCCTTGATGCCTACTACGGGTATCACCAGATAAAGATGAAGGAGTCCGACCAGCTCGCGACTTCGTTCATCACGCCGTTCGGGATGTTCTGTTACGTCACGATGCCGTTCGGTCTCCGAAACGCAGGCGCAACGTACCAGCGCTGCATGCAACACGTTTTCGGAGACCACATCGGGCGAACGGTTGAGGCGTACGTAGACGACATCGTCGTGAAGACCAGGAAGGCGGACGACCTGGTCGGCGATCTCAGCATCGCGTTTGGCTGCCTACGGGCCAACGGGGTCAAATTAAACCCTGAAAAATGTGTCTTCGGAGTGCCGCGAGGCATGCTCCTAGGATACATCGTCTCCCAACGGGGCATCGAGGCCAATCCCGAGAAGGTTGCGGCCCTCGAGCGAATGGGCCCGATCCGGGACCTCAAAGGGGTGCAGAAGGTGTTGGGGTGCCTTGCCACCTTGTGCCGCTTTATCTCGCGGCTCGGCGAGAAGGGCCTGCCCCTCTATCGCCTCCTCAAGAAGCATGAACGCTTCACCTGGACCGCCGAAGCCCAAGACGCGCTCAACAAGCTGAAGGCATCTTTAACTCGCGCCCCCATCCTCACGCCGCCGCAGGACGGCGAACCCCTGCAGCTCTACGTGGCCGCGACCACCCAGGTGGTCAGCGCCGTAATCGTGGTGGAGCGCGCGGAGGAAGGGCACGCCCTGCCAGTCCAGCGGCCGGTCTACTACATCAACGAAGTCTTGTCCGACACCAAGACGCGCTACCCTCAAGTCCAAAAGCTGTTGTATGCAGTGGTCCTTGCGAGGCGCAAGCTCCGCCACTACTTCGAGGCCCACCCCGTCACGGTGATCTCCTCCTTCCCGCTAGGGGAGATCATCCGCAATCTAGACGCGGCGGGCAGGATCGCGAAGTGGTCAGTGGAGCTGATGGGCGAGACGCTAGCCTACGCCCCGCGCAAGGCCATCAAGTCCCAGATCCTAGCGGACTTCGTCGCTGAGTGGACAGATACGCAGCTACCACCGCCGCAGATCCAAGCAGAGTGCTGGACTCTGTATTTCGATGGCTCGGTGATGAAAACGGGGACGGGCGCGGGCTTGCTCTTTGTGTCACCACTCGGGGAACACATGCGGTACGCGGTGCGCCTCCACTTCCCCGCGTCAAACAACATGGCTGAGTACGAGGCCCTCCTCTGCGGCCTCAAGATCGCCATCGAGATAGGCGTCAAGCGCCTGGACGTGCGGGGGGATTCACAACTCGTGATTGATCAAGTCATGAAGAACGTGAGTTGCCACGATGACAACATGGAAGCGTATTGCAAGGCCGTACGAGCCCTCGAGGATAAGTTCTACGGCATCGAGCTCAATCACGTGCCCCGCCGGTACAACGAGGAGGCGGATGAGCTGGCTAAGATCGCGTCCGGGTGGATTGCCGTCCCTCCGAACGTTTTCGCCCGAGACATCGCTCGGCCCTCCGTCGTTTTCGAGCCTCACCCCTCGAGCCACGCGGAACCCTCGGGGGCTCCCTTGAATCCAACAGGCACGGAGCCCATGGAAGAGGACCCCTCGAACGAGGCGTACGTGCTCTCCCTCCTCGAGGGGTATGGCGCCTACGAGGCTGATGTGATGGAGATCGAGCCAAGCCCCTGTCAGGGCTGACTGGCGCGACAAGTATGTTGAATGGATGGCTCGAGGGGAACTCCCCTCGAACCGGACCGAGGCCAGGCGCATCGCCAGGATGGCTAAGTCCTTTACCCTCGTCGACGGCGAGCTATACAAGCGCGCCGCCTCCGGCATCTTGCAGCGGTGCATCCCCATTCCCGAAGGGCGCGAGCTCCTGCGGACATCCACGCGAGAATCTGTGGCCATCACGCCGCGCCCCGTACCCTCGTCGGCAACGCTTTCCACCAAGGCTTTTATTGGCCTACCGCGGTCGCGGATGCCAGCGAGATCGTGCGCACCTGCGAAGGGTGCCAGTTCTACGCCCGCAAGTCCAACCTTCCTGCTCATGTCCTGCAGACCATCCCCATAACGTGGCCATTCGCCGTGTGGGGCTAGACATCGTCGGGCCCCTGCGGAAGGCGCCCGGGGGCTTCACCCACCTGTTGGTCGTGATCGACAAGTTTTCCAAGTGGGTGGAGGTGCGCCCCATTACGAACCTCAGAGCAGAGCAGGCAGTGACATTCTTTACCGATATCATCCACCGCTTTGGAGTGCCCAACTCCATCATCACCGACAACGGGTCCCAGTTCATGAGCAGGAAATTCTTGGAGTTCTGCGACAAATTCCACATCCATGTGGATTGGGCAGCTGTGGCACACCCGCAAACCAACGGCCAAGTAGAGCGTGCCAACGGCATGATCCTACAAGGTCTCAAGCCCAGAATTTTCGACCAGCTAAATGAATCTGGTCGAAAATGGCTCCAAGAGTAACCAGCGGTCGTGTGGAGCCTAAGGACCACCCCGAGCAGAGCCACCGGGTTCACCCCGTTTTTTCTAGTCCATGGCGCGGAGGCCGTCCTCCCCCACGGACCTAGAGTACGGGTCGCCCAGGGTTCGAGGCTACGACGAGGACGCCAACCAACGAGCCCGCGAGGACTCACTGGATTAGCTAGACGAAGCATGCCTCGTGGCCCTGATGCACTCCGCGAGGTATCAACAGTCCCTCAGGTGCTACCAGGCACGGAAGATACGCCGACGGGACTTCAGCGAAGGGGATTTAGTCCTAAGGCTACGCCAAGACAACCGAGGACGCCACAAGCTATCACCTCTGTGGGAGGGACCCTACGTCGTGGTAAAAGTACTGAAGCCCGGCACTTACAAGCTGGCCAACGAGGACGGCGAAGAACTCACCAACGCTTGGAACATCCAACAGCTACGTCGCTTCTACCCCTAGCTAGGATTTCCAAGTATTTTGTTGTAAAGTAACGAAACCAGCACCCTAGTTGGTGACAACTATGTAAAACATCGTCAGTTTAATAAAAAGGGCAACTCGGCTTTCCCCTGAAACCCAAGTTACCCTTGGGGGCTACTACGGGGGGCATCCCCCTCCCCCCAAAATGGTCCCATTTTTCGCGAAAAAATAAAACAACTCATGCGCGCTAAGTATGTTTCCACTTTGTCCCCGAGCAAAGGTTCGAACAGGGCGCAGGTAGCCTAGCGGAAGGAGCGCGCAAGCCAGAGATAGCCTACGCCTCCGCGAGGATACGGCCCTTCTCTCTTGCCTCCAACCCAGCATGCCACCCGCGAAAACCGAACTCCCCTAACTAGGATCTACTCAAGAAGAAGGAGAAACAAAAAAGCGTGATAAAGCAAAAGACATCATTTCACTTCGTCAAATATTCGTAGCAAAGTAATTTGTCTATTTACAAGGCCACACGGCCAGCATACTGATACATGAACAAAAAAGGGCCTAGCGCCCAGCTGTCTTCAGGCTGGAGGAGCGGCGGCATCAGCGGCGTCTGGGAAGAGGAACTCCTCGAAGGCCTCGCCAAGCGTCCCGGCGGCGTCAGCGGCAAGCGCGTCCACGCGCTCCATCGCCACCTCGTCCTCGACACCCTCGGGGACGACGTCGCCCTCCGCCAGCGCCTCGAAGTTAACCTCGTAGTGGGATCGCACCACCCCGAGGGCCTTTTGGACGCCGAGATGCAACGCCCGGCGCACGCACCCGGTGACGTGGCCGCCAAGGGCGCGCGGGCGGCGGCCGGCCGAGCTCCCGCCTGCGCCTCGCCCTCCTCCACGGCCGGCGGGTCTCGAGGGCCGCAGTGCGCAACTCCAACAGCTCCTGCTCGGAGGAGTTGTAGGAGGTTTGCAGCGCCTCGGCCCGCTCAGCCGCATGCCCCAGCGCGGTGCGCAAGCCTGAAGTTGTCCGGTGAAGAAGAAGTCAGAAAAGGGTGCGAACCCCTTAAGAGAAAACTAGCAAAACAGGAGTCAAACAGCGACTTACCTTCAACCTGCTTCCTCTCTACCTCGAGGTCGCGGCGCCCGGCCTCCACCGCCTGCTCGAGGCCCCTGATGGTCTCTCCTTGCTCTTGGAGGGCCAGCTCCTGGCTCGCGCTGTTGATACTGAGCACCATCAGCTCGCCCTCGAGCTTGGAGAACTTGGTGTTCCGGTCCTCCAGCGACTTCTGCGCCGTCTCGCGAGCGACACGCTCCCGCTCCAGCGCCGACCGAGCGTCGGCAAGGGCGGCCTGTTCCTGCTGAAGCCGCCCCTCGGCCCCCGGCGGGTAGTGCGCTACCGCGAGGGCGGGTCCTCGGCGACGGCGAGCGCCGCGACCTTGGCGTCGAGGGCGGCCTTCAAGTCGTCGGCCTCCTTGGCCCTTTGCTCGGCGCGCGCGCCTGCTCCTCGGCCGGCGGCGCTGCGCCTGCGCCCCCTCAAGCGACGAGCGGAGCTCCCAGTTCTCGTTGTGGACGCCGGCCACCTCCGCCTCCCAGTTGGCCGCCAGCGTACGCATCTTTTCCAGGTCCGAGCGCGCATGCCGCAGCGCCTCATCCCGGTCAATGAGGGCTGTGCAGACCCGCTCGAGGCTAGAGGGACGCGCCGGGTCCTGCCTTGCGCTCTCATGGAGTTGATCGCACAGGGCCATGGCCCGGTACGACAACCAGCCGTCCGGGGGTCCTGAGGGCGTCGGCGAGCGCGTCAAAGGCGCCGCATCGCTCCCGGAGCTGGTGGAGCTCGGCGTTCACCTGGTCGAAGGCGCCGTACTTGTCGCGGGCGCGACGCTCGAGCTCCTGTCACCCACAAGTCAAAACCCGTAAGCATCATGATACGAGGACAGCGCGCAGAAACGAGAAAAAGAAGAAAACGAGCAACGATGCCCCACCTGGAAGACGCGCCACGCGGGGCCTCCATGGACCCTCAGCGCCTCGTTCAACGCACGGTCGAGCATGGCGTCGTGGCTGCGGAGCTCTCCCCACAACTCCTGCTCCCCCTGGGCGTTGGGGAACGCAGGCGGGTCGCCAGCGAACCCCTCTACCGGGGCGGAGTGGCCGGCGCGGGAAGACAAGGCCTCGGCGCCATGCCCTCGGCCTCCCGCCACCATGTGGCCCTCACGCTGCCTCACGAGGACCCCCTCCTGGGACTCTGGGAAAGCGTGGGAAAGCTCACCCACTGGTCCCATCCGGGCGGCGGGGAGTCGTCGTCCGGGACCTCCACCACCACCGCCCGGGAGCCGCCGGCGGTGCCGGCCCCTGCGTCGCCTCCGTTGACGCCTCCGCCGCGCCTCCGTAGCCACGGGCTCCCGCGGCGGCGCCGCGGCCCGCGCGCTCCGGGCGCGCCCCCGCGGCCCGCGGGCGCCCGACCGCCCTCTTCGGCCGCCGCCGTCGGCTGCGCCTCCACCGCGACCGGCGCCGCGGATCGCGCCTCCGCCGCAACCGACGCCGCGGGGCGCGCCTCCACCATGGCCGCCACCGCGGGCGCGCCTCCGCCACGCCCGGCACGCGCCGCCCTCGACGGGCGGCGGGCCGCGGCGCGGCGGGCGGATCCGCCGGCCGTGGCCTCGAGGCCTCGGCGGCACCCGCGAGCTCTCGCCCGCTGCGGCCACCGCACTCACCCCCGCCCGCGGTGCCCTCGACGAGCGCCGCCGGGTGGGAATGGACGCGTCCGCCCTCAGCACCTTGGCTGGTGCGAGGGGAGTCACGGTCGGCACCACCCTGCATGAACACAAACGAATAATCAGAACACTTGGTCGCCGAAATCCCAACCTCGCAGAAGAGCAAGCCCCTTACCTTGAAGAAGAGAAGGCGCACTTCCTCTTCCTCGAGGCCTCGGTGGATGACGCCGGCGCGGCCGCGCGGCCGCCGCCGCGACCCCCGCCCTTCCACCCGGCGCGCGTGGACCCCGCCCCGCGCGCGCGGTGCGCTTGCCGCGCGTGCCTTCGCGGCGCGCACCGGCTCCTCCGCGGCCCGCGCCTCTCCCGTCGTAGATTGACTGGCGGCAGGTGCCCCCGCACCCGCCCCAGGCGATGCTGCTCTTGCCGCCGGAGCTGGCTCCGGCGACGGGGGCGCAGGTTCCCACCTATCAGGGGGGGCCTGCCCCCCGGTCTCTTCCTCCTCATCCCCCTCCGAGGAAGAGTACTCCTCAGTCCCCGGAGTGGAGAGCCCCTGCTGCTCACGCAGCCGGTACTCCTCGCTCCGCCGCTCGCGGCGCTCGCGGTGCCGCCTTGCGCGCTCCTTCTTGCGCGCCGCCCGCTCCCGCTCCCGCTGCTGCGACGCCCGACCTACCGCGCGGGAGTCAGGAGTGGGCGGAACGGACTTCGCGGCGCTCAGGCTCACCATCTGCGAGCGAAAACGTCAAAGGGCGCATCAGAAACTAGGATCATCATCAAGATCAAAAACAGGGCCAAAGCTTGCACTTACCAACGGGCCGGTGGGGAGCATCTCGAGCTCCCACGGAGACCGATCGCTACGCAGCAATCGGGTGTCGACGGTGCTCCGTGCCCGGGTGAGCGCGTACTCCCGCTGGAGGGGGCTCGGAAGCATCCGCGACCTCGCCAGCGCGATGGGGTCCGCCGTCTCCGTCATCTCGAAGATGCAGAGCGGTCTCTCCATCAGAGGCACGATCCGCCGGTGATGGAGGAAAGCGAGGACGGTTGCCGCGGTCAACCCGCGCGCCGCCAGGCTCCTCAGCGCCGCAAGGAGCAAGTCTAGCCGCCTCCGATACTGAGCCGTGGACACCTCGTAGCTCCAGGAGTTGGGCTTCTCCCGGAGCACCAGGCCGGTGTAAGGAGGGAGGCCAGGCTCGGCGTTGCGGAGGTAGAACCACCCCCGCTCCCAGCCGGCATTGTTGGTCGTCATGGTACAAGGGATGTAGTCGTCCTTGTACTGCCCCCGCAAAGCGAGCGACATGCTGCCGGCGCGCACAGCGCGGCGCCTCCTCTGCTCCGTCGTCAGCTGCGTAAACAGCTCCGCGCGGAAGAGGTGTACCCAGAGATCCCAGTTCACTGGGATCCCTAGATACCCTTCGCAGACACCCACGAACGTGGCCGCCTGCGAAATCGCGTTCGGCGCGAAGTTGTGCAACTCCACGCCGTAACGGTGGCAGAGCGCCCGCATGAAGCGGCTCGCCGACGCTGCGAAGCCGCGTTCGTGGAATCGGAAGAAGCTCACCACGTAGCCGTCCGGCGGGTTGGGCGCGCGATCTTCTGCCGGTGGCACGATCCACTCCGCCGGTCGGCCCTCTTCGTTCGCCGCCAGCTGGCCGGCGGACACAAGCTCGCCGAGGGCCAACCGCGTCACCGATGACCGCTCCCACGCGTAGGGATCAACGATCGTGAGGGGCGGAGGCGGCGCCATGAGGAAAGGCAAGCTGGCCGAGAGCGGAGGACAAGAAGGAGAAGAAAGGCTCCCACGGCGAAAGAGCACGGTGGTGTGGACTGGGCATGGACAGGAGCGCAAAGGGCGAGGATGGCGAAACGCTAAGGTAAAAACCGCCGTTTTCCCTCTCCTCAGATTTATAAGCCGTGGGCGTGCTCTCCGGGGCGCACGTTCCGCGCGCATTAACTGCAGGGGAATTTTCCTCTCACTGACGAGCGGGTCCCACCACGACCACGGCGGCCACGCCACCGCGGGAGGGCCATCATCACGGCGTAGAACCGGTGAGGACCATGTGTGGTTGGAGGACCGGTGGATGGTCGCTTCCTTGTGTGATGAGCGATTGACAACGTTGAGTGGACTGATTCTTGGCTAAGTATTGCGAGGTGCGAGTTGCGGCTTGACTCGTGTTGGTGCGGGGTGAAGAACAAGCGTGAAAGGTCGTCGCCGGTGAGGCCTCCGGGTGTGGAGAAGACAAGTAGGCTTCGTTCGAGGGACCCGCCGGCCGGCGGGGGGGTCAAGTGCGGGCCGCATGGTGGCATGAACAGCAAGATGAAGTCGTGGACGGTTTCTTGGTTGAGCCTCAAAACCAAGGTCGAGCCGGGACTACGTGGGAGCCAAGTCATGAGTGGAGATTGGCGGAGGCTACACCGAGTTCGCGGGGGTTTCCGGTGGTTCACCGAGAAAACCACCGGGTTCCTTGGTTGATCCACAAAGCCAAGACCGGAGAACCGAAGACGGAGGTGCAAGCGGCACTAGACCGGTCCGACCGGTGGGTCCGACCGGTCCGACCGGTGGGTACCGGTCCGACCGGTGAGGAGCACCGGTCCGACCGTGTGCGACGACGCGATCCCGGAACCTTCGAAGCGGAGGACACGCGTCGGGATCGCATGGCTTGCGTCGAGGCTACGCAGGGTGCGGTCGCCGGGCATCCGTCCGATGGTGAAGACATCAAGAATTCCAAATCCGCCCTTGAGGGGCTTGTATCCCTAGTTAGTAGAGAAGGGCATTTTAGACATTCGGTTGCCTCCATATAACCCAAGAGGTGAGAGGATGGCAGCTAACTCTTGGAACCCTAGCTCATTAGTTTTCCTATTTTCCACCTATTTTCATTATTTTTCTTAGGACTAGCAAGAGAGATTCACGGAGAGATCTTGTAGAGAGGGATGGATGATCGGGCGGCTTGCTAGACCTTGTACGAACCTTTGTTTCATGTATAGATGATTCGGCGTGGCTCCTCAAGGTTTGGATGTGTTTTTCCCGGTTGTTCTTGGTGGTGATTTTCGAAGCCCTCTCTCGGTGATTTCTTTGGGTTGTTTTCGGGACTTTTCTCTTGGGGATTTGATGGGGGAAATTTGTGGGAACCCTTCGTGGTTCTTTGGGCTGTGATTCCCCTCCCAAATCCGTGAGTAAAAGTGCTCGATTTTGGGGTTTCTTGAGTTCTTGGGTTGGAAGTGCTTCCGGCGGGATTTCTTCGATTCCTCCTTTTTGGACGAGATTTGGTGGGATTAAACTTGGCTATGGACTCCTCATGAGGTGTTTTTGATATCCCCAAAGTCTTGTTCAAGTCCGTGGAGCGATTCGGGAGATCGAGTTTTGGATTTGGGGGAGTTGACCGCGGGTCGTTGTTCATCCCGAGCCGCCGGTGCTACACCGGTCGACCGGTGCTCTTGACCGGTCCGACCGGTGCAAGCCCTTGTGGGTTTTTGCTCGGGTGAACGTCTTGGTGTGTTTGTTGTTGTCCCGTGTTGCTTCTCGTTTCGAGTTTGGGTCCGTTTGGTGGTCGGTTGACTGTTTGGTGCCTTGGGGGCTTTCGGGGCCGCCATCGGTCCGACCGGTGTGTCTCACCGGTCGACCGGTGTAGAGCCACTTAGTGGAAGTTGCTTAGTTTCACCGGCGGGGACCGGTCGGCCGGTGGTGCTCACCGGTCCCGGCGGTGTGGGTCTGTAGACTCGAGGTTTGGTTTTTCCGCTGCGTTTCTCGGGTCGGAAGGTGGTGTGTTGGTTCCTTGGTCCAGTAGCACTCCAGTGGCTACGTGGGCTTGACCAACCTTGGTAGTGAGTCGGAGACGTGTGTTGGAAGCCGCGTTCATCTTGTTGGAGTTTCGTTCTCCTTCGAGAAGAATTTTTATCGGCTCCCATTCACTCCCCCCTCTCTGGTTCGCCGTATCGGTCCTTCAAGTGGTATCAGAGCCGGTTCGGGTCTTTGTTGACTCTAACCAGTCTAAGATCCAAGGATGGCGTACCAGGAACGGGGTTCGGGTCCTCCGCACTTCGATGGCAAGAACTACCAGATGTGGAGCAAACGGATGGGTGCGTTTCTCCGCGGAAAGGGTCAGATCTTTTGGGATGTCACGGTGGACACAGGCTATGTCCAGCCGGTTGATTTCCTCGCTCCAGGATCGAGGGATAGCTTCAACGCCAACAATAAGGCGGTCGACTACTTGTTTCGTGCTTTGTGTCAGCCTGAGTTCGATCGGGTGCACACCGAGCACTTGGCTTGTAGGATTTGGGCGGTGCTGAAGGAGGCTCATGTTGGGAACGCCCGAGGTTCGAGCACGGATGTATGCGACCTACGGAGAGAGTATGAGAACTTCATTCATCTCCCCGGTGAGTCCATCGATGCCTTGTTTCAGAGGTTCACGGTGGTGGTGAACAACATGAGGGCCAATGTGGACGTGCTCCCGTACGATGATCATGATAGAGCGGTCAAGCTCTTACACTCTTTGGATCGTACGATATGGGGCGGAAAGTTCGAGGCCATTGTCGAGTCGGAGAAGTATGACACTCTGACGGTGAACGAGCTGTTCTCGAAGCTCAAGTCGGCTGAGGTGGATAGGGGCATGACTGCCAAGCTCGAGGGACCGACTGATTCCCATAGTCTTGCCCTCGTTGGTGGTTCCAAAGGAAAGGCTAACTCTAACCCATCCACCAGGATGTTCTCCTTTTCCTCTTTGATGTCTATGCCAGATGAGGAGTTTGATGACCTTGGAGAGGATGAGCTGGCGCTGTTGACGAGGCGGTTCGAGAGGCTGCACGAGAACCGCGTGAACATGAGGAGGAACACGAGGACCTGCTTCCAGTGTGGCAAGCCGGGACACTTCGTCGCCCCTGCCCGGAGAAGGCCGAGAACAAGGACAGCTACAAGCACAAGCCGAGGATGAACGATGGCAAGTACCGTTCGAGGCGCGACCACAAGAGCAAGCACAAGAACAAGTACAAGGACGAGCGGCGATCAAGGAAGAAGGAGGGCCGAGGCAAGGCCCGAGCGATGGTTGGAGCAAGCGACGTCAACTCCAGTTCCGCGTACTCCACCTCAAGCTCGAGCAGCAGTGAAGACGAGGGAGATCACCGCAAGAACAAGAAGTCGTCCAAGAACCTGAGCGGGCTGAGCTACTTCGCGAGAGATGGCTTCTGCACCATGGCGCTGAGCTCCGGCAGCAAGAAGAGCACACAGAGCGACTCGGACTCTGAGTCCGACGACGAGGTGCATGATGAACTTCCCTTCTTGCGCCAAGAGAATGAGAGGCTTGGCTCTTTTCTTGATAACCGTGATGACATGCTTAGAGAGGCCAAGAAAATGAGGAAAGAGCTTAGGGCTTCACTCGAGGATGCTAGGACTAGAGTGGGCCGAGCTAGAGACACGGGTGCTTGATAGCAAGCTTGAGATTGATTCGCTTAAGGCTAGCCCCGTTGTTTCGATGAGAATGATTGTCTTGATTGCTCCATATTCCTTGCCGATCTTGCTTTGTTCAAGGAGAAGCATGCCTCCAAGTGTGAGGAACTAGATGTGCTTAGGGTTGAAGTGGCCGAGCTTAAGTCTAGACTCGCTTTGCTAGGTGCTTGCACTTCTTGCCCTGTTTTGCATGCTAAGATTGATGAGATGCATGCTTACACTAGTTCGCTCGAGGCTAAATTGAAGGAACCCATGCCTACATCTTGCTCTACCTGTGAAATGCATGCATTGAAAAATTTGGAGCTTGCACATTATGTTGATCGTTTGCAGGATGAGAATGATGATTTGAGGAAGTTGATGGGTTGGTTGTCCGGTCATGAGCCTCAGTTGAGTATGATGATCGAGGCCTTTAAGAGGCAAGATGGTGAGGGGCTTGGGGCAAACAAGGTTGGTGAAGGAAGTGGAGAGAATATCCTGGAGCCACCAAAAACCCACCACAAAAATGATTTTCCTCCAAAACCTAACCATCTAAGGAACCGACTAGACACAACCCCAGCTCCACCCGTGTTTCCTACACCCACAAATGACCTACAAAAGCCTATCAAGTTTGTGAGCACTTCGGGGAAGGTGTTCTTTGGGAAGGAGAATGAGAAGGCTAGTGGTGAGAAACCGGTGGAGGGTTTGAGTGGAGAGAAACCAAGTGAGCGACCACATCCCAAGCCAAAGCCTAAGCTTGTGAGGTTCCATTGTGGCTATTGTGGGAGAGATGGCCATAAGGAGGAGTTTTGCTTCAAGAGGAAGCGAGAGGAGAGAATGAAGAAGGAGTGGGCTAACAAGGACAAGTACCACCCTTCCGATGGTGTACTTGAGCCTCGTATGCGGATGCCCGGGGGCAAGGCAATTGTGAGGACGGTTCGGGCTTGGGGACGGAGAAGAAGGCTGCAGGGCGGTGCGGCGTTGTCCGGGTCACACCCGATCAAACCGGTGCGGGCACGGACAGACGACCGTTTGGGTTTCGAGCTCGTACAGGTGCGAGGGTTGTTTCTGGAGGTCGTGGTTCTGGTGGTTGGGCTGGAAAGGGTACAGGTGGTCAGTTCGCTAGGTGTTCTCCTCCTCGTGCTCAATACGGGGATCGGAGGAGTCGTGGCTTTGAGTTGGAGAGGAAGGACGTTCCACGGGCTTTCTTGCGTGGATTTGGTCCTCCTCCAGGCAGAGAGGGGTGGTTCCCTCAGGGTGGTTACCGTGGTGGTGTTCGTGGAGGTAGCTTTTGGTAGGAGAGATGCTTTGGTTGGTGCTAACCCCACTTTCCAGCAAATGGCTCGGCCTTTGGTTTTCCTCCTTTGGTACTAACCCCGATCTTTGAGTCGTTTGTTCGCTCACGTGCCTATTTTTGAATTTCAAGTGGGAGACTTGAAGAACATTTGGTTGATTGACTCCGGTTGTTCGAGGCATATGACCGGAGACAGGGGGTGGTTCTCAAGTCTCGTCCCGGTGGTGACGAAGAGGTACATCACCTTTGGGGACAATGGGCGTGGGCGTGTGCTTTCAGAAGGTGAGATAAAAGTGAGTGACAAGATCACTCTGAGGCGTGTTGCTCTTGTTCAATCACTGGGGTACAATTTGCTTTCTGTGTCCCAGTTGTTGGATGAGGGCTTTGAGGTGTTGTTTCGGCCAGGTGGTTCTCGGATTTTGGACTCTCGAGGGGACCTTGTTTGTATGGTCGTTCCCGAGGGTCAGGTGTTTCGTGCTGATTTTTCTCAGTCTTCGGGTGTGGAGCGTTGTTTCTTGGTCGGTTCTTCGAGTGAGTTGTGGAAGTGGCATAGGAAGTTGGGTCACTTGAGCTTTGACCTTTTGTCACGCTTGAGTAAACTCAATTTGGTCCGAGAATTGCCGCGGCTGAGGCTTGAGAAAGAGTTGGTTTGAGCTCCGTGTAGGCATGCCAAGATGGTGGCCTCTTCTCACCCGCCTCTCACTGATGTGATGACTGAGCGTCCATGCGAGCTGCTCCATATGGACCTTGTTGGCCCAGCTCGTGTGCGATCTGCGGGTGGGAAGTGGTATGTCCTTGTTGTGGTGGACGACTATTCTCGGTATGCGTGGGTGTTCTTTCTTGAGGAGAAGGGGGAGACGTTTGGTTTTGTTCGAGATCTAGTCTTGAGGTTGAGGAACGAGAGGCACGGAGATGCCATACGAGCTATCCGCAGTGATAATGGCTCGGAATTCAGGATCTCTCGTTTTGAAACCTTTTGCCATGACTTGGGTCTTGAGCACAAGTTTTCGAGTCCGTATACGCCTCCCCAGAAAGGTGTTGTGGAAAGGAAGAACAGGACCTTGTGCGAGATGGCTCGGACGATGCTTGATGAGCATAGGACTCCGAGGAGGTATTGGGCTGAGGCGGTGAATACCGCATGCTATGTGTCGAACGGGGATATACCTCGAGTGCACAAGAAGAAGACATGCTATGAGTTGATGCATGGTCGCACACCCAAGGTGAGTCACTTCCATGTCTTTGGCCGCAAGTGTTTCATTCGAAGAAAGGCGAGGAAGTTGGATAAGTTTGAGGCTAGGTCCGTCGATGGCATTTTCTTTGGTTATGCATCTCATTCTAGAGCATATCGTGTGCTCAATCTTGAAACTAACCAAATCGTGGAGACTTGCGAGGTAACCTTCGACGAGACGAGCCACGTAGTCGGCTTGTCTTTGAGTGTGCGGTGATGATGAGCTTGGCGAGGAGATCTTTCGGGGAGGAGGAGCATGAACATGGTGATGATGAAGATGGCGGTGTGGTGCCCCCTGCTGAACATGTACCCACTACTTCGACTACGATGATGGATGGACCCTCTGCTACACCTACGACGACAAATCAAGAATGAGGAGAAGCTGATGTTGAGGGGGAGGTAGCTTCGAGGCGAGAACCTCCCCGGCGAGTTCAAGTGGATCACCCAGCTTCGAGGATCATCGGCGACATGAATGAATGTACTACACGATCGAGGGTTCGGAACAATTCCCATTTTGCTCATGCTGCATTTGTTGCTTCTTTTGAGCCCAAAGACATTGGACACGCACTATCTGATCACAATTGGGTTAATTCGATGCATGAGGAGTTGGAGAACTTTGAGAGGAATCAGGTGTGGGAGTTGGTTGACCCTCCCCCAGGGTGTAAGCCGATTGGTACAAAGTGGGTGTGGAAAAACAAAGAGGGAGAGAAGGGTGAGGTTGTGAGGAACAAGTCGAGACTTGTTGCTCAGGGGTTCAGTCAGAAGGAGGGGATCGACTACGAGGAGACCTTTGCTCCCGTAGCCCGTTTGGAGGCGATTAGGATCCTTCTAGCCTTTTACGTGGCTAAAGGGTTCAAGTTGCACCAAATGGATGTGAAGAGTGCTTTTTCGAATGGTGTCTTGGAGGAAGAAGTGTATGTGAGGCGCCCTCGGGGTTTGAGAGTGAGAAGTACCCCCACCGGGTGTACAAGTTGAGGAAGGCGTTGTATGGGTTGAAGCGGGCGCCTAGAGCTTGGTATGGCGAGGTTGAGGGGGTTCTTGTTTGAGAAAGGTTTTGAGATGGGGAAGGTCGATCGGACCTTGTTTTTGCCGAGGCGGGACGGAGATATCCGATTGTGCGGGTGTACGTGGATGATATTGTCTTTGGTGGCTCGTCTAACTCTCTTGTTGCAAGGTTTGCGAGATGATATGAGCGGGGAGTTTGAGATGAGCATGATGGGTGAGTTGCGGTTCTTCCTCGGACTACAAATCAAGCAATCAAAGGAAGGAACATTTGTGCACCGAGGCTAAGTACACCAAGGACATTGTGCGGAAGTTCAAGATGGAGGACTCCAAGGCTATGACGACGCCGATGAGTACGACTACGGCTCTTGATGCGGACGAGGAAGGTGAACACGTGGACCAGAAGGAGTACCGGAGCATGATAGGGTCACTCCTCTACTTGACGGCGACGAGGCCGGACATACAGTTCTCGGTGTGTCTGTGCGCTCGTTTTCAAGCGTCTCCGAGGACTTCGCATCGGCAAGCAGTGAAGCAAATTTTCAGGTACTTGCGTCACACTCCCGACTTCGGCCTTTGGTACTCCGCGTCCTCTTCTTTAGCGCTTCATGGTTTTTCAGACGCGGACTTTGCCGGGTGTCGGTTGGATAGGAAGTCCACTTCTGGGACTTGCCAGTTTTTGGGTTCTTCTTTGGTGTCTTGGTCTTCCCGCAAGCAGTCGAGTGTTGCTCAATCCACGACCGAGGCCGAGTATGTTGCCGCTGCCAGTTGTTGCTCTCAGCTCCTTTGGATCACCTACACCATGAGTGACTTTGGTGAGGAGTATACCCATGTCCCACTTCAATGTGATAGCACCAGTGCCATAAGCGTTGCAAAGAACCCAGTGCTCCATTCCAAAACTAAACACATAGAAGTGAGATACCATTTTCTGAGGGACAACGTCGAGAAAGGAAAGATAGCTTTGATCCATGTACCCACACATGACCAACTAGCCGATATTTTCACCAAACCCCTAGATCAAGCAACTTTCACTCGTTTGCGGGGGAACTTGGTGTGTGTTTGATTTCCTGAGTTGGGTGTGTGGGAGCTCTCTTTTGCCGATGGTGTCGAGCCCGTTTTGCCTCCCCTCGAGGAGCCGGTTTGTAGCATATGTATAGCTTTCCTTTGTGCATTCCTTGCATTTGGCACGGCATATGTAACATGATGTATAGGCATCCTTGTATCTTAGATTGCATGCATTTTGTATCATATGCATTGGTTAGGAAAAGCTTCTCTCATATACATTGTTCACCATGGAATGAGATATATGTCTTTCTGAGCTTGTTTGGTATGCTACGGTTAGTTTGGCTTAGCTCTTGATGATCTTGATGAATAATCCATGGTTGCTAGCTATGCTTTTGAAAAATGTCACATGTATGCCCTCTCATGTGTAAATGCCTTTACACGCTCTTGACATGTTTTTGTGGCCTTGCTATGCTTAATTTGTGGTTGGATGGCTAGTTTATTGATCATATGGGGCCAAAGGCTCATTTACCATCATGAATGTTTAGCCCTCTAGATTTATCTTGTGGAGGAGCATAAGTTCCTTTTTGTCGCAAAGACATTTCATGTACCATTTACAAATCTGAAAATGAAATGAAAAATGCTTGGAAAATATGCTCCCATGTCATATGTGCTGAATTTAATTTGCTTTGGGTGCTAAACCGTTGCATGATGCCTACCAATGAGAAGTCTCATACATAGAAGTAGGCACATGGCTCGGTGGCTTTGACATGACATGAGGTGCTTGTGGGTGTTTGTGGTGGTCTTATGGTTAGAATAGCTGTCCTAGCATGAAGTTTGTGTGGCTTTGCCATTTTGATATGCTTTGATCATGTTTAGGACTTTGCTCATGAGAGGCAAGTTTTTCGCAAAATTGCCAAAATCCATCTTAGCTTCGTCCAATGGTTGTGAAACTTGGTGATCATGTAGTTGAGATCGATACGAAGCTGTAGAGTATCTAACTTGGTCATTTGGACATGTGTAGCATTCTTTGTTGAATTTTGTATATTTGAGAAGCTCTAGGTTGAAAGTTTTGCATTTTTGGCTTGATTCATGAATTGCCAACAAGGGGGGGAAGTTTGAGCTTGAAATGGCTTAATGGACGCATTTAGAAGGTTTTCAGGTGGTTTCGAGCCATTTCTAGGCTCCGTTGTACACCGGTCTAACCGGTGCAGAGCACCGGTCTAACCGGTGTGACTGCTGGTCCTGTACACATGTTAGGCACCGGTCTGACCGGTGGTGATGACCGGTCTGACCGGTGTGGCTGAAAGTCTTTGCGGTAGCCTGTCCCGTTTTCAAGTGGTTTGCATGCATTCGTCCAGGGGGAGTTGCATTGGTTCAGGGGGAGCTTGCATGTGTGCAGGGGGAGCTCTATGTGGTTTTTCGAGCTTTGTTTCGGTGGTTTGCGCTCTTTGCTTGAGCTTTGTTTTGTCTCGGATGTGTCGAGTCGTTGCCCTTGCCTAAGGGGTCCGAGACTTGTCTTCTTCAAGTGATCTTGCTCTTTGCCTTTGTTTGGCTTTCGATCGCTTGTTGGAGTTTCTTTTTGTTCGTTTCTTTTCTTTTTCTTTTCTCTCTTGTTACTTTCGTGTGGGTGTTGTCAATGCACTCATCAAGGGGGAGATTGAGGACCATGTGTGGTTCGAGGACCGGTGGATGGTCGCTTCCTTGTGTGATGAGCGATTGACAACGTTGAGTGGACTGATTCTTGGCTAAGTATTGCAGGTGCAGGTTGCGGCTTGACTCGTGTTGGTGCAGGTGAAGAACAAGCGCGAAAGGTCGTCGCAAGTGAGGCCTCCAGGTGTGGAGAAGACATGTAGGCTTCGTTCGAGGGACCCGGTGGCCAGTGGGGTCAAGTGCGGGCCGCATGGTGGCATGAACAACAAGATGAAGTCGTGGACGGTTTCTTGGTTGAGCCTCAAAACCAAGGTCGAGCCGGGACTACGTGGGAGCCAAGTCATGAGTGGAGATTGGCGGAGGCTACACCGAGTTCGCGGGGTTTCCGGTGGTTCACCAGAAAACCACTGGGTTCCTTGGTTGATCCACAAAGCCAAGACCGGAGAACCGAAGACGGAGGTGCAGCAGCACTAGACCGGTCTGACCGATGGGTGTGACCGGTCTGACCGGCGGGTACCGGTCTGACCGGTGAGGAGCACCGGTCTGACCGGTGTGCGACGACGCAGTCCGGAACCTTCGAAGCGGAGGACACGCGTCGGGATCGCATGGCTTGCGTCGAGGCTACGCAGGGTGCAGTCGCCGGGCATCCGTCCGATGGTGAAGACATCAAGAATTCCAAATCCGCCGTTGAGGGGCTTGTATCCCTAGTTAGTAGAGAAGGGCATTTTAGACATTCGGTTGCCTCCATATAACCCAAGAGGTGAGAGGATGGCAGCCGACTCTTGGAACCCTAGCTCGTTAGTTTTCCTATTTTCCACCTATTTTCCTTAGGTTTTTCTTAGGACTAGCAAGAGAGCTTCACGGAGAGATCTTGTAGAGAGGGATGGATGATCGGGCGGCTTGCTAGACCTTGTACGAACCTTTGTTTCATGTATAGATGATTCGGCGTGGCTCCTCAAGGTTTGGATGTGTTTTTCCCGGTTATTCTTGGTGGTGATTTTCGGAGCCCTCTCTCGGTGATTTCTTTGGGTTGTTTTCGGGACTTTTCTCTTGGGGATTTGATGGGGGAAATTTGTGGGAACCCTTCGTGGTTCTTTGGGCTGTGATTCCCCTCCCAAATCCGTGAGTAAAAGTGCTCGATTTTGGGGTTTCTTGAGTTCTTGGGTTGGAAGTGCTTCCGGCGGGATTTCTTCGATTCCTCCTTTTTGGACGAGATTTGGTGGGATTAAACTTGGCTATGGACTCCTCATGAGGTGTTCCGATATCCCCAAAGTCTTGTTCAAGTCCGTGGAGCGATTCGGGAGATCGAGATTTGGATTTGGGGGAGTTGACCGCGGGTCGTTGTTCATCCCGAGCCGCCGGAGCTACACGAGTCCGACCGGGTGCTCTTGGCCGGTCGACCGGTGCAAGCCCTTGTGGGTTTTTGCTCGGGTGAACGTCTTGGTGTGTTTGTTGTTGTCCCGTGTTGCTGCTATTTCGAGTTTGGGTCCGTTTGGTGGTCGGTTGACCTGTTTGGTGCCTTGGGGGCTTTCAGGCTGCCATCGGTCTGACCGGTGTGTCTCAGCGGTCTGACCAGTGTAGAGCCACTTAGTGGAAGTTGCTCAGTTTCACCAGCAGGGACCGGTCTGACCGGTGGTGCTCACCAGTCTGACCGGTGTGGGTCTGTAGACTCGAGGTTTGGTTTTTCCGCTGTGTTTCTCGGGTCCAGTAGCACTCCAGTGGCTACGTGGGCTTGACCAACCTTGGTAGTGAGTCGGAGACGTGTGTTGGAAGCCGCGTTCATCTTGTTGGAGTTTCGTTCTCCTTCGAGAAGAATTTTTACCGGCTCCCATTCACTCCCCCCCTCTCTAGTTCGCCGTATCGGTCCTTCAACCGGGATGGGCGTGGCAGGCGATCACGTCCGCCTGCCCACGCCGCCCACTACACGCTCGCGGCCGTGGCGCCTAAAAAGGCGCGCTCGTGACGCGAAACCGCAGCCTCGACTGTGGAGCATTAAAAGGCCCGGCCCCTTACCAAGTAAGGAGGACCCTCGAGCGGCACGAGCTCCAGACTCGGGAAAATTTACCCCTCGAATAGATGCAGGTGTCAAACGGTTACCGCGGAGCACGTTTGAAATAAAATAGGTACCTCGGGCACCGACCCCTCACCACTTTACTGATCAGCGCCTCGAGGGCCGGCTCGCCCAGACCCCTCGATGTCTCGCAGATGCCAGGCCGGGAGCGCTTAGCCGCCGCCCCGCACCACTTTACTGATCAGCGCCTCGAGGGCCGGCTCGCCGGACCCCTCGATGGCTCGCGGATGCCGGGGCCGGGAGCGCTTAGCCGCCGCCCCCGCACGGCCCTGCGATCGAGAGGTTCGAAGCCTGACCCTCGACGGGTTCGAACAGGCGCCCAGATCACCGAGTCAGGGACGACGAGGGCACGCGCATTCGAGCCGTTCCTCGAGCCCGCCGGCTCGAGGGTGCCCCACATGTCGTGCTCGAGAGCCAGCGAGGGCAGCTAGCCGGGGGATCCCACCGAGGGAGAGCTTCCGCGCCCTCGGTCCCTAGCGAACGGGACCGAGCCCCACCTAGCAAACCCATGCAAGCGCTTTAATGGGCGTGTCTCTGGACCACGCAGCCTACCCTTATCGAACGGGGCATGGGCGTCCACTCGAACCACCCGCTAACAGCTCAACGAGGCATCCGCAATTCGCGACCCGCTCGATGGGGGTTGCGGAAACCTCACCCTCCGTCCCGCGGAGGTGCGGCGAGGGCGCGATAAAAAACAAGTCGTAGAGCTCTACCCGATCGCCTTGAACGGGCCCAGGCTCGGGGGCTCGACGCACGGCTACACCTCCTGGATCGCACCCGCCGGTGACAGTGCCAGCGGCGCGTGCGTCACCGAAGCCGGCTGAGACATTGCCGAAGCCGGTTGAAACATGCACCACGTCCTCTGACTAGGTCTCGCGGTAAAACCCCCATAGGAGCGCCCACGCTCCTGTGAGGCTTCGGGGGCTAGACCCACGGGTCTGCTGACGCGGCCCCACGGAAAGCGTTCGAAAGACCAGGAGGGAAGAACGTCCTATCAGTAGGCTCCAGCATATGCGGGAGCCTCAATGGCAAACCCGCAGATGCTCGGGGGCAACTGTCGGGGACAGCCCTAGGGGACCCCTTAAACAAGCTGGGGAATCCCCGCTTAAAACCCACGACAAGCCAAAGCTAAGGTCACCTCACTTAAACACACAAGGCAGGGCCCACGCCGCGGTGGCCCCGACGGCCCACCAGGACGGCCCACTCAAAGATCCCCTCGAGCAGGCTCCGCCTCGCTCGAGGGCGCACGCCTCCCCTCGAGCAGGCTCCGCCCGGTTCGAGGGGAGTGCGCTACCTCGGCGGGGCTCCGCCTCGCTCGAGGGCTGCTCCGCCCTCGAGCGGGCTCCCCCTCGCTCGAGGGCGCCCGCACGTGCACGCCTGTTCCCCTACGCGGGCATTAAATGCCCCGACAACGGCGGGGCGGCGCCATCATGCGCACGGGGCTCGCGCCCGGTGTCGTCGCACCAACTCCCCGGGGAGGAAACCCATCCCCGCCATTGTGGGGGACTGTGCGGCGTGGTCGGTGCCAGTCTCGTGACGCCGCGCCGCCTGCTCCGGTACGGCTAACGCGCCGAGCCCTCGAAGGGGGGCCGGTTGCACCCTCGATCGGCTTTCTTGTGACCCTGCAGGATTAGGTGGGGGCATTAGGCCGGCGGGGCGCCATCCCCGCCACGCGTCGCGGCATGGCCGTCGCCCCCGCACGTACAAACCCACGCCGGGCGCTGTGGCAACAGCACCGGCGCTGTGCAGCATGCAGGAACGGAGCACCGCCTTACCTGCCACTGTGTCTCGTACGGACCAACGTCAGCAAGTCCCTCGAACCCGCCTAAAGACATCACGACCGTCCGCTCCATTCCTACCCTCGAGGCCACCCCTGTGCGGGTACAAGATACGCCATGATGGCCGGATCGCGGCAAGGACCGTCCAGGCGGCCGCCTACTCTACGGCACGATACACCACGCCTCCCCACGTAGCTAGATAGCGCGGCATACATGTGATTCGCTCTCTCCTTGGACTATAAAAGGAAGACGACCCCCCTGCCGCGGGGAGAGACAGAAGACAACAGATCACGCACTTGCTCTCCAATTCTCCCACAACATCTTCAGCCACTTCACCAGGGACTTGGAAGCCACGCTTCCTCTCCCGCCTTGCTTGTAGCCGCCCCACTACAGGCACCCCGGTGCTGAGCAATCTAGTGCCTCGAGCCCACCACTGCTGGACGTACGGCCCCTCGGCCGGAACCAGGATAAAACTCGTGTCATTAGTTGCTTAGCATCGACCATTGAGGGATAGACCTCGGCGCTCATTACTGGTTAGTGTCGGGACCACTTTCCGCACCGACATGAACTTTTGTGAATTTTCAGTTAACGCTATTGGAACATATAAACCGAGTGGCCATTTATGAATAAAGAGGCATATATATAAAGAGAGACTCCCAAAATTCTCTACAAAAGATAGCACGATGGACATTTTCGGGTAAGAGAAAAAAGGTTAGCATGGTGGGGATCGGCAACCGGTTAGACTGATAAATTTGGGTCCATCCAACTAAGACACGAGTGGAGAGGCAATGCAAAGCAGAAGACGCACCTTGGAAGCATCGATTGCGCCATTGGTGACCACGCAGGAGGCGATGCGGGGCAAGGAGTCGGGCGGCCGCATGGATGCCACGACCACAATGCGAACGGGCAGAGGGTCAGCTGGCGGTGAGGATGGGGACGACAGTGGGGCTAGGGTTCGGCAGCATGAGGAGGAGGGGCAGCTCTCAGCACAACCGTCTCTCCGTCACCGATGACTATGGCACGGACGTGGCGGCTCCCCCTCCTCTGACTAGTCGTCTTCACCACTGTGCAGGTCCGGTCGTTCGCGAAGCCCGTCGCAGTGGTGGAGCTTCGCTGGTCTGCTGCTGCTGTGCGTAAGCCGGCGTCAGGAGCGTTGGCCCCTCTCTGAGATCTGAGGATGCTGAGCCTTCGGATCTAGGTCTAGAGGGAGGGAAGAGGGGAAGGAGGTGGCTTACCAGCGAGAAGGGGGCGGTCGCCATCGCGATGGTGGATGTCGAAGGCGTGCCACACCGCCACACTGTCACCTCCCGCACCGATGTTGAGCACAACATCTTTCCCCTGGTGTTCTTGAGGTGCAACGGGCCACCACCCGTCCGCGACCTAACTGCCGCAGTAGCACGTACCCATCTCATCGTCGTCGCATGCCCGCGGGGCCATGTCGCCACCACCGTGCCGCCATGCAGGTCCGGCCGCGCGCGGAGCCTTGCGCGGCTCCCAATTGGAGCCTCACCGGGCCTGCCGCCAGCTGCGCATGCTGGGAGCACCGGCCCCTCCGGAGGATCCGCGAGGTGCCAAGATGAACAAAATAGAAAACGAGAGAGAGGGACCGCCGTCATCACCGGATCCGCTCCTGCCGTCCCCGATAAGGCATTCTCGCCGAACCACGCTGAGGAGGGAGAGAAGGGGAGAGGCGAGCATATTGGGAGGAGAGGAAGGGGCGGGGGCACACCTCCATGGAAAGGGATGAGGGAGAGGAGAGGTCACGGGGGCACACGATTCGTCGCTGGACTCCAAAAGTCACGCGCGTGCGAGACGGGCGTTGTGGGTCTGAGGATGATGTGTGCAGATAAAAGGCTTAGGTTTTGTCACACCTGATTTCCGAAGAGGAACCAAGTGCATCTCATATGTGCGCCAGGATCAGTTCACACACATATGATAGACAAAAATGAGTGAAATACCATAAACAGTTTACAAACGTATTTCAAAGTTTAACCTCCTATTACACTCATGCGGGGAGACTCGAAGGTCTCTAACAACGGAAAACGATAACTACTCGTCGAGTCCTCGTCTTCCGCTCCCACATGCACTTGATCGGGGGGTCCGCAAGCCTCACGGCTCATCGAAGTCATCATAGAACTCCCCTCCAAAGTTCTCCTGCGAAGGCGATAGGCAAGGCTGAGCACACTTATGGTTGGAGCTCAGCAAGTGGGGGAAAATGCAAGGCTATCAAGGGTAGGCTAAGGTTTTGCAGCGGTTAGCATTTTAATGTTGATCAAGTTTTAATTAAGGAACTCCTAGTTACTAGGTGTAAGTTCGTACCAACCCACTTAAGAGAAACTTAAGAGCCCAAAACAACCCAAGCTCAACGAGCTTCAACAACCACGATTTGTCTCATCTTTAAGTTTATTAATCATGTGAGGGTCCAAGCCGCTCATGACCGTGAGCACGGCTGATCGATCAGTTTTACACTCTGCAGAGGTTTGCACACTTTACCCACAGTTCGCGTAAAAGCTCCGAAGAACTTTAAACCCAACCATGCGATGCGGCCAAGCACCATACCACACTTCCGAGGTGTGATTGCATAGGGACGCTACGAAGCCTTTACAAAGGCATGCAAAAGACTAACGACCCGCATAGTTACGGATCGGGGCGGACCATAACCCTCCCTAGTGGTCGGCACCTTAGCAAAGGCTACTACCCCAAAAGGGCCGGGCTATACCCCTGCAACCCGGATCCCCCTCTGCTCCTTTCGGAAAAGGGCCACTAGTACGATCACACACCTAATTATTCGGCTAAGGTCAGAGCCATGTAACACTGTGGTTGCGCATGTTTTCTTGGGTGGTTCTCCATGTTCCGATTAATTCAAGTGTTCTTGTATTACCCAAAACATTAACTATAGGCCAGATACCATTTCCATAAAAGACCCCTTTTAACCATCCCATGTTAAGCAACTAGCGTTTTCTACCCAAAACTTTATTTAAAAGGGCTAGGCCAAGGATCAGGGTAAAAGATCTAGGTAAGTCCTTAAAAAGGTTTTCCCGTCAATTTAATGCAATGATTACATAAAGTAAACATTAACTTGTAATGCAATTATATAGGACAGAAAGAGAATATGCAGGGGGAGAAGACCACTTGCCTTCCTCAACTACGGTAAAAACTTCTTCCTCTTCGAACAACTGCTCCTGATCGTCCCCGAGAGGTGGCTCAGATGAAACAGGCACGATATCTACGATGCACACATAAAGCATACAATAAATAAAACAGATCACCAAACAATCCTAAAGACTAAAAACATGCCACTAAAACGACGGGCTCGCTGAGACGATCGTAAGGACTACTAGTACGCTAAAATCGGAGCTATAACGGAAAAGTTATGCTAAAAACAAGTTTTAAGGACTAAACTGCGATAAACTAAACTATACAGGGGCCTAAAAGCAAGAAAACAGGGGCTAAAACATAAATAAATTTAAAAACAGAAGGTTTAAACTAATAAAAGGCTATTCTGGACCTCTGAGCAAAGATTTAATAAAAACGGGGGCTTAAATACAAAACTCGGGGACTCGATTTGTAAGGATCTTTAAAGGTGGGAGGACCGGCTTGCGATTATAAAAGAGTTGGGGGTCTCTTTAGCAAATTGCTCTCGGGTTGACCGTTACACACGGTTTGACCCGCGGGGTCCAAGGGATCCGAGCCGTGGGTGGGCGATCCGACGGCCACCCACGCCGCGTGCGCCGAGGGGCGGCGCCCGCGCCGGCGGCGGCGCGCGCGCGGCGGCGCACGGCGGTTAGGTCGCCGGCGACGACCAAAAAGGGGCTCCCGGCCATGATTTCGCGCGAAAATAACATCTATGCGAAGCTGGGAACAACGCGAGCTCAAACGCGTGCTTGCACTGGTGGAAAGGGCGACGGCCGAGGCGGGACGTCCATGGGGGCGGACGGCCGGCGGCCGGTTACGGTCGGGCTCAAGCAAAAAGAAGGGCGGGGATAGGGTCCTTACGGCGGGTAGGAGCTCTGGTGGGCGTGAATTGGATGGAGAAAGCGACGGCGGTGCAGATCAACTCCGGCGACCGAACTCCACGGGCGGCGACGGCGAGCTGCGTCTGGAGTGCTTGAGGGCCTACGGGTTCGATAGGATGCGACGGTTAGCTCACACGTGCGAAGAGGAAACGATTGAGGGAGTCCGGGGGGGCTTTACCGAGGCGGCGGACGGGCTCGGGCGACGGCAATGGCGCGGCGGCGCACGGTTCACGGCGGCGGCGCAAGTGGCTAGGGCACGGGAGGCGCGGAGCTCGGTGTGAAGCGAAGGGGGGGGAAAGCGGGGGTGCCCCGGGGGGTTTATATAGGGCCGAGGGGGCACCGGGAGGCGGTTCCCCCGGCGGCCTCGCCATTAACGGCCGCCTTGAAAAGGAGTTAAGGGGGGGAAGGGGGTTTAAGGGCGGTAACGGCCGATTGAAGAGGGGGGAGTGATGGGGAGGCTTCAAGGCGGCTTAATGTCGCGGTTTGAAGGCGCGGGGTGCGGGGAGGCGGCCGGCCGGAACGGCCGGCGGCGCGCGGGGTGCGACGCGGTTGACCCGGCGCTGGAGGAGGGAGACGGGCCTGACAGCCGGGTCCCACCCGTCAGCGGCCGCAGCGAAAAGGAAAAGGAAGGGAGGCGGAACTGGGCCGGCGGGGTGTGGAGTTGGGCCGCTGGGCCGTTGCGGGCGCAAGGGAAAAAAGAAGAAAGGCCTGCCGGCCTGGGATCTTGCGGGCTGGGCTAGAAGAAAAGGGAGAGAGAGAGAGAGGGAGAGGGAAGGGTCTTGTTTTGTTTTTTTTAAAAAAAATTCTTTCAAATTCATTTTTCAAACATTCAAACTCCAATCAAACAAAAATCCATGCCTTCAAATCATGATGCACAAGCACTTATTATCTCTAAATTATTTTAGTGATGTTTATTTATTTAAAAGCCAATTTGTTTAATGATTTATTTATGTCCTTAAGGAAAATTTTAAACCTTGCCTTTTTGTTGCTAAAATATTTTAGTGATGGAATTTTTAGGGTGTTACAAATCCTACCCCCTTAAAGAGAATCTCGTCCCGAGATTCAGGAAGATTAGAGAACAGCTGAGGGAATTCTTCCTTAAGTTCGTCCTCTCTTTCCCAGGTAGCCTCATCCTCTCGAATGGTGACTCCATTGTACTTTGCACATCCTAATGACCTTCTTGCGAGTAGCCCTTTCGGAGGTATCCAAGATTTTGACCGGGTGTTCCTTGTATGTTAGGTCATCCTTTACCTCAAGTTCTTCCAATGGTAAATGTTCTACTCGACCTCACTCGTACACTTTTTCAATTGAGAAACGTGGAACACATCATGGACACCTGCCAAACGTTCAGGTAACTCCAACCGATAAGCTACTTCACCACGTCTTTCCAAGACTTGAAAAGGTCCGATAAAGCGGGGTGATAACTTCCCTCTGATATTAAACCTTCGAAGGCCTCGGATAGGTGACACTCTAAGATATGCATAATCCCCGACTTCAAATATCACTTCTCTTCTCTTAGGGTCTGCGTAACTCTTTTGTCTAGATTGAGCAATCTTGAGATTTTCCCGAATTATCTCCACTTGTCTTTCTGCCTCCTTTATTATTTCTGGACCAAAGAGTTGACTTTCCCCTGTCTGGTTCCAGAACAATGGTGTCCTCGCACTTCCTTCCATACGAGCTTCAAATGGTGCCATCTTAAGACTACTCGATAACTATTGTTGTATGCGAACTCGCGTATGGCAAGCTTTTATCCCAACTTCCACCATGCTTCAAGGCACATGCCCTTAACATATCCTCTAAGATTTGATTCGTCCTTTTCGTTTGACCATCTGTCTGTGGATGATATGCCGAGCTGAAATTTAACTTCGTATCCATAGACTCATGTAACTTCTGCCAGAATCGGGACGTGAACTGAGTGCCTCGATCTGATACTATCTTCTTCGGTACCCCATGCAGACAGACTATCTTTGATATGTATAATTCTGCTAACTTTGTTCCTGAATATGTGGTCTTTACCGGTATGAAGTGTGCAACTTTGGTTAATCCGTCCACTATGACCCATATCGAATCGTATCCATCTCGTGTACGTGGTAATCCTACTATGAAATCCATACTAATCTCTTCCCACTTCCATTCAGGTACTTGTAGTGGTTGTAGTAACCCCGCCGGCCTTTGATGCTCTGCTTTTACTCTTTGGCATATGTCGCATAGTGCTACATGAGCTGCAACATCTTTCTTCATACCGTACCACCAATATTTCGCTTTAGGTCTTGGTACATCTTGGTACTTCCGGATGTATAGAGAAGGGTGAATCGTGTGCTTCTTTCAATATGGACTCACGAAGATGTTTGATTTCCGTACGCGAGATCCTCGTTCTTAAACCAAATGGTTCCCTGTTCATCCTCTCTGAATTCTGGAACCTTGCCTTGTTCAATCAATTTCTTATACCCCTTAATCTTTTCATCGTCCAATTGCCCTCTTCTAATCTCTTGTTCAAGAGTTGACTCCATTTCTAATGTCATACTTTCGCTCGGTGCAGCTATCCCCAGATTGAGTCGTGCCATTTCCCAACACAGTTCTTGAGGCATTAATCGGGCTACTAACATGTTTGCTTGACTCTTACGGCTCAAGGCATCTGCCACCACATTGGCCTTTCCTGGATGATACTGTATGTCCAAATCGTAATCCTTAATCAGCTCTAACCACCTTCGTTGTCTGAGATTGAGATCTCTCTGGGTGAAGATGTACTTCAAGCTTTTGTGGTCCGTGAATATCTGACACTTGTTTCCAATCATATAGTGTCTCCAAATCTTCAGTGCGTGCACTATAGCTGCTAACTCCAGATCATGCGTAGGGTAGTTTTGTTCATGCTTCCTTAGTTGCCTAGAAGCATATGCTACCACTTTTCCTTCCTGCATCAGAACACATCCTAGTCCTTGCCTTGACGCGTCACAATACACATCAAATCCTTTGTGTATATCAGGCATTATCAGTACTGGTGCAGTGGTCAGTTTCTTCTTTAGTTCTTCAAAGCTAGCTTGACACTTGTCATCCCACTTAAACTCCTTTCCTTTCTCCAACAAAGAAGTGAGTGGTTTTACGATTCTCGAGAATCCCTCTATAAACCGTCGGTAGTACCCTGCCAAACCGAGGAAACTCCTGATTTCTGATACATTTCTAGGTGGAGTCCAATTTAGCACATCCCGAACTTTACTTGGGTCTACAGCAATTCCTCCGTCTGTGATAATGTGCCCAAGAAACGAGACCTCCTTCAACCAAAAATCACACTTGCTGAACTTGGCGTATAACTGATGCTCTCGAAGTTTCTGCAATACCAGTCTCAAGTGTCCCTCATGTTCCACCTCATTCTGAGAGAAAACTAAGATATCATCTATAAATACTACCACAAACCTATCAAGATACTCCATGAAAACCTTGTTCATCAGATACATGAAGTATGCTGGAGCATTGGTCAATCCAAAGGACATCACTGTGAACTCGTATAGACCATATCTTGATGTGAAAGCTGTTTTAGGAATGTCCTCCATACGGATCTTCGGTGATGGTAGCCGGATCGCGGGATCTATCTTAGAGAAAACTTTCGCTCCCCTCATTTGATCGAACGGATCCTCTATCCGGGTAAAGGATATTTATTTTTGATAGTGACCTCATTGAGAGATCGGTAGTCTACACACATCCTCCTAGATCCATCCTTTTTATCTATGAAGAGTGTGGGGGCTCCCCATGGTGATGAACTAGGACGGATAAACCCTTTACTTAACAATTCCTCTATTTGTTTCTTTAATTACGCCAAATCTTTGACATCCATTCTATACGGTCTTTTGGATATAGGAGCGGTACCGGGTAAGAGTTCGATACCGAATTCAATGTCTCGGTCGGGTGGCATACACGGCGGAGTCATCGGTGGAATACATCCGGATACTCATTCACCACCTTAATATCCTCCGGCACTTTTCCTTTCATTGAATTCACTAACTCCTTCCCGTAGGTGACGGTGTTGCGATAAATTCTATTCTGTCCCCTTGTGGGCTAGTCAAGTGAACTGATTTCTCCCGGCACTGGATAACCCCATCATACTTTCGTAACCAATCCATCCCTAGGATTACATCTATGCCCCAGGATTTGAGGACTACCAGATTAGATGGAAAGTCTATCCCCATGATTTTAAGGTTTACTTGGGGGCATAGATGGCTGGCTTTCATATCACCGCCAGGTGAACTAACAAGCAACGGTTTCTTCATCGGACTCACAGGCATATTATGCCTTGCTACGAACTGATCGGTAATGAATGAAAGCGTAGCTCCCGAATCAAATAATACCGTAGCGGTACGAGTCGATAGGGAACGTACCAAGTACAACCCCAGAAGCGTCTTGTGCCTGCTCCACAGTCATGTTGTGCACCCTACTACGCACATAATTTTGCTGAGCTTTGTTGCCTGGAGTGCCTGCACTTCCAGGGCGTGCTGGAGTTGATGACTGTCCCACTTTCTGAATGTTACTCCTCTGGGGAGTCTGCATTCCACGCTTAGGGCAGTTATTAGCATAATGCCCCAACTCGCCACATTTGAAGCATCCGTTGGGCTGCACGGGTGTGGTGTTTCTTGCCGGTGCACCCGGGGTAGGAGCTGGACGGTTCTGCTGGAAGTTTGGTGTGCGTGGGGTTTGCGGATTGAACCGTTGAGGCTGCTGGAAGGAACGCTGCAGCTGCATATTCTGTGGGTGCTTACCACCCTGCCCTCCAGAGCGGAATGGTGTATTCTGATGGTAGCTGAAGTGGGGGCGAGTATGGGCTGCCGGATCGACCACGGGATTGAAACTTGCGTTTCTGCTCCCCAAGCTCTCTACGCTTATTCTCTAGGCCAATTGCCTTGTTTAACAGAGTGGCGAAATCTGGGAAGGTATGGCTCTGGAGTTGATAATTCAGTGGTCCTATCAACCCATCAAGGAAGCGCTCCTGCCTTTTTGGGTCTGTGTTGACCTGGTCGGGAGCATAGCGAGACAACTGAGTGAACTTGTCCAGGTATTCATTTACAGACATATTGCCCTGTTTCAGAGCAAGGAACTCTCTCTGCTTAAGCTTCAATACCCCATCAGGGATATGGTGAGCGCGAAAAGCATCTCGGAAGCGCTCGCCATGTGATGGTGTTTGGTGCAGGATGGGCGACTGTGTAGGCATCCCACCAATCTGATGCCTGCCCTTCTAGGCGTCCGGAAGCATAAAGGACCATTTCTCGGTCATTACATTGGGCCCTCCCCAACTTCTTGGTAATGGTTTTCAACCAATCATCAGCATCTAGCGGATCGGTTGAGTGAGAGTAGGTGGGAGGGTGGTGGCTCATAAACTCCTTGTGCTTATCTCTCGGAGCGGGTGGTGGCGGCGGGGGTGGTGCCTGCGGCTGATTCTGCTGGGCTTGTAAGTTTTGCCGGCGGTGAGGTTACGAATTAGCTGCATCTGGGCAGCGAAGAATTGCTGAGTAGCGGGATCCATTGCGGGGTTGAGCGGGGGAGGTGGCACCGGGTTTTGTTGATTGGCTATGTGTGCCCGAACCACTGGCGGGACGTCCTGTCCTCCTCCTGACCTGGTGTTTACCATCTGATTGTTAGAGAAAGATATTTCAGATAAGATTATCGAACTGTTGTGTAAAGAAGTGAGTTTGAATTAAGGAAACGACAAGATTTTCCTTTCTGTGACAGATTTGGTTGATTCCGATAAAATAGTTATATCCCATGGTACCCTTCTTCAAAAATTATAAACTTTTTCCAGGCCGTGTAGAACCCATTTCTGAAACTAACCCCACTGGTTTTATCCCATTTGGAGATCCACAACTTGAGTTAAAATTCGAGTACCGCAGCTGTGTTAGCACGTTTTTACAGATTCTGTTAGCCCCATTGTTCTGTTTATAACTCGCTGTGTAATAATCCTTTGATGCTGAATTTTGGACAGAGGTTGATCCACAAAATTTGTGAACCAACCCAACTGGTTTTAGGTCAATCGGAGTTCCGTAGCTGGAGTTATGATAAAAACATTGCTGCGCTGTCAAGGAACTGCGCGAACAGATTTTGCATGATTGATTTGGTTGGATAAGTAAGGTAGAAGACAACTTGGAATTGAACCCCAACTAACCATTAACTTAACATGATTTTTCTTGTTGCATTTGTGGCCATCACTCCACAATACAACTCACTCAAACAAAGATCCAAATCAAACATGGTTCACTCAACAATTTTATTACAATCGTTCGTCCTCGCAGGAACGTCTACCGGAAAAACAAAAAAAAAGGGTGGATATCCTAATTCCTATTCCACTGAAGACTAGTGGTAGCTGCTGGAGTGCCATATCGAAGTCTTTTGCGGGGAGGAGAACGGGAAGGACAAGATGCTTCTGCTTCGTCGGGTGGGCTGCGTCCCCGCCGGCCTGAGCTTCCGGCCGGGCTATCCTCGCCCGTGCATTCGTAGCTCCCGATGTGTCCTATCCAACTCAGTTGTCGCTCCCTCCAAGTCCGTGTTAAGAGCTGCTGCGTCACTGCGGCGAGTATGTCAACACGGCTATCTCGGAAGTTCCCCATAGGTATCACGGTGTTTTCCGTACCACCGACTCTCTTGGGGACGAATCGGAAGTCCGTGCCTTCTAAGCGGTCGCGGAACGTGCGCTAATGGACCATAGTGCTCTTACGGCGGCATCATTGATAGCAGCGCTTCGAAGCAAAGTGTCTTTGTGCGGGGGGTGAATGGTACGGGTCCTCCATCTTCCCGCTGTGCGGTAGCAACCCCGACATGGACCTCTCGTGGTATAATAATCTCTCATCCCCGGCTCTACATAGTGTTTGGTGATGTACAACGGTCTCACTGCATACTCTATCTCCTGCAACAGCTCCTCCAATAGATCACAGAACGGAGCGTCCGGGCCGATGTATGTGTGTTCATGATACTCTGCCCTGTGGTACCTATGCTCATCACCTTGCTGTTCTTCATTTTCATTGTTGTTGTTGTTCTCGTTCTGATCACCATTGTTACCCTCTCCATTTCCCACGGCACTGTTGTCATCCTCTAATCCTTCTATGTCCACCTCCTCTTCTTCTTCCTCACTTTCATCATCTTCTTCGCTGGAACTTTCTTCACTGCTGCTTGAATCATTCCCAGAGTCATCTGGGTCATTCCCTGCAGCATTCTGATCAAGCTCTTCTCCTCCTACCACATCTGGTTCTGGTTCAGCTTCTACCTCTGGTGGGAATATTATATCTCCATCTTCATTAACCTCCAGAAAAACCCCGTCATATAGCTGTGGATGTTCCTCGGTCCCATCCTCCTCAAACACTATTTCCTCTGGATCTTCTTCATCATTTTCTTGATACCGTCTTGCTGATATCCTGCTCAAGCGCTCTCCCGCCGTAAGCGTGCCGGGTAGTCTCCAACCTCCTGCTGTGCCCCCTCCTGCTGTGCCTCCTCCGGGACTACTGGATAGCGTGGAGCCAACTGTCCTGAAGGAAGGCGACCACCAGTGCTCTTGCGGGCAGTAAGACGAGACCTGGCCATCTGTTAAGAAAAGACTGAACTCAGCATAGAGGAAATCAAAATGATGCAAAATTTTCAACAAAAGAACAAGAACAAATTAGATTTTTATGCGAAAATAGGGTGGTTTTGAAGGATGACAGAATGATCTAGAACATGAATCCTTAAAGTTCGTCCATTTCTAGCTAAGGCTGCGTTCCTACAGTCAAACTGCTCTGATACCACTCTGTCACACCTGATTTCCGAAGAGGAACCAAGTGCATCTCATATGTGCGCCAGGATCAGTTCACACACATATGATAGACAAAAATGAGTGAAATACCATAAACAGTTTACAAACGTATTTCAAAGTTTAACCTCCTATTACACTCATGCGGGGAGACTCGAAGGTCTCTAACAACGGAAAACGATAACTACTCGTCGAGTCCTCGTCTTCCGCTCCCACAGGCACTTGACTGGGGGTCCGCAAGCCTCACAGCTCATCGAAGTCATCGTAGAACTCCCCTCCAAAGTTCTCCTCTGAACAGCGATAGGCAAGGCTGAGCACACTTATGGTTGGAGCTCAGCAAGTGGGGGAAAATGCAAGGCTATCAAGGGTAGTCTAAGGTTTTGCAGCGGTTAGCATTTTAATGTTGATCAAGTTTTAATTAAGGAACTCCTAGTTACTAGGTGTAAGTTCGTACCAACCCACTTAAGAGAAACTTAAGAGCCCAAAACAACCCAAGCTCAACGAGCTTCAACAACCACGATTTGTCTCATCTTTAAGTTTATTAATCATGTGAGGGTCCAAGCCGCTCATGACCGTGAGCACGGCCGATCGATCGTTTTACACTGCGCGAGGTTTGCACACTTTACCCACGGTTCGCGTAAAAGCTCCGAAGAACTTTAAACCCAACCATGCGATGCGCCCAAGCACCATACCACACTTCCGAGGTGTGATTGCATAGGGACGCTACGAAGCCTTTACAAAGGCATGCAAAAGACTAACGACCCGCATAGTTACGGATCGGGGCGGACCATAACCCTCCCTAGTGGTCAGCACCTTAGCAAAGGCTACTACCCCAAAAGGGCCGGGCTATACCCCTGCAACCTGGATCCCCCTCTGCTCCTTTCGGAAAAGGGCCACTAGTACGATCACACACCTAATTATTCGGCTAAGGTCAGAGCCATGTAACACTGTGGTTGCGCATGTTTTCTTGGGTGGTTCTCCATGTTCCGATTAATTCAAGTGTTCTTGTATTACCCAAAACATTAACTATAGGCCAGGTACCATTTCCATAAAAGACCCCTTTTAACCATCTGTTGACGGTGAATTTCCGTCCACCTAGAGTACTTGTTATACATTGGTTTCGATTATGATTTGCAACTAACCCGCCACTAGGCATACTAATGATGTAACAAGTTCACACTTGCATGTCGATTTTGGAGTTTGTTGTTTACGCAGGAAATCTACGCTAAAGAGGAGACTTTCGGGATAAGTTCATCAAGCACTTCAAGAGAAGATCATGAAGCCCGTCACAAGTCAAGACACGAAGTGAACAAGACTCCAAACAACCCAAGGACCGAAGCATCAACACGCGAAACTCCGGGGACTTGGATGTTTTCCAACGAGATCAACTCAGCCCGAGAGATATTCTCGCAGCTCAGGACAGCATGATCTTTCGGTACAGATTCGGAGACTTAAACGGCCTTTAATGGCGTTGGCAAGGAAGGACTTCGAATCAGGAAAATCTGGCTGATTTTATGGAAACCAAGGTTGCTTCTCTCCCAAGGAGGATTTCGTGCAAGGCAAGGTGGAGCACGCCCAAAGGCACCTTAAGGACATAAATACAACCCCCTAGGCACCCCAATATGGTGACCCATCGAACAAATCATCCTACCGACGCCAATCACCAGAAAACCGCCGCCACAAGATGAGGGAGAGAGTTAGATGAGTTCGTCGCAAGGATCAACGCCGGCGGAGAGAAGGAAGCAAGAGGAGGACTCCAAGCCGCGAGGCCTAGGGGTGTTCCCAAGCTCCATCACCGCCATCTTCATCGACGACGTTCTCGGAGTCTCCATCACCCCTATGTGCTTCAATCCGTGTAAGATGATGGGGTAATGTCTCCGTTCATCCCTAGGATTAGATGGATACATGCTATGTGATCGCTACTTGATTCGTGGTTTCAATCTATTGTTTTCATGTTGATGATGCTTTGATGATTAAGGTAGGCCACCGTGTTTTTCGGGTGTATGATATCCGCTACTCCCATAGATTCCATCAACATACCGTGTCCATCATAGGTCTAGTCATGAATACCTTCGCGTAGTGACAGTACGAGAGGAGGGAAAGGGCGAAACCGTGGTCACAACCCCCGGTAGATTGGTTTACCACTCTCGTGTAGTAGATGCATACCATGTTATCCTAGATCCTAGGGAGGGAACGCTTATCTTTCTTAATCTCTCTCTTGTGTTCACCCTTTACCATATAGTTTAACCCTATATTTGTTTGATCAACTTAACCTAGATTAACTTAGGTTAGATTGTCTTTACTTTTAGATTAATACTCTCTTTCAAAAGTTTTCCATTCAACTAGATTAGTACTTGGTTAAGCGCTAGTAATCCCCTTGCTCCGCGGATTGACAAGAACCTTGGGAATCCCGTGGTGAAAAAGGTGTAGGTCCGTACGCTTGCGGATCGTAGGTGGATACGAGTTTTATCTGTCAACAAGCCCCTTTTTCTGGCGCCGTTGCCGGGGAGCAAGCCAGTTTGCTACGTTTAATCTAATATTAATTTTGTTGATTACAAACACCTAACCCTTATTTTCTAAAAAAAGAAAAAAAATCTTTTTTGTTTTTCTTTCTACTTTTCTTGTGCCTAGATGGATTTGTTCACCTCACCATTGGAAGACGAAGAGATGTCGCTAAGGGAGCTAGCAATGCCGTCAATGGAAGACATTGAGATGCAAAAATCAGATTTGACGTTTGCTACAACCCACTATGAAGTGAAGCCTGGAATCATCAAGTTAGTGGCGACAAAACCATTTAGAGGATTGGAGGATGACAACCCATATAGACACATTAAGGAATTCACGATGTTATGCAACACGGTGCAACAAAAAGGAGTTCGGCCGCTTGGTTCAAGTGGAATCTTTTTCCGTTCTCTCTCGAAGATGAAGCGCGAAGATGGTACACACTTGCGTCCGTTGAAGCAAAAGGAAATTGGGATGAGCTAGTGAAGAAATTTCTTTTGAAGTTCTTTCCCATAAGCAAGGTCCAAGACTTAAGGAGGCAAGTGCTCACTTTCAAGCAAGGAGAGGATGAAGGAATTGATGAAGCATGGGACCGTTTTAATGAACTACTTGAGCGAGGCCCGAACTTGGGATTTTCCGGTAACTTGATGTTGCATACCTTTTATTTTTCACTAACCCCTAACTCGTCTCGTTTTGTAAGCATGTGTGCAGGCGGTGATATAATGGATAAAACAATTAGTGAAGCCGCACAAATCTTACAAAGGATAAGCAATGGACAAAGAACAATACGAGATTGGCAAAGATGTTGTCGAGAGGAGCAAAATGACAAAATCAAGCCCAAGGTGCTTGCTGAAATTTCTGAAAAAGATGAACCGAAGGTCAAGGAAGATGAACCGACCATACAAGAAAGTGAAGATCCACTTCCCAAGGTAAGAGAAGTCATTTCGGATGTTAAAAATGTTGAAACTAACATGAATGTAGGCCGAAGTATGTGGAATGCTAGACCATTGGCGGAGTTCATTCAATCCGATTGGGTTCAAGTTGATTTCGCCCCACTAATTAACTACCGAAGGAAGGAGGAACGCCGACACATTGCCAAACTAGTTGAAGATATATTTGATCAAGATATGAGTGGAGAGTCGATCCAAAAGATGTTTGAAGAAGAAAGAGAAGAAGGAGATGAAGGATGGATCGACCGGTTTGACAACTCAAAGATTTATGATGAAGGAAGAGAAGAGTACAACCGTGATGAGCCTAGTGACTCAAAGGATAAATGGGAGGAGATAGGACTCAAGCTAGATGATATCTTGTGTGCTATTGAAGCCTACACACTAGCAAATCAAGACATGGAAGTACTCAAGGATGAAGGAAAGAGTGAATCAACAATGAGCGATCTTGACGACATGTGGTACATGGAAGATAAAGAAAGCAACATTCAAGTCTTTGAAGATGAAGATCTGGTTGATAAAGAAGACTTCAAAGAAGAGATGAATGCGTACATAGTTGAAGGATTACATGTTCCACATGATGAGTTGAAGAAATTGCAAGATGGTGATGAAGAGGCAACTACACTTGTTGAGATCGATTCGCCTTCAACACCGCTTGATGAACCAAATATCACTCTTGTTGAAAAATCTTTAAGGCCAAGGTACGCGCTGAAATCTCAAGATATTATTGGTATTGATGTTGATAAATTCAAATACTCATGCTCGACCAATAGTATGAATGATAGTTTAATGTCTATTCCTTGTTCCAATAGTGATCATGTTGATAGGCTAGATTTTCTTGAGAATGAAAAAGAGGAAACATTTATTTTTGATCCAATTAATCTCACACCTAAACAACCTTTGCCTAATGATAAGCTAAGCACTATGCATGAAACATATGCTTCTTTTATTTACACCTTGACTTGTTGCTACAATTCACATGTGGTGTTAATTATGGACGCGTATGTTTACAATAAGTTTTGTAAATCTCGATCATGCTTTGCGCATGGTCAAGCTAATGACCTTAAAGAATCATATGTCGGGAAAGGCCCGATTTTCACTAACCATGTAGACAAGGCTTGAATAATGAAAAAAAAGAGGTCATGCCTAAAAGAGTTGCAAGATAAATCATCAACCTCTTCGAATCCCGCGATGGATGCTGTTGTCTTCATCAATTTGAGAGCTTGTTCAGAGGTGTACAAATGAAGAAAATGAGATATTCAGAAGCTCCATCAAATTATCATTTCAACGCATCAAGAACCAACAAGTTTGAAGACCCGTGCAAGGAGTTGTGGAGAAAACATTGAGCGTTGCGCGTTCTGAAATTTCAGGACAGATTTCATCGCCGAAGTAAAACGGACGTAACTCTCTTGTCCGGAGTCCGATTTGAGCAAATGAAGACTCGTTGGAAAGGAAATTTTGTGCACTGTGCAATGGAGTAGAGCTTGAGTATACTTTCTGTTCTGGACATTAGAAAAAATTCATAGAGTAAAGGCAGCACCGAAGGATGATAAAGAAGGAGATAATGATGAAACAAAAGGATGCTTTGGGCAAGTCTTCTATAAGTGATCAAGCACAACATGGGAAGTAAATTCAAGCTGCATTGGTTCCTTTTTTTCTTGCATGAAGGGCCATGGCTATGCAACGAAAAGAAGGTATGTGAGAAAGTCCGTCTCTATGACTTTAAATGAAGCGCTTTTCGGGAGGTAACCCGTTTCTTTATATTTTTACTACTTTTTTAGAGAGAATAAAGAATGGCACTATATTATGATGATCAACTTGTGGTTATTAATCTAAGTTTAGATTTCCTTTTTAGAACCACCATCATGTTCATGCTCATATTTATTTATTTGCATGCATTGCATTTTGTTGTCCTCGTGATGTTTCTTTGTGTATACATGTTTTGCACATAGTTGGCTTGGTTGTTTTATATACTTAATGATGTATGCTTCAGTTTCCATGTTAATGCTTCATAGGGCCCTATGGGTATTTTTCCTTTTGTGATCTTGTGTAAACATGGTGTTTAAACATGATTGCGGACCATCATCGTTAAGTTCGATGAACCTAGCTAGCTTTTCATATGTTTTCATGTTGCTTTGGTTAGTTTATAAGCTTTGCAATGCGCTTAATTTTTCTTGTGCTATAAGAGTTATTGATTTAAGGATAGACATGGTGTTTTAACCCTTGATAAATAAACCTTTATAGCTATGGAGAAATTCGGCAACCTAGTTGTAAACATGGTGTTTAGAACTAGGTGAAAACATTGTCTTTGTTTATATGCTTTCCTATCATGTGCATACACACCTTGCACCACGTACACTCATTAGGTTTTTATTCCTCATTAAACTAATTATGCCACAAGTTAAGAATCTTAGGAGACATTGTTGGATTGTTGGCAATTCTATCTACTCCCAACCGTCACCTTGGGGGTAGAATGTGCGTTTAAAACGTCTTACAGGCAAGATAAAGACTCTCACTACAAGGAAATTGAAGGATGGCTAAGAAGTGCTTTGTCTTCTTCTTCCATGACTAGAAAAATGCTAAGCATGGGGGAGACCCTGAATCTTCAACACAGAAGTGCAACATGACACTCTAGAAGATAGAATGATAAAGATCGTTAACATCTCCGGATCAATGCGCAAGAAGCCACCAATCTCATCAAAATTCTGCATGGTCTCAAAGGGAAAACACTGGATATTTTTGGATATTTAGAAGCCCCATGAAGTTACGATTCCAACAAATCAAGAATCAAGACAATCGGAGGTTCCTACAAGCGGTTATGCCCGAATCACGGAATGCAACACGTCCTGAAATCAGTTTTGGACAGCACGCAGCGCTGAAGTAAAACGGACATAGCCCCCTTGTTTGAACTCCGTTTTTGATGAATGACCACACGTTGGAAAGGTAATTTCATAAACTTTTCAATAGAGCTATATTTCGATATATTTTCTGTTCTGGACAGAGGGGGAAATCCATGAAAAAGAGACAGCAAGGAGATGATGAGAACAAGAAAGAGGAGATGGTGATGACAACATTGAAGAGAAGGGTGACCAATGACTCCATTAAGCATACAAGATCAAATTCAGAAGTTTAGGAGCATTAATAAATCAAGACAAAAGCAAAAGCCACATCGATACATGGAGATGTCGGAAGAAGGCAACAAAGAATTACAAAGGATGGTAACATCTCCATGGACCTTCTCTTTTCCAAACACAAATGCTTGTAAGTATGCCTTCAACCTCAACTAGGTGCAACCTTTTGTTTTTCTCTTCAAACAATAACATGGCTACTAGGAGGACAACCTAGGTTTCTTTTTACTTTCAATATATAAGCATGACCATGTGTTCACCTCGATGTTTTATATTGCCTATGCTTATGGAAAGATGATGAAAGTTGCCGCTTTGTTTTACCTACATGAAGTTATACATGTCTTGGCTAATTGCTGTCTATAATATGATCTGAAATTAATTTAAATACCGGCTCTTTTATTTGTGGAGGTGAAATGACTATGCTCTAGACCCACATACATATCTTTGCTCTTTGATTTAAGTTTATGGATAGCCGGATAACTTGTTGTTTTTATGAAAACTTAACTTTTATGCTATCTACATGTTTGTGATGCTCTTGCAAAGTTCTACCTACCAAAGCCATATACATATATGTTTTATGATAACAAAACCCATAGATTGCAAACATATGTTTTGATGAGTTGGATTAGGATTGATTTCTATGGTTCGAGACTAAGAAGCTGGTCATTCCTTTGTGTAACTTTTTCATGCTAGCCTTTTTGTCCATGCATTGTGGGTTTTCACATCGAAAATTTCACAAACTTCGCTGGGCATCCACCCTAAACCAAAAATATCTTTTTGTGATCACCTCCTTGTCCACAACCCAATTTGAGTATGGAGTAAAATTCTCGATGGAGATTCAAATATTCTGCAATATTATGGAATTTATACTTACTTTAGCAGTCATTTCTCCTCTCTTTTATGCTCGAGGACGAGCATCGTTCAAGCATGGGGGAGGAGTCATTCTGACACAAATGCTATGCAAGTATTATGTTGCAAAAAGTTTTGAGGAGCAAAAGAAAAAAAAGAAAAAAATGAAAAATGAAAAAAAAATATGATAAGAAGAAAAGAAAAGTAAGAAAAATAGGAAGAATAAAGTGAAAAAAAGAAAGAGAGAAAAATGAGAAGGAAATAAAATAAAAGTAAAAAATATAATAAAGATGCTCCTCGGATCTTTTTGCTTCATAAGTTATCAAGTGCCTTAATGACAAATCCATACTCAAATCTTCCAACCATGTGCAATCCGATAACGAGGACTTCACTCGTGCCTCGGGATCATCCATTTGCCACTTGCACATGTCCACTTATCTAAATGTGTGTGTTTCGTCCCTTTCTCTTTCCAACATTTATTTTCCATGGCCTTTTTGACAAGTCTCGGTAATTCCAATAGACCTCTCTTTTAATTTGACAATATTTCGGATGTATGTTTTGCTAGGATTGTTTTTAACCTTCCAAGCTCCACATAAGCCTTGCACTATCACATATGAGTAGAGTAGGTTGAAAATAATCTAGTATAGGCTTGAGTGACTTGATGAGATGAGTGTTTCCATGAGCTTTTGCAAGAGATTTTCACTTATGTTGGATATGCATCTTTTTGAAAATCTTCCATGTGACAAGGTAATGGTTTGAAGTTCACTCAAGTTTGAGAGCATCGTGTTACATGTGGCTTGTTCTTTATTGTTAGTCTATCTTCCATAATGAAAAAGAAGCCGGTCACAACTTGAAATTTAAAAATAAATTCTTAAGAGAGAGCAATTTGTCTCGTCATGAATGACTAAGTGCAGTGATAACATTGGAAGGCAACACTGATTTCCCTTTTAAGCAAGGATTACTTACTCGAGGACGAGCAAGGTTTAAGCATGGGGGAGATGTTGACGGTGAATTTCCGTCCACCTAGAGTACTTGTTATACATTGGTTTCGATTATGATTTGCAACTAACCCGCCACTAGGCATACTAATGATGTAACAAGTTCACACTTGCATGTCGATTTTGGAGTTTGTTGTTTACGCAGGAAATCTACGCTAAGGAGGAGACTTTCGGGATAAGTTCATCAAGCACTTCAAGAGAAGATCATGAAGCCCGTCACAAGTCAAGACACGAAGTGAACAAGACTCCAAACAACCCAAGGACCGAAGCATCAACACGCGAAACTCCGGGGACTTGGATGTTTACCAACAAGATCAACTCAGCCCGAGAGATATTCTCGCAGCTCAGGACAGCATGATCTTTCGGTACAGATTCGGAGACTTAAACGGCCTTTAATGGCAAAAGTTTGACTACCAAAGTTGTGGGCCTTGACGATACCTTCGATTTGGACATGTGGAAGTCCAATTTGGATAAGGGAGCTAGGAGATATGGCCCCCGAAATCCCTGCTGCGCAGTCAGTCCGAAATCAGAACAGATTATCTTCCAAGGCCGATTTGGATATCTTATCTTCGTTTTTAAGGAAAGAAATGAATACCAAAGTTGAAGATAATTTCGTGGCACACAACCTGGACACCGAATTTGCATTATTTGGAGTCCGAACGTGGGAGATATGGCGTTGGCAAGGAAGGACTTCGAATCAGGAAAATCTGGCTGATTTTATGGAAACCAAGGTTGCTTCTCTCCCAAGGAGGATTTCGTGCAAGGCAAGGTGGAGCACGCCCAAAGGCACCTTAAGGACATAAATACAACCCCCTAGGCACCCCAATATGGTGACCCATCGAACAAATCATCCTACCGACGCCAATCACCAGAAAACCGCCGCCACAAGATGAGGGAGAGAGTTAGATGAGTTCGTCGCAAGGATCAACGCCGGCGGAGAGAAGGAAGCAAGAGGAGGACTCCAAGCCGCAGGCCTAGGGATGTTCCCAAGCTCCATCACCGCCATCTTCATCGACGACGTTCTCCGGAGTCTCCATCACCCCTATGTGCTTCAATCCGTGTAAGATGATGGGGTAATGTCTCCGTTCATCCCTAGGATTAGATGGATACATGCTATGTGATCGCTACTTGATTAGTGGTTTCAATCTATTGTTTTCATGTTGATGATGCTTTGATGATTAAGGTAGGCCACCGTGTTTTTCGGGTGTATGATATCCGCTACTCCCATAGATTCCATCAACATACCGTGTCCATCATAGGTCTAGTCATGAATACCTTCGCGTAGTGACAGTACGAGAGGAGGGAAAGGGCGAAACCGTGGTCACAACCCCCGGTAGATTGGTTTACCACTCTCGTGTAGTAGATGCATACCAAGTTATCCTAGATCCTAGGGAGGGAACGCTTATCTTTCTTAATCTCTCTCTTGTGTTCACCCTTTACCATATAGTTTAACCCTATATTTGTTTGATCAACTTAACCTAGATTAACTTAGGTTAGATTGTCTTTACTTTTAGATTAATACTCTCTTTCAAAAGTTTTCCATTCAACTAGATTAGTACTTGGTTAAGCGCTAGTAATCCCCTTGCTCCGCGGATTGACAAGAACCTTGGGAATCCCGTGGTGAAAAAGGTGTAGGTCCGTACGCTTGCGGATCGTAGGTGGATACGAGTTTTATCTGTCAACACCATCCCATGTTAAGCAACTAGCGTTTTCTACCCAAAACTTTATTTAAAAGGGCTAGGCCAAGGATCAGTGTAAAAGATCTAGGTAAGTCCTTAAAAAGGTTTTCCCGTCAATTTAATGCAATGATAACATAAAGTAAACATTAACTTGTAATGCAATTATATAGGACAGAAAGAGAATATGCAGGGGGAGAAGACCACTTGCCTTCCTCAACTACGGTAAAAACTTCTTCCTCTTCGAACAACTGCTCCTGATCGTCCCCGAGAGGTGGCTCAGATGAAACAGGCACGATATCTACGATGCACACATAAAGCATACAATAAATAAAACAGATCACAAAACAATCCTAAAGACTAAAAACATGCCACTAAAACGACGGGCTCGCTGAGACGATCGTAAGGACTACTAGTACGCTAAAATCGGAGCTATAACGGAGAAGTTATGCTAAAAACAAGTTTTAAGGACTAAACTGCGATAAACTAAACTATACAGAGGCCTAAAAGCAAGAAAACAGGGGCTAAAACATAAATAAATTTAAAAACAGAAGGTTTAAACTAATAAAAGGCTATTCTGGACCTCTGAGCAAAGATTTAATAAAAACAGGGGCTTAAATACAAAACTCGGGAGATCGATTTGTAAGGATCTTTAAAGGTGGGAGGACCGGCTTGCGATTATAAAAGAGTTGGGGGTCTCTTTAGCAAATTGCTCTCGGGTTGAGCTGTTACACACGGTTTGACCCGCGGGGGTCCAAGGGATCCGAGCCGTGGGTGGCTGATCCGACGGCCACCCACGCCCGCGTGCGCCGGAGGGGCGGCGCCGCGCCGGCGGCGGCGCGCGCGCGGCGGCGCACGGCGGTTAGGTCGCCGGCGACGACCAAAAAGGGGCTCCCGGCCACGATTTCGCGCGGAAATAACATCTATGCGAAGCCGGGGAACAACGCGAGCTCAAACGCGTGCTTGCACGCGGTGGAAAGGGCGACGACCGAGGCGGGACGTCCATGGGGGCGGACGGCGGCGGCCGGTCAAGCGGCGGCGGCGCTACGGTCGGGCTCAAGCAAAAAGAAGGGCGGGGATAGGGTCCTTACGGCGGGTAGGAGCTGCGGTGGGCGTGAATTGGATGGAGAAAGCGGCGGCGGCGCGGTCAACTCCGGCGACCGAACTCCACGGGCGGCGACGGCGAGTCGCGTCCGGGAGTGCTTGAGGGCCTACGGGTTCGATAGGATGCGACGGTTAGCTCACACGTGCGAAGAGGAAACGATTGAGGGAGTCCGGGGGGCTTTACCGACCGGCGGACGGGCTCGGGCGACGGCAATGGCGCGGCGGCGCACGGTTCACGGCGGCGGCGCAAGTGGCTAGGGCACGGGAGGCGCTGGAGCTCGGTGTGAAGCGAAGGGGGGGAAAGCGGGGTGCCCTGGGGGGTTTATATAGGGCCGAGGGGGCACCGGGAGGCGGTTCCCCGGCGGCCTCGCCATTAACGGCCGGCTTGAAAAGGAGTTAAGGGGGGAAGGGGGTTTAAGGGCGGTAACGGCCGATTGAAGAGGGGGGAGTGATGGGGAGGCTTCAAGGCGGCTTAATGTCGCGGTTTGAAGGCGCGGGGTGCAGGGAGCTGGCCGGTAACGGCCGGCGGCGCGCGGGGTGCGGCGCGGTTGACCCGGCTGGAGGAGGGAGACGGGCCTGACAGCCGGGTCCCACCCGTCAGCGGCCGCAGCGAAAAGAAAAAGGAAGGGAAGCGGAACTGGGCCGGCGGGGTGTGGAGTTGGGCCGCTGGGCCGTTGCGGGCGCAAGGGAAAAAAGAAGAAAGGCCTGCCGGCCTGGGATCTTGCGGGCTGGGCTAGAAGAAAAGGGAGAGAGAGAGAGAGGGAGAGGGAAGGGTCTTGTTTTGTTTTTTTTTAAATTCTTTCAAATTCATTTTTCAAACATTCAAACTCCAATCAAACAAAAATCCATGCATTCAAATCATGATGCACAAGCACTTATTATCTCTAAATTATTTTAGTGATGTTTATTTATTTAAAAGCCAATTTGTTTAATGATTTATTTATGTCCTTAAGGAAAATTTTAAACCTTGCCTTTTTGTTGCTAAAATATTTTAGTGATGGAATTTTTAGGGTGTTACAGGTTTGATCTGGAGGAGCTGGGCCGTTGAATCGTGGGTGAGTGAGAGAAGTTGATGTTTGCAGCAATTTGGGCCTTTGGATCATGGATAAGTTAGAGAAAGTAGTTGTTTGCTTGGTATAATTAGTTGAGTGTACTTATTTGGTAACGATTGTTGGGGAGAATTGTTTGGCTTGAGGAAAGAATAAACTGGTGCATTTTATAGTGGTAGTGATGAAGGCAACAATTGAGACTGCATCCCCTCTTCAGACCAGGCTAAAGTACAGCTGGCTGTAAATTAAGCCGAATGTACAGCCACACCTTTTTAGGCAAAAATATTTGTGGACTTTTGTACAATTTCCTATTTTCGAATGTACTACCACTGAACTACTACTGCCTAGCTATTTATTCTGGTGCAAAAGCTATCAAAATTTTTTCGACACAAGATTAGCAAACAACACCTGTAGTTTATACTAACAAAAAACGAACCGGAAAATAGTACTACAATAGCCTTTTCTACACACAATTTTTCTACCAGAAAATTGACTTGATTAAGAAACAAGAGATTAGTACATATATAATATCCAATTTCATCACATAAAACATGACTTGCAAGATAGGGTCCTAGCAATTTGGATGTCCAAATGTCAGCATAAGGATTGCAAGATAAGACCTAGCAACATGAACACACTACTTATTTTCAACAATTTACCATATGTATCTTAGCTACCCCATTAGCAGAACAAATACTCCAAGACGAATAAACACAAGATATTTTCTCTTCTGTACACACTGTACTTTGTATTCGCAATGATGACCTTCAAAGTATATTGTGCAAAAAGACCAATCAGAGAGCTTGTAACGCATATGTTGGGAGGAAAAAAATAAATCTTGATGGCTATATTTCCTAAATCGTTACTGATTTATGATTCATATCACCACAAACAAAACAAGATCACAAATAGTAGACCATCGAAAACCAAAAATTGCTATCTAAGTACATAAAAGGAATAATTAGACAATATTAGGCAAAAGGGACTATAATCAGATAGCGTGTACTGTGTGGTTAGGTTGCTGAGTTGCCTTTTGAAATCAGCTAAATTGATGTCTAATTGATGCTACTATAAGTATCGAAGAATGTTAAGTTGCTAGTTAAGTATATATATGTTGTGGTAGTATAAACATAAAAAAGACTCACCAGAGTGACCACAAGGGTGGCCCTGGGCTCGTAGATGCCAAGAGGATAATACTGCTTTTCCCAAAGGCTTGCCCGCACAAAAAAGCCTCCAAAGTCCTCACCATGCCAAACTGAAGAAAGATCAAATCAGTAAGCATGTATCACATAATAAGAAAAGCAAGCAGAATATAAGAATAACAGGATGAGGTAAAGCACTAACTTGCATATGCTAAATAATTAACAATCACTCGATAAAAAGGGTCATAAAAATTGCTTGACACTTGCATTGTTTTACTCGTTTCATAACAAAAAGTTGGATGATGTGAGTTATATATTTGCTTACAAAACCGAATGTACAGAAAGAGAATAAAATGGCATGCATAGTTTAAGATCAAATTATCATACTCAAGTTTCGTTTATTTAAACCTAGCTCATAAATCATTCTTTGCAGTACTCTAGCATTGAAACGAGGAACATGCAAGGATACATTCACATGTATTCTTACCTCTCAGCAAACCAAGATCACCCACACATATTTACAAATTAATGGATATAAACTATGATGATTTGGATGTACCAACTACCACAGATTCAGACCCCACATATCCACCACAAGGAGAAGCAAAAAACAAAATTGCAGAATCATCTTGAAAACTCCCCAGCTACTACAATCACAAAACACACAATTTTTCTGTTGATTTTGACTAGATGGTAACAATGATATGCAAGTGAGCATCAGTTTCATATGTACTACCCCCAACACACCACCACCACATGTACTCTTGAGATGGTAAACTATCTGCAAAAAGAAATGATGCAATTTGAGGTATTAAACAAGAATGATTCAGTGATAGTATCATGTTGCGGAAAAGAATTGCATTCAACAAATGTCAACATGAGCAAGGGAAGATGCCAAGATTACTAAACTATTATGCCTTGATTTTTTTATAGTGTTGCCTATTAAATTCTATTGAGTTGCATGCCCCTTGTTTTGTTAAAAATTTCTTTGATGATTTTGTAGGAGTTAGAAGGGGAAAATGTCGTATGGATCTCCCTGGGCCCACTACCTCGGTGGGTACCAGGACCGACTACTCGGTGGGCCCCTGGGACTACCCGACTTGCCCTACACTGTACCTGATGGCGTGAAGCACAAGGACTACACAGGAGAAGTACTCGGTTAGGAAGCTGTACATGTCCCGCACTATATAGATGACTCCTAGACGTACTCGACTAGTACTCTCTCCCTAAACCGACTTGTAACCCTGCCTCCCGGACTATATAAGGCGAGGCAGGGGCCCCACTCTTGATCATCTCATCTCACGGCGTAAGATTGCATCATCTTGTAATCGTACCCAATCAATCCAGAGCTACGCAGCATACAGGACGTAGGGTATTACGCACCTCGCGGCCCGGAACCTGTCTAAATTGTGTGCCACGTGTCTCTTACTTCGAGTTACCGATCTCGGTGAGGCCACATTCATCTACTTCGGGTACTCCCCTTAGTAGGTTGCCGGTCTAAAACACCGACAGCTGGCGTGCCAGGTAGGGGATCTCGCCCGAGATCACAAGGCGAACTCGACGGCTCCTGTCTACATCAAGCCAACCGTCGCTTTCAACCGCGGCGACACCTTCATCTTCGGCGCTTGGGTCTGCACTGCTGATGGTGCAGGATCCTTCCAACAACGCCTCACAATGCTGCCCAACCCAGAGACCGGCTGCGTGACGCTTCCTGAAGTTGTCACGGGAGAACTCGCCGGCAAGTTCGGCGAAATTTCGCTTTTCCACCAACACGCCGACTTCGAGCTGGGATCCGCTTCCAACTCGAACTCGACGTCTCCGTGGGCTATCGCATGCGAGCTGGCTGCTCAGCCATCGCATGTGGTCTCCCCACCTCACGAGCGCCCCGCGCGTGGCCCCCGCAACCTCAGCAAGGCCCGCACGGAGGCTCCTTCCACACGCCGGGCCGGCAAGGAGCTCGTACCCGAGTACAACTCGGACTCCGACACTGCCCCCAGCCACGCTTCGGACTCCAACCCCCTCTCCGACTTTTAATCGGACTCCGCGTACGAGTTCGACTTCGGGTCGGACCCTGAGGACCCCGAGTTCGAGGACAACACTACTGAGCAACCCTTATCAGGGCCGGCTTCCGGGCTGGTTATAACTTCGACACCGGCTGGGAGATTTGTCTACTGGCCAGACCGCAAGCCCGCTGACCTGATAAGAGGGGACTCACGCTACGTCGCCTACCTCGACTCTCTCCCGTTCCAGGAGGGAACACCACTCACTCGAGCTGACTCGTACACTCCAACTGAGGTGGCGAGCTCTCACTCCAGTCTTGGCAACCCCGATCGCCAAGTCTTCATGGCTACCGGCGACACGCCAGGACCTTCAGGGACGGCTCAAGACAAGTAGCTTGAAGACATCTCCGCAGACGAGCTGTCTGCTGAAGCACCTGCGGATCAGACCGACGCCAACAGGGACGCTCGACGTGAGCGTAACAGAAAGCGCAACGAGTGGCACCGGCGTCTCCGAGACAACCTCACCATCCGCAACCTCGCAGAAGCTCTCGAGGCCGTCGAGAGCAGAGTACACACTACCCCGGAGCAATGCCTCGTGTCGATCACAGCGATCGCGCACCAAGCTCAGGGGATACGTGCTGGAGAAGTCATCGCCAAGCTCGCTGAAGACGCTTACTTCATGCGGGTCGACAACAGGGTCACCCAGCCACCCCCCGTCAGGAACCGCGACGACGAAGCTACAAGTCGCAGCGCTGACCTCAGCCGCAACCGTACTCGAGCCGAGCTGCCGGCTCAGCCCAACCGTACTCGCGCAAATGCCGGCGGACCCTCACAGGGTGGCAATAGCAATCGTGAGATCATCCCTCACCGCGGCCCCGACGGCGGGCGCGCCGTGACCCCGGCGGCGGCGGCCGACGGCGGCTCCAACCATGGGGCCAACAGGAGGGCCGGCGGCAGGGGTAGTCGCGACGGTCGAGACCACGCGAACAGCCACGCCTCTGGAGCCTCACTGGGCGGCTACGACACCCGCCAGAAGATTGAAGAGCTGCGGCGGAAGAAGTCCGCCACTGCAGGCAACAATGACGGCTTCCCCGCCTTCTCACCTCGACTTCGCAACTTGCTCCTCCCCGACAAGTTCAAACCTTTGGGGATCACCAAGTACGACGCGAAGCAGGATCCCATCCAGTGGCTCAGGTGCTACGCCCTCTCCATCGAGAACGCTGGCAGCAACAACGACACCAAGTGCCTCTACTTCCTCTTTCGCTCGGACCAAGCCCCACTCACATGGCTCGAGTCGGCGGCCAAGCACTCGATCGACAAGTGGGACCACCGAAGGGAGCGGTTCACCGAGGCCAACTTCGCGGGCGCCATGGGCCGATCGAGTACTCGCATGGACCTGGCCATGGTGAAGCAGGAACAAGGCGAGACCCTTCGCAAGTACATGCGGCGCTTCTTCGACAAGCGCGCCACCGTAGTCGACGTCGCCGACAAGGAGGTCATCGACCTCTTCCAAGACGGCCTCTACCACCGCCGCACCTTCGAAGACTTCGGTCGCCGCCGCCCCAAGTCCATCCCCCACCTTAAGGACATGATCACGTCCTGGTCGGACGAAGAAGACAAGGCCAACACCAAGTACGACGCCATCCGTGGCAAGAGCAAGCAGAACACGGGCGGCGGCAGCGGCAACAACGGGAACCAAGGCGGTCGCAACAACAACTACTACTCGGGTCCCAACCGCAAGCGCAAGCCAGACAACACTGTCGCGGCTATCCAATGCCCTGCGAAGGAGAACTCGAAGAAGACCTCGGCGGCTTCAAAGACTTGCTAAAGGAGAAGTGCCCGTGGCATCTGGACGGCAACCACACCACCGAGCAGTGCTACCAACTCAGGCGAGCACTCAAGAGTACTCCAGAGCCACCACACCCTCATGACAAGAAAGGCAAGAAGAAGAACGACGGAGGCAACGACGACTTCTAGGAATCCGACAAGACTGTCAACGTCCTCTTCGGCGGACTACCCAGCAGACAGGAAGAAAAGGCTACCCGTCGAGAAGTCATGAGCATTGAACCAGCGGTTCCGACCCCTCTCTGGTGGTCGAAGGTACCCATTACCTTCTCCCGCGCGGATCAATGGACCAGCTTCTCTGAACCAGGGTAATTCCCTCTCGTCCTGTAGCCAGTGGTCGCAGGCTCCAGGCTCAACAGGGTCCTCATCGACGGTGGAAGCGGGCTCAACGTCCTTTTCACCAAGACCTTGAAGAAGATGGGACTCCACATCACGCACATGCTCACCAAGGGCTCCTCGCCTTTCTACGGCATCGTTCCCGGGAACGCGGCTATCCCACTGGGCTCAGTGGTCCTGCCAGTTACCTTTGGGGAATCTCGGGACAACTATCATACCGAGTACGTCAAGTTCGAGGTCGCGGACTTCGAGACGTCATACCATGCCATCCTCGGCAGACCAGCTATCGCCAAGTTCATGGCGGTACCCCAGTACACCTACTTGGTACTCAAGATGCCGAGTCCAGCAGGTGTACTCTCTCTGCAAGGGGACTTGAAGATCTCGCACGACTGCGACACTGAAGCCGTGGAGATCGCCTCCACGAATCAAGTACCCAATGCTATGATGGAGACCTACGCTGCGTCGAAGAAGCTTGCCCCAAGTGAACTCGACATCCCTGAGAAGTTAGACAAAGCCAACAAGCCTCAGCCAGCTGAGGAGGTTCTGGTCAAGACAATCGACCTCGGGACAGGCGACAGCAGCAAGACCACCACCATCAGGGCCGGCCTCGACCCCAAATAGGAAGACGCGCTCGTCAACTTCCTCCGGGCTAACCGCGACATCTTCGCGTGGATGCCAGCGGACATGCCAGGGGTACCCAGGTAGTTGATCGAGCACTGCCTCAACGTCGATCCTAAAGCTACCCCCAAGCGACAACACCTCCACCGTTTCGCCGACGACAGACGGGATGCCATCAAGAAGGAACTTGCCAAACTACTCGCGGCTGGCTTCATCAGAGAAGTCTTCCATCCTGAGTGGCTCGCCAACCCCGTCCTCGTCCGCAAGAAGAACTCGAACGAGTGGAGGATGTGCGTCGACTACACCGATCTCAACAAGCACTGCCCCAAGGACCCCTTCGGGTTGCCGCGGATTGATCAAGTCATTGACTCCACGGCGGGCTGCGACCTGCTCTGCTTCCTCGACTGCTACTCCGTGTACCACCAGATTGCGATCAAGGAAGAAATCCAGGAGAAGACTGCGTTCATCACCCCGTTTGGCGCGTACTGCTACACGACCATGTCTTTCGGGTTGAAGAACGCCGACGCCACCTATCAACAAGCTATTCAGGCCCGCTTCAAGAGGCAACTCAACAAGAACATCGAAGCCTACGTGGATGACATGGTCGTCAAGACCAGAAACTCCAGCACCCTCATCGACGATCTTGAAGAGACTTTCGCGTCCCTGCGCGAGTACCGCTGGAAGCTCAACCCGAACAAGTGCGTCTTCGGCGTCCCTTGGGGCAAACTACTCGGCTTCATCATCAGCCAACGCGGCATCAAAGCCAACCTCGAGAAGATCTCCACCATCACCAGCATGAAAGCTCCCACGTGCATCAAAGACGTCCAGAAGCTGACCGGGTGCATAGCGACCTTGAACAGATTTATCTCGAAGCTTGGAGAACGGGGGCTCCCCTTCTTCAAAGTACTCAAGCACCAAGAGAAGTTCGTGTGGACTCCAAAGGCGGACCAAGCCCTTGCCCAGCTAAAGGACTGTCTATCGAAGCCACCAGTCCTCACGGCTCCTCGCAAAGGCGAGCAGTTACTGCTCTACCTCGTTGCGACTACTCATGTGATCAGTACTGCCAACATCGTCGAGCGGCAGGAAGACGACCACGCCTATCTAGTCCAACGCCCAGTCTACTTCGTCAGCGAGGTCTTGTCAGGGTCCAAGGAACGCTATCAGCCTGTGCAGAAGCTCCTATACGCAGTACTCATCACCTCGCGGAAGCTATGACACTACTTCCAGGAGTACTCGATCTCCATCGTCACCGACTACCCGCTCGGCGACATCCTGCGGAACCAAGATGCTACTGGAAGAATATCCAAGTGGGCAGTCGAACTCGGCGCCCTCACCATGGACTTTAAGCCACGCACAGCCATCAAGTCGCAAGCACTAGTCGACTTCATGGCAGAGTGGTGGGAGAATCAGCTACCTACTCCAACCGAGCGACCAGAGCATTGGGTGATGTACTTCGACGGCTCACTCAACCTCGAGGGCGCAGGTGCAGGGGTACTCTTGATCTCTCCAATGGGCGAACAACTCAAGTACGTCCTGCAGATCTTCTGGAAGGTCTCAAACAACGAAGCCGAATACGAAGCCTTGCTACACGGGCTCCGCCTCACGGCTTCACTAGGCATTAAGCGGCTACTAGTCTACGGCGACTCCGCAGTGGTCATCAACCAAGTCAACAAGTCCTGGGACCACAACAAGGAGAGCATGGACGCCTACTGCCTAGAAGTCCACAAGCTCGAGAACAAGTTCTATGGTCTCGAGTTCCACCACATCGTCCACGACAACAACGTTGCAGTGGACGTCCTGTCGAAGCTTGGTTCTACTCGCTCTCAAGTACCAGCGGGCGTCTTCGTCCACGAGCTTCACGCGCCATCCATCCCGGAGCCGGCGCCACCGACCACTGTCCCAGCGCATCCTCCGGCTGGCCAGGAGGTCATGATGATCGACGTGGACTGGAGGCAACCCTTCATTGGCTACCTCAGCGAGCAAAAGGTTCCCTGGGACAAGAACTTGGCCGAGCAGCTCATTCGCCGCGCCAAGTCCTACGTCCTCGTCAGAGACAACCTCTACAGGCGGGGCACATCTTCCGGAGTACTCATGAAGTGCGTCCCCAGACAAGAAGGCAAGGACATCTTGAAGAAGATCCACAAGGGCGTCTGTGGCAACCACGCGTCCTCTCGTACGCTGGTCAGCAAGGCCTTCCGGTGAGCTTTCTACTGGCCCATAGCTCTGAGCGACGCCGAAGAACTCGTCAGAAGGTGCCAAGGGTGCCAGTACTTCGCCAAGAAGCAACACGTCACAGCCTACAAGCTAGTCTCCATACCACCAACCTGGCCTTTCGCCTGCTGGGGGCTCGACATGATTGGGCCATTGCCAACTGCGCCAGGTGGATTCAACAGAGTATTGGTGGCCATCGATAAGTTCACCAAGTGGATCGAGGTCAAGCCGGTCACATGCCCTAAGGCTGACAGAGTACTCGACTTCCTGGATGAACTCGTGCATCGCTACGGACTACCCCATCGCATCATCACAGACCTGGGCTCCAACTTCAACAACCACCAGTTCTGGGAGTACTGCGAGAACAGCGGGATCGACGTCCGATACGTCTCAGTTGCCCATCCTCGGGCCAACGGACAAGTCGAGCGCACCAACGGGATGGTGCTCGACTCTCTCAAGAAGCGTCTACACGACGCTGCTAACTCTAAAGGAGGCAAGTGGATTAAGGAACTACCCAACGCACTTTGGGGGCTACGTACTCAGCCTTCCAAGCCAACGGGGCAATCTCCATACTTCCTGGTCTACGGCTCCGAAGCAATCCTCCCTGCTGATGTCATATGGGATTCACCAGCAGTGGAGCACTACGACAAAGGCGTCTCTAAAGACAGCAGACGAGTTGACATCAACGGACTCGAAGAAGCTCGCTGCGCCGCCCTCGTCCAATCAGCAAGGTACCTGAAGGGTATCCGACGCTACCACAATCGCAATGTCAAGGAACGCTCCTTCAACGTTGGTGATCTCGTCCTCCGTCGCATCCAGAACACGGAAGGACTACACAAGCTCAGCTCCCCCTGGGAAGGTCCCTTCACAGTGGCAAAGGTGACCGGGCCGGGCTCCTACCGCCTCCAGACACTTGAAAGCGAAGACGTCAACAACTCGTGGAAGGTCGACCAACTCTGTCGGTTCTACGCCTAGTCTACACGACTACCCTGGGGGCTCAAGTCTACGCGACTGCATCAAGACCCCTCCGCCGTAAGCGGCCTCCGGGTCCAGGCACTAGTCTCTGGACTACTTCTTCATTGTAAGCGGCCTCCGGGTCCAGGCACCAGTCTCCGGACTACTCCTCTCCAGAATCCAGCCCATGCAGCTACCTACGGATCCTGGACTGCGATGAGCGACAAAGGACTCTAGCAGCGGTCTACTGAGAGACCATGTACTTCTAGATCCAGCCTATACGGCTACCTACGGATCTACTACTGTAAGCGGCTACACGCCCTAGCACTACTTAGCTGTAAGCGGCCCACGGGTCCTGGCGATTGCTCTGTAACTACGGCCCTGGCCATCCAGGTGTACTTCTTCAGTAATAAAGTTTGATTGTTCATCAACTGCTTCACTGTCTACTTCCCCCAACGGGACTACTGCCGAGTACGACTACTCGCGACAACTCCACGATGGGACTCCGCACTCCAAGATCGCGGCTACGAGTACTGATTGATGGAAGTTTTTCTTCATTCATACTTAAACAATTACAATTGTTTTTGTACAACTACTGCTATGAGCTAACTATTACAGGGCTACTGGAGATTTAGCTTCTCCGCGACTTGATCTGCAATAGGCGCCATCTGCTCCAGCAGCTCCGAGTACTGCTCGTTGGTGCAGTTGGCAGCTAGCCCGCCGGCAACTACATCTACGGGAGCCTTCGGGAAGTACGACTTCAAGAAGGCCAGCACATGGTTTGGGATCGACTTCGCCAAATGCTTCACGTAGGTCGCCAGCCGGCTGGGGGCTTCCTTCAACCGGTCCACCAACGGCGCTATCTTGGGACCGCCAGGATGAGGCACCAGCAGCCTCGCGATGGGGAGCGCGGCTTCTTCAAGTTCCTTGAGCCGGGCCCGCGCCTTCTCGCAATCCTCGTTCGGCTCTTGCAATGATTTGTAGCAGTTGACGAGGTCACGGTCTGATGCAATACGGAGCTCCATGTGCTTGTCGCACTCGTAAGCAAGCTCTTTATAATCTAACTCCAGTACCTGGCGGGCCTCCTGCTCCCGGTAGAAAAGATTCTTCAGATCAGTCTCCGAAGTCTTCAGCTGATCTACTCGAGTCTCAAGCTCTGCAATCAACAAGGCAGAACGGGTTAGACTACCTCTCGACCTCCAATAAGTACTCAACAAGACAAATGATGTACCTTTGATCTTGTTGCGGAGAGACTTGTTCTTCCGCACCAAGTCGTCGATGTTCGCCTGCATCTTCTGGATGTCATTATGGTACATGGCGAAGGCGATGTCCAGCTTCGACTGCATGGCGACAGTTTGCTTCCGGGACTTCTAAGTTCCTCTTCCAATGCCTCCGCCCGGAGCACGGCGTCGCCGAAGCCTTGAAGCATACTGGACTTCTCCCTGGACCTCTCAGCGACGTCCTGCGCAGACAACTCACATCAGATGGTACTCAACGATAAAGGAATGACTACTCAAGGGTCATGATTACTCACCTACATCCATTGCTCGGCTTGGCGCACCGCTTCCAGGTGTCGAGCCACCGTTGCCGGGTGGACCAGATCGTCCGCCAACAACTTGATCACGCAACGGCTACTCGTAGCGACTTCGGTCATCGGCGTCGAGCAGATGGGCTCCGCGTCCTGGATCTCTGGTGAGCGGACGACCACCTCCTGAGCGGGTTCTGGCAGTGCGTCGTCCCCTCCTCCTCCTGTTGTCGTGGCGGCTTCTACGACGGCCACCTCCATCAGCTAGTGGGCTTCTACGGCAGCCTCCTGAGTTCCTCGTGCCACGTCTTCTACGGGCACCACCGACGAGATCTCGCTTCCTTCGGCCTCAACACCTGTCGACAAGAAGACAAGTATATCAGTCCACATGGCGACTACGACTACTCTACGAAGGCACTTCGACTTCAGCAGAGTACTCACCTTCAACCACGCTGGCCTCGAGCAACGTAGCCTTAGTGGTCGGCGCCTTGGGCTCCGCCTGAGGGGTGGGAGCGGACTCTTCAGCGGGCGGCGCGGCTTCTTCTTCTGCCACCGCTGAGGCGGGTTCATCCCCCTCCCAGGACAAGTCCGTCGATTTCCTGCAGAGTACACAAGCCGGTTGTCAATCAAGTACGACTACCACATCAAGTACTACTCGGGAAGAATCAACACTTACAAGCTCGACCGGACCACCGTCACGGTTGGGGCGCCGAGGATGCTGGCGATGTTGACCAGTCCATCCTCGGCGGGTGCCTCCTCCTGCGCCTCTGCGGCCGCTGCCTCTTCCGCAGCAGCAGCAGCGAGTTCCGTGCTCCCCTAAGCAGCAGGGGGCTGGCGCTCCATCTGCACCAAGAGCTCTTCGACAGTGGGGGCTGGGCTGCGGCTACCAGCTGCCTCCCCCACCATGTCCCACTCACCTTCGTTGCCCTGCTCAGCGGGCTCGGCACGCGGCATCTCCTGCAAGCAAGGAAGCTACTTCATCAACATATGAACTCGAAGCATCAGAACTCGACTACACTACTCAAGACGGCTTACCTCTTGGGACGTGGTCTCCGTGACCTTCAACTTCTTCGCCACGCGTTTGCGGGCCGCATTGCGCGGCCTCCTCGGCAGCGCGGCCAGATTAGCCTCCAGGCTAGCCGGCTGATCCTGAACGAGAGGGATGTGAGGTAAGCCAGGACGGCTGAACCTCGACCGCAGCTGGAAGCGGTCCTGTAACGTCTCCTCGTCGTCATCCTCTTCGGAAGTGTCTTCCACGACAACGATGTCGTCTCCTTCGCCGACTTCGCGCCGCTCCTTAGCTTTGGCCTTCCCTCCCTCTGGGACCTCGACTAGCTAAGGAGGCGGCGGCGGCTCGGAGATGAACTTCTTCAAGTCATCCTACAAGAAGAACAACTCATCAGTGCGACTACTCTCATTCAATGAGTACTCGACAACGGACGCGGCTACTAACCTCCTTTGGTGGGCGCGCGGCGGAGTACTCTGGTACGGGGCACGACGTGTACGCCGGCATATCTTTGAAGATCCGAGCCAGCCTGTCAACAATGTCGTCGTCGTCGACTTCGTCTCTAGGCATCCGCGACATGTCGTCGTCGCCGGTGTACTCGTACCCCAGGGTGTCGCGAGCCATCAGCGGCTGCACCCTGCGATTCATGAAGCTGAAGGCCACGTGCTCGGCCCTCAGCCCGGCTTCCCTCAGCGCCTTGATCCGCGCCAACAACTCAGGAAGTTGGATTCCTTCTTGCATCGTCGGCTCCGAGTTCCACCACAGACGATGCTTGGGCTGCTTCCCGCTGGGCTTCGACAGCTCCGGGTGGTGGTTCGTGACGTAGAACCACTTGGCCTTCCAGTCCTGATTGGAGTCTATCAGCTTGTACGAGAGGTACTGCTCGGCGGTGTCTTCCCTCATCTGGATCCCCGCTCCCCTGACTACTCGTGGGTTGCTAGCGCTAGGTTGCAGTTTCACCCGGAAGAACTTCTGGAACAAGATCCAATGGGGCTTGATCCCCAGAAAGGCTTCACAAAAATGTACGAAGACGGCGGTGTGGAAGATACCGTTAGGGTTGAGGTTGAGGTACTCGATGCCATAGTACCCCATGAGCCCCTTGAAGAAATCGCTCGCCGGGAGAGAAAGACCGCGCTCCGCAAATCGCGCGAACATCGGGATCTCGTCTGGATTTTTCTCCATGGGGTACGGATCTCCGGCGGCGGCTCTCCACATGTCCACTTCCTTCTGCCATAGGAATCCACTGTTGGGCAGGGCCAGCAGGTCTTCGGTCTTCGCCTTGGACTTCTTCCATTCACGGTTTGGATCTGGCCGCGGCGGGGACACCGGCGGTGATGTCCCCGCGGCAGATCCGGCGGCCTCTTCGCGGCTCCTCTTCTTCCCGCCGGCGGCCTTCGTGGTCTTCGACGGTGACGGCTTCATCCTGCAGGTTCACGGTGTCTTCACGCGCATTCGCTCGAGGGCTGCAGTGGTGGCTTCCTACGGCGGCACACATGGATCTAAGCTCTACTCGGCGGTGGCGGTGCACACCAGTGGCGATTCTTGGCTGGATCTGCTGGGAATGACTGCAGCTGCGTGGGGTGAAAAACCCTAGGGGTTTTGACTTCTATTTATAAGTCAACGCGACCCCTCAACGGTCGGATGGATAAGTTTGCGCTCGGCTGACTCAGCGGCCGCGCGTGACCTTTTGAATTCCACTAGTCGACGCGCCTCACCTCGGGGGCTCGGCTACTTCTACTCGACTTCCTGGGAAGCGGCAATATTCAAGAGCATCTCAGGACACATTCTACAAGATGAACCTTCAATTCGAGAGGAAGTACTCGACTCAAGGCTCGGGGGCTCCGTGCCACGTGTCCTTCGGTTTTTTCTCCGAATTTTTCGGGATATTCTTGCCAAAACTTCAGATGGACCCTCAGCCAGAGTCTACAACTCAACCTAAGGATCGGTGGCTACTCCATATGGAGTGTGATTTTGCAATCGCACTTCCATATCAGTTTCGGCTTCGAGACAACATGGGCATTGTTGAAGACCTTCAAGGGCAGCAATCGTGGACGCTTGGGACTACTCGAGAAGACTTCAAGATTGCTCAAACATCAGCTGGAGTACATTCCAACCTCGGGATGCTTCGACTACTCTTGACGACTTCTTGTAGTACTCGGGGACGCTTGAGGACTACTCGTTAAGGCCATCAAGACTACTAGAAGCTATCCTTCTCGACTAAAAAGTACTCAGGGGCTTGTCGTATGGACCTCCCTAGGCCCACTACCTCGGTGGGTACCAGGACCGACTACTCGGTGGGCCCCTGGGACTAGCCGACTTCCGCTGCATGGTACCTGATGGCGTGAAGCACAAGGACTACAGAGGAGAAGTACTCGGTTAGGAAGCTGTACATGTCCCGCAGTGTATAGATGACTCCTAGACGTACTCGACTAGTACTCTCTCCCTAAACTGACTTGTAACCCTGCCTCCCGGACTATATTAGGCGAGGCAGGGGCCCCTCTCTTGATCATCTCATCTCATGGCGTAAGATTGCATCATCTTGTAATCCTACCCAATCAATCCAGAGCTACGCAGCATACAGGACGTAGGGTATTACGCACCTCGCGGCCCGATCCTGTCTAAATTGTGTGCCACGTGTCTCTTCCTTCGAGTTACCGATCTCGGCGAGGCCCCATTCATCTACTTCGGGTACTCCACTTAGTAGGTTGCCGGTCTAAAACACCGACAGAAAAGACTCAAGAATGGGATCAATCCAAGAAGAAAAATAGGTGCATGATTTGCAAGTCTGTGGAACATAGTGCTGCACATTGCCCCGAAGAAAATGCTGAAGATACATGTGTGGACTTGGAATTTGTTCCTGCTTAGTAGAGGTATGCTCGTAGGGGAGAGAGGTAGAAAAGGTGCATAGGCATTGTGTGTGGCTTAATAATTTACTTCGAGGGTGGGGGAGCTTAGGTTGTTGAGTTGTTTTCCGCAATCAGTTAAATTGATGGTTGTTCACTACTAACTTTATCATTGAATGTTGTTAAGTTGCTAGATAATAAAATCATGCGTAATTTTGAAACTTGTTTATAATTACTTCAGGTATATAGACAAATATCGGCTCAGGCACATCTACAGGCAGCCTGCAGGACACCCTGCATTGCTCGTGACTCTAATTTGCCTATCTTGTAGGAACCTGCAAGCATATGCTTTTTGTAAGCAGCCTGCAGGTGCCCCACTCGCTGGCATTCAATTCGCTGTTGCTTTGGGAGAGTATGCCAGTGCAAAGTGCATAGTATACTAGTACATATGTATCATGAAACTACAAAAAGTTTCATTGATACATTCCAAGGGAGCAAGATGTTTAGACCGGACAAAAATACATCAGATGCAAATCCATCCTTAATAGTAAAAAACTACCAGTAAATCATGGTGGCAACAGATCAGAGTTTTCTTTTCCTTCGAAGAAGACATATTGTAGTTTATTCATGTCAAAGCCTTCAGCGACCATGTTCAAAACCATTGAAGTATAAAATGTAGCAGCAGAAATAAGTACATGTATCTTGCTTACTTCTCAAACATGTTAATGTAGGAACGTTTTACAAATATATTATATTTCTATATTTGGTTGATTGAGTTGCTTTTTGCAACCAGCTAATATATGGTGGGTAAAATTTCTATAATTTGGGTAATAGAAAATGCTAAGTTGTTGTCTAAGAAAGATGGTAGGCATGCCTCATAATTTGGGTAAAATGCTAATAATTTGAGTAACAGCTTGACAAGTCTAGAAGATGATGTCCTGTTTCTCAGGCCCTAAAGAAAACAAAGGAAACAAGGAGAACTGGTATTAGCTAAATGAATTTAATTAATCAGGAGAACTGGTAAGCAGTGGCTGTACTAAAATGGGATTCTAAACATACTAAAAAGTGGAGGTAACAACTGATTATGTGGTCCTAAGATGCCACCTTGGTATGAAAAAAATCTACCTATAGATGATAATTATAACTCACTATATTAACAATGTCACAAAACCTTGAACATGGCATGACACAATACATGAGAGGTTTGATTTAACTTGGAAAAAAATGAGAGAAAATAAATGAATGGAAACATAACTGATCATCCAGCAGCAATGTTAGAAATTGAACCTGATGAATGGAGCACCGAAAGTAGTCATAAACAAAGGCATTACAGATGATGCCACAAATAAGGGCAACAAAAAAAAATCACAGTTCATGTAAGTAACGGCTGCTATCCTAACCCTGTGAACTGACATTAAAATAATTTCTAGAGTACAATTTTATAGTTCATCCATGGCCTATCGATTACTTGAATTGCTGGTGGTACTGATTGAAGGTCGATGAACTTTAACGCATTTATGCAAGTGCTCTTCATTGCTGTAACACAAATATGGTCTTTGCTTACTGGTGCAAACAAAGTCTACAAATTAAGTAGCCAATGCAAGTTTGACGACATACTCCTAAAATTAGAAACAAAGAAGTTTGCATAATAGACTGTCTGAAGCATGACTGGGAACCTTGTGGATGTTGGAGAGCTAACACAAAGCATAATTGAAATGAAAGACATAATCAGAGACAGAAAGTTTTGCCATGTATCTTGCATCTCAAAGTAGGCCATGAATTTAGAGGCCTTGATTACTGACGGAAACAAAGTCTGAAAATTAAGTGCCCAATGTAAATTCGAGGGCATACTCCTAAAATTTGAAACAAAAGAAAGTGCATAATAGATTGTCTGAAGCATCAAAGGGATCCTTGCGAATGTTGAAGAGTTCCTACAACATAAACCATAATGGAAATAAAAGAGATAATCATATATTTTGCACTTTAGAGAGCTTGGTCAACTATATTTTGCATCCCTGAGAGCATTGCAAAGATAGATGGCGAAGCTACCTGCAGCCTAAATCTGTTGCACACGAAGCTACATTCCTCAATCACTGCTACGAGGATGAACCACAGAAGGAACAGGAGAAAATGAGGGTCGGGGGAGAGAGTGAGAGAGAGAGAGGAAGGAAGGGAGGAGACGCACGCCCTTGGTCCAGTGAGGAAAAGAAGAGAAATAGTAGTAGTAGTAGGAGGAGGAGGATCTGAAGATGTCTCACCTTCTGCAGGGGAGCTGCTGCAGCCGGGGCGCTTCCACCAAGAGGAGGGCCTGCCACCGGGGGACACAGTTGCTGCGACCTTAGCCGCAGCGCGTGCCTCCTCCCACCGATGAAACCCTAGGCAACGAGAGAGAGCAGGGATCAGGTGAGGGATGAGAGGAGGAGGATCCGAGGAGGCCTCACCTTGCCGGCGAGGAGCTAGCTGCCGCCGTCGAGCGCTTCCTCAACGGGAGGGAGGGGGCTGCCGCCGAGGGACGCCGCTGGCGCGCCCATTGCCGCCGCGAGCGCAGCATCTCGCCGGCGAAACCCTATGTAAGAAATCGGATGCTCGTAGCCTAAGAGGGGGAGGGGGTGAATTAGGCAATCTTAAAACCTTAACCTATGGGTTCACTATTTTCACACAAAGATAAACTCGAACATACTACATAGATGTGCAACTATGGTTGTTCTAGTGTGAAACTCCCATCCCAAAACAAGATTTGCATCCTATAGCCAATCCTTGCATGATACTACTCGAGGAAAGTAAAGACAAGCAAAGATTGCAATAGAGTAAATGCGGAAACGTAAAGGGAATGAGAGGAAGCAAACTCTTGTCACGTGATTTATCCTGTGGTATCGGTAGGCACTAAGCCACCCCTAGTCCACGTTGTTGAAGCACTCACACAAGAGTATTTCTTCTCGGTCACCAAGTCTCTCCCAAGGGCACCACTTGACTCGCCACAAAGTTTAGCCACTTACGCACTTGTCAAGCTCCATTGGTCACCTTGATGCCGCCTCCACTAAGGAGCTTCTCCACCAAGGAAGGGGGTCTCCACGTCCCCCGCACAAAGTGTCCTCACCGCTCCACACCAAGCCGGAGGGTCGATGACGATTGCCGGTGAGCCACATAGGCCCCAAGGCTTCCCGCGAACCTTGTACAACTTGATTCACTCAAGAATCACCTCACAAGGTTAGCACAACCTTGCACTCACTCAGCTCTAAGCTAAGCCTAGCACTAAGCACATACACTAAGAATATGCGATTTAAGGATAAGCAATTAAGCACATGGATGGATTGGATATGATCTTCTAGGTGTCTTGCACTCCTCTGCACTTCCACACAATCCAGCAACCTTAAATGGGTGAGTGAAGGGGGTATAAATTGCCCAAGGCATCAAACTAGTCATTGGCTAAACGCTGCTGAAAAACGTAGCGTCGGATGCACCGATGCTATGCTTTTCCAGGGTGTCGGTTTATCCGGTGCCCTCCACGTCACTTAGCCGTTGCAGCTCTGTTGACACAACTGCTCCGACACTATACACCGACGGTGCGTCGGTTCATCTAGTGCTGAAGACCTCGCGACCAAGTCATCTCTGTTAGCTTTCACGCGACCATCGGATAGACCGACGCTATCTCTGACCCAAGTCGTCGGTTCATCTGGTGCTGAAGACTTCGTCTTGGCACGTCTCTGTCTTAATTCAAACTGAGTGTCGGATAGACCGACGGTGTCCTCACTTAGACCGTCGGATCATCCAGTGCTACTGTCTTTGCTGCTCTTCCTCAGCAACTCGTCTGACGCTACTAGAAAATGGACCGTTCGGTTCATCCGACGGTGCCTAGGGTTTCAACCAGTGTACCAACTCGTCCAACGATTGCACCGCCGCATGCTATATTGGTACTGTCGGTTCATCCGACGGTGTCCTTTCTTTTTCTTTTCTTTCTTGTTTTTGACCCTTGAAAAATAGACTATCTTCTCAATTTGGCATGTGGTATTGTGGCATCCTTGACACCTAGAAATGTCTACAAAGACATGCTAAACAATATGGTTAGTCCATTGATCATGTTGTCATGAATCACCAAAATCAAACTCGAACTAATGGCATATGAGGCCATGTTCGCTACACACTAGTGCCGCAGCAAGAGAGAGAGCAGGAGGGTCAGGGACGAGAGAGAAATGAATGAGAGAGGGTGTTGGACCGCCATGTGAGTTTAGCGTGTCTGGCCCACCATTTGACTCGTCCGCTCCAAAAAAATGCTAGTTTCCCGAGCGGCTGTCCCATTAAATAATATTACAGTCAGCTGGAAGGAATTCATTACCCCCTCTTTTATCCCCAACTATCTCTCATTTCACATCCCCAACTTCCTCCTTCTGCACACACACACACCCCATCGGGTTTTACCACCGCATCACCGATGCTGCGAGGCCACCTCGTTGTGCATCATATATATTGTTGGCAGCCCAGCGGCATGTGCCTCCCTTTCTGCCGCGGGCTGGTCACTGCACACGAGGCACTAAGGCGTTTTTCCCCTATGTTTTGGTAATTCTTGTGAAATGTAACACAACATTTTTTATGAAATATGTTATTGTGATTCATGTTGTTATAATTTATTTTTAATTCTTGTGAACATTGTCCACATGATCCTCAAATCCACCCACCAACCTATAGAAATCCTGCATATACACCAGATGATATACAATCAATATTGCAAAAATGTCCAATGATTACGATGAATTTAGCAGTGTATGCGAGAAAGACTTACCCACAGATCGGACTTCACTCGCTCTGCCTTACTGTCGAAGCATATGTCGTCCCTATCGATAGTGTCGGTGGCTTTATTGTAGTGTGCCCACGTCCAGGCCGGCTCGTACCTGGTAGCATCACCCTGACCCATCCGAACTATGCCTGGGAAGTGCAACCTGCACAAAAGGCCTAGGATGCCGTTCACCAGGCGGTTGTGACCAACCGCCTCGATGACCACCCAACTCCTACAAAAAGTGAAAAAGATGAAATATTAGTCTCTACTGTGATTTCAAGTTCTCAAAGGACAAAATATTAACAACCTCGAAAATTACTTACCGTTTGCCACTGGGTTTAATCAGTGGTCGTCCCGAAACAGGTATCGGCCTATCCGGGAGTCGTGAGCGACCTCACTGCCAAATGGTACCACTAGATTCACCACCTGTCATATCATCCTCTTCCTCCCGCTCCTCGCCCCCACTACCCTCCTCAGGCGACAGCGGCACATACTCCTCGTGGGGCTGCTCCTCCTCCCGGTGCTCTTCCTCCTCCTCCTCTTGGTGCTGCTCCTCCTCCTGCTGTCGTGCTTTCCTGGACCTTTTACCCCTCTTGGGGCCACCCTTCCCTCGACCCCTGCCTCTGGTGCCCACTGGCAACGGCGGAGGTATGTCTACGAATCTTCTGAACATAGACGAGCACGTACGCTGAAGGGAGCCGCCCACCATCTTCGTTCTATCACCTGAAAGTAAAATAATAAATCAATCAGTAGGAGAAACACATAACTAAGAGAAGTAAGGCATAATTAAAAATAACATGATATTTCAAAAGAGAAGTAAGACATAATTAAAAATAACATGATATTGCAAATATTAGTACAATAAGTGTGGAGCATACATTTATTAGTAATAAACATCTTCATGGAGATTATCAGGATCATAAGTCTCATCATCACTATCACGCATGTCCATGTCCGGGTATTCCTCCGATGGAGGAGCGTCTACATGAAGCCCGGCGCAACTTTCTCAAGTAATTCTATGTCCCTCTCATCGTCAACCTCATCTCCATCGTCATCTTCTACTTCCATTGTTCCCAATGCTTCGGTTAAGTCTATCACAAAATCCCCTGGTAGTCCATCTTCTTGGAAGAACTCTCCCTCGTATGTATCTGGATTTATGTTGTACTCTTCATTGTTTGGGACAGGTAGTCTACCGTGTGGTGATACCTTGTACACAACATCCCAACCCTGAAGACGTTCGTCGGTTTTGCATGGGTATGAGAGATAATACACTTGTGTGGCTTGTTGAGCCACAATGTAGACATCGTCTCCTGCATAGACGGATGACTGTTGAATTTTGACTAGTCCAATATCTCGGGTCTCTCGCTTTGCTTCTAGATCGAACCAATGGCATTTGAATACGACAGGTTTGAGACGTTTAGAACCAGGGAACGTCAGTTGATATATTTCTTCAATTATTCCATAATAGTCTTTTTCCTCATTGCCTGTCGTACAAACTCCGGTGTTTGTGGTTCTGCGGTTTGGCCGATTCTGCTCATGGCTTTTTGTGTGAAAGCGGTACCCATTCACGTCATAGGCGCCATATGACTCGATCCTATCCTCACAACCAACGGAAACCTGTCTCAACTCACGATCCATTGACATATCATTTTGGCCCTGCAAGTAGAAGCAAGACATATCGTTGTTACATTCGCACCTACGAGGAATTTGTAATTTCAAAACAAAAGTATGAGGTCCTCTTGAATGACCGTACCTTCCGCTTGAACCAAGAAATGAAATCGTGGTCCTCAAGAAGTTTATCAACTTCCTGCGGGGTTGGTTCCCTTCTTCTCCGCCAGAATTGAAGGTAAATTCACTGTACGAATGAGGTTGTTAGGTACTATTCATTAAATACACCATACACTAGCAATAATGGATAACAGGTATGTTGAGAACTGAGCACGGTTAACTGAGCAAGAATATCTACTCCTGTCAATATCGGCGGTGGGGGTCTTCAACCATGACACCTTTTGTAAAGTTCTTGGTGTCTCATCTGAATGGATGGTCCATAGGGAGGAATTGTCAGTGTAGGTCAAAACAAGAATACTTGGTACCCTTCGCCAACCAGATAAACTTTAAAGTAGCCTTGCATACTGGGCATGGGTACTTCCCGTGGACACAAAAGCCGCTGAATAGCCCATACGCCGGATGGTCATGCTGGGAGTACATGTACCACACGTGCATTGTGAAGTTTGTGTCTGTAGCTCGATCAAATGTATGTACCCCTTCCTTCCAAGCAATTTCCAAATCATCAATCAAAGGCTGCATGTACACACTCATTTTATCACCGGCGTATCCAGGAATTATCAATGATACAAATATGTTCTGTCGCTTAAACATGATGCTAGGGGGGAGGTTGAGGGGGATAACAAACACGGGCCAACAAGTGTATGGTGTAGCCATCAGTCCATAAGGGTTGAACCCGTCTGTAGCCAATGCAACACGTACATTTCGAGTTTCATCGGCTTTGTCCTTATGTTGGTCGTCAAAATATTTCCAAGCATCAGCATCGGCTGGATGTACCATGTTATCGGGACGATATCGTACGCCGTCTTTGTGCCATGTCATCTGTTTTGCAGATTCCTCGGTCATGTACAGTCGTTGGATCCTCTGTATGAATGGGAGGTACCGTAAGATTTTCACCGGGATGTCTGATTGCTTCTTATGACCATCACCGGAGTCTATCTCCAGGTACTTAGAGGATTTACATTTGGGGCAGTACTTTGCATCCGCATGTTCTTTCTGAAACAAGACGCAACCATTTGTACAAGCATCTATCATCTGGTATGGCATCTTAAGTGAATGAAGGATTTTCTGTGCCTCGTACATGTTATGTGGCAGAATGTGATCTGTCGGAACCATGGAACCAAAAACTGTCATCATTTCATTAAAGCCATCTTGACTGATTCCCAATTTACACTTTAGGGCCATTAAGCGTCCTATGGCATCCAGTTGAGACACAGTAGTATGCTTGTGAAGTGGTTTCTGTGCAGAAGACAACATATCGTAATAAGCCTTCGCGGTTGGCTCTGGAGCTTCCTTCATAACATGGTCAGGCCCTTCATTGAAGTTTTCTTGATGAAAGTCTTCTAACATGTCTCTGCACCTGGCTTCATCATCAAATTCCTCGATGCGTTGCCTCAAGACCTCGTCTCTCGCACGATGTGCTTCATCATGGCAGATACACCGGGTATAGTTTGCCACAAACCCATATGTGATAATGTGTTTACCCATGGTGAGCTGAGTTTGGTCTGACTTATTTTCACACTTACTACATGGACACGATGCTTTATTTTGTTCTTTGTCAAAAGCCTTTTTACAGAAAGCATCGACGTTGCGCCCGAATTCACTGGAGAAGTCACGCTTATTCCTACAGCCCGTGTACATCCACTCACGGTTATCCATTCTTTAACCAGTGATATAAAGACATAACAAGGTGGTGCAAGAAACAAAACTCTTAGAAGATTTGTTAACATGGCATGCATGCTTCTACATGATATCTATCATGCTATTGTAGGTAAAGATAGGTCCTAAACCCACCCGAGGATGTGTAGATGGGTTTAGTTCCCATGCTCCACTCCTAGCCGAGACAGAATTTCGGCAGCACCTCCCCGCTGTTCTCCAAGTACACGTCCTGGAAAGGAGATTGTGTACCCGGAGAACAACAGGAAGGTGAAGCCGAAACTCTGTCCCAGATCGGAGCAAACCATGGAAACTAAACCCATCTACACATCCTCAGGCTGTCCAAAAAACGTGGACAATTCGAAACAGATACGGTCATAGATATGCAATCATATGCATATTTCCAACTGTATCTCTTTCGAACGGGATACGCCTAACTAGGTTACGTGATCTAGCCATCTAGGTACATGATATGGAAACAAGGGCATTGGCACATGCTCACCTAGTAACTCGACACGAGATGGGGACAGGCGGCAAGACGGAGCCCGAAGAGGCCTCCTAGGCAACAGCAACGTGGTCTCCTCCTACTCCTTCGATGGTGGTTGCGGCAATGGGAGCTTTCCTGCAAAAACCCATCAAGACTTAGCGTTAATTTAAAATTTCGGCGGCAAAGCACCTCCCCCCGTACGGCGAGGTTTCCAAAACCTGCAAGAAAATCCACGACACGAAGGTCGGGCCACAAAAACAATTTCTTCCCACGGCTCGATGGCCGGACACAAGAAGTAGTGATTTGCCTCCGATATTTTGCCATTTTTTGACTTTGTCATTGAGCATAACAAAGTACCCCAATTTACTCTAACATACTTATGCATCACTAAATTTAACTCATTTGATCTAATTCTAACATACTTATGCATCACTACTATGAAAGTATAGGTCATCAACTCATCATACTAATTTAATCTCAAAATTCGAGAAAGGTCGAGACATTGATTACCGATCGAATGGAGTGAGGTGTCGAGGCAGCGAGGTGCTTGAGCACGGCCAGAGCACACCCTTCCTCCCTGTTCACCCTCGGCCTCCTCCCTCTCCTCCTCCTTGTTGTCCGGGCCTCTCCTACCCCTTCTCCATCTCCATCTCCTCCTCCTTATTCTCCCCTGCCCTCCTTCCCTTTTCCTCCTCTTCCTGCCTCTACTTCCCTTCCTGTGTAATTAGGATTAATGTGTTAGGTTGCAATGCAACAGATGGAAAAAAAATAAGAGGAAACACCTGTAGGGGTGTGCCGCAGCAGGGGCCGTAGCTGGGGCACCGGGGGCGGGTGGGGGCGGGCGTGGCGTCCGGGAGGCGAGAAGCCGGCGGGCGCGGGACCGGAGGAGGGGGGGCGGCGCCGGAGCGAGGGCGGCCGGGGGCGGGTGGGTGGGGGCTTGCGGTGTGCCGGGAGCCGGGGGGCGGGCGGGGGGGGGCGGTGGCGAGCGGGGCGGGGCGGGCCGACGGCGAGCGGGGGTGGGGGCGTGCGCCGGGAGGAGGGGGCGGGCGCGGCGCGCGCGGAGAAGGGGCCGGGCGCGGCGGCGGACGGGGCGCGGTGGACGGGCGGGCCGGGCGGCCGGAGAAAGGGGGGCGGCCGGCGCCGCAGCGGGCGGGGCGGGCGCGGCGGCGGCCGGGCGCAGCGAACGGGGCGCGGCGGATCTGAGCTCAGTCGTTGGGGTGCTGGAGCAGGGGCCGATGTGGGAGAAGAGCTCGTTTTTTTGGAACGCAGTCGGCTCGATCTGGGAGAGAAGGCTGCGGTGGGCCCTAAGTGGGGCCATTGTGTTTGCCGTGCGCCTGCGACGAAAATGCACGGCAATAGCTGACCTTTGCCGTGCGTCTTAATGGGCGGCGCACGGCAATGATGTCTGTCGGCGTTGTTTACTACGGCGCATGGCAAAGGGAAGTAAATTTCTAATTTTTTGTGTTGCCAAGAATGGAAAATTTAAATTTTTGTGAATGCAGTATTCAAAATTAGATGAAGCTTTTCATTGTAGTTAAAAATATGAATATCTTTTTTACAACTAGGATTTTTTTGAAGTTATTACTCAAATTCAATACATGTCTATTTAAATTATTTAGTTATAGTTAATATATGAAAATTAATAAATGGATGCGAAAAAATACCATGAACAAACATGAGTCAATGTAAGTTGTATGTTCACTAGAGAAAAGTTTTCAAGTCAAAAACCAAGTTCAAAATTTACTAAGACTACGTACCAAGTGAGATGACTATAAACATTATGAAACTTCGAGTTAGATGCTTCGGTTTCTAAACACTATACGTGACGGATCGTTCCAAACCTCTTTGTACTATTTTTCACACCCTTCCCACGGTATATCACGAGCTCTCGACAAATCTCATCACTTTCAAACTTCATTTGCAATTAATACAATAAAAAAACATTTTACATACACATATTTTATCATTCCCCGCCAACAAATTGTTTAAAATTTCAAGTACTTTCATGCATAAGGTCCTAAAAAGGTATCAATTAAACAAATAACATTTTTCCAGAAACTATACTTCATTATTTTATGCACTTGCAGTTCAAATTTGGTTAACATGAAAAAATCCCATCCATCAAAACAATTCGTTAAAATTAGCAAAAAATAAAGATATGATTACATAATTGAAATGTAGAGTGCAAAATAATATACTTATGGAGGAAAAATTGAAATAAGGTGTGAAAACTCAATTTTTAAAAATACATTGTCGTGCGCCAATGCAAAACGCACGGCAATGCTGTAACTTTGACGCGCGCCATACGAAAACGCACGGCAAACTTGTTGTCTTTGCCGTGCGTTGTTCTAAGGCGCACGGCAAAGCTTGACGCCCATCAGCTTCCACGGCCGGTCAGCTCGGTTGGGACGGTCAACCATTAGTGTAGAAGAATTGCCGTGCGTCCCAGGGAAAACGCACGGCAAAGATTTGTGATTGCCGTGCGACCCCTTAAAAACGCACAACAAATTATATTGATACCGTGTGTTTTTGTTTGACGTGCGTCATCCGGAAAACACACGGCAAAGTCGACGTTTGCCGTGCGCCCGATGAAAAGCGCACGGCAAACATTTTGACGCACGGCAAACATTTTGACGCACGGCAATATGCCGTTTTCCCGTAGTGAGCTCTCCTAGCTAAATGCCTCAATCTTTTCCAAATTATTATTTGATCCATTATTCAAATATTCAACAATATTTTAATAAGACAATCGGTTAAACTTGGGGTTAAAAATGTAAAACGAATTATGATTTGGATCGAGTATGTGTATGTCCTTAGTATGTGTGTATGTCCTTATGTGAGCGGGAGCTAGGGAGAGAAATTAGGAAAAAAATTCGTTTTTATGTTCTATGACGCACCTTTCGGTGCTGCCTGGTCGATTGATTGAAACCAAGTCGAACTAGAAGTTGAGACTCCGATGTCCGATCGGATGCAAAAAAAAAAACAACGTTTCCGTGTACTGTTTCTTGTGTGTATCCTAGACGGAGAAACCATCTACTATACCCCCAGCAGGTATAAAGGGTGGATCAAACAATCTTTGTTCGCCAGCGGCCAGTCCAACGCGAACAGCGGGCAATTTTCTGACTTGTGGTAGCATGGCGAAACGATCTCGACCCGCCTCCCCGCAACCCCGACGGAAACGCCGGCAGCAAACCTCTAACCCCGCGGCCTACCCTCCATGGGTTCTGCTCGTCGAGCAATCGGGTTTCGACCCCACCGAAGAAGACGCCAAGACCGTCGCGGTCTGCCGCACCTCCGCCGGCGATCCCATTCGCGTCTCCCTCCGCTTCGCCGCGCCCCCAGCGGAGTCCCAGATATGCGTCCAGGCCCGGGACATGTCCTCCGCAAGCGTCACGGCGGCGCACCGCGACTGCGTGCTCTTCGTTGTTTATTTCCATGAATATGACCGGCCACCCGAATCCTTCGTCTACAGAGCCCGCGCCGCCGGTGGCGCTACCATGCCGCCACGGCCGCCGTCCTTGTTTCTGGTCCCTCCATGCTACCATGGTGTTAAAAAGGGTTCAGAGAGACATCTCTACCTGCGGCTCCAGCGAGACCCCTGGCCGCGTTGTCTGGATAAATCAGCCACAGGTCTCACGCGACGCGGTGAGGATGATCTTGTGGTGGCGTTTCTCGGCGAGGTGGCGGTGAGCGACGACGACGACAAGTCGGCCGAGCTCCTCCTGCTCCGCCACGGCGAGTGGACCGTCAAGCGGCCGGCGATCATTGTTGGTGAGGGTAAACACGGGAAGAAGCTGCGGCGGCTGTCCTCGTGGGAATCCCACAAAGTTGTCTCCGTTGGCGACGACGGCCTCATGTGCTGGGTCAATTTTCGTCGAGGTCTAATGTTCTCCAACGTGTTCGACGATACACCCACCCTGCGGTACGTTCCGCTTCCTCGAGCAGAAGAGGTGGATCGTCGTAAGTGCTGGCGACGGCGATTTTCCCAGGATTTGTGCGTCACCTCTGACGGCATGGTGAAGTTGGTCAGAGTCAGTCCACGATGCTGCTGCGGCGGCGCCGGCGCCACCCACTGCTGGCACTCCAAGAACGCCTATACGATCAAAACCTGGACGCTGGACATGGATGACATGGACTGGGTGATGGACGGCATGGTCGACGCTACCGAGCTCTGGGCGCTCGACGCCTACAAATTCCTACCGCGCATCCAACTAGCATGCCCTACTGTGAGCTTGGACGAACCCCATGTCATCTTCTTCAGAATAAGCGAAAGCTTCTACGTATGGAAAAATGCTGACAAGACAGAGTGGGTCATCGAGGTTGACATGAGGAGCAAGGTAATACGATCTGTGTGCCGCTATGAGGAAGGACGGGGCCGCTTTCGTGGAACAATTCCTACTAGGGTTTCTGACTACTTCAATTCATCTACAAGATGTTCTGATAGCACATCGTCATCGGCGAGAAGAGGTACCATGGACGTCTACTCTGAGACGTCACCATTGGTGATCGCCACCGAGCAGCTCAAAGAAAATGGTAGTGACGATTATACAGCAGGTTCTGCAGAGGAGATGATATTGGATACGCTGCATCAGATACCTGGCTTGGCTCGTGAGCATATCCTAAAATCGTATAGCCTTCTTACCTGCGACAGCAATGGCAGCCGGCGGCTCAAATCTCTTTTGGGGCTGCCGACTAATATGAGGAAGGATTGGCTATTGATGGAGATCAAGAGCAACGAAGCCTGTTCTAGGATTTCTAGCTGCTTGCTCTGCATGCACGGCAAACTAGCAGCAGCATGACTCTAGTATTTCTGCTGTTTCTATTTGTTCTGAAATATTATTTTCTATTGGATTATATGGACGACGCAACTGTTTTCTATTTGTTGCAAACACACCATGCTTGCGCTGGTTTTTGTTTGGGATTGTGCTGAAATCCTTCTAGTGTAGCATGGATGATACTGCATTATGCTTTCTTTTATTTGTACGCTCAATTCTAACTATGTGATGCCTTTCAGTTTGGATAGATATATTATTTGCAGCTTCACATTTCAGAGAAGACGTAGATTTGCCTTGAGCCCTGCTTTTTGCCAACGGTGAAGAGGGAAACTCACAGCAAAAACCTTTGCTCACGGCCAATTGCCGTTTGCCCGCGGTCAAGAGGGAAACTCAACGCATTCTTGGCTCACGGCGAATTCTGTTTTCTCCCCTCAAAACACCGTCATAGCTTCTTTATGCAATTTTTTATCTCCCATAACCTAAACTTTTACTATTGATGTACAAAATTTGGTACTCCATGTTAAAATTTGATACATTTTTGCATTTGTTTGCTATATTTAACTAATTAATTGCATTTCAAGTATTATTAAAACAAGTAAAATTTGACCTACAACTGATTCAAATAATACAATAAAATAAGTGAAAAAATGATATTCATGTTATTTAGTCATGAAATGAAAAGAAATTTCCAAAATCTTGTCAAGGAAACACGACAATAGACACCCGCCTAAATGATTTTAAAATTCTAAAAAGCAAATGAAGTCTGAAAATCATAAAATTTGTCAATATCTCATGAAAAATCATAAATGATAAGGTGGTTGTCATAAAAAATTGAATGAGTTTTACACATTTTTCACATATGATGCTTAGAAAACTAAAACATCTCTGAAGAAGTTTCTCTGAGTTATGAAGGAAGCGACTAGGTTTGCATGTAAAGTGACGTTCAAATTGGAATTTGAATTCAAAACCTTTTCTACTCTTCGCATGCAACATGTAGTACTCCATGTTAAAATTTGACACATTTTTGCATTTGTTTGTTATATATAAATAATTAATTGCATTTCAAGCATTTTGTAATAAATTTAAATTTGAACTGCAAATGATTCAAATAATAGAAGAAAATAAGTGTAAAAAGTATATTATTGTTATTCAGCCAAATTTGAGACCTTAGCCAGAAAATCAAAAGAAATTTCGAATTTTTTGTCAAGGAACACGATCAAAGACCCGCATGCGAATGATTTTAAATTCTAAAAAACACAAATAAATTCTAAAAATTATGAAATTTGTCAATATATTATCATATCATACACAGATGATGTGGTAAAAAATTACTTGTGTTTCACATATTTTGTCATATACATTGCTTACAAATTGAACCTTTGTGAAGAAGTTTGAAGGAAACAAGTATATTTGAAAGTGATGTTCAAATTGGAATTTGAATCAAAATTCTTTTCTATTCTCAATAAACAACATGTGCACATTCATATTAAAATTTGGTAAATCTTTGTATTTGTGTGATATATTTAACTAATTAAATGCATTAGATGTAATTATTTTTAAAAAATCGTTTTGCCATCACTGGCTCACTGTAAAGTCTGATCAGCAGTCGGCCCAAAAAACCGCGGCCCACTTCCCCACGTCGGCCAACTCCCCCAACCCACAAACCCGGCGGTGGGGAGTAGCGGCGAGGCAATGTGAAGTGGCGGCGCGTAGAGAAACCGGCGGACACCTCTTCCACCCATACGGCGCATTGACTCGGCGGCAGATCTAGCGCGTGAAGCAAGGAGGCATCACAGGAGGGAGATCTGACAATCTCCTCTTCCTCCCCTCCGACGAAGGGATGCGGCGGCAAACCAGGCAGCCTCCTCTTCCTTCCCTCCGACAAGTGGACTCGGTGGCAGATCTGGCGCGTGGAGGAAGGCAGCCTGGTCCAGATCCCATGGTGGCGGCCTCCTTGACCATGGAGGCCACAAGCTCCCTCAGGCATAGCCACGAGCTCCCTCTCGGCGCGGCCTCGAGCTCCCCTTGGGTGGCTGACGCAGTGGTGGCGAACAACGGATCCAATGAAGGGGCAACGACTTTCGTCCTCACCACGTGGATTACCTTCTCCCCATACGCGGCAGCCTGATATGTGGTGGTTGTGGTGTTGGTGGCGGTGGTGGATGGGTGTCGAAGGTCGGGTGGCGGTGGTGGACGGGTGTTGATGGAGGCCAGTGTGGGGAGGTGGTTGCGGCGGAGAACCAAGATGGCCGACTGATAGGGGCCGCAGTGCCTGGCCGGTCTGTGGGATTTCTTTTTTTATTATTTTGTAAAAAGTTTGACGAGAGCCCATGAGCACTCACGACAAACAATTGTTGTGAGCCATAGGTGCGGCTCAAGCCTCACGGCAAAGGATCCCTTTGCCATCAACTTATTTGTTGCGAGGGCTTTGCTGAGAGACAATCATAGTAAAGTTCTCGTCGAGAGTAAACCGCTCTATGCTGTGAGTATCGTGCTCATGGCAAAGCAAGTGTTTCCCGTAGTGTTGGATTGGGCTGCTGGACTTGCACTGGTAGATTGAGCTAGAGACCATTTACTTCTAGATGGCTATAAAAGCATTTCTAAATGAAACATTAGCTACCTAGTTAATTACCTATATTGAGGTTTAGAATTTGCAACTGCAACGCAAACAATAGAAAAATATGAGCCTACCTAGAGTACCATATTTACAATAAACCATATGCATATAAGCTATCCAAAGATCTAGCACATAGCAAATGATGGCTTTGCCGTGTGTTACTAGTTTGGCACTTGATGTAAGAATTTGATATATTTCGGTGTATTTGCTATATTTAATTACATAATTTCATTTCAAACAAACTTTTGAATCAAGTTAACTTTAAACTACAAGTGATTAAAATAATAGAATGAAATGAGTGGAAAAATGATATTCTTGTTATTTAGCCCAATGAGTGAAAAAATAAAATTCAAATAATAGATAAAGTAAGTATCTGAATGCGAATCCGGATTCGAACAATTCATTTTGTATTCATATCTGATAATAGATGTATCTCAATTTGAATTAAAATTTGGTAAATAGTAGTATTCAATCCTAATCTATCCCAAGTATTGGTGCAAAATTTCAATTTGTTATGCATCATATCGTGAGCAACATCTAGGGACATTGTTTGTTAGTTGTAGTATTCCAGAAACAACATTAGTAATGTTTGAAAAATGCATTTAATGCCCCTCTAACCACTTGTAAGGAATGAGATGTCCGAAGCCTAAGAGAGGGAGGGGGTGAATTAGGCAACTAAAAACCTTAACCTATGGCTTCACTAAATTTGCATAAAGATAAACCAGAACATACTATCTAGATGTGCAACTAAGATTGTTCTAGTGTGAAACTCCCATCCCAAAACAAGGTTTGCAACATATAGCCAACCCTATCATGATACTACTCTAGGTAAGAAAAGGCAAGCAAATATTGCAAGAGAGTACAGAAACATAAAGACGGATGAGAGGAAGCAAACTCTTGACACACAATTTATCCCGTGGTATCGGTAGGCACTAAGGCACCCCTGGTCCATGTTGTTGAAGCCCTCACACAAAAGTATTGCTTCTCGGTCACCAAGTCTCTCCCAAGAGCACCACTCGATTCGCCACAAAGGCTCGCCACTTAGGCACTCACAAAGCTCTATTGGTCACCTTGATGCCGCCTCCACTAAAGAGCTTCTCCACATAGGAAGGGGGTATCCACGTCCCCCGCACAAGTGTCCTAGCCACTCCACACCAAGCCTGAGGGTCGATGACGATTGTCGGTGAGCCAGGCCCCAAGTCTTCTGACGAACCTTGTACACCTTGATTCACTCAAGAATCACCTCACAAGGTTGGCACAACCTTGCACTCACTCAGATCTAAGCTAAGCCTATCACTAAACACATACACAAAGCATATGCAAGTCTATGGATGATCAATTAAGCACTTAGATGGTTGGATATGATCTTCTAGGTGTCTTGCGCTCCTTTGCACTTCACAATTCACACAATCCAGAAACCTCAAATGGGTGAGGGAAGGGGGTATAAATATCCCAAGGCACTCAAAGAGCCGTTGGCTAATGGCCACTGAAAAAGGTAGCGTCAGATGAACTGATGCTATTATTTTCCAGGGCATCGGTTCATCTGGTGCCCTCCATGTCACTGTTGACGGTCGATTTTGGTACACCTAGCTATAAGTTTACCGTCAACATTTGCACGTATTTGATATTCTAACCAATGGTACTAACCCCCCGGAGGTATCAAGTTCACTCTCGCATGGCGATTTTGGAGTTCATTGTTTACGCAGGAAAGCTACGCTAAAAAGGAGACTTTCGGGATAAGTTCACCAAGAACTTTGGAAGAAGATCATGAAGCCCGACAAGAGTCAAGACACGTGATGAACATGACTCCAAATGACCCGAGGACCGAAGCGTCGACATGCAAGTCTTTAGGGACTCGACCAGAAAACAGCGAAGCTTGCATAGCAAGGATTCAAGCCTTAACCGTAAAGGAAACGACGTAAAAGGCCCACATGCAAGTTCACACAAATAAGGGATCACGCGAGAAGCCACCGGGGACGAAACCGGGGCCGAACCGGGCCGAATTGGGCCTGGGCCGACCGGCCCAGCTCACTCCGGGCCCGGTTCGCGTCCCCCTTTTGCCCTAGGTGCTTGTCTATAAATTGTCTCTGCCTCCGCCGGCCGCCACATCCATCCATCCATTCATCAAAGAGCCGCCGAGACGAAGGAGAAGCACCAGGAGGAAGCCGATGGCCGCCGCGAGTCCTCGAGTTGCCTAGGAGATGGCTTAGGCCATGCCCTAGCCACCATGGTTGGCCCTGCGTGGTGAAGCCATGGTGGAGTTCCGGAGCCGTGACTTGAATTCGTCAAGTCGTTTGTACCTTCAACATTCGGTGATGTAACTATATCTTGTCATACTTTGATCTACTACGAGTTATACTTATTCATATGTGTAGCTACCATATGCTTTTAGTAGGACTAGATCGAATCATGGTGATTAGTCTTGTCTTGCGGACACACCGTAGTAGTGCACGGACCGAGGTTTATCGCTCGGTGATGATTATCCTCGCGTAGTGACAGTACGAGAGGGGAGAAAGCGGCGAGTGAATGTGCATCAGACCACTCCATATCAGGTTACTCCATATCGAGTGTAATCCTTATCATAGTATAAGTTTAGATTGGTTTATCACCTTGGCTGGAACGGCAACGAGAAGACGATAGGCTAGGTTTACCTTTGGTTAGCTTACCTTTATGGCTAGGTGGATGTGATCCATACATTCCTTCGTGTTTGTATGTTACCTTTATGCAATCAATGCTTAACATAGGGTTAGACCGGTAGGTTAGATAGAGAACCTAAGTGGTTTGCTTCCGATCCTTGGATTGACAAGTCCAGGGAGGACCCTCCTTGGTGAAAAAGGCACCAAGTCACCCGTAGGCTTGCGGTGAACTTGAGCACGGTTTTACACCATCAACAGTCACTTAGCCGTTGCATCTCTGTTGGCATAACTGTTCCGACGCACCATCAGTTCATCCGGTGCTGAAGACCCCGCGGCCAAAACCTTACTGTTAGCTTCCAAGAGACCATCGGATGAACCGCTGCCTAGACCATTGGTTCATCTGGTGCTACTAGCTGTTGGCTCGGACCGTCTCTGTCTTGCTTCTTCAAACCATCGGATATACCGACGGTGCCCACCATGGATCGTCAGTTCATTCGACGCTTCTGTCTTCTCTTCTTCTTCTCTAGCAGTTCGTCCAGCACATCTAGGAATTGGACCGTCGGTTCATCCGACGGTGCCTTGGCTTTCACCCAGTGTACCAACTCATCTGACCATTGCACCGATGCTTGCTGTCTAGGTACCGTCGGTTCATCTGACAATGTCCTTTCTTTTCTTTTTCTTCTATGGTTTTGACCCTTGAAAAATATACTATCTTCTCATTTTGGCATGTGGTATTTTTGCATCCATGGGACCTAGAAATGTCTACAAAGACATGCTTAACAATGTGGTCAGTCCCATTGATCATGTTGTCATGAATCACCAAAATCAAACTCGAACTAATGGCATATGAGGCCATGTTCGCTACACCACTGGAGTTTCGAGGAACCTAAAAGTGATATTCTTTCTGGCTTTCCTGAATTGCTTGGCGGGGTCCATGGAATTGGAAACTCAAGCAATCCAGATGCAGCATCCCTCTAGCACGTCACGGGTGGATAAATACGGGAATCACTGGCTTTGTCATGAGCCGGTTCCTCACGGCAAAGACCGATTTACTCTCGGTAAACAGTTTGTCGTGAGGCACTCTCGACAAAGTACTCACGTTAAACAAGTTTACGACATACGACTTGTTTGCCTTTAGCCTCCACTTATGCTCACGACAGAGTGTAGATGACTCTCGGGATACAGCGGTGTAGGGGGCAACAGTGACAGAGCTGTTTAACATGAGCCTCACTGTCTGGCTCATGGCAAATTGAGCCTATTTGTTGTGAGCCAGACCCAAGGCTCAAGGAAGAGACCGTCCCACCGCTGCCACGTGCCGGATCGTTGTTGTGAGCTATGACAGAAGCTAACAGCAAAGCGCTATAATTGTCGTGAGCCACGATCATTACTCACGACAAACTCATCTGCCTATTTTTTTCCAATTTACGCAGTTTTGTATATGACACCCCTAACGTATACACATTACACAGATAGTCCATATATCACCATAAGCACTAGAAACACTGGAAAACAAAACAAATACATGTGCCTCAAGGTCGAACAACTCTTAAAAACGAACTAACCTGGACTGTCTACAACAAGGAATCTGAAGCTCTAGGCCATTCTTGAACGGCCGGGCTAGAGCTTGAGCTCCTAGCTTGAACCTGCAGGAGAGTCGAAGCATCGGTCGAGTTGAGGAGACTGTTGCCAAAAAAGTACCAGCCATGATTCTTCCCGCCACCCATCGTCATGCCAGCTTCTGCAAAAAGGGACGTTGTCGATGGCTCGAACTCTGGCCCATGGATCTCCCTTGACATCGTGTTGCACCCACTGAAAGCCACTGAAAGCACAACAACATAAAATCCTGGAAAATTCATTCCCATGGGGAGTCGAACCGAGTACTTGAAATGACACTGAGGCTCTTGTAACTAGTAGGTTTTAAGTCCTATCGATGATATTAGTTGTGTGCGTGTGTTCTGTCATTACTTGGATTGTAACATCTCTAGTAGTTTGGCAAACTATCTTGGCATCCATCTAATTTTGGCAAAATAAGATAAAATGGCCTCCAATAGTTTGGCAAACCAAATTCGCAGAAATAGAAACTTGGCAAAAATCACCTCCCCATGTGTAAATATATGCACGCCGATCCCGGTTGGCATCGGCGTGGCCAAGATAGGTGGGAGGGTGATAAAAGAAATAAAGAATAGGGAAGGATTCCTGATGCAAGTTTTCAAGAGGTGGAAGGGCATAAACATAATTTTGTTTCTCTAATAGGTTCCTCATGTAAGTTAGATTTGATTTTGACAAGTGAATTATGCCAAACTGTTGGAGATGGGCTTATTTTTTATTTGACATATCTTTTTAGAAGTTGGAAAAAACACAAGATTTGCCATTTAAAATTTGGCAAACTCTTGGAGATACTCAAGTGCATCTTCAGCACTTGGCAAACTAACTTGGCATCCATCTAATTATAATTTTGGCAAAACAAGGAAAATTGGCCTCCAATAGTTTGGCAAACCAACTTGACAAAAAATAGAAACTTGGCAAAACTCATCCCCACATGGAAATATATGCACGCCGATCGCGGTTGGCATCGGTGTGGCTAAGCCAAGTGGAGGGTGAAAAAGAAATAAAGAATAGAGAAGGATTCCTGATACAAGTTTTCAAGAGGTGGAAGGGCATAAACATAATTTTGTTTCTCTCTTAGGTTCTTGATGCAAGTTAGATATGGATTTGGAAAGTAAATTATGCCAAACTGTTGGAGATGAGATCATTTTTTACTTGGCATATCTTTTTAGAAGTTGGCAAAAAATAAGACTTGCCAAGTAAAATTTGGCCAACTCTTGGAGATGCTCTAAGCTCATCTCTTCCTCGACCACCCTCATCTCTATTTCCTCTCCTTCTTGCTCGTCCTCCTTCCTTCTTCCTGTCAGAGGTTTAGATCTGAACAGTCCACAGGGGGGTCAACCCTGGTGGTTTATTTCTTTAGTGGAGGAGATCAGGAGTTAAGAACGCGATGGTTATGCTAGCGTAGCACATGGAAATCATAGTGAGACGCAAGGGACAAGGCGATTTTATACTGGTTCGAGCCTCCAAAGAGTATAACCCTACGTCCAGTTCTTCGGTTTGTATTGCTGGTGTAGCAAGATTACATGATGACCTGTCCCCGGTAGGGTGCCCTTGCCCGCCTTATATTAGGTGATGGACAAGGTCAGAGGACCGGAGTCCAAGTCGGTTACAACAGGGAAACCTATCTCTAGTCAATTACAATATGAAAGGCTTATCCGAGCTGCCTTAATCCGTCTGACTGCCTTGTCTTACACTCCAAGCTATCTTCTCATCTTCGGGCCCACATGTCAGGTCGGACAGGCCTACTGACAGGTCGGAGGATCTTCTGGTGGGCTGGACCCACTTGTCGGGGACGGCCATGAGCCTGGTCGGTGGAGACCCAGGGGTACCCATGTCTCACAAGCCCCGAGTGATGTGTAGGTGCAGCAACCTTAAAAGGTTGTGACAAAGTTATAGAGCTATCGACAGGTCGAAAAGCATGCATGTCGGTCCAAAAGAAAACAAAAGAACAAATCAGCTTAGCAGCCGACCTGTTTTAATCTTGACGAACAAAGAGAGGTCGAGTGACGACCTATAGGAAGTACACTTCCAATAGATTGAAACTACGCCTAAGCAGCAGCTGCAACATGAGAATAAGCAACAAACGAAACAGCGGCCTCTCCAGCAGGAGGAGGAGTGCAGACAATCTCCCCCTAAGCTGCAGATGCAACAAGTACAACAGCCTATGAAACAGGAGGAGCCCAGGAAATCTCCACTGCAGAAGGGGAACCAGGCCATGAAACCTCTGTCTAAAGATGAGATTCTTAACTGTGCTAATGGGACAGAACGGGACCGACCAAAATACAAACCTGGTCCACCTATGTTGTCAGAAGCAAATGTAAAGGCTGCTGGACTAAATTGTGCCAAGTTGCATACTTATGTCATGGAACACAGTAACGATAAACCCGCCTTTTCAGCAAAAGGGATCAAGACTACTTTATAGGTGGTTGTGGTGCTTTAATGTTAAACATTGAATTCAGTAGCGTGTTTAACCTTATAACCCGGGCTTCTCTGGATGTTACGTTCATGAGGTTGTGGACATTGTAAGTCCTTTAAAACCTAAAAAGATATTTCTTTAATTTTGACCGCAAAGTTCATGCATGCTAACAATTTGATTTTTTAGGAAAATGATGGACAAGGCAGCAAAGAAGCAGATTAGTGTTGGGTTTTTAGATCCAGATTTGTTTACTTCAACAAATATTTCTCAGCAGTCTCAGCAAGTTGGCAAAGCAATCTCAAATGCAATGATGAACTACTACTACGTGGTGGGTGCCTACTTCACTAGCCACTAGGTAACGGTGATCATCTGTATGAAGTTCAAAGAGGTTTGGCATCTAGATTCTGCTAAACAACATCCCCTGCTAAAGTTCCCAGACCTCCAAAATGTTTTGAACTGGTCAGTTTCTTGTAGGTTTTGTTCACAAAAATTCAATCTCTTAGTGTTTCTAATTGTTATTGCTGACCAGGCAGGGCCTTTGGTACAATATTTTTTGTTCACGAAAATCAATCTCTTAGTGTTTCTAATTAGTATTGCTGATCATGCAGGGCCTTTGGTGATGCACAGGACATAGCGAAGAAAGGAAAGAAAAAAAGCCAAAAGCCAAACTCAAGCACCAAACATATCTCGCTGTAAGACCGAGGTATTTTTATGGTCCCTTCTTACCTATTTGGTACTGCATTAACTTGTCATTTTGGTACCTCGATGCAGTGTCCTCAGCAGCTCCGGGGGTCCTCTTTGTGTGGATTCCATGTGGCATTCCATATGTTAAGACTACTCGATGACATACCTGACATCAAGAAGGCTGCTGTAAGTAGATAATAATGCTCAACCTTGTCTCTGCCCATATTATCCATCTGATTTTAGAAAATGATTTTTACGTGTATTCTCGTAAATGATTGTATTTTGTAGGATTCCAAACCTCCTATAGATGTTTCCACAGAAGATGTAAAGCGTGTCCGGGAGATGCTGTGCGAGTACATTCTTACGGAGACCATCAACCGAAAGGGCAAGTTCTACGGTGGTGCACCGTGAGTTTATTGTGACCAGAAACTTGAAACTCATTCAGTCAGGTGTTGTTGCCTGAGAAACTTGCTTGGCTTGCTTGGTTGGGGTCAGATACTGCCTGGTTCAGGCAGTTTTCTCATGACTCCATCCAAACAAGCCCTGATGAGAGTAACTTGAAACTTGATGTAATCCTAGGTTGTCTATAAATGTGATCTTGATTTGCCTATATCTGTGATGTGAGAATGTGTTTGTGATGTCTCCTTGCTGTGGTGGCTGCCATATCCTGGCTGGTTCCGGGGATGCGCCCACGGTGGTTGCCAAATGCCGGGTTGGTTCCGGGATGCGGCCGCAACCGGCGAAGTTCTTGTAGGGGTGGTCGCCGTATCTATAACGGGCGTTAATTAAAGCTCGTTACAAACACTGATCAGTGAGTAACGGGCTTCATTCGTAAAGCCGTTACAAAAATGCCCACAATGTAACGGACAGTGTAAAAGCCTGTTACCAGTCCTGACCGGTGGGCCCCAGGACCTGGCCTTCATCGAGATATAGGAGACACAGGTTGAAAGCAAGCATCTCCTTTAATAGAAAGAAAGCAGATGCGCATAGTAACAGATGGGTCTCATTTTGTCGAGACATTGGAGACGCCGGTTCACAGAATGCGTCTCTGATGTTAATTTCACAGTAACGGGCTCTGTTTCATGCCCGTTACCAAAGTTCCATGTGGGCCCAGAGAAACAACCATTTCACATGACCGGTGACTAGTTGTGGTAACTGTCGTTGTTTGATGCCCGTTACAAGTACTAGTTCTGTTGAGACGCGCGTAAAATAGACGCGTCTCAATTCGTCAAGATAGTAGAGACGCAGGTGCACATCAGGCGTCTCTGATATTGAGCTTCTGTAACGGGCTTTGCTGTGGGGCTAGAGAAACAGCCATTTCACGTGACCAGTGGCTAGTTGTGGTAACGGCTGTTGTTTAATGCCCGTTACGAATATGTCTTATCAGTAATGGGCATCACTACTAGAAAAGTTGCTATCTGTGACGATTTGCTCGTGACGCTGCTCACTTTCGTCACAGAATGGTATGTCTTATATGACGAATTCTCCAATTTCGTCATAGGTGGCAAGTGACGAAGATTTGGCCTGGAAAATTATGACGAAAATGAAAATAACGTCACAGAATTGTAAAAGGAGATCGTCATAAAACTTGTTTTGGGTATACCGTATTGGAATGACGAAACCTGATCGTCATAAATTAGTTTTGATATCGTCACCATTTGTTGAAATTGTTTGACACACTTAATGATGAAACAAATTGGTCACAAATCAGTGGTGCACTTGACGGTGTGGGATGTGTGTTCCAAATGGGCCGCTCCGGTCCCTGTTTTTTTGGAATTGGGCCACAAAAATTGGGCCACACTTTTGGCTTTTATCAGCATGAAAAAAAGAGCGACTAGGGGGATTTGAACCCTAGTCTTCGCATTGGTGTATGTCATTCATCTTATCAACATTTTAATGAACACCACCCACATTTAAATTTGCAAAACAAAAAAGGTGCACCCATGGGATTTGAACTCTGGTCTGCACGATGGGAAGGGAGGGAGTTACCACTAAGCTATAACATGATTTCTGTCCCATTAGTGTATATCATTCCTCTTATCAACATTTTAATGGAACACCACCCACATTTAAATTTGCAAAATAAAAAAAGGTGCACCCATGGGATTCGAACCCTGGTCTCCTTAGTGGGAAGAGAGAGACTTACCACTAAGCTCTAACATGAGTTGTGTCCTTTTGGTGTATGTTGTCCTTTTATAATAGTGTTTACCAAGCGATGGAGCTTCGCCGGGACCATGTGGCAAGACACGGGGGTTGGTCAAGTTGCTTCGCGGGACCACGTGGCACACGCCGAGTTGGTTTTCCCCTCGTTTTTTCTTTTTAATCTACAATTAAAATTTAAAACTAGTGTTTCTCGATCATATTAACTCCAAATTTATTGATTCTTTTTTCTAATTTTTTGTAAAATCACGATCTTTCATGTAATTTTGTTCGTTTACATATTATTTACTATTTCATTTACCTTTTCTATACAACTTCTTTTCTTGTAGTGAAAGATAATAAATAAAACATATTTTGGCATAGCAAATGCTAACATAACTTCATATTTTCTAATGTTATGATAAACATAAGGTTGTAACCAAGTTTTAGATGCATACGACTTTGAAAATGTAAATGACCACTCAAATCTCAAAATTTGTGTTGAGTTATTAGAAACTATGCCAAAGATGTAACCGCTTGTGAGCAGTGTATGCTTCAGTGGGGAAGTGCATCATCACTTTCTCAGAATCACTGGAAACTTTTTTGACAACATAACGTACCAAAAGGAGGAGCTCCAGCAAAATTTCAGATTTTTTAAGCAAGGTTACAAGTTTTTTACATTTATTCGTTATTAAATCAACAAATATTTACAATAATAGGCAAACTTGGTCAGAAAATTCCGAAACTTCACCCAACATCTTAGATTGCATCCATTAGCATCCAAACAAAGTTTCACACGATTTCAAGCAACTTGTACTACACGTCCCACATAGGGATGAACATCTCTCGGTGACTCACAGTGGCATGTGTGAGACATGTATGCTTCAGTGGGGAAGTGCATCATCACTTTCTCAGAATCACTTGAAACTTTTTTGACAACATAACGTACCAAAAGGAGGAGCTCCAGCAAAATTTCAGATTTTTTAAGCAAGGTTACAAGTTTTTTACATTTATTCGTTATTAAATCAACAAATATTTACAATAATAGGCAAACTTGGTCAGAAAATTCCGAAACCTCACCCAACATCTTAGATTGCATCCATTAGCATCCAAAAAAAGTTTCACACGATTTCAAGCAACTTGTACTACACGTCCCACATAGGGATGAACATCTCTCGGTGACTCACAGTGACATGTGTGAGACATGTATGCTTCAGTGGGGAAGTGCATCATCACTTTCTCAGAATCACTTGAAACTTTTTTGACAACATAACGTACCAAAAGGAGGAGCTCCAGCAAAATTTCAGATTTTTTAAGCAAGGTTACAAGTTTTTTACATTTATTCGTTATTAAATCAACAAATATTTACAATAATAGGCAAACTTGGTCAGAAAATTCCGAAACTTCACCCAACATCTTAGATTGCATCCATTAGCATCCAAAAAAAGTTTCACACGATTTCAAGCAACTTGTACTACACGTCCCACATAGGGATGAACATCTCTCGGTGACTCACAGTGATATGTGTGAGACATGTATGCTTTAGTGGGGAATTGCATCATCACTTTCTCAGAATCACTTGAAACTTTTTTGACAACATACCGTACCAAAAGGAGGAGCTCCAGCAAAATTTCAGATTTTTTAAGCAAGGTTACAAGTTTTTTACATTTATTCTTTATTAAATCAACAAATATTTGCAATAATAGGCAAACTTGGTCAGAAAATTCTGAAACTTCACCCAACATCTTACATTGCATCCATTAGCATCCTAGGTGTTAGAAAGCCATTAACACTAATATTAGGGTGCGTTTGGCACTGTTGTGTGGGTGTGGGCGTGGCGACTCCATTTGTGGTCGCTACTGGTGAAGCGGATTCTATGGTAAAGCTGAAACAGTTTTAAAGAAACGTTTGGCAAAACAACTTCACTTCTAATGAGACTTTTATGTCAATTGAAACAAATTTAAATTAGTTATGTGAATTTAAATAATTTTCTACGAAACAGTTTGTGTCCTTTTGGTGTATGTGGTTCCTTTTAAACATTTTAATGGAACATGTGGCTTGTTCGGAGAACACGAAACAGTTTGTGTTTCTCATTTTGAACACGAAACAAGATAAATTACATGATACTTTACAATGGTGAAAGTAAATTAAAAAGAAAAAACAAAATATTGAAATGGGTCGTGAAAGGTAGAAAGGGCCGTTTTCTGCTAAGGCCCGACTTCTTACGGCCGTTCATCTCGAATCCGACAAATCTCTGTCGTCCATTTCAATGCCCGCATGTATAAAATCTGAAAACCCTACCTCTCAGGTCTCTCTTCCTCCGCCGCTCCCACCTCATTCTGCCTCCTCCTCAGATCTGAGCCACCCTCACGCCCTCTACCTCCCTTGCCTCAACAGTTCGCTCCCTCCATCCTCACCTCCCTCGTCCTCCTCCTCGCCTCCTTCACCCTCCTCCTCGCCTACCCTCCCTCCACTGTGGCGGCGTGGAGCCCTTGACCTAGGAGCGCACAGGTTCGGTGCTGCGGCCCGTGCCCACTACCCACTATGGCTGCCCTCTCCCGTCATGGAGACTGGGGGGCGTGCCTTCTCGAGGAAAAAGCGACACGGCAGGAAGACGAAAGCGGAGGAAAAAATGAGGCAGTGGCTAGATCGATCCCCGCTGCGCGCAATCCAACCAAATCCAATCCCCTCTCGCCATGGCCTGCAGCTCGCGGCGGTTCTGCTCCTGCTCACGGCGGTTCTGCTCCTGCTGGCTGCGCTCGCGGGCGTCGCCACCGCCAGGGACATCGTCCACCAGGACGACGAGGCCCCAAATATCCCTGGCTGCAACAACGATTTTGTGCTGGTAAGACTGTCAGGCCCCCTTTTGGTTGTTCAACTGCTTTGGATTAATTTCCTTAAGACTCGAGCCTTACCTAGATTTAGTCTCATGTTTATTCGATTAGACTAAGCTGATGGAATTCCGTGCTTGAGGATCAACTTGAGATGGATTAGGTTGATCACTGGTCACTGGTCTCGTTGAGGATCCGAACATCTAGACATTCTAATAACTGGTTATAGTCTGCTTGTTACTTGATGATTCTTAAAATTTAGTCTTATGTTGAGATGCTTAAGAATCACATGGGATGGGACTGCTGTGAACTCCTCAAAGGCGGTCCATCCATTGTCATTTCTTTCCTTGTTTCAGCCCCAGAAGTGGTTGTGATTAATTCATCTACTGCAGTACAAATCCAGTGGCACTCATTAATCGGCCCCTATATATCTGATGTCTTTTAGTGTCTCAATCTAATGGTGCTCCATCTGGTTCAGCACTCCCACATCTGAAGGATGTGCAAGTTTAGTGACCTAATGTGGTTCTCGGGGCAGATTGCAGGATGACCCAGTATGCGTCGCGACACGGAAGGACGGGAAGAAGGTCGTCACCGAGAATTGGGTCGAAGACAGCTTCGAACTTGGAGAATTGATTGATGCAGAAAGGGCCAGTCTCGCTTCTCTACCTGCATTCTACACTACCGCACTTTATTTAAATAAGATTCATGAGAGACTAGTCTCTTTTGTGCGAATTAGTGTTTTCTACTGATTGGTCTGAGGATGATGTTTTGAAGGTGCTTGTTTTTAATTTGCCAGGTAATATATACCCCTGTCAGAGATTTCACTGGCATTCCGTGTAGTGATGGACTTCACATTTGCTTGACGGAGTACCAGAACATTGGCGTGAAGAAATAATGGTATGGTAAACGATGCTTCTATGATCCATTAATTAGACAGTAGGAACTTAAGTGCATTTAAAGGCCAAGGAAAATTGTTTCTGGGTTTCACCATTCTAAGTGGCAGAACTCCTGCAACTTTGAGTTTGAATATTAATATGTTTACAAGTGCTCTTTATAGGTTTGCAACTTTGCATATTTCAGTCTGTTAAGTGTTAACCCAATGGAGGCACTTGTCTTTGCGGTATATCTTTGTGATGTCATTCCTTTCCCTTGTACTTCCTGATAACACGGTAAGTTGCATGCTTCAGTGCTCAATTAATTAGTTTTTTAATGTCTAGCTTTTTAACATGACACGGCCTAGTTAAATTGTTGTTTTTCACTTGCTAATCATAGGTGAACTTGATGACCTACGGAAGAAAATTCAAGATGCTAAGGAAGAGCAGGCAAGGACACAGAGGGAGCTAGAGGAGTACAAGAAAATTACAGAGTAGAACACTGAAGAGATGGCTGAGACCAATTTGCTCATCAAGAAGCTCTTGTCCCTCCAGGGAAATGCTTCTTCATCAACATGAACATAGCTGCTGCACAGTTATGCTTTGAACTGCATGTCCACTTTCGCTACTCAGGAACTTCGTCGTGCTAGCAACTTTTTATTATATTTGGTACTATGTGATGCAATGTGTACTGGTGTGCAATCAGTTGTATGCACACTTGAATACTATTTCCAATCGTATATGAATTTGTGTGGCCATTATATATCATTTGCAAATTCAGATTAAATTATTATCTGCAATTCTGTGACCAAAGTGATCATGTACATGAAACTAATTTCTAATCTATGACGAATTGATGTATATTTGTGACCAAAGTAATGGCAAATCTGTGACCATTTTGTATCAAAAGGTGACGATGGCAAATATTATTATTTGACGATTTAAACATGTAGTATATGACGATTCTAAATTGATGATGTCAGCTGCCACTTCATTGATGACGTCACCACCACGTCATCTGCCAGCGTGGCGTACAACGGACTATGACCAAAACAAAATAACAACTGTGACCAAACGGATCGTCATAAAATCACTAACGGCGTTAACGGCGACGTCAGTTAGTCAGGCGGACGTGAAATTATGACGAAAACAAGGTATAATCTATGACCAAAAACGTTCGTCATAGAATGAATTCAAATCCATGACGACACAAAATTCGTCACAGATTGGAGACACATCTATGACGAAAAAACCAATTTCGTCACCGATGAACAAATGTGACGCCACCATAGTGACCAAAACAAAATCGTCACAAAAGACTATTTGTGACCATTCTGGCGTCTTCAATGACGTTAATGTAACGTCATTGATGACAACATCCCTACTAGTGCATCCGCCCGTTACCTTTCTTGGCTTATTTGTAACACTTGATCAGTAACGGGCGCATTGCCCGTTACCAAAGGCGATCTACGCTCGTTGCCAAAGCCAGCTTTTCACGTAGTGTATGAACATTTTTCATATGTTTAATGGGTGGCTGAATGGGATTAAAAAGAAGCTTATGTACAAAATCTTCGTTGGAGCATCTACTTTATGTTGTGCAATTTAGTTAAGTAGAAATGTCATGATTTTTAACAACACTCGAGCTGTTACTCCTATGCAGGTGATCTTCAGAGTGACTCATTGGATCCGTTTTTGGGCATTATTGCTAAAGGAGGACAAGCGACCTCATGTTATTCAGGGGTGTCGTGTGCTTGAGACCACGTCGATGGAAATCTTTGCCACCAATGGATGGTGGTTTAGTTACAGAATTGGTGTTAGATAATTTTGAGTGTGTTCCAAAGACTATGTTTTCCCCTTTCCATTTGTGGTACTCTTGTGTGTAATAAGAAACAACTATATGCATAGCTTTATGCAGAGGCTGGAATATTGAAATATATTCCCTTTTCCAAAAAAATGAATATGAACCATGTGCTGGGCCGGTCCTAAGATTTCAGGGGCCGGGGAGAAATAAAAGTGTAGGCCCCAATACATTGATATCTTTTATCTCAATTACAAGTAATTTGTTAGCATTTCGAATACATGAACTATTAATTTATGATGATCTCTTTGAACTAGTAGTAAATCATATTGGAAAAATAAAACATGTTGAATGACTTATGCTAAGAATTGCTAAACATTTTTTAATAGTCCACCACTGAAACAGTTATAGACTTATAGTTTGTCGAATTTGGTGAAACAAACAGCAAAAAATATTGCCCCTTTTAGATTAGCATGTCTATAATATGGTAGTTAACTTTTATAGTAACATCAAGTCGTAATAATAATGTTTTTTACTTTCTCTTATCTAGATAAATGATTTATACATATAAATTACCTTTCGACAAAATTTTCCAAAATTTTGCTTTTATCTCTCAGTAAAAGAAAAAATCGGTATGCATTATTATTTTGTTTTTAGTGCAAAGTTAATTAAATTAAAAAAAACACTGCAGTGACCACCAAAGTTAATTTCTAAAATTTCGTATTAAAATTTAGGCCTGCCAACGGCGCGGAGCGGAGCAGCTCCTGTTTGGTGACCCTCCACCCCATCATTCTCAAAAGAGAGCACAACTGGCCCGATTGGGTCAGGGGTCGAACCGCCCCGCGAGCACAACTGGCCCGAATGACCCGCGGATACCCCAGGGGTGAACATCCCAAGCAAGTTGTTGTGTACTTGTGTGTATCCCGGGGCAGGCAAGGCCGATGTGACTTGTGAGGAAGAAGCCAAGAAGGTTGGACGACGCGCTCTCACCTTTGCCCTCCACTGCCGACCACCCGTTCTGCCCCGCGCACCACCACACACCCGCCTAGCAGCTCGCCCCCCTCCCCTCTTATTCTATTTCATGGATTAGTCTCCAAGCTTTTTTTCCTCTCTGCACAAACTCGGCAAGCTTCCCCCAAAACTCATCTGCTCGTCCGATCTCGATGCAGTGCAACGGCGGCTGGTGCGGAGGGGGCAGACAAGTAGGACTCGTCCGCCTCCGCACAATCCGAGGCGGACCTCGTGCAGCTCTCCTTCGTGCGGGGGAGGACATGGGCCCCTTCGTGCGTCGGGCGTTCGCCTATCGCTGCCTGCCGCTGCTCGGACTCAGATTGGGTGCCATTGCCACAGAAGGTCACAGCGAGCCATTCCTTCCATCTGACCCATCCAAATGCAAATCGATGGCCTCCAACACATCTCGTCAGGAAGCACCGTTCTCTCCTCTGTTTTCTCCATTACGAGCCCGCGTTCCTGTCCTCTCTGGTGTAGCCACTCGGCGCCGCCCAAATCTGAAGATCGTCGCGGAGCCGGCGGAGCCGGCGGAGCCGCGGCCACGCCGCCGTCGCGCCGCCGAGAGGAGCCGCGGGCCACGCTGCCGTCGCACCGCTGCTGGAGCTGCGTGCCACGCTGCCATCGCGCCGCCGAGAGGAGCCGCGGGCCACGTTGCCGTCGCGTTGCTGCTGCCCCGCGCCTGGCACGCCGGGCGAATCAGCTTGCGCTCGCCTCCGGTGGTGCCAGACTTGGTGAGGAGCTCGGAGACAGGGTGCCCAGACCTACTGCTCGTGGAGGACGGTGGCCGGCCGCCGGTCCTGCTCTATGCTCGTGGAGGAGGGAGGTGTTCACCTGCCATGGAGATTTCAGTTTCAGTTAGCAAATTTTGCAGATGCTCCAGCTCTATTACTCCAGCCTCCCCAATCAGGAAATCATTCCCATGACTCATTTTGACAGTGTTTGGCATTGTGACTTGTGAGATGAAATTGATGTCTCTGTAAATTGATTTGGTTGTATGACTCATATATGTTGTAATGAAATTGAATGAATGAATGAATCAGTAACTTTCCATGAATGAACTTTTGTGATGTTATAAAAAAAATTAACAGCCTGACACTATATCTGATGGATGGGGAGATGAGAAATTGTGACACATATAACAATTTGGAGCATTCAGACATCACAGAACTTAAAAACAACCACATAAGTTTTTGAGCATACAGTCATTGAAACAAGTCCTTGGAGCATGAGAACAACTATTCTAGGCCATATTCACTTGTACAATTTGGCCACAAAATACTATAGTTAGATTGATCCAAAATACTAAATTGAGGACCACAAAATGCTATGGTTAATGCTGCCTAACCATCATGTCCAAACGCAAAAGCCATCAAAACACACCTTTCCTAATTAAAGCCATCTTGCAAATACTAGAACAGATCTTGATCACGGAGAATATCATCATCATGAGTTGGCGCTGCCACAAGCTGGGTAAAATTGCTAATCATATTGTATTGTTCAACTTCCACTTGACTAATGATATTGTATTTTTCAACCTCCACATTTATTTCCTTTTGGCTTCCATTATCCTTCACTTCTACGTGTGGGTGTGAACCATCATTTTTCTTTTGTTGCTGCCAAAAAAAGCTCAATTCATTAGTTAAGCATTTTTTTTACAACAACATGCAGTGATGAGTAGATCATATATTATACCTTTACTCCTTTTTTTGCAGATTTAGGATTCTTGCGCTTCCCCTTGCATAGCTTATCAAGCCAAGTTTTAGCTCTCTTTGACTTGTTTGACTGAACCTCCTTCTTCTTGAGTTGTGCAGCACTAAAATCCTCTATTTGCTGCACATTTGGCTCAGCGTTTTCTTTGTCGTGACAGGGCTCATTTGTACCTCTAGAAGATAGTAAATTCAGTTTCTCCTCTAACTCTATAGAAAGGCAATCAAGTGCATTTTCCAACAGTACACAACATTCTGGAGAGATAGCAACTTTATGTGCCAAATTGTGAAACTTATGAGACATATACTTGTAGCGTAGTTGAGCTTCCAATTTTGGATTTGCTATCACCTTCCTTCCTTGCCTATCTTGTATATTTCCGGTGCGTGCTTCTCTAGTCCATCTTTTCAAGATATACTGTGGTGGCAATCTCTTAATATTCATTAGATCAAGAACTTTCAAACCATGTGCACATAATATTCCTGTCCTTTCAAACATTTTACAGCTACATGTAGCATTTTGGTTAATAATATCACCTATCACCAAGCAAATTCCCAACAGCAACAGCATATTTGTGTTCCCCATCTAAAACTCTAGCGCAGGCAGCCATGGATCTTTCATATTCCCCTTGGAAAGCTTCAAAAATAGCTGGAGTGTACACTTCGCTTGCTTGAACCAACATAGGTGTGCACATTAGTCTTCTTGGTAGCTTCTTCCTTGCCTCAAATTCAGACTCTAGTTCCTTATTTCTTTTCTCTTGCACTGACCTCTCAAAGTGCTTCAAAAACCTAATGATATCAAAATCGGATCTCAAATGGTTCTTCAATGCATTGTTGAAGCTCTCACTTAGCTGTGTACTCCGCACTCCCAAAGTGAAGACATCTCTCATATAACATTCAGCCCATTTCTCTTTCACCTTGTAAATGCTATCTAGCCAAGTTTGCTTATGAACTTTGGTTCTCATAATCTGAAATGTTTCTTCAAATGATGCCTCATCTTCGTGGGCAAACATACAAGCACTAAAATCATAGAGAATATGAGATTCCTCGTCACCTTCCTCTTTCTCTACACCTTCCTCTTTCTCCTCAGCTTCATCTTCCTCTTCACCCTTAATTGGAGATAAATGCTTGACAGCATTCTGCATTATGTGGAAGGTGCACAGTCCATGATATGATTCTGTGAACACTATCTTTATAGCTTTTGCCATTGCTGCATCTTGATCCGTGTAAATAGTTCTAGGCTGCTTTCCATTATGTGCAGCTAGAAAAGTGTCAAATAACCATGTAAACGATGCTTCTGTTTCATCAAATAGAAGTGCAGCACCAAAAATAGTGGTTTCTCTAAATTGATTTAGCCCAAGAAAAACACCAAATGGCCTATATTCTTTGTTAGTCCCAAAAGTTGTGTCAAATGTGACAACATCACCAAAGTGTGCATAGTCGAGGACCATCTTAGCATCAGCCCAGAATATGTTGGTTATGTGGTCCTCACAATCCGGCTGCAAAGCATATTGGAAAGATGGGTTTTCAACAATTTTATCATGAAAATACTTTAGCATACTTCCTGCCTGTCCAAAAGCCAATTCCCTCTGACGTTTGCTCTGCAAATAATTTTTTCGGTCACGGCAAGTGTAGCTAAGGTTAAGTGGTCCACCAACTTGACGAGTGGCCAACTCATGGGCAGCTTTTGGCCTAATTCCAGAATCATCTGCTGTTTCTATCTCAAAAGCTTGGAGTTCTGAAATTCTCCGCTGTGATCTCATCAAGTGGAAGGTCTCTGGTATGTGTAGTGGGTGATTGTGTTCAAGCACGATATCGGTCACTTCATAATTTCCTGCACCTCGATCCAAGACAATAACCATCCGAGCTTTGCAACCTGTTCTTGTTTCAGCTCTAAAACACTTTCTCACATCTTCTGTTTGCTTTTTGGTCCTTACTCCTTCATTGGAACAAACATATCTGCATGAAGTCACCTTACCATCCATTTTGCTTACATTTGAGCCTCTTTTCCTCACATCAAAGCCACTTCGACCACCATATGCTACCCAAAAGAGCCAACCATCATCTGGAGTTTTGAATCTCATACCAACTTCAGGTATGTTCCTATCAACTTCTGCCATTGCCTTCACAAATTGAATCGCACAATACTCAAATTTCTGAAAAAACAAAAAATTAAACATGGATTAACATTGATTAACCTACACATGAAATCTACTCATTGGTATCTCAACTAGCAAGTCTAAGGATTCATTGTCATTAGCTAGCAAGAATACAAAAATTTCAATGGAGAGCAGAATATGTGCAGCAATGTACATATTACCTTGTAATCCACACGCTTGGGCAGGGATTCACAACAATGCCAGTAGGGGCTCGCAGCCTCCTAATTCCAGGTGCCTCATCAGCTTGGCGGCCAGGCTCCGCGGCCACCGGCCAGCCAGGTGCGGGGGCGGCGCCGGCCGGCGGCCGGGCGCCACGGCGGCCGGTGGGTAGGCCAAGCGGGGCACGGCGACGACCGCCCAGCAACGCGGCTACGGCGCGACAGCAACCTGGCCTTTGGATTTGGGCGGCGGCGGCAGCCACGAGCTCGATTTGGGAGGCGGAGGAGCGCGGGACGGACCAACACGGAAGGGCGGGATTTCAGAGATGATTTGGGGCGCCGTCGGGCTTGAAACGGAGAAAACAGGGAGAGAAACGGTGCTTCCAGGCATGATGTGTTGGAGGCCATCGATTTGGATTTAGGTGGCTCAGATGGAAGGAATGGCTCGCTGTGACCTTCCGTGGCAATGGCACCCAATCTGAGTCCCCGCTGCTCGCCTCCCTTCGCACCGCGGCACGAGAAAGGGTGGCCGAGATCGAGGAGCTCTGACACGCCCACTTCCACGACTTTATCCGTGCCGTCGACGACCTCCTCTCTCTCCTCGGTGGCCCCGCTGCTCGCCTCGCTCCAGTCCTTTCTTGCTGCGCGCACGCTCGCTGGGACCCTTTCCTCTGCCCTCGCCTCCTCCGTTGCTGTGTACGCCTGCTCGCGCTCGCGACGCGTGCCAACACGCACCTCCAGGACGGCAATCATGGCGCCCTTTGTTCACCCACTACCGCTTGCCCAGCAGTGCTGCCTGGTACTCGTCCGTGCACCACCTCCAGCCCAGCAGCGTGTCCCTATCCTCGTCCGCCCGGTGTCTCCTGCCCAGCAGCGCGATCCTGCTGCCGCTCGCCAAGCTCTGACACCCTAAAATTCCATCACTAAAAATTACCTAGCAACTATTAACTTAGCCTTAAGGATTTAAATTGAATTTGCTATTTAAATTTGAGCTCTAAAATATTAAACTTAATTTAATTAATATAGAGACAACAAGTGGTTGTGCATCATTATTTGGCTTTGCATGGTTTTTGGTTGCTTGTGTGACTCTTAAAAAGATTATAAAATTTTGTGAAAGATTTAAAAGAAACTTGATTTGAATTTGAGTTTAAAGGTTGTTTTGAAAAGAGTTTGAAAAAGAAAAGAAAAAAAAGAGAAAACTTACCTTCTCCCCTTCCGTCCCGGTGGCCCAGCAGCCCACCAAGCTTCTCCCCCGCGGCAGCCCACGCTCCCCGGCTCCTTTTATTTTCTTTTGTTTTGCTGACGACCCGACCCCACCAGTGGGTCCCTCCCCCGTACCCTTCCTTTCTTTTTCCCCCTCTGCTTCGCCCGGCCCGGCGCCGCCGCAAATCCCACCGCGCCGGGCCGCCTGCCCCTTTCTTTCCTCCTCACCCGAGCCAGCCAATTAAGGCAGTTAACTCTCGCGTGTTCAATCCGGCCGTTTCCCTTTCCTTAGCCCTGCCCAAGATGACCGCGGCCATCAATGGCAAGCGCCGGCCGCCGCCTGATCTTTCCGCCTCCCCTCGCCTCCTTCTCTCCTGGTTACTATTTAAGCTCGAGCCCGAGCTCCTTCTTTCCCCTTTGCCATCGACTATCGCCTAGCATGCCAGCTGGGTGGAGCCACCACCGACGAGGTCATCATCCGCAACCTGCCGCTACACCTCACTGACTCGGCACGGACGTGGCTCGAGCACCTGCCGCCCAATCAGATCCACAACTGGGACGACCTGGTCCGCACCTTCGTGGGAAACTTTCAGGGCACGTACGTACGCCCAAGGAACTCTTGGGATCTGCGCACGTGTACCCAGAAGCCCGGCGAGTCGCTTTGGGACTTCATACGACGCTTCTCCAAGCGTTGTACAGAGCTCCCGAGCGTGGCCCAGTCCGAGATCGAGCACGCCTTCCTCGAGGGCATGACCTGCGGGGACCTTGTGCACGAGCTCGGGCGCAGCCCGCTCGTTGCTCCAACGAGCTGTTCGACATCGCCACCAGCTTTGCCTCCGGCGAGGAGGCGGTGGGGGCCATCTTCGATGGGAAGAGGGCAAGCATGTGGACGACGCACCCGCAGAGGGAAGCAAGTCCAAGGAGCCCCAGCTGAAGCAGAAGCGGGGCAAAAAAGGCAAGAAGCCGCGCCGCGAGGCACGCGCGCAGGGGCGCAACGAGGACGTGGACTAGGCCCTCGCTGTTGACCCAGCGCGATGGGGTCCTCGAGCGGCCCCTCGAGGCCTCGGCGTATTCGATGACATGTTGAAGAAACCCTACCCGTACCACAAGACGCCGGTCAACCACACCTCGAGCAGTGCGACATGCTCAAAAAATACTACAGCCACGCCGCCGCGAAGGATGGTGAGGGCAAGAAGGATGGGGGTGACGGCGACGCCAGCGGCTTCCCTGCGGTGGAAAACATCTTCCTCATCTTCGGGGGGGGGGGGGGGGCGACCGTGGACATGTCCAACAGCCAGCGCAAGCGGGAGCGGCACGAAGTCCTCGCCGCGGAGAAGGCTCCTTCCTCCTTCCTCGACTGGTCGGAGGATGCCATCACCTTCAGCCGCGAGGATCACCCGAATCGCATCCCAAACCTGGGCCAGTACCCGCTGGTCGTCGACCCGGTCATCGGCAAGGCGCGCTTCTCCAAGGTGCTGATGGACGGAGGCAGCACCCTCAACATCCTCTACGCGCACACTTTGCGCCTGCTGGCGATCGGGTTGGACCAGCTGCGGCCCAGCACGATGTCGTTCCATGGCGTCGCACCGAGCAAGCGCGTCCAGCCCCTCGGGCAGATCGACCTGCCTGTCTGGTTCGGCACGCCGGATAACTTCCGCAAGGAGACGCTCACCTTCTAGGTGGTGGGGTTCAGGGGCGCGTACCACGCCATTCTTGGGCGGCCGTGCTACGCCAAGTTCATGGCAGTCCCGAACTACACCTACCTCAAGATGAAGATGCCGGGGCCCAAAGGCGTCATCACTGTGGGCTCATCGATCAAGCACGCGTTCGACTGCGACGTCAAGTGCGTGGAACACGCTGAGGCGCTAGCGCTGGATGAAGCGCTCGTAGCGAGCCTGGAGAAGCTGGTCAACGAAGACCTCGACTCCACCGCCAAGCACGCCAGCAGCTTCGAGGCTGCTGAGCAAACCAAGGAGGTGCCCCTCGATCCTGCCGCCCCCGAGGGCAAGGCGTTGAGGGTCAGTGCCACCCTGGACCCAAAATAAGAAGTGGTGCTCGTCGACTTTCTCCGCGCCAACGCCGACATCTTCACATGGAGCCCCTCAGATATGCCAGGCATCCCGAGGGAGGTCGCCGAGCACTCCCTTGATATCCTGCCTCACTCCCGCACCGTACAACAGTGGTTGCACCGCTTTGATGAAGAGCAGCGTCAGGCAATCGGAGTAGAGCTGCGGAAGCTCCTCGGGGCTGGGTTCATCAAGGAAGTGTTCCACCCTACGTGGCTAGCTAATCCTGTACTAGTTAAGAAAAAATGCGAAGTGGCGGATGTGTGTAGATTACATTAGTTTAAATAAAGCATGTCGTAAAGTTCCTTTTCCTTTGCTACGAATCGATCAAATCGTTGACTTGACTGCAAGGTGCGAACTCTTATGCTTTCTTGATGCCTGTTCCGGGTACCACCAAATAAAAATGAAGGAGTCCGACCAGCTCGCGACTTCATTCATCACGCCATTCGGGGTGTACTGCTACGTAACGATGTCGTTTGGTCTCCGAAACGCGGGCGCTACACACCAGCGATGTATGCAACACGTTTTCGGAGATCACATCGGGCGAACCGTTGAGGCTTACGTAGACGATATAGTCATAAAAACCAGGAAGGCGGACGACCTAGTTAACGACCTGCACGTGGCATTCGACTGCCTGCGAGCCAACGGGGTGAAGCTGAACCCCGAGAAGTGCGTTTTCGGAGTGTCGCGAGGCTGCTGCTGGGATACATAGTTTCCCAGCGGGGCATCGAGCCCAACCCCAAGAATGTCACAGTGCTCAAGCGGATGGGCCCGATTCAAGACCTTAAGGGGGTCCAGAAGGTGCTGGGGTGCCTTGCCGCCTTGAGCCGCTTCATCTCGCAGCTCGGTGAAAAGGGGTTGCCCCTCTATAGACTCTTGAAAAAGCATGAGCGTTTCTCCTGGACCGTCGAGGCCCAAGAGGAGATTAACAAGCTCAAGGCGACGCTCGCCCACGCACCCATCTTGACGCCACCCCAGGACGGTGAACCTCTGTACCTCTATGTCACCGCAACCACTCAGGTGGTCAGCGCCGTCATCGTGGTGGAGCGTACAGAGGAGGGACACGCTTTGCCAGTCGAGCGGCCCATTTACTACATCAGCGAGGTGCTGTCTGAGACCAAGGCGCGGTACCCGCAGGTCGCAGATCCAAAAGCTGCTCTACGAGGTAGTGCTCGCACGGCGCAAGCTTTGCCACTACTTCGAGGCCCATACGGTTACGGTGGTCTCCTCCTCTCCGTTGGGGGAGATTATCCGAAAGCCGGACGTGGCGGGCAGGACGCCAAGTGGTCGGTGGAGTTAATGGGCAAAACGCTCGCCTATGCGCCGCGCAAGGCTATTAAGTCCCAGATCCTAGCGGATTTCGTCGCCGAATGGACGGACACACAGCTGCCGCCGCTGCAAGTCCAGGCTGAGTGCTGGACCGTCTACTTCGATGGGTCGGTGATGAAAACCGGGGCAGGCGCGGGCCTGCTCTTCATCTCACCCCTCGGGGAGCACATGAGGTACGCGGTGCGCCTGCATTTCCCTACGTCAAACAACATGGTGAAGTACGAGGCCCTTCTCTGCGGCCTCAGAATCGCCATCAAGACGGGCATTAAGCGCCTTGACGTTAGGGGGGGACTCGCAGCTCGTGATCGACCAGGTCATGAAAAACGCGAGCTGTCACAACGACAAGATGGAGGCATACCACAATGCCGTACGAGCCCTCGAAGACAAGTTCTATGGCATAGAGCTTAATCACATGCCTCGCCGGTACAATGAGGAGGCGGACGAGCTCGCAAATTGCGTCGGGGCGAATCACCGCCCCCCGAACGTTTTTGCGCGGGATGTCACCAGACCGTCCGTTAACCTCGAGCTGACTCCCTCGAACCAGGAGGAACCCTCGGGGCTCACTCGGACCCAACAGGTGCAGAGCCTATGGACGAGGACCCCTCGAACGAGGTGTTCGTACTCCCCCTGCTCTAGGGGTATGGCGTGGATGAGGCCGGGGCCATGGATACAGAGCCAGTCCCCTGCACGGAGGACTGGCGAGACAAATACATTGCCTGGATGGACCGAGGAGAGCTTCCCTGGACCGATCTGAGGCCAGACGCATCGCTAGGATGGCCAAGTCATTCGCCCTCGTCGATGGCGAGCTGTACAAGCGTGCCGCATCGAGCGTCTTGCAGCGATGCGTGCCCATCCCTTAGGGGCGCGAGCTCCTTCGAGACATTCACGCGGGCGTATGCGGCCACCACGCGGCGCCACGCACCCTCGTGGGCAATGCATTCCGACAGGGCTTCTATTGGCCCACTACGGTTGCTGATGCCAGCGAGATCGTGCGCACCTGCGAAGGGTGCCAGTTTTACGCCCGCAAGACCAACCTCCCTGCGCACGCCCTCCAGACAATCCCCGTCACATGACCCTTTGCCGTGTGGGGGCTGGACATCGTCAGGCCCTTGCGGAAAGCGCCCGGGGGCTACACCCACCTACTATTTGCCATCGACAAGGTCTCCAAGTGGGTCGAGGTGTGCCTGATCACGAATCTCAGGGTAGAGCAGGCCGTGACGTTCTTCACCGATATCATCTACCGGTTTGGGGTGCCTAACTCCATCATCACCGACAACGGGTCCCAATTCACCGGCAGGAAGTTCCTGGAGTTCTCCGACAAGTTCCACATCTGCGTGTATTGGGAGGCCGTGGCGCATCCACAGACCAACGGTCAAGTGGAGCGCGCTGACGGCATGATCTTACAAGGTCTCAAGCCCAGGATTTTCGATAGACTGAATAAGTCCGGCCGAAAATGGCTCCAGGAGCTATTAGCGGTCGTGTGGAGCCTCAGAACCACCCCGAGTAGAACCACGGGATTCACCCCATTTTTCCTTGTCTATGGCACGGAGGCTGTTCTCCCCACGAACCTGGAATATGGGTCGCCCAAAGTTCAGTGCAACGACGAGGGCGCCAACCAGCGAGCCCGCGAGGACTCACTGGACCAACTGGATGTGGCCTGCACTGTGGCCTTGATGCATTCAGCAAGGTACCATCAGGCTCTGAAGCGTTACCAGGCCCGGAAGATACAGTGTCGAGACTTCAACGAAGGGGACCTAGTCCTAAGGCTGCGCCAAGACAATCGAGGCCGCCACAAGCTATCACCCCCGTGGGAGGGACCCTACGTCGTGGTCAAGGTGCTCAAGCCAGGCACTTACAAGCTGGCCAACAAGGATGGTGAAGAACTCACCAACGCTTGGAACATCCAACAGCTACGTCGCTTATACCCTTAGAAAGGATTTTCAAGTTTTTTTATTATTTACAAACTCAACACCCCAGTTGGTTGTACGAATGTAAATTCCATCGAGACGAATAAATATAAAGGGCAACTCGGCTTTCCCTTGAAAACCAAGCTACCCTCGGGGGCTACTACGGGGGACACACCCCCCCCCCAAAAAAAAAGGTCGCATTTTTCGCAAAAAACCCGTCGCAAGTGCACTAAGTGCTCCTCGACCCAAGTTTTGGGTGAAGAAGGGGACGTGAGTCGGGGATAGCCTACGCCTCCAGCAGGATACGGCCCTTCCCCCTCGCCACTTCGCCTACAAGCTACTCGTGCAAACGAAACTCTCCCAACCAAAGTTCACCTAAGAAAATCGGAAGGCAGAATAGTACAATTATCAGAATAAACAAACTACTGCTTTAAGTCGCAAAGATTCAAATGTTTTAAAACATAATTGTTTATTACAATAGCCACATGGCTCGAATGCTAACACTTAAAACAACAAGGGCACAAACACCCAGTGATCTTCAGGCTTGGGGGCCGCTTGCCACGGGAGCATCGGGGAAGACGAAGTCCGTGAAGTCCTCTGCAAGCATGTCGGCGGCAGGGGCGGCGAGCGCGTCCGCACGATTCATCACCGTCTCGTCGTCGACGCCGTCGGGGACGATGTAGCCCGTAGAGACAGCCTCGAAGTCGACTTGGTAGTGGGACGCCACCACGCCAAAAGCCTTCTGGACGCCCAGGTGAAGGGCGCGACGCATGCGCCGGGCGACATGCCCGCCGAGGGCATGGAGGCGACTCGCCATCGAGCTCCCAGCTTGCGCCTCTCCTTACTCCACCTCCTGGTAGGCCTCAAGGGTGGCGGCCCACATCTCCTCCAACTCCTGTTGTGAGGAGTTGTAGGCCGTCTGCACAGCCTGAGCCTGGGTTGTCGAGTTCCCCAGGGCGACCGGCAGGCCTGAAAGCCACAAACAAGAAAGGAAAAAATGGGAGCGGATCCCTAAAAAAGACGAATGAACAAGCAAAAAGACAGAGGGAAGATAACCCACCTTCAACTTGCTTCCTCTCCGCCTTGAGGGAGGCGCGCACCTCCTCAGCCATTTGCTGCAGGTTGAGAACCGCGGCTTCCTGCTCCTCGAGGGATTGGCACAGGTCCTCGTGCGAGACGCTGAGTTGGGTCAGCTCCCCGTTGAGCTGCGAGACCTTGTCGTACCGCTGCTCGAGGGTCGCCTGTGCCCCCTCAAGTGCGGCGCGCTCTTGCTAGAGCCGGCCCTGGCCTCTTCCCGCGCCAGATGCTCGTGCTCGAAGGTAGCTCAGGCCTCGGCAAGGGCGGTCCACTCCTGCTGGAGCTGGGCCTCCGCCAGCTGGCGTGCGACCCGTTCCTGCCGAAGCTGATCCTCCGTCATGGCGAGAGAGGCGACCTTGTCCGCCAAGCTGGTCCTCAGCTCCTCTCCTTGGCCTTCTCTTTGGCCTGGCTCTGCCAAGCACACGCTCCCTCGAGGGTCGCGCGGTCTTGCTGGAGCTGGGCCTGAAGGGAGGCCACCTTGGCCTCCCACTCCGCCGCCAAGATCCGCGCCCCCGCCAGATCTTCCCGCGCCTTGTGCAGCGCCTCGTCCCGATCCATGAGCGCCGTTTTCACCCTCTCGACCGCGGAGACGTCCTCCGCAGCTTAGACGTCCAGCTCTGGGAGTTGGTCCCGCAGAGCTTCCGCCAGGTACACCAGCCACCCGTTAGGGGTCCTCAGGTCCTCGACGAGGGCGTTGAGGGCATTGTACTGCTCCCTGTACCAGCTGAGCTCGGCGTCCAGCCAGTCGAGAGCGCCATATCTCTCTCGGGCCCAACCTTCCAACTCCTGCCGCTGGCGGACAAAGCAAGAGAAGGCATGGGTTAGGGGAAGCGCAAACGTGGAAGAAACGAGCGGAAAGACCGCAAAACCTGGCAAGAAGTCACAAACCTGGAAGATGCACCATCCGGGACTTCCATGGATCCGTAGCGCCTCGTTCAGCGCCCGGTTGAGCGAGACGCCGTGGTCACGGAATTCCTGTCATGGCACCTGCTCGGCCTGGGCTTCACTGAAGTGGGTCGGCGGCGCGTTGACGCCCTCCCACTCCTTCTCCGGACGCGCTGCGGTGCCATCTGATGCAGGAAGGGCGGCGCGGACAACGAGGCCTCGGCGCCGTGCGTCGGGCGCCCCGACATCACGCAGTCGTTCTCCCTCATCACAAGCACCCCCACCAGGGGCTCGGGGGCTGGTGCGGGCAGGCTCTCCCACTGGCCCCATCCAGGCGGTGGGACGTCGTCGTCCGGGACATCCACCACCGCCACCAGATTGCCACCGGCATGGGCAGGCGCCAACAAAACCAATGGCGCGGTGGTCGCCACGGTCATGACCGCTGTTGTGGCCGTCGCCACCTGCTGCAGCTCCGTAGCTGCGGCCACGCTGCGCGGGGGCTCGCTCGTTGCCGCCGTCGTGCTCCCTGTCACCCTCGGCGCCTGCGATGAACGCCGCCATGTGGGAACGAACGCGCCCGACCTAAGCGCCTTGGCGGGCGTGGAGGGGGGGGTTCGGTCGGCGCCACCCTGCGAACGCAAAAAAAGGATTAAACTCCTGCCTTTCGAGACCGGGGCGTCTGGAGGAGCGATCGCCTACCTCAAGGTGGAGAAACCCCGCTTCCTCTTCCTCGAAGGCTCGACGGGCGCTGTGCTGGCGGTCGCCGTTGCCACTGCAGCGCTCCCAGATGCCTCCATGGTGCGCGCCGGTGCCTCCGTGGCGCGCACCGCCCCTTCTGTAGACCGCCTGCCGGTGGGCACTTCCGCGCCCGCCCTAGGCGCTTGTTCCTCTGCCGCCTCCGCGGCTCTTGGTGAGGGGAGTGCAGGCTCCCACCTCTAGCACGGGGCCTGCCCCCGTCGCTCTCTTCCTCTTCTCCCTCTCCCGACGATGAGCATTCCGAGGTCGCCGGAGGAGGGAGTCCCTGCTGCTCGCGCAGCTGGAATTCCTCGTCCCTCTGTTCCCGGTGCTCCCGCCGCTGGATCCTTCGCTCCTTCTTGCGCGCCGCTTGCTCCTGCTCCTGCCGCTGCGCCGCGCGTGCGCTCAGGCTTGGGGCGTGGGTGGGTCGGACCGCGAGGCGTTCACGGCCATCCTTTGCTAGGAAGAGTGAAATGTCAGAGTCGTGGCGGCGCGTCGTGGAGGAATAAAGGAAAAGGGGGGAGCCTACTCACCGGTGGTGCGTCGGGAAGCATAACGAACGACCAGAGGTCGTTTTTGCTATGCCTGACGGCCTTGAGGCTGATGGCGCGCCTCGCCCTTGTGGACGCATACTCCAGGGGGAAGCGGTCGTGCACCAACCACGAGTGCGCTAGCGACACGGGGCTGGCCGTCTCGCTCATCTCGTAGATGCGGAGCTCCCTCTCCATGAGGGGAACGATCCGCCTGCGGTAAAGGTTCACGAAGACCCAAGCCGCGCCCAGCCCAGCGTCCGCCAGACCCTTCAACGCGAGCAGGGCTGACTCTAGCCGATCTTGGCGCGAAGAGGGGGACAGGTCGTGCCACCAACAGTCGGCCTTCTCCTTCAGAACCTTGCCGGTGTAGGGGGGAGGACGGGCTCGTCGTTTCGGAGGTAGAACCACCCCCGCTCCCACTCTGCGTTGTTGGAGGTCATCGTGCAAGGAATATAAAATTCCCTGTGCGAGTCCCGTAGCGAAATCGACATGCCGCCGGCGCGCACCGCGCGACGCACCCGCGGCTCAGGCGTGGTGAGCGTGTGCAGTTCCGCGCAAAAGAGGTGGACCCAGAGATCCTAGTTCGCTGGGATCCCTAGGAACCCCTCGCAGACGCTGACGAAGGTAGCCGCCAGCGAGATCGTGTTCGGAGCGAAGTTGTGCAATGCCACCCCGTAGTGGTGGCACAGCCCGTGCATGAAGCGGCTCGCCGGCGCGGTGAAGCTGCGTTCATGGTGCCGGACGAAACCGACCACGTAGCCGAACGGCGGGTTGGGCTCCCGATCCGCCGCCGGCGGAACGATCCACGCCGGTGGTTGCCCGTCCAAATTCAGCGCCAGCTGGCCGCAGTTCACGAGCTCGTTCAGCGTGAACTCTGTCACTGTCGAGCGGTGCCACGGCAGCGGGTCCAGCACCTGGATTGGCTGGGTGGGCGCCATTGCAGTTGGCGGTGGCGAGCGAAGGCGAGGCGGGCGGTAAACAGAAACGAAGGGGCGTGCGGCGCTCTGGAGCAGAAATAAGGAGCAAGGGATGACGAGTGCTAAGTGTTGAGGTAAAGGACTCACCCTTCCTTCCCCTTGGCTTTATAGATCTAAGGGAGCCACGCTCCCCGAACCGCGCGCGCCGCGCGCATTAGCTACAGGCGACGGCACCCGTCACTGACGAGCGGACCCCACCACGACCGAAACGGCCAGGCTCACGCACGCGCGCGATAATTACAGCACGACAACCGAAGAGCTGCAGTGGGGCCGTCACGTTCGCCTGCCCACATTGCCCACTACGCGCACGGCTGGGTCACCTGAAAAGGCACGCCCGCAGCGCACGACCACGACCACGACTGTGGGCATTAAAACGGCATGGCTCCTTACCGCGTAAGCGAAGCCCTCGAACAGCCCGAGCACAGTGCTTATGAAATCCGATCCTCGAAGGGTACGGTTACTGACCAGTGGTCTCGAGACCCGCTCGACGAGAGCGGGTGCCACAGGTGCCCTCGATTCTAGAGATTACTGATCAGCAACTCGAGGACCGGCTCGACCGCGAGCACATGAGTCCTGCATATGTAGAAAAAACGGAGGCACCCAGATGCCACCCCACAACAACCCTACTGATCAGAGGTTCAAAGCCTAACCTTCGAAGGGTTCGAACAGGTGCCCAGATCAACGGAGTCAGGGACGACGAGAGCACACACATTCGATCCTATCCTCGAGCTCACCAGCTCGAGGGCGCCCCACATGTCGTGTTCAAGAGCCAGTGAGGGCAGCTAGTCGAGGGATCCCATCGAGGGTGAGCTTTCGCGCCCTCGGCCCCCAGCGAATGGGACCGAGCCCTACCTAGCAAACCCATGCAAGCGCTTTCATGGATGAGTCTCCGGACCACGAGCCTACCCTTATCGAATGGGGCATGGGCGTCCACTTGAATCACCCGATAACAGCTCATGGAGGAATCCGTAATTCGCGACCCGCTTGATGGCGGTTACGGAAACCTCATCCTCCGTCCTGCGGAGAGACGGCGAGGGAGCGTACAAAACAAGCCGAAGAGCTCGCCCCGATCGCCTCGAACGGGCCAGGCTCAGGGGCTCGATGCACGGCTACACCTCTTGGGGTACACCGAACGCAGACAATGCCAAATACGTGTGCGTGGCACCGCCGAGGCCGGCTGAAATATCGCCGATGCCGGCTGAAACTAACACCCCGCACACCGGTAGATCATGTGAAAAAAACCTTGCAGGAGCACCCACGCTCCTGCAAGGCTTTGGGGGCTAGACCCGCGGGCCCGCTACCGCGGCCCCACGGAATAGCACCAGCAACCAGGGGGAAGAACATCCCATCAGCAAGCGTCAGCATCTGCGGGATCCTAACGAATACACCCACAAATGCTCGGGGGCTACTGTTAGGGAAAGCCATAAGGGTCCCCTAAACAACCAGGGAAGACCCACTTACCTTTGTAAAAAACAAATGCGAACGAACCTAAAAACACGCGTAAGATAAACCCACGGGCCCACGGCCCACCAGACAGGCGGCCTAGACACCCTCGGGCGGAACTCCGCTTCACTCGAGGGTGGCGACACTGCAATGGTAAAACTCCGCCTCGCTCGAGGGCTGGTCACCCCCTCGGATGAGGTTCCGCCTCGCTCGAGGGCTGGGTGCCCCCTCGAGCGGGATTCCGCCTCACTCGGGGGCTGGACGCCCCCTCGAGCGAGGTCCCCGTCTCGATTGAGAGCTGAACGCCCCCTCGAGCGAGTTTCCGTCTCGCTCGAGGACATCACGGGCCCGCCACCTCCATACCTGCTCCCCCGATAGGGGGATTTAATGCACTGACATTCGCAGGCACCCAAGTCAAAGACGAATCCATGCCACGACGCGCTTGGTAATCACACCCCGGTACTGCTCCGCCAACTCCCCCAGTGAGGCCAACACCACCACTGTGCGACACTGTGCGGCATGGCCAACAACAACCCCGTGGCACTGTGCCACCCACTCCCGTATGGCCGACGCGCCGCACCCTCGAAAAAGGACGCCGGAGCCCTCGAAGGGAAGACGAACGACTACGTCGTGCCCGCACAAGGACAACACCGTGACGTCAGGCCGGCGGGACCGGTCACCTCCGTCGCCATCGGTTCTGTGCGACCATCCCCGCCGTCCCCAACACCATCCCCGGCACTGCATCACCATCCCCAACACTGTGGGGGCACGGGGCGACAAGACGCCACCACACCAACTGCTGTGCGCCCCGTGGCCTCCCGTCAACCACACCCTCGAGTCCATGTACGGGCGATGACCAAACAGGCGATCCCTACAACGCCACCCTCGAAGCCGCTCCTGGACGGATACAGGGCATGCCATGACGCCCTGCCAGATGCAAGATTCGTTAGGACGGCCGTCTACTCCACAACGCTGTACACCATGCCTCTACACGTACACAATCAGTGCAGCACGCTTGTAAACTGCCGCCTCCTTGGTCTATAAAAGGAGAGGCAGTCCCCCAGCCGCAGGGGACGACGGACAGTGCTCACTTGCACGCTTTCCGCCTTCACCACGATATGGGCACTTGGCTCAATCAGTACCTCTGGGACCAGTAGGGCCGGCCTCCTCTCCCGCCTCGCTTGTAGCCCACCTCTGCAAGCACCATGGTGCAACGCAATATAATGCCTCGAGCACATCCGTGCTGGACGTACGGCCCCCGCCCGTAACCAGCATAAAACCCAGTGTCACTAGTTGCTTAGCACCGGCCATCGAGAGATAGATCTCAGCACTTCTTACTAGTTAGTGTTGGGACTACTTTCCGCGCCAACAGGTCGGTTCTCTAGTAGTGAATATTAATAAGTTTATAATCATAAACATTGTAATATAGGATAAACTAATGTTCCAAGTATGATTGGAAGACCGTGCCAAGTCATTCCATGCCACATAAATAAAAATGGAGGGAGCAGAGGTTAAGAACTTAAGTTTGCAAAATTCAAGCCCTTCCCCTTTAGGCTACGAGAATCATTTCCTTTCAATTTAGCCATCATGCATGTCATTGCTTAATTAGGCAAAATGGAAGAAACAATGTAGCGACAATAACAATAATTAATGTTTCCAATGCACATCATGATTTAAGCAAAGTCGTACCTTTCATTCACAAGATCGTCAACCAATTGAAAAATTCTCTCTGATTCACCATTTGCAAGAAGTCCAGTGTGATAATAGGACTTCATTATTTGACCCGTCTAAAAAAGCCAAAAGTTCAAATTTATTTCACTCAACAAAAGGTACATCCTATGATAAAATAACAAGAATATTATTTGTTGACACTACAAGAGTGGAAGACAAATCATACGTTGGATAGTACTAAATATTTGTGAGTGTCATACTAGAGAGTTTGTATCAAGTCCCATATGCCCTGAAGCCCCATGCTCCATAATTAAATCGTAATCCCTCCATAATTTATATTTTGATGCATAGCAAAATTATGTATCTACAAATGGCCTATAACTTGAAATAAATAGAGTAGTTGTTACTTGTAACAAATCATACAAGTTGTCAGAGTATAAGTGAATTGCCCACTGTTGACGGTGAAAATCCGTCAACCTAGCCATGAGTTTACCTTCGGTGTTGGCATAAGTTTTATACCTTATCCATTGGTACTAACCCCCGTGGTATAACAAGTTCACTTTTGCATGTCGGATTTGGAGTTTAGTGTTTATGCAGGGATTTAGTATTGAAAGCAAGACTTTCGGGATAAGTTCATCAAGCACCTTGTGACAAGACCTTGAAGCCCCGTACAAGTCATGCAATGATGCAAACTTAACTCCAAGAAGTCAGAGACTTGATCCGAGAAGACGACAAACTCCGAGGACCTAACCAGAAAAGTGCCGAATTGTAACATCCTTGAATTTGCATATATGTAAAGATAAGAGATTTCAAAAACTTGTCGTGAATTTGTGTGCTCATGAAATCGAATAAGGATGTCTTCCGTTTTCACTTCCCTGATTCCTAGATTTAATCTAATTCGACCAACAAATTTTAGGACTTATAACCTACTAGTGTGAAAACTTGGATCTTCATTTGAATTTTATTTGGATTTTATTTGGGTGGATTCACATTTGAATTGAAATTCAAATTTGATTCAATGTTTTAGCCTTAAGGAAAATTGGGAAACGACACTGTGCACAGCGGGCCGCCAACCTCCCTTTTCGCCCAGCCCCGCTTTCGGCCCACCGGCCGGCCCAGCTAGCCGCCCGCGCGAGCCACCTACCGCTCGCCGCACCGAAGACGCCGCCAAGTGGGGCCGCCCGCGTCACGCCGACGTCGTCGTCGTCATCCTCGCACTTTACCACTTTGGTCGACACCGGCGCCAAAGCGAGGGGCCGCGTCGGCCATGGCCGCCGCCGCGACGCGCCCCGCGGCCTCCGGCGCATCCCTGCCGTCCACGTACCCACGCGCTCCCGCTGCTATAAGTAGCCGCCGCCGCCCATGGCTCTCCCAACCCTAGCCGCACCGGGGGATCCAGCCCCTGCCCACCTACCCGCAGCCGGAGGAGAAGGAGAAGGAGAGGAGAAGGAGGAGCTCAGAGGCGCCGGAGCAAGACCGCCCGCCGCGAAGTCGGAGCCGCCCGCGAGGAGGAGCCGGACCCGCGGGAGCCACGCACGCCCGCGACCCCCGCTTCCTCGGCTTCCCCTCCACCGGCCGTCCCCGCTTCCCCTACCGCCGCCTCCTTCCTCGCCACAGGCGCCGCGCACACTCTTCACCGACGCCCGCACCGCCGAGGCCACCCGGTGTGAGGACGCCGCCTCACCTCCCCCGTGGACGCCGCGGCCTTCGAGCCGAGGCGAACGCCCCCGCGCCGCCGTGCCGCCGCCGGTGATGCCGCCTTCGAGCCGGCCGGGATGCCATTTTCCGCAGTGCCGCCGCCTTCGTCGACGCGCGCGTCACCCGCCTAGCCTCTCCCCTCTTGCCGTAGGACGCCGCCACCGTTCGTCGCCGCCGCGCCGTGTCGGTGCGCCCGCGTCGCGTGCGTGTCCGCGCGTGCGCGCCCATGCGGGCCACGTCGCTCGCAAGCGTGCACCCCAGCACGCGTGCGCCGTAGCTTTGAGGGCAAGGCCGGGCCTTTGACCCCTTTCTCGTGCCTCCGCCGTGATCGCCGTGCTCGCCGTGGTCGTGAGCCCATGCTCTGTCTCGAGTAGGTTTGGAAGGGGGAAACTCATCCTAGGCCGCCGTGAGCGCGCCCTGCTTGCCCGCCGTGAACCCGCACGCACCCCCTCGAGCCAATCGCGGACGCCGCGCCGCCGCCACCCATGGCGTCGAGCCGGGCTCCGTCGTGTCTTCCGCCGCGCCGCCCCTAGTGCGGCCGACACCTAGCCTAGTCGTGACTTTCCTTGCGCACGCACTACCCCCGCGCACGCCATCGCACGCGCGTTCGCGCACCACCGCACCGGGGAGGGACTCGACACCGCCGCCGCACCGACGTCGCCGCGCCCACACCAGCGGCGACCACACTGTGACGGCCTCCACCCTCGGTTCTTCGCCCCTTCGAACCCAGCAACCCAATGGGGGTTCCTTGAGGTTACCCCGTTCTGGCTGGTCGTCCAGGCGTCGTGGAGCCCGCCGCCGGCGAGGTCATCCCGTGCCGCTGTTCCTCTCCCGGGCATTCCATCGAACACTTAGGGGGGCGGGGTTAGTTCACTGACCGGTGTGGTGTACCGGAGACCACACACCGGCGTGGCCACAGCCTGTCCGCCGGGATCTGCTGTGGCTGGGCCAATCCAGTCGCGACCACATGTCGGCCCCCATCGCGCCGAGCCGCACGATCCCCCTCACGGGATCACGTGCGGCAGCCAATAGCGGCCCGACCACACACGGGTCGCAGGGAGCCCGACCGCAGCGGATCCGGATTCGGGGATCCGGTGTGGCTGGGGTATTTAAAGGGGAAAACATATTTTTATTCCAGAAAACATATTTTCTCTTTGAAAAACCCTAGAAAATCCATTTTAACTCCAAAAATTGTAAAACCTCTTCCAGAAAATTTCTAAAATCTTAAACTCCGGGTTGGGTTGGTGTTTGCTCTCTTTCGGTTCTTCAATGCTCTTATTTGGATTTAAATTGCTTTAGGACCGCTATTTATTTTTCCTTTCGCGCTATTAGGAGCAAAGCAGAGCCGAGAGCCGAGCCGGGGAGTACGACTACGCCGACGACTTCGCTGCGGAGGACTACCCGACCCCAGGTTCACGCCCGACTGATTCTGAAATACCTATTAGGCATTGTTAAGTAGTATTGCTAGTGCTTTACTTTAATGTATGCATGTTTATGAACCTTGCACTGCCTCTTTGTTTACCCTGTCCTTGATTGTCCTACTACTACTGTATATATATGTTTATGTGAGCGTGTATATATGCCGAGCTTCGCGATGCATGTGTTGGGATGGGAATAGTGGTTCTTGGCGTGTGTGGGGTAAAAACCGGCAGGAGAAGGCGTTTTGGGTACTTTGGCGGGGGTGAGCTCGAAACAACCGATCTGGGATCGGGGATAGGGGTGCACTCCTCAGTGCATCCCTCCTGTTACGGTTTTCGGAGCCTAGGTGTTGGGGTTTTACGTGCGCTTGGAGGACATGAGCTCGCCCCGGTCTGAAACCGAGTGGATCAACTTGTTTATAGGACATCGTACACACCACCCCGCTGAGAGTGGGGATAGGGCCGTGTTGAGCTCGGCAAGTGCGAAACCATACCTGCTTAGGATGGATAGCGGGGTATCAGTGGGGGAGCGGTGGTGGTGAGACCACCCACTCAGAGCGACTCCCGTGTGGCCACACGGGAGCATTTCACAGTTCCGCTGCCGTCCCTTCCGAGGGGGGGCAGCTTTGAGGGCCGGATGCAGGATGGGACCGTAACTACCGAGAGTTCGCCGGTAGGATGGGCTCGGTCGGCCGTACACCGACGGTACCATTCCGGATGGGTACGGTGTACACACTGCGCAGTTGTTCGATCTATAGCTATAGCCGCGTCCTCGGTTATGGACACTGCCTAGAAGACTTACTTGATCCTCATGTTTTGGGATTTCTACCTTCCCCCTATAGATGAGTGTGTGGTGAGCCGTGGTTGCAGCCGGCTAGAGGAGAGAGGCTCCATCTACCTCGTCGATCCGGTTGCAATCATTGAGGTGCGAGGAGAGGAAGTTCTCGCATCGACCCTAGACGGGAGTAGGAGGTGGAGACGGGTCCCCTGGGTAACCAGGTGATTCCGAGCTGTGTTGAGAGACTTGGGTTTTGGGATTATTGATGAAGATACCTTGTTTATACTCTGCTGCTGCTGCTTAGGAAACCAAAGCCGCTTCCTTGTCTACTTTCTTTCCCCTTTAGTTGTTAGGCCACTTAAAGCTGCATACAGTTGGTGACGTGGACCTATCCCACTCCAGGGGAAAGACTTTGGGTGTGCAGGGTATGAGTCCGAGTTCGACTGCAACGCCGACGGATGGTACGACTGAGGGATACGTCGCTTCGCTCGAGTTCGCCTGTGGCGGGAAGAATAAAGATGGAGACCCTTCTGAGAAGATAGCTACCGTTGCGTAGAATTTTCACTCTGATTCAGCCAAGAGGCTTGTATTGATGTACTCCATAAAGGACTTGTAATAAATTCATGTACTATTATCTTTATGTGATGCGATGTATGACTTTGTGTATCTATCTGTGAGACGTTCTGTACGCGATAGCCACTGATCCAGGGACTATCGCGATGGTACAGGGATTCGGATTTTCTATGAAAATCCGGGGTTTTACACGAATCTTGCAAGACAAGGAGCTATGTCCAATTCGGAGAGAAACTGACGACAAGGGCCTACATGCAGAAGGGGGAAGCATCTAGAAGACACGGGAACCGACATCAAGCAAAGGAGGCCACAGGCTGGGCCTGGATGGGCCCAGGACGGCCGGCCCAAGCCGACGGGCCCAGCCCAATCCAGGGCCCGTTTACCCGCTCCTTTGCCCTAGCCGCCATTCGGGCTATTTATAGCCCCGAGGTCGAGAGCCACACATAATCCAATTAGTCATCGGCCGCCCAGGAGCAGAGAAGAGAGGGACACCATCCTGGAGAGGAGAGTGTCGAGCTAGTTGACTAGGGTTTCCTTAGCCGACGTGGGAACCTTGCACGGAAGACCACGTCGGAGTTCCCGGAGCTAGAAGCAAGATTAAGGAAGGATCTCGGTGGTTGTGTATGTATCATTGTCATAGTTGAATTATCAAGTTGAATCTATTCCTAGCGATCAAGTGTTTCTTTGAAGATTTTGTTTTTCGATCGATTTTGCTTATTCTAAATCTATTCTCGAGATAGATTACCTAGGGTGTTCTTATAGCCGCGGTGGGTAGAGGTACAAGCCGGATCTTCTGAAAGAATCTCGACTTGTCTTTGGACTCGCCCTAAGCTACCCGCATGAGTAGGGATACGTTGTGACAGAACGGGGGTTTCGAAAGGTGGATGTTTTCGGATTCGGAGGGGAAACCACGATTTAAAGAGGCTTCTAATAAGATTCGATTTTCTACTTCTTCTCTTGCTCGGTACTTTCAACAAAAGGCTTAACCCGATCTTTTTAGATCGGTTTATCTACCCAATCTTTCTTTGTTATCTCCGTCTTTAGTAGATTAGATTAGTTTCGTATTCTTCATCTATATGCATTAGGGTTTCTTTTACCAAAGATTGAAGTTACTTGGCTTTACTAGATCAACTTTTGCGTCACACATTTGTTCCACGGATTCGATACCTTGGGTTCACCACACGAGGGAAGAAGGGTCCCTTGATTACGACGGGAGACTTGTCTGCTTGCAAGTCTAAACGAATTTTGATATAATTATTAACCGTCAACAAGCCCCTTTCTCTAGTGCCGTTGCCGGGGAACAAGTGATCAAGATTTGATTTTTTTATTGCCTTTTTGTGATTTATAGTTTTCTTGTAGTTTTTCTTTTTGCATCTACTAAACTTTGATCATCCTCAAAATACATTTAATCTAGTTTGTCTAACCCTAGTTTTCATAGATTTATTTTTACCTTCTAGTTTTTGCATACTTTGTTTATTGCTAACCCTAACAGGAGATGGATGGCTACCTCTCCAACAAAATCAATAATTTTGTGGATGATCCAGAAAAACTATACAGGCTAAGGAGACGCGAAGCACATCAAGCTAAAAAGCTGGATTTTGTAGATTCAGAGTCGGAAGACAAAGGATCGAAGGAATATCTGAAGAATTCACCACCTCAAAGTCCTTGGGAGAATCGACTTCCACCAATGGGTGACCAACCGCAAGAGCGCATGATTGGGGAGCTATGCAGCCCGGACATCATCGACCTACCAATCTTGAACCTTGAGGAGATTGGAAGACCGTTCGTGATCAAGACCTCAACAATCCGCATGGTGCAACATTCACCCTTCACCGGTAAAGAGGATCCGAACCTTCACCTCCAAGCATTCATTCAATTATGTCAAACTTTCAACATGGATGGGGTGACTCAAGATCAAATGAGGACAAGGCTTTTTCCGTTCTCACTTCTCGGGAAGGCTTTGCAATGGTTCCACTCTCAACCAGCGGAGACGGTGCAAAATTGGAACACATTGAAAAAGGCTTTCATGAAAGAATACTACTCACCGGGTAAAACTCAAAGCTTGCGTAATAAGATTGCCACCTTTGTTCAATATCCTACGAAAACCATCTTGGAGGCATTCAAGCACTTCAACGAGTACACTTGGGCGGTTCCACATCACAAGTTCCCGAGGGAAGACCTCGTGCAAAAGTTCTATCAAGGACTCACCATGGCGTTAAGGACGATCATCGATGCATCGGCGGGAGGATCTATCATCGAGCTTACACCGACGGAAGCTTTCACTCTATTCAAGAAGGTCACGGATAATGACACATGGGTGTCATCCGGGCGCCTACATCCGGTTCAACCCGCGGGGAATGTCAAGGGAGTCTTGCAAGTGGAGAAGGAGGACATACTTGAAGGCAAGATCGACTCGCTCATGAGGAGGTTGGAGAAGATGGAGATAGAAAAAAAGGAGGCTCAAGACTTGGAGGCCACCAAAGCAAGGTCCACATGCGAAGAATGTGGAGAGTATGGCCATGTCCGCAAAGATTGTCCGGAGGAAGCCAAAGTGCTCGACTACATGAGGAAGGGAGAGTTGCCGAACTTCCGCTACGGGCAAGGTAGACCTCAATTTAATTCAAGCTCATCCATTCTGAATTCGGTTCCACTTCGTATACAATTGAAGGAATTCATGGACGAGAAAGACAATATCAACAAGGACACCATCGCCAAGTTCAAAACCATAGACAAGGTGTTGGAGAACATCGATAGCAAAGTGACGGAGGTCGAAAGTTCCAATCATCAAGTGCTCAACATGCTGAAGATGCTCGAGATGCAAGTTGGACAACTTGCGGGGCGCCTCAATAATGATGAAGGGAAGCTTCCGGCACAACCCAAAGGTCCCGAATTGGCAAAGGCTATTCAAACACGTTCGGGAAACAAGACTGAAGATTCGGAACGTTCCGCAGGAGCAAGGAAGCTTAAACCATCCGCCGAGGCGGAGGAAATCGCGAAGGAGAAGGTTACGGGGATCGTCACCGAAGAACCCGAATTTGAGATGCCGGAAGAAGACACGAGGATACCACAACTCAAGCCACACTACTTCCGAGGTAAACTTGGCAACCACTTTGAGAAGTTTGTGGAGGTTGTGCGTAGACTTAGCATCAACATGCCATTACTAGATGCCCTACAAGTACCTACATATTCTCGTTACTTTAAAGACATACTTGCAAATAAATATGAGATAGCAACACTCGGGGTAGATCATGTTAAGATGTCCGAGGAGTGTAGTGCCGCCATTGCTAATGGGCTAGAGAAGCAAAAGGACCCCGGGTGCCCTACAATTCCATGTTCCGTTGGTTCTTTCAATTTCGAGAAGGCGTTATGCGACCTTGGAGAAAGTGTGAGCGTCATGCCGAGGGATGTGTTCGAGAAGCTACGCCTACCATTGGAGCCTACGGGTATGTGTTTGGAGTTGGGAGATAACTCCATTCTCTATCCCTTGGGCATTGCCGAAGATGTACCCGTGAAGGTCGGACACCACTTCATTCCCATCGACTTCGTGGTGCTCGAGATGGGAGAGAGGGAGAAGCCGCCGCTCATCCTTGGGAGGCCTTTCCTTAAGACCGTAGGAGGTACTATTGATGTTGGCAAGGGGGAGATCATGTTCGATATCAACGGAGAAAGGAGTTCCTTCAAGTTTCAACCACGACTCGAGGCATGCAATATGATTGAAGTGAAGGAAGAACCAAAGAAGAAGGAGGGGCTGAAAAAGAAGAAAGAGCCGAAAAATATGAACGTAAAGAAAATCAAAGAAGGTGTTGCATCTGTCAAGACAAAGGAAGAGAAGCCGCCTGTGAAGACCAAAAAATGACTAAGTCGGAAGACAAGCCCGTGCCCAAGATGGTGCGGAAGTGGGTGCCCAAGATGCAACGCCCGCAAAGAGCTTTGATCCGAAGTAAACAAGTGAAGAAGTCTAGCCATGGACTATAAACGAAGCGCTAGGCGGGAGGCAACCCGTTTCGTCGAGTCAAGAATAAGCTACCGGGAGGACAACCCGATTCATGGTTTTTCGAGTCGTTTTAATAATTTAGTTTTGAATTTTATTACGCAAAGACATTACCCTTAGAAGTGGTTGAACAATATTAGAGACATAATTCTTGATTGAATATTTTGCTTTATCATAAACCCTTTGCATGAACCCTCCTATGTGTTTGTTTGTTCTTTTTCGAGAAACCACGACCAAATAATTTAAGAACCTAACTCAACCTTTCATCCTAATTATGATGTTGTGGTTGACTTATTTTTCATGCTAAAAACACACGAGTAGAGCCACGACTTATACCTAGGTGTTAATTAAATTCCAGCACGTGGTAGGACTCGCGTGAACCTAGAAACTAAACTTTTGGTTGGTTTAAAAATCTATATCCCTGGTTTCTCTAAGATTAGAATTTTTCCATGCCTCATTTAATTTTGTTTTATTCAAAATCTCTCTTATTTAGCCAAAATTAGAACCTAAACCTATGCCCTCGTGATTAAGCCGGGAAAAGTTCGCTCTCAACCAATGAAGGCAAACTATACCGGTGAGACCGATATCAACGTAGTCGGAAAATATTTTCGACTTACATTTGTTTTTAATGGTTTAAAAACTTCTCTAAATTTATGCTTGAGCTCTTCCATAGCTCTGAAAATATTTTTTAATTTCGAAATTAGAGGAGTGCTTAACCTTAAACATACTTAAAGGGAGGCAATCTAGTTTAAATTAATCATGCATGCACCATTGGATACCCTTTCATCAATTTTCATCAAGACCACATGCAAAGGACAAGCATGGGTGGGCAGCAAGCATGACTTTGCAGGAATTTGATGGTGGCATGTGAAGCAAGTGGAGAAAGGGAGCATGGACATGGCTCAAAGCATGAAGCCCCAAGTGGAAGGACCAATAATGCAAGAAAAGGAGTGGACGAGAGTGTTTGGGCGGTGCAACTCGTGGAGCACACAGGCAAGAAAGTCACGGAGGAGAAGTGATCGTGCAGGAGGAAAACCGGGGCCCTGGGGAGCACGCGGCCACCTAGGCCGGTCGGCCCAGGCCGGCCGGCCTCCCCTACATAAGGAGCCCCCCAGCTCCCGTCTTCTGCAGGCAAACATCCCTCTCCTTCCTCGGTTTGTGTGTTCAAGTTTGTGTGCCCAGAACCACCGTAGACATAGCCAACCTTCCCAAGCTTGATATCTCAAAAAAATCCACAACCTTAATCCACTCAAAGTCCACATTCGAAAGTAAAGTTTAGTGTCTAGTTACCGGTTGCAACCCGGAATTTTAGTGGAGAGAAGAGTGCTGCAACAATGTGGAAGAAAACCACAAGTTTATTCTCCAAGAAGAAGGGGTCATCGTCATCCAAGCCGTCGTCAACGACGTCTTCGAGGAGGCACTCGGTTACCGAGTCTCCTCGGAACATGGAGGAGGATACGGCACCACCAAGGAGGAACGACGCTCTCCTCCTCGGTGGCATGAGGGCAACAAGGAGCACTTCCATGAGGTTCACCGAACCTCAAGGGCACATGGAGGAGGAGCCCGTTCCACCACGACGATCGCCCCGTTCGACCACGCCACCTCCATACATTCCGATATATTCCTCATATGGCTTCATCATATTGTCGGAGGAGGAGGAGGAGAAGCTCTCTCGTCTTGAGAAGAGGCTTGTGGCCAACGTCGACCTCGACGACCAAGCACTCAACTACTTGGGTTTCGGCACTGACATATATTTTATGTTGGGGCACCTTGGATGGGTGCAATTCTCCAACGGAGTATCGGCGGACACCCACAAGGAGTTCGCCTTGGAAATTTTGATGACCATTGCACCTATCCTTGATGATGGGGTGCAAAGTTTATCATTCCGTTTGGAGGGAGTCCAACAAGTGGTTCCCTACGAGCATGTTAGGGAGCTACTTGGGTTCCATAAGGGAGCTCCGGAGAAAGTTGACGTGCCGCCCAGCATGTTAGATGGATTTTGGAGATTGATCTCCGGAGAAGCCCACCAACAACGCACTTGCATCTGTAACCCCGTTATCAAAGTATTCCACTCTTGGATGTGCAAGAGGATATTGGGGAGGATGAGGGAGACGAAGGTGACCGACACGGAGTTGAATTGGCTCTACTCGGCTTTGATTGCCAAGCAGCCAATAGACCCCTCATACCTTATGATCAACCGTTGGTGTTGTGAGGCAACATCGGGGGCGGGAGATATTAGTTCGGGGTGCTACCTCTCTATGTTGGCCATCTCCCTATGACCGGGGATCACAAGAAACCCCGAACATCTTTTACGTGGGTCCTCTCTCGGCTTCGAGTATTTGAGGCAAGGAAAATATATTAGTGGAGACGAGAGAGGAGGTTTTCGTTTGGCCACGGTGAACTTACCCCTTCCGGATGCAAGGCTTAGGCTTTTCATTCAAGGGAGGGAAGATTGGTTGGAAGAGGGACTCCTTTTCCCGGCAAAGAAAAATAAAAGAGGAAGAATCGTAGAGGAGGGATCCACCTCCGCACAAGCGGGTAGTGCACAACCCAATGTTGTGCCACCTTTCGGTGGGATCCCTACTCCGCCAAGTTATTACGGAGGGCCACAAGAGCAAGCATGGGGGGTGGTGCACCGATACCCCCACCAAATTATGTGGTGCCAAACGTAAACTTCGTGGAGCCCTATGCACAATATCCCCAACCACAACAAAGCATGGCCATAATTGGAGGGTATGTTGCAAGAAATATGCAAAACGTCGCAGCCATCCAAACCAACGCGGCTCAACTTGGTGAGGGCAATGCAAATATTGCCTATGAGCTTGGACGCCTTCACCTAGTGGAGCCGGATCAATTCGTTGGAGGGGATGTCCAACCTTAAAACGAGCAAGGGTACTATTATCAAGATTATCAACACCAACCACCGGTGAAGGATTAGGAAGAAGAAGGAACTTTAGTTTTCTTTTCTTTTCCCTTTCTCTGTAATTTTCAGCTTTTGTTTGTTTGTGTTTGCGTAATTTTTTCTGTTTTTATTTAAATTTCAGCAAGTGTGTTTGTTTATTTTCAGTTTGTATTTCAGTTTGTTTTTATCATTAATAAAGACACCACCTTATTCTCACCATTTGGAAAGTTACAAAATTTGTGTCATAATGATATATGATTATAATTGCCGCTTTGTTTATCTTTGTAGTTGATTTATGCATGTGAAAGCTAGTGCTCTCTTAAAATACGAATCTGAATTTATTTAAATGCTAGCTTAATCTTTAGCGGAGGTTATGATTAAAATAAAGACCCATAGTGTTTTATGTGCTCTCAAGTTATGAATAGAAAGGATGGTTTTTATGCTAAAAAATATCGCTAACCTTGTCATGAATATCACTTGTGTGTTGCTCAACCTATCCAGAGCCTAATATATATTTGAGTGCATAAACCTTAGTGTACAAGATTTATTTTTGAGTGAGTTATTGCAGGCCATGATTTCTCTGGCCCGAGACTAAGAAGCTGGTCATTCCATTTTTGCGTATCTATCTTTTTGCTAGCCTTTTATCCGTGCATTGTGTATCCCCACATTGGAGATCTCACAAACCTCGCCGGATATCCACCCTTAAAACCAAATATCATCTTTTGTGATTACCTCCTTGACCACAACCTATTGTTGAGAATGGATCATAAATTCAAGGAAGATCGCAAGACGGTGTCAACATTGAAGAATTCAAGTACCTCTCCAAGAAAAAATATTTCAGGTACCTACCTTATTTATCACCTCTTTGCTCAAGGACGAGCAAACGTCTAACCATGGGGGAGGAGGTAGGTACAATGCAATTTTTGAGTTTAAAGGGGAGCAAATAAAAAATTTTATGTGAAAGAAAAAAAAGAAAAAGAGAAAAAAATGAGAAAAATAAAGAAAGAAAGAAAGAAAAATATAAGAAAAAGAAAAAAAATATGAGTATGTGTAAAAATAAAAATAAAGTGAACTCCCCGGTTCTCTAAAGTGCATTAGGAATTTCAAGGCTTCAAGATTAAAAGATCCATACTCAACTTTCCAACCATGTGCAATCCGATAACGAGGACTTCCTTTGTACCTCGGGATCACTCTTTGCCATTTGCACATGTCCACCTATCTCAAGTGTGTGTATTTTTCTCTTTCCCCTCCTTGATATAACATTATTTTTCAATGACCTTTTTGACGAGTCTCGGTAAGACCATGAGAAGCTTGTCTTGTTTTGACAACACCTCATTTATAAAATCTTGGTAGGACTAAACTTTCCCAAAAAGCTGCATATAAAGCCTACCACACATATATGTTATGAGAGGGAAAGGAGTAGAATATATAGGCTTGAGAGACAAGATGATATGAGAGTTCATGAGCAATATGCAAGGTGATTTAATTTTGTGAACTTGGTTTAGATCTTTTCCTTCTCGTTCTTTATTTTCAAAATTTCTGAGATCTATTTAAAATTTTGGGAGCATGTTAATACTTGTGGGATAAGCTTAATTAAGAATCTACCCTCCGTAGAGATGAAGGCTAGTACATTGTGGAACTTTAACGAATTAAAATTTTGAGAGCATTATGTTTTCTCATGTATGATCAAGTGCAAGGTTTAAACATTGCTAGGCAACGATGATATCCATCGAAGGCTTACTCGAGGACGAGCAAGGTTTAAGCATGGGGGAGCTGTTGACGGTGAAAATCCGTCAACCTAGCCATGAGTTTACCTTCGGTGTTGGCATAAGTTTTATACCTTATCCATTGGTACTAACCCCCGTGGTATAACAAGTTCACTTGTGCATGTCGGATTTGGAGTTTAGTGTTTATGCAGGGATTTAGTATTGAAAGCAAGACTTTCGGGATAAGTTCATCAAGCGCCTTGTCACAAGACCTTGAAGCCCCGTACAAGTCATGCAATGAAGCAAACTTAACTCCAAGAAGTCAGAGACTTGATTCGAGAAGATGACAAACTCCGAGGACCTAACCAGAAAAGTGCCGAATCTTGCAAGACAAGGAGCTATGTCCAATTCGGAGAGAAACTGACGACAAGGGCCTACATGCAGAAGGGGGAAGCATCTAAAAGACACGGGAACCAACATCAAGCAAAGGAGGCCACGGGCTGGGCCTGGATGGGCCCAGGCCGGCCGGCCCAGGCCGACCGGCCCAGCCCAGTCCAGGGCCCGTTTGCCCCCTCCTTTGCCCTAGCCGCCATTCGGGCTATTTATAGCCCCGGGGTCGAGAGCCACGCATAATCCAATTCGTCATCGGCCACCGAGGAGCAGAGAAGAGAGGGACACCATCCCGGAGAGGAGAGGGTCGAGCTAGTTGACTATGGTTTCCCTAGCCGACGTGGGAACCTTGCACGGAACACCACGTCGGAGTTCCCGGAGCTAGAAGCAAGATCAAGGAAGGATCCCCGTTGTGATCTTGTGTATGTATCATTGTCATAGTTGAATTATCAAGTTGAATCTATTCCTAGCGATCAAGTGTTTCTTTGAAGATTTCGTTTTTCGATCGACTTTGCTTATTCTAAATCTATTCTCGAGATAGATTACCTAGGGTGTTCTTGTAGCCGCGGTGGCTAGAGGTACACGCCGGATCTTCCGAAAGAATCTCGACTTGTCTTTGGACTCACCCTAAGCTACCCGCATGAGTAGGGATACGTTGTGACAGAACGGGGTTCCGAAAGGCGGATGTTTTCGGATTCGGAGGGGAAACCACGATTTAAAGATGCTTCTAATAAGATTCGATTTGCTACTTCTTGTCTTGCTTGGAACTTTCAACAAAAGACTTAACCCGATCTCTTTAGATCGGTTTATCTACCCAATCTTTTTTTGTTATCTCCGGTCTTTAGTAGATTAGATTAGCTTCGTATTCTTCATCTAGATGCATTAGGGTTTCTTGTACCGAAGATTGAAGTTACTTGGCTTTACTAGATCAACTTTTGTGTCACACATTTGTTCCACGGATTTGATACCTTGGGTTCACCACTCGAGGGAAGAAGGGTCCCTTGACTATGACGGGAGACTTGTCCGCTTGCAAGTCTAAACGAATTTTGATATAACTATTAACCGTCAACACCCACCTTTCCTCATCAGCTTAAGCTTTTGGGTTGAACTGGTTGGTGCATGCAACTCAATATGGTATCAGGGCCAAAGGTCTCGAGTTCGAGTCCTGGCGGGCGCATTAATCAAAATAATTACAGCCCACTCCAATATCCACTTATGCGGCCTGGGGGAGCTTGCACGTGAGGGGGAGTGTTGAAGTATATGTGAATTGCCAACCTTTCCTCATCACCTTAAGCTTTTGGGTTGAACTGGTTGGTGCATGCGACTCAATACAAGCTTTTCCATTGGTTTTATATGTTCCAGCACGTGCGTGTAGTGGTATTCATCAATGTTAAGGGCTAGCATAAAATTTTCCCTTGTTGCTATTTTCAGCACATAGTCAATCTGCACAAACTTAATTAATGGCGTTTCACATGATCTTAATGGATTCATAATTATTAAACATTTATATCTTGAATAGAGGACACCACAGTCAAACATAAGAGGAATCAAAATTATTTCTGTCAGGTTTTCAGCCTCGTAATTCTAGGCAGAATCTGTTCTTGGAAGGAAGGCAAACCAAATGATGGAATTGGATCCTTTCTGTACTGCGAAGTTGTAAAAAAGTTCAAAAGATTTCCAGAATCGTAAAGTTCATCTTCATATGAATTTTCGAGCTCTAGTTACACCATTTTTTACTAGGACTATTCTACAGTTATATAAAATTTTCAGATTAAGGTTCATCTGGAGAAACCCCCAGCCCCCAATCAAGAAGACTTATGCATGGAAATTGGTTAACATGCATTACAAAAGAAGATAAAATGATAATCTTTGTAGGGGTGTCAGCCTCTTATGTAGGCTATTTGGTGTTAAAAAAAACATTTCAATTCATAAGGACATAAGGGAGACCATCTTTTCAGCAAGCAGAGCACCAGAGATTGTTGCTTTGTTTTTTTACCATGAATGGATGGAGAAGCAGTAATAAAATTTGAAATATTAATGCTCTCTGCATACTCATTTTCCTTTTTTATGCACAGTTTTGATGCTGATTATGATGTAAAAATGTGGCTATGTGCGATCACAGAGGTGGGAACTATTTGCTTTATGTAAAAACATGGAACAGGATGGGATATTTATAATATCATGATCATGATTAAAGGATACAAAAAAGAGAAGCAACAATGCTGCTATCTCGTATATATTTGTTTATGCTTGCATGCTTGTGTTGGTGCTAAGCTACGTTAGTGAACAGATGGCTCATATTTGGATCGATTTTGTCTCATGTTCTTCGTCTTTGGTGAAGGCAAGTAAGCATAACATGGTGGTATACTGGTATGAATGCTTTAAGTTTGTTCTTTGAATTGCCTCCATTTAATTTTAATATCTTGACCAGCCTGAAAAAAGATCAAAAAACTGGCTTTATATTAAGTAATGTTTCATTCACATGACCCTTTACTCTTAAAGTTGTGAATTTTAAAAGTATATGAAGTTCATACATTACAATCTTGCATTTGCATCTACTGTTATCTATATAACCTATAGTGCTGCTATAGCGTCACTATATCATTTTAGAGAGGTCCACACCAAGCTATCGTCCATTGTGCCGCTATGGCATGTACAAGCGCTGCTTAGCTGCGCTTAACCAGATTTGTGCAGCGTTGGGCTATAGCAGTTTGCATTGCTGCCATTTCGTAAAATGGGCCAAAATCAAAACTCAAATTTGCAGTCTTGCAGCCCACGAAGGCCTAAAGTAGGTAACCCGAAAAGGCTAAAACACATCAGCGACAGCCGACAGGTCAAGCCGAAGGGGTGACGGTGCCGCTGACTGCTCTGGTGCATTGTTGCTTGCGATAGCTGCGGCATCGAGCGGACGCCATAGTCCGCTACGACGGTGCGGCAGCACAGTGCTCCGCCTGCGAATGGCGCATCCCTCTCGGTCTCTCCCCGGCCCGCTGTTCTGCAATAAGCAGCAGCGGCCGCTCAGCAACCGGCGGCGAGCAGCAAACAGCCCAGCCTGAAGCCCTGAAGCCTCCGCTGAAGACTACCACAGCAATCACCTCAAGATGTCCAATAATCAATCACAGGCAGGCAAGTACTTCCCATCCCGAGTCTTTTCCTATTTGGAACATGGATTTTGGAGTTCATTTTGTTCAGATATAGGCATATAGTTGTGATTGTTTTACTTTATTCTATAGGTACAGGCCTTGGTGTCTCAAGCACTACCTCAGCCCACATGAAGTGCTTAAAGCAACACTAATTCAACAATAGACCGTGCTCTCAGAAGTACTGTACTCTTGAAAAAGCATTCCCTGAGGTGCAATTTTTGTGACAATATTTTCTTTGGTGGCATTACAAGGATCAATTATTATTTAGCCAAAATTCTTAAAAGCAACGTTTCCCTGTGTGATAAAGTTCTGACTGATGTGGAGGAGATGATTGGACTACTCACAAAGAAGGCTGTTGTTAAGGAAAGTAAACCCAAGGAACGGCAGAGGACTAGAGCTGAAGTTAACTTGAGTCATTTAGAGGGAGAAGCATCAGGTGAAGAAAGGGGTGGTAATTCGGTTGTTGTTCTCAACACAAGGAGAGATGGAAGTGCAAGCCGCTCATAAGGTGGCCCTATGGAGAGGTTATGTAAGGGTGTTAGCAGGTTCCCAACAAATCAGCCCCAAATCCTTCGATCACTTTCCCCTCGCATCGCAGTTCATAACAATCTGGAATCAAAGACCATGTATGGACCCTACGCTGCCGGCGCACATCCCTGGGCTGTGTCGGCCCTATTCTCCGCAGCGCCGTCAGGACCTCCTCCGCTCCCCCACGCCCTCTCACCGGAGGAGGTAACGCGGATGCTCCTCGACCACGGTGCTGCCATCCGCGGGATTCGCGAGGAGTTGGCGTTGTTGTGCGAGCTCCTGATGGGCCGGCTGCCGCTACTGTGTGCGTCCCTCCTTGACTCGTCGGTGGAAGCACTCCTGACGCCGTCGATAGGACCATTCGCAGTGTAGGCGACGCTGAAAATGCTTATCCGACAAGTGTCTGCGGCAGTGTGGTTGCAGGCTACAGCACGCGGCCTCCTGGCGCGCCGGTGGGTGGCGCGGCTACTCAACCTGCAGCTGATTCAGCACCACACCCCGTCGCAATTCCTTCAGGCTGTTCATCGCCGCGCAAAGGCGGCGACCACGGCAGTGTAACTTCAGGTGGTGTTGCGGCTGCAGGGGGCGGCCTGCGGCTTCCTAGCGCGACGACGGCTACAAAAGGCGTACAACCAGTTGCGGGATCGGGAGGTAGCCTTGGTGGCGGTCGCCTTTGCCTTCGATGCAGAGGGATGCGACCTCGACTCGCTCGATGGCTACCAGCAATTGTGCCGATCCGCTCCTATGACCAATGGTGCGCATGGTGTTTTTCCCGCAGACGACGTACTCTAACTCTGCAGGGATGATGGTAGGGGAGGTGTGTTCCTCCTTGTCACCAGCGAGGGCGCACTGCCTAGCGCCTCAGCTTTCCGTCTCCGACCACTGCGAGGACATCTCCGTTAGTCTTCGTCACGACTGCTTCTAGGTGGTTGTGCCCCTGCACCCCCCTTGTTCAGATGGTCTCCATGGGATCCAGGTGGTCGTACACATGCAACTTCGTCATGCGGATGGTGCCTACCACCAGGGAGTCACACAATAAAAAGTCTAAGTCTATTTCAAGTGGCAGGGGACTAATGGGCCGGGTCTAGTAGGGCGGCTCCGCTGGCCCATTAGGGTTAGGTTTAGGGATAAGATTAGCTATGTCCTTACTCAGGGGTCAAGTAATCCTCTCTATTTAAAGAGAGGAGATGTATCAATCAAATCAAGCAAGAGATTAGAAGAAAACCCTTCTCTCTTGTCGGCCATGGGCGAAGCCCCACGACCGGCGTTCCCCTGCGCCTCTTCAACCCTAGCTGTCGAACCCTAGTCGTGAACAGTACCCGCGGGTGCTGTAGCTTACAACCCTAATTTCCCCAAAAATTAGCCCCAAATCCTCCAATCACCTTCCCCTCACATCGCAGTTCATAACAGATGTGGATTGAAGACTGTTGTGTAAAATATGCATCTGCCTATGGATTGCAGGTTTCTTTGTGTATTATATGCCAAATTGCCTTTGCTTCTGTGTAATATACTAACAAATTGCTTCAATATTCTTCTGGATTGTGTGTAATATGCCCACTTGCCTGCTACTGTTAGTGATTAGTTGTTTCCCTAGCTATAATCATGAACTTGAATATGTAGGATGTCGACACATGAGAATGGAACTAATCGGTCTAATCAGTAACAGTAGAGAATTTGCTGAAGTCAGATGATGTTGGATGCGGGTATGGGATTCTAGTTGATGTTCTGAACAAGGACAAAGTGAAGTGCAAGTTTTGATGCTCTGAATGAGGACAAATTGAAGTGCAACAATACCATGCTTCCATCTTCATGATGATAGAGGAGATTTCGATGCCAACAAATTTTGTAACTATTGATATTTCTAATAGTTAAAGGAGGCATCACAGTCTTGTTGGGGCACTGCAGGTATGCTCTGTTAAACATTAAGTGCTTGTTTATACTTGTTCAAACAAAATTAATGACATAGTGTTTCCTTTTTGTGTGAATGAAGTGACACTCTGATGTTCTGCTGATATAGTGTTTCCTGGCTGTTTTTAATCTTCTGTGGAATCTCACTTGTCAAGGGGCTGTTTCCTGGCTGTTTCCTTTTACAGATATACATATGAGTTTTCCCAAGTGAAGTATTCGTGATTGCTCAGACAGGAACATTAGGTATTTTAGCCTTTTTGATATAATTTCTCAAACGGTATGTGTAGCACCAACTTATGAGTTAAAAGATTTAGGTCCAATTCATTAGTTTCTTACTGTTAAATATTGACCAACATAGGCGTTTAAACATGCTTCCCTGTGATGTGTGAACACTATTTTAGAATGAAGGCTCGTGTATCTATGAAGCACTTAAATTCACTCTTGTGCAATTCAAACACTGAGGTATATTATTTTGTGCCTTGTCTTAATTTATAGTATGACAGGGTGCATTGTCTTAATTTATAGTATGACAGGGTGCAGAATATTTATTTTTTATTTGGCAGAACTATTTTTTCTATATAAAAGATTCACTGCAATGTTTATCTGATTTCAGGAAAGACATTAGAAAGTTGCTGGCCTTAATTTTTGGATATAGCTACATGTAAGTAAGCATCGAAGAAACATGAGAAGCTAGATATATCGTCTTCAAGATAGAAGGATAACATGTACAAGATGGTTACCAAAAATTCACACTGTTGCTCATAGCATGTAGTGATCCTAACCGTTGTATTTATCCTCAAAACTGCTTATTGTTGCATAGTTAATTAGTTTATATACATTGAGAAACGGATGTTGTTGATTGCATTCAATGTTGAGTTTAAGGAGCTTAAGGATGTGCCAGGCAGCAGCTTGCTGATATCAAGGTGATCAAAGTGCTGATCCACTGTTTAATTAGTTTTGTACTACCTAAAGATTATCTGCTCTTTTTTTTGTTTTGGAGCCAAACAATTCAAATATGTAGCTAGGATATATGTACTATTGATAGACATCAAAGTGCTAGCTGTATTTGTTATGTGCCTACGTGAATGAATAAAGCTTGTATTGTCGACATGTTCACTTGCTTTTGTGAAGAATGTATGAATTTGGAAACTAATGAACCTTTGTTTTATTGTTTTAATCCATCCATAAGGGTACCATCCAACCACTGGTCGGTGCAAACTTCAAGAGGCATCCAAGGATGGGTCGGCATAGCTATGCCAGTCGACATAACTTTATGCTGATACCACTTATTGTGACTTATGTGAGGAGTCGTGTAGCGAACATGGCCTCATATGCCATTAGTTTGAGTTTGATTTTGGTGATTCATGACAACATGATCATTGGGACTAACCATATTGTTTTAGCATGTCTTTGTAGACACTTCTAGGTCCCAAGGATGCAAGAAAACCACATGCCAAAATAAGAAAACCAAGGGTCAAAACCGAGCAAGAAAGGAAAATAAAAGACACCGTCGGATGAACCGACGGTACCTTAGCAGCAAGCGTCGGTGCAATCGTCGGGCGAGTTGGTACACCAATAAAACCCTAGGCACCGTTGGATGAACCGACGGTCCATCTTTTAGTAGCGTCGAACGAGTTGCAGAGGAAGAGCAGCGAAGACAGTAGCATCGGATGATCCAACGGTCTGAGTGGGGACACCGTCGGTCTATCCGACGCTCAGTTTGAATTCATACAGAGACGCGCCAAGACGAAGCCTTCATCACCGGATGATCCGACGCCTTGGTCAAGGTGAAGCGTCGGTCTATCCGACGGTCGCGTGGAAGCTAATAGAGACGACTTGGCCGCAGGGTCTTCAGCACCGGATGATCCGACGCACCGTCGGTGCATAGCGTCGGAGCAGTTGTGTCAGAGAATCTCAATGGCGATGTGACGTGGGAAAGGCACCGGATGAACCGATGCCCTGGAAAACCTTAGCATCGGTTCATTTGACGCTACCTTTTTCAGTGGTTGTTAGCCAACGGCTAGTTTGATGCCTTGGGCTATTTATACCCCCTCCACTCACTCATTTGAGGTTGCTGGATTGTGTTGAAGTGCAGAGGAGTTCAAGACACCTAGAAGATCATATCCAATCCATCCAAGTGCTTAATTTCTAATCCATAGACTTGCATATGCTTAGTGTATGTGCTTAGTGCTAGGCTTAGCTTAGAGCTGAGTGAGTGCAAGGTTGTGCCAACCTTGTGAGGTGATTCTTGAGTGAATCAAGGTGTACACAGTTCGCCGGAAGCCTTAGGGCCTAAGTGGCTCACCGGCAATCGTCATCGACCCTCCGACTTGGTGTGGAGCAGCGTGGACACTTTGTGCGGGGGACGTGGAGACCCCCTTCCTAAGTGGAGAAGCTCCTTAGTGGAGGCGGCATCAAGGTGACCAAGAGAGCTTGGCAAGTGCCGAAGTGGCTAGCCTTTGTGGCGAGTCAAGTGGTGCTCTTGGGAGAGACTTGGTGACCGGGAAGCAATACTCTTGTATGAGTGCTTCAACAACGTGGACTAGGGGTGGCTTAGTGCCTACCGATACCACGGGATAAATCACGTGGCAAGAGTTTGCTTCCTCTCACCCCCTTTACGTTTCCGCATTTACTCTATTGCAATCTTTGTTTACCTTTACTTTCCTAGAGTAGTATCATGCTAGGATTGGCTATAGGTTGCAAACCTTGTTTTGGGATGGGAGTTTCACACTAGAACAACCTTAGTTGCACATAGATAGTATGTTCTAGTTTACTTTTGTGTAAATTAGTGAAGCCATAGGTTAAGGTTTTAAGTTGCCTAATTCACCCCCTCCCCCTCTTAGGCTAAGGAGCATCCGATTCCTTACAAGTGGTATCAGAGCCGGGACTCACTTCCTTCACAAGGAAACACCAATTCGATTGGTAAATTGTGAAACCGGCTCATTGGAACGGTTAGGCTTCACCGCCTAGTGAGTTGCTCTATAGAGGAATGAAAAGGGTGGATACCTTAGGTTTGGCTCCACATTTCGATGGCACGGGATATCCTCGGTGGAAGGTTCTCATGGAGGCCTATCTCGAATCAAAGGACCTTGATGTTTGGAGAGTCACCGATGAGGGCATGACAAATGGTACTAAGAAGGAAAAGCAATTTGATGTGATAGCTAAGAGTATCATCTTGTCCTCACTAGATGTAGGCATTTTCAATAGAGTTTTTAATTGTGAAAATGCTCATGAGCTATGGAAAACCATCAAGGAGAAAAATGAAGGTTCAAAAGAAGTTGCTAATGAATGGTACGGTTGTCTCCTTGAGGAATTCAATAGCTTTAAGCAACTTGCAAATGAAAATGCCGAAGCTATGTACTTACGGCTAAATGTGCTTGTCAATGAGATCAATGCTTTATGTGTGAAGGACATCATGGACTTGAACATCAACCGCAAGATCCTTCAAAGTCTCTGGAAGCCCGATTATGTCTTGGTGAAGGCAATCATCTACGAGAAGAAGCTCGAAGATTTGAAGCCATCTCATATCTTGAGCAAGATCATGGCACATGAGCTTCAACTCATGCCCAAGTCAAAGAAGGTGCCCCAAGAAAAGCCCCAAGAACCATCCTCTCCAACTACATGCCATGCTCTCTCAAGTCAACAAGAGAAGATGTTGAGTAGGATGGCTACTCATGGAAGCTCAAGCGAGGATGATGGTGAAGATGGTGACGATGGATATTCCTCAAGTGATGAAGAGGTTGAATCCATGGTGGCCGAGTACGTGAAGAAGATCTTCAAGTATGTGAAGAAAGTCAACATGTACGACTACAACGTCCACTTGAGAGAAGGGCGTCATCATCAACACATCAAGTTCACCAAGATTGAGCACAAGCCCAAGAAGAAGGTGGTCAAGGAGAGGAGACCAAGGCAAGAAGCAACTATCGCCGTCCGTGAGTGGACAAGTGGTGGAGAATCAAGTTCTTCTAGCTCAAGTGATGAATCAAGAAAGAACTTCACCACCCGCTTCATGCAACGTCCTTCATCATCACTACACATGTGCCTTATGGCCAAAGGTATGGAAAATAATGTTAGTGGTGACGAATCTGACACCACCTCTATTGATGATCTTGTTGAGCTAGTCCATGAGCAAAAAAATGCTTAAGAAACAAGCTAATGAAATTAAAGAACTCAATGCTCTCAATGATCTTAGTGCAACCCTTGATACAAATTATGAACATTTGTTGTGCAAATTCAAATTGCTTAGAAAGGAGTGTGATGAGCTAAAATCTAAGCTTGAGAGCAATGAGACTAAAACAAGTAATTCCTTTGAGCTTGATGAATCATCTATCCCTTGTTCAATTCCTATCTCCAAGGTAGATGCTTCAAGTTCTTGCATTGATTTAATTGATGAATCTTGCTCACCATCTTGCAATGAGAATGTTGTTGTAGAAACATGTAATTTCCTCATAGGCAAGAAGAATGGTGAGCTTAAGCAAGAAGTGAAATGGCTCCGAGAGAGGTTGGCAAACTTGATGGGCAAGGGCAAGAACGATGAGGAACAAGTGGACATCTCTCAATACATGAAGAGCAAAGTCCAACCTTCTCAAGATAACCGTGATCCCATGGTGAAGAAGCTTGAGAAGGGTGCAGCCGTGATTTGCTACAAGTGTCATGGAGAAGGGCACAAGTTCTACAAATGCCCTCAATTTGTCAAGAAGATGGACAAGGGCGCAAAGAAGAAGTTGAACCCCACCATCAAGAGCTCCCTCATCTACACCAAGCCCAGCAAGAACAAGACCAAGAGCAACACCTACGTCATCAAGAAGAAGGCTAATGGCAAGGTGGTTGCACAAAAGGTTGGGAAGATTGAGGACCATGTGTGGTTCGAGGACCGGTTGATGGTCGCTTCCTTGTGTGATGAGTGATTAACAATGTTGTGTGGACTGATTCTTGGCTAAGTATTGCAGGTGTAGGTTGCGTCTTGACTGGTGTTGGTGCAGGTGAAGAACAAGCGCGAAAGGTCGTCACGGTGAGGCCTCCAGGTATGGAGAAGACAAGTAGGCTTCGTTCGAGGGACCCGGTGGCCAGCGGGGTCAAGTGCGGGCCGCATGATGGCATGAACAACAAGATGAAGTCATGGACGGTTTCTTGGTTGAGCCTCAAAACCAAGGTCGAGCCGGGACTACGTGCAAGCCGAGTCATGAGTGGCGATTGGCGGAGGCTACACCGAGTTCGCGGGGTTTCCGGTGGTTCCAGAAAACCACTGGGTTCCTTGGTTGATCCACAAAGCCAAGACCGAAGAACCGAAGACGGTGCTGCAGCAGTGCCAGACCGGTCTGACTGGTGGGTCTGATTGGTGGGTACTGGTCTGACCGGTGAGGAGCACCGGTCTGACCGGTGTGCGACGACGCAGTCCGGAATCTTCGAAGCGGAGGACACGCGTCGGGATCGCAAAGCTTGCGTCGAGGCTAAGCAGGTTGCAGTCGCCGGGCATCCATCCGATGGAGAAAACTTGAAGACTTCCAAAACCGCCCTTGAGGGGCTTGTATCCCTAGTTGTTAGGAAAGAGTATTTTAGACTTTCGGTTGCCTCCGTATAACCCATGAGGTGAGAGGATGGCAGCTAATCTCTTGGAACCCTAGTTCATTTGCTTTCCTATTTTCCCTTCCTATTTTCTTAGGATTTCTATAGGATTAGCTTGAGAGCTTCATGGTGAGATCTTGTGAGAGGGTTGGATGATCGGGCGGCAAGCTAGACCTTGTATGAACCTTTGTGGCATGTATAGATGATTCGGCATGGTTCCTCAAGGCCTTGTTGTGTTGTTCCCGGTTGTTCTTGGTGGTGATTTCCGGAGCCCTCTCTTGCTGGTTTTCTTGGGGTATTTTCGGAACCTTGCTCTTGGGGATTTGATGGGGGAAATTTGTTGGAACCCTTCGTGGTTCTTTGAGCTATGATTCCCCTCCCAAACCCGTGAGTTAAGGGGCTCGATTTTGGGGTTTTCGGTGTTCTAGTGTTAGAGGAGGTCTTGGCGTGATTTCTTCGATTCCTCTTGTTTGGACAAGTTTTGGTGGGATTAAACTTGGCTATGGACTCCTCATGATGTGTTCCTATTGTCCCCAAAGTCTTGTTCAAGCCTGTGGAGCGATTCGGGAGATCAAGGCTTGAATTTGGAGGTGTTGACCCGCGGGTGTTGTTCATCCCGAGAAGCCCAGGTCACACCGGTCTGACCGGCGCCTCTCACTGGTCTGACCGGTGCAACCCCTGTTGGGTTTTTGCTCGGGTGAACGTCTGGGTGTGTTCGATGTTGTCCTGTGTTGCAGCTGTTTCGAGTTTGGGTCAGTTTGGAGCTCGGTTGGCCTGCTTGGTGTTTTGGGGCTTTCTGGCGGAGACCGGTCTGACCGGTGTGTTGCATCGGTCTGACCGGTGTGGATCTTTTCTGTGGAAGTTGCCAAGTTACACCAGCAGGGACCGGTCTAACCGGTGGTGCTCACCGGTCTGACCGGTGTTGGTCAGTGGACTCGAGGTTTGGTGTTCCGCTGCGTTCTCGGGTCGGAAGGTTGTGTGTTGATTCCTAGGTACAGTGGCACTCCAGTGGCTACGTGGGCTTGGCCAACTTGGGTAGTGTGTCAGAGACGTGTGTTGGAAGTCGTGTTCATCTTGTTGGAGTTTCCATCTCCTTCGAGAAGAATTTTTATCGGCTCCCATTCACTCCCCCCTTTCTGGTTCGCCGTATCAGTCCTTCAAGTGGTATCAGAGAAGGTTCGAGTCTTGATTGACTCTAACCAGTCTAAGATCCAAGGATGGCATACCAGGAATGGGGTTCGGGTCCTCCACACTTCGATGGCAAGAACTACCAGATGTGGAGTAAGCGGAAGGCTGCGTTTCTCCAAGGAAACGGTCAGATCCTTTGGGATGTCACGGTGGACACAGGCTATGTCCAGCGGATGAACTTCCTTGCTCCAGGATCGAGGGACTTGTTCGACGCCAACAATAAGGCGGTCGACTACTTGTTTCGTGCTTTGTGTCAGCCTGAGTTCGATCCGGTGCACACCGAGCACTTGGCTTGTAGAATCTGGTTGGTGTTGAAGGAGGCTCATGTTGGGAATGCCCAGGTTCAGGCTCGGATGTATGCGACATACAGGAGAGAGTACGAGAACTTCACTCATCTCCCCAGTGAGTCCATCGATGCCTTGTTACAGAGGTTCACGGTGGTTGTGAACAACATGAGGGCCAATGTGGACGTGCTCCCGTACGATGATCATGACAGAGCTGTCAAGCTCTTACACTCTTTGGATCGTACGATTTGGGGCGGAAAGTTCGAGGCCATTGTGGACTCGGAGAAGTATGTCACTCTGACGGTGAACGAGCTGTTCTCGAAGCTCAAGTCGGCTAAGGTGGATAGAGGCATGACAGCCAAGCTCGAGGGCCCGACTGACTCTCATAGTCTTGCCCTTGTCGGTGGTTCGAAAGGAAATGCTAACACTAACCCATCCACTAGGATGTTCTCTTTGTCCTCTTTGATGTCTATGCCAGATGAGGAGTTCGACGTGCTTGGAGAGGACGAGCTGGCGTTGCTGACGAGGAGGTTTGATCGGCTGCACGAGAATCGGGTGAACATGAGGAGGAACACGAGGACAAGCTTCAAGTGCGGCAAGGCTGGACACTATTTCGCCGAGTGTCCAAAGGTGAACAACCACGACAAGCACAAGTTCAAGGACAAGAGGAAGAAGTCCAAGAAGAAGGATCATGGCCATGGGAAGAAGACATGGTCTCGAGAGAAGATGAAGAGATCAAGCGTCATCGAGTCCGATTGCGAGGACACATCTTCAAGCTCGAGTGATGAAGACGAAGAGGATGGCAAGAAGAAGAAGAACCTCAGCAAGTATCTCAACGGCCTTTGTGTGACGGGCCAAAGCCTCAAGGACGACTTCTGCGGCATGGCTCGCAGTTCGAGCAGCAAGAGAAGCCAGAAGGATGCCTCGGACTTCGATTCCGAGGATGAGGTATGTGATAAGCTCTCTTCTTTGCGCAAGGAGAATGAGGAGTTGGTTGACTTACTTGATAATCATGATCACATGCTTAGAGAGGCTAAGAAGCTTAGGAAGGAGCTTAGATCTTTGCTCGAGGATGCTAGGACTAGAGTGGCTGAGCTAGAAACACAGGTTCTTGATAGCAAGCTTGAAATTGATTCTCTTAAGGCTAGCCCTGTTGTTTCTGATGAGATTGATTGTGCTGATTGCTCTGTTTTCCTAGCTGACTTGACTGATCGTAGGGAAAAGTATGCCTCCAAGTGTGAGCCACTAGATGTGCTTAGGGTTGAGTTAGCTGAGCTCAATCTAGAACCACTTTGCTTGGTGCTTGTACTTCTTGCCCTAGTTTGCATGAGAAAATTGTTGAGCTTCGTTCTCGCATTGTTTCGCTTGAGGCTGATTTGAAAGTGCCTGTTCCTACTTCCTGTTCTACATGTGAGTTGCATGCTATGAAGAATCTGGAACTTGCACAATGTGTTAACCATTTACAGGATGAGAACAATAAGTTGCGTGAAGTGCTGAGTTGGTTGTCTAGTCAGGAACCTCAGCTTGGTATGATGATTGCGAGTTGTAAGCACTTTGATGGTTGGGCTTTGGGATCTGATAAGTTTGGTGAGTGCAGTGGTGAGAGAGAAGGAAAATTTGGGAATATTTCAGTACCACTACAATCCACACCCAAAGACAAGTTTACATCCAAGCCAAATCAACCGAGAGAAAAACCGAGTGAGATGACAAATGAAAAGCCTAGTGAGAAACCAAGTGAGAAGCCCTGTGAAGAGCCTCACCCCAAGCCTAAGCCCAGATCAATCCGTTTCCATTGTGAGTTTTGTGGAAAGGATGGTCACAAGAGAGCGTTTTGCTTCAAGAGGAAGCGTGAGGGGAGAATGGTGAAGGAGTGGGATAACAAGGACAAGTACCACCCTTCCGATGGTGTACTTGAGCCTCGTGTGCAGATGCCCAGGGGCAAGGCGAGTGTGAGGACAGTTCCGTCTTGGGGAGAGTGAAAGGATATTGGAGGTGCTGCTGGCTGGGCTACACCGGTCAGACCGGTGAGGGGCACCGGTCAGACCAGTGCAGGCCTGGACAGGCAGAAGTTTGGGTTTTGTGCTCGTACAGAGGCTAAGTTTGGTTCAGGAGGTCGTGCCTGGTGGTTTGTCTGGAGAGTTTGTCGATGGTAAGTTTGCTAGGCGCTCTCCTCCTCGTGCTCAATACGGGGATGGGAGGGGTCGTAGCTTGGAGTTGGAAAGGAGGGACGGTCCACGGTTTTCTTTTCGTGGTTTTGGTCCTCCTCTGGTTAGTGAGGGGTGGTTCCCTCATAATTGTTACCATGGTGGTGTTGAGGTTGCTGGACGTTCTCCACCTCGTGATCAATACGAGTTTGGGAGAGGTCGCAGTTTTGAGTCTCAGAAGGGCTACGGATCACGCTTTCCCTTTCGTGGTAGTCGTACCCTTTCAGTGGGACGGGAGTGGTCTTCTCATGGTGGTTCTAGGTTTGACAGGATGGATCACTATATTAATAGGCATGGTAGGATGAATGTTGCTAACCCTACTTTCGAGGAAATGGCCCGACATTGTTTGCCACTTTTGGAACTAACCCCAGTGTTGAGTCGTTTGCGCGCTCTAGCTCTTGGTTTTGAGTTGCAGGTGGATGGCCCGGAGAACATTTGGTTGATATGGGGGGTGGTTCTCTGGCCTCAAACCCCGGTGGTGACATGGAGGTACATCACTTTCGGGGATGGTGGACAAGGATGAGTGACTTCTGAAGAAATGATAAAGGTAAGTGAATTTGTGACCTTCAAGTGTGTGGTCTTGGTCAAGTCACTTGGTTCATTTTGCTCTTTGCCCTATCTCATGTGTGTAAGGTGAGCTTTGTATGCTTTTTGGCCTTAATGCATGAGTTTAGGGGGAGCTTGTGAGTTTTGTGCTCCTTTGCTCTTTTGCCAGTGGTGTCGAGCCCTTTTTGCCTCCCCTCGAGGAGCTGGTGGTTTGTGAGTTTTGTGTGGGAGCTCCTTTGTAGCATTTGTATAGATTCCCTTTGTGCGTTTCTTGCATTTGGCATGGCATATGTAACATGATGTATAGGCATCCTTGTATCTTAGATTGCATGCATTTTGTATCATATGCATTGGATAAGAAAAGCTTATCCTATATACATTGTTCACCATGTGTTGACGGTGAATTTCCGTCAACCTAGAGTACTTGTTATACATTGGTTTCAATTATGATTTGCAACTAACCCGCCACTAGGCATACTAATGATATAACAAGTTCACACTTGCATGTCGATTTTGGAGTTTGTTGTTTACGCAGGAAATCTACGCTAAAGAGGAGACTTTCGGGATAAGTTCACCAAGCACTTTGGAAGAAGATCATGAAGCCCGATAAGAGTCAAGACACGCGATGAACATGACTCCAAATGACCCGAGGACCGAAGCGTCAACATGCAAGTCTTCGGGGACTCAACCGTAAAACGGCGAAGCTTGCATAGCAAGGATTCAAGCCTAAACCGTGAAGGAAACGACGTCAAAGGCCCACATGCAAGTGCACACGAATAAGGGATCACGCGAGAAGCAACCGGGGAGAAAACCGGGCCCGAACCGGCCGAAGTGGGCTCGGGCCGCCGGCCCGGTCCGACCGGCCCAGCCCACTCCGAGGTCGGTTCGGTCCCTCCTTTGCCCTAGGTGTTTGTCTATTTATTGCCTCCGCCGCCGTCGACCGACACATCGAACAAATCATCCTACCGACGCCAATCACCAGAAAACCGCCGCCGCAAGATGAGGGAGAGAGTTAGATGAGCTCGTCGCAAGGATCAACGCCGGCGGAGAGAAGGAAGCAAGAGGAGGACTCCAAGCCGCCGGCCTAGGGGTGTTCCCAAGCTCCATCGCCGCCATCTTCATCGACGACGTTCTCCGGAGTCTCCATCACCCCTATGTGCTTCAATCCGTGTAAGATGATGGGGTAATGTCTCCGTTCATCCCTAGGATTAGATGGATACATGCTATGTGATCGCTACATGATTCGTGGTTTCAATCTATTGTTTTCATGTTGATGATGCTTTGATGATTAAGGTTAGCTACCGTGTTTTTCGGGCGTATGATATCCGCTACTCCCATAGATTCCATCAACATACCGTGTCCATCATAGGTCTAGTCACGAATACCTTCGCGTAGTGACGAGACGAGAGGAGGGAAAGGGCGAAACCGTGGTCACAACCCCCGTGAGATTGGTTTACCGCTTTCGTGTAGTAGATGCATACCATGTTATCCTAGATCCTAGGGAGGGAACGCTTATCTTTCTTGCTCACTCTCTTGTGTTCACCCTTTACCATATAGTTTAACCGTAGATTTGTTTGATCAACTTAACTTAGATTAACTTAGGTTAGATTGTCTTTACTTTTAGATTAATACTCTCTCTCAAAGGTTTTCCATTCAACTAGATTAGTACTTAGTTAAGCGCTAGTAATCCCCTTGCTCCGCGGATTGACAAGAACCTTGGGAATCCCGTGGTGAAAAAGGTGTGGGGTCCGTACGCTTGCGGATCGTAGAGGGATACGTCTTTTATCCGTCAACAAGCCCCTTTTTCTGGCGCCGTTGCCGGGGAGCAAGCCGCTTTGCTACGTTTAATCTAGTATTAATTTTGTTGATTGCTAACACCTAACCCTTATTTTCTAAAAAAAGAAAAAAAAATCTTTTTTTTTTGTTTTTCTTTCTACTTTTCTTGTGCCTAGATGGATTTGTTCACCTCACCATTGGAAGACGAAGAGATGTCGCTAAGGGAGCTAGCAATGCCGTCAATGGAAGACATTGAGATGCAAAAATCAGATTTGACGTTTGCTACAACCCACTATGAAGTGAAGCCTGGAATCATCGAGTTAGTGGCGACAAAACCATTTAGAGGATTGGAGGATGACAACCCATATAGACACATTAAGGAATTCACGATGTTATGCAACACGGTGCAACAAAAAGGAGTTCCGGCCGCTTGGTTCAAGTGGAATCTTTTTCCATTCTCTCTCGAAGATGAAGCGCGAAGATGGTACGCACTTGCGTCCGTTGAAGCAAAAGGAAATTGGGATGAGCTAGTGAAGAAATTTCTTTTGAAGTTCTTTCCCATAAGCAAGGTCCAAGACTTAAGGAGGCAAGTGCTCACTTTCAAGCAAGGAGAGGATGAAGGAATTGATGAAGCATGGGACCGTTTTAATGAACTACTTGAGCGAGGCCCGAACTTGGGATTTTCCGGTGACTTGATGTTGCATACCTTTTATTTTTCACTAACCCCTGACTCGTCTCGTTTTGTAAGCATATGTGCAGGCGGTGATATAATGGATAAAACAATTAGTGAAGCCTCACAAATCTTACAAAGGATAAGCAATGGACAAAGAACAATACGAGATTGGCAAAGATGTTGTCGAGAGGAGCAAAATGACAAAATCAAGCCCAAGGTGCTTGCTGAAATTTCTGAAAAAGATGAACCGAAGGTCAAGGAAGATGAACCGACCATACAAGAAAGTGAATATCCACTTCCCAAGGTAAGAGAAGTCATTTCGGATGTTAAAAATGTTGAAACTAACATGAATGTAGGCCGAAGTATGTGGAATGCTAGACCATTGGCGGAGTTCAAGCAATCCGGTTGGGTTCAAGTTGATTTCGCCCCACTAATCAACTACCGAAGGAAGGAGGAACGCCGACACGTTGCCAAACTAATTGAAGATATATTTGATCAAGAGATGAGTGGAGAGTCGATCCAAAAGATGTTTGAAGAAGAAAGAGAAGAAGGAGATGAAGGATGGATCGACCGGTTTGACAACTCAAAGATTTATGATGAAGGAAGAGAAGAGTACAACCGTGATGAGCCTAGTGACTCAAAGGATAAATGGGAGGAGATAGGACTCAAGCTAGATGATAGCTTGTGTGCTATTGAAGCCTACACACTAGCAAATCAAGACATGGAAGTACTCAAAAATGAAGAAAAGAGTGAATCAGCAATGAGCGATCTTGACGACATGTGGTACATGGAAGATAAAAAAAGCAACACACAAATCTTTGAAGATGAGGATCTGGTTGACAAAGAAGACTTCAAAGAAGAGATGAATGCGTACATAGTTGAAGGATTACATGTTCCACATGATGAGTTGAAGAAATTGCAAGATGGTGATGAAGAGGCAACTACACTTGTTGAGATCGATTCGCCTTCAACACCGCTTGATGAACCAAATATCACTCTTGTTGAAAAATATCTAAGGCCAAGGTACGCGCTGAAATCTCAAGATATTATTGGTATTGATGTTGATAAATTCAAATACTCATGCTCAACCAATAGTATGAATGATAGTTTAATGTCTATGCCTTGTTCCAATAGTGATCATGTTGATAGGCTAGATTTTCTTGAGAATGAAAAAGAGGAAACATTTAAGTTTGATCCAATTAATCTCACACCTAAACAACCTTTGCCTAATGATGAGCTAAGTGCTATGCATGAAACATATGCTTCTTTTATTTACACCTTGACTTGTTGCTACAATTCACATGTGGTGTTAATTATGGACGCGTATGTTTACAATAAGTTCTGTAAATCTCGATCATGCTTTGCGCTTGGTCAAGCTAGTGACCTTAAAGAATCATATGTCGGGAAAGGCCCGATTTTCACTAACCATGTAGACAAGGCTTGAATAATGAAAAAAAAAAAGAAGTCATGCCTGAAGGAGTTGCAAGATAAATCATCAACCTCTCCGAATTCCGCGATGGATGCTGCTGTCTTCATCAATTTGAGAGCTTGTTCAGAGGTGTACAAATGAAGAAAATGAGATATTCAGAAGCTCCATCAAGTTACCATTCCAACGCATCAAGAACCAACAAGTTTGAAGACCCGTGCAAGGAGTTATGGAGAAAACATTGAGCGTTGCGCGTTCTGAAATTTCAGGACAGATTTCATCGCCGAAGTAAAACCGACGTAACTCTCTTGTCCGGAGTCCGATTTGAGCAAATGAAGACTCGTTGGAAAGGAAATTTTGTGCACTGTGCAATGGAGTAGAGCTTGAGTATACTTTCTGTTCTGGACATTAAAAAAAAATAAATAATAGAGTGAAGGCAGCACCGAAGGATGATAAAGAAGGAGATAACGATGAAACAAAAGGATGCTTTGGGCAAGTCTTCTATAAGTGATCAAGCACAACATGGGAAGTAAATTAAAGCTGCATTGGTACCTTTTCTTCTTGCATGAAGGGCCATGGCTATGCAACGAAAAGAAGGTATGTGAGAAAGTCGAGCTCTATGACTTTAAATGAAGCGCTTTTCGGGAGGCAACCCGTTTCTTTATATTTTTACTACTTTCTTAGAGAAAATAAAAGAATGGCACTATCTTATGATGATCAACTTGTGGTTATTAATCTAAGTTCAGTTTTCCTTTTTTTAGAACCACCATCATGTTCATGATCTTATTTATTTGCATGCATTGCATTTTGTTATCCTCGTGATGTTTCTTTGTGTATACATGTTTTGCACATAGTTGGCTTGGTTGTTTTATATACTTAATGATGTATGCTTCAGTTTCCATGTTAATGCTTCATATGGCCCTATGGGTATTTTCCTTTTGTGATCTTGTGTAAACGTGGTGTTTAAACAAGATTGCGGACCATCATCGTTAAGTTCGATAAACCTTGCTAGCTTTTCATATGTTTTCATATTGCATTGGTTAGTTTATAAGCTCTGCAATGCGCTTAATTTTTCTTGTGCTATAAGAGTTATTGATTTAGGGATAGACATGGTGTTTTAACCCTAGATATATAAACCTTTATGGCTATGGAGAAGTTCAGCAACCTAGTTGTAAACATGGTGTTTAGAACTAGGTGAAAACATTGTCTTTGTTTATATGCTTTCCTATCATGTGCATACACACCTTGCACCACGTACACTCATTAGGTTTTTATTCCTCATTAAACTAATTATGCCACAAGTTAAGAATCTTAGAGACATTGTTGGATTATTGGCAATTCTATCTACTCCCAACCGTCACCTTGGGGGTAGAATGTGCGTTTAAAATGTCTTACAGGCAAGATAAAGACTCTCACTACAAGGAAATTGAAGGATGACTAAGAAGTGCTTTGTCTTCTTCTTCCATGACTAGCAAAATGCTAAGCATGGGGGAGACCCTGAATCTTCAACACGGAAGTGCAACATGACACTCTAGAAGATAGAATGATAAAGATCGTTAACATCTCCGGATCAATGCGCAAGAAGTCACCAATCTCATCAAAATTCTGCATGGTCTCAAAGGGAAAACACTAGGTATTTTTGGATATTTAGAAGCCCCATGAAGTTACGATTCCAACAAATCAAGAATCAAGACAATCGGAGGTTCCTACAAGCGGTTATGCCCGAATCACCGAGTGCAACACGTCCTGAAATCAGTTTTGGACAGCACGCAGTGCTGAAGTAAAACGGACATAGCTCCCTTGTTTGAACTCCGTTTTTGATGAATGACCACACGTTGGAAAGGTAATTTCATAAACTTTTCAATAGAGCCATATTTCGATATATTTTCTGTTCTGGACAGAGGGGGAAATCCATGAAAAAGAGACAGCAAGGAGATGATGAGAACAAGAAAGAGGAGATGTTGATGACAACATTGAAGAGAAGGGTGACCAATGACTCCATTAAGCATACAAGATCAAATTCAGAAGTTTAGGAGCATTAATAAATCAAGACAAAAGCAAAAGCCACATCGATACATGGAGATGTCGGAAGAAGGCAACGAAAAATTACAAAGGATGGTAACATCCCCATGGACCTTCTCTTTTCCAAACACAAATGCTTGTAAGTATGCCTTCAACCTCAACTAGGTGCAACCTTTTGTTTTTCTCTTCAAACAATAACATGGCTACTAGGAGGACAACCTAGGTTTGTTTTTACTTTCAATAGATAAGCATGACCATGTGTTCACCTCGATGTTCTACGTTGCCTATGCTTACGGAAAGATGATGAAAGTTGCCGCTTTGTTTTACCTACATGAAGTTATACATGTCTTGGCTAATTGCTCTCCATAATATGATCTGAAATTAATTTAAATACCGGCTCTTTTATTTGTGGAGGTGAAATGACTATGCTCTAGACCCACATACATATCTTTGCTCTTTGATTTAAGTTTATGGATAGCCGGATAACTTGTTGTTTTTATGAAAACTTAACTTTTATGCTATCTACATATTTGTGATGCTCTTGCAAAGTTCTACCTACCAAAGCCATATACATATATGTTTTATGATAACAAAACCCGTAGATTGCAAACATATGTTTTGATGAGTTGGATTAGGATTGATTTCTATGGTTCGAGACTAAGAAGCTGGTCATTCCTTTGTGTAACGTTTTCATGCTAGCCTTTTTGTCCATGCATTGTGGGTTTTCACATCGAAAATTTCACAAACTTCGCGGGCATCCACCCTAAACCAAAAACATCTTTTTGTGATCACCTCCTTGTCCACAACCCAATTTGAGTATGGAGTAAAATTCTCGATGGAGATTCAAATATTCCGCAAGATTATGGAATTTATACTTACTTTAGCAGTCATTTCCCCTCTCTTTTATGCTCGAGGACGAGCATCGTTCAAGCATGGGGGAGGAGTCATTCTCTGACACAAATGCTATGTAAGTATTATGTTGCAAAAAGTTTTGAGGAGCAAAAGAAAAAAAAAGAATAAAAATGAAAAATGAAAAAATATGATAAGAAGAAAAGAAAAGTAAGAAAAATAGGAAGAATAAAGTGAAAAAAGAAAGAGTGAAAATGAGAAGGAAATAAAATAAAGAAAAAAATAAAGATGCTCCTCGGTTCTTTTTGCTTCATAAGTTCTCAAGTGCCTTGATGATAAATCCATACTCAAATCTTCCAACCATGTGCAATCCGATAACGAGGACTTCACACGTGCCTCGGGATCATCCATTTGCCACTTGCACATGTCCACTTATCTAAATGTGTGTGTTTCATCCCTCTCTCTTTCCAACATTTATTTTCCATGGCCTTTTTGACGAGTCTCGGTAATTCCAATAGATCTCTCTCTTAATTTGACAATATTTCGGATGTATGTTTTGCTAGGATTGTTTTTAACCTTCCAAGCTCCACATAAGCCTTCCACTATCACATATGAGTGGAGTAGGTTGAAAATAATCTAGTATAGGCTTGAGTGACTTGATGAGATGAGTGTTCCATGAGCTCTTGCAAGAGATTTTCACTTATGTTTGATATGCATCTTTTTGAAAATCTTCCATGTGACAAGGTAATGGTTTGAAGTTCACTTAAGTTTGAGAGCATCGTGTTAAATGTGGCTTGTTCTTTATTGTTAGTCTATCTTCCATAATGAAAAAGAAGCCGGTCACAACTTGAACTTTAAAAATAAATTCTTAAGAGAGAGCAATTTGTCTCGTCATGAATGACTAAGTGCAGGGATAACATTGGAAGGCAATGCTGATTTCCCTTTTAAGCAAGGATTACTTACTCGAGGACGAGCAAGGTTTAAGCATGGGGGAGATGTTGACGGTGAATTTCCGTCAACCTAGAGTACTTGTTATACATTGGTTTCAATTATGATTTGCAACTAACCCGCCACTAGGCATACTAATGATATAACAAGTTCACACTTGCATGTCGATTTTGGAGTTTGTTGTTTACGCAGGAAATCTACGCTAAAGAGGAGACTTTCGGGATAAGTTCACCAAGCACTTTGGAAGAAGATCATGAAGCCCGATAAGAGTCAAGACACGCGATGAACATGACTCCAAATGACCCGAGGACCGAAGCGTCAACATGCAAGTCTTCAGGGACTCAACCGAAAACGGCGAAGCTTGCATAGCAAGGATTCAAGCCTAAACCGTGAAGGAAACGACGTCAAAGGCCCACATGCAAGTGCACACGAATAAGGGATCACGCGAGAAGCAACCGGGGAGAAAACCGGGCCCGAACCGGCCGAAGTGGGCTGGGCCGGCCGGCCCGGTCCGACCGGCCCAGCCCCACTCCGAGGTCGGTTCGGTCCCTCCTTTGCCCTAGGTGTTTGTCTATTTATTGCCTCCGCCGCCGTCGACCGACACATCGAACAAATCATCCTACCGACGCCAATCACCGAAAAACCGCCGCCGCAAGATGAGGGAGAGAGTTAGATGAGCTCGTCGCAAGGATCAACGCCGGCGGAGAGAAGGAAGCAAGAGGAGGACTCCAAGCCGCTGGCCTAGGGGTGTTCCCAAGCTCCATCGCCGCCATCTTCATCGACGACGTTCTCCGGAGTCTCCATCACCCCTATGTGCTTCAATCCGTGTAAGATGATGGGGTAATGTCTCCGTTCATCCCTAGGATTAGATGGATACATGCTATGTGATCGCTACATGATTCGTGGTTTCAATCTATTGTTTTCATGTTGATGATGCTTTGATGATTAAGGTTAGCTACCGTGTTTTTCGGGCGTATGATATCCGCTACTCCCATAGATTCCATCAACATACCGTGTCCATCATAGGTCTAGTCACGAATACCTTCGCGTAGTGACAGTACGAGAGGAGGGAAAGGGCGAAACCGTGGTCACAACCCCCGCAGATTGGTTTACCGCTTTCGTGTAGTAGATGCATACCATGTTATCCTAGATCCTAGGGAGGGAACGCTTATCTTTCTTGCTCACTCTCTTGTGTTCACCCTTTACCATATAGTTTAACCGTAGATTTGTTTGATCAACTTAACTTAGATTAACTTAGGTTAGATTGTCTTTACTTTTAGATTAATACTCTCTCTCAAAGGTTTTCCATTCAACTAGATTAGTACTTAGTTAAGCGCTAGTAATCCCCTTGCTCCGCGGATTGACAAGAACCTTGGGAATCCCGTGGTGAAAAAGGTGTGGGGTCCGTACGCTTGCGGATCGTAGAGGGATACGTCTTTTATCCGTCAACACCATGGAATGCTATTCATGTCTTTGTGAGCTTGTTTGGTATGCTATGGTTAGTTTGGCTTAGCTCTTGATGATCTTGTTTAATTTTATCCATGGTTGATGGCTATGCTTTTGTAAAATGTCACATGTATGCTCTCTCATGTGTAAATGCCTTTATATGATCTTGACATGTTTTAGTGGCTTGGTTATGCTTAATTTGTGGTTTGATAGCTAGTTTATTGATCATATGGGGCCAAAGGCTCATTTGCCATCATGAATGTTTAGCCCGCTTGCTTTATCTTGTGGAGGGGCCTAAGTTCCTTTTTGTCGCAAAGACATTTCATGTACCAATTATGAATCTGAAAATGAAATGTAAAATGCTTGGAAAATGTGCTCCCATATCATATGTGCTGTATTTAATTTGCTTTGGGTGCTAAACCGTTGCATGATGCCTACCAATGAGAAGTCTCATACATAGAAGTAGGCACATGGCTCGGTGGCTTTGACATGACATGAGGTGCTTGCGGGTGTTTGTGATGGTCTTATGATTAGAATAGCTGTCCTAGCATGAAGTTTGTGTGGCTTTGCCATTTTGATATGTTTTGATCATGTTTACGACTTTGCTCATGGGAGGCAATTTTTTCGCGAAATTGCCCAAATCCATCTTATCTTCGTCCAATGGTTGTGAAACTTGGTGATCTTGTAGTTGATGTCAATACGAAGCGATAGAGTATCTAACTTGCTTGGACATGTGTAGCATCCTATGTTGAATTTTTCCTATTTGAGAAGCTCTAGGTTGAAAGTTTTGCATTTTTGGCTTGATTCATGCATTGCCAACAAGGGGGAGAAGTTTGAGCTTGAAATGGCTTGTTGGATGCATTTAGAACGTTTTCAGGTGGTTTCGAGCCATTTTGGGCTCTGGTGTGCACCGGTCTGACCAGACGAGGTCACCGGTCTGACCAGTCAGAGTGCTAGTCCTGTGCACATGTTAGGCACCGGTCTGACCGGTGGTGGTGACCGGTCTGACCGGTGAGAGCTAAGTTATTGCAGCTTCCATGTTTTCAAGTGGTGTTTGGCATGCATTCGTCCAGGGGGAGATGCATTGGTTCAGGGGGAGCTTGCATGTGTGCAGGAGGGGCTCTTTGTGGTTGTTCGAGCTTTGCTTTGGTGGTTTGCGCTCTTTGCTTGAGCCTTGTTTTGTCTCAGATGTGTCGAGCCGTTGCCCTTGCCTAAGGGGTCCAAGACTTGTCTTCCTCAAGTGATCTTGCTCTTTGCCTTTGTTTGGCTTTCGATCACTTGTTGGAGTTTCTTTTTGTTCGTTTCTTTTTTCTTTTTCTTTTCTCTCTTGTTACTTTTTGTGGGTGTTGTCAATGCCCTGATCAAGGGGGAAATTGAGGACCATGTGTAGTTCGAGGACCGGTGGATGGTCCCTTCCTTGTGTGATGAGTGATTGACAACGTTGTGTGGACTGAGTCTTGGCTAAGTATTGCAGATGCAGGTTGCGGCTTGACTGGTGTTGGTGCAGGTGAAGAACAAGTGCGAAAGGTCGTCGCCGGTGAGGCCTCCAGGTGTGGAGAAGACAAGTAGGCTTCGTTCGAGGGACCCGGTGGCCAGCGGGGTCAAGTGTGGGCCGAATGATGGCATGAACAGCAAGATGAAGTCATGGAGGGTTTGTTGGTTGAGCCTCAAAACCAAGGTCGAGCTGGGACTACGTGGGAGTCGAGTCATGAGTGGCGTTTGGCGGAGGCTACACCGAGTTCGCGGGGTTTCCAGTGGTTCACCGGAAAACCACTGGGTTCCTTGGTTGATCCACAAAGCCAAGACCGAAGAACCGAAGACGGTCTTTGCAGCGGTGCCGGACCGATCGACCGGACTGGGTCCGACCGGTCGACCGGTGAGGAGCACCGGTCTGACCGGTGTGCGACGACGCAGTCCGGAATCTTCGAAGCAGAGCACACGCGTCGGGATCGCAAGGCTTGCGTCGAGGCTAAGCAGGTTGCGGTCGCCGGGCATCCGTCCGATGGAGAAAACTTGAAAACTTCCAAAACCGCCCTTGAGGGGCTTGTATCCCTAGTTGTTAGGAAAGGGCATTTTAGACTTTCGGTTGCCTCCATATAACCCATGAGGTGAGAGGATGGCAGCCAATCTCTTGGAACACTAGTTCATTTGCTTTCCTATTTTCCCTTCCTATTGTTCTTAGGATTTCTATAGGACTAGCTTGAGAGCTTCATGGTGAGATCTTGTGAGAGGGTTGGATGATCGGACGGCAAGCTAGACCTTGTATGAACCTTTGTGGCATGTATAGATGATTCAGCGTGGTTCTTCAAGTCCTTATTGTGTTGTTCCCGGTTGTTCTTGGCGGTGATTTTCAGAGCCCTCTCTTGGTGGTTTTCTTGGCGTGTTTTCGGGACCTTGCTCGTGGGGATTTGATGGGGGAAATTTGTGGGAATCCTTCATGGTTCTTTGGGCTGTGATTCCCCTCCCAAATCCGTGAGTTAAGGGGCTCGACTTTGGGGTTTTCGGTGTTCTAGGGTTAGAGGAGGTCTTGGTGGGATTTCTTCGATTCCTCTTGTTTGGACAAGTTTTGGTGGGATTAAACTTGGATATGGACTCCTCATGAGGTGTTCCTATTGTCCTCGAAGTCTTGTTCAAGCCTGTGGAGCGATTCGGGAGATCAAGGCTTGAATTTGGAGGTGTTGACCCGCGCGTGCTGTCCATCCCGAGAAGCCCAGGTCACACCGGTCTGACCGGTGCCTCTCACCAGTCTGACCGGTGCAACCCCTGTTGGGTTTTTGCTCGGGTGAACGTCTGGGTGTGTTCGCTGTTGTCTTGTGTTGCAGCTGTTACGAGTTTGGGTCGGTTTGGAGCTCGGTTAGTCTGTTTGGTGTTTTGGGGCTTTCTGGCTAAGACCGGTCTGACCGGTGTGTTGCATTGGTCTGACCGGTGTGGAGCTTTTCTGTGGAAGTTGCCAAGTTCCACCAGCAGGGACCGGTCTGACTGGTGGTGCTCACCGGTCTGACCGGTGTTGGTCAGTGGACTCGAGGTTTGGTGTTCCGCTGCGTTCTCAGGTCGGAAGGTTGTGTGTTGGTTCCTAGGTCCAGTGGCACTCCAGTGGCTACGTGGGCTTGGCCAACTTGGGTAGTGAGTCGGAGACGTGTGTTGGAAGTCGTGTTCATCATGTTGGAGTTTCCATCTCCTTCGAGAAGAATGTTTATCAGCTCCCATTCACTCCCCCCTCTCTGGTTCGCTGTATCTGTCCTTCAATGATGAAGGATGAGCGGGGTTGGAACCAACCAATTTGGGTGCCCAAGGAAGTCATCATCAACATGAAGGGGCCTCAAATGGTTTGGGTTCCAAAGGCCACTTGAAGGCCTTGAGTGTGGGGACTTGGGAGGCTTGCACTACAAGAAACTATTTAATCTGTGACGAACTATCTGCGACGTTCTCATAAAACATCACGAAGAGCACTACATCTGCGACGTATTCCTGTTTTTCGTCACGGATGTGCACTCATGGATATTGAAGCCTAGAACACTGTGACGATTTGTTGAATTTGTCGCGATTCTACGACGTATTCTGGTTTTTTGTCATGGATGTGCACTGATGGATATTGAAGCCCAGAACACTGTGACGATTTGTTGAATTTGTCGCGATTCTACGACGTATTCTGGTTTTTCGTCATGGATGTGCACTGATGGATATTGAAGCCTAGAACACTGCGACGATTTATTAAATTCGTCGCGATTCGGCCCACAATGCTACGACATTTTAGCAGATTCGTCACGATCAATAAATAACAACTAGTCATATTATGAATGGAAAAATTTGATAAATTAAAAAACAAAAAAATCAACAAATAACAAATAGTCATGTTATGAATGGAAAAAATCTAAAAATGAAAAATCCCTAAAAAGATCAAAAAAAACAATACATAGCCATGTTATAAATGCAATGAAATATTGAAAAAAATGTAAAAAATAACAAATGGTGGTAGCGGTTGACTGCACCCGCGCCCGACCACACCCAGGCCACGATCGGCCAACTCCCAGTCGACAGTGGTTGGTCGCGGCCGTGCCCAGGCCGGCCTCGGACGTGCCCGAGCCAGCCTCGGCCGTCCGCACCTGGCCCCAGCTGGCCGCACCGAGGCAGCCCCGACTTGGGTACGAAACAATGGAGCTGCGGAGCCCCGACCTGGCCGCACAAAAAAATGGAGCTGCGGGGATTCGAACCCACAACCTTGTTGTTTGAAGACGGATGAGCTACCATTGAGCTACGTTTTGTTTTATGATTGATGTTTCTGATATATGTCATTTACACTATATGTTGTGCCACACCTCGGCGCCTGGGTCTGCACTGCTGACGGCGCGGGCTCCTTCCAGCGCCGCCTAACCATGCCGCCCAACCTGAAGACCGGCTTCGTGACGCTTCCCGAAGTCGTCACAGGCGAACTCGCCTGCAAGTTTGGCGAAATTTCGCTCTTCAACCGCCACGCTGACTTCGAGCTCGAGTCCGCTTCCAACTCGAACTCGGCGTCTCCATGGGCCATCGCATGCGAGCTGGCTGCTCAGCCATCGCAGGCGGTCCCCTCACCTCATGAGCGCTCCGCGCGTGGCCCCCGCATCCTCAGCCGGGCCCGCACGGGGGCTCCCTCTTCGCGCCGGGCCGGCAAGGAGCCCGTACCCGAGTACAACTCGGACTCCAACACCGCCCCCGGCCACGCTTCGGACTCCAACCCTCTCTCCGAGTTCTACTCGAACCCCGATTACGAGTTCGACTTCGGGTCGGACCCTGAGGAGCCCGAGTCCGAGGACAACTCCACTGAGCTTCCCTTGTCAGGGCCGGCCTCTGGGCTGGTTATAACATCCACACCGGCCGGGTGATTCGTCTACTGGCCAGACCGCAAGCCTGCTGACCTGATAAGCGGAGACTCACGCTACGTCGCCTACATCGACTCGCTACCGTTCCAGGAGGGAACACCGCTAGCCCGGGCTGACTCGAGCACTCCAATGGAGGTGGCGCCTTCTGAGTCCAGCCTTGGCACCCCAGATCGCCAAGTCTTCGTGGCCGCTGGGGACGCCCCAGGGCCTTCAGGGACGGCCCAAGACAGATACCTGGAAGACATCTCCTCCGACGAGCTCTCTGCTGATGCTCCACCAAACGAGAACCCTGCAGACAGAGACGCTCGACGTGAGCGTAACCGGAAGCGCAGCAAACGTCACCGACGCCTCCGCGACAACTTCCCCGTCCGCAATCTTGCGGAAGCTCTCGAGGCGGTCGAGAGCAGAGTACACACTACCCCTGAGCAGTGCCTCATGTCGATCACAGCGATCGCACGCCAGGCTCAGGGCATACGCACTGGAGAGGTCATCGCCAAGCTCGCCGAAGACGCCTACTTCATGCGGGTCGACAACAGAGTCAACCAACCTCCTCCAGCCAGGCACCGCGACAACGAAGCCACAAGTCGCAGCGCTAACAACAGTCCGAACCGTACTCGAGCTGAGCTCCCAGCCGAGCCGAACCGTCATCGCTCCAATGCCGGCGGACCTCCACAGCGTGAAAACAGCAACCGCGAGGTCGTCCCCCACCGCGCTCCGGCCGGCGGCGGCGGCCACGACCCCGACGGCGGTGGCGGCGGACGACGGAAGCTCCAACCATGGAGCCAACGGGGAGGGCCGGCGGCGGCGGCCGCGGCGGCCGAGGCCACGCGAACGACCACGCCTGCGGCGCCTCACGGGGCGGCTACGACGCCCGCCGAAGAGGTCGGGGAGCTGCGGCGGAAGAAGTCGACCATCGCAGGCGACGGCGACGGCTTCCCCGCCTTCTCACCTCGACTTCACAACTTGCTCCTCCCCGACAAGTTCTAGCCTTTGGGGATCACCAAGTACGATGCGAAGCAGGACCCCATCCAGTGGCTCAGGTGCTATGCCCTCTCCATCGAGAACGCTGGCGGCAACAACGACACCAAGTGCCTCTACTTCCCCTTCTGCCTGGACCAAGCTCCACTCACGTGGCTCGAGTCGCTGGACAAGCACTCGATCGACAAGTGGGACCAGCTGAAGGAGCAGTTCACTAGCAACTTCGCGGGTGCCATGGGCCGATCGGGTACTCGCATGGACCTGGCCATGGTCAAGCAGGAACAAGGCGAGACCCTCCGCAAGTACATGCGCCGCTTCTTCGACAAGCGCGCTACCGTCGTCGATGTCACCGACAAGGAGGTCATCGACCTCTTCCAAGACGGTCTCTACCACCGCCGCACCTTCGAAGAATTCGGTCGTCACCGCCCCAGGTCCATCCCCCACCTCAAGGACATGATCACGTCCTGGGCGGATGAAGAAGACAAGGCCAACGCCAAGTACGACGCCATTCGTGGCAAGAGCAAGCAGAACCAGGGTGGTGGCAGCGGCAACAAAGCGAACCAAGGCGGTCGCAACAACAAAAACTACTACTACTACTCGGGTCCCAACCGCAAGCGCAAGCCAGACAACACTGTCGTGGCTATCCAGTGCCTTGCGAAGGAGAACTCGAAGAAGAACACCGGCGGCTTCAAGGACCTGCGGAAGGAGAGGTGCCCGTGGCATCCAAACGGCAACCACACCACCGAGCACAACTCAGGCACGCACTCAAGGATACGCCGCAGCCACCACACCCTCACGACAAAAAGGGCAAGAAGAAGGACGGCGACAACAACGACTTCCAGGAGCCTGACAAGACCGTCAACGTTCTCTTCGGCGGATCGCCCGGCGAGGCGGGAGCGAAGGCTACCCGTCGTGAAGTCATGTCCATTGAGCCAGCGGTCCCGACCCCTCTCAGGTGGTCGGAGGTACCCATCACCTTCTCCCGCGCGGATCAGTGGACCAGCTTCTCTGAACCAGGATGGTTCCCCCTCGTCCTGAAGCCGGTGGTCGCGGGCTCCGAACTCAACAAGGTGCTTATCGACGGTGGAAGCGGGCTCAATGTTCTTTTCACCAAGACCTTGAAGAAGATGAAGCTCGACATCACCCACATGCTCACCAAGAGCAACACGCCCTTCTACGGCATCGTCCTCGGCAACGTGGCTATTCCACTGGGCTCAGTGGTCTTGCCAGTTACCTTAGGGGAATCTCGGGACAACTACCGTACCGAGTACATCAAGTTTGAGGTCGCGGACTTCGAGACTTCCTACCACACCATCCTTGGCAGGCCGGCCATCGCCAAGTTCATGGCGGTGCCCCACTACACCTACTTGGTACTCAAGATGCCAAGCCCAGCCGGTGTACTCTCTCTTCAAGGGGACTTGAAGATCTCTCACGACTGCGACACAGAAGCCGTGGAGATCGCTTCTACGAATCAAGTACCCAACGCGATGATGGAGGTCTACGCTGCGTCGAAGAAGCTTGCTACAAGTGAACTCGACATCCCAGAGAAGTCTGCCAGCGCCAACAAGCCTCAGCCACCTGAGGAGATACTCGTCAAGACGATCGACCTCGGAACAGGCGACCCCAGCAAGACCACCACCATCGGGGCTGGCCTCGACCCCAAATAGGAAGACGCGCTCATCAGCTTCCTTCGGGCTAACCGCGACATCTTCGCGTGGAAGCCAGCGGACATGCCAGGAGTGCCCAGGGAGCTGATTGAGCACTGCCTCAACGTCGATCCTAAGGCCACCCCCAAGCGACAACACCTCCGACGCTTTGCCGACGACAAACGGGACGCCATCAGGAAGGAACTCGCAAAACTACTCGCGGCCGGCTTCATCAGAGAAGTCTTCCATCCTGAGTGGCTCGCCAACCCCGTCCTCGTCCGCAATAAGAACTCGAACGAGTGGAGGATGTGCGTCGACTAAACCGACCTCAACAAACACTGCCCCAAGGACCCCTTAGGGTTGCCGCGGATTGATCAAGTCATCGACTCCACGGCGAGTCGCGACACGCTCTCGCTTCCTCGACTGCTACTCCGGGTATCACCAGATCACGATCAAGGAAGAAGACCAGGAGAAGACCGCGTTCATCACCCCGTTTGGCGCGTACTGCTACACGACCATGTCCTTCGGGTTGAAGAACGTCGGCGCCACCTACCAACGAGCTATTCAGGCCTGCTTCAAGAGGCAACTCAACAAGAACGTCGAAGCCTATGTGGATGATGTGGTCGTCCAGACCAAAAACTCCAGTACCCTCATCGACGACCTTGAAGAGACTTTCGCATCACTGCGCGAGTACCGCTGGAAGCTCAACCCGAACAAGTGCGTCTTCGGCGTACCTTCGGGCAAACTACTCGGCTTCATCATTAGCCAACGTGGCATCGAAGCCAACCCCCGAGAAGATCTCCGCCATCACCGACGCATGAAAGCTCCCACGAGCATCAAAGACGTCCGTAAGGCCGACCGGGTGCATGACGGCACCGAGCGCATTTATCTCGAGGCTCGGAGAACGGGGGCTCCCCTTCTTCAAACTACTCAAGCATCAAGAGAAGTTCGTGTGGACTCCAGAGGCGGATCAAGCCCTTGCCCAGCTCAAGGACTTCCTGTCGAAGCTGCCGATCCTCACGGCTCCTCACAAGGCCGAGCAGCTACTGCTCTACCTCGCTGCGACTACTCACGTGGTCAGTACTGCCACCGTCATCGAGCTGCAGGAAGACGTCCACGCCTACCCAGTCCAGCGCCCAGTCTACTTCGTCAGCGAGGTTCTATCAGAGTCCAAGGCACGCTATCAGCCTGTGCAGAAGCTCCTGTACGCAGTACTCATCACCTCGCGGAAGCTACGACACTACTTCCAGCAGTACTCGATCTCCGTCGTCACCGACTACCCGCTCGGCGACATCCTGCGGAACCAAGACGATACTAGAAGAATCTCCAAGTGGGCAGTCGAGCTCGACGCCCACACCATCGACTTCAAGCCACGCACAGCCATCAAGTCGCAGGCACTAGTCGACTTCATGGCGGAGTGGCGGGAGAACCAGCTGCCCACTCCCACCGTGCGACCAGAGCATTGGGTGATGTACTTCGACGGCTCACTCAACCTCGAGGGCGCAGGTGCAGGGGTACTCCTGATCTCTCCAACGGGCGAACAACTCAAGTACGTCCTGCAGATCTTCTGGAAGGTCTCAAACAACGAAGCCGAGTATGAAGCTCTCCTACACGGGCTCCACCTCGCGGCTTCACTGGGCATGAAGCGGCTACTAGTCTACGGCGACTCCGCAGTGGTCATCAACCAAGTCAACAAGTCCTGGGACCACAACAAGGAGAACATGGACGCCTGTTAACACCAAAATTTGGTAAGGAGTCTGATCAGTGGGTCCAGCTCGGTCAGGAGTCCGTCTCGAGGAAGGGAAGGATTTTTCAGATGTATTCGGCAAAGAAGTCTGCGGTCGGCTATCTGCTCTTGTTCGGCAAAGGAACAGTAGAGCTGATTTTGCGGGATTTGAACGATGACGTGGCTCAAGCAGGAAGGACGAATGGATGGATGGGCGATCAAGCTTAGAGATAAGTTAGGCAACGAATCCATTCGAGATTGTACTTGGCAGGGTATAAATATGAGCCCTGAATGTATGTAATGTAACACAATCATTCTTCAAAACACACCGGCCTTACGCCAAACCCTAGAGTCCTTTTGTCGTGTCGTCGAGTTCTTCGAGAGGGTTCATCGATCCGTCGACCTCCGTGAGTACCGGCAACCTTGTATCATGTCTAGTATCATGCGGTGGATTTAGATCGATGCAAGTAGTCTTGTTACCATGCTTCGTGTCATGCGGTAGATTCAAGCTTGGTTCAAGAGGGTTTCTTGTTAGGTCATGAGCCATGCGGTAGGCTAAGATTTAGCTTGAAGCTAGTTATCGGCTCTATTGGATTTTGGCAAGATCCAGTAGATTCATTAAGTTACCCTGTGTTACTTCGAGTTTTTACTTTATGTTTAGATTCATGTAACACCTTTGCCCAATCTAGATAGATTTGGATGGGCTCATCTCTTTCGTGATCCTTGTACGGGTAGATTTCATGTTTCAATGCGTGGATCTTGTGTTTTCAAAAGCCGAAACCGAATCAATCTAGGTTGTTACGTGTGGTGGGTTCAAGCTTGCCAATGTCGGTATAAATCTTGAAAGAACTGAGTATCATGCAGTTGATGCAGGTTTTTGGGTTGCTTTAAAGCTAGTCATCCGGTGGATTAGATTTCGAATCAACCTGATAGATTTATTTGCTTGGTAACGTTCGTTCCTTCTTCAAGGACCCCGAATCAGCTGTCTTGCTGTATTCGGTTATGTTTCATCACGAGTAGAACACGTGCGTAATTCATGATTTAAATAATGCGTGCTTTTAGCTTTCCATATTTAGATTGTATCATGCGGTGGATAGATCTATTTGTGGAAAGTGGTACGGTCTTCATGCAAATTGTATCATGCGGTGGATAGATTTGTTTGATATCGTACCCGACGGGTTTTAGAGTACCTAGACATGCGGTGGACTAGTGCTTTGGATCTATGCATGCTTGTTCATTACATGATTATGATCGTGCTTTACTTTATTCATTTATTTAATATTGGTTATCATGGGATCGGTCATAATATCGTGTTTATGCATTTTTGACCAAACAAAGACCGATTGTCGTCATGTTTACGTCACTCATTCGGCAGTATTGATTTTTCTTTTATAAGATCCCGAATGGTTTCAGTTCATTGGCAAATAGCTTCTCCATAGCTATGTGTCATCTCATGTGGCCTTTTAGCTGTAAATATGGAACTGTCTGGTACCACCCGGCAAGTTCCAAGCCTTGATATCTAACTGCTTTATATTTTGTTAATTTTCAGGAAAAATTGACTGGCACGTCATCGTTACTCTCTGCGCGTGTGAAGCCAGCTTGTTCGGCTTGCTGTGTGTTTGGCGCTAGGTGCACTTTTTGCGTCAACACACTTTTTGGCACGCCCAGTGGGACCACAGCCGAATAGATCAAGATGCCCGAGATCACGGACATCATGGATGTCAACCTTGAAGACCTATCTCCCGAGCAGCGGCAGCAACTCCAGGACGCCATGGACCAGTTTCAGCAGAAATGTCTACTGTCTTTTAAGAAAAATAGAAGTGGCGTCCCATACTTGAAGAACGACATGCCCAGGGTGTTGCTGCCAGGGGAAAGCGATGCCACGACTCAGCAGGAGAAAGAAGAGTGCATCCGGGTATTCCAAGAATCCGCAGACTACATGTTGAGCAAGCACAACAAAGCTTTCCTCGGTGCGCTCCAGCAGATGATGGTGGCCGTCTTTGGCCCAGGCATGAAACAAGCATTTAGCAAGGCGCCCGTCCAGGGGGGCACTGTGGAGCTGGGCGAATCAAGCTCTCAGCCGCCACCACGGAGCCAGCCAGTGCAGCCTCCTCCTCAGAGCGCTGGAAGTCAAGCTTTCCAGCCTCCTCCACGAGCCGGCCGGGAAACGGCCGGTTCGGCCCCCCCTTGCGGGCCTCGGGAGGACGGCCGGTTCGGCCACCACCACGGGGCGGCACGGGTCAACCTATGCAACGGCCCGAATCCGTACCGGCCCACGTACGGAGATATGGCATTCGGCTCGCTTGGGGCCCCGTTCGCTTCGGTCGAGAGGATTGCTCCGGCGAACAACTGGTTGCAGAGAAACCTGTACGGCGGGGGCTACCATGAGGTGGGAAACTATGGGGCATTTGACGCTTTCCCACACCCAGGATACGCGCCAGCTGCAGGCGCGCAAGAAGACGACGCCCTGGCGCGGAAGATGGCCGAATTGATGCAAAATCAGTTCGGCCTCAAGCCAAAAATGCAGGGACCCGCCTATAAGCCACCGTTCCCAGAGTGGTACTACAACGTGCTCCTTCCACGCCACAAGCACAGTTGAGCACATCGCTCGTTACCTCATGCAGCTCGGGGAATGCTCAGCTGAGGAAGCATTCAGGGTCCGCTACTTCCCCGCGTCACTGACAGGTCCAGCATTCCAGTGGTTCTCGTCCCTGCCCCCTGAGTCAGTTAGCAGATGGAAGGACCTGGAGCGGAAATTTCACGCTCACTATTTCAGCGGCAGCTCGGAGAAGAAGCTGATCGACCTTGCTACCATGAAGCAGAGGCATAGCGAGACGCCGCTGGAATTTCTCAGGAGATTCAGGGAGGTCAAAGGCATGTGCTTCTCACTTAACTTGCCAGATGACCAGTTGGCTGACATGGCCGTCGCCGGGATGCTGCCGGCCGTACGCGAGAAATTGTTCGGGATGGAGTTCGAGAACCACGGGCCGGCCTATCACGAAGCTATCAGCGATGAGCAACCGGGCGTACGACTTCAAGAAGGATGCCAAGTTCGGCAAGCGCATGATGTTGCCGACATCTACAACCGGTTCTTAGACAAAGGCGACTCCGGTCGAAGACTCGATGACGAACCGGATGTGGCCGTGGCGAGAGATCATGTGGGGAAAGGAGCCTTTGACGATGAATCGGCCGGGTCAAGCGGACCAAGGGCACCTACGATTTTGATATCACAAAGGCCGACAAATTGTTTGAGCTCCTAGTAAAGGAAGGCCGAATCAAGGCGCTCGAGGGGCATTCCATGCTTCGGCCCGATGGAGTTAAAGGAAAACGTTACTGTGGCTTCCACGACAGGGATTCACACTCCATCAATGATTACAGGGTCTTCAGGATGAGGATCCAGAAGGCCATCCAGGAGGGTCACCTCAAGTTCGACAAAAAAATGAAACTGGATGGCCACCCCTTCCCTCAGACATGGTGGGCTTTTCTGTTAACGTGATAACAGCCGAGGAGAAGGGGAAAGTCAAGGTCTTGACCTCAGCAAGGGCTAGACAAGATGGGACGGTGGACCCAGAACGCCAAGTGACTCTGGAACAGGTGCATGGTGAGGCTCCCCGCATTCTCAGGAGTCACATAGAAATCGGGGAGTCATCTAGAGCTAAGCCAAGAGTGACCACGCGCATCCTCCTGAACAAATGGCAGCGCCATATGGAGAAGGAGCGCTACCAGAAGCGCAGAGCTGAGGAGGAGAGGCGTAGAGCTGAGGAAGAAGTGCGCAGAAGGGACCAGGAGCAATACACGCGCGAGCAGGAGCGCGCGCACTGGGGATGCGCCTTCTTCAGGCATTGCTGGAATGAGGGTTTGAAGCTGCCCACGTTGAAGAACTGTCCTGAATGCAGTGACAGGTATTTTGAGTACAGGCAGGAGACTGCCAATCGCCGATCCGTCCACGAGAGAATGGGAAGGATCCAACCTAATGGGGATCGGCGCCAAAAAATTGAAGTCATTGATCGTCCTAGGAAGCGGCAGGCCGACCTCAGGTGGGCTGATCAAGAGGAGGATGAAGATGACTACATCTGGCAGAAGGGGCAATGGTGCCCGCCCGGCCTGAGGAGAAGCCAGAAGAGACGGGTCCAGCGCTTGAGGAACCGCGAGCTGAGGCAGGCTGGGATCCAGACGAGGCAGGTGTGGCGCCCCAAAGATCAACCTGAAGGATCAAAGCGTTCGGCTCCAACATGCATGGTATACTTTCTGCCGAACGAGTTCATGGCTCCTGCTAACCGATTGTGCGGGGAAGAAGCGGCCCTAGATGATGAACGGGCCGAGGGGATGATGGCACAGGCGGTGCGGCCAAGCGAGCAATCTTCGACAAGGCGGCCAAGAATCGACATATGAGGCCGCTGTACTTGAGAGGATACGTCAATGGCAAGCCATTGACAAAGATGTTCGTCGACGGTGGGGCGGCAGTCAACGTAATGCCGTACACCACCTTCAGGAAACTTGGCATGGGCCCGAGCGATCTGACACCTACAAGTATAATCCTGAATGACTTCGCTGGGAACCCTTCAGATACCAAGGGATGCGCTCACGTAGATTTGATGATCGGATCCAAGACGCTGCTCACCACCTTCTTTGTCATCAAAGGCAAGGGGGCCTACAGCCTGCTGCTTGGGCGGGACTGGATTCATGCCAACTGTTGTGTCCCGTCCACCATGCATCAACAGCTTATCCAGTGGGTGGATGATGAGATCGAGGTCGTTCAGGCAGATTACTCCGTGAGCGTAGAGAACATGGAACCAGCTTTCTGGGAGCACCAAGGTATTGATTGCTTCTGAGGGAAAGACTAGGGAGAAGGTCCTGTTGAGCCTGTCAGCAGTGATCAACAGCCGATTCAAGCAGTCGGCGCTTATAACAATTTTTAATGGAGAACCCCGTAGACGGCACTGATGGCAAGTTGGGGCGGGGATTCATGTCGGCTGATAAATTAGAAGAGGTTGACATTGGAAATGGTAATAAGCCAAGGCCGACATTCATCAGCGCAGACTTGCAGCCGGACTTCAGGGGAGAATTAATTAAGCTTCTCAAGGAGTACAAAGATTGCTTCGCCTGGGATTATTCGGAGATGCCTGGATTGGATCGTTCTATCGTCGAGCATCGGTTGCCAATCAAATCTGGTTTCAAACCATATAAGCAACCACCCGGAAGATCTACAAAGATGAAGTATTGGCCGATGTGAAGAAGGAAATTGAAAGATTGCTTGATGCAAACTTCGTTCGGCCGTGCGGATATGCGGAGTGGATTTCTAACATCGTCCCCGTATACAAGAAGAACGGAAAAATGAGGGTCCGCATAGATTTCGGGGACACGAACGAGCTACTTCGATGGATGGTTACCCAATGCCTATTGCCGATTTGTTGATTGACGCCGCAGCTGGGCACAAAGTCATCAGTTTCATGGATGGTAATGCGGGTTACAACCAAATCTTCATGGCGATAGAGGACATATCAAAGACGGCCTTTAGATGTCCTGGTCATATAGGCCTGTTTGAATGGATAGTCATGACGTTTGGGTTAAAGAATGCCGGTGCAACTTATCAACGAGCCATGAATTATATTTTTCACGAGTTGATCGGCAAAATTGTGGAAATCTACATTGATGATGTGGTGATCAAATCCCTGAGTCATGACACGCATTTGGAAGATGTGAAGAGGACCTTGGAGTGCACCTGAAAGCATGGTTTGAAGATGAATCCAAACAAGTGCGCTTTTGGGGTATCAGCTGGAGAATTCTTGGGGTTTTTGGTCCATGAAGGAGGAATTGAAGTTGGCAAAAAGAGCATGAAGGCCATTGATGAAGTGGTTCCTCCAACTAACCTCAAGGAGTTGCAGTCAATGCTCGGAAAGATTAATTTCGTAAGAAGATTCATATCAAATTTGTCACAGAAGGTCCTGCCATTCTCTCCGCTGTTGAAGTTAAAGAAAGATCAGAAGTTCACCTGGGGCGACGAACAACAGAAGGCTTTCGATGAGATCAAGCAGTACATGAAGGAGCCACCAGTGTTGGTTCCTCCTCAGCTGAACAAGCCTTTCAAGTTGTACGTGGCGGCTGATACCCGAACCATCGGATCGGCCCTTATTCAAGAATTCGAAGGAAAGGAGCGAGTGGTAGCCTATCTTAGCCGAAAATTACTTGATCCTGAAACCAGGTATTCGGCTGTAGAGAAACTGTGTCTTTGCGTGTACTACTCGTGTACAAAGTTTCGGCACTACCTGTTGAATGCCGAATGCACCGTGTATTCCAAGTTTGATGTGATAAAACATATGTTATCTATGCCAATTTTGAACAGCAGGATTGGCAAGTGGATTTTGGCTTTATCGGGGTTCGAGTTGAAGTTCGAATCGGCAAAGGCCATCAAAGGTCAGATCATTGCCGATTTTATAACTGAACATCGCGATCCGTCAATTAATTTACTTGAAATTACCCCCTGGGCTTTGTTTTTTGATGGATCGTCATGTGGTAAAGGTGGGGGAGTAGGGATCCTACTGATTTTGCCTAGAGGTGAGATGTTTGAATTTGCCATCCCTATACGTGCCCCTTGTCACAAATAACCAGGCTGAATACGAAGCATTGCTTCGAGGGCTTCAATATTTGAGAGAAGCCGGGGCCGTTTCGGTCGAAGTTTATGGAGATTCGGAAAGCGGTGATTAAGCAATTGAACGGCCAATACGAATGCAAAAGTGAAGCGGCGAGGGAGTTACTACGAAGAATGCGAGAGAAATGCGGAAGAGCTTTTCGTTGGTGACTCTACAAGCATATTCCTAGGGAACATAACGAAGAAGCAAACGAAGCTGGCTCAAAGCGCCTCCGGTTACAAAGAGAGCCACGAAGCGTTTCTTTGCGGAGGTATGTGCACTGGGGACGGATCTTGCAGAAGATGATTGGAGGAAAGAGATCGTTGATTACTTGAAGGATCCATCCCGCAAGGTCTCTAGGAAGCTCAGGTACAAGGCCATAAAGTTCGTTCTTCTGGATGATAATTTATTCTATAAATCATTAGATGGGGTATTATTGCGATGCTCGGGTCCGAGGAAGAAGCCAAGAACATGATGAGCGAAGTGCACAATGGGATATGTGGAGCACACCAATCGGCCTACCGGATGAAATGGGTTATCAGACAAGCCGGATGCTTTTGGCCGACGATATTAGAGGATTGCTTTGAGTATTGCAAGGGATGTCAGGATTGCCAAAGGTTTGGAAATATTCAAAGGGTCCCCGCGTCAGCATTAAATCCCATCATCAAGCCATGGCCATTCAGGGGTAGGGGTATAGACTCGATTGGCCAAATTAATCCAGCATCTAGCAAGGGGCATAAGTTCGTGCTTTTGGATACAGATTATTTTACTAAATGGGTTGAGGCGATCCCACTGAAGAAGGTGACATCAGAAAACATGGTTGAATTTGTCAAAGAGCACATCATCTATCGGTTTGGAATCCCTCAGACTATCACCACTGATCAAGGGGCACAATTTGTGTCACTAGAGTTCAGAGAGTTTGCCGAAAGCATGGGGATTAAATTATTTAACTCTTCTCCTTATTATGCCCAAGCTAATGGTCAAGCAGAGGCTTCTAACAAGATCATGATCAAGCTGATACAAAAGAAGATCGACCAGAAGCCAAGAAGGTGGCATTCGGTACTCAGTGAGGCACTGTGGGCTTACCGAATGGCCCCCCATGGAGCTACAAAAACTTCTCCTTATGAGTTGGTTTACGGGCACCACGCAGTATTACCTTGGGAGATGCAATCAGATTCAAGGAGAGTGGTGTTGCAGAAAGATTTGGGCTCCAAAGATTACAGTGGCCTAATGATGAATGAATTAGAGGATTTGCACATGATCCGTCTTAGAGCCTTGGAAAACATCGAGAAAAACAAGCTGCGGGTTGCCAAGTACTATAACAAGAAGGTAAAAGTAAGGCAATTTGCAGAAGGCGATTTGGTTTGGAAAGCGCTATTGCCGATTGGAACTAAATATAGTGAATTCGGCAAATGGTCCCCTGACTGGGAAGGACCTTTTCGTGTGATCAGATGCGTCCCTGGTAATGCATATATATTGAAAACTTTGCTAGGAGAAGAATTTTCTGCTGCAATAAATGGAAGATATTTGAAGAAGTATTATCCTAGCATCGAGATCAATCGATGATTACACACATCTGACACAGAAACAGCCGGCGCTCAAGAACGAGGCCGCCTTCAGAACAAAAAATCCATAAACAAAAGATATGGCCAGTGCTTAGATGCATTGCCCTTAGCACAAAAATCATATTACAACTGCTTCTTGCAGGTTTACATCTAACAACCCTGATGGTCAGATCTTCAAGGAGGTGGGAAGCAGAAGGCGTGGAGAAAGAAGCGAAAGTATGATTCAATCTTTTCTTTGCTTCTTTTGCTGCTCCCTCTTCAGCTGTTCCAGGACCACCGTGACGACAACTTGGAACGCATGGGGGTGACCATGGTTCGCGGCCTCCACCAAGCTGTCCCAGGCCATCCTCAGGTTGTTGTACCTGTCAGAGACATCTAAAACGGAGGAATCGATGTTAGGGGCAAGAAGTCCGAATGCAGGTCAAGGAGAGGTCAGAAGCATTTACCCCCTACTAGTGCCTCCAGAGCCATGCGACGCTCGCATTCGGCTTGGCAACGGGCGGTGATGTCCCTGAGGCCGTGCTCCAGGTGCCGAACGCGGCGGCGCAGTTGATGGGCGGTCCTCTCGCTCGGGCGTGGCATCCTGCGCCGAGGGGAGGAATCGGAGGAGATGTACTCAGGCACATCTTCAGTCCCGATGATTTCTTCAGGGAGCAGTTCAAGGCTGAAAGAGGAAAAGAAGAAAACATGAAGCACGAGATCATATGGAGAACGAGGAATGAATCATGAAAAACTCACCTTCGGATCGTACGCTTCTTCGATGAGCTGCTCTCCTGAGGTTGCTTGCCCTTGTCCATGGTCTTGGGGTTTTCTCCTCTAGAGACAGGGGAAGAAATGAGAAATGATGGATGAGTGTGCGAGTGGATTTGCAGGGCATCTCAGCAGGCTCTTTTATTGACCGAAGGGGTGCATTGGGAGTGATGACCGGCCAGTATGCACTGTTGGAATACCAAACGGCAGGGTTTTTCTCTCCAAGTACAAAGGGTTTTTGCTTGAACAGTGCTCGTGGATTGTCGAATCGGGATCTTCTGTGGATTTTGCGCCAAGGGGCAACTGTTCTCGCGCTCGGCTTAAGATAGTTCCCTGATGCATTCAAGGAAAAATAAGGATCATGGATGCAAGTGCGAGGCGAATTCATAACAGCACAAACACAGAATTCAAAGGTTCTTATTTATTGCCGATGATCAAACATCCCTAATACAATCTAGTCGAAAAGTCTGTTCAGTACAGATTGGGGATGCGTGATTTCGGCAATGTCGTCGCCGTGGCCATCGAGGCGCTCCAGGATGAGCTCGATCTCGTCAATGTCCTCCGGCGTGCCGCCCCGGAAGCCGCGCGGCCTGGTGGAGTAGTCGACGTCCGTATGCGTCGCCATGGCAGCCAGGCCCAAGGTGGTGCCCAAACGAACGCCGTGGGTCGCCACCTTGTCGACGCGGTGCTCCACCGCGGCAAGGCGCTCCGCCGGCGTGTCGCCGCGGGCATTCACCTTATCGGCCAGCTGCTCCACCAGCGCCTTCAACTGGTTGAGCTCGGCATCGCGGGCTGCAAGAAGCAAGGAGAAAGGAGATTAGCATCAAAAAGCCGTGTGGGATCAAGAATTGATTTCAGAGCCGTACCATCGATGGCTTCCAGCAGCTGTCTGCGCTGGTCCTCCCATTCCAGCTCGGCTATGCCCGCCTTCTTGGAAACGTCCTCCAGCTCGCGCCGGGCCGTCTCCAGCTCTTCCTTGAAGCGGAGAGCGTCTTCTTCCCTGTACGGCACGGGGGAGTGGCCATCGGACTCCGAGGAGTCGTCTGGAAGGGGTTGATTGGCCGGCGCGGGAGATGGGTTCCACTGAATCAACCTGAAAGGGAGATGATCGTCAAAACAAGAAAAGATCAAAAGTTGAAGCAAAGAAGAGGAATCAACAATCATTGCCTCCGGCGCGCGTTGGCGCTGCTCCCCTCTGCCTCGTCGGAGGCGCGGCGGCGGTTGAGGCGGCGCACCATGGTGGTTTGGGATGTGCACTGTTCGGAAAGAGAAAGAACCGAGATTGGCAAAGATTCGAGAGCTAAAAAGCTTGGTGGATAGCTAGGGGCACCTACGGTTGCATTTATAGGCTTGGCAAGATGAATCGTGGCTTCGAGTCGTGGCTCTGGATCGTGGCGCATATCCCAAGAAAATCGGAAGGTGGAAAAGTTTCCTTGGCCAGCCCGCCGGCGGGTCGCTTGGAGTTCTAGGCTGAGTCACATTCAGTTGATTGGCTCGGCTAAAGGGGGTCAAAGTGCCATTCGGGTGTTGGTATTTCTTTGCCGATTGGATCGTTCAGCGTTTACACTTAGAGGTATGCAAAAGAAAAGGAAATTAAATGCAAGAACAAGTATTATAAGAGCGATCAATTCGGTTATACATCAATGTGGGTATTCAAATGTTTAAATGTTTCGCAATCACACCACGAGCATTGGATGTTGCTTGGCGGAAGCTGTCCAACAGTTCCTGGTAATCTTTTTGAGCACCGGACGGAGTTGGTGAGTTCGCATCGCATTGCTCTATCTTGGTGATAGCCGATTTTGCTTCCGCTTGGGTCTTTTCTATCGGTACGGGGAGCTCGGCTATTTTCTTTTTATCGGCCTCTATCTCGGTCGACGGGCTTCTCGGTTACGCTTCTAGAGCGGCTTTCCGGCAATTTTCGGATCATAAGAAGCCTGCAGGCTAGCCAATGTATCTTTGTGGCTCTCTGCTTGGGATTGTGCCCCGTTCATGGCGTGTTCAGCATCAGCTTTCTTCTTTTTGATAGCCGGGCGGGAGCGCAATTTCCTCAAAGCCTGCCTTATGGGCGCATAAAGGATGTCCAAGCCACAGATGGATACTAGAGAAGTTCTGACGTCTTCAGGAAGTTCTTGGCTGATAGATTCAAGCATCTCTTCGAAGTGATCAAGATCCTTGAACTGATCTTGTGCATCCCTTTCTAGCCAGGCAACAATTTCTCTAAGCTTTGATGACACCTCATCTGACAGAGGCTGGTGCACTCCTTCCATTGCCTCGGCAGCTGGATTGCTCTCCGATGGCAGGCTTGATAATGAAGGAGCCTGATCCTAAGAAGCAGTATTGCCGAGTTAAGGGTGCTAAAATGTAAAGGTAGCAGAGTTAAGTGCAAATGAGTACCTCACGGTTGATTTCTTGAACAGGGGTAATCGCAGGTGAGGAAGGTGCTCCGGAGTAAAGGCTGAAGCTTCCAAGTCAGAAGGTGTTGGTGTAGTCACTGGTAACTCAAGGGCTTCTGGCTGAAGGGGAGTTGGATCCACCTCTGTTGAGATTAGTGTCTGCGTGACCCACGGGTGATTGTGCCCTTGGAGGACTTGACGGCTCATTTGGATTGGGAGACTCATCTCCGGAGAATTCATTGCTTACGGAGAGGGTGATGAAGATGAGATTTCCACTGGGATAGGTAATTCAACCCTGGGTGGACTTGCTTGTTGAGCCACGGGGACATCCACCAGTTGTTCTTCCGTTGTTTCTTCTGCAAGTGTCAAAGTAAAAGGGTAAATGCCAGTGTTCGTCCTTAAGAGAAGACAGTAGAGGTCATACCAGTGGATGAGGCATTGGCAGGTTCTGATACTGAAGGTTGTTGGGCTCTAGTCTGAAAATGCGCAAGAGGTGATTTGTCAGAAACTAGAGTACCCTTGTGATCAAGGAAGTAAAAGGTTTTACCTCAACAAGAACTTTCTTTACAGTTCTCCTCCTCTTGGCATTTGGAGGAGCAACCAGAGACAAACCTTGCCTCTGTCGGCGGCAAAGTGGAGAGGCTTGGATCGGTTGTGGCAAACCCGGCCATTCGTGGGCCAGAGATGGGGACTTGAATCCCAGTGCAGAAATCGGGCCTACAACATTATAGTTGATATTTCGGCTCGAGGGGCGAGCCATCGTGTTCCGTGGAGTCAAAGGAATAAGGTCAAAATCGTTGATTGAGAGGAAAAATGTCTGATCCAAAAGTTCATTATATTACCTCCGAAGTTGGTAGGAAATCGAGGCATCAACTGCGCGAGAACACGTGTACGGGCTCACCGAAGATGTGATCGTGGAGTTCTTGCCACCGGGGAGTTAAAGGTGGGATGAGCTATGGTTGTGGGCACGAAAGGACGGGTGTAGATAGTGGGACTACACACATAATGGAAAACCCTGTGCTTGTGCATACTCTCTTTGATTTCCTCTGCGGGCTTGAGGAATTCGTGCGGGAATAATCTTGGGGGCATCCGACCACATCCAATTTGCACTGGCCATTACATTGGGGCGATAATATTCATAGGTGCTAGAATTCGGCCTTCCTCTGTTGAATTCGGCGGCGGCATACATGGGCGGATTATGATGTTGAAAATTTCTAGGAATCTCCCATCTTGACGTCCGGGCTCAAAGGAGAATTCAACGGGGAAAGTCAATGTGTCATTATCCGGATAGGGGAGCCGGAGAGAGGATTACGGGAAACCTTTGAAGAATAGTTCGAAAAGGCGGCTAATGTCTTCTTGAATGAGAACGATTGAAGCCGCTTCTCCATAATTCGACATCCCCTGGTAGCATTGTTTTCTCCCTCAGGGTGATTGGACGAAGGGAAGAGCCTGGTGTTCAAATCAACACCAACAATTTGATGCAGGTGGAGCTGCAGCCATATCTGAACGAACCACCAAGGGCCGTTGACACATGCTATCCTTTGGCTAGTGTACATCTGGGTAACAGTTTGGTGAAGCATATGGTATACACTGCCTAGGAAGAATTTCCCAAAGGGAAGACGGTTGCCACTAGCCAAATGAATCGCCATTGTGATATGATTCAGAGTGGGTTCGTTGGCTTTGCCACAGAAGACAAATCTGCATAGCCACATATTCAGGAATGCCCCGTATTCGACATCACCAAGGGGGTTGTCTTTCATGTGGCTCAAGATGTATTGTTTATATCCGTTCCCTGGCTTCACCCCTGTTTGGCGTGAAGAACCTTTGAAGTTCCAGGGCTGAACAGACCCTGTGAAGTCAAGGCCGGTGATCATATACACATCGGTCAGGGTTGGAGACATTGGGCCATGGCCAAAGAGGAAGGCGTTGACACCGTTTGACCAAAAGTGGCAGGCTTCTATCAAAAGGTCTTCATTTTTGGGGGTCTCGGCCAAAGATAACTCCAAGCATTGAGCAATGCGGAGGGTATCCCGAGTTTTTTAGTCAATCCGCTCTTATGCGAGGATTCTCCGGTACCAAGTTCTCCGACTGCGATTGGAGGTAAAGGCCGAGTTCTTGAAAGTGTCTTGCCACTGAGGAGGTGGGGACAGAGCCGCTTTGAAAGGGATCCTCTGGGATTCAGCCGCGATGAAATCTTGAGGGTCAGAGTTCCCCACAGGACCAAGATAATAGGATCTTGAATTGGCCCCGGTGCGAATCAAAAGCTCAGTTGATGGCTCCTGAGGAAGGCGGAAACGAAATCTCAGGTAAAATTGAAAACCTAAATGCCGAATGAAGCTTACGGGAGGAGGATTTACCTGAGCATCTTGGTTTTGAGTCGCCATTGAAGACTTGAGCTTAGGACAAGGAGATCTAGGGTTTGAATCTAGATGAATATTCCGACGGATTGAGAAGGAAGAAGAACAGGTGTTGACAGATTTGAGTTGAGCTATTCGTGGCTGGAGTCAATTGCGGAACAAAATTACTTTTATCCCGCAATTGAAGGGGCATATGTTAACACCAAAATTTGGTAAGGAGTCTGATCAGTGGGTCCAGCTCGGTCAGGAGTCCGTCTCGAGGAAGGGAAGGATTTTTCAGATGTATTCGGCAAAGAAGTCTGTGGTCGGCTATCTGCTCTCGTTCGACAAAGGAACAGTAGAGCTGATTTTGCGGGATTTGAATGATGACGTGGCTCAAGCAGGAAGGACGAATGGATGGATGGGCGATCAAGCTTAGAGATAAGTTAGGCAACGCATTCATTCGAGATTGTACTTGGCAGGGTATAAATATGAGCCCTGAATGTATGTAATGTAACACAATCATTCTTCAAAACACACCGGCCTTACGCCAAACCCTAGAGTCCTTTTGTCGTGTCGTCGAGTTCTTTGAGAGGGTTCATCGATCCGTCGACCTCCGTGAGTACCGGCAACCTTGTATCATGTCTAGTATCATGCGGTGGATTTAGATCTGATGCAAGTACTCTTGTTACCATGCTTCGTGTCATGCGGTAGATTCAAGCTTGGTTCAAGAGGGTTTCTTGTTAGGTCATGAGCCATGCGGTAGGCTAAGATTTAGCTTGAAGCTAGTTATCGGCTCTATTGGATTTTGGCAAGATCCAGTAGATTCATTAAGTTACCCTGTGTTACTTCGAGTTTTTACTTTATGTTTAGATTCATGTAACACCTTTGCCCAATCTAGATAGATTTGGATCGGCTCATCTCTTTCGTGATCCTTGTACGGGTAGATTTCATGTTTCAATGCGTGGATCTTGTGTTTTCAAAAGCCGAAACCGAATCAATCTAGGTTGTTACGTGTGGTGGGTTCAAGCTTGCCAATGTCGGTATAAATCTTGAAAGAACTGAGTATCATGCGGTAGATGCAGGTTTTTGGGTTGCTTTAGAGCTAGTCATCCGGTGGATTAGATTTCGAATCAACTTTGATAGATTTATTTGCTTGGTAACGTTCGTTCCTTCTTCATGGACCCCGAATCGATGTTTGTCTTCCGTATTCGGTTATGTTTCATCACGAGTAGAACACGTGCGTAATTCATGCTTTAAATAATGCGTGCTTTTAGCTTTCCATATTTAGATTGTATCATGCGGTGGATAGATCTATTTGTGGAAAGTGGTACGGTCTTCATGCAAATTGTATCATGCGGTGGATAGATTTGTTTGATATCGTACCCGACGGGTTTTAGAGTACCTAGACATGCGGTGGACTAGTGCTTTGGATCTATGCATGCTTGTTCATTACATGATTATGATCGTGCTTTACTTTATTCATTTATTTAATATTGGTTATCATGGGATCGGTCATAATATCGTGTTTATGCATTTTTGACCAAACAAAGACCGATTGTCGTCATGTTTACGTCACTCATTCGGCAGTATTGATTTTTCTTTTATAAGATCCCGAATGGTTTCAGTTCATTGGCAAATAGCTTCTCCATAGCTATGTGTCATCTCATGTGGCCTTTTAGCCGTAAATATGGAACTGTCTGGTACCACCCGGCAAGTTCCAAGCCTTGATATCTAACTGCTTTATCTTTTGTTAATTTTCAGGAAAAATTGACTGCCACGTCATCGTTACTCTCTGCACGTGTGAAGCCAGTTTGTTCGGCTTGCTGTGTGTTTGGCGCTAGGTGCACTTTTTGCGTCAACAACGCCTACTGCCTAGAAGTCCGCAAGCTCGAGAACAAGTTCTACGGTCTCGAGTTCCACCACATCGTCCGCGACAACAACGATGCAGCGGACGTCCTCTCGAAGCTCGGATCTACCCGCGCTCAAGTACCAGCGGGCGTCTTCGTTCACGAGCTTCACGCGCCATCCATCCCGGAGCCGGTGCCACCGACCACTGCCCCAGCTCACCCACCAGCTGGACAGGAGGTCATGATAATCGACGTGGACTGGAGGCAACCCTTCATCGACTACCTCAGTGAGCAGAAGGTTCCCTCCGATAAGAACTCGGCCGAGCAGCTCATCCGCCGTGCCAAGTCCTACATCCTCGTCGGAGACAAGCTTTACAAGCGGGGCGCATCTTCTGGAGTACTCATGAAGTGCGTCCTTCGGGAAGAAGGCAAGGACATCTTGGAGGAGATCCACAAGGGCGTCTGCGGCAACCACGCGTCCTCACGCACACTGGTCAGCAAGGCCTTCTGGCGAGCTTTCTACTGGCCCACAGCTCTGGGCGATGCCTAAGAACTCGTCAAAAGGTGCCAGGGATGCCAGTACTTCGCCAAGCAGCAACACGTCCCAGCCTACAAGCTAGTCACCACACCGCCAACCTGGCCCTTTGCCTGCTGGGGGCTCGACATGATTGGGCCACTACCAACTGCGCCAGGTGGTTTCAACAGAGTATTGGTGACCATCGACAAGTTCACCAAGTGGATCGAGGTCAAATCGGTCACATGCCCCAAGGCTGACAGAGTACTCGACTTCCTGGATGAACTCGTACATCGCTACGGACTACCCCACCGCATCATCACAAATCTGTGCTCCAACTTCAACAACCACCAGTTCTGGGAGTACTGCGAGAACAGCGGGATCGACGTCCGATACGTCTCAGTTGCCCATCCTCGGGCCAACGGACAAGTCGAGCGCGCCAATGGGATGGTGCTTGACGCTCTCAAGAAGCGGCTACACGACGCTGCTAACTCCAAAGGGGGCAAGTGGATCAAGGAACTACCCAACGCACTCTGGGGGCTACGGACTCAGCCATCCAAGCCAACGGGGCAATCCCCTTACATACTGGTCTACGGCTCCGAAGCAATCCTCCCTGCCGACGTCATATGGAACTCGCCGGCGGTGGAGCACTACGACGAAGGCGTCTGCGAAGACGACGAGATGAGTTGACATCGACAGCCTCGAAGAAGCTCGCTGCGCCGCCCTCGTCCAATCAGCAAGGTACCTAGAGGGTATCCGACGCTACCACAATCGCAACGTCAAGGAACGCTCCTTCAACGTTGGTGATCTCGTCCTCCGTCGCATTCAGAACACGGAAGGACTACACAAGCTCAGCTCCCCCTGGGAAGGTCCCTTCACCGTGGCAAAGGTGACTGGGCCGGGCTCCTACCGCCTCCAGACACTTGAAGGCGAAGACATCAACAACTCATGGAACGTCGACCAGCTCTGTCGATTCTACGCCTAGTCTACACGACTACTCCGGGGTTCAAGTCTATACGACTACATCAACACCCCCCTGCTGTAAGCGGCCTCCGGGTCCTGGCCCCAGTCTCTGGACTACTCCTCTCCAGGATCCAGCCCACGTGGCTACCTACGGATCCTGGGCTGCGACGAGCGACAAAGGACTCTAGCAGCGGTCTACTAAGAGACCATGTACTCCAAGATCCAGCCTACACGGCTACTTACGGATCTACTGCTATAAGCGGCTACCCGCCCTAGCACTACTCAGCTGTAAGCGGCCTCCAGGTCCAGGCGACTACTCTGTAACTACGGCCCTGGCCATCCAGGTGTACTTCTTTAGTAATAAAGTTTGATCGTTCATCAACTTTTTTACTGTCTACTCCCTTCAACGGGACCACTACCACCGAGTACGACTACTCGCATCCACTCCACGATGGGGGCTCCGCACTCTGAGATCGCGACTACGAGTACTCACTGCTGGAATTTTTCTTTCATTAATAGTTAAGAAATTCATTACAATTGTTTTTGTACAACTTTGGCTACTAGCTAACTATTACAGGGCTACTGGAGATTGAGCTTATCAGCTACTTGCCCCGCGATGGGAGTCATCTCCTCCAGCAGCTCCGCGTACTGCTCATCGGTGCAGTTGGCGGCTACCCCGCCAGCGACTACTTCCACTGGGGCCTTCGGGAAGTAGGACTTCATGAAGGCCAAGACCTGCTTCGGGATCGACCTCGCCATGTGCTTCATCTTCGGCTTTCTCCATTGGATACGGATCTCCGGCGGCGGCCCTCCACATATCCACCTCCTTCTCCCGGATAAATCCGCTGTTCAGAAGGGCCAACAAATCCTCGGTCTTCACCTTTGACTTCTTCCACTCGCGGCTTGGATCTGCCCGCGGTGCAGACATCGGCGGCGCTGCTCCAGTGGCAGCCGCAGCGGCCTCTTCGCGGCCCCTCTTTTTCCCGGCGACCTTCGCAGACTTGGACGGTGACGGCTTCATTCTCCAAGTACAGGGCGTTTTCAAGCGCATCCGCTCGGGGGCTAATCTAGAAGCTCTGGGTGGCGGCGCACTTGGATCTACTGCGGCGGCGGCGTGCGCTGGATGTGGATCTACCTTAGATCGAATCGAAATGACTACAACACAGATGGGTGAAAAACCCTAAGGGTTTTGGCTTCTATTTATAAGTCAAACCGTCCCTCCAACGGCCAGATCGATAAGTCCGCGCTCGGCTGACCCAGCGGCCGCGCGTGACCCTTCGCATTCTACTAGTCGACGCGCCTCACCTCGGGGGCTCGGCTACTTCTACTCGACTACCTGGGAAGCGACAAGAGTCAGGAGCATCTCAGGACACATTCTTCAAGATGACCCTTCAATTCGAGAGGAAGTACACGACTCGAGGCTCGAGGGCTCCGTGCCACGTGTCCTTCGGTTTTTTCTCTCCGGATTTTCGGGATCTTCTTGCCAAGTCTTCAGATGGACCCTCAGCCAGAGCCTGCGGCTCAACCTAAGGCTCGGGGGCTACTCCATATGGAGTGCGATTTTGCAATCGCACTTCCATATCAGCTTCGGCTTCAAGACAAGACGGGCATTTTTTGGAGACCTTCGAAGGAAGCACTCGAGGACGCTTGGGACTACTCGAGAAGACTTCAAGATTGCTCAAACATCAGCTGGAGTACATTCCAGCCTCGGGATGCTTCGACTACTCTTGAGGACTTTTGACTTGTAGTACTCGGGGACGCTTGGGGACTACTCGTTAAGGCCGTCAAGGCTACTTGAAGCTATCCTTCTCGACTACAAAGTACTCGGGGGCTTGTCGTATGGACCTCCCTGGGCCCGCTACCTCGGTGGGTACCAGGACCGACTACTCGGTGGGCCCCTAGGACTACCGGCTTGCGCTACACGGCACCTGATGGCGTGGAGCACAAGGACTACGGAGGAGAAGTACTCGGTTAGGAAGATGTACATGTTATGCACTGTATGGAAGACTCCTAGACGTACCCGACTAGTACTCTCTCCCTACTCCGACTTGTAAACTTGCCTCCCGGACTATATAAGGCGAGGCGGGGACCGATCTCTAGCATCTCATACAACTCACGGCGCACTATTACACCATCTTGTAATCGTGCCCAATCAATCCAGAGCTACGCAGCATACAGGACGTAGGGTATTACGCACCTCGCGGCCCGAACCTGTCTAAATTGTGTGCCACGTGTCTCTTCCTTCGAGTTACCGATCTCAGCGAGGCCACATTCATCTACTTCGGGTACTCCCCTTAGTAGGTTGCCGGTCTAAAACACCGACACATAGTTGGTGCTTTTTTCCATTCCTTAATTATTAATACTCGCACTTGGATCCGGTGCGGCTGTTTGGACCAATCAGGTTGTGCCACATCACTAATTTAAGATGAAGAACATAGTGATAGTTGGTATTTCTTCTTTTAATCTGGAATTAAATTTTGTAACTAGTATTTCTTCGTCATATACAATCCAAATTCGATGTTTTTTCTTCCTGAATTTTTCTAAAATCATGATCTTTTCTTTAATGATGTTGTTTTTTACAGACTCTATTTTGCGATCCTATTTATATGCTTCTATCTAGTTCCGCCTAAATACCGACTAGAAAAATCATTTATTTTGCACAAACATTGCTAATGTAACTTCGTATTTTGCAATAACAAGCTAAAGACAAGGTTACAATAAAGTTTGAAGTGCATATGAATTCGAAAATTTCAAAAGATATGATTCACTTCAATGTTCAAGTAATGTTTCATGAAACTATGTGAGACATGTATCTATTTCTAAACAACGTAGGTTCCGCTATTACCGAAATTATTTGAAATTTTGATCACAAGTTTATGGACCTGTCGGTGCGGAATATGGTCCCGACACTAACCAGTAGATAACGCCTAGGTCTATCCCTCAATGGTCGATGCTAAGCAACAAATGACACAAGGTTTTATCCTGGTTCCGGCCGAGGGGGCCGTACGTCCAGCAGGGGCGTGCTCGTGGCACTATATTGCTCGGCACCGGGGGTGCTTGTAGTGGGGCAAATACAAGCAAGGCGGGAGAGGAATCGTGGCTTCCAAGTCCCTGGGTGAGTGGCTGGAGATGTTGTGGGAGAATAAGAGAGGGAGTGCACGGTGCGCTGCGTTCCTCTGCATTCGTCCCCCCGCGGCTGGGGGCTCGCCTCCCCTTTTATAGGCCAAGGGGGCGGCGAGTTACATGCACGCCGCGCTACCTAGCTACGTGTGGGAGCACGTCGTGCTACGATGTAGAGTGGGCGGCCGTCCGGTCGATCTTCGCTGTGATCCGGCCATGATGGCCTACCTCGTACCCGAACAGTGGCGGTTCGAGGGGTAGGAGGCGGCGGATGGCGATGGCGTCCACGATAGGCTTCGAGGGGAGGTGCGATGATGGGCGGTACGGGGTACGGGGAGCGGGCGAACGGCGTTCCTTCCCAATGAGCTCGCGGTGGTGGAGTGGTTGCCTGCAGTGTTCGGGCGTGCGCCGCGGAGTCGGGCGTGCGCCCGCACGCGTGGGTACGGCGGCCGCGCGCGTTACGGTGGCCGGGATGGCCACCCACCGCCAAGCGCCCTCACCTAACCCTGCGGGATCACGGGGAAAGTGGAGTCGAGGGTGCGCCGGCCCCCTTTCGAGGGTCGGGCGCGTTAGCCGTACGATAGCGTGCGCGCGGTGTCACGGGACCGACACCGGCCGTACCGCACGGTCCATCCCACGGTGGCGGGGATGGGCTCCTCCCGGGGGAGTTGGTGCGGCGGCACGGGCGTGAGCCCCGGCGCATGATGGCGCCGTCCGCGGCGTCGGGCGTTAAATGCCCAAGTACGGGGCCGGCGCACGCGTGCGGGGCGCCCGTGAGCGTGGCGGGCCCCGCCGGGGGCGGAGCGGACCCTCGAGCGAGACGGGACTCGCTCGAGGGGGAGCGCGCCCTCGAGCGGGGCGGAACCGCTCGAGGGAAGGGGTTGCCCCTCGAACGGAGCGGAGCTCGTTCGAGGAGGGGGTTGCCCCTCGAACGGGGCGGAACCCGTTCGAGGAGGAGCGTGCCCTCGGGCGGCGGAGCCTGCTCGAGGGTCTTCCAGACGGGCCGTCTTGGTGGGCCTCCGGAGTCCTCGCCGCATAGGCCAAGTCCTGCATGGTTAGTTTTCCTGCATGGTTAGGCTCGGCTCATTTCGATGCGGGGATTTAAGTGAGGGTTCCCCCCATTGTTTAAGGGGACCCCTAGGGCGGTCCCCGACGGTAGCCCCCGAGCATCCGCGGGTTTGCCATTGAGGCTCCCGCGGATGCCGGAACCTACCGATAGGACGTTCTTCCCTCCTTGTTTGCGAACGCTTTCCGTGGGGCCGCGTCGGCGGACCCGCGGGTCTAGCCCCGAAGCCTGCAGGAGTGTGTGTTCTCCTGCAGGGGTTAACCGCGAGCAATTCGGTCAGAAAGGCGTGGCACATAGGCCAACGGCATCGGCGGTGTTTCAGCCGGCATCGGGGGTGCACGCTCTCCTGTCACTGTCTCCGGCGGGTGCAATTTCAAGGAGGTGTAGCCGTGCGTCAAGCCCCCCGAGCCTTGGCCCGTTCGAGGCGATCGGGTCGAGCCTGACGACTTGTTTTTTATCGCGCCCTCGCCGTCCCTCCGCGGGTCGGAGGGTGAGGTTTCCACGACTCCCCATCGAGCGGGTCGCGAATCGCGGATTCCTCTTCGAGCTGCTAGCGGGTGGTTCAAGTGGACGTCCATGCCCCGTTCGATAAGGGTAGGCTGCGCGGTCCGGAGACACGTCCATGGAAGCGCTTGCGTGGGTTTGCTAGGTGGGGCTCGGTCCCGTTCGCTAGGGACCGAGGGCGCGGAAGCTCTCCCTCGGTGGGATCCCCCCGCTAGGCCGCCCTCGGCGGCTCTCGAACACGACATGTGGGGCACCCTCGAGCCGACGGGCTCGAGGAACGGCTCGAATGCGCGTACCCTCGTCGTCCCTAACTCTGTGATCTGGGGCGCTGTTCGAACCCGTCGAGGGTCAGGCTTCGAACCTCTGATCAGTAAGGCCGTGCGGGGCCGTGCCTTGGCCAGCCCCGTCTTTTCTCGTTTGCGGCCGTCGAGGGGCCTGGACGTGCCAGCCCTCGAGGTGCTGGTTGGTGGCATGGCGCGGTATGAGTGCTTTCGGTGTCGCTCTATTTCAAGCGTGACCTGGGCGATCCTCTTACGCGCGTGCCTTCTTTTTAGAGGGTTGACATCGTCTCGAGTTGGGGGTCATGCCGCTCGAGGGTCCTACGTGGCATGGGTGCCGTGGTGGTCCGCTCTACGTCGAGCGAGGGTCCGGACGACCTTCTCACGGCGATATCCCGTCGAGGGTCGCCTCGTTTCGAGTCGAGGGTCACGCCACTCGAGGGCCTTACGTGGCATGGGTGCTCGCGGGCCGCCCTCGCTCTACATCGAGCAGGTCCCGGCGACCTTCTCACGCCGTCATCCCATCGAGGGTCGCCTTTGTCTCGAGCCGAGGATTCGCCTCGCTCGAGGGCTCTCCTTGCTTGGCAAGGGGCCGGGCATTTAATTGCCTTGCGGTCGTGGCCGCGGTTTTGCAGCCGCGGGCGCGCCTTTTAGGCGGCGCGGCCGCGCGCGCGCGTAGTGGGCGACGTGGCGGCGGACGTGACGGTTTTTGCCTCGGTCGCCGCCGGTCTTGCCGCAATGATGACCCGCCCTGCGGTGTTAGAGCCGCCGCGGCCGTGGTGGAGCCCACTCGTCGACGCGACGGAAAGATTCCTGCAGGTTAATGCGGCGGGGCGTCCGCTCCGGAGAACTCGCCCGTTGCCTATAAAGGCGCGGTGAGGAAGGGACGGCGGTTTTTTACCTTGGCTCCTCACCGTTTTCGGTCCTCCGTCCCTTCGCCTTCGCCTCACTCTTGCCGTCGCGCGGGCTCGCTGCTTAGAGCTTTTTCCTCGCTTCCTTGTCCTCCGCCTTTGCACTCGTTCGTCCCCCCCCCCCCCATGGCGCCGCCTCAGCTTCCGATTAGGGTCCTGGAGCCGTACGCCTGGGAGAGGTCTACGGTGACCCAGCTCGCCTTGGGCGAGCCGGGTCGCCGCCGCCCGCTCGTCGGCCAACGAAGAAGGGCGCCGGCGGAGTGGATCGTGCCGCCGTCGTCGCACCTTGAGCCCAATCCGCCGGGAGGGTTACGTGGTGAGCTTCCTCCGCTATCACGAGCGCGGCTTCAACGCGCGGCGAGCACATTCATGCGGGCATTGTGCTACCACTATGGGGTGGAGCCGCACAACTTTGCCCCCGATGCGATCTCGCGGGCGGCCACATTCGTGGGCGTCCGCGAAGGGTACCGGGGGATCCCGGTCAATTGGGAGCTGCGGGTACACCTCTTCCGCGGGGAGCTCATCACGCGGCCCACGTCGGAGCCGGGGACCGCGCCGCGCGGTGCGCGCCGGCGGGATGTCGCTCGCTCCGCGGGGGCGGCTCAAGGATTTCTACATCCCCCCGCACCATGACGACGAACAACGCCGGGCCGGGAGCGGGGATGGTTTTATTTGCGCAACGCCGAGCCCGGCCTCCCTCCCTACACCGGCCGGGTGTTCAAGAAGAGGCCGGACTCCTGGGGCTACGGGTTGCCTACGGCCAATCATCGGGCGCGGCAAGAGTCCGTCCTCGCCGCCCGCGACGGCCGGCGAGGGGAAGGGCTCAACGCGATGGGCGTCCTCGCCTTCCTTCATCACCGGCGAATCGTGCCGTTGATGGAGAGGCCGCTCTGCATCTTCGAGATGACAGAGGCGGCCAACCCCGTCGACGTGGCGAGGTCGCGGATGCTCCCGACGCCGCCGGGAGCGGCCGTACGCGCTCACCCGGCGCGGAGCGCCGTCGACACCAGGACGCCGCCACCGCGGGTCGGACCCCCGTGGGACATCGAGATGCTCCCCGTCGGCCCGTTGGTGAGTGTGGTTTTTTGATTCTCGTTTTAGTCCTTGTTCTTGCTTCCGTTTCCCCGATGCGCCATCGTTGCTCTCGCGCGCAAACCGGTGCGGTTCAACGCCGCCAAGTCCGTTCCACCCACCCCCCGACCCCCGTGCGCTCGGCCGGGCGGCGCGCCGGGAGCGGCGGGGAGCGAGCGGCGCGCGGGGAGGGAGCACGCAAGGCGGCGCCAAGCGCGCCGCGATGCACGGTCCGCGGAGTGCGGGCGGCGGGAGGAGGCCGGGGCTCTCCTCCCGGACATCGAGGAGCCCTCGTCCTCGGAGCGGGACGAGGAGGAAGAGTCCGAGGGGGAGGGCCCCTCGGACGGTGGCGGCCGCGCCCCCGTCGCCGGAACCCGTGCGGCGTCGGGGGCGGCTTTGCTCGGGGCGGGCGCACCGGCGCCCGTCGCCGGGCGGTCATCGTCGGGGGCGGCGCGCGCGCGCGGAGGCGCCCGCGCGCGCCACGGAGGCGCGCGCGCGGCGGACGTGCCCGCGCGCGCGTCGAGCGCGCCGCGCGCGCGGCGGAGCGCGCCCGCGCGCGCGCGTCCTCGTCAAGGGGCGCGTCGGCGGGCGCGCCCGCGCGCGGGGGCGAGCGTGCCCCCGCGCGCGGTGGCGTCATCGGGGGGTACGGCATCGGGCGCGCCCACGCGTGAGGCGGGGCGTGCCCGCGCGCGCGGTGGCGCCGTCAAGAGGCGCCGCGGCGGGCGCGACCCCCCGCGCCGGCCTCGTCGTAGGCCTCGAGGAAAAGGAAGCGGGCCTTTTCCTCCGCGAGGTAAGGAACCGGTTCTTCCTTTGCTTGGCTTTAGTTTGCTTGGTTATTAGATGCTCTAACCCTCCATCCGTGTTTGCGCGGGCGGTGCCAACCGTCCCTCCTCTTGCACCGGCCAAGGTGCCGAGGGACGGACGCGTCGATCCCCACCCGGCGGCGTTCGTCGAGGGGGTCGCGCCCAAGGACCGGCGCGGCGGCGGCACGAGCTCACAAGGCCGGGCCGGGGCCTCGAGGCCCCGGCCGGCGGATCGCCCCGCCGCCGGGCGCGGCCGAGAGGTCGGCGGGGGGCGGCCGGCGCGGCCGCCACGGAGGCGCCGGCCGCGGCGGTGGCTACGGTGGAGGTGCCGCCCGCGGTGGCGGCCACCTGCGGAGGAGGCGGAGCGGGCGCAACTCGCGGGGGCGCCCTCGGATGCGGCGGCACGGGCGGAGGTGGCGGCGACGGCGCCACAACGGCGCGCCGTGGCCGCGGAGGGCGCGGGTGGAGGCGCCGGCGGAGGCGGAGCGGGCGGCTCCTCCCGCCGGCGGTCTTCGGGCGGAGGTGGTGGAGCTCTCGGATGACTCCCCGCCGCCTAGGTGGAACCGGTGGGCCGGGGCCCACGACCTCCCCCGAGCCCCGGGAGGGGGCCCTCGTGAGGCGGCGCGAGGGTCACCCGACCGGTGGGGGGGTCAAGGGCACGGTGCCGAGGCCTCGTCCTCCCACGCGGCCGCCCCCGGGCGGGTGGGGGGGCGTGGAGGATCCCCCCGCGTTTGCCGACGCCGGGGGGAGCGAGAGCTTTGGGGCGAGCTCGGAGCCACGGCGCCACGCTCAACCGCGCGTTGAACGAGGCGGCGCGGGTCCACGGCGGCCGGCCCGGATGCGTCTTCCGGGTGAGCCACGGTTGCTCTTCTCCCTTCCTTTTTTCGTTTTCGCGTGCCGCATTCAAGACTTGGCGCTCACGAGGTTCGATGTGTGGATGCCGGGAGCTCGAGCGCCGCGCCCATGAGAAGTACGGCGCGTTCGACCGGGTGAACGCCGAGGCCCGCCGGCTCCGGGGAGCGATGCGGCGCTTTCGACGCGCTTGCGGAAGCTCTCGGGACGCGGGACGGACCGGGCCGGTGTAGCGGGCGATGGCGTGGTGCGACGTGCTCCCCGAGAGCTCGGGCGGGGCACGGCGCGTCACGCGAGCCTCGAGCGGATCCGCGCGGCCCTTGTCGATCGCGACGAGGCGCCGTGGAACGCGCGTGAGGACACCGGACAAGACGCGGTCGCCGGCCGCCACCCGGGAGGCGGAGGTGGCCACCGCTCGCGCCGAGACCCGGGAGCTCCGCACGTCGCCGGAGGGGGCGCGGGCGCGGCGGCGCCGGTGCCGAGGAGCGGGCGCGCGGGCCGGAGCAGCGCGCCAAGGAGGCCGATGACCCGAAGGCCGCCCTCGATGCCAAGGCCGCGGCCCTCGTCGTCGGCCGAGGAGCGGCTTCGGCGGGGAGCGCGTTGCCCGCCGTGGGCCGAGGGGCGGCTCCAGCAAGAGCGGGCTGCCCTCGGCGACGCCCGAACGGCGCTGGAGAGGGAGCGCGTTGCTCGCGAAACGGCGGAGAAGTCGCTGGAGGAGCGGAACGCCGCATTCTCCAAGGTTGAGGATGAGGCGCTCACGCTCAGCATCAGCAATGCCAGCCAGGAGCTGGCCCTCCATGAGCAAGGCGAGGCCGTCCAGCGTCTCGAGTCGGAGCTCGAGTCCGCACGCCGCGACCTCGGTTTGGAGAAGAAGCAAGTCGAGGGTGAGACTTTTCGACTCTGTTTGTTGGTTTTTTGCTTTAGAGGGTTCGCTTCCCCTTTCGATTTCTTGTCATCTTGTTGATTCCGGGCTTGCGCACCGCCCGGGACACGGCTGGCCGGGCGGGCCGAGGGCCCTGCGGCAGCCTCCTACAACTCCTCCGAGCGAGAGCCGGGGGAGGCCGCGGGACGCGGCCCTCGAGACCCGTCACGTCGTCGAGGAAGGCGATGCCCGGGCGGCGGCTCGGTGGCCAGCCGCCTACGCGCCCTCGGCGGCCATGTCACGGAGCGGATGCGCCAGGCGTTGCACCTAGGCGTGCAGAAGGCCCTCGGAGTGGTGCGATCCCACTACGAGGTCAATCTCGAGGCGGTAGCGGAGGGCTACATCGTGCCCGAGGGCGTCGAGGATGAGGTGGCCATGGAGCGTGCGGACGCGCTTGTTGCTGACGCCGCCGGGTCGCTCGCCGAGGCCTTCGAAGAATTCCTCTTCCCGGACGCCGCCGATGCTGCTGCTCCACCCGCCTGAAAGTGTCTGGGCGCTAGGCCCATTTTTTTTTGTTTATGTGTATCAGAATTCTGGCCTCGTGGCCTCTTGTAAATAAACAAGTCATCTCATGAATCATGGACAGTTGCTTGTAAGTGAAATCGTTTGCTTATTACGCTTTTTTGTTTCTCCTTCTTCCTGAGTAGATTCTAGTTAGGGGAGTTCGTTTTTCGCAGGGGGCCCGCTGGGTTGGAGGCGAGAGAGACGGGCCATAGCCACGCGGCGTAGGCTGTCTCTGGCTCGCACACTCCTTCCGCTGTGCCGCCTGCGCCCTGTTCAAATCATGGCTCGAGGTTGAAGTGGGAAACAAACTTAGCGCGTGTTGTTACGTTTTTTGCGCGAAAAAATGGGACCATTTGGGGGGGGTGCCCCCCCGCAGTAGCCCCCGAGGGTAACTTGGGTTTCAGGGGAAAGCCGAGTTGCCCTTTTATTATACTTGGAGTATTTACATAGGTGACACCAACTGGGGCGTTGGCCGTGCATTTTTACAATAGAAAATGCTTGGAAATCCTAGCTAAGGGTAGAAACGACGTAGCTGTTGGATGTTCCAAGCGTTGGTGAGTTCTTCGCCGTCCTCGTTGGCCAGCTTGTACGTGCCCGGTTTGAGCACCTTCACCACGACGTAGGGTCCCTCCCATGGGGGCGATAGCTTGTGGCGCCCTCGGTTGTCTTGGCGTAGCCTTAGGACCAAATCCCCCTCGCTGAAATCCCTCCGACGTATCTTGCGTGCTTGGTAGCGTCGTAGGGACTGTTGATACCTCGCGGAGTGCATCAACGCCACGAGGCGTACTTCGTCTAGCTGATCCGGCGAGTCCTCGCGGGCTCGGCCGGTTAGCATCCTCGTTGTAGCCTCGAACCTTGGGCGACCCGTATTCCAAATCCGTGGGGAGGACGGCCTCCGCGCCATGAACTAGGAAAAAGCGGGGTGAACCCGGTGGCCCCGCTTGGGGTGGTCCTTAGGCTCCACACGACCGGCCGGCGGTTCTTGGAGCCATTTCCGGCCGCATTCGTTGAGCCGGTCAAAAATTCGGGGCTTGAGGCCCCGTAGAATCATGCCGTTGGCGCGCTCCACTTGGCCGTTGGTCCGCGGGTGCGCCATACCCCCGCCCAATCCACTCGGATGTGGAACTTGTCGCAGAACTCCAAGAACTTCCGCCCGTGAACCGGGACCCGTTGTCCGTGATGATGGAGTTTGGCACTCCAAAGCGGTAGACGATGTCCGTGAAGAACGTGACCGCCCGCTCGCCCTCAAATTCGTAATGGGGCGCACCTCCACCCACTTGGAGAACTTGTCGATCGCGACAAGCGGGGTGGGTGAAGCCCCCGGCGCCTTCCGCAGGGGCCCGACGATGTCCAACCCCCACACGGCGAACGGCCATGTTACGGGGATCGTTTGCGCAGCATGAGCCGGCAAGTTGGTCTTGCGGGCGTAGAACCGGCACCCTTCGCAGGTGCGCACGATTTCGTTGGCGTCCGCGACCGCGGTAGGCCAATAGAAGCCCTGGCGGAACGCGTTGCCAACGAGGGTGCGTGGCGCGGCGTGGTGGCCACAGATCCCCGCGTGGATGTCCCGTAGGAGCTCGCGCCCCTCGGGAATGGGTATACACCGCTGGAGGATGCCTGACGCGGCGCGCTTGTACAGCTCGCCGTTGACGAGGGTGAATGACTTGGCCATCCTGGCGATGCGCCTGGCTGTGGCCCGGTCTGTGGGGAGTTCCCCTCGAGCAATCCAGGCGGTGTACTTTTCACGCCAATCCGCTTGGACGGGGAGCCGGCTCGATGTCCATTGCGACGGCCTCGTGGGAGCCGTACCCCTCGAGAAGGGAGAGCACGTACGCCTCGTTCGAGGGATCCTCTTCCATGGGTTCCGCACCCGATGGGTTCGAGGGAGCCCCCGAGGGTCCGCCGTCGCTCGAGGGGTAAGGCTCGAAGGTGACCGAGGGCTGCGTGATGTCGCGCGCGAAAACGTTCGGGGGAACGGTGATCCGCCCGGACGCTATTTTTGCCAGCTCGTCCGCTTCCTCGTTGTACCGGCGGGGTACATGATTAAGCTCGATGCCGTAGAATTTGTCTTCGAGGGCCCGCACGGCTTTGCAGTAGGCCTCCATCTTGTCGTCGTGGCGGCTCGCGTTCTTCATGACTTGATCGATCACGAGCCGCGAATCCCCTCGCACGTCGAGGCGCTTGATGCCCAACTCAATGGCGATTTTGAGGCCGCGAGAGAAGGGCCTCGTATTCCGCCATATTGTTAGACGCGGGGAAGTGGAGACGCACTTGCGTAGCGCATGTGCTCCCCGAGGGGTGACACGAAGAGCAGGCCCGCGCCCGCTCCCCTGTCTTCATCACCGAGCCGTCGAAGAACGGAGTCCAAAGACTCGCTGAGTCCGAGGGGGCGGCGGTGCGTGTCCGTCCACTCAGCGACGAAATCGGCTAGGATTTGCGATTTGATGGCCTTGCGCGGAGCGTAGGCGAGCGTCTCGCCCATCAACTCCACGGACCACTTGGCATTGCGCTCGCCGCGTCGGGGTTGCGAATGATCTCTCCTAACGGGAAGGAAGAGACCACCGTAACTGGGTGGGCCTCGAAGTAGTGGCGGAGCTTGCGCCGCGCGAGGACTACCGCATACAACGGCTTCTCGGACACGGGGGTAGCGCGTCTTCGTGTCCGACGGGACTTCGCCGATGTAGTAGACGGCCTCCGCACGGGCAAGGCATGTCCTTCCTCCGTGCGCTCCACAACGATCACGGCGGCCGACCACCCGGGTGGTTGCGGCCACGTAGAGTTGGAGGGGTTCGCCGTCTCGCGGCGGCGTAAGGATTGGGGCGTGTGTCGGAGACGCCTTCGGCTTGTCGAGCGCTTCCGGGCCTCGGCGGTCCAAGAGAAGCGTTCGTGCTTCTTGAGCGGCGGTAGAGGGGCGGACCCTTCTCACCGAGCCTCGAGACGAAGCGGCTCAAGGCGGCAAGGCACCCCAACACCTTCGTACCCCTTTGAGGTCCCGAATTGGACCCATTCGCTCGAGGGCCGCGACCTTTTCGGGGTTGGCCTCGATTCCCCGCCGGGAGACGATGTATCCTAGGAGCATGCCCCGCGGCACTCCGAAGACACATTTTTCGGGGTTGAGCTTGACCCCGTTGGCCGCGAGGCGGTACCGAACGCGATGCCAAGATCGCCAACCGGGTCGTCCGCCTTCTCGGTCTTGACGACGATGTCGTCCACGTAAGCCTCGACCGTCCGCCCGATATGGTCCCCAAAAACGTGCCGCATGCGGCGCCGATATGTTGCGCCCGCGTTTCGAGGCCAAAAGGCATCGTGACGTAACGAACGTCCCGAACGGTGTGATGAACGAAGTCGCGAGCGGGTCGGACTCCTTCATTTTTATCGATGATATCCCGAATAGGCATCAAGGAAACAGAGTAGTTCACACCGGCGGTGGAATCAACGATCCGATCTATGCGTGGCAAAGGAAAAGGAACTTTTGGACATGCTTTATTGAGGCCGGTGTAGTCAATACACATCCTCCACTTCCCATTTTTCTTTTTTTACAAGCACGGGATTAGCTAGCCATGTAGGGTGGAACACTTCCTTGATGAATCCGGCCTCGAGGAGCTTCCGCGGCTCCGCTCCGATCGCCCGTCGCCGTTCCTCGTCGAAGCGGCGCGGCCGGCCGCCGAACAGCCGCGAGCGTTAGGCGAGATATCAAGGGAGTGCTCGGCGACCTCCCTCGGGATGCCGGCATGTCCGAGGGGCTCCACGCGAAGACGTCGGCGTTGGCGCGGAGGAAGTCGACGAGCCTTTGCTTCCTATTTAGGATCGAGGGTCGGCCGACCCTCAACACCTTGCCCTCGGGGGCGTCGGGTCGAGGGGGACCCCTTTGGTTTGCTCGGCGGCCTCGAAGGTGCCGATGTGTTTGGCGGCGGAGCTGAGGTCGTCGTTGACCATCTTCTCCAGTGTGTTCACCAGCGCTTCATCCAACGCTAGCGCCTCTGCATGTTCCACGCATTCGACATCGCAGTCGAATGCATGCTCGATCGATGACCCGACGGTGATGACGCCGTTTGGACCTGGCATCTTCATCTTCAGGTACGTGTAGTTGGGGACCGCCATGAACTTGGCATAGCATGGTCGCCCAAGGATGGCATGGTAGGCCCCTTTGAATCCCACCACCTCGAAGGTGAGGGTTTCCTTGCGGAAATTCTTGGGGGTCCCGAACCGGACGGGCGGATCGATCCGCCCGGGGGTTGAACACCGTTGCCGGGCGCGATGCGGTGAAACGGCTTCGTCTTCGGGCCGCATGGCCGGTCCGACCCAATCCCCATTAGGCGCAATGTATGCGCGAAGAGGATATTGAGGCTACGCCTCCGTCCATAAGGACCTTCGAAAACCGGGCGTTGCCAATGATGGGATCGACCACCGGTGGAGTGCGGCCGGGTTCGGGATGCGATTTGGGTGATCATCCCGGCTAAAGGTGATGGCATCCTTCGACCGGTTGAGAAAGGCCGGAGGTGCCCTCTCTCGCGGCGAGGACTTCGTGCCGCTCCTTCTTGCGCCGCCGGGTCGACATGTCGACGGTAGGTCCCCCAAAGATGAGGAACACATTTTCGACGGCGGGAAAACCACCCGCGTCGCCATCGCCCCCATCCTTCTTGGCCTCTCGCCTCCTTCGCGGCGGCACGGCCATAGAACTTCTTGAGCATGTCGCATTGCTCAAGAGTGTGGTTTACGGGGGGTCTTGTGGTAGGGGCATGGCTTCTTCATCATGTCGTCGAACACCCCCGGGCCTCGAGGAGCGGTCGGGGGCCCGTCGGCGGCGGGTCAACGGCGAGGGCCTCGGCGTTGCCGCCGTTGCGCCCTCGCTCGCGCGCCTCGCGGCGCGGCTTCTTTCCCTTCTTGCCCCGCTTGTCGTTGCGGCGCGGCTCCTTGGACCCGGCCCCGCCCTCCGCGGGCGTGTCCTCGGAGCGCTTGCCCTTCTTGCGCGTCGAAGATTGCCCCCACGGCCTCCTCTCCGGGAGGCGAAGGCGGTGGCAATGTCGAACGGCTCGTTCGAGTCCGTGGGCGGGCTGCGTCCCAGCTCGCGCACAAGGTCCCGGCACGTGGTGCCCTCGAGGAACGCGTGCACGATCTCGGATTGTGCCACGGCGGGGAGCTCGTGCGGCGCTTGGAGAAGCGCCGTATGAAGTCCCGCGGCGACTCGCACGGCTCCTCGCGTGCGGGAGCGCGGATCCCGAGGAGTTCCCGGGCGCACGTACGTGCCCACGGAAGTTGCCCACGAAGGTGTGGACCAGATCGTCCCAGCTATGGATCTGGCTGGCGGGCAAGTGCTCGAGCCATGTCCGGGCCGCGTCGCCCAGATGCAAGGGCAAGTTGCGGATGATTACTTCGTCGTTGGTGGCCCCGCCCAGCTGACAGGCTAGGCGGTAGTCGTTGAGCCAGACACGAGGGTCCGTCTCCCCGTTGTATTTGACGATTGTCGAGGGCTGACGGAAGCGCTGGGGGAACGCTGCCGTGCGGATCTCCCCGCCGAACACACGGGTGCCGGGGGCTCCGGCGTTGGGGAGCGATCCTCCCCGGCGCCGTAGCGCCCACCCCTTCGAGGGTGGTAGCCCCTAGCCGCCCGCGCGTCCGCCTTGGCCGGTGCGCCGGCGTTGATGACGTTGCGGGCATCGCCATCCGGTGCCCCGCGCGTGTCAAGGAGCCGTTCCTTGGCCGGCGTGCGTCCTCGGTCGGTAGGTTGACCTACGTGCACCGAGGGTTCGCCTCCGGTGCGAGATCATCGCCTCGTGCGTCCCCTCGTTGGCGGATGCGTGAGGCCGAGCTCTCGGCCGCCGGACGGCCGCTTGCTCAAGGAGAGTCCGCACCTCGCGGTGCATGTCTCGAGCCTCGGGGGTTGATGGTGCCGGCATGGCGCGTAGCAACGCCGCGGCGGCGATGAGCTTTTGGCTCGCCCTTGGTGGCGTATCCGCGTTGTCGGCATTGGGGACGGGGGTTGAGGCGGTCACGGACTGTCGGCCCCCGGCTCCCGCGCGCGTTCGCCGCGCGCGAGGCCTCTCCTCGCCATCGAGGCGCGGAGTAGCCGCACCGTTCGTACTCCTGCGCGCTTGGCCTCGAGCTCGCGAGCTTGGGCCGTTGCGCGTCGACGTCGGCCCCGGCGGAGAGCGCCGGCCCCCGCGGCCCGGGCGCGTGGCGATCCCCCGGGGCGGGCGTGACTTCCCGTCTCGGCGCGCCGCCGCACCGGCGGCGTTGGCCGGGTCGTTAGTGATGACGGCGCGGCACTCCCGCGTGGGGTCGTAGCTCCGTGTCTTTGGAGTCGTCGGAGCAGCCAAACCAGTAGTCCGTGGCGTCGAGGAAGCGCCTGAACGCGACTGGGTCCGGCACACCGGAGAAGTCCCACTCCGCGTACCCATGGCGGTTGGCGGGTGGCATCGTGTCGACGGAGCCCAGGGACGACTCGTCCGCTGCTGAAGTGCCAGGATCCCTGTCGACGAAGACGTGCCGACCAGGCGGAACCCTGCGCATTGTCGTGTTGACGTTGGCGTGGTAGGCCGTAGTGGCGCCACGCAGCCCGATGGGGATGCGTGGTCCGGAGACCGCACGCGGTCTCGCCGGGGCGGTGGCGGCCGTCGTGACGGTGGGCGCACCGCGTTGGGCGGCGGCGCGCTCGGCCTGCCGCCGCTCGGACCGCGCCCCGACGCGAGCGTAGTCCCGAGCGACGACGGCGTCGCGGCGTCGACGGGCCCGCGGCATCCGTGCACTGCGGGGTGCCGCGCCGGTGTTGTGCGTGCGGCGGAGACCGCAGCGGACCGGCCTCGCGGGCCGCGCGCGGAGCTCCTCACGGTTGGTGAGGCGCATGAGATAGCCTTTCCCCGTGGCACGGAAGTTCAAGTCCCCGAAGCGGATCTCGAACCCGGCCGGAAGAGGGTCCGAGCTACCCATGTTGTAGCGGGTGCTACGGTACTCGGTGCGAATCACCATGGAGGGAGTTAGCGAAATGACCTTAGGCGCTCGTTTGCCCCACGGTGGGCGCCAAGCGTCGGTGCGGAATATGGTCCCGACACTAACCGGTAGATAACGCCTAGGTCTATCCCTCAATGGTCGATGCTAAGCAACAAATGACACAAGGTTTTATCCCCGGTTCCCGCCGAGGGGGCCGTACGTCCGACGGGGGCGTGCTCGTGGCACTATATTGCTCGGCACCGGGGGTGCTTGTAGTGGGGCAAATACAAGCAAGGCGGGAGAGGAATCGTGGCTTCCAAGTCCCCGGGTGAGTGGCCGGAGATGTTGTGGGAGAATAAGAGAGGGGAGTGCACGGTGCGGCGCGTTCCTCGCATTCGTCCCCCGCGGGCGGGGGCTCGCCTCCCCTTTTATAGGCCAAGGGGGCGGCGAGTTACATGCACGCCGCGCTACCTAGCTACGTGTGGGAGCACGTCGTGCTACGATGTAGAGTGGGCGGCCGTCCGGTCGATCTTCGCTGTGATCCGGCCATGATGGCCTACCTCGTACCCGAACGGTGGCGGTTCGAGGGGTAGGAGGCGGCAGATGGCGATGGCGTCCCCTGATAGGCTTCGAGGGAGGTGCTGATGATGGCTGGTACGGGGTACAGGAGCGGGCAGAACGGCGTTCCTTCCCAATGAGCTCTGCGGTGGTGGAGTGGTTCTTTGCGGTGTTCGGGCGTGCGCTCGCGGAGTCGGGCGTGCGCCCGCACGCGTGGGGCGGCGGCCGCGCGCGTTACGGTGGCCGGGATGGCCACCCACCGGCCAAGCGCCCCTCACCTAACTGCGGGATCACGGGAAAGTGGAGTCGAGGGTGCGCCCGGCCCCTTTCGAGGGTCGGGCGCGTTAGCCGTACGATAGCGTGCGCGCGGTGTCACGGGGCCCGACACGGCCGTACCGCACGGTCCATCCCACGGTAGCGGGGATGGGCTCCTCCCGGGGAGTTGGTGCGGCGGCACGGGGGCGTGAGCCCGGGCGCATGATGGCGCGCGGGTCCCGCGGCGTCGGGGCGTTAAATGCCCAAGTACGGGGCCGGCGCACGCGTGCGGGGCGCCCGTGAGCGTGGCGGGCCCCGGCCGAGGGCGGAGCGGACCCTCGAGCGAGACGGGACTCGCTCGAGGGGGGGAGCGCGCCCTCGAGCGGGGCGGAACCGCTCGAGGGAAGGGGTTGCCCCTCGAACGGAGCGGAGCTCGTTCGAGGAGGGGGGTTGCCCCTCGAACGGGGCGGAACCCGTTCGAGGAGGGAGCGTGCCCTCGGGCGAGGCGGGCCCAGCTCGAGGGTCTTCCCGGACGGGCCGTCTTGGTGGGCCTCCGGAGTCCTGCCGCATAGGCCAAGTCCTGCATGGTTAGTTTTCCTGCATGGTTAGGCTCAGCTCATTTCGATGCGGGGATTTAAGTGAGGGTTCCCCCATTGTTTAAGGGGACCCCTAGGGCGGTCCCCGACAGGACCCAAATTATATTATCGCGTAAATTCGTAGAACCACTAGAGCATTTTATGATATTATTTGAATTATGATAGTGTAAATTTGAGATGTAAGTTTGAATTATCCCTAATAAACTGCTTCTGAAATCATGTTTCATTTGTTAAAGTTGTAGATCTTGGTAGAGCATGATTTTAGAAAATTTTAGAAAAAAGAATCATCCAATTTGGAGTTAGTATGAGGCAGAAAAACTAGTTACAAGTTTTAGTCAAAGATTAAAAAGAGAAAACACACTTGTTCATCTCAGTTCATAGTAAGTGCAATTTCTATTTTTAATCTTCGGATAAAACTTGTAAACTATTGTTCTTCCTCATATGAATTCTAAAACGGTTGATTCTTTTTCCTATTTTTTTCTAAAATCGAGATGTTTTACAGTAAAATCAAGATGTTCTAAATCGGTTGAATGGTCGAGTTCGTCACTGAGACCATTGTTTTCTTTTTAATCTACAATTAAAACTTGTAAATGGTATTTCTGGGTCATAGTTACTCCAAATGTTGTGATTCTTTTTTCTGATTTTATCTAAAATCAATCTCTGTCACTTTATGACATTTACTTGCATGTAAGTTGTTATTTCATAGAATTTGTTATATACATTGTCTTTTTCCCACCAAAGTACAAAGTAGAAAAAACATGATTTTGCATAAGACTTGCTAAAGTAACTTGATATTTACCAATTTTATAGTCAAAATAAGGTCATGTACGAATTTGAGTTCCATGTGAGTTGAAACATGTTATGAGGTATTGAAATCTCAAAGTTTGACTTAGAGTTGTAGGAAACAATGTGAGAGATCTATCCATTTGTGAGCAATGTATGTTATCACTTTATTAAAACTACTTCAGTTTGTTAATGATAGGATTGTGGACCAAAAATATGCTGCTATGCCAATTTATAGAATTTTCTGACCAAATTCAAATATTATTATAATTATTAAGAGGTAAATTGGAGGTAGAAATTTGAATTGTCCCTAGAAAACAATTGAATTTTTCATCTATCTTCTAGGTATGTAGTAATTTGGAACGTATAAGCCTAAAAATATTTTTTATGTAAATTTTCAAATTTTATTAGAGGTACATATAGTTCAATTTTGAATTAATTTCGGTAACCATATAGAAATTCATTTAATGTATAGAAAATGGTAAAAAAGTTTCAATTTTTTTGAAATTTTTACTAGACAACTTATATATAGTCTATTACATATAGAAAATGAGTTGGTGTATATAAGATAATTATTTGTATGTGCTCCTTCACAATGATGCAATAAAAAGAAAAGGAAAAGGAAAAATATTAAGTAGAGAAGGAATGACACAAGCCCTGTTCGGTCCAAAGGCCCAACAATCTGTGGCCGTCCATCGCGGATCCGACGGCTCCAGTCGCATTTCCTTGGTATAAAATTGGGTGGAACCCTAGCTCTCCTCTGCCTTATCCTCTCTCCCCGCCCCGCCCGCCCGCCTCCTCCTCGATCCAACCAAAGCCACAGACAGCAGGTGTGGGATCCCCGATACGATCGCCAGATCCGCCGGCCTCCGCGCCGATCCGGGCGTCCTCCCACCGCTCCTCCTCCTCCCCCTCTCTATCGCAGCAGGAGCGCGGCCTCGTCGCTCGCTGGAGCAGAGATCCCTCCCAGCCCCCGGCCTGATCGAGTAGTAGACCATGGCGAAGCATGGCGTTGTGCTCGGCCCGGAGGACGGCGGCGGCGGCACGACATTTCTCGCTCCCGCGTCCGAGGACGGGGGCCGACTCATGCAAGAAGCTAGCGGCGCAGGTTGACCTCGGCACACGAGGCGAGGCTGCCGGCAGGTCCTGCCCCTTCTCCCCCTCGGCTCCCCGGCCCGCCGAACCCCTCCACCGAGAGCGCTCCTCCGCCCGCCGAATCCCTGCGCGTCACCCTGTCGTCGTAGGGCTTTTCCTCCTCTCGCCGTCGTCGCAGTCGCCCTCACCTGTCGCCTCCTCCATGCTTGCGTTGGTGCTGGGCCAGGGTTGAGTCTCGAGTGGGACGGCGATACAGTTGGGCTCCGGTCGATTTCGTCTTCGGCCTTCTCGTTTCTGTTAAGGAATCCCCGACTTTAATTTGCTTCGCTCGAATTGATCGATTCCCCTGTTCTACTAGGCTTCTCACCTTGAATTCGTTGTGGCCTGGTGAAATCGAGCCCACATCTTACTTGCTAGGATGGGTGCTCCGTGCTTCCGACCTCTGGTGCTCCATTAGGTCTAGGATAGGATTACAATTTACAATAGGTGATGAATGTCTGACGCTTGCTGTCAACCTACTTGAACTTATTAACTGAACAGAAGACCTGTAATCTGTTTTTTTATCGCACTTGTTGGCTTACCCTTAGATTCCAATAATGCGTGGATTTAGAATGTGGCCTAGAACTGCAACTCCAAGAGTTCATTTTCTTAAATCTTCCCTGTCTTCAGTCTAGTATATACAATTCTGGACACCTTTTCTTAAGTTCATTGAGTGAATTGGTGTATAGAATCAGGCAGGGGTCAATCAGCAGCCGGGGTTGATCTCAGGCTTGCCGCTTCGCATGGTGTACCGTGTACGCTGCTGATTCGAGCAGCTCCGTCTACGTGTGTCAGTATTAGTGTACGGGTATCGATTAATTGGTTGGGTGTGGTGTTGTCGTCTACGTTTGCATGGTAATTTATTAATGCTTTTAATTTATTAGTGCCTGCTAACACTAGCACTTGCATTAGCCTAGCACTTGTAAATAGCTAATTTTTGGTGAAATATTGCTTATATCTCATAGTCTGGCACAAAATATCACTCAAGTCCTAGTCCTAGTACAGATAAAACAAATAGATATGAAATCCTTGTTTGCTTGAGTCTTTTGTTCTTGTTAGCTAAGTCTCGTTTTATCTGAACGACCTCGGAAATTTGTCACTCAAGTACTTCACTTGCTTAGTAATCTGGAAGTCTAATCCATGAGTTTGCTATGTTTCAATTGGGAACTTGGCATCTATTGTTGCGGACCATGAGATTTGTTTCAAAATTAGGGTCTGACAATAATTAGTCTTGAATATTTGTAAAACTGTATGAAAGTCTTGTATGATCCAGTCTTATGGTTCAGATGAATTAAGTGATAATTTGCCAAATCATTTTTATCTGTTTTATCCTTTTACCAAATCCTAATTGTGCTGCATTGTATATTCCGTTGATGAAAATTGTCCTTTTGTTTTTTGAATAGATCTGAATGTTAATCGAAAGCTATATGATTCTACATTCCGTTGATAGTTGTTGATGAAGTAATATAACCCTTGATTAAATATTCCATTATGTACATTATTGTGGTAAACTGCTGTCTTTTTTTCTTTGATGCTTAGCAGTAAGGTTTCCTTGTCTTTTGTTTCACAAGGGAGACAGGTTGCACCCTGCGGGAGCTCTGCCGACGAAGCTCATCTACAACCTTCGCAGGGTAAGGATGCCCCCAAATTCTACCCAATGTTCCCTTCTCTTTTTTCCCCTTATCTCTTGCATCTTAGTGGTTGTGCTGGCCAAATGCTCTAGCTGCAGCAGGAATCATTTGCCAATCCTAGGGTACTCAGCTTCTTGTGGTATTGTGCTGAAAGTTTGCTCAATAATGATTTGTGGAGAGGAATCTGTTGGACTTAAATTAAATGGAACTGCAATATGATATCAGTTTTGGTTTTGGATAACTAGATTAACAACCATTCATGATGTTCTTGTAACTGCCTGTTGATTGATTTCCCATATAATTTAGAAGAGATATCTGATAACTATGCACTTGCCTATGAGTGAATTTGTTGTTACTTCTGACTAATGAAAGATGACAACTGCTCTGACTTTAGAATTTTCCTAATGCTATCTATTTTCGTCTGAATTGTCTAGCTATCTATTTTTTTCTAAAGAAATTGCTTCTTTGTTATTGATGCAGGAAACTACGCTTCAATAGATTGAAAGTGTTGCAAGATGAAGGTTTTAAGTTGCAATAGATCTCGATGTGTTCTTGCAATGTATTTTCTGGCGGATACATGAAGTTACATTATTGATTTTTTTATTTGATTGCCATCGAATTCTGATTCAAAAACTGTACAAAACTATGAAGATATTCTACAAAATTATGAAGATGTTGTTATGGGCTTTTTTGCCAATTTTATGCTATAATTATAATTCTGAAATGGGCCTTGTGGTCTGGAATAGTAATCTGAACTGGGTTGTGGTAACGTAGGCTGCCACGTCATCATTGTCCATGTAGGCTGCCACGTCATTGTTGTCCATTTAGGCTGCCACGTCATCATCGTCCATGTAGGGTGCCACGTGTCATCATCCATGCATGATGCCACGTGTCATCCATGCAGGCTGCCATGTGTCATCCACGTAGGCAGCCACATCAGCAGTCACGTCAGCGTCCATATCAGCACCCACTGTCCATGTTGGCAGCCACGTAATGATCCATGTCAACAACAATCTGTGACGATTATTTTCGTCACTAAACCTGGACTTTGGGTTGGGCTGCATGGGTTTTGGGCTACTCCGTGACGATCCAGATACGTCACAGACTGTGACGTTTATTAAGGAACGTCAACAGATTTAATCCATTACACTCATTCCACCACGAAAATGTAAATCGTCGCGGATGCTGATTTGCGATGAATTTTATTTAATCCGCGACAGAATGATTACGTCACAGATTAAATAGTTTCTTGTAGTGTTGGCACAAAGAAGTTGTGGAAATTCATTCCTACAAGCCAAGCTTGCAAGTTGGACATGTGTTGCCCAAGTTCCCCGATTGAGGTAATGGAAACTAGAACCTATCTCATGTATCATTGTAGCTCCATTGCCTTGTTTAGGTTACTTTTGTTGCAATGTTTACATATGGTAGGTTGCTTGTGTCATGTGCTAACCCATGAGCAACCTACATGGATTGATTATTGTGTAGGAAAGCTACACTTGTTATTTCATGGTGCATGTTTTCATATATATCTCTTTGCATCATGAGCAAGCTATAGGGTTAGCTTCCCTTTTGTTGTCATAAACAATGTGCGTACATTTGGTTGGTGATTCAAACACTAAATGCACACATTTAGGGGGAGCTCATCTTATGGTTTGGTTATGGGACTAACATTGTTTCAAGCCTATCTTATGTAGTCCCTTGGCGACGCGTTCCGGTGCGGTACTTCATTCTAAGAGAATGCTATTTCACTCTCAATGTGATCTAACATCTCTAAAAGAGTGAATATAGCAATACGAGCTTCATGCTATTGAGTCAAGTCCTTGCAAGCTTATGTCTCTATATAAGTTCAAAGGCAATGTACTCATACATTCCTAATCCTTGTGGTACCCCAAGTGTCTTCTATGCAAGCTTCTTTCAAGTGGTGTCGCCTAGTGATATCATTTCCAAGTGTCTCATCTCAATGTGGTGCCAACAAGGTAGAGAGGATCATCCCCCAGAGGTATGCAATGATCAAAAGACTACAAGTGATATCTACAAGTGGTAATGTAACAAGAACTCATTTGTCTTATCTCTTGTCCTTTGAGCTACCTCCTTGCATGATATGCTCTAAGCTTCCTTGTCTTACAAGTTTGTAGTTGTGCACTTGATTTTCACACTATCTTTTTGTGCACACACTTAGGGGAGCTTAGATTGTATCATGCTAGTCTCATGAGCTTGTGACGATCCACCTTAGTTATTCTCACATGTGGTATCTTCATTGATATCATACATATGGATCATGGTTCATGCAGCTTTCTCCCTTGTACTTCACATTTCTCTTGAGCTATGTTTGCTAGGACTTGCTAGTTTTCCTAGCCCCCTTTAGTTTGACACTTTTTGGAGATTTTATTCCAAAGGGGGGAAATTGGAACCAAAGCAAGCTATGTATGAACATAGGAAGAGAAGATCAAAAATGGGGAAGTATGATCTAGGGGAGGTTGGATGATGGTAAGCATCCAAGCAAGTGTAAGTGGTTCTAATTCTGTCAATTTTTGCAAAATTATGCTTGCTTTAGTTGTGTTGTCATAAATCACCAAAAAGGGGGAGATTGTAGCGAACATGGCCTCATATGCCATTAGTTCGAGTTTGATTTTGGTGATTCATGACAACATGATCATTGGAACTAACCATATTGTTTTAGCATGTCTTTGTAGACACTTCTAGGTCCCAAGGATGCAAGAAAACCACATGCCAAAATAAGAAAATCAAGGGTCAAAACCGAGCAAGAAAGGAAAAGAAAAGACATCGTCGGATGAACCGATGGTACCTTAGCAGCAAGCGTCCGTGCAATCGTCGGACGAGTTGGTACACTGGTAAAACACTAGGCACCGTCGGATGAACCGACGGTCCATCTTTTAGTAGCGTCGAACGAGTTGCAGAGGAAGAGCAGCGAAGACAGTAGCACCGGATGATCCGACGGTATGAGTGGGGACACCGTCGATCTATCCGACGCTCAGTTTGAATTCATACAGAGACACGCCAAGACGAAGCCTTCAGCACCGGATGATCCGACGCCTTGGTCAAGGTGAAGCGTCGGTCTATCCGACGGTCGCGTGGAAGCTAACAGAGACGACTTGGCCGCGGGGTCTTTAGCACCGGATGATCCGACACACCGTCGGTACATAGCGTCAAAGCAGTTGTGTCAGAGAATCTCAACGGCTATGTGACATGGGAGGGGCACCGGATGAACCGACGCCCTGGAAAAGCTTAGAATCGGTTCATCTGACCCTACCTTTTTCAATGGCTGTTAGCCAACGGCTAGTTTGATGCCTTGGGCTATTTATACCCCCTCCACTCACTTATTTGAGCTTGCTGGATTGTGTGGAAGTGCAGAGGAGTTCAAGACACCTAGAAGATCATATCCAATCCATTCAAGTGCTTAATTGCTCACCCATAGACTTGCATATGCTTAGTGTATGTGCTTAGAGCTAGGCTTAGCTTAGAGCTGAGTGAGTGCAAGGTTGTGCCAACCTTGTGAGGTGATTCTTGAGTGAATCAAGGTGTACAAGGTTCGTCGGAAGCCTTGGGGCCTAAGTGGCTCACCAGCAATCGTCATCGACCCTCCGGTTTGGTGTGGAGCAGCGAGGACACTTTGTGCGGGGGACGTCGAGACCCCCTTCCCAAGTGGAGAAGCTCCTTAGTGGAGGCGGCATCAATGTGACCAAGAGAGCTTGGCAAGTGCCTAAGTGGCTAGCCTTTGTGGTGAGTCAAGTAGTGCTCTTGGGAGAGACTTGGTGACCGGGAAGCAATACTCTTGTGTGAGTGCTTCAACAACGTGGACTAGGCGTGGCTTAGTGCCTACCGATACCACGGGATAAATCGTGTGTCAAGAGTTTGCTTCCTCTCATCCCCTTTACGTTTCCGCGTTTACTCTATTGCAATCTTTGTTTGCCTTTACTTTCCTAGAGTAGTATCATGCTAGGATTGGCTATAGGTTGCAAACCTTGTTTTGGGATGTGAGTTTTACACTAGAACAACCCTAGTTGCACATAGATAGTATGTTCTAGTTTACTTTTGTGTAAAATTAGTGAAGCCATAGGTTAAGGTTTTAAGTTGCCTAATTCACCCCCTCCCCCTCTTAGGCTAACGAGCATCCGATTCCTTACAAGTGGCTATAACTCTATTACGACCGATAGTGGGACGGTACACAGGCTTATACTGGCTTCAAAGTAGTTGGTATAGAGGGGTTGTGGTATAGTGGGTGTTAGCAGAATCCAACAGATATGGATTATCTGATAATTGAACGCAAATAATTTGAGACTTATAGTACGATATACGACTACTATGACAACCAAATATGGCTCATACACTATAACCTTTTACCTATACAAAATTTATTAGCCCACAAAATTTATATGGTGTGCACATGCATAAAAAAAAGCTAGCCGCAATCTTACACAAAGCTCGTCAGTTGTCACGCATCGGCACTAGTGGCCGAATGACTGCCCTTAGCCCCTTCTGATCCCCTTCCGGACTGAGTCTCGATAACGGCGCACCTCCCTCTCCCTTGCAAACCTGCACTCGTTGTCCTACACATACTCTCCTACTCCGTCTTGGTATATTTTCAAATCATGTTTTACCCTCTGCTAAAAACTGCTATTTCTAAAACCAACAGCTAGGAGCGGGTTTCACGCCTGCACCTAGAAATGGGATTTTTGCCCACTCTGAAAAAACGTTTTCTGTAGTAGGGTGCCTCCTTGGGAAGGGCTCCAGCTCCGGCTCCACAAGCGGCTCCGGGTGGAGCCCTCCCAAACGGTAGTTTCACACTCAGCTCCGGCAATGAAGCCCCGCAAAAGGCACTCCCTGGAGCCGTTTTGCCTCGACGGAGCTAGAAAAGAGTGGCTTTGTCCGGCTCCGTCCGGCTTCGGGCCACGTTTGCCAGCCCTACCCTCAGATGGGCACAAGCTGGAGGCTCAGCGCAACGGGGTGGAGCCGCCGGCGGCGAGGAGGCCGAAGGGGCGGAGCGGCCCGAGGCGCAGCACGATGGGGTAGAGGGGGCGGAGCACGACGGGGTGGAGGCGCCGCCGCCGGTCGGAACCCCCGCCTCACCCGACGAGAGAGGCCGCGGCCTCGGCTCCTCCGCCGCCCATCGAGGGGGATCCCGGGGCGAGGTTGGGAGCGAAGGGGAGTTGGGAGGCGGCGAGGTCGGGACCGCCGCGTGGAGGTGGCCGGTGGTGAGGTCGGGAGCGCGCGCGGAGCTCGCGGCCGGCGGCGAGGTCGAGAACTCCGCAGAGCTCGCGGCCGGCGACGATCTCTGGGGCGTGGGTGGAGTAGACAGGGGAAGAGTTCTGGTGGGCACCGGAGAAGGTCTAGAGAAGATAATGCCGAAAAAAGGAAAAATGTAAAAAAATAAAGAAAATGAAGAAGAAAATAAAAGAGAAAAAAGGAGGTGGCATTATGGACATTTCACCCTCTTATCCACTCTACACAGTCAGGAGAAGCTGTTTTGTCAAACATTTCCTTGAAATGGCTTCAAGTCTACCAGAGAAGCCGCTCCACCAGAGCCGGAGCTGTTTTGAGTGAAGCAGAAGCCCTCCCAAACACGCCTGTAGTGTGACAGAGCTCATGTGCAGTGGGAGTGTGTTGCCGTGGGTAACTATACTTACACTTGTGCATCTTTCTTTGTGGAAAATAATTTATGTTGTAGTACATTAGTATTTATGATGACCATATAATGAAATACTAGAAGAGAAAAATAAATAATCATGCTTTCAAATATACTTTTAGGCCATCTTTCAATATTTCTGTTATTATACATGAGAGTGTAGAAGAACCATAGGCTGGAATTTTGGGAACCTTTGGTGGTGGTTGAGCCGTGTCCATCCATTTTTATGCATAAACGCGTTCAAATATATGCCTTTCTTAAACAAAAGGGAAACGCTTAGGAACAGACGTCCGGAGCGTCGGACGGACGCGAGATGCGACCGGTAAAAAAAATCGGAGATGGGCCCACTCGTGACCTTATCTTCTCCCCATGTGGACCACTCGTTCCTATCCCCGTCCAGCGACACAGGAGGCGGCAGAGGCCCCAGCGACCACGCCGTCCCGAGGCTGACGAGCCGTCGGAGGTGGAGGCTCTTCCTTGCCCGCCGGCGACGCAGCTCCCTCACGCCGTCTCGCTCTTCACCTTTGCGCGAGAGCAAGCCCAAGAGCGCGCAAGTGGCCAGGCTCATGCGGAGAGGAGCACCAGGCTCAAGCTCCGAGCCACAGCCATGGCTGCCGCCGGAGCCACCCCTCCCTTTTCCCTGGAGCTGTTGCGTCCCACCCTGCCTCGCCTCGTCGTGCTCCTCACCTTCGGGTCTGCTGCGGGGAAGAGGTCCAACCCCGTCCGCCGCGTGCGCGGGCTCGGGCACGGGGAGGCCACCGTCGCCGCCACGGGGCGCGCGCGGCGGAGGTCAACGGGCAAGGGAGCTCTGCGCCGCCGCGAGCGCGCGTGGTGGAGCTCGACCCCTGCCGCCGTCGTCGCGGGCGCGAAGGGAGCTCCTACCACCGCAACGGACATGTGCCTCCTGTTCTAGGGATTTTTTTTATGTTGCAATTATTGTATACCGATGTTGCCACAATGTTTTTGACATGTTGTAATTGTTCGCCTTCATGATGTAATTGTTTCTCTTTCATGTTGTAAATCGTTGTGCACATGTTGCATCTGTGTCCTCGACATGTTGCAAGCATCCTATGCAAATGTTTCAAAATTAGGTCTAAATTTTCAATGTCGCAAACATTAATTTTCGATGTTGCAGATGTCGAGTCTCGATCTTTACAGACACGTGTTATTGGGTGTTGCAAACATTAAATTTTAATGTTGCGGATGTTGAGTTTTGATGTTGCAGACATGTGATGTTGGAATTCGTGTCAACGGTAGAGCTCATAATGTTGGATGTTGCACGCATCACGGGTCGCAACATGGTCGCAATATAGTCGCAACATGGGGGAGGAGGGAAGAAAGACTCATGATGTTGGATGTTGCACGTAACCGCGTTCACAACATACTCGCAACACGTTCGCAACACGCTCGCAACATGTACTCGCAATATCCTTCGTTGAATGTTGCAAGCACGCCGATTCGCAACATGGGAAAAGGTCTTCGCAACATTGCAAAAGTTGTTCGCAACATCAATATGCCTCGCAACACGATCGACGGCTGATACGTTCCCTGATTTGAATGGTGCGGTTGCGAACCCGTCCGATGGTAGCGCCCGGATCCGACGTCCGGGCGCTAGCAGCTCCCTAAACAAAATGGAACACAGAGGGTACTGCTACCGTAGAACATGATTAATTTAAGAAAAAAAAGTAATATTACCATTTATTTATGAGTTCACTGGCCAATGGAAAAACAGAATTTTCCATTTCAAACCGGTCCTGGTTAGTAAGCCATGGATTCTTAATAGTACCTGAAAAAGATACAGAACTGTAGATTTTTGTTCCTTTTAAAAAAATACATTCAATGACAGAAGCTATGAACTATTTTTTGTAAATCCCAATCGCATTTTTTTCTTTGGTCACAAAAACTACGAACTGTACGTAATACACATATAATTGCCAAAAATATTATCTCGGTAGTATAAAGTATACATCAGAGAACATTAATTTTGGCTGTAACATCCTTTGTAGATAAATATTTATGATGACTACATAAATAATCATGCTTTGGAATATACTTTTAGCCCTTTTTCAATAATTCAGTTGTCATACATGACATGGTAGATGAAGCATATATGCTAGAGTTTTGGGAACCTTTGGTGGTTATTGATCCGTGTCCATGTATTTTGTTGTATAATTGTGTTCTAATATATGACTTTCTTAAACAGAATGGAACAGAGGGGGGTACTGCCACCATAGAACATGATTAATTTAAGAAATTGTAATATTACCTTTTATTTACGAGTTAATTGACCAATTGAAAAACAGAGTCTTCCATTTCCAACCAGTCCTGTTCAGTAAGCCGTGGACTCTTAATAGTACCTGAAAAAGATTCAGAACTTTAAATTTTTGTTCCTCTCAAAAAAATTATTCAATGACAAAGCTACGAAGAACTATTTTTTGTAAATCCCAATACCATTTTTCTTTGGTGACAATAACTATGAACTCTAAGACGCATATATACATGGGAGAACATTTAGCTGCAACATCCTTTTAGACAAAACGAAAAGCTAACAAAGTCTAGTAGAATGTTCGTCGATCTAGCTAGCCTTATGATATAATATTTGATAAATTTCTATTGAAAAGAAGTACCTGGTTTGTGACGAACCAGTATGCCTGTTGTTTTTATCCATTATCCATATTCAAATCCACACCCTTCTCAAATGGGAAGGGTATGGGTAGAAAATAATTATCCATTAAAGAAATGGGGAGGGTAGGGTGTGGGGAGGGTGCAAATAATCGATTGGGTACGTATAGAATCTAGTACAAAACTAGTTATCCATTGGGTATGGGTGGGAATGGGAGGGTAAGAAGTGGATAATAATTATTTGGATTTGGGTATGAATAAAAGTGGATTTGTCCATACCCTCCCCAGTGGCAGGCTTACGAACCAGCCTACAGAGAATTGCAGAAACGAACAAGTGGGAGGGATGAGGGTGATGCAGGTGCAACGGAAAAAAAATTAGCCTTGCAGGCAATATATATAACCTAAAAGAGCTAGCTCTTGCAGCTGGGATGCTTTTCTTCTTTTGAGAGTTAGCTGCATGAACAAGTAAGGAATGAATTCTGTTTCCAGAAAGCCCGACATGTCATTTTCTGGTGCAATGATGCAAATCACAAGCAAGGATCCGAGCACACTCTTTCATTCAGGGCAGGCTGAGGTGAAGGTCAACGGAAACGCTCAAGCAAGGAGTAAGCGTCAAGTTGACTGAACAGCGGGTAAAATGCAGGAGAAAAGAAGATCCATGTTACGGATCGAGGCAAAGTTTCTAGAGGAACAATTTCAGGTTTTGCAAGGAGATCGTGATCGACGAAGTGCAGGTAAACAGACCTTGGAGCCACTCACCCACAGCCGCAATACCTGTGGGTTGCCGTCCTGCACTACTGCCCCGCGCCTCGATTGGCGACACCTCGGCTTGGGGTCGGGCCGTCGCCCATGACCCGTCGGCACTGCAGAATTGCGGTTGCGCAAGTCACGTAAGCGTGTGAACGATAAAGTTCATGAAGGCCCAACAAACGGGCTACATAGCTGATTCAAGTCCCCCAATATCCACCCACACGCTTTGACTTTTTTATTTTTTTATTAATTAGTTTTTGAACTGCTGTCTATATTTTTTCATCAACATTTTTTGAAAATGTTGCCAACTTTTTCCGTCAACATTTTTTAAGTGTTATCAATATTTTTTCGTCAACAGGAGTGTAGCCCACATTTTTGGTCAACATTTTACGAAGTGTTACCAACATTTTTTCTCGTCAACATTTTTCCAAAGTTTGCAAATATTTTTTTTCATCAACATTTTTTGGAAGTGTTACCAAAAATTTTTCGTCAACATTTTTCGGAAGTGTTGCCAATATTTTTTTGTCAATATTTTTTCGAAAGTTTGCCAACATTTTTCTCATCAATATTTTTCGGAGTGTTATGAACATTTTTCATTAACATTTTTAGGAGGTGTTGCCAACATTTTTTTCAATATTTTTAAGAGTGTTACCTACATTTTTTCATCAACATTTTTCAGAAGTGTTGCCAACATTTTTTCTCGTCAACATTTTCCGGAAGATTGCCAACATTTTTTTCTCATCAACATTTTTTGAAAGTGTTGCCAATATTTTTTCGTCAACATTTTTCGGAAGTGTATTTAAAAAATATTATTGATATTTTTTTAAAAAAATGTAATGTTGCAACATTTTTCGATGAAAATGTTGAACCAACATTTCCCAGGAAGAGTTGTATCAACATTTTCTAAAGAAAACGATGGATTCAACATTTTTCAGAAATGTTTCATCAACAATTTTCATGAAAAATGTTTATCAACATTTCCTCCAAATGTTCAACGTTTTTCAGAAAAAAAAACTATTCTTCCACCTCCTGGCCCGCTGGCCAGCGGCGGCTCGGCGCACCGGCGCGCGCGACGGACGGCCCGGGCGCGCACGGCGGAGCACGGGTGGGCGCGCGGCGGGAGCACTTGAGGGCGCGCGCGCGGTGGGCGGGGAGGAGCGCCGGTCATCCCGGCGGCGCGCGGGCGAGCACGGGGAGCACGACACCGCGGCCGGCGAGGGCGCGGCTCCACGGGGCCGGTCGGATCACCGGGGAGCGCGGCGCGCGGGCCGGGGGAGGCCACGGCGGAGTGGATCCGGCCGGTATCGCCGGCGCACGCACTACCGGGGCCTCTCCGGCGGTCGGTCGGCGGCGGCATGTGGGTTTCGTGGCTGGCAGCGACGGGATCGGGGTGAGGGAGCCAGGAGAGAGGAAGGTGGGCTAGGGTTTCACGTCATGATCCAATGGCTGCTTTTGATCGCACGAATCTCAAACATTGGAAGATGGGTTGAAAAAAACTTCCGGAAGGTATATAGGATTCCCGGGTTGCGGCGGCGGTGTGGCAGCGCGGGCCTACCAGATGGAGAAGGCATTACCTACATGCCATTAAGAAAGTTGTCGGTTATGCACATGCTATAAAAAAGTTCTCAGATACATGTGTGCCATGCACCCAAAGTTCGTTTACCTCTGTGCCATTTTGGATGGATTCCGAGCTAACGGTGTCAAACCGAATGGTGAAATGACCATTGTGCCCCCTATGGGGCCCACCAATTTCCTCATGCTTCTCCTTCCTCCAGCCCATTCTCTCTCTTCCCCAACCGGTGCCGGCGCCCCTCCCTCCCGTTCATGCTTGGTAGCACGCATGACCGCGAGGCCAGCCCGCCCGCTGTGGCACACGCGCGCGGCGCGGCTCGCCCCGGCGGCGCACGCCCGCGGAGGCTGGTGCAGCCCCGACGCCAATGCCCCCTCCCTTCCGTTTGTGCGTGGCGGAGGAGGAGCAGGACCTCACGACCGAGCTCTCTGGCGGCGACATCTTGTGCTGGCTCCTGGTGGGCCTCCTCGCGAGCTCGCTGGCGTAGAGGGCAGCGGCGGCATGAGGCATTTCCAGAGGTTGAAGAAGACCGAGCATTAGAAAGGGGGCAAAATAGTCATTTACATATGTGGGTCCCACATGTCAGATGGGTGGAACCGTTAAGTTCCAACAGAATCCATCCAAAATGGCACACAGGTAAACGAACTTTAGGTGCATGTCATACAGGTATCTAGAAACTTTTTTATGGCATGTGCATAACCGGCAACTTTCTTAATGGCATGTAGGTAAATGACTCCCTACTACACATCATGAATAGACTTTTCTCAATATGCAAGAGGTTTATGTCACCATCTACTAGATCTTCTCTAAACATGTAACTTGTCCACATCACCATCAACGAGAATCAGGAATTTATGTCTTCTACTGACTTTTTAGGACTAATAGTAATTGTGAATGCATTGTGTTAGTAGTTTTCTCTCAGTAAAATGAATGTGTTTTCATTGACATTAATTGTTGTTTGCGAGAAAAATATTGTGATACAAAAATTTTAGTGTTTCTATTTTCTTTGCATCTTCAAATTTTATAGAAATTCTCACGGCAACGCGCCAGGTAGCTAGTCTCTATATAGATGCGAACACAATAAGAGTCATGTAATATAATCCTATTTCTTTTCGACCACATGTTACTTATTTCATAACCGTGAAATGTGTATCATCCCTTCATGGTCTGTTGGGGGGTTACCCGAAAAATTCGGATGATTCCCGTAACACAAGAGAGAGTTCTTAACACGTTCAAACACAAAGTGAGAGCGCCGAGAGACTGTGATTCCCTCTGCAGATTGCACAAGTTCCCAAAAGTCTGAATCCGTTTACACGTGCCCTCGCGCCCCCTTTTATAGGGAGATGAAGGGACTTTTACATACCAAAAACACCCTCAAGCTCAGGGAATATTCCTAGTGTGAACGCATACAAGAATGTCTTTCTCGTCTAACATATTTACAAATCTGCCACTAGTTCACACTCAAAACCCGGACTTTTTGGGACAACAACTTTGACTTTGCTTCTCTGTCGGTTCGTGAATGTCTTCACGCGTGACTCCCGAACTGGGTCTCCGACAGATTCCCGAATCAGCCGCCCTCCGAAGTTCGCGCCATGCCAGCTCGAGGTTCCGGGCTTCTGCATGTTCGCGACTCCACGTCTTCACCGAATCACAATCCCCGAACTTCACACATTCGCGAATTCGAGGCTTCGCAGGTTCCAGGCCTCCGAAAATCGCAAGTTCCCTGTTCCTGAAAAACATGTCTCAAGAAATTTGTTAAGTCCTGACGTTTCGAGGGTGACGGGTTTTCCTGAATTCCCCAACACTAGCCCCTCGGGGAAGCGGGTTGACTTCGACGATCGGATTCCACGAATATTTCGGAAATTTAGCAAAAAACGTCACCTCAGAACGTCGGAGGGGACACGCGTCGCCCGGAAACCCTAAAACGGTTAAATCGAGGCAGGTTTCGCGGAACTACCCCTCCCCGCCTCTATAAATAGGAGGCTCCCGCTGTTAAAAAAATTTACGGCTCTCCTGCTTTTTACGATTCGCGAATCTTTCTGCTCGCAGAATCTCTTTCTTCTACTAAAAAGTTCGTGATCTTCCGGTTTTCTTCGGCTCTCTCTAAGGTATTATGTTATTTCTCTCTTTCAATTCTTACTTGTCATTTTTTGCTGCAATGGTATCTTTGTTCTGCGAAGTTCATTCTTGAATGTTGTTCTTATTGTTTCGTATGTGTAACTCTGTTGGTTAGGTGGCTCGAGTTAAAAGCACTGCAAGACCCATGACTACCGAAGAACTCATCGCAGCTGGTCTCCCAGTTGATCCAATTGTCGAAGGTGCTGAGGATGTTGTACCAACTGAAGATGTCGGCTCTCCTAGTGGCTCCAGGAGTCGTGAGGACGGGGAGGTTCAATCAGATGACGACGAAGATATCGGGGATGTGGACGCCGGCGTCAGTGATCTGGTTAAAGCAAAGACTGCCGTACCGCTGCCACCCTCTCTTGCCTTCGGAGAGTCCAAGGTCACGACCAACATGATTCGAGAATATGAAAAAGCCAGGTTCTTCCCTACCGGGCGCTGGGCGAGCCCCACTTGATGAACAAATCCCTACCCCTGAGGACGGAGAGGTTGTCGTCTTTCGTGACTTCTTCATCTGTGGACTCAGATTCCCCTGCGACCCGATTCTGTCAGCTATTTTGGACGCCTTTTCGGTGAAGATCCACCAACTTTCGCCGACGTCTTTTCTTGAGGTTTCGAAATTCATTTGGATCATGAAGACCTTCGGTTGTAACCTCAGTGTCGACGCCTTCGCCAGATTCTACGAACTGGTAATTATTCCCGAGGTTATCAAGGCCAGCGACGGGCAGTTCTATCACACTCAACATGCGTGTTGCACCTTCAATACCCGGCACCAGAACACCCGAAAAGGGATCACTCGAATTCAGATTGCTCCCTGTTGCAAGACCAACCTCACCGACGACTGGAACTCTCATTGGTTCTACTTGAAGGTCAATATGTCGGAAGTTTCTAGCTACACAGGCCCGGCTCACCCCTTGTCCTGCCCTATCGCGCCCCTGACCGCGGTGAACACTGCCGAATTCAATCACTGGGCAGTGGGGATTAGAAACTGTGAGAGTGCATTTCATCTCGCCAGTACTATACTTGGTGGCCGCAACATCATTGAAGAGTTCGTTGCTGCCCGGATCTGGCCTATTTCCAGCGGTTGGGCTCCCACTGAGATCGTATATTTCAACATCAACTGGGCAGCTCGAGAGGTGCCTTTCCCGAAGTTCGGGATTAAACTTTATGAGAATCAGAGCGCTGACGCCTTCATGATCGAGATAGAAAAGAGGGTGAACGTCATGATAGGCGAATACACCATGAACGAATACAAGGCGTACAAGGCTCTTGTGAAACACAAGAAGAGGATCAATCGCGTGTTCACCGAGGTTTGTGGGGAGAAGTCTTTAAGTTCTCGAGGTCCGGGTCCCAAGCTGAAGGTTCCTGTGGTTGCAGTGGCTAGTTGTTCAGCTGCCCCTATCAATGCCCCACGAATAAGATCTTCGAAGCGAGGCTCATCGTCTGTCAGTGAGAGCACTTCCTCTGGGGTTAAGCCTTCCAGGACAAGATCTTTGGAATCGTCGAAGCGTAAGCGCAAGACCTCTGAACGAACTTCAGACGCCGAGCTTCAGGCAGCTTCGGGCCTAGCCCAGATGAGTCGCAAAAAGTTGAAGAAGGCGGTGAAGAAGGTTTCTTCTACCGGGGTTCGGCGAGTTCCATCTGCCTTCGACGACGATGCCGTCGTGGGAGCGGATAGCCAGAAAGGTTTTTGCTTCTGGCCTCTGTTTAACTTTCGAGACAATTGTCCGCCAGGTTCTGAGAATGAGTTCGTGGATATTGATTCCTTTTCAGATGCTGCTCCTGAAGTTCGCAAGGAGGCTGTACTTGTTGTTGCTGCTGAGACCACTGTTGCTGCTGAAGTTACTGCCCCTGTTGAAGCCCCCGCTGCTGCCGAAGCCCCTGCTGCCGATGTCCCTCTGTCCACTCGCTCCCGAGACGAAGCTTCCCCCGAATTCACCAAGGAACTTGAACTCACCATTCAAAGGGGGAGGATCCTACCGAATGTGCTCCCTTGGTCGAAGTTCGGGAGGTTGTTCCCGAAGATCAGGCTCCCTCTCCTTCTTTGGCCGCTTTCAACAAGAGTTTTGGTACGTCTCATCGCGGCGAGTTATTAAGTGTTGGTTTCGAGACAACTGGCGTTGGGAGCAAGATGTCCAAGATTTTAACACTGTGGAAATCGCCTGTAATTGTTGATGAAACAGGAGGGGAGAGTTCGGAACAACCCGAAGGAGCTGCTCAGGACTCTGAGAAGGGGCCTCACCCTACTCCCGAAGCCACCCCTTCGTCTCGGGGTAAGGCTTCTTCTGGTTCGACGAAACAGGTCACCATGCAGCACTTCAGCAAGCAAGGTTCGTTCCTTTTCATTACTTTTGTGTGCTTTTTCCGATATTTGAATTTCGATCTGAGACTTTAATCTTGAATTTTTCAGAATTCAAGGATCTTCTCCACTCTTACTCTCCGTCGAAGCTGGCGCGTTTTCAAGAGGACTACGCCCTCAAGCATTCTATGCTCGGGAAAGTTGCCGTTGAGCGGCTTGCTGAACAGGAGAAGGCAAAAAAACAACTTTCCCAAGAGTCCAAAGAACTCAAGCGCAGTTTCGCCCTCGCTCAGTCTGCGAACATCGATCTTGAGAAAAAGGTGGCTGAACTGGCGGAAGCCTTGAAGACCAGTCAAGATGAAAAGAAGATTGCTGAGGCAGCACTTGAGCAGTCTAAAAAGGAGCTGGAAAAGGTTCAAAAGGCTCACGAAGATGATCTCAGTTTGATCGAAAATCTTCGAGAGAAACACGAGAGGGCTGCGAAAACTGCCGAAGGTCTTCGCATTAACAACGCTAGTCTCGCCAAGTCTTTGAGCACAAAAGATCGAAAAATCCTGGATCTTGAGAAAGCGCTGGCGGAGCAGGATGAAACCTCGAAGAAGAACACTTCCGAAATTCTGGAGAAGTTGAAGCTCCTTTATGAGGAATACAAGAAATCGCTGAACGAGTTTGGCGTTCGTCCTGCTCCTCTTCCGGCTAATATTGAAATTCCCGAATTCATGGACTGGATGGAGACTGAATTCAAGGCCCTCTCTGAGGTAATCTCCGGCGCCAGCGACTTCGCGGCTGCCTTCTCTGTGGAGAGCATACTGAAGATTCTTCATGACTTCGACTGCGCCGACCTGGAGAAGTTCCGCGACAAGATCTCTCAATTCCCTAGCGCCACAAGCACCTCGATAATTCGAGCTAATGCAGATGTTCAGGCCATCAAGAACAAATTCGCGAGGGAATTTTGGTTCGCCAGCGGGAAGGAGACCGTCAAGGTCATCGCGCGTGCTAAACTTGCTGAGGTAAATTTTTGTACGATTTCGTCACTTGTACCGGCTATCGATGTTTATTTTTTTCGAGTTCCCTTTACATTTGCTTTTCTTTCCTTCTCAGCTGAACGAGGAGGAAGATCGCGAGAATATCGCTGCGTCCCCCAAAGGGTCAACTTCCGGCGAAGATTCTAGCGACTCAGGTAAAGGGGGTTCGGGCGGCAGCAGCAGCAGCAGCAGCGATGGGGGCAGCAACGACGGGCAAGCTTATGGGCGCGATGAAAGTTCTCCGAAGGTGGACGTCATGGATTATATGTTTTATCCGAACCTTGCACACTCTCAAGGCTGTCTGTATATTTTGTAGATTCACTTAGCCTTTCTGAACAAATGTTTTGTAAACTTTAACCTGCGCAGGTCCTGCAAGCTAGGCCTGTGCAGGACGTGATGCCACTGCGAATTCATCGAGATAGGATGTTCGTTAGCGGCGAAGTGTGGCGCTTGTTCAAACAAATTCATCCCGAACAAGACTTCTCTGACTTTTGGCTTGAAACCTCGCTTAAATTTTCTATGGGTTGTTTTGGTCTTTCTTCCTTTTTCTTGTTTCGTAAGAAGGAACGTTCTGTATCCGCTACTTCGTGCTCCGCACATATTCCGAAGACGGAGCCCCTTAGCAGACGCATCCGACTTCGCTTACGCTAGCGATGTTGCCGAAGACAATAGCTGTAAACCAGGACATGTTGTGGAGCTTTCATTCTAGTTTTTTTGCACTATCTACTGTAATTGTTGATGAACTATTTCGAAGTTTTATGCAAATAAGGCAATGAATGAGTTTTTTTCTTGAAAAAACGTCACCCTCCCCCACCTTGCCGTTTTGCATGAAAACTTGAAGGCAAGTTGACGAAGTTTACTATTCGAGCATACTTTTGGGAAAAATCTTCGTTAGTTTTTGAAGATTTCAACCGTCGTTGCGCAAGTCGACAAAATTTGTTTTCGAATTTTGTGGACTTGATCCGATTGGCAGACTTGCCTTGGTTGATACTGCAACCCTCAGTTGCTTCAACCATGATTTTCTACAAATTTCCGCGGGAGCCCCTTGCTCTTTTATTTCAACAATATTATCACGAAAAACTTTTCAGCAATTTGCGCTAAAGAAAAATCTGTAAACAACTCCTTACACATTCACTTGATCGAAATCATCATGCAAAACTTTTTCGGTGGAAATCCCTTCGTGGATGGGATTCTAGGCCACAGCTTATTGCTGTCTCGGGCCTTTTTGGTGGGAATCCCTTCGTGGGTGGGATTTTAGGCCACAACTTGTTGTTGTCTCTGGCCTTTTGAAGGACCGAATAGGCAACCAGAGAGGGGGGGAGTGAATGGGAGCCGATAAAAATTCTTCTCGAGGGAGATTGGAACTCCGACAAGATGAACTAACTCGGTCGAACCCCCGAAATCACACACTCAGCACTTCAACCTTCCGTTTGCCAAAACCACGTAGCCACTGGAGTGCTACTGGTCCTAGGAACAAACTCTACCGGCAACCACAAAACACACGCAGCACCGACAGCGGAAACAACTCGAAAGCCGGCTAACCAGAGGGGGCGGTTAGACCGGGTATAGGGGGCGGTTAGACCGCCTCCACCTGGCAACCAAGAAATCCTCCGAAACGCCTCTTCCGAGCACCAAAACTCACCACGGTTTCACCAACGGAGATCTCCGGTCAAGGCCATTCTAGCTACCGGAAAATCTTGGAGAAAACCAAAACTTCACCCAAGGGCCTAGGGGAGGTTAGACCGGCTACCGGGGCGGTCTAACCTCATGTACCCGCAACGAACCCCGACCAAGAACACCTAGCAAACCGCACGAGAACGACCCCAAATTTCACCCGGACACTCCTCCGATCAAGGCGAACAAACTCACGAGAGGAAAATCCGGCGAAACAAAACTTTGACCGGAAACGACCAAGGCGGTTAGACCGCCCCCGTAGGCGGTTAGACCGCCCCTTCCGGAAAACGAACCCGCGGGTCAAACCTCAACTTCCTCGCGCCCGATCTCCCGAATCACTCCACGGATTGCAGCCAAACTTCGGGAATAGCTGGGTTACCTCCTGGGCAACCTCTACCTCAAAGGAATCGACCCAAAACGCTCACAATCAAGAGGAATCGAAGAAAACGCTTCTCTAGGTCAAGAACTCGCCCAACTCGAGAAACCACCAAATCGAGTCCGATTCAAAAGGGATTTGGGGGCAAAGTCACCAGCCAAAGAGGCACAAGAACCTCATACGTGACACCCACCAAAAACCCCAAGAAATCGTCCTCAAAACACCGCCAGAAGAGCTCCGAAAATCAACACAAAAGAGACGGGAAAACCACCATGATGAACAACGCCAAACCTTCTATACATGCCATGAAAGGTTCGTACAAGGTCTAGCTTGCCACCCAAACATCCATCCCTCTCTCTAGATCTCACATGAAGCTCTCAAGCTAGTCCTCTAAAAACTAGGGAAAATGGAGAACGAAAAAGGAAAAACAAACGAGCTAGGGTTACAAGAGTTGGCTGCCATCCACCCATCTAATGAGTATATATGGAGGCACCCAAAACACTAAGCTACCCTTCACTAATAACTAGGGATACATGCCCCTCGAGGGCGAATTTGGAAGTCTTCATGTCTTCACCATCGGACGGATGCCCGGCGACCGCAACCTGCTTAGCCTCGACGCAAGCCTTGCGATCCCGATGCGTGTCCTCCGCTTCGAAGCTTCTCGGCGCGGCGGCGGCGGGCGGTCGGACCGCCCCCCCTGGGCGGTTAGACCGGCCTGGGGGATCTGGCCGGCCTCAGGCGGTCTGACCGCCCCTCCTGGGCGGTTGAACCGGCCTAGGTGGCCGCACCTCCTCGTCGAGTCTTCGGCCAGGGTTTTGTGGCTCAACCGAGTAACCCAGTGGTTTTCTGGTGAACCACTGCAAACCCCGTGAACTCGGTGTAGCCTCCGCTGATCTCCACTCATGACTCGGCTCCCACGTAGTCCCGGCTCGACCTTGGTTTTGAGGCTCTACCAAGAAACCGTCCACGACTTCATCTTGCTGTTCATGCCACCATGCGGCCCGCACTTGACCCCGCTGGCCACCGGGTCCCTCGAACAAAGCCTACTTGTCTTCTCCACACTTGGAGGCCTCACCGGCAACGACCTTTCGCGCTTGTTCTTCACCTGCACCAACACGAGTCAAGCCGCAACCTGCACCTGCAATACTTAGCCAAGAATCAGTCCACACAACGTTGTCAATCACTCATCACACAAGGAAGCGACCATCCATCGGTCCTCGAACCACACATGGTCCTCAATCTCCCCCTTGATGAGTGCATTGACAACACACTCACATGAAGTAACACAAGAGAAAAGAAAAGGAAAAGAAACAAATAAAAAGAAACCTCAACAAGCGATCAGAAGCCAAACAAAGGCAAAGAGCAAGATCAATTGAAGAAGACAAGTCTCGGACCCCTTAGGCAAGGGCAACGGCTCGACACATCCGAGACAAAACACGGCTCAAGCAAAGAGCGCAAACCACCGAAACAGAGCTCGAACACCACAAAAAGCTCCCCCTGCACAAATGCAAGCTCCCCCTGAGCCAAAGCACACTCCCCCCCGAACAAATGCGGCAATGCAACGCGGGAATGCAATAAAGAGCAAAAACACGCTCACACCGCCGCCCGGGCGGTTAGGACCGCCCGTGCTCGATCCGACCGCCTGGGGGCGGTTAGACCGCCCCAAGAGACCGGCCCTGCACCAAACTGCTCAAAAATTTTCCGAAACAATTGGAACACCTTCCAAACACTCCCAGGTGCCCAAAACATGCACAAACTTCTCCCCCTTGTTGACAATGCATGAATCAAGGCAAAATGCGAAACTTTACAACATATAGCTTCTCGAATATACAAAATTCATCACAAGGAGCTACACAAGTCCAAATGAGCAAGTTAGATACTCGACGAGTTCGTAATGACCTTAACTACGTGATCACCAAGTTTCACAACCATTGGACAAGGCTAAAAAGGATTTGAGTAATTTTGCGAAAAGTTACTCTCTCATAAGCAAAAACCTAAACATGAGCAAAACATATCAAAATGGCAAAGCCACTCAAACTTCATGCTAGGACGACCATTCTAATCATAAGACCATCATAAACACCCAAAAGCACCTCATGTCATGTCAAAGCCACGAGCCATGTGCCTACTTCTATGTATGAGACTTCTCATTGGTAGGCATCATGCAACGGTTTAGCACCCAAAGCAAATTAAAATCAGCACATATGACATGGGAGCATATTTTCCAAGCATTTTTCATTTCATTTTCAGATTCATAATTGGTACATGAAATGTCTTTGCGACAAAAAGGAACTTATGCCCCTCCACAAGATGAAGCAAGAGGGCTAAACATTCATGATGGCAAATGAGCCTTTGGCCCCATATGATCAATAAACTAGCTATACAACCACAAATTAAGCATAGCAAAGCCACTAAAACATGTCAAGATCATATAAAGGCATTTACACATGAGAGAGCACATATGTGACATTTTGCAAAAATTTAGCCATCAACCACGGATCATTCATCAAGATCATCAAGAGCTAAGCCAAACTAACCGTAGCATACCAAACAAGCTCACAAGAACATATATAGCAACCCATGGTGAACAATATATATAGGAGAAGCTTTTCCTATCCAATGCATATGATACAAAATGCATGCAATCTAAGATACAAAGATGCCTATACATCATGTTACATATGCAATGCCAGATGCAAGAAATGCACAAAAGAAAGCTATACATATGCTACAAAGGAGCTCCCACACACTTAGGAAACCAACCACACACACAAAGCTCACAAAAGACCGGCTCCTCGAGGGGAGGCAAAAAGGACTCGACACCACCGGCAAAAGAGCAAAGGAGCACCAAACTCACAAGCTCCCCCTAAACTCATGCATTAAGGCCAAAGAGCGTACAAAGCTCACCTTACACCCATGAGATAAGGCAAAGAGCAAAAGAAGCCAAGTGGCTTGACCAAGGCCACACACTCGAAGGTCACAAAAACACTTACCTTTATCATTTCTTCACAATTCCCTCATCCTTGTCCACCATCCCCGAAAGTGATGTACCTCCATGTCACCACCGGGATATGAAGCCGAAGAACCACCCCCGACATCAACCAAATGTTCTCCGGGCCTCCCACCTGCAACTCAAAACCAAGAGCGAGAACGAGCAAATGACTCAACACTAGGGTTAGTCCCAAAGGTGTGAAACCAGTGTCGGGCCATTTCCTCAAAAGTAGGGTTAGCAACATTCATCCTACCCTGCCTATCAATACAGCAATCCATCCTGTCAAACCTATCAAACCTAGAACCACCATGGGAAAACGACTCCCATCTCACTGGAGGAGTATGAGTACCACGAAAAAGAAAGCATGGTCCGTAGCCCCTCTGAGACTCAAAGCTGCGACCTCTCCCAAACTCGTATTGATCACGAGGTGGAGAACGTCCAGCAAACTCAACACCACCAGACTCAAAGTGTCTACCATCTGCACCGTGACCAAGGGAACTAAAACCACCAGCATCACGACCTCGAAAACGGAACAGCCCAGAAATCTGGGGAGGGCCGGTCTGACCGCCAAGCCAGGCCGGTCTGACCGCCCTTCCCTGGGCAGGGCCGGTCTGACCGCCTAGCCAGGCCGGTCTGACCGCCCTCTCCAGACCACCAACGCGGCTACGGGATTTCTCATATCCCCATGCTGGATCCTTACGCACAAAGCCCTTTCCCTTAGGCAGTGGCATACGAGGCTCAGGCACACCATGAGAGGGGTGGTACCTGTCCTTGTTCGCCCACTCCTTAGCCATTCTCGCCTCTCTCTTTCTCTTATAGCAAAACTCTCTCTTGTGACCATCCTTCCCACAAAACTCACAATGGAAAAGGATTGGTTTGGGCTTAGGCTTGGGGAGAGGCTCTCCACTTGGTTTCTCACTAGGCTTTTCACTTGCCTTCTCACTTGGTTTTTCTCTCGGTTGGTTTGGCTTGGATGCAAACTTGTCTTTGGGTGTGGGTTGTGGTGGAACTGAAACATTCCCAAATTTCCTTTCTCTCTCACCACTGCCCTCACCAACCTTATCCAATCCCAAAGCCCAACCATCAAAGCGCTTACGGCCTAGCAATCATCATACCAAGCTGAGGTTCTTGACTCGACAACCAACTCAGCGCTTCACGCAACTTATCATTCTCATCTTGCAAGCGACCAACACATTTTGCAAGATCCAAATTCTTCATAGCATGCAACTCACATGTAGAACAAGAAGTAGGAATAGGCACTTTCAAATCGGCCTCTAGCGAACCAACGCGAGAACGAAGCTCAACAATTTTCTCATGCAAACCGGGGCAAGAAGTGCAAGCACCAAGCAAAGTGGGTCTAGATTGTAGCTCACCCAACTCAACCCTAAGCACATCTAGTTCCTCACACTTGGAGGCATACTTCTCCCTAAGATCGATCAAGTCGCCTAGGAAAGCAGAGCAATCAAGACAATCATTTTCATCGAAACAACGGGGCTAGCCTTAAGCGAATCAATTTTAAGCTTGCTATCAAGAACCCGTGTTTCTAGCTCGCCCACTCTAGTCCTAGAATCCTCGAGCAAAGATCTAAGCTCCTTCCTAAGCTTCTTAGCCTCTCTAAGCATGTGATCGCGATTATCAAGCAAGTCAACCAACTCCTCATTCTCCTTGCGCAAAGAAGAGAGCTCATCACATACCTCATCCTCGGAATCCAAGTCCGAGGCGTCCTTCTGGCTTCTCTTGTCGCTCGAACTGCGAGCCATGCCGCAGAAGTCATCCTTGAGGCTTAGGCCCGTCACACAAAGGCCGTTGAGATACTTGCCAAGGTTCTTCTTCTTCTTCCTCTTCTTCTCATCCTCTTCGTCTTCATCACTCGAGCTTGAAGACGTGTCCTCGGAATCAGACTCGATGTCGCTTGATCTCTTCATCTTCTCTCGAGACTGTGCCTTCTTCCCATGTCCATGATCCTTCTTCTTGGACTTCTTCCTCTTGTCCTTGAACTTGTGCTTGTCGTGGTTGATCACCTTCGGACACTCGGCGAAATAGTGTCCAGTCTTGCCACACTTGAAGCATGTCCTCGTGTTCCTCCTCATGTTCACGTGGTTCTCGTGCAGCCTCTCGAACCGCCTCGTCAACAGCGCCAGCTCGTCCTCTCCAAGCACGTCGAACTCCTCATCTGGCATAGACATCAAAGAGGACAAAGAAAACATCTCGGTGGATGGGTTAGTGTTAGCCTTTCCTTTCGAACCACCAACGAGGGCAAGACTATGGGAATCAGTCGGACCCTCGAACCTGGCAGTCATGCCCCTATCCACCTCAGCCGACTTGAGCTTCGAGAATAGCTCGTTCACAGTCAGAGTGTCATACTTCTCCGACTCCACAATAGCCTCGAACTTTCCGCCCCAAATCGTACGATCCAAAGAGTGTAAGAGCTTGACCGCTCTATCATGATCATCGTACGGGAGCACGTCCACATTGGCCCTCATGTTGTTCACAACCACCGTGAACCTCTGAAACAAGGCATCGATGGACTCACCGGGGAGATGAGTTAAGTTCTCGTACTCTCTCCGGTAGGTCGCATACATCCGTGCTCGAACTCCGGGCGTTCCCAACATGAGCCTCCTTCAACACCGCCCAAATCCTACAAGCCAAGTGCTCGGTGTGCATCCGATCGAACTCAGGCTGACACAAAGCACGAAACAAGTAGTCGACCGCCTTGTTGTTGGCGTCGAATCTGTCCCTCGACCCTGGAGCGAGGAAATCCATCGGCTGGACATAGCCTGTGTCCACCATGACATCCCAGAGAATCTGACCCTTTCCGCGGAGGAACGCACCCATCCGCTTGCTCCACATCTGGTAGTTCTTGCCATCGAAGTGTGGAGGACCCGAACCCCGTTCCTGGTACACCATCCTTGGATCTTAGACTGGTTAGAGTCAATAAAGACCCGAACCGGCTCTGATACCACTTGAAGGACCGAATAGGCGACCAGAGAGGGGGGGAGTGAATGGGAGCCGATAAAAATTCTTTTCGAGGGAGATTGAAACTCCGACAAGATGAACTAGCTCGGTCGAACCCCCGAAATCACACACTCAGCACTTCAACCTTCTGTTTGCCAAAACCACGTAGCCACTGGAGTGCTACTGGTCCTAGGAACAAATTCTACCAGCAACCACAAAACACACGCAGCACCGACAGCGGAAACAACTCGAAAGCCGGCTAACCAGAGGGGGCGGTTAGACCGGGTATAGGGGGCGGTTAGACCGCCTCCACCTGGCAACCAAGAAATCCTCCGAAACGCCTCTTCCGAGCACCAAAACTCACCACGGTTTCACCAATAGAGATCTCTGGTCAAGGCCATGCTAGCTACCAGAAAATCTTGGCGAAAACCAAAACTTCACCCAAGGGCCTAGGGGCGGTTAGACCGGCTACCTGGGGCGGTCTAACCTCCTATACCTAGCAACGAACCTCGACCAAGAACACCTAGCAAACTGCACGAGAACGACCCCAAATTTCACCCAGACACTCCTCTGATCAAGGCGAACAAACTCACAGAGGAAAATCCGGCGAAACAAAACTTTGACCCGGAAACACCCAGGGCGGTTAGACCGCCCCCTGTAGGCGGTTAGACCGCCCCTTCCAGAAAACGAACCCGCGGGTCAAACCTCAACTTCCTCGCGCCCGATCTCCCGAATCACTCCACGGATTGCAGCCAGACTTCGGGAATAGCTGGGTTACCTCCTGGGCAACCTCTACCTCAAAGGAATCGACCCGAAACGCTCACAATCAAGAGGAATCGAAGAAATCGCTTCTCTAGGTCAAGAACTCGCCCAACTCGAGAAACCACCAAATCGAGTCCGATTCAAAAGGGATTTCAAAAAGAAAGTCACCAGCCCAAAGAGACAAGAACCTCATACGTGACACCCACCAAAAACCCCAAGAAATCGTTCTCAAAACACCGCCAAAAGAGCTCCAAAAATCAACACAAAAGAGACGGGAAAACCACCACGATGAACAACGCCAAACCTTCTATACATGCTACGAAAGGTTCGTACAGCGTCTAAATGCCGCCACCCAAACATCCATCCCTCTATCTAGATCTCACATGAAGTTCTCAAGCTAGTCCTCTAAAAACTAGGGAAAATGGAGAACGAAAAAGTTTAAAAACAAATGAAGCTAGGGTTACAGAAAGAAATGCGCTGCCATCCACCCATCTAATGAGTATATATGGAGGCACCCAAAAGACTAAGCTACCTTTCACTAATAACTAGGGATACATGCCCCTCGAGGGCGAATTTGGAAGTCTTCATGTCTTCACCATCGGACGGATGCCGGCGACCGCAACCTCGCTTAGCCTCGACGCAAGCCTTGCGATCCCGACGCGTGTCCTCCGATTCGAAGCTTCTCGGCGGCGGCGGCGTGGCGGTCGGACCGCCCCCACGGGCGGTTAGGACCGGCCTGGGGGATCTGACCGGCCTCAGGCGGTCTGACCGCCCCTCCTGGGCGGTTGAACCGGCCTTGGTGGCCGCACCTCCTCGTCGAGTCTTCGGCCTCGGTTTTGTGGCTCAACCGAGTAACCCTGTGGTTTTCTGGTGAACCACTGCAAACCTCGCGAACTCGGTGTAGCCTCCGCCAATCTCCACTCATGACTCGGCTCCCACGTAGTCCCGGCTCGACCTTGGTTTTGAGGCTCTACCAAGAAACCGTCCACGACTTCATCTTGCTGTTCATGCCACCATGCGGCCCGCACTTGACCCCGCTGGCCACCGGGTCCCTCGAACAAAGCCTACTTGTCTTCTCCACACCTGGAGGCCTCACCGGCAACGACCTTTCGCGCTTGTTCTTCACCTGCACCAACACGAGTCAAGCCGCAACCTGCACCTGCAATACTTAGCCTAGAATCAGTCCACACAACGTTGTCAATCACTTATCACACAAGGAAGAGACCATCCATCGGTCCTCGAACCACACATGGTCCTCACCTTTTTTCGGTGGGCATCCCTTCGTGGATGGGATTTTTTAGGCCACAACTTGTTGTTGTCTCGGGCCTCTTTCTTCACGATGGATTTCAGGCTATCACGAAGCCTTTCTCACAAACTTTTTTCTTTTTTCACGATGGGATTATGGCTATCACAGCCTTTTTCACGAACTTTTTTCTTTTTACGATGGGATTCTGGCTATCATGAAGCCTTTTTCACGAACTTTTTCTTTTTTCACGATGGAACTCTGGAAATACGCGATTTGGGGGAAGACTCTTTTTATACATATATCACAGAGTATTTACATAGGATCCGCCTCGTTAAAAACCTTGCCTCTTGATTTAGAGCCCCCTTTGCAAGGAAAAGAGTACGGTCCTTCTTATTCTAATACAACTAGGAAAAGGAAAGCTAATGTTTTAATCCGAAATCACTTATAGACACATGATTCGGATTTTTTAGTTTTTTAGAATACAAACTTGCGAAAATTGAAAAACTACTATATATTACATCTAGCTACAACTAGGGTTTTCATGGATAATACCTTTTTAGGCTGTCAGCATTCCACGAATACGGCAACTCTTCGCCAGTTTGCTCCATTAAGCGAAAAGCCCCTAGCATGTCTGTTTCTCTGGCGATGTAAGGCCCTTCCCAGGACTCATGGAGTTTTCCTGGGTTCTCCCAATTTTTATTCCTTTTCAACACAAGATCACCAGTTTTGATGTCCTTTCGGACCACCTTCTTGTCTCTCCAAGCCCTTGTTTCTCTTTGGTATTTCTCAATGTTTTATGCGGCTTCAAGGATCATCAGCTCGATCATGTCCTTTTCCACCTTCTTATCGATTTCCTCTATCTCTTTTCCTTTCACGACTCTCATGCTTTCATTCTTGATTTCCTTCGGTGTCATAGCCTCAGTGCCGAAAAGTAGGCGAAAAGGCGTGAAACCTGTTGCTCTCGACACTGTGGTGTTGTGAGACCAGATCACCTTCGGTAATTCATCTACCCATTTTCCCTTCTTCTGGTCGAACAAGCATTTCTTGATTCCCGAAAAATCAGGCCATTGGCTCTTTCAACTGCCCCATTGGACTATGGGTGATACACTGACGAAAATTTCGCCTGAGTGCCCAAGGTTTTGCAATATTCTTTGAAGGTGTAGCAGTCGAACTGTTTGCCATTATCAACTGTTAGTTCTCTAGGAACCCCGAACTTGCAGACTATGTTCTGCCAAAAGAATTTCTGAATTTTTGTTGCTTTGATATTCGCAAGTGGTTTTGCCTCCACCCACTTTGTGAAATAATCGACTGCAACAGCTGCGAATCGGCAGTTGCCCTTAGTTGTTGGCAACGGGCCCACTAGATCCATTCCCCACCTTTGCAGAGGCCAAGTCGGTGGAATTAAGTGAACTGGCATTGAAGGTAGATTCTGTTGATTCGCCGTTTTCTGGCATGCTTCACATTGCCGAACTAATGTATTGGCATCAATGTTTATGGTGGTGTCCTCGACAGTGGGGGCTATGAGCTCCTTGACAGTGGGGGCTGGGCTACGACTCCCAGCAGGCTCCCTCACTGTGTCCCACTCGCCTTCGTCGCCCTCCTCGACGGGCTCCGCCGGCGGCACCTCCTGCATACAAGGAAGACCAGTCATCAGCAAGTGAACTCGCACGATGGGTACTCGACTACACTAGTCAAGACATCCTACCTCTTGAGGCGTGGTCTCTGAGACCCTCAGCTTCTTCGTCACCCGCTTGCGGGCAGGGTTGTGCGGCTTCCGTGGCGGCGCAGCCAGACTAGCCTCTAGGCTAGCCGGCGGGTCTTGCACGAGGGGCACGTGAGGCAAGGCGGGACGGCTAAACCTCGACCGCAGCTGGAAGCGGTCTTGTAGCGTCTCCTCCTCGTCGTCCTCCTCGGACGTGTCTTTCACGATGACGGTGTCATCGCCTTCGCCGACTTCTCGCCGCTCTTTGGCCTTGGTCGTTCCTGCCTCCAGGACCTCAATTCCCTGAGGGGGCGGCTGCGGCTCGGAGACGAACCTCTTCAAGTTGTCCTGCAAGGCACAAGACATCAGCACGACTACTCAAGCAGTGACTACTCGACTAGGGGGTACGGCTACTTACCTCCTTTAGCGAGCGCACGGCGGAGTAGTCCTGGACGGGGCACGCCGTGTACGGCGGCATGTCCTTGAAGATGCGCGTCAGCCTCTCGATGATGTCGTCGTCGTCCATCTCGCCTTTGAGGATCCGCGACGTGTCGTCGTCGCCGGTGTACTCGAAGCCGAGGGTGTCGCGGGCCATCAGCGGCTGCACCCTCCGCTTCAAGAAACTGAAGGCCACGTGCTCGGCCCTCAGTCCAGCTTCTCTGAGCACCTTGATGCGTTCCAGCAGCTCGGGGAGCTGGATCCCCTCTTGCATCGTGGGCTCCGTGTTCCACCAGTCCCGGTGCCTGGGCTGCCTTCCGCTCGGCTTCGGCAAGCCGGGGTGGTGGTTCATAACATAGAACCACCTTGCTTTCCAATCGGCATTGGAGTCAATGAGCTTGTATGCCAGGTACTGCTCAACGGCGTCTTCTCTCATCTGGATGCCAGCTCCTCCGACTACTCGCGGATTGCTGGCGCTCGGCTGCGGCTTCACCCAGAAGAATTTCCGGAAGAGGATCTAGTGCGGCTTGATCCCCAAGAATGCTTCAAAAAAATGGATGAAGACTGCGGTATGGAAAATGCCGTTAGGGTTGAGATTGAGGTACTCAACTCCGTAGTACCCGAGGAGGCCCTTAAAGAAGTCACTGGCCGGAAGCGCAAGTCCACGCTCCGCGAAGCGCGCGAACATCGGGATCTCATCTTCAGCTTTCTCCATTGGGTACGGATCTCCGGCGGCGGCTCTCCACATATCCCCATCCTTCTCCCGGATAAATCCGCTGTTGAGAAGGGCCAACAGATCCTCGGTCTTCACCTTCGACTTCTTCCACTCGCGGCTTGGATCTGGCCGCGGTGGAGACATCGGTGGCGCTGCTCCCGTGGCAGCGGCAGCGGCCTCGTCACGACCCCTCTTTTTTCCGGTGACCTTCGCAGACTTGGACGGTGAAGGCTTCATTCTCCAAGTACACGGCGGCTTCACGCGCATCCGCTTGGGGGCTCCTCTGGAAGCTCTGGGTGGCGGCGCGCTTGGATCTACTGCGGCAGCGGCGTGCGCTGGAAGTGGATCTGCCTCAGATCGATTCGAAATGGCTACAACAGCGATGGGTGAAAAACCCTAAGGGTTTTGGCTTCTATTTATAAGTCAAACCGTCCCTCCAACGGCCAGATCGATAAGTCCGCGCTCGGCTGACCCAGCGGCCGCGCGTGACCCTTCGCATTCTACTAGTCGACGCGCCTCACCTCGGGGGCTCGGCTACTTCTACTCGACTACCTGGGAAGCGACAAGACTCAGGAGCATCTCAGGACACATTCTTCAAGATGACCCTTCAATTCGAGAGGAAGTACTCGACTCAAGGCTCGGGGGCTCCGTGTCACGTGTCCTTCAGTTTTTTCTCTCCGGATTTTTCGGGATTTTCTTGCCAAGACTTCAGATGGACCCTCAGTCAGAGCCTACGGCTCAACCTAAGGCTCGGGGGCTACTCCATATGGAGTGCGATTTTGCAATCGCACTTCCATATCAGCTCCGGCTTCAAGACAAGACGGGCATTTTTTGAAGACCTTCGAGGGCAGCACTCGAGGACGCTTGGGACTACTCGAGAAGACTTCAAGATTGCTCAAACATCAGCTGGAGTACATTCCAGCCTCGGGATGCTTCGACTACTCTTGAGGACTTTTGACTTGTAGTACTCGGGGACGCCTGAGGACTACTCGTTAAGGCCGTCAAGACTATTTGAAGCTATCCTTCTCGACTACAAAGTACTCGGGGGCTTGTCGTATGAACCTCCCTGGGCCCACTACCTCAGTGGGTACCAGGACCGACTACTCGGTGGGCCCCTGGGACTACCTGGCTTGCGCTACACGGCACCTGATGGCGTGGAGCACAAGGACTACAGAGGAGAAGTACTCGGTTAGGAATCTGTACATGTCCTGCACTGTATGGAAGACTCCTAAACGTACCCGATTAGTACTCTCTCCCTACTCCGACTTGTAACCCTGCCTCCCGGACTATATAAGGCGAGGCAGGGGCCTTTCTCTAGCATCTCATCCAATCCACGGTGTACTATTACACCATCTTGTAATCGTGCCCAATCAATCCAAAGCTATGCAGCATACAGGACGTAGGGTATTACGCACCTCGCGGCCCGAACCTGTCTAAATTGTGTGCCACGTGTCTCTTCCTTCGACTTACCGATCTCGGCGAGGCCACATTCATCTACTTCGGGTACTCCCCTTAGTAGGTTGCCGGTCTAAAACACCGACAGGTGGGCCAATAGAATCCCTGGTTTATCGCCTTTCCGACCAAAGCCCTGGTGCCTATGTGTGCCCCACAGAATCCGCTGTGAATTTCCTTTAGAAGTTCCTGACCTTTTTCAGAGGTGATGCACCGCAGCCAAGGTTCAGTGACTCCTGATTTGTATAGTTCTCCATTCACTACTGTATAGCCCCGAACCCTTTGTTTCAATCTTTTCTCTTCTAACTCATCTTGTGGTTCGTAATGTCCTCTCAGATAAGCCATGATTTCTGCTCTCCAATCGGGAGTCTCCACTACATTCACGATTTTGGCCCTCGAATCCTTGATGGACGGTTCTCTCATGATTTTGAAGAACACATTCGGGGGTAGTTCTTGATTTCTGGCTGCTGCTTTCGCCAGCTTGTCTGCCTCGTTGTTGTCATCCCTTGGGATATGCTGGACTGAATTACCTTTGAAATGTTTTTCCATTTCCCTTACTTTTTCTAGGTATCTCATGAGAACAGGATTTCTTGCTTCGCTTTCTTTCTCGATGTGTTCTTGGATCACTTTCGAATCCGTTCTGATTATGAAGGTCTGCTACCCCAAGGCTCTCATTTTCCTTAATGCCAACAGAAGAGCTTCGTATTCTGTTGTGTTATTCGTGGAATGTTCGTTGTTCGCGAATACGAGCCGAGCTGCGTATCTTATGACTACGCCCGTCGGGGACGTCACAACAGCCGAAATTCCAACCCCCTTGTAACACCAGGCCCCGTCACACTGTACTATCCAAGGTTCAGGTGCATTCTCCTCGAAATTCTGAGTAGGTGAAGTCCAGTCCATGACAAAATCTGCTAGAACTTGCAATTTTATTGCACTTCTTCTTTCAAAGTCCACCACATACTCAGAAAGTTCAGCTCCCCACTTGATGATTCGGGTGGATGCCTCTCTATTTGCGAACAGATCGTTCAGTGGCTGGTTGGTGATGACCCTTATCCTGTGACCCTCGAAGTAGTGCCTTAGCTTCCTTGCTGCCATAATGACCGCATACGCGATTTTTTCCAGTTCGGAATAGAAGATCTTGGAGCCAGACAAAGCTTCGAAAGCAAAGTAAACAGGAATTTGTTTGAGTTTCCCTTCCTCTTCCTTCTCTTGCACTAGCACTGCACTTACTGCCGAATTTGATGCAGACACATATAGCAGAAGTGGCGATTTTGGTTCGGGAGGACAGAGCTTGGTCATATTGGACAAGTAATCTTTCAATTCTTGGAAAGCTCGTTTTTGAGGTTCGGACCACTGAAAATTCTTGGCACTTCGGAGAACTTGGAAAAATGGTAAGCTTCTTTCAGCAGCCTTGGGAAAGAATCTGTTGAGGGCAGCCACTTTCCCTGTCAGCTTCTGCACATCCTTTACTGAAACTGGGTCTTGCATTTCCACTAAAGCCCTGATCTTGTCGGGGTTCGCCTCTATGCCCTTTGTTGAAACTAGACATCCAAGAACTTTCCCCTTGTGAATGCCTAATACACATTTCTCCGGATTCAGTTTCAGGTTCGCTGCTCTCATATTCGCGAATGTTTCCGCCAAATCACTGATGTGGTCTTTTCTCTGAACACATTTGATGACTATATCGTCCACATACGCCAAGATGTTCCTCCGTAGTTGGGGATGAAGTACTATTGCTATCATTCTTGAGAATGTGCATCCTGCGTTCTTTAGCCCTTCTGGCATTCTCACGAAACAAAATGTTCCGAACGGGGTGATGAAACTTGTCTTCTCTTCGTCCTCTTTACGGACCCTTATCTGATGATACCCAGAGAACATGTCCAGGAGTGATAGCATTTCACTGTTGGCTGCATCATCTACGATTTTGTCTACCCTTTCCAAGGGGAAATCGTCTTTTTTGCATGCCTTGTTCAAATCTGTGAAGTCCACGCACATTCTCCACTTTCCATTTTTCTTCTTGACTGGTACTGTGTTGGCTAGCCAGACCGGGTACTTCACCTCTCTGATTACTTGCGCGTCTTGCAATCTCTGAACTTCAGCCTCTACTGCTTTCACTTTCTCTTCGGACATTTTCCGAAGTTTCTGCTTCTTTGGAGGTATTTTTTCATCTGTCTCTAGGGCATGTTCGATGATATATCTGTCCACACCTTGCAGGTCCTTAGCTGACCATGCGAAAACATCTTTGTTCTTGTTCAGGAATTGTACGAGATCTTTGTCCTCTTCGGCACTGAGGTGCGCCCCTATTGTGACTGCTCTATCATGCATGTCGTCCAGATACACTTTCTTGGTTTCGCCATCTGCAGCTATTTCAATTTTTTCTTTATTTCGCTTAGCCTCTTTGTAAGTTTCCCTCTTCTCGTCAGCTGTTTTCAGCTGGTACACGTTCGTTTGGTTGGGCGTGTGGCCTTTTTATATGTTTCTGGCCTCTTGTTGATTGCCGAATACCGTGATGACCCCTTTGGGCGCAGGCATTTTCATGCATAAGAACTGCTGCCTTATGACTGCATCAAACTTGTGCATGAAACCTCTGCCGAAAATCGCGAGGTATGGGTGGTAAATGTCAACTACATCGAAAGTGAGACTCTCCGTTCTGGCATTTTTGAGATCTCCGAAGGAAACTGGGAGTGATATCTTTCCAACCGGCTTGATGGGCTTTCCTCCGAACCCTTGCAGTGGGTACTCTGGGGGGTCCAACATGTGCTGGCTCAGATTCATTTTTTCGAAAGTCTTCAAGAACAAGATATCCGCTGAGCTTCCATTGTCAACTAGGACTTTTCCTATGACCCACCCAGCTATGTTCACCTCAATGACCATGGCATCATTGTGAATCGCGGATTTCAGCCTGAAATCTTCTTCTGTGAAGGTGATTGGCACCTTCGCCCAATCCGGACGAGCAGCTGGGCCGTCATTGATGATGGTGTTTACAGACCTGAAGTAATTGCTTCTTTGCTTCTTGGTCTCGAATTCCATAGCTGACCCGCCCGTGATTGGCATGATAGTCCCGAACGATGGCAATGCTTTGGAGTTCTGAGGTCCCGAACTTGACTGAGGCCTTGACGAACTTTCTGGAGGTGGTGGCAAGATTTCCCGGATGGGTTGTGGTTGCTGGATTGACTGGATTGCTTGCGACTGAGGGAAAAATTGCTGCGATGGCTGCTACGCTGACTGTGGTTGCGGGAATTGCTGAACTGGAACAGAACTTGACTGCGAGTTCGTGAATTGCGGCTGCCAAAAATTCGGGCGAAATTGGCTTGGCATTGAGGATGCGATGCTCATTAGCGCCTTCTCCTGCTGAATTCTTGCCATGTTCTTCTTTGTTTCTGGGCACCCTTCGGTGCTATGGCCCCTCCCATGATACTGGCAATAGAAGTAAGGATCTTTTGAGTTATGGTTCGTGAGTCTCGGGGGTCCTCTTCCTCTCCCCCTTCCTCTGGGATTGAACCCTCCCCTGGTGCTTGGCGTGTTGCTTTGTTCAGGTTGCGGATTTCCGACGTTGTTGACATTTCACAGATGCTGGGATGGTGCTCTCCATGTCATCTCTCTGTTGCCTTGTCTTGCCTCGTTCCGCTCGGCTACTCTCTTGCGATGGTCATCATCAGACAAAATGTACTATTCCAATTCGTGAAAAAAGTTCCTCAACCGACTTGGGTTTCTTTCTTGTGAGATGCGAAGCTGTTGGCCCTGGAGTGAGGCCCTTGATTAACGCATTGATTGTTGTTTTTTCATCAGCTTCGGGAATTTGAGACCTTTGTTGCATGAACCTTCTCACGAAGTTCCGCAGTGGCTCTCTGTCTTTCTGCTTACAGTTATACAAACCTGATGCTTCCGCAGTTGTGTCGTGGAACATTTGAAATGCTTGCATGAACTTTGTCTTGAGGTCTACCCAGCTGTAGACTGAGTGTGGAGGTAGCAGTGAGTACCAATTCGGTACTGGTCCTTCGCAAGCAATGATGAAGGATTTGGCCAGTGCAACATCATCCCCTCCTGCCGAATTCACAGCTGATTCATATCTCATGAGGATTCCGAAGCCGTTGTATTTGGGGAGAGAGACAGGCTTAAACTTCGGTGGCCAAGGTGCTGTTTGCAGCCCAATAGACAGCGGCGATTCAGAATCCACGAAGTGTGAGATTCCGTTTCCCGCGAAGAAGTTTTCTTTCAGGGGTTCTCTTGCTGGCCCAGAGTTCTGGTGCGGTGATTCCTGCCACAGGGAACTGTTCTCTTGTTCTTTCATTTCATCAATTTCTCTCTGTATCGCTTCGATTTGCTCGTTTGCTTTGTTTAGCTGCTCTAGCTTTTCAGAGATTTTTCTCTTCGCTTGCAATTGACTTGCGAACTTTTCTTTGTCTTTCTGCAGCTGCTGTATCTTTTGCCGAACCCTTTCTAGCTCCTTGTCTATGGTGTCATCATCATCATCGACATTCTCGAATTCTTGCTGTTCATTAGGCTGTTCTTGGGTATGAGCCGTTTTTTCTGCTCTTGCCTTCATCAGAGCTTCGAGCTTTGCTCTCCGCTCTTGGTCTGTTGTGTTAGAAGGTTCAGGAACAAAAGAGGTTTCATTCCTTTGGGTAGGATGGTGATCGTCTCGATTTGCCTCTGCTGTAACGTTCTTCTTGGATTTCTTCTGAGGTGGCATCATGAGCTTCTCTTCGGCTGGAACACGGTGGGCGCCAATGTTGGGGGGTTACCCGAAAAATTCGGATGATTCCCCTAACACAAGAGAGAGAGTTCTTAACACGTTCAAACACAAAGTGAGAGCTCCGAGAGACTGTGATTCCCTCTGCAGATTGCACAAGTTCCCAAAAGTCTGAATCCGTTTACACGTGCCCTCACGCCCCCTTTTATAGGGAGATGAAGGGACTTTTACATACCAAAAACACCCTCAAGCTCAGGGAATATTCCTAGTGTGAACGCATACAAGAATGTCTTTATCGTCTAACATATTTACAAATCTGCCACTAGTTCACACTCAAAACCCGGACTTTTTGGGACAACAACTTTGACTTTGCTTCTCCGTCGGTTCGTGAATGTCTTCACGCGTGATTCCCGAACTGGGTCTTCCGACAGATTCCCGAATCAGCCGCCCTCCGAAGTTCGCGCCATCGCCAGCTCGAGGTTCCGGGCTTCTGCATGTTCGCGACTCCACGTCTTCACCGAATCACAATTCCCGAACTTCACACATTCGCGAATTCGAGGCTTCGCAGGTTCCAGGCCTCCGAAAATCGCGAGTTCCCTGTTCCTGAAAAACATGTCTCAAGAACTTTGTTAAGTCCTGACGTTTCGAGGGTCACGGGTTTTACTGAATTCCCCAACATGGTCCACTAGAATCAATCAAAATGATCATAAATCTCCACCCGCATCAACCATGCATAATGATCATAACTCGAGTGCTACTACTGATGAGTTTTCATATCATCACCTGACTACTATGCTCCCTTCCAGCAACTATAAAAAACGGTCAACATCTTATTGTTTATCGAAAAGCATAGTTATTAGGATCGAACCTGTCTTCGAACCAGTGAGGTCCTTGGTTCAAGGGTTCACTGGTTCAACCGTTGTGAACCGGTCGAACCGCCGGTTCGATAACATTGAATCGTGTTGAAGCGACTGCTTGGGTTACTCTTAGCTGTACCCGAGAGTCTGGAGAATCCACCCCGTGGAAATCAAAAACAAATTTAAAGTAAGAAAACAACTATAGCAATTTATTAGGACAGTTTAGACAATTAATCAGTGTCTAAAGAACAAAATACTTATGTCTAAAGGGTGTCTAAACTCTTTGGCATCCCTAGCATCCAAAGAGGTGCTAAAAAACTGTCTTCAGCCTGTATTTCCACTCCCTGCCCCCAGCAGGCCTACACACCCAAATCTGGTGGTGGTAAAGCTTGGATAATTGAGGAAAGCATTAAATGTAGTTTAGACAGTTTTAGTCAGGGTCCAAACAGGATGTCTAGTAGTTGTAGACAGTTTTAGACATCACAATTTTTAGCACATGGAATCCAAACATGCCCAAGTGTTTGTATGCTCCAGATAATTAGAAGCCATTAGGAATATTCTTTGTTCCGGACTTTGAGCGTTTGTATGCTAACGCTACATAGAAGCCAGCACGCATATATTGGGTTCCGGGGTCCTCTCACTCAGCCAGCCAAGATAACACTTGTCCATCGTTGCAATTTAGATCGGTACGGATGCACTGACACGGACGATGCTTGCACGTGCTAGCTACTTGATTATTCGTGTGATATCGCATAAAAGCTTGTCAATTAGCTGCTGCAGCCTGCAGAGCAAATCGTTGTGTTTCATTGGCTAACTAAAGTATGATATTAAGCTTTACTCGATCTTTGCCTTTAGACGAAAACCCTAAAGCAGCTAGGTGGCCACACGCAAAGAATTAATTACCTGGTGCCCACAAAAGACCTGTACTGAATACAGCTTTGTAAAAAGAAAATATGTGTATCATCATTTTGCTTTCATCCAATTTCTCCAAAGCATCTCCGTCTCTACACTTTTTTTTAATTCACTAATAATTGGTCTAGGACAATGCCTTCTGACAATAGCGAGTGTCCAAAATAAAGCCTCTTTTAGCTTCATTTAAAAGAACTATTCACCCGTCACATCGAATGTTTAGACACATGCATGAAGTATTAAATGTAGATGAAAAATAACTAATTGCGTTGATTGTCATAACCTTGCAAGACGAATCTATTAAGCCTAATTACTTTATGATTTGGCAAATTGTGCCACTGTAAACATAGGTTAATGCTTTTTTTGAAGAGGCGGCGGCGGGCAAGAAGCCTGCCTGAACTTTTTATTAATAGGTGTGGCAAACCACATATTACATAAGCACGGAGTAGAACTGGAGGCAATGTAGAAAAGAGAACACAAGTCAACAAACAAACAATTCAAGGACCATCCATGACACAAGCCAAAACACTACTCCAAATGGCCAGTTTGTGTCGAACAACATGCTCGCGCAAATAAACCATGACCATTACACCTCCACACCACCACTCGTAGCTACGCCGCTCCGATGAAACCCTCCATTTAAGGGATGCTCAATGGAATGGGGACTAAGGGTGGTGTAAGACATGCTAACATAAGCTTCACAAGACATGACGATCTTCCAGCTAGCTAGTGGTGACACCTTTCGTCGCACGTACATCTAGGCTCCACCGCCTACCACCATCCAATGCCGCCCAAGGGGAGGAACCCCTGTGGGGGAATGACGTATCAGTGGAAACCAGTCAACATTAAATGTTAGACCAGCTAGACAAACAAGGCGTGCGCCCATGGAGCAGTGGTGCCAATGAATGACCCCTAGGCAGTGCTAGGTGAGGGGTGCTGGTGCCGGATCTGGGCACCAAGAGCACAGAGGTGAGGACGGGGAGGATGCGGAGATGGAGCAGGGAACCTCATGGGGGTGGGTGGGCAGTAGATCCAAACCCCGCGCCTAGATTCAGCCAAGCAAGGAGGGAGCAGCGCTAGCAGTGGCAGCCGTAGCCATTATACCATGGTTGTCGCGGCTGCCTCGAGTCGTCCTCCACTAGAGCGCGCCTCGAGTCGGGGTCACACGTATTGCTGGCTGCCCCCTCCGGGGAAGGGGGAGGGGAGGTAGGGGTACACTGGGTTTCTTAGTCGCCTCCGGGGTCGCTCGAGCGAGGAGCGATGTGGGAGGGCGGGGCAGCAAATGTTAATGATGGATTAATTAGTCTTAAAAATCCATCTCACCATTTTTAGGTGAGTTCTGAAATTAGTTTCTTTATTAGTATGTGAACATCTGTTCTGACATCCCATGAAACATCTGATGTGACACCACAAAGTTTTTCAGCTAGCAAGTAAATAAGGCGTAATAAGTAAATGAGAAGAATATAATGATAGTCTGTGTGTGTGCGCAGTGTGTGGAAACATGTAAAAGAAAACGAGGCAACCTGCAGCTTCAAGTATTACAACAATAGCTTATCATCATCATACAAAACTATATAAGAGCTCCCCACTAAAGAATTCTTTCAACCCTCAGCGCGCCAAGTCACCATCCACTTTGTCTTCTGTCAACATACAAGGTGTCCACATCAATATCCACTAAAATCGTCAATTTATTTCTTTTATCGATTTTCTACGGCTAATAGCATCCATGTATGCAATGTGTTGTTTGCAGTAGATCGAATGATCACTTCAGTTTCTACTTTCAGATTTTATATTTAAAGTTTGTTAAAATTCCCGCAGCAACGCGCGGTGTATCACATAGTAAAGGAAAAAGAGGCGCCCTTTGCCTCTAGCGGCCGTCCTGCATAAGAAAAGGAGCCCTAGCTACGGCTTGTACGAGGTGCATGTGAGCTGGCCCTGTCCATGTGGTTACAGCTTCTCAGCTTTCGACATCTTTTCTCGACCTGATCCCATTTAACAGGAAAACCTCAAGGGAGGTCTCTTTCTCCAGGGTGTAGTAATTGAATGAAAAGGGGATCGGATCAGACGACAGCAGCCAAGGCCATATGCATGTATATAAAGAATGTGCAATGTTTGCAACCAGACAAACCACGAGACCATCATTCGAGTAGGGAACCAAGTCATAATGCACGAGTTGAGTGCTGCTGATGTATCGACATGGTGGGACGAGTGGCAGCTGCGCCTCTTCGTTCTTACCAGCCTCACCCTTCAGTACGTCATGTGGTTCACGGCTGGCAAGCGTAAGTTCAGCACACCAACCTCGTTCATAATATTTGTACGCTTGCTATTTGTTGCATCAGATGCTGTAGCGCTATACGCGCTTGCAACACTGTTCAACCGTCAAAAATTTCCGTCCGCGACACAAAGAAGAAGCAGCAGCAGCGACCTAGAGGTGCTATGGGCACCTTTCCTGTTGATGCACATTGGTGGATACGCTGTTCCAACCATTTCGAGCATCGACAGCAGCGATAAGTGGGAAAGGCTCACCCTAGTTACTCTGACCAAGGTTAGTGTTATGTCCTTGTACGGATCACCCTGTTCAGTTCATTCTATTAATCAAGTGCCTAGCTAGAATCTTTTCATGAAAAATCGTAATTAATTTTGTACGTTGCCACCAAACCATTGAGGTTGGGAAGAGGTATTTATTTGTTTGCCGTGGAATTAAATGTCCTAACCTATGTTTCAAAACTGGACTAGTCATCATCCCCCAAGCAACTAAGGAGGTGAAAACTAGAAAGTCGGGTTTTCCCAATTGAAACTAGCTGATTCGCAAATTAAAATCAGTCCATTTGGTTTTTAATCAGTTTCAACACCATGGATGATCCCATGAATACATTCATAAAAAATGGCATGACTAAATAAAAATGATGTCTTATATTTACGAAATTTAACCATATTTTCACTAGTACCAGAGCCCTGATTTTTTCTAAAATACACATTGACTATAATCCTTAAAAGGACTCCTTCAAATGTTCAAGAAATCAAGAATCACGAAGAATTGCAAGGTTGGAGCCTGTATAGGATAAGGCCATGGCTGGCACGAGCCTGACTAGACCTACCATTTTGACCTGTGTTTGAGAGGGTGCATAAGGAATTTTGGTCTATGCAAGCATATGATTGATAGCTAGGATGCATATGTTGAGTGGGCTCACCAATTGCATAAACTAGGTGAGTTTACCATTCTCACCGCAACATCATTTCTTCCCTTGGTTTTCCTCACGCTGCCACCGGATGAGAAGGGCAGCAGCGCTTATCACCTCTCACTCCCAAGATCGTCCTCCCACTTTCACCACAAATATTAATTGCCACCATGTCGCACCCAACAGTCTCCTCCTTCACCGGCCACCACACTCCAGCTCAGGACGGAGGAGCAAAGATGGGCTGGAATCCCTCCTCTTCTGTTGTCGCAGCAGTAGAGTCCTGCATGGTGTCCCTCATTGAGCGCGCCACCTGCACCATCGCACCCACCATCGACCTGATCCTCCTATGCACCATCAAGTTCTCAGCCCGCACCTCCGGCGATACCATTATTCATGACGCCTTCCACCTACTCTCGCTCATCCCATGCAGGTGCAGCTCCATGCTCTTGAGCATTCCTAACAAGCTCTTCATGCACTCCAAGCTCTTTCGCTTTCTCCACTGTCATCGTTGATGCTCTCAATGGATTCCTCTTGCACACAATTGGGATCCAATCCGTCAAGCACACATGCTCCCGTGGCCAGCCGCCTCGACAACTCTGCCTCAACCAGGGTTCGCAAAACCGGTGGGAACCGGTCCGGTTCGGCCGGTTCCCGGTGGAACCGGTCCGGCCTGGTACACGAACCGGTCCGGTTCCCACCCCCAAACCGTGAATAAAATTTTTAAACCTCAATGAACCGGCCGGTTTGACCGGTTTACCGGCCGGTTTTTTGAACCGTGTGAATCGGTGATCCCACGGTTTTGGGAACCTTGGCCTAAACAAAGGAGGTACGACGAGAAGTGGAAGGCTCAGTGCAGAGTTAACGATTGGGACAACAGATGAGTAGTGACGGGGGTGGTGGGCTCAATGCGGATGCAGTGATGGGGACGACAAAGTGCGATGGGGTGGGAGGTAACTAGAAGTGTATGTTGGGCCAAACGAAGCCTGACCCGTGGAAGCAACCTTCCCTCACGTTTCCAGCTAGCCAGGACAAGGGGGGCCGTGATGCATAAGTTGGGCTTGACTAAGAGGCTTATGCACACAACAAAACAAGTCTACACTACAAAACCGAAGCCTGGCTAAGACTTATTCAGCCTAGCAATCACTGCCAAACTACGTGATCCTTGTATGCATGCCAAAGTTCCTGCTAGACCTACACCATCTCATGATCCATAGCTGGCAATCGGAATCTGCCATTCACAGTCCCTAGTGCCATGTGCCTCTTCATTACATAAACATTGATGAGGACATCCCAGGGCACAATTTAGCCAGGCACACAACAGTGTAGGCGGCAGTTGTGGAGCACGGTTTGGAAAGGTGCATGACAGAGTAAGGGCCAATCATGGCCCAGCGAGAGCATGGTTTGGCCAGGCGCAGAACAGTGTAGGCGGCAACCGTGGAGCACGGTTTGGCCAGGCACACGACAGTGTAGGCGGCAGCTGTGCATACCAAAATTATCCCACCTCGCTGAGCTTGGGAGGAGAAAGCCAGCTTAAAAGGGAGAGCCACCCTTCCCCTATTGGACTAATCTTTTGGGGCGATCGGGCCTTTCCTCGAGTGGGTGCACTACTGGAGTCCAACCCCACGCCTGGGTCATACTCATGAGACATCACAAGCAAAGAGATATTTTTCAACACCTTCTAATCAACCAAAGCATATTCAACCCCACTGGGTAAGACTCATGAGACATCACAAGCAAAGAGATATTTTTCCAACACCTTCCAATTAACCAAAGCATATTCAAGCAAACATGCAAGTAGTGGTCACAATTCACCACCTCAGCTGACTTCCACAGCATTATTTATATATATAGTGCCAAAAATAAACATGAGGAAATGGTGTCGCATGCGAGAAATACAAGAAACCGCCACATACATTATCGTTGACCTCGCCTTGCTGCCTGGCATCGTTCCTAACCTTGAGATTGGATGGGGACGATGTCGGTTGCTGGAACTAGGGACGGTAGTGGGACGGGCAAGGTGCGGGTGAAGTATTTTCCTGCCAGCAAGCTTGCCCATGTGCTTGACCTTTGCCCGCCCGCGGGTCAAAAACTTTGTCCGTGCCCATTCCTGACGGATATCTTGTGGGTATCGGGCATTTGCAAATGAGCATTGGTTGCAGTAGCCTCCTGCTTGTTAGAGCCTCATGTTCAATTGCGTTGTGTGGGGCCTGTGAGATCTACGCGTGCTGGCAGGGGGAAGGCGTCGGGTGGGATGCATACGTTGAGCGAGACAGTCTCGAACTCAGAGATGCGGACGCCGAGTGGATAAGGAACCTGGTAAGGGAAAGGGTCGGTGGGGACAATGCGCACCAGTAGATGCACTCTCCTATAGCGGTGCCACCGCAAGCGCAGGTGTGCTACCACCGCCACTTGTGGCTCTACTTGCCCCGTGCTTCGGGCAGTGCAGATGGAAAGAAATCATCTAGAGCAGGAGCTGCAGAGGATCTCGAATAGAGAGTTAGAGCAGAAGGATGCTGTCACGGCTGAGCACCAGGTGGCATAAGCGAGGCGGCTGAGGATGCTCTTGATCAAGTGCTGCAGGAGGGGGCCTGCCGCTGTGCGAGCGATGGGACGAACGATGCATATGGATGCAATGTCGAGCGAATAAGGCAGGGCCAGTGGCATGAGGGAAAGGGGAGGGTGCGACAGGTTTTTTTATGTTGGGTTGAGTGAGGCCTTGATTACTATACGATAACAGGTAGTGCCCACAGGTGAGATTTCTTGCAGCATTTTGCCCATGGGTGCAATGAGTTGCCCGAATCTATGCCCGTGGGCGGGATAAGCTACCCTTATCCGTGACCATCAGGTAGGATATCCATAGGTATCTGCACCAGCGGGCAGGATTGTCATCCCTAGCTAGAACTTCCCCTCTGCCGATCTATTAATTCAGGCTCCTACCAGGGCCGTGCTTGTGTGCATGATGCTACTGCAACCTTCCCATGCACGAAAGTGGGGATGCCTAATGTAAGCTTCGCACGTGACGGGTTGGCCAAGGAGCAAGGATGTGCGCCGCAGAAAGAAGCCTTCATCGTGTGCATATGTGGTAGGTCTATGGGATGACGTCAAGCTACTCGATGAACATGTTGCACAAACAACACTTATGAGAGCAAGAAATCAGCATACACTAGTAGAGAGGAGACCTTTGTTCCTACTCTTTAGTCCCGGTTGGACTTTGGAGCCGGGACTAAAGGGTTTGGGGGCGACGTGGCCTGAAAAGACTGGAGCCCCCCCCCAACCCCACCCTAGTCTCGGTTGGTAAAACCACCCGAAACTAAAGGCATGGCCGCCAACAGCTCTCTCGCTGCAATAATTGGCGACAACCTTTAGTCCCGGTTAGTTTTACCACTCGAGACTAAAGGGGCCTTTAGTCTCGGGTGGTAACACCACCCGACACTAAAAGAGGGTGTCTCCTTTGAGAAGGGACACATGAGACGTGTCTTATAGCCAAGTCTCCAGTGTGAGTTAACATACGTCTCTTGTACAGTATATACTATGCTGGCTCGTTTATAAGGCTACACACACGGGTGACTTATTTGTGTCAGGTATCCTAGCTATTATGAATGTATCAAACTCAGTACCATGTAAGAGTAATAGAGTATTGAATTTGCAGGGTGCAGTGGCCCTCTATGTGTTTTACAAGTCATGGAAGTCGACTGACAAGCGGTTGTTGGCAGCAGCAATTCTGCTATTTGTAACCCAGGCCCGCAAAGCCACACACAAATCCTTGTATCTCAAGTTAACAAGCTTTGATGCCATCCGTAACCATGCGCGGCACGCCAGCCGGTCAGTTGATGGTGAGGATGAAAATATAAGTCCGGAGAAATTCATAGAAGATGTGTCGGCCCTCATCCCCAGTTTAATTCTAGGCCACTCCCACTTCAATGGAAATGTTACCACTAGGATCGGACAGGTGTTGGATCTGCCTCAGACGCTGTGCTTAGATAAGGCCATCGCCATCAGATATCGCCTTGTATGTCTGAAGTACTTTTGGTTCCTGAGCGACAGACAAGCTTACAAATTAGTAGAAGACGGGCTTTCCAGAATCTTCAGCCTTTACTATACCAGGGACCTTTTAGCAGATATTATTTACAACCTTTGGCAATATACCAAAACAGTGTATTATATAAGATTTTGCCTCATTACACTCATACGATTGGCTCCAATCATAATCTCCGTCAGCCTTTTTCACATGAGTGATACAGAAGGCTACAGCCGTGAAGATGTCCTGGTTACATTTGTGCTGTTTTATGGCACGGTTTTGCTGGATCTCAGCTTCCTTTTCCTAGTAGTAACATTTCCATTGAAGTGGGAGTGGCCTAGAACTATTGCCCAGAACAGCCTCCTGAAGTATTATATCTACAAACAAGACCACCGCAAGTTGATCTTTATCACGAGATATTTCAAAATTGAAGGCTGCCACAAGATGCACAGTTCGTGCGATTCATGCAAGGAGATCCTAGCATTAGTTCAGCAGCATGTGAAAGATGGGTGGTTGCACGGCATCAAGGATGTTGAGCAATACAAGGAGTTCAACAATACCACAGGCCAGTGGACACTGAAGCGGGAGAATTGTAACCAACTGATAGAATGGATCTCGCGATATCCAATGGATGAGAGTGTCCTTGTGTGGCATGTGGCCACGGAATTATGCTTTTATCTTGGAAGCCCTTCTGCCGATAATGTCTGTGCCAAGCGGTCTAGAGAAATGTCCAACTATATGGTATATCTGTTGCACGCTAAGCCTGATATGCTGACTGTCGGCAGCAGCAGTGCTCTGTTGGATGTCAGTGTTGAACAACTTGAAAGACTCTTAACTCGTCATAGACGGCATGGTACAACAATCAAATATGTTAGAATTAGGGATGTTGCCCTTGATTTAATAGCTGAACAGCAGGGAGTTACAGAATCTTCAGGTATTATTGGCAAGGCTTGGGAGCTTGCTCAAAGGCTGAGGGGTTTAAACGACGAAGCCAAGTTGTGGCGGGTGATCCAAGGCGTGTGGGTGGAGATGCTCTGCTTTTCTGCTGCAAGATGTCCATCAAAAGTACACGCCAGGAGCCTTGGCTCTGGTGGGGAGTATCTGTCCTATGTCTGGCTCCTCCAAGCATATGCTGGATTGGAGACATTCCCAGATAAAATTCAGAAGAGGCACCTTGGTTCCGTTTTCGAATCATCCGAGCTTAGATCTGCTAACCAAAGAGACCTTGCGTAGCTGATTCTCTTGTTTTACTTGTGATGGTTCTGGACTATTATCTACCACTGCAGTTGCAGTTGTACCTCTACAAAGGACAAGTTATGTATTGCCTTTTACATATTGATTGATGTTTTTAATAACTAGTATAACATGCCCGCGCGGCACGCCTGGGGCTCTTGATGATCCAATCCACCCACTATAGCATCATCGGGTCAATGTTATTAAAATATTTATCTAAAAAGGGTAAGCATGCTGATTTGTGCTTTTTAATCACAACGCGGTCCATAGTAGTTCCAAAAATGAGATTATGTAGTGCATGTGATTAGCAACACATATTATAGGTGATTATTGGTGGTTCATTCTAAAGGGAGATAAAAGAGAGAGGCACATATCAAATACAAATAAAGATGGAGAAAACAAGAAGAAACCCGAAATTGAGCATACTAAAACATAGTGAGATCTAAAAAAAGCTGGAACTGAAACGTAATTTGGACTGCTCCTGCGAACAACTTGTTGGACCATGTGTGTATTGTAAAAAACACAACAATGCAGGAGCAGTTCAAATTATGTCTCAGTTTTAATTATTTTTACTAGTTTGTTTACATACCTCGCAGCGTCACCATTTGTTGTCCGTCACCCGAGCGAGGATGGCACGACACCGCTGCTCTCGCTGATGGTCCGACAACTCGATGAGGCAGGCAACACAGCGAACCAAGGAGCGGACGATGTGCAGACAAAGTACTCCTAGATCATGCGCCTCAATTTGCAGATGATCCGACGAACAGTATGGGGCAAGGTACTTGGCTCGGGACATGCGCGAACCGGGACGACGTGCATGAACTCGGCGGTATGTGTTGGGATTCAGAAATCAGACGGAACCCCCAAACATGAGTGAAGGGAGATTCGAGAATAATCACAAGAAGAAGCTCAAGAACCCGGAGACAAGGAATCTCGTAAAATCTGTATTCTGCTCAAAAAGTTGTGAAACTCTTTACACATGCCCCTCGGCCCCCTTTTATAAGGAGACGAAAGTACTTTTACATTCCGAAATTATCCTTGGATCTTATAGAATATTCCAAGTGGCTACCGGCATGCTTGTCTCTTTTACTATGTAGGGTCCTTGCCAAGATTCCTGAAGTTTCCCCGGATTCTCCCAATTCTTCTTTCTTTTTAGCACTAAATCACCAGCTTTGATATCTTTCCTGACTATCCTTTTGTCTCTCCATGCTTTGATTTCTTTTTGGTATTTCCTTCTTAATGTTTTCTGCGGCGGCTTCGAGGATTGTGAGCTGTCACACCCGGATTTAAGGGCAAATCCGAATGCATAGAACACATGTGCGTCAGGATCAAGTTTCACACATGCGTTGACTCAGTGTATACCAAAACACAGTGTAAAAGCGTAAAGAGAGTATTAAAACTTTATTACATGACCGAATGTCTCAAAATCGTAACATAAGCGAGTACTAGCAGCGGTAAAGGACGTCTCCACAGGCAGCTGACTGGTGGCATGCTCGCCTAGAAACCACCGAACTCTCCAGAAAAGTCTTCAAAACGTCCGTCTGAGCAGCAACCGGGTTGTGTAGATGCATATAAAAGAACAACAAGCATGAGCACATGTCGTACTCAACAAGGGAAAAGTTCTATAACAACATGCAAAGGCTTTATGGTGGAAGCTTGTGGTTGCATAGCAGATCAGCATTTTAGTTGGTCAAATTTTATTAAGCAAGCTAAATTACTAGCAAATGTAAGTTTATACCAACCCAAAGATTAACATAAGCATCAACATTATGAACGAAAGTAAATGCAACAAGTTTAATCCATCTTCCATAGTTTAATCATGTGAGGGTCCAGGCCGCCCGTGACCGTGGGCACGGCTAACTAGTTAGTTTTACACTCTGCAGAGGTCGTACATCTTTACCCACAAGTCGCGTAAAAACTCCAAAGAGCTTTAAACCCAACCACGCGATGCTGATCAGGCATCATACCACACTGCCGAGGTGTGATTGCATAGGGACGCTACGAGGCCGTTACAAAGATCCCCAGATGCAGGCTGCTCGCTAGGTTACTTGACAGCGCAATGCATAAACCTCTCTCAGCTGCGAAGCTACCATAGAGCAGATCAGTCTGAGGGCCGGGTTATACACCAACTACCGGCAACCCCCAACCCTTATCAGGTAAAGCATACCTAACACCTAGTTCACTAATTAATAAGCCAAGACAGAGCCATATGTCTTGTGGTAGCACTGTTTTCCTGGGTGGTTCTCCATGTTCCGATTAACACAAGTGATCTTGTTTAATGAAAGGTACAACATAAGTAAAGCAAGATTAACATTGTTGTTCATCAAAACCACCATAAACCCAAGTTGAGCAACTAAGCACGGTCTACCCAACATAAACATAAACCCAGGTTGATCAAGGCACAGGATAAACAAAACTAGTCAAACCTTAACAGTAGGACCCATCGATTTAATGCAAAGCAATAATAAATAACGGTGTAATTAAAATGCATGTTGTAATAGGATCAACGGGAATGCAGCAAGGACTTGCCTTCTACCAACGTGTGCCGCTGCTCAGGATCTTGGAAATCTTCAACACTGGCGTAGTCCACGAACGAACCGTCTTCTACGCAGCACATCATTCACATACAAGAATACAATGAAGTAAAATAAGAAACAGTACACCAATCATCTCATACAGTAATAAAAACAACAGAAAGCTATACTACTCGTCGAGACGATCGCGTGGACATAAAGAACGCTAAAAACGGAGCTAAAACGACAAAGTTATGGCTAAAACAAGTTTTATGACTAATCTGTAAATTAAAATTAAGTTCTCGGGCTAAACTGAAGAAAACAGGACCTATACGTAAAGGTTTCTTAAGGTGGGAGGACCGGGTTGCAAATTTAGAAAAACTCAGGGTTGTATTTGCAAAAACACGCGGGTAAGCTGAAGGGGCAGATCTGGTCCGTTGGATCAAGATCCAGCGGCCGGGGTTCAACGCGGGCGGGGGTGTTAGGGTTGACCGGTACGTTGGGTTTGACTGTAAGGCGTGGCACGATCTGGATCTCATGAAGCACATCGGACGGCTACGGTCCAGCGCAGGTGGGCGGGATGGCGGCGGCGGCGTACTGCGGCGGCGCGCGGCGGCTCAAGACGTCGAGCTTGCCGGCGCTAAAGCGATTCGGCACCGCGGTGCACCAAAAGCGGCGAGAACGGCACCAAAACGACCGAGGAGCGCACGGCGAACCCCACGGCGGGCACCGGGAGAGGCGACGGCGAGGCGCGGCGGTGGAGCTCCGGTGAAGACGGGCCGGCGGCGAGGTGCACGAACGCCCAAACAAGTGACACGCGCGGGTCCCTTACCGAGCGGCGGTTCCACAGAGCAGCACCAAAGCGACGAACCGGCGACGGAGGCACGAGTCAACGGCGGCGGCGGCGAGGGATGGCGACGGCGTTGACGGCTAGGGTTTGGGGCGGCAGCTGCAGGTGCTAGGGTTGACGGCGAAACGGGCGAGCGCACCAGGCGAGGCGGCGGCCTAAATAGGCGGCGGATGGGGCGCTGGCTCACGGGCCCAAGCACCGATTCGTGCGGCGGCCGGACTCGGGTTCGTCCCCGAGTCGAAGACCCGGGGCGGCGGCGCGAGGTTGTCGCCGACGAGCGGGACCCGCCGCCGGCCGACGAAGGCACCGCGCGCGCGCGGGGTTAACCGGGCCGGAAGCCGCCGGGGCCGGGCTGAGCGCGCGGGCGACGCGCGGACGCGGGGAAGGGATGAGGGGCTTCTGGCGGACTTCAATGGAATGGGCCGCGACGCAACGGGCCGAGACAGAGGCGGTGGTGGGCTGCGGTGAAGGCCTGGGAGGGAGGTTGGCTTTTTTTTCCTAATGCTATTACCTTTTTAAAGCAAGCATACAAATTTGAATTCAAATCAGGTTTGAATCCAAACACCCAAAAACAATGCACCGGCATGAATGCAACACACACGAAACTATTTATTTAATTTAGAAAATCAAACAAAGGATTTTCCTATACTATATTCCCTGTAAAGAAAATAAAAACTGGGCAAAATTTTAAAATTTAGAATAAATCGTTGTTTAAATTTTTCTTCCTCTTCACATCCTGAAATTGGAAATTTCAGGGTGTGACATGAGCTCAATCATGTATTTTTCTATTTTCATGTCAACTTCTTAAATTTCTTTAGCCTTCAGAACCCTCAAACTTTCGTTTCTTATTTCTTCTGGTGTCATTGCTCAGTCCCGAAAAGCAAGCGAAAAGGCGTGAAACATGTTGCTCTTGATACTGTTGTGTTAGACTAGATTGCCCTTGGCATCTCATCTATCCACTTGCCCTTTCTCTGATCATACAAGCACTTATTGATCCCTGGAAAAGCCAATCCATTTGCTCTTTCTACAGCCCCGTTGGACAACGGATGAAAAACAGAAGAGAATTTCACATGAGTGCCCAGAGTTTTGCAGTATTCCTTAAAAGAAGCATTAGAATTGTTTTCCGTTGTCCATTGTTAACTCTCTTGGAACACCGAATCTGCAAATTATGTTTTGCCAGAAGAACCTCTAAACTGTTGGCGCGGTGATGTTCGCCAATGGTTTTGCTTCCACCCATTTGGTGAAGTAATCAACTGCAACCACAACGAACTTGCAGTTTCCTTGAGCTGTTGGCAACGGCCCGACCAAATCCATTCCCCACCTTTGCAGAGGCCATGAAGGTGAAATTAGATGAACTGGCATAGATGACAAGTTTTGCTATTGTGCTGTTCTTTGGCAAGCTTCGCATTCTTGAACCATCTTCTTTGCATCAAGGTTTATGGAAGGCCAAAAGAATCCTTGCTTTATTGCCTTTCCTGCTAGTGCTCTTGTACCTATGTGTGCACCACAGAATCCGCTATGAATTTCTTTGAGAAGTTCTAAGCCTTTTTTGGAAGTTATGCACCTTAACCATGGTTCAGTAACTCCGGACTTGTATAGTTCTTCATCCACTACAGCATAGCCCCTTGCCCTTTGCCTTAGCCTATTTTCCTCTAACTCATCTTATGGTTCATAATGACCCCTCAAGTAGGCCATGATTTCAGCCCTCCAATCATGACTTTCTATGTTGCCCACATTTCTTGGCTTTGGTTCTTTGATGGATGGTTCTTTGATAATTTCGAAAAATACATCCGGAGGCATTTCTTGTTTCTGAGTTGCGGCTTTCGCTAACTTATCTACGTCATTGTTGTCATTTCTTGGAATATGCTAGATTGTGTAGCCCTTAAAGTGTTTCTCCATTTCTCTAACCTTCTCAAGATATTTGACCAATATTGGGTTTCTTGCTTCACACTCTTTTTCGATGTGTTCTTGAATCACTTTTTAGTCCATTTTGATGATGAATGTTTGCTGACCTAAGGCTTTCACCTTTCTAAGTGATAGAAGTAGGGCCTCATCTTTTGTTGTATTATCCGTGAAGTGCACATCATCAGTGAAGTCAAGTTGTGATGTGTATCTTATACGGCTCTGGTTGGAGATGTTACAATCGCTAATATTCCCACTCCTCTGTCACACCAGGCCCCATCACAATGTACCACCCATGGTGTGGTTACCTCTCCACTAGAGTCTAGAGTCAGTGATGTACAGTCTACAACAAAGTCTGTTAGGACCAGAGATTTTATTGCGCTTCTTCTTTAGAAGTCCACAGTGTATTATAAAAGCTCGGCAGCCCATTTGATGATTTGTGCTGAAGCTTCTTTGTTCGTGAACAAGTCATTCAGTAGTTGATTTGTGATCACTCTTATTCTGTGACCCTCAAAATAGTGTGTTAGCTTTCTTGCCGCCATGATTACTGCATATGCTATCTTCTCTAGCTCAGAATAGAACAATTTGGATCCTGAAAGAGCCTCCGAAGCAAAATACACTAGGATTTGCTTTAGCTTGCCTTCTTCTTATTTCTCTTGTACTAAAACAGCGCTCACAATGGAATTACAAGCAGATAAGTATAGCTGAAGCGATGATCTTGGTTCTGGAGGACATAGCTTTGTCATATTTGATAAATAATCTCTAAGTTCTTGGAAGGCTTGTCTTTGCGGCTCAGACCACTGGAAATTCTTGGAACTTCGGAGAATTTGGAAGAAGGGTAAACTTCTTTCTATGGCTCTTGGTATGATTCAGTTAAGGGCAGCGACTCTCCCTGTCAACGTTTGCACATCTTTCACTGAAACAGGTTCTTGCATCTCAACTAGAGCCTTGATCTTATCTGGGTTTGCTTCAATGCCCTTCGTTGAAACTAGGCAACCCAAGACCTTTCCTTTATGAATGTTGAATACACATTTCTCAAGATTTAACTTGAGGTTTGCTGCTCTAAGATTCACAAAAGTTTCTGCTAGATCGCTAATATGATCATTTCTTTTGATGCACTTGACTATTATGTCATCTACGTATGCAAGAATATTCCTCCAATGTTGAGAGTGGAGGACAATTGCTACCATTCTCGAAAAGGTGCACCCTCATTCTTCAGCCCTTCTGGCATTCTCACGAAGCAATATGTTCCGAATGGTGTGATGAAACTTGCCTTTTCCTCATCTTCTCTCTGCACCCGGACTTGTTGATATCCTGAGAACATATCCAAAAGTGAGAGGATTTCACTGTTTGCAACATCATCAACTACCTTGTCCACGCTTTCCAAAGGGAAATCATCTTTTTGCAAGCCTTGTTAAGACCTGTGAAGTCTACACACATTCTCCACTTTCCATTCTTCTTCTTTACTGGAACAGTATTAGCTAACCACACAGGGTACATGACTTCCCTGATTACTTTGGCATCCTGAAGCCTTTGCACTTCGGCCTCTACTGCTTTGGCCTTTTCTTCAGAAATTTTCCTGAGCTTTTGCTTCTTCGGAGTTATTTTCTCATCTATGTCAAGGACATGTTCGATGATATCCCTATCAACACCCTGCAAGTCTTTTGCTGACCAAGCGAAAACATCTTTGTTCTTGTTCAAGAACTTGATGAGTTCTTTTCTTCTTTGTGGATAAGGTGAGCCCCTATCACTACCACTCTATCTGGCATATCATCTAGATAAACTTTTTTCGTTTCATCGTGAGCACTTATCTCAACTTTCTCATTGTCTCTTTTGGCTTCGACATACGGTTCTTACTTTTCTTCAGTGGAGTTCAGGTGATGCACATTGCTTTTGCCGAGTGTGTGGCCTTTCTCTATGTCTCTTGCTTCTTTTTGGTCACCATACACTGTGATGACTCCTTTGAGTGCCGGGATTTTCATACACAAGAATTGTTGCCTTATCATGACATCAAACTTATTGATGAACCCTTTGCTGAAAATCATGAAATATGGGTGATACATGTCAATGACATCAAAGGTGAGGCTCTCTATTCTGGCATTGTCAAGATCTCCGAAAGAAACTGGTAGAGCTATTTTTCTCACTGGTTTGATTGGCATTCCTCTGAAACCCAGAAGTTGATATTCTGGTGGTTGCAGCATGTGCGAACTCAAGTTCATCTTCTCAAATGTCTTCATGAATAGTATGTCAGCAGAACTTTCTTTATCCACCAGAATATTTCCAATTACCCATCTAGCGATGTTTACTTCGATGACCATGGCATCATTGCGATTAGTAGATTTCAGCCTGAAGTCTTGTTCAGTGAATGTTATTGGCACCTTTGCCCATTCTGGTCTTTCTATCCGGTCATCATTGATGACCATATTCAAAGATCTGAAGTAGTAGTTCCTTTGCCTCTTTGTTTCAAACTCCATGGCTGAGCATTCAATTATGGGCATGATGATTTCGAAGGATGGCAATGCTTTCGGATTGTTTCTTCTTGAACTTGACTCTGGTTTCACTAATTTAGCTGGTGGTGGTGGCATCATTTCTTGAATCGGTTGTGGCTGCTGAATGGTTTGAGTTGCTTGAGATTGTGGGAAGAACTGTTGCGAAGCCTGCCATGTTGACTATGCCTGCTAGAATTGCTGAACTGGGACTGGAGTTGCTTGAGGACCCAGCAACTGAGGTTGCCAGAAATTCTGACAATCTAGGTTGGGATTGTGGAGGTGATAGACATCATTGTTTTTTCTTGTTGAATTCTCACTATGTTCTTCTTGGTTTCTGGGCAATCTTCGGTGCTATGACCCCTTCCATGATATCTACAATAGAAATATGGATCTCTTGGATCATGATTTTGAACTTTCGGAGGTCCTCTTCCTCTTTAAGGGAAACCCCTTCTTGTACTTGGTCTGTTATTTTGGTGCAATTGTGGTGAAGGATTCTCCACGTTATTAATGTTTTGGGGGGTTTGAAATTGAGGTCTCCATCCTGTTCCTCTACTATTTTGTCTTGCTTGGTTTCGTTCAGCCACTCTTCTTTTGTGATCTTCATCAGATTTGATGTACTTTTCCAGTTCATCGAAGAGTTCCTCAATGGTTTGTGGTTCTTCCCTTAATAAGTGTGAAGTTGTTGGTCCTGGAGTTAGACCACTGATTAGTGCTGGGATCGTTGTTTTGTCATCTGTTCCTGGTGTATGGGATTTTTGCTACATGAACCTTCTGACGAAGTTCTGCAGTGGCTCTCTATCTCTTTGCTTGCAATAGTAGAGATCTGATGGCTTTGCAGTTGTTTCATGGAATACTTGGAATGCTTGAATGAACTTTGTCTTGAGATCAATCCAGCTGCAAATTGAGTGTGGAGGTAACAAGGAATACCAATTGAGAACTGGGCCTTTGCAAGCAATGATGAAGGATTTAGCCAGAGCGACATCATCTCCTCCAGTTGAGTTTACAGCGGCTTCATAGCTCTTAAGGAATTATCTGGAGTTTCCATGCACATTGTATTTTGGGAGAGAGACTGGTTTGTACTTCGAAAGCCATGGTGCAGTTTGCAACCCAAGAGAAAGTAGCAAATCTGGATCTGCGAACTGCGAAACTCTGTTGCCTATGAAGAAATTCTCTCTCGGGATTCTTTTTCGCTAGCCAGAGCTCTGATTTGGCGAATCACACCAAAGAGAACTGTTTTCTTGTTCCTTCATTTCATCTACTTCCATTTGCATTTTCTCTAGTTGCTCTCTTGCTTGGTTGAGCTTCTCCAGTTTCTCTGAAGCTTTCCTTTTTGCTTCCAGCTAAATCGCAGATTTTTCTTTCTCCTTCTGAAGCATTTGCACTTTTCGGTTCACTGCTTCCAATTGTTTGTCCACAGCATCATCATCTTCATCTTCATCCTCAATATGTGTTTCTAGGACTTCTGTAGTTTTTTCCGCTCATGCTTTCCTGAGGGCTTCAAGTTTTGCTTCCCTTTCTTGGTGTGCAATCTGCTGAAGGTCTGTTGTTAGAGTGTTTCCATTTTCCTCTACTATGTGATGGTCTTCCTGATCTGCATCATTAGGTGTGTTCTTCATCAACTTTTTCTGTGGAAGCTTCATGAGTTTTCTGTCGGCTTACACCATGGTGGGCGCCAATGTTGGGATTCGGAAATCGGATGGAACCCCCAAACACAAGTGAAGTGAGATTCGAGAACAAACACAAGAACCCGGAGACAAAGAATCTCTGAAAGCCTGTATTCTCCTCAAAAGTTGTGAACCCCTATACATGTGCCCCTCGGCCCCCTTTTATAGGGAAACAAAGGGACTTTTACATTATGAAATTGCCCTTGGATCTTAGAGAATACTCCAAGTGGAAACATGTACATATATGTCTTTGACATCTCTCAATTCATGGAGCTAATCTCAGATATTTGCTAACTTGCCATCCGTTCACACCTCAATCTTGGACTTTTGGTGCCACGTCTTCGATTCAGTCTACGGTTTCTGCCTTTACTTGCGAATTTCTTCTAGTGTATAGATTCCTACTTTGAAAGCTTGAAACCACCACCGAAGGCAAGTTTCCAGAGCTGTGAGGATTTCTGAAGTTTCCACTTCCATGAAAACGGCGAACAAATTCATGAACTGGAATCCCTTCAGCGATCATTTCACCTGAGGGTATTAGGTAAGAGAATTTTTCCAGTCAAGTTTCACATAGGTTACAATTCACAAGACCCGAAACTTCATTCTTCAGAAATTATGAAAATGAACACACCGCTTGGCTCTTTTCCAACCTTATCACCGAATTCGCAAGGATTGTAAGATCCCTGAAGATTCGAGGGTGAAAGATTTTTTACCCAATTCCCCAACAGTTTTTTCCTTCAGTGATCATTTCTCCTGAGGGTACTAAGTTAGAGAATTTTTCAGTCAAATTTCGCATAAGTTACAATTCACAATACCCGAAACCTCATTCTTCAGAACTTACGAAATGAGCATGCCGCTTGGCTCTTTTCTAGCTGTATCACCGAATTCGCAAGGATTGTAATATCTCCGAAGATTCGAGGGTGAAAGGTTTTTTACCCAATTCCCCAACAGTTCTTTCCTTCTGGCGATGTCATCCTCCTTCTGATGAAGAGTCTCCTACTCCTGAGGAGGATGAGGTTGTCGTTTTCAGAGGTTTCTTCACTTGTGGTCTCAGATTCCCTTGCGACATTCATCTTCCTTCAATTCTTGAGAAGTTTTCTGTGAAGATGCATCAGTTGACACCCAACTCCTTCCTAGAACTGTCGAAGTTCTTCTAGGTCATGAAGAATTTCATATGTTCTACTAGCACTGATATCTTCGTGCGACTATTTGAGCTTCTTATTCAACGGGATTTTGTCAAACTTGATGATGGGAAGTTGTATGAGACTCCCTACAGGTGTTGTACCTTCAACACTCGAAGGAAAAATGCCACTCAGAATCTTATCGGCATTCAGCTTGCTCCCTGTAGCACCAACAATTTGCTTGAAGATTGGCGATCTTATGGGTTCTACATGAAGGTCGATATGTCTAAGGTCCCTAACTACACTGGTCTTGTGTACCCTTTTTATTCGCCTATTGCTCCGGTGGCCGTTGCTAGCACTGCTACATTCAATCGTAGAGTCTGCAGCTTCAAGAGTGCCGAAAATGGCTTTTATCTCGCCAAAACTATTCTTGGTGGTCGTGATGTTATTGAAGAATATGTCGCAGCGCACATCTGGCCCTTGTCACACAGTTGGAGTCCTTCGGAGATAATCTTTCTTAAAGTCAACTGGGCTTCATAGAAAGTGCCATTTCCACGATTCCACTTGCGACATGAAGTTGGTCGGAGTCTTGAGGATTTATTCTCGAAGTTGAGGAGAAGGTCAACGACATGATTAGCGAATTTACTCTAAATGAGTACAAGGCCTTCAAGCATATAGTGAAACACAAAAGAGTCAATCGCGTTTTCTCTAAACTTGGTGCCGAAACTACTCTCCAACCTCGCTCACCTGGCCCGGACAAAAAGACTCCAACTCTTGGGGCATTTGGCTCTTCAGTTGCTGTGGCTCCCCCTAAACCTCGGTAGAAAAGGGCTTCGTGAAGGGAGAAATATAAAGAAGATGCTGGTGATGCCTCCTCTCCTGTTGTCTGCCCATTGCAAACCAAATATCTGGAATCTAGTAAGAGGAAGAGAAAGGCTTCTGAAGGTACTTTCGAAGCTGAGATTCAGGTGACCTCCAACCTTGCAGAGTTAGGCAGAAAAAAGGCTAAGAAAGTTGTGAAGAAAGTTTCTGTTGTCATTGTTCAGCGCGTCCCTTCGGCCTTTTATGATGAGGAGATGGAAGATGAACCTCGTCTAACAGGTTTCTTTTCATGCATCTGTTGTACATTGAGGTCTAGGGTTCATCGTGTTTGCACTCCAAGTTCTGAAAACGAATTTGTTGATGTTGAAACTTTTTCAGACGCGACGCTTGAAGCTCAAGCTGCTCCTGAGAAACTTGTTGCCATTGCTTCCTCCGAGGCTTAAGCTTCCAAAGCTCTTGCTACCGGTGACGAAGTGTCTCCAAAGTTTGCTGAGGACTTAGAACATACAGTTGATCGGAGTGGTGTATCTCTCGCAAATCCTTCTTTCATTGGAAATCGTGAAGATATCCCCGAAGAGCAGGACCCCACTGCTGAAGTCGTCGCTTATAATGAAAATGTTAAGCGTTGGTGGTTCAGTGGCTGGTAAAGATGGTGGTAGTCCTAGATTTTCTGTGTTGTGGAGGTCCTGTAAATTTGTTACTGAAAATGTGAGTGAAACAGGAGGCGATGCTCTGAGGGAGATACCTCGTCTAACTGATAAAACAATTCCCGCTCCTGAAGAATCGATTTCTTCTTCTCTTCAAAAATCTTTGAAGATTTCTGATCTTGCTGCCCAAGAACCTGCAAAGATTTTCGATTCAAAAGGTTTGTTTACTACTATTTACTTGTTTTTTTGTAGCTCTTTTTGTCTTCCATTCTGAGTCTATTTTTATTCCTTTCTTCCTTTTAGCTTTCGAGGAATCTCTATGGAAACTTCCCGCCTCAGAACTTTCTAAGTTCAATGTAGTCCTTAGCTTGAAAACAGTTGTTGTTGGCAGGCTTGTCTCAGAATGGTTTGACAAAAGTGAGCAGCTCGTGGCTAAGCTTAGCGACGAATCTCGTGATCTGAAACGCGATCTTGAGAACACTCAAACTGCTGAAAGAATCCTTGAAGAAGTCTCACGAAGAAAAGAAGCTTGTTGATGTTGCTCTCCGCAATTTGAAGAAGGATCATGACAAACTTGCTAAAGCTCATGATAATGATCTCAAGATGATTCAAAATCTTCGCAAGTATGTTGACAAGAGCATTACAGCTATAAACGAGCTTTGTGGTGCTAACGCCGAACTTGTGATGCGGAATGTTGATCTCGCTAAAACTCTTAGTACAAGAGAAAAAACCATACTGAATCTTGAAAAGGTGCTTACTGAACGGTGTGAAGCCATGAGCAAAGGCGCTGAAGGTATTCGGTAAAGTTTCAAACTTTTGTTTGACAAGTACAAAGAAGCTCTTGGTGAGTTTGGCACCCGTCCAAACCCTTTTCCCGAAAAGGATGATGCTTCAGAGGTAATGGACTGGATGCTGACAGAATTCAAGGATCTTCCGAGCGTGATCTCTGGTGCTAGCAACTTCGCTGTAGTTTTCAGCGTCGAGAGTTTACTTAAGCTTCTTGATAAAACGGTTGCATTGATCTTGAAAAGTTTCGTGGAGCAATTCAGCGATTCCCAGATGCTACGAGCACTTCTGCCATCCGTCCAATGAACATGTTTGGGCTATAAAACTGAAGTCCATGAAGGAATTCTGGATTGCCAACGGAAGCGACTTCGCCAAAAAGACCGCTCGTGAAAAGCTTGAAGAGGTTACTTTCTTGAATCTTCACTAAACTTCTAGCCTCTTATTGTCTCTTTTCTTCTTAGATCTAGTGTCTCTTCATCTATTTATCACATTCATTACCCCTTGGTCCTTTTTCAGATAATTCAAAAGGAAACTAGCGCTGAAATTCACAAGGCCCTCGAAACAAATTCGGAATCTGACGCCGATAATGATGAATAAGGCTCAAGAAGTAAGAGCAGTGGTAGTAGTAGTAGGGAAGATCATGACAGGGAGGAAGGCAGCTCTGAGTAGCGCACAAGTTCTCCGAAGGTTGATATTGTCGGCTGAAGCGGAAATCGCTCGAACCGTTGCTTTTGATGTTTTAGAATTGTGAACTTGTACATTCGTGGGTTACGACCCACTCTAAAGTTTGTCTTGTAAATTTTAACCTGTGCAGGTCCTGCTAGGTGGGCCTATGAAGGACATCATACCTTTGCGTTTCCATCGCCAAGACCAGATAGTTAGTGGCGAAGCCTGGCGTTTGTACAAAGAAGCTCATCCTGGATGCAAGTTCTCTGATTTTTTGCTTTTGTATTGTCAATATTTTTCGACCTGTAGCTTTCAGCTGGGTTGATTTTTTCTTTATTGCGATGGTTACGCTCTTGCAACTGAGGCTTCAAGTTCGCGTACTTTCGTGAAGACAGAGCCCCTTAGCCCCATTAGCGATGATTGCGACTTCACTTATGTTTGCGATGTTGCAGAAAACAGAGGCCGTAATCCAGATCATGTCGTTGAGTTACCTTTCTGAACTTTTGGCTCATCGAAGCTACGTAATGTCTTGATTGAAATTGTGTATGAAACTAAGGCAATAAACAAAACATCACCCTTCGCACCTTGCCTTGTTCATGCAAAATTTCATGAAAAACTTTTTCATGGACTTTGTTCTCATTTGTTGTTGAAGTTTAAACTCAAACTACGAGTCGACAAAATTTGCTTGGCGAATTTTGTTGACTTGTACCTATGCGGTAACCAAACTTAGGTTGATATCACAACCTTCAAACTTAGGTTGATATCAACCTGATGCTCTTTTAAATGAAGGCCTTGTTGTTGTCTCTGCTCGTGTCCTGATGCTTTTTGGTAATGTCCTAAAGAATTGAGCCCCTTAGCCTGCAAATCTGTACTTACGATCGAAAGAACTTTAGATCAGATATTACTTCATAATCTTTTTCGCAAATACTTCATATTAAAATGCTCGAACTCTTTAGGCCACAACTTGTTGTTGTCTCGGACTTTTTCGTAGGATATCCCTTACTCTGGGATTTAGACCACAACTTGTTGTCTCATGCCTTTTCGTAGGATATCCCTTTACTCTGAGATTTAGGCTATCATGAAGCCCTCAACTATCAGGGAGCCTTTTTACGAAATTTCTCTTTCACTTTCATCTATTACGGATCCCTTCCACGAAACTTCTCTTTCACTTTTAGAACTTCGGTTATCACACAGGCTTTTCACGGATTTTGTTTCTCACGTTGTCAATGAGCATGCCTTGCCGTCATCATCCTGCCTGGCGCACAAAAAGAGGAGGCGAGAGATGCTGCTGGCACTTCACAATGAGGTGGTCATGATGGTGGAAGCAATTTCCGGAGCTCAGAGCCGGCGCTAAGTTGGACAACTAAGAGCGTGTTTGGATCCATCAAAGTAGAGGTGACTAGACTAATTTTAGTCACCTAGAGTGACTAATTTGCCAAACACCCCTAACTAAAGGGTGCTGATTTTAGTCTAGCCTCTAGTCACCCATGACCCAACTAAAAGGGGCTAAAACTCATTTCTCTCTCTGCAATTATTGCGAACGGCCCACACGCGGGCGCCTCATCCCCTCCCTCCCTCCCTCCCTCCCCGCGGGCGCCGCTCCTCCCCATCCCGCCGCGCGCCCCCCCTCCGCCCGGCGCCCTCCCCCGCCACCGCCCTCCCCCGCCACCGGCCCCCCCCCCGCCACCGCCGCTCCCCCTTCTCCCCGCCGGCCGCCGGTGGCCGCGGCGCATCCCGCCGCGGCCGCCAACGCCGGTCCACGTCGCCTCCGATGCCGGATGCGGGCTGCCCGTCACAGAGGAGGAGCGTCGGCCTCGAGACGGGCGGCTTCGACGCGGCGGCCATGGGCGAACGAGGCACACCCACCGCGCTCCCCTCCTCCGCCCGCCCCCGCACCTCACCTCCGCCGTCGGGCACATCCGCCGCACTCCCCCTACCACCTCCAAATGCGCCACCACCGGCCAATCTCACGGGTCTCGCGCTCCCCGGAGGCCAATCTACCTCGATGCGCTCGCTCCCCGTCACGCGTGCTCTCCGCCTCGCCGGAGCCGTCGCCTCCCGCGTCGGTCAAGTCGGCAACGAGCTGAGGGGCGACCTGCTAGTAGTTGCTGGAGATGGGAGAAAAGGGGAGGGAGAGAGAAAAATTAATGCTAAGAGCAATTAATGCTGACTAATTTTAGTCACCCTCCAAACAGGGGGCTGACTAAAATGTTTTAGTCTGACTAAACTTTAGTCATGGGACTAAAGGATCCAAACACCCTCTAACACTGTTCCGTATGCCTCACTATGCGTGTGCTGCCGCTGGCCGAGGCCTGTTTGGTTTCACGCCACACTCTGCCACGGTGCGTTGGTGGCGACCACAAACTTGTGGCGGGCGAGATTCAGTCGCCACAACTTGCCACAAGCAGCAGCCTGGACAGCAGGAAACGACAAGCATCTAGTGCAGTTATTACGTGCGGGCATGATGAGCTGTGGTTTCATTCCAACACCGGCCGAAGCACTGTGGCGCCACAGGTGTGGCGTGGCGAGTTTTTTTTTTTTTTGACAACAACCAATATATTATATTATGCAGCCAACTTACATAAAAGTCCTCCGGAGAGGATTGAAATACAACTTGGTCCCTTGACCGGATAAGAACAACAACTGCTACACCACGAACGACGACGATCTCGCGAGGAGCAAGGTTGTAGACGCTACAGCCGGATGGAAGGCCGTGCAAAGCATCGGTTGAAGTTGGATCGATGAAGCCTTGTAGAAGGCACACACCAGGCGACCGAAAGATAAATGGATTGCCGTCGCTGGAGGTTGAAGAGGAGACTCCAAGTCGAAATCCAGGGGGAGGACGAGAACGTCGAGGCACCATCGGAAGCAGAGCTGCTTGGTAGAAGCCTTGGTCAACCGGATCTGAGGCTGCAACGTTGAGGTGGAGGGTGGAGCAAGCGGCGCGATGATGATGATGGATGACTCGACCAGGGCAAAGCGGAGGGGAGCAGCAGCGTCCTGGAGCAGATCCACCCAGCAGGGTGCTCGATCCGAAGACACAGCGCTGAAATCCACTCCATCCACAAGCGAATCGGAGCAGAGCAGATCTGGTGGGGTGGAGGAATGGAACGGGGAAACTGCTCTGCAGTGAAGGGAGCGAGGGGATTCGGCAACAGATTTATTACTACTGACCTGGACCGCGTCGACGGCGACAAAGAAGAAGCCGAAACCGGAGACGACGGCGACGACGGAGCAGCCCAAGCAGAGACTACCACGGAGGGATAAAGCCATACAGGCACTAAAGATCTACTAACTAGATAACTACTACTGCAAACTAGAGGCTTGGGCCCCTCTCCCGGTGCTCACCGGCGAGAACGCCGGAGGCGGACGGGAAGGGGCCGGAGGAAGGAGGGCGGGTGCGGTTCCTTCGCGAGGAAGGAGGGCGTTTAGTACTTCAGGGATCGGCCAGTTGAGTTGAAGTGCTGAAGCAAGCAGGCCCCTAATCCGACTGAGCCACGCCACAACACCCCTATGGCCAACATGCTCCTCTCGACTAACGCACCCTAACAGAGGAGAAGACCGAGGCGGGAGCATATATGTTTGACTTCTAGCTGGACCCAAATGGCAAGCGAACTAAACAATGAAAATAAAACGGAATGTGGACCGAATGTTATGAAAGACAAAAGTGAATTTTTAGTGGCCCATATTTTATAACTGACAAAAGCAAATTTTTTAGTGCCACAGAGCTGCGTTTTGTAACTAGCTCGCTTTCTAGCCCAGGATCTCAGAAAATGCATCAAACGAAAACCCTCCTTTCAAAGGCAGCTCCATGACATTGAAGCCCAACTTGTCCAGCTCCAATCCTTACACCCAAATCAACAAAATCAATCCCTCCAAGACAATCTCATCAGACAACATCACATCCTTCTAGATAAAGAAGCCACCTATCACAGACAGCGTTTTAAAAAAGTTTGGTCGCTGGATGGGGATAGAAACACTCGTTTCTTTCAGCAGCAAATTCTCAAAAGGGCTAGGAAAAATAGGATTGCCTTCCTAGTCGATGAACAAGGTCGTCCCCTCACTACCCAAGATCGAATAGCAACTGCCTTTTCTTTCTATTTTGCTAGACTTTTCACCACTTCCAGCCCTCCTCCACCCTCGCCGGAACATCAGACCCCTCCCCAACCACCCATCAGCTCTGCCTTTCTGGATTCTATCCCCGACAAAAATGAGATTTGGAACATTCTCAAACACATGAGAAATATTGCTGCTCCTGGTCCAGATGGTCTAAATGCTGCTTTCTATAAAGCTGCCTGGAATTGGATAGGGGATGATATTGTAGTTTTAGTGAGGAGCTTTTACCGCTTAGGTACATTCCCTTCTGACCTGAAAAAGACTTACATTGTTCTTATCCCCCAAAAGGCTAATAGTACTACTCCCCAAGATTTTCGGCCTATAAGTCTTTGCAATGTTATTTACAAAATAATTGCTAAATCCCTTGCGGACAGAATGAAAACCCATCTACCAAGTAGAATTCATGCTTCCCAGGCTGCCTTTATTCCTGGTCGTCATATTGCTTCTAATATTATCATAGCTCAAGAAATAGCTCACACTTTTAATTTAAAATCCTAGAAACAAAAGGGCTTCCTTCTTAAAATCGATTTAGCCAAAGCGTTTGATAGAATAGAATGGAGTTACATTTACAACTCTTTGTCTAATGTTGGCTTTACCCCTCACTTTATAAATCTGATTAGTGATTGCATATCCATACCTCAATTCTCTGTCCTAATAAACAATCAGGCCGCTCCTTATTTTCAATCCCAAAGAGGTATCAGACAAGGATGTCCTCTTTCCCCTTACCTTTTTGTGTTAGCCATTAACCAACTTTCATGTCAGCTACAAAATGCTATGTCTCAAAACCATCTTGCAGGTATTTCCCTTGGGCCGGGATGTCCACCACTCCATTCCCTTATGTTTGCAGATGACCTAATCATTGCAGGAAAGGTCACTACGCATGAAGCAACCAAGGTAAAAGATATTCTCCTTACGTTTTGCACCTTTTCTAGACAAACGCCTAACTGGAGTAAGTCTTCAATCCTTTTTAGTAAGAATGTACACACTTTGCTTAGACAAGACATTCTGCATATTTTCCCTATTCAGATAATGTCTCGCTCAACAACTCACTTGGGACATCCTCTCATCTTCTCCTATCAGGATAGAGCTAAAGCTTACAATTTCCTCCTTCACAAGTTTAGAGCAAAGATCACTGGCCTTAAAGCTAATAAACTGAATCACGCTGGTAGAATCACATATATTAATTCAATTCTAGCTTCTATTCCGATTTATTATATGCAGAACATTCTCTTTCCCAAGTGTTTCACTAACAAAATTAATGCTATACTTAGACAATTTTGGTGGCAGGGTGTGCAAGATGAAGATCCTTCCCAACCTTTTCATTTCAGGTCTTGGGAGGACATATGCACTCTGCATGGATGGTGGTAACCCAGAAAGATCCTTTCCTCGCTGCTGTCTTAAAAGCTAAATATTTTCCACACTCCTTCTGGAAGACCAACTTTGTGGGACCCAAATCGGTCTTCTGGTCCTCCATTTTACATGTTCGCCCCCTTCTTCAGGAAAATACCATCATCCAAGTTCACCGGGGGAATACAAATATTTGGATGGAGCCTTGGTTTACAGATTGGAGGCATATCCATGACAATCTCATCCTCCCCTCTACTGAACCTCAACTACCCAATACCATTGCTGACCTTTTTCAAGAACATGGCACCTGGAATCCACAACTTATAAATAATATCTTCACTCCTGCAACTGCCCAAGCCATTCTTCAAACCCCAGTAGTCCTCTCTCATCGTGATGATATCTTTTGTTGGCAACCCTCACCCAAAGGCCATTGTACTTCCAAAGAGGCTTATAAACATCTCTCAGCACAAACTGTAACGCCCACGTTTTTAGCTTTTAATAAATCACCTGCTAAATCACGCGTGTTTTCAAAAACTCTTCCGCTGGGCTCGGTCACCTCCCCGAAATCTTGATCATCTCCCCCCCTCGCCCTTCCTCGGCGCGCATGCCGCGAATCCCGCCGGCACCGCCCGCACTCGGCCACCGCCGCCGCCGCGTGCCGCCCGGCGCCGCTGTCGGCCACCTCGTCGGGAATCCCGGGCATGTCGCGGTCCCGCCAGTCGGTCCGCCTCGCCATCACCGCCGTCCGGAAAATCACGCTGACACCCGAAAAAAAACCGGAAAACCCCACAAAATTCCTTTTTCCCCTCCTTTCTAATTTTCCTAGGATTTCTCCTAATTTTCTAAACCCTTTTCCCTTTCTTTTCCTTCTTTTCCTATTTTCCTTTTCCTATTTTCTTTCCCCTTTTTCCTTTTCTTCCTTTTCTTTTCCCTTCCTTCTTTTCCCTCTTCCTTTCTTCTTCCTTCGGCCAGCGCCCGACCCGACCGCGCCTGGCCGACCGTGCGCCCCCCTCGGCAACACGCCCGCCGCGGCACGCCACCCCGGCCCCGCTCCCCCTACCCGAACCGTCCCATCGCGACCCGCGACGAGACCCGACCCTGCCCTCGACACTGGGGGCCGCCTACCGAACTGTAGCCTCCGCACCACCATTGTCGCACGGCACCACCGCCTCACGCTGGCCGGCTGGCCACCGCCGCACCCTGCCTGACGGGTCATATCCCACTGCATTTACTCCACCGCGAATCCCGGCCGCGACCCCGCCGGACGAGTCAACGGCGGGATATTTTCCCATTGCCATTACCGGCCGTAGAAGCTCCTCGAGCTCGAAATATTGGCCGCTCAACCGCCTCCCCGCGCCTATAATAGGGGCCGGCAGCTCCCCGGCTCACCCCGCACCGCCACAACCGAGCCCCCTCCTTCCCCGAGCACCGCAGCGCCGCCGCCCCCAAGCGCCGCCACCTCCAGTCCGCCCCCGCCTGCGGAGCCGCCCCCCGCAAGCAACCATAGAACAAGGTGAGCACGAGGCTGAGATCCCCTCGGCCTCCTCTCCATGTTGCCCCATCTCCCGGCCGTCGCCGTGCACGGACCGCCGCAAGCGCCCCTGCCGGCCGACCGCCCGGCCGATCCCCCTCCCTCTCTGTTCTGGACCGAGGAAGGGGAAGGAGAGGGCGGTTTTGCCAAAAAACCCCTGACCTTTCTCCTTTTTCCTCCCACCGAACCCGCCCCCCCTATTCTCTCTCTCTTCTTTCAAGAAACCCCTACCCCATAATATAATCCATATTTAAACCCCTGCCTCTATAATATAATTTACAACTAGGTCCCTATATCCTTTAATCAAAACCTTTTACTATATAACCAAACCCTTTCCATATTAAACTTATTTACAGTTAGGTCCTTAAGCCCCTATCTAATCCTAATGACACCTTTAACACGTCACTTCATGTTCGTATTTTCACCCGACCGATCCCAGCTCTTGCCCCAGCCCTTCAGTTATCTTCCCGTTCAGCTATATACCCTTAAACAATATTTACTCCTTCACTATCTATTTATTTCCCCTCGAGCTCAGCCGGTAAAATTGTGTGTGCTTGTTTTGATTGCATGCTTGCTTGTGCGCTATAGCCGACGGGGTGAACGAAGGAAGGTAACACGAGCCGGAGCTTGGAGCCGAGTACTGCGAGCAGGAGCCCGAGACCCCGAACCCCGAGCCGGAACTCCCCGAGGACTTCGAAGACGGCAAGTTTAATCTCATCCTTTGATGTATGCTTTGGTCCTAGTTTTATAAACACAACCCTATACTCGTTTTATAAATTGCATATTGTTTTACTGTGAAAACCTTGTAGGATAGCCACCCTTGATTGTTATGATTGAACCTTATTTGGCCAAAATGATTTCTTTAAAATGGTGTGAGTGCTTTGAAAATGGAAATGGGATATTTTTGGAAAATGAGTAAAGAACTGGGTAGACGGGATGGACGTGTGTGTCAGGAGTATGGGTGAGCTCGTACCTTTGTGGTTGAGCATGTTTGGAGATGTCCATCTTGTCGTTAAGGACCGGGTTGCGTGACATCTCACTTGGCCCAATTATCGTACTACCACTCGACCGTTGTATGTGGTAACGGCTTAGCATAAATCCCACTAGTTAATCTACTTGCCATCTGGTGTGCGGGTGAGCAGCGAAAGAACAAGGAGTAGGGGGACGATCTGTGTGAGGTACGCCCTGGTTATATGAGATAACCCCTTGGTTGCTTCCGTGGTGGCTCGTAGGGTTAGCTAAGGTGGGTAATGGCCTTGATAGGATCCGCGCCGGCACTAAGGTGTTCGTGTGGCAGTACCCTACTTGTCGGTAAAGATGTACAACCTCTGCAGAGTGTATAACCTATTCGAATAGTCGTGTCCACGGTATTGGACGAGTCATGGTGTGGTCACAAAACTAGTGTTTGGGTTGGGATGTTTTCATGGCGTGAGTTGTTTTCTGGTAAAGGGTGAGGCTGTGTGCCTGGGCTACCGCGGACGGGGAGTCCGGTAGTTCCTAATTGGTTTTCTCAAAAGAACTAAGCTACTTGGGTTATAAAAATTGTTTGCGAAAACCGTATCGAAAATGAACCCCTGCATGAGTAAATGTGTTTGCAAATAAACCTTAACATGATCCTTGATATATCATGTGCATGATCTGCTTATAAGCCCCTTCGTGGGTGGGGTTGAACTTGTTGGGTACGTGTGTACTCACCCTTGCTTAATTAACTGTTTTTCAGAGGAGGATCCCGACTTCGTTCCCGAAGACATCGAGTAGGTCGCTGTCCTACACCCAACCCATGCCTGTGGATTCAGGGTCTCCATAGGAAGCTTCCATGACGTTGTACTCTAATGAGGCTTTAGAAGCCTTCACTATCGTAGTTTGGTCACTAGCTCTTGTGTTGTTCCTCATGGCAGTGGCGCTCCCGTGCCCACTACGCCGCCGTGATGTAAGGGAATGAATCACCTGTTCTAATAAATGTGTTACCAGCCTCCTGGGACTGGTATTTGTGTCACATTTAGTCACCTCAGATGAGGGGACACTTCAGGTGGTATCAGAACCGTAGGTTGGCCGTAGGACGCTACCCCTAGGACCCGAGACCTTTTTCTGGCTCCTCTCTAACCTTTTCTCTGTTGAGTTCATCTTTCCACAAAATCCTTACCTTGGTCCTTGCCTGGTTCTAGATAGCTAACCTGGAATGGAACGGAGGAGTTTGCCCCGCACAACTGGCCTCCCTAACTTGCTTCTACTCAGCTTGGAGCACGTCGGAGTGAGGGACCCACCGGAGTTCATCTATCGGGAATACGAGCGCTATGGCACCCTTCGGTGTAAAGTCTGATCTTCGTCCGACGCTACTAAAAAATGGACCGTCGGTTCATCTGATGGTGCCTTTGTTTTCACCCAGTGTACCAACTCGTCCGACAATTGCACCGACGCTTGCTATCTAGGTACCGTCGGTTCATCTGACGGTGCCTTTGTTTTTACCCAGTGTACCAACTCGTCCGATGATTGCACCGACGCTTGTCCATTCTTTTTCTTTTCTTTCTCGTCTTTGACCCTTGGAAAATAGACTATCTTTTTAATTTGGCATGTGGTATTTTGGCATCCTTGGGACCTAGAAATGTCTACAAAGACATGTTAAACAATATGGTTAGTCCCATTGATCATGTTGTCATGAATCACCGAAATCATGTTGTCATGAATCACCAAAATCATACTCGAACTAATGGCATATGAGGCCATGTTCGCTACAATCTCCCCCTTTTTGGTGATTTATGTCAACACAACCAAAGCCACAAACACAGGAAGTTGCAGACCACGAGCGCAGCCGAGCCCCTCGCCGTCGCAAACGCGCCCTAAAGGCGTAAATCCTATATATCTTCCAGAAGTTTTTTTCTCCACCACCTTCCAATGTTTGAGATTCGTGCAATCAATCACATCCATTCAATCTACATCTAAACCCTAACCCATCTTCTCTCTCCACGACCCCTCCCCTGCACCCTCGCGTCGCCGCCGGCAGGACGACCGTCGCCGCCCCCGAGCCCCGCGCGCACGCCTCGACCCCCGTCACCGCCGCCCGAGCCCCGCCGCCGCCGCCCCGAGCCCCACTGTCGCCGTCCCGAGGCTCGCCGGCGTGGCCGCCGACGTGCCGGCTGTCGTATGACCTCCTTGGGCCCACTACCTTGGTGGGTTCCAGGACCAACTACTCGGTGGCCCCCTGGGACTACCCGACTTGCGCTGCACAGCACCTGATGGCGTGAAGGACAAGGACTGCAGAGGAGAAGTACTCGGATAAGAAGTTGTACATGTCCCGCACTGTATAGAGGACTCCTAGACGTACTCGAATAGTACTCTCTCCCTGCACCGACTTGTAACCCTGCCTCCCGGACTATATAAGGCAAGGCAGGGACCCCTCCTCTCTCATACGCATCTGATTGCATCATCTTGTAATCGCACCCAATCAATTCAGAGCTACGCAGCATACATGACGTAGGGTATTACGCACCTCGCGGCCCGAACCTATCTAAATTATGTGCCACGTGTCTCTTCCTTCGAGTTACTGATCTCGGCGAGGCCACATTCATCTACTTCGGGTACTCCCCTTAGTAGGTTGCCGGTCTAAAACACCGACAACTGGCGCGCCAGGTAGGGGATCTCGCCCGAGATCACATGGCGAACTCGACGGCTCCCGTCTACATCAAGCCAACCGTCGCCTTCAACCGTGGCGACACCTTCGTCTTCGGCGCCTGGGTCTGCACTGCTGACGGTGCTGGATCTTTCCAACGCCGCCTCACCATGCCGCCCAACCCGGAGACCGGCCTCGTGACGCTTCCCGAAGTAGTCACGGGCGAACTCGCCGGCAAGTTCGGCGAAATTTCGCTTTTCGACCAACACGCCGACTTCGAGCTTGGATCCGCCCCCAACTCGAACTCGATGTCCTCGTGGGTCACCATATGCGAGCCAGCTCCTCAGCCATCGCGTGTGGATCCCCCACCCCGCAAGCGCCTCATGCGTGGCCCCCGCGACGTTAGCAGGGCCCGCACGGAGGCTCCCCCTGCACGCCGGGCCGGCAAGGAGCCCGTACCCGAGTACAACTCGGACTCCGACACCGCCCCCGACCACGCCTCGGACTCCAACCCCCTCTTCGGCGTCTACTCGGACTCTGCGTACGAGTTCGACTTCGGGTCGTACCCTAAGGATCCCAAGTCCGAGGACATCTCTACTGAGCAACCCTTATCAGGGCCGGCTTCTGGGCTGGTTATAACTTCCACACCCGCCGGGAGATTCGTCTACTGGCCAGACCGCAAGCCCACCGACCTGACAGACGGGAACTCACGCTACGACGCCTACATCAACTCGCTTCCCTTCCAGGAGGGAACACCACTCGCTCGAGCTGAGGAGTATACTCCAACTGAGGTGGCGAGCTCTCACTCTAGTCTTGGCAACCCCGATCGCCAAGTCTTCATGGCTGCCGGCGACACGCCAGGACCTTCAGGGACGGCAGAGGACCGGTACCTTGAAGACATCTCCGCAGACGAGCTGTCTGCCGAAGCACCCGCGGATGAGACCGACGCCAAAAGGGACGCTCGACGTGAGCGTAACAGAAAGCGGAACGAACGGCGCCGGCGTCTCCGAGACAACCTCCGCATCCGCAACCTCGCGGAAGCCCTCGAACAAGTCAAGAGCAGGGTACACACCACCCCGGAGCAATGCCTCATGTCGATCACAGCGATCGCACGCCAAGCTCAGGGGATACGTGCTGGAGAAGTCATCGCCAAGCTCGCAGAAGACGCTTACTTCATGCGAGTCGACAACAGGGTCACCCAGCCCCCCCAGGAACCGCGACAACAAAGCTACAAGTCGTAGCGTGGACCTCGGCCGTAACCGTACTCGAGCCGAGCTGCCGGCTCAGCCCAACCGTACTCGTGCAAACGCCGGCAGACCCTCACAAGCTGGCAACAGCGCCGCAGCTGCTGCCGGCGATCGTGAGATCATGCCCCACCGCGACCCTGGCGGCGGAGGCAGCGACAGCTGAAGCTCCAACCATGGGGCCAACAGAAGGGCCGGTGGCGGGGGTGATCGCAGCGGCCGAGGCCGCGCGAACAGCCACGCCTCCGGAGCCTCACAAGGCGGCTACGGCGCTCGCTAGAAGATCGAAGAACTGCGGCGGAAGAAGTCCGCCACCGTAGGCGACAACGACGGCTTTCCCGCCTTCTCTCCTCGGCTTCGCAACTTACTCCTCCCGGACAAGTTCAAACCCCTGGGAATCACCAAGTACGACGCAAAGCAAGACCCCATCCAGTGGCTCGGATGCTACGCCCTCTCCATCGAGAACGCTGGTGGCAACAACGACACCAAGTGCCTCTACTTCCCCTTCTGCCTGGACCAAGCCCCGCTCACATGGCTCGAGTCACTGGACAAGCACTCGACCGACAAGTGGGACCAGCTGAAGGAGCAGTTCATTAGCAACTTCGCGGGCGCTATGGGCCGATCGGGTACTCGCATGGACCTGGCTATGGTGAAGCAGGAACAAGGCGAGACCCTTCGCAAGTACATGCGGCGCTTCTTCGACAAGCGCGCCACCGTAGTCGACGTCACCGACAAGGAGGTCATCGACCTCTTCCAAGACGGTCTCTACCACTGTCGCACCTTTGAAGACTTCGGTCGACACCGCCCAAGGTCCATCACCCATCTCAAGGATATGATCATCTCCTGGGCGGGTGAAGAAGACAAAGCCAACACCAAGTACGATGCCATCCGTGGCAAGAGCAAACAGAACACGGGCGGTGGCAGCAGCAACAACGGGAACCAAGGCAGTCGCAACAACAACAACTACTCGGGTCCCAACCGCAAGCGCAAGCCAGACAACACTGTCGCGGCTATCCAGTGCCCTGCGAAGGAGAACTCGAAGAAGACCTCTGGCGGCTTCAAAGACTTGCTGAAAGAGAAGTGCTCGTGGCATCTGGACGGCAACCACACCACCGAGTAGTGCTACCAACTCAGGCGAGCACTCAAGGGTACCCCAGAGCCACCGCATCCTCATGACAAGAAAGGCAAGAAGAAGAACGACGAAGGCAATGGCGATTTCCAGGAACCCGACAAGACGGTCAACGTCCTCTTCGGCGGACTACCCAGCAGACGGGAACAAAAGGCTACCCGTCGAGAAGTCATGAGCATTGAACCAGCGGTTCCGACCCCTCTCAGGTGGTCGGAGGTACCCATTACCTTCTCCCGCGCGGATCAATGGACAAGCTTCTCCGAACCAAGACGGTTCCCACTAGTTCTGAAGCCGGTGGTCGCGAGATCCAAGCTTAACAAGGTCCTCGTCGATGGTAGAAGCGGGCTCAATGTCCTTTTCGCCAAGACCTTGAAGAAGATGAAGCTCGACATCACCCACATGCTCACCAAGAGCACCTCGCCTTTCTACGGCATCGTCCCCGGCAACGCCGCTATCCCACTAGGCTCAGTGGTCCTGCCAGTTACCTTCTCGGAATCTCGGGACAACTATCGTACCGAGTACATCAAATTCGAAGTCGCGGACTTCAAGACCTCCTACCATGCCATCCTCGGTAGACCGGCTATCGCCAAGTTCATGGCCGTACCCCACTACACCTACATGGTACTCAAGATGCCAAGCCCAGCAGGTGTACTCTCACTGCAAGGCGACTTGAAGATCTCGCACAACTGCGACACGGAAGCTGTGGAGATCGCCTCCACAAATCAAGTACCCAATGCAATGATGGAGATCTACGCTGCGTCGAAGAAGCTTGCCCAAGTGAACTCGACATCCCTGAGAAGTCGGACAAAGCTAACAAGCCTCAGCCAGCTGAGGAGGTTCTGGTCAAAACAATTGACCTCGGGATAGGCGACAACAGCAAGACCACCACCATCGGGGCGGGTCTCGACCCTAAACAGGAAGACGCGCTCATCAACTTCCTCCGGGCTAACCGCGACATCTTCGCATGGAAGCCAGCGGACATGCCAGGGGTGCCCAAGGAGTTGATTGACCATTCCCTCAACGTCGATCCTAAAGCTACCCCGACGTTTCACTGACGACAGACGGGACGCCATCAAGAAGGAACTCGCCAAACTACTCGCGGCCGGCTTCATCAGAGAAGTCTTCCATCCTGAGTGGCTCGCCAACCCCGTCCTCGTCCGCAAGAAGAACTCGAATGAGTGGAGGATGTGTGTCGACTACACCGACCTCAACAAGCACTGCCCCAAGGACCCCTTCGGGTTGCCGCGGATTGACCAAGTCATCGACTCCACGGCGGGCTGCGACCTACTCTGCTTCCTCGACTGCTACTCCGGGTACCACCAGATTGCAATCAAGGAAGAAGACCAGAAGACCGCGTTCATCACCCCGTTTGGCGCGTACTGCTACACAACCATGTCCTTTGGGTTGAAGAACGTCGACGCCACATACCAACAAGCTATCCAGGACTGCTTCAAGAGGCAACTCAACAAGAACGTCGAAGCCTACGTGGATGACGTGGTCGTCAAGACCAGAAACTCCAGCACGCTCATCGACGATCTTGAAGAAACTTTCGCATCCTTGCGCGAGTACCAGTGGAAGCTCAACCCGAGCAAGTGCGTCTTCGGCGTACCTTCGGGCAAGCTACTCGGCTTCATCATCAGCCATCGCGGCATCGAAGCCAACCCCGAGAAGATCTCCTCCATCACCAGCATGAAAGCTCCCACGTGCATCGAAGACGTCCAGAAGCTGACCGGGTGCATGGCGGCCTTGAACAGATTTATCTCGAAGCTTGGAGAACGGGGCTCCCCTTCTTCAAATTACTCAAGCACCAAGAGAAGTTCGTGTGGACTACAGAGGCGGACCAAGCCCTTGCCCAGCTCAAGGACTTCCTATCGAAGCCGCCAGTCCTCACGGCTCCTCGCAAAGGCGAGCAACTACTGCTCTACCTCGCTGCGACTACTCACGTGGTCAGTACTGCCATCATCGTCAAGCGGCAGGAAGACGACCACGCCTACCCAATCCAGCACCCAGTCTACTTCGTCAGTGAGGTCCTGTCAGAATCCAAGGCATGCTACCAACCAGTACAGAAGCTTTTGTACGCAGTGCTCATCACCTCGCGGAAGCTACGACACTACTTCCAGGAGTACTCGATCTCCGTCGTCACCGACTACCCGCTCGGCGACATCCTGCGGAACCAAGATGCTACTGGAAGAATCTCCAAGTGGGCGGTCGAGCTCGGCACCCTCAACATCGACTTCAAGCCACGCACAGCCATCAAGTCGCAGGCACTAGTCGACTTCATGGCGGAGTGGCGGGAGAATCAGCTACCAACTCCAACCGAGCGACCAGAGCATTGGGTGATGTACTTCGACGGCTCACTCAACCTCGAGGGCGCATGTGCAGGAGTACTCTTGATCTCTCCAACGGGCAAACAACTCAAGTACGTCCTGCAGATCTTCTGGAAGGTCTCAAACAACGAAGCCGAGTTCGAAGCTCTGCTACATGGGCTCCGCCTTGCGGCTTCACTGGGCATCAAGCGGCTACTAGTCTACGGCGACTCTGCAGTGGTCATCAACCAAGTCAACAAGTCCTGGGACCGCAACAAGGAGAACATGGACGCCATCGCCTAGAAGTCCGCAAGCTCGAGAACAAGTTCTATGGTCTCGAGTTCCACCACGTCGTCCGCGACAACAACGTTGCAGCGGACGTCCTGTTGAAGCTTGGTTCTACTCGCGCTCAAGTACCAGCGGGTGTCTTCGTCCACGAGCTTCACGCGCCATCCATCCCGGAGCCGGTGCCACCGACCACTGTCCCAGCGCATCCCCCGGCTGGCCAGGAGGTCATGATGATCGACATGGACTGGAGGCAGCCCTTCATCGACTACCTCAGCGAGCAGAAGGTTCCCTCAGACAAGAACTTGGCCGAGCAGCTCATCCATCGTGCCAAGTCCTACGTCCTCGTCGGAGACAAGCTCTACAGGTGGGGCGCATCTTCAGGAGTACTCATGAAGTGCGTTCCCAGACAAGAAGGCAAAGACATCTTGGAGAAGATCCACAAAGGTGTCTGCGGTAACCACGCGTCCTCTCGCACGCTGGTCAGCAAGGCCTTCCGACGAGCTTTCTATTGGCCAACAGCTCTGGGCGACGCCGAAGAACTAGTCAGAAGGTGCCAAGGGTGCCAATACTTCGCCAAGCAGCAACATGTCCCAGCCTACAAGCTAGTCACCATACCGCCAACCTGGCCTTTCGCCTGCTGGGGGCTCGACATGATTGGGCCACTCCCAACTGCGCCAGGTGGATTCAACAGAGTACTGGTGGCCATCGACAAGTTCACCAAGTGGATCGAGGTCAAGCCGGTTACATGCCCCAAGGCTGACAGAGTACTCGACTTCTTGGATGAACTCGTGCATCGCTACGAACTACTCCATCGCATCATCACAGACTTGGGCTCCAACTTCAACAATCACCGGTTCTGGGAGTACTGCGAGAACAGTGGGATCGACGTCCGATATGTCTCAGTCGCCCATCCTAGGGCCAACGGACAAGTCGAGCGCGCTAATGGGATGGTGCTCGACGCTCTCAAGAAGCGGCTACACGACGCTGCTAACTCCAAAGGAGGCAAGTGGATCAAGGAACTACCCAATGCTCTCTGGGGGCTACGTACTCAACCCTCCAAGCCAACGGGGCAATCTTTTTATTTCCTGGTCTACGGCTCCGAAGCAATCCTCCCTGCTGATGTCATGTGGGACTCACCAGCAGTGGAGCACTACGACGAAGGCGTCTCCGAAGACAACAGACGAGTTGACATCGACGGACTCGAAGAAGCTCGTTGCGCCGCCCTCGTCCAATCAGCAAGGTACCTAGAGGGTATCTGACGCTACCATGATCGCAACGTCAAGGAACGCTCCTTCAACGTTGGTGATCTTGTCCTCCGTCGCATCCAGAACACGGAAGGACTACACAAGCTCAGCTCGCCCTGGGAAGGTCCCTTCACAGTTGCAAAGGTGATCGGACCGGGCTCCTACCGCCTCCAGACGCTTGAAGGCGAAGACGTCAACAACTCGTGGAACATCGACCAGCTCTGCCGATTCTACGCTTAGTCTATACGACTACTCCAGGGGCTTCAGTCTACACGACTACTCAAAGACCCCTCCGCCGTAAGCGGCCTCCGGGTCCAGGCTCTAGTCTCCGGACTACTCTACTCCAAGATCCAGTCCATGCGGCTACTAATAGATCATGGGCTGCGACAAGCGACAAAGGACTCTAGCAGCGGTCTACTGAGAGACCATGTACTTCTAGATCCAGCCTACGTGGCTACTAACGGATCTACTGCTGTAAGCGGCTCTACGCCCTAGCACTACTTAGCTGTAAGCGGCCTCCGGGTCCTGGCGACTACTCTGCAACAACGGCCCTGGCCATCCAGGTGTACTTCTTCAGTAATAAAGTTTGATTACCTATCAACGGCTTTACTGTCTTCTTCCATAAACGGGACTACTGCCGAGTACGACTACTTGCGACGACTCCATGATGGGACTCCGCATTCACAGATCGCGATAATGAGTACTCATTTATGGAAGTTTCCTTCATTAATACTTAAACAATTTCATTACAATTGTTTATGTACAACTACTGCTACGAGCTAACTATTAAAAGACTACTGGAGATTGAGTTTCTCGGCGACTTGTTCAGCAATGGGCGCCATCTGCTCCAGCAGCTCCGCGTACTGCTCGTCGGTGCAGTTGGCGGCCAGTCCGCTGGCGACTACGTCCACGGGAGCTTTTGGGAAGTACGACTTCATGAAGGCCAGCACCTGATTCGGGATCGACTTCACCAAGTGCTTTACGTAGGTCGCCAAGCGGCTGGGGGCTTCCTTCAGTCGATCCACCAAAGGAGCTATCTTCGGCCCTCCGGGGTGAGGCACCAGCAGCCTCGCGATGGAAAGCGCGACCTCCTCGAGTTCCTTCAACTGGGCCCGCAACTTCTCGCAGTCCTCGTTCAGCTTCTGCAAGGATTTGTAGCAGTTGACGAGGTCACGATCTGATGCAATACAGAGCTCCATGTGCTTGTCGCACTCATAAGCAAGCTCCTTATAATCGTACTCCAGTACCTTGCGGGCCTCTTGCTCCCGGTAGAAGAGGTTCTTCATGTCGGTCTCTGAAGCACTCAGCTGATCGACGCGAGTCTCAAGCTCTGCAATCAACAAGGCACAGCGGGTCAGCCTACTTCAAGGTACTTCTAATAAGTACTTAGCAAGACAATGGTGTACCTTTGTTCTTGTTGCGGAGAGACTTGTTCTTCCGCACCAACTCGTCGCTCTTCGCCTGCATGTCTTGGATGTCATTATGATACTTGGCGAAGGCGGCATCTAGCTTCGACTACATCGCGACAGCGTGCTTCCGGGACTTCACGAGTTGCTCTTCCAAGGCTTCCGCCTGGAGTACTGTGTCGCCGAACCCTTGAAGCATGTCAGACTTCTGCCGGGACCTCTCCGCAACGTCCTGAAACATACAACAGATATCAACTGGGTACTCAATACAAAAGGATTGACTACTCAAAGGTTTCGACTACTCACCTTCATCCACTGCTCAGCCTGGCGCACTGCCTCCAGGTGAGGAGCCACCGTCGCTGGGTCCACTAGATCGTCGATCAGCAGCTCGGCCCCGCCACGACTACTCGTCGCGGCCTCGGTCATTGGCGCCGAGTGGATTGGCTCCGCATCCTGAATTTCCGGCGAGCGGACGACCACCTCCAGAGCGGGTTTTGGCAGCGCGTCGTCGCCTTCTCCTCCAGTCGTCGCGGCGGCTTCTCCGACGGCCACCTCCATCGGTTCGGGGGCTCCTCCGGCAGCTCCCTAAGCCTCCGGTGTCACATCCTCTACGGGCACCGCAGCCGGGATATCACTCCCCTCGGCTTTAGCACCTGTCAACAAGAGGACAAGTGTATCAGTCATACCTGGCGACTACGACTACTCTTCGGGGCTACTTGCACCTGAGAGAGTACTCACCTTCAACGACGCTGGCCTCAGGCAACGTAGCCTCAACAGCCGACGCCTCGGACTCTGCCTGAGGGGCGAGAGCGGACTCCTCAGCGGGCGGCGCGGCTTCCTCTTCCGCCACCGCTGTGGCGGGTTCATCCCCCTCCTAGGACAAGTTCGTCGATTTCCTGCAGAGTACACAAGCTGGTTGTCAATCAAGTATGACTACCACATCTAACGTACTACTCGGGAAAGATCAACACTTACAAGCTCGATCGGACCACCGTCACGGTTGGGGTGCCGAGGATACTGGCAATGTCGACCAGTACTGCCTCGGCAGGCGCCTCTTCTTGCGCCTCGGTAGCCGCTGCCTCTTCAGTGGCAGCAGCGGTCGGTTCTGCGCCCTCCTCAGCAGCAGGGGTTGGCGCTCCAGCTGCGCCAAAAGCTCTTCTACGGTGGGGGCTGGGCTACGACTACCCCCAGCTGGTTCCCCCACTGTGTCCCAATCGCCTTCGACGCCCTGCTCAACGGGGTCGGAAGGCGGCATCTCCTGCAAGCAAGGAAACTTGGTCGTCATAACATAACATCGAGACATCAGTACTCGACTACCCTAGAGAAGACGTCTTACCTCCTAGGATGTGGTCTCAGTGACCTTCAACTTCTTGGCCACGCGCTTGCGGGCCACGTTGCGCGGCTTCCTTGGCGGCGCAGGCAGACTAGCCTCCAGGCTGGTCGGCGGATCCTGAATGAGAGGGATGTGCGACAATCCAGGGCGGCTGAATCTTGACCGCAGTTGAAAGCGCTCCTGGAGCGTCTCCTTATCGTTGTCCTCCTCGGACGAGTCTTCGACGACTACGGTGTCGTCTCCTTCGCCAACTTCGCGCCGCTCCTTGGTCTTGGCTCTCCCTTCCTCTGGGACCTCGACAAGCTGAGGAGGCGAGGCCGGCTCGAAGACAAACTTCGCCAAGTCATCCTGCAAGAAGCTCAACTCGTCAACTCCACTACCCTTCCGTAATGAGTACTCGACAAGACAGAAGGCTAACGACCTTGTTTGGTGGGCGCGCGGCGGAGTACTCAGGTACCGGGCACGTCGTGTACGCCGGCATATCCTTGAAGATTCTGCTCAGCCTGTCGACGATGTCGTCGTCCACTTCATCTCCAGGCATCCGCGACGTGTCATCGTCGCCGGTGTACTCGTACCCTAGGGTGTCGCGGGCCATCAACGGCTGCACCCTACGCTTCATGAAGCTGAAGGCCACATGTTCGGCCCTCAGCCCGGCTTCCCTCAGCGCCTTGATCTTCGCCAGCAGCTCGGGCAACTGGAGACCTTCCAGCATTGTCGGCTCCGAGTTCCACCACGGCCGGTGTTTGGGCTGCTTCCCGCTTGGCTTCGGCAGCTCGGGGTGGTGGTTGGTCACATAGAACCACTTCGCCTTCCAACCTTGGTTAGAATCTATCAGCTTGTAGGAGAGGTATTGCTCGGCGGTATCCTCCCTCATCTGGATCCCTGCTCCTCCGACTACTCGGGGATTGCTGGCGCTGGGCTGAGGCTTCACCCGGAAGAACTTTCGGAACAAGATCCAATGGGGCTTGATCCCCAAGAAGGCTTCGCAGAAATGTACAAAGACTGAGGTGTGGAAGATACCATTGGGGTTGAGGTTGAGGTACTCGATGCCGTAGTACCCCAGCAGCCCTTTGAAGAATTCGCTGACAGGGAGGGACAGTCCGCGCTCCGCGAACCGGTTGAACATCGGAATCTCGTCCGGGTTCTTCTCCATGGGGGTACGGATCCCCTGCGGCGGCTCTCCACATGTCCACCTCCTTCTCCCGGATGAATCCGCTGTTGAGAAGAGCCAGCAGATCCTCGGTCTTGGCCTTGGACTTCTTCCACTCGCGGTTTGGATCTGGTCGCGGCGGAGACACCGGCGGCGATGTCCCCGCAGCAGATCCGCCGGCCTCCTCACGAGCCCTCTTCTTCCCACCGGCAGCCTTCGCGGTCTTCGACGGTGAAGGCTTCATTCTCCAGGTGCACGGTGTCTTCACGCGCATTCGCTCGGGGGCTATGGCGGTGGCTTCCTACGGCGGCGCGATTGGATCTACAATCTTCGCAACAGCGGCAGTGCGCACTAGTGGTGATTCCTGGCTAGATCTGCTATGAATGGCTGTGACTACGTAGGGTGAAAAACCCTAAGGGTTTTGGCTTTTATTTATAAGTCAACGGCGGCCCCTCCAACGGCCGGATGGATAAGTCTGCGCTCGGCTGACTCAGCGGCGGCGCCTGACTCTTCAACTTCTACTAGTCGACGCGCCTCATCTCGGGGGCTCGGCTACTTCTACTCGACTTCCTGGGTAGCGACAAGACTCAAGAGCAACTCAGGACACATTCTACAAGATGACCCTTCAATTCAAGAGAAAGTACTCGACTTAAGGCTCGGGGGCTCCGTGCCATGTGTCCTTCGGTTTTTTCTCTGGATTTTTCGGGATATTCTTGCCAAAACTTCAGATGGACCCTCAGCCAGAGTCTACAACTCAACCTAAGGCTCGGGGGCTACTCCATATGGAGTGCGATTTTGCTATCGCACTTCCATATTAGTTTCGGCTTCAAGACAACATGGACATTGTTGAAGACCTTCAAGAGCGGCACTCGAGGACGCTTGGGACTACTCGAGAAGACTTCAGGATTGTTCAAATGTCAGCTAGAGTACATTTCAACCTCGGGATGCTTCGACTACTCTTGAGGACTTTTGACTTGTAGTACTCGGGGACGCTTGAGGACTACTCGTTAAGGCCGTCAAGACTACTCGAAGCTATCCTTCTCGACTACAAAGTACTCGGGGGCTTTTCGTATGGACCTCCCTGGGCCCACTACCTCGGTGGGTACTAGGACCGACTACTCGGTGGGCCCCTGGGACTACCCGACTTGCGCTGCACGGCACCTGATGGCGTGAAGCACAAGTACTGCAGAGGAGAAGTACTCGGATAGGAAGTTGTACATGTCCCGCACTGTATAGAGGAGTACTAGACGTACTCGACTAGTACTCTCTCCCTGAACCGACTTGTAACCCTACCTCCCGGACTATATAAGGCGAGGCAGGGACCCCTCCTCTCTCATACGCATCTGATTGCATCATCTTGTAATCGCATCAATCAATCCAGAGCTACGCAGCATACAGGACGTAGGGTATTACACACCTCGCGGCCCGAACCTGTCTAAATTGTGTGCCACGTGTCTCTTCCTTCGAGTTACCGATCTCGGCGAGGCCACATTCATCTACTTCGGGTACTCCCCTTAGTAGGTTGCCGGTCTAAAACACCGACACCGGCGGCCGGCGAGCTCGGCCACATCGCGCCCAGGCTCGCGCTGGCCGGCCGCCGCCGCCGCCACGGGAGGTGAAGGTGGAGGAAGCGGTCGGGGAAGAAGGGCCGAAGGTGGAAGAAGAGAAAAAAAGTTGATTTTTTCCCGAAAAATGTTGTAACATTTTGAGAAAATGTTGATCAACATTTTTATGAAAAATGTTGATGAAACGCCCCATAAAAATGTTGAGCCTAACGTTTTCTCTCGAAAAATGTTGATACAACTCTTCTCAGAAAATGTTGGTTAAAAAATATTGGCTCAACATTTTCGTTGAAAAATGTTACAACATTTTCTAAAAAATGTTGAAAACATTTTCTAATGCATAGGCTGGTGGAAAAATAAAAAGAAAGCTGTTTAGATGAGTTTCGGTGGGCTGAAAATTCGCATTGTTATCCACATTCCGGTGGTAGGTAGATAAGTAGGACCCCCTAAAGGACTCTGGTCACTCCCGTGCGGACACAGGCCAATACCGCCGCCGCTGCTCGCCGCCCGGCGCGGCGGCGACCCCGCGCTCCACAGAACTCGCGGCATCCCTGCATCTCCCCGACCCGTCACGTTCCGTCCCGTCTAGTGTGCAGGCATGGCGGCGGCGGAGGCGCGGTAGCAGCAGAGGGCGGAAGTGTGTGTGCGCTGGTGCTCATGGAGGACGAGGCGGAAGTGGATAGATTCGGGCGCTCGCGTGCTCGGTCTCGGTGCGCGCTTCTGATCTCCGGCTTACAGCTTCACGGCCGCAAGGTGAGGTGCACGCACAGCTCCCATCCTCTCTTTACTGCTGTCCTGTTTTCCTCCTACTGAGGATTAGTCTCTTTATTTCGGGATGAATTTATGCTAGATCCCGATGGTTCGAGAGATTTGGCATCTACTCCCGCAAGTAATTGCATTATTATGCTTGCTGGGTTCGATTGGTGAAATTTTGAGCTGATTGGGGGTAATTGCCCGTGGCTACCTGTTGCCACCGAATTTGGTGATACACTGATAGTAGCATGAACTCGATTGTTGCATCCAAATTTTGTGATACACTTATAGTTGCCCATTTAGATTGTAAATTGTACCATGAACTCGTTTGTTGCTACGTGTATTATAAGTCAAAGATTGGCAGCCGGTTTTCGTGGGACTCCTGTCATAAACTATGTGATAAACTGCATCATTGATAGGCTTAAATACTAGCATCTTTTAGTTTGACCTGAGAAAGGCGCAGGCCTTTTCAGACCTATCCAAAATTAAAAAAGTCTGGGCGTGTGAAGAGGTGTTCGCGCAATTGCCGTGTCTTTCCATGTTGTTTATGCCTCGTTATATTATTGCTATCCTCTGCAACCTGAGTTAGGTGGAGGGCACAATATAGCATCCATGCTTTGACTTACAGATGCACAGACAATGTAGTTCCTTGAAGATTAGGGACAAGTCAAACCTGATTAGGCATCCCTGTTAGCCGAATATATAAGAATTGTGGCGTACTTGCATCAGCTGGAATCTTACCGAAATGCTAAAGCACACACATCCCTGTCAATGTCTCTCAGCCAGCATGTGAAACCATTAAGCTCAACTTGCTTCGTTAGCTACTTCTGTTCTCTACCAGTGCTTTCACTCCACCACTAGCAGGTGTGTGCAGCTTCTGTATATGCGGATTGGCCATCTGGAATTAGTACTCTTCAGCTGTAAGCAAATTCATATTCAAGCTTTTTTTCTTTTATCTAACTATTTCAGTTGTACTCACCTGAAATGAAACTGTACCTGAGTCTAATACCTGAGTCTATACTCTATATTCAAGCTTTTCTTTTGTTTTTCTTTATTTACAAAGCTTAATACCTGAGTCTGTACTCTATAGGCCCTGAAAGGAAACTCCCTGGTTTCAGTTGCTAACACTTATACTATGGTCACGGCTGGAATTCATATTAGTGATTCTGCACTGGCGATAATTATCTGCTTATTCTGAATCTTGCTGTGAAGAAACAAAGTGGAGTGCTGAAGTGGGTGCCACATAATCTCTCAGGTGCTTCAAATGCCAAACAACTGAATACTTGCCTACTTCCCTAGTTTTCTGTTTCCCTTCTATTCAGTTTATGCATATCATAGACACCAACAAGTACTATTTTTCTGAATTTTCCTGATATTAATGTCTATGCATATCATGGCCAGTGGCCACATATATTCCCACATATTGTCTTAAACTTTCCTTTGTTTCTATATGTTTATCATGGTAGAATCTGAAGTTGGCCAAATTTAAGGATTGTATCAGTAATTGTCATGAAGGATATTTCAATCAGACAGTTTGTTCTGGTGCTCATTGCTTGGAGCGTGAAAGCTGTCACTTGCAGCACCAAATATGGGAATGAAACAGATCGATTGTCACTACTAGAGTTTAAGAAGGGAATCAGTCTCGACCCACAGAACACATTAGTCTCATGGAACAACAGCACTCACTTCTGCAACTGGGAAGGTGTTGCATGCAGGACAAAAGATCCACTTCATGTCACTTCTCTTGACCTAGGAAATCAAGGCTTAGTTGGGCACATATCTCCTTCACTCGGAAACCTGACATTCCTGAAACATCTATTCCTAGCTACAAACATATTAACTGGGCAAATCCCTCCGTCCCTTGGCCAACTGCATCGCCTCCAGACACTCTTCTTGAGTAATAACACTCTGCAAGGAAGTATACCAAGTTTTGCAAACTGTTCCAGCCTGAAGGCTCTATGGTTGGAGAACAACAATCTTGCTGGAGAAATTCCTGATTTGCCTCTTGGCCTTCAACAGATTCAGCTTTCATCGAATTATCTTACTGGCACCATCCCCCCTTCTCTTGGAAATAAAATTCAGCTGTGGGTTCAATAATATCAAGGGCAACATCCCAAATGAGTTTGGAAGGCTCTCTGAGCTACAGATTCTGTATGCAGGCAGCAATCAGTTGGCTGGTAGGTTTCCACAAGCCATCCTAAACCTTTCAACTCTCGTTTCCCTTGCCTTGAATACAAACAATCTAAGTGGTGTGTTGCCATTTGATCTTGGAAGCTCTCTGCCCAATCTTCAACTGCTTACAATAGCCATCAACTTCTTTCATGGCCATATCCCCTCATAAATGCTTCGAATCTGCACACTCTTGATGTGTCAAATAATAATTTCACTGGGGTTGTGCCATGCTCTATTGGCAAACTTGCAAAACTCAAAAAGCTAAATCTTGAGATGAATAAACTCCATGCTCATAGCATGCAAGACTGGGAGTTTATGATTAGCTTAGCCAACTGTACCTCACTACAAGGTTTGTCAATTGTCAGTGGCTGTGAATGAGCTAGAAGGCCCTGTGCCGACTTCATTGGGTAACCTGTCCATTCAACTTCTCAGCGTTTATATCTGGGACAAAATCAACTATCAAGGGGCTTCCCTTCTGGCATAGCAAACCTTCACAGCCTTACCATTCTGGGATTGGATTACAACCAATTTACTGGTGTGGTTCCAGAATGGCTTGGATCTCTCAAAACTCTGCAGAAGTTGAGCTTATCGACCAACATGTTTACAAGGTCTATTCCACCGTCTCTTTCAAATTTATCTAATTTAGTAGAACTTCTTCTAGACACAAACCAGTTCATTGGGCACATACCACCAAGCTTAGGGAACCTTCAAACCCTAGCAACACTCAGCTTTTCTAGTAATAATCTTCAAGGTAGGGTACCAAGCAAGATCTTTGAGATTCCAACCACAAATTGGGTTATCATTCAACAACCTCGATGGACAGCTTCCAGCCGAAGTAGGCAACGCCACGCAACTCATGTACATGGATGTTTCATCAAATAAGCTATCTGGAGATATTCCTAGCACTTTGGGTAATTGTGAAAGTTTGGAAGACATGGAAATGGACCATAACATGTTCCGAGGAAGCATCCCTAGTTCTTTGGGTAACATAAGGACCCTAAAAGTTCTCAATTTATCTCATAACAACCTAACTGGATCGATACCAGCATCCCTTGGAAACTTACACCTTCTTGAGCAACTAGATTTATCATTCAATCATCTTGAGGGTGAGGTTCCAACAAATGGAATATTCAAGAATGCTTCTGCTATGCTGATTGATGGAAATCAGGAGCTTTGTGGTGGGTTTGTTGAGTTACACCTACCCACATGTTCCGTCATGACTTCGGGTTCAGCTAAGCACCATGAATCAGTTCTACTGAGTATTAATCCAATTGTCAATTATTGTCTCACTTGTGGTAATTTTTGTTTTGTTAATCTGGTGTAGAGGAAAACAGAGGAAAAATTCCATTTCATCTCTCTCCTTTGGTAGAGAATTCCCAAAGATTTCTTATACTGACCTTGTGAATGCAACACAAGACTTCTCACCATCTAATATTATTGGTAGTGGAAGATATGGTTCCGTTTACCGAGGACAACTTTTTCAAGATGGAAATGTGGTTGCAATCAAAGTATTCAATCTTGAGACAAGAGGGGCACAAAAGAGTTTCATGGCAGAATGTAATGCTTTGAGAAATGTGCGGCATCGAAACTTGGTTCCTATCTTAACTGCATGCTCAAGTATTAATTCCAATGGAACTGATTTTAAAGCCCTTGTATATGAGTTCATGCCAAGAGGAGACTTGCATAACCTATTGTACTCTACTGGAGGCAGTGAACAGTCTTCATATTTGAACCATATTTCAATGGTTCATAGGTTAAACATTGTGGTGGACGTAGCAGATGCATTGGCCTACCTACACCATAACATCCAAGGAACCATTGTTCATTGTGATCTGAAACCTAGCAATATTCTTCTGGATGATGATATGGTAGCACACGTTGGAGACTTTGGACTTGCAAGATTCAAATTTGATTCTACAACATCATCTTTTACCGATTCAAATTCGACATGTTCCCTTGAGATAAGGGGAACCATAGGTTACATTGCTCCAGGTATTTGGGCTTTTAGCTAAGTGGCAACGGTCCATTCTACGATTTCCATATTTATTTACTAACCTGGTGTATGCAATCTAAAGAATGCTCAGGGGGGTGGCCATATTTCAACTGCTGCGGATGTCTACAGCTTCGGAGTTGTTCTCCTTGAAATATTCATCGAAAGGAGGCCAACGGACGACATGTTCAAGGATGGAATGAGCATTGCAAAATTCATGGAGATCAACTTCCCTGATAATTCCTGCAAATTGTTGACTCGCAGCTGCTCCAAGATCTGGAGAGCTGCAAGGAGGCACCAATGGCCACCAAGGATAGTGGGCTGTCTGCAGTCTGTGCTAAATATTGGACTCCTCTGCACCAAATCATCTCCAGGGGACCGCATCAACATGCAAGATGTGGCTGGCAAGCTGCATGAGATTAGTGATTCATACCTCGCAGGAAACTAAAGTGGCTTGTAGTTCTCCACTTCTGCTGCCTCATTAGTTTTAGTATTCTCCAAATGATTTACAACAGACATCACTTAGTCAGATAGCTGGTGTCTCTTTCCTGTCAAAGCTAGATCGCACACTTTGAATAAAAGAACTGGTTTGTAACCATAATATTACTTTTACGTCGTGACAATTAGTTCTGTAAAGACATGTTTCTTGTGCCCAAAATTGCTTCAAGATAAAAGTTGTGTTTGGTCAAGCAGTTTTGACTATTGAGCTCAAAGCTGCAGTTGTTGTTTTTTTTTGAGAGCAATGGGTAGCTTTTTATTCAATCAACCGATCGTTACAAAGAGAAGCTCGAACAAACTCGGGAGCTTCATTAAACCAAACCGATTCAGGAAGTTTATCGGTTGACCTCACTAGAGAATGTGCTACCTCATTACAACATCTCTACTCCTAAAAAGTGTTAAAGTAAGACAATATCATCGGTTCACCACCTCCGCGCATTCACCTGTCCCGCGCCTTCACCCCGTCGCCCCCCCCCCCCCCCCCCCCTCTCGCGAACCGCACGTCCCTCCCGTCACCGCCCTCCTTCGGCGGTTCACGGCCCGCCGCCCCCCCCCCCCTCGCGAACCGCACGCCGACCGCATCCGGCGCCCGTCGATCCGCCGAAGCCCCCCCGACCCCCGACCGCACGCCGTCCCGGCCACCCCCCGTCGATCCGCGGCCGTCGCGCCCCCGCCTCCCCCCCCCCCCCCCCGCCCGTAGCCGCCGCCCCCCGCCCGAAACCGCACGCCGACCAGATCGGCCTAGCCACCCTCGTCGATTCCGCGGCAGCGGACCGCCGGCGCCCCCCGACCTAACCGCCCACGCGCCCGAGCTGTTCGATCCGCCGCCGCCGTCGTACCCGCCGCCGCCGTCCCCGCGTCCACACGAGACCGCCGGCGCCGGACAGCTGCGGGAGGTCGGCGAGGCCCTCCTACCCCGTTGAACTGCCGCCGCCGTCCCGCATCCACACGCTGCCGCCGTCGCCTCCCCCAGGTAACTTTCCCTTCAATTCATGTTTGCTTGTCATTATCAGTGTTCAATTCAGCTGAAGATTAATGTGTCAGGGAACAGATAAAAGTTTTGTCATGTTTGCTTGACCTCAATATTGTTTCATAAGTAGGGTTTGGAATAACTTTCAATTCTGACATTTGGTTTGTAAAAGTAGACAGGTTTTCTTAACAAGGCAGTATTGTGCTATTTGTTATATAAATTGAAGATATTTAAAATTATGTAGTCAAAGTTTGGTTGCTTATGTGCTGAAAATATTTCTGAATGGGTACAGTCAGTTTTGAACATAACCATGGTTCAAGTCCTACTGCTATTAGTACATGTTCTTGAAGTTTCTGGTCACATGTTTCGGTGAATCCTTGTGAAACTCACAAACCAGTCTCCTAAAATTGTATGCTTTCTTTCTGTTGGGATGCAATCCATATTCATATACGCATGCCTGGTGCCATTATCACATTTTTTAAAGAAGGGATACAATAGACTATCTCAACTGCTCATCATCTCCTATTTGGTTTTTTATTCAAGCTAAAAAAATCACTGTAGATCAATCGTTCTTTTTGCGTTACTTATAACTTGCATTTTGTCTGATTTTCCATTTCAGCAACAAACTTGTTCAAGATGCTTCTAAAGTACCGCCCTGAGGACAAAGCTGCCAAGAAGGAGCGGCTTTTAAAGAGGGCCCAGGCTGAAACCGAAGGGAAAACTGTTGAAGCGGTGGTGACAGGCACGACAGCAAGAGCTGTGGGCCTGTCCAGCGCAACCCCCCCTCCCCCGGCCGGCAGTGAAGGTGAGGATCCTGTCCTATTCTCCCTTGCAGATCTGTAATTTTAGGCACTTCTTTCTAACTTTGTGCTGATTTCAAGTCAAGGTAAGACTGTTGTTCTATTGATTACAGTCACACACTCACACTGGTAGAAGTATGACTCTTCACTTTGACCAAATGACCAATAGTTTGTGACAGCACAATCTTTATCCATCTTTGCAAACTGCTAGTGTAAATCCTATATAGTCTTAATCCTCGACAATGAGTCAAAATGAATAGAAAGAATAGACATTGTTGTCAGCCTACTGGTGTGATTGTGCATGTGAACACTTCGATTGAAATAATTGGTGTGAGATTTCAAATGTACTTATATTTGAGTTTTATTCAAGCCAAATGTCTTTTAATCTTTGATGAAAATCTGTTCCATCACGTGGGGTAAAAAATAATTGTTCTTTGATTGCAGCGCCTCATAAGTCTGAACCTTTATATATTTTGTAGCCATGACTGTGATTTGGAAAGAATATAATCATGGTTGTGTCATGGCTTGATGAGTGCATTGATTTGGAGTTCTGGGTTTAGGCTTCAGTAAAGAAACATGATGGAACAGATTAGAATGTCATATTCCAATAGTTTGCTTGAGATTTCAAATTTACTTATATTTGAGTTTAATTAAAGCCAACTATCCTATTGCTTTGATGAAATTGATTGTCACTCCTCATAAGCCTGAACGTCTATTTTGACAGTTGAATTTCCAAACTGTCTGGCACGGTTTTCTCAGCCTACATATTACCCAGTATTGTTGGTGTGTGTGCGCTTGTGTCTTTGAAGTAGTACCGACAGCTGACTTTGTTTTTTAACATTGTTGAAACTGACTCTACTGTTAAAGGGTGAGGGAACGGTTATATTGATGCCCATGTAGTTGATGGAATATGTGTTACCTTATCTAAAGCTACCGACTACTGACTTTATTTTTTTAACAGAAATTCGATTCGAACTATTGATCCTGACTCTACTGTTGAAAGGTGAGGGAATTGTTATATTGATGTCCATGTAGTCGATGGAATATGTGTTATGTTATCTGAAACAAGGGCATGTGTGATGTTCTTATTTTTTTAATCATTGTATCTTTTTTATATTTGCAAGGTTAAACGGTATGATTTCTGATTTAGAAAAAAGAATTGTATTATTCCAATGTATATTTCTCTTGTACTTCATAATTATTTCTTGATATGCTACTGGAATAAAATACGCGACCAATATCTAACAATGTTTATCCTGCGGGTTTCATTCTGCAGCTTACCTCCAAAGAGCGGAGAACTTTAGAATGGACACAGGCAAGGAATAGATTTCTGTCCTTTTGCTACTGAAAATACTATTATGCATATCTTTCCTAAAAAATACTGCTGAAACATCATGTCGTTGTTCAGAGTTTACATCGTAATCTGTCAAATGTTTCTTTTCTTGTCAAATAATTTTTTTGGTTTTCACCTGTTACATATGGTAGTAATATTAGGGAGCAAGGATTTGATCAGAAAGGAATTGTTTGTGCAGTAACATAGCAGAGCTTGGTTTCGTTTTTCTGTCACAACTGATTAGTGATCTTCAAATTTAATTGTCTCCCTTGTGGCCGGTTGAGGCATGAAGCAAACGAGACAGTGTTGTTATGATGCTTAGATTTATAATCCTTAGATTGGAAGCCATCAAATAGACGGTACGATGATTAGATTTCTGTATTTGGTTCCAAAGCTTCAGAAAAAGCTTACAAGATGCAAATATTTTTATTGTGGGTCTTGGTGCCCTTTTTTGAATTCAGAAGAAGCCAGCTGACCGTTGGGCACGACGGAATGTTTAAGTCTGAACAAGGAAAAATTTAAACAAACTTACAGTTCATTCCTTACATACTTATCAAACTAAGACCACATTAGTTTGTTGATCTCTATTGAGATTTTAGTGTTCCAAGTTTAATCTAATTATATTTCAGAAATATTATGGGTTTTTAATCGGCTTTGTTTGCCTACTTCCTTGCTGCATAATAGATTTTCTATCTTCCTAACTTGGCTTATAGCTTAATGTTACCTGCAGTACTAAGGTTACATTGCTTTAAAATGTAGATCTGCCTTTTGAAATTGCACATGCAGTAGATGGAAACAATCCTAGGACCCTGTTGCATGAAACTCTAATCTTCACCAGTGTTGCCTGTCCTCCAGCTTGTGCAGGGACTATCGCTTTGAAGGAACCATCAGTGTGAAGCCGGTCTAGGGTAGCTTTTAGAGATCTCACAAACACACCAAACCAAGGTGAGGATACAGTTGGACATTTGATTTCGAAAAATGCATTATTTGCAGTTATAAGATTACATTGTTTTGTAAATGTAGAACCGCCTTTTGAAATTGCACACTTTTTTGATTGACTAAAAGTTTCGTATTCTTACTCTGAGGGCTGCAAATTTTTTATGTTTACTTCACTAATTAATTCAGACAATTAAAACTGAATTTAAATGTCGTATCAGTTAATTAGAACTAAAAATAATGTTTGGTCTCTGACTCAGGGTCCAATAGCAAGGTTTTCGATTAATAATTTTAGAAGTACGTATCAACATGGTTCCTTAAGAATTATGTAGAGCTTAATGTCTGATGTGTTAGGGGATGTGCAAATAACCTTGGCATGCTGATTATTATTAGCTGTATTTTGAATTATTAGCTCAATGTCGAAGCTTGATTTTTCCCCAAATGACCTTGTCATGTTGATTATTAACAGTAAATTATATGAACTCAATTAACGTTATGTTGGCGAAGAAAATTTTCTTTCAGTGGATATAAAATAAACTTGCTGCTCTTTGAAAGCAGAGCAGATCTGTTTTTTAATGTTCTGAATATGGTATCTGATAATTGCTTTCTTGAAGGTACAATTATGGTCCTTTTGGTTCTGTTAAATGTATTCTCCTAAGACAAAAATTATAGACTCCAAGCTTGAGCGGGCCTCTTTCCCAGCCAGCATCATGAGCATTTGTATTCTGTATTCCATTTTTGTAGTTTGTAACATATAATGATGTATCAACATATGTTATCTTTGTAGTTTGTAACATATAATGATGTACCAACATATGTTATCTTCATAATCCATCTTGGTAGTTTGGAATTAATATCCTCCCAGGTGCTTCCAAAGGTCCTTTGTTATATGTTTTTTTGACGGACTTGTGCAATAACAAGGCTAAAAATTCCCATGTGTCTGGACTACTATTCTTCTGCCTCTAGAACGACACAACCTGAAAAAAATATAATATTTGAACATATTGCTACATTATTCTTGCTGTAGGAATTTCAAAGTCCAATAGTAACTGCACATACATCTAATAGATGAATGCATTTTTTACGTTCCCACCTCATAGTCATCTGTTTATTTTGACACATTTTTGAGTTTTCAGGCCTGTTTGATAATAAATCAAACTTAAGAAGTAGAGGGAAGTGATGTTCAGTCCCCATTCAGGCAAATTAAAATGTAGTGTTGCATTTAGCTGAAACCTTGCATATACATAATGAATATGCCAATGAATTAAATGATTTATGTTTTTGAGTTTCTACATGTAAATATTTCGCACAATCTAATTTAATGGTTATATAAATTTGTTTTGTCCGTGGCAACGCACGGGCATGATCCTAGTCTACTAACATGTATGAAGGAAAAAGTAATAGAGCCTTTGGCTGCCTGATGTCTTGAATGAGCACAGCAACCTGACAACAATCTTTTTCCTTCAATTAGAGTTTCTTGACTGCCGACACACTGTCAGAACTCAGAAGCAACGACCACATGCTTGTATGGAAGTGCTAATATGAAGTGCACTGCATGCCTGGAGGCAATTACTTCGGCCACTTCTGGTTCAGTGATCCCATCAAGCCCTTGCTTGTATCCAGCCAAGAAATTGCCATTGTGGTCTTTCATCACTAAACCAAAGCCCAATCGGCTTGATTTTGCAAACACCGCTGCATCGACATTCACCATAACACATCCTTCCGGTGGTGGGGCCCATTTTTCGGCCTTGTAGGGTCACACCTTTTGGAAACAATGAGTTTGTAATTATGCAGTAAGATCATATCAACATAAGCTTGGATTTTTTTTCCAACAATGCAGTGAGGATGTAGTTGCCCTTCTCCATTCCTAGCACCATTCCTCGCCTCCCGGTAGATGCGGCCAAGTAGTCAAAAAGCTGCCGTTGTTCTGCCACCCTGCCCATGCATCTGGGCCGCATGACCCATCCATCATGCATCGTGCCTGTGATTCGCTGCAATACAATTCACTCTATTGCTTTTGCTTTAGAAGTGTAAAACCAGTGTGCAGTGTGGCACAAAAAAAATTGTACAAAATTGTTGCTAAGCTGTGCATGTGTGAAACCTCACACCTCAGCATGCATGTGAATGTCCACTGAAGTGTACTTTCATTTAAAAAACAAACAAACAAGTCCTTGTGCTGACTTTTTGACCCTTTTTATATGACATCCTCACTGGTACAAGCTACGTTAGCTGTTTGGACTAAGCGATCCATGGCACAAAGATTATCAGCACTCCTGCATTTTTTTAACGATAGAGAGAGAAGTTAGAACCAGTTGGTTCGATTAGCAGTTGTTTAACGGAAACAAGACACAGCTGACGAGCCACGTACCTGAAGATGATCTTATTACCTGTCCCCACCTATAAACACTCAGGATAATCTAGTATGGTCGTATGGAGATGTGATCACCGCGAAGACTTTGTGATTTGTGCTTCTCCTCCTCTTCTTTCGGCGATAGAGCCGGAGACATTGACCTTCATGTGGACAGAATTTCCCAGAAATGCTGTGCACAAATTCGAACGTGTCCTTCAAGCATTTAGGAGTTTGGTGACTTTTGCAAAATTTCCCAGAAAATGGCGCCCACATGCTCTGTCTAAGTGTAAGCAAAAGCAAGCGCTTTCGCAGACCCACCACCGTGCTTGCAGTCCTCTGGCTGGACAACAGGTTCTGCTGCACTACTGAACTAACTGTAAGCATCTAATCTTCATCTAATCGGGGTTTAAACTCGGTTCATCTTCTTCGTCTGGCCAAGCTCTTCCTCCTGGCCCTTCATTTCATATATTGCTTTGGAAAAAAAGGCTTCATTCCAGAGGGTTTTGAGCAAAACATCCCTTGTGTTGCAGTGGCCGCAAATTTTCATGTCTTGGCTTACTTTTTTGGAGGGATGAACAAAGATCAACTCTGGTGAAAAAACCACCCAGGTATGTAAATTACCAATTACTAAACTCCAGCCCACATTTTTTCACTTCCATCTATCAGAAATTCTCTGTCCGTGTCCATGCTTGGATCGGAACTACTAGAGTACTATGTAGTAACCGAAATCTTACAAACTTTAGGATCCTGTCAACATGAAGGCTTCTGCAACTGTCCAGCTTGTGCTGCTGGTCATGGCCTGCAGTGCTATTACCTGCAGCTCCGCTGATGGAAACGAAACGGACCTGTTATCACTGCTTGACTTCAAAAGATCAATCACTCTAGATCCACAGCTATCCTTGGCCTCATGGAACCAGAGCACCCACTTGTGCAGCTGGGAAGGAATCCTCTGCACATCAACCAGTCCACCCCGCGTCGCTTCCATTCGCCTTGAAAGGCGAGGACTAGTGGGGAAAATCTCTCCCTCACTTGGCAATTTAACATTTCTAAGGAACCTTTCCCTTGCAACAAACAGGTTCACTGGAGACATCCCTGCCTCCCTTGGCCACCTCCAGCAACTGCAGTACCTATTCCTGAGCAACAACACGCTGCAGGGGACAATACCGAGTTTTGCAAACTGTTCAAGCCTCACGGTTCTATGGCTGCACCGCAACGGTCTTGTTGGGCGTTTCCCATCAGAATTGCCACCTGGCCTTCGCCAGCTGCAGATTTCAGTCAATGATCTTTCTGGAACTATCCCTGCTTCTCTTGCCAACATCACAATGCTGAATGTGATTAGCTGCGTCTACAATCAGTTTGAGGGTAGTCTCCCAGATGAGTTTGCCAAGTTGCAAAACCTGCAGATCCTATACTTGGGTGCCAACCAGTTGTCAGGCAGGTTTCCTAGGGCCATCATGAATCTTTCTGCCCTCACCAACCTCAGTCTTGGTCTCAATCAGTTCCATGGAGAAGTGCCACCGGATCTCGGTAAAAAACTGCGCAACCTTCTGTTGCTTGAGCTTCCTGTAAATTTCTTTCAAGGTCAGATCCCTCCTTCACTGACAAATGCTTCCAATCTATACTACATTGAGATATCCAGGAACAATTTCAGTGGAGTCGTACCTAGTACAATTGGCAGACTAAACAAGTTAGAAATGCTGAATCTCGAATATAATCAGCTGCAAGCAGAGAGCAAGCCAGATTGGGAGTTTCTTGACAGCTTGGCCAACTGCACAGAGCTAATTGATTTCTCGATGACCGGGAATCTTCTAAAAGGTCAGGTACCAGCTTCAGTAGGCAACCTAACCAACCAGCTCCAGTATTTATACCTGGCTGAAAATCAATTGTCGGGTGAATTTCCTCCTGGTATAGCAAATCTTCACAACCTGTTCATTGTATCACTGGCTGTGAACCAATTTTCTGATGCCCTTCCTGAATGGCTTGGATCTCTGAAAAATCTACAAAAGATATCACTAGGCAGCAATTTCTTTAGTGGAATCATTCCATCATCCTTGTCAAATCTGTCTCAACTGGCAGAGCTCAATCTAGAATCGAATCAGTTGGTTGGTAAAATTCCCCCAAGCTTTGCAAATCTTCAAATCCTTAAACTGTTGAACATTTCCAACAACAATCTTTATGGAAACATACCGAAGGAATTTTTCAGAATTCCAACAATTGTGCAGATCAGCTTATATGCCAACAACCTAGATGGAATAATTCATCCCGACATTGGCAATGCTAGGCAACTTACATATTTGCAGCTTTCTTCAAATAATTTGTCTGGAGAAATTCCTACCACCTTGGGTAACTGTGAGAGTTTGGAAGGAATCGAGTTGGATTATAATTCTTTCATCGGAAGCATCCCAGTTTCTTTAGGCAACGTAAGGACTCTCAAAGTTCTCAACTTGTCCCATAACAACTTAACTGGGTCAATACCAGCATCTATTGGGAACTTACAACTTCTTGAGCAACTAGATTTTTCATTCAATCATCTTGAAGGTGAGGTACCAATAAAAGGCATATTCAGTAACAGAACAGCTGTGCGGATTGATGGAAATCAGGGGCTTTGTGGTGGGCCACCTGAGTTGCACCTAATGGCATGTCCTGCAATCCCTTTGGATTCAGATAAGCACAGACTATCACTTATACTGAAAGTAGTGATCCCGTTAGCCATAGCGGTGTCAATTGCTATTGTCATTGCTTTTTTGCTCTTGTGCAAAAGCAAAAAGCGAAAACTGACTACCAGATCTAATTCCTTATCCTCATTTGGAAGAGAAATCCCCAAAATTACATATAGGGACCTTTTCAGAGCAACTGAGGGCTTTGCAACATCCAATCTAATTGGGCAGGGAAGGTATGGTTCTGTTTATCAAGGGAAACTATTTCATGATAGAAATGTGGTTGCCATCAAGGTCTTCAGTCTAGAGACAAGAGGAGCACATAAGAGTTTCATCGCAGAATGCAATGCTTTGAGAAACATGCGGCACCGCAATCTAGTTCCTATCCTTACTGCTTGCTCAACTACGGATTCTAATGGAAATGAATTCAAAGCCTTAGTATACGAGTTCATGCCACGAGGAGACTTGCATAACTTATTGTACTCAACTGGAGATAGTGAAGGCTCGTCATATTTAAACTATGTTTCACTTGATCAAAGGTTAAGCATCCTTGTGGATGTGTCAGATGCTTTGGCGTATCTACATCATAGCCATCAAGGGACCTTTGTCCACTGTGATCTGAAACCTAGCAACATTCTCCTGGGTCATGATATGGTAGCTCATGTTGGAGACTTTGGGCTAGCAAGGTTCAAATTTAGTTCCACGACATCATCTTTTGTTGACTCTTATTCCACTTCATCAATTGCAATCAAGGGAACTATTGGCTACGTTGCTCCAGGTATGGTCCTATTCTTGTTATCTAGTAAATAATGATGGTGTGTTTCATACTTTCATGAGTCCTCTGTTTATTTGAACCAAACACCTCCTACATGTGATTTACAGAATGTGCAGGGGGAGGTCAAATCTCAACTGCCTCAGACGTCTACAGCTTTGGAGTTGTTCTACTCGAGATATTCATCCGACGGAGGCCAACAGATGAAATGTTCAAGGATGGGATGAGCATTGTGAAGTTCACCGAAATCAACTTCCCTGATAATGTGTTGCATATTGTTGACCCACAGCTAATGGAAGAGCTGGATCTTAGCAAGGAGACTCCAGTGGCTATCAAGGATAGTGGATCAAAGATTCTGCAGTCTGTGTTGCGTATCGGGCTCTGCTGCACCAAGACATCCCCCAGCGAACGCATCAGCATGCAGGAGGTGGCCACGAAGCTGCACGGGATCAGGGATGCTTATCATACAGGAAACTGAACAGCTATTTAAATCAGGGGAGTTTATGGTATAACTGGTTGAATGTTGATACACATGTGTGTAGCTGCTTCAACCCATTTGTTTTAGGGTAATAATCTTGTCTCCTAAGCTAAATAAGATTTCTTGTGATATAGCCACTCAGCTTGCCATCAGCCTGCTTCGCAATGCCACTCTTGGCGTAAGAGGTTAGCAGCAAGAAAACCACATTTTCCATCAAGCACAGATCTGGTGTCAACTACCATATACAGAAATAGAAAATGAGCAATGCATTAACAATATTGATAAAGTAAAGTGAAAATAAAAATGTGTTGCACGTATTAGCCTCAGAATTTCAAAACTTCCAGCAATTTCCCAGTTTCCTTCAAATTTTAGCACCAACGAAAGAATCCAATGAAACTAAATGCAAAAGCACCTATGTTTTGTTTTCTGCCAACAAATCATGCAAGTACATAAATTTTGCTCACTTGTTAGTTCTTAATATCCCTGACTAGGTAGGACAATTTATGTGCCGTCAATATTAAAAAAGTATCTCGAATTCTCAATATCCTTTCCATGCAAGGTTTCACTTTTTTTTACTTAAACCGGCAGCAGACCTACCCGTCATTATATCAAGGAAAAAGTGCATTTTTTGACCATCAAACTATAAACTGAAGGGAACATATCAGTGGAAACCAACCCCTCCGTGTAAACTATGGAAACTTCAATCTGAGTCACACGATATTGATCCAAGGGAAGACTTATGGAAGGTGGAAGGGGCAATGTGCAAAACTCATGAGAGGTAAGAGGGATGATTTGCAAATGCACTTTTGCAAATCAACCCTCCCACCTTCCATAAGCCCTCCTTTGGATCAACATCATGTGGCTCAGATTGAAGTTTTCATAGTTTGCATGGAGGGGTTGGTTTCCACCTGATACGTTCCCTAAACTAAATTTGGTTTTGACCATCAAACTTCTGAACCGGAAATCTTCGACCATCTAACTGTCAGAACCGTTCAAATTTGACCATCGAACGGTTTTGATGGGTGGATTTTCATTTTTTTATTTATAATTTAGTCTTTGAATTCAAAATGATTATTACTTTTTGTCCATACTTCCTATTTATGTAATTCTTGCGGTCACGCGTTCATAATGGTGAGCTTTATATTTTCAGTTGTTATTTATATTGTTTATGAATATTTGTTATATTATTCTAATGTTGTGGTTTAGAAACAATAATATGAGAAAAATAATTTAAACAATTACAAAATAATATGAACAACATTTTAAAAGATAAATCTCATCATTACGGATGCATAATCATAAGAATGACTTAAATTATAGATATGAGCAAAAATTAGTAATCATTTTAAGATGGGAGGGCTATATTAGGATTTAACTGATCTGTTAAATAGATCATGTGGTTCCCTGATAGCCCTTGATGTTAGGCAGGCTGCCCACCACAGTTTCAACTGGTTCGGCCGCTGGTGTCGCACAGGGGGATTTATTCCCACCAAGTGAATGTGCGTGTGGTGGTTGAACGGCCATTATGGCCCTCCTAGGATTCTACTTTTGTAAAAAAAAATTCTAGTGTGTCTCACGCCAAAGCACAGGTCTAAGATAAGTCTAATCTCACATGTGTTGCAGTGCCGCTGGGTATGGGTGGTATAGAGGTTTCAGGAGTTTTTTAACCTGTGTGAGAAGGTTTTTTTAAATACAATGTCGTGGGGTGGTCTTCTTCCACAAGTCGAGTTCTTTAAAACAATACAATATTAATATTTACTCCCTCCATCTCAAAAAGAATAATTTTCTGTCATTCAAAATTTGTCAAAGAGTATGATGTTCTATGAATTAAACCTTATATAAGTATGATTTGGTGCATTGATCTCATGTATGCATAACTAAATAAAAACATAATTTCCTTATTTTCTATTTGCAACTGATCTAATTGAGAGTACATACTTTTTTTATATTCACACAAATCTCAAAACATTATTTTCAAGACGGAGGTAGTATGATACACGTATTATTAGATTCACTATGGCAAAGGCGGTTTACTCTCGGTGAACTGTTCGCTGTAAGCGGTTCTTGATAAAGACCTCACGACAACTATGTAGGCTTAAGGCATACGTTTACTCAGACCCAAAATGGCCCACGTCAAAGCATGTTAGAAAAAAATTAGAAAAACAAATCCCCCACGCCAGCCATCACGGGCCCACCACGTAGGTTGTGGGACCACCAGCTGGCTGCCGCTCTGTATGCCACCACCACCACTAGGCCATCACCGTCACACTAGGTAAGGAGCTCGAGCTTGTGCCGCCACCTCCACCACTAGGCCACCAGTCCGCCACCACCTCCGCTCGCCGCTACATGTGCTCCGGCAACAGATCAGAGAGAGAGAGAGAGAGGAGCATCACAAGACAATCCGCCGCGCCAGAGGAGGGCGAGGCCTCCGCCACCGCCCGCCACAAATTCCCTGCTCGTTCCAATCGTCGCCTCACCGGAGGAGGAGCCCAAGACTGCAGCAACAGAGGAGAGGAGGTCGTGGCCCATCACCGATGAGGAGAGAGCTGACGGTGAGGAGACCCTCCAGATCTCGATGCGGTCGCCAGCGTGGAGGAGTGCGGTTGCATCAGATCTCGCGCGGTCACCAACCGCCATCATAGATCTCGCTCCTCTGCTACCACCACGCCTGCTGGCCGCGACTACTAGTCCTTGCCACCTGCCACTCCTCACCAGTCAATCTATTCCTATGAGGGGCAAGCGGAGGGGGAGGAGAAGAGTCGCGAGAGGTAGGAGGGGGATGGTCGGGGGAAGGAGGAGGCCGCTGTCCTTTGCCATGATGAGGGAGATGAACAGGGGAAGGAGGTTGACAGTGAGGGCGGCTGCGGACAGGAGGGGAGGGGTATGGTTTCGCAGGTAGGAGAAGGGGTGGGGTGTTTAATACCCTAGGCAGAGTGAATGGGTCGGCAGGGTAAATGGGCTGGCCCAATTTTGCGTTTGTGATGAGCTAAATAACCGGATCTCGTCAATGAAATTTTCCTTAGAAAATTTAGAAATGCATTTCATTAGTTAAATATAGTAAACTAATTCAATAATATACCAAATTTTAACCTGGAGTACCTCATAATGGATGTGAAGAGTAGTAAAATTTTAAATTCAGTTTAAATTTGAACATCACTTTGTCTACAAATCTACTCATTTCCTCCTTAATTACGCGAAACTTCTTCGAAGATGTTCGATTTGTAAGCAATGTACATAACATATTCAATTTTTTACCATAGCCACTATGTGATATCGTGAGATATTTACAAATTTCATGATTTTCATACATCATTTGGGTTTTGTAAACTTTTAAAATCATTGAGACGTGCGTCATCGATTGTATTTCTTATAGACAAGGTGTTCAAAATTTCTGTTGATTTGATGACTAAGGTCTCCAATTTGTCTAAATAACATGAATATAACTTTTCCACTTATTTTCTTCTATTTGGAGTTCAAATTTGACTTTATTAAAGAAAAATCTTCAAATGCAATTAGTTAGTTAAACATAGCAAACAAATACAGAAATGTGTCAAATTTTAACATGGAGTACTACATGTTGTATGTGAATAGTAGAAAAATTTTGAATTCAAATTCAAATTTGAACGTCACTTTGTCTACAAATCTAGCTGCTTCCTCCTCAACTCTAAGAAACTTCTTCAAAGATGTTTCAGTTTCTAAGCATCATGCCTGACAAAATGTATTAGAACTCACTTATTTTTTTACCACAAACCTCCTTGTATGATATCGTGAGATACCGAAAAATTTCATGATTTTCATACTTCATTTGCGTTTTTTATAATTTTAAAATCATTGAGGCAAGCATATGTTACCGTATTTCCTGGACAAGAGTTTTGAAGTTTCTTTTATTTTATGGGTAACATTTTAAGTTTTTCTAAATAACATGAATACCATTTTGCACTTTTTTCTTCTACTATTTGAATTAGTTCAGTTCAATAACTTGATTCAAAATAATACTTGAAATGTAATTAATTAGTTAAATATAGCAAACAAATGAAAAATGTATCAAATTTTAACATGGGGTACCTCATGTTGTATATGGATTGTAGAAAGGGTTTACAGTATGAAAGATAAAAAGAATAGCATGAAAAAGTTACGAAGGTATTTTGAGATTTGAAAATGGCTTTTTATCGTCGACCGAAGAAACGTTCATGGCAAAAATGGCTACTTGCCATGAGCTTGAATCCGGCTCACGTCTAATTGGCTATTTGCCATGAGGATCGATACGGCTCACGGCAAATAAACATTTTGCCATGAGCCACGATTTTTGCCATGAGTTTCCCACTTGGCTCTCGGCAAAAAGATATTTTGTCATGATTCAAAAATAAGCTCACAGCAAAAAGCAGGGCTCACGACAAATTCATGCTTTCTGGTAGTGATTAATCATGCAATATACATTAAAAGTAAACTTATGCATTGATATTATTTTATATAAATTGTAACACCCTAACAATTATATCACTAAATTAATATAAGCAACAAATAATTAGATTTAATTTTTCTAAGGACACAATTAAATTATCAAATAAATTTTCCTTTAAAATATTTAAACATCATTTCAATAATGTTAGAAATAATAAGTGCTTGTGCATCATGATTCGAATGTATGGTTTTGTTGTTTGTGTGAAGTTTGCAAAGTTTGAAAATGAATTTGAAAAGAATTTAAAAAGAAAAACCCCAAACCCCTTCTCCCCTCTCCCTTTCTCCTTTCGACCCTGCCGGCCTTTCTTCTCTTTGCGGCCCACCTAACCTCATTAGCCCGCTAAGCAAATCAGGCCGCCGACCTCTCCTTCTCCCTTTCTCGCACTGCGGCCCAACTCGTGCACCGCGCGGCCTACCAGAGGCAGCCAGCCGGCCCAGCTCTCCCTCTCCCCATTTCTTCCCGGCCACAGACAGGTGGGGCTCGGCCGTCAGACCTTCCCCGACCTCCCGCCGCGGGTCAGCCGCGTGCCCTATTCATGGCCGCCGACCGTTACCGGCTGGGTCTCTCGCGCCCCCGCCTTCAACCCCCCCACCACCACCACCATCAAGCCACAGTGAAGCCTGACCTTCACTTCCCCTCTTCAATCCGGCAGTTCCCCCTCCTTAACCCCCTCTTGATTGCAATCAAGGCCGAATGGCCATTGCCACCGGGAGCCGCTCCCCCTCCCCTCCTGGGTCTATATAAGCACCGCCAGGGCACCCGCCGCACCCCACTTTGCAAACACTGAGCTCCCACGCCTCCCTCGCCCTCACGCGTGCTTAACAGCCAATTGGAGCTCCGGCCACCGCACCATTGCCGCCACCTGAGCCTCTCCGCTATCGGTGAAGCGTCCTTGACCCTCTTATCTTGTTTCTACTTCACACCCGAAGCTTATATAGACTTTTCTGTAGTTGAAGAAGGCAAGTGGTCTTCTCCCCCTGTATATTTTAGTTTATCCTATATAATTGCATAATAATTAAGTTTACTTTTATTATGATATTGCATTAAATTGATGGGAACACCTTTTAAGGACATACCTAGCTTATTACCCTTGATCCTTGGCAAAACCAGGTTTAAATAAATGTTTTTGGTAGATAACGCTAGTAGCTCAACCTGGGTTGGATGAAATGGTCTTTTAATGGAAATGCTTAATGTTTAATGATCAATGTTTTGGGCTAATACATGAATACTTGATTTAATCAGAACATGGAGAACCACCCAAGAAAACATGTGCAACCACATTGTCACATGGATATGACCTTAGCCAATTAATTAGCTGTGTGATCGAACTAGTGGCCCTTTTCCGAAAGGAGCAGAGGAGGATCCGGGTTGCAGGGGTATAGTCCGGTCCTTTTGGGGTAGCAGCCTTTGCTAAGGTGCTGACCACTAGGGAGGGTTATGGTCCTCCGTGATCCGTAACCATGCGGGTCGTTAGGCTTTTGCATGCCTTTGTAAAGGCTTCATAGTGTCCCTATGCAATCACACCTCGAAAGTGTGGTATGGTGCTCGGCCAGCATCGCATGGTTGAGTTTAAAGTTCTTCGGAGCTTTTACGCGAGCTGTGGGCCGGGTAAAGTGTGCAAACCTCTGCAGAGTGTAAAACTTATCGGTTATGAGCGTCTTGGACCCTCACATGATTAATGAACATAAATATGAGATTAAATCGTGGTTTGATGAGCCTTGGGTTGTTTTGCTATAAAATTTTCTAAGTGGGTTGGTATAAACTTACACCTAGTAAATATGTGTTCTTTAATTAAAATTTGACCAACATTAAAATGCTAACCGCTGTGAAACCTTAGCCTATCCTTGATAGCCTTGCATCTTCCCCACTTGTTGAGTACCAACCATAAGTGTACTCAACCTTGCTTACCGCTGTTTAGAGGAGAACAATGGTGACGAGTACTTCGACGACTACGATGAGTTTTGAGGCTCGCGGTCCCCAGTCAAGTGCCTGTGGGAGCGGAAGACGAAGACTCTTCGAGTAGTTATTGTTTTCCGTTGTTAGAGACCTTCGTGTCTCATGCCTGAGTGTAATAAGTGGTTAAACTCTGGGATACATTTTAAATATTGTTAATGATATTACACTCTTGTGTCTATCGTATGTGTGTAACTTGATCCTGGCGCACATATGAGATGCATTTGGTTTCTCTTCGGAAATCGGGTGTGACATAAATTTAAGTTGATATTGATTGACCGGTCTAAGATCCAAATGTGGACCTTTTTGGACGGGGGGCATATAAGTGTACCACCCAACCCTGCACGAAGCCTTATTCCATTGACAGTAAATAACTCAAACTTGACAACAACACACTAACTAACCGTTTACGCTGAAGCAAACACACACACTTGACACCATGCAGAGCCTTGGGGTTGACTGGTGCTTATCTCCGCTAGGCCATGCCTAGACGTTCCCAGAGGCGTTTGACGATATTCTCGATGCCCTTTAGCAACAGCACGGTGACCTGCAGGTAGTAGACAACCTTGCTGGGGGCATCATCGACGACCTGCTTCTTGACAATCTCTACCTCTACCTTGGCGTCCGCATCCGCATCCGCGGTGGGTTGAGGCGTCTTGGTGTCCTTGACATCCGCATCTGCTGTGGGCAGAGGCGCCGGCGCGTTGGGGACCTCGACGATGTCCGCATCCGCTGTGGGCAGAGGCGCCGGCGCGTTGGGGACCTCGACGACGTCCGCCTCCGCGGTGGGCAGAGGCGCGTTGGGGACCTCGTCGACATCGGCATCTGCGGTGGGCAGAGGCGCGTTGGAGTCCTCGGCGAACTTCCTTGCCTGCTCGAGATACGCCTGCATGCGGGGCGTGGCGAAGAGGCGGACCCCGTCGTTGACACCCCTGGCGGCGAAGCGCTGGCGCGCGTGGGAGAGCTCGACGGCGAGAGCGTAGGGTTTTCCCTTGGTCCTGTACACCTCCTCTGATCCCATACAGTCCATGAGCTGCTGCAGCTCCGTCTTGAGCACGGCCACCATGGGGTTGGTCCCCTCCAGGACGCCCTCCAGCTCGCGCTGTGCCTTCTGCAGACTGGCCCTGGCGGCTGCCAGCTTCCGGTCGTCGGCCAGGAGCCTCGCCGCCCTGATGGACACCGCGTGCTGCCGCCGGAGCAACTCGGCCTCCAGCTCCGGCGTGGTTCCTCCGCCGCTCGCGGTGCTGGTGCGCTTCACGTGGAGGGTCTGGCCCACCAGCTTCTTCCTCTTCTCTTGCTCGTCGGGGTCGAGGTAGCTCACCTCCACGTCCAAGATTTCCGCGTCGTAGTCGCTGCTGCTGGTCTCCTTGAGCGAGAGCTCCACGACAACCTTGCGCACTTCGCCGCTGAATAAGTCGCCGAACTTGACAGTGACCGCGCCGGACTGGGCGTCGGTGTCCTGCCTGAAATCCCCAGGGTCCACCTTGACGATCTTGTCGAGGTCATGGACGTCCGGGTGGGTAGTGGTAGCAGCCACCACAGCAGCAGGCTTGGACAGGATCAGGTACAGGTCCCGCACCACGACCGTGAGGAGGCCGGCCATGAGCTGCGAGAACACGTCGAGCATGCTCACGCCCCCGCTGTCCAGGACGGGGTTATACGTCCCGCCGCCGCTGGCGATCTTCTGGAGCAGATTCAAGTCCGCTTTCGCGCCGAAGGAGAGCGTGAAGACGGGGTAGTTCCGCGGGTTGCGGACCCTCGTGGCGTCCCCATCGGTCTGCACCCCGTCGGACATGAGGATGACGCCGGTGGTACGGCCGCCACTGGTGTACCGGCGACCGTCCAGGACCTCCAGGCCCTTCTTAAGGCCAGCCTCGATGTTGGTGTTGCCACCGGCGACAAGGCCATCGACGATGTCAGTGAGGACAGGGACGGCGTCCCCTGACATGGCACGCAGTGGGCACTTCCTGGTGGCTCCGCCGTTGAACGTGACGATGGACAGGCGGTCGATGGGGGTGAGCTTCTTGATGATGAATCGCATGGCCGACTTGAGCTTGTCTAGCCTGCTGAAGTTACGCATGCTGCCGCTGACGTCCAGCACCACGACCAGGTCCAGCGCGGCCCTTCCAGCCGTAGAAGACGAGCTGGCCACGTCAAGCAGCACACGCACGGTGTTGGCTGCCAATGGTGCCTCCTTCGGGTAGTAAGGCTTCACCGACGCTTTCCCTACGTCGCTGAACCCACGCACTTTCTTCCCTGCACAACATGTAATAACAGAGTTATTAGTTGCTATAATTCAGATTTCCATTTCTCAGGATTATATTTCAGACAACAATCTTGTACAACCAACTAGCAGAATTAACGTGTGATGCATCAACAATCGATTGGTCTCTGAATTGAACCTCAAGTAACGCATTTTATTACACGATGCATCTTACCAGCATTGGAAGGAGGAGCGATAGGCTCCTCATCGTCGTTGAACATCTTGTTGGGCGCCGACGAGACTTCCTGGTTTCCCGCTGCGGCACTGGTGTAAGCAGCAGGGCAGCTCGCTCTGCAGGTTCACAGCTTGGTAGCACTAGGTAATGGCTGCACATATATATACTGGTATGATAGGGTTCTTTTTTTCTTTGTTCTTCGGTAGACAATACGTCCTGACTTGATCCAACTATACGATCGACCGTCGTATTTTTCAATATCTTTTGTCTGACATGGAAACTCAAACGCAACTTCGTTTGCCTTTGAACGAAGTATTGCCGTCTTTTTTGTTTTTTAACCCTTTTTGCGAAAGATTTTCACAAGTAGACCCTTTTTGGAAAGATTTCAAAAAATGGACCCTGAGCTCGGCGCCGTGGATCATGGCGCCGAGCTTTATGCCTCGGCGCCACGGATCATGGCGCCGAGGTCTTGGGCCTAAAAATAATATCAGTTACCCTACTTTGAAATTCTTTTGTGAAGAAATTTGTATGTAAAATGTGGCCAATAACATGCAAAATGGAATCTATGAACTTTGTTTAACATCTTACAACATTTGTGGATAAAAACTAAGCGAGTTTACATATTTAAAATGACATTCCAAAATTGAAAGTATTGCTGTCGGCATTTACTCATGCGCTGAAAAATTCTAAGGGCTGAGAACCCTTAAAACATTAACAGGCATGCAACTTTGAAATTCTATTCTGAAAAAGTTTTCATATATACATCCAAAGAATTTGGATCCCAAATGTAGTATGATGTTTAATAAACATTTTGTGTATGTTGTTGACGATGAAAACATACAAATTTCTTCACAAAAGAATTTCAAAGTAGGGTAACTGATATTGTTTTCAGGCCCAAGACCTCGGCGCCATGATCTGTGGCGCCGAGGCATGTAAGCTCGGCGCCATGATCCACGGCGCCGAGCTCAGGGTCCATTTTTTGAAATCTTTCCAAAAAGGGTCTACTTGTGAAAATCTTTCGCAAAAGGGGCTAAAAAATAAAAAAGTCGGGAAGTATTGCACTTCTGCTCTGTTCCCACTGTACCGTCGCTACATCATTTTCTACTGCTACGCGTACTCCTATCATAAATTATTAGACATTTTAAATTTGAACATGGGAATTCCGTAAAAAGAAAAAATGTATACGGATTTCAACCCGTCCGTGAAAAAACAATGAAAAGATACAGAAGATAGAAAATGAAATGAAGAGAGACAAACAGAAATACACAGATCGAGAGATGTATTAGGAAAAATATATATCGAGAAATAATAAATTTCAATATTTCAAGATAAAATTTAAATCGGTAAAATGCTTTGGAACAAAAATGAGCACTATATTTTGTCTGAAATTCAAGCATGATTTCTGAGCCCGTGAAGTATTCATGGCGTTGTTTGCAAGACTGCCATGTCATATGAAATTAAACATGTGGATCAAACATCCACTCTCAACAGAGGGCAGTTTTGTTGTAAAAAAAAAAGAGGGCAGTTTCATCTCATGAAACTTTTTCTCTCTGTTTTATTTTTGAAAATATTACCGTACATCATAACAAATGTTTATGTGACAAGCCTAATGGCCGGTGAGGTGAGGTTAACGCCACCATATGCATGGGCTCATGGTATGTTAGATGGGGTGATTTTTCTATTGTGATAAGACTCTTTCTTATCCCTTGATTGTTGATAGAGATAGACAAACATTATATTTTTACCTCTTGTCCTGCTCACGCAATGACATGCCGGTCCAACCATCACCGCATCATTTTGAAATATATTTTGTTTGCTATGCAAACTTAAGGACGACTTTTGAGACAATGAAGTAATGTGCTTTCTCCCTGGTTCTATCGTCACCGTGTCATTGTCTAATTAAAAGTCGCTTGGCTCTGGTTGCATTGTCATTTTATCATTTCTATAAGGGACTCTTCGGTAGTGGTTATTAGGGCTCATTATATTTTGTTATTTCATAGACAACAATCATTTACCTGCCTTGGTCGCACACAACGACCCCCTTGTTCTTTTTAATATGTTTTCCTTCCTTTTTCTTGAGAGTTCGTTATGTTCCGCTCATTTCAGACTTGGCAGGGCATGGAAACCTCCCAACTCACAACCTCATCCCAGACCTGCTTCGTAGTAGGCGGCGAGCCTAAAACGCTCCTGTCTCGGGTTCGATCCAAACATGGCCATGATCGCTTCGCCGAGAACCCTCGGACGAACGCCGCACGCCCCGCCGCCGTAGTCAAGGCGTTGGGGTGAGCAGGTCGGGCGAAGGTGTGCCTCATGACGGACTCCGCCGGCCCGGTGTGGACGAAGCCGAGGGAGGCGAAAAGCATGGTGGCCCCAAGAGTTAGCAAAACCCCGTGGCCCTCCATCCGGATCGTTGGTGAAGTTCGACGAGACACATGAAGTGCCCCTACCTGGCGCGCCACCTGTCGGGGTTCTCTACCGCCGAGCAGTAAATTTGTATCGGATCGTGTGTCCGACCCGGATGGTTAGCGCGAGAGACGCTGGGATTTAGACAAGTTCGGGCCTCGGAGGAGTAATACCCTATGTCCAGTGTCGAGCTTCCGTGTTCTTGTGCTAGGGATGTCTGTAGTAGGGGTTACAAACTAGTCGAGAGAGGGTGTCGAGCCCAAGTCCCTGGGTTGTGTGTCTTCAGTTTGTCAACCCTTATGACGGTTGCCCTCCTCTCCCTTTTATAGACACAAGGGGAGGGGCAAAAGAGGAATACAAGTAAATGCTACAGTCCTAAGCATCTGGGAGGTCTTCTCGCACATTGCCGTCTGCCATGGAACATTGAAGGATAGCTGTGCTATGTTGGCGTTCGGGGCCGCCGTGTGGCCAGGTGGCGCTGTTCATTCCGGGCACCTGGCGCTTCCTCCGAGTTCTTTTGAGACGACTCGACCCGCCTAAGTGTGAGTTGAGTCCGCCATGTTAGGACCTAATCGTAGGCCAACACTAATTATAGGGGGCACTCGAGTGCCTCTGACGGAGTTGGCGTGCCCTAGAGTCAGACGGGACGGTGCGTCGGGGGCCGCGCGGCCGAACAGTGCCGCATTACGGCCCTTGTCAGAGCCGGCCGCCCGTGCGTGCCGCCAGCTGGTGCATTTGCATGGCGTGGGGAACTGGTGCCCCACGCGTCGTCGCGGAGGAGCCCGGGCGTCGGGATGGCACCACATTCGTGTGGGCCCCCCGTCCCCTCTTCTGACCTTCGCGTGCGGGACTCACCTTGGTTAGAGACGGAAACTACTCGTGCGAACGAGTAAGTTGTCGGAGGCAAGGCGGAGTCTCCTCGTGCGAGGCGGAGGTTTGTCGGGTGAGGCAGAGACTTGTCGGGGAAGCCACCCCATAGTCGGATACTTGTCAGAGAAGCCTCCCATTGGTCGGAGACAAGACGCCTTGCCAGTGAAGGTCTTTAACAGGGATCTGCCGTCCTCCTTATGCTGAATCTTGGCCTTCACATTGTCAATGGTGTCAGATGACTCCACCTCAAGAGTGATTATCTTGCCGTTTAATGGGGGCCTAACGTCACAAAACATGCCCACAATCACTCCATAGCAAACAAAGCATAGGCAAGTTGATCACAGAAAGCGTTCATGTTTCCATCTTCACCACCTTATTGATTGAAAGCACCTCTTGATTGAGATGAGGACGCTGGCATTGGCTAGTAGTTTTCATCTTAATCACACATGATCAAAGTCCTCATCTCCAAGAGCACTTTCTCGAATAAAGTTATGAATAGACAATAAAGTTATGAATAGACATGCATGCAAGGATTATTTTGGTTTGTTTAGCCATAGGATAACTTGGTAATTTCAATAATAAAATCATCCACTTCATCTTCAAAACACCAAAAGAGCGCTCAATATTTTTGTGAAGCAAGGAATGTAAATAATTGAAATGCTCTTTTTTACCACTTGGTCTCGGAAGTCAAATGCAGTTTTGGGGCAAAATTAGCCTAACTCAATGGTTAAATTGTTATGGTGGAACCTGCCTACCAAAGTTTCTCAAGTTAATATGAGTGTTTGTATTTTCCTTTATTTTATTTTGTGAATCACATAGTAGAGACGCAGACGCTCACATACATGCACACACTTATTCCGAAAGACTAAGCTGATAAATCCTCAAGATTATCAAGTCACGACTAGCGCCTCGCTATGGAGGGGCACGTGGCCTATCACTCAAAGAATGGTGCCGATTAAATCCATGAATAAATCCAGAAAAATGTGAGTCTCAATACCGAGTCGAGGACCTTACCAACTAAGCTATACACTACGGGAAACAGGCGGTTTGCCGTGCACCACAGGCGCATGACAAAGGCCAAAAAACGCATGGCAAAGTCTTTGTCGTGCGTTTTTCGTCGGTGCGCACAACAAAGAGCGCACGGTAGCTTTTTGCACGGTAAAGTCCCATTGCCGTGCGCCTTGTATGACAACACACGGTGAACTAGCAAAGTTTGCTTGATGAAAGTCTTCTAACATGTCTCTGCACCCGGCTTCATCATCAAAATCCTCGATGCGTTGCCTCAAGACCTCGTCTCTCGCACGATGTGCTTCACCATGGCAGATCCACTGGGTATAGTTTGCCACAAACCCATATGTGATAATGTGTTTACCCATGGTGAGCTGAGTTTGGTCTGACTGATTTTCACACTTACTACATGGACACGACGCTTTATATTGTCCTTTGTCAAATGCCTTTTTACAGAAATCATTGACGTTGCGCCTGAATTAACATGAGAAGTCACGCTTATTCCTCCACCTCGTGTACATCCACTCATGGCTATCCATCCTTTAACCAGTGATATAAAGACATAACAAGGTGGTGCAAAAAACAAAACTATTAGAAGATTTGATAATATGGCATGCATGCTTCTACACGATATCTATCATGCTATTGTAGGTAAAGATAGGTCCTAAACCCACCTGAGGATGTGTAGATGGGGTTAGTTTCCATGCTCTACTCCTATCCGAGACAGAATTTTGGTAGCACCTCCTCCAAATACACGTCCGGGAAAGGAAATTGTGTACCGGAGAACAACACGAAGGTGAAGCCGAACTATGTCCCAGATCGGAGCAGACCATGGAATCTAAACCCATCTGCACATCCTCAGGCTGTCCAAAAAACGTGGACAATTCGAAACAGATAGTCATAAATATGCAAGCATATGCATATTTACAATTGTATCTCTTTCGAACAGGAGACGCCTAACTAGGTTACATGATCTAGCCATCTAGGTACATGACATGTAAACAGTGGCATTTGCACATGCTCACCTAGTAACTCGACAAGAGACGGGGACGGGCGGCAAGACGGAGCCCGAAGAGGCCTCCTAAGCAACAACAACGTGGCCTCCTCCTACTCCTCCTTCGACGGTGGTTGCGACAATGTGAGCTTTCCTGCAAAAACCCATCAAGACTTAGCGTCTATCCAAAATTCTGCCATCACCTCCCCTGTATGGTGAGATTTCCAAATCCTGCAAGAAAAGCCATGACACGAAGGTCAGGCCACAAAAACATTTTCTTCCCACGGCTCGATGGCCGGACACAAGAAGTAGCGATTTGCCTCCGGTATTTTGCCATATTTTGACCTTGCACTTGAGCATAAGAAACATATAGGTAGTAACCCAATTTATTCTAACATACTTATGCGTCACTAATTTTAACTAAATTCCGTACTCATTTGATCTATTCTAACATACATATGCATCACTACTATGAAAGTGTAGGTCATCATACTAATTTAATCTAAAAATTTGAGAAAGGTTGAGAGATTGATTATGACCGAATGGAATAAGGTGTCGAGGCAGAAAGGTGTGAGATTTATGTGTGGTTCGAAGACCGGTGGATGGTCGCTTCCTGGTGTGATGAGTGATTGACAACGTTGTGTGGACTGACTCTTGGCTAAGTATTGCAGGTACAGGTTGTAGCTTGATTGGTGTTGGTGCAGGTGAAAAACAAGCGCGAAAGGTCATTGCTGGTGAGGCCTCTAGGTGTGGTGAAGACAAGTACGCTTGGTTTGAGGGACCCGGTGGCCGACGGGGTCAAGTGCGGACCGCATGGTGGCAAAAACAGCGAGACGAAGTCGTGGACGGTTTCTTGGTTAAGCCTCAAGACCAAGGTCTAGCCGGGACAACGTGGGAGCCGAGTCATGAGTGGGGATTGGAAGAGGGTACACCGAGTTCGTGGGGTTTGCAGTGGTTCACCAGAAAACCACTGGGTTACTCGGTTGAGCCGCAAAACCGAGCGAAGACTCGACGAGGACATGCGACCACCCAGGTTGGTTCAACCGCCCAAGAGGGGTGGTCAGACCGCCTGGGCCGGTCTAACTACCCAGGAGGGCAGTCTGACTGCCCGGGTCGCTGCCGCCGAGAAGCTTTGAAGCGGAGGACATGCGTCGGGATCGCTAGGCTTGCGTCGAGGCTAAGCAAGGTTGTGGTCACTGGACATCCGTCCGATGGAGAAAATTTGAAGACTTCCAAATTCACCCTTGAGGGGCATGTATGCCTAGTTATCTAGTAAGGGTAGTTTAGTCTTTTGGGTGCCTCCGTATAAACACTTGAGGGGATGGATGGCAGCCAACTCTGGGAACCCTAGCACATTTGTTTTCCCATTTTCTCTTCCTATTTTTCCTCTAGTTTTTCTAGGACTACCTTGAGAGCTTCATGTGAGATCTAGAGAGAGGGATGGATGATCGAGTGGAAAGCTAGACCTTGTACGAACCTTCATGGTATGTATAGATGATTCGGCGTGGTTCCTCAAGGCCTTGTGTTGTCTCTCCCGTTTTCGTTTTTAATGATTTTCTGAGCCGTTTCTTGTGATTCTCTTCGCGGAGTTTTGAGGGCATTTTCTTGCGGGATTATTGTTGGGTGTCACGTATGAGGACCTTGTGCCTCTTTGGCTAGTGACTTTGCCCCATGAACCACCTTGAATTAACCTCGTTTTGGTGGTCTTTTGAGTTAATTGAGTTCTTGACCTAGAGGGCCTAAATCCGTGATTCCCTTTGATTGTGGGCATTTCGGTTCGATTTCTTTGAGGGAGAGGTTGCCCAAGAGGTAACACAGCTATCCCCGAAGTTTCGCCGCAATCCGAGGGGTGAATCGGGAGTTCGGGCGATGAGAAGTTGAGGGTTGACCCGCAGCCAGTTTTCTGGGTAGGGCAGTCTAACCTCCATAGGGGGGCGGTCTAACCGCCCTGGGTTTCGCAGGTCGAAATTTTGGTTTTGCCGGATTTTTTCTGTGAGTTTGTCGGCCTTGATCAGAGGAACATTCAGGTGAAATCTTGGCTCGTTTTGGTGCTGTTTGCTAGGAGTTCCAGCCTTGAGTTCGTTGTTGGGTACAGAAGGTTAGACCGCCCGTGGTAGATGGTCTAACTGCCCCTAGGCCCCTGGGTGAAGTTTTGGTTTTCTCCAAGATTTCTTGGTAGCTAGTTTAGCCTTGACCAGAGATTTCTATTGGTGAAACTGTGGTGTGTTTTGGGGCTCAGAAGAGGTGTTTCGGAGGATTTATTGGTTACCAGGTGGAGGCAGTCTAACCGCCCCCATACCCGGTCTAACCGCCCCCTCCAGGCAGGCTACTTCCAAGTCTTTTCTGTTGTCATGTGTGTGTGTGTTGGAGTTGTAGCTGCTGGTAGTGTTTGTTCCTAGGACCAATAGCACTTCAGTGGCTACATGGTTTTGGCAAACGGAAGGTTGCGTGCGGAGCATGTGACTTTGGGTATCCGTCCGAGTTCATCTTGTTTGGGAAGTCATCCCTTTCAAGAAGAATTTTTATCGGCTCACATTCACTCCCCCCGCTCTGGTTCGCCTAATTGGTCCTTCAATTGGTATCAGAGCCGGTTCGGGTCTTTATTGACTCTAGCCAGTCTAAGATCCAAAGATGGAATACCAGGAACGGGGTTCGGGTCCTCCGCACTTCGATGGGAAGAACTACCAAATGTGGCAGAGGCGGATGGTGGCGTTCCTCCGCGGAAAGGGTCAGATCATTTGGGATGTTACGGTGAACACAACTAGTGTTCATCTAATTAACTTCCTTGCTCCAGGATTGAGGGACATGTTCGATAGCAACAACAAGGCAGTCGACTACCGGAACTGTTCTCTTTGTCAATCCGAATTCGATCGGGTTTAGACGGAGGATTTGGTCCGCAAGATCTGGTTGGATCTGAAGAATGCTCATGCTAGGTATGCGGATGTTCAGCCATGGTTGTATGAGACTTACCGGAGAGAGTACGAGAATTTCACTCATCTCCCCGGTGAGTCAATAGATGCCTTGTTCTAGCGGTTCACGGTGGTTGTGAACAACATGAGGGCCAATGTCGATGTTCTCCCGTACGATGACCATGATAGAGCGGTGAAGCTCTTACATGCCCTGGATCGTACCGTGTGGGAGGGAAAGGTCGAGGCCATTCTTGAGTCTGAGAAGTACACCACTCTGATAGTGAACGAGCTGTTCTCAAAGCCCAAGTCTGCTGAGGTCGATCGGGATTTGATAGCCCATCTTGAGAGCCCAACTGATTCCCATAGTCTTGCTCTCGTCGATGGCAGAGTGGCTAAGTCTAATGTTAACACATCTTCCAAGATGTACTCTTTGTCTTTTGTGATGCCTTTGCCAGACGATGAGTTCGACGTGCTCAGAGAGGACGAGCTGGCGTTGCTGACCAGGTGGTTCGAGAGGCTACACGAGAACTGGGTGAACACAAGGAGGACAACACGGACGTGCTTTCAGTGCGACAAGCAGAGACACTTCGTCGCCGACTGCCTGGAGAAGATAGAGAACAAGGACGACTACAAGGACGGCTACAAGCACCAGTCGAGCAAGGATGGCAAGTACAGATCGAGGCGTGATCACAAGCACAAGAACAAGCACAAGGACGAGCGACGGTCGAGGAAGAAGGACGGCCAAAGCAGAAAGACCCAAGCGATGGTCGGAGCGAGCGACATCGACTCCAACTCCACCTACTCTTACTCGACCTCGAGTAGCAGCGAAGATGAAGGTGATCGGCGCAAGAACAAGAAGGCATCCAAGAACTTGAGCGGGTTGAGCTTCTTCGCGGGAGATGGCTTCTGCGGCATGGCTCGTAGATCCGACAACAAGAAGAGTCACCAAAGTGACTCGGACTCCGACTTCGAGGACGAGGTACGTGACGAGCTTCCTTTCTTGCATGAGGAGAATGAGCTTCTTGGCTAGTTGCTTGATAACCGTGATGATATGCTTAGAGAGGTCGAGAAGATGAGGAAAGAACTTAGGGCCTCACTAGAAGATGCTAGGAACCGTGTGGCTGAGCTAGAAACCCAGAACCTAGATGCTAAGCTTGAAATTGATTCACTTAAGGCTTCACCTATGGTTTCTGATGATGTTGATTGTGTCGATTGCTCTCTGTACCTAACTGATCTTACTAGTCTCAAGGATAAGTATGCTTCTGCTTGTGATGAACTAGATGTGCTTAGGGTTGAAGTGGATGAGCTTAAGTCTAGACCTGCTTTGCTAGGTGCGTGCACTTCTTACCCTGTTTTGCATGGAAAAAGTAATGATATGCATGCTTACATTGTTTTGCTTGAGGCTAAGTTGAAAGAACATGTTCCCACTTCTTGTTCTACATTTGAAGGGCATGCTTTGAAAAATCTAGAACTTGCACACTATGTGAATCACCTGCAGGATGGGAGGGACGAGTTGAGAAAAATGATGGGTTGGTTGTCGGGGCATGAATCCCAACTCAGGATGATGATGGAGAACTATAAGTGCCAAGATGGGCAAGCGCTTGGGTCGGAGAAGGTTGGAGAGTCTTGGTGAGGGAGGTGAGAAGATTGGTGATATCCTAGTCCACCAAAAACCTACCACAAAAATGCCTATGCTCTAAAACCCAATCCACTAAGAAACAAACTCGACACAAATACAGATCCACCCATATTCCCTCACTCCACAAAGGACTTCCAAAAGCCTATCAAGTTCAAGAGCAACTTGTGGAATGTGTTCTTTGGGAAAGAGAGTGAGAAGCCGAGTGAGGAGAAACTGGTCGAGCAACCGAGTGAAGAGAAACCAAGTGAGCAGCCCCAACCCAAGCCTAAACCTAAGCTCGCGCGGTTTCATTATGACTATTGTGGGAGAGATGGTCACAAGGGCAAGTTTTTCTTCAAGAAGAAGCGTGAGGAGAGGACGACAAAGAAGTGGGCTAACAAGGATAGGTACAACCCTCTTCATGGTGTACCTAAGCCTCGTATGCCACTGCCCAGGGGCAAGGCGGTTGTGAGAAGTGTTCCAGCATGGGGAGATGCGAGTTCCCACAGTCAAGTTGGCTTTCTGGAGAAGGTGGTTAGACCGGCCTGGAGGGGCGGTCAGACCGGCCTGGTCAGGCGGTTAAACCGGCCTCCCCCAGATTTCTAGGCGGTTCGGATTTTGAGATGGTGAGTCAAGTGGTTTCAGTTCCGGTGATCGTGGTTCTGGTGGTTGGCATGGTGAGTCTGCAAGTGGTCAGTTTGCTAGACGATCTCCACCTCGTGTTCAATATGAGGGTGGAAGGAGTCACAGCTTTGAGATAGAGAGGAGGAACGGTCCATAGTCTTCCTTTCATGGCTTTCGTCCTCCTCCAGCTAGAGAGGGTTGGTTCCCTCGTAGTGGTTACCATGGTGGTGTTCGTGGAGGTAGCTTTGATAGGAGAGATGCTCTGGATTGTGCTAACCCCACTTTGGAGCAAATGGCTCGACACTGGTTTTACTCCTTTGTACTAACCCTAGTGCTGAGTCGTTTGTTCACTCACGTGCTCGCTTTTGAATTCAGGTGGGAGACTTGAGGAACATTTGGTTGATTGACTCCGGTTGCTCGAGGCATATGACCAGGGACAAGGTGTGGTTCTCAAGTCTTGTCCTGGTGGTGTCCAGGACATACATCACCGTTGGGGACAATGGGCAAGGGCGTGTACTTTTAGAAGGTGAGATCAAGGTAAGTGATAAGGTCACTCTCAGGCATGTTGCTCTTGTTTAGTCGCTGGGGTTCAATTTGCTTTCTGTGTCCCAGTTGCTGGATGAGGGTTTTGAGGTGTTGTTTTGGCTTGGTGGTTCTTAGATATTAGATTCTCGAGGGGACCTTGTTTGCATGGTTGTTCCCGAGGGTCAAGTGTTCGGAGCTAATTTTTCTCAGTCTTCTGGTGTGGAGCGTTGTTTCTTGGCTGGTTCTTCGAGTGAGTTGTGGAAGTGGCATAGGAAGTTGGGTCACTTGAGCTTTGACCTTTTATCTCGCTTGAGTAAACTCAATTTGGTCCGAGGATTGCCAAGGTTGAGGTTTGAGAAAGAGTTGGTTTGTGCGCCGTGTAGGCATGCCAAGATGGTAGCTCTTCTCACCCGCCTCTCACCGATGTGATGACTGAGCATCCATGCGAGCTGCTCCATATGGACCTTGTTGGCCCGGCTCGTGTGCGATCTACGGGTGGGAAGTGGTATGTCCTTGTTGTGGTGGATGACTACTCTCGGCATGCGTGGATGTTCTTTCTTTAGGAGAAAGGGGAGACATTTGGTTTTTTTCGAGATCTTGTCTTGAGATTGAGGAATGAGAGGCACAGGGATGTCATACGAGCGATCCGCAGTGACAATGGCTCGGAATTCGAAAACTCTCGCTTCGAAACCTTTTTCCATGACTTGGGTCTTGAACATCAGATTTCGAGTGCGTATATGCCTCCCCAGAATAGCGTGATGGAAAGGAAAAACAGAACCTTGTGTGAGATGGCTCGGACGATACTCGATGAGCATGGGACTCCGAGAAGGTTGAGGGCTGAGGCAGTCAATACCACGTGCTATGTTTCGAACAGGATCTACCTCAGAGTCTACAAGAAGAAATCATGTTACAAGTTGATGCACGGTCGCACACCCAAGGTGAGTCACTTCCATGTCTTTGGTTGCAAGTGCTTTATCCTTAAGAAAGGGAAGAAGTTGGACAAGTTCGAGGCTAGGTCAGTGGATGGTATTTTTTTGGTTATGCATCTCATTATAGAGCATATCGTGTGTTCAATCTTGAAACTAACCAAATCGTGGAGACTTGTGAGGTAACCTTCGACGAGACACATCCACGTAGTCAGCTTGTTTTTAGTGTGCAGGCGACGATGAACTTGGCGAGGAGATCTTTCAGGAGAGGAGCATGAACATGGAGATGATGAAGATGGTGGTGTGGTGCCCACGGCTGAGCATGTACCTACTACTTCGACGACGATTGAGGATGGGCCCTCTCCCACACCTATGACGACAAACCCAGTAGAAGGCGAAGCTGCTGTTGAGGGGGAAGTAGCATCAAGGTGAGAACCTCCCTGGCGAGTACAAGTGGATCACCTAGCTTCGAAGATCATCAGCAACATGAACGAATGTACTAGACGGTCGAGGGTTCGAAACAATTCTCATTTCGCTCATGCTGCTTTTGTTGCCACCTTTGAGCCCAAAGACATTGGACACGCACTATCTGATCATAATTGGGTTAATTCGATGCATGAGGAGTTGGAGAATTCTGAGAGGAACCAGGTTTGGGTGTTGGTTGACCCTCCCCCTGGATGTAAGCTGATTGGGACAAAATGGGTGTGGAAGAACAAAGAGGGAGAGAAAGGTGAAGTGGTGAGAAACAAGACACAGCTTGTTGCTCAGGGGTATAGTCAGATAGAGGGGATCGACTACGAGGAGACCTTGGCTCCTGTAGCTCATTTGGAGGCGATTAGGATCCTTCTAGCCTTTTCCGTGGCTAAAGGGTTCAAGTTGCACCAAATGGATGTGAAGGGTGCCTTCTTGAATGGTGTGTTGGAGGAAGAAGTGTATTTGAGGCAGCCACCTGGGTTTGAGAGTGAGAAGTACCCCCACTGGGTGTACAAGTTGAGGAAGGTGTTGTATGGGTTGAAGCAGGCGCCTAGAGCTTGGTACGGTAGGTTGAGGGGATTCCTGTTTGAAAGAGGGTTTGAGATGGGGAAGGTCGATCAGACCTTGTTTCTCCTCAGGCAGGGCAGAGATATCTTGATTGTGCAGGTGTACGTGGATGATATTGTCTTTGGTGGCTCCTCTAACTCTCTTGTTGCAAGGTTTGCAGAGGACATGGGCAGGGAATTTGAGATGAGCATGATGGGTGAGTTGCAGTTCTTCCTCGGGCTACAAATCAAGCAATCAAAGGAAGGAACATTTGTGCACCAAGCTAAGTACACCAAGGACATTGTGAGGAAGTTCAAGATGGAGGATTCCAAGGCCATGACGACACCTATGAGTACGACTACAGCTCTTGATGCGGATGAGGAAGGTGAACATGTGGACCAGAAGGAGTACCGGAGCATGATCCGGTCACTCCTCTACTTGACGGCGACGAGGTCGGACATCCAGTTCTCGGTATGTCTATGCGCTCGTTTTCAAGCGTCTCCAAGGACTTTGCATGTGGCAAGCAGTCAAGCACATATTCAGGTATTTGCGTCATACTCCCGACTTCATCCTTTGGTACTCCACGTCTTCTTCTTTGGCTCTTCATATTTTTTCAGACACGAATTTTGCCGGGTGTCGGTTGGATAGGAAGTCCACTTCTGGGACTTTCCAGTTCTTGGGATCCTGTTTGGTGTCTTGGTCTTCCCACAAACAGTCGAGTGTTGCCCAATCCACTACCGAGGCAGAGTATGTTGCCGCAGCTAGTTGTTGCTCTCAGCTCCTTTGGATCACATACACCATCAGTGACTTTGGTGAGGAGTATACCCATGTTCCACTTCAATGTGACAGCACCAGTGCCATAAGTGTAGCAAAGAACCCAGTTCTTCATTCCAAAACCAAGCATATAGAAGTGAGGTATCATTTTGTGAGAGACAACATAGAGAAAAGGAAGATAACTTTGATCCATGTACCCACACATGACCAACTAGCCGATATTTTCACCAAACCCCTAGATCAAGCAACTTTCACTCGTTTGCAGGGGGAGCTTGGTGTTTGTTTGATTTCTTGAGTTGGTGTGTGGGAGCTCCTTTGTAGCATATGTATAGCTTTCCTTTATGCATTTGGCATGGCATATGTAACATGATGTATATGCATCTTTGTATCTTAGGTTGCATGCTTTTTGTATCATATGCATTGTTTAGGAAAAGCTTCTCCTATATACATTGTTCACTATGGAATGATATGTATGTCTTTGTGAGCTTGTTTTGTAAGCTAAGGTTTGTTTGGCTTAAATCTTGATAATCTTGGCTTATATCCATGGTTGATGGCTATGTTTTTTAAAAATGTCACATATATGCTCTCTTGTGGGTAAATGCCTTTATATGATCTTGACATGTTTTAGTGGATTGGTTATGCTTAATTTGTGGTTGGATAGCTTATTTTGATCATATGGGGCCAAAGGCTCATTTACCATCATGAATGTTTAGCCTCCATGCTCTATCTTGTGGAGGGGCATAAGTTACTTTTTGTCGCAAAGACATTTCATGTACCAAATATGAATCTGAAAATGAAATGTAAATTGTTTGGAAAATGTGCTCCCATGTCATATGTGCTTAATTTAAATTGCTTTGGGTGCTAAACCGTTGCATGATGCCTACCAATGAGAAGTCTCATATATAGAAGTAGGCACATGGCTCGGTGGCTTTGGCATGACATGAGGTACTTGTGGGTGTTTGTGATGGTCTTGTGATTAGAATGATTGTCCTAGCATGAAGTATGTGTGGCTTTGCCATTTTGACATGTTTTGCTCATGTTTAGGACTTTTCTCATGAGAGGCTAATTTTTCGCAAAATTGCTCAATTCTATCTTAGCTTCGTCCAATGGTTGTGAAACTTGGTGATCATGTAGTTGTGTCATTACGAAGCTATAGAGTATCTAACTTTCTCATTTGGACATGTGTAGCATCTTGTGATGAATTTTGTATATTTGAGAAGCTCTATGTTGGAACTTTTCGCATTTTGCCTTGATTCATGCATTGTCAATAAAGGGTAGAAGTTTGTGCATGTTATGTGCACCTGGGAGCATTTGGAAGGTGTTCAAAGTGGTTCGAGCTGGTTTTGTAAAGTTTGGTGCTGGGCCGGTCTCTTGGGGCGGTCGAACTGCCCCCAGGCGGTAAGATCCCAGAGGGGCGATCTAACCGCCCTGGGCACGAGGTCTAACCGCCCTCGGCAGAGTGAGCAGGTTTTTGCTCTTTGTTGCATTGCTGCATTGGCTCAAGGGGAGTGTGCTTTGGCTCAGGGGGAGCTTGCATGTGTGTAGGGGGAGCTTGCATGTGTGTAGGGGGAGCTCTTTGTGTTGTTCGAGCTTTGGCTTGGTGGTTTGTGCTCTTTGCTTGAGCATGTTTTGTCTCGGATGTGTCGAGCCGTTGCCCTTGCCTAAGGGGTCCGAGACTTTCTCTTCTTCAAGTGATCTTGCTCTTTGCCTTTCCTTTGGCTTTCGATCGCTTGTTGGAGTTTATTTTAGTCATTTCTTTCTTTACCTTTTCTCTTTGGTTACCAAATGTGTGTGTTGTCAATGCACTCATCAAGGGAGACATTGAGATCCATGTGTGGTTCGAGGACCGGTGGATGGTCGCTTCCTGGTGTGATAAGTGATTGACAACGTTGTGTGGACTGACTCTTGGCTAAGTATTGCAGGTGCAGGTTGCGGCTTGACTGGTGCTGGCGTAGGTGAAGAACAAGTGCGAACGGTCGTTGCCTGTGAGGCCTCCAGGTGTGGAGAAGAAAAGTAGGCTTGGTTCGAGGGACCCGGTGGCCGATGGGGTCAAGTGCGGACCGCATGGTAGCAAGAACAGCGAGACGAAGTCGTGGACGGTTTCTTGGTTGAGCCTCAAAACCAAGGTCGAGCCGGGACAATGTGGGAGCTAAGTCATGAGTGGTGATTGGCGGAGGCTACACCGAGTTCGCGGGGTTTGCAGTGGTTCACCAGAAAACCACTGGGTTACTCGGTTGAGCCACAAAACTGAGGTCGAAGACTCAACGAGGAGGTGCGGCCACCTAGGCCAGTTCAACCGCCCAGGAGGGGCGGTCAGACCGCTTGGGCCGGTCTAACCGCCCAGGGGGGCGGTCTGACCGCTCGGGTCGCTGCCGCCGAGAAGCTTCGTAATGGAGGACACGTGTCGGGATCGCAAGGCTTGCGTCGAGGGTAAGCAAGGTTGCGGTCGTTGGGCATCTGTCTGATGGAGAAAATCTGAAGACTTCCAAATTCACCCTTGACGACATGTATCCCTAGTTATCTAGTAAGGGTAGTTTAGTCTTTTGGGTGCCTCCATATAAACACTTGAGGGGATGGATGGCAGCCAACTCTGGGAACCCTAGCTCATTTGTTTTCCTATTTTTCCTCTAGTTTTTCTAGGACTAGCTTGAGAGCTTCATGTGAGATCTAGAGAAGGGGATGGATGATCGGGTGGCAAGCTAGACCTTGTATGAACCTTCATGGCATGTATAGATGATTCAGTGCGGTTCCTCAAGGCCTTGTGTTGTCTCTCCCATTTTCCTTTTTGGTGATTTTCGGAGCCCTTTGTTGTGATTCTCTTGGCTGAGTCTTGAGGGTGTTTTCTTGCGGGATTCTTGTTGGGTGTCACGTACCTTGTGCCTCTTTGGCTGGTGACTTTGCCACAAGAACCCCCTTGAATCAACCTCGTTTTGGTGGTTTTCTCGAGTTGCTCGAGTTCTTGACCTAGAGGGCCTAAATCCGCGATTCCCTTTGATCGTGGGCATTTCGGTTTCATTCCTTTGAGGGAGAGGTTGCCCAAGAGTTAACGCAGCTATCCCCGAAGTTTCGTTGCAATCCGTGGGGTGAATCGGGAGATCGAGCGATGGGAAGTTGAGGGTTGACCCGCGGCCAGTTTTCCAGGTAGGGCAGTCTAACCGCCATAGGGGGCGGTCTAACCGCCCTAGGTCTCATAGGTCGAAGTTTTGGTTTTACCGGATTTTCCTTTGTGAGTTTGTCGGCTTTAATCAAAGGAACGTTCAGGTGAAATCTTGACTCATTTCGGTGTTGTTTGCTAGGAGTTCTAGCCTTGAGTTTGTTACTGGGTACAGGAGGTCAGACCGCCCGTGGTAGCTGGTCAAACCGCCCCTAGGCCCCTGGGTGAAGTTTTGGTTTTTGCCAAGATTTCTTTGTAGATAGTTTAGCCTTGACTAGAGATTTCTGTTGGTGTGTTTTGGAACTCGGAAGAGGTGTTTCGGAGGATTTCTTGGTTATCAGATGGAGGCGGTCTAACTGCCCCCCATACCCGGTGTAACCTCCCCCCCCCAGGCAGGCTGCTTCCAAGTCTTTTCCGCTGCCGTGTGTGTGTTGGAGTTGTAGCTGCTGGTAGTGTTTGTTCCTAGGACCAGTAGCACTTTAGTGGCTACGTTGTTGTGGCAAACGGAAGGTTGCGTACGGAGCGTGTAACTTTGGGTATCCGACCGAGTTCATCTTGTTTGGGAAGTCATCCCTTTCGAGAAGAATTTTTATCGGCTCCCATTCACTCCGCCCCTCTGGTTCGCCTAATCGGTCCTTCAAGGTGCTTGAGCACAGCTGGAGCACACCCCTCCTCCCTATTCACCCTCGACCTCCTCCCTCTCCTCCTCCTTGTTCTCCAGCCCTCTCCTTCCGTTCCTCCTTCTCCCCCTCGGCTGTCTCCTACCCCTTCTCCATCTCCATCTCCTACCCCTTCTCCATCTCCTCCTTCTTCTTCTCCCCTGCCCTCCTTCCCTTTTCCCCTTCCTCCTTCTGCCTCTACTTCCCTTCCTCCTCCTTCTTCTCCTCTGGCTGGGACAGAGTAAAGTAGGGAGGTGGCACCAGGGTAGAGGGCAGGGCGGTCGCCGGTGAGGCAGTGGTGCGTGGAGGCCGGATCTGTGCTGCTTGAGGGTGCCGCCGGCGCTAGTGGCGAGACCCGCCTAGCACGGACGAGGCGTGGGCGGCCTAGGGCCGACGAGATGTGGGCGGGCGGGTGTCGGTGGGACGGGGCGGATCCGGGCCGCCGAGGGCACCGCCGGACCCGCCTGGCATGGTCAGCCGGGGCCAGAGCTAGGGGCGGGCGGGGGCGATGAAAGGACCTTGATGTTGCCTAGAGGGGGGTGAATAGGCGAGATGGCCGATTTAAACTTTTCTTCCCCAAAAACTTGAGCTGACAGTGTCCACCGGTCAGACCGGTGGTGATGACCGGTCAGGCACTAGACTTGATAGGAGACACCGGTTAGATCGGTGTAGCACAAAGCACCTGCAAAAACAACTTCAAGCACCTCTTGACTTCTAACACGAACCAAACTTGGTGAGTAGCCTTTGTAGATGATCACAAGCAAGGTAATGAGCCCTGCACACACAAGTAGCACACCCAAGTAGATCAAAGCGGAAGCAAATCAATTATGCTAGAAAAACAACTTAGAGAGACAAACCACACAAAGAAGCAAAGATTTGTTTCCCGAAGTTCACCACCCACTAAGGTATGACTACGTCTCCGTTGAGGAGCTTGTAAGGGACAATTCCCACAACAAGACGAGTCTCTTTCAACCTCTTTCCTCCTATCCACTAAGGGGATCTTTTCCACGAAGAGGCAAGATCGCAGCCCTTACAAACTTCCCACTGCTCACCACAACCTTGGGAGCTAGTCGGCGACACCTAGCCGTCTAGGAGGCAAACCTCCAAGAGTAACAAACGCTTGAAAGCTTGTAGATGCGAAACCAAAGTGCTCAAGCTATGGAAATGCTCTTGTTAGCTCACAAAGTCGCTCTTGAGCTCACTCTCTCAACCCAACACCAAGGATATGGCTTGAATCCACAAATCTCACAAAGAGAGGGTTGGGGAGAGCCACTAAGGCTTAGAGCTTGTTAGAAATGGCTTGGGACCTCAGCAATGACACTAAAACAGCAACCTTCAACTGAAGAAGGCTTGGGGTATTTATACCCCTCAAAGGAGAAAACTAGTCGTTGGTCCTCGGGCGGCACTGGTCAGACTGGTGTTTGAAAACTAGCCGTTGGGGCTAGCGGCACTGGTCAGGCCTGAGATACCCCCAAAACCCTTTTTATGAAACTAACACTTCATCACCGAGATGAAATGGCTCAGGTTAGGTTAGGTTAGGATGATTTATTAGCACACTTTAAGGCTCTCAAGGCTAGATCTCACTTAGGTTAACTAATGAGCACTTTGACTTGGTCAACTCGCTAATGTTGCATCCCTATTGATAGTATGACATACCTATACTCAAGAATAAATAAAAACACTTTGTTGTTCTCTTGAGCTGGAATGTCTTCAATTTTGCCATACTTGATCAATATCCACTTGAGGGTTTTCAACATAGCCTTTGACTTGAGCACGTTCATACTTGAGCTAATGACTTAGGATCTTTCCATCTACCATAGGAATGCATACTTGGATCCATGAGTCATGCCATATGGCCAATCTTAACATGTTGATGACTTGCATTGCTTCCCTCGGTTAAGGTTTGGATATGATACTTGGAGACCCCACGGATGCTAGAACTTCACCTTAGCAAAACACTAATGGAGGCTTAGCTACGACCCCAAAAATTGCTTAGTCCCTCACCCTAGACACCTCGGTTGATCTCTTCATCACTTACCCAATCCACTTTTGAGTTCTACTTTGCTTCATACATAGTTAACCTTCATTTGAAAACCCGCTTCAAATGCTTGATCTTGATTGACAACGAATGTGCAAGCTTCCAAATTTGAACCATAACATGTACACTCATCTTTGTGTTCTCTTTCAATAAACACATGAAGCCTTACACTTGACTTAGAGAATTACCATCTTCTCTTTTGTGATCCTTGTAATTTTAATCAAGCTATGTCTTTATATGGGAGACCATGAATTTACCTTCACAAATTATCTCAATATTTATTTTCCTTTATTGCATTGATATTTGTCACTTATGCATTAGGATCATCCATATATTTGTCTTTGTTAATGTGAGACATATGATATTCGACCATAAATAAATACTTTAATAATTGTTCATGAATATATAAATAAAACTTGCTCACAATCTTAGACAAATACAGTAGTCCTTTAATCGTCTTGTCATTCAATTCACTAAAATACACTTAGGGGCCTAGATGCACTTTCAGGCGGGCGAGTGGTGTGCACGCCGGCGCCGTAGGAGGGGCGCGGGCGCGGTCGGCGCCGGAGCTAGGGGCGGGCGCAGCGTACGAGGCTCGAGGCGACGGGTGAACAGGGGTGACGGCGTATGCAGCTTGGCTGTTGCGAGGTGGGGGATGAAATCCCTGTTGCGACTTGCGAGATGCGGTTTGGGGTTGGGCCGGCTTGTGGAGGAAAATGGGGGCCGCAGCTGTTTGCCGTGCGTTGTTAACCACGGCGCACGGCAAAGACAATTTTTCCATTAAAATCGTATCAAATTTGATTTATATGGAAAAAATCCTATCAATAAAAGAAATTCGTTAAAATTAGCAAAAAAAAGATAGATATGATTACATAATTAGAATCTAGAGTGCAAAATAATGCACGAGTGGAGGAAAAATTAAAAGGAGGTAGGAAAAGCTATTTTTTAAAAAACCTTTGCTGTGCGCCAACACAAAACACAAGGCAAAGGTACATGTTTGCCGTGCGTCACAGGAAGACACACGGCAAACAATCCTCATTTCCGTGCGTCGTCCACATGCGCACGATAAAGGTTGATGTTCGTTAGGCGCCTGACGGTCATATGTCCTGGTGCGTTAAAAAAGAAGGATTGTCGTGCGTCTGTAGGAAAACACACGGCAAATATTTGTGTTTGCCGTGCGCCCGACCGAAAACGCACGGTAAAAAGTCTTGTAACCGTGCGTAAATGTTTGCCTTGCGCTCGTAGAAAAACGTACGACAAAGATGGGTTGAGTCGTGCGCCCGACGGAAAGTGCACGGCAAACACTGCTACGCACGGCAATCATTCGTTTTCCGGTAGCGATACTGATTTCCCTTGGTATATTTATATTTTAGGATGTATTTAACGATTTAGGATAGCAATGCTGCAGATTTGGTGATCTGGTTAATGTCAAGATTTTATCAAACTCAAGACACAGGTAGGAGTAGAATATGCATACACGTGTTTGTTGTTGAGGAGAAGACGCGCGTCTGAGTTTGTACAAGGTAAGAAATTCGATTATGTGTAGGTGAGGTCAACGCGGACAGGTGGATAACCACGGGTTCAGTCACGGGAAGTTGGATACTTGGATGGGTAGTTTTTTTTATGCTTGTATTCCTTGGCTCGACTTGTCTTGGCAGGCCGTCTTATTTTTCAAGTAAATGTTGCCACATCATCAAAAATATTTATATGATATCTTATTAAATGCAAATGAAACTCTAATAAAACACTAGCCTAATCACCGCGTCATTTTGAAATATATTTTGTCTGTTATGCAAACTTAGGCGTGTCTTTTGAGCCAATGAAGTCATCACCGGTGTCATTTTCTAAGAGCGTACGTGTTGACACGTCGCTGCTTTCATTCTGGTTTCATCATCACAGTGTCGTTATATTGGTAGTGGTGGTTAGGGCTCATTTTCTGTTCTTTCATACTGGACAATAAACATTCACCTCCTGCCTTAGTCGCAAACTATGACCGTCATATTTTCTAATATCTAGCGCACCAGATTGTGTTGAACTTTAGCTTGTTTGTATCATCCCTGACAAATTGAGTTAGATAAGCACTCCTAGTTGTGTATTTTCCACCGAGGTCCCACCAAATGATTTTTGTCGTTTCTTGTTATCTCTGTGGATATTAACAATTGCACAGTATAATTTGACAAACTCTTTCATCTCTGTATTGTTATGGATACATATATCTGATCCATCTGTGACTCCATCATTGTGTAATTTTACCGACGCGGAAGCCAAATGCGATTTTGGTGCAAAATGAGTCTAACTCAGTTTGGTTAAATTTATTATGGTGAAACCTAGCTACCAAAGTTTTTCAATTTAATATGAACGCTTGTATTTTCCATTTATTTTAGGATTGATTTAATGATTTAGCATAGTGATGCATATGTGCAGATTTATTTAGTTTCAATATTTTATCAATCTAAAGATAGAGATAGAATGTACTTGCTTGTATTGCGGTGTTCGTAGGAGTAGAATATGCATACACAAGTTTTTTTTATAGAGGACGTTTTTGAAAAGTTTTTTTATAGAGGAGAAGATTCGCATATGCGTTTGTACAAGAAAATCGATTTTGTGTAGGTGAGGTCAACGTGGGCAGGTAGATGACCACGGAGGCTAGGAGTAGTTTTTTTTAAGGGCGCTGCTCCTATCTAACTTCCAGAAGGTGAATAAGCATGTGAATTATAAAACCCATAAGACCCAAAACAACTCACGTAATATATTCAAGTCCACTAAATACCGACACGCTTTGACTCTTTTTATTATTTTTTTGTCAATAATGTTTTGGAACTGTTTGCAATATTTTTTTCATCTAACATTTTTCGGAAATGTTGCCAATATTTTTTCGTCAACATTTTTCGGAAGTGTTACTAATATTTTTTCGTCAACATTTTTCGTGAGTGTTGTCAACATTTTTTCATCAACATTTTTCGTGAGTGTTGTCAACATTTTTTATCAACATTTTTCGGGAGTGTTGCCAATATTTTTTTCGTCAACATTTTTCGAGAGTGGTGCTTACATTTTTTCGTCAACATTTATCGGAAGTACTGTCAACATTTTTTCTCGTCAACATTTTTCAGAAGTGGTACCACCATTGTTTCATTAACATTTTTCGGAGTGTTGCCAATATTTTTTCATCAACATTTTCCAGAAGTGTTGCCAACAATTTTTTTTCAACATTTTTTTGGGAGTGTTGTCTGCATTTTTTTGTCAACATTTTTGGAAGTGTTGCCAACATTTTTCTCGTCAACATTTTCCCGAAGTGGTGCCAACATTTTTTCATCAATATTTTCAGAAGTGTTGCCAACGTTTTTTTGTCAACATTTTTTCGTCAACATTTTCCGGAGTGTTGTCTGCATTTTTCTGTTAACATTTTTGGAAGTGTTGCCAATAGTTTTCTCTTCAACATTTTTCGGAAGTGTGTTTTAAAAGAAGTTGATCGATATTTTTTGAATCAACATTTTTTTTGAAATGTTGAAACAATAACTTTTCACAGTTCCTTAAAAATGTTGACCCAATAATTCTCAAAAAGATGGACAAAATTTTTTCTCAACATTTCAGTATTTTTCAAAAAATGTTGCACCAATATTTCTCCAAAATTAAAAAAATATAAAAAAGTTGGAGCCTCCTCCAGCTTGGGTGGCCGGCGAGGGTGACGGCGCGGCGGCCAACCGGCCGGCAAGCCACGGGTGCGGTGGCGGCGCGCGGGGCGCGGGGGGCGGCTACACCGGGCGGCCGCGACGCGCGCGCCGGGAGGCCGCACGCGGGCCGTGCGGTGGCGGCGCATAGAGCCTTGGCCGCGCGCACGGCGCGCATCGCGCAAGGGCGGCCGCGCGATTGGGCGCGCGAGGGGCGGTGGCGGGGAGGTCGCGGCGGCCCGACGGGCGTTGGGCGCGCAGGGGAACTGCCGGCCATGGCGGCAGCATGTGGGTGGCGGCTGCGCGCTGGGGTGCTGGGGAGGTAGAAGAAAGGCCAAGGTATGTTTCGTGGGCCTTCGTGAGCTGTTAGTTGGGTTATAGTTCGTTTGCTATAAAATCTTCCCGAAGATTTATAGGATTTCCGTTTTTTTAAGCTTGTATTTCTTAACTTGACTTGACTTGAGTTGGCAGGAATAAATATTTACCTATCGTCGTGCTCCCAACGACCGTCTTATTTTTTTTAATATCATCTATCTCTGATGTCTGTCATGCAAACTATTATGGACTAATAGCATTTTTTTATGCTGATAAGACGGCTTATTTTTTCTTTGATGATAGACAATAAACATTTACGTCCTCCTCCCTTGATTCTACTGTACGACCGTCATATTTTTCAATATCTTTGTCTGACATGGAAACACAAACGCGACTTCCGCTGCCTCTGAACTTCCAAGTCATTTTCTACTGCTACACACTTGTAACCAAAAATTTTTGACGTTTTAAGTTTGAACATGGAAATTTTGTACAATAAAAAAGGCATACGGATTTCGCCCCGTTCATGAAGAAAAGCTATGAAAAGGTATAGAACATAGAAAAAGAATGTAGAGAGATAAATAAAGAGAAATACGCATGGAGATGTATCAGGGAAAAATCTGTATATGGAGAAATGATGAAGTTCGATATTTCAAGATAAAATTTAAAATTGGTCAAATATTTTGGAAAAAAAAGAGTACTATATTCATGAAAATATCAATTTGGTGGCTGTAACAAATATTTTTATTTATTTATTATTAAATTAGCTTCTGAAGTGTTCCTATTGCATGGGAGCTATTACTTGTAGCAAAGCGAGTTGGCAAAGCAGCACACACCTGGAACCATCCTGTTCTTTTCCATCTACTAGTCTAGCGATAGAATTGCTGCTGCTGTGTCGACCAGCTGCCGGAATGAGCCGCGGCAGCATTGCTGCCTTCGCCTCGTATAGGCCGCCATGTCAGTGGGACATCTTCTCGTGCCCCATCCCGCCAACCGGTGGTGGCAGTGACGAGGTGCACCTCTCCGACGGCGTCTCCTACAACCACAACGGCCGGCCTATCCCGGCGGCAGCTCTCAGGGCGCTGATCGCGAAGAAACCCGAGCTCGCCGCTGAGTGCGGCGCCACCGCCGCCGACGTGGACACGGGCCGCGCAACGGGCTTCGTGTTCGTCTCGGAGAGGGAGGAGGGCCTGGAGACGCTGCACGTGGCTCTGCGCTTCGACGGCAAGGTGAAGGTGTTGAGCCTGGCCGACATCTACGGCGCCGACACCTTCGGCGGCGTGCGCATGGAGGACAGCGGCTGTTTCGGTGGCGGCTTGGCTCCGAACGCCGCCGAGGACCCTTGCATCGTCTACGTCTCGACCAAGAAGCCGGTGGAGAAGCGGCGCACCCCGTGGACGGTGGTGTACCGGACAAACCTCAGGACCGGCGAGACGGAGACGCTCACTCCAGACGGGGAATACGATCTGAGCCCGGCCGTGTCTCCGTCGGGGAAGAGGGTGGCGGTGGCCAACTTCAGCGACAACAGATGGAGCGGCGAGATCGAGCACCTCAAGACCGACATCGTTGTGATGAGCGTGGAGACCCGGAAGGCGCAGGGCGGCAAGGCGCTGGACGACCGGGCAAGGCACATCGAGAACGCCGGCTGGCCGTCCTGGGGCAGCGACAACGTCATCTTCTTCCACAGAGCGGTGGACAAGAGAGACGACCCCAAGAATAAGGACAGGCTCACGCCGCACTGGGGCGTGCACCGGTACGACATCGCCGCCGGCCGCATAGAGCCCGTCACGCCGGAGCACATCTACGCGATGACTCCGGCGGCCATCAGCGAGACCAAGGTTGCCGTGGCCACTATCCACAAGAGAACCAACCAGATGGGCGGCGCGCGCGACGAGGACATGTTCCGCCACATCGAGATCTACGACCTCGCCGCCCCCAAAGGCCAGCAGCCTGTGAAGGTCACCCAGGTCGTGTTGCCGCTGGCCGACCACTACAACCCCTTCGTGCTCCATCTGAATGGCGGCACCTGCATTGGCTACCACCGCGCCACAACCGAGAGGCTCCTGGAGCAGGTATGTAACCGACGGTCACCATCAGTAATAATTCAGTAATCAGTATACCAATTAACTTGCATGATTGACCCGGCCGGCCCGACCAGACTGGGAAAAGCAACGTGGCGAGGAGCTTCGACAAGCTGCAGTCGCTGCACAAGGACGTGAATGTGTTCAGGGTATCCGGCGTCTTCCCCACCGTCTCCTCCGACGGCTCCAAGCTCGCCTTCGTTGACAACGAGTTCAAGGCCGTCTGGGTCGCCGACGATCGAGGACTGCGTGTCGTCTGGGAGGTATACTTAGTCCACTGGCTGCAGTAATAATCCATGGGACCATGACCATCCCATCAGAGTTTTTCAGTTGATTTCAGTACTCGATTGTATGCGTAAAATTTGCAGCGGAGATGGCCGAACACCGTCTTCTCAACGGCGTGGAACCACGACGCGAACAAGGACGTGCTGTACATCTGCGTCGGCCCGGCGTTCAGTGCGGACAGCCGGCTGGAGATCCACGCCATCTTCAACGCGTCGGGAGACAAGCCGGAGTACAGGAAGCTCACCAACGGAGGCTTCAACAACGCCTTCCCGAGCTCCAACCCGTCGGGGACCCAGATCGTGTTCAGGTCGACACGGGACGCGCCACCGCCGCCGCAGGGAGGTTTCAGGCAAAAGAACCTGTACATCATGAATGATGCGATGGCGGGGGAGTCGGCCGGGGTGACGCGGCTGACGAAAGGCGACTGGACCGATACCCACTGCCAGTGGTCCCCGAGCGGCGACTGGATCGTTTTCTCCTCCTCGCGCGGCGAGCGGCCGGCCGGTGCGCCGAAGTCGGACAACTTCCTCGACCCCGGCTACTTCGGCGTGTACCTCGTAAACCCGGCGAGCCCCAAGGCCGTTGTCAGGGTGATGACGAGCGCACCGCCGCGGCCGCCGCCGGTGCCTGGCGGCACGTTGGAGGCCGTCCCCGGCCACGTCAACCACCCCATGTTTAGCCCGGACGGCAAGAGCATCGTCGTGACCGCCGACCTCGCCGCGGTGTCCGTCGAGCCCATCTCCATGCCCATGTTCCTGCACTCCGTTCGGCCCTACGGCGACATCTTCTCGTTCGACATCGACCCCGTAGACATTCACAAGAACGAAGACATCCAGAAGTTCCACCGCGTCACGCACAGCCGCTACGAGTACGCCACGCCGGTGTGGACCCAGTTCGCCATAGACGACCCCAGTGCTCCGTGGAAGATGCTGGTGGCACCAGACTCTGGAGCTCACAGCTACAAGCCGGCGGCGTGCCCCTATATGCATTCTGACGGTGGACAGAGCTGGCACGTGACCGGACACCTCGTCATCCCACAGAGACACTGCTAGAGCTAGTGCGTCGACGCCGGCTGGTCGTTGAGCATACCGACATTGTAATAATGTTTCCATGGTATTTAATTACTATGACAAAATGATACAAGCAAACTTTGATACTGCTAATGAAGTAAATGTTAAGAAATAATTAGCGGTGATCATTAGCCTAATTATGTAATTAACATATTCATTAGTATGTAATTAGGGAAAAGGCACCTCCACACTGTATGGGTGTGTCTCTCCCGTACAGGTGCCTATTCCACGCCAAAGGGTGCCTATGTGCCCCTTCCTTTTACATAAATAGTGGGGTCCACCCCCCACACAATCAATCAATCACATTCACTTTCAACACGTTATCAGCACGCATGCTCTCCTGAGCACTCACGCACGCACGCACACAGAGGTCAGAAGGCCTCACCGCCGGCAACCACGCCGGAATCCCTCCCAAGGTTAGCAAAAATGGATTCCCCATTTCGACTAGTAGGCACTGTCTATGCTACCTATCTAGTGATGCCCATCAAAACACACCGAGGCCGCTGCTTTTTCTGCACTGGTGGTGCACGCCATGGCCGCCGCCGTGGTCGACGTGGAGGACAAAACCGCCGCTTCCGTGGCCGCCGTGGACCAGAGTCCCCTCCACCGCGCGCGTGCTTCGCCGGGCCGCAAGCGACAACCGCTCCCTCCGAGCACGCCCGGACATCCACGCCACCATACACCACAGGGATTGTATCCCGCAGTCCATCCCCGGCGGCACAGCGTCTTCCGACGCCAACACCTCCAGTGGAGCCGCCTCGCCGCCGTCTTGTCATCCGCATCCGTCGCCCTGGCACACAAGAAGAAGGTGTTGGGGTTTTCCCCGACCTAAACGTACCTGCGCAGACGACGACGATGGCAACCGGCAACACCGAACTTGGCCCTCAGGCTGAACCGGCGGCCATCTCCTCCTTCACGACCACCACCATGTCACCCGGCCTCGCCGGACCTTCGACGGCCGCATCCCCCAGCATCATGGCCGGGACCATGGCGGCCCGCAGCGGTGCTCCGCCGGCGACCCCGGAGGCGGCCGCGGCCGCACCGTCCATCCTCGGCCGCCGCGTGGGGGCCATCGACCGCCGCTCGGGAGTCGGCGCGGCACACGGAGCCCCCGCCGCCCGGGGCTCTCCTTCCCCCGGCCGCTAACGGCCGGCCGACGGCCGGCGGCCGGCCGCACGCCGGCGCTCGGGGAGGGGGCGGCGGGATCACAACAAGCAAGGGGGGGAGGGGGAGGAGAAGGCGGCGCCCACCAAGATCCACCGGCGGGGGGTCACCGCCGGCCGGCCCGCCGGCCACCGCCGCCGGCCGCACGCCGGCATCGCAGCCGGCGGTGCCAACAGGCGCATCGAGACCGGGCTCAGGAGGGGCGGTTGCGGGTTAGGGGAAACCCTAACCGCACCCCCCTCCCCTCCCTTTTATCCAGCGACGCCTGGGCCGGCTGGCCAACAAGGCCACAACGGGCCGTTAACAGGCCTGGCCGGCCCACAAGCGGAGGGCAGCGGCCCACAGGCCGCACAACCTCCCTGTTCCCAGAAGTCCGTTGGACCCCCCTCAACTTTCCAAAAGTTCAGAAAACCCCCCTGAATTTAAATTTAGCCCTCAGGCTTTTATCCTTTATATATTCAGACTTATTAGTGCTGTATATTTATGTTTAGACCTCGAATTGTTCTGTAATTTTATGTTGTGACAAACAATATTATTTGTACCATCCGGTATATGTACCTATGTAATTTAAATGTTATAATTACCGCAGTAATTATTCATGTTTATGATCCATGAGATCATTTCTAAGTATTAGAACAATTCTTATGCAATAATTATTTTTGCATGGTTTAAAATTCAATTCTCTACATCATGTAGAATATCAAGCAAAATTAAAATTAAGGTTTATACATGTAATTTGGAATAACACAAGGTGATGTGACCTAGGCGCTGGCTGCGATAAGTTCTTACTAAGAGCTTATTTGCCCTGAGATCTGCGCTTTTAGGCAGCTTTTGCTCATCATTGTGAGGTCTACATCTTTATGATGATTACCTTCAAAGTGCATATCCAACATTTCCTATAAATGACTATCAAGTCAAATTTATTCCTACAGGAATTAAAAAAAATCATATACCTTAATTTTGTAAGAATCATCTTACATATATATATTTTGCCTACTTTTACAACACAAATTTACATCAGTAAATTAATCCTATACATGGTTCTTTCATGTAGGAAAATGGCTAAATTAATCAATAAAGACTTCACTGAACTTGCTGCCGATGGTAGTAATTATCTAACCTGGGATATGGATGTCAAGATTGTGCTAACAACCAAAGATTGCATTAATACAATTAATGAACCTGATCCACAAAATCCTATCCCAGAGACAAAAAAGTTTGCAGCCTTGCATTTTCTACGACATCATCTCCACCATGACCTCAAAGCAGAATACATGATGGAAGATGATCCTAAGAAACTTTGGGACTCTCTCAAAGAACGCTATAATCAACAACAAGGCGTAATTCTGCCCAAAGCAAGACGGGAGTGGTCACTACTTCGTCTCATGGATTTCAAATCGGTTGCAGAATACAATTCTGCTGTCCACAAGATTTGTACCAAGCTTCAATTTTGCAATCAACCTTTGGATGATGCAGACATGATAGAAAAGACTCTATCTACATTTCTCCCTGCTAACAGGATATTGCAACAGCAATACCGTCGCCACAAGTATACTAAATATTCTGACTTAATATATGATTTACTCCAAGCGAGAAAAGCATGATGAGCTCTTAACAAAGAATCATCAAATGCGCCCGTGGGTGCGGCACCTCTGCTGGGAAGTACATTTCAATGCTCGGAATAATAATAATAAAAAGTTCGGTGGCAAGAAATTCAAAAGGAATTTCAAGGGAAAATGGAAGAAGCGAAATTTTAAGAAAGGCAAGGGTTCTAGCAACAACAAAGACACTTTCAAGAAAAACAATGCTCATGACAACTCTCAAGCTTGTCAGAGGTGTGGTTGTCACAATCACACAACTAGAAAGTGCCATACTGCTAAGCATTTTGTTGATCTCTACCAAAAGCACGCTGGAAAGCAAGTTCATGGGGACAAGTTTGAAGCACACTTCACTACTCACACCCCGGATGCCGGTTGCTCCAAGGATGTTCCCGCGGAACACAACAAGGAGAAAGATCTAATGCAGTTGGACGAATTCTTCGGCACAGACGACATGATGATCGATAGCATCGACGATACCGACAACATGCCTGTGGATGGACCATCCAATGACGTGTTCGGAGACATGTCTTAGATTTATGCTCCCCGACAAGAACTTCGTTCTATAGTATCAAAGAACTTCGTTCTATAGCCATATTTATGTAATAATTGTGTTGTAATAATTGTTGTCACATAATATTGTAAGACATATGCTACTTATAATATTATTGAATAAAGTATGTATTGTATAATCTATGAGTTCAAAACTTATAATTTATTTTACTCATTCTAGATTATCCTACAGGAACAATCCAAATGGAGGAAGAACTTTGTTTGGTGGATAGTTGCACAACTAACACCATACTCAAAGAACTTAAATATTTCCAAACTCTCAAAAAGAGTAAAGGAAATGTCACAACCATCGCGGGACGCGATGCCATAATTGTTGGTTCAGGACGAGCCACAATAGTTCTCCCTATGGGTACTCAAATAGTAATAGAGGATGCACTCTTGTATCCCGATTCAACTCGTACCTTATTGAGTTACAAAGACATCCGTTGCAATGGTTTCCATGTAGAAACAAATAGTGACAACAAAGATGAATATCTATTCATCACTAAACATGACGGATATAACAAGCGACTGCTTGAGAAAATTCCTTCACTATCATCAGGATTGTATTACACATACATAAAACCCGTACAACATGTTGCATACAAGGTAATTTTTCAAAATATTGATGTCTTCAAGATCTAGCATGATCGCCTTGGTCATCCCGGCATAGGGATGATGAGAAAAATTATCGACAATTCAATTGGTCACAAATTAAACACTTCAAAATTTCCCAAGCCATCAGACTTTGTGTGCACCGCATGTGCTACGTGAAAATTAATATTAAGACCCTCTTATCTTAAAATAAAGGCTGAACCACTACAATTTCTTGAACGTATTCAAGGAGATATTTGTGGTCCTATACATCCATCAACAGGACCATTTAGGTACTTCATGGTACTTATTGATGCATCTACTAGATGGTCCCATGTATGTTTATTATCTACAAGAAACCATGACTTTGCAAGGTTTATTGCTCAAATTATCAAATTAAGAGCACATCATCCTGAATATGCTATCAAAACCATCAGGATGGACAATGCCGCTGAATTTACTTCGCATGCCTTCAATGACTATTGTATGGCTCTAGGCATAAATGTGGAACACTCTGTTCCATATGTACATACACAAAATGGATTAGCCGAATCTCTTATCAAGAGAATAAAGTTAATTGCTAGACCATTACTACAGAATTGCAAACTACCAACATCATGTTGGGGTCATGCGGTATTACACGCCGCTGATTTGATTCAAATTAGACCTACTGCATACAACACGGTTTCCCCGTTGCGGTTAGTACGTGGAAATCAACCAAGTATTTCCCATGGCGAAAATTCGGTTGCACCGTATACGTACCGATATCACCACCGCGAGCGTACATCAATGGGCCCCCATCGAAAATTGTGAATATATGTAGGGTACAAATCACCGTCAATCATTAAGTACCTCGAACCCCTTACGGGGGATTTATTCTTGCCGGTATGTCGATTGCATCTTCGATGAGGACAATTTCCGGCATTAGGGGGAGACAAGTACCAAACGAGAATGCCAGGAAATAAATTGGAATACCACAGGTATCCAGTCCTATGATCCACGTACTATAGAATCTGAACATGAAGTTCAGAAAATTATCAATTTGCAAAACATTGCGAATAATCTGCCAGAAGCATTTACTAATTATAAGGGTGTCACAAAATCACATAATCCTGCTGCAAATGTACCAGAAAGAGTAGAGATTCCTACTTAAGAACTCCCAAATCAAAATAAGAGGGGGAGAGGTATTGCAACAAAGGATAAGGCTATACAAAAGCCTCTGTGGAAAACTAGGAAGGTCACTTCCACAACAGTAAATGCAGATCAACATCAAGTTGACAGACACCAATTGGATATTATAAATCCAAATAATATGGATGTTCAACAGATACATCACATACCTAGCACAAGTGCACAAAACAATATAAATGCTAGGACATCGGAAGACCCAGACTCTATCGTTGTGGGAAATCATGATGAGTCACAAGGGGTACAAGAAATTTCCATTAATTATATTGATTCCGGAGAATCATACAATAGAAAGACTACAAATGTCGACATTTACTTTGCCACTAAGATTGCAAGTGAACTTCGCATTGATCCGAACCTAAGTCCATGGCAGAGTGCATCAAGCGCTCCGACCGGGTCAAATGGAAGGAAGCAATCAAGACGAGAATTAGACTCGCTCAAGAAACGAGAGGTATTCTCCGCAGTGATACCTACTCCTCGTCATATTTTTCCTGTGGGATCAAAATGGATTTTCGTCCGTAAAAGGAATGAAAACAACGAGGTGGTGAGATACAAAGCGAGGCTTGCAGCACAAGGGTTCACGCAGAAACCCGTCATCGATTTCGATGAAACATATTCTCCAGTTATGAGTGGTATAACATTCTGATATCTAATATCATTGGCAGCAAAAAAGGTCTATCCATGCATCTCATGGATGTAGTGACAGCATATCTATATGGGTCACTTGATTCGGATATATACATGAAAGTTCGGAAGGAATTGATATCCCGAACAAGAATCATTCACGCAACATGTATTGTGTAAAACTTCAAAAGTCATTATACGGCTTAAAGCACGGTCGGGAAGAATGTGGTACAACCGACTAAAGGAATTCCTTCTTCAGAAGGGTTTTTCCAATAATGATGATTGCCCATGTGTATTCATCAAGAAATCCTCAAGCCGGATTCTGTATCATATCTGTATATGTTGATGACCTTAATATCATTGGAACTCAACGAGATATAGATGAAACACGCAACCATCTTAAGACGGAATTTGAAATGAAAGATTTGGGTAAAACCAATTTTTGCTTGGGTTTACAGCTTGAGCATCTCCCAACGGGGATTTTAGTACACCGATCCGCTTATATCCAAAAGATTCTACGAAATTCAATATGGATAAATCATATCCATCCAAAACACCTATGGTCGTACGCTCTCTTGAAATTGATAAAGATCAATTCGGACCTAAAGGTGAAAATGAAGAGGTATTAGGACCGAAGTTCCATATCTCGGTGCCATTGGGGCGTTGATGTATATCGCAAATTGTACCGGACACGATATTGCATTTGCGGTAAACTTGCTAGCTAGATACTGTTGCTCCAACACAACGCCATTGGGCGGGAGTTAAGAATATCTTCAGATATCTCATTGGCACAATAGATCTTGGATTATTTTACAAAATTAACCAAGATAAAACATTAATTGGATACACAGATGCTGGCTATTTATCTGATCCCCATGAAGCCAGATCTCAGACAAGCTTTGTATTCTTACATGGTGGAACGACTATTTCATGGAAGTCATCAAAACAGACTCTAATAGCCACATCCACAAACCATTCTGAAATAATTGCATTATTTTAAGCATCACGTGAATGTGTGTGGCTTCGCAGAATGATAAAGCACATACAACAATCATGTGGTATAAGTTCAATCATGAACCCTAGCATAATGTATGAAGATAATGCCGCTTGTATTGCACAAATGAGAGCAGGTTATATAAAGAGTAATCTTACAAAACATATGGCTCCTAAATTATTCTATCCTCATCAACTACAGAAAGTACGAGAGATAGAAATCTTGCAAACTAAATCTTGTGATAATGCGGCGATTTATTCACAAAATCATTACCAACATCATTATTCCGGAAATATGTTTCGGAATTGGTATGAGACAACTCAAAGATTTGCAAGAATCAGGGGGAGACTCTCTTTGATATAACCTATATAAATAATCATCTGATTAGTGTACTCTTTTTCCTGTATGAGTTTTCCTCACAAGGTTTCTCATAAAAGGTTTTAATGAGGCAACAACAATACAAGACCATATCACCTAATTTTTCCATTAAGGTTTTAAGGGTGATATACAGGACATATTCTATGTCATATCTTCTGTTTTCTCTAAGAGTTTTTAAGAAGATATAAATCCTTTCTCATATTTTCCTATTAGGTTTTGGAGAAGGATGTTCATACATGATCCTCAGATCATTATTCTAATATATGAGTTTTTCCTTACCAAAGGTTTTTCTCATACAAATATTTAACAAGACAATAATGCCATCTTCTCCTAAATATTTTCCACTGGGTTTTAAGGAGTTTTAGTGGCATATACACACAGATTGGTTTCTCCTCAAGTTTTCCCATAGGGTTTTTGGAGGAGTTTTACAAGATAATATCCAAGGAAGATTGAAGTCAAATTACATCAAGATCTAATGAAGCTATTGATCAAGGGGGAGTGTTAAGAAATAATTAGTGGTGATCATTAGCCTAATTATGTAATTAACATATTCATTAGTATGTAATTAGAGAAAAGGCACCTCCACACTGTACGGGTGTGTCTCTCCCGTACAGGTGCCTATTCCACCCCAAAGGGTGCCTATGTGCCCCTTCCTTGTACATAAATAGTAGGGTCCACCCCCCACACAATCAATCAATCACATTCACTTTCAACAGTAAAGAGGCACACCATTTCAACTATTTAAAAGTCCTTATCTACTAATACTATATGACAAATGAATAATGGTATTAATAGAACATTTTTAACAATTTTATTTGAAAATTATCTGTAGTGACTATCAGGGTTACAAGCAACCTGCAAAGGCAGCTCACGAAGGAGCGAAGGCCAGAGGATGGACGGGGATTGCAGAAAACTGTCAACCTCGGTGCCGAAGGAACCCGAAGAGCTCTGTTCGCGTAAAAAGACATTTAGTCCATTTAAACACCCTTAAACAGTATACAAAGATTGCCCTTGCCCATGTCATTTAGGTTCGTTTTGGACAAGGTGTGGGTCAAATATTGTGTTATAAATAACTTTGAAGTTGTTGAGTTTGGAAATATAAAAAATCATATCAATAGATTTGTCTTAAAAATTATTTTTCATAAAAATATACATATATAACTTTCTAATAAATATGTTTTCAGAAAATAGAAGTCAACGTTATACTTTGAAGACCGTATCACTATCATAAACGTCTTTTAATTGCAATACGGAGGGAGCAAGATAATTACAACCGCCATAATCAACATCGAAGTAACTAACATCGTAAGTATATGGAGTGTTGCAGGATATGGATTTCTTCAAAAAAAATATTTAGAAGAATATACTTTTTACATGTGCAACTATGTTGGCCACCTATATATCTGAGCATTTTAAGCCCGGCCCAGCTCGGCCCACGCCAGGCCCGCCTACCAACCTTACTGGCGGGAGTGGGCAGAGATCTTGAAGCTCGCGAAAAAATATTGGCCCGAGCCCAGTCCGAAATGCTGTTTTTAGTTATTTTAAACTATAAAATACGCGGCCATCCCGCCCAAGTCCGGTCCCCGCCCTAAAACTAAGGCCCGACGCATCCCATGGGACGGTCATGGGCAGGATTTTCTCGGCCCGAAAAACCATGGTTTTTTCGGCCCGGCCCGAACCCGGCCCGACCAGTGAAATGCTCAGGTCTACCCACCTAGCATTCTTGACTTTTATGTACATAATTATATATACTTTTGCAACATCCAGATTTTTAGGACATCTAAATTACAAAAAAAATCTTAAGCAATAACATGATCATCTTTGCTCTAGAATATTCAAAGTAATTTTACAATTAAATCCTGCATTAAACATACATATGTGTTGCATTTGTTTGCCTCTTTTAGAAACCCTCTTTGTATCTTAAGTGTTGGATTAGTTCCATATCAGAAATTGATGATGGGGAAGCACAACATAAAGGTGGTGGCAGTCCTCACCCATCAGGCTAGTCTTTTGGGTTGAGTTAGGCTCATGTTCTTATTGTTGTGGACTAAGTTGGACCTAGGCCCATTGAGACGCCTGCGCATGGGTATAAATTCTCGAGTCCCATTCCGTTGTGCTTTCTAACAAGTGGTATCAACGCCGACGGTCGGAAAAACATGTGAAAATATTTTCGGGTCACACGTTGACGGGTATCCTTGTGACAGGAGAATTGTACACTGAGCCTGTAATATTACCCATCAGTCTAGTCTTTTGGGTTGAGATAGGCCCATGTTCATATTTTTGTGGACTCTGTTGGACATAGGCCTGTTGAGACGCTCGCACATGTGTATAAATTCCGGAGCCGGATTCCGCTGCGCTCTCTAACATTCTAACATTAAGTATTCCCTTTTATCTCACCCTCTCTCCCAATATTTGCAAAATTAGGATCTTCTCTCTTCTCTCCTTCGAATCCTCCCTTGAAATTTCTCCCAAATTTGAACCCATTATAAATTTGGTCTCAAATCCCTTCTAAATTAAATGGCAAGCCTATTGTTTGCCATTCGGGCCACCATCTCTCCTTTTCCGCAAACCGGCCCAACCCAACCGGTCTCTCTCACCTTCCCCACCATCTGGTCCCGCGGGCTACTGCCTCGCACATGCCGGGTCTGGCAAACGGCCCAGCAAAACTCCGCTCGGCCTGCTCTCCCACAACAGCCTAGGTCAGCCCGCCTCGTACGCCTATTCATCTCGCTTGCCCTGCCCACGCATCGCCGCCATCAGCTCCCCTCCGCGGCGCCGCAGCCTGACGCCACGCCACTGAAACCGCACCTCTCTGCGCTGCCCAGTCCCGTGCACGCCACGTCTCCACCACACCTCAGCACACTGCAATCCCTGCCACGTCGCCCTACTATCCGCACGCGCGACGCCACAGCGCCGTATATTTTGTTTCGGCCAACAAATTATGTAAGTAGATAAATGTGGCTCACTTGGTAATTCTTTAATATCCGTGACAAGGTATGAAAAACTCCACGTGCCTTCAATATATTATTAAAGGGTATCTCTGAATTCTCAATATCCTCAATGCAAGGTGACCGTTTTTTACTTGAACCTGCATGAGAGCTGTCTGTCATTATAGTAAACTAGCAATTATGCCCATGCGTTGGAATGGGAGAAAAAACTAACGCATGGGTGTCTCAACACGTGTACTGAATTTATTTCCAACAACGATTATCTGCCGAAAGGCATTAAATTATAGACTTTATTCATATTATTCATGTATCGCTCAGATCATTATTTTATATGTCATATCTTTTTCTCCACATTAAAAGTTTCCAATTGAGTAAGAACTTGCTCAGTTTCTCAAACCCGACACTTAATCTCAGGTGTTCTACAAGAAAAACACAAATTCCTATCTTTTTTGTTCGGTAGGAGTTTCTTTCTAATTTATGATTACGAATTTTCATTGATCGTATTTTGCGTGCAGCGTGCTATAAATACCCAAAAAAGGATATTTAGTCCCCCGACCTATGCGGAACCGACCCTCCGCTTCTCGTGTGACACGTTCTCCCTGGCGATTGTGAGGGCGACCGTGAAACTGCCCGGGATCTAGCCGCCGCCGACGAGATTTCCCAGCTCCACCGTGGCCTGCAGGTCCGCGGCGTCCCCGCCATATCGGCGGTGACCATTCCGGTCACTGTCGACCACCGCAAATAGTTCCGGTTAGCTTGTTCCGCGCCGGAGGCCACCAAAACCCTAGCCTTGATGGGGCTAGAGCGCCACTTAGGAACACCAAAATCCTTGTGCTGCAGGGATTGCATGTGGTCACACCTTGTTTCCCCGGTTGCCGTTGCTCCAGCCATGACGTCGCCTAGTAGTAGTACCAACCGATCGGGACCTTGCAGATCATCGGAGGAAGAAGCACATGTTGCATCCCTCCTGGAGAACCTGAATCTCACCGCTGATGAGGGTGAGTTTGCTGCCTTAAGTGATGACGAAGATGGAGTTGCAGGCGGGGCAACAGAATGGGCGTTGATCGGTAAAGCCTTATCACCGTCCATTCTCCACATCAACACTATCGCCGGAGCAATGCGTCCGGCTTGGGGCAATCCGCATGGTCTCAAGCTACGATCAGTGGGGCACAAAGCAGAGAACTTGTTCATCGCTGAATTTGGGTGTGCTGCAGACAAAAGTAAGGCCCTTGATGGATCGCCATGGATGATTGTGTAGCGATCTAGGCCCTTTCGCACCTTTGGTAAGGGTGTGTTTCGGTGATAAATGACAACCTTATGCTTGTGACTAACCCTTGTTTTGAAGCGTATTTCTAATTGGGTTATTGTCACGAGTATTGAATGGAATGAGGCTCCTCAATTTGATTTAATGGGCTCAATTTGGTTGAAGACTACAATACTAAGGACTTTGTTAGTTACAAGTGTCACAAAGGAGATGAAGGACACTTGGATTGCTAGTTTGTAGTTTCGACCGTACTATTTAGAGGGGTTCGTACACTAGTAGCTTGATCATTCACTCCAAAAGCCATAAAATATGCACACTCAAATTCCTTGGATGCTATCTAGCTCAGAGAGTTCATGGAAGCAAGGTTGAAGCAAAAGAATCGACGGAAAACTCAAAGGCGCTGAATTGAATGAATTGAAATCAAATTCATACTGTCGGATGATCCGACGCCCCATTATTAACACGCGTTGGATGAGTTCTGCATCCAACAAATTCAAAATGGACCGTCGGATGAACCGACGGTACAGGCATCGGTTCATCCGACGACCTAGGGTTTGGCTACAGTTCAGGTCAAGGGTCAGCACTTAAGCATCGGACGATCCGACGCCTTGACCATCGGTTCATCCGACGGTTGCATTTAAATTCAACAGAGACGCGCCAAGACTTCTGCTTCAGCACCGGATGAACCGATGCTTGGATAAAAGATACCATCGGTTCATCCGACGCCTTGATTCAAATCATACAGTACCACCCCAAGTGTGGTGCCTTCAGCACCGGATGATCCGACGGGGCGTCGATGTATAGCGTCGGTGTATTGTCTGGGTTTCAAGGTTCAACGGCTATATTGGCTTCTATTAGTGACCGGATGATCCGACGCTCTGCAGAGGGGCACCATCGGTTCATCCGACGGTACAACTTTTTCAGGGGACTTTTTCCAACGGCTAGCCTTCTTTGCTAGGCTTATAAATAAGCCCCCCTGCCTCTCTAGAGCTGCCTTTGCCACTCTGAAGATCCATTGCAGCCTAGAAGAGAAGGAGAGTGTGTTCTTGCCATTTGGATTTCTCTTCCTCTTCATTGAGGTGTTCTTTCTTAGTGAGCAAGAGTTTCAAGGTGCATACATGGCTTAGCTGAGTGCTCAGGTAAGTGAAGGTGTGTGGGCTTGTTACTCTTTGAGTTTGACGGCTCCTAGACGGTCTAGGTGACTTGGGGGTTCTTGGTGAGCTCTTGGAGATTGTGGGAGCCTCAAGACAAGCTTGGTGTACACGGTTCAAGACCCACCGTTCCGGAGATGGAGAACGGGTACTCTTAGCGAGCACTTGTGTCTTTGTGACTCAAGGGGGGAGCGATACTCTAAGTGAGTGCTCCAATGTGGACTAGGGGGAAGCGTCACCTTCTCGATACCACGGGAAAAATCCGGTCGCCTCTTGTCCCTCTTATTTACTTCTAGCACTTAGTTTCAACACTTTATTTCCGCTCTCAAGTTTCTTTGTCTTAGTTCTAGCTTGTTTCGCTTGTGTGCTTCATATCTTGCCTAGGTTGTCATATTGCCTCCTAGTGTGATATTTGCTAAGGAAACTTGTGATAGTGTGCTCTAGTAGTAGGGAAGAACCTTTTTAGTATGGGCAACACTAGTTGATAGGTTAAGGTTTTCGTTTTTCATAGAGTTTGCAAAACAAGTCCCATATTCAACCCCCTTCTATGTGACTAGATCCTACAAGTGGTATCAGAGCTAGGCTCCCTTTTGCTTGGCTTAACCGCCTAGGGAGATGGGGAAGGGAAGCGGCAATGGCCCTCCAAGGTTGGCGGGGAAGCGCTTCACCTTTTGGGCGCATAGAATGGCTAGCTATCTTCAAGCTCAACATCATGATGCGTGGCGCACTACCATGTATCCGTTGCCTTCGGTTCCCACCGAGAGTGAGGCTAAGTGGAATGCACGTACTAGAAATCACATCTTTGAGGCGCTAGACGAGGAGTTGTTTGATCGGGTCTTTGCTTTGCCCACCACCCATGAGGTGTGGATGGAACTCAAAGAAATCCATGTGAGCAACAAAAAGATCCGTGAGGAAAAATATGAGTTGCTCAAGTTGGAACTCAATGAGTTCAAAATGAAGGATGATGAGGGGGTAGAGCAAATGTATTCTAGGATGGGGGTGCTTATTCAAAGTATCAATGCTCTCGATGTTGCTAACCTTTCCGAGTAGGAAATCATCCGAAAAATCCTTCAAACGCTCCCCAAGCCAAGATACAACATCGTCAAGGCACTTCTCTTTGAGAAGGACTTCACCACCCTCACCATCACCGAGGTTGTGAGAAAGATCTGCTCCCATGAGATGTTCATGATGGAAGACATGGAATCATCTACCTCACACTCAAGCGCCAAGAAAGATCTTGCACTCAAGGTAAGTGAAAAGGGCAAGTCCAAGAAGATCAAGGAAAAAGCTCCTTCTTCCTCAAGTGAAAGTGATGATCCAAGTGACTCAAGTGAAGCGGAGAGCGATGATGCTAAGCTTGCTCTTCTCATGAGGAAGACCACAAGAATGCCCTCCAAGATTGGCAAGAAGGGCTACAATTATGATCCTAAGAAGCAAAAGTTCCGGTCATCAAGAAGAAGTGGTGAGGGAAGCAATCGGAAGTGCTACAATTGTGGTAGCTATGATCATCTCTCATATGATTGCCCCAAGCCTGACAAGCGAGTGTCAAACTCAAGCAAGAAGAATGATGAAGATGACAAGGATGGCAAGTACTACAAGAAGAACCCATCCAAGAAAAAGTCATGAAACAAGCCCTACCACAAGAAGAAGGGTGAACATCGTTCTCTCTTGGTCAATGAATGGGTGACCGGGGGTGAGACATCAAGTGAATCAAGTGAAAGTGAAGAGGACAAGAACAAAAAGATCGCTGGTATTGCTATCATGGATGATGAGCCTCCACTTCCACCTCCACCTATGTGCTTCATGGCAAAGCACTCCAAAGTGAGCGATAGTGTAGTAGTGGGTCTTCTAGTGATGATGATCTCTCACCTCTTGCTCTTAAAGATCTTCTTGATGAATATACCTCCATGATTAAGAAACAAAAGAGTAATCTCAAAGCTCTTGATGAGACTCATGAGAAACTTAAGCTTTCATATGATGAGTTGCTTGTGAAGCACAATGACCTTAGCAAAGAGCATGATGCTTTGGTAGTGTCTAACAAGTCACTTAGAGATGACCACAACAAGTTACTTGATAAGCACAATGAGCTAATCGTCAAGCATGACGACATAACTGTGCCTAACACGTCTCTTGAGTCAAGTCATATGAAGCTCAAGAAAGAATATGTTCTCTTAGAGATGAAATATCAAGAACTTGAGCTTGCTAGTGAGGACATTGGTTCTAGTGGGCATGCAAATGCTAGAGAAGTCACTAAAGCCAATGCCTCCATCTCATGTGATGATCTAATTGAAAAACCTAAGGTCTTTCTTAATGTTGAAAATGTTGCATCTTCCTCCAAGACTAACCATGATAGGGTGAAAGCTCTTGAAGAAGAAGTGAGAAGCTTAAGGTCTTGTGTAAAGACTTTGGCCAAGGGTGAGGAGTTGCACAAGAAGATCCTCTAATACAATGCAAGAGACTATGGGACAAAGGGCCTTGGTGCTTTCTCTAATCCCATCAAGGAAACTCCTAGGTCAAAGGAGCTATATGGGTGTTTCATCAATGAAGTTGGATCTTATTGTCAACATTGCAAGGTTACCGGTCATCACACAAGGGAGTGCCCAACACCTACTCACCCCTTGCCCACCTTGCCTAACAACTACAAGTCCATGTACAATGATAACCATTTCTTGTTGATGAAGAAGAACAATGGAAAAGTGGAAATCAAGTTCATTGGGGCCAAACCAAAAGTCAAGCCACCTAGAAGCTTGTGGATTCCTAAAGCTCTTGTCACTCACATCAAAGGGCCCAAACTAGCTTGGGTTCCTAAATCTCAATGCCAATTTCTTGTGTGTAGGTGAACTACAAGGCCGGAGGGAGTCATTGGATACTTGATAGCGGTTGCACTCAACACATGACCGGCCAAGTAAAAATGTTCACCTCACTAGTCGATGATGTGGGAGATCATGAACAAGTTTCATTTGGTGATAACTCTAAAGGAAGGATCTCCAGATTGGGTGAAATCTCTCTAACAAATGATTTATCCCTTTCCAATGTTCTCTTTGTGGATTCTTGTAGTTATAACTTGCTTTCCAGTGCTCAATTTTGTGACCTTGGTCTTTCATGCACATTTGATGATGAAGGGGTCACAATTATTAACAAGAAAACTAATGAAGTTGCTTTCAAGGGATTCTGCTATGGCAATCTTTATCTTGTAGATTTTACATCCCGTGAAGCAAACTTGACTACTTACCTCATCTCCACTACATCCAAGGGTTGGCTATGGCATCATCGCATTGCACACATAGGCATGAGCCAACTCAAGAAAGCTTTCAAGAAAGGCATGGTCCTTGGTGTGAAGGATGTTACATTCGAGAAGGACAAGTTGTGTAGTGCATGTCAAGCCGGCAAGCAAGTTGCAGTCATCATCCCATGAAGGCTTATGTATCTACCACAAGATCATTGGAGCTCATTCACATGGACCTCTTCGGACCAACTACATACAAGAGTCTTGGTGGTAATCTCTATTGTCTTGTCATTGTTGATGATTTCTCACGCTATACTTGGACTTTATTTTTGGAGGACAAGGGCAAGAATATTTGACATCTTCAAGAAGTTCGCGACTAGATCCCAAAATGAATTTGGGTCATCCATGGTGAAGATTAGGAGTGACAATGGGTCGGAATTCCGCAACACCGAGGTGGAAGAGTATTGTGATGGTGAAGGTATCAAGCATGAATTCTCTTCAACTTATACACCCCAACAAAATGGTGTGGTTGAGAGGAAGAACAATACACTCATCATTCTTGCTAGAGCTATGTTGGATGACTATGGAGTCTCACAAAGGTTTTGGGCGGAAGCTATCAACACGGCATGTCACGTTTCAAATAGAGTGTATCTACACCGACTCATGATGAAGACACCATATGAGCTACTCATTGGGAGAAAGCCCAACATCTCTTACTTCCGGGTGTTTGGTTGTAAGTGTTTCATATTCAAGAAGAGGAAGCATCTAGGGAAGTTTGAGAGTAGAGTAGATGAGGGCATATTTGTTGGTTATGCATCTAACTCCAAAGCATATAGAGTATTCAATAACTCTACACGAGTGATTGAAGAAACATGTGATGTGGAGTTTGATGAATCTAAGGGCTCCCAAGGAGATGGTTTTTGTTGTGATGATGTAGGAAAAGAACCTCTTCGAGAAGCAATGAAGAAGATGGCCATTGGTGACATCAACCCAAGGGAGGATGATGACACTCACTCCATTCATGAAGACTCGTCCTCTGATGACGATAATAATGATGATCCACCAAGGCGTCCACCTACATCTCCCACAAGACAAGATAGTCCATCGTTCTCACAAGAACCACCTCCTATATCACAAGACACTCAAGATCAAGTAGAGGACATGGGCGAAGTTCAATCTCAAGATGATCCCACCTCTACAATATTTGGAAGACGCACAAGGAATTCAACAAACCATCCAATTGATCTTGTGTTGGGTGATCCTCGAGGGGGTACAAGGACACACCGCAAGCAATATGCCTCATTTTGCAAACATCATGCTTTTGTCTCTTTTGTAGAACCCACCACTATAGATGAAGCTCTTGGGGAAGTGGATTGGATCTTGTCTATGCAAGATGAGCTCAAAAACTTCACAAGAAATCAAGTGTGGGAGTTGGTCGAGCGCCCCAAGAACAAGAATGTGATTGGCACCAAGTGGGTCTACCGGAACAAGCAAGATGAACATGGCATTGTGGTGAAGAACAAGGCAAGACTTGTCACCAAAGGGTACTCTCAAGTAGAAGGCTTGGACTATGGAGAGACCTTCGCTCCAGTGGCACGTCTTGAAGCTATCCGTATCATCCTTGCATATGCATCTAATCATAAAATGAAATTATTTCAAATGGATGTAAAGAGTGCTTTCTTGAATGGCTTCATCAATGAAGAAGTCTATGTGGAGCAAAGTCTATGTGGAGCAACCTCCCGGTTTTGAGGATGCTACATATCCTAACCATGTCTATAGGTTGCACAAGGCGTTGTATGGACTCAAGCAAGCTCCTAGGGCATGGTATGAGAGGCTCCGGGATTTTCTCATTAAAGCGGGATTCAAGATTGGTAGAGTGGACAACACGCTATTCACCAAGATAATCAACAAAGAACTCTTCATTTGTCTAATTTATGTTGATGATATTATCTTTGGCTCTACTAATCTCAAAGTGTGCAAGGATTTTAGTGAACTCATGACTAGGGAATTTGAGATGTCAATGATCGGAGAGCTCAACTTCTTCCTTGGGTTTCAAATCAAGCAATTGAAGGAAGGGACTTTCATCCATCAAGAGAAGTACACCAATGATATTCTCAAGAAGTTTAAGATGGATGATTGTAAGCCGAGCAAGACTCCAATGCCTACTAATGGACATCTCGACCTAGATGAGGGAGGTAAATCGGTTGACCAAAAGCTTTACCGTTCTATGATCGGTTCTCTTCTTTATCTTACCGCATCTAGGCCCGATATCATGTTTAGTGTTTGTATGTGTGCTCGGTTTCAAGCCAACCCTAAAGAATCTCACCTAAGTGCTTTGAAAAGGATCCTTAGATATTTAAAATACACACCTAGCATTGTCATGTGGTACCCCCATGGTGCTTGTTTTGAGCTCTTGGGTTATTCGGATTCGGACTTTGCCGGATGTCGAGTAGACCGTAAGAGTACGTCGGGTGAGTGCCATTTGCTAGGTCCCTCTTTGGTTGCTTGGTCCTCTAAGAAGCAAAACTCTGTGGCCTTATCCACCACGGAGGCGGAATACATTTTCGCGGGGGCTTGTTGTGCTCAAATCCTCTATATGAAGCAAAGCGTCTTGGATTATGGTGTGGTTCTAGATAGGGTTCCCCTCCTTTGTGACAATGAGAGTGCCGTAAAAATTGCTAACAACCCGGTTCAACACTCTCGCACCAAGCACATTGATATCTGTCACCACTTCTTCCGAGACCACGTTGCTAAAGGGGACATTGTCCTTTGTGGTGTTCGCTCCAAGGAGCAATTGACGGATATATTCACCAAGCCTCTTGATGAAAACACTTTTTGTAGGCTTCAGAGTGAATTAAATGTGCTTGATGCGTCCAACATCATGTAATGCTTGTCATATAGTTTGCATTTGCATATGTACATGATTAGGGGCTTTTCTAACCTTGATGAGATAGTGATGAGTATGGGTCTTGCTTGAGCCGGTGGTTCTCTTGTTTCGCTCAAGGCATGAAGAATGGCTCATCATTAATAAGCTCATCAAGGGTTCAAACTTGGCAAGATAGTTTACCTTCTCGCTTTGCATTTATGCTTGTCATGTAGATGCACTCATGTTTATTTTTATGCATTTGTCCTTGCATAGCATTGCGTGAGAGAAGTCACAAAGGAAACTCACACTATGAGAAAGTTGCTTAGCGTTCAATGCAAATCAACAACTCTTAAGGTGTGATGAGACAAATGTTTGTGCTTAATGCCTATGGAGTTAAGTCCTAACGAGCTTATGGTGTCAATCTCTAAGTTCAAAGGCAATTAACTCATACATTCCCTTTTTGGAGTTCCCTCCCTCCTTTGGTTCTTAATTTGCCTATTTTTATCTATGGTTTATTACTCTTTAGGGAGCTAATTGTGTATTATAAGTATTTTATAAAGGAGTGCTTGAGGGGTGAGGTTGTCACTCAGGATTGATCCAAAGATGTGCTTGTGTTGGCTTGTGTGTGACATTCGACGGATCATAAATGAGAAGTAGTTCAACAAAATCGAATTGTCACCATCGGATGAACCGACGCCCTGTAGGTTCTAGCGTCGGATCATCCGGTGAAGGGGTCTGGGCGCTTAGTTGCTCTCTGTTAGTAAATTTCACACTGTCGGATGAACCGACGCCTTCGCGTCTTTATACCATCGGTTCATCCGGTGCTGAAGAAATTTTCCTTTCTTCCCAGACCCGCGCGCAACTGCTCCGACACGTTATAAAGATAGGCCGTCGGACCATCCGATGCCTTGTTTCTCCACGGAGCTCAGTTGCATCGATGGTTCGACCGACGCTTCTATTTTTCCACCATCGGTTCATCTGACGCTACACTGGAGCGTGGGTCCTACCTGTCATATCCATCGGCAGCTTCCTCTAACCGTTCAAACCCTAACTCTACCGGCCGCCGCGCCCGCGCTGTACGCCGCCGCCCCTCGCCGCCTCCGGCCACCATCCGCGCACGCGTGCGTCTCCGCCGCCCTCCGCCGCTCCTCGTGCCCGCCACCGGCCGCAGCACCTCGCCACCGCGCTCAATTTTGCGCCGCCGCCGCCGCACCCTAGCTAGGGTTTTGGGCCACGCCGTGGATTCCGGCTGACCACCATGGCTGGGAGCTCGCCGGCGTTCAATTTGAGCTGCGCACGGAACTAATCTTCCTCCACAGCAACTTCTCGTCGTCCATCTCCGCGCTGTGGTGAGGATTCTCCCTCCATCGCACTGTACTTAGGGCTCAATTGCACTATTTTGGACTCATCAGGGTTAAACTGAACCTGTTTGAACTGTTTTAAGCACTTGTAGGGCAAATTTGAGTACTGTAGTTCTTCCTTGAGCTAGTAATCAATACCTCATGCATCTGTGCCTTGCTCATGGAATTATTGAACTCAAATCCAATATGTGCTACATATTCGTGTGCAGCTCAATCAAGAACTCCTTCATGTTTATCCACACTCTTGCATATCCTGTCCACCTAAGGAACTTCTAGCCTTTCATCTCTTTTTTGTGGCAGCCTTCCATCTCCTAGATTTTTCATAATTAGGCTCATATCTGCTCATATGCTATGCTTAAGGACCACTTACCTCTAGTTACTTATCTTGTTTATTCATCTCTAGACATTCTATAATCTTCTACCTTTTTCTCTCACAGACGGCAGGCGATAAGCGGAAGGGTAAGGCGGTAGCCGAGCAGAAGAAGAAGAAGAGCAGACAGCAGAAGGAGTAGGAGCGAGTGCTAGCAGTGCCCGACACCCAGGGATAGCCTCAGAGGGGCATCCGGATCTCAGAGGGCACACAGAGTCAGGGGGAGCAGCCCCAGAGAGAGCAGAAGCAGCAGACACAGCAGCAGTAGCAGCCACATAGGTCAGGCAGAGGGCACCAGACCACAGAGTAGACAGAGTCACCTCCCTCACTAGCCAGGTCCGGACCTTGGACACGAGGTGGTCACACTCAGCCGCAACCGACACCACGTCAGAGGAGAGCTGCAGTAGAGGAGCTCACACAGAGAGAGAGAGCAGCAGGCTCTCGACCCCCAGCTACCCAGAGGACCACGAGCAGAGGCTTTCGGAGTCTATCTCCGTGACCTTCATTACTTGCCGGGGCCGAAGATTCGGCGGTTAAGGAGTGTACCAGAGGACCAGTGGTTCCCACGGGACAGAGAGGAGTGTGACCCCAGGTTCTCGACGATCCTTCAGGAGAGCTTCTATGCCTCCTATACTCAAAGAGGTTCTCAGCTCATCCAGCACCGTATGCTACAGTTCACCGCTCTCAGGGCAGCTGCAGCTGGAGAGGCGATCCTCCCTTTCTTCGACTACCAGCGGGGATTGGTGGACTTAGTGACTCGGAGGTCACGATACATCCCCGACTGGGTCAGAGTGTTCTACGCTACTGTCTACGTCGACGCTGACCGGGTCGCTATCAGGTTCATGTTCATGGGTCAGCAGTAGAGGCTCACTCGAGAGGGGATTGCAGAGCTGCTTCAGGTGGATCTACACGATGATTCGATTCACTAGCTGGCCTACCCCGACGCCGAGCCTCCTCGTCGTGCACACTCACCTATCCTACCTACCGACGAGGAGATCAGCTTCCTGTTCCAGCAGCCGTTCCTCCCCGGCACACCCAGGACACCAGATCGTCTGATTCGAGAGGCGTACGTCATTGACTACACTCTCAGGAGGTCCGTGCTCTATATGATGGGGAACGCAGAGTCCTTGACAGGGGTGCAGCAGTGGCTTCTGATGTACATGATGGCGAAGTGCCCGTTTGACCTTGTGGATATCTTGCTAGCAGAGATCGAGGACGCCATTATGGATGGCATGGGGATGACGTGAGAGCAACCCTTCGCTCACTGGATCAGTTGACTGCTGTCCAGGCTTGAGGCCCAGAGGTACGTCGGGATGCTAGAGTCGTCGAAGTTTGTGTTCCCGACCTACCGTCCTCCGATGCCAGGTGACAGGAGGAGAGGCCCGAGAGGCCTGAGGAGAGCCGAGGAGACACTACATGCTAGGGCAGCAGCAGAGGCAGTTATGGACGAGGCAGCCCGACATGATGCTACTCTTGCCGCAGCAGAGGCACCTCTTCCTCAGTACTTCGCCACAGACGACGAGTCCTCTAGTGATGACGAGGATTTCACACCTGCTCTAGAGCCAGTTTTCAGAGTCTGTCGGTCACACGACGACGAGGCAGGAGACTCCACCTTGCTAGGCCAGAGAGAGGCTGAGTCACCGGTTCCCATGATCACAGCTGCTCAGGTGACCCAGCCAGACCAGCTTACTTCACTGATTCAGGCTACGGCTGCTCAGTCTCAGACGACCCTCCAAGTACAACAATAGATGCAGGCTCAGTTCCAGCAGTACCAGGAGTTGCAGCAGGTGATCCTAGAGGGGATCCGTTAGCAGCAGGAGGCTCAGAGGCAGCAGATGCTACATCACGAGATGTTGACTTCACAGATGTTCACCTTCATGTCTTGTTGCCTTGGTCAGCTCTTCCAGCAGTCAGGACTTCAGCTACCTCAGCCACCTATCACTGCCGAGCTACAGGCTGACCCGACAACGCCTCTTCCTCCAGCGGGCGGGTTTGTGAACGTTCCCCTGGCGACTTTCCCACAATCACCTCTACTTCAGACAGGGGCGTTCGCGGTACCCCAGACGACGACACCTCAGGCAGCAGTCACCACTTCCTTCCTGGCTCAGCTTCAGATGACCACTCCTGCGTCGTCCCAGCTGGTGTCTCCACTCACCATAGGAGCACTCGTCTTCGAGACACCAGCTCACACCACTCTGCCCAGTCCACTGGTGTCTTCACCGCTTCCGACGTTCACTACACCGAGGGCAGAGGGGTTGGGACAGGAGGACTACTACCTTCGAGCGATCACGGAGCAGATCTCGTTAGCTCTTGCCTCCGACACTGTTCCTCCTGCTCCCGAGGCTACTACGCTCCCGGCACGTCGACTGTCGCACCTCCTCCACCTCCGGGTTCCTCGTCACCAGCTTGGTCTCTTCTTAGCGAGGATGACGACGACGACGCCTCCGACTTCTCAGTGCGACCTTCGAGGGTTGTCTCTACTTCGCCGCCGGATCTTTCCTCTCCGTCTCAGGCTTAGTCTCCTTTTTGGTGCTTGTTGCCAAAGGGGGAGATAGATAGGGGGAGTAGAGATAGGGGGAGTTAGGGGAGAGTGCAGGTTTTGGAGTTTTTGTAGCCTCTCTCGCTTTTGTGGAGTTTCATGATGAGACATGTATTTGGATCTTGTGTATGTCAATGGTTTACATGTCTACTCATGCTTGTGTGTTTACTTAATGCATGTGTGTTTACCGCTTATTCCTTTTCATGCATTATAAGTAGAGTTTATATGTTTTTAAATTCAAATTTTCGTATATCTCTACTCGTGTTATCATCTATCACCAAAAAGTGGGAGATTGTAGCGATCTAGGCCCTTTCGCAACTTTGGTAAGGGTGTGTTTCGGTGATAAATGACAACCTTCTGCTTGTGACTAACCCTTGTTTTGAAGCGTATTTGCAATTGGGTTATTGTCACGAGTATTGAATGGAATGAGACCCCTCAATTTGATTTAATGGGCTCAATTTGGTTGAAGACTACAAGGCTAAGGACTTTGTTAGTTCCAAGTGTCACAAAGGAGATGAAGGACACTTGGATTGCTAGTTTGTAGTTTCGACCGTACTATTAAGAGGGGTTCGTACACTAATAGCTTGACCATGCACTCCAAAAGCCATAAAATATGCACACTCAAGTTCCTTGGATGCTATCTAGCTCGGAGAGTTCATGGAAGCAAGGTTGAAGCAAAAGAATCGACGGAAAACTCAAAGGCACTGAATTGGATGAGTTGAAATCAAATTCATACCGTCGGATGATCCGACGCCCCATTATGAACACGCATCGGATGAGTTCTGCAGCCAACAAATTCAAAATGGACCGTCGGATGAACCGACGGTACAGGCATCGGTTCATCCGATGACCTAGGGTTTGGCTATAGTTCAGGTCAAGGGTCAACACTTAAGCATTGGACGATCCGACGCCTTGACCATCGGTTCATCTGACGGTTGCATTTAAATTCAACAGAGACGCGCCAAGACTTCTGCTTCAGCACCGGATGAACCGACGCTTGGATAGAAGATACCATCAGTTCATCCGACGCCTTGATTCAAATCATACAGTACCGCCCCAAGTGTGGTGCCTTCAGCACCGGATGATCCGACGGGGCGTCGGTGTATAGCGTCGGTGTATTGTCTGGGTTTCAAGGTTCAACGGCTATATTGGCTTCTATTAGTGACCGGATGATCCGACGCTCAGCAGGGGGGCACCATCGGTTCATCCGACAGTACAACTTTTTCAGGGGACTTTTTCCAACGGCTAGCCTTCTTTGCTAGGCCTATAAATAAGCCCCTCTGCCTCTCTAGAGCTGCCTTTGCTACTCTGAAGATCCATTGCAGCCTAGAAGAGAAGGAGAGTGTGTTCTTGCCATTTGGATTTCTCTTCCTCTTCATTGAGGTGTTCTTCTTAGTGAGCAAGAGTTTAAGGTGCATACATGGCTTAACTGAGTGCTCAGGTCAAGTGAAGGTGTGCGGGCTTGTTACTCTTGGAGTTTGACGGCTCCTAGACGGTCTAGGTGACTTGGGGGTTCTTGGTGAGCTCTTGGAGATTGTGGGAGCCTCAAGACAAGCTTGGTGTACACGGTTCGAGACCCACCGTTCCGGAGATGGAGAACGGGTACTCTTAGTGAGCACTTGTGTCTTTGTGACTCAGGGTGGAGCGATACTCTAAGTGAGTGCTCCAACGTGGACTAGGGGGAAGCGTCAACTTCTCGATACCACGGGAAAAAATCCGGTCGCCTCTTGTCCCTCTTATTTACTTCTAGCACTTAGTTTCAGCACTTTATTTCCGCTCTCAAGTTTCTTTGTCTTAGTTCTAGCTTGTTTCGCTTGTGTGCTTCATATCTTGCCTAGGTTGTCATATTGCCTCATAGTGTGATATTTGCTAAGGAAACTTGTGATAGTGTGCTCTAGTAGTAGGGAGAAACCTTTTTAGTATGGGCAACACTAGTTGATAGGTTAAGATTTTCGTTTTTCATAGAGCTTGCAAAACAAGTCTCATATTCAACCCTCTTCTATGTGACTATCCTACAGATTGGGAAGCGTGCGGTTATTCTTAGGAGTACGATGCATCCTTGAAACCCTCTGATATTTGCTTTGCACGTATGGAGATGTGGGTGCACATCCTGAATTTACCTCTCGGATGGATGGAGGTCAAGAGAGGTACTAGGGCTGCAAGCTTGATTGGTGAAGTGATTAAGGTGGATGCTGGCCCAGATGGGAAGATCAGCGGACCTTACCTGCGAGCTAGAGTGAAGGTGGATGTGCAGAAGCCATTGTAGAGGTGTGTGATGCTGAAAACTAGGAAAGATGAGGAGGAAGCCCCAGAGCTTTGGAGCAGCTGCAGCTGAAGCGTTTTGTAACTCGAGAGGGCCGGGTGGGAGTCCTCAGTCACCACACCATTACCCTCCACGACGTGCTGCTGCGATACACCGTCCCTCCGGGGCTGCTACGCCAACCAACCAGGAGGCAAATGGCGAAGTGAACCCCTCTGGAAGCGGGCAGAAGAAGAGAGGAACGGAAGCTAAGAACCCTCCCCAGGAGGAGATGAGACCGGTGGAAGTGAACCTTTCTGGCAATCCTCTGAAGGAGACAGGTAAAGAAGCTAAGGACAAGGGGCCGGCTACAAGTGCTTCCCAGGAGGAGAAAAGATCGGTGACTGAAAGTCCAAGGAAGAGGAAGTCCAACGACAAAGGCACACACCCTGATTTGAACAAACCGGTGCATGAAAGCAGTGGAGTTCCGGTTGGCCTGGTCTATGACAGACCTGCTCAACTTGACAAAACTATGGGCCGGACTGAAGAGACGACAGTGGTTCAGAAGAAGCAAAGAGTTTCACCCAACCAAAGTGCAATATCAGCGCGGGCTGCGGGCAGCAGTCCCCGCCGGGCATAATGAATATCATGTGCCTGAACTGCCGGGGTTGTGGGAGGTCCGAGGCAGTTCGTGAGTTCCGCAATCTTGTGGGACTGAATTTGTCCAGGGTGCTATTTTTGTCAGACGAAGATGGCTGCCAGAAAGGCCGAGACGGAACTACGTCAACGTCTAGGCTATGCTAATGCCTTTGGAGTTAGCAGTGCGGGTCTTAGTGGGGGTATGGTACTGATGTGGTCTAATGATGTTGTGGTGGACCTTAAAACTTACTCCAAGTACCATATAGATGTATGGGTAACTGAGGATGGAGGGCGTGGACAGCAATGACGGTTCACCGGGTTTTATGGAGACCCGATCATCAGGTCGAAGAGGAAGGAGTCATGGCGCATGTTGAGGTTTCTTCGTAATCAGACTGACCTCCCTTGGCTTTGTGTGGGTGATTTTAATGAGGTGCTTCATGACTATGAACAAGTTGGAGGCTGTGAACGTGAAGAATGGAAGATGGAGGGATTCCGGGCAGTGGTAGATTATGCGGGATTCAATGATCTAGGATACATAGGCTTACCTTACACTTGGGATAACAGGAGATATGGAAGGCACAATGTGAAGGTTCGTTTGGACGTTTGGACAGGACTTTGGCTGATGAGAATTTGCTGAATTTATTTGGCCACACCTCTGTGCAACATGTTCAAACTACCGAATCTGATTACTGTGCTTTGATTATTCACCTATGTCGTTCAGAAGAGATGGGGCAGCATAGAAGGGGGAATCCTTTTCGCTGTGAAAATATGTGGCAACGCCATGAGAACTATGATGCAATGGTTGTTGCTGCCTGGACGAAGGAGTGTCATTCACTGCTGGATGTGCAGTCCTCGCTGGGTGATCTACAAAGCACGTTGCAAGTCTGGGACAGGGATGAGTTTGGCTCAGTGCGGAAGGAGCTTGCCCACCTTCGCCGTCGACTTGAGCACATAAGGAGCAATAACCTGACTGCTGGTCCATCAAGAGAGGAATAGAACATTGCTCGGCGACTCTCTGAAATTCTAGCACGGGAGGAAGTGATGGAGAAGCAATGCTCAAGGGTGGAATGGCTATGTGAGGGGGACTGCAATACAACATTTTTTCAGGCAAAAGCTAAGCAAAGAACTAGCACAAATAAGATTAAAGTTCTGAAGCGCCCGGATGGATCGATATGCACGAGGCAGGAAGAGTTAGAATCCTTGGCGGCTGATTTCTATCAACAGCTATTTTCGGCGCAAGCACACTCCACACCTGAAGATGTGGTGCATTTTGTTCCACACAAGGTCACCCCTGCCATGAACACGCTGCTGGACGCACCTTTTACTGCTGAGGAGGTCAAAAATGTTTTATTCATAATGAAGCCAAACAAAGCACCGGGGCCGGACGGTTTCACAGCAGGGTTTTTTCAGAGGCATTGGCAACTGATTGGGAATGATGTGTGCGCAGCGGTCCTTACCTTTCTGAATGGCGGTGATATGACGGACATCGTCAACAACACATTTTTTGTGTTAATTCCCAAGGTAAAAAATCCTTAAGATCATACACAATTCAGACCTATCGCTCTCTATAATGTTCTCTATAAGATTTGTTCCAAAGCTGTTGCCAATCGTTTGAGATTAGTTTTGGATGATATTGTCTCAGAGGAGCAATCTGCCTTGTCCCTGGACGTTTAATCACTGACAATGTGCTTGTTGCCTATGAGAGCATTCACTACCTAAGCAGGAAAAAGGGAGTTACAGGGGCTTGTGCGGTGAAATTGGACATGGCTAAGGCTTATGACCGGGTTGAATGGTCCTATTTAAGATGTATCATGCTGAAATTGGGTTTCACTGATGGCTGGGTGGATCCCATCATGAAATGTGTGGAATCAGCAAAATTTTCAGTAAGAGTAAATGGTCATTTCTCAGAGGTGTTTCATTCATCTCGGGGAATTCGCCAGGGAGATCCTTTATCTCCATATTTATTCCTCCTCTGTGCAGAAGGGTTGTCTTGTATGCTCAAATATGTTGGCCCAAATTATCTAGCAAAAGGCATTAGAGTAGGTATCCATGCACCATGGGTATCCCATCTCCTATTTGCCGACGATTGCCTGTTGTTCACACAGGCCAGTGCGAATGGTGCAAGGATATTGATGGAGATTTTGCAGGCATGCCAAAATGGTTCTGGGCAAATGGTTAATATTATGAAGTCTGCAATTTTCTTTAGTGCAAATTGTCAGGATGAGATGAAGGCCGATGTAATGGAGATCACTGGAATTGGTACTGAAGCACTGTCGGAGAAATATCTCGGGCTGCCCACGGCAGTGGGGAGGAGCACGAAGGAAGCCTTTGAACACCTCCCCACAAAAATAAAAAATGTTATGGGCGGGTGGAGTGAAAAGAAGTTGAGTGCAGCAGCAAAAGAAACTTTGATCAAATCGGTGGCTCAGGCAGTGTCAACTTACTCAATGAGCTGTTTTTTGCTCTCCCCTGATACATGCAAGAAGATTACCTCTGCCACATCGAATTACTGGTGGAGTGGACTTGCTGACAAAAGGAGCATTCACTGGAGAAAATGGACTGACCTTACCTTGCCAACGTGCCATGGAGGAATGGGATTCAGAGATATAAAAAATTTCAACCTATCTATGTTGGGCAAACAGGGTTGGCGGCTTATGATGAACCCTGATTCTCTTTGTGCAAGAGTACTGAAAGGCAAATATTACCCTCAAGGAGATTTCTTGACAGCTGGAAAGAAAAATAATTCCTCTCACACATGGCGTGCAATACTTGCTGGAAGGAAAGTACTTGAAATGGGTCTTATTAAGAGAATTAGTGATGGTGCATCAACCAACATCTGGAATGATAGATGGCTCCCAACAGTCACTGGTCACAAGCCGATTTGCAGCAAAGAGGGTGCAACAGCAACCTATGTAGCTGAACTGCTCACTGCAGATGGGAGAGCATGGAATGAGGAGGCACTGCACAATAATCTTTTGCCTTTTGATGTGGAGGCAGCCAAACAAATTCCCTCGGGACGAGCACAGGAAGACCTTTGGGCTTGGTCAGGAGAATGACATGGTTTCTACTCGGTGAAGTCGGCATACAGATTGCTAACAGAAGTAGAGGCTCAAGAGAGGGCCTTTGCTGGTGGCCAATCTTCTCACTCGGCTGCAGCTTGTGATCTGAGATGGAAGAAATTGTGGAGGCAGAGAGTACCACCAAAGGTGCGTGTGTTCTGGTGGAAGGTTATCAATGATTATATGCCCTGTCGTGCAAACCTGTACCGACGTCACATAGATCAAATTGCCAATTGTGAAGTCTGTGGAACACCGACAGAAACAACCTTCCATGCTTTGGTGGAGTGTACTATGGCTAAGACCTTCTGGAGAAGGCTCAAAAAAATAGGAGGAATCAAATTACCAGGATTATGTCCGAGAACATGGGCTACTGATCTGCTTGACGATCGGGTCTGTAAGGAGGATGATAGAACCGTGATCATGTGTGGTATGTGGTCACTCTGGTCGGCAAGGAATGATCGGAATCATGGAAAGGACCCGATTGATCCTAAACGCGCAATTGAGTGGGCAATAGACACTTGTTTCTTACTATTGCCGGTCAGACAACAGCAGCCTACTGAAGAACGCCCAAAACAACGCTGGCATCTCCCACCATCGGGTGTTACTAAGGTTAACTGTGATGGAGGATTCTCACCTGAGAACATGACTAGATCCACTGGTGCGATCATTCGAAACTCAGAAGGTTCCTTTCTTGTTGCTTCAGCTCAGAGGTTCCCAGCAGTATCGTCTGCTCTTGCTGCAGAGAAGCTGAGGCCTGTCGTGATGGCCTAAAGTTGGCAATGGAGAAGGGGTTCAGACGTGTGGTTATTGAGTCAGACTCCCTCCAATTCATTGCACTGTGGAAGAATCGAAGGCAACAACGTTCCGAGATTGCTGCCATCTTGGAGGACATGCAGGGCCTAGCATCGAATTTGCTTTTGCTTGACTGCGTGCATACTAGGCGTAGTGCAAATCAAGTAGCTCATCTTTGTGCCAAATCTATAACTTCACCTAGTTCTAGTTCTTTGTGGTATGAACCACCTAGCTTTCTTTTACCTTCACTCCATAGTGATTGGAACCTAGTTGATTGCTGAATGAAAGCTTGGTTTCCCCCCAAAAAAAGTCCCCAACCTAGCCAATCTAAATCCTATATCTAATATAATTATAACTCTCAACTCATAAGCGTTTACTAACACGTTGTACAGTGTCCAGCTTACAAGTAGCCAGAAGAGCAAATCCAGCTTACAAGTGGTTGTCCTACATCAAGCGCAGCTTCGCCAACTTTGTCTTCCCCTGGATGTTGACTCGGAGCTCCTCCATCAATCTTCGGTGACGACGGGACTACAAGAATCTTTCGGTCGCCCGTTATATATGCAGTCTCGACGGCTCCGTCGGTCTACCTGAACCGTTGCTTCTGTGCACGGCCTTCCATCCGGCAGTAGTTCCTACTGCCTTTCGTTGTCGAGTTCACCGTTGTTGGGGATTCGGGAATCGGATGGGGTCCCTGAACACAGGTGGAAAGAGATTCAAGAGCTAACACAAGAAAATACTCGAGAACTTGGAGACAAAGAATCTCCGAAAGTCTATATTCTCCTCAAAAGTTGTGAACCCCTTACACGTGCCCTCCGGCCCCTTTTATAATGAGACAAAGGGACTTTTACATTCTGATATTATCCTCAGATTCAAAGAATATTCCAAATGGGAACATGTGCACAAATGTCTTTTACATCCCGTAATTTGCGGAGCTTAACTTCGGATATTCACAAGCTTGCCGCCTTTCCACATGTTGAACCCGGACTTTTGGTGCCACACCTTTGACTCGATTCGCCTGAGAGATTGTGTAGCGAACATGGCCCCATGTGCCATTAGTTCGAGTTTGATTTTGGTGATTAATGACAACATGATCAATGGGACTAACCATATTGTTTAGCATGTCTTTGTAGACATTTCTAGGTCCCAAGGCTGCCAAAATATCACATGCCAAATTGAGAAGATAGTCTATTTTTCAAGAGTCAAAAACAAGAGAGAAAGGAAAAAGAAAGGACACCGTTGGATGAACCGACGGTACCTAGATAGCAAGCGTCGGTGCAATCGTCGGACAAGTTGGTACACTAGGTGAAAACTAAGGCACCGTCGGATGAACCGACGGTCCATTTTCTAGTAGCAATGGACGAGTTGCAGAGAAGAAGAGATGAAGACAGCAACACTGGATGAATCGATGGATCAGCAACGGTCTATCCGACGCTTAGTTTGAATCAATACAGAGACGTTCCAAGACGAGGCCTTCAACACCGGATGAACCGACGCCATGATCAGAAGAAGCGTCGGTCTATCCGACGGTTACGAAGATGCATACAATAAGGGTTTGGTGAAGCGTCCTTTAGCACCGGATGAACCGACGCACCGTCAGCGCATAGCGTCAGAGTAGTTCTGTCAGAGAACCTCAAAGGCTATGTGACGTGGAAGGGGCACCGAATGAGCCGATGCCTTGAAAAGGATAGCATCGGTTCATCCGACGCTTACTTTTTCAGTGGTCGTTAGCCAACGGCTCTTTGAGTGGCTTGGGCTATTTATACCCCCTCCACTCACCCATTTGAGGTTGCTGGATTGTGTAGAAGTGCAGAGGAGTTCAAGACACCTAGAAGATCATATCCAATCCATCCAAGTGTTTAATTACTCATCCATAGACTTGCATATGCTTTGTGTATGTTCTTAGGGTTAGGCTTAGCTTAGAGCTGAGTGAGTGCAAGGTTGTGCCAACCTTGTGAGGTGATTATTGAGTGAATCAAGTTCTACAAGGTTCGCCGGATGCCTTGGGGCCTAAGTGGCTCACCGGCAATCGTCATCGATCCTCCGGCTTGGTGTGGAGCGGTGAGGACACTTTGTGCGGGGGACGTGGAGACCCCCTTCCTAGGTGAAGAAGCTCCTTAGTGGAGGCAGCATCAAGGTGACCAAGGGAGCTTGGCGAGTGCCTAAGTGGCGAGCCTTTGTGGCGAGTCAAGTGGTGCTCTTGGGAGAGACTTGGTGACCGGGAAGCAATACTCTTATGTGAGTGCTTCAACAACGTGGACTAAGGGTGGCTTAGTGCCTACCGATACCATGGGATAAATCGCATGTCAAGAGTTTGCTTCCTCTCATCCCCTTTACATTTCTGCATTTACTCTTTTGCAATCTTTGCTTGCCTTTACTTTCCTATAGTAGTATCATGCTAGGAATGGCTATAGGTTGCAAACCTTGTTTTGGGATGGGAGTTTCACACTAGAACAACCCTAGTTGCACATCTAGATAGTATGCTCTAGTTTATCTTTGTGTAAAATTAGTGAAGCCATAGGTTAAGGTTTTAAGTTGCCTAATTCACCCCTGCCCCTCTTAGGCTAACGAGCACCCGTTTCCTTATAGATTGCTTCCATTCATGAGGTTCCTTGAAAGCTCGAACCTCGACCTCGGAAGCTTGGACACACTCCTGAAGTCCAGTTTCCTAAATAGTAGCTCCCCTCTTAAGTCTTACTTCTCCTTGAAACATGATGAAAACATCGAAAACCAATCGTCCCTCTATGTGCATTATGTCCGATGATCATTAGTGTTAGGAAGTCAACAACCATCACAACTCACAAGTTCGAGATCATAAGGATGAAAGCAACACCTCGGTAATCATGAAGCAGTAAGTATTATGTATCCCTTTGTTCTCAACACAGCTTGGTTCTTGAGAATACTAATGTCTTTGAAGTTTCGAGGGTGATGGTTTTAATCCAATTCCCCAATACTAGCCCCTCGGAAAAGTGGCCTGACTAAGAATTGTGGTAAAAAACGTCACCCTCGGAACGTCGGAGGATACACACGTCGACTTTCTGGCTTCATAAAGTCTATATCGAGGCAGTTTATTGGGACTGCCCCACCCCTTTCCTATAAATAGAGGCCTCGAGCGGTAACTTTATTTTGCCGTTCGCCATTCGATCGACCTCTCGAAACTTCAGAAGTTTCGTACTTTGAGATTTGTGCTTTGAAGTTTTTGTTCTTCTTTGGTCCTAAATTTCTGAAGGTAATTTCTTTTACTTTTTTGCTTTCTTTTTCATTCTATTTTTTTCTTCCGAAGCTTAGTCCTCCATGTTTGAAGTTTCTAAGTATCTTTTTCTTAGTAAGGTGGCTCGCACAAAAAGCGCTACTCAGCCCATGACTTCTGAAGAACTGGCTATAGCTGGTATTCCTCTCGAGGCTGAGGGGACATCAGTGATGACCACCGATTCTGCAGCTGAAGCCTTCAAGGCTACTGATACATGCGAAGGGGGTGAAATTCAGTCGGGGGAATGCTAAGATATTTCAAACGTGGACGCCAGCGTTGATGAACTCGTCACTCCTAAACATTTCTTTCCTCCCACTCTATTTTTTGGTCAATCTTTAGTTACTCTAGAATCCATTAAGGAATTCAAAGCTGCTGGTTTCTTCCCCTGTGACGATGGCCGCGGTCCTGGGGATGAGATTCATGTTCCTAAGGCAGATGAAATTCTCGTTTTCAAGGATTTCTTCACCGCTAGACTAAGATTTCCCTGCGACAACCTGTTGACGGTGTATTTTGGTACACCAAACATGTTCATTACACTTTGGTTTGGATTTGATTATGGAACTAACCCGCCACTAGGCACACTAATCATATAACAAGTTCATCTATGTGCATGCATTTGGAAGTGATGTGTTTATGTAGGAAAACATGGACATAGAGGATAGATTCACAACAAGTTCAAAGGAGCATTTATGGAGTCTTGTTCGTGTTCATGAACTTGATGAAATCACTTCCAATGGTGGCAAGGACCGAAGTGCTATGAAGGAACACCCCCGGGATTGAAGCGTAAAAGACCGAACTTCATGCACAGAGAACCTCCATCTTGGACGCGAGGATGACATCGTCAAAATCATGCAAATGGAAGGGGCAAAATGCATAATCACCTGAGGACCCACGGGAGCGAAGGGGCGACTGAACCGGGCCGGGATGGGCCTGGGCCAGTCGGCCCAAGCCGGCTAGCCTGGCCCACTCCGGGGGTCGGTTCGGCCCCCTTTTCCTTGCACCCGAAGGATCTTCAACCCTAAAGTCGTGGAGGCACCGCCATTTGGAGAGAGAGAGCCATTCCCACCAGGAGGCCATCCACAAGCCAGAGAGAGAGGAGGGAGATCTCCGGAGGAGGATCGCCCATCTCGAAGGAAGCACCCACAAGTGGACAAGAAGGAAGACACCGTCCGAAGCGTCACCATGATCAACGGTGCTATGTGCAGCACCTTGATGGGGTAATCTTGTCATTTGTCCATGGGTTGTAATCGGTCTTGAGATGTAATCGTACCTTGTTGAACATCTATCTATCATCATGTGTTGAATATGCTTTAATGCTTAAGGTTAGCTACCATGCCGTAAAGGGAAGTAGAGCACCAATACTCCCTTAGATCCATTCAATACGTCGTGTCCATCATAGGTCTAGTCACGAATACCTCCGCGTAGTGACAGTACGGGGGGAGGGAAAGGGTGAAACCGTGGTCACAACCCCCAATAGATTAGACAGTTTTCTTATTTAAAGCGGTTGCATGTTCAAGTATCATAGACCCATGGGCAAGTGTCTTTTATCTTGTTAGCTTGATCGTTCTCTCTAGTCTAGTGTAGTCGTTTTCTAGTCTAATCATAGTTAGGGTTTGAGTAGTTAGTGAGTAGAGGTAGACCAAATGCTTGTAATCTCCTTGCTTCGCGGATTGACAAGAACCTTGGGAATCCCGTGGTGAAAAAGGTGTAGGTCCGTACACTTGCGGATCGTAGGTGAATACGTCTTTTATCCGTCAACAAGCCCCTTTTTCTGGTGCTGTTGCCAGGGAGCAAGCTAGTTTACTTTGTTTGGTTTGCATCTAACTTTGTTTTATCTTTTAGTTTATCTTTTATTTGCTATATCTAACACATATTGCCTAGAAAACCACTTTGTTTTGTTTTTGTTTTTGTTTTTATCTTGTTGTCTAGATGGCGTTCGTCAATCACCTCGAGGAAGAACCTGAGAAATCACTAAGGGATTACGCTAGTCCTCGATGTGAAGACATAAGAGTACAAGAGTTGGATTCGAAGCTCGAAGCGACCAAGTATGAAATCAAATCCAAGATCATCGAGATGGCGGCGACAAACCTGCTTGAAGGGATGGTTATGGAGAACCCATATAGACACATAAGGCATTTCACGACGCTATGTAACACGGTTCGTCAAGAAGGGGTTCCTGATGAATGGTTCAAATGGAATCTCTTTCCCTACTCACTTGCCGGTGAAGCGAAGACGTGATACTCATTTGCGTCCTTTGAAGTTGAAGGCAATTGGAACAAATTGACAAAGAAGTTTTGCGAGTAGTTCTTCCCAATTAGCAAGGTTCAACATCTAAGGAGGCAAGTGATCACTTTCACGCAAGGAGAAGAGGAAGGGATAGACCAAGCTTGGAATAGGTTTAACGAGTTGATCGAACAAGGACCAAGACTCAGCTTCTCCGGTGACGTACTCTTGCATACATTTTTCTTTTCCCTAACCCCTAGATGCATGCAACACGTCCAAATGTGTGCAGGTGGGGATCTCATGGAGAAAACACTCACGGAAGCCGCTCAACTTCTACAAAAAATTAGTAAAACAGCGGCAATGCGAAGAGATTGGGAAACAAGACTTGCAGAAGACCCGGAATACAATTCAAGGATGAAGAAGCATGCTGAAATTTCTAAAGAGGCAACCCCGGAAGTCAAGAAAGAGGAGCCAATCCTGGAAAAGCTTGAAGAAAAGCACATCAAGTCAAGAACTACCCCGAGCGTTGACTTCACCGAAGCAAATGAGACAAGCAAGAGAAGCATGTCAAGTGCGAAGCCATTAAGGGAGTTCGAGCACATGGATTGGGTTACAATCGATTACGGAGAAGTATTCAATAAGAGAAGACCGTTCCCTAACCAAAAGTGGATGGCAAGAGCATTAGAAGTGGATTTCCCACAGGAGAAAAAAGCGGAAGACTCATACGACCTTGAAACCACCGGTGAGATATTTAAAAAGCTCTTGAGAGATGATGAAGTGGATCCGGAACACATTGCCGAGTTGAAAAGAATCAAGGGGATCAAGCCCGAAGCATCGCCATATGCTCGCCTCGCTGAAGTTTACGCGATAGGATCCAAAGAAGAGGAGAAGATGGCACCACACTTGAGTTGCGAGATCAATGGAGTTCAATGTAAAGCTTTGTGCGACATCGAAGCCCAAGTAAGTGTCCTATCTTCTAAAATTTACGATAAAGTTCAAGACCACAAACTAGACTTAGCTCCAACATCAACGAAATTAATCATGGGAGATGGTAGAACTATTAGACCTCTAGTTATTGCTTGCAACATGAATCTCTGGAAAATGTATACCAACCAATTTCTTTGTTATTTATGCTTACCATAGTGAGGACCATGTGTGGTTCAAGGACCGGTGGATGGCCACTTCCTTGTGTGATGAGTGATTGACAACGTTGTGTGGACTGATTCTTGGCTAAGTATTGCAGGTGCGGGTTGCGACTTGACTGGTGTTGGTGCAGGTGAAGAACAAGTGCGAAAGGTCATCGCCGGTGAGGCCTCCAGGTGTGGAGAAGACAAGTAGGCTTCGTTCGAGGGCCCCGGTGGCCAGCGGGGTCAAGTGCGGGCCGCATGGTGGCATGAACAGCAATATGAAGTCGTGGACGGTTTCTTGGTTGAGCCTCAAAACCAAGGGCGAGCCGGGACTACGTGGGAGCCAAGTCATGAGTGGAGATTAGCGGAGGCTACACCGAGTTCGCGGGGTTTCCGGTGGTTCACCAGAAAACCATTGGGTTCCTTGGTTGATCCACAAAGCCAAGACCGAAGAACCGAAGACGGTCTTTGCGGCGGTGCAGACCGGTCGACCGGTCTGACCGGTGGGTACCGGTCTGACCGGTGGGGAGCACCGGTCTGACCGGTGTGCGACGACGCAGTCCGGAGACTTCGAAGCGGAGGACACGCGTCGGGATCGCATGGCTTGCGTCGAGGCTACGCAGGGTGCGGTCGCCGGGCATCCGTCCGATGGTGAAGACATGAAGACTTCCAAATCTGCCCTTGAGGGGCTTGTATCCCTAGTTATTAGAAAAGGGCATTTTAGACATTCGGTTGCCTTCATATAACCCAAGAGGTGAGAGGATGGCAGCCAACTCTTGGAACCCTAGCTCATTTGTTTTGCCATTTTCCTTCCTATTTTCCTTAGGTTTTCTATAGGACTAGCAAGAGAGCTTCACGGAGAGATCTTGTTGAGAGGGATGGATGATCGGGCGGCTCGCTAGACCTTGTATGAACCTTTGTTTCATGTATAGATGATTCGGCGTGGTTCCTCAAGGTTTGGATGTGTTTTCCCCGGTTGTTCTTGGTGGTGATTTTCGGAGCCCTCTCTTTGTGATTTCTTTGGGTTGTTTTCGGGACCTTTCTCTTTGGGATTTGATGGGGGAAATTTGTGGGAACCCTTCGTGGTTCTTTGGGCTGTGATTCCCCTCCCAAATTCGTGAGTAAAGGTGCTCGATTTTGGGGTTTCTTGAGTTCTTGGGTTGGAAGTGTTCTTGGCGGGATTTCCTTGATTCCTCCTTTTTGGACGAGTTTTGGTGGGATTAAACTTGTCTATGGACTCCTCATGAGGTGTTCCTAATATCCCCAAAGTCTTGTTCAAGTCCGTGGAACGATTCGGGAGATCGAGGTTTGGATTTGGGGGAGTTGACCCGCGGGGTCTTGTTCATCCCGAGCTGCCCGTGCTACACCGGTCCGAAGCGGTGCTCTTGACCGGTCTGACCGGTGCAACCCTAGGTGGGATTTTGCTCGGGTGAACGTCTTGGTGTGTTCGCCGTTGTCCCGTGGTGCCGCTCGTTTCGAGTTTGGGTCAGTTTGGTGGTCGGTTGGCCTGTTTGGTGCCTTGGGGGCTTTCAGGCTGTGATCGGTCTGACCGGTGTGCCTCACCGGTCTGACCGGTGTAGAGCCACTTAGTGAAAGTTGCTCAGTTTCACCGGCAGGGACCGGTCTGACCGGTGGTGCTCACCGGTCTGACCGGTGTGGGTCTGTAGACTCGAGGTTTGGTGTTCCGCTGTGTTCTCGGGTCGGAAGGTTGTGTGTGTTGGTTCCTAGGTCCAGTGGCACTCCAGTGGCTACGGGGGCTTGGCCAACTTGGGCAGTGAGTCGGAGACGTGTGTTGGAAGCCGTATTCATCTTGTTGGAGTTTCCATCTCCTTCGAGAAGAATTTTTATCAGCTCCCATTCACTCCCCCCTCTCTGGTTCGCTGTATCGGTGCTTCAAGTGGTATCAGATCCGGTTCGGGTCTTTATTGACTCTAACCAGTCTAAGATCCAAGGATGGCGTACCAGGAACGGGGTTCGGGTCCTCCACACTTCGATGGCAAGAACTACCAGATGTGGAGCAAGCGGATGGGTGCTTTTCTCCGCGGAAAGGGTCAGATCCTTTGGGATGTCACGGTGGACACAAGCTATGTCCAGCCAATGGACTTCCTCACTCCAGGATCGAGGGACATTGAAGGATCAGATGGCGACTAGAGAGGGGGGGAGTGAATAGGAGCCGGTAAAAATTCTTCCAAAAGAATCCGGCCTATACCCTAGTCAAACCCCGGTCACACACGAGCGATGGAACAAATCACACACCAATCTCCAAGACCACGAGGTTATGGATCAACCTCTAGTCCTAGGAACGATTCCTTGAAGCACACACGGAAGCACTAGAAAGGGAAGGAAGGAATCGAAACAAGAAGCACTGCACACAGCTCCTGGCGGACTGTCCGGCCTGGCAGTGCGGACCGTCCGCGATGAACCGCGCGGACTGTTTGACCTGCTACCGCGGACCGTCCGCGCCGACGTCGCGGACCGTCCGGCCCTCTCCGCGGACCGTCCGTTAAACACACACAGAACACCAGAAGCGACCCGAGAAAAACGGACCGTCCGCCAAGCCAGGGCGGACCGTCCGCGCCACCCACGGACCGTCCGCTACTCGAGCGCGGACCGTCCGCAAACTGGCTGCAACCAAAACCAAAAGCCAAACCGGATCGAAAACAAAGGCGCGCAAGAACACGACGAACACACGACGAACAGGCTCCACGCGGACCGTCCGCGACCCCCCCCGCGGACCGGCCGCGCCGCGCGCGGACGAACGAGAAACGGCCCGACCCCCGAAAGTCAACTCCCCCAAATCATCATCGGATTTCCCAAACGGTTGAAGCTATGGAGACAAGGGTTTGGGGACTTGAAAAGCGTCACACAAGGATGCTATAGCCCAAAAATCTTGCCTCCTAACTCCCTAAATCACCGGGAATCGCGAATCCTTTGAGCACCACCAAAAGCTAGAGCACCGAACGAAAACTCACGAATCGAAGTGGTTTCCCGGCGTTTGAGGGCACAAGATCAAGCACAAAGATGCATAAGACATCTATCCATGTTTCCCTCAAAGAAATCCGGGGAGAAACCCACTCAAATCCGCGGAAACACACCGGGAACAAAGGCACGAAAACAAGCACGAAAAGCCACGAAAAACAACCCCGAATCTTCTATACAAACCGGAAAGATTCACAAGGTCTAGCATGCCGCCCTAGCATCCATCCCTCTCAACAAATCTCTCATGAAGCTCTCATGCTAGCCTAGAGAAAATGGAAAGAAAAATAGCTACGAAAATGAGAAAGAGGAGGGAGGAAATGAAACCCTAAGTCGCGGAGAGAGGGAGCCATCCACACACACTCATGGCTTATATATCAGGTCCCGCCGGAGTGGTAAATGACTCGACTACCCCTAACTTAACTACTGGCGATACAACCCACGTAGGGGCATATAGGTAATGTTTGTGGGTCTTGCCATCGGATGACCACGCCTTTGCCGCACCCCGCGTCCTCCCGACGCAAGCCATGCGATCCCGCCGCGTGTCCTCCACCTCGAAGCCTCCCGACACGCCCGGATCCCGTCTCCGTCGTGTTGGGCCCTCGGACTTGGTTTTGAGGCCCAAACCAAGAAACCGTCCGCCGATGGTTTTGTGGGCAAACCACCAAACCCCGCGTGCCCGGTCCGGCCTCCCGCCAAACCACTTGACTCGACCACCACCGTGCACCGGCTCGTCTGTCCATGACTTCATCTTGCCCGTGTCGCCACCATGTGGCCCGCACCTAGTCCCGCTGTCCACCGGGTCCCTCGAACCGAGCCTACTTGTCTCTCCATCTCCCGGAGGCCCCTCAAGGCTGAAGACCTTTCGCGCCCGTTCTTCACCTGCGACAACACGAACTAGGCCGCAGCCTACACCTGCGCACTAAGCCAAGAGTCAGTCCAACACCCGTTGTCAATCACTCATCACTGAGGAGCGGTCATCCATCGACCACTGGGACGCTCCTGGTCCTCAATCTCCCCCTTGATGAGTGCATTGACAACACACAACGCGAAATGAAATTCAGAGAAAAAGAGAAAAGAAAGAAGAAAGAAAAACAAAGAAGCTCAACTCATGACCAAAACCGAAGAAAGGCGAAGAAAGGTCACAAGCCAAGCAAAGCACAAACTCCACACCGAAAACAGCAAGAAAGCTCCCCCTGAACAAATGCAAGCTCCCCCTGAACATGTGGATGCAAACTCATGCAAACTCCCAAATTTCAGCTCACCTCTTCTGAATTTTCATTAAAGCTCACCTCTTCTCCCCCTTGTTGACAATGTATGAATCAAGGTGAAAATGCAGAAATGCAAAACAAAACATATAAACATCTACATGAGCTTCTCAAATAGGCCAAATCTAGTGTCAAAGGCTAAAAATGAGACAAAGATCACACATATGAATCATAGCATAGTCAAAGCATTGCCACAAGTAATATATGAAAATACAAGCATGTGACAAAGCAAATTTTTAAGATTTAAGCAGTTTTACCAAAAGAAGGCTCGCTTCACATGTAAAAGCCTATCCATGTCACACTTGAGCCACAAACATGCATACCATTCAAAGATCATACAAGGATATCTAATTCTTAGCAAAAGATCATGGCAAACACCCATAGAGCAAAGCATGTCATGTCAAAGCTCATGAGCCATGTGTCCACTTCGGGGAGACTTCTCCACTGGTGAACATCATGCAACATGTTTTGCACCCATATGTGAAAGATAAGACATTTTAAGCATAAACATGATGGATGGAGCATTTTTCAAGCATACACACTTCTTTTCAAGATTATTTCATTTTATGGTACATGAAGTGCCTTTGCGGCAAAAAGAAGCTTATGCTCCCCCATGAATGCAACATAGGCTAAACATTCACCATGACATTCGGCCTTTGGCCCAAATGCAAGAACAAGGCATCCAAGCACAATCTAAGCATGAAAAGCACATTTAGACCAAACTGTGACATGGATACACAACTACACATGAGTGGAGCATATTTCATCGAAAATTAGTCAAGATTAGCATTTATTTCAAAAAGGGCTATCTCACCATACATATATTTCAAATATTCCAAGAGCATAGCCTCACATCACCATTTCTCCACACATATGACCAATATCTCACAAATAGCCAAAGAGACTCAAATATGGCATATGAAAGAAGCTCATCATCCTAAAATGCAATATGATACAAATGCAACATGATATATGACAAGATGGCTATCCTACCATGGTTTATACATCAAGCAAAGCATGTATATACATCAAAGTAAACATGGTATGATACATATGGTACAAAAGGAAAATCCCCCAAGAATCAACTAGAAAGGGCAACAAACCCCAAGTTCCCCCCGCAAGCGCACAAATGTAGCTTGGTCGAGAGGCTTTGTAAAGATGTCGGCTAGCTGATCTTGGGTAGGGACATGGCTCAAAACAATGGTTCCTTTCTCCACATTGTCCCTCAAGAAATGATACCTCACTTCTATATGTTTGGTTCCGGAGTGAAGCACGGGGTTTTTGGCTACGCTTATGGCACCGGTGCTATCACAAAGAAGTGGAATCCGGGTGCACTCCTCACCAAAGTCTCTCAAAGTGTATGAAATCCACAACGGTCGGGAACAACAACTCGTGGCAGCAACATACTCCGCCTCGGTGGTAGACTGAGCTACACTAGACTGCTTGCGGGAAGACCATGAGACCAACGAAGACCCAAGAAACCGGCAAGTACCGAAGTAGACTTCCTCTCGACTCGACAACCGAACAAAATCGCATCGGAAAAACCATGAAGAGAAAGAGTCGAGGAGGAAGAATACCAAAGGCCAAGACCGAGGGCGGATCGTAGGTACCGAAAATCCTCTTGACGGCTGTCGATGTGATGTCCTCGGCGAAGCCTGAAAATGAGCGCACAGACACACGCTGAACTGTATGTCTCGCCTCGTCGCCGTCAAGTAGAGGAGGGAGCCGATCATGCTCCTGTACTCCCGCTGGTCCACTGGTTCTCCGTCCTCATCCGCATCCAAAGTGGCCGTACTCCCCATGGGAGTCGACATCGGCTTCACATCTTGCATACGGAACTTCCTCGCATGTCTTTTGTGTACTTGGTCCGGTGCACAAATGTACCGTCCTTCACTTGCTTGATGCGCAGCCCAAGAAAATACCGCAACTCGCCCATCATGCTCATCTCGAATTCCCTGCTCATCTCATCTCGCAAACTTGGCAACAAGGTTATGTGACGAGCCACCAAAGACAATATCATCCACGTATATCCGAACAATCGGCAAGTCATTTCCATGCTTGAGGAGAAACAAAGTCCTATCCACGGTACCCATCACAAACCCTCTCGCTCAACGAGAAAACCTCTCAATCTCCCATACCAAGCACGGGGCGCCCGTTTCAATCCATACGAGCCCTTTTCAACCTGTATACCCCTGTGTGGGTATAACTCGCTCTCAAACCCGGTGGTCGCTTCACATACACCTCCTCCTCTATGACCCCATTCGAAAAGCACTCTTCACGTCCATCCGAAACAACTTGAACCCTTTAGCCACGGCAAAGGCTAGAAGGATCCGAATTGCCTCAAGACGGGCCACAGGAGCAAAGGTCTCCTCATAGTCGATCCCCTCCTTCTGACTAAACCCCTGAGCAACAAGTCTGGACTTGTTCCTCACAACCATCCCATTCTCTCCCTCTTTGTTCTTCCAAACCCACTTGGTTCCTATGGGATGGCAATTTGGAGGTGGTTCAACTAACTCCCACACCTGGTTCCTCTCAAAATTTTCCAACTCCTCATGCATAGAATTGACCCAGTTTGCATCAGATAAAGCATGTCCAATGTCTTTGGGCTCAAAAGTAGCAACAAAAGCAGCATGAGCAAAATGAGAGGAATTCCTGGACCTCGACCGTGTAGTGCGTTCATCGATGTTCCCAATGATCTTCAACAGGGGATGCACTTCTTGAATCCGCCGGGGAGCCTCACGCCTCGAGACTACCTCCCCCTCAACTTCAGCTTCTCTCGCCTGGTCTTCTTGTTGCACCGTCGTTGTCCATGAAGTAGACGGTCCATGCTCCAAAGTGGTCATAGGGGAAGTAGTGGGTACATGCTCAGCTTCAGGTGCATGGTTCTCCCCATCATCATCTCCAGCTTCATCCTTCTCCTCTTCAAAGAGGTCCTCGGCCATCTCTTCATCACCTGCACATTCAAAGCCAAGAGAGGTACATGGCATTGTCTCGTCGAAGGTCACCTCGCAAGTCTCCATGATTTTGTTAGTCTCAAGGTTAAGCACCCTATAGGCTCTAGAATGGTTAGCATATCCAAAGAAAATACCATCACTAGACCTAGCCTCAAACTTGTCGAGTTTTCCCTTCTTCAGAATAAAGCACTTGCAGCCAAAGACTCGGAAATGACTCACCTTGGGTGCCCGACCATGCATAAGCTCATAACACGTCTTCTTCTTGAAAGCTCGCAATAAAATCCTGTTGGAAACATGACAAGCCGTATTGACCGCCTCAGCCCAATACCTCCTAGGAGTTCTGTGCTCATCGAGCATCGTCCTGGCCATCTCACAAAGAGTCCGATTTTTCCTTTCCACGACTCCATTTTGAGGGGGCACATAAGGGGTCGAATACTGATGCTCAAGACCTAGATCACGACAAAAGGCATCAAAACGAGAGTTCTTGAACTCAGAGCCATTATCACTGCGGATAGCTCGAATAGCATTCCCATGCCTCTCGTTTTTCAACCTTACGATCAGATCTCGAACAAAACCAAATGTCTCACTCTTATCCTCCAAGAAGAACACCCAGGCATAGCGAGAGTAATTGTCCACCACAATAAGGACATACCACTTCCCACCCACCGAGCGAACTCGAGCTGGCCCAACAAGGTCCATATGCAACAGCTCTGTCGGACGCTCGTTCATGACATAGGTCAGGGGTGGATGGGGAGTGGCTACCATCTTACCATGCCTACAAGGAGCACAAACCAAATCCTTCTCAAGCTTCAACTTCGGCAATCCTCGGACAAGGTCAAGACCACTCAAGCGGGAAACCAAATCAAAGCTCAAGTGTCCCAACCGCCTATGCCATTTCCACAAATCAGAAGAAGGACCGGCCATCAAACGGCGAGCGAGGACCCAAAGAACGAGAGAAATCAGCCACGAAAATCTGACCCTCGGGGATGATCATACAGACAAGATCACCTCGAGAATCAAGCAAACGAGACTCGCCAGACTTGAAACGCACCTCAAAACCTTCATCAAGCAACTGAGAAACCGAAAGCAAATTGAAACCCAAAGACTTCACAAGAGCCACTCTTTTCAACGTTACCTTGTCACTCACATGCACAACACCCTCCGACAGCACCCTTCCTCGTCCATTGTCCACAAATGTGATGTACTGCTTTTCCTTCACTGCGGTGAGGCTGGAGAACCACTTCTTATCTCCGGTCATGTGTCAAGAACATCCGGAGTCGATCAACCAAATGTTCTCCAAGCCTCCCCGCCCGTAGTCGAAACAAGAACGAGAGTGAGCTAGCGACTCGACACTGGGGTTAGCACAAAGAAAGTTAAACCAGTGTCGAGCCATCTGCTCAAAAGAGGGGTTAGCAAACATCATTCCCTTGCCACCAAACTTCCCATGTCCCATGGGAGGAGTACGAGCACCACGAGGGGGAAATCGTGGTCCGTAGTTCCTCTGGAACCCAAAGCTGCGATCATCTCCCCTAAACCCGTACTGAGGACGAGTAGGAAGACGTCCGCAAAACCACCACGAGCCCGACCAAACCTCTCACCAAGCACGCACACCATCATCTCTCCCGACAAACCTCTCACCACCACCCTCTCCGTGGGACCCCGCCAACACTCCTCACACTTCCCACACCCCGTGGAAGTGGCACTCTAGGCTCGGGAATACCATGAGAGCGGCGATACCGTCCTGGTTCGCTTGCTCCCTAGCAAGCCTCTCATCCCTCTTCCTCTTGTAGCAAAACTGCGCAAGGTGCCTCTCCTTGCCACAATACTCACACACGAAGGGGATGGGTTTTGGTTTTGGCTCTGGCTTTTCACTAGGCTTCACACCCTTCTCACCCACAAACTTCACAGGTTTCTTGAGGTCATTTGTCTTAGGTGGGAATTTTGGTGGATCTTGGGTTGTGTCAAGCTTGTTGCAAAGGTGGTTTGGCTTTGGTGTGAAAGAGTTCTTGGGTGCTTTTGGAAGTGGGACTTGGATATCTCCAATCACCTCAAACTCGGGGCGAGACTCAACACACTTCTCATACACACTCTCCCCACTGTTCTCTCCCACTTTCTCACCCAACTTCTCAAAACCCAAACCACGACCATCAGCTCTCTTGAACTCCTCAATCATGATTTTCAATTGAGGTTCCTGCCAGACAACCAACCCAACACCTTCCTCAAATAGTCATTCTCCTCATAGATGACATCCAAACGGGAAGTAAGTTCAAGATTGCGCAAAGTGACTTCATCACAGCTAGTGCATGCATTGACAGCAGGAGATTTCAAAGATGCTTCCAAAGAACTAATGGTAGAACGAGCATCGACAAGCTTAGCATGCATAGTAATACATGATTTGCAAGCACCAAGCAAAGTGGGTCTAGCCTTAAGCTCATCATATTCAGTCCTAAGAGCATCTAGTTGAGCCAAAGTAGAAGCATTCTTCTCATTAAGCAGTTTGATCTCATTCAACCAAGCATCACATTCAACACATTCAACATCATCGGGAGTAGTAGGAGCAAGTTTCAAAGAGTCATTCTCAAGTTTCAATTCAAGCAATTTTGACTCTAACTCTCCTACTTTCTCGCTAGCATTCTCAAGCCGAGCTCTAAGATCTTTCCTCATCTTTTTGGCATCTCTCGACACACTATCACGGTTGTCAAGCAAACCATTCAACCTAGCAATCTCGGCAAGCAAAGAGTCGGGGTCACGGTTTACCTCATCCTCCGAGTCGAGTCGCCGTCTTCCTTCTCACTCTTCTTCTTGCTTGAGCTATGGGCCATGCCACAAAAGCCCTCAAGCGCCACACGGCTGCCGGCCGCCGAGGTTCCGCTTGCACTCTTCTTGTCCTTGCGCCTCCCGGCATCTTCATCTTCGCCGCTTGAGCTTGATCGCTCCTCGCTTGAGCTTGAGTCGACGTCGCTCGCACCGGCCACCATCGCTCTTGCCTTGTTCTTCTTGTAGCCGCTCTTGCCTGGTCGCCGCTTGTCCTTGTCCTTGCTCTTGGACTTGTTGAAGTGCTTGCCCTTGGAGGAGTACTTGTCTTCACGCCTCGGGTGCGCCTTGTACTCGTTCACCTTGTACTTGTTCTCCTCCGCTTCCGGGCACTCGGCGATGAAGTGGCCACGCTTGCCACACTTGTAGCACGTCCCTGAGCTCCGCCTTGCATTCCTCCGACTCTCGTGTAGTCGTTCAAACCTTCTTGAGAGCAAGGCCAGCTCCTCCTCGCCCAGCACATCAAACTCGGGGCGAGACTCAACACACTTCTCATACACACTCTCCCCACTGTTCTCTCCCACTTTCTCACCCAACTTCTCAAAACCCAAACCACGACCATCAGCTCTCTTGAACTCCTCAATCATGATTTTCAATTGAGGTTCCTGCCCAGACAACCAACCCAACACCTTCCTCAAATAGTCATTCTCCTCATAGATGACATCCAAACGGGAAGTAAGTTCAAGATTGCGCAAAGTGACTTCATCACGGCCTAGTGCATGCATTGACGAGCGGGGAGATTTCAAAGATGCTTCCAAAGAACTAATGGTAGAACGAGCATCGACAAGCTTAGCATGCATAGTAATACATGATTTGCAAGCACCAAGCAAAGTGGGTCTAGCCTTAAGCTCATCATATTCAGTCCTAAGAGCATCTAGTTGAGCCAAAGTAGAAGCATTCTTCTCATTAAGCAGTTTGATCTCATTCAACCAAGCATCACATTCAACACATTCAACATCATCAGGAGTAGTAGGAGCAAGTTTCAAAGAGTCATTCTCAAGTTTCAATTCAAGCAATTTTGACTCTAACTCTCCTACTTTCTCGCTAGCATTCTCAAGCTGAGCTCTAAGATCTTTCCTCATCTTTTTGGCATCTCTCAGCACACTATCACGGTTGTCAAGCAAACCATTCAACCTAGCAATCTCAGCAAGCAAAGAGTCGGGGTCACGGTTTACCTCATCCTCCGAGTCAGAGTCGCCGTCTTCCTTCTCACTCTTCTTCTTGCTTGAGCTATGGGCCATGCCACAAAAGCCCTCAAGCGCCACACGGCTCGGCCCGCCGAGGTTCCGCTTGCACTCTTCTTGTCCTTGCACCTCCCGGCGTCTTCATCTTCGCCGCTTGAGCTTGATCGCTCCTCGCTTGAGCTTGAGTCGACGTCGCTCGCACCGGCCACCATCGCTCTTGCCTTGTTCTTCTTGTAGCCGCTCTTGCTGGGTCGCCGCTTGTCCTTGTCCTTGCTCTTGGACTTGTTGAAGTGCTTGCCCTTGGAGGAGTACTTGTCTTCACGCCTCGGGTGCGCCTTGTACTCGTTCACCTTGTACTTGTTCTCCTCCGCTTCCGGGCACTCGGCGATGAAGTGTCCACGCTTGCCACACTTGTAGCACGTCCCTGAGCTCCGCCTTGCATTCCTCCGACTCTCGTGTAGTCGTTCAAACCTTCTTGAGAGCAAGGCCAGCTCCTCCTCGCCCAGCACATCAAACTCCTCATCTGGAATGGACATGAGAGAAGACAAAGAAAGCGTCGACGGGGAAGGGTTAGATTTGCCCTTTGATCCGCCCACAAGAGCAAGACTATGGTCAGTCGAGCCCTCATGCTTGGATTGCAACTTCCTGTCAACCTCAGCCGACTTGAGCTTAGAGAAGAGGCCATCCAACTCAATAGTCAAGTAATGCCCAGACTCCTTGATGGCCTCAACCTTAGCACCCCAAACATTTGGGTCCAAGACATGCAAGAGCTTCAAAGCCTGATCATGCTCGGTGTAGGGAAAATCCTCAACATTAGCTTTCATGTTGTTCACGATGGCGGTAAACCTCTGAAACATCGCATCAATGTCCTCACCGGGAAGTGGAGTGAAATTCTCATATTGCATCCGGTAAGAGACAAAGAGGCGAGCCTTCACATGGTTATCACCACCGTGAGCAACCAACAACTTCTCCCAAATTTGCCAAGCAAGATTCAAATGGCGAACACGCTCAAACTAGGATCACACAAGCTCCGGACCAAGTGATCAACGGCTTTTGCATTAGCCTCATACTTGGCCTTAGCACGGCATCGGTCACCATAAGAGTATGGATGTTGACCGGAATAGCATAGGTCTTGTCAAGCACAATGAAGTCCAACAACTTGCCACGAAGAAAGATCATCATACGAGCCGCCCACTTGTGGTAACCCTTGCCATCGAAGTGCGGCGGACCGCCCCGCTCAACGTACGCCATCTTAGGATTCGAGACTTGTCAATGTCGCAAAGAATCCAGCACCAAGCTCTGATACCAATTGAAGGATCAGATGGCGACTAGAGAGGGGGGGGAGTGAATAGGAGCCGGTAAAAATTCTTCCAAAAGAATCCGGCCTATACCCTAGTCAAACCCCGGTCACACACGAGCGATGGAACAAATCACACACCAATCTCCAAGACCACGAGGTTATGGATCAACCTCTAGTCCTAGGAACGATTCCTTGAAGCACACACGGAAGCACTAGAAAGGGAAGGAAGGAATCGAAACAAGAAGCACGCACACGGCTCTGGCGGACCGTCCGCCGCGGTGCGGGACCGTCCCGCGATGAACCGCGCGGACCGGTTTGACCTCGCTACCGCGGACCGTCCGCGCCGACGTCGCGGACCGTCCGGCCCTCTCCGCGGACCGTCCGTTAAACACACACGGAACACCGAAGCGACCCGAGAAAAACGGACCGTCCGCCAAGCCGGGGGCGGACCGTCCGCGCCACCCACGGACCGTCCGCTACTCGAGCGCGGACCGTCCGCAAACTGGCTGCAACCAAAACCAAAAGCCAAACCGGATCGAAAACAAAGGCGCGCAAGAACACGACGAACACACGACGAACAGGCTCCACGCGGACCGTCCGCGACCCCCCCGCGGACCGTCCGCGCGCGCGCGCGAACGAACGAAACGGCCCCGACCCCGAAAGTCAACTCCCCCAAATCATCATCGGATTTCCCAAACGGTTGAAGCTATGGAGACAAGGGTTTGGGGACTTGAAAAGCGTCACACAATGATGCTATAGCCCAAAAATCTTGCCTCCTAACTCCCTAAATCACCGGGAATCGCGAATCCTTTGAGCACCACCAAAAGGTAGAGCACCGAACGAAAACTCACGAATCGAAGTGGTTTCCCGGCGTTTGAGGGCACAAGATCAACCACAAAGATGCATAAGACATCTATCCATGTTTCCCTCAAAGAAATCCGGGGAGAAACCCACTCAAATCCGTTGGAACACACCGGGAACAAAGGCACGAAAACAAGCACGAAAAGCCACGAAAAACAATCCCGAATCTTCTATACAAACCAGGAAAGATTCACAAGGTCTAGCATGCCGCCCTAGCATCCATCCCTCTCAACAAATCTCTCATGAAGCTCTCATGCTAGCCTAGAGAAAATGGAAAGAAAAATAGCTACGAAAATGAGAAAGAGGAGGGAGGAAATGAAACCCTAAGTCGCGGAGAGAGGGAGCCATCCACACACACTCATGGCTTATATATCAGGTCCCGCCGGAGTGGTAAATGACTCGACTACCCCTAACTTTACTACTGGCGATACAACCCACGTAGGGGCATATAGGTAATGTTTGTGGGTCTTGCCATCGGACGACCACGCCTTTGCCGCACCCCGCGTCCTCCCGACGCAAGCCATGCGATCCCGCCGCGTGTCCTCCGCCTCGAAGCTTCCCGACATGCCCGGATCCCGTCTCCATCGTGTTGGGCCCTCGGACTTGGTTTTGAGGCCCAAACCAAGAAACCGTCCACCGATGGTTTTGTGGGCAAACCACCAAACCCCGCGTGCCCGGTCCGGCCTCCCCGCCAAACCACTTGACTCGACCGCCACCGTGCACCGCTCGTCGTCCATGACTTCATCTTGCCCGTGTCGCCACCATGTGGCCCGCACCTAGTCCCGCCGTCCACGGGTCCCTCGAACCGAGCCTACTTGTCTCTCCATCTCCGGAGGCCCCTCAAGGCTGAAGACCTTTCGCGCCCGTTCTTCACCTGCAACAACACGAACTAGGCCGCAGCCTACACCTGCGCACTAAGCCAAGAGTCAGTCCAACACCCGTTGTCAATCACTCATCACTGAGGAGCGGTCATCCATCGACCACTGGGACGCTCCTGGTCCTCAGACATATTCGACGCCAACAACAATGCGGTCGACTACTTGTTTCGTGCTTTGTGTCAGCCTGAGTTCGATCGGGTGCACACCGAGCACTTGGCATGTAGTATTTGGACGGTGCTGAAGGAGGCTCATGTTGGGAATGCCCAGGTTCAGGCACGGATGTATGCGACCTACCGGAGAGAGTACGAGAACTTCACTCATCTCCCCGGTGAGTCCATCGATGCCTTGTTTCAGAGGTTCACGGTGGTTGTGAACAACATGAGGGCCAATGTGGACGTGCTCCCGCACGATGATCATGATAGAGCGGTCAAGCTCTTACACTCTTTGGATCGTACGATTTGGGGCGGAAAGTTCGAGGCCATTGTGGAGTCGGAGAAGTATGACACTCAGACGGTGAACGAGCTGTTCTCGAAGCTCAAGTCGGCTGAGGTGGATAGGGGCATGACTGCCAAGCTCGAGGGTCCGACTGACTCCCATAGTCTCGCCCTCGTTGGTGGTTCCAAAGGAAAGGCTAACTCTAACCCATCCACCAGGATGTTCTCTTTCTCCTCTTTGATGTCTATGCTAGATGAGGAGTTCAACGAGCTCGGAGAAGACGAGCTGGCGCTCCTGACGAGGCGGTTCGAGAGGTTGCACGAGAACCGCGTGAACATGAGGAGGAACACGAGAACATGCTTCCAGTGCGGCAAGCCGGGACACTTCATCGCCGACTGCCTGGAGAAGGCCGAGAACAAGGATGGCTACAAGCACAAGCCGAGGATGGACGACAAGTACCGTTCGAGGCGCGAACACAAGAGCAAGAACAAGAACAAGTACAAGGACGAGCGACGATCGAGGAAGAAGGAGAGCCGAGGCAAGGCCCGAGCGATGGTTGGAGCGAGCGACGTCGACTCCAGTTCCGTGTACTCCACCTCGAGCTCGAGCAGCAGTGAAGACGAAGGTGATCGTCGCAAGAACAAGAAGTCGTCCAAGAACCTAAGCAGCCGAGGCCGCCGCGAGAGATGGCTTCGCACCATGGCGCGAGCTCCGGCGGCAAGAAGAGCACACGGAGCGACTCGGACTGCGAGTCCGATGACGAGGTGCGTGATGAACTTCCCTTCTTGCGCCAGGAGAATGAGAGGCTTGGCTCTTTGCTTGATAACCGTGATGACATGCTTAGAGAGGCCAAGAAAATGAGAAAAGAGCTTAGGGCTTCACTCGAGGATGCTAGGACTAGAGTGGCCGAGCTAGAGACACGGGTGCTTGATAGCAAGCTTGAGATTGATTCCCTTAAGGCTAGCCCCCGTTGTTTCGGATGAGGTTGATTGTGCTTGATTGCTCCATATTCCTTGCCGATCTTGCTTTGTTTAAGGAGAAGCATGCCTCCAAGTGTGAGGAACTAGATGTGCTTAGGGTTGAAGTGGCTGAGCTTAAGTCTAGACCTGCTTTGCTAGGTGCTTGCACTTCTTGCCTTGTTTTGCATGCTAAGATTGATGAGATGCATGCTTACACTAGTTCGCTCGAGGGTAAATTGAAGGAACCCATGCCTACATCATGCTCTACCTGTGAAATGCATGCCTTGAAATATTTGGAACTTGCACATTATGTTGATCGTTTGCAGGATGAGAATGATGACTTGAGGAAGTTTATGGGTTGGTTGTCCGGTCATGAGCCTCAGTTGAGGATGATGATCGAGGCCTTTAAGAGGCAAGATGGTGAGGGACTTGGGGCAAATAAGGTTGGTGAGGGAAGTGGAGAGAATATCCCGGAGCCACCAAAACCCCACCACAAGAATGATTTCCCTCCAAAACCCAACCATCTTAGGAACCGTCTAGACACAACCCCAGCTCCACCCGTGTTTTCTAAACCCACAAATGATATCCGAAAGCCTATCAAGTTTGTGAGCACTTCGGGGAAAGTGTTCTTTGGGAAGGAGAGTGAGAAGGCTAGCGGTGAGAAACCGGTGGAGGAGTTGAGTGGAGAGAATCCAAGTGAGCAGCCACATCCCAAGCCAAATCCTAAGCTTGTGAGGTTCCATTGTGGCTATTGTGGGAGAGATGGCCATAAGGAGGAGTTTTGCTTCAGGAAGAAGCGAGAGGAGAGAATGGCAAAGGAGTGGGCTATCAAGGACAAGTACCACCCCTCTGATGGTGTACTTGAGCCTCGTATGCAGATGCCCAAGGCCAAGGCGAGTGTGAGGACAGTTCGGGCTTGGGGAGAGCGGAAGGCTGCTGGAGGTGCTGCTGCCCAGGTCACACCGGTCGGACGGTGTGGAGCACCGATCGGACCGGTGCGGGCACGGACAGACGGTCTGTTTGGGTTTCGAGCTCGTACGGGTGCGAGGGTTGTTTACGGTGGTCGCAGCTTCCGGTGGGCCGGGGTGGAAAGGGTGCGGGTGGTCGGTTGCTAGGCGTTCTCCTCCTCGTGCTCAATACGGGGATCAGAGGAGTCGTAGCTTTGAGTTGGAGAGGAAGGACGTTCCACGGGCTTTCTTGCGTGGATTTGGTCCTCCTCCAGGCAGAGAGGGATGGTTCCCTCAGGGTGGTTACCGTGGTGGTGTTCGTGGAGGTAGTTTTGGTAGGAGAGATGCTTTGGTTGGTGCTAACCCCACTTTCGAGCAAATGGCTCGACACTAGTTTTACTCTTTTGGTGCTAACCCCAGTGCTGAGTCGTTTGTTCGCTCACATGCTCGTTTTTGAATTTCAGGTGGGAGACTTGAAGAACATTTGGTTGATCGACTCCGGTTGCTCGACGCATATGACCGGAGACAGGGGGTGGTTCTCAAGTCTCGTCCCGGTGGTGACAAAGAGGTACATCACCTTTGGGGACAATGGGCGTGGGCATGTGCTTTCAGAAGGTGAGATCAAAGTGAGTGACAAGATCACTCTGAGGCGTGTTGCTCTTGTTCAATCGCTGGTGTACAATTTGCTTTCTGTGTCCCAGTTGTTGGATGAGGGTTTTCAGGTGTTGTTTCGGCCAGGTGGTTCTCAGATTGTGGACTCTCGAGGGGACCTTGTCTGTATGATCATTCCCGAGGGTCAGGTGTTTCGTGCTGATTTTTCTCAGTCTTCGGGTGTGGAGCGTTGTTTCTTGGTTGGTTCTTTGAGTGAGTTGTGGAAGTGGCATAGGAAGTTGGGTCACTTGAGCTTTGACCTTTTGTCTCGCTTGAGTAAACTCAATTTGGTCCGAGGATTACCACGGTTGAGGCTTGAGAAAGAGTTGGTTTGTGCTCCGTGTAGGCATGCCAAAATGGTGGCCTCTTCTCACCCGCCTCTCACCGATGTGATGACTGAGCGTCCATGCGAGCTGCTCCATATGGACCTTGTTGGCCCAGCTCGTGTGCGATCTGCGGGTGGGAAGTGGTATGTCCCTGTTGTGGTGGACGACTATTCTCGGTATGCGTGGGTGTTCTTTCTTGAGGATAAGGGGGAGACATTTGGTTTTGTTCGAGATCTAGTCTTGGGGTTGAGGAACGAGAGGCACGGAAATGCCATACAAGCTATCCACAGTGATAATGTCTCGGAATTCAGGAACTCTCGTTTTGAAACCTTTTGCCATGACTTGGGTCTTGAGCACCAGTTTTCGAGTCCGTATACGCCTCCCCAGAATGGTGTTGTGGAAAGGAAGAACAAGACCTTGTGCGAGATGGCTCGGATGATGCTTGATGAGCATAGGACTCCGAGGAGGTATTGGGCTGAGGCGGCGAATACCGCGTGCTATGTGTCGAACAGGATATACCTCAGAGTGCACAAGAAGAAAACATGCTATGAGTTGATGCATGGTCGCACACCCAAGGTGAGTCACTTCCATGTCATTGGTTGCAAGTGTTTCATTCTGAAGAAAGGCAGGAAGTTGGATAAGTTTGAGGCTAGGTCTGTCGATGGCATTTTCTTTGGTTATGCATCTCATTCTAGAGCATATCGTGTGCTCAATCTTGAAACTAACCAAATCGTGGAGACTTGCGAGGTAACCTTCAACGAGACAGAGCCACGTAGTCAGCTTGTCTTTGAGTGTGCAGGTGATGATGAGCTTGGCGAGGAGATCTTTCTGGAGGAGGAGCATGAACATGGAGAGGATGAAGATGGCGGTGTGGTGCCCCCGGCTAAACATGTACCCACTACTTCGACTACGATGATGGATGGACCCTCTGCTACACCTACGACGACAAATCAAGAACGAGAAGAAGCTGATGTTGAGGGGGAGGTAGCATCGAGGCGAGAACCTCCTCGGCGAGTACAAGTGAATCACCCAGCTTCGAGGATCATCGACGACATGAATGAACGCACTACACGGTCGAGGGTTCGAAACAATTCTCACTTCGCTCATGCTGCATTTGTTGCTTTTTCAAGCCCAAAGACATTGGACACGTACTATCTGATCACAATTGGGTTAATTTAATGCATGAGGAGTTGGAGAACTTTGAGAGGAATCAGGTTTGGGAGTTGGTTGACCCTCCCCCAGGGTGTAAGCCGATTGGTACAAAGTGGGTGTGGAAAAACAAGGAGGGAGAGAAAGGTGAGGTTGTGAGGAACAAGTCGAGACTTGTTGCTCAAGGGTTCAGTCAGAAGGAGGGGATCGACTACGAGGAGACCTTTGCTCCCGTAGCCCGTTTGGAGGCGATTAGGATCCTTCTAGCCTTTTCTGTGGCTAAAGGGTTCAAGTTGCACCAAATGGATGTGAAGAGTGCTTTTCTGAATGGTGTGTTGGAGGAAGAAGTGTATGTGAGGCAGCCTCCGGGGTTTGAGAGTGAGAAGTACCTCCACCGGGTGTACAAGTTGAGGAAGGCCCTGTATGGGTTGAAGCAGGCGCCTAGAGCTTGGTATGGTAGGTTGAGAGGGTTCTTGTTTGAGAGAGGTTTTTAGATGGGGAAGGTCGATCAGACCTTATTTTTGCTGAGGCAGGGCAGAGTTATCCTGATTGTGCAGGTGTACGTGGATGATATTGTCTTTGGTGGCTCGTCTAACTCTCTTGTTGCAAGGTTTGCAGATGATATGAGCAGGGAATTTGAGATGAGCATGATGGGCGAGTTGCAGTTCTTCCTCGGGCTACAAATCAAGCAATCAAAGGAAGGAACATTTGTGCACCAGGCTAAGTACACCAAGGACATTGTGCGGAAGTTCAAGATGGAGGACTCCAAGGCTATGACGACGCCGATGAGTACGACTACGGCTCTTGATGCGGACGATGAAGGTGAACACGTGGACCAGAAGGAGTACCGGAGCATGATCGGGTCACTCCTCTACTTGACGGCGACGAGGCCGGACATACAGTTCTCGGTGTGTCTGTGCGCTCGTTTTCAAGCGTCTCCGAGGACTTCGCATCGGCAAGCGGTGAAGAGAATTTTCAGGTACTTGCGTCACACTCCCGACTTCGGCCTTTGGTACTCCGCGTCCTCTTCTTTGGCGCTTCATGGTTTTTCAGACGCGGATTTTGCCGGGTGTCGGTTGGATAGGAAGTCCACTTCTGGGACTTGCCAGTTTTTGGGTTCTTCTTTGGTGTCTTGGTCTTTTCGCAAGCAGTCGAGTGTTGCTCAATCCACGACCGAGGCCGAGTATGTTGCCACTGCTAGTTGTTGCTCTCAGCTCTTTTGGATCGCCTACACCATGAGTGACTTTGGTGAGGAGTATACCCTTGTCCCACTTCAATGTGATAGCACCGGTGCCATAAGCGTTGCAAAGAACCTAGTGCTCCATTCCAAAGCCAAGCACATAGAAGTGAGGTATCATTTTCTGAGAGACAACGTAGAGAACGGAAAGATAGCTTTGATCCATGTACCCACACATGACCAACTAGCCGATATTTTCACCAAACCCCTAGATCAAGCAACTTTCACTCGTTTGCGGGGGGAACTTGGTGTGTGTTTGATTTCTTGAGTTGGGTGTGTGGAAGCTCTCTTTGTAGCATATGTATAGCTTTCCTTTGTGCATTTCTTGAATTTGGCATGGCATATGTAACATGATGTATAGGCATCCTTGTATCTTAGATTGCATGCATTTTGTATCATATGCATTGGTTAGGAAAAGCTTCTCTCATATACATTGTTCACCATGGAATGAGATATATGTCTTTGTGAGCTTGTCTGGTATGCTATGGTTAGTTTGGCTTAGCTCTTGATGATCTTGATGAATAATCCATGGTTGATGGCTATGTTTTTTGAAAAATGTCACATGTATGCGCTCTCATGTGTAAATGCCTTTATATGATCTTGACATGTTTTAGTGGCTTTGTTATACTCACTTTGTGGTTGGATAGCTAGTTTATTGATCATATGGGGCCAAAGGCTCATTTGCCATCATGAATGTTTAGCCCTCTTGATTTATCTTGTGGAGGAGCATAAGTTCCTTTTTGTCGCAAAGACATTTCATGTACCATTTATCAATCTGAAAATGAAATGAAAAATGCTTGGAAAATATGCTCCCATGTCATATGTGCTGAATTCAATTTGCTTTGGGTGCTAAGCCGTTGCATGATGCCTACCAATGAGAAGTCTCATACATAGAAGTAGGCACATGGCTCGGTGGCTTTGACATGACATGAGGTGCTTGTGGGTGTTTGTGATGGTCTTATGATTAGAATGGCTGTCCTAGCATGAAGTTTGTGTGGCTTTGCCATTTTGATATGCTTTGATCATGTTTAGGACTTTGCTCATGAGAGGCAAGTTTTTCGCAAAATTGCCCAAATCCATCTTAGCTTCATCCAATGGTTGTGAAAGTTGGTGATCATGTAGTTGAGATCGATATGAAGCTGTAGAGTATCTAACTTGCTCATTTGGACATGTGTAGCATTCTTTGTTGAATTTTGTCTATTTGAGAAGCTCTAGGTTGAAAGTTTTGCATTTTTGGCTTGATTCATGCATTGCCAACAAGGGGGAGAAGTTTGAGCTTGAAATGGCTTGCTGGGTGCATTTAGAAGGTTTTCAGGTGGTTTCGATCCATTTCTGGGCTCTGTTGTACACCGGTCTGACCGGTGAAGAGCACCGGTCTGACCGGTGTGAGTGCTGGTCCTGTGCACATCTTAGGCACCGGTCGACCGGTGGTGATGACCGTCCGACCGGTGTGGTGAAGTTTCTTGCGGCTGCCCTATTTTCAGCTGGTTTGCATGCATTCGTCTAGGGGGAGGTGCATTTGTTCAGGGGGAGCTTGCATGTGTGCAGGGGGAGCTCTTTGTGGTTTTTCGAGCTGTGCTTTGGTGGTTTGCGCTCTTTGCTTCAGCTTTGCTTTGTCTCGGATGTGTCGAGCCGTTGCCCTTGCCTAAGGGGTCCGAGACTTGTCTTCTTCAAGTGATCTTGCTCTTTGCCTTTGGTTGGCTTTCGATCGCTTGTTGGAGTTTCTTTTTGTTCATTTCTTTTCTTTTCCTTTTCTCTCTTGTTACTTTCGTGTGGGTGTTGTCAATGCACTCATCAAGGGGGAGATTGAGGACCATGTGTGGTTCGAGGACCGGTGGATGGTCGCTTCCTTGTGTGATGAGTGATTGACAACGTTGTGTGGACTGATTCTTGGCTAAGTATTGGAGGTGCAGGTTGCGGCTTGACCGGGTGTTGGTGCGGGTGAAGAACAAGCGCGAAAGGTCGTCGCGGTGAGGCCTCCGAGGGTGTGGAGAAGACAAGTAGGCTTCGTTCGAGGGACCGGTGGCCGGCGGGGGTCAAGTGCGGGCCACATGGTGGCATGAACAAGCAAGATGAAGTTGTGGACGGTTTCTTGGTTGAGCCTCAAAACTAAGGGCGAGCCGGGACTACGTGGGAGCCAAGTCATGAGTGGAGATTGGCGGAGGCTACACCGAGTTCGCGGGGTTTCGGTGGTTCACCGAAAACCACCGGGTTCCTTGGTTGATCCACAAAGCCAAGACCGAAGAACCGAAGGTCTTGCGTGCCGGTGCGGAGCGGTGGTCGGCCCGACCGGTCCGCCGGTGGGGAGCACCGGTCTGACCGGTGTGCGACGACGCAGTCCGGAGACTTCGAAGCGGAGGACACGCGTCGGGATCGCATGGCTTGTGTCGAGGCTACGCAGGGTGCGGTCGCCGGGCATCCGTCCGATGGTGAAGACATGAAGACTTCCAAATCTGCCCTTGAGGGGCTTGTATCCCTAGTTATTAGGAAAGGGCATTTTAGACATTCGGTTGCCTTCATATAACCCATGAGGTGAGAGGATGGCAGCCAACTCTTGGAACCCTAGCTCATTTGTTTTCCCATTTTCCTTCCTATTTTCCTTAGGTTTTCTATAGGACTAGCAAGAGAGCTTCACGGAGAGATCTTGTTGAGAGGGATGGATGATCGGGCGGCTTGCTAGACCTTGTATGAACCTTTGTTTCATGTATAGATGATTCGGCGTGGTTCCTCAAGGTTTGGATGTGTTTTCCCCGGTTGTTCTTGGTGGTGATTTTCGGAGCCCTCTCTTTGTGATTTCTTTGGGTTGTTTTCGGGACCTTTCTCTTTGGGATTTGATGGGGGAAATTTGTGGGAACCCTTCGTGGTTCTTTGGGCTGTGATTCCCCTCCCAAATCCGTGAGTAAAGGTGCTCGATTTTGGGGTTTCTTGAGTTCTTGGGTTGGAAGTGTTCTTGGCGGGATTTCCTTGATTCTTCCTTTTTGGACGAGTTTTGGTGGGATTAAACTTGTCTATGGACTCCTCATGAGGTGTTCCTAATATCCCCAAAGTCTTGTTCAAGTCCGTGGAGCGATTCGGGAGATCGAGGTTTGGATTTGGGGGAGTTGACCCGCGGGTGCTGTTCATCCCGAGCTGCCCAGGCTACACCGGTCTGACCGGTGCTCTTGACCGGTCTGACCGGTGCAACCCTCGATGGGATTTTTATCGGGTGAACGTCTTGGTGTGTTCGCTGTTGTCCCGTGGTGCTGCTGTTTCGAGTTTGGGCCAGTTTGGTGGTCGGTTGGCCTGTTTGGTGCCTTGGGGGCTTTCAGGCTGTGATCGGTCTGACCGGTGTGTCTCACCGGTCTGACCGGTGTAGAGCTACTTAGTGAAAGTTGCTCAGGGCAGGGACCGGTCTGACCGGTGGTGCTCACCGTTCTGACCGGTGTGGGTCTGTAGACTCGAGGTTTGGTGTTCCGCTGCGTTCTCGGGTCGGAAGGTTGTGTGTGTTGGTTCCTAGGTCCAGTGGCACTCCAGTGGCTACGTGGGCTTGGCCAACTTGGGTAGTGAGTCGGAGACGTGTGTTGGAAGCCGTGTTCATCTTGTTGGAGTTTCCATCTCCTTCGAGAAGAATTTTTATCGGCTCCCATTCACTCCCCCCTCTCTGGTTCGCCGTATCGGTCCTTCACATAGTAATCATGATCACATAATTCTAGGTAGGCCCTTTCTTAAGTTGGTTGATGCCGTGTTGGATGGAAGAAAAGGAAAAGTAACAATGAACATTAATGGAAAGAAGAACACATATAATTTTCTTCGCGTTTATAAACACCTCTCACCTTTTCCTCCCGAAGACGAAGTAGAGGAGGTAGATATTCTCTGTTTTGTTGAAACCCGTAGATACCTGCTGCAAAGGGAGTTGGAGAATCAAGTTAATGATCAACAAGATGAAGAACTAGATGAAGCAACAAAAGGATTAGAACCACAAGATGGAAGCGTGGAGGTAGAAATATTTGAGGACATAGGAGAAATTAAACACAAGGAGCCACAAGTTCCCAAAGTGGATCTTAAACCTTTGCCCAAAGGATTAAAGTACGAATTTATGAGCCCAGACAAGACTTATCTAGTCATTGTGAGCGATGAGTTGAGTCCCGAAGAAAATGAGAATTTGCTGAATTTATTGAAAAAACATAGAAAGTGATTGGATATTCGATCAATGATCTCAAAGGTCTTAGCCCAGCCTTTTGCACTCACAGTATACCAATGGAAGACCAATGTAAGCCCGTAGTGGACCACCAAAGGAGGCTAACTCATGCCATGTGAGAGGTAGTAAAGAAAGAGGTCATCAAGTTACTTGATGCCGGAATCATCTACCCGGTTCCGCATAGAGAATGGGTGAGCCCGGTACATTGTGTACCGAAGAAAGGAGGTTGAACTGTGGTGAATAATGAGAAGAATGAGTTGATACTGCAAAGAACCATGACCGGGTGGAGGATGTGTATCGATTATCGAAAGCTAAACAAAGCAACGAAGAAAGATCACTTCCCCTACCGTTCATCGACGAGATGCTCGAGAGATTAGCAAATCACACTTATTTTTGCTTTCTCGATGGGTACTCGAAATTCATGCAAATTTCCATTCACCCGGATGATCAACACAAAACAACATTCACATGCCCTTATGGAATGTTTGCATATAGAAGGATGCCCTTCGGTCTATGCAACACTCCGACCTCTTTTCAACGTTGCATGATGGCCGTATTCTTGGAATTCATCGATGAAATTGTCGAGGTGTTCATGGATGATTTTTTCGTTTATGGAAAGATGTTCATGGATTGCTTGGCAAAATTGGATAAGGTCCTCACGAGGTGTGCGGAGGTAGACTTGGTGTAAAATTGGGAAAAGTGTCACTTCATGGTTAAGCAAGGTATAGTGCTCGGACATGTTATATCTGAGAGAGGTATTGAAGTGGACAAGGCTAAGGTAGAGACGGTTGAGCAACTCCCACCTCCGACGGATGTTAAGTCCTTGAGGAGCTTTCTAGGGCATGCCAGATTTTATAGAAGATTTATTAAGGACTTCTCGAAGATCACTAAGCCTTTGACACATCTTCTTCAAAAGGATGTGGCTTTTGACTTCGATGAGAACTGCCTAGCGGCATTCCGGACCTTGAAAAGCGCTTTGGTGAGTGCTCCCATCATCCAACCTCCGGATTGGAGCCAACCTTTCGAGATCATGTGTGTTGCAAGTGACTATGTCGTAGGAGCGGTTTTGGGTCAAAGAAAGGAAGGCCGAGTTCACGCCGTTTACTACGCTAGTAAAACTCTTAATGAGGCACAATTAAGTTACGCCACTACAGAGAAAGAGTTGCTATAGGTGGTATTCGCGTTGAAAAATTCAGATCTTACATCGTGAATTCGAAGGTCATTGTTTACACCGATCACACGGCCATCAAGTATCTCTTGGCTAAGAAGGATGCTAAACCACGTTTGATCCGTTGGATCCTTCTTCTCCAAGAGTTTGATGTTGAAATTCGTGATAAGAAGGGGGTGGAGAATGTTGTGGCCGATCATTTGTCTAGGATGAATCGTGGACAAGATGATAAAGAGCCCATAAAAGACAAGATGAGAGATGACCACCTCTATCGAGTGCTCGATAAAGACACTTGGATAATTGATATTATTCAAGCAATTCGGAAGATGCCTCTTGACCATCTAGATAGAAACTCACAAAGGAGGATAATCTCCGAAAGTAGAAAATACTTTTTGGATGCACCTTACCTCTTCAAACATGGCAATGATGGAGTCATGAGAAGATGTGTGCGAAGAGAAGAGAGGCTAGAAATCTTGAGAAAGTGCCACTCGGCGGAGTACGGTGGACACTGTAACCAATTTAGTACCCAAGCAAAAGTGTGGTCTAGCGGATTCTATTAGACGGAGACGCATGAAGATACTAAAAGATATGTTGCATCATGCCCTGAATGCCAAAGAACCGGAAACATCTCTCAAAGAAATTCTATGCCCTTGAGATATAATCTAAAAATCTATTTGTTCGATGTGTGGGGAATAGACTTCATGGGGCCTTTAAAAAACTCACATGGATATGAGCATATCCTAGTCATGGTTGATTATGTATCCAAGTGGGTAGAGGCTATGCCATGTCGTAAAGCTTCCACAGAGGAATCCATTGCCATGATCAAGAGCATGATTTTCCCTCGTTTCGGTACACCAAAAATCTTGATAAGCGATGGAGGAACTCATTTCACCGGGAGGAATTTCAAAAAGTGCTTGTCCAAGTTGGGAATTGAACATAGGGTCTCTACGGCCTATCACCCACAAACCATTGGACAAGCGGAAACGTCGAATAGGCAATTACAAAGCATCCTCAACAAAACCATAGAGAAGGGAGGCAAGGATTGGTCAAAGAAGTTAGACGGAGCTTTGTGGGCGTATTAAATGGCGTTCAAGACACCGATAGGTATGACCCCTTATCAATTCGTCTATGGAAAATCTTGCCAGCTTCCGGTTGAGTTGGAACATAAAGCCTATTGGGCGATCAAAGAGATGAACCTTGATCTCGATGCCGTGGTGATAAAGCGAAGAATTCAAATAAGCGAGCTATAGGAGATGAAGTTGAAAGCATACGAGAATGCAAGCATATACAAAAGAGAATTAAAAGGTGGTACGACAAAAGGTTGAAGAAGAAAGAGTTTAAAGAAGGAGATAAGGTCCTCCTCTACAATTCGAGGTTTAAAACCTTCGGAAAGGGGAAATTGCAAAGCAAGTGGGACGGACCTTACATTGTTCGTTCGGTGCTCTCCAACGGAGCGGTAACCATTATGGATGTGAAAGGTGATCAATTCATGGTGAATGGTCAATGCCTTAAGGTTTACTACGAACCCGACATTGTGCCCCTTCACCATATTGATGTCTTCACCATGGAAGAAGAGCCCGAACGTCCAGCCTAGGACGTAAAACAAGGTGTGGATTTTTGTAAATAGTTTTTATTTTATTTTTCTGGAATTTCTCGCGAAGATTTACTGGCCAACTTTTTCTCATGCACTAAGAATGCGAAAAAGGGCGGTACACGGGAAAAGGGACCGGACCGGCCCCCGGAACAGGGTGGGCTGGCCGGCCCGGTCCGACCGGCCCAGTGGGGGCCCGGCGGTGGTTCGCCCCGGTTTTTCCTCAGAATTCTCCTTTTCCACTTCCTTCTTTGGTTAGAAAATTTTAAGGGAAGTTTGAATAAGGAAAATGCGGTTTCTATGGTATTCCTTTTCGGATTACTTATTTGGCTGAATTGGGAGCTCGGGAATCCATCCCATCTAGCATTATTTTGCTCCCATACAACAGCCATGGTGTCCCCGAAGAGCGTAAAGTTGAAGCAAGGCGCCGAGGAGCCATCGATGGAGGAGGCGAAGCGATGCGAGCTCAAGCTACCCGTGGAGATCAAGAGGACTGCCCACATCCGTTGCGGATAGGGATGGACTCGAATGTTTGGAAATCCGAATTATCCGTATTCGTATCCGCTAAAAACGTTAATATGGATATCCGTATTCGTATTCGTTTTTAACACGGATGTCAGATGGATGTATTCGAATCCAATTTTCAATATTATCCGAATTCAACATTATCCGAATTCGACATTATCCAAATTATTCGACAAAAATCTGACATATCCGACATTATTCGTATCTGCAAAAATAAAGTACCCATAGAAACCATCTAAAATTTATTTATATTACTAAATACTAATTACAAATGAAGTTTATTTTAATATTGCTAGTAAAATGATTAATTTACACCATTTTAACTATTAAAAATTATATATATGACAACTAACTAATTATGCTAACCTTATATTACTAAATTATATAATGATATTTTTAATTAATTTTGATGTGTCTAATCATAGTAATTTTAAATATATTATATTATTTAGCAAATAAATAAACAATATTGAAATGTATTTGTGTATTTATTTTTACTAATAAAAGATGTTTATATATTTACAAAATTACTTATTTATATTTATTGCAATATATTAATTAATTAATTAATTAATTAATATGTTATTTGCAATAAGATATCTATTTCAATAATGATCATAAATTACTCTCTACTTGTAACATGATTTGATCAATTATAAAAGCATCGACAAATAAAATTTATACTCATGATGACTCTATTCTATAAATTGAGTAAGTATTCGAATGCGAATCCGAATTCGAAATATCCGTTTTGTATTCGTATTCGTATCCGAATTCGAAATAAAATGTGGTAAATAGTGACTTCCGAATTTGTATCCGTGCGTATCCGATCTGAATCCATCCCTAGTTGCGGAGGGCGTGTCCCGACCGGAGCTATCACATCTCGCAACCTCGTCAAGGAGGAGAAGGTCCCTACTCCCGTTGGAAGGCGGAGCGCATCCGAGGTATGAAGCGGAAGGATTACAAGGAGGTGTCGCCCGAGCCTAAGGACTACGGGGGAAGAGACTATTCCGACGATCGTAGCCCGAGCTCGTGGGTGGCCGCCAAAAGAGATGATAATGATTTGTATATTTGGGAGGAGGTGCCCAAGGAGAAGACTCCCGAAGGCCCCAATGGCGGCGACAGCAACGACGATGATGGTGACGACGGCGACGACGACGGCGGAGACCCTGGTGATGACAACCCTTTTGGGATGCATCCGATGTGTTGTGCGGCTTGCCGTCACTCTATCTCGGAGCTCTACGCATTGGTCGATGAATGTTTCCAAGCTATGGAGGTGATGAGGCAGCGCATGGAGGATTTGGAGCGCGTGGTCGACGACGACTACAAGTTCCTAAATCGCAACGTGCGGAAACTTTTTGGCATGGTTGGGAACATGAAGGGCAAGTGGTGCAATAGTTGCGGGAAGTATCACTAGGTTTTAGTTTTCCCCCTTGAGATTTTTGTAAGATACGACGAGGACGTCGTATAATTTTAGCGTGGGGGAGAGCTAGCTAGCTAGCCTTTAGCTTAAAGTTTAGATTGGTTCGGTTTAGTCTTCGTGAGAGTTTAGTTTTTGAGAGAGTCTTAGAGGTTAAGAGTCTTTAGTTTTTTAGTGTGCTTTAAAATTTTTGCAAGTGTCTTAATTTAGTGTTGCATCAAAGAAAATCAAATAAAAAGAGTCCTTTAAATTTTGTGTCTTGTGTGATGCTTATCTTTATTCAGTCGTTTGTTCATCTTTAGTTTTTGATATATGAACATAAGTGTGTGTTTTGAAAAACGTTTACCGTGGTGCTTAGTGGAGTTGCTACCTCTAAAAGTACACATACCATACTTCGATCTTGAGCTTTACATTTTTGTTGTGTTATGTTCGATGCTAAAAGTTGGAGGAATTCAATTCTGAAAATTATCTAAAAACCCTTGTGATAAAGGTTAGCAAATTCTCTTTTTCCAAGTTGAGAGCAAGAAAAAATCATATACAAAGCCAAACTTAATTTTCGCTGCACCATAAGTGCGATTAGCACAATGAGTTGGGCTAGGATCCTTCGCTCTTGGGAGTTTTAATTTCGAGCAATGATCATGTCCTTGCGCTTATCTTTTGTTGCTAGCCTCGTCATGCATTCGGTAACGTGACTTTCACATCGGAAGTCCCGCACATCACCGAATTCCATACCCAAACCTATACATCTCTTTTGTACATCGCATTCCTTGAACACAACCTACTCTCAAAGTTTCGTCTCGTCTCTAGCATGTTTTATTTTAAATTTCAGGTTGTGTTTATGCAAGGAGAGAGGAGCTGAGAGCTTTAAAAAGAGAGGTAAAGATGTCAAGAGAGGGAAAAGTAAAGAGAAAAATATGTGTATGGAAAAGAAAAAATAAAAATGAAAAGTAAAGAAAAAATATGTGTATGAGAGAATGAAAGAGAGTGATTGAAAAAAATAAAAAAAGAAGAAAAAGAGATAAGAGGAGTGGCAAGAAAGATATGAGAGGGATGAATCAAGTGAGTGAATGAAAAATAAAGTGCAAGGAAGGATGTGTCACACCCGATTTTCCGAAGGAAACCAAGTGCATACCTATATGCATGCCAGGATCAAGTTTCATGCATATAGTGACATATAAGTGAATACAGAAACAATATCACGTAAGAAAAAGAAAGATTATCAGAGATTTATGCCTAATCCTAGAAACGAACGCACCATACTCCACAAGCAGTCGACTGGGGGTTGCGTACGCCTAGAACTCCACAACATCTTCACGTCATCTTCATGTAGCAGCTTCCTCTTTCTGAGCAACATATATAGCAAGGGTGAGCACTTGTCGTACTCAGCAAGTGTGGAAAAAGATATGAATGCAAAGGCTTTATAGTGGACTAGGCTATAAGCATTTAAGCAATTTTAGATGGTCAAGTTTTATTAGCACCTGATTACTAATAAAGTATAAGTATACACTATCCCACAATTAAGCATAAGGTAAGAAATATGCCATAAGAACATGGCAAGCATAACCAGAGAGAACGATTTAAGTCCATCTTCAGATTTAATTATCATGTGAGGGTCCAGGCCGCTCTTGACCGTGAGCACGGCTAATCGATTAGTTTTACACTCTGCAGAGGTTGTACATCTTTACCCACAAGTCGCGTAAAAACTCCGAAGAGTTTTGGACCCAACCATGCGGTGTTTGCAAGTCACCATACCACACTACCGAGGTGTGATTGCATAGGGACGCTACGAGGCCTTTACAAAGAGTCCTCCCGTGCGTATTAGTCCATAGTAGTATGTCATAGAGTCTATCTTTCGTACCACACTTCTATTACGGACGGTCAGCCATAGAATACTTCCGTTCCAAGACCACTCCGAAATAGAAGTAGCCATAAAAGCATTCCTCTGTCCCCAACCTACTATGCGAGTAATAACCACACAAAGACTTCCCTAATTACTCGGCCAAGACCAGAGGCATATAGTCCTTGTGGTTGCACTGTTGTCCTGGGTGGTCGCTCCATGTTCCGATTCAACATTTGGTCTTGTATTAAACATCCAAAGATATAACATAAAGGTATAACATGATTCATCTTTATTGTTCATCAAAACCACCATAACCCAGGTATAGCAACTAAGCATAGCTACCCAACATAAATGTAAACCCAGGTTAACAAGGAATGATCATTAAGACTAGGCAATCCTTAATAGGAACTCATCAAAATTAATGCAAGCAATGCAATGAGTGATTAAATATAGTTCCTAGGACAAAAGATCAAGGACACACTTGCCTTTAACCTAAGTAGTTTCTCAGAATCTTCAACTTCAAGCTCTTCCAAGCTTCTCGAACGGCGTTCACTCTAAGCGCATCAATCATCGGGCACAAACATACACAAAGCAAACAAACAAGCATACTAAGAACAAAGCACCAATCAAAAGAAAACTTTAAAAGAACGCACTAAAGAATAGGATCGATTAGATGGATCACTAAAGAACACAAAGTGTGCTTGGAAGGGAAAGGCTTGGTTAGCTTTAAAGAGATGGTTGCGGAAGATTGAGGAAGGACCGGAAAGATCACACTTAGATTGAGCTGAGAAAAGAACGTCTAACGAACGTTTTGCATATATGAGAGAGCAAGGCTATGAGCTAGGTTTATTTTAATTAACAAAACAAATATAAAGGATATTTTAGAAATAAAATACCCTATGTTGACATTAATGCAATATTAAACTTTATTTATGAAACCGGTGTAGAGAACTAGTCAAGTTTTATTAATAAAGATTCATATATGAATTAACCGATTAAACATTTAATTTATAAAAACTAAACCATATGAACAATCTAAATGAAACTTTGCAATTCGATTAGATCATATTATTATTAAAAACATCATGGTATTGGCATTAATCAAATTAATATTTATTATAAAAGCCGATGTAAAAGCCTAATCAAATTTTAATTAGAAAAGATTAATTAACTATTAAACAAATTAACATTTGGTTTAAGAAAAACCGAGATAAAGATCTAATTAACTTTTATGTACAAAAACATGTGATAGAAACATTAATCAAATTAAATTTGCTTATGAAAAACGATGTATAGATCTATTTTGCTTTTATTTATAAAAGGCATGTATAACTAGACATTAATCAAATTTAACATTAATTTTATTTTCAGAAAATAAAACATGGTGAAAACACTCCGCTAACGCGTTCTTTACATTATTATGAACCTAACGCAACTTGAACGGATTAAAACGGAGTTGAAACGTGCAAGATATGAAGAAAACAAGATTGGAGGACCTATTCGTGATTAACTATAGATCCCAAGGGTTAGCAAACAAGAAACCCGAGACACATCAAACAGTGCTCGTGAAAAGATGAAAGAACATAGTTAGATCTATAAAAGAGCCTTGGGCAGGACCTAGTTGTGAAGATCCAGGACTTGTAGGGGGTTCTACAAAGAAGGTACATGACACAGATTTTATGTTGTAGATTTGGAAGTTTCTCAGGTTTGTGGCTGCAAAACTGCCTTATCTACTTGACCATGGCTTATTTGCAATAGCCATGGCTGGCAGAACAGAGGCCTTTGCCGGCCAAATCGATGGTGTTCCGGCCAAGGAGAAGCACGATTGACAAGAGGAAACTGGAGGGAAGGTCAAGGGGATCAGGTAGAGGTGCTCACCTGCGTTAGAAAGAGACGGAGGCCGCCGGATTTTGCAGAAGGGCGGCCGGCGATGGAGGAGAAAGCCGGCTCGGGCCAGCACCGCTGCGGTGTTCCAGAGGTCGCGCGACGACGGGAACAAGCATGATATGCGCGGCTCGTCCTTGTGGAGCTCCGGGCATTGTCGTCTTCACCTGGAGGTGCTTCGTTGCGGCTAATCGACGGGGTCAACGCCGGTGGCGGTGGTGCTTGACTCGGCTCCAGCGCAGGCGGCGCGGAGCACAGGGGCAAGGAGCGGGAGGTGGTGGCGAGGCAGGGGCTAGGCCACGCGGGAGCTCAGGCGCGCGGCCTTAAATAGGTGCGGACACCGAGGAATCCCTAGCACGCACGCCTAGGGGTCCGGCGGCGGCGGCCATTGTGCCCCGTCGCTCGGCGGCCGGCCCGGATGGGCCCCGCGCGAACCGACGGTTGGGCCGGCGCGGTCCTGGGTCGGGCCTTCGGGCTCGGCCCAATTAGATAGGATTGGTTTCCCTTTTTTTTAATTTTCTGAAATACATTTTCAGTACCAAAAGAATTCCGGAGTAACTCTAGTAATTCATTTAAAGCACTAAAAATACTAAGAAAATTCCAAAAAATTCAGGAAAATTCCTAGAGATAGATTAAGACATGAACAATACAAATAAAGCATTTGGAGCTCATGAAAAAGATTTCAGAGCCTTCTAATAAATAGAAATAGCTCTGGGAAAATGAGAATAAATTTCAGAAAAATCCGGAAAATTCTCGAAAGGTTTTGGACACCTCCTAAACGCATTTTTGAAACCTTTTGCACTCAAGAACAACTAGATGCATCGGTATGAATGCAACACATATAATTTTTTATTTCATTTAGAAAATCAAACAAAAGATTTTTCCTATACTATATTCCCTGTAAAAAAAATAAATGTTGGAAAAATTTTAAAATTATGAGAAAATCGTTATTTAATTATTCTTTCTATTCACATCCTAAAATTGGAAATTTCAGGGTGTGACAGGATGTCACGATGTTGAGAGACGAAACTTTCATTCTTTTTCCAACCATGTGCAATCCGACAACGAGGACGCAATCGGTGCCTCGTAGTCATATTTTTCTTTTGCCCTTGCACATGTCCACCATTCTATATCTTCCAATCCTTGATATCCCCACATATGGATTAATTCTCATGATCATTGGCTTTGAAAGGTAAACAACCATTAGAGGAAGTTCTTAGTTTGACAATACTTGTGTTGATTGTGCTAGCCATACTTATAGCTCCGCATTACATGTTGTATGAGAGACTTATGGGAGGTGAAAGTTTTATAAAAATTGTGTAGGATAGCCACCTTATATGAGCGACATGAGAGAGATTGGAGAAAGGTTTTTGTCTAACACTTGTTGCAGGAATTTTATTTTTGAAAATCATAAAAACCCTCCAATGGAAGCAAAGACGTAAGCATGGCTGAAATCGAAGACCTCGAGTAAAATGTTTGAGTTGTGGGGTAAATCTTGACGTGGTAAAGATTCTAAACACCCATGTTTATGTATGATGATCATTACTTTATGTTTATGTATTAAAGATAAAAGATTGACTAACTTGTGAAGAAAGATTTAGCAGAACACGATTACAATGCCTTGGACAAAGTTCTTTTACGAGTACTTGCTCGAGGACGAGCTAGATCTAAGCATGGGGGGAGATGTTGACGGTGTATTTTGGTACACCAAACATGTTCATTACACTTTGGTTTGGATTTGATTATGGAACTAACCCGCCACCAGGCACACTAATCATATAACAAGTTCATCTATGTGCATGCATTTGGAAGTGTTGTGTTTATGTAGGAAAACATGGACATATAGGAAGGATTCACAACAAGTTCAAAGGAGCATTTACGGAGTCTGGTTCGTGTTCATGAGCTTGATGAAATCACTTCCAATGGTGGCAAGGACCAAAGTGCTACGAAGGAACACCCCCGGGGATTGACACATAAAAGATCGAACTTCATGCACAAATAACCTCCATCTTGGACGTGAGGATGACATCGTCAAAATCATTCAAATGGAAGGGGCAAAGTGCATAATCACCTCAGGACCCACGGGAGCGAAGGCGCGACCGAATCGGGCCGGGATGGGCCTGGGCCGGTCGGCCCAAGCCGGCCGGCCTAGCCCACTCCGGGGTCGGTTTGGCCCCCCTTTCCTTGCACCCGAAGGATCTTCAACCCTAAAGTTGTGGAGGCACCGCCATTTGGAGAGAGAGAGCCATTCCCACCAGGAGGCCATCCACAAGCTAGAGAGAGAGGAGGGAGATCTCCGGAGGAGGATCGCCCATCTTGAAGGAAGCACCCACAAGTGGAGAAGAAGGAAGACACCGTCGGAAGCGTCACCATGATCAACGGTGCTATGTGCAACACCTTGATAGGGTAATCTTTTCATTTGTCCATGGGTTGTAGTCGGTCTTGAGATGTAATCGTACCTTGTTGAACATCTATCTATCATCATGTGTTGAATATGATTTAATTCTTAAGGTTAGCTTCCATGTCGTAAAGGGAAGTAGAGCTCCAATACTCCCTTGGATCCATTCAATATGTCGTGTCCATCATAGGTCTAGTCACGAATACCTCCGTGTAGTGACAGTACGGGGGGAGGGAAAGGGCGAAACCGTGGTCACAACCCCCGACAGATTAGATCTGTTTTCTTATTTAAAGTGGTTGCATGTTCAAGTATCGTAGACCCATGGGTGAGTGTCTTTTATCTTGTTAGCTTGATCGTTCTCTCTAGTCTAGTGTAGACGTTTTCTAGTCTAATCATAGTTAGGGTTTGAGTAGTTAGTGAGTAGAGGTAGATAAAACGCTTGTAATCCCCTTGCTCCTTGGATTGACAAGAACCTTGGGAATCCCGTGGTGAAAAAGGTGTAGGTCCGTACGCTTGCGGATCGTAGGTGGATACGTCTTTTATCCGTCAATACAACCATCTTCCTTCCCTTCTTGATAGGTTTTCTTTGAAGATGCACTTGCTTACGCCCAACTCTTTCATCAAACTTTCAAAGTTTTTCAGGATCATGAGAACCTTTAACTACGTATCTCAGCTGACATTTTTGCAAGGCTCTTAGAACTTCACATTTAGAGGAAGACTATCAAACTAGACGATGGCAAGTTGTACAAAGTTCATTACGGATGTTGTACCTTCAACACTCGTCGCAAGAATGTGAACCAGATGATTGAGCGCATTTAGCTCACCCTTGCAGTAACAACAAGTGGCCTGATGATTGGCTTCAACACTGGTTTTATGTGAAAGTTTACATGGAGGAAGTCTTAGGTCGAACAGGCGCCTTCGACTCATTTTACTGTCCAATGGGTCTGATGAACTCCATTTGAACTCCGATGTTCAACCGCAAGACCCCCAACTTTATGACTGCTGAGAACATATTCGGTTTTGCTTGTCGCATTCTTGGAGGACATGACGTCCTTGAAGAGTTCATTGCTGCTCAGATATGGCCTATTGTTCATGGCTGGGGGACGGAAGAAATTGTTGAACTTTCCATAGACTGGGCTCACAAAAAGGTTCACTTTCCAAGATTTGGTCTTCATCTTCGTGATGACCAGACTTTGGAAGATTTCATCGCCGAGGTCGAGGCTAAAGTATGTGAGCTTGTCGGGGATTTACTCTTAACGAGTATAAGGCTTTCAGGTTTCTTGTGAAACATAAGAAGAGAGTAAATTGAGTTTTCTCTGAACTTGGTGCTGATCTGGCCCTTCGCTCGAGGCCACCTGGTCCTGATAAAAAATGCAATCTCCTGAAGCAACTAGTTCCATTGCTATCGGTGCTCCTTTTAAATTTCGAAAGAGGAAATCTTCGAAGAAAGGAAAATCTGAGAAACCCTCTGAAGCTGCCCCCGTTGTCAAAGACGAAGGCCTCGGAGTCTAGCAAGAAAAAGCAGAAAGCTTCGGAAGGTGTTTTCGATGCTGAGCTTGCATCCACCATTAGCTTGGCTGATCTGGACAAGAAGAGGGCTAATAAAGCTGTGAAGAAAGTCTCTGTGATTCAACACGTAGCTCCGGCTTTTTTCTGACAACGAAGCCAAAGATGAACCTCGTCGCTCAGGTTATTTTCCTTGTTTTTGCTGTATGTTGAGGTTGGGGCTTCATTATGTTCGCACTCCTGGCTTAGAAAATAAATTCGTGGATATTGAAACCTTTTCAGATGCACTACCCGAAGCTTGAACCATCTTTGAAGATCCTGTTACCGTTGCTTCTTCCGAAGCTGAACCTGCCAAAACTCTCACTACTACTGGCGAGGCATCACAAAAATTTATTGAAGAGTTGGAGCATACCGTGGATCGGAGTGGCGGATCTCTTGAGGATCCTTCCTTGATTGGGAATCACGAAGATATCGCCGAAGGTCAAGATCCTACCCCTGATGTTTTCGCGTACATGTACGTCTTTTAGGGATGAAATTTTGAGTGTTGACTGTCCGGTGGTTGATAAAAATTGTGGTGTTCATAGCTTTTTTGTGTTGTGGTGGTCTCCTAAGTTTATAACTTAACAAATGAGTGAAATAGGAGGAGATGCTCTGAAGGAGATGCCTCTTCTTACTAACAAGGCAGTTGTTGTTCCTAAGGGACATACTTCTTCTCCCTATTAGAAATCTACAGAAGTTGTTGAAACTGTTGGTGAAAAGTCTTCGAATATTTTTGATTCGAAAGGTTTGCCTTTTGTCTTTTCCTTTCTCTTTGTTTCTTTTTTTGTGTAAACTTATTGTATCTTTGCTTTCTTCTTTAGCCTTCGAATCATCTGTCCGGAATCTTTTTGCTTAAGAACTCTTCAAGTTCAATGCTGTTCTTGGTCTAAAGACAGCTGTTGGTAGCAAACTGCTATCAGAGACGCTTAAAGAGAATGAGCAACATGTTTCCGATCTTGGCAGAGAAATTCAAGATCTGAAGCAAGGACTAGGAGAAAGCATAGTCTTTGAGTCGGGATCTGGCGACTCAAGTTAAGGAATTAACAGAAGCTTTAAAGTCTTCCCAAAATGAGAAGAAGCTTGTGGATGCTGCTCATCATAATTTAATGAAAGAACATGACAGGCTTAAAGAAGCTCGAAGCAATGATATTCAAATTATTGAAGATCTTCACAAGTATATTGACGAGGGCACTATTGCTATTAGAGAGCTTCGCGGGGCAAATGCTAAACTCCTCAAACAACACACTGATTTGGTTGGTGAAGTTAGCGCTAGGGACACAAGAATTCTTGAACTTGAGAAGATGGTTGACGAAAGAGAAGAGACACTAAACATAGGGACTGAGGGGATAAAAAGGAGTTTTCGGCTTTTGTTCGAAAATATGGTGAAGCTCTGGGTTAGTTTGGAGCTTGTGCACAACCTCTTCCTAAGTCTTATGGTGCGGAGGAAGTGATGAAATGGATGTTATCGAAATTCGAGGCTCTTCCTGAAGTAATATCCAATGCTAGTGACTTCACTGCCACCTTTAGTGTTGAGAATCTGTTGAAACTTCTGGAGAACTGTGATTGTGTTGACTTTGAGAAGTTTAAAGGTGCTCTTCAGAAGTTTCCTGACACCGACAGTATTTCTCTTATCCGAAGCCATGAAGACGTACGAGCTGTCAAAATAAAATTTATGAAGGAATTCAAGGTTGCTAGTGGTAAAGAATTCGCGAAGAAGATCACTCGTGAAAAACTTGAAGAGGTAAAGCCCTTTTTTAAATTCTAAATCCTTCTCGTCTTTGCTTTGCACTAACTTCGCTTGTTGCATTCTTTCAGCTTATAAGGAAAGAAACGAGTGACGAAATTCGTGAAGCTCTTGAGACAAGCTACGAAATTTGACGATCGGGCTGGGGAAAATGGTGAAGCTAAAGACGGTTCAGAAAGTGGTAGTAGCAGCAACGGTGAGGACAACAACGAAGAAGATGGAAGCTCCGAATGGCAAGCAGGCTCTCCGAAGGTCAATATCGACGAGTGAAGCAAAATTGCTTGAACTATTGCTTTTATTTTCTCAAGAACTGTGTATTTGTATATTCGAGGGTCATGATCTGCCTTTCTGAACTTTATTTTGTAAACTTTAACCTGTGCAGGTCCTGCAAGGTGGGCATGTGCAGGACATCATACCTTTGCGCATCCATCGTCAAGGCCAGATAGATAGTGGTGAAGCTTGGCGCTTGTATGAAGAAGCTCATTCTGAATGCAAATTCTCCGACTTTTGGCTTCTGTGTTGTCAATATTTCTCAACGCGTAGCTTTCAGTTGAGTTGGTTTTTTCTTCATTGCGACGGTTATGCTCTTGTGGCTTAGGCTTCAAGCTCACGTACCTTCGTGAAGACGAAGCCCCTTAGCCCCATTAGTGATGATTGCGATTTTTTCTTATGCTTGCGATGTTGTAGAAAATAGTGGTCGTAACCCAGGCCGTATTATTTAACTACCTTTCTGAACTTTCAGCTCATCGAAGCTATGTAATGTACTATATGAAATTTTGTATGACACTAAGGCAATAAACTTGTTTTTGAAGACAGAACGTCAACCTTCCCACCTTGCCTTTTTCGTGCAAAATTTCATAAATAGCTCCCTTCGTGGATCTGGTTTTCTCTCGAAACATAAATATCTACTCAAAGTACAAGTCAAAAAACTTGCTTCCCGAGTTTTGTGGACTTGTTCCTATGCAACAAACTTGCTTAGGTTGATATCGCAACTCTCAGTTGCTTCTGTTAACACCAAAATTTGGTAAGGAGTCTGACTTGTGGGTCCGGTTCGGTAAAGAGTCCGTCTGGTGGAAGGAAGGATATTTTCAGAGATATTCGGCAAAGAGATCTGCGGTCGGCTATCTGCTCCGGTTCGGCAAAGGAACAGTAGAGCTGATTTTGCGGGATTGGACGGCGACGTGGCTCGATCAGGGAGGACGAATGGATGGATAGGCGATCAAGCTTAGAGATAAGTTAGGCAACGAATCCATTCGAGGTTGTACTTGACAGAGTGTAAATATGACCCCTGGATGTATGTAACAAACACAATCATTCTTCAATACACACCGGCCTTACGCCAAACCCTAGAGTCCTTTGTCGTGTCGTCGAGTTCTTCGAGAGGGTTCATCGATCCGTCGACCTCCGTGAGTACCGGCAACCTTGTATCATGTCTAGTATCATGCGGTGGATTTAGATCTGATGCAAGTAGTCTTGTTACCATGCTTCGTGTCATGCGGTAGATTCAAGCTTGGTTCAAGAGGGTTTCTTGTTAGATCATGAGTCATGCGGTAGGCTAAGATCTAGCTTGAAGCTAGTTATCGGCTCTATTGGATTTTGGCAAGATTCAATAGATTCATTAAGTTACCACGTGTTACTTTGAGTTTTACTTTATGTTTAAATTCATGTAACACACCTTTGCCCAATCTAGATGGGTTTGGATCGGCTCTACCTCTTTTATGATCCTTGTTCGAGTAGATTTCATGTTTCAACACGTGGATCTTGTGCTTTCCGATAGCCGAAACCGAATCGATCTAGGTTGTTACGTGTTGCGGGTTCAAGCTTGCAAATGTTCGTATAAATCTTGAAAGAGCCGGGTATCATGCGGTAGATGCAGGTTTTTGGGTTGCTTTGGAGCTAGTCATCCGGTGGATTAGATTTCCAAATCAATCTGATAGATTTATTCACGTGGTAATGTTTGTTCCTTCTTCATGGACCCCGAATCGGTTGTTCAGCCGTATTCGGTTATGTTTCCTCACGAGTAGAACACGTGCGTGATGTATGCTTTTAGCTTTCCATATTTAGATTGTATCATGCGGTGGATAGATCTATTTGTGGAAAGTGGTACGGTTTTTTCACGCAAGTTGTATCATGCGGTGGATAGATTTGTTTGATATCGTACCCGACGGGTTTTAAAGTAACTAGACATGCGGTAGACTAGTGCTTTGGATCTATGCATGCTTGTTTAATACATGATCATGTCCGTGCTTTACTTTATTCATTTATTTAATACTAATCTTCATGGGGATCGGTCATGGCCTCGTGCATGTGCATCCTTGTTCAAACAAAGACCGATCGCTGTCATGCTTACGTCATCCATTCGGCAATATTACTTTTTCCCCTTTGCGAGCTCCCGAATGGTTGTAGTTCGTTGCGTATAGCTTTCTATAGTTATGTGTCATCCCATTTGGCTTTTTAGCCGTAAATATGGAACCGTTCGGTACCACCGGCAAGTTCCAAGCTTTGGTATCTAACTGCTTTGTCTTTTGTTAATTTTCAGGAAAAATTGACTGGCACGTCTTTTGCTCTTTGCGCGTGTGAAGCCAGCTTTGTTCGGCTTGCTGTGTGTTTGGCGTTGAGTGCACTTTTCGCGTCAACACACTTTTTGGCACGCCCAGTGGGACCACAGCCGAATAGATTCAAGATGCCTGAAATCGCAGACCTCATGGATGTCAACCTTGAAGATCTCTCTCCCGAGCGGCAGAAAGCAACTCCAGGATGTCATGGACCAGTTTCAGCAGAAATGTCTGCTGTCGTTCAAGAAGAATAGAAGCGGCATCCCGTATCTGAAGAACGAGATGCCCAGGGTGTTGCTACCAGGGGAGAGCGATACCACAACTCAACAGGAAAATGAGGAGTGCATGCGAGTATTCCAAGAATCTGCAGATTACATGCTTAGCAAGCACAACAAAGCTTTCCTCGGTGCGCTTCAGCAGATGATGGTGGCCGTCTTTGGCCCGGGCATGGAACAGGCTTTCAGCAAGGCACCCATCCAGGGGGGCACCGTGGAGCTGGGCGAGTCGAGCTCTCAACCGCCGTTACAGAGCCAGCCACAGCAGCCTCCTCCTCGCAGCTGCGGAAGTCAAGCGTTCCGGCCTCCTCCGCGAGGCACGCGGGGGCGGCCGTTCGGCCCCCATTGCAAGCTTCAGGAGGCCAGCCCATTCAGCCACCACCACGAGCAAAGCACGGGTCGGCCGTGCAACGCGCTCGAATCCGTACCAGCCTACGTATGGAGATCTAGCGTTCGGCTCGTCTGGGGCCCCACTTGATCCTGGCCGCAGGATTGCTCCGGCGACCAATTGGCTGCAGAGAAACTTGTACGGCGGAGGCTATCATGAGGTGGGAAACTATGGGGCATTTGACGCCTTCCCGCACCCAAGATACGCGCCAGCTGCGGGCGCACAAGAGGATGACGCTCTGGCGCGGAAGATGGCCGAATTGATGCAAAATCAGTTCGGCCTCAAGCCAAAAATGCAAGGGCCCGCCTATAGGCCGCCGTTCCCAGAATGGTACTACAATGTGCTCTTGCCGCCAAGGGTGAAGCCGCCAACGGAGTTCACAAAATTTTCGGGGCAAGACGACACGAGCACGGTCAAGCACATCGCTCGTTACCTCATGCAGCTCGGGGAATGCTCAGCTGAGGAGACGTTTAGAGTCCGCTACTTCCCCGCATCACTGACAGGTCCAGCGTTCCAGTGGTTCTCGTCCCTGCCCCCTGAATCAGTCGCCAGATGGAAGGACTTAGAGCGGAAATTCCACGCTCATTATTTCAGTGGCAGCTCGGAGAAAAAGTTGATCGACCTTGCCACCCTGAAGCAGAGGCACAGCGAGACGCCGCTGGAATTTCTTAGAAGATTCAGGGAAGTCAAAGGCATGTGCTTCTCGCTTAACTTGCCAGACGACCAGTTGGCTGATATGGCCGTCGCCGGGATGCTGCCGGCCGTGCGTGAAAAGTTGTTCGGGATGGAGTTTGAGAATTTGGGCCAGCTATCGCAGAAGCTGTCACTGATGAGCAATCAGGCATATGGCTTTAAGAAGGACGCCAAATTTGGCAAGCAGCATGACGTCGCTGACGTCTACAACCAGTTCGTGGACAAGGCTGATCTGTTCGAGGACTCTGATGATGAATTGGATGTAGCCGCAGCGGAGATCATGTGGGGAAAGGAGCCTTTAACAATGAATCAACGCTGGGTCAAGCAGACCAAGGGTACTTATGATTTTGACATCACGAAGGCTGATAAATTGTTCGAGCTCCTAGTGAAAGAAGGCCGAATCAAGCTGCCTGAGGGGCATTCCATGCTTCGGCCCGATGGAGTTAAAGCAAAACGTTACTGTGGCTTCCACGACAGGGATTCACACTCCATCAATGATTGCAGGGTCTTCAGGATGAAGATCCAGAAGGCCATCCAGGAGGGCCACCTTAAGTTCGACAACAAAATGAAGCTGGATGGCCACCCCTTTCCTCAGAGCATGGTGGGTTTTTCTGTTAATATGATAACAGCCGAGGAGAAGGGAAAAGTCAAGGTCTTGACCTCAGCCAGGTCTAGACAAGGTGGAGCAGTGGACCCAGAACACCAAGTGAATCTGGAACAGGTGCAAGGTGAAGCCCCCCGCATCCTTAGAAGTCACATCGAAATTGGGGAGTCATCCAGAGCCAAGCCCAGGGTGACATCGCGCATCCTCCTCAACAAATGGCAGCGCCAGATGGAGAAAGAGCGCTATCAGAAGCGGCGCTACGAGGAGGAGCAGCGCAGAGCCGAGGAAGAAGCGCACGAAGGGACCGGGGAGCAAGACACGCGCGAGCGAGGAGCGCACACACGGGGATGTGCCTTCTTCGGGCATTGCCGGAATGAAGGTTTAAAGCTGCCCACGTTGAAGAACCGTCCCGAATGCGGTGACGGGTATGTTGAGTACGAGCGAGGAAAGCGCCAATCGCCGATCCGTCCACGAGAGAATTGGAAGGATCCACCCTAACGGGGATCGGCGCCAAAAAATTGAAGTCATCGATCATCCCAGGAAGCGCCAAGCCGATCTCAGGTGGGCTGATCAAGAAGAGGACGAGGACGACTACATCTGGCGAGAAGGGGCGGTGGTGCCCGCCGGCCTACGCAAGAGTCAGAAGAGACGGGTCCAGCGCTTGAGGAACCGTGAAGTGAAGCATGCCGGGATCCAGACGAGGCAGGTGTGGCGCCCCAAAGACCAACTGGAGGGATCGAAGCGTTCGGCTCCAGCATGCATGGTATACTTTCTGCCGAACGAGTTCATGGCTCCTGCTAATCAGGTTATGCAGGAGGAAGCTTCCTTCGATGATGAGCAGACCGAGGGGATGATGGCGCAACTGGTGCTGGCCAAGCAGGCCATTTTCGACAAACCGGCCAAGAATCGTCATATGAGGCCGCTATACTTGAGAGGATACGTCAACGGCAAGCTGTTGACCAAGATGTTTGTCGACGGTGGAGCGGCAGTCAACGTAATGCCGTACACCACCTTCAGGAAACTTGGCATGGGCCCGAGCGATCTGACGCCTACAAGCATCATCTTGAATGATTTCGCCTGGAACCCCTCAGACACCAAGGGATGCGCTCACGTGGACTTGATGATCGGGTCCAAGATGCTGCTCACTACCTTCTTTGTCATCGAAGGCAAAGGAGCCTACAGCCTGCTTCTTGGGCGGGACTGGATTCATGCCAACTGTTGCATCCCATCCACCATGCATCAACAGCTTATCCAGTGGGTGGACGATGAGATTGAGGTCGTCCAAGCAGATGACTCCGTGAGCGTGGCAAACATGGAACCGGCCTTTCCGGGAATACCGGGGTATTGATTGTTTCTCGGGGAAAGGCGGGGAGAAGGTCCCGTTGAACTGTCGGCCAGTGATCAACAACCGATTCAAGCAGTCGGCTCTTATAGCAATTTTTAATGGAGAACCCCGTAGATGGCACTGATGGCAAGTTAGGGCGAGGATTCATGTCGGCTGATAAATTAGAAGAGGTTGACATTGGAAGCGGTGACAAGCCGAGGCCGACGTTCATCAGTGCAAATTTGCAGCCAGACTTCAGGGGGAATTTAATTAAGCTTCTCAAAGAATACAAGGATTGCTTCGCCTGGGATTATTCGGAGATGCCTGGACTGGATCGTTCCATCGTCGAGCATCGGTTGCCAATCAAGCCTGGTTTCAAACCGTATAAGCAACCGCCCGGAAAATCTACAAGGATGAGGTATTGGCCGATGTGAAGAAGGAAGTTGAAAGATTACTTGATGCAAACTTCGTTCGGCCATGCAGATATGCGGAGTGGATTTCTAACATCGTCCCTGTATACAAGAAGAATGGAAAAATGAGGGTTTGCATAGATTTCAGGGACCTGAATAGAGCTACTCCGATGGATGGATACCCGATGCCTATTGCCGATTTGTTGATTGACGCCGCCGCTGGACACAAGGTGATCAGTTTCATGGATGGCAATGCGGGATACAATCAGATCTTCATGGCAATAGAAGACATTTCAAAGACGGCCTTTAGATGTCCTGGTCATATAGGCCTGTTTGAATGGATAGTCATGACATTTGGGTTGAAAAGTGCCGGTGCAACCTATCAACGAGCCATGAATTACATTTCTCATGAGTTGATCGGCAAGATTGTGGAGATCTACATTGATGACGTGGTGATCAAATCCCTAAGTCATGACACCCATTTGGAAGATGTGAAGAAGACCTTAGAGTGCACCCGGAAACACGGTTTGAAGATGAATCCAAACAAGTGCGCTTTTGGGGTATCAGCTGGAGAATTCTTGGGGTTTTTGGTCCACGAAGGAGGAATTGAAGTTGGCAAGAAGAGCATGAAGGCCATTGATGAAGTTGTTCCTCCAACTAACCTCAAGGAGTTGCAATCGCTACTCGGCAAGATCAACTTCGTGAGAAGATTCATTTCAAATTTATCACAGAAGGTGTTGCCATTCTCTCCATTACTGAAGCTGAAGAAAGATCAGAAGTTCACATGGGGCGACGAACAACAAAAGGCTTTTGATGAGATCAAGCAGTACATGAAGGAGCCACCAGTGCTGGTCCCTCCTCAGCTAAACAAGCCTTTCAAGTTGTACGTGGCGGACGATACCCAAACCATTGGATCGGCCCTTATTCAAGAATTCGAAGGGAAGGAGCGGGTAGTAGCCTATCTTAGCCGAAAACTACTGGATCCTGAAACCAGGTATTCGGCTGTAGAGAAATTATGTCTTTGCGTGTACTACTCGTGTACAAAGTTTCGGCACTATCTGTTGAATGCCGAATGCACTGTGTATTCCAAGTTTGACGTGATAAAACATATGTTATCTATGCCAATTTTGAACGGCAGGATTGGCAAGTGGATTTTAGCTTTATCAGAGTTCGAGTTGAAGTTCGAATCGGCAAAAGCCATCAAAGGTCAGATCATTGCCGATTTCATAACTGAACATCGCGATCCGTCAATTGATTTGCTTGAGATTACCCCTTGGGCTTTGTTTTTTGATGGATCATCATGTGGTAAAGGTGGGGGAGTAGGGATCCTACTGATTTCGCCTAGAGGTGAGATGTTTGAATTTGCCATCCCTATACAGCCCACTGTCACAAATAATCAAGCTGAATACGAGGCATTACTTCGAGGGCTTCAATATTTGAGAGAAGCTGGGGCCGTTTCAGTTGAAGTTTATGGAGATTCAGAGCTTGTAATCAAACAATTGAATGGCCAATATGAGTGCAAAAGTGAAGCGCTGAGGAGTTACTACGAAGAATGCAGGGAAATCTTGAAGAGCTTCCCGTTGGTGACTCTACAGCACATTCCTAGAGAACATAACGAAGAAGCAAACAGGCTGGCTCAGAGCGCCTCTGGTTACAAAGAGAGTCAAGAAGCGTTTGCTGCAGATGTGTGTGCACTAGGGGCGGATCTTGCAGAAGATGATTGGAGGAAAGAGATCGTTGATTACTTGAAGGACCCATCCCGGAAGGTCTCTAGGAAACTCAGGTACAAGGCAATAAAGTTCGTTCTTCTGGATGATAATTTATTCTATAAATCATTAGATGGGGTATTACTACGATGCACGGGTCCGGAAGAGGCCAAGAACATGATGAGCGAAGTGCACGATGGGATATGTGGAGCACACCAATCGGCCTACCGTATGAAGTGGGTTATTAGACAAGCTGGATGCTTTTGGCCGACGATATTAGAGGACTGCTTCGAGTATTACAAGGGATGTCAGGATTGCCAAAGGTTTGGGAATATTCAAAGGGTCCCTGCATCAGCATTGAATCCCATCATCAAGCCATGGCCATTCAGGGGTTGGGGTATAGACTTCATTGGCCAAATTAATCCACCATCTAGCAAGGGGCATAAGTTCGTGCTTTTGGCTACAGATTACTTCACTAAATGGGTTGAGGCGATCCCACTGAAGAAGGTGACGTCAGAAAACATGATTGAATTCGTCAAGGAGCACATCATCTATCGATTTGGAACCCCTCAGACAATTACCACTGATCAAGGGGCACAATTTGTGTCACTGGAGTTCAGAGAATTTGCCGAAAGCATGGGGATCAAATTGTTTAATTCTTCTCCCTATTATGCCCAGGCTAATGGTCAAGCAGAGGCTTCGAATAAGATCATGATCAAGTTGATACAGAAGAAGATCGACCAGAAGCCAAGAAGGTGGCATTCGGTACTCAGTGAGGCACTGTGGGCTTACCGGATGGCCCCCCATGGAGCTACAAAAACTTCTCCTTACGAGTTGGTTTACGGGCATCACGCAATTCTGCCTTGGGAAATGCAATCAGATTCAAGGAGGGTGGTGCTACAAAAGGACTTGAGCTCCGAGGATTACAGAGGTCTAATGATGGACGAGTTGGAGGATTTACATATGATCCGTCTTAGGGCCCTGGAAAACATCGAGAAAAACAAACTGCGGGTTGCCAAGTACTACAATAAGAAGGTAAAAGTAAGGCAATTTGCAGAAGGCGATCTAGTTTGGAAAGCGCTACTGCCGATTGGAACTAAATACAGTGAATTCGGCAAATGGTCCCCTAACTGGGAAGGACCTTTCTGTGTGGTCAGATGCGTCCCTGGTAATGCGTATATATTGGAAACTTTGCTAGGAGAAGAATTTTCCGCCGCAATAAATGGAAGATATCTGAAGAAATATTATCCTAGCATTGAGATCGATCGATGATTACACACTTCTGGCACAGAGATAGCCGGCGCTCAAGAATGAGGCCGCCTTCAGGACAAAAAATCCATAAACAGAAGAAATGGCCAGTGCCTAGATGCATTGCCCTTAGCACAAAAACTACATTACAAGCCGCTTCTTGCGGGTTTACATTTAACAACCCTGGTGGTCAGATCTCCAAGGGGGTGGGAAGCAGAAGGCGTGGAGAAAGAAGCGAAAGTATGATTCGATCTTTTCTTTACTTCTTTGGCTGCTCCCTCTTCAGTTGCTCCAGGACCACCGTGACGGCAACTTGGAACGCATGGGGGTGACCATGGTTGGCGGCCTCCACCAAGCTATCCCAGGCCGTCTTCAGGTTGTTGTACCTGTCAGAGACATCTGAAGCGGTGGAATCAAGGTTAGGGGCAAGAAATCCAAATGCAAGCATGAGGTCAAGAAGAAATCAGAAACGCTTACCCCCTACTAGTGCTTCCAGAGCCATGCGACGCTCGCGCTCGGCTTGGCAACAGGCGGTGATGTCCCTGAGGCCGTGCTCCAGATGCCGAACGCGGCGGCGCAGCTGATGGTTGGTCCTCTGTTCAGGCGTGGCATCCTCTGCTTCGAGGGAGGAATCGGAGGAGATGTACTCAGGCACATCTTCGGTCCCGATGATCTCTTCGGGAAGCAAATCAAGGCTGGAAGAGGAAAAGAGGAAAACATGAAGCACGAGATCATGCGGAAGAACGAAGAACAGATCAAGGAAAAACTCACTTCCGAATCGTACGCTTCTTTGATGAGCCGCTCTCCTGGGGTTGCTTACCCTTGTCCATGGCTTTGGGGTTTTCTCCTCTAAGGACAGGGGAAGAGATGATAAATAATGGATGAGTGTGCGAGTGGATTTGCAGAGCATCCCGGCAGGCTATTTTATTGACCGAGGGGACGCGTTGGGAGTGATGACCGGCCAGTACACACTGTTGGAATACCAAACGGCAGGGTTTTCTCCCAAGTGCGAAGGGTTTTTTTTCTTGAACAGTGTTTATGGATTGCCGAATCGGGATCTTCTGTGGATTTTGTGCCAAGGGGCAGTTGTTCTCGCGCGTTCGGCTGAAGATAGCTCCCGAATGCATTCAAATGAAAACAAAATTCGCAGATGCAAAATGTAAAGGGAGTCATCACAAAACAAGCACAGAATTCAAAAGTTCTTCATTTATTGCCGATATTTACACATCCCTAATACAATCTAGTCGAAGAGCCTATTCAACACAGATTGGGGATGAGTAATTTCGGCAATGGCGTCGCCATAGCCATCAAGGCGCTCCGGGATGAGCTCGATCTCCTCAATGTCCTCGGCGCGCCGCCCGGAAGCCGCGCGGCCTGGTGGAGTAGTCGACGTCCGTGTGCATCGCCATGGCGCCCGGGCCCAAGGTGGTGCCCAGACGAACGCCATGGGTGGCCACCTCATCGATGCGGTGCTCCACCGCGGCAAGGCGCTCCGCCGGCGTGTCGCCGCGGGCGTTCACCTTCTCGGCCAGCTGCTCTACCAGCGCCTTCAGCTGGTTGAGCTCAGCGTCGCGGGCTGCAAGGAGCAAGAAGAAAAAGATTAGCATCAAAAGCAGGGTTGGATCAAGAATTAATCTCAGAGCCGTACCATCGATGGCTTCCAGCAGCTGTTTGCGCTAGTCCTCCCATTCCAGCTCGGCTATACCCGCCTTCTTGGAGACGTCCTCTAGCTCACGCCGGGACGCCTCCAGCTCCTCCCTAAAGCGGAGAGCGTCTTCTTCCCCGTACGGCACGGGGGAGTGGCCGTCGGACTCCGAGGAGTCGTCTGGGAGGGGTTGATTGGCCGGCGCAGGAGACGGATTCCACTGAATCAATCTGAAAAAAGGGGATGATCGTCAAGGCAAGAAGAAGATTAAAAGTCGAATCAAAGAGGAGGAATCGACGATCATTGCCTCCGCGCGCGTTGGCGCCGCTCCCTTCGCCTCGTCGGAGGCGCGGCGGCGGTTGAGGCGGCGCACCATGATGGTTTGGGATGTGCACTGTTTGGAAAAGAGAAAGGACCGAGATTGGCAAAGATTCGAGAGCTAGAAGGCTCGGTGGAGAGCTAGGGGCACCTACGGTTGCATTTATAGGCACGGCGAGGTTGAATCGTGGCTTCGAGTCGTGGCTTTGGATCGTGGCGCATATCCCAAGAAAATCGGAAGGTGAAAAGGTTTCCTTGGCCGGCCCCGCCGACGGGTCGCGTGGAGTTCTAGGCGGGGCCGCACTCAGTTGATTGGTTCGGCTAAGGGGAATCAAAGTGCCATTCGGGAGTTGGCGTTTCTTTGCCGAATGGGTCGTTCAGCATTATATTTGAGGGTACGCAGAAGAAAAGAAACAAATTACAAGAAAATATCACAAGAACGGCCAACTCGGTTATACATCAATGGGGGCATTCAAATGTTCAAATGTCTCGCAATCACATCACGAACATTGGACGTTGTTAGACGGAAATTGTCCAACAGCTCCTGGCAATCTTTTTGAGTACCAGACAAGTCGGTGAGTTCTGCATCGCATTGCTCTATCTTGGTGATAGCCGATCTTGCTTCCGCTTAGGTCTTCTCTATCAATCCAGGGAGCTCGGCTATTTTCTCTTTGTCAGCCTCTATCTCCACTGACAGGCTTCTCAGTTTTGCTTCTAGAGCAGCTTTCCTGGCAATTTTCAGATCATAAGAAGCCTGCAGGTTAGCCAATGTATCCTTGTGGCTCTCTACTCGGGATTGTGCCCCGTTCATGGCGTGTTCAGCATCGGCTTTCTTCTTTTCAATAGCCGGGCGGGAGCGCAATTTCCTCAAAGCGTGCTTTATGGGCGCATAAAGGGCGTCTAAGCCATAGATAGATGATAGAGAAGCTCTGATGTCTTCAGGAAGTTCTTGGCTGATGGATTCAAGCATCTCCTCGAAGTGATCAAGATCTTTGAATTGATCTTGTACATCTCTTTCTAGCCAGGCAACAATTTCTCTAAGCTTTGATAACACTTCATCTGACAGAGGCTGGTATACTCCTTCCATCGCCTCGGCAGCTGGATTGCTCTCCAATGGCAGGCTTGATGATGATGGAGCCTGATCCTGAGAAGCAGTATTGCCGAGTTAAGAGTGCTAAACGTGGAGGTAGAAGAGTTAAGTGCAGATGAATACCTCATGGCTGGTTTCTCGAGCAGGGGCAATCACAGGTGAAGGAGGTACTCCAGGTAGAGCTGAAGCTTCCAAGCTGGGAGGTGTTGATGCGGTGTACCGCCGGTAGCTCGTGGGCTTCTGGCCGATGAGGAGGCGGGTCTACCTCTCGTTGGGATTGGAGTCTCCGCATGACCAACGAGTGATTGTGCCCTTGGAGGACTTGATGGCTCCTACCGGGTTGGGAGATTCATCACCGGAGAATTCATTGCTTCGCAGAAGGTGATGAAGATGAAATCTCCACCGGGATAGGTAATTCAACCCCGGGTGGACTTGCTTGTTGAGCCACCGGGACATCCACGAGCCGTTCTTCCATTGTCTCCTCTCGCAAATGTCAAATTGAAAAGGTAAATGCCGTTGTTCATCCTTAAGAAAGGACAAGAGAGGTCATACCAATGGATGGGGCATTGGCGGTGTGGCCGGTACCGAGGGTCGCCGGGCTCGGTCTGAAAATGCACAAAGATATGATTTATCAAGAACAGAGTAATCTTGTGATCAAGAAGGTAAAGGATTTTACCTCAACAAGCACTTTCTTGACAGTTCTTCTCCTCTTAGCATTTGGAGGGGCAATCAGATGCAGACCTTGCCTCCTGTCAGCAGCAAGGCTAGAAAGGCTGGGGTCTGTTGTAGCATACCTGGCCATTAGTTGAGCTAGAGTTGTGGACTTGAATCCCGATCTGTTGAGATTGGGCCTTCGCATTGTAAGCGATATCCCTGGCTCGAGGGGCAGGCGCCGTGTTCGTGGACAAGAAGATGAAGGTCAGAATCATGATTAAAAAGGACATGACTGATCCAAAGGTTCATTGTATTACCTCTGAAGTTGGCAGGAAATCAGGCATCAACTCGCACGTAACACGTGGACAGAGCTCACCGAAGATGTGATCGTGGAATTCTTGCCACCGAGGAGTTAAAGGTGGGATGAGCTATGGTTGTGGGCATGAAAGGACAGTGTAGATAGTAGGACTACACACATATTGGAAGACCCCTTTTCGCTATGCATACTCTCTTTGATTTCCTCCCTAGGCTTAAGGAATTCATGCGGAAATAGCCTTGGGGGCATCCGTCCACATCCAATTTGCCCGGCCATTACATTGGGCCGATAATATTCATAAGTGCTAGCATTCGGCCTTCCTCCATTGAACTCGGCCGACAGTATGCATGGGCGGATTATGATGTTGAGAATCTCTAAGAATCTCCCATCTTGACGACGGGCTCAAAGGAAAATTCAACAGGGAAAGTCAAGGTGTCATTGTCCAGATAAGGAAGCCAGAGAGGATTTGGGAGACCTTTGAAGAATAGCTCGAAAAGTTGGCTAATGTCCTGCTGAACAAGAACAGTTGAAGCCGCTTCTCCATAATTCTGGCATCCTCTGGTAGCTTGAGGCTCTCCTTCAGGGTGATTGGATAAGGGGAAGAACCTGGAGTTCAAATCGACACCAATGATCGATGCATGTGGAGCTGCAGCCACATTTGAACAAACCACCAAGGGCCGTTGACACATGCTATCCTTTGGCTGGTATACATCTGGGTGACAGTTTGGTGAAGCATATGGTATACGCCGCCCAAGAAGAATTTTCCAAGGGGGGAGGCGGTTGCCACCGGCCAAATGAGACGCCATTGCGATGTGGTTCGGGGTAGGCTCATTGGCTTTACCACGAAGACAAATCCGCACGCCCACATATTCGAAATGCCCCGTATTCAACAAAGACCAAGGGGATTGTCTTTCATGTGTTTCAAGATGTAATTCTTGTATCCGTTCCCCGGCTTCACCCCCGTTTGCCGTGAGGAATTTTTGAAGTTCCAAGGCCGAACGGACCCGTAATGTCAAGGCCGGTGATCATATATACATCGGCCAAGGTTGGAGACATTGGGCCGTGGCCAAAAAGGAAGGCGTTGACACCGTTTGACCGAAGTGGCAGTCGCTATCGGGAGGTCTTCGTTCTTGGGGGGTCTCGGCCACGGATAACTCCAAGCACCGGGGCGATACGAGAGGGTATCCGGGTTGGTCAATCCACTCTTGTCCGCAAGAATCCTCCGATACCAAGTTTTCCGACCGCAATTGGAGGTAAAGGCCGTTCTTGAAAGCGTCTTGCCACCGAGGCGGTGGAGACGAGAGCCGCTTTGAAGGGGATTCTCTGAGATTCAGCTGCGATGAAATCTCGAGGGTCAGAGTTCCCCACAGGATCAAGATAATAAGATCTCGAATTGGCCTCGGTGCGGATCAAAAGCTCAGTAGAAGGCTCCTGGAGGAAAAGCGGAAAAGGAAATCTCAAGTAAAATTGAAAACCTAAATGCCGAACGAGGCTTACGGGGGATGAATTTACCTGAGCATCTTGGTTCTGAGCTGCCATTGGAGATTTGAGCTCGGAACGAGGGGATCTAGGGTTTGGATCTGGATGAAGATTCCGGCGGATTGTGAAGAACAGGTGTTGAGAGATTTGATTTGAAGTATTCGTGGCTGGAGTCAATTGTGGAACAAAATTATTTTTATCCCACAATTGAAGGGGCATGTGTTAACACCAAAATTTGGTAAGGAGTCTGACTTGTGGGTCCGGTTCGGTAAAGAGTCCGTCTGGTGGAAGGAAGGATATTTTCAGAGATATTCGGCAAAGAGATCTGCGGTCGGCTATCTGCTCCGGTTCGGCAAAGGAACAGTAGAGCTGATTTTGCGGGATTGGACGGCGACGTGGCTCGATCAGGGAGGACGAATGGATGGATAGGCGATCAAGCTTAGAGATAAGTTAGGCAACGAATCCATTCGAGGTTGTACTTGACAGGGTATAAATATGACCCCTGGATGTATGTAACAAACACAATCATTCTTCAATACACACCGGCCTTACGACAAACCCTAGAGTCCTTTGTCGTGTCGTCGAGTTCTTCGAGAGGGTTCATCGATCCGTCGACCTCCGTGAGTACCGGCAACCTTGTATCATGTCTAGTATCATGCGGTGGATTTAGATCTGATGCAAGTAGTCTTGTTACCATGCTTCGTGTCATGCGGTAGATTCAAGCTTGGTTCAAGAGGGTTTCTTGTTAGATCATGAGTCATGCGGTAGGCTAAGATCTAGCTTGAAGCTAGTTATCGGCTCTATTGGATTTTGGCAAGATTCAATAGATTCATTAAGTTACCACGTGTTACTTTGAGTTTTACTTTATGTTTAAATTCATGTAACACACCTTTGCCCAATCTAGATGGGTTTGGATCGGCTCTACCTCTTTTATGATCCTTGTTCGAGTAGATTTCATGTTTCAACACGTGGATCTTGTGCTTTCCGATAGCCGAAACCGAATCGATCTAGGTTGTTACGTGTTGCGGGTTCAAGCTTGCAAATGTTCGTATAAATCTTGAAAGAGCCAGGTATCATGCGGTAGATGCAGGTTTTTGGGTTGCTTTGGAGCTAGTCATCCGGTGGATTAGATTTCCAAATCAATCTGATAGATTTATTCACGTGGTAATGTTTGTTCCTTCTTCATGGACCCCGAATCGGTTGTTCAACCGTATTCGGTTATGTTTCCTCACGAGTAGAACACGTGCGTTATTCATGCTTTAAATGATGTATGCTTTTAGCTTTCCATATTTAGATTGTATCATGCGGTGGATAGATCTATTTGTGGAAAGTGGTACGGTTTTTCACGCAAGTTGTATCATGCGGTGGATAGATTTGTTTGATATCGTACCCGACGGGTTTTAAAGTAACTAGACATGCGGTAGACTAGTGCTTTGGATCTATGCATGCTTGTTTAATACATGATCATGTCCGTGCTTTACTTTATTCATTTATTTAATACTAATCTTCATGGGGATCGGTCATGGCCTCGTGCATGTGCATCCTTGTTCAAACAAAGACCGATCGCTGTCATGCTTACGTCATCCATTCGGCAATATTACTTTTTCCCCTTTGCGAGCTCCCGAATGGTTGTAGTTCGTTGGCAGATAGCTTTCTATAGTTATGTGTCATCCCATTTGGCTTTTTAGCCGTAAATATGGAACTGTCTGGTACCACCCGGCAAGTTCCAAGCTTTGGTATCTAACTGCTTTGTCTTTTGTTAATTTTCAGGAAAAATTGACTGGCACGTCTTTTGCTCTTTGCGCGTGTGAAGCCAGCTTTGTTCGGCTTGCTGTGTGTTTGGCGTTGAGTGCACTTTTCGCGTCAACAGCTTCAACCTGCGCTTTCACCTGACATTTTAACGAGGGCCATCGAGCCCCTTAGTCTGCCAAATAGCATTTTTAGCTCAAAGATTTTCCTGGGTAAACATCACTTTGTAGATTTATTTGCGGATGTTCACTGCTATGATTCTTAAGATTCTTAGCATACCAGCACGGATTTGTGGCCAGAAGAATTTTGGATCGGACATTACTTCATATTCTTTTTCGTGACTATCTCATTTCAAGACGTTTGAACTTTCTGGGCCACAACTTGTTGTTGTCTCAGGCCTTTTCGTAAGATGTCCCTTTACTCTGGGATCTAGGCCACAACTTGTTGTTGTCTTAGGCCTTTTCGTAGGATATCTCTTTACTCTGGGATTTTGGCTATCACGGAGCCTTTGTCTATCAAGGAGCCTTTTCACAAAACTTCTCTTTCCCTTTCGGAACATCGGCTATCACAGAGCCTTTTCATGGAACTTCACTTTCTATTTCGGAACATCAGCTATCACGGAGCCTTTTCATGGAACTTTTGTTTCTCTTTCAGAACTTCGACTATCACGAAGCCTTTTCATGGAACTTCTGTTTCTCTTTCGGAACTTCGGCTATCACGGAGCCTATTCATGAAACTTCTCTTCCTCTTTCGGAAACTCGGCTATCACAGAGCATATTCACAAAAAAATTTTTTCACACATTAAAATTTCGGCTATAATAGAGCCTTTTCAAGAAACTTTTCTTTCTCACTTTGGAACTTAGGATATAACGGAGCCTTTTCACGAAAATTTTCTTTGACACATTGGAACTTCGGCTATAATGGAGCCTTTTCACAAAACTTATCTTTCTCACTTTGGAACTTAGGCTATAACACAGCCTTGTCACGAAACTTTTTTTTCACAATGAAATTTTGGCTGTAAGGAGCCTTGTCACGAAACTATTCTTTCACACATTGGAATTTCGGCTATAACAGAGCCTTTTCATGGAACTTTTCTTTTTCACTTTGGAACTTAGGCTATAACAGAGCCTTTTCACAAAACTTTTTTTTCACACATTGTAATTTCACAAGACACGTAGTTTGGAGGAAAGCACTTTTCACATATATCATAAAGAGTATTTACATAGGATCCGCCTTGTTAAAATCCTTGCTCCTTGATTTGAGGTCCCCTTTGCAAGGAAAAGAGTACGGTCCTTTTTATTGTAAGGTAAATGCGTAAGTAAAAAAATTTTGTTCCCGAAACTACTTATAGTTCTGTAGTTCGGGCTTTTACATTTTTTCTTACAGAATTTGCTATGTAGCGTCCTTCCCAAGATTCATGAAGGTTCCCAAGATTCTTGAAGTTTCCTAAGATTCTCCCCATTCTTCTTTCTTTTTAGCACTATGTCACTAGTTTTGATATCTTTCTTGACTATCTTTTTGTCTTTTCATGCCTTGGTCTCTCTTTGGTATTTCTCAATGTTTCAGAGGCTTCAAGGATTGTGAGCTCAATCATGTCTTTCTCTATTTTCATGTCAAATTCTTATTTCTTTTGCCTTTTGAACTCTCAAACTTTCATTCTTGATTTCTTCTGGTGTCATTGGCTCAGTCCCAAATAACAAGCGAAAAGGCGTGAAACCAATTACCCTTGACCCTGTTGTGTTATGAGACTAGATTACCCTTGGCAGCTCGTCTATCCACTTGCCTTTTTTCTGATCATATGAGTATTTCTTAATTCCCGAAAAAATCAATCGATTCGCCCTTTCTACAACCCCATTGGACTGCGGATGATATAAAGAGGAGAACATCACGTGAGTGCCTAGAGTTTCGCAATATTCCTTGAAAGAATAGCAGTCAAACTGTTTTTTGTTGTCCACGGTTAACTCTGTTGGAACTCCGAACCTACACATTATATCTTGCCAGAAGAAATTCTGAACTGTTGGCGCAGTGATGTTCGCCAATGCTTTTGCTTCCACCCATTTGGTGAAGTAATCAACTGCAACCACCACGAACTTGTAGTTCCCTTGAGTTGTCGACAATGGCTCGACCAAATCGATTCCCCACCTTTGTAGAGGCCATGAAGTTGGAACCAAATGAACTGGCATTGATGGTAAATTTTGCTGATTTGCTATTTTTGGTAGGCTTCGCATTCCTGAACCAGCTTCTTGGCATCAAGGTTTATGGAAGGCCAACAGAATTCCTGCTTTATTGCCTTGCCCGCTAGTGCTCTTGTTCCTATGTGTGCACCACATAATCCTCTATGAATTTCTTGAGAAGTTCTAAGCCATTTTTTATAAGTTATGCACCTTAACCATGGTTCATTAACTCCAGACTTGTATAGCTCTCCATCTACTACAGCATAGCCCCTTGCCCTTTGTCTTAGCCTCTTTTCTTCTAACTCATCTTGTGGATCATAATGACCCCTCAAGTAGGCCATGATTTCACCTCTCTAATCGTGACTTTCTATATTACCCACGTTTCTTTGCTTCAGCTATTTGATGGATGATTCTCTGATAATTTCGAAGAACACATCCGGAGGCATTACTAGCTTCTGAGCTGCCGCTTTCGCTAACTTATTTGCTTTGTTGTTATCATTTCTTGAGATATGTTGGACTGTGTATCCCTTGAACTATTTTTCCATTTCTCTAACTTTCTCAAGATATATTACCAGTACTAGATTTCTTGCTTCGCTTTCTTTCTCGATGTGTTCTTGAATCACGTTCGAATCTGTTTTGATGATGAAAGTTTGCTGACCCAATGCTTTCATCTTTCTCAGAGATAGAAGTAGGGCCTCATATTCTGTTGTGTTGTTCATAGAAGGCACATCATCCGCAAAATCAAGTCGAGCAGCAAATCTTATTACAGCTCCGGTTGGAGCTGTCACAATCGCTGATATTCCAACCCCTCTGTCACACTAGGCCCCATCGCAGTGTACCACCCATGGCGTGGTTATATCTTCACTGGAGTCTTGGGTTGGCGATGTCCAGTCTATGACAAACTCTGCTAACACCTGGGATTTGATTGCACTTCTTCTTTCGAAGTCCACAGTGTATTCTGAAAGTTCTGCTGCCGATTTAACAATTTTGGTTGACGCTTCTTTGTTCGTGAACAAATCGTTCAGCGGTTGATTTGTGATTACTCTTATTCTGTGTCCCTCGAAATAATGTCTTAGTTTTCTTGCCGCCATGGTCACTACATATGCTATCTTCTCTATCTTGAAATAGAACAATTTGGATCCTAAAAGTGCTTCCGAAGCAAAATACACTGGGATTTGTTTCATCTTTCCTTCTTCTTCTTTCTCTTGTACTAGTATAGTGCTCACACATGAATCGGAAGCAGACAAGTATAGCAGAAGTGGTGATCTTAGGTCTAGAGGACATAGCTTTGTCATGTTCAACAAATAATCCCTGATTTCTTGATAGGAAGCACGCACATCCGCCTAGGCGTCGGAGGAGCATGACCTCCCACCACAGAGCCACCACCATTGTTGACACTCTCGGTCGATAAGATTGAAGACCAAAGATAGAACGATGGTGGTCGTTGAGGAGCTAAGCCACTGCTGCAGAAGGAAGGGACTCACTACCACCTTGAGGCTGCCTCAACCTGCCTGAAAGCACCTCGACGGGCCCATAGATTGGGCGAATCCATACCTCCATTGGGGGTTGCTGCGCCTTGCTCTCCTGCTGCGGCGATTTGGGCACTCATGCGTAGTCCAGCGCCCGCAGCACCGCCACCCGACTCAATTCCTCACCTCGCTACTGTGGCCTCGGCCGGCCCGCAAGCGCCAGCTTCCTCACCTCACCACCATTGAATCCAGCGAGCAGTGTTGGAGCAACAAACCAACCAAATGTATCCAGCCGCATAACAGGTGTGTTGGTCAAATTAGCCAGGCGAAATAGCTCATATACCCTTACTGAATTAAAAATTAATTAAATGCGTTTAACTATTGGGCCCACCAATCTAGTCATACCTGGTTGTAACTTATTGGTATTACTACGGTTAGATTTCACCTGTTGGATGGCTCACATTAATTAGAAGCGCCCAAATTTTTTTCAAATTTCATATAGGTGCTTGCAAAAAGAAAAGATAAACTTGTTGACGTGCAAGGGGTGTTTAAGTTTGTTTGAAATTGTAACTCGTATTAAATTGAGCACCTAAAACAAATTCCAATTTCACTATTAACCTTGTTAAAATAGATATTCCAAACATTTTTAAGATAAAGGAAAGAGTTCCGGTCTTAGCAACCGCACACAACCAAGTTCTTACATCATTATCATCTTAGAAGCTGAACACAAATAATAGAGACACAAGTACACATATGGCATATATAATTTAAAAGCATATTCTAATATTAATTCTCCATCAATTCTTGACGATTATATCCAAAGCGACAATCTCAGAACATAGCCAGATAATATTTATTTACGACCTTTTTATTGAAGTCTGAACATTTTCTTACTACTTCGAACAATTATTAAAGTTCATCAACATGACCAAACATTGGCTCTGATGTGGTGCCAATGGTGTCGGCTGCAGCGACAACTTATCGGGGTTCATCTTCAACGGTGGCCACACAACACAGCTTAGGCTCCTCCCCGCATCCTTCCATCTTCATGCTCAAGCTAAGGGTGATATGGAAGTGAAAATTACCCTTAAAAGTTAAAATCTTTGTATGGTATTTGCAAAAAGAGTAGTTCTAACTGAAGATAATTTAACTCGTCAACAATTGAAGGGAAGTTTAAAATGTTGTTTCCGTAATTTGGAAGAAGCCATCCAACGCCTTTTCTTTGATTGTCAAATGTCTAGAATTATGTGGATGATTGTACATGTTTCCTTTAATATATCACCACTTGTGAACATTGAACATATGTCTACTGGTTGGCTAAACGGGATTAATAGGAAGCTTATGTACAAAACCTTGGTTGGAGCATCTACTTTATATTGGGCAATTTGATTAAGTTGAAATGACATGGTTTTTAATAATACTCGAGTTGTTACTCCTATGAATGTTATCTTCCACTGGACCCATTGGATCTGTTTTAGGGCGTTGCTGCAGAAAGAGGACGAACGACCTCACATTATTCGGGGGTGTCGTGTGCTTGAGATCTCGTTGATGGAAATCTTCGCATCCAATGGATGGTCTTTTACCAACAAAATTGCTTTTACGTGATGTTTGACATTGTTTCAGAGACCCCTCTATTTGTTTTTTGGAACATACGTGTTTGTAATAAGAACATATGTGTGCATAGTTTTATGCAGAGGCTGAAATATTGAAATATATTCCTTTAAAAAAAGTTGAGGGTGGCAACTGATGCGGCTGCTTGACACTGAAATCCGATGGGAATTGTCGAACACAACAAGCACGTACATGCCGTTACGTGGATGCTCCTGCCTTCCTTTGCCCATATTTGCAAAAAGGACGCTTTAAGGGAAAGCAGAGAGAGGGTTTTACCTATATGCCATTAAAAAAGATAGTGCTGACCTGCGTGCCACTAAAAAAGTTGCTCGCACCTGTGTGCCATCGGCCTAAACATCTTTGCCCTCTATGCTATTCCGTCCATTTTTGCAAGTAACGGTGTTAAATGAACACGGGAAATGACCATTTTACCCCTCTGTCGGTGTTTTAGACCGGCAACCTACTAAGGGGAGTACCCGAAGTAGATGAATGTGGCCTCGCCGAGATCGGTAACTCGAAGGAAGAGACATGTGGCACACAATTTAGATAGGTTTGGGCCGCGAGGTGCGCAATACCCTACGTCTTGTATGCTGCGTAGCTCTGGATTGATTGGGTATGATTACAAGATGGTGCAATCTTACGCCGTGGGATGAGATAATCGAGAGAGGGGTCCCTGCCTCGCCTTATATAGTCCGGGAGGCAGGGTTACAAGTCGGTTCAGGGAGAGAGTACTAGTCGAGTACGTCTAGGAGTCTTCCATACAGTGCGGGACATGTAGAGCTTCCTAACCGAGTACTTCTCCTTCGTAGTCCTTGTGCTTCACGCCATCAGGTGCCGTGCAACGCAAGTCGGGTAGTCCCAGGGGCCCACCAAGTAGTCGGTCCTAGTACCCACCGAGGTAGTGGGCCCAGGGAGGTCCATACGACAAGCCCCCGAGTAGTTTGTAGTCGAGAAGGATAGCTTCAAGTAGTCTTGACGGCCTTAATGAGCAGTCCTCAAGCGTCCCTGAGCACTACAAGTAAAAAGTCCTCAAGAGTAGTCGAAGCATCCCGCGGCTGGAGTGTACTCCAGCTGATGTTTGAGCAATCCTGAAGTCTTCTCGAGTAGTCCCAAGCGTCCTCGAGCGCTGCCCTTGAAGGTCTTCAACAATGCCCGTGTTGTCTTCAAGCTGAAACTGATATGGAAGTGCGATTGCAAAATTGCACTCCATATGGAGTAGCCCCCGAGCCTTAGGTTGAGTTGTAGACTCTGGCTGAGGGTCCATCTGAAGTTTTGGCAAGAAAATCCCGAAAAATCCAGAGAAAAAACCGAAGGACACGTGGCACGGAGCCCCTGAGCCTTGAGTCGAGTACTTCCTCTCGAATTGAAGAGTCATCTTGTAGAATGTGTCCTGAGATGCTCTTGAGTCTTGTCGCTTCCCAGAAAGTCGAGTTGGAGTAGCCGAGCCCCCAAGGTGAGGCGCGTCGACTAGTAGAAGTTGAAGAGTCATGCGCCGCCGCTGAGTCAGCCAAGCGCAGACTTATCCATCTGGCCGTTGAGGGGCCACGTTGACTTATAAACAGAAGCCAAAACCCTTAGGGGTTTTCACCCTACGCAGCTGCAGCCATTCCCAGCAGATCGGGCAAGGAATCGCCACTAGTGCACACTGCCGCCGTTGAGTAGAGCATAGATCCAAGTGCACCGCCGCAGGAAACCACCACTGTAGCCCCCCGAGCTAATGCGCGTGAAGACACCGTGCACCTGGAGGATGAAGCCGTCTCCGTCGAAGACCACGAAGGCCGCCGGTGGGAAGAAAAGGGTCCGTGAAGAAGCCGCCGGATCCGCTGCGAGGACATCGCCGCCGGTGTCTCCGCCGCGGCCAGATCCAAATCGCGAGTGGAAGAAATCCAAGGCAAAGACCGAAGACCTGCTGGCCCTTCTCAATAGTGGGTTCCTGCGGGAGAAGGAGGTGGATATGTGGAGGGCCGCCGCCGGGGATCCGTACCCCATGGAGAAAAACCCAGACGAGATCCCGATGTTCGCACGGTTCGTGGAGCGCGGACTGTCTCTCCCAGCGAGTGACTTCTTCAAGGGGCTACTGGGGTACTACGGCATCGAGTACCTCAACCTCAACCCAACGGTATCTTCCACACCGCCGTCTTTGTTCATTTTTGCGAAGCCTTCTTGGGGATCAAGCCCCATTGGATCTTGTTCCGGAAGTTCTTCCGGGTGAAGCCTCAGCCCAGCGCCAGCAATCCGCGAGTAGTCGGAGGAGCGGGGATCCAGAGGAGGGAGGATGCCGCCGAGCAGTACCTCTCCTACAAGCTGATAGATTCCAACCAGGATTGGAAGGCGAAGTGGTTCTATGTGACCAACCACCACCCCGAGCTGCCGAAACCAAGCGGGAAGCAACCCAAACACCGGCCGTGGTGGAACTCAGAGCCGACAATGCAAGAAGGTCTTCAGCTGCCCGAGTTGTTGGCGAAGATCAAGGCGCTGAGGGAAGCCGGGCTGAGGGCCGAGCATGTGGCCTTCAGCTTCATGAAGCGGAGGGTGCAGCCGCTGATGGCCCTCGACACCCTGGGATACGAGTACACCAGCGACGACGACACATCGCGGATGCCTGGAGATGAAGTCGACGACGACGACATTGTTGACAGGCTGGCTCGGATCTTCAAAGATATGCCGACGTACACGCCGTGCCCCGTACCAGAGTACTCCGCTGTGCGCCCACCAAATAAGGTTAGTAGCCGCATCCGTTGTCGAGTACCCATTACATAAGAGTAATCGCACTGATGAGTTGTGCTTCTTGCAGGACGACTTGGCCAAGTTCGTCTCCGAGCCGACGTCGCCTCCTCAGCTGGTCGAGGTCTCAGAGGAAGGGAGGACCAAGACCAAGGAGCGGCGCGGAGTTGGCAAAGGAGACGGCACGGTAGTCGTCGAAGACTCGTCTGAGGAGGACGACGATGAGGAGACGCTCCAGGAGCGCTTTTAGCTGCGATTGCGCTTCAGCCGCCCTGGATTGCCTCATGTACCTCTCGTTCAGGATCAGCCGGCTAGCCTGGAGGCTAGTCTGCCCGCGCCGCCAAGGAGGCCGCAATGCGTCCCGCAAGCGCGTGGCCAAGAAGATGAAGGTCACAGAGACCACATCTCAGGAAGTAAGCCGTCTTCACTAGTGTAGCCGAGTACTCATGTCTCGAGTTTGTGTGTTGATGACGAAGTTTCCTTGCTCGCAGGAGATGCCACCTTCTGAGCCCGTTGAGCAGGGCGACGAAGGAGATTAGGACACCGTGGGGGAGCCGGCTGGGGATAGTCGTAGCCCAGTCCCCACCGTAGAAGAGCTTTTGGCGCAGCTGGAGCATCAGCCCCCTATTGCTCAGGAGTGCGTAGAGCCCGCCGCTGCTGCTACTGAAGAACCAGCGGCTACCGAGGCGCAGGAAGAGGCGCCTGCTGAGGCGGGACTGTTCGACATCGCCACTATCCTCGGCGCCCCAACCGTGATGGTAGTCCGGTCGAGCTTGTAAGTGTTGATTCTTCCCGAGTAGTACTTGATGTGGTAGTCGTACTTGATTGACAACCGGCTTGTGTACTCTGCAGGAAATCGACGGACTTGTCCTGGGAGGGGGATGATCCCGCTGCAGCGGTGGCGGAAGAAGAAGCCGCGCCGCCCGCTGAGGAGTCCGCTCCCACCCCTCAGGCGGAGCCCGAGGCGCCGACCGCTGAGGCTACGCTGCCTGAGGCTAGCGTCGTTGAAGGTAAGTACTCTCTCAGGTGGAATTAGCCCAGAAGAGTAGTCGTAGTCACCAGGTATGACTGATGCACTTGTTCTCTTGTCGACAGGTGCTGAGGCCGAGGGAAGCGACATCCCGTCGGTGGTGCCCGTTGAGGATGTGGCACCGGGGACTCAAGAGGCTGCCGGAGAAGCCCCCGAGCCGATGGAGGTGGCCGCCGGAGAAGCCGCCGCGACAACCGGAGGAGAAGGGGACGACACGCTGGCAGAACCCGCTCAGGAGGTGGTTGTCCGCTCACCAGAGATCCAGGACGCGGAGCCAATCCGCTCGACGCCGGTGACCGAAGCCGCTACGAGTAGTCGTGGCGGGCTCGAGCTGTTAGCAGATGATCTCGTCGACCCGGCAACGGTGGCTCGGCACCTGTAGGCGGTGCGCCAGGCCGAGCGATGGATGAAGGTGAGTAGTCGTAGCCCTTGAGTAGTCAATCCTTTAGTGTTGATGTATGTTGTCTGTGCAGGACGTCGTTGAGAGGTCCCGAAAGAAGTCCAACATCCTTCAAGGCTTCGGCGACGCCGTGCTCCGGGCAGAGGCTTTGGAAGAGGAACTCGTGAAGTCCTGAAAGCAAACCGCCGCCATGCAGTCGAAGCTGGACACCGCCTTCGCCAAGTATCATAATGACGTCCAAGAGATGCAGGCGAAGAGCGACGATCTGGTGCGGAAGAACAAGTCTCTCCGCAACAAGAACAAAGGTACGCCATTGTCCTGTTGAGTACTTATTGGAGGTCGAGAGGTAGTCTGACCCGCTGTGCCTTGTTGATTGCAAAACTTGAAACTCGAGTAGATCAGCTGAAGGCTTCGGAGACTGATCTGAAGGACCTCTTCTACCGGGAGCAGGAGGCCCGCCAGGTACTGGAGTACGATTATAAGGAGCTTGCTTACGAGTGCGACAAGCACATGGAGCTCCGTATTGCATCAGACCATGACCTCGTCAACTGCTACAAATCCTTGTAGAAGCTGAACGAGGATTGCGAGAAGCTGCGGGCCCAGCTCAAGGAGCTTGAAGAAGCCGCGCTCCCCATCGCGAGGCTGCTGGTGCCTCACCCTGGCGGTCCGAAGATAGCACCCCTGGTGGACCGTTGAAGGAAGCCCCCAGCCGGCTGACGACATACGTGAAGCACTTGGCAAAGTCAATCCCAAACCAGGTGTTGGCCTTCATGAAGTCGTACTTCCCGAAGGCTCCTGTGGATGTAGTCGCCGGCGGGCTAGCTGCCAACTGTACTGACGAGCAGTACGCGGAGCTGCTGGAGCAAATGGCGCCTATTGCAGAACAAGTCACCGAGAAACTTAATCTCCAGTAGTCCTGTAATAGTTAGCTCGTAGCAGTAGTTGTACAAAAACAATTGTAATGAAATTGTTTAAGTATGAATGAAGAAAAACTTCCGTGGATGAGTACTCGTTATCGCGATCTTTTGAGTGCGGAGTCCCATCGTGGAGTTGTCGCGAGTAGTCGTACTTGCCAGTAGTCCCATTGAGGGAGGAAGACAGTAAAGTAGTTGATGAATAATCAAACTTTATTACTCAAGAAGTTTATACCTGGATGGCCAGGGCCGTGGTTACAGAGTAATCACCAGGACCCGTAGGCCGCTTACAGCTAAGTGGTGCTAGGGCGTATAGCCACTTACAGCAGTAGATCCGTAAGTAGCCATATAGGCTGGATCTAGGAGCACATGGTCTCTCAGTAGACCACTGCTAGAGTCCTTTGTCGCTCGTCGCAGCCCAGGAACCGTAGGTAGCCGCATGGGCTAGATTCTGGAGAGGAGTAGTCCGGAGACTGGTGCCTGGACCCGGAGGCCGCTTACAGCGAAGGAGCCTTGATGTAGTCGTGTAGACTTGAGCCCCCAGGGTAGTCGTGTAGACTAGGCGTAGAACCGACAGAGTTGGTCGACGTTCCACGAGTTGTTGACGTCTTCGCCTTCAAGTGTCTGGAGGCGGTAGGAGCCCGGTTCGGTCACCTTTGCAACTGTGAAGGGACCTTCCCAGGGCGAGCTGAGCTTGTGTAGTCCTTCTGTGCTTTGGATGCGACGGAGGACAAGATCACCAACGTTGAAGGAGTGTTCCTTGACGTTGCGATCATGATAGCGTCGGATACCCTCTAGGTACCTTGCTGATTGGACGAGGGCAGCGCAGCGAGCTTCTTTGATACCATCGATGTCAACTCATCTGCTGTCTTCAGAGACGCCTTCGTTATAGTGCTCCACTTCTGGTGAGTCCCACATGACATCGGCAGGAAGGATTGCTTCGGAGCCGTAGACCAGGAAGTACGGGGATTGTCCCGTTGGCTTGGAGGGCTGAGTACGTAGCCCCCAGAGTGCATTGGGTAGTTCCTTGATCCACTTGCCTCCTTTAGAGTTAGCAGCATCGTGTAGCCGCTTCTTGAGAGCGTTGAGCACCATCCCGTTGGCGCGCTCGACTTGTCCGTTGGCCCGAGGATGGGCAACCGAGACATATCAGACGTCGATCCCGCTGTTCTCGTAGTACTTGTTGACGCAAAATCCGCACCCTGCGCCAAGCACACAGCAAGCCGAACAAAGCTGGCTTAACACACGAGCAGATTCCAAAGCGTGCCAGTCAATTTTCCTGAAAATTAATAAAAAGACAAAGCAGTTAAATACCAAAGCTTGGAACTTGCCGGGTGGTACCAGACAGTTCCATATTTGCGGCTAGAAAGCCATGTAAGATGACATATAGCTACAAGAAGCTATCTGTCAACGAGTTGGAAGTCATTCAGGAGCTTTAACATAAAACAGAACATAGCCGAATGGATGACGTAAGCATGACAAAAGACGGTCTTTGTTTAAACAGCATTACTCGTGCATGACCATGACCGATTTTTGATGATAAATGACAAATAATTTAAATAAAGTAAAGCGTGATCATAAATATGAGATAAAAGGGCGTGCATAGGCCAAAAGCACTAGTCTACCGCATGTCTAGGTACTTTAAAACCCGTCAAGCATGAAACCAAACAAGTTAATCCACCACATGATACAACTTGTTTGAAATCACACCACTAACCACAAGAAGATCAATCCACCGCATGATACAATCTAAATATGGAAAGCTAAAAGCATGCATTGTTTCAAAACATAATTTGTAAGCACGTTTTACTCATTAAAGCACAACCGAATACAGCCGTACAGCCGAATCGGGATCCATGGAGAAGGAACAAACATTGCTAAAGATGATAAACCTATCAGATTGAATCGAAATCTAATCCACCGGATGATTAGCTCTAAAACAACCCAAAAACCTGCATCTACCGCGTGATACCCGGTTCTGTCAAGATTTACACAAGATTTAACAAGCTTGAACCCGCAACACGTGACAATTTAGATTGTTTCGGTTTCGGCTATTAGGGAACACGTGATCCACGTGCTATACTAAGCCAAAGATATGAACTTGTTTTGCATAAGGATCACCAAACGAGATAAAGCCGATTCAAACCAATCTAAATTGGGCAAAAGAGTGTTACATGAATTTAAACATAAAGTAAAAACTCAAAGCAACACATGGTAACTTAATGAATCTATTAGATCTTGCCAAATCTAATAGAGCCGATAACTAGCTTCAAGCTAGATCTTAGCCTACCGCGTGACTCATGATCTAACAAGAAACCCTCTTGAATCAAGCTTGAATCCACCGCATGATACCAAGCATGGTAACAAGACTACTTGCATCACGATCTAAATCCACCGCATGATACTAGACATGATACAAGGTTGCCGGTACTTACGGAGGTCAACGGATCTAAGGACCATGTGTGGTCCGAGGACCGGTGGATGGTCGCTTCCTTGTGTGATGAGTGATTGACAACGTTGTGTGGACTGATTCTTAGCTAAGTATTGCAGGTGCAGGTTGCGGCTTGACTGGTGTTGGTGCAGGTGAAGAACAAGCGTGAAAGGTCGTCGCCGGTGAGGCCTCCGGGTGTGGAGAAGACAAGTAGGCTTCGTTCGAGGGACCGGTGGCCGGCCGGGGTCAAGTGCGGGCCGCATGGTGGCGTGAACGACAAGATGAAGTCATGGACGGTTTCTTGGTTGAGCCTCAAAACCAAGGTCGAGCCGGGACTACGTGGGAGCCGAGTCATGAGTGGAGATTGGCGGAGGCTACACCGAGTTCGCGGGGTTTTCGGTGGTTCACCAGAAAACCACTGGGTTCCTTGGTTGATCCACAAAGCCAAGACCGAAGAACCGAAGACGGTCTTTGCCGCAAAGCGGTGCGACCGGGTCTGACCAGTGGGTCTGACCGGTCTGACTGGTGGGTACTGGTCTGACCGGTGAGGAGCACCGGTCTGACCGGTGTGCGACGATGCAGTCCGGAATCTTCGAAACAGAGGACACGCGTCGGGATCGCATGGCTTGTGTCGAGGCTAAGCAGGTTGCAGTCGCCGGGCATCCGTCCGATGGTGAAAGCTTCAAGTCTTCCAAAACCGCCCTTGAAGGGCTTGTATCCCTAGTTGTTAGAGAAGGGTATTTTAGACTTTCGATTGCATCCATATAACCCAAGAGGTGAGAGGATGGCAGCCAACTCGGGGAACCCTAGCTCATTTGTTTTCCTATTTTTCCTTCCTATTTTTCCTTAGGATTTCCACAGGACTAGCTTGAGAGCTTCATGGTGAGATCCTGTGAGAGGGTTGGATGATCGGGCGGCAATCTAGACCTTGTATGAACTTTTGTTACATGTATAGATGATTCGGCGTGGTTCCTCAAGGTTTGGATGTGTTGTTCCCGGTTGTTCTTGGTGGTGATTTTCGGAGCCCTCTCTTGGTGATTTCTTTGGGTTGTTTTCGGGACCTTTCTCTTCGGGATTTGATGGGGGAAATTTGTGGGAACCCTTCGTGGTTCTTTGGGCTGTGATTCCCCTCCCAAATCCGTGAGTAAAGGGGCTCGATTTTGGGGTTTTCCGAGTTCTAGGGTTTGTGGTGTTCTTGGAGGGATTTCTTTGATTCCTCCTTTTTAGACAAGTTTTGGTGGGATTAAACTTAGCTATGGACTCCTCATGAGGTGTTCCTAATATCCCCAAAGCCTTGTTCAAGTCCGTGGAGCGATTCGGGAGATCAAGATTTGGGTTTGGGGGAGTTGAACCGCGGGTGCTATTCATCCCGAGCTGCCCAGGCTACACCGGTCTGACCAGTGCTCTTGACCGGTCTGACCAGTGCAACCCTCGGTGGGTTTTTGCTCGGGTGAACGTCTGGGTGTGTTCGCTGTTGTCCTGTGTTGCTGCTGTTTCGAGTTTGGGTCAGTTTGGTGGTCGGTTGGCCTGTTTGGTGTTTTGGGGGCTTTTAGGCTGTGACCGGTCTGACCGGTGTGGAGCCACTTAGTGAAAGTTGCTCAGTTTCACCAGCAGGGACCGGTCTGACCGGTGTTGGTCAGTGGACTCGAGGTTTGGTGTTCCGCTGCGTTCTCGGGTCGGAAGGGTGTGTGTGTTGGTTCCTAGGTCCAGTGGCACTCCAGTGGCTATGTGGGCTTGGCCAACTTGGGTAGTGAGTCAGAGACGTGTGTTGGAAGTCGTGTTCATCTTGTTGGAGTTTCCATCTCCTTCGAGAAGAATTTTTATCGGCTCCCATTCACTCCCCCCCCTCTGCGGTTCGCCGTATCGGTCCTTCAAGTGGTATCGAGAAGCGAGTTCGGGTCTTTATTGACTCTAACCAGTCTAAGATCCAAGGATGGCGTACCGGAGAATGGGGTTCGGGTCCTCCACACTTCGATGGCAAGAACTACCAGATGTGGAGCAAGCGGATGGGTGCGTTTCTCCGCGGAAAGGGTCAGATCCTTTGGGATGTCACGGTGGACACAGACTATGTCCACCGATGGACTTCCTCGCTCCGAGATCGAGGGACAGATTCGACGCCAACAATAAGGCGGTCGACTACTTGTTTCGTGCTTTATGTCAGCCTGAGTTTGATCGGGTGCACACCGAGCACATGGCTTGTAGAATTTGGACGGTCTTCGAAGGAGGCTCATGTTGGGAATGCCCGTGTTCGGGCACGGATGTATGCGACCTACGGAGAGAGTACGAGAACTTCACTCATCTCCCTAGGTGAGTCCATCGATGCCTTGTTTCAGAGGTTCACGGTGGTTGTGAACAACATGAGGGCCAATGTGGACGTGCTCCCGTACGATGATCATGATAGAGCGGTCAAGCTCTTACACTCTTTGGATCGTACGATTTGGGGCGGAAAGTTTGAGGCCATTGTGGAGTCGGAGAAGTATGACACTCTGACGGTGAACGAGCTGTTCTCGAAGCTCAAGTCGGCTGAGGTGGATAGGGGCATGACTGCCAAGCTCGAGGGACCGACTGATTCCCATAGTCATGCCCTCGTTGGTGGTTCGAAGGGAAAGGCTAACACTAACCCATCCACCAGGATGTTCTCTTTTTCCTTTTTGATGTCTATGTCAGATGAGGAGTTCGACGAGCTTGGAGAGGACGAGCTGGCGCTCTTGACGAGGCGGTTCGAGAGGCTGCACGAAAACCGAGTGAACATGAGGAGGAACACGAGGACATGCTTCCAGTGCGGCAAGCCGGGACACTTCGTCGCCGACTGCCCGGAGAAGCTCGAGAACAAGGACGGCTACAAGCACAAGTTGAGGATGGATGGCAAGTACCGGTCGAGGCGCGACCACAAGAGCAAGCACAAGAACAAGTACAAGGACGAGCGACGATCGAGGAAGAAGGAGAGCCGAGGCAAGGCTCGAGCAATGGTTGGAGCAAGCGACGTCGACTCCAGTTCCGCGTACTCCACCTCGATCTCGAGCAGCAGTGAGGATGAAGGTGATCGCAAGAGCAAGAAGTCGTCCAAGAACCTGAGCGGGCTGAGCTGCTTCGCGAGAGACGGCTTCTGCACCATGGCACTGAGCTCCGGCAGCAAGAAGAGCACACAGAGGGACTCGGACTCCGATTCCGATGACGAGGCGCGTGATGAACATTCCTTCTTGCACCAGGAGAATGAGAGGCTTGGCTCTTTGCTTGATAACTGTGATGACATGCTTAGAGAGGCCAAGAAAATGAGAAAAGAGCTTAGGGCTTCACTCGAGGATGCTAGGACTAGAGTGGCTGAGCTAGAGACACAGGTGCTTGATAGCAAGCTTGAGATTGATTCCCTTAAGGCTAGCCCTGTTGTTTCGGATGAGGTTGATTGTGCTGATTGCTCCATATTTCTTGCTGATCTTGCTTTGTTTAAGGAGAAGCATGCCTCCAAGTGTGAGGAACTAGATGTTCTTAGGGTTGAAGTGGCTGAGCTTAAGTCTAGACCTGCTTTACTAGGTGCTTGCACTTCTTGCCCTATTTTGCATGCTAAGATTGATGAGATGCATGCTTACACTAGTTCACTTGAGGCTAAGTTGAACGAACCCATGCCTACATTATGCTCTACCTATGAAATGCATGCTTTGAAAAATTTGGAACTTGCACATTATGTTGATCGTTTGCAGGATGAGAATGATGAGCTGAGAAAGTTGATGGGTTGGTTGTCTGGTCATGAGCCTCAGTTGAGGATGATGATCGAGGCATTTAAGAGGCAGGATGGTGAGGGACTTGGGGCAAACAAGGTTGGTGAGGGAAGTGGAGAGAATATCCCAGAGCCACCAAAAACCCACCACAAAAATGATTTCCCCCCCAAAACCTAACCATCTTAGGAACCGACTAGACACAACCCCAGCTCCACCCGTGTTTCCTACACCCACAAATGATCTACAAAAGCCTATCAAGTTTGTGAGCACTTTGGGGAAAGTATTCTTTGGGAAAGAAAGTGAGAAGGCTAGTGAAGGGAAACCGGTGGAGGATTTGAGTGGAGAGAAACCAAGTGAGCACCCACATCCCAAGCCTAAGCATAAGCTTGTGAGGTTTCATTGTGGCTATTGTGGGAGAGATGGCCATAAGGATGAGTTTTGCTTCAAGAGGAAGCGTGGGGAGAGAATGGCAAAGGAGTGGGCTAATAAGGACAAGTATCACCCTTCCGATGGTGTACTTGAGCCTCGTGTGCAGATGCCCAGGGCCAAGGCGAGTGTGAGAACAGTTCGGGCTTGGGGAGAGCGGAAGGCTGTTGGAGGTGCTGCTGTCCAGGTCACACCGGTGTGGGGCACCGGTCAGACCGGTGCAGGCCTGGACAGGCAGCATTTTGGGTTTCGTGCTCGTACGGGTGCGAGGGTTGTTTCTGGAGGTCGTGGTTCTGGTGGTTGGGCTGGAGAGTTTGCGGGTGGTCGGGTTGCTAGGGCGTTACGCCCCTCGAGTTCACTACGGGGATGGGAGGAGTCGTAGCTTTGAGAAGGAGAGGAGGGACGGTCCACGGGTTCTCTTTCATGGTTTTAGTCCTCCTCCAGGCAGAGAGGGGTGGTTCCCTCATGGTGGTTACCGTGGTGGTGTTCGTGGAGGTAGCTTTGGTAGGAGAGATGCTTTGGTTGGTGCTAACCCCACTTTCGAGCAAATGGCTCGGCACTGGTTTTACTCTTTTGGTACTAACCCCAGTGCTGAGTCGTTTGTTCACTCACGTGCTCGTTTTTGAATTTCAGGTGGGAGACTTGAAGAGCATTTGGCTAATTGACTCCGGTTTCTCGAGGCATATGACCGGAGACAGGGGGTGGTTCTCAAGTCTCGTCCCGGTGGTGGCAAGGAGGTACATCACTTTTGGGGACAATGGGCGTGGGCGTGTGCTTTCAGAAGGTGAGATCAAAGTGAGTGACAAGATCACTCTAAGGCGTGTTTCTCTTGTTCAATCGCTGGGGTACAATTTGGTTTCTGTGTCCTAATTGTTGGATGAGGGCTTTGAGGTGTTGTTTCGGCCAGGTGGTTCTCGGATTTTGGACTATCGAGTGGACCTTGTCTGTATGGTCGTTCCCGAGGGTCAGGTGTTTCGTGCTGATTTTTCTCAGTCTTCGGGTGTGGAGCGTTGTTTCTTGGCTGGTTCTTCGAGTGAGTTGTGGAGGTGGCATAGGAAGTTGGGTCACTTGAGCTTTGACCTTTTTTCTCGCTTGAGTAAACTCAATTTGGTCCGAGGATTGCCACGGTTGAGGCTTGCGAAAGAGTTGGTTTGTGCGCCGTGTAGGCATGCCAAGATGGTAGTCTCTTCTCACCCGCCTCTCACCGATGTGATGACTGAGCGTCCATGCGAGGTGCTCCATATGGATCTTGTTGGCCCAGCTCGTGTGCGATCTGCGGGTGGGAAGTGGTATGTCCTTGTTGTGGTGGACGACTATTCTCGGTATGCGTGGGTGTTCTTTCTCGAGGATAAGGGGGAGACGTTTGGTTTTGTTCGAGATCTAGTCTTGAGGTTGAGGAACAAGAGGCACGGAGATGCCATACGAGCTATCCGTAGTGATAATGGCTCGGAATTCATAAACTTTCGTTTTGAAACCTTTTGCCATGACTTGGGTCTTGAGCACCAGTTTTCGAGTCCGTATACGCCTCCCCAGAATGGTGTTGTGGAAAGGAAGAACAGTACCTTGTGCGAGATGGCTCGGACGATGCTTGATGAGCATAGGACTTCGAGGAGGTATTGGGCTGAGGCGGTGAATACCGCGTGCTATGTGTCAAACAGGATCTACCTCAGAGTGCACAAGAAGAAGACATGCTATGAGTTGATGCATGGTCGCACACCCAAGGTGAGTCACTTTCATGTCTTTGGTTGCAAGTGTTTCTTTCGAAGAAAGGCGGGGAAGTTGGATAAGTTTGAGGCTAGGTCTCGTTGATGGTATTTTCTTTGGTTATGCATCTCATTCTAGAGCATATCGTGTGCTCAATCTTGAAACTAACCAAATCGTGGAGACTTGCGAGGTAACCTTCGACGAGACAGAGCCACGTAGTCAGCTTGTCTTTGAGTGTGCAGGTGATGATGAGCTTCGCAAGGAGATCTTTCAGGAGGAGGAGCATGAACATGGAGATGATGAAGATGGCGGTGTGGTGCCCCCGGCTGAACATGTACCCACTACTTCGACTACGGTGGTGGACGGACCCTCTACTACACCTACGATGACAAATCAAGAATGAGGAGAAGCTGATGTTGAGGAGGAGGTAGCATCGAGGCGAGAACCTCCCCGGCGAGTACAAGTAGATCACCCAGCTTCGAGGATCATCGGCGACATGAATGAACGCACTACACGGTCGAGGGTTCGGAATAATTCTCATTTTGCTCAAGTTGCGTTTGTTGCTACTTTTGAGCCCAAAGACAATGGACACGCGCTATCTGATCACAATTGGGTTAATTCGATGCATGAGGAGTTGGAGAACTTTGAGAGGAATCAGGTTTGGGAGTTGGTTGACCCTCCCCCAGGGTGTAAGCCGATTGGTACAAAGTGGGTGTGGAAGAACAAAGAGGGAGAGAAAGGTGAGGTTGTGATGAATAAGTCGAGACTTGTTGCTCAAGGGTTCAGTCAGAAGGAGGGGATTGGCTACGAGGAGACCTTTGCTCCCGTAGCCCGTTTGGAGGCGATTAGGATCCTTCTAGCCTTTTCCGTGGCTAAAGGGTTCAAGTTGCACCAAATGGATGTGAAGAGTGCTTTTCTGAATGGTGTGTTGGAGGAAGAAGTGTATGTGAGGCAACCTCTGGGGTTTGAGAGTGAGAAGTACCCCCACCGGGTGTACAAGTTGAGGAAGGCACTGTATGGGTTGAAGCAGGCGCCTAGAGCTTGGTATGGCAGGTTGAGGGGGTTCTTGTTTGAGAGAGGTTTTGAGATGGGGAAGGTCGATCAGACCTTGTTTTTGCCGAGGGGGGGCGAGAGATATCCTGATTGTGCAGGTGTACGTGGATGATATTGTCTTTGGTGGCTCGTCTAACTCTCTTGTTGCAAGGTTTGCAGATGATATGAGCAGGGAATTTGAGATGAGCATGATGGGCAAGTTGCAGTTCTTCCTCGGGCTACAAATCAAACAATCAAAGGAAGGAACATTTGTGCACCGGAGCTAAGTACACCAAGGACATTGTGCGGAAGTTCAAGATGGAGGACTCCAAGGCTATGACGACGCCGATGAGTACGACTACAGCTCTTGATGCGGACGAGGAAGGTGAACACGTGGACCAAAAGGAGTACCAGAGCATGATCGGGTCACTCCTCTACTTGACGGCGACGAGGCCGGACATACAGTTCTCGGTGTGTCTGTGCGCTCGTTTTCAAGCGTCTCCGAGGACTTCGCATTGGCAAGCGGTGAAGCGAATTTTTAGGTACTTGCGTCACACTCCCGACTTTGGCCTTTGGTACTCCGCGTCCTCTTCTTTGGCGGTTCATGGTTTTCCAGACGCGGATTTTGCCGGGTGTCGGTTAGATAGGAAGTCCACTTCTGGTACTTGCCAGTTTTCGGGTTCTTCTTTGGTGTCTTGGTCTTCCCGCAAACAATCGAGTGTTGCTCAATCCACTACCGAGGCCGAGTATGTTGCCGCTACTAGTTGTTGCTCTCAGCTCCTTTGGATTTCATACACCATGAGTGACTTTGGTGAGGAGTATACCCATGTCCCACTTCAATGTGATAGCACCAGTGCCATAAGCGTTGCAAAGAACCCAGTGCTCCATTCCAAAACCAAGCACATAGAAGTGAGGTATCATTTTCTGAGAGACAACGTAGAGAAAGGAAAGATAGCTTTGATCCACGTACCCACACATGACCAACTAGCCGATATTTTCACCAAACCCCTAGATCAAGCAACTTTCACTCGTTTGCAGGGGGAACTTGGTGTGTGTTTGATTTCTTGAGTTGGGTGTGCGGGAGCTCCTTTGTAGCATATGTATAGCTTTCCTTTGTGCATTTCTTGCATTTGGCATGGCATATGTAACATGATGTATATGCATCCTTGTATCTTAGATTGCATGCATTTTGTATCATATGCATTGGTTAGGAAAAGCTTCTCTCATATACATTGTTCACCATGGAATGAGATATATGTCTTTGTGAGCTTGTTTGGTATGCTATGGTTAGTTTGGCTTAGCTCTTGATGATCTTGATGAATAATCCATGGTTGATAGCTATGCGTTTGAAAATGTCATATATATGCTCTCTCATGTGTAAATGCCTTTATATGATCTTGACATGTTTTAGTGGTTTGGCTATGCTTAATTTGTGGTTGGATAGCTAGTTTATTGATCATATGGGGCCAAAGGCTCATTTGCCATTATGAATGTTTAGCCCTCTTGCTTCATCTTGTTGAGGGGCATAAGTTCCTTTTTGTCGCAAAGACATTTCATGTACCAATTATAAATCTGAAAATAAAATGTAAAATGCTTGGAAAATCTGCTCCCATGTCATATGTGCTGAATTTAATTTGCTTTGGGTGCTAAACCGTTGCATGATGCCTACCAATGAGAAGTCTCATACATAGAAGTAGGCACATGGCTCGGTGGCTTTGACATGACATGAGGTGCTTGTGGGTGTTTGTCTTATGATTAGAATGGCTGTCCTAGCATGAAGTTTGTGTGGCTTTGCCATTTTGATATGCTTTGATCATGTTTAGGACTTTGCTCATGAGAGGCAAGTTTTTCGCAAAATTGCCAAACTCCATCTTAGCATCGTCCAATGGTTGTGAAACTTGGTGATCATGTAGTTGAGATCGATACGAAGCCGTAGAGTATCTAACTTGCTCATTTGGACATGTGTAGTATTCTTTGTTGAATTTTGTCTATTTGAGAAGCTCTAGGTTGAAAATTTTGCATTTTTGGCTTGATTCATGCATTGCCAACAAGGGGGAGAAGTTTGAGCTTGAAATGACTTACTGGACGCATTTAGAAGGTTTTCAGGTGGTTTCGAGCCATTTGTGGGCTCTGTTGTACACCGGTCTGACCGGTGAGGAGCACCGGTCTGACCGGTGTGAGTGCTGGTCCTGTACACATCTTAGGCACCGATCTGACCGGTGGTGATGACCGGTCTGACCGGTGTGAGCTGAAGTTGCTGCAGCTGCCCTGTCTTCAGCTGGTTTGCATGCATTCGTCCAGGGGGCGGTGCATTAGTTCAGGGGGAGCTTGCATGTGTGCAGGGGGAGCTCTTTGTGGTTGTTCGAGCTTTGCTTTGGTGGTTTGCGCTCTTTGGTTGAGCTTTGTTTTGTCTCGGATGTGTCGAGCCGTTGCCCTTGCCTAAGGGGTCCGAGACTTGTCTTTTTCAAGTGATCTTACTCTTTGCCTTTGTTTGGCTTTCGATCGCTTGTTGGAGTTTCTTTTTGTTCGTTTCTTTTCCTTTTCTTTTCTCTCTTGTTACTTTCGTGTGGGTGTTGTCAATGCACTCATCAAGGGGGAGATTGAGGACCATGTGTGGTTCGAGGACCGGTGGATGGTCGCTTCCTTGTGTGATGAGTGATTGACAACGTTGTGTGGACTGATTCTTGGCTAAGTATTGCGGGTGCGGGTTGCGGCTTGACCGGTGTTGGTGCGGGTGAAGAACAAGCGCGAAAGGTCGTCGCCGGTGAGGCCTCCGGGGTGTGGAGAAGACAAGTAGGCTTCGTTCGAGGGACCGGTGGCCGGCGGGGGTCAAGTGCGGGCCGCATGGTGGCATGAACAAGCAAGATGAAGTCATGGACGGTTTCTTGGTTGAGCCTCAAAACCAAGGTCGAGCCGGGACTACGTGGGAGCCGAGTCATGAGTGGAGATTGGCGGAGGCTACACCGAGTTCGCGGGGTTTCCGGTGGTTCACCGGAAAACCACCGGGTTCCTTGGTTGATCCACAAAGCCAAGACCGAAGAACCGAAGACGATCTTTGCGGCGGTGCGCGGACCGGCCCGGCCGGTGGGTCCGACCGGCCCGGCCCGGTGGGTACCCGGTCCCGGCCGGTGAGGAGCACCGGTCTGACCGGTGTGCGACGACGCAGTGCGGAATCTTCGAAGCGGAGGACACGCGTCGGGATCGCAAGGCTTGCGTCGAGGCTAAGCAGGTTGCGGTCGCCGGACATCCGTCCGATGGTGAAAGCTTCAAGTCTTCCAAAACCGCCCTTGAAGGGCTTGTATCCCTAGTTGTTAGAGAAGGGTATTTTAGACTTTCGGTTGCCTCCATATAACCCAAGTGGTGAGAGGATGCCAGCCAACTCGGGGAACCCTAGCACATTTGTTTTCCTATTTTTCCTTCCTATTTTTCCTTAGGATTTCCATAGGACTAGCTTGAGAGCTTCATGGTGAGATCCTGTGAGAGGGTTGGATGATCGGGCGGCAAGCTAGACCTTGTATGAACCTTTGTTACATGTATAGATGATTCGGCGTGGTTCCTCAAGGTTTGGATGTGTTGTTCTTGGTGGTGATTTTCGGAGCCCTCTCTTGGTGATTTCTTTGGGTTGTTTTCGGGACCTTTCTCTTGGGGATTTGATGGGGGAAATTTGTGGGAACCCTTCGTGGTTCTTTGGGCTGTGATTCCCCTCCCAAATCCGTGAGTAAAGGGGCTCGATTTTGGGGCTTTCCGAGTTCTAGGGTTTGTGGTGTTCATGGCGGGATTTCTTCGATTCCTCCTTTTTGGACAAGTTTTGGTGGGATTAAACTTGGCTATGGACTCCTCATGAGGTGTTCCTAATATCCCCAAAGCCTTGTTCAAGTCTGTGGAGCGATTCGGGAGATCGAGGTTTGAGTTTGGGGGAGTTGACCCGCGGGTGTTGTTCATCCCGAGCTGCCCAGGCTACACCGGTCTGACCGGTGCTCTTGACTGGTCTGACCGGTGCAACCCTCGGTGGGTTTTTGCTCGGGTGAACGTCTGGGCGTGTTTGCTGTTGTCCTGTGTTGCTGCTGTTTCGAGTTTGGGTCAGTTTGGTGGTGTGGTTATGCCTGGAAAAAAAGGATTTTGGGGGTTGAAAATGTTGTTGAGGAGGAGGAATACAACCAGTTTGACGAAATTCCATTCTTTGACACTTCATACAAGCCCCAACTCTTCGGAACTAACAAAACACCGTACTTGCGAAGCGACCATAGTGAAAAAATCCATATACAGAAATCAAGGAAGAAAAAGCAAGCCTAATTTCTGCTGAATCCATTTTGTAATGCCAGAGGATGTGTCTATTGGTGGAAATGGAATCCGTTTTGTAATATGAAGGATGCGATGTATTGGTGGAATTTCAATCTTTTTTGTAATATATGGGATGTGGTGGAATTTGAATCCTGCTTGTAATATATTCTGCCAAAGATACTATATATACTCTGTTTATATTCTGCTTCAGTTCAGTAACGGGCAAGAGACGAGGATTAACGAACCAGCGTCACCATTGCTACGGGCAAGAGACGAGGACTAACGAACCAGCGTCGCCTTTGTTACGGGCAAGAGACGAGGACTAATGAACCAGCGTCGCTTTTGTTATGGGCAAGAAGATATGCGAAATCACGAACAAATTACATCAAAAGAGACACAGATTAGAGCATCTCCAAGAGTTTGCCAAATTTTACTTGGCAAATCTTGTGCCTTGCCAACTTCTAAAAAGATATGCCAAGTAAAAAAAGAGTTCATCTTCAACAATCTAGCATAATTTCACTTGCCAAATCTAGATCAGGAATCCTGAGAGAAACAAGTTGATTTGCCAAACTGTTGAGATAATCACAAGCTTTGCAAGTGAGTAGGTAAATCATACAAAAAATTGTACTGCACAAAGATAAGCACAAAAGCATGTCTCTTGAGATGCAAAATCACACACACAAAGATTACAGTCATCATTGATACATTAGAACAAGGTTACAATGCGGTCATATCTTCATGACGAGATATGCAAAATCACACACACACACACACATCGATCATGCTTGCAGGTCGTCGACCTTGCTGCACGTGGTCATCGAACAAGCTCAACTTCTGCTGATGGCTTAGAGATTTGATTCCTTGCATGACTAATTAAAGAAAGCTTTTGTCTAGTAACCCTAATTTTGGTTTGCAAGACAGAAGCTCTGTTTAATTATGCTCATCTTACAAGGAAAAAATAATGAGATATGCTCCATACAGATTTTGGCTGCTTCCTCATCTTCCAAGTGAACACAAGAGAAAGATACAGAGAGGGTGGAAACATATCCCTTAAAAATCCCTCCTCCTTGAGGAGAAGGGGAAAGCAAAAGGAAGCCCAAGTGTGACAGAGAAGTTGCAGCAAGCTTTCCGTCGGCTTGTACATCCTGATGCCAGGAGGTTCTGGGCTACCTTCCCCGGACACGGCTACGTGGAAGGGGTACATCACAAGGATTCTTCTGGCAGCCGTGTTCGAGGGATGAGCAACCCAATCACCCTCTATCACAAGAATTCTTCTAGAAACTGAGAGATCGAGGAGGAGGAAGAAGAGAGAAAAGCAAAAGCTTGTGCCTTGCAAGATCTATTATTTGCACCATAGCTAGATCTAGATCTAGAGAAGAAGGAAGCAAGTGCCTCGCTTTATTGTATCAGAAGAAAGAACCATATACTAGTTGGATCTAGGTCTAGAGAAGAAGGAAGCAAGTGACTCACTTTATTGTACTCCTATCAGAAGAAGGAACCATATAGCTAGATCTAGATCTAGAGAAGATGGAAGCAACTTGAAGTGAGGAGGACCGAAAGGCGTCGGTGCCTTTTTATAGAAAAAACAAGGAGGGGATAAGATCAAGAGCATAGGAACGGTTGGGAAGGTTCCCAAGACAGTCAAGACGGCCGGGAAACTATTGCTAGTCAATGGCTGAGAGCAGAGCTGCAGAGGTACGGTGATTCCAATGTAGAATTAAATGATACGTGGAGTAAGCAAACATCGTCTCCATTGGCCGTGTTTGGATGGTAGATGTTAGTGTTACTGTTAGTGGTAGTTTTTAACACCTCCAAATTAACACATGTGTTTGGCTCCAAAGTGTTAGTTTTGGTGTTAGTTTGCTACAAACTAACACTAACACCCCCATCCAAACATCAAATGTAGTCATCATCTCCAAAAAAGAGAGGAAGAGATAAGATCAAGAGCACAGGAAACGGGAAGAGGTTCCCAAGACGGTCAATGGCGAAACTGTTGCTAGTCAATGGCTGAGAGCAGAGCAGCAGAGGTACTGATTCCAATGTAGATGAGATTTCTTGGGTGTGGAACCCCACCGCTTACAAAGCATTCCTTGCTATGCTGCGTGGCGATCAGCCGTGCGCAGGAACCGGTGGCGGCTGCGGTGTGGAAAAAGGATGGCTTCGAATTTCTCTGTTTTGCAGCGAAGACTGTAGGCTGCGCTGCGAAATGGTTAAGTTCGCACAGAGAATAGGAAATCAGTAGTAGTAGGTTAGCTTTTGTATGATGCTCAAATTATCAGTGTAAATTTTTAGGAGAGCAGCAAATCCGACGCGGGTTATCAGCCCCGCGTCGCTAATGACTGTAGGGCCCGGTTCTATTCAAATGAATAACAATTCCCATTTCTCCTTTTAATCTGCAATCAAATGTTGTAACAAGTATTTCTTCGTCGTTGTTAGTCCAAATTTGATACTTTTTTCTAATTTTTTTTCTAAAATCACCATCTATTCATTTATTTTATTGTTTAGTGTACATTCCGTTTGTTGAGTGATGTTTATATGCCTTATTTTGTTCTTTGTAAGTACAGCATACAAATGATATTTGTTTTACACAACCATTGGTGATGGAACTTTACATTTCGTAAGCTTAAGGTGAACACAAGGTTTTGTTAAGTTTTCAAATGCATATGAGTTCGAACATGTTGCAAAGTGTGGAAAACTTTAATGTTCAAGCAAACATTCTAGGAAACTATGTGAGAGATGAAGACATTTGTACACAAGTATATTATTCCTTCATGTAAACCACTTGAAATTTCGAAGACATGTTTAGGTACCCAAATTATGTTGCCAAGTCAATTTATAGATTTTTTAGAGAAAATTTGATGTAATTAGAATTATTATATAATTACCATGGGGTGTAAAAACGAAATATATGAATTTTGGGCAGACAAGTTTGACTGTTGATATTTTATTCAAATACTGAATGTCCAAATACGAATTGTTCATATTTTTATGATTTTTAGGTGATGTTTTATGAGCTCTAGTAATTCGGGGAAGCAAGTTTCATTCCAAAAAAATTGTGACAAGCCCACGCGTCAGCGTGAGCAGCCAATATAAAAATATAACCGTTGCCTGCCCGCCCGGACCCAACTACCAACAAATGCGATCCGAGTTCACTAACCATCGTCGCCAATGACACTGGCCCATGCGTCAGCAGATCTAATTCATCACAACAGATATCCAGTTAATCTCGCGTATATTAGATTGAGTTCATGACATACAAATTCTAACAACCAAGCTAGTTAACTAAGCAGTTCATGATCGACAGACAAACTAAGCAGTTCATGTCCAAGAACCGGAAGAAGACACAAAAGCACACAAACATTATTGTTACTAATTGGTAGAGGAGTCTATCAATTAGTCGGAGTCCCGCCGTCACCGCCTTGGCTGCCGTCGTCGCCGCCGTTGTCGCCGTGGCTGCCGTCGTCGCCGTCGGAGCCGCCGTCATCATGATGCGCCTTGATGTCGAAGGCCTCGCCAACACCTTGAAGCTTTCTGAAGGCGCTCCTGAGCAACTCGGCGGTGAACTTATTGTCGTTGAAGAGCGGTTCCTCGTCGGCGTCCTTGGCCGCCGGTTTCTTCCCCTTCTGCAACTTCTTCCGACGGCGACTTTCGTCGTCGTCGTCCTCCCTTCGTCCCCATTTCGACAGTGGTGGGCTCCTCGACACCATCTCCTCCTTCTCTCGGTAACCGAAGATTTGTAGTGGTGAATCGCGAGGAGGATGAAGAAGTGAAGAAAAGGATGATAAGATTATGGAAGAAGCAGGGAAGAAAGTAGGGGAGGGCAACTGGGCGAGGGAGTTATATTGACAAGACGCGGAACCGTCATGCGCCTTTGCCCCCACCCACTACTCCATTACTGCCAGTACGTGCCACTCGATTGCACATCGGGCTCCGTCTCGGGCGTGAAGCCACGCGTCGCCTTTTACTTAGGCGGGAAGGAGAAGGGGTAGGGCAATGATGTCAGGCCCACTTGTCAACGGCAGCAGCCAAACTGCGGCACCTTTTCAATTTCCATTTATTGTTTTATTACGACATGGTCGAGGCGCCATCTTCAACCTTCAACCCTCGAGCTGCTCGTCGCCTCCTTCAACGTCAATCCTAGTCACCAACTTCATCCCTCGTCGCCGCCAACTTCAACCCTCGTCACCATTCAAATTCCAAACCCCGTCGCTGTGCTATTTCCTCCATTCTCCTTGATGGCCGCTGCGGTGTGCTTGATGCTGCTGTTGCCAGATGAACTTCTCACCAAGATCATCATCCACTCCATCAAGGATGTGGCTGTTCTCCATTTTCTAAACCTTCGCAATAAAATCTGCGGCACCTTCTGGCGCATCTGCAACTCCGATAAGGTACTACTGCACGTGTCGCTGCGTGATCTTCATTCGGCGTGCAAGAATCGCTACGTCAGGTCATGCTTTGAGCGGCGCTTCCGCGAGGCCAATCATCCAGAGGCATTGTGCTTCGAGGGGATGGTGAGGTTGATGAGGCGGTGGGACCCCGATAAGGGTCTGAAGCTCATCGGAGATGCCGCCGCTGCTGAAGACTCCGGTGCCAAGTACTTTTTAGCGATGTTGAAGTACTGTTGCAACACGGCGGACCCCGAAGCCATGGCACTACTCTAGGAAATCAGCGGCGTCCCGTCGCCCCCTGACGGCCATGGAAGAACCACAACCTGCGGCGGCTACGCTACCTCGTCAAGCAGGATCTCGACAACATTACGTGGTTGTACTGGCTTGATGACAGCGACGACGACGACATTCTATTGCTGCCCGTCCATAATCCCCACATGTGCATTTGGGAAGAGAGATGTAGGCGCTACGGGCAGGATACCAAAGAGATCATCCACTACTGTAGTGCCGAGTGTTGCATCCGTCATGAGTTCGACCTCTGGATGCGTAAATTCCTCCCGGCCGTGGAGTACGCCGTCAGCAGGATGAACATCGGGATGAAGGCACAAGCATCAATATGAACATTATCTATCTTGAATGTAAATAATTAGATATTACAAGATGCGGATTTGATTTTATCAGGAAGTCGGGATGTCGGTGGTGCCCTCTGCTTCCTCCTTTGTTCTATTCAAATGACTGTGGGGGCCAGTTCTATTCAAATGAAGAACAGTTCCCATTTCTCCTTTTAATCTACAACCAAATGTTGTAACAAGTATTTCTTCGTTATTTTTAGTCCAAATTTGATACTTTTTTTCTATTTTTTTCTAAAATCACCATCTATTCATTAATTTCATTGTTTAGTGTACATTCCGTTTGTTGAGTGATGTTTATATGCCTTATTTTGTTCTTTGTAAGTACCACATACAAATAATATTTGTTTTATACAACCATTAGTGATGGAACTTTACATTTCGTAAGCTTAAGGTGAACACAAGGTTTTGTTACATTTTCAAATGAATATGAGTTTGAACATGTTGCAAAGTGTGGAAAACTTCAATGTTCAAGCAAACATGTTAGGAAACCATGTGAGAGATGTAGACATTTGTACACAAGTATATAATTCCTTCATCTAAACCTTTTGAAATTTTGAAGACAAGTCTAGGTACCCAAATTATCTTGGCATGTCAATTTGTAGATTTTTTAGAGCACACTAGATGTTAGTAGAATTATTACATCATTAACATGGATGTAAAAACGGATTCTAAGAATCTTGGGCACACAAGTGTGACTGTTGATATTTATTAAAATACTAAAATGTCCAAATACGAATTATTCGTATTTTTATGATTTTTTAGGTGCTGTTTTATGGGCTCTAATAAATCAGGGAAGCAAGTTTCATTCCAAAAAAGTTGTGACAGGCCCACGCGTCAGCGTCAGCAGCCAATATAAAAAATATAACCGCTGACCCAACTCCCAACAATGGCGATCCGGGTTCACTAACCATCGTCGCCCATGACACTGGCCCACTCGTCAGCGTTAGCAGGAGAACCGTGCGCGGGCTACTCAAAATTTCCCACCTATATTTACTATATGACCATGAAATTTCAATTGCTGCACAGAGCCGTCAAGGCACGCCAGTAGTTTCATTAAACACAGTTATGCACGCCGTTCATATTCGGCTCCTCGCTAGACAGATCTACAACACCCGCATTCTCCCCACCGCTGCTGCTAGTCACCCCGCTCGCCTTCGCCGCTCTCTCCCCACCGCAGCCCTGCTCTTCTCCAGCCCCACCGCTCCCCGCGTGACGACGGTTACTGGCGTGCGGACGTACGTCAGTCCAACCTAAAATCGGTTGATGCAGATCCGTCGACGTCATCCTTGGCCATGACGACGAGCCGGCCGGCCGCCTCAGGCCACGAGCCGCCGTGGATCCGGCCCCTCCGACCATCACGAGAACAACTACTTCATTCACGACTGAGGTTAGTCTTGCTTTAACCCCCAACGCCCTTTCTCTCATCGGCCACTAAAATAAATTGTTGCCCCAAGTCTGTGAGAATAAATTGTTGCTAACAGATGTAGTTATATGAACTGTTGAAATTCATTTTCATGTTCCTGCTGCTACAATTTTTGCACTGTAAATTTATGAAAAGCATAAAGGATGTTAGCATACTTTAATTCTGCTATGCTCTGAATGTACTAGATCGACAGACCTGTTAGCAGATACTTTAATTCTGCTATGATCAGATCGACAGTTATGCTTTGGACCTGTTAGCATACTTTAATTTTGATGGCCACAAAATGTCATTCTGGGAATTGCATCGCAGTGGTTTATAGTGTAGTCCACCCAATCTGCTATATATTCATGTCAAGGTGGATTAGGGAGACATGCCTTAATAGTTCATCTTCAATTGATTGACTGTGGATTTGATGGATGGATTTTGTTGCTCCAAGTCTGTTTTGAATAAATTGTTGCTAACAGATGAAGTTATATGAAATGTTGAAATTCATTTTCATGTTCCTGCTGCTATAATTTTTGCATTAGCATACTTTAATTCTGCTATGCTCTGAATGTAACAGATCGACACTTATGCTTTGGACTTGTTAGCATACTTTAATTGTGCTATGCTCTGATTGTACTAGATCGTCAGTTATGATTTGGACCTGTTAGCATATACTTTAATTCTGCTAGTCTCAGATCGACAGTTATGCTTTGGACCTGTTAACATACTTTAATTCTGATGGCCACAAAATGTCATTGGGAATTGCATCTCAATGGTTTATAATGTAGTCCACCCAATCTGCTACATATTCATGTCAAGGTGGATTAGGAAGATATACCTTAATAGTTCATCTTCAATTGATTGACTGTGGATTTGATGGGATTTTGTTGCTCCAAGTCGGTTTTGAATAAATTGTTGCTAACAGATGAAGTTATATGAAATGTTGAAATTCATTTTTATGTTTCTGCTGCTATAATTTTTGCATTAGCATACTTTAATTCTGCTATGCTCTGAATGTACCAGATCGACACTTATGCTTTGGACCTGTTAGCATACTTTAATTGTGCTATGCTTTGAATGTACTAGATCGACAGTTATGCTTTGGACCTTTTAGCATATACTTTAATTCTTCTAGTCTCAGATCGACAGTTATGCTTTGGACCTGTTAACATACTTTAATTCTGATGGCCACAAAATGTCATTGGGAATTGCATCTCAGTGATTTATAATGCAGTCCACCCAATCTCCTATATATTCATGTCAAGGTGGATTAGGGAGACATGCCTTAATAGTTCATCTTCAATTGATTGACTGTGGATTTGATGGATGGATTTTGTTGCTCCAAGTCTGTTTTGAATAAATTGTTGCTAACAGATGAAGTTATATGAAATGTTGAAATTCATTTTCATGTTTCTGCTGCTATAATTTTTGCATTAGCATACTTTAATTCTTCTATGCTCTGAATGTACCAGATCGACACTTATGCTTTGGACCTGTTAGCATACTTTAATTGTGCTATGCTCTGAATGTACCAGATCGACAGTTATGCTTTGGACCTGTTAGCATATACTTTAATTCTGATGGCCACAAAATGTCATTGGGAATTGCATCTCAGTGGTTTATAATGTAGTCCACCCAATATGCTATATATTCATGTCAAGGTGGATTAGGGAGACATGCCTTAATAGTTCATCTTCAATTGATTGACTGTGGATTTGATGGATGGATTTTGTTGCTCCAAGTCTGTTTTGAATAAATTGTTTCTAACAGATGAAGTTATATGAAATGTTGAAATTCATTTTCTTGTTCCTGCTGCTATAATTTTTGCACTGTAAATTCATGAAAAGCATAAAGGATGTTAGCATACTTTAATTTTTCTATGCTTTGAATGTAGTGATAACTAGACTGTCTTATGCTTTGTTGTGAGTGTTAATTATTTCACTATTGTCATATATATTGTTATTGTTGGTGTCATGATGTGTTGTGAGTGTCGCTTCACTACTGTCATATATAATGTCATGACCATTGCTTTATTCTCCTGTTGCATGTACATATGGAACACACAATCCAATGCTGCTCAAGTTGGACAAGGAACCAGTTGAAGGAATTTATTCTCTACTTTGATATATAAGCATATTGTTGTGTCCCTGTCAAAATGGTTAGCACCTATCCCTGTATGCTAATTAAGTAAAATATGAACTGTGTATGTCTGTATGAAGTTCACAGAGGTTTGGTATCTAGATTTTGCTAAACAACATCCCCGCTAAAGTTCCCAGACCTCCAAAATGTTTGGAACTGGTCAGTTTCTTGTAGGTTTTGTTCACAAAAATTCAATCTCTTAGTGTTTCTAATTGGTATTGCTGACCATGCAAGGCCTTTGGTACGGTATTTTTTGTTCACAAAAAATCAATCTCTTAGTGTTTCTAATTGGTATTGCTGATCATGCAGGGCCTTTGGTGATGCATAGTACAGAGTGACAAAAGGAGAGAAAAAAAAGCCAAAAGCCACACTCAAGCACAAAACAAATCTCGCTGTAAGACTGAGATTTTTTTATGGTCCCTTCTTACCTATTTGGTACTGCATTAACTTGTCATTTTCGTACCTTGATGCAGTGTGCTCAGTAGCCACGGGGGTCCTCTTTGTGTGGATTCCATGTGGTATTCTATATGTTAAGACTACTCGATGTTGTAAGTAGATAATAATGCTCAACCTTGTCTCTACTCATACTATCCATCTGATTTTAGAAAATGATTTCTACTTGTATTCTCATAAATGATTGTATTTTGCAGGATTTCAAACATCCTGTAGATGTTTCCACAAAAGATGTAAAGCGTGTCCGGGAGATGCTGTGCGAGTACATTCTTAAGGAGACCATCAACCGAAAGGGTAAGTTCTACAGTGGTGCACTGTGAGTTTATTGTGACCAGAAACGTTGAAACTCATTCAGTCTTCTTGAGTCAGGTGTTGTTGCCTGAGAAACCTGCTTGGCTTGCTTGGTTGGGGTCAGATACTGCCTGGTTCATGCAGTTTTCTCATGACTCCATCCAAACAAGCCCTGATGAGAGTAACTTGAAACTTGATGTTATCCTAGCTAGCTTGTCTATAAATGTGATCTTGCTTTGCCAATATCTGTGATGTGAGAATGTGTTTGTGATGTCTCACTGCTGTGGTGGCTACCATATCCTGGCTGGTTCCAGGATGCAGCCCCTGGTGGCTGCCAAATCCTGGCTGGTTCCAGGATGCCGCCAGCAACCGGAAGGTTACTGTAGGGATGGCCGCCGTATCTGTAACGGGCGTTAATTAAAGCTCGTTACAAACACTGATCATTAAGTAACGGGCTTCATTCGGAAAGCCCGTTACAAAAATACCCAAAATGTAACGGGCAATATAAAAGCTCGTTACCAGTCCTGATCGGTGGGCCCCAGGACCTGGCCGTTCATCGAGATATAGGAGACGCAGGTTGAAAGCAAGCGTCTCCTTTAATAGAGAGAAAGCAGACGCACGTAGAAACAGATGCGTCTCATTTCGTCGAGACAGTGGAGACGCCGGTTCAGAGAGAAAGCGTCTCTGAAGTTAATTTAACAGTAACGGGCTCTGTTTCACGCCCGTTACCAAAGTTCCATGTGGGCCCAGAGAAACAACCATTTCACGTGACCAGTGACTAGTTGTGGTAACGGTCGTTGTTTGATGTCCGTTACGAATACTAGTTGTGTTGAGACGCGCGTGAAATAGACGCGTCTCATTTCGTCAAGATAGTGGAGACGCAGGTGCACATCGGGCGTCTCTTATATTGAGCTTATGTAACGGGCTTTTCTTTGGTGCTCGTTACGAAAGTTCCCTGTGGTCCAGAAAAACAGCCATTTCACATGACCGGTGGCTAGTTTTTGGTAACGATGGTTGTTTAATGCCCGTTACGAATATGTCTTATCAGTAACGGGCATCCTTTCTTGGCTTATTTGTAACACTTGATCGGTAACGGGCGCATTGCCCATTACCAAAGGCGATCTACGCCCGTTACCAAAGCCAGTTTTTCACGTAGTGCTCCCCCATGTGTTGCCAGACGTTCTAATGACCCCCGCTGTATCCACCTCTCCATTCATCTTTCCCCTACCCCAGATACACCTTGATCACTTGCTCAAAGTTGGATCCCACAACTTGAGCAAATCATTTCCTACGATGCGACCCTTTTCCCTTTGATCTCAAGAAGTATTCGAGGAATCTCTCTACGCCAAGGAGACCAGGGTTTCTATCCCACGGCTGCAGTGGGAAGTAGGTGAGGTTGGCTTGATCTGGATCACAGCCTCCGCCCTTATCCTCCACGCTCTAGTCACCCGCTGGTGAAACTCACCACCTCCCGCAGGAACCAGATGATTGACATGTGGCAACTATGGTTGCAGCAACGGGCGAGATCCAGCTATCCCCTTCTTAATCGTGGGGGGCGGAGGTAGCCGGAATTGCATTGCCACATTTTGGATTGGACCAGACTCCATACGGTGAGGAACCATGGTAGGCCTCCCCCCAGGATCGAATAGAACTTCCTTGGATCTCCATTTCAACTTAACTAGGTGAATTCCCCGTGCGTTGCCGCGAGATATGTTGTTTAATTTTATGTTATTATTTATACACTTGGAAAGAGTGAATTTTGTGATTTTTTCAATGATTATTTGATCACATGGGAGAGAGTGAAGATTTGAACTTTTTTAGGTAAATTATATTTTATTTGATCATCTATATATAGAAACACCGCATTACAAAGCAAATTAAGAACTATCTCAAACCTCATAGCTCTACATAAACATCTAACTCGCCACACAACAACTCAAGAGATATTCATGTCACCCTCTTATTTTCTCCCCTTCTCTTCTCTCAATCTCTCTTCCTCTCTCTTATCTGAATCTCTCTTCCTCTGCTCGCTCACCACTGACGGCCGGCCAACGCGGCGTAGGGCAGGTCAGCACGGGCCACGAATGCTGACGCGGGGAGCAGTCAGCGAGCGGTAGGGCCTGCAATCATGGAGGTTGAGGCCACGTTGCGCACATAGAAGCATCATTTTTTCATCTTTAGCAATGCGTGATGTGATTTTTTTTCTTAAGCTATCACAAACGAAGGACAGAGTAGAGGTGGAGCACCAGACGGCCGCAGCGATGACTTCGATTCAAGTGAGGGCGAGCTTGTGCTCCACTCCCTGCATTGCTCCTACAGCGCATGGCAGGGCAACCGCCGACGCAGTAGGGGCGTAGGAACTGCAGCTCGGCACAGAGCGGGAGAACGACCGGCGTGGTGGTAGAGAAGCAGTCGACGCGGCGACGGGATAGCAGATGCCGAGCGCTGGGGCCTTCCTCCTCTTCTTCGTGCTGTAGCTCCCCCCCTCGACTCTGAGGACCTCCACTTGCACTGCAGGCGGCGGATGCGCGGTCCCGACCTGCATCGCGATGGGGAGCGATCGCAGCGTGAGGAGAGTTGGCAGCGTAGCCGGATGTCGCGGCCGCCGCGTGTGAGAGGGAGCTCAATTTTATGATGCCGTCTTTGGATTCGGCGCCTTCGGCCCCAATCTCTGAGGAAAATAGATAGGAGCCACCGCCGTTGGCCAGATGCAGGGGGATCCGATGGGAGGGAGAGCAGGGGCGTCTGTGGTGGCCCAAGGTGAGCAGAGGAAATTTATGGAGCCAGAGACATGCGAGGAGGCGTCCGTGGGGATGGTAGGGATGCGAGTGGGCGCTAGTGGGGAATCGAGGGAGGCGGCGGGTGGAGAAGCGGCAAGTACGCGAGGGAGCGCTCGTGGGGAATCGAAGGGGCGACATCGGATGGAGAAGGAAGGGGCGCCGCGGCCCGCTGGTGGAGAAGGAATGGAAGGGGCGGGCGGTCTCCGCAGAGGAGGGGGTACACTGACGTGGTTCTCTGAGGATGGAGAGAACGTGGATCGTTGGTGGGCGATGACGTGGATGGCTAGAGGCCAGAGAATGGTACCAAAAACTAAGTTTTGTATGATCGGTGCCCCTTTGATCTGAATCGCGTTATCCTCCATTTATATGTTTGGAAATATATTCTCAGAGCCCGCTCGGCGGAATGACCGCGACAACGAATCTACGGAAACACTAGCGGGCGCCCGTATCAGCACACTTCCGTGTCCATGCCCGACCACCTCCATCTACCTACGCGTTTGGCACCCTAAGCGAGTGACTTCAACGGGAAGGTGTGGCCGTCGTCGGCGCCGACGCCAGTGGTGAGTTGTCTCACCTTCGATGTAAATAACGAAGGCTTTTGTTTCTTGTTCATCCACAAAACGATCTCATGAGTTGCAATGTGTTCTAGGGTGAAGGTTCTCCACCTTCCCAGTACTAGTGCCACAGCAGACCACTTTGTTGAAAGGTTACAGATGGATCTGGAGGCGAATTGATGAGGCGAGAGGCTGGGGAATGTAGGGGAGTGGGTTCACAGACAGTGAGAAGGAGGAAAATGTTGTGGACACTGAACAGAAAAAGGCTGTTGGGAAAGGAAAATTGGTTGATGTGTTGATAAAAGAAGTAGATGCGGGGGGGGGGGGGGGGGGGGGGGGGGGGGGTGGGTTGAAGGAATTCATTCAGGGACTGGGATAAATTGGACATGATGTATAAAGATGGGACACGATGTGAATTATTGCCGAGGATGTGAAGACTCTGGTTGTGTTAGAAAAGGAGAAGGCTGGAGAGAGAGTGGCAAAGAAAAAGTTACAGCTTTTGGCAGGTATGACTTCAACGTCACACCCTTTTCCTTTAAGTACTACTGCTACATGTCTTAATTTTTAGCATACTGGTTTGTGCTATTGGGAGAATGAAAAAGAAAAATGTGAAAGTGTTCAGAACCTTTTAGTGCCGGCAAATAATAGATTAGAGGTAGATAACATTGTGCACGAGGAGACTTTGCTGGAGTGCACTAGTGAGGCAAGAAATTTAGAAGATATCCCTTCGGTTAATTCTTTACTTTCTGTCCCGCTTTCTTCTGTTATTTCGAATTTGGAATGTTTAGGCTTGGGTCTGGGGACTAAAGAAATAGAAAAGCAACATACTGTTAAAAATTGTTACAACTGGACGATAAAAGGATGGCTGGTGGAAATACCGAGTTGCACGAATTGGAATGGGATAATGACTTTGAAGAAGGAATATAAGAAAACAAACTTCCTCCAGTCGTTATGTGGTGAACTACTGGAGAAAGATTTTGATGAGGATAGTTATATCTTGGGAGTAGAGGGGAAGTCTAGAAATTGTAGCCACAAATGCCAAAAAAAAATATATAGAAAAGGCATCCAATGAGAGGAATCTTTTGGAATAGCATGGGCCCTAGTGACTTGGCTAAGTTCCAATTTTTATCAGATACTTCTAAAGAGCACAATTTAGATTTCGTTGCTCTTTTAGAAACAGGGAAAAATGATTTCTCCCAATCAACACTTGATAATTTAAGTGCAGGGAAAATTTCTTATGGCACTGGTCACAACCACAAGGCTGGTCAGGGGGGCATCCTGTTGGGTGTAAATCTGGACAGCATAGACATTGTAGTATTGATGAGGGGGATTTCTATGTCAAGTTTCGAGTAAGAAATAAATGTGATGGCTTCTGGTGGGTCTTGGTGGCTGTTTATGGAGCAGCACAACCTGTACACAAGAAGGCTTTTGTAACTGAACTAGTGCATACGTGTAGTAAAGAGAACCTGCCTATTGTTATAGGAGGTGACTTCATTTAACATAATAAGATGTCCGAATGAGAAGAATAATGAGAGATATAAGGAAAGATGGCCTTTTCTTTTTCGTGATGTTATTGACAGTCGAAATCTAAGAGAATTTGATATGTCGGGAAGAAAGTATACCTAGGCTAACAATTTGTAGAATCCAACTTATGAGAGATTAGATAGAGTGTTGGTTAGCACTGAGTGGGAGGAAAAATTTCCTATGGCCACAGTGACATCTTTGAGTAGGGATATTTCAGATCATACTTCTCTCTTGTTGGACACTGGTGATAAAGTGGCAAAGGATCAACAACCTCCTTTCAAGTTTGAGCTTGGTTGGCTCTTAAAGGAGGGGTTTTTTGAGCTAGTCTCAGAAGTTTGGAAAAGGAAATTAAGGAACAGTCACCAATACAAAAGTGGCAATGTAAAATTAGGAGACTAGGACAATTTTTGAGAGGATGCACAAATAATATGAAAGGAGCTTACAAGAAAGAAAAACAAGAACTTTTATGAAAGGTAGATGAATTAGATAAGTTGCCTGAGTCAAGGCTGCTAAGTCCTCAAGAAATTGATTTAAAGCAAAGTGTCAAGGAAAGACTAGTTCACTTATAGAGAGAGGCAGAACTGAAGTTGTTACAAAGAGCAAAAGCCAAGGATCTGCTCCAAGGAGATAATATTACAAAATATTTCCAAATGGTGGCCAATGGAAAAATAAGAAAAACTATAATTTTCAGTTAGAGCAAGAGGAGGGAGTGATAGAAGGAGATGAGAAGTTGAAGAAGTAAATCACTACTTAATATAAAAAATTTTCTGGCATGACTGAAAAGCCCAATTTAACCTTGGATGAATCCTAAGGGATGACATTGTACAGGTTTCAGCTATTGGGAATGAAGACGTAAATGAGATGTTTTTGGAAAGACGTAAGAGATGCAATTTTCAGATGATATACAATAAAACTCCATGTCCTGATGGATTTCCAGCAGAATTTTACCAAAAGTTTTGGAGCCTCACAAAAAACTGACCTGATGGCTATGTTTGAGGATTTCCATAAGGGTGATTTGACTATTTCTAACTTTAATTTTGGGATTGTCTGTACCGGCTCACTTATTCGTGCCGCTTGATTTTGAGTGAGCAAGCAGATATTCTATTATATGAGCGGGCCTGGAATTGCATCAGCTTGTATGGCCTGGAATTGCATCAGCATGTATAATCCATTATTTGTGCCAACTCACAATTGAGCAGGCAAGGATAATCCGCGTCAGCTAGAAATTGTGCTGGCACGAATTAAATTGTGCCAACTCACAATTAGCATTTCATCTTGTATTTCAAAATTCAAAAGCTTTGCATACTGATTCAGATGGAGACAAACATTAGATGAAAATTACAGTTTGACAAAATATACAATTGTTTAGTAAAATGCTTTTTATTTGAAGTCATTTATATGCCCAAATTAATAATAGATCAAAATGCCATACAATAAGCGCAAAAAGAATAGAATTTCTCTTATGTGTGGAATTTACCCTCTCATGGCATGGTAATTACTCCTCTCATGGGAAGGTAATTACTCCCTCCTTCCGAGACATAGTAGAACATGGCACTGTCTTCCATCCAACCATTAGACTATTAATTTATCATATATCATACATCTATGGTTAAAAACTTGATTATGAATCTAACCTCATAAAGTTCATATCATAAATATAAAAACTCAATAGTCAAATTAGTGGTCAAAGATTGTTAAGTTTGAATATTGATATGTGTGCTCCCTTTATAAACTTTTTTAGGGCTGTGTAAAGATGACCAAATGGCCTGAGGCCCATGGGCCAATCCAAAGCACGAACTTTGGCCCAACACAAGCACGACCCAACACGATGATTTCGTCATCGGGCCAAACACAAGCACGACCCAACACGATGATTTCGTCATCGGGCCAGCCTGAGCACGACGACGTCGGGCTAGTGTTGGGGCGCTCCTTGTAGCCCATAGTGTCGGCCCTTCCCAGGCACGAACTCCCCTGGCTCGATGGCATCATGCTAGGCTGGACAACGACCAAGGATGCCCAAACCCTAGCCCTCCTAACAACTGTACACCCTAAAATTCCACTTCTTGAGTTAATTAAAATTTGCTTAGCAACAATGCACTCTCGTTTAAGGAATATAAGGATATTGTGTTTTATAGGCATTTAATCATTTTTTTCTTAATTAATTACTGAAATATAGGCGTTTACTGTTGCATGCATGCCGATGCATTGTTTTTGGGTGTTTGGATTCAAATCTTGATTTGAATTCAAATTGTTTGTTTGTTTTAAAAGGAAATAGAATTAGAACAAAAGAGAAGACAACCCCTTAGCCTTCCTCCCTTTCAGCCCAACCCGGCTCTCCAGCCCAGTACGCGTAGTCCGCCCGTGCCCCTCCGCTTTTTCCCCCGCGCGCTCAGCCCATCCGCTAGCAGGGCCCAGCTTCGGCCCATCCCCACGGCCACCGGCCGCCGTCGCCGACGGGCGGGCCCCCGCCGTCATCCCCGACCTCGGGTCGAAGACGGACCGGGGGGCGAGCCCGACCCCGAGCCGGACTTCCCCGCACGCGCGTGGCCCCACCGGACCGCACGCCGATGCGTCTCCCTCCCGGCCCTATAAAGGCCGCCCGCCCCCCGCGCGCCGCCTTACCCCGCCGAAACCCTAGCAGCCTCGGAGCTCCTGTGCGCCCCCGCGCCTACAACCCTAGCGCCGGCTGCCGCTTCGGTTCTTCCTGTCCGCCGCCGGTCCGTCGCCTTTGAGGTCACCAGCAGTTCCGCCGCGCGGTAAGGAACCCGCAGGTGTCTTTTCTTCGCGTCTTCGTGCCTGGTGTCGCCGAGTCAAGGTCGCCGGAGCTCCGCCGCCGCGCTTCTCCGCCGTCCGCCACCCTGCTGTCTTCGCCGCCCCCGGAGGATGTCGTTGTGTTCGCCGGCCGCGCGCGCGTCGTCTTGGTCTTGTCCCCGCATCGATTGGTGCACCCGGCCGCCTTTTCCGCCGTGCGCCGCCGCTCGCCGTCGCGCGCCGCCGCGTCCCGCGCCGCCGCCGGCCATGCGCCGCCCCCGCCGCTCGCGCAAGATCTGAGCCGCCAGATCTCCATCTGACGGCTCCGGACGCATCAACCCCCCGGTCAAAGCCACCTAGGCTAGTCAAACCGGCATGCTTAGATCCCGGCCGTTGGATCCTGATCCGATGGATCAGATCCAATCCTTTTGCATACCCGCGCGCTTTTGTTTAAGAAACCCTGAGCTTTTCCAAAATTGCAACCCGGCCCTTCCACCTTAGAAAACCTTTACGATTAGGTCCTGTTTTCTTCAGTTTAGCCCGAGATTTAATTTTTATTTGCAGTTTAGCCCTAAAACTTGTTTTAGCCATAACTTAGTCGTTTTAGCTCCGTTTTTAGTGTTCTTTGTGTCCACGCGATTGTCTCGACGAGTAGAATAGTTTTCTGTTGTTTTTACTTCTGTTTGAGATGATTGGTGTACTGTTTCTTATTTGTTTCCATTGTATGCTTGTATGTGAATGTGTGGAGCGTAGAGTACGAGCAGTTTGGGGATTTCGCTGCTGTTGAAGATTATCAAGACCCTGAGTAGTTTCCGGTGCTGGTAGAAGGCAAGTCCTTGCTGCATTCCCGTTAAATTCCTATTACAACATGCATTTTAATTACATTGTTATTTACTTTCGCTATGCATTAAATTGATTGTTCCTAGTGCTAAGGTTCGACTAGTTTTGTTATCCTATGCCTTGATCAACCTGGGTTTACTTTATGTTGGGTAGCACATGCTAGCGCTTTACGTGGTTTCGGGTGGTTTAATGAACACTTGTTAATATGGATTTATTTATGCTATCATTCATGTAATGCCAGAACACTTTATGCTTGCTAATCGGAAAATGGAGCGACCACCCAGGAAAACAGTGCAACCACAAGACATATGGCTCTGTCTTGGATTATTAATTAGTGAACTAGGTGTTAGGTATGCTTTACCTGATAAGGGTTGGGGGCTGGCGGGTAGTGGCGTATGGACCTGCTCAGGCGTAGGTGTGGGCTTAGCTAAGACACGGTACTCGTCCGAGAGCTTTATACGTTGCACTGACCAGGTAACCTAGCGGGTAGCCTACATCTGGGGATCTTTGTAACGGCCTCGTAGCGTCCCTATGCAATCACACCTCGGAAGTGTGGTATGATGCCTAGCTAGCATCGCATGGTTGGGTCTAAAGTTCTTCGATACTTTTAGGCGACTTGTGGGTAAAGATGTACGACCTCTACAGAGTGTAAAACTGACTAGTTAGCCGTGCCCACGGTCAAGGGCGGCCTGGACCCTGACATGATTAATTTATGGAAGATGGAACTTTTAAACTTGTGCATTACATTTTATGGATGTGTTGCATTATATTATTTGGGTTTGGTATGTACTTACACTTGCTAGTAACAGTTGTTTAATAAAACTTGACCAACTAAAATGTGACTTGCTTATGAACCATCAGCTTCCACCATAAAGCCTTGCATGTTGTTATAGAACTTTTCCCTTGTTGAGTACGACATGTGATCATGCTTGTTGTTCCTTTATTTGCATCTACACTACCCGGTTGCTGCTCAGACGGACGCTTTGAAGACTTTCCTGGAGAGTTCGGTGGTTTCTAGGTGAGCGTGCCACCAGTCAGCTGCCTGTGGAGACGTTCTTTACCGCTGCTAGTACTCGCTTATGTTATGATTTTGAGACATTCGGTCGTGTAATGAAGTTTTAATACTCTTTTTACGCTTTTACAATGTGTTTTTGTATCCACTGAGTCGATGCATGTGTGTAACTTGATCCTGGTGCACATGTATTCTTGCATTCGGATTTACCCTTAAATCCGGGTGTGACAACAACCCCGCAGTCGGCCGCCTCCGCTGCCATGGGAGGCCTCCTCCGCCCGCTGCCGCCTCCTCCTCTGCCTCCGTTGCGACTCCATCTCTCCCTCCCCACGCATCGAGGCAGTGTGTCCATGGTGAGGAGGCATCCTTGGCTGGATCTATACCGCGGCATTGGGGGGGGGGGGGGCTCCGGGCGCGGTGATGGTTGGCGGTGGTGGAGCTTCGACGTCCATGGCGCCATGGATCTACCCGGTAGTGGAGCTCTGGGCACGGGCGTGCTCTGGGACGGGGCCACCTCTTCCTCCCCTCCGGCGCGGAGGCAGGCTGGCACGCATGATGACACGCCAGTGGCAGCTATGCTGTGGGCCCCAGTGGTGGTCAGAATACCAGACAAGATCCTCCTCCGTGGCAGTGGCAGCTGCTCTGGGCCTACGCCAGCATATAACCCTCAATCTTGTGGCAATTGCCCTTAATTACAACATCAGGTTTTGGCGAGTGTTGATGGTCGAGGCGGGTGTTGCGGTTCATCTTATTCTTCGTCGTCAGGTCGGCATTTGGCGGAGCTTCGGGTGAAAACCTTCAGCGGCGACGTCTTTGGATGTCGTGCACCTCCTTGGAGGCGTTGGTTGGGAGGCTAGCTTCCTACTTGGTATGTGTTTTTCCACGTGAAAACATTTCTCCGGTTCTTCGGAGGAGAAATGATGGCGGCTTTGGCGTCGTTCCCTTCTTGGATGCGTTGCTCTAGAAATCATATTGACCTCCTACTCGGTGGAACTGTGGCTTGGCGGGCGTTTGAAGACTTGAAGCTTGGATTTAGAAGAAGTTGGAAGCTTAGTCTTCTTTTGTTCTTTGTCTTAGTGCTTTTTATCGTGTGTTTTTTTCTTTTTCCTCAGTAAGAGGTTTTGAGTCTAAGTGCTCTGGTTCTTGTAACCCTTAGCCGTATATATCCACTTGTGGGTATAAAGGCTGGATTGTAATGCTTAATCTAAAGAAAATTACAACATCAGGACCTGCTGCTGGAGGGTCTCCAGATCCTAGGCGGCCTTCGTCCCCGAGAGTACTTGTACTTCACTGAATCACTGGAGTTGCTCGTCAGTTCACTCAGGCCGCTCCTTGTGGATTCGATCTTGTAAAGGACAAACCAGGAAACTTCAGTGTAACTGACATTACCTATAAATTGTATATCAAGATGGTGTGCAGAACCCTTACTTGTCCAGATCAGGAACGTATCCTTCTGCCGCCGACAAAAATGGGATTGTGGTCTGGGCCTAGTAGATACGGTTGTTGGCCTGGAGGTGCCACCAAGGGGCAAACTTATTGCACTTGACAAGGATAAATATGGTACTCTATTCCGTTTTACTGATATACTAGTTGTCTCTGGTTCCTGAGAATAATGTTAAATAAGGTTTGTAGAGTACTAGCTAGAGTGTAATCAACAATTCAGCTGTCCTACAATTGGGTAAATGTTTGGAAATAATTAGAAATGATAGCTAGTTCTGAACTGTCATTTTAAGGGTAGTCCTTATTTGCATTTGTTTTTCTTCTCGGAAAATCTAAATGTAACTAGATTCTTTGACGGATGGAGGGAGTAGCATATTTATTGATGATTTGTATGCATATCGAGCACACAGTTTATGAAACTACTATGCCGGTAGTCACCGATCACTACTTTGTAAGAGCAAGCTAAAGCTTCAGATATACTCCGATCCCCTCCTACTGGGTACTGGCTCATGCAGTGAGCTAGCTACCACACTGTGTGGCCGCTGTGCTGGGCCAACCTTAGCATAATGTGGGTGAGTGGTCCGCCGTAATAGTTGGTGGCGTGGCTTTACGCATCTGTTCTGATTGAGATAGAAGAGGCAGTATGTAGCAACAACCTTAGAATAATGTGGGTGCTGCATGCATGCACCAAATAAAGTCCAAACTATATACGACACAAATGACCAATCGAGCAGTACTGTTGTTATCTTAGATGATGACAGAAATTGATGAAGCTCTCTTACCTATAAGAGAGGAGCTTCCACAAGCAAGGCGCTCTGTGTGTGTTCTTCTCCTGCATGCCCGGCTAGCTGTATGTAGGTAGTCTTGCTATCTCCATCTTCTTTCATTTGGTTTACGGTCTTTGCTCAATAATCATGCATTTCTCTCATGAGAGAATTAGCTTGTAGCCTTTGTGCTAGTTTCTCTTTGTGATGTTTTTTTTCCAGTTTTCCTGCTTGTTCCACTCTTCGATCCTGTTATGCCAATAGAGGTTTTTAATCATTGAAAGTTTAGATCGACTCTCCATATGCCAGTAGTTCTAATTTCATTCCCTTTCATGCCGCTAAAGCGCTAATACTGCCGTTATAGTCATGGTTTCTATCAGACTTTTTTCGGAAAAAGTCTACTTCACCCCCCAACCTATGGGGGTTGGAACACATCACCCCCCAACCTATGAAAATGGATTTTTTACCCCCTGAACTTTCTAAAACGGGACAAATCACCCCCTGAAGCAATTTTGAAAAATAATAGTAAATCACAGAAAAATCATAAAATGGAAAATTAAATTGTGTTGGACTTCAAATTAGTAGTACTACGCAGTGAGCATACAATATGGAATACTTTAGTACATATTTTTTGTTATAACTTTAGATTCATGTTTTTCTCCATAACTGTAAAAAAATGTACTAAATATACCATATTATATGTTCATTGTGTAGATATACTCATTGAGAATCCAACACGATTGGATTTTCCATTTTATGATTTTTCTGTGATTTACTATGATTTTTCAAAACTGTTTTAGGGGGTGATTTGTCCCATTTTAGAAAGTTCAAGGGGTAAAAAATCCATTTTCATAGGTTGGGGGTGATGTGTTCCGACCCCCATAGGTTGGGGGGTGAAGTAGACTTTTTCCGACTTTTTTCTATCTAGTGACACGCAGAGGGAGAGAGAGACCCTTGGGCACAGTACAGCTCAGCAAGCGGCCGGGATGGTATACTTTTACTGGCATAGAACAAATTTTCTAATATATGATAGTTCTTTTCTTGTGCAGAGCTTCTTATTATTTCAGCAAAATATAGAATTTATACATGGAACCTGCTGCGGAATGGGGACATTGCGATTTCCAGCTGGCGAACTGGAGCGAAGAGCCTGTCATTGATGGAGTTTGGGCTCCCGCTTCCGGCCTCCCTTTGGAGTTTGCATCCATCGACATATTTCCTGATATCTGGAGCCCCCAGCCATGTGCCCCTGCCCCTAGTAGCTCTAGCGCCGTTCGGCATGAGCAGGTTGTGTACAACTCCCACGCTGCAGCCACACAGCCTGCTGACAATCCGATTACTGAGAAAGCCGCAGCACCACCAGCACAAGAGACACAATTGGACGCCGATTTACTGCGCGACATGGAAACGGAGATCCTTAACAACAATCCTATTCGGGTGTTCGAGGAAGCGACGCGCAAGTTTGAGGATGACATGGACATGGTGAAGATGAAGGTCCATAGGTACCCCCAAAGCATTCAAGGTATCAACGATTGGTACACCGTCCCGACGGTTGTGTCCATCGGCCCTTACCACCATGGCAAACGGCAGTTCAAGAAAGCCGAGAAGGTGAAGCATGCGGCTGCCTACCACTGCATCAAAAACTCTGGCCGCTCAGTCAAGGAGATGTACGAAGCCGTCGTCTCCGTCGTGCTGGAAATCGATGCCCGCCGCCTCTACGACAACGACGTGATGGAAGGTATCGGCGACGACCAGTTCCTACCCATGATGTTCTATGATGCGTGCTTCCTGGTGATGTACATGCTTAACATGTCCCGCAAGCCCTGCGACGCGCTGTTGCGCAATTTCTACGAGTCCAATGCCTATGATATAGATCATGATATCATGCTGCTTGAGAACCAGATCCCCTGGCCGGTGGTGGAAGCCGTCATCAAGTACACGCCCGTGCCATTGGCGCAGTTTGTCACAAACTGGAAAGATGGCTGCCTGCAAGACCGGTTTGTCGTCGATGTGCCTACGATTGTCTTGGACGGTAGCTTCAAACCACCGCATCTTCTTGGCCTTCTACGATTCTACATCGTAGGGAAAAGAAGGAGAAGGAGCAGAGACGAGGTGCCCGGACTAGAGAAAATGAAATCGATAGCAATTTCAGTTAGTGCCATCGAGCTTACCGAGATGGGGATCAGCCTCAGAGCCAATGAAACAGCAGAGCTTGCTGACATGCGCCTCACCAAGGAATGGATCTACTTCGCCAAGCTCTCCATGGCGCCACTGTCTCTGAATGATTCACGCGCGAGCCTCCTCGTCAACATGGCGGCTCACGAGCTCTGCACGGTCCCAGATTTCTGGGACGACAAGGCAGCAGACGACGAAGACTCCGCCGTCTGCTCGTACCTGCTGCTCCTCTGCATGATGATGAATCGGGAGGACGACGTGCAGCATCTGCGAACAAGTGGTGTCCTGGAAGGAGGAGCAGGGCTCTCCAACAAGCAGGCGCTCGACTTCTTCACCAGCCTGCAGAGCCTTCGCATCGGACGCTGCTATGGCTGCGTCATGGCGCAGATCGAGAGTTACAGGATCGCGAGGCCGCTGCGGATTAAGGTGTACGCGTTCGTTTACAACAACTGGAAGGCCATTGTCGCGATTGGTTCCGTGATTGGTGTAGTGGCTAGTATCTTAAGGGCGATCAAGTCTCTTAACGGCCCCGCCCAATAGTAAAATTGTTCTCATTAGAGTTGAGTAATCAGCGTGAGCTTCGTCTTGACCTAGTGTGTTGTGACTTGTGACTGTATTCTCAATCTCAACTTGTCTGTTGGCTGCTGCCATGGAATTTGCAAACTGCTTGTTTGCAGAATAACAAGCTTTTCGTACAATTTAGCTCCACCCAGACCCCAAGCCAGATTTGGTTAGAGCACCCGAGAAAGCAAATTCAAAAGGCATATTTGGGATCCATTTGCGGTACCGACATTGCATCTGGCAAGCTAAAATTCAAAAGAAAAGGGATTTATACAAAATAGGAGAAAATCAAAATAAAAAAATTAAACAACATATAAAAATCAAGATAAGATTCAATTAAATGATCTAAGAAATTTTTTGTATACAGTTCACTTATGCCTGTAGCGGGCATATTTGATTAGCCCCGTAACAGTATGAAACCCATCCCAAACTGTAACATATACTAGTGAAGTGCCCGTGCGTTGCCACGGGCATAACTGATTTCATTTATGAGCATCAATTTCATGTACAAAATATTTGCAATGGCATAAAATACATGCATATATACAATGTATTTAAAATATGGATGACATGCAACATAATAAGAGTATAAATTGTTGCAACTTCATAAGCTGTATCTCACTCCACTTCCGCCCATGCAAATCTCCCAAATCCACTATATTTTTTAATTTTTATATATAATTTTGAGAACCCTAAACCCACTGATTTATCATTACTGATTGTCAATGAAAGGATCATGAAAAAACATGAGTACATAGTCCAAATTTAAGATGTGTGAGCTTTTTTTTCAAACTAACCAGAAGGAAAATGGTTAATTAAAAACAATGTGTTCATTTTTCTGAACATATGTCTGTTCTTTTTTCAGAACTTATACCTTTGCATTTTGTAGTAAAAAATGTCTCCCCAAACGTATGAGATTCAAGCATTGAGCACTAAGTCGTACTAAAAAGTTCAGAAACACATACTCTCTTCTTGTTTTTTTAGCATCCACAAAAAAGCATATTTTGAACTGAATAAGCTGGAAGCATTGATTTTCTAAAACTCAATCGGCACTGTATTTGGATACAGTATATGTATAATCACCGGCTCTGCCATCACCTTTCTTTTGATTCTGTCCATCTCCAGGCTGCATCCTCTTAACACATCACACATCCAAGGAACAAGACGATCCAGGCTTTCTAGTAGAGCATATAAACAGAGGTACTTGAAACCTAAATTTGATAGCTTCGGACCACAGACCCTGTCAGCAGTTACTAAGATCTCGACGCAAGATTCAGCATTCAAACTGGCAAAACATGATGGAGCGACAAACAAAACCTGAAGAAAATCTCTTTCAGCAGCCTTAATCTCCAGGAGAAAATTAGTTTAAGCTCAAGATCGAAAGAAACTACATTTATGCTCACTTTTTGCTAGCGAAAGCTGATAATAATAATCATACTGTCATACCCAAGCAACAGCATCATACTCCGACACGTTGGCAACAAAGGTGACACAAGAAACCTATGACATCTTCATATCAGGAGGAGGAACATGAGACATCTCAACAGTAGAGATGATCTAAATCCTGCGAAGCACATCATTACAACTCATAACAAACATCTGAGCAACAACATGTAATAAGATATACACCTTGCATATTGCTCATGAACTCTCATCTCACTTGTCTCTCAAGCCTATTCAATCTACTCCTTTCCCTCTCATAACATATACATGTGGTAGGCTTTATATGGAGCTTTTTGGAAAAGTTTATATGGAGCTTTCCACTCTGACGTTCGAAGGGTGACGTTTTTTACCAAAATTCGAGATTTTATTCATGGAATCGGATCATCGGTGTCAACCTGCATCCCCGAGGGGCTAGTGTTGGGGAATTAGGCAAAAACCTTTCACCCTCGAAACGTCGAATTTGCCGAATTCGTGAGAACATTCATGAATTAATCTGGGGATGGAAAGTTCTGTTTCATGACAGGGAAAACACTCATGAAGACATCCTGATGAATATCACACATTTTGCTAACCTTCTAATGATACACGAAAATAATGGTCGAATTGGTTTCGGTTCGCAAGTTTGTTGTCTGTTTCAGGGCACGCATGACCATGGACCTGCGAAGTTCGGGAGTCTGGAAAAACCTCACTTCGGGAATCTTGATGGATGTTAATTTTCGGGGACAGAGCTTCGAGGATCTGGTAGAAGCCAAGTCAAAGACGTCACCTCAAAAGTCTGGGTTTGAAGTGTGAACTGGGGGCAGGCTTGTGAATGTATGAAATTAGCCCCACAAATCACGGGATGTAAAAGACATTCATATATGTGTCCACACTAGGAATAATCTCTAGATTCGATGGTATTCTCGGAATGTAAAAGTCCCTTCTTCTTCATATAAAAGGGGCGCGGGGGCACGTGTAAAGGGATTCACAACTTTTCAGATGAGTACAGGCTTTTAGAGATTCTTTGTCTCCTCTCTCTTCGTGACTTACGTGCACATGTTCTTGACTCCTGTCTTTGGGGACTCCATCTGATTTTCGGACCCCCCAACAGCTCTCAACACTCTGAAACTTCTAGTGAGATACTTCGATTTCTAAACACCATTCATGACCACATACTCAAAACACTATATGATTCATCACAACATTCACATTGGATATCATGAGCCCTTGATGAATCACATGATTTTCTAACTTTGTTTGCATTTTAAACAATTAAAAAACATTGCAACCGCATATGGATTTTCATGATTCGCGAACAAAATGTTCAAAATTTCATCCAATTTCATGGATATGGTCCTAAAAAATTAAATTACATGAATATCATTTTTCCACAAACTTTACTCAATTACTTTATGCACTTGTTGTTAAAATAAGTATACAACAAAATTCTTTAAGTGTCAGATAATTGTTAAAAATGGAATATAGAGTACAAAATAATATTTTTATAGTGCAGAAATAAAAAGAAGTACAAAAATCAATTTTTTTTAAAAAATACTTTACCATGCGTTGTAGGAAAATGCACGACAAACGTAGCACACGGCAATGGGATCGGAAAAAATAGTGGGTAATGGTTGGGGATGGAGGTAATGGCCGGTTAGTTTGCCATGCGTCATAAAAAGAGATGCACGACAAAGGTTTTTTCTTTGTCGTGCGTCAACAAATACAATGCACGACAAAGAGTTTTTGTCGTGCGTAAAAAGAAACACACAACAAAGTGGTCTCTTTGCCATGCGCTCAAGAAAAAGCAACGACAAACTCACAGGTGCACAACAAAGATCGGTTTTCCTGTAGTGTATGGCTCAAGGATATAGAGTTTGCTGAATTACAATTCAGGGGCGAAGCTATGTTGTCCTAAAATTATAGGGCAAACAATGATAAAGTCTAAATTTTCACCATATATATGCACCTCAAATACTCAATTCTATGCACCCTTAAGGCAAACACAATACTCTTCAATTTACTTCAGCTTCACCACTGCTTATTACATTGGTTCGATTTTGAGGAGGAACACACTAGTAGAGATAGGACCTTCAGTACCAGTTGGTAAGGGGTATAGGTCTCACATGTCCAACCGGGACCGGTGATAAGAGACAAAAGGGGGGTCCTTTTGTCCCGGGTGAAGGAACCAGGACTAAAGGTGGAGCCTTTAGTCACTGTTGGTAATACCAACCAGGACTAAAGGGGGCATGCCAGCGTCAATTTAAAATCCCCAGGGGGGCCTTTAGTCACGGTTGGTAATACCAACCGGGACTACTGGGACTAAAGGGGGGCACGCCAGTGTCAAAAAATTTTGAAAATCCCCGTGAGGCCCCCACACACGCTCAAGTCACACGAAATATACGCGTGCGCGGATTCGAACTCGTGACCTTCAGCCTCGTGTGTAGCTTCCTCACCATCTCACCTACACAACACATCTGATTGAGTAGACGATGTTATCCTCTTATAGTAACTCATGGGAGACCCTTTAGTCCCGGTCAGTAACACCACACGTGACAAAAAGGCCCCTTTTAGTCTGGGTTGATGTTACCAACTTTCGTGTTACAAACCGAGACTAAAGGAGAGACCCCTTTAGTCTCGGTTCGTAACACAACCTAGACTAAGGGGCCCTTTTGTCATGGTTGGTGTTATGAACCTGGCTAAAGGGTGTGAACACTTATGGTATTAGTGGCCACGTTGATGAAACCCCTTTAGTCCCGACTCCAAAGTTGAACCGGGACTAAAGGGGCGTACCAAAGCCTCTGTGTCTACCAGTGACATAGAGCAGGAGGATGGATCATGATGTTGCCCTGCACTGCGGTCATGCTGCCCTGATCACCAGCTGCGTGGATTCTCTGACTTCTTTAAAAAAAGTCACATGTGACTTCTCCCTTCTCAGATGCGTTGCTCTCCGATCCAACTGTCAGTATGGGTAACGGTGCCAGCTTCCCGCCCGAGAGCGCGTTGAGGCGTAGCGACAGTGTCTGGAGCGCCGTCAGGTTACCGACCGTGCCGAGCGGCACCACGCGGCCACGCCGACGAGGCTGGCCCCGGGGAGCTGCAGCGGGGACAACACAGGACACTGGTGGTACTCGACGCCGCGCCAGCCGCACAGGGACGCCGCTGACGCGTTCCACGGGAGCCGTCGGTTGGCTGGGCAGCTGCCGCGCCGCGCCTGCTCACCCGACGGCCGTGCGAGCTCGTCAGCGGCTAAGTGAGCTCCCCCGCGGGGCAACTGTTCTCGCTCCTAAGGCGGTCATGGGAGCTGCTCTTAGGGTACGAAACTCTATCCATGAGTTACCCAAGGGTACCCGAACTAAAGAAACCCATAAAAATATTCGACTCAAGTAGGCTCACGTATCCTAACCTTAGCTGCACATCCCTTCCACCAGGCAGCCCAGCCCACTTGCGTCTTCCCTAGTCGCCCATTCGCCCTATCCCCCGTGACCCCGTCCAACCCGAGTCCCCGACGCCGCCCCTCGACACCCGCAACGGTAGGCGCAGCCAGCACCGCTCGGCGCTTGCACGAGCACGAGCACACTTTCTTTCCAAAGTATAACTTGAATTGATTTAATGTCTATTGTTTTTTGTTTTCAGGATGATATTGAGTCTGACATCATTGATCCATGACTCGCGAGAATGGAAGATAGCCATCAGCCAATCACAATTTGATCTTATTTCTTATGTTGAGATGTTGTAATTTCTTATTTGACTTATTTATGTATCAATAAGTGTGTATTGTGAAATTTGAGACTTATTTAGCTATAAAATTATTATTTTACTCTTGAATATGAACTTAACGACATGTTTATGTTAATACCCATCGGGTACCCTGTTACCCTTTGGGTACCCTGCGGGAAAGGGTACGGGTAAGGATTTTTACCCGTTACGTTTGGCGGGTAAGGGTATAAAAGAGATGGACGGGTATGCCAACGGACGGGTAAATGCTTTACCCTTACCCTACCCTGCCCATTGCCATCCCTACTGCTGCCATCGTTTGCAGCCGAAGAAAGGAGAAAGGCACTACTGTTGCAGACCTTGAAAGTGCACAAAAGCACGTCCCTTTCTTCAACGAAATTCGTCCAAACCAAACACCAAATCGCCCAGAGTCTAGATAGTTCACAAATGATGAAGTTTAATATTTTGCCTCGAAAATAAAAATACAAACTTATTTTTCTATGCTCAAGAACCACTGAGATATGTTAATCATACATTGTACGGTCCATTTTGCTGAATGTAATGTCAGCATAGGAGGCTATTTTATTATTTTTTTTCTCGAATATGCAAGAGAGATGTGTATCATTGTATTAAGCAGATAGAAAAAACAGTACAAGGTGCACACTAGTGCAAGAACCACATGCGGACTACTCGCAAACAGACGTCCTAGCTTACGTGCGCCCGCAGCAATCCAGAGCTGGGTCTCCCCCTTGATTTTTATCTAAGATTACAAACACGGATGCCGGGCGTTGATCGAACATTCTAGCTTTGTGCTCCTTCCAGATGAACCAGGCTACCATTATGAAGAGTGATGCCGCTCCCTTCTTCCTCCTTGGTGCCTGCGCGGTCAGAAGCTGCTCCCACCAATCTCGTAGTGTCAGGGCCGCCCCAAATGTGCAGGAGCATCGAGCCCAGGTGAAGGACAGCCAGTAGATCTCCTTCGCCACCGGACAGGTAACCAGTAGGTTATCGGCCGATTCAAGCAACTGATCGCATAGAAGGCAATATTCATGGGCTTCAAGGTTGCGTCTACGTCCTCGGTCCGCCGTCCAGATTCTCCCGTGACACGCCAGCCACATAAATAGCTTGACGCGTAGGGGCGCCCAGGACTTCCAAATGAGTTGGGCTTCCGGGCGACGAGGGAGTTGTCGATGCAGGAGTTGGTAAGCTGATCGCGCGCTGTATCGACCATCCGGCGAGCCTGTCCAGTGCACGACATCCTCCTGGTCAAGATGCAGCTGAACTCCTTCCAAACGATCCCAGAGGGTTAGGTATTCGATGATCGCCTCGACTGTCAGCCTGCCGGAGATGTCCTGCACCCAGCTCCTGTCTGGCAAAGCTTGCAAAACCGTGCGCACCTTCTTCACTCGGGGACTGACCAGCGAGCTGAGAACGGGCACCAGGTTTTTGATCGATTCGCCGCTGAGCCAGTTGTCGGTCCTGAAAAGCGTGGTGGCACCGTTGCCCACCCGAATCACAATTGAGGCATCGAATAGTTGTGGTACCTCTGGTTCCACCGAATCACAATTGAGGCTATTTTATTCTTTCAGGATGAATGTGTTGAACACATAAAAATTTAGTGCTAAACTATGCTAGCTGATGGATTTTGGTGAAGATTAATTGGTGCCGTGGTGGGGAAAAGCCTATGGATGACTGTAGAAATACATATTGACTTTTGGTGGATATTATTTTAATTGTTTGGAGCATGAAACTATTTAACACAGTGAATGAAAAATGGTTGTTTGATCTGCTTATTCTCATCTCCCTTCTGAACTGGGCGCAGTTTCCTTCGAAAATGGGCCTTTACATGGGCATCACTTGCACCTGGGTTCACAGAAAAACTAAGAGATGCAGCAACCGTTGGATGAGAAAGGAGTGGCATGCGAGAATGGAGAGGTCACCTGCGACTTTTCTTAAAAAAAAAGTTAGAGAATCCACGCCGGATCACCAGCAGTAGAACTTAGTTGTAAAGCACATGCACAAATACTCAGTGAAAAATAAATTAAATAATTACTACATTCTCAATCTTGTTATACACATGTAGCAAGGAGTTTGCAAATTCCATGCAAGCCAATAGACAAGAAGAGACAATGTGAATAAAAATAAATATATCATTGGCCGGTGCTGCCAAGAGACTTGAGCGCTGCTAAGATACTAATTAATGCACCAATCGCAGAGCCAACCCCGAGGATAGTCTTCAAGTTGTTACAAATGAACGCATACACCTTAATCCGTATCGACCTCGAGTTCTTGTAACTCTCAATTTTTACCATGACTCTGGAACAGCAGCGTCCTAGTCGCAAAGTCTGAAGGCTGGTGAAGAAGTTAAGCGCCTGCTTGTTTGTGAGCCCTGCACCTCCTTTCAGGATTCCACTTGTTCGCAGATGTTCCACGTCGTTCTCCTTTTGCATCAACATGCAGAGGAGGAGCAGGTACGAGCAGACAGCAGAGTCTTCATCTGTCGCCTTGTTGCGGTCCAAAAAATAGGGGACTGTGCAGAGTTCGTGAGCCGCCATGTTGACGAGAAGGCTTGCGCGTGAATAGTTCAGAGACAGAGGCGCCATGGAGAGGTTGCCAAAGAAGATCCATTTCTTTGTGAGCTTCATGTCAGCAAGCCCTTTTTCTTCACCATTGGCTGTGAGGCTGATGCCCATTTCGGTAAGCTCATTGGCACTAACTGAAATTGTTATTGATTTAATGTTGTCTTGACGGAGTCCGGCAACCTCGGCTTTGCTTCTTGTTGTTCGTACAATGTAGAACCGGAGTAGGCCAAGGAGATGCGGTGGTTCGTACTTATCATCCAACTCAATAGCGTCCACTTTCTCTTCAACCAGGTCTAGCAGACAGTCATGTTTCCAGATAGTAATGAAGTTCACCAAGTTCACGGATGTAGACTTCACGATGGCGTCCACCACTGGCCACGGGATCTGGTTCTCAAGCAGCATGATATCATGAGTGATGTCTCGGTCATTGGAGTCGAAGAAATCACGCAACCCGTTGTAGTCTGTGTCCCTCGACGTTTTAAGCAGCATGTACATCACCAAGAAGCACGCGTCATAGAACATCATAGGTCGGAATTCATTAATGTCGTCGATACCTTCCATCACCTCCTTATCGTAGAGGCGGCGAGCATCGATTTTCACCATGACCGATACGACTGCACCATACATCTCCTGGATTGGGCGGCCTGATTGTTTGATGCACTGCAAGGCGGCCGCATGCTTCACATTCTCAGCCTTATTGAGCTTCTTTTTGCCATGGTGGTAAGGGCCGATGGACACAATCTTTGGTACTGTAAACGATTTGCGGATGTCTCCAATGCTTGAGGGGTACCTATGGATCTTGTCTTTCATCATGTCAATATCACTCTTAAACTTCTTGCCTGCTTCCTCAAACACTCCAAGAGCATTATTGTTAGTGTTATAGATCTCCATGTCCATCTCGTGCAATAAATCAACCTCAAACGACTCTTGTGCTGCTGCTGCTTTTGCTTTCTCAACAATCGGACAATCATACTGTGTGGCTTCAGCATAATAGTTGTAGTACTCAACCACTCCGCTAGGGCTACTTGGGACATATGGCTGAAGACTCCATACACTACTAGGAAGTATGTCGATGGACGTATACTCGGCAGGGAGGCTGGCAACAGGAACCCAAAATTCATCAGCAGCAACCGGTTCTTCACCGGTCCTCTGAGCCCGCTGGAACTTGCAATGTTCCCCTGCTCTAGCAACTTCCATATGTAAATTATCTGTATATTTTCTGCAATAAGGATCACACAAAAAAGAAAGTATATTTCAGATAAATCATCGAAAAATTAGGCTTCCTCTGCATGCCACTGATTTACATTTCCATTCCTTGTATGACACATCCATCAATAAGCCATCAAAAGCCTAAATACCCAACGAAGAATTCCCAGCAGCGGCACCCGACGAAGCCGGCATGGCGAAGAGGACTTTGCCGTGTCCCAAAAGGAAGCACAATGACTTCACCGTGTGCAAAAACCACACGCTCGATAAAAAGCACACGGTGATGTTCAGTTTTCCGGTAGCGATAAGGAGGGTGGCCGGCCTCCCGCACGAGGGCGCGAACCCCTCCCGCTGCCTCCTATCCTGCACCCACATGCTAAGCCGCCTCTGCATACCGTAGTAAGCTTGCTGTGACCACCTTCTTCCGTCCCTTGCGGTCCACCGTGCAAGGCCTGTATCCACCAGCGCGAGCAGCAGCCCTGCCATCCGCCGGCACCATCCAGGAGCAGGCCAAGCAGGCAGCGGGTAGCCCCCGCTGTCCTCCACCCGCGCAAGAGGCTGCCCCCAGTGCATCGTCCTTAGGTGTATATTTCTATCTTGTGACCCATTCTTGTTGGCTTAAGACCCTACCCTACTAGGACCGGCTCCACTATGCACGGCATAAGCTAAGGCGCTGTTTGGCAGGGCTCCAAAAAAAGCTCCAGCTCCGGCTCCACCCGGAGCCTTGCCAAACGGTGCGGAACGAGGCGGCTCCGGGGGTGAAGCCGGTGGTGGAGCCACATAGGGCTTCCACCGGGGAGGCGGAGTGACGAAAACGTGGCTCCATCCGGCTTCGCCTCCCATTTCTCGCTTTGCCCCCGGTCGTGTGCGGGGTGGGGCCGGCGGGAGGCGAGAGGACGGGCGCGGCGCGAGGAGGGGACGGGGGCGGGGCGGGGCGGGCGGAGGGAGCTCGGGCCTGCCGGGAGGCGGGGGCGTGACGCGCAGGTGGGTGCGAGGCGGCGGGAGCTTGGGCCTACGGAGGCGGTGGAGGAGCGCGAGACGGTGGGAGCTCGGGCCCGCCGAGGCGAGGCGCGGCGGTAGGGCAAGAGGGAGCGGGCCGGCCGGAGGTGGAGGCGGGGCGGGTCGCGGTGGCGCGCGTCGTCGGCGGCGCAGAGGGAGCTCGGGCGGCGGGAGGCCGTGAGGGAAGTGCTGAAGCAGATGAGGAACGGGGTGAATGGATAAGAAGTAGATGGGAAAAAGGAGAGAAAAAGAAAAGAGGAAAATAGAAACATAAAGAAGAGGGAAAATAGAGAAAAAAGGTAAAAAGGAAAAAAATAAGAAAAGGGCAATGTAGACATTTTACAACATCAATCCAACAGGTGAAGCCGTTTTGCCAAACGTTTTTCAAAACGGCTTCAGCTTCATCTGAAAAGCCGCTCCACTGAAGGAGTCAGAGCCGAAGCTGTTTTCGGAGGAGCCGGAAACCCTGCCAAAGCCCTACCCCCTGTTCCCACACTCCGCATGCGCTAATAAGTGGATATTTTTTATTTGGGTACCAAAACTAACTCCGTGTGGCCAACAAACATGGATATGTTAGTCTTGTCAAACCACCTCTAATCTATCTTAAAAAAATTCATTGTACTTAGGGGTGTTTGGTTCGCAGGGACGACTAATAATAAGTTCCGTCACATTGAATGAGATGAGCTATTTAGGAGGACTAAATATATTTTAATTATAAAAATAATTGCACAAGTACTATGCCTTTTCTAAGATGAATCTAATGAGTTCAATTAATTTACAATGAACACATATTTACTGTAGCATCATATTTTCCAATCATGCTAAATTACGCTCAATATATATATTCATATGAAATGCGCTCTATAATTTATTTATATTTAATACTCCTAATTAACATCTGATGGGACGAGCCTTATAGTTGTTATTGCAGGAACCAAACAGGTCTTAATTAATTATCATGGACAGAGGGAGTGCAAGGCTAGCTACAAGCTAGTGTCAAGAGAGACGTAATTTATGCACATTAATGATCGAGAGATGGTATCTTAGAGACCAAATGAAGAAACAAGATGGAGAGGAAGGAAGACTACCTACCTACATACAGCCGTGCAGAGAAGAAGCACACGCAGAGCACCTTGGCTTGCGAACGCTCTACTCTCTCTTATATAGATAGAGGTTCATCAATCCCCCCTGTGGCAGTATCTTTGTGTTACTCCGATGAATCACGACAGATCTATACAGCTACGCCACCAACCGTTACAGCTAGCGGACCACTGCACGTACCCACATATTTTTTCCAAGGTTGGACCAGTATGGCGGACCACGTAGCTAGTTCTCTTGTCAGTTTGTTCACTGTATTTGTTAATTATAAAAAATAGCAGTACACCGTGCACGCTACTAGCTAAGAAAGTAGTAGTTCCAAGAAGGAAAAGCAATGCAAAATGACCATCCTTAAAATAACATTTTGTAACACACGAAAATTCCATCACAATAAAATAATGTTAGAAACATGAGTTAGTTCTTAGTTTATAAGGATTTAATAAATTTGACTAAATAAATTTCCCTTTAATTAATTTAAACCACATTTAAATTTAGAATTCACCAAAATGTTTCATGCACTTATGCCTTTGCATTTATTTTTGTTTGATGTTGTGCAGGTTTTAAAACCAAAGTTCAAAAGTCTGAAAACCCCCGTCAAGCTCTCTCTGTCAATCTCTTTTTCTCCTCCTTCTTTTAGCCCAACCCGCGCACCCTCTCTTTCAACCCAAATCTTCTCTCCTCTCTTTTCTAATTCTTTTGGCCCGTTCACGCACAACAGGCCGCCAGCCGAATTCTTCCCGCCAGCCTCTTTTCCCCCACTGCCCAGCTCCCCTCCTTTCTCTTTTTCCTTTTAACACAAGGCCCAATCCAACTTTGGCCCGACCATCTCTTCTGGCCCACCTCCCGCTGGCCCCCTTTCCTCTCTCCCTTTCTCCCGGTCACCCTCACCACGGCCTCACCCGTCTGCACCTCCCCCTACCTTTGTCCGCCCCGTCCCCCGGCCACGGCTGCAGCACACCGGCACCCTCCGCTCTTCCCCTCCATCCACCGAGCCCCGCACTCAATGCGTGCCAGCGCACTCACCCCACTACCTCTCCTCCCTCTCTAGAAACCTTCCCACTGAGCTCCACTACCTATTAATGGAGGCCACCGTCGGAGCTCGGCCCCACCGCCTTGGGCGCCCCGTCCCCTTCCCTCTCGACCCTATAAAAGGCGAGCCCGAGCTCCACCTCTCCCCGCACTACTACTCCTCTATTCCACTACTAGAAAACCTCCTAGTAGACACGCCAGATTTAGAGTTAGACACGTTATATTTCGTCTCTATGTCAGTATAGGCATGCTTTCATAAAGCGTGTTAGAAGCGTCTTCGTAGCTTTCATAAAGCGCAGCGCCACCGCCCTGAAGAAGCCACCGGAGCTCCGCCGCCCCGCCTCGATCTCCTCTTCCGCCACGTCTCCCGCCTCTTCAAGCCCCTCAACGAGTTCTTCACCTCCCTAGCTTCCTTCTGGTACTTGTCCCGTCAAGTTCGGGGCCCGGGAACTCGATTTCGAGTTCGTCGACAAACTTCCGGCGATCCCACCGCCCGGCGCCGCCGCACGCCACCCACCCGCGCCACCTGCGCGCTTCAGCTGCTGCTAGCAGTCCATCTGCGAAGGAACGACTCAGATCGAGCCTTATCCAAAGCCATACCGGTCAAACATAGTCAACCCAGAACTCCGCCGCCCTTTTTGCAAAAGAGTCCTTGAAGTTCCCTTATTTCAGATGCCGGTCCTTCCACCATAGAAGATCTTCTCATATAAGTCTTGTTTTCTTCAGTTAGGCCCCTAACCTTCTTAGCTTTTGCACCAGCCATCCTTGTTAGGTTCTTTTATGCTATGAACCTCGAGTTTATATGCATAATTAGGTTTAGGTCCCTAGTTTCTTCATTTAAGCCCCTAGAAGCCAAGTTTTCTTACAATCTAGGCCCTGAACCTTGTTTTATCCATATCTTTTCCGTCATAACTCCGTTTTAAGCGTTCTTGTTGTCCACGCGATCGTCTCAACAAGCACGTTAGTTTTAGAAGCTTGTATTAGTCTTTTAATCATGTTTGATGTATTTTTTATTTATTGTATGTTTTCTTGTATGATCATAGACAACGCGTCGTCCGATGAAGAACAAGTGTAGAAGTTCGAATGAGCTAAGAGTAACTTGTGGTTGGACAAAAGGAAGTGACCCTAACCACCCTTCTACCTATGCTTTAATACAAGAACACTAGACATTAATCGGAACATGGAGAACCACCCAGGAAAATAGTGCAACCACAGTCCACATAGCTCTGGCTTAGCCAATTAATTAGGTGTGCGATTGTATTGAGGACCTTATCTGAAAGGAACACAGGGGGCTCGGGGGTATAGCCCGGTTCTTTTGGGGTAGCAGCCTTTGCTAAGGTGCTGACCACTAGGGAGGGTTATGGTCCGCCGTGAGCTATAACTGTCGTGGGTTGTAGGTGCTTTTGCATAACTTTGTAAAGGCTTCATAGCATCCCTATGCAATCACACCTCGGAAGTGTGGTATTGTGCCTGATCAGCACATGCATGGTTGGGTTCAAAGTTCTTCGGAACTTTTAGGCGAACTTTGGTGAAAGTGTGCAACCTCTGCAGAGTGTAAAACTGATTGATCACTCGTGCTCACAGTCAAGAGCGGCCTGGACCCTCACATGATTAATGAACTTAAAGATGGATTTAATATTGCTTTTCATTTATTTCTGTGGCCTTGCTGAGTACCAACCATTAGTGTACTCATCCTTGCTTATGTTGTTCAGAGGAGAACACTGGAATGCAGTACTTCATCGACTACGAGGAGTTCTGAGGCTTGCGATCAACCAGTCAGATGACTGTGGAAGATGAAAATGGAGTCTCATCGTCATAGTTATCGTTGTTTGTGTAAAGACCTTCGTGTCTACCCTCGTGAGTGTAATAAAATTTAATAAACCTTTTCTTTACATTTTGAGAAATATCATGTGATATCACACTCATTTGTCTATCATATATGTGAAATTCTAATCCTGACACACATATGAGATGCATTCGGTTTTCTTCGGAAAAACGGGTGTGACACGTTTGCAGTATTTCCTTTCTTCCGGAACTGTTATTTTTTAGCGAATTGGAAGAGGAGGTCCCTACCTCTATATGTAAATGAAAAAAACCATGCACATAGAAAAATCAAAATGATCATCAATTGTAAAAGGATCAGAGGCGTAATAACTATATACTCTGCAAACGTTACGCGACATTCCAAATTTTTACCACTGACTACACATGTGATATAACGACAACTCGTCAAATTTCATGATTTTTCGACTTTATTTGCATTTTATATAATTTGAAAACGATTCGCAGGAAAGTGGGTGGACATGTGATCTACACAAAGTTGTTTGAATTTTGGCACGTGGCCCTAGATTAGTACTAAACTCACACGAACAAGCAACAATATCAATTTTCCAATCATATACATGCATTGTTTTGAGGACTTGCAGTTCAAATTTGAAATATGCAGAGAAATTCAAAAAAATACGAAAATACATGAAATGTAGTAAAACTAATGTAACTAATGTACCTTTAGCAAAGAAAAAACAAACCCCAAAAATAAAAAATTACTTCTTTGCCGAGAGCCTGGTGGGGCCCTCGGCAAAGGTGCCTGTGCCGAGGGCGGGCTGTCGGCACAGAGGTGTGCTCTGCCGACGGCCCCAGCTGGCTCTTGGCAAAGGACAGTCAACCGGGGTAAACCCTGGTCAACGCCTTTGCCTAGAGCTTGGTCCCGGCGCTCGACACAGGTGGCATCTGTGCCGACGGCCTCCCGATCCGGCCGTCGGCAAAGGTTTATTTTCATTTTTTAAATTATGTTTACTTTGCCGACGGCCGGATCTGAGGGCCGTCGGAAAAGAAGTGCCATTACAAAGCTCCTCGACCAACACTTAGCCAAAACGCACACACGCACACACGCAATCGTCGCCGTCGCGCTAGCCCTCGCCCGCCGCCCGCCGTCCGCCGGCCCGCCGCCCGCCCCCGCCGCGCCGTCCACCGACTTCCCTCCCGCCCCCCCGCCCGCCGGTCGGCCGGCCGCCCGCCCCCTACTCTTCCCGCCCGCCCACCCCCGCCGGCCGGGGCCGCGAGCCCCCCGCCCCCGCCCCGCCCTGCTCCTACCGGCCACAGCGAGCCCCCTCCCCTGCCCGTGCGAGCCCCCTCCCCTGCCCGCCTGCCCCTGCCGGAGAAAGATGGAAGGGAGAGGGAGCAATGGAGTAGGAGGTTAAGGAAAAGGAGATGGAGGAGAAGGGGAGAGGAGGAGGAAAGGGAGGATCGAGAAGGGGGGAGAAGCACAGGGCCAACGCCTGGGACAGCCTCACCGTCGTCGTCCATCCACGTCCCGCCCGCGCTATCATCGTCCGCCCGAGCAAGGTGAGCCGGCATGTGAATGTGACTAGTGGTAATGACTAGTGGTAGAATACTAGAATATGAATGTGAATTTGCAATGCTTTTGTTGAGTTCAATGAGAATGCATATACCTGGTTGTCGGCCTTCGTGTTGAATGCTTAATTGCAGGTTTTGACACCTCACCGTGCAGGGGAGGTGCTGCTGAAATTTTGAGCTAAGTTGTATTTTCATTTCTTTTTTGCAGAGATGGGCTAGTGGAAGGCAAGCCGGAGTACCTCGATGACCCTGATCTTCTTTGTTGGCATTGCGGATCTGCCTGCACTGCGGCGTCTCGTCAGCGACACCCTAGGTATGAATAACCCTTCTTCTGGTCGTATAGTCGTAGATCGCGTAACCTAGTTAGGTGTCTCCCGTCCGAAAGAGATACAGTTGGAGGTATGCATTTCTGTGCATACCTACGACTGTAACAACCCAGGAATTTAGGTGTGTAAATTTGCGAAAATTAAAAACTTTTTGCTTGCATTCGAACCTGTAAGGGCGGGAGCTCGGGCTGCCTTGCTGGGAAAAAGGAGGACGTCCCCGCGCCGCGCCGTCGAGCCCTGTGCCGAGCGCGCGTCGCGTCTCAGGTTTCATGTTTTGGCCGTGGTGCCGTTCTGGTGCGTGGCTCAGGGAGAGCACGGTGGCAGAGCCGGCGCACCCCAGCGCCAAGCCCGGCCGTGTCCAACCGCCCCGTTGCCGGTGCTTGCGAGGGAGCCGCCCCGGCCGGTGTGCGGGGGGATCCCATCGACGCCGCGCCATCTCGGGCGAGCCGCCGCGGGGGTTCGCGTCTCGTGCCGTGAGCCGGCCTTCGTGCCGAGGACTTTTGGTTGCGGGGGCCGGTGAGCGCGAGAGCCGGCCGGCCGCACCCACGCGCGCCATGGCCACGGCCTCGCCACCGGCGGGGGACGTCACGCAGGCGCGCCGCACCGCGTCGCGCGCGTGGCGTCTTCCCAGGGCTTTTCGTTGAGCGTCTGGGGGGCGAGTGGACGGGGGGGCGTTGGGTTAAAAAGGAGTAGTGGGCCGCCGGCCAGATTTGGGCCCTAAACCCAGCTGGCTGCTAGCAGGCCGCCGGCCCAGCGCGGGATAGGAAGCTGGAGGATGTTTTCCGGACTTTGGGTGCTCCCGCTAGTGGGCTGTGGTGCGCAGCTAGGTTGGGCCGAAACCGACTGCCGGGCGGGATCGAGTCCGCTGGGCCGCCCACGGCCGCGGCAGCCGCTTATGGCCCCTTTCGGCTCGCCAACGTGTGACGCCGACGTCGGGGCCGACGTCGCAACGTCTTTTTCTGAAAACCCCTTTTCTTTCCTGTTTAAAAATTCCAGAAAATGTTTTTAACCTTTAAAAATTCATAACTAATTCTAGGGAGCTCAGAAAAATATAAAACTAATTTCTATAAATCCATAATTTCGAAACCCTGCTGATTGTAGGTAGTTTGGGTTCATTTGGATCTTCTAAATTGGTTCTTATTTGGAGTTATTGCTTAGATGTGCACCGTTATCTTATTTTCTTGTCGAATCTCGTGCCGCAGACCCGAGCTTCGACCAGGAGGACGTGGAGGACCCCGAGTACATCGCTCCGACGGGGCCGGCCCGGCTTCAACGGCAACGAAGGTGTCATGTCACTCCCAACCATGTAGATCCCATGTTGTTATATAGCTGCTAGTGCTTTACTTTAATGCATTAATCTGATGAATTGCATAACCCGTTTAATAGCCATGCCTTGATGTTTGATATATCTTGTTTCCTTGTTCTACTACCTGCGGGACTAGCTACAGACCCCTAGCTAGTCCCTTACCTCAACTATCCATACTTTTGTTGCTTGATTATGGATGGTACTCTGGGCTTGGGCTGAGATGTGGGTATCTCGGTGTGATTCTAGCGTGCGTTCTGGGTTGCGTACCTCCTTGCTGTGTTTTGGCGGGAGCGAGCCGCTTGGTTACTTGTGAACGGATGCCGAGGGAAGATGTGATCTGGCCTCTTACCCGAGGGTCGTGTCGTGTGGGAGGGAGATGTTGAGTGCTCGCTCTCGGCCCCTTAAGGACCGATCGTCAGTTGACCTTGTTTCAGATGACTATTTTCGTACAGACCGCCCGCCTTGTATTGGGCGGGGGTGCGGTTTGAGACTTGTAGTGGATAGCACCCCTCCTGCTGGAGGATCGGTGTGATCGTGTCGGGAGTGGTCTTTCCCTCCTTAGTAGACTTTGCCCTGGCGAGGCCAGGGAAGGGTTCCACAGCTTCGAGGGACCTCTCGCGGGTAGTATGAGCTCTGCCGCGGAGGCTGGGCCAAGCTCGGAGATGCAGAAGGGTACTATCCACTTACTTGGGCTTCGGCCGTATGGTAGGGTTGGACACGGTGACGGCCGGTTCCGGACCTATTCGGGCGGGTACAGTTGTACAACCTCTGCAGAGTGTTAAACCTATAGCTATAGTCCGTGTCCACTGGTTATGGATAGTCTTTCGATCTCTCACCCGACTAGTTACACTTCTCTTGTGCTTCTTCTCTTCCCCGAGTGTGTGAGCCAGGCTTCAGCCGTTGAGATGTGGGGATAGGAGCCGGTGGGCCCCACATCGCAGATGAGAGTTGGGTTCTGGATCGTGGTTGAGATCCGGAGTTTTGGTGGGGTATTCCTTGAGCGGGGTGTGAACCCCTGAGGTGTGGACCTCGGAAGCGGAAGCTTCCCCGAGGTGTGGACCTCCTAGCTATATTCTGCTTACCTTGTACGTTGCAATGTCGCTTTGCTTAAGCTTTCTACGACGGAATAGGGTTATCTCATGCATAGTAGAACATACACCGCTTTTGTCTCTTTGTTGGGAAGCTGACATGACCTACCCGCTTATCGGGTAGACCCTGGTGACTCTGACGCAGAGCCGGACTATGACTTCGACAACGACGGTTGGGTGGACTAGAGCTCTTCCTACACTTGAGCTGCCCGCGGATATGGAGTTTCCCGCGCTTTCATGGAGCCACTGCTAGACGTTTTATTTATGTTTGATTCAGTCCCGATGGACTTGTACCCGGCATGTGCCGAAGAGATGTACTCTGATTAATGTAATAAAATAAATGTTGTACTCTACTTTACTGTTTTTACCTTTCTGTATGGATTTTGGCATCGCTGAGACAGGGATTGCACGTGGTAGCCCTCCTGGGACTACCACCGAGGTGCTAAGATTCGGGGTTCCGTTCGCGGAAATCCGGGTCGTTTCAGTTGGTACCAGAGCCATGCTCGACTGTAGGACGAGCCCCAGGAATGGTCGATAGTATAGGGAGCCATTTTTGAACCTTGAAACTTTATATAAACCCCTTGGCTTCCGTATGTATATAACTATACTTATATATATGCATTACCTTGATTAACTTTCACTAACTACCTTACTATCTACGCTCTAACAACGTTGTGCAGATGGCAGAGGAAGCGTGGATCCCTTTGGAGTCGGACGGCAGGAAGGTCGGAGGCTTCTGCCACTTGCCGAGGGAGTGCACGGAGGCACCGGAGTAGGGACCGACCGAGTCGGCTACAAGGGGAGGACCATGGGGCACGGGGAGCAGACACCCACTTTCCGACCGTTACGGTGCGGCGGAGACCCACGGGTGCCGTAGTTCAAGGAGGTTAAGGTGTCTTGTTTCGAGAGTTCGACCACGGAGGCACACCGGAGCGGCGCACGCGAGCTCTCCAAGATGGTTTGTGTTCGGCTCAAGGAGAAGCTCAAGGACACCCCGTTCGGGCCGTGCTTCCGGCGAGAGATCTACGACCGGGTCGCCGGGACACGAGCGACCGAGCGCGATACGCGTGAGGTGAGCGCTCGTGGAGGAGGACAAGATGATGCACGCGCCGGACGGTGCATCACGGCTCGGGACCGGGGCGCTTTTCCGGCGTACAAAGGAGATTGCGTACCTTCGGTGGAAGTGGGATGATACCGCGGCGGGTTCGGGACACGGAGATGGAGAGAGAGGATTTGCTCGACCGGTTGGAGGAGTCACACGAGAGTAACGGAGAGGCGGGTACGGCTTGATGGCGCGGCGGCCACGGCCCGCACCGAGAGGGACGCCGGAGGATCGCTACATTGGAGGCACGGGCCGAGGACGAAGCGGGGAGTTGCACCGGCTACGGTGGAGGCCACGCGTGAGGACAGAGTGAGGCTTGGCCGAGGCCGGGGACCGGTTGAGTCGGTTGGAGGCTGCGAGCGGTACGACTATCAAGTCAAGGTGTGGGATCTTCAGGAGGCGAGCCGACACAACTACCACCACTTGTGCTACCTCGGTGGACTGGTCTACGAGGAGAGAGACCGAGCAGCCAGGACCCCGCACGGTCTGGGAGCGTTCTGACCAGCAGAGGCTGAGAGAGTTGGAGCAGCTCTCCGCACAGCTACCCCCCAAGAAGAGGCCACGACTGAGGTCAGAGACCTTCGAGCTACCGCCGACACTCCTACCACGTGTACGCCCGTACCCGAGTGGTTCTCAGGACACAGCAGATATGGACCGTGCTCTTCAGGATACCCGAGACTACTACGGAGGACCGGCGATCAGGGTGCCGGGGTACCCAGGGACTCACTCACCACCGTTCTACTCGGTTCCACCAGACTCCAGCCCAGAGGCACCGCAGTGTACCCCGTGATGGGAGCAGAGATCTAGCAGTAGATTCTGAGTCGATGTAATGAGTTAGATGTAATGCTGCCGCTCATGTTGTCATGCCTGTAGTAGTTACCCCATGATGTACCATGCGTTAGCGTGATGTGTTGCCGTGCACCCTCGAAGGTCGTTGGAGTAAACCTCGAGATGCACCCCTTTTGTATGGTGGCATTGATTGAGTGACATGGATTTTCATGGTTTCTTTCCGATTTCATCCTTCTTTATGTCTGTATGAATTCTCTGACTGTTAGCAGGACTACTCCTTTATAGTTAATAACCTTAATAGATACATTCTCCCTACCACTACTAACTCTTGCAACTGGAACAGATGTCAGGAGCAAGGAGGTCCGGGCGACTCTTGGCCCGTTTCGAGGAGGTCGCTGGGGACGACGGAGGGGAGGATGCCCCTAACCCAGCGGGAGCGAGAGGCCGCGGGCGCCGTGGAGGTCACGCGCCACGAGGCGGGCTCCGTGGAGGCACCGGCAGGCCGCGTTGGCCGAGGAGGCCGAGTGGGCGGACGAGGAGCCTCGCACGACGACGAGGGAGCTCGGGGAGCGAGGAGCTCGAGCACGAGCGGGTACCCCGCCCCGAGGGAGGAGCGAGGGCCGGGCTCGGGGACACGAGGTGCCACCACCGCCACCTCCCCCGAACTTGGCCGACGTGATGGCAGTGCAGACTCAGCTGATGCAGACGATCACCCAGATGCTAGCTCAGAACAACAACAACAACCACAGGGGTCAGAACCGCAACGCGCCAGAGGGTTTCCAGAAGAAGGTTGAGAACTTCAACAAGTTGCGACCGCCTACCTTCGACCACTCAGCTGACCCGATGGACGCAGACAACTGGCTACGTGATATTGAGAAGAAGCTGGAGTTGACTGAGCTTACAGAGGAGGAGTGTGTGACCGTAGCCTCGCACCAGCTGGTTGGTACAGCCAGTGCGTGGTGGGACAGCTACTATGACTCGCACCGGGACCCGTTGCACATCGGGTGGGACGAGTTTGTGCAGGCCTTCAAGAGTCACCACATCCCAGACGCAGTGATGGACAGGAAGGCTGACGAGTTCAGGCACCTCAAGATGGGAAACATGTCAGTGCAGGAGTACGCCAACCTCTACCAGGAGCTGATGAGGTACGTGCCAGACGACACCGACACAGAGAAGAAGAAGGTCTCTCGGTTCGGGGAAGGGGCCGCACAAGGGGATGGCACACCACTTGTCCGCACACGATCGCCCGACACTTCGCTCCATTATCGACAAGGCACCGATCGTGGAGAGGTCAAGGCTTGAGTACATGGAGGTTCGTGGAAACAAGTCCAAGTGCACGGACCGAGCGAGACGCTCGGGTCCACCCCGAGGCGAGAGGACGAGGCTACGCTCGGGGTCACCGGACACGGCGAGAGGCACCACGTCTCCCGGTCTCGGCCGCGAGAGCGAGAGCCAACCCGGGCGGGAGTGGAGGTCGAACGGTACCGGAAACCGAGGCCACCACCGCGGTCGGCCGGAGACGGATCCAAGGTGACTTGCTTCAAGCGCCGTCGGGTTGGGCACAAGTCGTTCGAGTGTCCACACCGGGCACCACCAGAAGTCGAACCGCGGCTCTCGGTTCCGGACCCCGGCCAAGCCACCGGCCACCGGGGAGGACGGCCACCCCGTACACGGCGAGGACCGCTCGGCCGCCGCCTACACGAGGCCGTCCGAACCACCTCACCGCCGAGGATGCGGCGGCCGCACCCGACGTCACACTTGGTGAGTTCCTTGTTGACTCGGTTTGGCAAGCTGTTTTGTTCGATAGCGGAGCTCGGTTTTCGTATATTTCTACCAAGTTTGCTAAAGAAAGGTCTTTACCAACTAAGCCTCGACCAAGGCCTATCTTGACTAGCTCTCTCGCTAGGAGAGAAGAGGAGTACGTTAGAGTGCGGGGAGTGAGGATGGTGTTTGAGGGGCTACAGTTCACGGCAGACTTGACAGTTTTGGAGTCTACCGGGATAGATGTGATCCTAGGGATGGATTGGTTGGCAAAGCACAACGTGATAGTCTCTTGCAACCCCAGAGTGATACAGCTAGAGCACCCCAGCGGGACTATAGTGCGGATCGAGCCGCAGGGTCCGAAGTCTGCTACGATGATGTGCAACATGAGTGGGAAAGAGATTGAAGAAATCCCAGTGGTCCGTGAGTTTCCGGACGTGTTCCCAGAGGAGCTTACGGAGTTACCCCCAGACCGGGACGTGGAGTTCGTGATTGAACTAATGCCAGGAGCGGGGCCCGTTGCAAAGAGCCCGTACCGGATGTCGTCTGATGAGCTGGACGAGTTGAAGAAACAACTCAAGAAGCTGCTCGAGCAAGGGTTTGTACGGCCGAGTGCCTCACCGAGTGGTTCACCAGTGCTCTTCGTGTAGAAGAAAGACAACACAAAGAGGATGTGCATTGATTACCGCACGCTCAACTCGATGACAATCAAGAACAAGTACCCACTACCCAGAATCGAGGATTTGCTGGATAGACTCAAAAGGGCAAGGTTCTTCTCCAAGATCGACTTGAGGTCAGGTTACCACCAGATGAAGATCCGAGAGCAGGACATTCCCAAGACAGCCTTCACCACACGTTACGGTCTGTACGAGTTCGTGGTGGTTTCTTTCGGGCTGACCAACGCCCCTGCTTACTTCATGAACTTGATGAACAAGGTCTTCATGGAAGAGTTGGACAGGTTTGTAGTGGTGTTTATTGAAGATATCCTGATCTACTCTGAGACCACGGAGGAGCACGAGGAGCACCTGAGGGTCGTGCTAGAGAGGCCGAGGCGGCGAACCGTACGCTAAGTTCGGCAAGTGCGAGTTCGGATGGAGAAGGTCGCGTTCTTGGGACACGTGTTGTCGGCGGAGGGGGATAGCCGTGGACCCGTCCAAGGTTGAGTCAGTGACCAAGTGGGAGCAGCCGTTAAACGTGACAGATGTCAGAAGCTTCCTTGGGTTGGCAGGATACTACCGAAGGTTCATTGAGAACTTCTCCAAGATCGCAAAGCCAATGACAGAGTTACTCAAGAACAACACAAAGTTCGAGTGGTCAGAAGCGTGTGAGAAGAGCTTTCAAGAGTTGAAAAAGAGACTCACCACAGCCCCAGTGCTTACCTTGCCAGATATCAAGAAAGATTTTGTGGTCTACTGTGATGCTTCAAGGCAAGGACTCGGATGTGTGCTGATGCAGGAAGGGAAAGTTGTGGCTTATGCTTCCGGACAACGAAGAAACACGAGGAAAACTACCCGACACACGACTTGGAGGTGGCGGCGTTGTGCATGCGCTCAAGATCCGGAGACACTATCCGATAGGGAACAAGTGTGAACTCGTTTTCCGACCACAAGAGCCTGAAGTACTTCTTTACCCGGACGAGAGTTCAACATGAGGCGAGAGGCGATGGTTAGAGCTGATCAAGGACTACGACGTCGAGATCAACTACCACCCGGGCAAAGCTAACGTCGTGGCAGATGCACTGAGCCGGAAAACATATTGCAACAACCTCATGGTAAAAGAAGAGCAACCTGCCCTGCATGAAGAGCTAGAGAAGCTGAGAATCGAAATTGTAGACCAAGGCCAAGTCAACGTGATGCAAGTAACCTATGACCTGGAGGAACGAATCCGAACAGCCCAGAAGGAGTGTGCAGAAATCAAAGCTTTGCGAGAACTTATGAAGCAGGGCAAAGAAGAGGACTACCGGGTAGATGAACAGGGCACTGTGTGGTTGAAAGAACGAATCTGTGTACCACAAGACAGGGCACTCCGGGAGCAGATCATGAGAGAAGCTCACGACTCGAGGTACTCGATCCACCCGGGCAGCACCAAGATGTACAGAGATCTGAAGATCATGTACTGGTGGAAGGACATGAAGAAGGATATAGCACACTACGTGGCCTGTTGCGACACCTGTAGCAGAGTAAAGATTGAACATCAGAAACCTGCTGGTTTGTTGAAGCCGTTGGCTATTCCAGTTTGGAAGTGGGAGGACATTTCCATGGACTTTGTGGTGGGACTTCCTCGAACTCCAAAAGGAAACGACTCAGTTTGGGTCATAGTGGACCGATTGACCAAAGTGGCTCATTTTGTGCCGGTGAAGACCCGGTACGCAACCGAGAAGTTGGCAGAACTGTACGTAGAGCACATACTCAGGCTGCACGGGGCACCCAGAAGTATTGTATCTGATCGAGGGCCACAGTTTGTCTCCAAGTTTTGGCAGAGCTTCCACAAGCTTATGGGCACCACTCTCAACTACAGCACAGCTTTTCACCCACAGACAGATGGTCAGACAGAGAGGGTCAACCAGGTGTTGGAGGACATGCTACGAGCTTGTGCACTCACCTATGGTACTGATTGGGAGAGCAGTTTGCCGTTTGCGGAGTTCACGTACAACAACAGCTTTCAAGCAAGTCTCCGGATGGCTCCCTTTGAGGCACTTTACGGGCGAAAGTGCAGGACCCCGCTAGCTTGGTCAGAGGTTGGAGAACGAGCACTGTTTGGGCCAGCGATCATTGAGGAAGCAGAGGAAAAGGTTGGGAAAGTCCGTGAGAATCTGAAGATCACTCAAAGCCGTCAAAAGAGCTATGCCGACAAAAGAAGGAGAGAGTTGACTTTTGCAGTTGGCGACCAAGTGTACTTGAAAGTCTCACCGCTTCGAGTAACAAAAAGGTTCTTAGTGAAGGGAAAGCTCGCACCGAGGTACGTAGGGCCGTACCCTATTACCCGAAGGATTGGAAGTTTGGCCTACCAGCTTGCACTACCCGAGACAATGGCAGGAGTTCACCCAGTGTTTCACGTGTCACAGCTAAAAAAGAGCGAGAAGGCAGTGGAGGCGAAGCAAGTGCCCATGGAGTTGCTTGATCTGCATGATAACCTTGAGTATGCAGAGTATCCTGAGAAAATCTTGGACAGAGCTGTCAAGAAAACAAGGAGAACTACCATTCCTTTCTACAGAGTGTTGTGGAGCAACCATACAGAGCGAGAAGAAACATGGGAGAAGGAAGCTGATCTCAGGAAAGAGTACCCTCACTTGTTCACAGAGGAGGTCGAGGACTAAATCTCGAGGACGAGATTCTCGGTGGTGGGGGAGAATGTAACAACCCAGGAATTTAGGTGTGTAAATTTTGCGAAAATTAAAAACTTTTTGCTTGCATTCGAGTGCTATCAATTTTTGAACCAAATTGCTAGCCCTTCTCTAAATTCTCCACCAATTTATCCTATTTATAAAACAAATATATTTAAAATATGGTAAAATAAGTGAGTTGGTTTTTCCCTGGATATTTTGGAGTTCAAATGTGTGTAGTTTGAATTTGAGTGGCAAACAAATTCAAACTATATTTCAAACTCTAGTTCAAAGCTAAATTCCTTAATTTGCAAAATGGCAAACAGGTGCTATGGGCCGCTTTCATCTTTCCCTTGTTCTCGAGCGGCCCAACCCGTAACCCCTTTCAGCCCATCTAGCCACGCCGCTTCACCCATTCCTTCAGTCACCGGCGCGTGGACCCCGCGGGTCAGCCTTACCCTTTCTCCCCACCTACCCAGCCAACCAGCACACCCAACCGCGCCGCCGCCGGTCCCGTCGCACCCCGCTCGCGCGGCGCGGGCGCGGCCGAGCCGCCCGGCCCGCACGCACGCCGAGGGACCGGCGCCCGCGCGCGAACCGAGCCGGGGCGCGGGGGAGGAAAGGCCTATTCTACCCCCGCGCCTTGCCCCGGTGGCGGCGAGTGCGCGGAGAGGGGGCGAGCGGCGCCGCCACGGCCGCCGGTCGGCCGACCGAGCAGGGGCAGCCCGGAACTTCGCCTTGCCCGGGCGGTGCGCGTGGATTCAAAAGCGGGAGGAGAGCCAGTAGCAATCGTCCACCGCCACCAACCCACATTGGGGTTTTGCCCCTTCCGGAGCCGCCCGCCGGAGGGGCAAGAAGAAGGGGGGAAGTTGGGGAAGAGGAGGCGAGGCGGGAGACCGACGCCGCGCCGCCGCCGGCGCGTTGCTGCGGAGGCTGGACGAGGTCGCGAGGAGCCGGACGGGGGAGGAGGCGTGCGTAACCGAGGAGGAGCCGGACCAGAGCAAGCGCCACTGTGAACACTGACGCCGCGCCGCCACCCACGCCAGGCCTGTGACGTCTTCACCGCCGACCCGCTGTGAGCGCCGTGGCCTTCTCTCTCTTCTCCTTGCGCCGGTCACGTTTTCTGTTCTGCCTGTGGGCGTGCCTTCGAGCCGCCAGTGACTGGGCGCGCCGCGCCGCCCTCTCCCCATGGACGACGCCGCGTCGTGCCCTGCCGGTGAGGTCCAAGGGCGTGGCTACCCCAAGCCGCGCGCACCGGGCGAACCTGTAAGGGCGGGAGCTCGGGCTGCCTTGCTGGGAAAAAGGAGGACGTCCCCGCGCTGCGCCGTCGAGCCCTGTGCCGAGCGCGCGTCGCGTCTCAGGTTTCATGTTTTGGCCGTGGTGCCGTTCGGTGCGTGGCTCGGGGGAGAGCATGGTGGCGGAGCCGCGCACCCCCGCCAAGCCCGGCCGTGTCCAACCGCCGCGTGCCGGTGCTTGCGAGGGAGCCGGCCGGCCGGTGTGCGGGGGATCCCATCGATGCCGCGCCGTCTCTCGGGCGAGCCGCCGCGGTGGTTCGCGTCTCGTGCCGTGAGCCGGCCTTCGTGCCGAGGACTTTTGGTTGCGGGGGCTGGTGAGCACGAGAGCCGGCGGCCGCACCCACGCGCGCCATGGCCACGGCCTCGCCACCGGCGGGGGACGACACGCGCGCGCGCGCGCGCGCGTCGCGCGCGTGGCGTCTTCCCAGGGCTTTTCGTCGAGCGTCTGGGGGGCGAGCGGACGGGGGGGCGTTGGGTTAAAAAGGAGTAGTGGGCCGCCGGCCAAATTTGGGCCCTAAACCCAGCTGGCTGCTAGCAGGCCGCCGGCCCAGCGCGGGATAGGAAGCTGGAGGATGTTTTCCGGACTTTGGGTGCTCCCGCTAGTGGGCTGTGGTGCGCAGCTAGGTTGGGCCGAAACCGACTGCCGGGCGGGATCGAGTCCGCTGGGCCGCCCACGGCCCAACAGCGCTTATGGCCCCTTTCGGCCTGCCAACTGTGTGACGCTGACGTCAGGCTGACGTCAGCAACGTCTTTTTCTGAAAACCCCTTTTCTTTCCTGTTTAAAAATTCCAGAAAATGTTTTTAACCTTTAAAAATTCATAACTAATTCTAGGGAGCTCAGAAAAATATAAAACTAATTTCTATAAATCCGTAATTTCGAAACCCTGCTGATTGTAGGTAGTGTGGGTTCATTTGGATCTTCTAAATTGGTTCTTATTTGGAGTTATTGCTTAGATGTGCACCGTTATCTTATTTTCGCGTCGAATCTCGTGCCGCAGACCCGAGCTTCAACCAGGAGGACGTGGAGGACCCCGAGTACACTGCTCTAGACAGCGACTGCTTCAACGGCAATGAAGGTGTCATGTCACTCCCAACCATGTAGATCCCATGTTGTTATATAGTTGCTAGTGCTTTACTTTAATGCATTAATCTGATGAATTGCATAACCCGTTTAATAGCCATGCCTTGATGTTTGATATATCCTGTTTCCTTGTTCTACTACCTGCGGGACTAGCTACAGACCCCTAGCTAGTCCCTTACCTCAACTATCCATACTTTTGTTGCTTGATTATGGATGGTACTCTGGGCTTGGGCTGAGATGTGGGTATCTCGGTGTGATTCTAGCGTGCGTTCTGGGTTGCGTACCTCCTTGCTGTGTTTTGGCGGGAGCGAGCCGCTTGGTTACTTGTGAACGGCTGCCGAGGGAAGATGCGATCTGGCCTCTTACCCGAGGGTCGTGTCGTGTGGGAGGGAGATGTTGAGTGCTCGCTCTCGGCCCCTTAAGGACCGATCGTCAGTTGACCTTGTTTCGGATGACTATTTTCGTACAGACCGCCCGCCTTGTATTGGGCGGGGGTGCGGGGTGAGACTTGTAGTGGATAGCACCCCTCCTGCTGGAGGATCGGTGTGATCGTGTCGGGAGTGGTCTTTCCCTACTCAGTAGACTTTGCCCTGGCGAGGCCAGGGAAGGGTTCCACAGCTTCGAGGGACCTCTCGCGGGTAGTATGAACTCGCCGCGGAGGCCGGGCCGGGCTCGGAGATGCGAAGGGTACTATCCACTTACTTGGGCTTCGGCCGTATGGTAGGGTCGGACACGGTGACGGCCGGTTCGGACCTATTCGGGCGGGTACGGTTGTACAACCTCTGCAGAGTGTTAAACCTATAGCTATAGTCCGTGTCCACTGGTTATGGACAGTCTTTCGATCTCTCACCTGACTAGTTACACTTCTCTTGTGCTTCTTCTCTTCCCCGAGTGTGTGAGCCCGGCTTCGGCCGTTGAGATGTGGGGATAGGAGCCGGTGGGCCCCACATCGCAGATGAGAGTTGGGTTCTGGATCGTGGTTGAGATCCGGAGTTTTGGTGGGGTATTCCTTGAGCGGGGTGTGAACCCCTGAGGTGTGGACCTCGGAAGCGGAAGCTTCCCCGAGGTGTGGACCTCCTAGCTATATCTCGCTTACCTTGTACGTTGCAATGTTGCTTTGCTTAAGCTTTCTACGACGAGAATAGGGTTATCTCATGCATAGTAGAACATACACCGCTTTTGCCTCTTTGTTGGGAAGGCGACATGACCTACCCGCTTATCGGGTAGATCACGGTGACTCGACGCGAGCCGGACTACGACTTCGACAACGACGGTTGGGTGGACTAGAGCTCTTCCTACACTTGAGCGCACTGCGGATATGGAGTTTCCCGCGCTTTCATGGAGCCGCTGCTAGACGTTTTATTTATGTTTGATTCAGTCCCGATGGACTTGTACCCGGCATGTGCCGAAGAGATGTACTCTGATTAATGTAATAAAATAAATGTTGTACTCTACTTTACTGTTTTTACCTTTCTTTATGGATTTTGGCATCGCTGAGACAGGGATTGCACGTGGTAGCCCTCCTGGGACTACCACCGAGGTGCTAAGATTCGGGGTTCCGTTCGCGGAAATCCGGGTCGTTTCAACGACCGTATCTGTTTCGGATTGTCCACGTTTTCTGGACAGCCTGCGGATCCGTAGATGAGTTAGTTTCCATGTTCTGGTCCGATCTGAGGTAGAGTTTTGGCATCACCTCTTGTTGTTCTCTGGATACACAATCTCCATACTCGTACGCGTATCTAGAGAACATCAAGGAGGTTCTGCTGAAATTCTACCTTGATCAGATTGGGGCATGGAAACTAACTCATATACGGATCCGTGGGTGGGATTAGGACCTATCCTCACCTATTAGACAGTAGGATCACGATGTACATGGATTTTATGGTTTGCATTCCTGATTGATAAAGGATGGAGGACCGTTAGTGGATTTACACCGGCCGGAGAAGTAAGTGTGATTTTGACGATGAATGGATGGTTAAGACCAATGATTTCTTGGAATTTGCATGGGCCAATTCTCGTGGTCTTTTGCTAGTTTAGTGTCCTTGCACAAAATGTGACAACAAGAGGAGAGTTAGCAAGGAGGCTATGGGCCGAAACCTTTTGTACAATGGATTTACCAAAGACTATGTCGTGTGGATCTACCATGGTGAAGCACATCGTATGAGAGAGGAGGTGGTGAGACCACGCCCGGAGGCACGTGATGATGATGCAGGGGTGTAGACATGTTAGAAGATGCCCACCAAGCACTTTTCAATGACACTCGTAGACATGGAGCCTTTGTGGGATGAATTGATTGGTGCTTGGGAGGAAGGTGTATGGACATACGACCAAGCTAAAAGGGCAACCTTCAAGATGTATGTTTGGTACCGGTACTCTATTCATGACTTCCTGGCGTATGGGTTGTTCTCAGCCTGGTGTGTTCATGGAAAGTTCCCATGCCCAATATGCAAGGAATGTTTGAGGTTCATCTGGTTGCAGAAGGGTACTAAGTATTCATCATTCGACCAACATCGTTAGTTCCTACCTCTTAATCATCCATTCAGAAAAGACAAAAAGAACTTCATAAAAGGTCTTGCAGTGACACAACCTCCACCGTAGATGTTGACTGGTGCCGAGGTTCGTGCTAAGGTAGAGGCTCTTGTGGCCAATGAAGGAGGTGGTCATTATGTGGGTTATGGTGAGCAACATATGTGGAGTCATAAATCGGGCTTACAGCGGCTCCCCTATCATGATTACCTACTTGTGCCACATCACATTGACTTTATGAACACTGAGAAGAATATCGCAGAGGCACTTTTTTGCACACTCATGGACACCGATAAGTATAAGGATAACCCTAAGGCCAGAGTGGACATTGCAACACTATGTGATAGACCAAATCTAGAGATGAGACCTCCAGAAGGCCCCAAGAAATGGAGAAGACCCAAGGCCGATTATGTATTGTCCATTGAACAAAGGAGGGAAGTACTTAAATGGATGAAGATGCTTAGGTTTCCATATGGGTATGCACATAATGTGAAGAGGGGAGTCAATTTAACTATTATGCGAGTAAATGTCATGAAGAGTCATGAATACCACGTATGGATTGAGCGGCTTCTTCCCACGATAGTTCGAGGCTTTGTCCCAGAGAATATATGGCAAGTGCTGGCAGAGTTGAGCTATTTCTTCAGGCAGCTATGTGCGAAGAAGATCTCTCAGACCGTACGTAGAAAGTTGGAGAAAGCGGCCCCTGTGTTACTATGTAAGTTGGAGATAATCTTTCCACCTGGATACTTCTTACCAATGCAGCATATGATTGTGCACCTTCCATACGAGGTACGTATGGGTGGGCCAGTGCAGTAGCATTGGTGCTACCCAATTGAGAGAACTCTAAAGCTCGTGCGCAAAAAATGTAGAAATAAAGCCAGAATCGGGGCTTCAGATGCAGAGGCATACATTGTGGAAGAGGTGTCAAACTTCACAACAAAATACTATAAAGAGAACCTTCCTAGCGTGCATGATCACTCCCCTTGTTACAATGTCATGGAAAATCAATCAAAACTCATCCTTTTCCAAGGCCAATTCGGAAGCGCGAGTGCATCTACCACCAAGCAACTCACCAATGAAGAGTGGCATAGCATCATGCTATATGTGTTGCTCAACTCACCGGAGGTTGAACCGTACAAACAAGAATTCATCTGTGAGTTCTGGACTGCATCGAGGTTGCTAGAGCCACACGAAATTGATACCCTTATTTCGCAAGGTGCGGGCCCACATCGGCACGATTTCATTTCATGGTTCGGGAGAAAGGCCCAAACCGATCTGTCCATCTCTAGTGAGTTGTGTGCTATGGCATGTGGCTGTGAACTAAGGGTTAGGTCATTTACCGGTTATGATGTGAACGGATTTCGTTTCCACACGACTGCCTACGAAGACAGTCGACCCAATCGAAGTACCACAAACAGCGGTGTGGTTACGATCGACACTGATGGGAAAGAATATCATGGAAGAGTCCTGGAAATATACAAACTTTAATTTTATGGCGCCCCACATCTTAAACCTGTGATATTTAAATGTCATTGGTTCGATCCTGAACGTACTCGAAGGACCCCGACAATCGGGCTAGTCGAAGTTCAACTGGATTCCGTGTATCCACGATCCGATGTATACATTGTGGCCCAACAAGCCGTGCAAGTTTATTACCTTCCATACGCGTGCCAGAGCAAAGATTACCTTAAGGGTTGGGAGGTTGTGCAGAAGGTCAGGCCACATGGTAATCTACTTATCCCCAACGATGAAGACTATAACTTGATAAATCCAAACACATATCAAGGAGAGTTCTATCAAGAAGAGGGGCTGACTGGGAGTTTTGTGATAGACCTAACTACTCCTATAGAAATGGAAGTAGACAATGAATTGGTCGATCACAACGACCATGAAGAAGATGTGTATGATCCAAAGGACTTACAAATGCTTGAGAAATTGGGCATCGAACATGAAGAAAACTTAGAGCCGTCGGATTATCTTCATTATCTGGATAATTTTGACAGTGATGACAAGCGAACAGACATACCAGCTAATCCCCATGATGATCCAGACTACTTTTAATACATGTAATACTATGTTCTTTCGTAATTGTGTTTTCATTATTGTCATGCATGTTCCATTATTATTATACATGTCATACTAATTATGTTTTGTTTATATGTTGAACAAAGGTGACTGAAAAAGATGGCAGGAGGCCGTCGCGGAGGACGACGGCCAGTACCGGAGGTGGAGGTGGATGAGGGCCGGCGTCAGGTGCCCTTGTCCACCTTTTACAGTGCCTCAAAGGGGCAGGACGACGTGGAGGGATCAGAGAGGAGGCCCAGGAGGGCCAGGAGGCCACCTCCCGAGCCGACAGACGGTGCACGGGGAACCGAGGAGGACGACAATGAGGGCGGTTGTGAGGGCCAGCCGACAGAGACCGAGGACGACGTCTCGGGTGCGGGTTCTTCGGGGGAGGCCGCTAGGGCAGCGAAGGTCTACTTGTGATGCCCCGCATGACTCCCTCAGCCCCCGCTCCCTCAGAACTGCCCAGTGATTCGCCCCCAAGGGCGAATGCAAGTAAATTTAGATGCCTAACTTCATTTAGATGCCTAACTTCATTTTGATTATCGAGAGTCACTAATATTTTGTTCGACATGTGCAAGAACTGGATCGTTGTGTCGAGTGGCGACTCACGCAAGCCCAACGACATTGTCGGGCTTTTGTGTAGGCAGCACTACCCCAGCATTGTCACGTACCATGGGCGGACAGAGCCAGCCTACACGTGGGGCCACTACTACCAGGGTGAAGACCGGGACTTCACCCACACGACAGAGTGCGCGCTGACGACGTTTTGGGTAACTCTAGCTCGCTTTATCTCGTTACATCACATTCGTTTGACTCAATCTTGAAATAATGAATTTGACATCGTATTTGTATGTAGACCTTCTTCAGATGTGAGGATGGCGAAGAGGAGAGAGCAGACATGTGCCTGAATAACTCCTTGTCGGTGTTTTATTCCGACAACCTACCAAGGGGAGTACCCGAGGTAGATGAATGTGTCCTCGTAGAGATCGGTAACTCGAAGGAAGAGACATGTGGCACACAATTTAGACAGGTTCGGGCCGCGAGGTGCGTAATATCCTACGTCATGTATGCTGCGTAGCTCTGGATTGATTGGGTGTGTTTACAAGATGATGCGTATGAGAGAGGTAAAGGTCCCTGCCTCGCCTTATATAGCCCGGGAGGTAGGGTTACAAGTTGGTTTGGGGAGAGAGTACTAGTCGTGTACGTCTAGGAGTTCTCTACATGGTGCAAGACTTGCATAGCTTCCTATCCGAGTACTTCTCCAGCGTAGTCCTTGCGCCCCACGCCATCAGGTGTCGTGTGACCCAAGTCTGGTAGTCCCCGGGGCCCACCGAGTAGTCGGTCCTGGTACCCACCGAGGCAGTGTGCCCAGGGTGGTCCATACGACAAGCCCCCGAGTACTTTGTAGTCGAGCGGGATCGATTCGAGTAGTCTTGATGGCCTTGGCGAGTAGTCCTCAAGCGTCCCCGAGTACTACAAGATTAAAGTCATCAAGAATACTTGAAGCATCCCGAGGCTGAAAGGTACTCTAGCTGATCCTTGAGTAGTCTTGAAGTCTTCTTGAGTAGTTCCCAAGCGTTCTCGAGTTCTCCTCTTGAAGGTCTTCAATAGTACTCACACTGTCTTGAAGAATAAACCATATGGAAAATGCGATTCGAAGAATCGCATTCCATATGGAATGTAGCCCCCAAGCCTTAGGTCGATCTTAGATTCAAGCTGAGGGTCAATCTGAAGTTCTGCCAAGATTATCCCATAAAATCCGGAGAAAAAACCAAAGGACACATGGCACGGAGACCCCGAGCCTTGAGTCGAGTACTTCCTCTCGAATTGAAGGGTCATCTTGACTGTAGAATGTGTACTGAGTGGATCTTGGATCTCGTGGTCACCCATTTGATCGGGCGAATGTAGCCGAGCCCCCGAGATGGGCTCTATCGAGTACCTGAAGCCGAAGAGTCAGGTAGCCGTCGTTGAGTCACCTGTCAACACTTACCCATCCGGCCATTGCTGTGCCGCCTGCTGGGTTATAAATAGATGTTGAAATCCTTATGGTTTTTCATTCCCCGCAGGAGCAGCCGCTTGAATAGATCTATCCAAATTTCCATCCACTGTTGCTTCTGCTGCCACGCGAGAGATTGAAAATCCACGCGCGCCGCCACCACTTGCCACCAGCAGAGCCCCCGAGCGGATGCGAGTGAAGATCCCCTGCACTTGGAGGATGAAGCCGTCTTCGCCCAAGGGCTCGAAGGCTGGTTCCGGGAAAAAGAGGTCCCGTAGAGAAGCAGCTGGATCTGCTCAGGGGTCGTCGCCGCCAACATCTCCCCCGCATCCCAATCTGGCTAAGGAATGGAAGAAGTCCAATATGAAGACCGACAATTTGCTGGCCCTGGTCAATAGCGGGTTCCTGCGGGAGAAGGAGATGGACATGTGGCGCGCCGCCACAGGGCGACTCGTACCCCATGGAGAAGAATCCAAATGAAGTCCCAATGTTCGCCAGGTTCGTGGAGCGCGGACTAGCACTCCCAGCTAGCGATTTCTTCAAGGGTCTTCTCAAGTACTACGTCATTGAGTACTTGAACTTCAACCCCAATGGTATTTTCCATGTATCTGTATTCGTTCACTTCTATGAAGCATTCGTTGGAATCAAGCCCCACCGGGTCCTGTTTCAGAAGTTCTTCTGAGTGAAGCCGCAGCCATGTACCAACGACCCACGAGTAGTCGGTGGAGCAGGCATTCAGATGCGAGAGGACGCAGCTGACCAATACTTGTCGTACAAGTTGATTGAGTCAAATCAAGATTGGAAGTCGAAGTGGTTCTACACATGTAACCATCATCTGGAGCTGCCGAAGCCGAGCGGTAAGCAGCCGAAGCACAGGGTGTGGTGGAACACCGAACCCACCATGCAAGAGGGTATCCAACTACCCGAGCTGATGAAGAAGATGAAGGACCTTAGGCAGGCCGGGCTGAGGGCCGAGCATGTGGCCTTCAGTTTCATGAAGAGGAGGGTGCAGCGACTAATGGCTTGCGACACCCTCAGGTACCAATACACGGGCGATGAAGACACGTCGAGGATGCCCGGCGACAAAGTCAAAGATGATGATATTGTCGAGAGGCTGGGCAAGATATTCAAGGATATGCCACCGTACACTCCTTGCCCAGTCCCCGAGTACTCCGCAGCTCGTCCGCCAAACAAGGTACATGGTTGTGACTTCTGCCTCTGAGTACTGATTGGCCTGGAGTAGTCGCGCTCACCCGAGTTGTTTGCTGCAAGATGACATTGCGTAGTTTGTCTCCGACCCAATTCCCCCTCCTCATCTTGAAGAGATTCTAGAGGAGGGCAAAGGCAAGGTGAAGGAACGCTGTGAAGTCAGTGAGGGTGACAACATCGTCACCATTGAAGATACGTCCGATGAGGAAGATGGGGAAACGCTCCAGGAGTGGTTTCAGCTGCGGTCCAGATTCAGTCAACCTAGACTGCCCCATATCCCTCTTGTCGATGATCCATCGACTAGCTTGGAGGCTAGTCTCCCCACACCGCAAAGAAAGCCGCGCAATGTGGCATGGAAATGCGTCGTCAAGAAGCTGAAGGTGACAGAAACCACGTCCCACGAGGTGAGTTCCTTGAGTAATGTAGTCGAGTACTTGTCTTGAAGCATTGCATGCTGACAGTTGAATTTGGAGTTGTCGCGGGACATCCCATCGGCCGAACCCATGGATCAAGGGGAAGAAGACAACTAGGACACGATGGTCAGAGCTACTGAGAAGAGCCTCAGTTCAGCCCCCACCGTTGAGGAAGTCGTGCCGGAGTCGGCACAACAAGCAACTGGTGCCGGCGAACCACTCACGTCGACAGAAGAAAGGAGGCTAGAGCCCTCCACAACTACTAGAGTCGTGGAGCCAGTAGCCACCCATGTTGAAGAGGAGGCACCCGCGGAAGCCAGGCTTGTTGATATCGCCAGCATACTTGGCGCTCCGACCGTGACTGTTGTCCGGTCCAGCTTGTAAGTGAAGTCTATCTTCGAGTAGTACTTATTGGTAATCTTGCTTTGTCTGATCGCCGAATTTCTACTTTGCAGAAAGTCTACTGATCTGTCCTGGGAGGGCGAGGAACCCAGTGCAACAGTTGATGAAAAAGACTTGTCGCCAGTTGTTGAGGAGTCCGCAACACTTCCTCAAGCCGAGACCATTACTCAGGGCGCAGAGACTACACTACCAGAAGCCACCATAGTGGAAGGTACGTAAGCTTCGACGATGCCGTCTGCCCCATGTAGTAGTCGTAGCCCCCAGATACTGACATCATGTGCGTTGTGCTAACAGAAGCACAGGTCGAGAGGACCGCGATCCTCGAAGCCGTGTCAGTTGAAGGTGTCGTGCCGAAAGCCGATGTGCTGGAGGGAGCGGCTACCGGACTAGAGGTACCAACAGTCCCCGAGACCATGGAAGAGGTGCACTATGACGCGCTCCCGGAGTCGAGCATCGATGTTATCATAAGGTCGCCAGAGATCCAAGACGCGGAGCCAATCCGTTCTGCACCGATGTTAGAGGCAGCGACGACTAGTGGTCGCGGGCTGGAGCTTCTGGCAGATGACCACGTCGACCCACCGGTAGTGGCCCGTAACTTGGAGTCGATGCGCCGGGCTGAGCAGTGGATGAAGGTACGTGACAGTACGCTTGAGTAGTCGAATTCCACAAGAACTGAGTACTCAATGATGGTTGTTGCCTTGTGCAGGATGTCGTGGAGAGATCCCGAAAAAATCAGACATGCTCCAAGTGTATGTCGACACAGTGCTCTGAGCAGAGTTGCTAGAGAAGGAGCTCAATAAGGCCATGAAGCACTCGGCCATGTTGCAATCCAAGCTGGATGGAGCTTTCGCCCAGTACCATAATGAGGTACAAGAGATGCAGGCGAAAAGCGACGACTTGATCCGGAAGAACAAGTCGTTGCGCAAGAAGAACAAAGGTAAGCTGCCATCAGACTTATTGAGTACTTGTTAGGAGTACCTTGTAGTAGTCTGACATGTCTTCTTTGAGCTACTGCAGATCTTGAGGCCCGTGTAGCCCAACTGAAGACATCGGAGACCGATCTGAAGAACATCGTCTACCGAGAAAAAGACACCCGAGAGGTACTTGAATATAAATATAAGCAGCTGTCTCATGAGTGTGTCAAGTACATGGAGCTTCGCGAAGCCACAGACCGTGATCTGGTCAATTGCTATAAATCTCTGCAGAAGATCAATGAAGATTGCGAGAAGCTGCGCGGGTAACTCAAGGAGCTTGAAGAAGCCGCACTCTCGATTGCAAGACTGCTAGTACCTCATCCAGGCGGGCCCAAGATAGCTCCACTGGTTGATCGGCTTAAGGAAGCCCCCGATCGTCTGGCATCTTATGTGAAGCATCTGGCGAAGTCCATCCCCAACCAGGTCTTGGTGTATATGAAGTCGTACTTCCCCAAGGCCCCGATAGATGTAGTCGCGGTAGGATTAGCCGCCAATTGCACAGACGACCAGTATAAGGAGCTGCTGGAGCAGATGACGCCCATCGCGGAACAAGTCGCGGAGAAGCTGAACCTTCAGTAGTTGTCCTGTAGGGTTAGCTTACAACAGCATATGTAATATAAACAAAGTTATGATGAACTTGTTTAAGTTCGAATGGAAAATCTTCCATGATATATGGCTGAAATGAGTACTCGTTGTCGCTGTTTGTATATGCGGAGTGCTCATCATGGAGGTGTTGCGAGTAGTAGTACTCGACAGCAGGTCCATTGGAGGAAATCATAGTAAATGAATTGATTAGGAATCAAACTTTATTATTGAAAAAGGAGTACACCTGGATGGCTAGGGCCATTTACAAGTGTAGTCGCCTGGACCCGAAGGCCGCCTACGGCTTAAGTAGTGCTAGGACTTACAACTATAGATCCGTCGGTAGCCGTATATGCTGGATCTGAGTGTACATGGTCACTTGATAGACCACCGCTAGGGTCCTAGACGCTGTAAGCAGCCCGAGATCCGTTAGTAGCCGTTGACGTTGGATCTTGGAGTGAAGTAGTCTAGAGACTAGTGCCTGGACCCGGAGGCCGCTTACGGCGAAAAGCCCCGGAGTAGTCGTGTAGACTTGGACCCCCAGAGTAGTCGAGAGACTACGCGTAGAATCAACAGAGCTGGTCGATGTTCCACGAGTTGCTGACGTTGTCGCCTTCAAGTGTTTGGAGGCGGTACGAGCCTGGTCCAGTCACCTTTGCGATCGAGAAGGGACCTTCCCATGGCGAGCTGAGCTTGTGTAGTCCTTCCGTGTTCTGGATCGTCGGAGGACTAGATCACCAATGTTGAAAGAGCGTTCCTTGATGTTGCGATCATGATAGCGTCGGATACCCTCAAGGTACCTTGATGACTGGACGAGGGCGGCACAACGAGGTTTTTTAAGTCCGTCGATATCAACTCGTCTGTTGTCTTCAGAGATGCCTTCGTCGTACTGCTCTACTGCCGGCGATTCCCACATGACATCGGCAAGTAGAATAGCCTCGGAGCCGTAGACTAGGAAGTAGGGTGACTGCCCTGTTGTCTTGGTAGGTTGAGTACGAAGCCCCCAGATTGCATTAGGCAGTTCCTTGATCCACTTGCCCCCCTTTGTGTTAGCAGCGTCGTGTAGTCGCTTCTTGAGACCGTCGAGTACCATCCCATTGGCATGCTCGACTTGTCCGTTGGCTCGTGGATGGGCGACTGATACATACTGAATGTCAATCCCGCTGTTCTCGCAGTACTCCCAGAACTGGTGGTTGTTGAAGTTGGAACCCAGGTCTGTGATGATGCGGTGGGGTAGTCCATAGCGGTGCACGAGTTCATCCAAGAAGTTGAGTACCCTGCCGGCCTTTGGGTAGGTGACTGGCTTGACTTCGATCCACTTGGTGAACTTGTCTATGGCCACCAGAACTCTGTTGAATCCTCCTGGCGTAGTCGGGAGAGGCCCAATCTTGTCGAGCCCCCAGCAGGCGAAAGGCTAAGTTGGTGGTATGGTGACTAACTTGTAGGCCGGTACGTGCTATTGCTTGGCGAAGTACTGGCACACTTGGCACCTTTTGATGAGTTCCTCAGCATCGCCCAAGGTTGTGGGCCAGTAGAAAGCTCGTCGGAAAGCCTTGCTGACCAGTGTGCGAGAAGACGTGTGGTTGCCGTAGACGCCTTTGTGGATCTCCTCCAAGATGTCCTAGCCTTCTTCCCAGGGAACACACTTCATGAGTACTCCAGAAGTGGCGCCCCGCCTGTAGAGCTTGTCTCCGACAAGTACGTAGGACTTGGCCCGACGGATGATTTGTTCGGCCAAGTTCTTGTAGTGGGAACCTTCTGTTCACGGATATAGTCGATGAAGGGTTGTCGCCAGTCCATATCTATCATCATGACCTCCTGGTCAGCTTGCGAAGATGCTGGATCAGTGGTCGTGGGTGCTGGCTCCGGGATAGATGGCGTGTGAAGCTCGTGGACAAAAACTCTCGCTGGTACTTGTGAGCGAGTAGAACCAAGCTTTGACAGGACATCCGCTGCAACGTTGTTGTCGCAGACGAAGTGATAGAACTCGAGACTGTAGAATTTGTTCTCGATCTTGCGGACTTCTAGGCAATAGGCGTCCATGTTCTCTTTGTTGCGATCCAAATACTTGTTAACTTGGTTGATGACCACCACGGAGTCGCTGTAGACTAGTAGTCGCTTGATGCCCAATGATATTGTGAGGCAGAGCCCATGTAGCAGAGCTTCATACTTGGCTTCGTTGTTTGAGACCTTCCAGAAGATCTGCAGGACGTACTTGAGTAGTTCGCCCTTTGGAGAAATCAAGAGTACCCCTGCACTCGTGCCCTCGAGCTTGATTGAGCCGTCGAAGTACATCACCCAATGCTCTGGTCGCTTGGTTGGAGTTGGTAGACGATTTTACTGCCACTCCGCCATGAAGTCGACTAGTGCTTGCGACTTGATGGTTGTTCGTGGCTTGAAGTCGATGTTGAGGGTGCCGAGTTCGACTGCCTATTTGGAGATTCTTCCAGTAGCATCCTGGTTCCGTAGGATGTCACCGAGCGGGTAGTCGGTGACGACAGAGATTGAGTACTCCTGGAAGTAGTGTCGTAGCTTCCACGAGGTGATGAGCACAGCATACATTAGCTTCTGTACTGGTTGGTAGCGTGCCTTAGATTCTGACATGACCTTGCTGACGAAGTAGACTGGTCGCTGAACTTGGTGGGCGTGGCCATCTTCCTGCCGCTTGACGATGATGGCAATACTGACCACATGAGCAGTCACAGAGAGGTAGAGCAGCAGCTGCTCCTTTTTGCGAGGAGCCGTGAGGACTGGTGGTTTGGACAGGAAGTCCTTGAGCTGGGCTAGAGCTTGGTGTGCCTCTTGGGCCCACACGAACTTCTCTTGGTGCTTGAGTAGTTTGAAGAAGGGTAGCCCCCATTCTCCAAGCTTCGAGATGTATCTGTTCAGTGCCGCCATGCACCCAATGAGCTTCTGCACGTCTTTGATGCAGGTGGAGCCTTCATCTTGGTGATGGCGGAGATCTTCTCAGGGTTGGCTTCGATGCCGTGATGGCTGATGATGAAGCCGAGTAGCTTTCCCGAGGGTACGCCGACGACGCACTTGTTCGGGTTGAGCTTCCACTGGTACTACCGCAGAGATCCGAAAGTCTCTTCAAGATCGGCGATGAGTGTGTTGGAGTTTCCGGTCTTGGCAACCACGTCATCCACATAGGCCTCGGTGTTCTTGTTGAGCTGTTTCTTGAAACATTTCTAGATAGCTCGCTGGTAGGTAGCGCCACTGTTCTTCGACCCGAACGACATTGTCGTGTAGCAGTAGGCACCAAACGGCGTGATGAATGTGGTCTTCTCCTAGTCTTCTTCCTTGATAGCGATCTGGTGGTACCCGGAGTAGCAGTCGAGGAAGCAGAGCAGGTCGCAGCCCGCCGTGGAGTCGATGACTTGATCAATCAGTGGCAACCCGAAGGGGTCCTTGGGGCAGTGCTTGATGAGATCAATGTAATCGACACACATCCTCCACTCATTCATATTATTCTTGCGGACAAGGATGGGGTTGGCAAGCCACTTAGGATGGAAGACTTCTCTGATGAAGCCGGCTGCGAGAAGTTCAGCAAGTTCCTTCTTGATGGCGTCCCGTTGGTCGTCGGCAAAAATGTGGAGATGTTGTCGTTTGGGGGAAGATTTAGGGTTGATGTTGAGTGAGTGCTCGATCAGCCTCCTGGGCACCCCTAGCATGTCCGCTGGTTTCCAAGCGAAGATGTCTCGGTTAGCCCGGAGGAAGCTGACGAGCGTGTCTTCCTATTTTGGGTTAAGGCCAGCCCCGATCATGGTGGTCTTGCTGCTGTCGCCTGTCCCAAGGTCGATCGCATTGACTAGCACTTCCTCAGAGGGTCAAGGTTTGTTGGTTGTGTCTGACTTCTTTGGGATCTCGAGTTCGGTTGGGGCAAGCTTCTTGGATTCAGTGTAGATTTCCATTATTGCATTGGGTACTTGATTGGTAGCTGCGAGTTCCACAGCCTTTGTGTCGCAGTCGAAAGATATTTTCAAGTCCCCTTGCAGTGAGAGTACTCCGGCTGGACTTGGAATTTTGAGTACCAAGTATGTGTAGTGGGGTACCGCCATGAACTTGGCGATAGTTGGTCTGCCGAGGATGGCATGGTAGGAAGTCTTGAAGTCCGCAACCTCGAACTTGATGTACTCAGTGCGGTAGTTTTCCCTGATTTCCCCGAAGGTAACTGGCAGGACCACTGAACCCAGTGGAATAGTCGCGTTGCCAGGGACGATGCCAAAGAAAGGCGATGTGCTCTTGGCGAGCATGTGAGTAATGTCGAGCTTCATCTTCCTCCGGGTCTTGGTGAAAAGGACATTCAGCCTGCTGCCACCGTCGATGAGTACCTTGTTGGGTCTGGAGCCCGCGACTACCGGTTTCAGGATGAGTGGAAAACACCCTGGCTCGGAGAAGCTTGTGCATTGATCTGCGCGGGAAAAGGTGATGGGTACCTCTGACCACCTGAGAGGGGTCAGGACCGTTGGTTCAATGTTCAAGACTTCCCGTCTGGTGGCCTTCTGAGACCGTCTGGTGGGTAGTCTACCGAAGAGGACATTCACCTTCTTGTCGGGTTCTTGGAAGTTGTCATTGCCCTCATCGACTTTTTTTCCCCTTATTGTCGTGAGGAGGCCGTGGGTCTGGAGAGTCCTTGAGTGCTCACTGGAGTTGATAGCACTGCTCGGTGGTGTGGTTGCCCTCCAGGTGCCACAGACACTTCTCTTTCAGCAAGTCTTTGAAGCCGCCAGAGGTCTTCTTCGAGTTGTCTTTCGCAGGGCGCTAGATAGCCGCGACTGTATTGTCTGGCTTGCGCTTGCGGTTAGGACCCGAGTAGTTGTTGTTGTTGCGACCCCCTTGATCCCTGTTGTTTTTATTGTTGCTGCCGCCCGTGTTTTGCTTGCTCTTGCCGCGAATGGCGTCGCACTTGGCGTTTTCCTTGTCTTCTTCGTCAGCCCACGAGGTGATCATGTCTTTAATCTTGGTGATGGAACTCAAGCAGCGGCAACTGAAGTCTTCAAAGGTGCGACGGTGATAGAGACCGTCTTGAAAAAGGTCGATGACCTCCTTGTTGGTAACATCGACTACCGTAGCGCATTTGTCGAAGAAACGTCGCATGTACTTGCGTAGGGTCTCGCTTTGTTCCTGCTTCACCATTGCTAGCTCCATGCGAGTACTCGAGCATCCCATGGCGCCTGCAAAGTTGCTGGTGAACTGATCCTTGAGCTGGTCCCACTTGTCGATCGAGTACTTGTCGAGCGACTCGAGCCATGTAAGTGGTGCTTGGTCTGGAGAGAAGGGAAAGTAGAGGCACCAGCGTTTTCGATGGAGAGGGTGTAGCATCTGAGCCATTCGACTGGGTCTTGCTTCACGTCGTACTTAGTGATCCCCAGAGGTTTGAATTTCTCTAGGAGAAGCAGATTGCGAAGTCGAGCAGAGAAGGGGGGGGGAGCCATCGTTGTCGCCTGCCGTGGACTTTTTGCGTCGTATTTCTTCAATTCTGCGGCGAGCATTGTAGCCGCCGCGTGAGGCGCCAGTGACGTGGCTGTCTGCGTGGCCCAGGCCTTCGTGATCGCCTCCGCCACCGGCTCTCCTGCCAGCCCCATGTGAGGAGCTCTCGCCGCCTCTACCTCCGCCACCAACATCACCATGATCAGCAGCGCCGCGACTGCCACCGGCGCGACCAACACTGTTACCACCTTGAGAAGGTCCCCCAACTAATGCCCTGGTACGGTTGGGGTTCTGTGGGAGTTCTCCTCGAGTATGATTGCGTCCATTAGCTGGACTGCGACTTGTGGCTTCATGTTTATCGGGTTCGCGAGTTCTGAGGGGAGGTACTTGAGTGACTCTATTGTCGACTCTCATGAAGTAGGCGTCCTCCACGAGCTTGGAGATGACTTCTCCCACGCGTATCCCCTGAGCCTGGCATGCTATCGTAGTGATAGACATGAGGCATTGTTCGGGGTAGTGTGCACCAGGTGGGCGACTTGATCGAGGATCTCTGCGAGATTCCGTATAGGGATGGATTCTCAGAGACGTCTACGCCGTTCGTTGCGCTTCCTATTGCGTTCACATTGGGCGTTCTTGTCGTGTTGGTTTCATCTGCAGGTGCATTGGTAGACAACTCGTCTGCTGAGATATCTTTGAAGTACCGGTCAGGTCGGGTCCTTGAGGGTCCTGGCGTCTCGCCAGCAGCCATGAAGATTTGGCGATCAGGGGTGCCGAGACCAGAGTCACTAGTTGCCACCTTTGTTGGAGTGTGCTCTTCTGTTGGGGCTAGGGGTGTTCCCTCCTAGAAGGGAAGCGAGTCGAGGTAGGCGACGCAGCACGAGTTCCCGTCTGTCAGGTCTACAGGCTTGCGATCTGGCCAGTAGACAAATCTCTCGGCAGGTGTAGATGTTATAACCAGACTGGTAGCTAGTCCTGACAGTGGTTGCTCAGTGGTGGAGTTCTCGGACTCAGGCTCGTCAGGGTCCGACCCGAAGTTGAACTCGTTGGAGGAGTCTGAGTAGTAGCAGAAGGCGGGGTTGGAGTCCGAAGAGTTGTCGGAGACGACCTCCTTGCCGACGGGTGTGTTGCGAGAGATTCCGCGTGGGCCCTGCTAGCATTGCAGAGGCCTTATGGGAAGTGCTCATGGAGTGGGGCGTCAACACACGATGGCTCAGCAGCCGACTCGCATGCAGTGACCCACGGGGACGTCGAGTTCGAGTTGGAGACGGATCCAGACTCAAAGTCGGCGTGTTGGTTGTAGAGCAAAATTTCGCCGAATTTTCCGGCGAGATCGCCCGTGATCACTTCTGGAAGTGTCACGAGCCCAGTCTTCGGGTTGTGTGTCATGGTAAGGCGGCGTTGGAAGGATCCAGCGCCGTCAGCGGTGCAGACCCAGGACCTGAAGACGAAGGTGTCGCCGCGGTTGAAGGCGACATTTGGCTTGATGGAAATTGAAGCCGTCGAGTTCGCCATGAGATCTTCGGTGAGATCCCCTACCTGGTGCGCCAGCTGTCGGTGTTTTAGACCGGCAACCTACCAAGGGAAGTACCCCAGGTAGATGAATGTGGCCTCGCCGAGATCGGTAACTCGAAGGAAGAGACACTTGGCACACAATTTAGATAGGTTCGGGCCGCGAGGTGCGTAATACCCTGCGTCCTGTATGCTGCGTAGCTCTGGATTGATTGGGTGTGTTTACAAAATGATGCGTATGAGAGAGGTAAAGGTCCCTGCCTCACCTTATATAGCCTGAGAGGCAGGGTTACAAGTCAGTTTGGGGAGAGAGTACTAGTCGTGTACGTCTAGTAGTTCTCTACATGGTATAGGACATGCATAGCTTCCTATCCAACTACTTCTCCAGCGTAGTCCTTGCGCCCCACGCCAGGTGCCGTGTGACCCAAGTCTGGTATTCCCAGGGGCCCACCGAGTAGTCGGTCCTGGTACCCACCAAGGCAGTGGGCCTAGGGAGGTCCATATGACACTCCTGCAAGAAACGTGTCACCGACATGCATCATGAGGTAAAGCACCAAGCCGTCATAACCTACTATGCATTGGTGCTTGGTCAAAAGATAGGCAAGGAAGAATCCAGAAGGACGATGTTGACCAGTGAGCAGTTCCTTGAGGTACATGACCAGCTCTGTTTTAATATTACTTATGTTATGTTTGATCTTCTCATGTATCAATTACTTCATGACGTGCAGGTGACTCCCTGGTGGAACCGCACCAAAGCTGACGCGTGGGCAATGGAGGTGGACAAGTTGTTCACGGAGGAGTACCAGCAGGCACACGACATTGCACGAGAGAGCGTTTGATGATGGAGGGCCCATCACACCACCAAGGCCAGCAGATCCTTCTAGAGTACAAGGAGCTATGGGTACGTGGTTTCTTTAATCGATTTTAAGGCTCAAACTTGTTTCATCACACTAATCTTCATCCTGCTTTTCTTGCATCAAAAGGCACATCCTGGCCAGGAATGCTCGGACTTCGATGCTTTGTGCATGGCACAGAAGGCCAAGGCGACGTCCGATGTCTCTTATAGCGTGAGCGACGGGCCGGAGGCTTACAACAACCCTAGCTTCAGCGGGCGCATCGCTGAGTACACAGAGGCCTGTAAGCAGAAGTATGGGGAAGATTACAACCCGAGTGAGCATGACTTTGATACAGACATAGTCATGGCCTTGGGAAGAGGAAAGAAGCACAGGAGGTTGTGGATTGGCGATAGCATCATTGACAGTTCCAGCCTGAGACTTGCCGACGTCCGAGCACGGAGGACGGAGTCTGACCCCCAGATATGAGCACAGCAGAGCGTGGGGATGGGCCATTTGAACGCCCTTGAGGTATGCACTAGTCATGTTATATTAATGTTTAAACACATTCTTAGATTTGCATTACTGAAACACTTAAGTCAAATGTTGTAGGTCGAGCTAGTAGAGGAGCAGGCTCTACGTATTTCCGGTTGCAATAGGCAATGGCGAGTAAATTCGAGGAACTTACTAGGTACCTTGCGACGTCAGGTGGTATGGCGCTACCACCAGGGCTCCTAGCTCCTATCGCTCCGGTCCCCCTCCACAGGTGTTTCCGACACAGCAAGTCCTCGGTACTCCGGTGAGTATGATACCAAAGAGTTTCTGGTTTTCCTGTCTAATCATGTCTAACACTTGCAATCTTGTCTCCTTTGTGCACCTTTCTCGGCAGGTTCGAATCACCAGGCTCCAAGTGGTGAGCAAGTCGTCTAGTCGCCCGTCTCATCTTTCCACCGCACAAGCACTCACCGTAGGCCCTTGGACTTAGTTGATCATGTTATGAACTTGTTTCGTTGGATTTGAGACACTTTGTGGATTTGTGGACTCGTGGACTTGTTTCGATGGTCTTGTGGACACATGTGGTGATGTATGAACTTGTGGATGTGATATATATCTGTGTTTTGTATTGCTGCATGTGATATTGTCATATATATATATATATATATATCAATGTGGAAAGAAAAAAAATGTGGCCTCTTTGCCGAGAGGGCCGTCGGCAAAGGCCCCTTTGCCGAGTGTTCCTTGCAAATACGCTCGGCAACTCTGGGAAAATTTTCCCAGCTCTGGTGTTCCCAACTTTGCCGAGCATAGTTGCACGGGGTGCTCGGCAAATAAAATTTTGTAAAAAATAGAAAAACCGTCTTTGCCGACGGCCTCTGCCAGGGGCTCTTGGCACAGGTTGTTTTCAAAAAAATAGAAAATCCTTCTTTGTCGACGGCCTCTGCCAGGGGCTCTCGGCACAGGTGTTTTCAAAAAAATAGAAAAACCGTCTTTGCCGACGGCCTCTGACAGGGGCTCTCGGCACAAGTGTTTTCAAGAAAATAGAAAAATCGAATTTGCCAACGGCCTCTGCCAAGGGCTCTCGCCACAGGTTGTTTTCAAAAAAATAGAAAAACTGTCTTTGCCGACGGCCTCTGCCAGGGGCTCTCGGCACAGAATTTTCTAAAAAAACCCCCTCTTTGCCGACAACCTGGCCTCGAGGCCGTCGGCAAAGAAGATTTCAAAAACTGTCAACTTAAACCCCCATTAATGGCTACTTTTTTTGGCCGACGACCCACTGTGGGCTTGAAAGGATCAAGATGTCGACTAGAGGGGGGGGGGGGGGTGAATAGTCGAACCTGGAAATCACAAACTTTTTCACAACTGTCAGATGGAGGTCCGGAGACTCCAGATATTTTTCCGGATACTCCGGGAAATCCGGCGAATCCGAGAAAATGTCCGGATAGTCCGACCTGCTAGGGAGAAATTAAAACGACAGAAATTAAACTTGCTCAAAAGTAAATCTGTGAAAATAGGTTATGCACTGGGATGAGACAAGCCTATTTATCCACTCAAATCCTGTAGGAACCTCAACACGAAGTAGATCGGCACCAAACCCTAGATATGTGTTCAAGCAAGAAACAAGCATACAACAAGATGAACAAGCACAAGAGACACAGGGATTTGTTACCGGAGTTCAACCTCACACCTTGAGGTCTACGTCTCCGTTGAGGTACCCACGAAGGGTGGACCTTTACACCTAGGTCACTTTCCTCCCTCTAGCGACCACAAAGATCGAGCTAGAGTTACTTACTCAATGTAGGGGTGATACAAACTTCCTTGGGCAGCCACAATCTTTGGATGCTCCAAGGCAACGCCTAGACGGCTAGGAGCTCAAAGCTCCAAGTGTAACAAACACGAATTTTGCCAACCAAGCGAATAATGAGGTGCTCTAGAGATGGGAAATCAGCTCACTAGCACTCTCCAAGCCTTGCTCTCAAATCCTCTTAACTCCCACAACAAATCTCACCCACTTTGAGCCAAAGGGAGAGAGGGGAGGAGTAAATGAGGTTTGCAACAGTTCAGCACGAAATGGAAGGGAAGAAGAGTAAATGAAGGGGTGGAGGGGGCTTTTATACCCCCTCACCCAGAATATAGCCGTTGAGGCTTTATGACCCGGAGTATCCGGGGCAAACCCGGAAACTCCGGGAAGTCCGGTGTCTCCGGGGTAAACCCGGACACTCCGGCCTTCCAAGGCCAGCACCCAAGAAAAGGTCCCCGTGAATGTGTTGGTGCAAAGGTGTCTCTCATAGGTTTTGTTTTAGCAACTAGAGCACCTGTTCAACTCTTGGAAGACATAATTCCTATCCCTCTTGATAGTACGGCATTCCTAAGACTCAAATTCAAAAGTAAAAATAAATAAGCCTTCTTAGGAATCCTTTAGAGCACCACTTTCCTTTTTGCATTGTCAACGAGCAGTGCTTGATGCCATACATAATTTTAATACCTGCTCATGGACTAGGTAAATAATTAGCCACTTAGGTGTGTGTTATTAAATCACCAAAACCCACTTAGGGGGCCAAGATACTCTTCAATCTCCCCCTTTTTGGTGATTGATGACAACACACTTAAGTCATACAAGGGATAATCAATGAATATTAAAAGCTTTTGTAATACTCCCCCTTAATATGTGCATTTTGATCTTGAATATCAATGGTCCTATTAGGGCCAAAATTTTGCACAACAAGAGAAACAAGAGAGTACTACAACAGTGGGGTGCTTGTGACGTGCAACAGATCAAAAGGTGAAATGCTCATGACAGGTTATGCATTCAACAAAAAGAAAAAGAATTCTGGTGCTGAGAGGTCCGGAGTCTCCGGGCCAGGTCCGGAATGTCTGGAAAATCCGGATACTCCGGGAAAAAGTCCGGACTCTCCAGGCTTCAGCACAGCAGCAGAAAAACAGACATCACACAGTTTTTCAATCTAGCATAAGCTGTCCTTAGCAGATAAAGAAACAGAAAAAAAACATCACAAGCACACAACCAAATTTCTCAAGCTCACATAGTCTCACACGAACGAAATATAGAGTTATTACAAACCAAGTTCCAAATTCAAATACAAGTTCATTGTTCTACAAGCACATAAATAGATAACTTCACTCCCCCTTTGGCATCAAGCGCCAAAAAGGAAGTGTGGAGCAGAGGAGTCACTCGGAGTCGTCGTCCTCCTCCTCTTCTTCTTCATCATTTCCCTCCTCCTCTTCTTCTTCTTGGGCACCTTGGGCGTCCCACTCCGCAAACAGGTTATCAAACTCGGGAAGCTCACGGTAGGGATCAGTGGGAAGGCCAACGTGAGACTTGATCTCGATGATGTCACGGCGGTTCTCATTTGTCTCCGTGGCTATAGTCTTGAACATGTTGAAGATGATCTTGAGCACCCTCTTTATCATAGAGCCACGGTGCCGACGGGGAGGTGGAGAAGAGGAACGTGCAGCGGGCAAATCATGATGGGAAGGAGCTGCACTCGACGATCCAACATACTTACGGCCTTTGGGAGGCCTCTTAGCACGATCACGGAGGTGGCGAAGCGGCTCATGGACAACATCCTTGGGATAGCGGACATTTGTAACTCTCTCAATCATATACATGAGATAGGGGGCATAGGGAAGATGCTTCATGGGATCATTCATGGCCCTCCTCAACTCATTCCAAATGAAGTCAAAGACACAAAATCCTTCTTCATCCGGTGCCATCCTATTGAGAAGATTCGGAGCATAATATCTCAAAGCTGTAACATCTCCTATCTTAGGATCAATAGTGCCACGAAAGAATTGATTGAGATAGTAGTAGTAGGGATTGAGTTGGTCCGCCTTGCCCTCAATGGCCAAATCTCGGCTAGGAAACATAAATGGGAGCTCCTTGGGTTTGTACTTGTTCTCATTGTGCACGGGAGAGCACCTCTCATCCTTAGAGCCAAGACCCAAGAGCCTAGAGAAGGTCATGTAATCAATGGTGCACTTTTGTCCTTGAGTTGTTCATGTGATGGTGTTGTCATGGGGATTGAAGTAGTAAGAGCAATGGAATTGAGCAAGAATTTCTTTGTTCCAATTGTACCTAAAACCCATGATGTCATAGAGGCCAACTTCCTTGCACTTGTCAATAACTGAGTTGAACACGGTGTTGTTTAGCTCTTCATAATACTTCCAATCAATGTACTTCATTAGCACAATGGGAGCCATGTTCTTGGAAGCTAGCTTGGGATTGCGGATCACGGATTGTTAAAAATCTCGGTGGAAGTCCCTCTCCCTTGAGATACAAATAGATATTTTCCTCTCTTTGCTCCCTCACTGCTAGAGAGTTCCTTGAGTAGTCCTTAATCATGTGTTCAGCAAATCCAAGAACTGAGCCGGGGTCCCTTAGCTTGATAGGGGTGTCGACTACTCGGACATTTGGTGGAAGGGTAGGAATAAGCCTAGGAGGGGTTTTGGGGCAGATGTGAGCAGCTACTCCTTGCTTATGTTTAGGAGGAACTCGAGTAGCTGGACGGCTTTGATGGACATATGGGGCTTGATGGCTCTTTTTAGGATGGGGCTTGTAGCGGGATTTTTCTTTAGCTGGCCCTTTTCCATGGCGACGAGGGGGTTCAGGAGACTGCTCATATGTGTCATCTTCAACTTCATCATCATCACTTTCAGTCCTTTCCTCCTCCTCCTCCTCCTCCTCCACTATTTCTTCTTCACTCCCTTCGGCATAGGAGGGAGGAGGGTCACCCCGTCTTGATCTAGAGCTGCGCTGAGAGCTTTCTTGCCCCAAGGCTTCTTGCACGGCCCGTAGAGCGGCGGGGTCATGCCTGGCCTTGGTACTCCTTTGGGTGGAGGGCTCCTCATTGTCACAATGGACCTTAACTCTCACCATCTGGATAGGTAAAAGGATATGGAAGTGAGAGATTAACAATGATGGAGACACACTACACTTGTGGTTTAGGGTTGCAGTGCGAACCCCGGATACTCCGGGAAAAAGTCCGGAGACTCCGGATATTCCGGAGAGTCCGGGATCTTCGACCCCGGAGAGTCCGGGTTTCGCAGCCGAAACCGTAAATCACAATGCAGCAAAAAATATCCATCCAAACTGAGAGGAAACACAGATCTAGAGTCTATGGAGTATTTCCTACCTATTGCCTACAAGGATACTACAAGGACTACGCTAGGGAAGTAGATCGGGAAGAACTCCTTTGAATGTACCTTGGGAGAGTGGAGAGAAGACTTGAATCCTTTGAAACTTGAGTAGATCCTTGATCTCCACGCCTTGGGGCCTTCGATTCCTTACTTTCACAAGATTTGGGGGGCTGGATATGGAAATCACCCAAGGGGTTGGGGAGAGGCGACGGGAGAGAAGGGGGGCGCGGTTAAAACCGAGTGGGAGTGAAAGAAAGGTTTTCACTGTGGTCAAAAGCTTTTATACCCTTATAACCCGGAGTCTCCGGGCTAGGTCCGGAGTGTCTGGGAAACCCGGAGTGTCCGGCCTCAAACCCGGATACTCCGCTCCCCCTGAGACCAGCGAGCAGATTTTCAAGGAATTTGGTTTTGTATAGATTTGGAAGGTTTCTTATGTGATAAATGTGAGCCTGAGCAGTATCAACACTTTGGACTAGTCACAAGCAAGCAAGGGGAACAATAGTCCAAATTGTTGTACTCTAAAGATCCAAATTTTCAAAAACAAATGCAATACAAGCTTTTCACAAATCTTTTGTTTTCAAAAATTCTATACCAGGTCACTCAAATATGTGCATGATCTCAAGCCAAGTTACGAGAATCCAAGATATTTAGCTCACTCCTCAAAGCACAAAACCTTAGTTCATCAAGAGGCTTTGTGAAGATATCGGCTTGCTTATCGGTGCTCACATGACATAAAGCGATATCTCCTTTGGCTTCATGGTCTCTCAAGAAATGGTGTCTTATGTCTATGTGCTTTGTTCTTGAGTGGTTTACGGGGTTGTTAGCTAGCTTAATGGCACTCTCGTTGTCACACAAGAGTGGCACCTTGCTAAACTTGCAAACAAAGTCTCTCAAAGTGAGCCTCATCCAAAGTAGTTGAGCACAACAAGCGCCGGCTGCAACATACTCGGCCTCGGCGGTGGAAAGGGCAACGGAGTTTTGTTTCTTGGAACTCCAAGACACCAAGGACCTTCCAAGGAATTGGCAAGTCCCGGATGTACTCTTTCTATCTACTTTGCAACCGGCATAATCCGAATTGGAGTAGCCAAGTAGATCGAAAGTGGAGCCCTTAGGATACCATAAGCCAAGGTTAAGAGTATGAACTAAGTATCTAAAAATTCTCTTAACGGCCATTAGATGGCACTCCTTAGGATTAGCTTGAAACCTTGCACACATGCACACACTAAGCATAATATCGGGCCTAGATGCACAAAGGTAAAGCAAAGAGCCAATCACGGAACGATATACCTTTTCATCAATGCTTTTGCCATCCTCATTTAGATCAAGATGTCCATTTGATGGCATAGGTGTTTTGATGGGCTTGGCGTTGTTCATGTCAAACTTCTTAAGCATGTCATGGGTGTACTTGGTTTGACTTATGAATGTGCCATCCTTGAGTTGCTTGATTTGAAAACCGAGAAAAAACTTCAACTCGCCCATCATTGACATCTCGAATCTTTTAGTCATAATCCTACTAAACTCATCAACCCAAATTTGATTAGTAGAGCCAAATATGATATCATCAACATATATTTGACATATAAACAAATCATTGCCTTGTTTACGAGTGAAGAGAGTAGGATCGGCTTTGCCTATTTCAAAGCCTTTCTTTAAGAGAAATTCCTTAAGGCATTCATACCATGCTCTAGGGGCTTGCTTGAGCCCATAGAGCGCCTTATGGAGCTTGTAGACGTGGTTTGGAAGTTGAGGATCTTCAAAGCCCGGTGGTTGCTCAACATAGACTTCTTCGGAGATTGGACCATTCAAGAAGGCACTCTTGACATCCATTTGAGGTAGCTTGAAGTTGTGATGGGTGGCAAAGGTTAAGAGTATACGAATTGCTTAAAGTCTTGCCACCGGTGCATAAGTTTCCCCAATGTCTAAGCCTTCTACTTGAGTATAACCCTTTGCAACCAATCTAGCTTTGTTCTTGGTCACCACGCCATCTTCATCTTGTTTGTTGCGAAACACCCACTTGGCTCCAATCATGTTTTGTTTGGGGCGTTCCACCAAGGACCAGACTTCATTCCTAGTGAAGTTGCTGAGCTCTTCTTGCATGGCCATCACCCAATCAGCATCTCCAAGAGCATCTTCAACCCTAAGAGGTTCCAACATGGAAACAAACGAGTAATGTTCACAAAAATTTGCTAATCTTGAACGAGTTGTTACCCCTCTATGAATTCTTCCAAGTATGTTGTCAACGGGATGATCTCGTTGAACACTTTGTCGAGCTCTAGGATGTGGGTCAGACACTTCTTGTTGAATCAAGTCCTCAGTTTCTTGACTGCCTTGTGAAGCTTCAGCAGCAGGTCCGGAGTCTCTGGACTTATCTCCAGAGTTTCCGGAAAATCCGGAGTCTCCGGATTTTTGTCCGGATTCTCCGGGTTGCGCAGTAGGAGATGGAGCTGCTGCATCTTCAATCATGCAATCCTCATCATCTTCTTCTTGAGGCTTGATTTCTCCAATGGCCATTCTCTTTATAGCCTTTTCAGCGGGTACTTCCTTGCCTACACAAAATTCATCAACTTGCTCCTCTTTAGAGCCATTAGATTCATCAAACGTCAAGTCACACATGACTTCAACACAACCGGTGGTTTTGTTGAGGACACGATAGCCATGAGTGTTTGAGGCGTAACCAAGAAAGATACCTTCATCAACTTTAGATGCGAACTTAGAGCTTTTGGGCTTCTTGTTGAGAATGAAGCACTTACAACCAAAAACTCTAAAGTATGAGACATTAGGCTTTTTACCAATTAGGAGCTCATAGGTGGTCTTGTGGCAAAGCTTGTGAAGATACAAACGGTTGATAGCACGACACGCCGTGTTGATTGCTTCCGCCCAAAAACTATCCGAAGCCTTGTACTCGTCAAGCATGGTTCTTGCGGCTTCAATAAGAGTTCTATTCTTCCTCTCTACAATCCCATTTTGTTGTGGAGTGTATGGAACGGAGAGCTCATGACCAATGCCTTCTTCATCAAGATACTCTTCAATGTTGGTGTTCTTGAACTCAGTACCATTGTCACTTCTTACTCTTTTGATCTTCACATCAAACTCATTTTGGGCTCTTGTTGCAAATTTCTTGAATATTTCATGAACCTTGCTCTTGTCTTTCATAAAGAATACCCATGTGTACCGAGAGTAATCATCAACAATGACAAATCCATACTTGTTTCCCCCAATGCTAACATAAGCTACCGGACCAAAGATATCCATGTGAAGTAGTTCCAATGGCCTTGTGGTAGATACAACATTCTTGGCGGGATGAGGAGCACCAACTTGCTTTCCGGCTTGACAAGCACTATAAATTCTATTTTTCTCAAAATGAACATTTGTTAGTCCTAGGATGTGTTCCCCCTTTAGAAGCTTATTGAGATTGTTCATCCCAACGTGAGCTAGTCGGCGATGCCAAAGCCAACTCAAGCTAGACTTTGCCAATAAGCATGTATCAAGTTGGGCTTTATCCGATGAAAAATCCACCAAGTAAAGCTTCCCTTGAGTTCACCCTTAAAGGCAACGGAGTCATCGCCCCTTCTAAAGACTGTCACACCCTCATTTGTGAACAAACAATTGTAGCCCATCTCACAAAGTTGTGAGATGGACAACAAGTTGTAGTCCAAAGATTCAACCAAATAAACATCGGAAATTGAATGATTGATTGAGATAGCAATTTTACCAAGACCAACAACCATTCCTCCACCATTGCCTCCAAAGGCAATGCTTTCCGTAGGATTTTCAATCATATCACAAGATGTAAACATTTTCTTCTCCCCGGTCATATGATTTGTGCATCCACTATCAATCACCCATTTTGTTCCACTGGAGGAGTATGCCTATAAAACAAATTATGCTTGTGTTTAGGTACCCAAGTGGATTTGGGTCCTAGTGTTAGTCACAAGAATCTTGGGCACCCACACATTCCTTTTTATCATTGTCCCTTTTGTGCGAGGCCCCACATACTTGGCAACCACCTTACCCTTGTGGTTCCAAGTCAACACATAATCGGCATAAAAACTATCTTGTGATGCATGAGGTTTGGGCTTCTTGCTTGACTTGTTTGGTATTGATTTTGGTGCATGAGTAGTAGCTTGGGTGCTTTTGAACTTGATAGGAGTGTTGTATCTAACTTGGTTGTCATGCTTCTTGACACCCATTTGCTTCATGCTGTGCACCACATTTCGTGTTCCCGTACCTTTGGTGTGGTGGTTCTTGATGAACGGGATGGGGTCTTTTGTGCCTTGTTCTTGCTTACCAAGCCCCTTCCCATCTCCAAAGCCAAACTTCTTCATGTAGCTTGACCCAAACCCTTTGGTGTGGTTTTCAAACTCACCTCTCTGGGGTTCTTTCTTCTTTTCAATTATGAGAGAGTTTGACAACCTAGCAATTTCCTTTTTCATGGCATTCATCTCGGCAACATTAGTAGCACAAGCATTTATATCAAGCTTATAACATCTAGAACAACCTTTGCTTGTTGATGTTTGAGAGTTAGAGAAAGCATCATTAGATGAAGTTGTAGCATTGTTCTTGAGGTTGTCAAGTTGAACTTCTAATGCTATGTGACTAGTCTTTAAGCTATCAAAGCTCTTTTGAAGTTCAAGCTTATCATCCTCAAGTTTCTTGCAAGCATCCTTAGCTAGGAAAGGTTCCATAGTTAATTCATCTACCAACAACTTATCTTTAGCTAGGGATTTCTTGAGGCTAAGAATTTCTATCTCCTTTTCCTTGAGCCAGTCCTCTTGCACCTTGAAACCCTTCTTTTCAATTACAAGGGCATCCTCAAGGGCAATGGTTTTCTCCCGCTCAAGTCTAAAGAGTTCTTCTTGCACCTCAAGAGTCCCATCTCTATTCTCAATTTGTTTCATTAAAAACATGATTTTCTTTGTTGCCTTTTTACCAAAGCTAGTGATCATTTTTTCAAAATCGAAATCATTTTCACTATCATCATCTAGGGGCAGGGTGGGAGTGTCTACCTTGGAGCCCCTAGCCATAAGGCAAGTGTGGGTGAAGTCATCTTCATCATCGGTGAGATCTTCAAATAGTGATGACTTGTTGATTGGTTCCCTAATGGTTATGGTAGCAAGACCGGCTTCCATGTCGGAGTCGGAGCTATCATCATTTGAATTCCATTCTTCACCCAAATGAGCTTCACCAACTTTTTTTTCTTGTTCTTGTCAAACTTGTTGGTGTCTCTTCTTCTTACTTTTATGTTAGGGCACTCCGCAATGAAATGTCCCTCCTTGCCACATCCAAAGCATGGTCTCTTGGAAGTTCTCTTCATCTTTATCTTTTCCTTGTCTTTGTTCTTGTCGAAGAAGCCACACTTCTTGAACATTTTATTGAACTTCCTTACAAAGGGAGCCATTTGTTCGGGAGTCATGTCCATGTCACTATCTTCATCATCATCTTCCTCAACCATGGTCCTTGAGGTTGATGAGCTTGACCTTTTCTCCTTGCTAGATTCCTTGAGGGCCACTCCATTGTTCTTCTCAAGTTGTTCATGCATCTTTGACATTTCTTGTGAGAGCTTGGACTCCTTGACGGTGATAAGATGTTCTTACATTCTTCCAATCACATCCGCCAGAGTGAACTTGTTGAACCCTCTCTTTTCCCTTCTGAGTGTAGGGAGTTGAACATCCCTTGCCATGTAAGCGGAGAGGATCTTGTCAACCACTTCTCTTCTTCCCCATCTTGTACTTCCAAGTGATTTGATTTTGTTGATGATCTTGTTCAATCGGTTGTACATGTCTTGAGGTGATTCATCATCCTTGATGACAAACCGGTTGAGCTCACTTTCCAAGGCTCGGATCCTTCCTTCCCTTACTTGCTTTGTCCCTTCATGGTTGATGAACAAGGTGTCCCACACTTCCTTGGCGGACTTCAACCCATCTACTTTGTCATATTCTTCGGCCGTGAGTGAACTCTTGATGATGTGTATGGCTTGATAGTTTCTTTGTATCTCATTTGCTTGATCTTGAGTTAGAGTCGCATCACCACTTGGAAAGGTAATTCCCCTATTCACAATAGTCCAAAGTGTGGGATTCACCACCATCAAATACTCCTCCATCGAGTTCTTCCACTTGGAATAGCCGGTTCCATCAAATTGGGGTATCTTCCCAATGTGGCTAGAACCCGATGGATGGTTAAAGGATAAGCGAGAGTAATCGAAAGAGGTTCGAGTATAGTCCCTTGATGGTCGTCGAGCGGAGCGAGTGGACCTTGCATCATCGAACTCCTCGTCCTCACTTTCGGAGGACTCATCACCTCGTCCATGCGCTTGATGGCTAGTGCTTGCACCACGAGTGTTGTCTCCGCGAAGGGGAGGAGGCATGCCAACAACATTGTTGACGGGATCACCTTCGGCGAGAGGCAGGGCTTGATCATTTGGATTCGACATCTTCTTAACTCCAAGCGGTTAGGCTTAAAATACGGAGCACTTGGCTCTGATACCAATTGAAAGGATCAAGATGTCGACTAGAGGGGGGGTGAATAGTCGAACCTGAAAATCACAAACTTTTTCACAGCTGTCAAATGCAGGTCCGGAGACTCCGGATATTTTTCCGGATACTCCGGGAAATCTGGAGAATCCGGGAAAATGTCCGGATAGTCCGGCCTGCTAGGGAGAAATTAAAACGACAGAAATTAAACTTGCTCAAAAGTAAATCTGTGAAAATAGGTTATGCACTGGGATGAGACAAGCCTGTTTATCCACTCAAATCCTGTAGGATCCTCAACACGAAGTAGATCGACACCAAACCCTAGATATTTGTTAAAGCAAGAAACAAGCATACAACAAGATGAACAAGCACAAGAGACACAGGGATTTGTTACCGGAGTTCAACCTCACACCTTGAGGTCTACGTCTCCGTTGAGGTACCCACGAAGGGTGGACCTTTACACCTAGGTCACTTTCCTCCCTCTAGCGACCACAAAGATGGAGCTAGAGTTACTTACTCAATGTAGGGGTGATACAAACTTCCTTGGGCAGCCACAATCTTTGGATGCTCCAAGGCAACGCCTAGCCGGCTAGGAGCTCAAAGCTCCAAGAGTAACAAACACGGATTTTGCCAACCAAGCGAAGAATGAGGTGCTCTAGAGATGGGAAATCAGCTCACTAGCACTGTCCAAGCCCTTGCTCTCAAATCCTCTTAACTCCCACAACAAATCTCACCCACTTTGAGCCAAAGGGAGAGAGGGGAGGAGTAAATGAGGTTTGCAACAGTTCAACACAAAATGGCAGGGAAGAAGAGTAAATGAAGGGGTGGAGGGGGCTTTTATACCCCCTCACCCAGAATATAGCCGTCGAGGCTTTATGACCCGGAGTATCCGAGGCAAACCCAGAAACTCCGGGAAGTCCGGAGTCTCCGGGGTAAACCCGGACACTCCGGCCTTCCAAGGCCAGCACCCAAGAAAAGGTCCCCGTGAATGTGTTGGTGCAAAGGTGTCTCTCATAGGTTTTGTTTTAGCAATTAGAGCACCTGTTCGACTCTTGGAAGACATAATTCCTGTCCCTCTTGATAGTACGACATTCCTAAGACTCAAATTCAAAAGTAAAAATAAATAAGCCTTCTTAGGAATCCTTTAGAGCACCACTTTCCTTTTTGCATGGTCAACGAGCAGTGCTTGATGCCATACATAATTTTAATACCTGCTCATGGACTAGGTAAATAATTAGCCACTTAGGTGTGTGTCATTAAATCACCAAAACCCACTTAGGGGGCCAAGATACTCTTCAGGGCTCTTGGCACAGGCTGTGCCGAGAGCCTGGAGCTAGGGTGCTCGGCAAAGAATCGTGGCCGAGAAAAAATTATCCGTCGGCCCTTTGCCGAGTGCTACTCTCAGCAAAGGCGTTGTCGAGTGTTTGATGCCCTTTGCCGAGAGTTTCAGGCTCTCGGAAAAGCCTGGATTTCCAGTAGTGGTAGTTAAACGGAAGCAGTGTCATTTACCCATGTCAAGTGCAAGAAATTCGTCCTCGGTACACAGACCAACATCCGTACGTAGGTCCAGACTAGTTATTTGATGCGGACAAGCTATAACCAATCTCTTTCAACTGAATCATCCTTGGAACTATGTCGTCCTTTGGATGATCCCATTTGATTTGTTCAAAGAAATATCATGCATATTAATTACGTACCTCTTCCATTCCACATTCTAAGTCTTTTTGATTTTTCTAAGGTAAGACCAACAATAGCCCCTAGAGTATTTCCTTAAAGTAAAACCAACAATAGCCCCTATTTGTAGGCCCTACTTGCTTGAGTAGGGGCCTTCTTATTTTTAGGGGGGGGGCGTAAGTTTTGCTTCAAGACTCCTGAAATAGCCCCAACTTTCCAGCCCCTAATTACCATGACATGTGGGACCAATATGTCAGTGGCTCAGGGGCCTTATCTTCAAGCTACCTCCCTCTTCTCCCCAAGTCCCCATCCGCCCGCATCCTCCCCCCTCGGGCCGGCGCGGCGCCGAGCTCTTCGCTTCGCACCTACCCCCTGTCATGATTTCTTGCCAGGCCTGCACAGCGACGGCGAGCGCTGAGGGGGCGCGGCAAGGGTGTGCAACCTGCACGGCCGGCCTACGGGGCGGCATTGACGGGGCCTGAGCTCGACTTCTCGCTAAGTAGCGCGCGACAACCTTCGACCGGCGAGGTCGAGCTCTTCGCTGCGGCGGCTCCAGGCGGTGACGGGCGGTCCTCGGTGGTGCGCCATGGCAGCCTCTACAGCCCCATTCCGGCGAGCAGAGCAAAAATTGAGTGGCGATCTGAGCTACACCAGGAGAGGCAAGGAAAGAGCGAGGTGGGCGCGTGCGTGGTGACCAGATCACTGGTGTCCCTTGGGGTTCCCAGCAGATAGAGCAAAAATTGAGTGGCAATCTGAGCTACACCAGGAGAGGCAAGGAAAGAGCGAGGTGGGCGCGTGCGTGGTGACCAGATCACTGGTGTCCCTTGGGGTTCCCAGCAGATGGCGCGCGACGGCCGGATCTAGCAGCGACGAGCCACGAGCTCGAGCCCCAGCCTGCATTCACTTGTGAATAGGAATCACACTAATTTTAATGAAAACTTAAAAACGCAAGCATTCACTAGTAGAGAAAGAGCATTTGGTACGTCCTTTAGTCCCAATTCAACTTTAGAGCCGGGACTAAAGGGGTACGTCCTTTAGTTCTGGGCAGCAACTTGGTAAGCACAGGAGTTGCAGGGGCGCGACGAGGAGCATGGCCAATGCAATAGCAGACCAAGCATGGCTAACTTGAGAACGGCCATAAGGATGAAAGGATAAAATCTTTCAGGTTGATTTTAGTGGGTGCTGCAGCATAATAACATTTAGAGGGTGATATTTAGGGAACCCTGTTGCGGTTAGTGTTAAATCTTGTAATTGGTTAGAATTTTGTAAATTTGTCTTCGATAGAATTGGTCGTGACCACTGTGAGGCATGGTGTATGCTGTTTCGATCGACATCTCTTAGCAGTTGGCACATATCTTTATGAAGGCATTGTTATGTGACTGATTCAGTGAGTTGCGCGATAAGCTCAGTCTCGTCAAGCTCAGGAAGTGATGCAATGCTTCATGGGAGTGTTGACGGTGAAATTCCATCAACCTAGCCATGAGTTTACCTTCGGTGTTGACATGTGTTTTATACTTTATCCATTGGTACTAACCCCCTTGATATAACAAGTTCATTCGTGCATGTCGCTTTTGGAGTTTAGTGTTTATGCAGGGTTTTGACGTTGAAAGCAAGACTTCCGGGAGAAGTTCATCAAGCACCTTGTGACAAGACCTTGAAGCCCCGTACAAGTCATGCAATGAAGCAAACTTGACTCCAAGAAGCCCAGGGACCAAACCCGAGAAGATGATAAACTCCGAGGACCTACCCAGAAAAGTGCCGAATCTTGCGGGACAAGGAGCTACGTCCAAATCGAAGAGAAACTGACGACAAGGGCCCACATGCAGAAGGGGGAAGGATCTAGAAGACTCGGGAACCCACGTAGGGCAAAGGAGGCAGGCAACTGGGCCGGGATGGGCCCAGGCCGGTCGGCCCAGACCGGCGGGCCCAACCCATTCTAGGGCCCGGTTACCTCCCCCTTTGACCTAGCCACCATTCGGGCTATTTATAGCCCCGGGATCGAGAGCCACGCATCGATCAATTCGTCATCGGCCGCCGAGGAGCAGAGAAGAGAGGGACACCATCTCGGAGAGGAGAGGGTCGAGCTAGTTGACTAGGGTCTCCCTACGAGACGTGGGAACCTTGCAAGGAAGACCACGTCGGAGATCTCGGAGCAAGAAGCAAGATCAAGATAGGATCTCAGTGGTGATCTTGTTCGTATATCATTGTACTAGTTGATGTATCAAGTTGAATCCGATTCTTAGCGACTAAGTGTTTCTCCGAAGTCTTCGTTTTCGATCGGCTTTGCTTATTTTAGATCTATTCTCGAGATAGATCACATAGGGTGTCCTTGTAGCTGCGGTGGCTAGAGGTGCACACCCGATCTTCCGAAAGAACTCGACTTGTCCTCGGACTCGCCCTAGACTACCCGCATGAATAGGAGTACGTTGTGACAGAACGGGGGCTCTGAAAGGCGGGCGTTTTCGGAGTCAGACGAGAAACCACGGTTTAAAGAGGCTTCTAATGAGATTTGATTTGCTACTTCTTCTTTTGCTTGGAACTTCAACAAAAGGCTCAACCCGATCTCTCTAGATCGGTTTATCTACCCCATCTATCTTTGTTACCTTCGGTCTTTAGTAGATTAGATTCCTTCTTGTGTTAGATTGCATTAGGGTTTTGTCTATCGAAGATTGAAGTTACTTGGCTTTAGTAGATCATGTTTTGCGTTACACATTTGTTTCACGGATTCGATACCTTGGGTTCACCACTCGAGGGAAGAAGGGTCCCTTGACTACGAAGTGAGATTTGTTTGCTTGCAAGTCTAAACGAACTTTAATACAACTATTAACCATCAACAAGCCCCTTTTTGGCGCTATTACCTGGGAACAAGTGATCAAGATTTGATCTTTTATTGCTTTTTTGTGATCTTCAGTTTTCTTTTAATTTTTCTTTTTGCATCTACTAAACTTTGATCATCCTCAAAATAAATCTAATCTAGTTTGTCTAACCCTAGTTTTCTTCGTTTTGTTTTTACTTTTTCGTTTTTGCATATTTTGTTTATCGCTAACCCTAACAGGAGATGGACGACTACCTCTCCAACAAACCCGATAATTTTGTGGATGATCCAGAAAAACTTTACAGGCTAAGGAGACGCGAAGCACATCAAGCTAAAAATCTGGATTTTGTAGATTCGAAGTCAGAAGACCAAGAATCAAAGGAATCTCCGAAGCATTCACCACCTCAAAGTCCTTGGGAGAATCGACTTCCACCGATGGGTGAACAACCACCACAAGAACGCATGATCGGGGAGCTATGCACATCGGACATCATCGACCTACCAATCTTGAGCCTTGAGGAGATCAGAAGGCCGTTCGAGATCAAGACCTCAACAATCTCCATGGTGCAACACTCACCCTTCACCGGTAAAGAGGATTCGAACCTTCACCTCCAAGCATTCATTCAACGATGTTAGACTTTCAACATGGATGGGGTGACTCAAGACCAAATGAGGGCAAGGCTTTTCCCGTTCTCGTTACTCGGGAAGGCTTTGCAATGGTTGCACTCTCAACCGGCGGAGACGGTGCAAAATTGGAATGCATTGATGAAGGCCTTCATGAAGGAATACTACTCGCGGGGTAAAACTCAAAGCTTGCGTAATAAGATTGCCACTTTTGCTCAATATCCTACAGAAACTATCTCAGAGGCATTCGAGCGCTTCAATGAGTACACTCAGGTGGTTCCACATCACAAGTTCCCGAAGGAAGACCTCATGCAAAAGTTCTATCAAGGACTCACCATGGCGTCAAGGACAATCATCAATGCATCGGCGGGAGGATCTATCATCGAGCTTACGCTGACCGAAGCTTTCACTCTATTCAAGAAGGTCGCGGATAATGACACATGGGCGTCATCCGGATGCCTACTTCTGGTTCAACCCACGGGGAACGTCAAAGGAGTGTGCAAGTGGAGAAGGAAGACATTCTTGAAGGCAAGATCGATTCACTCATGAGGAGGTTGGAGAAGATGGAGATAGAAAAGAAAGAGGCTCAAGAATTGAAGGCTGCTGAAGCAAGATCCACATGCGAAGAATGCGGAGAGTATGGCCATGTCCACAAGGATTGTCTGGAGGAAGCCAAGGTGCTCGAATACATGAGGAAGGGAGAATTGCCGAACTTCCGTTACGGGCAAGGTAGACCTCAATTTAATGCAAGCTCGTCCATTCGAATTCGGTTCCACTTCGTATACAATTGAAGGACTTCATGGACGAGGAAGCTAAGAACAACAAGGACACCATCACCAAGTTCAAGGCCATAGACAAGGTGTTGGAAAATGTCGATAGAAAAGTGATGGAGGTCGGAAGCTCCATCAAGTGCTCAACATGATGAAGATGCACGAGACGCAAGTGGGACAACTTGCCGAGCGCCTCACTACTAATAAAGAAAAGCTTTCGTGACAACCTAAAGGTCCCAAATCGATGAAGGCTATTCAAACACGTTCGGGAAAGGAGACCGAAGATCCGGAACGTTCCGCGGTAGCAAGGAAGCCTAAACTATCCGCTGGGGCAGAGGAATTTGCTAAGGAGGAAGTTACGGAGATCGCCGCCGAAGAGCCCGAGTTTGGGATGCCGGGAGAAGACACGAAGATACCACAACTCAAGCCACGCTACTTCCTAGGTAAACTTGATAACCACTTTGAGAAGTTTGTGGAGGTTGTGCGTAGACTTAGCATCAACATGCTGTTATTGGATGCCCTTCAAGTACCTACATATTCTCGTTACTTTGAAGACATACTTGCAAATAAATATGAGATAGCAACACTCGGGGTAGATATGTCAAGATGTCCGAGGAATGTAGTGCCGCTATTGCTAATGGGCTAGAGAAGCAAAAGGACCCCGGATGCCTGACAATTCCATGTTCCATTGGTTCATTCAAGTTCGAGAAGGTGCTATGCGACCTTGGAGCAAGTGTGAGCGTCATGCCAAGAGATGTGTTCGAGAAGCTACGCCTACCTTTGGAGCCTACGGGTATGTGTTTGGAGTTGGGTGATAACTCCATTAGCTATCCCTTGGGCATAGCCGAAGATGTGCCCGTGAAGGTCGGACACCACTTCATCCCCGTCGACTTCGTGGTGCTCGAGATGGGAGAGAGGGGGAAGCCACCGCTCATCCTTGGGAGGCCTTTCCTCAATACCGTGGGAGCTACTATTGATGTTGGCAAGGGGGAGATCATGTTCGACATTAGCGGAGAAATGAGTTTCTTCAAGTTTCGACCACGCCTCGAGGTATGCAATATGATTGAAGTTAAAAATGTTCCACCTCATCGTCGCATTGTTAAGGAAGAACCAAGGAAGAAGGAAGGGCTGAAACAAAAAGAAAGAGCCGAAGAAGAAGGACGTGAAGAAAATCAAGGAAGATGTTGCATCCGTCAAGACAAAGGAAGAAAAGCCGCCTTTGAAGACCAAAAAAATGACTAAGCCGAAAGACAAGCCCGTGCCCAAGACAATGCGGAAGTGGGTACCCAAGATTGCAACACCCGCAAAGAGCGTTGATCCGAAGTAATTAAGTGAAGAAGTCTAGCCAAGGACTATAAATGAAGCACTAGGCGGGAGGCAACCTGTTTCGTCGAGTCAAGAATAAGCTACCGGGAGGACAACCCGATTTCAGGTTTTTCGAGTTTTTAATTCAGTTTTGAATTTTACTACACAAAATACTTAGAAGTGGTTGAATAATATTAGAGACATAATTCTTGGTTGAATATTTTTCTTGATCATAAACCCTTTACATGAACCCTTCTATGTGTTTGTTTGCTTCTTTTCGAGAAACCACAACCAAATAAATTCAGAACCTTACTCAACCATTCATCCTCATTATGATGTCGTGGTTGACTTGTTTTTCATGCTAAAAACACACAAGTAGAGCCACGACTTGTACCTAGGTGTTAATTAAATTTCAGCATGTGGTAGGACTCGCGTGAACCTAGAAACTAAACTTTTGGTTGGTTTAAAAATCTATATCCTTGGTTTCTCTAAAATTAGAATTTTTCTAAGCCCCATTCAATTTTATTTTATTCAAAATCTCTCTCATTTAGCCAAAATTAGAACCTAAACCTATGCCCCCATGATCAAGCCGGGAAAAGTTTACTCTCAACCAATGAAGGCAAACTTTACTGGTGAGACCGATATCAACGTAGTCGGAAAATATTTTCAACTTACATTTGTTTTTAATGGTTTATAAACTTCTCTAAATTTATGCTTGAGCTTTACCATAGCTCTGAAAACATTCTTTCATTTTCAAAATTAGAGGAGTGCTTAGCCTTAAACATACTTAGAGGGAGGCAATCTAGTTAACGTTAATCATGCATGCACCATTGGATGCCCTTTCATCAACTTTCATCAAGACCACATGCAAAGGACAAGCATGGGTGGGCAGCAAGCATAACTTTGCAGGAAATTCATGGTGACATGCGAAGCAAGTGGAGCAAGGGAGCATGGACATTACTCAAAGCATGAAGTATCAAGTGGAAGGACCAATAATGCAAGAAAAGGAGAGGACAAGAGCATTTGGGTGGTGCAACTCGTGGAGCACGCGGACAAGAAAGTCACGGTGGAGAAATGATAATGCTGGAAGAAAACCGAGCCAGGGAGGGGCACGTGGCCACCCAGGCCGATCGGCCCAGGCCGGTCGTCCTCCCCTACAAATAGCAGCCCCCGGTGCCCATTTTCTGCAGGCAAGCATCCCTCTCCTTCCTCAGTTTATGTGCTCAAGTTTTTGTGACCAGAACCACCGTAGACATAGCCAACCTTCCCAAGCTTGATAGCTCAAACAATTCACATCCTTAATCCACTCAAAGTCCACATTCCGAAGTAGTTTTTTAAGTACCTAGTTACCGGTTGCAACCCGGAATTTTAGTGGAGAGAAGAGTGCTGCAGTCATGTGGAAGAATACCACAAGTCTCTTCACCAAGAAGAAGGGGTCATCCTCATCCAAGCCATCTTCGACAACGTCTTTGAGAAGGCACTCGGTTTCCGAGTCTCCTCGGAGCATGGAGGAGGACATGACACCGCCAAGGAGGAACGACACTCTCCTCCTCGGTGGCATGAGAGCAACAAGGAGCACGTCCATGAGGTTTACCGAACCTCAAGGGCGTATGGAGGAGCCGTCCGTCCCACATCGTCGATCGACCCGTTCATCCGCGTCACCTCCATACACTTTGTGGTACTCCACATATGGCTTCATCATATTATCAGAGGAGGAGGAGAAGAAACTCTCTCGCCTTGAGAAGAGGCTTGTGGCAAACGTCGATTTCGACGATCAAGCTCTCAACGCATTGGGTTTCGGCACGGACATATATTATATGTCAGGGCACCTTGGATGGGTGCAATTCTCCAATGGGGTGTCAGTAAACACCCACAAGGAGTTTGCCTTAGAAATCTTGATGGCTATGGCGCCTATCCTTGATGAGGGGGTGCAAAGTTTATCATTCCGTTTGGAGGGAATCCAGCAAGTGGTTCCCTACAAGTATATTAGGGAGCTACTTGGGTTCCAAAAGAGAGCTCCGGAGAAAGTTGACGTGCCGGATGGTATGTTGGATGGATTTTGGAATTTAATCTCTGGAGAAGCCCACCAACAACGCAATTCCATCTGCAACCCCATTATCCAAGTATTCCACTCTTGGATGTGCAAGTGGATTATGGGGAGGATGAGGGAAACGAAGGTGACCGACACAGAGTTGAATTGGCTCTACTCGGCTTTAATTGCCAAGCAGCCAATAGACCCCTCATACCTTATGATCAACTGATGGTGTTGCGAGGCAACATCGGGATCGGGAGATATTGGTTCGGGGTGCTAACTCTCTATGTTGGCCATCTCCTTAAGGCCGGGGATTACAAGGAATCCCGAACAACTATTACGTGGGACCCCTCTCGGATTTGAGTATTTGAAGCAAGGAAAATATATTAGTGGAGATGAGAGAGGAGGCTTTCATGTGGTCAAGGTGAACTTACCCCTTCCAGACCCAAGACTTAGGCTTTTCATCCAAGGGAAGGAAGATTGGTTGGAGGAGGGACTCCTTGTCCCGGCAAAGAAGAATAAAAGAGGAAGAATTGTAGAGGAGGGATCTTCCTCCTCGTAAGCGGGTGGTGCACAACCAAACTATGTGCCACCATTTGGAAGAATCCCTACTCCACCGAATTATTACGGAGGGCCAACAATGCAAGCATGGGGGAGTGGTCCATCCATGCCCCCACAAAATTATGTGGTGCCCAACGTAACCTTTGTAGAGCCCTACGCACAATACCCCCAACCACAACAAAGCATGGCCATAATTGGAGGGTACCCTGCGAGAAACATGAAAAACATCGCAGCCATCCAATATAACGCAACTCAACTTGGTGAAGGCAATGCAAATATTGCCTATGAGCTTGGACGTCTTCACCTAGTACCGCCGGATCAATTCATTTGAGGGGATGTCCAAACCTACTATGAGCAAGGGTACAACTACCAAGATTACCAATAGCAACCACCGACGGGAGATTTAGAAGAAGGAGGAGCTTTAGTTTTCTTTTCTTTTCCCTTTTTTTGTAATTTTCAGCTTGTGTTTGCTTGTGTTTGCGTAGTGTTTTCAGTGTTTATTTAAGTTTCAGCAAGTGTGTTAGTTTATTTTCAGCATGTACTTCAATTAGTTTTTATTATTAATAAATACACCACCTTGTTTTTACCTTTGGTAAAGTTATGAAATTTGTGTCATGATGATATATGATTATAATTGCCACTTTGTTTATCTTTGTAATTGTTTTATGCATGTTAAAGCTAGTGCTCTATTAAAATACAAATCTGAATTTATCTAAATACTAGCTTAACCTTTAGCGGAGGTTATGATTAAACTAAAGACCCATAGTGTTTTATGTGTTCTCAAGTTTTAGATAGATTAAAGATGATTTTTATTCTTAAAAAGTAATGCTCACCTTGTCATGAATATCACTTGTGTGTTGCTCTACCTATCCAAAGCCTTATATATATATTTGAGTGCATAAACCTTAGTGTACAAGATTTATTTTTGAGTGAGTTATTGCATTCCATTATTTCTCTGGCCCGAGACTAAGAAGCTGGTCATTCCGTTTTTGCGTATCTATCTTATTGCTAGCCTTTTATCAGTGCGTTGTGTATCCCCACTTTGGAGATCTCACAAACCTCGCCGGATATCCACCCTTAAAACTAAATATCATTTTTTGTGATTACCTCCTTGACCACAACCTATCATTGAGGATGGATCATCAAATCAAGGAAAGATTGCAAGACGGTGCCACGATTGAAGATTTCAAGTATCTCTCCAAAGGAAAAGTATTCTCAATACCTACCTTATCTCTATCACCTCTTTGCCCGAGGACGAGCAAACGTCTAAGCATGGGCGAGGAGGTAGGTACATTGTAATTTTAGAGTTCAAGGGGAGCAAATAAAAAAATAAAAAAAAGAAAGAAAGAAAGAAATATATGTATGAGAAAAGGAAAAAAATGTGAGTATGTGTAAAAATAAAATAAAGAGAACCCCCCATTCTCTAAAGTGCATTAGGAATTTCAAGGCTTCAAGATTAAAGATCCATACTCATTTTCCAACCATGTGCAATCTGATAACGAGGACTTCCTTTGTGCCTCGGGATCACTCTTTGCCATTTGCACATGTCCACCCATCTCAAGCGTGTGAATTTTTTCTCTTTCCTCTCCTTGATATAACATTATTTTCCAATGACTTTTTGACGAGTCTCGGTAAGACCATGAGAAGCTTGTCTTGTTTTGACAACATCTCATTTATATGTCTACCACATATATATATATATATATATATATATATATATATATATATATATATATATATATATATATATATATATATATATATATATATATATATATATATATATATATATATATATATAGCCTTGACAACTTTCCCAAAAACCTCCATATAAAGCCTACCACATATATATATATGTTATGAAAGGGAAAGGAGTAGAATAAATAGGCTTGACAAACATGATGAGATGAGAGTTCATGAGCAATATGCAAGATGATTTAAATTTGTGAACTTGGTTTAGCTCTTTTTCATCTCGTTCTTTATTTCAAAATTTCTGAGATCTATTTAAACTTTGGAGCATGTTAATACTTGTGGGATAAGATTAATTAGAATCTATCCTCTGTAGAGATGAAGGCTAGTACATTATGAAACTTTAACGAATTAAAATTTTGAGAGCATTATGTTTTCTCATGATTGATCAAGTGCAAGGTTTAAACAATGAAGGGCAATGATGATATCCATCGAACGCTTACTCGAGGACGAGCAAGGTTTAAGCATGGGGGAGATATTGATGGTGAAATTTCGTCAACCTAGCCATGAGTTTACCTTCGGTGTTGACATGAATTTTATACTTTATCCATTGGTACTAACCCCCTTGATATAACAAGTTCATTCGTGCATGTCAGTTTTGGAGTTTACTGTTTATGCAGGGTTTTGACGTTAAAAGCAAGACTTTCGGGATAAGTTCATCAAGCACCTTGTGACAAGACCTTGAAGCCCCGTACAAGTCATGCAATGAAGCACACTTGACTCCAAGAAGCCCAGGGACCAAACCCGAGAAGATGTTAAACTCCGAGGACCTACCCAGAAAAGTGCTGAATCTTACGGCACAAGGAGCTACGTCCAACTCGGAGAGAAACTGACGACAAGGGCCCACATGTGGAAGGGGAGAGGATCTAGAAGACTCAGGAACCGACGTAGGGCAAAGGAGGCAGGCAACTGGGCCGGGATGGGCCCATGCCGATCGGCCCAGCCCATTCCTGGGCCCGGTTACCTCCCCCTTTGACCTAGCCACCATTCGGGCTATTTATAGCCCCGGGGTCGAGAGCCACGCATTGATCAATTCGTCGTCGGCCGCCGAGGAGTAGAGAAGAGAGGGACACCATCTCGGAGACGAGAGGGTCGAGCTAGTTGACTAGGGTCTCCCTAGCCGACGTGGGAACCTTGCAAGGAAGATCACGTCGGAGTTCCCAGAGCTAGAAGCAAGATCAAGGTAGGATCCCAGTGGTGATCTTTTTCATATATCATTGTACTAGTTGATGTATCAAGTTGAATCCGATTCTTAGCGACTAAGTGTTTCTCCGAAGTCTTCATTTTCAATCGGCTTTGCTTATTTTAGATCTATTCTCGAGATAGATCACATAGGGTGTCCTTGTAGCTGCGGTGGCTAGAGGTGCACACCTGATCTTCCGAAAGAACTCGACTTATCCTCGGACTCGCCCTAGACTACCCAAATGAATAGGAGTACGTTGTGACAGAACGGGGGCTCTTAAAGGCGGGCGTTTTCAGAGTCGGACGGGAAACCATGGTTTAAAGAGGCTTCTAATGAGATTTGATTTGCTACATCTTCTTTTGCTTGGAACTTCAACAAAAGGCTCAACCCGATCTCTCTAGATTGGTTTATCTACCCCATCTATCTTTGTTACCTCTGGTCTTTAGTAGATTAGATTCGTTCTTGTGTTAGATTACATTAGGGTTTTATCTATCGAAGATTGAAGTTACTTGGCTTTACTGAATCATCTTTTGCGTCACACATTTGTTCCACGGATTCGATACCTTTGGTTCACCACTCGAGGGAAGAAGGGTCCCTTGACTACGACAGGAGACTTGTCTGCTTGCAAGTCTAAACGAACTTTGATACAACTATTAACCGTCAACAGGGTGATTTGTTAGTTGTATCCTTGCATCAGTTAGTTAGTTTGTTTGTTTGTTTGCATGTTTTGCATCAGTTAGCCCCAGAATGTGGAGGCCGTGCGCCTAGGAGGGAAAAGTGGTGAGAGAATAGCTCCACCACACCTTGGAGAACTGGTCATGGGCGGGCATTGCGAATGTGGGGATGGACACATCGTTGCGCGGTGCCCGGCAGCCACTGGTGATCCTTTGCTATGTTATTTGCACACTAAAAGGAGAAGAATAAAAGAGAAAAAGCCGGTGACGTTGAATAGCCCAAAATCCTTTGTTGTTTACTGAGTTCCATGAGTTTGAGTTCCATGAGTTCATGTTGTGTTCTTCCTCCTCGCTGGTGTTCCGTGCTCGCCGGTGCACGCCACTAGTATTCTTGAGTGCTACGGCTTGTTCCTAACAAAATGGATGGTTAGAGAAAGAGCTTTTTTGGTACGCCCCTTTAGTCCTGGTTCAACTTTGGAGCCGGGACTAAAGGGGTTTTATCGACGTGGCCACTAATGTCATGAGTGGTCACCCCCTTTAGTCCCGGTTGGTAACAATAATCATGACAAATGACCCCATTTAGTGTAGGTTCGTCTTACGAACCGTGACAAAAGGTTCACCCCCTTTAGTCTAGATTCGTGTAACGAACCGAGACTAAAGCCCCCCTCCCCTTAACACGAACCTAGACTAAAGGGGTGACCCTTTTGTCATGGTTGGTAACACCAACCCAGACTAGAGGGGGGCCTTTTGTCACGGGTGGTGTTACCAACTGGGACTAAAGGGTCTCCCACGAGTTACTATAAGAGGATAACATCCTCTACCTAGTGAGATGTGTTGTGTAGGTGAGATGGTGAGGAAGCTACACGCGAGGCTGGAGATCACGACTTCGAATCCTGACCCCGCATAGTGCATGTGTATATTTCATGTGAAAAATCTCGTGACTTGTGACTTGGGGTGTGCGCATCTGTGGAGGCTTTTCAGGGATTTTCATTACCAACCGGAACTAAAGGTCATCTCTCTACCAGTGGCTGCTTCCCTGAAGTCCTATTTTAGTTTGGTATGATCAGCATCGACCAGGCTCAGGCTGGCATTGATTAGATCATTAGATGGCCCGCATCTTGTTCAAAATGCTATGGAGGATGACTCTCTGTCAGCAGAGCACCTCTGCCAGTCCATTCTTGTCATTGGCGGGAGCTCCATATATTTTCCTAGCATGATACCAGGGATGGAGATTGGGATCCAGCAGTATCGACTGACAATATTATGCATGCCTCGTTAGCGTTACAGGTAGAAACACTGGAAACAAAAAAGACTATTGTCGATTGCCTAATGGCCACAGCAAAGCGAGCCGACGCTCCACCAATACTAGGTCTATTGGAGGCCACAACAATAAAGTTCTGGGCCTAACACTCTGGAGAGGGAGGTTTTGGTTCGGGCCTTTAGTCCCAGCTTAACTTTGGAGCCGGGACTAAAGGCCTTTCGTCGACGTGGCCCGAAATGCTCGTTGTAGCCGGCCCACCTTTAGTCCCGGCTCGTATTACCAACTGTGGCAAATGGGGGCTCCCAACGGCTCCATCTGACAATAATTGCCCCTAGCCTTTAGTCCCGGCTGGTTTTACAAGCCGAGACTAAACGGGACTAAAGGCCGGCATCCATATAACGCTCGTACCTCCTTCTTCCTCCTGCCACCCGAGCCATTCACCAGAGCCACACCCGCGAGCTCAAGCTCCTCCCCTCCATGGCGACTCAAGCCTTGGGTGGGGCTGCAATTTTTTTCTTCATTAGTTTGTGAAGATTTCTCTACTCAAAGGTGTTGTAAAGGTTGGAATCTTCATCCTCCCTTCATTTGTTGTGATTAAATTTTGTTTTATGGTTTAGAGATGGAGAAAATAGAAATGTTAATTTGTAGCTAGGTAGGAGGAGCTTAAATTAATTAGAGAGATGAGATTTTGTATATACACGTGAAGATGTAGTTAGTATGGTACTTGCATTGTTCCTTCTTTCATTAAAATCTTGTTGTTCATAATATTGAATTTATCTTGTACATATATATATAGTTTATAAAATATATGCTCATAAAAGACGACATACCGAAAATGTACTAGGTATTTCCATTGTTTCATTGTTTAGAATTGATTTTATTGTAGGTAGTCATTGGAGGAAATAGAAGATTACATTCTTTTGTTAAGTATGTTTTTATTTTTTATATAGAATAAATGTAAACATTGCCTTATTTTTTTGTTTTTCATAAATTTGAATTTTACTTGTACATATAGTTTATAAAATATATGCTCATAAGAAAAAAATAGACATACAGAAAATGTACTAGGTATGTATTTCCATTAATTCATTGTTTGCTTTTATTTCTAGGTATCTATAGGAGGAAATAGAGGATTAAATTTTTTTTATTTAGTATTTTTTAGTTTTATATACAAAAAAATGTAAGCATTTTCTTTTTTTTCTTGTTTTGATACAAAGCCCCACGTCCTAATTAGCTACAGTTTCACCTCTCGGGCTACGTGGGGACTGCCTGTAGCTCCGCGAGGTGGGACTGTAGCTAGATAGGAGGTGTAGCGCATGTGTGGTATTATAAGTGGGTGAGTGAGGTGTAGATGATGGTGAGGTGAGACTGTTGTAGTCATTGGTTCGTAAAGGTTATGTATAGTAATAATAGTGTTGAATTCTATCCCCTTTTGTTTTTTATTTATGCATATATTGAATCCAATCTATATATTTGTAGGTATGTGTACATATAGTTTATAAAATAGAGTGTTAAATTCTATGGCCCCTTTTATTTCTAGGTTGCTATATGAGGAAATAGAAGATTAAATTCTTTTATTACGTATTTTTTAAGTTTTATATAGACAACAAATGTAAGCATTTTCCTTTTTTTGTTTTTGATACATAGCCCTACATCCTAATTAGTTACAGTTTAACATCACAGGCTACATGGGGACTACCTGCAGCTCCGTGATATTGGACTTTAGCTAGATAGAAGGTGTAGCAGATGTGTAGTACTGTAAGTGGGAGAGTCAGGTGTATATGACAGTGAGGTGAGACTGTTGTAGTTCCAGGAGCATCTAGGTCTTCTAGGTCGCTGGTTCATAAAGGTTATGTACAGTAAAAGTTCCCTTTTGTTTTTCTATTTATGCATATATTGAATCCACTGTATATATGCAAACTAATCATATTTATTGTGAATAATGTGTGTTATTTTTATTTGGATACAGTTTTAGCTAACAATGTCATTGTCAAGTGGTGTTGGAAATGTCATCCTTGGTCGTGGCATAGTCCGTCGCCATGGCGGGCATGGTGGCCGTGGCATTGGCCGTGGAGGTCTTCGTGGCCGTGGAGGTGGTTTGGAGGCCCCGTTGCCTCTACGTCCAGGATTGCACTTTCACCGTGAGATTACCTTGGCAATGGGTGATCCAGGACGTGTAGCTAATGTGGTAATATAGGAATAAAAATTAATTTGCTTTACATAGATTTTTTTTCATTTCTCATGGAAAATCTGTAATTTTAGTTACATATATAATTATTGTACGTTCTCAACAATATCAGATGGCTCAGAGACATTGTCGGGGATATGAATGGTACTCTTCCTATAGTGCAAACTGAGCATGTTGATGAGCACATGGCAAGAGTGTATATCTCTTTCACCATACCTGCTCGATATGTAGACTACGGCCAGTTGGCAGCAGGCGCACCACACCTGATGGTTGCCATTGCAAGTTGGCAAAACATCACCTATTTTGTTAACCCGAGAGAGGACTGCCATGGAGAATTATCTACAACATCTCCAGAATAATGTTGGACGCTTCGTGCCGGACCTTTCCTATTTTAAATTAAGCAACTCGAGACGAATGAAGGAACTGTGATTGAGACTACAGAGTGGCTTTGAAGGGCTCATCAAGATGTGGTAATATACATTTATATATAAAAGAATTTCTATTCATTATTAATTAATTTGTTTTTGGTACATATATAATTTGTTTCTGGTACATAAGGTTATTATATCTCATCATCATCTGATTGTGTGCAGGATCACTCTGGCTCTACGTATGCTTCAATTAGCTTTCGTGCGATTCTGAATCAAGTCGTGGAAAGAATTGGGGTGGATTACTATTGTGGGGAGCCATTTTCACCAACAATTGGAAGAGTCAAGCAATTCTAACTTTCTACAAGCCAGTAGAACCAGAGGCTCCATTGTTTGATGTCTGCAGTGGTGTTTGTGACACTCCTCCGCAAGCGGAAGAGAGTGCCCTAGTACGCGCTCTAGCTTATTTTGAGGGAGTTCTAGACTGGAGGATTGTAGACATTAACCATGTTTCATATCTGCAAGAGCGTGTTGCTCAGTAACATTATGCATGCATGGATCAGGCTTTGTACCGTACCCTATTATGTGAACTTGTATTAATTATTAGCTAGCTATGAGAACCTTTATGAACTTATTATCAATTATTGTTAATTATGTACTTTATTTTGAATTCATGTGTTTTATTCAACATGTTTAGTAAGCATGTTTATTAAGCATATATATACTAGAATTCATACGCGAATTTATAAATGTGTTTGAAGTAGAGGTTCAAAAGCTAGAAGCTGACCAGCTTCAGCTTGGGACTTGTAGTCATTGATGTTAATTAATGTTGTGCCTTGTAATAACCATCAGGTGACCTCTTTACGTATACGTAAGCCATTGTAGTTATATGGATCATTATATCAAAAAGACAATACGCGAATTCATAAATTTGTTCGAAACAAAGATTTTTCTGAGTAGGTTTACTAATATTTTTAATTTAATTTATTTTCCCCTTCAAAATGGAAATAAAAAATAGTAATATTGTGTCAACTCTTGAAATAATATGTGCATAGAAAAGTAAGTATTTTTTTGTTAACATAATATAATTTTGCATGGGACAAATATTTGAACTTATGATTTATTTTAAATGTTGAATGCAAAATTCAATGAGATAAATGGGCAAGGAAAAGAGAAAAAGCCCGCGAATGAGACGAATGAGATAAATGAGCAAGGAAATGAGCATGTTGATCATTCAAAGACAATACGCGAATTCATAAATTTGTTTAAACCAGAGATTTTTCTGAGTAGGTTTACTACTATTTTCAATTTAATTTATTTTCCCCTTCGAATTGTAAACAAAAAACAGTAATAATTGTTTAAACTCTTGAAATAATACGTGCATAGAAAAGTAGGTATTTTTTGTGTTAACATAATATAATTTTGCATGGCACAAATATTTTAACTAATGAATTTTTTTAATGTTGAAAGCAAAAAGAAATGAGATAAATGAGGAAGGAAAAGAGAAATATTAATTTCCCGCGCAAAATTGCCCTGTAGTCTGAGGAACCAAGTTAAGAAGTACCTTGGTCCGTGTGTGATGAGTGATTGACCGGATGGTTTGAAGCTTTGTGTGTGTAGTGTTGAGTTGTGTTGTGTGTGTTTTATTTTGTGTATTTACCTTATTGTTTATGTGGTGTGTTGTCAATGCACTCGTGAGGAGTGATTGACAACGTTGTGTGGACTGACTCTTGGCCTAGTATTGCAGGTGTTGGTTGCGGCTTGGTTTGCGTTGGTGCAGGTGAAGAACAGGCGCCAAAGGTCTTAGCCTTGCGGGGCCTCCGAAGAGTGGAGAGACAAGTAGGCTTGGTTCGAGGGACCCGGTGGCCGACGGGATCAAGTGCGAGCCGCATGGTGCAAGAAGAGCAAGACGAAGTCGTGGACATGGAGCCGGTGCATCGATGGTGGCCAAGTCAAGGAACGAGGCAAGACTGAGTAGACCGTCCGGGCGCCGGAGGTGAAAGGCTTGGTGGGCTCGACGCTTGGTGTGGTGAGGCCGGGCCGTGTACGCGGGGTTTGGTGGTTTGGCCACAAAACCATCGGTGGAGGGTTTCTCGGTTTGGGCCTCAAAACCGAGCCCGAGGGCCTGACGTGACGGAGACGGTATCCGGGTGCGTCGGGAAGCTTCGAGGCGGGCGACACGCGGCATGATCGAGGTGCTTGCATCGGGAGGACGTGAAGGCCTGATGGATGCGCGACCGTCCGATGGTGAACTTCATGTGTTGACCAAAATGCCCTTGTGAGGGCTTGTGTTGTACTCCTAGTGTAGGGGCACTTCGGTCTTTTCCGGAGGGCCTATATATAGGTGGAGGGGGGCTGAATTTTCAGCCAACTCTTGGGGCTAGAGGCTGCGGTACTCTTTCATTTTGGAGTGCTTTGGGAGAGAGGGAGAGAGGGGAGAGTGGCTCTTTGATTGGAGCTTTTTGCCATCTTAGATTTGGTTTCTAGGAGTGGCTTGTAATCGATTGGACAAGATATTCATAGTGATTTCATCCTCTAAATCTTGTGCCAATCTTTCTATTCCCGAATTTATTTTATTGCTTTTTCAGAGCTCCTTTTGTGCCTTTTTCGTGCTTGACTTGTTTCATCGATTTGAGGGCGTTTCTATCCGGATTTCTTTGAGCGGATCATGGGTGAGTGCTTTGTGCCTCTTTGTGTATGATCTTGACCCCTCAAACGCCGGATTTGGCCTTCGATTTGTTGACTTTTGGATGAACCCTAGGTCATAGTGTTCTTGGCAAGGATTTGCGATTCCGGGAGTTGTAGGATGTTTGAGGCTGTAATTTTTGGGGCATAACCTCTCCTTGGGGTGTTTATCATCTCACCAAAATTTCGTCTCAAGACTCCTAGTGGTTTGGGAGATCCATCGATTGAAGTTTGAGATTGTTTCTCGTGTTCCTCGGCTGTGCTGATTCGCACCTGGTGGACCGTCCGCGAGGTAGCCACGGACCGTCCGCGAGGTCACCGCGGACCGTCCGCGAGGTGCCTGACAGCCCAGCTGTTCTTCGTGTTCTTGCGGGTTCTTGAGCGCATCTCTTTCGATTCATTTTGTCGGTGAGTTTTTGGTGCATGAAGTTTGCGGACGGTCCGTACAAGAGTGTCGGACGGTCCGTGACGAGGCGGACGGTCCGTGGGTCCATCATGGACGGTCCGTTTTTCTCGGTGCGGTACTGGAGGTTCGGGTAGCAATTTCGGACGGTCCGTGCCCTCCTCGCGGACAGTCCGCGCCCTCCTCGCGGACAGTCCGCCCGGACACTGCGGACGGTCCGCCTGGTGCTTTCCAGATTGCCTAAGTCCCTTGCTTTTTGAGTCGTGCTTCCGCGTGTGTTTCAAGGACTCGTTGTTTTGGCGATTGGTGTGTGATTCGTTCGAACGCTTGTGTGTGACCGGGTTTTGACTAGGGTATAGGCCGGGTTCTTTGAGAAGAATTTTTACCGGCTCCTATTCACTCCCCCCCTCTCTAGTCGCCATCCGATCCTTCAATTGGTATCAGAGCCGGTTGTGGATTCTTTTGGCTCTAACAAGTCTTGAATCCATAGGGTGACTAGAGGAAAGACGTGCTTTTGCTTGCGACCTTGGTTTGCACGTTTTGGAGTTGTGCCCTTGGAAAACCATAACTTGAGATACCTTCAGTAAAACGGGCATAACTTTTCACTCGGTGCTCCATTTTGGCTCAAATTTTTACAGCGGTTTCGTGACTCCATTTGTAGGTGATCCAAAACCATCTAAAGATCATTTTTGGGTCTTCAAAAATTCAGAAAAAATCAACAAGATAATTGAAAAATCCTCATTTAAGTCTCTTGCGGCGTTGTCTTGTTTCTTCTGGATTTTCTCTAGACTTCATTTCACCTTATTTTGAGCTGAAATTTTTTGTGTCTCTATCTTTGGTGCTCCTTGTTCAGTGGTAAAATTTTGGGAAAAAGATAAGATCCTTTGCTATTGAACTCGTCAGTAGTTGTTAGAGAATTGAGGCATTTTGAGTGCTTTCTTTGCATCGTTGCTTGTTCCTCGAGTTTGCTTTCGGCTAATCCTAACCGGTACTTTTATTATGGCACCAAGTTCTTCTCCTTGTGGTTCTTTGAGCAGGAGGAGTATGGAGGGTGAGGTGGAAGCTGAAGTGGAGGAGATGATATCTCTCATCGAGGACTATCAAGATGGTGACATCAAGAAAGGCGAGCTCTACCACAAACTAGGAGGCATGAACCAAGGTACACTTGCCAAAGCTATCTTGATCCTATGCAATAGGTTGGATGATTGTGAGTGTGATTGTGGAGACTTGCATAGGAGAAACATAGATTTGTGTGATGCCTTGCGTAGGAAGAATGAGAAGATGAAATGCTCTCTTACTAGGTTGAAATGTGGTATGGCTCATTGGAGGTCTCGTGCTTTGAATTCTTGCACTTCTTGTAACACCATGCATGCTAAAAATGATGCTTCGATTGCTTCCATTGCATGCTTGAAATCTGAAATTAAGGTGTTAAATTTCAAAGCTTCTTTGCCTTGCAAATCTTGCGACGCCTTGTGTGCTGAAAATAAGAAATTAAAAGATGAAGTTAATTGGCGCAAAATGCATGTTGAAGCTTTTAGAAGAGCATGCGACAATCTTGATTTTGAGAATGATGAATTGAGATCATCTCTTGCTAACTTGCAATCTGAAATTGACTTGTTGAAATCCAATGCTTCTATGCCTTGCAACTCTTGTGTTGTTTTGAATGATGAGCTTGATATGGCTAGGAGTAAGATTGCTTTGTTAGGGACAAGTGCTTCTTTACCATGTGTTTCTTGTGAGTCTTTGCATGCTGAAATTAATGAATTAAAATTGACTTACACCACATGTGTAGATGATCTTGAGCATGCTAGGGCTGAAATTTGTGATATAAAATCCATGCCTTGTAGCAAGTGCTCTTTGTTTCTTGTAGAGGATGCTTGCCATACTTCTTGTGATAATGATGATGATGATGCTTTGATGGGTGTAAATGATGATACTTGTTCATGTGGTCTCATTTGCACTTCATGCATTGATTTGGAAAGTGAAGTTTTGGCTTTAAAGAAAATGCGCGATGATATGAGCGCCAAGTTGGTTGAGCATGATGAGATGAGTGCCAACCTTGAGAAAGAAAATGAACTCTTGCGTACCACATATGCTAAATGCATTGAAGAAGAAATCAATAATTTGAGAAATATGACATGTGGTACTTGTGAGCGTCTCAAGTCTCAAAATGAGGTTTTGCGCACAAGGTGCAAGAGTCTTTGTGCCAAGGGTTTGGATTCATGCTTCTCTTGTCACTCCGGTGTTGATACTTCTAAATTTGCTTCTTCTAAACTGGAGTCGACTTCTTCTCTTAAGTGTGAGTCTTTGGATGGTGGTAAGTGTGCTAGTGCCTTGGATAGCTCTCCCATAGCTACTCCTAAGCTTGTTGCTTCTTCCGGTGTTTCCCAAGGTGATTTGAATGGAAAGGGTGCCTCCCACATATTTGGAACTCATACTCCCAAGCCGAGGTTCCAATGCACCTTTTGCAAGAAGGATGGGCATACCGTTGAGTTTTGCTTTCGCCGTGTCAAGCACGAGCGACGTGTGCGTGCCAAAGCTGTTAAGAAGCCACGAAGCCTTTCTCATGGCACATGTGATTCTAATGTGGGCACCAAGTTGGATGTTGGGGTTGATGCTTCATGCTCAAAGTCCCAAGGGACTTCCCACTTACAAGAGAATGGTGATTCATCCACTCGGACCGTGCCTCTCGATAGGCCTTTGTACCATTGCTCTCACTGTGGGAAGGATGGGCATCAAGAGAGTTTTTGCTACCGCCGGGCAAGGAGAATACGATGAGGAGGTGCCTCTAGGCCTTTGGTTGTTCATAGTCCTTCTCATGGCATGAACACTTGTGAGCCTAAGAAGGCGCGATTTGTGGATGGGTTTTATGACACCCTTTCTAGTGAGTTAGGCCATGCTCGTGGACATGCTTCTAGTGTTTCTTGTGTTGGTCCGCGACATGCTTCCCGTGGTGCTTGTGTTGGTTCTTCTCCTACGACCCCGAAGGATCTTTGCCTTTTTGCTTGTGGTAGCACTCGACTTTCTTCGCGAGTGACTTCTTTGAGGCATGGTTCCAAGGGTGTTCGAAAGACTTTTCATTCCAACCGGCATTTGCATCATGCTAACCCACATGATAGGTTGTGTGCACCACTTACCCGTGTGACCAAATCTTGGATTCCCAAGTACGTGCTTGCTAACCCTTTGGGATCCAAGGCTCGGTCTTTCTCGTCTCCTTGTGTATAGGTATGGAGACGTGGTTGGAGAACATGAGCTCAATGGAGACATGATGGTTCTCCACGCCGTTTTGGATGGCTCTTGAAAGCCCTTGTACACGTGTATAGTGAGTTTTCTTTTCCCCTTGTCCTCTCTTGTATATACTTCTGTCTTGCTTGTGTGAAAACCATAGTAGGCTAGCCACCTTGTTCATGATAGCTTTGTGATCTTGAATATCTATCTTGCTATCTTTGTATGATTTTATGGTGGATGTTATTTATGAACATCATGTCATGCTTTTTGGTTGATTGCTCGGATATGTCACGTTGTTCATCCATATCATTTTTGTCTAGCTCGATGGTACCTTTCTTGTTAGCATGTTTGTCCCCCATGTATATCTTGTCATGCTAGCTTTGTAATATATGTTGATGGATGATCCATGTGATCTTGTATCATGCCTTTGTTTAGTTCTTGTATATTGTTTGGCATGTTACTCTTTGGTATCATTTTGGTTTAGTGTTGTACCTTGTTGACATACTTGCTTGCCCATGCTTATTCATATTTGTGGAATCATGTTACTATGCTCTATTTATGTTAATTGATATTGTCAATGCATTGTGTAGCATGTTGTGAGCTTTCCTTGGAGTTTTGGGCTTGTCTTGTCTTCGAGTTGTGTTGTTGTTCTTTTTTTCGGTTGGTTTTAGAGTTTTCCTTGCTCTTTCTTTTCCTATCTTTTGCTTTGTTAGTTGTCCTTGGTTGAGGGGGAGCTTGGCTTCTTTTGATAGGGAATTTGATTCCAAGAAGGGTTGTGGCTTTCTGGGTAGTCTTTGTGATCCTTAAATTGATATTCCTTCTATGGTATTCAATTGGGATCTTTACGGTTTTGCAATTGGTACTTTTTCTATGGTACTCAATTGGGACCTTTGGTGGCTCTTCTCTCGCTTGGAGCGATTCTTGGTTGGTATGTTCCCTCATGAGCTTTATTGGTGTTAAGTCAAGTTCCTTGTCTCCCTATGCATTCTGCATTGCATTTGTATCATATATCATGATGTATAGACTTTGGTAGGTTTGACATTTGTGTCTCGCATTCTGTCATATATCATGTTCCTTTTGATGTACATATCTACCTATGTTGCATTTGTATCATATTGCATTTTAGGATGACGAGCTTCTTCCATATGCCTCATTTGAGTTTCTTTGGCTACTTGTGAAATATTGGTCATGTGTGTGGAGAAATGGCTATGTGAGGCTATGCTCTTGGAATATTTGAGATATATGTGTTGTGAGATAGCCTTTTTGAATCAAATGCTAATCTTGACTAAATTTGATGAAATGTGCTCCACTCATGTGTAGTAGTATATCCATGTCACCGTTTGGTCTAAATGTGCCTTTCATGCTTAGATTGTGCTTGGATGTCTCTTTCTTGCATTTGGGCCAAAGGCCGATATCATTGTGAATGTTTAGCCTATGTTGCATTCATGGGGGAGCATAAGCTTCTTTTTCTTTGCAAAGGCACTTCATGTACCATGAAATGAATTAATCTTGAAAAGAAGTGTGTATGCTTGAAAAATGCTCCCTCCATCATGTTTATGCTTAAAATGTCTTATCTTTCACACATGGGTGCAAAACATGTTGCATGATGTTCACCGGTGGAGAAGTCTCCCCGAAGTGGACACATGGCTCATGAGCTTTAACATGACATGCTTTGCTTTATGGGTGTTTGCAATGATCTTTTGTTGAGAATTGGATATCCTTGTATGATCTTTGAATGGTATGCATGTTTGTGGCTCAAGTGTGACATGGATAGGCTTTTACATTTGAAGTGAGACATCTTTTGATATAATTATTCAAATCTGAAAATTTGCTTTGTCACATGCCTATATTTCCATATATTACTTGTGGCAATGCTTTGACTATGTTATGATCCATATATGTGCTCTTTGTCTCATTTCTAGCCTTTGTCACTAAATTTGGCCTATTTGAGAAGCTCATGTAGATGTTTATATGCTTTGTCTTACATTCCTGCATTTTCACCTTGAGTCATACATTGTCAACAAGGGGGAGAAGAGGTGAGCTTAATGCAAATTCAGAAAACTGCATCTAAAATTTGGAAGTTTGCATCCACATGTTCAGGGGAGCTTGCATTTGTGTAGGGGGAGCATTGGTGAGTTTCCTCTGTTTGCCTGAGTTGTGCTTTGGTGGTTGTTTTTTTTGCTCTATCACGTGTATTTAGGGTGAGCTTTGTATGCTCTTTGTCCCTAGTGCATGTGTTTAGGGGGAGCTTGTGAGCTTGGTGTGCTCTTTTCTCTATCTCATGAGTTTAGGGTGAGCTTTTTATGCTCTTTGGTCCTAGTTCATGTGTTTAGGGGGAGCTTGTGAGTTTTGTGCTCTTGTGCCGGTGGTGTTGAGCCCCGTTGCCTCTTCTTGAGGAGCCGGCAGTTGACTCGTGTGATTTCGCTTGTCCATGATCGGTGTTGAGCCCTTTGTGCCTCTTCTTGAGGGATCATGCATTCTTGTCTCAGTTGTGTCGAGCCGTTGCCCATGTCTTTGGGGACCGAGACATTGAGTTGGCCTTTGTGGTTTCTCTCATGCCAAGTGACCTTGTTCTTTGCTCTTGTGTGGTTTTCTTTCACTTGGATGAGTTGTTCGGCCTTTGCCCTCTCAAACCATTTCTTTGTGCTCACTTGTTGTCAATCCGCTCCTCAAGGGGGAGAAATTTGGAAAATCAAGTTGATATGAACCTTGATTTGATGGTGATGAGCGGTTGACAAGTGTTTTGGTAAGAGTGTTATGGCTCTTTGGGTTGAGCATTTTGGTTTGATGGCTTTTAGGGATTGCATGTTGGTAGTGTGTCTCTTCGATTGCGCTTAGCCTTTGTGCTTGCTTTGGTTTCGAGAGGAATTTGTCGGAGCATGTTTTTATCCCATCTCACTTCAAGTGGCCTTTTGTTTGCTTTTTATTGGCTTTGTGGCACTTGAATGAGTTCTTATTTGCTTTTTGACCATCTTTTGTCAATGCACTCATCAAGGGGGAGATTGAGGAACCAAGTTGAGAAGTACCTTGGTCCGTGTGTGATGAGTGATTGACCGGATGGTTTGAAGCTTTGTGTGTGTAGTGTTGAGTTGTGTTGTGTGTGTTTTATTTTGTGTATTTACCTTATTGTTTATGTGGTGTGTTGTCAATGCACTCGTGAGGAGTGGTTGACAACGTTGTGTGGACTGACTCTTGGCCTAGTATTGCAGGTGTTGGTTGCGGCTTGGTTTGCGTTGGTGCAGGTGAAGAACAGGCCCCAAAGGTCTTAGCCTTGCGGGGCCTCCGAGGAGTGGAGAGACAAGTAGGCTTGGTTCGAGGGACCCGGTGGCCGACGGGATCAAGTGCGAGCCGCATGGTGCAAGAAGAGCAAGACGAAGTCGTGGACATGGAGCCGGTGCATCGATGGTGGCCAAGTCAAGGAACGAGGCAATACTGAGTAGACCGTCCGGGCGCCGGAGGTGAAAGGCTTGGCGGGCTCGACCCTTGGCGTGGTGAGGCCGGGCCGTGTACGCGGGGTATGGTGGTTTGGCCACAAAACCATCGGTGGAGGGTTTCTCGGTTTGGGCCTCAAAACTGAGCCCGAGGGCCTGACGTGACGGAGACGGTATTCGGGTGCGTCGGGAAGCTTCGAGGCGGGCGACACGCGGCATGATCGAGGTGCTTGCGTCGGGAGGACGTGAAGGCCTGATGGATGCGCGGCCGTCCGATGGTGAACTTCATGTGTTGACCAAAATGCCCCTGTGAGGGCTTGTGTTGTACTCCTAGTGTAGGGGCACTTCGATCTTTTCCGGAGGGCCTATATATAGGAGGAGGGGGGCTGAATTTTCAGCCAACTCTTGGGGCTAGAGGCTGCGGTACTCTTTCATTTTGGAGTGCTTTGGGAGAGAGGGAGAGAGGGGAGAGTGGCTCTTTGATTGAAGCTTTTTGCCATCTTAGATTTGGTTTCTAGGAGTGGCTTGTAATCGATTGGACAAGATATTCATAGTGATTTCATCCTCTAAATTTTGTGCCAATCTTTCTATTCCCGAATTTATTTTATTGCTTTTTCGGAGCTCCTTTTGTGCCTTTTTCGTGCTTGACTTGTTTCATCGATTTGAGGGCGTTTCTATCCGGATTTCTTTGAGGGGATCATGGGTGAGTGCTTTGTGCCTCTTTGTGTATGATCTTGACCCCTCAAACGCCGGATTTGGCCTTCGATTTGTTGACTTTTGGATGAACCCTAGGTCATAGTGTTCTTGGCAAGGATTTGCGATTCCGTGAGTTGTAGGATGTTTGAGGCTGTAATTTTTGGGGCATAACCTCTCCTTGGGGTGTTTATCATCTCAACAAAATTTCGTCTCAAGACTCCTAGTGGTTTGGGAGATCCATCGATTGAAGTTTGAGGTTGTTTCTCGTGTTCCTCGGCTGTGCTGATTCGCACCTGGTGGACCGTCCGCGAGGTCACCGCGGACCGTCCGCGAGGTGCGTGACAGCCCAGCTGTTCTTCGTGTTCTTGCGGGTTCTTGAGCGCATCTCTTTCGATTCATTTTCTCGGTGAGTTTTTGGTGCATCAAGTTTGCGGACGGTCCGTACAAGAGTGTCGGACGGTCCGTGACGAGGCGGACGGTCCGCGGGTCCATCACGGACGGTCCGTTTTTCTCGGTGCAGTACTGGAGGTTCGGGTAGCAATTTCGGACGGTCCGTGCCCTCCTCGCGGACGCGTCCGCGCCCTCCTCGCGGACAGTCCGCCCGGACACTGCGGACGGTCCGCCTGGTGCTTTCCAGATTGCCTAAGTCCCTTGCTTTTTGAGTCGTGCTTCCGCGTGTGTTTCAAGGACTCGTTGTTTTGGCGATTGGTGTGTGATTCGTTCGAACGCTTGTGTGTGACCGGGTTTTGACTAGGGTATAGGCCGGGTTCTTTGAGAAGAATTTTTACCGGCTCCTATTCACTCTCCCCCTCTCTAGTCGCCATCCGATCCTTCATAGTCCCGGGTGGTGTTACCACCCGAGACTAAAGGCCCCCCTTTTGTCGTGGGTGGTAACACCACCCAGGACTAAAGGGTGAAAATTCGCCTTCTGGTCGTGAGGCAACCCGTGACAAAAGGGGGGCCTTTAGTCTCGGGTCGTATTACGACCTGAGACTAAAGGGGGCCTTTTGTCACGGTTGGTAATACGACCCATGACAAAACGTTGGGGGTTTTATATAAGCCCCGTCGCCTTACAGATCGGCACTTAGCCGTTTCCCCCAAATCGCCTCTCTTCCTCTGTCGTCGTCGCCGCCGCTTCTTCTCGTCGCGCCCGTCCCCGACGCGCCCCTCTTCTCTGACGCACCGCGCCGTCCTCCGCGATGCGCCGCTCCTCCCCGACATGCGGACGGCGTCGTCTCCCGCCTCCGGCCGATCTCGGCCACGCCCTCCCCGACGCGCATCTCCGTCCCCGACGCGGCGGCCCTCCCCCGACTCGCCGCCCCCCGCCGCCCCCCGGCCCGTGATCCCTCCTCGGCGGCGACCCCCCGACCCTCCTCCCCGGCGACGGCCCCCGGCCCTCCTCCTCGGCGGCGGCCTCCTGCGGTCGGTATGCCGCGCCGACGCCTCCGCTTGTCGGCCCCCCCCTCGCGGCCGCCGGCCGGCGTGTGTGTGTGCCGATGGCGGCAGGGCCGCGCGGGGTTTTTCCTTGCTGACGTCAGCCCGTGAAATGCTGGCGTTAGAAAGCATTTTTAATTAATTTTATTTGATCTAGTTTATGTTTTGATATTAATTAGAAATTATAATTGCGTGTAAATTTTTAATATAAAAATTTTATTATAGGAATAGAAATAAAATTTAATTAAAAACTTGTATATTTTTGTGTGTATATTTGTGTACCAAAATCTAATTGTGTTTTTTAGTTTAATTAAATAGTGATGCTTTGTATACTTTTGTGTGTATATTTATGTACCAAAATCTAATTGTTTTGTAATATACAATTTCATAGTTTTGAGTATTTGAGTTCTTAATTGTTTTCTAATATATATGTAATTTTAAGTTCTTAATTGAGTGTTTGAGTTATTAATTGTTTTCTAATATATATGTAATTTTGAGTTCTTAATTGTGTATTTGAGTTCTTAATTGTTTTCTAATATATATATATGTAATTTTGTGTTCTTAATTGTGTATTTGTGTTCTTAATTGTTTTCTAATATACATATGTAATTTTGAGTTCTTAATTGTGTATTTGAGTTCTTAATTGTTTTCTAATATAAAATTTCATTAGTTTGATACTTTTTAAGTCGACGACTACCGTGTCGTCTCGAACAAGTGACTTCACGTCACCACTATCATTCTCCCACACGGCACCGCTATCAACAAGCATCGTCCGTCCACAAGTTAGTAGAAATATTTTGACTTTGTTTATTCAAGAAAATTCGTAGGAAATACTTGTTTATTCTAGAAATTCATAGAAAAACTTGTTGCTTATTCTAGAAATTCAAAGAAAATTCTTGGTAAATACTTGTTTATTCTAGAAAGTTTTAGAAATTGTTGAAAATTACACAAATTCATAGAATATTCTTGTTTATTATAGAAATTCATAGAAAATTCCTGTTTATTCTAGAAATTTATAGAAAAACTTGTTGCTTATTCTACAAATTCAAAGAAAATTCTTGTTTAGTAAAGAAATTCTTAGTAAATACTTATTTATTCTAGAAAGTTTTAGAAATTGTTCAAAATTACATAAATTCATAGAATATTTTTGTTTATTATAAAATTCATAGGAAAATCTTGTTTATTCTAGAAGATCATACAAAAACTTGTTGCTTATTCCAGAAATTCATAGAAAATTATTGTTTATTCCAGATGGATGACAACCGTGACAACTTTATGGCCGACATTATAGCTAGTGGTACAAACACAATTGCAACCTTCACCGACGAGGAGTGTAGTCAGGCGGACATGTGCTTGAACATACCTCCGAATGAGGACGGTGCTGCCCCTGTCATGGACACAACAACTAATATTGAGGACGATTCTAGAAACAATGAGGAAAGTCTTATGGAATGAAAGTATTGAATGTTCCCACGAGGTATATATGTATCTCATGCATTAACTTCATAGTTCTTATTTTTCTAACCTCAATTCTTAGGTACTAATTAATTAAATAACGAATCTGCAACATGTAGGCTTCAGCCTCCACATCAAAAAAGACAAAGAGAGGGCGTACACAAGTACTCACCGGTCATGTCATGTATCAGATCACAGAAATATCAGATGATGGCCAACCATGTGCTCCAAATCAAGGACAAGTATGTGTTACAGTGTGGGGCCATTGTAAAGGATAACGTGCCCATCAGCTACAGAGAATGGAAGGGAAAAACAGATAATCCACACGTGGTTCCAAACTCAGTGAAAAATTTGTTGTGGGGTGAAATCCTAAAACACTTCACACTTCCTGAAGGTGTTGAACCAGCTAATGTGAAGCGTTGGACTCTCACAAGGATGGAAACACAATTTCAGAAGTTCAAACAACAACATGATAAAGATTATATCAAGAAGAATCAAACTCCAAATTGGATTGAATATCCCAAGTTAAAAGAACACTGGACATCCTTTGTGAAATATAAGAAAAGTGAAGATTTCGCCAAGGCGAGTGTGTTGACGCAAAATCGGCACCTCGTGCCAAGCACACAGCAAGCCGAACAGCTGGCTTAACACACGTGCCAAATCCGAAGCGTGCCAGTCAATTGTCCTGAAACTGACAAAGGACAAAAAGCAGTTAGATAAAACCTGGAACTTGCCGGGTAGTACCAGACAGTTCTGTATTTACGGCTAGGGAGCCAATTAAAATGACATATAGATACAACAAGCTATCTGTCAGCAAATTAAATATCATTCGGGAGCTTTAAAACATGAAACCAGGATATAGCTGAATGCATGACGTAAGCATGATGAAAGATCGGTCTTTGTTTAAACAACATTGCTCACACATGATCATGACCGATTTTCAATGATAAAATTAAGATACATGAAGTGAAAGCATGATTATAAGCTTGAAGTAAACAAGCATGCATAGGTCAAAAGCACTAGTCTACCGCATCTCTAGGTACTTTAAAACCCGTCGAGCATGACTCCAAACAAGTTAATCCACCGCATGATATGACTTGTTTGAAACCACACCACCAACCAAGATTAAATCAATCCACCACATAATACAATCTAAACGTGGAAGGCTAAAAGCATACGTTATTTAAGGCAAACTCATGAGCACGTTTCACTCGTGGTAGAATTGCCGAATACGGCTGTACAGCCGAATCGGGTTCCGTGAAGAAGGAACAAGCATTGCCAATGATGATAAATCTATCAGATTGAATCGAAATCTAATCCACCGCATGACTAGCTCTAAAACAATCCAAAAACCTGCATCTACCGCATGATACTCGGTTCTGTCAAGATATAAACAATATCAACAAGCTTGAACCCGCAACACGTGACAATCTAGATTGATTTGAGTCCGGCTATTAAAGAACACGTAATCCATGCACCACATCGAGTTGAAAACTTGAACGTGCATCATATGGGTCGTAGACGAGATAAAATCGAATCTAATCATTCTAAATTGGGCAATAAGAGTGTTACATGAATTAAACATAAAGCAAAATTCAAAGGCAACACACGGTAACTTAATGAATCTATTAGATCTTGGCAAATCTAATAGAGCCGATAACTAGCTCCAAGCTAGATCTTAGCCTACCGCATGGCTCATGATCTAACAAGAAACCCTCTTGACCCAAGCTTAAATCCACCACATGATACTAAGCATGGTAACAAGACTACTTGCATCACGATCTAAATCCATTGCATGATACTAGACATGATACAAGGTTGCCGGTACTTACAGAGGTCGATAGATCGATGGCTCCTCTCGAAGAACTCGACGACTCGACTAAGGGACTCGAAGGTTGGAACGGGGCCGGTTTTGTTGTGTAGATGTTCGATCCCTATTACAGACATCAAGGGTTTATATTCATACCCTTGTCCTAACACGACTCCTGGTCGACTACGAGTACAACATTCATTGCCTAAATTAACGTTCCGGCGCTAATGTCCATCTCTCACCCGTCATCAATTCGTCCCTTCCTTACATCAGGGCCACGTCATCACGTATTCCCGAAAGCTTCCTTTTTTAAGCGCAAACAGTCCTCTTGCCGAATGATGGCGTACTGCCGACCGCAAGCATTTTTACCGAATCCTTTGAGGAGATTTTCCTGCCGAATGGCATTTTTCACCAAACTCAGCCCACAAGTCAGTCCCTTTCCTGTACCAATTTTCGGTGTTAACATATGCCCCTTCAATTACGGGATAAAAGTGATTTTATTCCGGAATTGACTATAAATGCTCAACGTCTTCGAACTAAATCTGTTCAACACTCGTTCTTTCCTCTTGCAATCCATCAGAGTCTTCGCTTAGATCCAAACCCTAGTTCATCAATCCCTCAAGCTCAAATCTTCAAATGGCGGACCAAGACCAAGCTCTCTAGGTAAATCTTATCCCCTTAAGGTCCATTCGGTATAATTTTTTTTATTTCCATCTTAGAATTTTTTCCTTGCCTTCTCTTATTCTTGATAGGCTTTAGCCGCCGAGATTTTGATTCCCATTGAGGACAAATCACCATCCTACTTCCTCGGGCCCATGGGAACCTCTGACCCTTTTGAGTTCATTGAAGCCGAATCTCAGAGGATCCCTTTCAAAGCAGCTCTGTCGAGACCCCATGAATGGCAAGAAACCTTCAAGAACTGGCCCCTGCCCCCAATTGCAGGTTGGAGAAACTAGTATAAGAGGATGCTTGATGATGACAGTGCTAAAACCAGCAATTGGGACAGCCTTCGCATTGCCCAGTGTTTGGAATTATCCTTGGCTGAAACTCCCAAAAATGAGAATCTTTTAATTGCAGCCTGTCATTTTTGGTCAAATGGTGTCAATGCTTTCCTCTTTGGCCATGGGCCAATGTCTCCCACTCTGGCCGATGTATACATGACGACCGACCTTGACATCACAGGATCCTTGTACCCTTACAAATACAAAGGCTCCTCCAAGCAAAAAGGAGTGAAAATAGGAGTTGGATATAAGATGTATATCCAAAATCATATGTCTGATGGCCCTTTGTCTAAAGTTGAGTACAGGGCCTTTCTGAACATGTGGCTATGCAGATTCATCTTCTGTGGCAAAGCCAATGAGCCAACCCTAAACCATATTACAATGGCTAAAGACTTGGCTGCTGGTCATCCCATTCCCCTTGGAAAATACCTCCTAGGGAGTGTATACCACATGCTTCATCAGACCACCTACTTGATGCACATCAGTCGGAAGATCTCTTATGTTAATGGCCCCTGGTGGTTTGTTCAAATGTGGCTGCAGCTATACATGCACTAGATCGTTGGTATTGATCTCAACAACCGGCATTTTCCTCCATCCAACTATAAGGAAGGAGAAGTTCAGATCACCAAAGACTGCCAAACTTATGGGGAAGCTGCCTCAACCATATCCATCGATCAGAACATCAGCCAACTCTTTGAGCTTTTCTTCAAAGGTTTCACCAATCCCCTTTGGCTTCCTCATCTAAACAATGATAACTTGACTCTCCCTTATGAATTCAATTTTGAGACTAGATGTAATGATGTAAAATCCATAGCAATTTTCAACATCTTCATCCGTCCATGCATCCTGCCAGCAGAATTTAGTGGAGGAAGGCAAAATCTAAGCACCTTTGAATACTATCAACCGAACATGATGGCCCGACAGCTAGGATGTGGCCAAGTGCCCCCAAGACTATTCCTTCATGAATTCCTCAACCCAGAGAGAAAATTAAGGAAAACCTGCAAGCCAGGAGAGTCTTTGAGTATCAATGCAGTCCAACTGTATATGCACCTTGGCCCTTTGTACCAACATCAATAGTTCATCCCTCCTTTACTTCCTGGTGGCAAGAATTCCATGATCACATCTTCAATGAACCAGTACATTCTCTTTGCCTTGAGCTAATGCCTGACTTCCAGCCAATTTCAGAGGTAATGCACTTATTTTCCCTTCTCTCAAGCATGTCCTTCTTTACTGATCATGATCCTTTGCCACTTTTTGCAGAATACAGTGCCTGCCCCTCGTGCTAGAACAATTTCTTACAATGTTGCAGGCCGAATCTCTGCCTTGGGATTTAATTCCACCACTTTGGCTTAATTGATGTCCAGATATGCTACATGAGACCCAACTCTTATCAGTTCAACCTCTGATAAGAGGAAAGATTCATCCCTGGTTGATCCTCCAGCTGCCAAGAAGAAAAGAACATCCAAAAGAGTTCTTATTGAGGTTTACATCTTTTCCTTCCTGAGCATAAAATCATTCTTCATTCTGATAATTTAATCTTGTATAATTTCAGACTAGAATTCAGCAACCATCAATCACTACAGAATCTGCTAATGCCCCATCTATTGGTGAGATTTTCACCCTATTCTTCCTTTTAAAGACCATTTTCTTCATTGGCATTTACCATCTACTTGCTATTTGCAAAGGAAACATTGGTGAACCAAACTGTGGGGAATTCTTCTCCTCAAGTAGAAGCTCCAACTTCACCAGGGATTCAAACATCTCCTTCTCAAGTAGAAGTTCCAGTTTCATCAGCGATGGATCCATCTTCGCTTCAGCCAGAAGCTTCAAACCCACCAAGGACTCCACCAGCTCCTCCTCAGTTAGAAGCTCCAGATTTACCAGAGACCCCTCAAGCTTCTCCTCATCTGACCATCCAGGAACCTCCTCTTGAGCCTGAAAAAATCCTTTCTCCAATTCAAGAGGTCAGGAATGAGGTAAGCATAGGCATTCATTTCTGTTATTTCCATTCAATAAATCATCCTCAATTCGGCAAGCCTTTCTTTTCAGGATCAGGCTGCATCACCACCAAGCTTTTCGTTCACTGTGGATGATTTAACTGCCGAAAAAGGTGATGAGGCATCTTCAAGCCAAGCTTTGTCAGAGGAAAACCAGGCAAAACTGAGAGAAATCCTCTCCTTGCTGCAAAAGGACATCCAAGACCAAGTCAGGGATGTCGATCTTCTAAAAGAAGTGTTTGAATCCATCAATCAAGAGCTTCCTGACGATATCAAAGCCTCCTTGGAGCCTATCTCACAACTGGATAATCACTTTGCAGCAGTGAAGTGAGCTTTGAAGAATCAATCCTCCCCCTTCAAATTGCTTGACTTTTACTTTCTTGTTGTAATATTTAGCAACTCGCATATTGTTCTTTTCAATATTTTCCAAGGCCCTAAGATAAATCATATGCAAATCCTCTAACTCGTCCATCATTAAGCCACTGTAATCTTTGGAACTTAAATCTTTCTGCAAAACCACTCTCCTTGAGTCTGATTGTATCTCCGAGGGCAAAACAGCATGATGTCCATAAACTAACTCATAAGGAGATGTTTTTGTAGCTCCATGAGGGGCCATTCGGTAAGCCCCCAAGGCTTCATTGAGTACCGAATGCCACCTTTTTGGCTTCTGATCAATCTTCTTTTGTATAATCTTGATCATGATTTTGTTAGAAGCCTCTGCCTGACCATTAGCCTGGGCATAATAAGGAGAAGAATTTAATAATTTGATTCCCATGCTTTCAGCAAACTCCCTGAACTCCGAAGATACAAATTGAGCTCCTTGATCAGTTGTAATTGTTTGAGGAACCCCAAACCTGTAGATGATATGCTCTTTAACAAATTCAACCATGTTTTCTGATGTTACTTTCTTCAATGGAATTGCCTCAACCCATTTGGTAAAATAATCTGTTGCCAAAAGCACAAGCTTATGCCCCTTGCTAGATGAAGGATTTATTTGGCCAATCAAATCTATACCCTATCCTCTGAATGGCCATGGCTTGATAATTGGATTCAAAGCTGATGCTGGAACTCTTTGGATATTCCCAAACTTCTAACAATCTTGACACCCTTTGTAATATTCAAAGCAATGTTCCAGCATCGTCGGCCAATAACATCCAGTGTGCCTGATAACCCACTTCATTCGGTAAGCCGATTGATGCGCTCCACAAATCCCATCATGCACTTCACTCTTCATTTTCTTTGATTCTTCTTGACCCAGGCATTGTAGCAACACCCCATCTAATGATTTGTAAAATAAACGCCCATCAAGAAGAACAAATTTTATAGCTTTATACCTAATCTTCCTAGAAACCTTTCAGGATGGATTTTCCAAATAATCAACAATTTCTTTTCTCCAATCATCTTTTGCTAGATCACTCCCAAAAGCACATACATCGCTGGCAAACACTTCTTGGTTTTCTTTGTAACCTGAAGCACTTTGAGCCAACCTGTTTGCCTCTTCATTGTGTTCCCTAGGAATATGTTGTAGAATCACTAACTGAAAACTTTTCAAGATTTCCTTGCACTCCTCGTAGTAATTCCTCAGGATATCATTTCTACATTCATATTGGCCATTCAATTGTTTTATAACTAACTCTGAATCTCCATAAATTTCAACTGAAATAGCCTTTGCTTCTTTCAAATATTGAAGCCCTCTAAGCAATGCTTCATATTCAGCTTGATTATTTGTGACAGTAGGTTGAATAGGGATAGCAAACTCAAACATCTCACATTTAGGTGAAATTAATAAAATTCCTACTCCACCACCTTTTCCGCATGAGGATCCATCAAAGAATAAAGCCCAAGGAGTGATTTCAAGCAAATCAATTGATGGATCGCGATGTTCAGTAATGAAATCAGCAATAATCTGACTTTTAACAGCTTTTGCCGATTCGAACTTCAACTCAAACTCAGACAAAGCCAAAATCCACTTGCCAATACTTCCATTCAAAATTGGCATAGATAACATGTGTTTAATTACATCAAACTTTGAATATACAACACATTCGGCATTCAACAAATAGTGCCGAAACTTTGTACATGAGTAATAAACACACAAGCAAAGCTTCTTCGCAGCTGAATATCTTGTCTCGGGATTAAGCAATTTTTGGCTAAGGTACGAAACCACTCGTTCTGTTCCCTCAAATTCTTGTATAGGGGCCGATCCAATAGTTTGGTATTGGCCGCCACGTACAACTTGAAAGGCTTGTTCAATTGTGGAGGTACCAACACTTGTGGTTGCTTCATGTACTGCTTGATTTCATCGAAAGCCTTTTGTTGTTCGTCACCCCACACAAACTTCTGATTCTTCTTGATCCTCAACAGCGGAGAAAAAGGCAACACCTTTTGTGACAAATTTGAAATAAACCATCTCACAAAATTGATCTTGCCAAGCAGTGATTGCAATTCCGTAAGATTGGTTGGAGGAACAACTTCATCAATAGCTTTCATGCTTTTCTTGCCAACTTCTATTCCTTATGCACCAAAAATCCCAAAAACTCTCCAGCTGAAACCCCGAATGCACACTTATTCGGGTTCATCTTTAGCCCATGTTTTCGAGTGCACTCTAGAGTTTTCCTCACATCATTCAAGTGTGACTCATGATTCAAAGATTTGATCACGACATCATCAATGTATATCTCAACAATTTTGCCGATCAACTCATGAAAAATATAATTCATAGCTCTTTGATAAGTTGCACTGGCATTTTTCAACCCAAATGTCATGACAATCCATTCAAAAAGGCCTATATGTCTAGGACATCTGAAAGCTGTCTTTGATATATCTTCTATTGCCATAAAAATTTGATTGTACCCTGCATTGCCATCCATGAAACTAATAACTTTATGTCCAGCAGCGGCATCAACCAACAGATCAGCAACAGGCATTGGATATCCATCCATGGGTGTAGCTCTGTTTAGATCTATAAAGTCTATGCAAACCCTCATTTTGTCGTTTTTCTTGTAAACAGGGACAATGTTAGAGATCCATTCCGCATATCTGCATGGCCGAATGAAATTTGCTTCGATCAATCTCTCAACTTCTTTTTTCACGTCGGCCAATACTTCATCTTTGTAAATCTTTTGGAGAGGTTGCTTGTAGGGTTTAAAACCAGGTTTGATTGGGAACCGATGCTCAACGATGGAACGATCCAAACCAGGCATCTCCGAATAATCCCAAGCGAAGCAATCCTTGTATTCTTTCAGTAGCTTGATAAACTCTTTTCTAAAACTTGAATCCAAGTTAGCACTGATAAATGTCGGCCATGGCTTATCACCATTTCCAATATCAATTTCTTCCAATTTGTCAGCCGGCATGAATCCACGTCCTAACTTTCCATCAGTTCCATCAATTGAATTATCCATTAAAAATTGCTATAAGAGCCGACTGCTTGAATCGGCTGTTGATCACTGCTGACTGGTTCAACAGTACCTTCATCGCTGTCCTTGCCTGAGAAGCAATCTATACCTTGATACTCCTAGAAAGCTGGTTCCACATTAGCCACGCTCACTGATCATCTGCTTGGACCACCTCTATATCATCATCCACCTATTGAACAAGCTGTTTATGCATAGTAGATGGGATGCAACAATTTGCATGGATCCAGTCCCGTCTAAGCAGCAAGCTAGATGCCCCTTTGCCCTCAATGACAAAGAAGGTTGTGAGCAAAGTCTTAGACCCGATCATCAGGTCCACATGTACACAACCCTTGGTGTCTGAAGGATTCCCAGCAAAATCATTCAGAACTATACTTGTTAGCGTCAAATCCCCAGGGCCCATGCCAAGCTTCCTGAACGTGGTGTATGGCATCACATTGACCGCAGCTCCACCACCAAGGAACATCTTAGTCAATGGTTTTCCATTGACATATCCTCTCAAGTACAGCGGTCTCATATGCCAGTTCTTGGCTGGCTTATCAAAGGTTGCTTGCTTGGCCAACACCAGCTGTGCCATCAGCCCAAGTTGCTCATCCTCATTGATGTCTAGCGACGCCTCTTCCTGCACAACCTGATTAGCTGGAGCCATGAATTCAATCGGCAAGAAGCATACCATGCATGTAGGAGCCGAACGACCAGATCCATCAGGCTAATCCTTCGGGCGCCACACCTGTTTCCTCTTGATCCCTGCCTGTTTCAACTCCTGATTTCTCAAGCGCTGAACTCTTCTCTTTTGGCTTCCCTCAAGCCAGGTGGGCACCATTGTCCTTCCTGCCAGACATATTCACGCTCCTGCTCTTCATGATCAACCCACTTATGACCAGCATATCTTTTCCTTGGGCGATCATCAACTTCATTCATTTTTATGTGCCGACCGTCACTAGGATGTATCCTTCCAATTCTTTCATGGACGGATCGGCGATTGACAGTATCCTGCCTATACTTAGTGTATTTGTCACTGCATTCAGGACAATTGTTCAAGGTGGGGAGCTTCAAACCTTCATTCCAGCAGTGCCTGAAGAATGCACATCCCCAATGCGCACGCTCTTGCTCTTGTGCATGCTCTTCTCGTTCTCTCCAGTGCGCTTCTTCTTCAAACTTTCATTTCTCCTCCTCGTATTTTTGTTTGTGGTAGCGTTCTTTCTCTTGTGACGCTGCCACTTGTTAAGGAGAATACGCGAAGTCACCCTGGGCTTGGATTTGGAGGATTCCCCTGCCTCAATTTGGCTTTTCAGGATGCGAGGCACTTCCTTGTGGACTTGCTCCATTGTTATTTGTTGAGCAGGATCAACTGATCCATCCTGCTTTGCCCTTGCTGAAGTTAAGACCTTCACTTTTCCTTTTTCCTCGGCGGTCACCATGTTGACCGAAAACCCAATCATGTTTTGAGGAAAAGGGTTGCCATCCAACTTCATTTTATTGTCAAACTTCAAATGACCTTCTTGGATAGCCTTCTAAATCCTCATCCTGCAAAACCTGCAATCATTGATGGAGTGAGAATTCCTGTCGTGAAACCCGCAATATCTTTTCTCTTTAACTCCATCAGGCCGAAGCATAGAATGTCCTTCTGGCAACTTGATTCGGCCTTCCTTTACAAGGAACTCAAAGAGCTTATCAGCCTTGGTCACATCAAAGTCATATGTGCCCTTGGCTTGCTTGACCCATCTCTGGTTCACTGTTAATGGCTCTCTGCCCCACACCATTTCAGTTGCAGCTGTTTCCTCCTCATCATCAAATTCCTCTCCTTGATCAGCTCTTTCGAGGAATTGGTTGTAGATGTCAGCTATATCGTTGCGTTTGGCAAACCTAGAGTCTTTCTTGAAGCCATAAGCTTGGTTGCTCATTAATGACAATCTGTGTGACAGTTGGCCAAGATTGTCGAACTCCATGTCGAATAGCTTTTCCCGAATAGCTGGCAACATACCCGCTACAGCCATATCAGCACATGCTTTTAGTCTCTCTGAACCTCCTGAGAAACTCCATGGGTGTCTCATTATGCCTTTGTCTCAAGGTGGTTAGATCAATTAGCTTTTTCTCAATACTACCAATGAAGTAATGAGCATGAAACTTCTGTTCCAAATCCTTCCAGGAACAGATTGATTGAGCAGACAAAGAAGCGAACCATGTAAAGGCCGGGCCTGTCAGTGATAAGGGAAAGTATTTGATCCTGAATGCTTCATCAGCTGAAGCTTCCCCAAGCTGCATCAAATATCGGGCTATGTGCTCCACAGTGCTAGTATCATCTTGTCTAGAAAACTTTGTGAAATCTGCAGGAGCCTTCACCCTGTGTGGCAAAGTCACCCTGTTGTACCATTCTGGGAAAGGAGGTGTATATACTTGCCCTTGATTCTAGGGCCGAATTGGTTTTGTAACACATCGGCCATTTTCTGCACCATAAGATCAACGTTAGCGTCTTGATCCCCTGGCCTTCCGTAGGCCCAGTAGGCATTCCTGCGGCCACACCATATCCAGGATTTGGGAAAGCATCAATGACACCGTAATCCATGAATTCCGAGTATCCATCCCCAAACATAGTCTTCTGTAGCCTATTACTTGCTGGGGCTATTCTATAAGTAGAGTTGGGTGGAACTCCAGAAGAACCGAATGTCAAATCTCCATAAGTAGGCCTGTTGGGCATTGCCTGATAAGGGTTCTCCTGCTGGATTGGACGACCTCCCGTGCTTTGCAGAGGCGGTTGGATTGGCTGACTTCCCACGCTTTGCGGAGGTGGCTGGATTAGTTGACCCCCTGTATTTTGCAAAGGCGGCTGACTACTCGCATCCCGGGCTGGTTGGCTATTGACAGCAGCACTTGTTTCCCCTAACTCCATAGTAGATCCTTGGGGCGATACTCGACCAAGCATCCTTTCCATGCCTGGGCCAAAGACTCCAACCATCATTTGTTTGAACACACTCAAGAAAGCAGTATGGTGTTTGGCCATTATGTTTTCCATGTTTGCCGAAATGCATTCATAGCTTCCTGTTTCTCCTCAGCAGACGTTGTATCGGGTTCTCCTGGTAGTAGTACCCTTGGCATGTCAGATTTAAGATATGGCACACCACTTTTGTTTTTACCAAATGACATTAAGCACTTCTGCTGAAATTGGTCAATGGCATCCTTCAATTGTATTTGCTGCTCCGGAGACAGGTCATCCATGGTGACATCCATGACATCATGAATATCAAGCATCTTGATCTGCTAGATGTGTCCCACCGAGCGTGCCAAACAGTGTGTTGACGCAAAATCGGCACTTCGCGCCAAGCACACAGCAAGCCGAACAGCTGGCTTAACACACGTGCGAAATCCGAAGCGTGCCAGTCAATTTTCCTGAAACTGACAAAGGACAAAAAGCAGTTAGATAAACCTGGAACTTGCTGGGTAGTACCAGACAGTTCCGTATTTACGGCTAGGGAGCCAATTAAAATGACATATAGCTACAACAAGCTATCTGTCAGCAAATTAAATATCATTCGGGAGCTTTAAAACATGAAACCAGGATATAGCCGAAAGCATGACGTAAGCATGATGAAAGATCGGTCTTTGTTTAAACAACATTGCTCACACATGATCATGACCGATTTTCAATGATAAAATTAAGATACATGAAGTGAAAGCATGATTATAAGCTTGAAGTAAACAAGCATGCATAGGTCAAAAGCACTAGTCTACCGCATGTCTAGGTACTTTCAAACCCGTCGAGCATGACACCAAACAAGTTAACCCACCGCGTGATACGACTTGTTTGAAACCACACCACCAACCAAGATTAGATCAATCCACTGCATAATACAATCTAAACATGGAAGGCTAAAAGCATACGTTATTTAAGGCAAACTCATGAGCACGTTTCACTCGTGGTAGAATTGCCGAATACGGCTGTACAGCCGAATTGGGTTCCGTGAAGAAGGAACAAGCATTGCCAATGATGATAAATCTATCAGATTGAATCAAAATCTAATCCACCGGATGACTAGCTCTAAAACAATCCAAAAACCTGCATCTACCGCATGATACTCGGTACTATCAAGATATAAACAAGATCAACAAGCTTGAACCCGCAATACGTGACAATCTAGATTTATTTGAGTCCAGCTATTAAAGAACATGTAATCCATGCACCACATCGAGTTGAAAATTTGAACGCGCATCATATGGATCGTAGACGAGATAAAACCGAATCTAATCATTCTAAATTGGGCAATAAGAGTGTTACATGAATTAAACATAAAGCAAAATTCAAAGGCAACACAAGGTAACTTAATGAATCTATTAGATCTTGCCAAATCTAATAGAGTCGATAACTAGCTCCAAGCTAGATCTTAGCCTACCGCATGGCTCATGATCTAACAAGAAACCCTCTTGAACCAAGCTTAAATCCACCGCATGATACTATGCATGGTAACAAGACTACTTGCATCACGATCTAAATCCACCGCATGATACTAGACATGATACAAGGTTGCCGGTACTTACGGAGGTCGACGGATCGATGGCTCCTCTCGAAGAACTCGACGACTCGACTAAAGGACTCGAAGTTTGGCACGGGGCCGGTTTTGTTGTGTAGATGTTCGATCCCTATTACAAACATCAAGGGTTTATATTTATACCCTTGTCCTAACACGACTCCTGGTCGACTACGAGTACAACATTCATTGCCTAAATTAACGTTCCGGCGCTAATGTCCATCTCGCACCAGTCATCAATTCGTCCCTTCCTTACATCCGGACCACGTCATCACGTATTCCCACAAGCTTCCTTTTTTAAGCGCAAACAGTCCTCTTGCCGAATGATGGCGTAGTACCGACCGCAAGCATCTTTACCGAATCCTTTGAGGAGATTTTCCTGCCGAATGGCATTTTTCACCAAACTCGGCCCACAAGTCAGTCCCTTTCCAGTACCAATTTTCGGTGTTAACAGAGTGCATGAGGGAAGCAAAGTGGTGCTAAGAAGGAACACGGCCATCATCTTGGTCGAGGTGGATATGCATTTGCAATGCCCAAGTGGTGGGAGATGGACGAAGACCTTCTCGCACAAGGTACCATACCAGTGGTCGTTGAATCGCCTGAGCGAGTGAAGAATTGGTATTATACTCATGGAGGCACAATTAACTTAGAATATGGTACCCTTGATTACCCACCCTCATTAAGAGAGACTGCACTTGAAATGTTGAAAAAAATTGAAGATGTCAGAGCGGGTAGAGTGCAGGTTGATAGAGAGATCGATGAGCTCATTATGGCGCTCAAGAATCCTAAACACCTAGGACATTGCAGGGGCTTCGCGGTGGTACCATGGAAATTTGGCTTCGGGGGAGACATTTCCACCTATCGAAGCCGCATGAGAAGACGAGAGCACGAAGAGGAGGAACAGCAGCAAGAGTTAGGAAAAAGACTTAAAGAACACGAAGAAAAGTTGACGGCAGATATTGAACGGCGAGTGGCCGCCGCTGTAGATGAGATGGCCCCAGCACAAGGACTGCCTCTAGTACAAGTTCCTTCTCCTCACAAAAGTAGCTGTGCTTCCGCGGAGGTTCCTGAAGATCAAAGGGCAATAGAAGGAGTACAAGTGGACATCCAACGGTACCTTGTGGATGACATCTGTCGGCGCACCAGATGTGAGCTTCACAAGCCATTCGACAACATCAAAATGAAGGTATGTCTAATTCATGCTTTTATTACCTCAATAACTGATCATATATATTACTTTGATTTTTGTGGACAAGCATTCACAATGCTAATAATAACTAATTAAATATTTTTTCTCAAGTGGCGGACGGAAGTACTTTTGCACAGTTTCCTGGACAAACGAGCCACGACATGCCGATTCCACCTGGCTACGCCTCAATTAGCGTAGAGAGGATATGTCAACCTGATTTTGTGGAGCTAGAGATAGATATCCTAGGAGGTGATGCGGAAAAGACACTTAAGGATGCGCTACATGGTATCATATAATGGCCAAAACGTTACATCGTCATAATCCCCGAGAATGATGGATCTCCGAGAGGCCACCAGGAGTCGGGGCCATCATTGTCAGTACCTGCTCGCGAGCCTCTACAGTCGTCTCTGGGGCCGTCATCGTCACTACCTTCTCGCTCACCTTCTCCGCAACAACCATACGACAATTCGGGTGAACGGCGCTCCAGCGATCATGATGATGACATCCCTCCCAATTCACCTCAGCAACCATTCGCCACAAGCTCTCGAGCGCAATCTTTCAGGTCAGTGCAACCACCAAAGAAAAAACAAAAACAACCAGCAAAGAAAAACCCAGGGAAAAGACAGATGAAGAAATAGAAGGGACTATACGGAAAAAAAGTGAAGGACTTCTTTGAAAAAGCGAAAGAAAGAAGAAAACAGGAAGAGCTGGAGGCCAAAAAAAATGAAGGTCGTAAGGAGAGACTCAAGGCTTTCATAGACGATATGGAAACAAAACGAAAAGGAAACCGCCGTTGAAAATGGACTATGAGCGTTTGGTGGACAAGTCTTATGCTAAGAAGAGACAACAAGGGTCGCCGAATAGTTACATCAAGCAAATACCTGCGTCAATGTCGGGGACCGCCACCACAGACAAGAACACGAAGATTCCTACGTTGGGGACCGCCGCCCTAGACAAGAACAAGGAGATTTCTGTGTCGACGTCGGGGACCGCCACAAACATTGAGCAAATACCTGGCTCCACGACCCATCAGACTAACTTGTTTGAGGGCATCAGTCCAGAAGTGCAAAAAGCTATTGACATCATGTCTGATGTGCTGGCTGAGCTCATTACCTTTTATGAACAAACAAAGGTGCCTGTTGGTGGCCTTACCAGCCTTGAAGACCTACCAGCAGATAAAAATCAAGAATTTAGATGGCACTTTGAGCTAGGAAAACCTCTAGTGAAGTCATAATTGGTCAACAAGCTCCCAACTAAGATGCGCAAATTTCATGACTGGTACTTGAAGAAGTCAGCTGAGGGCTTGGAGATGTTTGGTATGCTCGTGAGACCTGGAGATTTTGCCCTTTGAAACAAGAAGGTGGTTTGGCTCCGATTCGCTGATATCTATGAAATTTACCATCTGGATGCCATGAATACCGATCTTATGATGGCCTGGTGTCTGTAAGTGACATATTTTCATATGTTTATAAATAACTTTATTACATTTGTTGATCTACTAATTAACATTTGACTTTCTTCTTGTGTAGCCTGCAACTTACTGAGATGGGAAGGAAGGGTTATTCAAGAATTGCTTTCATGGACGCATCAAAAGTTAACGCGGATGAGATTAAATACCAACGACAACCAACAATCGAGAGCATTTTTAAGCACCTAGATGAGTTTCATTACAAGAACCTTATACTACTGCATTACAACTTCAAGTAAGCATGATTATCATCTAATTATCATTGTTATTTAGTCAATTCTAATCTCCATGAGGATGCATACAAATTCCACTGGGTTCTACTCATAATCAGTATCGACAATAGCAACATCAATGTGTATGATTCATTGAGAAAAGATCGCTCAAAATACCAAGACCTTGAAGATGTATTCCACAAGTAATAATTCTATCTATGACATTTTCTTTAATGCAATATATATTTAGCTTTTATACTAACATATTTTATCTTTTATTATTTTGCCTCAGAGCTTGGACATGTTCATTACAAAGCACCAAGGAGCATTTCAACCCAAAATTAGATGGGTGTATGATTTTCCGGTATGTATACAAATAACAACTTCAGATTGGGAATATATAAAATGTATAACACTACAATTTCATATTCTGTTCTCCTCTCCAATTTATTATTTGAGACAAGAGCAAGGAAATAATTTATGCGGGTACTACGTTTGTGAGTTCATACACCATCACAGTGGTGACGCGGATGATGATAGTGTAAGTAAAATAAACCTATTAATAATACATCATTTTTATCCTTTTTGTATATTTAATCGCTTGCTATATTATATCAACCTATTTGCAAATTGCAGAGGATTATAAAAAGGGACGCACTCATTGAGAAGGATCGTCTCTTGGCAATTCAAGAAGCTCTCATGAGATTCCTCATGGTGGTTAATCCACAAGGAAAACCTCATTATGACAACCATCCAATTGACCGACTCACCTCCGAGGAAAGCTAAATGAGACCAGAAATTTGAACTGAATGATATTTTGATGTATATATACTATATGGGGTTTTGATGTATATATACTAGTTTAAGAAAATACTATTTATTTTCATGTGTATAAAATATTATGTGTATATACATTTATAAGTTTATATATGTAGATATATAGGGTTTAATTTATATATAACTCTAATCTAACTGCGTATATGGTATATATATACAGGTATATACCTATGTACAACTTCAAATACGTATACGTGCATATACGGGTTAGACACCAATTAGAATATACTCTCAAATCAAAAACAAAAAAAAGAGAAACGAGACCCTTTAGTCTCGATTGGTAATACCAACTGAGACTAAAGGGGGTGGGCACAGGTGCTGGCGTGTCCCCCCCCCCTTAGTCTCGGTTCGTAATACCACCCGAGACTAAAGGATCCTTTAGTCCCGGTTGGTTCAACCGAGACTAAGGGAGGGGGGATTTTGTCTCTGAACTTTAGTCTCGGTTGTACTTGAGAGACCTATACCCCTCTTCAACCGAGACTAAAGTCCCTCTCCCTACCAGTGTAACTCAACCCAAAAGAGTAGCCTATTGTGAGGACTGTTAAACATGTAATGCGTGAGTTGTAACAAAGGTGGAACAAACTAGAGCCAGTAGATAGTATATAGATGAGATCTTCACCTTGTAAATAGGAGATGCGGCCAGGTTGTTCCACCGGTGCTTGTAATCCACATCGAGGGAGTTTCTCGGCTATATAACACGCAACTCGTGACCCCAAGGGGGCAATGACGCTTCACTAAATCTTCACATGGTATCACAAGTCTAGCCTCTCACAAATCGATCTAGATGTCGATAGTTTCAAGTTCATCTACCAAAGGTGCTCCTCTCGGCCACGCTTCTCCCCTCAGTCTCCCTGTTTCTGAGAAGCTTTCCAAAAACAAGCTGCAACTATGGAAGCTCCAGGTGCTGCCTACCATCCGTGGTGCCCAACTTGAGGGGTACCTTGATGGTTCTGTCGCGACTCCTCCCAAGAAAATTGATGTCAAGACCGGTGATACGATCACCATGTCTGCCAATCCGGAGTACGCCAAGTGGCTTGCCCTCGATCAGTAGGTTCTGAGCTACCTACTGACCACCATGTCGCGAGAAGCTCTCCTTCAGGTTGGCGCTGCGACGTTGGTGGCTAAACTCTGGGCGACGGTCAACGAGATTTTCTCGTCCCAAACCTGGGCTAGGGTGGTCAACACCAGGATCGCCCTTGCCACCATGAAGAAGGTCGCCATGACGGCGTCCGAGTACATGTCCAAGATGAAGGCACTAGCTGATGAGATGGCGGCCGCCGGGAAACCTCTCGACGCTAAAGAACTGATGTCGTACATCGTCGCAGGCCTCGGCGTGGAGTATAATCACCTGGTCACATCTATGCTAGCCAGGACCGATTTGGTACCCTACAGCAAACTTCTATCCCAGAAGCTGAGTTTTGAAAGCCGCTTGGATTTGATACAAGGTGGCAGTGGTGGTGGTTCTCAATCCTCTACCAACTCTGCATCTCGTGGCAACAACCTAAATTCTGGCAATCGCGGACCATCCTCTTGTGGTTGTGGTCCGTCAGGGTGTGACCGTGGTGCTGGTGGTCGTGGACGAGGCGCGTCCAACACCGGTGGACAGAAGCCGCGCTTCAATGGGTAGTGCCAGGTGTGCTTCAAGGAGGGGCACAACGCTACCTCATACTAGCATCACTTCGATGCAAAATTACGTCCCGGAAGAGAAGCACACCAACACTACCACTCATCGCTACGGCGTTGATAGCAACTGGTACGCAGAAACTGGCACAACAGATCATATCACTCGTGAGCTTGATAAATTGGTCATCTACGACAAGTACAATGTCACCGACCAGATCCGTACTGCAAGTGGGGCAGGTATGAACATTAACTGTATTGGTAAAGCTATTGTTAGTACCCTCAACCGCAATTTACACCTTAATAATGTCCTTTATGTACCCAATGCTCAAAATAATCTTGTCTCTATGCATCAACTAGCCGCTGATAATAATGCTTTTCTCGAATTTCATCCCAACTTCTTTTTTATCAGTCGCGCTTCAATGGGCAGTGCCAGGTGTGCTTCAAGAAGGGGCACAACGCTACCTCATGCTGGCATCACTACGATGCAAATTACGTACCTGAAGAGAAGCATGCCAACACTGCCACTCATCGCTACGGCGTTGATAGCAACTGGTACATAGACACTGGCACAACGGATCATATCACCAGTGAGGTTGATAAATTTGTCATCCGCGACAAGTACAATGGCACCGACCAGATCTGTACTGCAAGTGGGGCAGGTATGAACATTAACCGTATTGGTAAGGCTAGTGTTAGTACTCCCAACTGCAATTTAAACCTTAATAATGTCATTCATGTACCCAATGCTCAAAGGAATCTTGTCTATGTGCATCGACTAGCTGCTGATAATAATGCTTTTCTCGAATTTCATCCCGACTTCTTTTTTTATCAAGGATCAAGCCACGAGGAAAACTCTTTTGGAAGGCAAGTGTAGAGGTGTTCTTTATCCTCTTCCTAAGTCGTGACATGAAGCTCACTGTGCCATCAAGCTCTCCATGGCGAGGTGGCATAATAGATTACATCACCCTACTCTTCCTATTGTTCATCGAGTCATTAGTTAAAATAAATTGCCTTGTGTTAGGGAACATCACCAAGATACACTCTGTGATGCATGCCAGCAAGCCAAGAGTCATCAACTTACCTATCCCAAGTCACTTAGTGTTTCCAAGTTTCCACTAGATTTGATTTTCTCTATTGTATGGGGGCTTGCTCCTGACTCGTTCGGGAGAAATAAATATTATGTGAGTTTCATAGATGATCATAGCAAGTTTGTTTGGATCTATCTCTTGCTTTATAAGTCTCAAGTGTTTGAAAAATTTCATGAGTTTCGTCAGCTTGTGAGAGCTGGTTTGATCGAAAAATTGTGGCTATCCAAACAGATTGGGAAGGAGAATATGAGAACTTAATTCCTTCTTTCGTAAAGTTGGCATATCATATTTAGTTTCTTGTCCACATGCACATCAACAAAACAGTGCTGCCGAGTGCAAACACCGTCACATTGTTGAAGTTGGCCTATCTCTGCTAGCTCACTCATCCATGCCTTTAAAATATTGGGATGAAGCTTTTCTAGCTGCCACCTATTTAATTAACCATATACCTGCAAAAAACCTCCAATTCTCCACCCCTCTCGAAACTTTGTTTCATGAAAAACCTGATTACTCCATGCTTAGAACTTTTGGATGTGCCTGTTGGCCAAATATTCGGCCATACAATACACGGAAACTCGCTTTTCGATCCAAACGATGTGTTTTCCTAGGGTACAGTAATATGCATAAAGGTTTTAAGTGCCTTGACATCCCCACTGGTCGGTCTATATCTCTAGAGATGTTGTTTTTGATGAGCAAGTTTTCCCTTTTTCTGAACTCCATGGCAATGTGGTTCCTCGTTCACACTCTGAAATAGAGCTTCTTCCTATTCTCTTTGATTTTGTGGTTTATACAGATGTGGTTAATAGTTCTAATAACCCTGCTACTAATCTGGATCAAAAATTGGAAGCAAATCCAGGAGAAACGCCGGTATTGCATGCTATTTTACAGGGGGAGACCAGCACACCACCCGAATTAGATCCGCCTGCAACCTCTGCGCCTGCCGTGTCTGCACCTGCGACCATCGAGCCAACGACACCTGCAGCCGGATCAGCCTCAGCCTCAGCAGGCTGGTCACCGGTCACCACATCCACGACAGGGATCCCGCCCTGTGCCTCACATGTGCCGGTGTCTGAGACGGGCACCACGTGGCACGACGCCACAGGCTCCGGCTCGCGGGTATCCAACGTTGCGCCCGACGGCGACGCGCGACACGCGGCCACTGGCCCTACCGCGCCTGATCTGTCGGCAGCGGATCCGCTTGCTGCTGTTACCGATGGATCGGCTGTGGCTGGTGGATCTAGTGCTTCATCTTCGTTTGTGATCCCTCCTACGCCCGCCTTGCAAGAACAACCATCACGACCACACACAAGGGCGCAAGCTGGGGTTCACAAGCCCAAACAGTATACTGACAGGACCTTCAGGTATGGGATGACTGCTGTTGCTAAACGAACCTCTGTTCAGGATGCTTTTTTAGATGATAAAACCCAAAAGCAAGCCATGGATGTTGAGTATGAGCCACTTATGAAATATAATACTTGGCATCTTGTTCCTCCTAACTATGGGCATAATATAATAGATTGCAAACGGGTGTTTAAAATCAAAAAGAAGGCAGATGGTACTCTTGATAAATACAAAGCTCGTTTAGTTGCTAAAGGTTATAAGTAGAGATATGGCATTGACTACGAAGATACTTTTAGCCCGGTGGTCAAAGCAGCCACCATTCACCTTGTTCTATATCCTACAGTATCATCTGGGTGGAACCTTCATCAGCTAGACGTTCAGAATGCATTTCTTCATGGCAATATTGAAAAAGAAGTGTTCATAAGGCAACCTCCTGGGTATGAAAGTAAGACTCGTCCGCACTTTGTTTGTAAACTGGATAATGCTCTTTATGGATTGAAACAGGCGTTGTATGCCTTGTATGCTCGACTGGGTTCCAAACTTTGTAGTCTTGGTTTTAAACCCTCCAAAGCTGATGTGTCTTTGTTTGTCTACAACAAAGGGGGAGTTGTGGTATACCTTCTTATTTATGTTGATGATATTATTGTTGGAAGTTCATCTAATGCAGCTACCGAAGCACTCCTTAAAGATCTCCAAGCTGAGTATGCATTAAAAGATCTTGGTGAACTTCACTACTTCCTGGGTATTGAGGTTAAGAAGGTATGCACTGGAATCTTGTTGACACAACAAAAGTACGCATCAGAACTATTGCATCGTGTTGGTATGATAAGTTGCAAACCTATGAACACTCCAATGTCTCCTACTGACAAACTGTCCATCAATGATGTTGATCCCCTTGGACCTAAGGATACAACTGAGTATAGGAGTATTGTTGGTGCATTGCAATATCTGACCTTGGCACGACCACACATATCTTTTGCTGTTAATAAAGTTTGTCAATTCTTGAATAAACCTACTATGGTTCATTGGAGTGCAGTCAAACACATATTAAGATATTTGCAAAATACTATAGGGATGGGACTTAGGATACATAAGTCACCATCCACCCTTGTGAGTGCATTCTCTGATGCAGATTGGGCCGAGTGCTCTGATGATAGAAGATCTACAGGTGGTTTTACCGTGTTTCTTGGTTCCAATCTGATATATGGACAGCAAGGAAACAGGCAACAGTCTCTAAATCAAGTATTGAAGCTGAATATAAGTCTTTGGATAATGCCACAACAGAAGTCATGTCGGTACAAACCTTGCTCAAGGAACTAGGAGTTAAAGGTCCCAAGTTTGGACGATTATGGTGTGATAATCTTGGAGTGACATATTTGTCAGCTAATCCAGTGTTTCATGCCAGAACAAAACACATAGAGATAGATTTTCACTTTGTGAGAAAAGGGTTGTACAATGATTGTTACAAATCAGTTTCATCTCCGCTAAAGACTAAGTTGCTGATGGTTTTACAAAACCCATTCCTGTCAAGGAGTTAGAAAAATTTAGCCACAATCTCAACCTAGATAAGGTGTGCTTGAGGAGGGGTGTTAAACATGTAATGCGTGAGTTGTAACAAAGGTGGAACAAACTAGAGCCAGTATTAGTATATAGATGGGATCTTCACCTTGTAAATAGGAGTTGCAGCCAGGTTGTTCGACTGGTGCTTGTAATCCACGCTGAGGGAGTTTCTCGGCTATATAACACGCAACGCGTGTCCCCAAGGGGGCAACGACGCTTCACCAAATCTTCAAAAGGACTGCCCCTTCTATATGTTGCGTTCTTCTAACAACAATTTCGGACGTGAGACTAATCCTAACAAGTTGTCCTGCTTATCCACATAGGTGTTATAGAAGTGGATGATGGAAGATTGCTCAGATTAACAAACTAGAAGGTATAATTACAACTTATCAACAGATCTGTGCACACCCAGAGTTACAAGGTAATAGAACAAACAATAGTTCAGACCACATTTTTAAAAAAGGAATAGTTTCCGTCCTCTGCAATCGCACACAGCCATGTTTTTACATAATTCTCAACTTTCAAGCTGATCATGAAGGAAAATAGTATGCAAACGATAGGAACAAATTTAAATCAAAGTTGATTATTCCTTCTCCATCCAGTATTAGAAAAAAAAGTCTCCCTTGTATCCTCACACTGCAACATCAGGATAAATCAATACTATAATTTGCAATTACAAGTTAATAGATAGAATAGATGCTGCGAGTAGAAGAACGAATTGAATCAATAACCATTGAGAGCAGGGAATTAAGAAAATAATTTATATTTGTACATTTCACTCACATTTCACGTGTCACTCCATGTAGAAAATGCATCATAATCGCATTTGATAAGTTAAAATACATGCGGATTTATAGTTACATGTCACACCCGTTTTTCCAAAGAAAACCAAGTGCAAATCTATATGCATGCCAGGATCAAGTTTCATGCATATAGTAACATATAAGTGTATACAGAAAAAGTATCACGAAAGAAAAAGGGAGATTATCAGAGATTTACGCTTTATCCAGGAAACGAAGGCACTAAACTTCACAGACAGTCGAACAATATCACGTAAGAAAAAGGGATATTATCAGAGTATTACGCTATATCCTAGAAACGGAGGCATCAAACATCACATACAGTTGACTGGGGGTTGCGTACGCCTAGCTCCAACAACATCTTCACAAGTGAGGAACCAAGTTGAGAAGTACCTTGGTTCGTGTGTGATGAGTGATTGACCGGATGGTTTGAAGCTTTGTGTGTGTAGTGTTGAGTTGTGTTGTGTGTGTTTTATTTTGTGTATTTACCTTATTGTTTATGTGGTGTGTTGTCAATGCACTCGTGAGGAGTGGTTGACAACGTTGTGTGGACCGACTCTTGGCCTAGTATTGCGGGTGTTGGTTGCGGCTTGGTTTGTGTTGGTGCGAGGTGAAGAACGAGCGCGAAAGGTCTTAGCCTTGCGGGGCCTCCGAGGAGTGGAGAGACAAGTAGGCTTGGTTCGAGGGACCCGGTGGCCGACGGGATCAAGTGCGAGCCGCATGGTGCAAGAAGAGCAAGACGAAGTCGTGGACATGGAGCCGGTGCATCGGTGGTGGCCAAGTCAAGGAACGAGGCAAGAGCGAGTAGACCGTCCGGCGCCGGAGGTGAAAGGCTTGGCGGGCTCGACGCTTGGCGTGGTGAGGCCAGGCCGTGTACGCGGGGTTTGGTGGTTTGGCCACAAAACCATCGGAGGAGGGTTTCTCGGTTTGGGCCTCAAAACCGAGCCCGAGGGCCTGACGTGACAGAGACGGTATCCAGGTGCGTCGGGAAGCTTCGAGGCGGGCGACACGCAGCATGATCTAGGTGCTTGCGTCGGGAGGACGTGAAGGCCTGATGGATGCGCGGCCGTCCGATGGTGAACTTCATGTGTTGACCAAAACGCCCCTGTGAGGGCTTGTGTTGTACTCCTAGTGTAGGGGCACTTCGGTCTTTTCCGGAGGGCCTATATATAGGAGGAGGGGGCTGAATTTTCAGCCAACTCTTGGGCTAGAGGCTGCGGTACTCTTTCATTTTGGAGTGCTTTGGGAGAGAGGGAGAGAGAGGAGAGTGGCTCTTTGATTGGAGCTTTTTGCCATCTTAGATTTGATTTCTAGGAGTGGCTTGTAATCGATTGGACAAGATATTCATAGTGATTTCATCCTCTAAATCTTGTGCCAATCTTTCTATTCCCGAATTTCTTTTATTGCTTTTTCGGAGCTCTTTTTGTGCTATTTTCGTGCTTGTTTATGGTGCCTTTGTTCTTGGTGTGATTCCGCGGATTTGAGTGGATTTCTCCCCGGATTTCTTTGAGGGAAACATGGATAGATGCCTTGTGCATCTTTGTGCTTGATCTTGTGCCATCAAACGCCGGGAAACCACTTCGATTCGTGAGTTTTCGTTCGGTGCTTTAGCTTTTGGTGGTGCTCAAAGGATTCGCGATTCCCGGTGATTTAGGGAGTTGGGAGGCAAGATTTTTGGGTTATAGCATCCTTGTGTGACGCTTTTCAAGTACCCAAACCCTTGTCTCTACAGCTTCAACCGTTTGGGAAATCCGATGATGATTTGGGGGAGTTGACTTTCGGGTCGGGCGTTTTCGGCTCGTCCGCACCGGCGGACGGTCCGCGAGGGCCAGGCGGACGGTCCGCGTGTACAGTGTTCTTCGCGTGTTCTTCGTGTTCTTGCGCGCCTTTGTTTTCGATCCGGTTTGGCTTTTGGTTTTTGTTGCGGCCGGTTTGCGGACGGTCGGGCTTGAGTAGCGGACGGTCCGCGGGTGGCGAGGGACGGTCCGCCGGCCTCGGCGGACGGTCCGTTTTTCTCGGGTCGCTTCGGTGTTCCGTGTGCTTTAACGGACGGTCCGCGGTGTACGGCCGGACGTCCGCGGGGTTGGTGCGGACGTCCGCGAGGGCGGGCCGGACGGTCCGCGAGGCTCGCGCGGACGGTCCGCCTCTCTGTCCGGACGGTCCGCCGAGCCCGGGCCGCTTTGCTCTTTGGTTCGATTCCTCCCTCCTTCATTCGTGCTTCCGCGTGTGTTTCTAGGACTCGTTGTTTTGGCGTTTGGTGTGTGATTCGTTCCAACGCTTGTGTGTGACCGGGTTTTGACTAGGGTATAGGCCGGGTTCTTTGAGAAGAATTTTTACCGGCTCCTATTCACTCCCCCCCCTCTCTAGTCGCCATCCGATCCTTCAATTGGTATCAGAGCTGGTTGTGGATTCTTTTGGCTCTAACAAGTCTTGAATCCATAGGGTGACTAGAGGAAATAGGTGCTTTTGCTTGCGACCTTGGTTTGCACGTTTTGAGTCCGACGATTTGGAGTTGTGCCCTTGGAAAACCATAACTTGAGGTACCTTCAGTAAAACGAGCATAACTTTTCGCTCGGTGCTCCGTTTTGGCTCAAATTTTTACAGCGGTTTCGTGACTCCATTTGTAGGTTATCCAAATCATTTTGGGGTCTTCAAAAATTCAGAAAAAATCAAGAAGATAATTGAAAAATCCTCATTTATGTCTCTTGCGGCTTTGTCTTGTTTCTTCTGGATTTTCTCTAGGCTTCATTTCACCTTATCTTGAGCTGAAATTTTTTGTGCCTCTATCTTTGGTGCTCCTTGTTCAGTGGTAAAATTTTGGGAAAAAGATAAGATCCTTTGCTATTGAACTCGTCAGTAGTTGTTAGAGAATTGAGGCTTTTTGAGTGCTTTCTTTGCATCGTTGCTTGTTCCTTGAGCTTGGTTTCGGCTAATCCTAACCGGTACTTTGTTTATGGCACCAAGTTCTTCTCCTTGTGGTTCTTTGAGCAGGAGGAGTATGGAGGTTGAGGCAGAAGCCGAAGTGGAGGAGATGATATCTCTCATCGAGGACTATCGAGATGGTGACATCAAGAAAGGCAAGCTCTACCACAAGCTAGGAGGCATGAACCAAGGTACACTTGCCAAAGCTATCTTGATCCTATGCAATAGGTTGGATGATTGTGAGTGTGATTGTGGAGACTTGCATAGGAGAAACATAGATTTGTGTGATGCCTTGCGTAGGAAGAATGAGAAGATGAAATGCTCTCTTACTAGGTTGAAATGTGGTATGGCTCATTGGAGGTCTCGTGCTTTGAATTCTTGCACTTCTTGTAACACCATGCATGCTGAAAATGATGCTTTGATTGCTTATATTGCATGCTTGAAATCTGAAATCAAGGTGTTAAATTTCAAAGCTTCTTTGCCTTGCAAATCTTGCGATGCCTTGTGTGCTGAAAATGAGAAATTAAAATATAAAGTTAGTTGGCGCAAAATGCATGTTGAAGCTTTTAGAAGAGCATGCGACAATCTTGATTTTGAGAATGATGAATTGAGATCATCTCTTGCTAACTTGCAATCTGAAATTGACTTGTTGAAATCCAATGCTTCTATGCCTTGCAAATCTTGTGGTGTTTTGAATGATGAGCTTGATATGGCTAGGAGTAAGATTGCTTTGTTAGAGACAAGTGCTTCTTTACCATGTGTTTCTTGTGAGTCTTTGCATGCTGAAATTAATGAATTAAAATTGACTCACACCACATGTGTAGATGATCTTGAGCATGCTAGGGCTGAAATTTGTGATATAAAATCCATGCCTTGTAGCAAGTGCTCTTTGTTGCTGGTTGAGGATGCTTGCCATACTTCTTGCAATGATGATAATGCTTTGCAAGATGTAAATGATGTTGCTTGTTCATGTGATTTCGTTTGCACCTCATGCATTGATTTGGAAAGTGAAGTTTTGGCTTTGAAAAAGATGCACGAGGATATGAGCGCTAAGTTGGTTGAGCATGATGAGATGAGTGCCAACCTTGAGAAAGAAAATGAACTCTTGCGTACTACATATGCTAAATGCATTGAAGAAGAAATCAATAATTTGAGAAATATGACATGTGGTACTTGTGAGTGCCTCAAGTCTCAAAATGAGGTTTTGCGCACAAGGTGCAAGAGTCTTTGTGCCAATGGTTTGGATTCTCACTTTTCTTGTCACTCCGATGTTGATGCTTCTAAATTTGCTTCTTCTAAACCGGAGTCGACTTCTTCTCTTGAGTGTGAGTCTTTGGATGCTAGTAAGTGTGCTAGTGCTTTGGATTGCTCTCCCATAGCTACTCCTAAGCTTGTTGCTTCTTCCGGTGTTGCCCAATGTGATTTGAATGGAAAGGGGGCCTCCCACATATTTGGAACTCATACTCCCAAGCCGAGGTTCCAATGCACCTTTTGCAAGAAGGATGGGCATACCGTTGAGTTTTGCTTTCGCCGTGTCAAGCACGAGCGACGTGTGCGTGCTAAAGCTTTTAAGAAACCACGTAGCTTTTCTCATGGCACGTGTGATTCTAATGTGGGCACCAAGTTGGATGTTGGGGTTGATGCTTCATGCTCTAAGTCCCAAGGGACTTCCCACTTACAAGAGAATGGTGATTCATCCACTCGGACCGTGCCTCTCGATAGGCCCTTGTACCATTGCTCTCACTGTGGGAAGGATGGGCATCAATAGAGTTTTTGCTACCGCCGGGCAAGGAGAATACGGCGTGGAGGTGCCTCTAGGCCTTTGGTTGTTCATAGCCCTTCTCATGGCATGAACACTTGTGAGCCTAAGAAGGCGCGATTTGTGGACGGGTTATATGACACTCTGTCTAGTGAGTTAGGCCATGCTCGTGGACATGCTTCTAGTGTTTCTTGTGTTGGTCCGCGACATGCTTCCCGTGGTTCTTGTGTTGGTTCTTCTCCTACGACCCCGAAGGATCTTTGCCTTGTTGCTTGTGGTAGCACTCGACCTTGTCTTCGCGAGTGACTTCTTTGAGGCATGGTTCCAAGGGTGTTCGAAAGACTTTTCATTCCAACCGGCATTTGCATCATGCTAACCCACATGATAGTTTGTGTGCACCACTTACCCGTGTGACCAAATCTTGGATTCCCAAGTACGTGCTTGCTAACCCTTTGGGATCCAAGGCTCGGTCTTTCTTGTCTCCTTGTGTGTAGGTATGGAGACGCGGTTGGAGAACATGAGCTCAATGGAGACATGATGGTTCTCCACACCGCTTTGGATGGCTCTTGAAAGCCTTTGTACACATGTATAGTGAGTTTTCTTTTCCCCTTGTCCTCTCTTGTATATACTTGTGTCTTGCTTGTGTGAAAACCATGGTAGGCTAGCCACCTTGTTCATGATAGCTTTGTGATCTTGAATATCTATCTTGCTATCTTTGTATGATTTTATGGTGGGTGATATTTATGAACATCATGTCATGCTTTATGGTTGATTGCTCGGATATGTCATGTTGTTCATCCATATCATTTTTGTCTAGCTCAATGGTACCTTTCTTGTTAGCATGTTTGTCCCCCATGTATATCTTGTCATGCTAGCTTTGTAATATATGTTGGTGGATGATCCATGTGATCTTGTATCATGCCTTTGTTTAGTTCTTGTATATTGTTTGGCATGTTGTTCTTTGGTATCATGTTGGTTTAGTGTTGTACCTTGTTGACATACTTGCTTGCCCATGCTTATTCATATTTGTGGAATCATGTTACAATGCTCTATTTATGTTAATTGATTTTCTCAATGCATTGTGTAGCATGTTGTAAGCTTTCCTTGGAGTTTTGGGCTTGTCTTGTCTTCGAGTTGTGTTGTTGTTCCTCTTTTCGGTTGGTTTTAGAGTTTTTCCTTGCTCTTCCTTTTCCTAGCTTTTGCTTTGTTAGTTGCCCTTGGTTGAGGGGGAGCTTGGCTTCTTTTGATAGGGAATTTGATTCCAAGAAGGGTTGTGGCTTTTTGGGCAGTCTTTGTGATCCTCCAATTGATATTCCTTCTATGGTACTCAATTGGGACCTTTGGTGGCTCTTCTCTCGCTTGGAGCGATTCTTGGTTGGTGTGTTCCCTCGTGAGCTTTATTGGTGTTAAGTCAAGTTCCTTGTCTCCCTATGCATTCTGCATTGCATTTGTATCATATATCATGATGTATAGATTTTGGTAGGTTTGACATTTGTGTCTCGCATTCTGTCATATATCATGTTCCTTTTGATGTACATATCTACCTATGTTGCATTTGTATCATATTGCATTTTAGGATGATGAGCTTCTTCCATATGCCTCATTTGAGTTTCTTTGGCTACTTGTGAGATATTGGTCATGTGTGTGGAGAAATAGCTATGTGAGGCTATGCTCTTGGAATATTTGAGATATATGTGTTGTGAGATAGCCTTTTTGAATCAAATGCTAATCTTGACTAAATTTGATGAAATGTGCTCCACTCATGTGTAGTAGTATATCCATGTCACTTTTTGGTCTAAATGTGCCTTTCATGATTAGATTGTGCTTGGATGTCTCTTTCTTGCATTTGGGCCAAAGGCCGATATCATTGTGAATGTTTAGCCTATGTTGCATTCATGGAGGAGCATAAGCTTCTTTTTGCCGCAAAGGCACTTCATGTACCATAAAATGATTTAATCTTGAAAAGAAGTGTAAAATGCATGAAAAATGCTCCATACATCATGTCTGTGCTTAAAATGTCTTATCTTTCACATATGGGTGCTAAACATGTTGCATGATGTTCACCAGTGGAGAAGTCTCCCCGAAGTGGACACATGGCTCATGAGCTTTAACATGACATGCTTGCTTTATGGGTGTTTGCAATGATCTTTTGTTGAGAATTGGATATCCTTGTATGATCTTTGAATGGTATGCATGTTTGTGGCTCAAGTGTGACATGGATAGGCCTTTACATTTGAAGTGAGCCATCTTTTGATATAATTATTCAAATCTGAAAATTTGCTATGTCACATGCCTATATTTCCATATATTACTTGTGGCAATGCTTTGACTATGTTATGATCCATATATATGCTCTTTGTCTCATTTCTAGCCTTTGTCACTAAATTTGGCCTATTTGAGAAGCTCATGTAGATGTTTATATGCTTTGTTTTGCATTTCTGCATTTTCACCTTGCTTCATACATTGTCAACAAGGGGGAGAAGAGGTGAGCTTAATGAAAAATTCGGAAAACTGCATTTAAAATTTGGGAGTTTGCTCCACTTGTTCGGGGGGAGCTTGCATTTGTGTAGGGGGAGCTTTGGTGAGTCTACTTTGTTTGCTCGAGTTGTGCTTTGGTGGTTGCTTTTTGCTCTATCACGTGTGTTTAGGGTGAGCTTTGTATGCTCTTTGTCCCTAGTGCATGTGTTTAGGGGGAGCTTGTGAGCTTGGTGTGCTCTTTTCTCTATCTCATGAGTTTAGGGTGAGCTTTGTATGCTCTTTGGTCCTAGTTCATGTGTTTAGGGGGAGCTTGTGATTTTTGTGCTCTTGTGCGGTGGTGTTGAGCCCCTTTGCCTCTTCTTGAGGAGCCGGCGGTTGACTTATGTTTTCGATTATCACATGATTGGTGTTGAGCCCTTTGTGCCTCTTCTTGAGGGATCGTGTGATTTCGCTTGTCCATGATCGGTGTTGAGCCCTTTGTGCCTCTTCTTGAGGGATCATGCATTCTTGTCTCGGTTGTGTCGAGCCGTTGCCCATGTCTTTGGGGACCGAGACATTGAGTTGGCCTTTGTGGTTTCTCTCATGCCAAGTGACCTTGTTCTTTGCTCTTGTGTGGTTTCTTTCACTTGGATGAGGTGTTCGGTCTTTGCCCTCTCAAACCATTTCTTTGTGCCCACTTGTTGTCAATCCGCTCCTCAAGGGGGAGAAATTTGGAAAATCAAGTTGATATGAACCTTGATTTGATGGTGATGAGCAGTTAACAAGTGTTTTGGTAAGAGGTTTATGGCACTTTGTGTTGAGCATTTTGGTTTGATGGCTTTTAGGGATTGCATGTTGGTAGTGTGTCTCTTCGATTGCGCTTAGCCTTGTGCTTGCTTTGGTTTCGAGAGGAATTTGTCAGAGCATGCTTTTATCCCTTCTCACTTCAAGTGGCCTTTTGTTTGCTTTTTATAGGCTTTGTGGCGCTTGAATGAGTTCTTATTTGCTTTTTGACCTTCTTTTGTCAATGAACTCATCAAGGGGGAGATTGAGGAACCAAGTTGAGAAGTACCTTGGTTCGTGTGTGATGAGTGATTGACCGGATGGTTTGAAGCTTTGTGTGTGTAGTGTTGAGTTGTGTTGTGTGTGTTTTATTTTGTGTATTTACCTTATTGTTTATGTGGTGTGTTGTCAATGCACTCGTGAGGAGTGGTTGACAACGTTGTGTGGACTGTCTCTTGGCCTAGTATTGCAGGTGTTGGTTGCGGCTTGGTTTGCGTTGGTGCAGGTGAAGAACAGTGCGAAAGGTCTTAGCCTTGCGGGGCCTCCGAGGAGTGGAGAGACAAGTAGGCTTGGTTCGAGGGACCGGTGGCCGACGGGATCAAGTGCGAGCCGCATGGTGCAAGAAGAGCAAGACGAAGTCGTGGACATGGAGCCGGTGCATCGGTGGTGGCCAAGTCAAGGAACAAGGCAAGAGCGAGTAGACCGTCCGGCGCCGGAGGTGAAAGGCTTGGCGGGCTCGACGCTTGGCGTGGTGAGGCCGGGCCGTGTACGCGGGGTTTGGTGGTTTGGCCACAAAACCATCGGAGGAGGGTTTCTCGGTTTGGGCCTCAAAACCGAGCCCGAGGGCCTGACGTGACGGAGACGGTATCCGGGTGTGTCGGGAAGCTTCGAGGCGGGCGACACGCGGCATGATCTAGGTGCTTGCGTCGGGAGGACATGAAGGCCTGATGGATGCACGGCCGTCCGATGGTGAACTTCATGTGTTGACCAAAACGCCACTGTGAGGGCTTGTGTTGTACTCCTAGTGTAGGGGCACTTCGGTCTTTTCCGGAGGGCCTATATATAGGAGGAGGGGGCTGAATTTTCAGCCAACTCTTGGGCTAGAGGCTGCGGTACTCTTTCATTTTGGAGTGCTTTGGGAGAGAGGGAGAGAGAGGAGAGTGGCTCTTTGATTGGAGCTTTTTGCCATCTTAGATTTGATTTCTAGGAGTGGCTTGTAATCGATTGGACAAGATATTCATAGTGATTTCATCCTCTAAATCTTGTGCCAATCTTTCTATTCCCGAATTTCTTTTATTGCTTTTTCGGAGCTCTTTTTGTGCTATTTTCGTGCTTGTTTTTGGTGCCTTTGTTCTTAGTGTGATTCCGCGGATTTGAGTGGATTTCTCCCCGGATTTCTTTGAAGGAAACATGGATAGATGCCTTGTGCATCTTTGTGCTTGATCTTGTGCCCTCAAACGCCGGGAAACCACTTCGATTCGTGAGTTTTCGTTCGGTGCTCTAGCTTTTGGTGGTGCTCAAAGGATTCGCGATTCCCGGTGATTTAGGGAGTTGGGAGGCAAGATTTTTGGGTTATAGCATCCTTGTGTGACGCTTTTCAAGTACCCAAACCCTTGTCTCTACAGCTTCAACCGTTTGGGAAATCCGATGATGATTTGGGGGAGTTGACTTTCGGGTCGGGCGTTTTCAGCTCTGTCCGCACCTGGCGGACGGTCCGCTAGGGCCAGGCGGACGGTCCGCGTGTACAGTGTTCTTCGCGTGTTCTTCGTGTTCTTGCGCGCCTTTGTTTTCGATCCGGTTTGGCTTTTGGTTTTTGTTGCAGCCAGTTTGCGGACGGTCCGGGCTTGAGTAGCGGACGGTCCGCGGGTGGCGCGGACGGTCCGCCCGGCCTCGGCGGACGGTCCGTTTTTCTCGGGTCGCTTCTGGTGTTCTGTGTGCTTTAACGGACGGTCCGCGGTGTACGGCCGGACAGTCCGCGGGGTTGGTGCGGACAGTCCGCGGGGTTGGTGCGGACGGTCCGCGAGGGCAGGCCGGACGGTCCGCGAGGCCGCGCGGACGGTCCGCCCCCCTCTGTCCGGACGGTCCGCCGCAGCCTCGGCGCTTTGCTCTTTGGTTCGATTCCTCCCTCCTTCATTCGTGCTTCCGCGTGTGTTTCTAGGACTCGTTGTTTTGGCGTTTGGTGTGTGATTCGTTCCAACGCTTGTGTGTGACCGGCTTTTGACTAGGGTATAGGCCGGGTTCTTTGAGAAGAATTTTTATCGGCTCCTATTCACTCCCCCCCTCTCTAGTCGCCATCCGATCCTTCAACAAGACTTCAGAGCAGCTTCCTCTTTCTGAGCAACATTGTTTATAGCAAGGGTGAGCACTTGTGGTACTCAGCAAGTGTGGGGAAAGTATGAATGCAAAGGCTTTATAATGGACTGGGCTCTAAGCATTTAGCATTTTTAATTGGTCAAATTTTATTAGCACCTGATTACTAATAAAGTATAAGTTTATACCAACCCACATTAAGCATAAGGTAAGATGCACCATAAGAATATGGAAAGAATAACCAGAGAGCACGATTTAAGTCCATCTTCAAGTTTAATTTTCATGTGAGGGTCCAGGCCACTCTTGACCGTGAGCACGGCTAATCGATTAGTTTTACACTCTGCAGAGGTTGTACACTTTCACCACAAGTCGCGTAAAAACTCAGAAGAGTTTTGGACCCAACCATGCGATGCTATCTAGGCATCATACCACACTACCGAGGTGTGATTGCATAGGGACGCTACGAGGCCTTTACGAAGATCCTCCAATGAGCAACAACCCACTAGGTTTCATGTTGAAGCGGGGCATAAAGTCCCCTAGCGGGTCAACCCCCCACCAAAAGTAACAAACCCAATTCCCCGCTAGAGCGAGTCTATACTCCGTCAACGCCTCCCCATTTGTCCCTTTCAGGTAAGGTTGCTACATCACTAAAGTCTCTAGTTATTCAGCCAAGGCAGAGCCAAATGCCTTGTGGTTGTACGGTTTTCCTGGGTGGTTCTCCATGTTCCGATTAATTCATATGATCTTGTAATTAAACAAGCAAAGATATATAGCATAGAAGTAAAGAAAGTTCATCATTAATGTTTATATTAAACACCATAACCCAAGTAGAGCAACTAGCATAGCAACCCAACATAAAGGAAAACCCAGTTGATCAAGGCACAGGAGAAACAACACTAGTCAAACCTTAAACATGGGTCCCATCAATATTAATGTAAGCATATGCAATGAGTGGTAAACACATTATTGGGACAAAAGATCAAGGACACACTTGTTAACCAGAGTAGTGATGTTGCTCAGAATGTCTTCATCTTCATTCTCTTCAAAGCTTCTCGGACATCGTTCACTCTACTCGCATCAAACATCGGGCATAAGCATACACAAGGCAAACAAACAAGAAAACTAAGAACATCGCACCAAACAAAAGAGAAGCTTCAAAGGAACGCACTAAAGGATAGGCTCAATCAGATGGATCACTAAAGCACACAAACCGTGCTTAGAGGAAGAAAGGCTTGGTTAACTTTAAAGAGATGGGTGTGGAAGATTGAACAAGGACCGGAAAGATCACACTGAGATAGAGAGCTTTGATAAAAGAAAGTCTATCAATTGATTTGTGCATATGAGAGAACAACTATGAGCTAGGTTTATTTTAATTAGCAAAAATATGCGAAGGATAATTCATAAAGAAAACACCCTAAGTTGGATTTAATGTAAATTAAATTTTATTTGCAAAACCGGTGTAAAGAACTAGTCAAGTTTTATTTACAAAGATTCACATATAGATTATACCAATTAAACATTTAAATTAGAAAAGATAAACTATATGAATAATATAAACGTAACTTTGTGAGTAGATCATGTTATTATTAAAAAAACAACATTACATTGGTATTAATCAAAATTAACATTTATTTAAAAGTCAGAGTAAAAGCCTAATCAACTTTTGATTATAAAAGTTAATTAATCATTAAGCAAATTAATATTTGACTTATGAAAAACCGGGTAAAAGATCTAATTAGATTTTATTTACAAAAGCATAATCAAATAAAATTTGATTAAAAAACGGTGTATAGATCTATATAGCTTTTATTTAGAAAAGGCATGTTTGATAAGTATTAACAAAATTAATATTAAATTTGTTTTTAGAAAACAAACATGATGAAAACACACCACTAATGTGTACTTTATTTTATAATGAACCTAACGCAACTTGAACGGATCAAAACGGAGTTAAAATGTGCAAGATATAGAGAAAACAAGATTGGAGGACCTATTCGTGATTAACCATAGATCTCAGGGAGTAGCAGAGGAAATTTGCAAGACACATTGAATAGTGCTCGCGAAAAGGATAAAGGACAGGGTTAGATCTATAAAAGGGCATGGGTGGGCTTTATGTGTGAAAGTGGGATCTTTGTAGGGGTTCTGTGCAGTTTTGCTATGACACAAGAAAAGATCTACGGTCTACAAGAAAGTCCAGGGGCTTACATGCAAATTAGCAGGGGTCATCCCCTACTTCTGTCCATGGCGGACAGCGGCGGCGCTGGCAATTGGGTGGCCTAGGGGCTCGATTGAGTTGGGGAAAAGCAAGAGGAGATGAAGGGGATCTCGATGGAGGGCTCACAGGCGGCGGGGGTGTGAAGGAGCGGCCGGAATTTGGCCGGCGGCGGAGCTCGGGGCGGCCGGCTCGGGTTCAACACAGCGGCAGCGTTTCGGCACTCCTCCGGCGACGGGAAGCGGTGGAAGACGCTCGGCCTATCGCGGAGCCGCCGGTGGCGGCGGCTTCCTCAAGTCGGGCTCCATGCCGGCAAATCGACGATGACGGCGCACCGGCGGCCGGCGGCGCAAGGGCGCGGGCGCGGGCGCGATATAGGGCAAGGCGCGGGCGGCGGCATGCTAGGGCACGCGAGCGGCTCGGCCGCGCGGCCTTAAATAGGCACGGACGCAAAGGAGTCCCGGCACGCACGCCAAGGATGCCGGCGGCGGCGGCCATGCGCGGCGGCTCGTCGCTTTGCGGCCGGGCCCAGATGGGCTTGGCGGGCGGGCCATGACCGGACGGAGATGGGTCGGGCCTTCGGACTCGGCCCAAACAGAAAGGAGGGGTTCTCTCTTTTTTTCGAATTTATTTTTAATGTAAAAACAATTCCAGAAAAATCTAGAAATAGTTTAAAGGAACGAACAAATACTCCGAAAATCACAAAAATTCCAGGAAAATGCCAGAGGCTCATTGGGACATGAACAATCCAAATAAAATATTTGGAGCTCATGCAAAAGATTTTAGAGTCTTCTAATAAATAGAAATAGCTTGAGGAAAATGAGAATAAATTCCAGAAAAATCCGGAAAATCCTCGGAAGAGTTTGGACAACACCTAAATGCATCTTTGAAACATTTTGCACTCAAGAACCACTAGATGCATTGGCATGAATGCAACATACACCTAACCATTTATTTAATTTCCTAAAAAATAAAAAGGTTTTCCTATACTATATTTCCTGTAAAGAAATAAAATATTGGAAAATTTTAAAATTATGAGAAAAATCGTTATTTAATTATTCTCTCTATTCACATCCTGAAATTGGGAAATTTCAGGCTGTGACATTATACTAGTAAGATAACCGTTGCAATTAATTGTCTTAGAACTGTTCAAGACAACAACTAATGCATGACGCGGTCCTGGTAGGAATGAAGGAGAAACACACAATGATGCGGTTGCTTCCATCGATTCTCACCATTAATTTCTTCACATGACCAGTCCTACTACTAGTAGTTGTATAGTATTTATTAGTGAACAAGACGCCAAAGAAAACTCTCATCTAATGACTGATTCTAACCCACGATCAAATGTCATTCGGCTCTAACACTCTTGTTGTGTATGTCTATATATGCATGTCGAGCACCCTCCCACGATGACCTGACCAGTTGGAGTTCGAGCGCGAGTGCTCCTAAATTTTCGAGAATAATATTTATTTTTTAGTAATAAAGATTTCATGACGATCAAATTGCCGGTCCCGGCTAAAATTTTATTTATTTCGTACGAACATACACAGTCCACATACGTGTACTAGCAGAGATCACTACTAGGGAATCAATTTCTGGTCCTGGGCCTCCAAGTCCATTAGTACACGGAATTTTTGTACCCTATACTAATGTGTGCATTAATATTGGGTGTGAAGGCTAGGCTCCGGAGCGCCCTCCGTTACCCACATTAGTACCTGCTGCCGGCAATAACCGGTACTGATGTTTCATATTTGTACCGAGTCTAGAAACAGTTGAAAGATGTTTCCCTGGTGCAAGCGGATATTTCAAGGTGCCCGCCCCCTATAAATAGAGGGGAGGGGTCCTAAAATGAGACACACCTCTATCTTCTCCAAATTCTTCACTTCTTCATCATTAGGAGAGCTTCTTGCATAGGATTAGCGCTGGCTTGCTAGTTCTTTAGAGATCTAGAGGAGAGTGAGGGAGTGACTTGGGGTCGTTTCCCCAAGAACAAACCTCTACAGATGCTTCAGTTTTTCGTTTAGAGTAAAGTGAGTATTTCGACATATTCTGATTAGAATAAAGTTGCACTCATACATAAGTGAGTGTGCTCTTGTGTTCTTCATGTGTTCTTGATCTGGAGGCTTGTGTTCTTTGTGACACTCCCCTTTCGATCGTTTAGCATAGGGTCACAAGTGTGCATATCCATTTGTGTGGTGCCAGTCCATTAGAATAAGGCTGAGGCTCCTGTATTTCTCTATCTAGAGTAAAGTTGCATTTGTGATCCTTAGAATTTGCTAGCGAGTAGTTGAGTTAGCTTTGGTTCTCTACCCGCAGGTTCGCCACTTCGTACTTTTACGGATTGCTATAGCACTACTGTCGGAGCTCAGACACAGTCAGCCTATAGTAGTATAGGCTGCAGGTTATCCTTCGTTTTCTCCATATCCCACAACTTGGTCGGGGTAAGTCACGGTAGTGCCAGCCAATGGACCATTTTCAATACCCCACGTTCAGATATGACATAGAGCTTTAGGTTAGATGTTGGGGGTTCGAAAATCGGATGGAATCCCCGAACACAAGAATCACGAACAAGAGTCATGAGCGAGAGCGCACATGTCACGAAAAGCGGGGAGACAAAGAATCTCTGAATCTGAAAGCCTGTACTCATCTCAAAAGTTGTGAATCCCTTTACACGTGCCCTCACGCCCCCTTTTATAGGAAGACGAAGGGACTTTTACATTCCGAGAATACCCTCGAATCTAGAGAATATTCCTAGTGTGAACACGTACATGAATGTGTTTTACATCCCGTGATTTGCGGGGCTACTTTCATATATGTACATGTCTGCAACTATTCACACTTTAAACCCAGACTTTTGAAGCAACGTCTTTGACTTGGCTTCTTCATGACCCCTGAAGCTCTTATCATGAAAATCACCGCTTATTATGGTTGCCGAACTGAGGCTCCACCAGATTCCCGAACTTCGTAGATTCCTGATTCATTGAACTTTGCCAGTTTTCAATCACCCTGAAATGGACAGCAGATTCACGAACAGAAGCCTAATTCCGCTATTATTTTCACGCATTATTAGAAGGTTAGCAAAATGTACAAGATTCATTAAGATTTCTTCACGAATGTTTCCTTCTCAAGAAATAAGACTTTCCACCCCGAAGACAAATCACGAATTTATTCACGAATTCGGCGAACTCGACGTTCCGAGGGTGTAAGGTTTTTGCCCAATTTCCCAACACTAGCCCCTCGGGCAAGTGGGTTGACTCCGAAGATCCGATTCCACAAAGAAAATCTCGAATTCCGGTAAAAACCTCACCCTCAGAACGTCGGAGTGGACACGTGTCCTCTGAAAAAAAATCGCAATGGTCATATCGAGGCGTTTTCTTGAAACTGCTCCCCCTTACCCCTATAAATAGATCGCTTGCACCGTGAAAATTTTTTCACTGTGTCGTCTCTTTCTTTGCATTCTTTTGAGGATTTTCGCCGAAAAGCTCCCCTCGTGAGAGCATCTGAAGTTCGGCGGTTTCTTTCACTTTCTAAGGTACTGTTCTCTCTTCTTAAGTTTTTATCTTTATTCAAGCGATTTCGTCGATTCTGTTGTTTCATGGTTCGCTTTACACTTTTTGCCCTCATTGTTCTTAAGTAGGTGGCTCGTACAAAGAGTACTACTAGACCGATGACTTCAGAAGAGCTAGCTACTGTTGGCCTTTCGCCGAACAAAGAAGAGATTCACGATTCTAGCAATCGTGAAGACGGTGAAATCAGATCTGAGGATAAATCTGGTGGCGAGGAGGATCTTGGTGATGTTGATACTGATCCAAGTGATATTGTTGCTGTGAAGAATACGAGACCATATCCTCTGGCATTTGTGTTCGGCGAATCGAAAGTCACTGATGAACTTATCAAGGAGTACGAGGTAGCTGGATTTTTTCCCGTAGGTGACACACATGCGCCTGGTAACAAGCAAGTCCCTACTCCCGAAGCTGATGAAGCCGTTGTGTTTTGGGACTTCTTTACATGCAGACTTAGGTTCCCTTGCGATCCTATTCTTCCTTCCATTTTGGAGAGATTTTCTGTGAACATTCATCAGCTATCGCCGAACTCAATCCTGGAACTCTCAATGTTCTTTTGGATTATGAAGACCTTCAGATGTACCTTTGGCACTGATGTATTCTGTCATTTGTTTAAGCTTGTCACCGAGAAAGATATTCTTAAGCTTGATGATGGTTAATACTATGGCGCACTATGCGTGTTGTACCATCAACACCTGCAGGAAAAATTCACGAAAGGGTCTTACCTGAATTCAACTCGCGCCCTGCTGCAAGAATAACTTCTCCGAAGATTGGAGTTCTTATTGGTTCTATGTGAAGGTCGACATGTCTAAAGTTCCTGGTTACACCGGACCAGCCTTTCCTTTCTTCTCACCTATAGAGGCGGCAACTGCCAGTAGCACTGCTGAGTACAATCACCGAGCGTTTGGCTTCATGACTTGCGAAAATTCATTCTTCATGGCTACCACAATTCTTGGTGGCCGTGACGTTATTGAAGAATTCGTCGCCATGGATGTTTAGCCGATTTCACACGGCTGAGCTCCTATTGTGATTGTGAATTTCAACGTGAACGGGGCGACACAACAAGTGCCCTTTCCTCGATTTGGTCATCAGCTGAAGGAGGGCAAAAGTATTGAGGAATTCATTGATGAAGTGGAGAAGAAGGTGGATGCTATGATTGGTGAATCTACTGTGAATGAGTACAAGGCTTACAAGAACTTAGTGAAACATAATAAGAGGATTAATCGTGTGTTTCCAGAGGTTGGTGCTGAAACTGCCTTCTGCTCCCGCCCTCCAGGCATTGATAAGAAAGCTCTGGCAATTGTCGTGGCCAGTTGTTTTGCCACATCTCTGAAAGCTCATGGGGAAAAATCCTCGAAGAAAAAGAAAAGCAACACTAGTGATACTTCTTCTTCTGCTCTTTCCCCTGACAAGACGAAGTCTTTGGAATCGAGCAAATGAAAGCACAAAGCTTCTGAAGGTGTTTCGGAGGCTGAGATCCAGGCTGCTTTGAGTCTTGCTCAACTTGGGAAAAATAAATTAAAGAAATCAATGAAGAAGATTGCTATTTCTAAAGTTCAGCGTATTCCTTCTTCTGTCGACACAATCGATGATTTACATCCAACAAGTTTCTCCTCTTACCTATGGCGTGACTTGAGATTCAACGTTCATAGTCATTGTACACCAGGTTCGATGCTGAAACTTTTAAGATGATGTTGTTGAAGTTTAGAAGGAAGTTGCGAAGCCTATTGTTGCTACTGATGCTGGAGGTGCTGCCCCTCAACCTTCTGCTCCTTAAGATGAGGCTTCTCCCAAATTTACTAGGGAGCTGGAGATGACTGTTCAGAGGGGAGAGAATCCTGTTGAAGATTTCCCTTGATCGAAACACGTGAAGAACTTCCCGAAGGCCAAGATCCTTCTCCTTCAGTCGCTGCCTTCAACAAAAGCTTTGGTACGTCACACAGGGATGAACTGCTAAATGTTAGCCGTGAAATGGTTGTTGCAGGAGATGTTGTGTTTAAGCTTTTACTATTGTGGAATTCGTCTGAATTCGTGGATGAAACAGGAGAAGAAGCTCCAAAATAAGCGCCTCCATTACTCAGCAAGACTATCCGCGATTTAGAGAAGCAGCCTTCTTCTTCCTCGAAGAAAACATCTTCAACTTCTGAACGCGTTGCTCGTGTTCATATGGAGACTCTCAGCAAAAAAGGTTTGTGAACTATTATTCTCACTTGGCTCTAGTCTTAAGTTTTCTTGATATCTTTTATTTTCATTACTTCTTTAGAATGATTTACTATTGTGAACTTTCCAGACTTTGAAGAAACTCTATGGAAATATACGGCATCCGAGCTTGAATATTATCGGAAGGCTTATGCCTTGAAGTCTTCGATTCTCGGAAGAGTTACCTCCGATCACTTACTAGAGCAAGAAGAGGCTATCAAGAAGATGTCTAGAGAGTCCAAAAAAATTAAGCGCAATTTCAACTTGGCTCAAGCTGCGAATCAGGTCCTGGAAAAGAAAGTTGTCGATCTCGCTGATGCCCTGAAGAAATGACAGGATGAAAAGAAGATCGCAGAAGACGAGAAGAAGGTTGCCGAAGAGGCCCTCGAGAGCTCGAAGAAAGACCTTGACCAGCTTCGTAAGACTCATGATGGAGACTTGAAGTTAATTGGAAATCTTCACAAGGATTGTGACAAATCTTCTAAAGCTGCTGATGAGCTTCGAGCCAAAAATGCCGATCTTGCAAAGACTCTAAGCAGTAAGGAACAAAAATTCGAGATCTCGAGAAGGCTTTAGCTGATTGGGATGAAACCTCTGTGCGAGAGATCAAAAGCGTTAAGACTAAATTGAAACTCCTGTTCGAGGAATATGGACAAGCTTTGAAACAATTTGGTGTTCATCCCGGTTCTTTCCTGAAGATGAAGAGATGTCCTCTCTGCTGTCATGGATTGAGAAAGAATTTTGGGCTCTTCCTGGCATGATCTCTGGTGCTAGCGACTTCGCAGCTGCCTTCTCAGTTGAAAGTATTCTAAAACTTCTTCATGATTTCGACTGCGCTAATCTATTGAAGTTCCACGAAGCTCTTTCGCGTTTTATTGCCGCCGGGAGTACTATGACAATCCACCCTAACGAAGACGTCCAAATCATAAAGGCCAGATTCACCCAAGAATTCTAGTTTGCAAGCAAAAAGGAACTCGCCAAAAAGATTGCTCGAACCAAGCTTGAAGAGGTTGATGCTTGACAAATGTTTCCTGTTTTTCGCATATCGTGAATGTTTTGAAGTTGACTTTTCTTTATTTTGTATTACTTTAGCTAATTCAAGAAGAGACGCGGGGTAAAAGCGTTGCAAATCTGGAATTGTCTTCTGAAGATGAGGAAGAGGACATTACTGACAATGAAGTTGGCGATTCAAGTGAAGGAGACGAAGACGGCGGCAGTGGCAGTGATAATGGTGACAACGGTGGAGCTGACAATAACTCTGAAAATGATGATTCTTCCCCGAAGGTTGACATCACCGGCTGAAATGCCTGAACATTTGTTTCTGATTGTAAAAAACTTTTCAATTCATGGGTAGTGATCCCCTCTCTGAACAGTTATGTTGTAAATTTTAACCTGCGTAGGTCCTGCAAGGTGGGCCTGCGTAGGACGTAATACCTTTGCAAATTCACTATGTAAACCAAGTGGTTAGTGGAGAAGCTTGGCGGTTATTCAAAGAAGCTTATCCCGAGCGTGACTTTTCCGATTTTTGGCTTGAAGCTTCTCTGGATTTCTCGATACGAAGTTTTGACCTGTCCTGGTTTTTTCTTCAATGTGACGGCTATGTTCCTGCTATTGAGGCTTCGAGTTCTCGAACTTTTGTGAAGACGAAGCCCCTTAGCCCCAAGACTAGCGATTACGATTTCGCTTATGCTAGTGATACTATTGAAAACAATGGACGTGACCCGGGGCATATTGTCGAACTTTCATAATGATTTCGCTCATGCTATGTAATGAACTTTGTATGAAATTTTGTATGTAACTAAGGCAATAAAGACATTTTTATTGAGAAAAAACGTCACCCTCCCCCCACCTTGCTGTTTTGCACGCAAAATTTCGTGGCCGTCTGAAGCTCTCCCTTATTGCTTTTGTTTTATGAACTCGCTGTGGGTTGTTTCGCGAATTCTGAGATCATGAGGATTCTAGTGGAAGTCGACAACATTTGTTTCACAAATTTTGTGGACTTTACTCGCTTGGCACACTTACCCTGGTTGATATAACAACCTTCAGTTGCTTCAACCATCCTATCTTAATAATATTAGCTTTCGGGGGGGGGGGGGGATCAAGCTCCTTGGTCTTTTGCGGGAAAACTTTCCTGATGGGGTTGGAATGAATCATTGTAAATGCAATTCATGATTTTTACTTCAGACCTTTTCACGCATAAAAATTCATAACCAAAACATATATGGTTCGTTAGTAACAATCTTCAATTATTTCCGAACTTTTGATAAGACATCCCTTCACGATGGGAATTAGGCCGCAACTTGTTGTTGTCTCAGGCCTCTCAGTGGGAATCCCTTTAACGGTGGGATTTAAGCCACAAATTGTTGTTGTCTTGGGCCTTTTGGTGGGAATCCCTTTGATGGTGGGATTTAGGCCACAACTTGTTGTCTCAGGCCTTTCGGTGGGAATCCCTTAGATGGTGGGATTTAGGCTTTCATGGAGCCTTCGGCTATCACGGAGCCCCTTCACAAACTTTCCTTTCTCATAATTGAATTTCGGCTATCACGGAGCCTTTCACGAATTTTTCTTTCACACGATGTAATTTGGGCTATCACAGAGCCTTTCATGAACTTTTCTTTCATATGATGGAATTTCAGCTATCACGGAGCCTTTCACGAACTTTTCTTTCATACGATGGAATTTCGCAAGACGTATGATTTTGGGGAAGACCCTTTTCATATATATCACAAAGAGTATTTACATAGGATCCACCTCGTTAAAAACCTTGCCTCTTGATTTAGAGCCCCCTTTGTAAGGAAAAGAGTACGGCCCTCCTTATTCTAAGGAAATTGCCAAAGAAAGTAAATGTTTTTGTTCCCGAAACCACTTATAGACTCATGATTTGGATTTTTTGCATTTTTACAGAATGTAAACTTACGAAAAAAAATGCTGAAAAATAAATCTAACTAACTTCGAGATTCTTAAGGGTAGTACCTCTTCAAGCTGTCCGCATTCCACGAATATGGCAACTCTTCGCCAGTTTGATCTAACAGACGAAAAGCCCCAGACATGTTTGTTTCCTTTGCTATGTATGGCCCTTCCCATGGTTCCTGAAGTTTCCCAGGGTTCTCCCAGATCTTCTATCTTTTCAGAACTAAATCAGCAGTCTTGATGTCTTTTCTGACCACTTTTCCATCCTTTCATGCCTTAGTTTCTTTCTGGTACTTCTCGATGTTTTCAGTATCTTTGAGGATCGTTAGTTCAATCATATCTTTTTCTACTTTTTTGTCAACTTCTTCGATTTCTTTTGCCTTCTGTACTCTCATGCTGTCATTCTTGATTTCTTCTGGTGTCATTGCTTCGGTGCTCAAGAGTAAGCGGAAAAGGTGTGAAACCTGTCTCTCTTGATACTATGGTGTTATGAGACCAAATCACTTTTGGCAATTCATCAGTATACTTGCCCTTTTTCTGGTCGAACAAGCACTTCTTAGTTCCTGAGAATATCAGCCCATTTGCTCTTTCGACAACTCCATTAGAATGTGGATGATATACTGACGAAAACTTCGCGTGAGTGCCCAAAGTCTTGCAGTATTCTTTGAAGGAGTAACAGTCAAATTGCTTCCCATTATAAACGGTCAGTTCTCTTGGAACCCCGAATCTGCAGATTATGTTTTGCTAGAAGAATTTATGGATTGTTGGTGCCGTGATATTCACCAATGCTTTCGCTTCCACCCATTTGGTGTAGTAGTCCACGGCCACAACTGCGAATTTTCAATTTACTTGAGCTGTTGGTAGCGTTCCAACTAGATCCATTCCCCACCATTGCAAAGGCCATCATGGGGGAATTAGGTGAACTGGCATGGATGGCAAGTTTTGCTGATTCACTGTTTGTTTACATGCTTCGCATTCCCGAACTAGCTTCTTCGCATCAATGTTTGTGGTAAGCCAGTAGAATCCTTGCTGTATTGCTTTGCCTGCTTGAGCCCTTGTGCCTATATGCACACCACAAAATCCAATATGAATTTCCTTGAGAAGTTCAACACATTTTTCGAGGTAATGCATCTTAGCCACGGTTCGGTAACTCCTGATTTGTACAGCTCTCCGTTGACTACCGTATAGCCCCTTGCCCTTTGCTTTAATCTTTTCTCCTCCAAGTCATCTTGTGGTTCATAGTGACTCCTTATGTATGCCATGATTTCGGCTCTCCAATCACAAGTCTCCACAATATTCATGATTTTAAGCTTTGTTTCTTTGATAGACGGTTCTTTGATTGTTTCGAAGAACACGTCAGGAGGCATTGCTTGATTTCTGGCTACTGCTTGGCCAACTTGTCTGCCTCGTTGTTGTCGTCTCTTGGTATGTGTTGTACTGAATAGCCTTTGAAATGTCTTTCCATCTCTCTAACCTTCTCGAGGTACTTCATCAAAACAGAATTTCTTGTTTTGCTTTCTTTCTCAATATGTTCCTGAATAACTTTGGAGTCTGTCTTCATGATGAAGGTTTGCTGACCCAGGGCTTCATTTTCCTTAATGCCAGAAGTACAACTTCATATTCGGTTGTGTTGTTCGTGGAATGCTCATCATTCGCGAATATGAGTCGAGCGACATATCTTATCACGATTCCCGTCGGGGATGTTACAACTGCCGATATTCCAACCCCCTTGTGGCACCAAGCTCCATCACACTGCACCACACACGGTGTGAGCATGTCTTCACCAGGGTTATGAGTTGGCAAAGTCCAGTCTACAACAAAAGGTGCCAAGACTTGTAATTTGATTGCCCTTCTTCCCTCAAAGTCAACAGTGTATTCTAATAGTTCAGCACCCACTTAATGATTCAGGTAGATGCTTCTTTATTCGCGAACAGATCATTCAGTGATTGATTCGTGATAACCTTATCCTGTGACCCTCGAATTAATGCCTTAGTTTTCGTGCAGCCATTAGAGCGACTCCAAGAGAGTAGCTATCTTGGCTTAACTAGCTAAAAAATAGAAAATTTGTCCAAAAACTCAATCCAACAGACTAGCTAAACTTGCCCTCTCTAGCCTCCGCTAGCTAAACTGGGGGCTTTGCTAGCCATCTTTGGCTAGCCAATCCCGTTAGCTATCCCCTCGTACATGAGTATGGAAGGTGGGACCCAGTAGCAGTGGAGCATATGGAGAGTTGATTTTAGCTAGTACATGAGTTCAACAACTTTTTTCTAGATATTTCATTTTTAAATACTAGCAAAATCATGGTTGTAGTTAGTTGTTTTTAGAGAAGCTCTTGGAGTTGCTCTTACAAGTTCATATGCTATCTTCTCTAACTCAGAGTAGAAAAGTTTGGATCTTGAGAGAGCTTCTAAAGCGAAGTATACTGGGATCTGCTTGAGTTTTCCTTCTTCTTCTTTCTCTTGCACTAGCACAACACTTACAGCCGAATTTGAGGCAGACAAATATAATAGAAGTGGCGATTTTGGCTCAGGAGGGCACAACTTGGTCATGTTTGACAGATAGTCTTTGAGTTCTTGGAAAGCTTGTTTCTGAGCTTTAGACAACTGAAAGTTCTTGGAATTTCTGAGAACTTGGAAGAGAGACAAACTTCTTTCTGCAGCCCTAGGAATGAACATGTTGAGAGCAGCAACTCTTCCTGTCAACTTTTACACATCTTTCACTGAAACTGGGTCTTGCATTTCAATCGGCACCTTGATTTTGTAAGGATTTGCCTCTACGCCTTTTGTTGAAACCAGAAATCCAAGAACTTTTCCCTTGTGAATGCCGAAGACGCATTTCTCAGGATTCAATTTAGATCTGCTACTCTGAGATTCGCGAAAGTCTCTGCCAAATCGCCGATGTGATCTCTTCTTTAAATGCTCTTGACTACTATGTCATCAACATATGCTAGAATGTTCCTCTCAAGTTGGGGAAAAGAACTATTGCTATCATTCTCGAAAATGTACACACTCCATTCTTTAGTCCTTTTGGCATCCTAACGAAACAAAATGTTCCGAAAGGAGTGATGAAACTTGTTTTCTCCTCGTCTTCTTTTCACAATACTATTTGATGATATCCTGAAACCATATCCAGGACTGAGAGCATCTCGCTATTGGTAGCATCAACCACGATCTTGTCTACCCTTTCCAACGGAAAATCGTCCTTCTTGCATGCCTTATTCAGATTTGTGAAGTCTACACACATTCTCCATTTCCTGTTTTTCTTCTTTACTAGTACAGTGTTGGCCAGCCAGAGAGGATACAAGACTTCTCTGATCACTTTCACGTCTTGAAGCCTTTGATCCTCAACTTCTATAACCTTCACTTTTTCTTTAGACATTTTCCTGAGTTTCTACTTTTTTGGGGGTATTTTTTCATCTGTTTCCAGAGTATGCTCGGTGATGTCTCTGTCAACACCTTACAGGTCTTTAGCTGGCCAGGTGAAGATGTCTTTGTTCTTGTTCAGAAAATGTATGAGCTCGTTTTCTTCTTCGGGGTTAAGATGAGCCCCTATCGTGACTGCTCTGTCAGGCATGTCATCCAGGTATACTTTCTTGGTCTCACCATCAGTAGCTATCTCGATCTTCTCTTTGTCTCGCTTGGCTTTGATATAGGGTTCTTTCTTTTCTTCGGCATAATTCAGCTCATACACGTTGGTTTGCCCTGGGGTATGACCCTTTTCTATGTTTCGAGCCTCTTGCCGAATACAGTGATAACTCCTTTGGGTGCTGGTATCTTTATGCACCAAAATTGCTATCTAATGACCGCGTCGAATTTGTTCATGAACCCTCTCCCGAAAATCACGAGATATGGATGATATATATCAACCACATCAAAAGTGAGATTTTCTGTTCTGGCATTGTCAAGATCGCCGAAAGATACGGGAAGAGATACTTTTCCTACTGGCTTGATTGGTTTTCCTCTAAAGCCCTGCAGTGAGTATTCTGGTGGATGCAACATGTGCTGACTCAAATTCATCTTCTCGAAAGTTTTCAAGAATAAGATGTATGTCGAACTTCCATTATCTACCAGAATTTTCCGGATGACCCATCCAGCTATGTTCACCTCGATAACCATGGCATCATTGTGATTCGTGGACTTCAACCTGAAATCTTCTTCTGTGAATGTTATGGGCACTTTGGCCCATTATGGTCGTGCAGCTGGACTGTCGTTGATGATTGTGTTCACAGATCTGAAATAGTTGTTTCTCTGTCTTTTGGTTTCGAACTCCATAGTTGATCCTCCTGTAATAGGCATGATAGTTCCGAAAGAGGGCAAAGCTTTCGGATTCTGAGTTCTTGAACTCGATTCTGGTCTTGACGAATTGTCAGGTGGTGGTGGAAATATTTCTTGAATTAGCTGCAGTTGTTGGATTGTTTGAATTGCTTGAGACTGAGGATAGAACTGCTGAGAAGGCTGCCAAGATGGTTGCGGTTGCTGAAACTGTTGCATTGTGACTGAATTTGGTTGAGAATTCATGAACTGTGGTTGCCAGAAGCTTGGGCAAAGTTGGTTCGGCATTATGGAGGCAATACTCATCATGGCTTTCTCTTGCTGAATTCTATCAATGTTCTTCTTGGTTTCTGGGCACTCTTTAGTGCTATGACCTCTTCCCTGATATTGGCAGTAGAAGTATGGATCTCTTGGGTTATGGTTCGTGAGTTTCAGGGGTCCTCTTCCCTTGGTGCAAAATCTCCTCTTGTGCTTGGTCTGTTGTCCTAATTGGACTGGGGATTTTCCACGCTATTGATGCTTCGTGGATTTTGGAATTGAGGTCTCCACACCATTTCTCTGTTGCCCTGTCTTGCTTCATTTCGTTTGGCAACCCTTCTGCGGTGATCTTCATCAGACATGATTTGTTCTTCAAGTTCATGAAAAAGTTCATCAATTGTTTTGGTTTTCTTTCATGTCAGATGTGAAGCTATCGGTCCTGGAGTCAGACCCTTGATCAGCGCTTGTATTGTTGTTTTATCATCCACTTCAGGGTTCTAGGATCTCTGCTAGATGAACCTTCTTGCAAAGTTGCGCAATGGCACTCTGTCTTTCTGCTTGCAGTTGTACAGATCGGATGACTGAGCTGTTGTTCCATGAAATATCTGGAATGCTTGAATGAACTTTGTCTTGAGCTCGACCCTGCTGCAGACTTAGTGTGGTTGTAGCAGAGAGTACTAATTCAGAACTGGGCCATTGCAAGCAATGATGAAGGATTTGGCCAGTGTGACATCATCTCCTCCTGCAGAATTTACAGCCGATTCATACCTCATGAGGAACTGTCTAGAGTTTCTGAAGACGTTATATTTCGGGAGAGAGACTGGTTTGAACTTTGGTGGCCATGGTGTTGTTTGCAATCCTATGGAGAGTGGTTAATCTGGATCCACGAATTGCGAAATTCCATTGCCCACGAAGAAATTTTCTTTCGGGGTTCCTCTGTTTTGACCAGAATTCTAATGTGGTGAGTCTTGCCACAATGAGTTGTTTTCTTGTTCTTTCATTTCTTCAATTTCTCTTTGCATTCTTTCGATTTGTTCTTTTGCTTGATTAAGTTTCTCTAGCTTTTCTGAAGCTTTTCTTTTTGCTTCCAGCTGGTTCGCGAATCTTTCCTTCTCTTTCTGAAGCTGCTGTATTTTCTGTTGTACTATCTCCAGTTCTCTGTAGACATCCTGGTCATCATCTTCATGAGCATCTTCTTCTGTGAATGGTTCTAGAGCATGTGTTGTCTTCTCAGCTCTTGCTTCCTGGAGAGCCTCAACTTTTGCTCTTCATTCTTGATCTGTGGTATGTGAAGTTTCTGGAGTAAGAGAGATTTCGTTGTCCTCGTCATTGTAGTGCTCTTCTTGGTCGGTCTCACTGGGAATGTTCTTCTTGGACTTCTTCTATGGTTGGGGGGTCCGAAAATCGGATGGAGTCCCCGAGCACAAGAATCATGAGCAAGAGTCACGAGCGAGAGCACACAAGTCACGAAAAGCGGGGAGACAAAGAATCTCCGAAAGCCTGTACTCGCCTCAAAAGTTGTGAATCCCTTTACACGTGCCCTCGCGCCACCTTTTATAGTAAGACAAAAGGACTTTTATATTCCAAGAATACCCTCGAATCTAGAGAATATTCCTAGTGTGAACACGTACGTGAATGTCTTTTACATCCCGTGATTTGTGGGTCTAATTTCACATATTTATAAGCCTGCCACTAGTTCACACTTTAAACCTGGACTTGAAGCTTTGACTTGGCTTCTTCATTACCCCCCAAGCTCTTATCATGAAAATCACCGCTTATTGTGGTTCCCGAACTGAGGCTCCACCAGATTCCCGAACTTCACATATTCCTGATTCCCTGAACTTTGCCAGTTTCCAATCACCCTGAAATGGACAGCAGATTCACGAAATAGAAACCTAATTCGGCTATTATTTTCGCGCATTATTAGAAGGTCAGCAAAATGTACAAGATTCATTAAGATTTCTTCACGGATGTTTCCTTCTCAAGAAACAGAACTTTCCACCCCGAAGACAAATCACGAATTTATTCACGAATTTGGCAAACTCGACGTTTCGAGGATGTAAGGTTTTTGCCCAATTCCCCAACATCAGAGTTGCTTGGCCCAGGTGGGAGCTAGTGCCTGAAATGAGGCCTTATATATGAGAACATGTTGTTGCTTTCTCTGCTTACTACGGGATCCTTTCCTCTCATCTCATCCTATAGAGTATTGTGTCCTTAGACCATCAACTAGGCCAGGAGCTAGATCACCTCCGCTCCTGGGATTCAATACCCATTGGAATACTCCTTAGGTGAAATGCTACAGTGGTGTATCCATGCGCTTGCAGATTTGTTCGCACCCATCAGTATACCCAGGTGTTCTTACACGCTCACGCTAGACCGGTGCCACTAGTGGTGATGTTAAGAAATACAAACAACGGCTCAGAAGGGGAAGCTGATTCACCATGTGAAGCACTCGACCCACGTCAACAACATAAAAAAATAAAAAAATGAAATCATAGTGGGCCCGCCGCTGCGCATGCTGCCACCATCCTGTTGACCGCTGCTTCTTCCCTACCATATGCACAAGGATCTCACACGGGCCCGTCGAGGTCGAGAACCAGAGGAACAGCATCACAGTGATGCCACCACCACCACGGCTCCTCCTCCATTGCCACCATGGTTTCTCCACCACCACGTACTCTAACTGTTGCGTTTGCGCACCATTCTGTGGTCGTCGTCCCGTGCCTTCACCGCCGATGTGACGAAGAACTTCATCACCTTGCCGGTGAGTTAGTCTGGTCCGTCGCCTTCGGAGTGCAGCGCTGTGTTGACGAGCTCGATTTCCATCATCGTCCGAGTGCAGCTGTCTCGCATTCTTCTCAACTTTAAGAAATTTCTTTGGACATGTTTGTGTTTCTAAGAATTTTACATGAAAAATGTGTGAAACTCACTCAATTTTTTACCATAATCTCCACATATGATATGATGAGATATTGAAAATTCTTATAATTTTTGGACTTCATTTTCATTTCTAGAATTTTAAAATCATTCAGACACACGGACGTGGTCGTGTTTTCTAGTCAACTTGTTAGAATTATCTTTTGATTTCATAGGTATGACCTTAAAGTGGGTTAAATAACATGAATATCATTTTTTCACTCATTTTATTAAATTATTTTAATAACTTGCAGTTCAAATTTGATTTGATTCAAAAAATTTCTTGAACTGTAATTAAGTAGTTAAATATAACAAGCAAATACAAAAATACTTCAAATTGTAACATAGATTACTAGATGTTCCATATGGAGTGGAGAAAAAGTTTGGACGTTTGAAGACGGTTTTTTTTACTTTTTCGCCATGTGTTAAAAAACACTGAGCCATGATAAGGCTCATGACTAACTATTACTTCGATGTGTGCCTTTTTTTAGCACATGGCGAAGCCTAACGGCCATAGCTAATGTTGACAGTTGTATCCTGTGGAGGTGGGGACGTTGGTCACGATGTGGAGAGTGAGTAAAAAAATCATTGCTTCACCATGTGTCAAAAAAGGAACACGGTCGCCGTGAAGCACACAACGAACTAATACCATGTGTCAACAAGAAGCACAGGACAAAGTAGTTCTTCGCCTTGTGCCCGAGCAAAAGCAAACGTCAAACGTTTGAGCCACCCGGAACTAATGCCACTCTGTACTAAAAGGGGTTCTCAACCTGTATTTCTTTGCCTAGTCGTGTACGCTCACAAAAGGAAGGAAAAGGGGTTGGTGAAGCTCACCAGCAGTCTAGCTACCACCGGTCACAAAGCTTGTCAGCCACTCCCCGGGCCGCCGTACTACCCACGCCGCGCGCCTGGAGCTGGGCACCGCATCGAGTTTGGCCTCCGTGTTGCCTGCCTGCCGGATGCCGTCCTCCATGGCTCCATGCCGTGCGTGCTACCTGCACGTACGGGCGGGTAGCTGTGGCTGCTAGTGATCGAATGCTTAGGTCTGAGAGAAGAAATAGGGGAGGAAGAAACTAGTCAAAGCGAGAGAGGGTGGAGAGATGAGATAAGGTTGCGGCAGTTCACGTATCCTAGTTATTTTATATAGTATCTTATTATTATTAATTGGAGGCTCTTTTTGAAGCCTCTACATGAAGCCACCTAGGAATCCTAGGTGGACAGTAAAAAAAAGAGAAGCCTCCACATGAAGCCATCTAGGAGTCCTATGTAGACACTCTAAAAAAATAACATTGATTTAATTGCCGTTGGATGTATTTTGTTTCTAAAATTATCCACTAGTGTCATTATGAAGAATTAACAAAAACAACCCTTGTATTTTTTTATCTAAATTATCGACAAGTGCCACTATAGAAAAATTAAATCTAAACCAACCCTCGGTCACATCTAACATAATAAATCTCTTTGCTGCAATTAAAAAAAATTATCCAACTATCCTATCGTGCCTGCCATTAACAAAAACAACCCTTATGTATCTTTGTCTAAATTATCCACACGTGACACTATAGAAAAAATTTAATCTAAGCCACCTTCGAGTCACATTTAACACAATAAATCACTTTGCTTCAAATAAAAAATTGTCCAACTTTTCTATCATGCCTGTCACATGTAATGTAATGTAACATAATTAGTCTCTTAGGGGGTGTTTGGCAGCCTGCATAGGAATAAGCCTGGCTAACGTAAGCCATGGACAGCCCTAGCCAGGCTTATCTCACCATTTCAGCCCGTGATTGGTAGACTGCATAAGAAGGTGGACCGCATAATTGGAGTCTATCTCATGGTGTTTGGTGGGCTGCATAAGTTGAGTGGGCTCACCACTTTCACAGCCCAGGTGCTCTCACCACCCCCTTCTTCGTCTCCCCCATCTTCTTCCTCGCTCACCCGTCGACGCACCGCCCCCTTCTTCGTCGAGCTCCACCGAACTAAGGGGCGCCGCGGCAGTGGAGGGCAAGATCGAGGGCAAGTGCGGCAGTGGAGGGCAAGAGCTATGGCGAGTGCGGCCACGCACCATTGCCACCGCCCGAGCCATCCACCGAGCTGAGTAGCGCCGCCCGATTCGCTCCCTTCTTCGTCCGTCGGAGTGTCGCGATGTTGAGGCGCAGCATCGCCACTGCCGCCACCGCCCCCTTCTTCTTCGTTGAGATCCTCTTCCTCTCCCCTTCTTCGACGCCGCCCCCTTCTTCACCAAGATCCACTTTCTCTCCCCTTCTTCGTCGCCGCCCCCTTATTTGACGAGATCCACTTCCTCTCCTCTTCTTCGCCGCCGCCCCCTTCTTCGTTGAGATCCTTTTCCTCTCCCCTTCTTCGTAGCCGCCCGTCGACGCACCCCCCCCCTTCTTCTTCGCCAAGCTTCACGGCGACATGGCAGCGGAGGACCATCAATCGAGGAGCTCGAGCCACTGCCGAAGATGCGCGAGAAGCTTTTCCTCGCCAAGCCGAATATCCGCTGCGTGGTCCTTGACCCTCCATCACCGGAGTGTCGCCGCCGGCCACAGTTTCCTCACGGCTAGGAGTGGTGACTGTATCACGCGCCTGCACAGGATGGGAGCTCCAGCAAGCCTGCACAACCGGAATCGCCACTTATTTGCGTTTCCCACTATGCAGCTTGTGGAGTGCCTTTTGCACAGCCGAAGCCTGGCTATCCTCCTATGCGGGCTACCAAACACCAGCGCACTGCATTGCACAAGCCTGGATAGCCCATATGCAGCCTACCAAACACCCCCTTACCGTTTATCTCTTTCCCGTGTTTAAATCATAAAATAATCTATTCTAAAGGGATCTTTAGACAATACAACTAACAAACTAAAATGTATGTGTATATACATGCCGATTAGATTTTTCTTTTCTTGAATGATAAAAACAATCTATCCTAAAAAGTTGTTAGCTAATACAACAAGTTATATACTTTACCTGTGCATATATAAAATTATAAAAAGAGAGATGACATCTTTCAAGAAACATCTCTTATGTACATGTACTGCTTCCCTTAACTAGGGATTGCTGCTACTTTCACCAATGAAACTAGGTCCCCTGTTGCTACTCAACAAAAATATACGATCAACCTCAGCATTCTTCTATGGCTGCACGTGACCTTTTACACCCATTGGTTACACTAAAACTAGTGATCCATCCATGACGATACATTGTTTTTTCAAGTTTGTTTGATATCGCTTCTACAATTAGATATTTTTAAATTATTCGTTTATTGTCTGGTCTGTTGTGTGCTATAGTTAGATTAGTTTTTCATGGCATAAGTTATGAATACTAAATTATTTGTTTATTATTTTTCATGTTCCATGCTACAATTAGATTATTTTTTCATGACATATGTTATGACTACTAAATTATTTGTTTATTGTTATGTCTTCTACGTGCTAGGTATAGATGACTTGCTTCTCACCATTGTTCTCAAACTGTTATTATTTTCAATTCTTTCTATCGAATTATATTTTACTTGATTGTTATTTGTGTACCATAACTTATGTAATAGAAAATTTTCAAATTTGTAATGTCTTTTGTATGAAACAATAAGACAATTAGATCCATCACCATCTTTTGCTAATGCAGTTAGACAAGTTGTAATGGTGAACTTTGCTAAAAAATGAAGTTGCAATGATGAATAAAACCTTAAGTGAAATTAGAGCGGGAAAGTAATTGTGGAACAACAAGTAAAGGGTAACCAAATTGTGGACAGGTTCCATTTAATTGCCTTTTTGCATTATTTTCATATTACAAATTATTGATGATGACAAAAAAGGAGCCATAATTAACGGTGTTTTAATAGGACCTATATGGAAAAGTTTGAACCACTGAATTAAGAATGTGTACATAATTGTAAGTATCAGAGTCACACCAACTACATAGAAGTATCGACTAATAGAAAATGACAGGATCGTATGCCAACTTGTTACCCACAACTACTCTAAAAAGGTTCAAAGACAATGAAGACATTCCAAAGTATAGTTTCAAATTCATTAGCACGTATATGCTTTCAACAAGGATAAATGTGAAAACATACCTATCAGGTAAAACATTGTTGACTTTACAATTCCTACACTATCACTCATTTTACAACTGAATAATAATAATTCATATTTATGATTCATAGATTTTAAAAGAGTCAAACACATGTTGGACCCGTAGAAGAAGCAAGATAAATTTCAGATATATCAAAATCCGTGATATTTGGCTCTTGATTGAGTAATTCTCCCTTTTTAAGTAGAAAGTAGCTACAAAACATTCAACGGTTACATGCATACTACAGAACCTACATTGAATTAAAAATATCTTCCACAATGCCCATCAAAATAATTTACCAGTTATACCTGACATAAACCGTAACATGGTCCAAGAAAATGAAGCAAATCATGAAACACATAAAAACAAATAATACACTAGTGGAACCTTTGCATATAATGATCTGAACAGCTCTTAGTTATTAATTATTCATTTATATATTATAAACTATCCGACGTCATTTTAAATGCAAATATTTACGCGGTTCAAATCCAGAAGACCTACCTCTAATGCACCCATATACTCAAATTAAATTATCTCTTGATTAGTGCTGCATTGGGAGCAAACTAAGTACAGAGATTTGCATGTTATTATTGCGGTGGATCTTTTAATAAAACAGAGATAATTGTACTTATTATTTTTCAAGCATATTATGCAATACAACCTTAAGGATCTCTCTCAAATTATGTTGACCAAATGCTAATTAATATAATATATTTACAATCTATGTTGCAAAATTGTGTGAGCCTTATTATGATGCTCCTAATAAAAGTAAACAACAATTACTCAGTGGCGGAGCCACCACTATGGCGAGGTCCGGCGCCCGCCATACCTGCCGTCGGCACAGGACCCCCCTCCCCAATGGCGCACCAGGCTGCGACTGTGACTCTGTGAGAGCAAGGCTGTGCACCGGAGAAGAAGCACAGTGCTGCTGGACTGGGCTGTGGCATGTACGTGGGCTTTTTTATTTAATCCTTTGACCCTTTGTCTTTTGGAGTTTTGGCCCATACGTAATGTAACAACCCATAATGTTGGAATTTGGATCGGCACTTGACAGGCGCAAACCGATCGACCCCCCACGGCGCCGCACCTATTCCTATTCCCTATAGGCGTCGCCGGTCGCCCTACGCCGCGCTGTGCCGCCCGCCTGACACTCAACTCTGGTGACCGGCGTGAATCGTGATGGCGCTAGATGCCGATGGAGAGGGAAATCAAGGCCAGCAGCAAGCAACCGGTGGTGTGCAGCCGCCTGACCATGCTGCAATCCGTCGACGGTGATCTATTTCAGATGCTAGTGGAGTTGGAAAAAATTGAAAGGTGAGAAATTGAGAAAGTTTGTTTAAGTAATTGATTAATTAATTTGTATTTGCATATATGTGTTTGGTATAATAGTTATCAGTTGTGAGCATCAAGAGTTTTTTAGCCCTGTTTCTGGGCAAGAACAATCCAAGTCTAATGCTATTGTGGAAGGAGATGACAACAATCTGGATGGTAATGAAACAGAAGCACCAGTACAAGATACACAAACTGAACAAGCACCCCAAGCCCAAACTGAACAAGCGCCACAAGCACAAGATTTACAACAGGAAGAAGGTAATGTTATCAAAGAGTTCAGTCAGGATTGTCAAATGATTGTGACTTGCAGTTTGATATAGACCTATGGTTATTGCATTTAAGCTCTCTTATAGCATGTGTGTGTTTTTTTTACAAATTAGTATTAGTTAGTTTGCCATAGCTATATTTTTATCCTGGCTCCGCCACTGCAATTACTAATACTTAAAGTAAAGTGCTAGCCCGTGCGGTGGTACAGGTTGATGGACCAGTGATCCTTAACGATTATAAATTACACAGACATCATTTATCTAGATCTAAAAAGGTTATGCAACAAAATAAAAAATTACAATGTAGTACTTTTGATAAGATAGTATTCTCTTTATTAAATAATATTCCAAATTTAGAGGCACAAAAATGACATGTAAAGATCAAATGCATATATACTTCTTCCCAATGAATCACGTGTCCTTGAGAAAATTAAATATTACACTGATAGTGTCATAGACAAGACACCACATAAGTAGTGGATTCTGTTGTCTGCGTAGGGTTTTCAAAGCACTTGCAGACGGCTGCCGTCAAATGTTGAACATGCTCTAAGAGCCGGAAGCATTTCTCGGGAACAATCTTCGGTTGACACAGTTGATCTTCGGATGGTCGAGGAGGCATTATTAGCGGAGATAGACGCATAACCACCTCTAATGACGTGGTTGTCTCACTCATAATCGCGGTTGACTCACTTAGTCTTGTTTCTCGCCATTTCATCACATCACCCATGTCGCGGTATGCATATTTATTTGACAACCAGAGCCACGAAGAAACTTCTCCAAGAAATTAAATAATAACTGATTCTGATTAACCCACGATTGGCATTCGCCGGTACCACTCCTCTTGTGTATGTATGTGTGTAACGCCCGCGCGTGTGTGTATAAATATGCATGTCGACGGGCCGCCAGAGACCCAGATTCTGGCGCCCGGTGCAGGTAAACGAGCCAAACATCTTTGTTAAGTCGTTTCCTTCTCTTGGATCTCCAGCTGCCGCCGTCCTCGTCAACCAAGCACTGCCAACGTGAGCGCTGGGGCTCTGCTGGCAAGCCATGGGAGGTATGCATTATATCATTGTATCTGCATGTAGTTTATTGGATGGTTTCTTTACTTAGTTGTATAGATGGCCAAATTAAATGGACCAGGCTGCGAACGAGGCCTAGACCGGTTGGTCAGGGACTTCGGCGATTCCCAGGTTGGGCGAATTTGTTGGCCGGAGGTGGCGCACTTATGTGCGCGATGAAAAAAATCTCCTCACCTATCCTACGCCAAAGCATGCTGCAAGGCCCGGCCCAAGCTCACACGGGCGTAGGTGCCGCCATGTACGGGTAGGGTAGGGGTTGGGAGATTTTCTGGATTTGCGTGAGAAGATCATCTTCTTTTTTAAAACAACGCCCGGGGCCGTCATACCCCCCGCGGGTCTAGTTTTAAAAAAAATGGACCAGGCCTGATAGATGGCCCTAGGTACGGCCTGAAAAAACCTGACCCTAACATGGTCGGACACGAGAGTGATAGTGCCAGGTCAGCTCGGGCTAGTACTGGGACACAACCGGAGCCTAACCCAATTTTTGGGACGGCCCAATGCGGTCCCTCGACCTACTACCAGCCCAAAACTTACCCCCCCCCCCCCTCTCCACACACTATATATGCCCTCGCCCACCCCCTTTTTCGCCCCTCCCTCCAATCACGGCTCACTCCACCATCGTGCGCCTCTCTCCTGCTGGGAACCACGCCACCATTTGCATTGGGAGGGGTGCCTCGGGACCTTTTGTCGTGGCCACTGTCGGTCACTATGCCCATGGTCGAGATGGTCGTGGCCGTGGCCACCGCAAGTTGCCTTGGTCGTGCAGAAGGTGCACCGCTAGCTGCTGCCGTGGCGGTGCATCTAGGAGGTGTGCAGACCGCTCCATCCATGGGAGCGTGCCTGCAGTCGAGAGACGCGGCTCACAGCCGCATCGCACATTGCCGCCATGGGCTACCGTTAGGGCCATTAACAGACGATGGGATTCATTTTCGATGGATTTTATGCGATGGATAGATTTGATATGTTTGTGATGGATTCCGGTGCTTTGATGATTCTTCCTGTGACGAAACTTTTTTTTTTGCACCTTGATGCAATTTGAACTTCGATTTCATGTTGCTATCGGTGCCATTCCTGGAAACTAGCACAACAGTGCATGATGAGCCATCGTGCTGACCCGGTACGATCAAAAGTGCTTAGGGCCAAGCCTGGGCCAGTTGCTCGGCATGTTGGGCCGGCCCAGCTCGGCACAACAAACCCTTTGATGGGCGTCAAAGGATCTTTGATGGGCGGGGTAGGTGGCTGGGTGAAAAATCCAATTAGTTAGTGGAGGGTGTCGGTGGTGCAACGGGGTCAGAGGATGGCGGCTCGGACCGCAGTGGAAGCACCCGACGGAGGAGGTGCTCGGTTGGCGGTACTCATGGAGGAAGAACAACAACCGGTTGTAGATTAAGGATGTCCCTGTTAATTTAACGAGCAGGCAGGCCAGTTCCACCACCATCAATCATCATCAATATAATAGTGATACGTTGGAGACCAACCAGAGAGAGGGAAGAAGGATTAGCAGGGAGTGCCCAGCAAAAATATCTAGATTAAATTTGGCCGGTCCGTTGCTTGCCGCACGTTGCTTGTCCGTCTCCGAGACACTTATTGTTTGATTGATCGGGTCGTTCTTGGTCCGGTCATCCCAAGAAACCGGGGACAAAAAAACCCTACGGCTCCTCGCGACGACAAATGTTGCGGCCTGTTATACCTTTTGTAGTATAGTCCTGTTTGCAATGAGATCCATACAATATGCCACATTGAATCGTAACTAAGTTTTTCTGATCGATCAACACTTGTTTTCCTGATCGAAGTATATGAATGAGCTCCAAATTATATATTGCATGGCTTTCACTCTATTAAATTTTTATTGCGAAATACAGTATAGATCCATAGACCCATATAGACGTACCCACACTTAACCATATAGGATATACGTACACAACTCTACCCTAGGAGCACCTCATGGTTTCTTTTATCGGCCGAAAACCACCGATATTTCCGAAATTTCTCATATATCCGTAAGGTCCGATAAAATTAGATATTAGCTAAATTTTTCCTGTTTTTCCTACTTTACACAGACGACTCAAATTCAGTCGCGCAATAATCTTGTACTCATAATGTTTTATTCTTAATTTTATCTATGAACAAGTGATGTTTAATAGTCTACAAATAGTTTCAAGTCAAATTCTACAATTTTTTTTAAAAAATAATTTGAATTATTTTGAATTTGGTCCGATATTTCCGATATATCTTGCTTTTCCTCTTTATCCTTGACCCCCGATAAATTTTTATTTCCGATAATAAAAAACTCTTCCTCCAGGAGGCATAGCTCTGTACATTTGTTAGATACCTTTATTATCAATTAATCATGCATGCAGAAACTTCGTCGTATCAACAAAGTTGATTAGTTTCTATTTTTCTAAAAGAATGTACAATTTATGGTTTGTTTTGCTATTATCAGGATGTTTTTCTGCTCAGGAGAATGGGAATCCTCACCCCACGCAAACCGTTGACATTCCGACATTTCCTGACCTTACTGATAACGGGAGACAACAAGCCAGCAGTGTTAGCACAAACCAACAGCCACCAGCAGCCGAACAAGGCTGAAGATACTCACAGTCACAAGGAGGGAACCTACATAGAAGGAGATGGTAAAGAGTGAGAATAGAAACACTATATGCGACAGACGCTGTAATAAAAGGATCCTCACTAGAAGGATGTCTCTCATCTGCACGTACAATTTGCAATTCTGTAATCATTTTCCTTTGTATTCCTTATTAATTGTTGATATATATATATATATATATATATATATATATATATATATATATATATATATATAGTGTGGGAACATTAGTTTGTTTTCAATTTATTTCAAATGAAATGGATTTTGTTTTGAAGAAATTTTGTAATCACTGGTAGAGCCGCATGCAGCCTTTAGTCGCGGTTGGTAAGAGCCATATAGCACTCTAAGGTCCAACCGGGACTAAAGGTGCAAGACAAAAGCCCCTCACACCCTTAGTCCCGAGTAAACAAATCTAAACTAAAGGGGTCCTTTAGTCCAGGTTGGTATTACCAACTGAAACTAGGGGGCACGCCAGCGCTAGCGCCCACCGCCTTTATTTTTGGTTGGTAATACCAACCGGGACTAAAAGGTCCACCTCTCTTTTTTCCAATTTAAGCGTATATTCTAATTGTTGTCTCGCATGTATATGCACGTAACTATGTATACATATTTGCATTAAGTATCTATGTATACATGTATAGATAGTATAAATGTATATAGACTTACATATCTACATATATAAACTTATAAATATATATACACATGATTTACACACATCAAAATAGATAGTATTTTCTAAAATTAGTATATATACATCAAAATATCATTCAATTCAAATTTCTATTCTCTGCTTTCGGGAGGTGAGTTGGTCAGTTGGATGAATATCATAATAATGTTTTACTTTTGGATCAACCACCTAATCCATGAGGAATCCGATGAGAGCTTCAAAGTTGGCGTTGTTGCTGGAGTTGGGGATAAAATTAGAGACACAGAAAGTTCGGAGCAGCCTCTATTGAACAAGAGGAATTTCGAAATATAACCCTATCTTCGCAGGCCTCACGTTACAAGACATTAAGTTCTCAAGCCTTTCAAAATTTGACCTTGAGGCAGACGAGCTCTTCGATTCAAGGGTTTTCTATCATTTTACAGGATTTTGACAATTACTTTTTCCTTTTCCTTCTCCAGCCCAACTGAAGGGACCATGTTACCCCTGCCCTTCTCTCCTTCTCCACCGCTGATTTGTGGGTCCCATGTCCTGGGTTTTCTTCAACCTCTGGACAGTCTCCTACCTCCTGCCGTCGTCGACCTCCATGCCGGCCTCCTGCTCTGCCGACCTCCACGCCGGTCGTCGCCGACTTCCTGCCGTCGCCGCCCCTTACACGCTGAGGACCATGTGTGGTTCGAGGACAGGTGGATGGTCGCTTCCTTGTGTGATGAGTGATTGACAACGTTGTGTAGACTGATTCTTGGCTAAGTATTACAGGTGCAGGTTGCGGCTTGACTGGCGTTGGTGCAGGTGAAGAACAAGCACGAAAAGTCGTCGCAGGTGAGGCCTCCAAGTGTGGAGAAGACAAGTAGGCTTCGTTCGAGGGACCCGGTGGCCAGCGGGTCAATTGCGGGCCGCATGGTGGCATGAACAGCAAGATGAAGTCATGGATGGTTTCTTGGTTGAGCCTCAAAACCAAGGTCGAGCCGGGACTACGTCCGAGCCGAGTCATGAGTGGCGATTGGCGGAGGCTACACCGAGTTCGTGGGGTTTCCGGTGGTTCACCAGAAAACCACTAGGTTCCTTAGTTGATCCACAAAGCCAAGACCGAAGAACCGAAGGCGGTGCTGCAGCAGTGCCTGACCGGTCTGACCAGTGTGCGACGACGCAGTCCGGAATCTTCGAAGCGGAGGACACGCGTCGGGATCGCAAGGCTTGCGTCAAGGCTAAGCAGGTTGCGGTCGCCGGGCATCCGTTCGATGGAGAAAACTTGAAGACTTCCAAAACCGCCCTTGAGGGGCTTGTATCCCTAGTTGTTAAGTAAGGGTATTTTAGACATTCGGTTGCCTCCATATAACCCATGAGGTGAGAGGATGGCAGCCAATCTCTTGGAACTCTAGTTCATTTGCTTTCCTATTTTCCCTTCCTATTTTCTTAGGATTTCCATAGGACTAGCTTGAGAGCTTCATGGTGAGATCTTGTGAGAGGGTTGGATGATCGGGCGGCAAGCTAGACCATGTATGAACCTTCTTGGTATGTATAGATGATTCGGCGTGGTTCCTCAAGGCTTTGTTGTGTTGTTCTCGGTAGTTCTTGGTGGTGATTTTCGGAGCCCTCTCTTGGTGGTTTTCTTGGGGTGTTTTCGGGACCTTGCTCTTGGGGATTTGGTGGGGGAAATTTTTGGGAACCCTTCGTGGTTCTTTGGCCTGTGATTCCCCTCCCAAATCCGTGAGTTAAGGGGCTCGATTTTGGGGTTTTCGGTGTTCTAGGGTTAGAGGAGTTCTTGGCGGGATTTCTTCTATTCCTCTTGATTTGGCAAGTTTTGGAGGACAAAATCATGGCTATGGACTCCTCATGAGGTGTTCCTATTATCTCCAAAGTCTTGTTCAAATCCGTGGAGCGATTCGGGAGATCGGAGTTTGGATTTGGGGGAGTCGACCCGCGGGTGCTGTTCATCCCGAGCTGCTCAGGCTACACCGGTCTGACCGGTGCGAGCCTCTTGTGGGATTTGCCTCGGGTGAACATTTGGCTGTGTTTGCTGTTGTCCCGTGTTGCTGTTGTTTCGAGTTTGGGTCAGTTTGGAGCTCGGTAGGCCTGTCTGGTGTTTTGGGGCTTTCTGGCTGAGACCGGTCTGACCGGTGTGTTACATCGGTCTGACCGGTATGGAGCCTTTTTGTGGAAGTCGCCAAGTTTCACCAGCAGGGACCAGTCTGACCGGTGGTGCTCACCGGTCTGACCGGTGTTGGTCAATGGACTCGAGGTTGGGTGTTCCGCTGCGTTCTCGGGTCGGTAAGGTTGGAAGTTGGTTCCTAGGTTCAGTAGCACTCCAGTGGCTACGTGGATTTGGCCAACTTGGGTAGTGAGTTGGAGACGTGTGTTGGAAGTCGTGTTCATCTTGTTGGAGTTTCCATCTCCTTCGAGAAGAATTTTTATCGGCTCCCATTCACTCCCCCCCCTCTCTGGTTCGCCGTATCGGTCCTTCAAGTGGCATCAGAGCCGGTTCGGGTGTTTATTGACTCTAACCAGTCTAAGATCCAAGGATGGCGTACCAAGAACGGGGTTCAGGTCCTCCACACTTCGATGGCAAGAACTACCAGATGTGGAGTAAGCGAATGGCGGTGTTTCTCCGCGGAAAGGGTCAGATCCTTTGGGATGTCACGGTGGACACATGCTATGTCCAGCCGATGAACTTCCTTGCTCCAGGATCGAGGGACATGTTCGACGCCAACAATAAGGCGGTCGACTACTTGTTTCGTGCTTTGTGTCAGCCTGAGTTCGATCTGGTGCACACCGAGAACTTGGCTTGTAGAATCTGGTTGGTGTTGAAGGAGGCTCATGTTGGGAATGACCAGGTTCAGGCTCGGATGTATGCGACCTACCGGAGAGAGTACGAGAACTTCACTCATCTCCCCGGTGAGTCCATCGATGCCTTATTTCAGAGGTTCACGGTGGTTGTGAACAACATGAGGGCCAATGTGGACGTGCTCACGTACGATGATCATGATAGAGCTGTCAAGCTCTTACACTATTTGGATCGTACGATTTGGGGCGAAAAGTTCGAGGCCATTGTGGAGTCGGAGAAGTATGACACTCTGACGGTGAACGAGCTGTTCTCGAAGCTCAAGTCAGCTGAGGTGGATAGAGTCATGACAGCCAAGCTCGAGGGCCCGACTGACTCTCATAGTCTTGCCCTCGTTGGTGGTTCGAAAGGAAAGGCTAACACTAACCCATCCACCACGATGTTCTCTTTGTCCTCTTTGATGTCTATGCTAGATGAGGAGTTCAATGTGCTTGGAGAGGTCGAGCTGGCGCTGCTGACAAGGCGGTTCGAGAGGCTGCACGAGAACCGAGTGAACATGAGGAGGAACAAGAGGGCATGCTTCAGGTGCGGCAAGCCTGGACACTATTCCGCCAAGTGTCCGAAGGTGAACAACCACGACAACCACAAGTTCAAGGAAAAGAGGAAGAAGTCCAAGAAGAAGAATCATGGACATGGGAAAAAGACGCAGTCTCGAGAGAAGATGAAGAGATCGAGCGACATCGAGTCTGACTCCAAGGACACGTATTCAAGCTCGAGTGATGAAGACGAAGAGGATGACAAGAAGAAGAAGAATAAGAACTTCGGCAAGTATCTCAACGGCCTTTGTGTGACGGGCCTAAGCCTCGAGGATGATTTCTGCGGCATGGCTCGTAGCTCTAGCAGCAAGAGAAGCCAGAAGGATGCCTCGGACTTGGATTTCGAGGATGAGGTATGTGATGAGCTCTCTTCTTTGCTCAAGGAGAATGAGGAGTTGGTTGACTTGCTTGATAATCGCGATCACATGCTTAGAGAGGCTAAGAAGCTTAGGAAGGAGCTTAGATCTTTGCTCGAGGATGCCAGGACTAGAGTGGCTGAGCTAGAAACACAGGTTCTTGATAGCAGGCTTGAAATTGATTCTCTTAAGGCTAGCCCTGTTGTTTCTGATGAGATTGATTGTGTTGATTGCTCTGCTTTCCTAGCTGACTTGACTGATCTTAGGGAAAAGCATGCCTCCAAGTGCGAGGAACTAGATATGCTTAGGGTTGAGTTGGCTGAGCTGCAATCTAGACCCACTTTGCTTGGTGCTTGCACTTCTTTCCCTGGCTTGCATGAAAAAATCGCTGAGCTTCGATCTTGCATTGTTTCGCTAGAGGCTGATTTGAAAGTGACTATTCCTACTTCATGTTCTACCTGTGAATTACATGCTGTAAAGAATTTGGATCTTGCAAAATGTGTTGGTCGCTTGCAAGATGAGAATGATAAGTTGCGTGAAGTGTTGAGTTGGTTGTCAAGTCAAGGACCTCAGCTTGGTATGATGATTTCTAGTTGTAAGCGCTTTGATGGTTGGGTTTTGGGATCTGATAAGTTTGGTGAGTGCGGTGGTGAGAGAGAAGGGAAATTTGGGAATGTTTCCGTTCCACCACAACCCACACCCAAAGACAAGTTTGCATCCAAGCCAAACCAACTGAGAGAAAAACCGAGTGAGAAGGCAATTGAAAAGCCCAGTAAGAAACCTAGTGAGAAGCCTTGTGAAGAGCCTCACTCCAATCCTAAGACCAGATCAATCCGTTTCCATTTTGAGTTTTGTGGAAAGGATGGTCACAAGAGAGAGTTTTGTTATAAGAGAAGGAGAGAGGCGAGAATGGCTAAGGAGTGGGCTAACAAGGACAAGTACCACCCTTCCAATGGTGTACTTGAGCCTCGTGTGCAGTTGCCTAGGGCCAAGGCGAGTGTGAGGACAGTTCCGGTTTGGGGAGAGCGAAAGGCTGTTGGAGGTGCTGCTGGCCGGGCTACACTGGTCAGACCGGTGAGAGGCACCCCGGTCGAGGCGGTGCGAGCCCGGACGGTGGCGCTTGGGTTTCGTGCTCGTACAGATGCTAAGTTTGGTTCGGGAGGTCGTGGTTTTGGTGGTTGGTCTGGAGAGTTTGCCGATGGTCAGTTTGCTATGCGCTCTCCCCTCGTGCTCAATACGAGGATGGGAGGGGTCGTAGCTTGGCGTTGGAAAGGAGGGACGGTCCACGGTTTTCTTTTCGTTGTTTTGGTCCTCCTCTGGTTAGTGAGGGGTGGTTCCCTCATAATGGTTAACATGGTGGTGTTGAGTTTGCTGGACGTTCTCCACCTCGTGATCAATACGAGTTTGGGAGAGGTTGCAGTTTTGAGGCTCAGAAGGGCTACGGACCACGCTTTCCCTTTCGTGGTAGTCTTACCCTTCCAATGGGACAGGAGTGGTCTTCCCATGGTGGTTCTAGGTTTGACAGGAAGGATCGCTGTATCGATAGGCATGGTAGGATGAATGTTGCTAACCCTACTTTCAAGGAAATGGCCCGACACTGGTTTGCCACTTTTGGAACTAACCTCAGTGTTGAGTCGTTTGCTCACTCTCGTTCTTGGTTTTGAGTTGCAGGTGGATAGCCCGGAGAACATTTGGTTGATATCGGGGGTGGTTCTCCGGCCTCATATCCCGGTGGTGACATGTAGGTGCATCACTTTCGGGGATGGTGGACAAGGATGAGTGAATTGTGAAGAAATGATAAAGGTAAGTGAATTTGTGACCTTCAAGTGTGTGGCCTTGGTCAAGCCACTTGGTTCTTTTTGCTCTTTGCCCTATATCATGTGTGTAAGGTGAGCTTTGTATGCTTTTTGGCCTTAATGCATGAGTTTAGGGGGAGCTTGTAAGTTTTGTGCTCCTTTGCTCTTTTGCCGGTGGTGTCAAGCCCTTTTTGCCTCCCCTCGAGGAGCTGGTCGTTTGTAAGCTTTGTGTGTGGGAGCTCCTTTGTAGCATATGTATAGCTTTCCTTTGTGCATTTCTTGCATTTGGCATGGCATATGTAACATGATGTATAGGCATCCTTGTATCTTAGATTACATGCATTTCGTATCATATGCATTGGTTGGGAAAAGCTTCTCTCATATACTTTGTTCACCATGGAATGAGATTTATGTCTTTGTGAGCTTGTTTGATAAGCTATGGTTAGTTTGGCTTAGCTCTTGATGATCTTGATTTATAATCTATGGTTGATGGTTATGTTTTTGAAAAATGTCACATATATGCTCTCTCATGTGTAAATGCCTTTATATGATCTTGACATGTTTTAGTGGCTTGGTTATGCTTAATTTGTGGTTGGATAGCTAGTTTATTGATCATATGGGGCCAAAGGCTCATTTGCGATCATGAATGTTTAGCCCTCTTGCTTCATCTTGTGGAGTGGCATAAGTTCCTTTTTGTCGCAAAGACATTTCATGTACCAATTATGAATCTGAAAATGAAATGTAAAATGCTTGGAAAATGTGCCCCCATGTCATATGTGCTGAATTTAATTTTCTTTGGGTGCTAAACCGTTGCATGATGCCTACCAATGAGAAGTCTCATACATAGAAGTAGGCACATGACTCGGTGGCTTTGACATGACATGAGGTGCTTGTGGGTGTTTGTGATGGTCTTATGATTAGAATGGCTGTCCTAGCATGAAGTTTGTGTGGCTTTGCCATTTTGATATGTTTTGATCATGTTTAGGACTTTGCTCATAAGAGGCAAAATTTTCGCAAAATTGCCCAAATCCTTTTTAGCTTCGTCCAATGGTTGTGAAACTTGGTGATCTTGTAGTTGATGTCAATACGAAGCTATCGAGTGTCTAACTTGCTCATTTGGACATGTGTAGCATCCTATGTTGAATTTTGTCTATTTGAGAAGCTCTAGGTTGAAAGTTTTGCATTTTTGGCTTGATTCATGCATTGCCAACAAGGGGGAGAAGTTTGAGCTTGAAATGGCTTGCTGGATGCATTTAGAAGGTTTTCAGGTGGTTTCGAGCCATTTCTGGGCTCTGGTGTGCACCGGTCTGACCGGTCAAGGTCACCGGTCTGACCGGTCAGAGTGCTGGCCCTGTTCATATGTTGGGCACCGGTCTGACCGGTGGTGGTGACCGGTCTGACCGGTCAGAGCTGAGCTGATGCAGCTGCTCTGTTTTCTTCAAGTGGTTTGCATGCATTCGTCCAGGGGGAGTTGCATTCGTTCAGGGGAAGCTTGCATGTGTGCAGGGGGAGCCCATTGTGGTTTTTCGAGTTTGGTTTGGTGGTTTGCGCCCTGTGCTTGGGCGTAGTTTTGTCTCGGATGTGTCGAGTCGTTGCCCTTGCCTAAGGGGTCCGAGACTTTTCTTCTTCAAGTGATCTTGCTCTTTGCCTTTGTTTGGCTTTCGATCGCTTGTTGGAGTTTCTTTTTGTTTGTTTCTTTTCTTTTGCTTCTCTCTCTTGTTACTTTATGTGGGTGTTGTCAATTCACTCATCAAGGGGGAGACTGAGGACCATGTGGGGTTCGAGGACGGGTGGATGGTCGCTTCCTTGTGTGATGAGTGATTGACAATGTTGTGTGGACTGATTCTTGGCTAAGTATTGCAGGTGCAGGTTGCGGCTTGACTGGTGTTGGTGCAGGTGAAGAACAAGCGCGAAAGGTCGTCGCCGCTGAGGCCTCCAGGTGTGGAGAAGACAAGTAGGCTTCGTTCGAGGGACCCGGTGGCTAGAGGGGTCAAGTGCGGGCGGCATGGTGGCATGCACAGCAAGATGAAGTCATGGACGGTTTCTTGGTTGAGCCTCAAAACCAAGGCCGAGCCGGGACTACGTGCGAGCCGAGTCATGAGTGGCGATTGGCGGAGGCTGCACCGAGTTCGCGGGGTATCCGATGGTTCACCAGAAAACCAATGTGTTCCTTGGTTGATCCACAAATCCAAGACCGAAGAACCGAAGACGGTGCTGCAACAGTGCCAGACCGATCTGACCGATGGGTCTAACCGGTCTGACCGGTGGGTACCGGTCTGACCGGTGAGGAGCACCGGTCTGACCGGTGTGTGACGACGTAGTCCGGAATCTTCGAAGCGGAGGACACGCGTCGGGATCGCAAGGCTTGCGTCGAGGCTAAGCAGGTTGCGATCGCGGGGCATCCGTTCAATGGAGAAAACCCAAAGAATTCCAAAACCGCTCTTGAGGGGCTTGTATCCCTAGTTGTTAAGTAAGGGTATTTTAGACATTCGGTTGCCTCCATATAACCCATGAGGTGAGAGGATGGCAGCCAATCTCTTGGAACTCTAGTTCATTTGCTTTCCTATTTTCCCTTCCTATTTTCTAAGGATTTCCATAGGACTGGCTTGAGAGCTTCAGGGTGAGATCTTGTGAGAGGGTTGGATGATCGGGCGGCAAGCTAGACCTTGTATGAACCTTCTTGGTATGTATAGATGATTCGGCGTGGTTCCTCAAGGCCTTGTTGTGTTGTTCCCGGTAGTTTTTGGTGGTGATTTTTGGAGCCCTCTATTGGTGTTTTCTTGGGGTGTTTTCGGGACCTTCCTCTTGGGGATTTGGCGGGGGAAATTTGTGGGAACCCTTCGTGGTTCTTTGGCCTGTGATTCCCCTCCCAAATCCGTGAGTTAAAGGGGCTCGATTTTGGGGCTTTCGGTATTCTAGGGTTAGAGGAGTTCTTGGCGGGATTTCTTCGATTCCTCTTGATTTGGCAAGTTTTGGAGGACAAAATCATGGCTATGGACTCCTAATGAGGTGTTCCTATTATCCCCAAAGTCTTGTTCAAATCCGTGTAGCGATTCAAAAGATCGAAGTTTGGATTTGGGGGAGTTGACCCGCGGGTGCTGTTCATCCCGAGCTGCCCAGGCTATACCGGTCTGACCGATGCGAGCCTCTTGTGGGATTTGCCTCGGGTGAACGTTTGAGTGTGTTTGCTGTTGTCCCGTGTTGCTGCTGTTTCGAGTTTGGGTCAGTTTGGAGCTCGGTAGTTCTATTTGGTGTTTTGGGGCTTTCTGGCTGAGACCGGTCTGACCGGTGTGTTACATCGGTCTGACCGGTGTGGAGTCTTTCTGTGGAAGTCGCCAAGTTTCATCAGCAGGGACCGGTCTGACCGGTGTTGGTCGGTGGACTCGAGATTTGGTGTTCCGCTGCGTTCTCGGGTCGGTAAGGTTGGAAGTTGGTTCCTAGGTTCAGTAGCACTCCAGTGGCTATGTGGATTTGACCAACTTGGGTAGTGAGTCGGAGACGTGTGTTGTAAGTCGTGTTCGTCTTGCTGGAGTTTCCATCTCTTTCGAAAAGATTTTTTATCGGCTCACATTCACTCCCCCTCTCTGGTTCGCCGTATCGGTCCTTCACACGCGCCGCTGCCTGGTCGCGAGGATGACGTCTGTGATGCGCAGAAGCAGGCTGGAAGAAGTCCTCCTCATCTTCCCATTCGCTGGCTCCATCTGCAAGATTCCTCCGTGTAGGGCGAGATTGAGCAGCGTCTGAGTGTTCGTGCTCTTCAATTTGCATGAGACAAATCAAACTCGCAAGGTTCCGAGAATTCGCGGATTTGGAAGATGCTTATTGCGGTCAAATACTGAAATCAATGCCAAGAACACGATATACGGATCCGCTAGGAGCTCGACCTGGCCGCCGGCCGTGAGCGTGCGTGGAGGTCCACTAGGGAGCCGGCCAGCCCCACCTCATGGTGGTCCTCGCCATGGGAAAGTTCGCGTGCTCCGAGGTTTAAATTTTAAAAAGCTCGCGAACTTAGGGTCATCTCGCGTGAGTTCTGCGAAAACAGGGTTAAATTTCGAAATTCCTTATTGAACAAACCCTAAATAGAGGCCATTGCAACCTGATGAACCCGCGATCAAATGCTATTCGCCGTTATCACTCCTCTTGTGTATGTGTGTGCAGTGTGTATAAATATGCATGTTGATGGGTCGGCCAATACCCAGATTCAGGCGCCTGGTGCCCTGGTGCAGGTAAAATAGCTAAACACCTCTAACAGGCCACCCCTATCTCTTCAGTCTCCGGTGCTGGAAGGTGCACATCCGCCGACGTGCTGAAGCAGTCATGGACTTGGTTGAGGATAAAGACGACTAGTAGTACTTGGGTCATCTGCATGCGTCCCTGTTAATTTAACGATCGAGCCAGCAAGGCTGGTTCCAGAATCATCAATATAACAGTGATACGATAAGGACTGGAGAGATGGAAGAAGGATGAGCAGGGAAGGCCAAGGCAAAACATCTAGTTTAAATTTGGCCGGTGCATTGCTTGCCGCATGTTGCCTGTCCGTCTCCATGACTACTTATTGTCTGATCCGGTCAACCCAGAAATCCGAGACAAAAAACCCAGAAATTTGTTAGATAGCCTTATTATCAACTAGTCACGCATGCAGAAACTTTGTCGTATCAATAAAGTTGCCTAGTTGCTTTTATCTAAAAGAAGTACAATTTATGGTTTGCTTTCTTATTATCAGGGAAATTCAAAGGAAGACTGCAGTGGTGCTACCTAGGATCGATGCCAAACAAATTACGGAAAAGGACAAGACCGCCGATGCGAGTTCTACCAAGCATAACGAGAACCCTTACAAAGTCTGACCCTGGGTGGGCTAACAAACTGAAGAAGAACAGCGAGAGTAGCAACACTGGAAAACCAAAGGAGAACGTTAATTCTCACTACAAGAAGACAGCGTATAGCAGAAGAAGAAGACAGTAAAGGGTGAGATAGGCGACGGACGGAGTAAATTAAAGGTTGCACTGTTGAAATGGGGATCTCATAGGGCTGATGTGGCTACCGGGTTAGCTCCACCTATATCTCATATGCCTTGAAATTGATTATCGGGCATAAGAAAGAATGACTAATGATTTTTGTGGGGGTCATAGCTTTTATTACGTAGGCTATTTGATGTACGCGCAACAAATTGGTTTTGAGAAAAAGAAGTTTTACCTCTTTTATGCAGATCGTTTTTAGGAGAGCATATTGGTTGCAATTTTGGTCTCTATTGCAGTTTGCAACTCTATGAATTGAGGGAAACTATCTTCCGGCAAGCAAAGCATTGGAGATTGTCACTTTGAATATATTTACCAAGAATGGATGGAGAAACAATAATAGATTGTGCTTTTAATTTATTTCTGTTATATGCATACATATTTTTTTATTTCTTCCCATAAGCTTTTGAGCTTATTATGCTGCAAAACTTAGCTGTATGCATTTGTAGAGGCCGGAAATATTTTCCTTTTCTAAAAAATGTGGCTGATATTGCGTGGAAGTAGGAGAAGCATTGCGTCGACCTGGCACCAAGTGGGCTCAAGATTAACTACGACAAAAGTGCCATGCATGGTGCCCATGCATACCACGCCGGCGGCTGTGACTGCTTTGCAGGGTATCCTTGGCTGCCAGGTTAGGTCTTTCCCTCAGACCTACCTTGGTCTCCCCTTGGGGGACACAAAGCTTCGCCTGTCACCTTTTGCACCATTGATAAGTATGGACAGATATCTCGGAGGGTGGCCCAATCCCATGGGGTGGGCGGTTTTGGTGAACACTGTCCGACAGCAAACTGGTATGGAGAGGATCGGGTACACGGGTCGCGATGCCTACTTGCCTGGGAAAACAAATGCTTTGTTGAAGCTGTTGCACCGGTTGCACAACCCCGACGACTCCGCGTGGGCACGCAGCACAACATGGAGTAATGATTGTAGTGGCATTTTAGCTCGCCGCAAGCAGAAATTCAGGAGGAATGCTCTCCTCCACGTCAACCTTAAAAAAAAAAGCTACCTAAACGTTGGCAGTACTACTCTCTGACCCTGTGTCAGGATTCATTGTGAGGTATATACCTTAATGAAGAGAGGGACGGTGACAAAAAGCACGACGGGGTACCTCTGTGTATTTACTAGTTCCTAAAGAAAGAATATTTCTGGAAATTCATACAAAGATAGTTACCCTAACGTTGGCATTACTACTCTCTGTGGCAGGATTTATTGTGAGGGTGACGTTGATAGGGTACCTATTAAAGAGGTATCCATATCAAGGATAGTAATAGAATACTCACTGGTTTATGTTCCAAATACATGGCATTCTGTGACCGGTGTAATGTACATAGTGAGAGACAAAAACTAGAATGGACTGGAATGGAATGGGGGGCAAATGATTGTATTGATTGATTGTTGTGGGGACCCCAAGAATATATATAGAGTGAATGGGTGTGAAGGCACCCCTTTGGGAGGGCCTCACCCCTTGAGGATGTCCCTTTGTGCAGTGAAAGGGCATTACATCTTTTAATTGCATCTCCAATTACTTCCATAATTGCATAATTAGGCTAATTGATCATTGATCAATATTTCACAACGCATAGAAGATTATAAAAAATAAGAAAGACAGTTGTTATTTACTATCACAATAACATGGCAAGGTTTGATGGTTTTCCAATATCTTTTTGAGGAGATGGGAGTTTTTTATTACTCTGAAACAAAGTTAAATTCCTCAGCAATAATTTGCTCAACCCACAACAGGGCAGCAAATGCTAGACATGAGAAAGGAGAGTTTGCTTTGCCTATTTGACTAAATATCACAAGGACAAAATTTCAATTTCAAATTTGACTGATTCAAACATATTTTCATTGACAATATGATTTCAAATAAAAAAGTTCTAAACTACAAAGTTTCAAAACATCTCAAGATCTAGAACTTTCATTTCAAATGTTTCTCCATTTGTTGTCATTTCAAAAGTTGAAATTTGGAAATTTCAAAAATCCAGACACACTTTTCGTTGACAAAAGTAATTCACATTAGAAAGGGTTCAACTACAAAGTTGTAACATTCTTCACAAATTTTATATATCTGTCGTATAGTTTCATGAAACTATATATGAGATATATATTTTGTGAACAAAATTACTAGCACTTTGTCAAATGAATAAATGACCCAAATAAAATTTGTTCATCTTGAGATGTTATTAAACTTTGTAGTTCAAAGTTGTTTAATTTGAATTAATTTACTGCTTTAAAATGTGGTTTGAATTCCTCCTTGCCCAGTGTTTTTGCAAATACTCACGACAAACATTGACTTGCCGTCAGCTAGAAAAGGCTCTCGGAGATCTCCTTTTTGCCATCAGCCAAAATAGATCATGGTAAAGTATTTCTTTGCCGATAGCCGCACTCGGCAAACTCCTTTTTGTTGTGAGCCATGCTTTTTCTCGTGACAAAAAGCTCACCGCAAAATGCTAGGCTCACGGCAAACTTCGATTTTCCGATAGTGAGGGTAGGAGTTAATTAGGGTATACTAATACTTTAGCGTGCGCCCAAAGTACTTAGGATAGTCTCGACCCGTGGTACTCCCCCTGTTTCAAAATACTTGTCATTCAGGCTTTTCTACGTACATTCCATTTATAATGTACAATAAATCGGCGGCAGGCAGGTCAAATCGGCCAGCAGGATGTTCGATCTCCCTTCTCCAACAGAGTCCACCGTGAATCGGCCGTGGGATAGGTCTGCTCTGCACGGGCAGAGGTCAGGCGGTATGGGTCGCCGATGAAGCGGACGGTGAATGCGAGCTCAGCACCAAATCCAAGTGCCCGCGCCTGACAGAGATTCACCTTCGATTCGAGATGCAGAGCTGGTGTCGGAACCGCTGATCGAACTCATGAGGGACGGGGTCGCAGGCGGCCGGTGTGGGCGATGGCGGATGGGGTAGGTAGTAGCGAAACACCGGCAGGAACGGAGGCGGCCAAAACGACCTACAAATTGGAACGGAGGGAGTACATGATTTGGTGATTGTTCGTTGGGCAAAGGCACCCTTAACTTTAATCGATTTTCACTTTCAGTGGCTTTGTAGTAAACAACTTTTAAATTTGGTGATGATATCATTTTACTGTGCCAATGTTTTTTGCCTGCTCTGAAGAAAATGCCCATGTGTTTCTGAAAATGAATTCATATTCAGTTAGTGTAGTTTTTTGTATATTTTGTTTTCCATATTTTGCCACATACACAGGAAAGCATCACTACGGGAAACAGGGGCTTTGCCGTGCGCCCCGAGCGCACGGCAAAGGCCTTAAAACGCACGGCAAACCCTTTGCCGTGCGTTTTTTGTCGGGACGCACGGCAAAGGGCGCACGGTAGCATTTTGCACGGCGAAGCACCTTTGCCATGCGCCGCGAGTCTGACAACGCACGGTAGACAATCTTTGTCCTGTGTTTTTTCACGACGCACGGCAAACAAAAGCAACTAACGGCACTGGCGCCAAACGGCGTGGGACAACCTTTGCCGTGCGCCGAGATCAAAACGCACGGCAAACAGGGGTTGTTTGCCGTGCGCCTCCCGGAAAAACGCATGGCAAACATACGTTGTTTGCCGTGCGCCTGCCTAAAAACGCACGGCAAACAGGGCCCTTTGCCGTGCGCTTGCCTGAAAAACACACGGTAATGAATGGCACCTTTGCCGTGCGCCTCCATAAACGCACGACAAAGGCACAGTTTTGGCTGTTGGTTTTGGTCACTTTGCCGTGCGTCTTCCGAAAGACGCACAGCAAAGTGACCATTGCAATTTTTTTTGGTTTTCACGTTTAAAAATACCCAAAAATCACAGTAATGTCATATATACCATAATATTCATCACAGGCATCATATATATCATAATATTCATCACATGCATCATATATGTCACAATAACCATCACATACATCATATATATCACAATAAGACATCACATATAGATAAATTCACACGTTACTCATCGACAAGTCCACTAGTACATCCAAGTTCATCGGAAAGTCCACAAGTTCATCAACAAATCCACAAGTTCAACAACAAGTATTATTCAAGTTCATCGACAAAGCTCCACAAAGTCCATGAACTCAAATCACATAAACGCGACTCACTGAGTAGGAGGGAAGAGCTGCTGTGGGGGCATCGGCGGTGACATGCCCGGGGACCCTTGTACATTATTCGAAGCCGCCGATTGATTCTTTCAATAAAAAAAGTAAATTGCATGTGAGACCACAATCATGTTTTCTATGTTATAATCTAAGTTCTAAGTTTCTACTTTCTCTAGGTTTCTAAGTGAGTCTAAGTCTCTACGTTCTCTAAGTCTGTAATTATTGAAATAAAAGAGCAGATGTCAAGTAACTCACCACAGGAGTCTCAGGAGCTGCAGCCGGAGTCGGAAGGACGGGCACCGGGGGCATCACGGGCATCGGGGGCATCGGGGGCATCGGTTGACCGTTCTGGACAGCTAGCATGGAAGCTTGCATGTGCTCGGCCATCATCTGCTGCTGCAACGCCATCCACTGCTGCATCATTAGATGTAAATTTCCTTTTTTTATTCCCATGAATGGAAAATTCAAATTCTTGTAAATGCAGTATTCAAAATTAGATGAAGCTTTTCATTGTAGTAAAAAATATGAATGTCTTTTTTACAACTAGGTTTTCTTCGAAGTTATTACTCAAATTCAATACATGTCTATTAAAATTATTTAGTTACAGTTAATATATGAAAATTAGCAAATGGATGCGAAAAAATACCATGAACTAACATGAGTCAATGTAAGTTTTATGTTCACTAGAGAAAAGTTTTCAAGTCAAAAACCAAGTTCAAAATTTACTAAGACTACGTACCAAGTGAGATGACTATAAACATTATGAAACTTCGAGTTAGATGCTTCGGTTTCTAAACACTATACGTGACGGATCGTTCCAAACCTCTTTGTACTATTTTTCACACCCTTCCCACGGTATATCACGAGCTCTTGACAAATCTCTTCACTTTCAAACTTCATTTGCAATTAATACAATAAAAAAACATTTCACATACACATATTTTATCATTCCCCACGAACAAATTGTTTAAAATTTCAAGTACTTTCATGCATAAGGTCCTAAAAAGGTATCAATTAAACAAATAACATTTTTCCAGAAACTATACTTTATTATTTTATGCACTTGCAGTTCAAATTTGGTTAACACGAAAAAAATCCTATCCATCAAAACAATTCGTTAAAATTAGCAAAAATAAAGATATGATTATATAATTGAAATGTAGAGTGCATAATAATATACTTGTGGAGGAAAAATTGAAATAAGGTGTGAAAATTCAATTTTTAAAAATACATTGCCATGCGTCAATGCAAAACGCACGGCAATGCTGTAACTTTGCCGTGCGCCACACGAAAACACACGGCAAACTTGTTGTCTTTGCCGTGCGTTTTTCCAAGGCGCACGGCAAAGCGTGATGCCCGTCAGCGGTCAGCTCGGTTGGGACGGTCAACCGTCAGTGTACAAGAATTGCCGTGCGTCCGTAGGAAAACGCACGGCAAAGATTTGTGATTGCCGTGCGCCCCCTTAAAAATGCACGGCAAAGTATATAGATACCGTGTGTTTTTATTTGACGTGCGTCATCCGGAAAACGCACGGCAAAGTTGACGTTTGCCGTGCGCCCGATGAAAAGCGCACGGCAAACATTTTGACGCACGGCAATCTGCCGTTTTCCGGTAGTGCATGCTATTTGTGATAAAGCATAGTTCCCATGCATCATTCTATATCTAGCTTGCACTGATGAATGAGTTATTCGAAGATATTCTGCTGATGGCATATGTTGCAGTCATGAACATTTCTCAAATACAATTTTTCTAGATGAATTTACTGTTTACCTGAGATCTTTGTGTTTGTACTATGCCCCAATTTTCATTGCTTCATTGAGCTTTATTTTTAGCTTTGCATCTAGATGGATCCAACCTGTAGTTTGAGCTGTCAGACCAAAGACCAGAACATGAACCCGCTTAGATGCTGCTGCGGCGCGTTGTCTTATGCAAAACCAAGAACAGCAATGCCAAGTCTGTACTGGACAAAGCGTTCTTATTTTTTCATATTCCATAATTTAATGTTGCGAGTGATGTTTTAGGACTACAAAAATGGAGGCCTACACTTCATTTCATGAACTAGCTTTAGAAACATTGAATATCATTTCTTTTTGACAAGGTTGTTACTTGTGTGCATATATAGCTCACTTATAACGTTGTAGATTATTTCTTCAAGTTTGCAGTGCTCATTTTTCTGGCAAAAACACTTTCAGAGGTGATTGTATCAGATCATTTGGTTAATTGCCTAGCAAAGCCAACATATGTTTATAACTTTGTATGAACAAGAATTTCTTCTGATTTCCTAGAGCAAATAGTGCTTCAAATTCAACACTGTTTTTTCTTTCCAACCGGAATATATTAGCTATGAATCACAAGGTAGAAATGCATCCTCCTTATTAGCTGATATAATGGCAATATTTTTTTATTAATGACAGTATCGTTGTTGGTACTGGTGCCTGTCATATGCTGTCTTAGCATACTCTTACTGGTCGGTCTTGCCATAGATCCAAGGCCGTTCAAGGAAGAAGATTTTAGAAATTCTTATTTTTATGGATACTACTGATATGGTTTTGAAATTTTCATTATTTCCCTTCTCTTTCTATATACTTCTGTGCGCAGTTTGAGTTGCATTTCTGATGCACAGTATCAACTGGTTGATGGTGATAGAAGTCCGTCTATCGAACTAACTATGATGCAGGACAGCATAAATGGAGGACCATGTGCTTCACATGGTTTGCTAAGAAAAATGAAGCAGCGAAGTGTAGTTAATAGTCAATCTGTCAATGAAAAAGGAAATGCAATGGTTTTGTAAATGTTGTCATGTACAGTACTACAGTTTATACACTGATTAGCATGTTTTTTTAATCAATATGTATACTTGTACTGTAGGTCTTTTAATAGTTGCTGAGTTTGTAATTTTGCTACTATGTAAATTCAAATCATAAAAATTGGCACGCTCAAATAAGTGTTGTGTTAGTAGATATACTGGAATAACTAGTGTTGGAGCAGTCTATTTTTTTATGATCAAACGAGAATTATTTTTTTTGTAGGAAACTTAGGGCTAGCTAAAAAATGCAAGTCTTTGCCATAAAGAACTACAGGATTTGTGATCCACTTAATGTCATGTAGATTTTTGTTGTATTTCTGATTGAGGCCACAAAATAGTAAAGGTGGACAAATTGTTGTATGAACTGTGGATCCTTATGATCAGCCACAAAATTTTGGAAGTACATAGGTAATAATGATTAGTTATTGTTTCACCAACACCGAGAGTTCAACTCCACACGACCAGACCTCTGACACATCCATGTGAAAAATGAATCTCCAGATGACCAGACCTTTGACACACCATTGTGAAAAACGAATCTGTGTACAACTTGTCCACCTCAAATGGTCGTTGCCTGCACGGGTGAACTGAACGGACTCATCGATGCTCGCAGGCCTACGGGCAAAATGAAAGCAGGACGCGCGAGCCGGGCCCTCGGGTGGACCGGGGGAAAACGGACGTGGGAGAAAACTGGACGGCGTGCGGGGAATGCCTGGCGCGGGTGGCAGGCTCTCGGTCGGTGGGGGCTGGGGTGTATATATATATATACTGGGTGCATTCTGTATAGAGAATGCACCCACCCTTGTTGCAACTAAGTCTTGTCCAGTTGCAACTGGGGCTCATTCTGGTTGCAATTTGTTCACGTCGGGTTGCAACTAGGAGTCTACTTGCAATTGGTTTGTGTCCAATTGCAACAGAGTCAGATTCGTTGTAATTATTTCCGTCGAGTTGCAATTAGTGTAGTGTCACAGTTGCAATCGGTTAGTCTCTTTGTTGCAATTTGTTCACGCCTAGTTGCAGCTCGGCCGGGTCTAGTTGCAATTGGTTCGCGTTGAGTTGCAATTGGTCCGTCAAGTTGCAATTGGTTCGCGTCGAGTTGCAATTGATCCGTCAAGTTGCAATTGGTTCAGCTGCGAAGTTGCAACTGTAGGGTCTGTACATTTGCTATACAGAATGCACCTGGGTGCATTTTAGTATCACCCTATATATATAGGGTCTGTACATTTGCTATACAGAATGCACCTGGGTGCATTTTAGTATCGCCCTATATATGTGTGTGTGTGTGCGCGCGCATAACAAAGGAATTGTGTCTAGAAAAGCCATAATGATAAGTATTTTGAAACATAGGGAGTATGTTTTAACACTGTCAAATCACCAAACACATGACACCCCTTGCTATGCACATTATCTTAATTACAACCCACAGTTTTCTCAGGTGGACCCCACACAATTAACTCTATCAACCATTCTCTCCCTCCTCGGGCCTCCTGTGCTCCTCTCTAGCAGTCTCATGACCACAACGGTGGTGACTCGACAAGCGCCATGGTAGACACGAGGCCTGGATATCATGATTGTGTGCATGTGTGTAATCCATATAATTCTTTTGATTTTATGTAGTGCACGTGTGCGCGTGTATGTGAACATATGCATTTGTGCTATGTTTTAAAAATAAAATATTTACACAGAACTATCAATAGATCATATGAGAACACACACCACCTATTTCCACCACTTGGACACGCTTACTCGTTTAGACCTAGTACTACCTCTACCACAGAGCTTAAGTTGAGGATTAAGGGGATGGAGCATGTTAGATCTAACAAGGATGTAATAGCAATATCAAGGATGCCATCGTTTTTTTACTACTGCATATATACCTCTACCACAGAGTTTAAGTTGAGGATTAAGGGGATGGAGTCTGTTAGATCTAACAAGGATGTAATAGCAATATCAAGGATGCCATCGTTTTTTTACTACTGCATATATATATTAAAGATTAAGCAACCATTACATCAGGGTCCTCGAAGAAGACCAAATTACAACCAGGTCCTTGGACCAGATAAGGATTACATCAACATGTAGTGTGATGGCGACGGAGAGCTCGACGGTGATAGCAGTAGGGGCGACAAAGTCGCTTACAGCTGGATAGAAGGCCGCACATAGCGTCTGTTAAAAGAGGGAAGACTGAGATGAGTAGAATCACACCTAGGAACCGAAAAGTTGAAGTAGAGTTGTTCGTCGGAGGTAGAAGACGCTCGAAGTCCAAACCTAGGTGTTGGCAGAGTCGACGGGCCAGCTCTTGATGCAGTGAAGCATTGTTGAACTGGATTTGTTGATGGCTGCTTAAAGGTGGGGCGAAGCAGAACTGCAGGGATGACGAGGTGGGGAGGTTGAGGGGAGAGCATATCTGTAGCGGTGGAGTGACGGGGAAGGAGGGGTGGCGCAGATATGCAGAGGTGACGGCGGTATTGGGGCGGCGTAGATCCACGGTGGAAGGACGTCAAGATGAGTATTATTTAGACATACCTGATGAGTATTATTTAGACATACCTGAGCGGCAGGGTCGTCAACGACGAGCATGTTGAGAAGGACGAGAGCGGCGGCGATGGCGAAACCACCGAGGCGGTGACTACCACAACGGGAAAAGGCCATAACGGCAACTGAAGAAACGAAATAAACCGAGACTACTACTAGATCTACCAGTCGGGGGCTCCCTACCCCTACTCGTCGCCGGCGAAGCGTCGGATGGGAGAGGGGAAGGGGCTCGGGCAAGGGCGACCAGGGAGGACGATAGAGGGAGAGAGGATTCGAGGGGAAGCAAGGGAGGGTGGGTTGCTTCAGGTTCAGTTCAGCGCATCCATGTGACTTGTGTCAAGGATGCCATCGTTGGCAGTGAGCTGGCCAGTCCTAGCACTGCACTAGGACTGCGGACTCAAATTGGAATATGGTTTGTTGCGGTGCCCGCGGTGAGAATGTGAGATGATGAAACTCAAAAAGCTTTCAACAACTCACACCTCTCCATCAACATTAATTCTCCTCCGCTACATTATTCTCATTCTCTTGTTCGCTTGGGTGCCTATTATTATTGGCTGTTTTCTCTTTTATGGCCCTGTTTGGAAATTTGTTTCTAACTCTACCTCTAGCCCTAAACTAACTCTAGCTCCAGAGGTGTTTGGATGGAATGGTTAGAATTACAATAAATGTACTTTTCCAATTGTTAGGTGTGGTTGGATGGAGAGAGAAACCGTTTTCTGTTGGACCCAACATGAATGAGCTCCAATAAGCACCTCTTGGGTGGGATAGTTTTTTGGGGTGGGTTAGATGCAAACTAGCTCAATCTAAGCCTCATGTTTGATACTTTGTGGCTAGTTGAACTCCAACTAGCTGAAACTAACTCTTGCCATGGATCCAAACAAGACCATATATTAGTATATTACGCTTAATGCTACTCCTTTTCTAAACCTTTCACTCTGCCCATTTTATTTGTTTCTAAATACTGGGTACAATATAGTTCCACAACATTTCCCCTGGTTCTTGCATCTGAACTGAACAGCCTGCTTTTGAGGAATTTTTTCTATTTCAATCTAGACTAGCAAAATATGCTCGTGTGTTGCAGCAGGATCAAAATAAAAGCCAGCAGGCCCCTAGCCAGAGAAACGTGGCTTTGATTTAGAACCCACAAAACTTATTCATAAAATTGATATCAAATTATGCATGAACAAATTTATATTTCTTAGAAAATCATCTCAACTGACAGTTGGGACTTGGGAATAACATATGATTTCACACGGACCTGCTTGGAGGAGGGGCTCCAGATCGCTTGGCGAGCTCTATCACCGGCGAACCACAGATACCTACACACGCGCGTGGAACACTAGGAACACACGATGGTTTGTGCTGCGAACTGAACTAGCAGCTTTTCTGGAATGTATTCGACTTCCCTAAATACAAGCTACAAGGTAACAAACTCTCCTAATCATGCGGCATGCCGATCAACGGAACGTGCCATCCCACGTTCCCACGGACGCGACGCGCGCTACTCCTACAGAGGCGCTGCACACGAATGGGTCGTGCGTCGAGCTCCCTAAGGACTCGCTCAGCCTGACGAGGTGAGCTTATTCAGAAAAGAAAAACAACAGACACTGGTTTACAGTCAGCACTCTCCTAAACCTGTGTCTGAGTCTTGATGTTGACGATCCCAATGCGGTCGCGCAGCTCCTGGAACAGTACCCGACCCAGTGATTTCGTCATGATGTCCGCAAGTTGGTCTCTTGTGGAGATCTGCTCGAGAACGATCTTCCCCTTCTCCACACATTCTGTGATATAGTGATATTTCACTTCAATGTGCTTGCTTCTATCTATCATGGTGGACAGGGTTTTTGCTTAGATCAATAGCAGACTTGTTGTCTACCCTCAATACTGGCGCTCCAGATCCTGAACCAACCAGCTCCTTCAGCAATCGAGCCAGCCAGACACCTTTGCATGTTCCAATCCCAGCTGCTATATACTTAGCTTCACATGATGAGAGTGCCACCACCTTCTGCTTGCTTGAGTGCCAGGTGATGGGGCTGTCTCCAAGGCAATACAGCACCCCTGTGGGGCTCTTCCGGCCATCAATATCCCCGGCAAAGTCACTGTCACTAAATCCAATCAGTTGTGCTTGACCTCCTCCCTTTTCTCTACATCTGTAGAACAAGCCATAGTCAACTGTCCCTGCAACATAGCGCATAATATGCTTTACTCCAGTCCAGTGTTCTTCATGTTGTTCTTCCAGGAACCTGCTCACAAGCCCAAAGCATAAGCTAAATCTGGGCGTGTGCTTACCAAATACCTGAGGCTCCCGACCATGCTCCTGTACTCAGTTGCATTCACAAGAGAGGATTCACTTTTCTTGCTCAGTTTCAGTCTAGGCTCCAAAGGAGCTGTACAAGCATTGCACCCTAGCAAAAAAATTCTGTCAACAAGCTTCTGTGCATATGCTGATTGGCCCACTGAGATCCCTTCCTTCATTTGCTTCACCTCAAGTCCAAGATAATAAGACAGTAGACAGCAAGCCCAAATCACTCATCTTGAACAGCTTCTTCATCTGATCCTTGAACTTGTGGATGCCATGGTGCCCAGTGATGATCAAATCATCCACATAAACACCTACAATAATTTTTTCCTCTCTTATACCGCTCACATACACACCATGTTCTGTAGTACTCTTTCTAAAGCCAAGTGATAGTAGGCTTCCATCCAATTTTACATTCCAAGCCCTGGGTGCCTGTCGGAGTCCGTACAACACCTTCTTGAGCTTCAACACCTTGTGCTCAGCTCCCTTTACTACAAACCCAGCTGGTTGTGCCACATACACCTCCTCAGCCAGGTCACCATTCAGAAATGCGCTCTTTACGTCCATGTGATGAACTTCCCACCCCTCTTGTGCTGCAACAGCCAACACAGCCCCACCGACTCCAAACGGGCAACTAAGCATATACCTCATCAAAATCAATTCCAGGCCTTTGCACATAACCCTTGGCCACCAGACGAGCTTTGTTCTTGACAATGGCACCATGTTCATCTCTCTTGACTTTGTATACCCACTTTAAACCAATTGGCTTGAACCCTGCAGGTAGGTCAGCAAGAGTCCAGGTTCCATTTTCCTCAGTGGAGTTCATCTCCTCCTGCATCGCCTTCTGCCAACACTCCTGATCTTTAGCTTCTCTGAAAGTTGTTGGCTCTTCTGCATTGGTGAACAGCAGCTGCGCACCCTGAACTTCTCTATCAGCGAGACTGGGTGGCGTACCTGTGACCCCATGTCCGTGAGCATGCGGAAGCGGGCCGACTCGTCTTCATCATGGTCTACGTCCACCAGGTCGAAGGCGTTGGCCGGTGGCGTCGCATACTCGACTTGAACAGGCGTCGTGAGTACGGGCGGTGTCATGGGCAGAAGCGGTGTCGTGGGCGCGGCTGCTGTGCCCGGCGTCGAGTGTACGATGTTGACAGGCGGCGTCGAGGTGGACGACGACGTCAAGGCGGGTGAAGACGTGCAAGAGCTCCCCCCGGCTGGTTCGTGCTCGTCCATAATGCACTACTTGACGAAGAACTCCTCCGCCTCGCCGTTTCCATTACCGTCTACACCCGTTCCCCAATCCCAGTGTGCTGCTTCATCGAACGCGACGTTGCGTGCAGCATGGACACACCGTGTCACCGGGTCGAACACCCTGTACGCCTTGGTCCCCTACTCGTAGCCGAGCAGCACCATCCTCTTGCTCCTTGTCCTCAAGCTTCTTCAAGTGAGGCTTCACTGTCTTGACATGCACCACGCACCCGAATGTGCGCAGATGCTCCACCATCGGCTTGACACCATGCCAGGCTTCGTATGGCATTCTCCCGGCAAGGCTTCTCGTGGGCGCGTAGTTCAGCAGGTACACTGCCATCACTACCGCCTCGCCCCAGAATTCAGATGGCACCTGCCTCCCCTTCAGAAAGCTCCTTTTCATTGCCACCACTGTTTGGTTCCTCCGCTCCACAACACCGTTTTGCTTTGGTGAATATAGAGAAGAGAAATGTCGACGAATGCCTCGACCTGCACACCATTCACCGAACTCCACAAAAGTGAATTCGCCTCCATTATCAGTGCGCAGGACCCGGAGTATGCGCCCAGTTTCAGCTTCCACGAGCGCTTGCCACTGCTTGATTGCCGATGCAGCCTCATCCTTGGTGTTCAGCAACCTCACCCACATGTACCTCGAGTGGTCGTCGACGAGCAGCAGGAAATGTCGGCATCCTCCCGGTGTCGCAGGCGTGATGGGCCCACAGAGGTCGCCATGGACCAGGTCCAGCAGCCCTGCACCCTGTACTTCGCCGCCGCCAGGAAGGATGTTCTTCTCTACTTCTCCGCTACGCAGCAGTCGCACAGCTGCTCGACGGGCTCGATGTCGGGCAGCCCGCGCACCATCTCATCCTTGGCGAGCTTCCACAACACGTCGAAGTGGAGGTGGCCGAATCTCTCAAGCCAGCTCCATGCCTCGTCACTGCGCCGGGCAACGAGGCAGACCGGCTTGGCAAGCTTCAGCCGGAGCAGGTACAGGCGCGTCGTGGACCACTTCACCCGGGCGATCAGGCGATGCTTATCGTCCCAAATCCGCAGCACCCTATGGTCGATGTGCACGAGACATCCCCCTTCATCGAGTTGCCCAAGGTTCACGATGTTCGCCGTGGCCGCGGGATGTAGTACACATGGAGAGCCGCTGGTGCTCCCCGGTCCTTGCTTCGAAGAGGATCGATCCGCGCCCTTCAATGGTGACGACGAATCCATCCCCGAACCGCACCGTCCCCCGCATACTGGTGTTGAGCTCGGTGAAGGCCTCCCGCGCCCCCGTCATATGGTTGGTAGCCCCTATATCGAAATACCCACGCTCGCCGCTGCCATCACCGTCGAGCTGGGCGAATACTTTCGCCTCCACCAGATCCACGGCGTCGAAGCGCACCGCCGGCTCGGCGTTGACCGATGCGGCAGTGCAGAAAAGGGCTGGACCCTCCTCCTCTGTCTGAGCCACCTTGGCCTCAGACTTCTTGGGCTTCGTGGGGCACTCGCAGGCCCAATGGCTGGTCTTCAAGCACCGCCGGCACTGGTTTATGCCCAGTTTCCTCTCTAGCCCGGTCCGCTCGTCGCCGCTGGGATGTCCCCGCCGCGCCTTCCCTCGCCGGTCGCCGGACTTGTGCGCGGACCCGCCTGCGTCGAAGTGGCGGTGCTTCTCCTTCTCCTCCTGTGCCTCCCACTGCTTCCGTGTGAGACACATTTTGCCATCGCTCCGCGGTGGCGGCGCATCGTCTTCCGCCCCGGCTTCTTGCGCCGCCCGCAATCGGCCGCTGGTGTCTTCCAGCGTCAAGGTGGCGAGGTTCGCAGGCACCTGGATCGCCACAGCCACCTGCCCAAGAAGCAGCTTCTCCATGACCCTCCGCGACGGAATCACCTCCCCCACGATCTCGAGCGGCGTGACGAGGTTCTGCAGGCGGACCATGTAGTCATCGATGAGTGCGCATGTTCTTGAATTCTCGGAGGAGCCTCTGCGCCTCCGTCTTCTGCACTTGCTCACTCCTAATGCCCATCTGTTTCACCGCCATCCACGCCTCCAGCGCGGTGTCCTTCGCCGCTAGTGACGACACCATCTCCGGCGGCACGGTGCTTGTGATAGCGTTTAGCGCCATACGATCCTCCTTCAGCGGCACGCCACCGGGTTCGATTGCCTCCCACAAGTCGCGAGCTTGCAACTTGATTTTCATCACCAGCTATCAAGAAGTGTAATTCGTCTTGGTTAACATCGGCCAGTTCGGCGCCCCGGCGGTGATCTCCCGGACGACCCGCACGGTCTCACCGCTCCCGCCGGTGCCGTCACCCTTGCCAGGTTTCTTCGGCGGCGAACCGAGAGGGGTCTTGAGCTGCTTGTCGTCACCGCCGCCCGCCATAAGTGCCCACCGGATCGCCGGATCATGATTCCAGTGGCGGAACCTCACCGCGATCGATCCCCTCGGCGCACAGGGCTCTGATGCCACTTGTTGTAGTTCCGACGAGCTCTATCACCGGCGAACCACATATACCTGCACACACACACGCATGGAACACTAGGAACACACGATGGTTTGTGCTGCGAACTGAACTAGCAGCTTTTCTGTAATGTATTCGACCTCCCTAAATACAAGCTACAAGGTATTAGACTCTCCTAATCGTGCGGCATGCCGATCAACGGAACGTGCCATCCCACGTTCCCACGGACGCGACACGCCCTACTCCTACAGATAGGCTCCACACGAACGGGTCATGCGTCGAGCTCCCTAAGGGCTAGTTCGTTTCCACGGGATTGGATCCGGTCGGAATTGATAAATATATATAAAAAATCATGATAGCTACTATAAGGGATCCGGTCGGAATTGATAAATATATATAAAAAATCATGATAGCTACTATAAGGGATCCGTATTTATTCCGGGTTGGAAACCAGTTTACTCTGGGCTTGTCCGCTTCCGTGGGATTCAATCCGGCCGGAATAATATATGTATGAGGCCTCGTTCGTTTCGGTCGGATTGGGCCCAATCCAGACGGATTGATTTGGCCTAGTTTTGAATCCGGTTCATGTTAAAATGAGTGTTCGGTTAAGCAATTGTTCCGGACGGATTGAATTAGACTGGTTTTGAATCCACCCATTTTGTATACCAAATCACCCGGATTTGTTCCACACCTCTTGAGGTCCGGAAAGAAAACAACCGGATCTACCGGATTGAGTGACACAGGTGGATTCACTCAATCCAAGCCCGGAAGTAATCCCGACTGGAATTCAATCCAACCAAAACGAACAAGGCCTGAAGAAAATTATGATAGGGACTCGGATTTATTCCGGATCAAAAATTAATTTACCAATCATGATAGGTAGAACAAGAGCCCGTAGAGCCGGATTGGTTCCACACCTATTGACTAGTGGATTGATTCCGAGCCTTTTGGTGTACCTATCATGAGCAAATTAGTTTTCGACCCGGAATAAATCCGGATCTCTTAAAGTTACTATCATGATTTTCTTGTTGTATTTATCCATTCCGATCGGAATTGATCCTGTGGAAACGAATGAGGCCTCATGATATGAACATCAAGAGACTCGGAATTAATCCACTAGTCAAGAGGTGCGGAATCAATCCGGCTTTTTGGTTCCTTGTTGTGCTTATCATAATGGGTAAATTAGTTCTCGAACCGGAATAAATCCGGGTCTCTATATTATCTATATTGTTTTTTTTCTATAGTATCTGTCATTTCCGTCCGTATTGAATCCCGTGGAAACGAACTAGCCCTAAGGACTCGCTCCGCCTGACGATGTGAGCTTATTCAGAAAAGAAAAACAACAGACAACAGATTGCAACTGAGCCCGGCCGGGTGAACCGCGAACGACACCTGTATCCTCCTGCCATCACTTCCGTGGTGATGCAGACTCGTAGACGCTGCCGGGCATCGTCACCTTGTAGTACGTGCTGCCACACGCAGCGGAGGCTGTGGAGCAGCAGAGCACCAAAGCTACGTTCTCATCGATTGGAGTCAGCCTCACGCCGAGGTAGCTACTGGCGACAGCGTTGTAATCAACAGATACATGCTTGTATGGTGCCGCATCTAGCCATGGTCGATCAGGGTCCTGAACTCGCCGATCTTTTATTTCATCGTATGCCGCATCTTGCGTCGCCGTGGACACGAGAGTACGAGACCACCGACGTCGACGCCGCGTGGTGGTTATCCTCATCGCGGTAACTCAGGGCTCGTTCATAACGGTGTCGAGCTCCATGAAGAAGATTTCTGTGCAGTTGAGGAGGCCATATGTGCATAGATGAAATTGAGTGTGTTTACAGGGGCGATGTTGAACAGCTACGGCTGCCGTGGGGACGACGCAAAGACCGTGTGGCGAGCTTTTGCACGTCCGCAGGCCAACACTCCCGCCTCTCCTTCGGCATCACGGCGCTTCCGGCGCGCTCCTTAGTCTACAGTGACATGTTGGGCCGTGCGCCTGGCGACGAGGAGAAAATCGCCCACGGCGACTCCGTCCTCTTCCAGATGATGGCCGGCCAACTCTCAAGTTTCACCTATGATCGGTCTTCCGATTGGAACTGCGACACGCGGGAAACCTTCAAACCACCCTAACCATCACGTGGGGGCCATCAGAGTTGCCCAGTAGCCGTGACCCACGCGACGGGTGATGCTGAACTACTACGTCAGCCGCGGGGAAGACGACGCCGTCGTTGCCGACGCCACGACCTCCGTGGGCCGGCACTTCAGCGTCTCCTCCGGCACATCGTTCAGCGTCTACTAGCTTCAGAGTCTCCCTCCGTCCGTCCACTGCATACACGGTGGCATGGTGGCCCGCGCGACTGCTGTCGAGGAACAATTCGGCCCCCCGAAGCTGCCGTATTCGCCGCTGCCCACGGCGACTTCGTCCTCTTCAAGTCAGATGGCCAACGACTCGATCGTCTGCAGGGCAGGTGCCTCCCGGGGCCTGAAATATCATGTGTATCGCTGGTGAGCGATTAAAGTAAAACTTTGGTTCAAATATTTTAGAGAAATTTGAATCTGATGGCACTATACTGCTTAAGTTTCAAATTATAATTTGTTTAACTTTTTTTCATCCGAGGTTGACCGCGCGTCTTATTCAGAAATTTATACAAATAAACTATAACATCTTCTGTTGTAAATTGCTTTAGTATTAAGGACAAGTTTTTAAATAACGACATAAATTTGACTATACTTGTACAATTTTTAGAATAATATGGAAGATCAAATTTGAAGTAGAAAAATGAAACGAACTGTAAGTTGTCACGGAGTGAGTTACCTTAAACAAGGACATAGTCATATAAGCTGCTGACCTTGGGTCAACTGACTAAGAAGTTGACATCCTTTGTTTTCATTGACTTTTCAACATCAATCTGAGCAACGAAGTGTACTCAGATAGTCAGATTACCAAGCAAACAAAACACTTACGCAGGGATCATATTTGGTGGCCCCCTGTGTATGATTATTCCTGACTCCGCCCCTGCCATTGCGGTACACTTATAAATGTGTTGTGCACACGTATTTATGTTAGTTCATCCATCTGTAGATATCTTTTGCACCTGCATGTCGGGATACGTTGAAGTAAATTTGGAAGTTCATAAGAAAATTCATATTATTGGACTCTATCCGTAAGCAACACCGTACCGTATTGCCTCCGGTTTGGTAAGTGAAGTCATTTTGAATAAGGTTTGAGTCAAATATTAGGAAAATAAATCATGTATAATTTTAAATCGTTGAGTTTGGAAATGTGAAAACTACATGAATGTACTTTTTTTTCAAAATATTTTCATAAAAGTATACATATGTTACTTTTTAATAATTATTTTTACAAAACTAAGGAGAACTTGTAATTTGGAAACCCTGTCGCTGGCCTAAAGGACTATGTTGCGCGTATCAGCTAGGTTCTGGACGTGCTACTCCCGTCAGTCATATTATTGGACTCTATCCCGAATCAACACCGTATTCCCTCCGGTTTGGTAAATCAAGTCAAATATTAGGAAAATAAATCATGAATAATTTTAAGCCGTTGAGTTTGGAAATGTGAAAACTACCTGACTATACTTTTTTCAAAATACTTTCATAAAATTATACATTTGTTACTTTTTAATAATTATTTTTACAAAACTAAGCAGAAGTTGTAATTTGGAAACCGTGTAGCTGGCCTAAAAGACTTTGTTGCACGTATCAGCTAGGTTCTGGACATGCTACTCCCATCAGGTGGAGTTAGTTATTGGAGAACTTTTCAAGACAACAAGTAAAGGCGATTCCAAAAAAAAAAGACAACAAGTAAAGGCTGTAAACCTTTCTCCGGAATAACTGAATAATCTTCGGTTGTCGAAGCATTATTAGTGAGAGATAGACGCGTAAGTGCGTAACTACTCCTATTGACGCGGTTGCTTCCACTGACCCACACTGTCAGAAATAACTGCTGACACGGTTAGTCCTCATTGACTCACTAACAAGTCTAGGCCAGCAGCCACGAAGAAACTTCTCCAAGTCATGAGCGATTCTGATTAACCCACGTTCAAGTGGTCTATGCTAAAAAAAAAAACCCCCCACGTTCAAATGGCATTCGCCGCTACTACTCCTGTTGTGTATGTACGTATATGTGTATATATATGCATGTCGATGGGCTGCCGAAGACAAAGATTCTGGCACCGTACCGGGTGCAGGTAAACCAGCCAAACACCTCTAACAGGTCGTTCCCTTCTCTTCGGCCGCCTCCGGTTCTGTTGGAAGGTGCACAGCCGCCGACCTGCTGAAGCCCTGCCAACGTTGTGCAGGACTCCTCCGCCGGCAGCCATGGCAGGTCTGCATTATATCATTGCATCGCATGTTTTTCATTGGATATATCGTTGCTTTACTTGGTTGATGCGGAAAACATGTAGTACACTGAAAGAAGTCTTTGGTACGCTCTTTAGTCCAAGTTCAATTTTAGAGTCGTGACTATAAAGAATGCCAGGAGTGCTCACCCTCTTTAGCTTCGGTTGGTAAAAGGGACCGGGACTCCCATGAGTTACTATATATGAGAGGGTTGCATCCTCTACTTAATCAGATGTGTTGTGTAGGTGAGATTGTAAGGAAGTTACGCATGAGGCTAGAGGTCACTAGTTCGAATCTCCGCACCGCACACGCGTATATTTCGCGTCAAAAATCACAGGAATTGTGACTTGAGGCATGCGTGTGTGTGAGGGCCTCTAGGGATTTTCAAATATTTTTTGACGTATTACCAACCGTAGTTAAAGGCCCCTCCTTTTGTCTAGGTTCGTCCGGGACTAAAGGGGGTCTTTTTGTCTCTTATCATTAATCTCGGTTGGACTATAGGTTCCTATGCAGCTTACCAACTGGGACTGAAGCATGTGAGTCTACTAGTGGTAGTTTATTCTCCTCCTCTTGAGTACATGAGGAAGCTGATGGACGAGTTGATTGCTTGCATGGGATATATTTCTATTCTTTTAGGTGAAAGCTATACCATAACCACTAATTTTACTCCCTCCCACACTAGAAATTTGTTGGCCAATCAGTGGATGCCGCGACAACATCTTCTTCAAGTCGGGTGAGACTCTAGATCATAAACGATTTGTACTGGCTTGTGGAGCACCCGCCAGCAGTCAAGATTGCCGTCAAAAATGGCAATCTTTGTTGGCGGGTGCCCGCCCACCAACATAGAGACCACGGTGCTAACTGACAACATAAACATCCGCCAACATCGTGGATTTTAGAAAGTGACTCAAACTAAATAGCAAAACTAATTTTATAAGGGAGGAACCCCACCGGCTAGCCACTCGCGCAAAGTCGCGACACTACCTGACGGGTGGGTTTCAAACTCGTGACCTATCCCTTGCGTGGAGTCTCCTCTACCACTACACCACACATTCATATGCATTCATAACTAGTGTTGATTATAATCATATTATACTGCACGGATTTTAAATCATTTTTTAAGCTCTAAACAATTAAAAACTTATTAACTACAAAGTTTCATAACTATTTGAGGTCTACAATTTTCATTTTGTGAGTTTCTCCATTCGAGGTCACCTACAAAGCTTGAATTTCAAATTTGAGAAATTCAAATTTAGTTATTCGTTGACAATATGATTGCAAATAAAAAAGTGGTAAACTACAATGATTCAGAACTTTTAAAAAAAGTTGACATCTTTTATTTTTGAATGTTTCTCCATACAAGGTCATTTGGAAATTCAAATTTCAAAGTTTGAAATTTTAGATGTACTTTTCCTTGACAAAAGTAATTCAAATTAAAACTTGTTCAAGTGCAAAGTTCTATAACTTTTTAACGGTGATCAACTTTTACTTTAATCATTTTCTCATCTAGAATAGTGGTAGTAACATTCTTGACAAATCGTATACATCTGTTATATAGTTTATTGAAACTATTTAAGAGATATAGATTTTATGAACAAAATTACTACAACTTTGTCAAATGATGAAACAACCCAAATAAAAGTTGTACATCTTGATAAGTTATGAAACTTTGTAGTTGGAAACTTTTTTATTTGAATTAATTTACTTGCTATTGAGAAAGGGACTTAGGTTATACAAGGCACAATGCTCTCAGGTGACATAAGGCACCGGCCAACACAAAAAGTTTAATCTTTGCTGGCGGGCGATAATTATGCCCACCAGCACTATGCCATCTCTATTGGTGGGTGACAATTATGCCCGCCAGTACTGTGCTCCACCACTATGTTGGCGGGTGACAATTGCGGCTGCCAACAATCTATTTTTGATGTGCTAGCACAAATCATTTGTGGACTAGTGAGAAATTTCGACGACTTAAGAGTTAGGATTTGGGTGGGGGTTATGTGTGATCAGCATGCCTAGAGGGATTTTGGCTGGCTTGCTGGCTGGTGGTGGAGGCGGGAGAGACGTCAGAGTGGAGGTGGTGAGGGTGTCGATGGAACCGAGTAGCAAGAGACCCCCGGTGGGCGATAGTGTTGGCTATGGTCAGTGGGTAGCAGCGGAGGTGGTGTTGCACCACCAAACCCGACATCGAGCCAACGCTGGAGGTGGATCTCACACAGAATTGACGATGAAATGGTCGAGGATGAAGAAGTCGTCTAGATGAAGGTAGCTAGTGAAGAGCACCAAGGCGCTGGCTCTGGTGGCGCTAGCCGTCATAGCCTGGCGGTGGTTGTGGTGATGGGACTGAGCTCCGCATCGATGACGTCGGGTGTTAGGGATGCCGATCATGGATGGATAAAATCTAGTAGAAGGGGTGTGTCTTTTTCTTCTTCTCGGCAACTGCCTTTGATGTGTCTCTACCAGAACTTGTCGTCTTCAACCATAGGAGAAGAGCTTTGAGAGGGGGAGGAAGGGGCATCAGCAATAGGAGATGGGTAGAGTGGCTATTGGGAAGGTGTTGCCCCCTAGGTGCAGCAGCAAAGGTAGGCGGCATTATTGATTTGCGGTTTCTAGGAGGTAGGGATTTGTTGGCTCATGGTTTGGGGATATGGTGGTCAACAAGCTTACAGGAATGTCTGGGGGACAGCTGGACCAACACAGGAGGCGGGTTGAGGGCGGCTAAGGTGAATCAACGAGTGCATCAACTCCAGGTGCGTACAGGATCTTTGGTGGGCGGGGTAGTCAGCAGGTGAGAAATCCAATTGGTTAGTGTAAGGTGGTATGTGGTGGTGTGGTGCGGGTGGAAGGATGGCGACTTGGTATTAATCTCGATTGGAACCCTCATATCTCTCGGTTGGCCTAACCAGGAGTAATCACTCGGAACTAAAGGTTGGTATTTTTCATCAAAAAATTATGCTAAATGGAATCCCCTTGAGGCTCCCACACACGTGCAGGTCACAAGTGACAAGCAGTCATGCGAGTTTCACACATATTAGCTTGTGCGCGGTGCGAGATTCGAACTCATGACCTAAAGCATCATGCATAGCTTCATTACTATCTCACCTATGGAACACATGTGATGGAGTAGAGAATGCAATAATTTTGTTGTACCTCATGGTCAACTGTTTGGTCTCGGTTGGTACCGACTAGGACTAAAGGGCCATAGTCCCACTTGGTAAATACTAAAGCTCTCATCACCCGTGGTCCTTTGGTGTTCATTTTTTTTTCAAACTGGAACTAAAGTAATTTAGTCCTGGGTCCAAATCCATTTGAGATGAAAGGGGTTGGATCAAAAGTGGTTTCTCTACTAGCGGATCGGAAGCACCGTGCGGGGGAGGCTCGATGGAACGGTACTAGCGGAGGGAGAAGAACAAACATTTGTAACTGGAGGGTAAATTATAGCCGGTTGTAATTTAGTGATGTCGTTGTTAATTTAACGAGCTCGCATGCTGGTTCCACCACCATCATCATCAATATAATATTGATACGATGGAGACTGGGGTGAGGGAGGGGAGAAGGATTAGGCTGTCCGCAGCGGTACCCTGAAAAGGGTCCCGAACCCTTACAAATACAGGATGTAGAGCAAAATCGAGCTGCAACGGTGCACTGTAACAGACCCTCCAAATTTTCAGGCGCCCCTTCCCTCCTCCAAATCTCCAGGTGCCCCCTCCCTCCTCCAAACCCATGCGCCGCAGCCCAGCGTCCCCGAGTGCCACTCCCCAGCGCAGGGAAGAGAAGGAAGAGGGGACAAACCCGAAGGAGGAGGAGCCACCGGAGTGCCCATCGCCGGTAGCTGCGACCCCGATTCCGGAGACGGCCGCGCCGGGGCAAGGGAGCGGGAGGGGAGCCGACCGAGCTCCGCCGTGCTTGCCGTCGGCGTGTTCGCGATGCTCCGCGCCCACGGCGGCTCGCGGTCACCTTTGTCCCGTGGCGGCCTCGGCGCGCATCGGCGTCACCTTGTCCTGATGCTCGTCAACGCCGACAGAGGGGCGGCGAGGATGGGATGCGACACGACCTGGTGCTCTGCTCCGCGCCGAGCAGAGGAGGACGGCGGGGAGCGGGGGATGGAGCCCCGGCGCCGCAGCCGGCGGAGAGCCCCTCTCGCGCCCGTGGGGACGGCGCAACGAGACGGGCACGACGCGGCGGAGGACGGGACGGACGGCGCGGCTCCGGGGAGGAAGGCCGGCGTGGGCGGCGGCATGAGCAGACAGCAGAGTACGGTCAACAGCGCGGCGGCCGTCGCGAGCTCTTCCGCCTCCCCTGCCGGAGTTCGGCTGCCTGCTTGCCGCCATCGTGTGTCGCCACACTTCATGGCCGTCGCGCAGTTGCTGTCCATGCTCGCACAAGGCCAAGTTCACGTGACCAAGCTGCTGTCTACTCTTTCTTTCTTTTCCTCATCCGCAAGAACACAGCACCGCTTGGCGCTTGGAGCTCGATTTTGCAAGCTCTGCTGCCTCCCGTCCAAATTCATCTTGCACACAACTCATCTAGCATCTGAGCTCCACCATACGACGAGCTCCCTTGCCTGTTCGAGAGATTGGGCCATGCCGCCGCCTCCGAAGACGAGCTCGCGCGCATGATTGCTGAGGTGGACGCCTACGGCGACGACTTCATCAGCCTCGACAAGTTCTTGGTACAGAGGAATGATGTCGACGCCGTGGCGCGGAGCTTGTGGTGGCGAGTCTGGCGACTGCGAGAGGGGCCGAACTCCCACGACGCCGGCCGCTCGATAGCAGGTCGTCGAAGACGGAGGCGCGCAAGCGCGCCCGCCTGGCCACTAACGCGAAGCTCCTCGTTGCTCACCGGCTCGCCCGCCTCAGCGTCGACATCATAGAGGCTCGTTCGCGCTCTCCGTCGATGGCGTCCACCGGCGCTGGGAGGAGGCGGCCGACAAAGGGGCGCGCCGCCTGGGCTGCAGCGGAGGCGCCAACTATTACGGCAGCGAGAGAGGTGCTGTCCGCGGCTATCAATTGCCATGGGGCATGGGGGACTCCGCCGGCCCTGGGGGAGATGGAGTGCCGACGGGAGAGGCAGAGTGGGCGGGTGGATCAGCGGATGGGATGGTAGGAATATTCTTTTTGGGGGAGATGCATACAGGGTGCCGCTGCAGCAAAATGTTGTTTGGAGTGTTAAATTTTATAGAGAACCCTCCAAATACTCTTTTACAGGGTGACATTTAAGGGACACCGTTGCGGTCAGTCTTAGCAGGGAACGCCCAGCCAAAATATCTAGTTTAAATTTGACCGGTGTGTTGCCTGCCGTACGTTGCTTGTCCATTTCCATAACAATTATTGTCTGATCGGATGAAAAAAACCGCTCACCTCGCCACGACAAATGTTTGCGTTGGGATCCATCTACGTTTTTCTCATCGATCAGAACATGAATAACCACCTAATTAATTTTAAGGAACAAATGTACTTTTCATTTTCAAGTATCGCATTAGTGTGATATTTATCACTCAAGTTTCATTTGGTGCAAATCAACCCCTTAACCACCAAAAGTGGTGCATTTGTCATCTTCACCTTCTAGTTTAATAACAGTTTAGTGCAATCTATTGATGGTGTATGCCACACGTAATCACTTAATTAATCAGTAATCATTGTGTAGTGATGTACTTCCTCCGTATTCCAATTAGAAGATGTTTAGGACAGCGACGCAGTCTACAAAACATAACTTTGACTTCTATTTTCTATACAAATATTTATCAGAAAGTTATATATTTACGTTTTTATGAAAATAATTTTCAAGCCAAATCTATTGATGTGATTTTCATATTTTTAAACTCAACTACTAAAAAGTTAATCAAGATTTATAATCCTATTGTTTGACCCAAACCTTATCAAAAACATCTTTTATTTGCAATACGGAGGGAGTAACATACTATTCAGCAGAAAATATAAAGCTCACAACAAGTTTAAGTAAATACTATAAATTAGAGAATTAAAAAAAATTAATGGAACCGATTTACACTCAACTATTATAGATTGATAAACATAAGATGCAGCTAAACAGTGATTGGCAAGATGATTGTGTATAATACGAAAATCATTGTTAAACTAAGGTGGGGAGGGTAAATACACTAATTTTGATAGTTAAGGGGTCGATTTGCATCAAATAAAATATTAAGGATGAATGTCACACACTTTTAGAATACTTGTAAAATACAGTTTTAACTTCTCATAATAATAAAAATTAGTGGCATGCTATTTCAGGAAAACCTTCATCTGCTGACCTGAAGGAGGGTGCGATCCAAAAAATAGGTAACGATGACGAAGCATGATGTTGCTTTTAAAAACGGAGTGCTTGGAAGTGTATTTTCCCCGAACAATTTTATTAATTTAAATGTATAATTGTGATTCTATTCTGAAATATTAACTATGTTTGGCTTAATTTTTTAGAATCCCCGAAGATGAATCTGGTGCAGGTGGAGCGTCAGTTTCCAGGTAATGTTGATGAAGCATTATGTTAGTTTTACTCCGGCCTTAGTGCCGGTTGGCAACCCACTAAAGGAAAACAACTATCTATCCCAGTTGATAACCCCCTTTAGTACAGGGTATGAAACCGGTATTATTCCTCCGGTACTAATGTGAGGGGTGCATTAGTAGTGGGTCTCCACCCGGTACTAATGTGTTACCACACCGTCCATTAGCCTCTCCGTTTCGCCGTCTGTTCCTCTTTTTCTTTGTTTTCTCTTTTTATTTTCCTTCTCCTTTTCCCTCTCAATCACACATTCACATATATAGATTCAAAATCACACATGCATATATTCCCAATCATCTATTCATCATAGTCACATAGATCACCAATCATCATATATTCCCAATCACAAATCCTATAACAAAAATCACAAAAATACATCAACTAATTCATCAAGAAACACCACATCAAGAATCTATGCAAATTAAAGTCTAGTGAAGAAAAGGGAAGAATATCTAGAAACCCTAGCCTGCACCTCGCCAGATCTAGATCGATCGAATGCACTACCGGCCGGCCCCCGGCCACCATGTCAACGACCACCGCACCGCCGGCCGCCATGCTCTAGCCTCCTCCTGCTACCAGCCTCCGTGGTCGCGTGCACGACCATCGCGCCGCCGGTCGGCCCCAACTCCCGACCTCCTGCTCCCTCCATGACTGCCCTACTCCAGCATCCTCCTTCTCCCGACCTGCGCGCGTTACCCGGCCGACCAAGAGCGCTGCCACGACCGCGACCTACTGCCTCCCCGCTCCACGCTACGGCGGCTTGCTCCCGGGAGGCCACGCGAGCCGACGGCGCAGCTCGCACCCGCCTGGGCCACCGTCATGCGAGAGAGAAGAAAGAGATGGGAACCGGTGGAGAAAAAAGAGATGTATAAGAGAGAGAGGGAGGGAGAGAGAGAGAACATATGGATAATGGAGGAGGAGGGGGCCAAGACAGTAAATAGAGAGGGGTGTAGATGGACGCAAGATGTGTTGGGACGGAGAGTACATTAGTACCAGTGATTGAGGGAGCTCGGTATTAATGTGCTAACCTCACAGTAGCACTGGGGCCAGCCACCACCCGGTACTAATGTGAAGCATTAATACCAGGGCGAGCCACCATCCAGTTCTAATGTGGGTCATAGTATTAATGTTTTATTAGTACCGGGTGCAAAAATACTTCCTACTAATGTGTTTTCTCCCATGGGACTGATAGATGTTTCCCTTATAGTGACAGTCATCCCTACATCGGCTGGTCACCATACCGGCACAAGCCAAGCAGTAGTGATGCGTCAACCGGTTGAGGCAACTGGTTATCGGTTGATGTTTCTCCAATTCATCCGTCCAATAAGGCAGTTTTTTTTATTGATTAACTATGCATGCGGCAACTTTCTTGTTTCTGCGATTCTTTTCTAAAAAAATCAACTATCTGTAGCTTGATATTATCAAATGAAGCTTACTTGAAGGCCAAATTAGGGGAGGCAATCAAGCATATAGGTAACGACAATGAAGCATATGATGTTACTTTTACTCCGATCTTTTGTGTGGGTTAGTAACAGGCATCCCTACTGGTTGCCATATACAAGCATAAGCCAAAGCATCACTACCGGTTGATAGCACGAACCAAACCAATCGGTGCCCAAGGGGGGGGGGGGGGGGGGGGGGGTGCTTCGCTACCGGTTGGTGTTACCAACTAGGGTTCCAGAACAATTTTAATTTCAATATGTAATTGTGATTCTTTTGTAAAAAACTCAATTATTTCTGGATCGCTTTGTTTTCAGAATGCGTAAAGAAGAAGCCAGATGAATTGAAGTCACCATCAGGTAACGATGATGAATCATGTTGTTACTTTTACTCCGGCCTTAGTATCGGTTGGCAACCGGCATCCCTACGGGTTGCCATATCAGCATAAGCCAAGCAGTAGTAATGCCTCCACCGATTAAGCCAACTGGCAGCCAGGGGAAAATGAAGGTGATTCGGATTGGGTACCACCCAGGAAGAAATTCCTGTTGCATTCCTATCCCCATCCGTTGAATTACTCCCGTAGCAGGATTCTTAGCACCAACAACTGTATAAGTTATTTCAACCAGACTGCATCGCTCAGTTGTCGCATATACCATGACCGTAAAGAACAATAGTTTTGTGTTCTCGAACCGTAAATGTTTTATTTCATAGCAGTTAGCCGCTGATTGCAATCATAAAAAAGCTTGCACGTTTGGTTGCATGCTGCAAAAGCAGTGACATGAAACACATGACAAATCAAATCAATCAATGCCGTGCACACTGATTTCAAAGACCTGTCGAGCATTTCATTTCGATGTTTCGAAGATGCCCACATCATCAACAACGAGATAGAATTTTGTTTGAAACTACCCACATCGTCCATATAGCATTTAATATCATGACACATCAAGAGTTGGTTTTTGTGCCAATGCAAGAGGGTTTCATCTAGATGAAACTAATCCCTTCTCCCGTCTTAAATTAATTTACTGCCATGTCACAAAATTAGTTAATGTGCCACTATATTTAATGGGCATGAAACTCCTATGAAACTCTACCACGGCGAATTAGCCTAAAGGGCTCGCGATTTATTTGCAGATTCGGGGGGAGCTAGCAGCTCGCAAGCCCAGCAGTAGGGACTAGGAGAAGTGCGGTAGCACATGCTCGATTGTTGCCCTAAAACAAATGATCTAACATCATATTTAACTTCTGCTAGTGAAAAAAAAGCTTAGTGGGAGAAGTTCTACAATTAGTCGAAGCCTGGTAACATATCCAAATCTATCGCCATGCCCCGTGCACTCACTTGTCAGCTGATGTGTGATAGGGCAGTGGATGATGCATGTGAGACTATACATAAACACAACATGACATTCATGCATACTCTATATGACCATCAAAGTGCCAGCTTTATCTCCATGAAACCATTTGCCGCGTTTGATCAAATCAAACCGTTTGCCTAAGGACACGTACATGTACATCTCAGGACCATTTTATTTTATTTTTTCACCAGTGGTAGAACTCTTTATTTACGACATGTACCAAAATCTACCAAATAATAAAATAACTCATTAGACATGCGACACTGGTTGACTTGATCTACCTTGGGCTGATTTGAATTGGTTGTCGCAGCTCCTCCGTTGCCGTTAAACAGCACCAATTGCAACTAGTTATTAGGTCCTCCAATTACAACTTGAATAATAAATAAGGTTCAAGTATACTAGGAAGGGCATGCACATGGAACCACAAAATAGCAACTAAAACACTAATCTATTTACAATGAAGCAATTGTAATTGGTCAGGTCCACCAATTTGCAACTAAGACAATAATGAGTTACAAGTGTGCTAGGAACCCATGCACACATCACAAATTGCATCCGTCCATCGCTGGTTTGGGTTATTTTTAACGAGATCTGTATTGTCTATCTTATTGCACTAGGACAATGCACATGCCACCACAAATTAGTGTTGTGGATAATAATCAAGTTAAAACCAGAATAATTGCAATAGGTCACGTCTTCGATTTGAAACTAGGACAATAACACTGTTACAAATACACATAAAAAAGGAAGTGTGCATGTCACATAATTGCAACTAAAGTACCTAATATATTTACATCTAGAGTAATTGGATCTTGATGTGTCCTTTTATAGCACCTAGGATAACAAGCTGAGTTACAAGTACACTAGGAAGGCATGCGTACATTGCAAATTACAATTGGGCAACTAATCCAAATACAATTAGAGAAAATGCAACTAGGAAAATAATATAGTTGCAGCAATAATAGAAAGGCATATATAGGACACCATAATTGCTATTTGGGCACTAGTCTAGTTACAACCAGAGCAATTGCAACTGAATGGGTTATCTAGTTTCAACTATGTCGACAGTCCAGTTACAACTACATTTAAAACTAGTTGCAACTAGGACACCTCATTATAACATGTAGATTAAGCCAATTGCGACCATGGCTGCACTGAAATTTCTAGTCTAACAATAATCCAGTTTCCAACATCAAATGTTTAATCACTATTGTAAAATCGAAAAGATAAAAAACTCCACAAAAACCAAGACATGAGGCCAATTTACAGTTGCAACTAGGTCAATGACGTAGTTACAACTACACTAAAAACCAGTAGCAACTGTGACACACCACCAAAATTGCAATTGTGACATTAATATAATTACAAATGGTTACACCTTGTCAGGTCCTCCTGTTGCAAGTAGGATGATAAACTAATTACAACTATACCCATGGCAAAATACCATCATAACTAGTTAATTATAAATGCACTGTGCCATTTGTACCCTGACCTGCTAACGTATTGCAACCATGGCACTGGTCCGTTGTGACTAGCTTCATATGCCACAACTGAGTGCGGCCCCTGCAAACCCCCGACTACTCCACAGACAACACCAGGAAACATTTTTATTATATTGCAGCCCTAGTGACACCCACACAACCGTCCGTTGCTAGGTCGAGTTATTTTCAATGGACTGTTTATTTTATTTTATCAGCCCCTGTAATTGCATTTAGGATGATAGTATAGAGGCAAAATAGCATAGATAGTTTCAAAGTACACTAAAAATCCATGCACATGCCGTCACAAACGCAGCACCCCACGGTCCCTACCTATATATTCTGCTCGAGACCACCGTGCTTCGCTGCCGGCTGCCGCCTGAGATTTGCAGCCGCCGTCGGGCTTAGTAGTGCACGGGTGTGGTTGTGTGGAGGCTAGGGATGGGGAACTGATTCCCTACCCTGCTGCTGCACCGGTACGGCAGCACCTGCTCTCGACTCGGCTGCGTCGTCGCGCGCCAAAGGCCCCGCCGATGCCGCCGCTATATAGTAGTATGTGTGTGTGTGAAAGAATGAATCAAAGAGCTGCCGAGCTTAACGGGTAGAGATATATTTGCAGGTCCCGGGGAAGGTCGCAGCTCGACAAGCAGCCGCCCTGCAGGTAATATAAACTAACACCCCTCTTAAATCTTAGTTACTCGTTCACTTCTCTATAGCGCCAATGGCGTGCTGCTTCTGCACATGCATGCAGTTGGATGGTTTTGTTGCTTTACTTCGGTGATTAAGGAAGACACGTAGCACCTTTTTCTTCTTTCCTTTTTTTTCATGAGAAAATAAGGAATGATGAGTACAACATTCTGAAGCCGATTGATTGATTCTTTACTTGGTTGATTGATTGATTGTACATGTACGTGTGAAGATGCGACCATGGCTGCACTGCAATTTACAGCTGCCACTAGTCATAAAACTGTTACAACTATATTAGAAACCTGTTGCAACTAGGGCACCTCATCATGCCTTGTAGATTAAGCCAATTGCAACCTTGGTTGCACCGCAATTGCCAGTCTAAGAATAATGCAGTTTCTAACGTCAAATGTTTAATCAGTATTGTAGAATCAAAAAGATAAAAAACTGCACCAAAACCGAGGCATGAGGCCAATTTACAGTTGCAACTAGGTCAATAACACAGATATAAATACATTAGAAACCGGTTGCAACTAGGGCACCTCATAATACCTTGTAGATTAAGCCAATTGCGACCTTGGCTGCACCACGATTGCCGGTCTAATAGTGCAGTTTCTAACATCAAATCTTTAGTCAATATAGCAAAATCGAAAAGATATAAAACTCCACCGAAACCAAGGCATGAAGCCAATTTACAATTTCAACTAGGTAAATAACACAGATAGAGAACTACACTACAAACCGGTTGTAACTATGACACACCACCATAGTTGATATTGTCAAAATAATCTAATTACAAATGGTTACACCTTTTCTTGTCCTCCAGTTGCAAGTATGATATATAATAACCCAATGACAATATAATAAGTCTGTTTGATTTTTTTGACTCCAAGTATGACCACTCTTGTTATTGAAAAACTTTGTCCATAAATAGTTAAATTTAAGTAATTCTTAAAGAAGTTCTATTAGTAAAGCAAGGCATAACATAAGTTTTATTTTGCATTTTTTGAATGAGAAGAGTGGATATATATGTGGCTACAATATGAGAGAAAATAGTTAACTAAATAGGGGATGTAGTACAATGGTTAACACAATTGTTACAATATAAAATAGAGTGTTTAAATTTTGTATCAATATTTGAATTAAATAATAATTATTATTTTTTATGAACGTTTATGTAATAGTGATATTGTAATCATCACACTTCTTACACGTCAATAGTGATTGCCAACATGGACTATTTAAATTTCTAAAAAAAAGTTGTACTCTTAATCAGCACTCTCTTTCTTATTTTTATTTGTAGTCATTACTTTTTTAAAAAATTACAGGTTAACAACATAAGATTTGTGTTTTGATACAAAAAAGATATGCTTCCTTGATATATAATTACGGTTATGAAACTATAAATTGAAAGAAATGATTTTAAAATATTGGACTTTAACACCCAAAATTGAAAAAGGTCTCAAAGATTTCAAAATAATTTAGGATTCTCAATACAAAATCATTTATAATTTCTTTACACATCCACTGTAATCATAGATAATAAATTTCATGCCCCCTCGTGGAACGCACAGGCACGCATCAACATTTTTTTCTTCTACAACAATCTACAATTTATGGGCTGTTTTTTTTATTGCCAGAAAGGGAGAAGACTACAATTGGCCCTATTGGTACGAGATTTCAGAAACCTAAATCCTAGATTCGTCCATGAGTGAAGTGGATTATTGCAACGGATCAGGTGAGGTAAGGATGAAGGAACTTACAAGTGTGCTATATATAGTTGTGTTGTTGCTACAACGGGTCTGTGTTGTAGCACATGCATACATGTATTCGAAATAAAATTTGTTGCAACTCTATTGCAGCAGCACATACGAAACATTTCCTATATTCAAGAAAAGGTGTTACAAACATAATGTTGTAACATTTATGTATGTACGTGTTTTTGAACAGAAAATATATACTCCCTCTGTATCTAAATGTATGATGATGCTGTTGAATTTTGATTTAAAGTATGACCATTCGTCTTACTCAAAAGTTTTGTGTAAATATGAACAAGAATAGGTAAAGCTTAAAATTATTTTTAACGATGAAAGAGAACAAGATAAAATGAATTATCATTTCATAAATTATTTGTTCATGGCATGCTCACGAAAAACTCACATTGGTAACGGGCTTAGATCGCCTTTGGTAACGGGCAAAGCGCCCGTTACCGATCAAGTGTTACAAATGAGCCAAGAAAGGTAACGGACAAATACCCGTTATTGATAACACATATTCGTAACGGGCATCAAACAACGACCGTTACCATAACTAGCCACCGGTCATGTGAAATGACTATTTCTTTGGCCCCATAGAGAACGTTGGTAACGGGCACCAAAACAAAGCCCATTACAGGAACTCAACATCGACACATTTTATGAAACTTCGTCTCCGATGTCTCGACGAAATGAGACGCGTCTATTTCACGCGCGTCTTAGCATAACTAGGATTCGTAACGGACATCAAACAACAACCGTTACCACAACTAGTCACCGGTCACGTGAAAATGACTGTTTCTCTGGGCCAACAGGGAACTTTGGTAACGGGCACCAAAACAAAGGTCGTTACTGTGAAATCAATATCTGAGACATGTGTGGTGAACCTGCGTCTCCGATGTCTCGACGAACGGGCCATGTTGTGGGGCCCACCGGTCAGTACTGGTAACGGGCTTTTGCGGTGCCCGTTACTTTGTTGGCATGTTTGTAACAGGTGTTCCAATTGAAGCCCATTACACAGTGATCAGTATTTGTAACAAGCTGTAATTAACACCTGTTACAGATACATAGGCCACCCCTACAGTAACCTGCTGCCTGCACTTGGAACCAGCCAGGATTTGGCAGCCATCAGTGGCTGCAATCTGGAACCAGCCAGGATATGACTAAATTCACAGAAATTAGATCCAGCATCCAAATTCACAGAAATCCACAATTCACATGCATCATATGAAAAAATTTAGCACCATCTCACAAGGAGAAAATGCATCTCACAAGGAGGAATGCAACAATATCACAAAAAATCATGGAAAAGGAGGAATACAAAAATTTCCTAGTCACCATACATAATCTGAGCCCACAGAGTTTCATCAGCATGAAACTTTCCTCCAACTGTGATCACCTGTTCCATGAGGAATGTGTCAATTCTTTCACGAACATCTGCCAGCAATGATTTGTCGAGAGGGTGCTCATCTTGCCCTAATCTCTGGATATAACAATGTCACCAGTCAGCACACATATATAGGTGGTTACCAAACATGTGCAGTGCTAATAAGCAAGAACTGTGCTCAGTTGCAGGTTTTACAAATGAAGATCCCAAGAAAGTACCTCCATATGTGGGCCGCTTTCTTTTAATTGAAGCATGTGATAGGCACAATAGAAGCTGCAGAGTCTGGATCCAGTGGGTTGTTCGTGGCACTGCAATAAATGTACAAAGAAAAATAGTGGTGATCAAGAAGAAATAAACTCAAGCTTTACTAGCTTCCACAAGAAGGAAATAAGTGGTATGTACCTTAACATCTTTGATGTGTTCCAAGGGGCCAAGGCACAAGAACTTCTTTTTGCCGTAGTAACGTTCCCAAGCCCTACAACGAAACAAGCAACAATGGTTAGGACACTGTTAATTAATATACTCTGTACAGTTTGTTGAGGAACGTCCGCAGGTTAAGAAAGAAATAACTTACTCATTAATGATTCGCTCGAAAGGGTCAGCATTAGTATTAATGGTCTTCAATGAATCAAGATAGTAGACCTTCCGATGCTTCGGAACGATCGCCACTGCAATCCAGTGGTTCGTACTGAGATAAGTGGTAAGCATTAAATTCTTTTTAGCATATAGTTTGAAGCCATTAAGCATATATGACACATAGAAAGCAAGAGTGTTATCTGTGCTGTCAACGTTGTCGAGCAAAGGCATTCAGGATCAAGGAAGCCAACTGCAGGGCCCTTGTTCTCAACTTCTACAGTCATATTCATATTAGTCAGAAAAAACAAAGTGTAAGGAGGAAAAATACATGGTAATAAAGATGATGTGAGGAAAAAAGCACATTTCAATAGAGGATGTGATTAGTGAGAAGTAGATTAAATTTTCAAGCAACTTACAGGGTGAAGCAACAGAAAAGTGTCAGATCCAAAGCATCCAAGTTGAAGAGATCGTACAAATCACTGAGTTGCACAGGTAGTTGCTGGAGTCCGTTTGACCATCTCGGAGGCCATGCACTGCTGTCGGGCCGAAGTGCGACCATAATGTGAGAATCATCATCTGACTTACCACGTTGCATGTAGAATTTGTGGAGCTTTCTGGTTAAAGGAGCAGCCTTTTTGAGATCACCATCAGTGAGAAGGCTCTATCCGAATTTGTAATTTGGGTTATCCATAGCCCAAGGATTGCTTCTCAGTGTCTCCTTGGTGTTTCTCTTAGATCGCTTTCTTGTAGGCCTCTTAGAGATTTTATTTACAACAATTTCCTTTTCCTGTTACTTTGAGATGGCTGAAGAAGGTTGCTTAAGGGCTTGCTTGCCTGCTGTAGGTGGTTTTGAGCTTTTATTTTTGGCAAGTTTCTCTTCTTATAGCTTTGAAATAACTAAAGGTTTCTCAAGGGATTTCTTGCTTGTTGTACGTGGTGTAGAGATTTTATTTTCAGCAAGTTTATTTCCTTGCTGATTTGAAATGGCTGAAGGTTAATCAAGGGCTTTCTTTTCTAGTGGCATCTCACAAGGAGCTATTACAGAGGTATTGGACCCAGATGTACCTACAGCTTTCTTTAAAATGTTGTCGACAGATTTATCAGCACCAGCCAACACATCACTCTGGTTGACTGGTAACTGTGGTGTCTCACCAGGACCTATTACGGAGGTATTAGGCCCAGATGTACCTACTTTGGCACGATTGTTTTGAGCACTTCTGTTTAGGGTGTAGGTTTTGTTGTTTCATGAGGAGGAGGAGGGGGAGGTGGTGGGCATGGTGGTGGGGATGGAATATTTGGTGTCGCTTGCGGATGTGGGAATGCAAGTTTTTCTGTTGTTTCAGGACTAGGAGTAGGTGGGGATGGAAAATTTTGTGTATCTTGCGGATGTGGGGATGCAAGTTTTTCTGTGTTTTCAGGATGACGAGGAGGTGGGGATGGAAGTTTTTCAGGACGAGGAGAAGGTCCGAATGGAAGGTCTTGTGGATGTGGGGATTGAGGAGGAGGAGGGGGGAGGAGGGGAACCATCTAAGGAAGGAACCTGTACCGTACTGTGTGAACTACAAGGAATTTGTACCGTAGCCTGTGAACGAGATTTATATGTTGGTGCTCCTTGGATGTCAATCTGACACCTTCTCCACTGTAACCTTTGTCCTTCAGCTTGTCCGAGTTTCATCACCTCGTCATTAAGAGGGTATTCCAACAGTTCATCCGCAAAGATAGTATATACAGTGAGCACTTCAACCACAACACAGTCTTCATGAATCGGGACTGTTTGTAACATAGTCTCCTCTGGATGAACAAGACCAAGTGCAGCCTCACATTGAAGCCCCCTCCACGTGATCCATAGGCTACAGTATGTGGGTTCAGTCAACATGCCTATAAGTTCTTCGTGTGTACGATCGTCACAAGGCACCTCTGTCGCCAACTCTACAGTGCCATCGATCAAACCTATATTATCTGCGGACGCACAGCTGCTCTTCAGTGTGGCGAATGAAGGGCTTGCTAGATTGGACATTGGTGACAACACCACCTCTGCATCTGCATGTTCTACATCTGCATCTCAGCCACCAGTTCTTACTTGATTTGTTCCTTTATCTTTTCCGTATCTATTGATGCATCCGTCTTCGTCCTCTTCCTCTTCCTATCCATCTCGACGTGCTGAGGCCATGCATACTTCCAGCCCTGGTAGCTGGAGACACCACGCACACGACCTGGTTGTTCAGGGCAGCCCAAGCACTGACTTAGCACATCATACTCCCTCTGCCTTGCCATTCCTGAAGATTCTGCAACCTTCTCCTTGATGTCCGCAGCCAATTTTTCTGCCTCTTTGTTGTTGAACACTATCACGACAACACGGTCTTTAATCACTAGCTTACTCCTTTCTCATAGCCAATTCTTGGAACGATAGTCAGGGTAGGCATCATATGGGTTGGGGATACCAGCTGCAGCTAATTGTATGTCCTCTTCCTCGCATTGTTCTAGTTTCATAGTATAACCAGCTGGACCCATGTTGTGCTCGCTTGTGTTTCGGCTTCGGAGTTCTTTGAACTTGACACTTGTCAAATGGTGAGATCTGGACAGCCCACGGGGGTGTTAATCCCTGTGGTTTAGTTGTTCGGCTGGGAGATCGGGAGCTAACAACGCGATGGTTATGCTAGTGTAGCACACGAAAATTATGATGAGACACAAAGACAAGGCGATTTTATACTGGTTCGGGTCTCCGGAGAGTAAAACCCTACGTCCAGTTCTTCGGTTTGTATTGCTTGAGGATTGCGTATTTTGTCGGATACACAAGGGGTTGCCTCGTCTGCCTTATATTGGCCAACGGATGAGGTCGGTTCCCAGACTCCTGGTCGGTTACGACCAGGAGACCTAAGTCTACGTTACACTTCTTGCCATATCCCGTCGATCTGCTTTAAGAAAAATCCACCGAGGTCTGGTCTTGTACGCCGAGTCTTGAGGTTGGGCTGAACTAGGTCGTCTGGGGAATCTTCTGGAAGGTCTTCAGGAGGCCGTGTGGGCCGCCAACTAGGTCGGTTGGGCCCACTGATAGGTCGGTGGGTCTTCTGGTAGGCCGAACCTACTTGTTAGGGACGGCCGTTAGCCTGGTTAGTGGGGACCTAGGGGTACCCATGTCTCACAAGCGCCCGAGCGAGGTGTAGGCGCAACGATCTTAGAAAGGCCATGACGAAGACATTGAGCTATCGACAGGTCGAATAGCATGCACGTCGGTCCAAAAAGAAAAAAGAACAAGATAGCTTAGCAGCCGGCCTGTTTGTAGTCTTTCCGAATGAAGAGAGGTCGAGTGACGACCTATAGGAAGCAGGCTTTCAATAGATCAAAAGGATGATGAAAAAATTCAGAGGGCATCAAAGATGCACTCATAGAATAGTATCCGAGTATCGTGGCAGGCAGGATGGCCGGTATGATGATCCAAAAAGAGAAGAGAAGAAAAGATAGGTCGAGTAACGACATGATGAGAAACGGGTTTCCCAACTGGTCTTTATGACGAAGAAAATAAGAGGGTGTCGAAGATGCACTCGTAGAGTAGTCCCCGAGCATTGAAGCAGGCAGCATGGCTGGTTTGATGCTCAAAAAGAGAGGAAAACTGAACCATGGTCTTGATTGAACGAAGTGCAGAGACACCCAGATGTCCTAGCATGGCTGCAAGGAGTTTGGTGGAGCCGACCTAAAGGAGATCTTGTAGGCGTGCCGACCTCAAAGAGGCCTCAAGTCGATGACATCCAGTATCCGAGGATACCCAGTAGGTGTGTTGAATGATGAAGTCGTCGATTACGTCGTAGTTGATGTTGCGATGTTGAGGGTTGGTGAATCTTGTTAAATAACGTCGATCTTGAATGTATTATCGTGTAGAGACACCCAGATGTCTTGCATAGCTGCAAGAGTCTAGCAGAGCCACCCGAGGCATGCCGACCTTAAGGAGGTCTCAAGATGAAAGTGCCCAAGCACCCAGAAGTGCTTAGCAGGGCCATCAGGTGCGCGCCCCACAGGGAGGCCTTCATTCCCGACGTAAAATCCTGTGGAGGCCTTCCAAGCTAGCAAAGGTGACGACGGAGTCGAAGGAAGATCTAGGGACCTGACAAACGTGACCGTAGCCGGAGGAAAGTCTAACGACCTGACGAAGACGACGACGGAGCCGGAGGAAGGTCTAGCGACCTGACGAGAGCGACGACGAAGCCAGAGGAAGGTCTAGCGACCTGACGAGGACGACGACGGAGCCGGAGGAAGGTCTAACGACCTGACGAAGATGACGACGGAGCCGGAGGAAGGTCTAGCGACTTGACAAAGACGGCGACGGAGCCAGAGGGGGGGTCTAGCAACCTGACGAAGACGACGACAGAGCCGGAGTTAGGTCTAACGACTTCACGAATACGATGACGGAGCCGGAGGGGGGTCTATCGACCTGACGAAAACGACAACGGAGCCGGAGGAAGGTCTGACGACCTGACAAGGACGACGAAGGAGCCGGAGGAAGGTCTGGCGAAATCAATGACAAAGCCATAGGGAGGTCTTGGTCATGACGAAGGTGACAATCGGAGCCGTAAGGAGGTCCAGTGACCTGAAGATGACGATGATGAAGACACCGAGAGGTCCACTGACCTCAATCCGACGACGAAGGAGCCACCAAGAAGGTTCGCCAAAGGTGACACTAGAGTTGGAGAGAGGTCTAGCGACCAGACTAAGTCGATGACCGAGCCGGAGGAAGGTCTAGTGACCTAACATCGGCAACGCCAAAGATACCGAGAAATCCACCGAAGATGACTCCAAAGATGCACAGAGATCTAAGAGCTGTACCTCCCCTTTCTCAGCCATGTAAAAATAATACTTGATGAACTTTATTTTGATGCCGACATGAGGTACTTGCTTTTGTTCCTGCGCAAACTTGGTAGTCTTTGAAGTAATGTCGTCTTGTGTGCTGCCTCGCTGACCACTACTCATAGAGAGGCTGGCTTACCGACCTCCACAGCTCAGCAGGGAGGCTTACGTGAGATCGGCACGTGAGAGGAGAGGAGTCTAGGACTCAGGTTTAGCAACCTTATCGACCAAGCAGACTTGCACCGACAAAAGGCAAGTACTCATGAGGGACGATATCCTCATGTCGAACGACCCCTAGGTTGGCTTTGAGCCAAGCCCCGAGCATGTCGAGGGGGAGGAGTAGGTGAAAAGAGTATGACCCTCAGGTTTTGTAACCCATGTGTTGGCTTTTGCCAAGCTCCCGAGCATGTCGAGGGGGAGAGTTGATGGCATGAGAGAGGAGAAGGTAGGACCCCACAGGTCTGGCGACCCTTAAATTGGCAAGGCCAAGCCCCCGAGCATGTCGAGGGGGAGGGGTCGGAAGAGCAGACAAAACATGTAGAGCAGGCCTACAAAATAAATTGAAGTCGTAAAAAAATTAACAGAATATAACACTTAGCTTGTGCGTTGAAGAGATCATCGCTGTCGGCGCTAGCTGGAGCAGTGCCGAGCCGTCGAGGTAGCCTGCGACACAACATGGAGCCGTGGCGACTTATCGAGGTGTCCTGACGGAGCTTGGGCTGACCCGTGCTCGAGACACACTAGGAGGTCGAAGTAACCTACACGATCCATTCCCCTAGTAACACGATCACGTGTTAGAATCTCTTACGCGCTTTCCTTCTGTACTCCCGAGTCGTTGTAGACCGAGTCGTTGACTTCATGATGAGTTCGCATGCTTAGCAGCAATGCGTCATCTTCAACATACAGGGTCGTAAATCCGTGCTGGGCCGGCCACATGGGCATGGTTGGCGACTGGCCGTCTTTCTGTACATGCGCGGCGCGTGGGGTACGCGATCAGCAGGACGTGCGGTCTCCTGTGACAGCTGTAGATTGGTTTCAACACAATCGGTTTGCAGAATGATTTCGCCATGATCACCGGGATGTCGCAGGTGGGTGGGCGGACGCGAAAAATTTTCTTGGCGCGCCGTTTGTAGAACGAAGACGTCGACTTCGCGATTAGATCAGAGGGAGGTAGTGAGCAGGTTGTTGTAGAGATATCCTTCATGTCGTCGCCGAAGATCATCACCAGAGCGGATTGCCATCACGCTACACTAAGAGCTCGCGGTCACCCCTACCTGGCGTGCCAACTGTCAGATGTTAATCCCTGTAGTTTAGTTGTTCGGCGGGGAATCGGGAGCTAAAAACGCGATGGTTATGCTAGTGTAGCACACAGAAATTATGATGAGACACAAGGACAAGGCGATTTTATACTGGTTTGGGCCTCCGGAGAGTAAAATCCTACGTCCAGTTCTTCAGTTTGTATTGCTTGAGGATTGCGTATTTTGTCGGATACACAAGGTGTCGCCTCGTTCGACTTATATTGGCCAGCGGATGAGGTCGGTTCCCAGACTCCTGGTCGATTACAACCAGGAGACCTAAGTCTACGTTACACATCTTGCCATATCCCGTCGATCTGCTTTAAGCGAAATCCACCGAGGTATTGTCTTGTACGCTAAGTCTTGAGGTCGTGCTGAACTAGGTCATCTAGGGAATCTTCTGGAAGGTCTTCAAGAGGCCGTGTGGGCCGCGAACTAGGTCGGTTGGGCCCACTGACAGGTCGGCAGGTCTTCTGGTAGGTCGGACCTACTTGTTAGGGACGGTCGTGAGCCTAGTCGATGGGGACCCAGGGGTACCCATGTCTCACAACACTAGCAGATGAGGCTTGCTCGGTTTCCTCCTATTTCATGAACTCCTTCCACTGTTCTGGGACAATAAACGGGTGTCTTGTAAATGTCTTAAGTCATTTTCTGATAAAATCTCGCATAAGCTGAAATCTGAATTGTCTCCATGCCTTGGCTGCTGTCTTCCATAAAAGCTTGAATGCTTGCGGTTTCGCATCTTCCTAGAACTTCAAGTGTTTCGGCACATGCTTGTCAAACAAGTCCTACTTTTCGTCATTGCTTAGTTCTTTGATTTCTGGCAAGCTCAAAGGTATCTTTTGTCTAGTAACGAGCCCCGCAAGCGCCCTGAACCTGCGCTTTAGAGTCAATGGTACTAGCATCCCCACTATGTCAACCTCAATGACTATCATTGTGTCACTTGACCACTTTGTGGATGTCCTTGGGGCTCTGCCTCAGCACTGAGCCCCACCCATCTGGTCTTGTTGTGTACTAGCAGTGCCATAACCCTCTTCTTCATCTTGTGGCTCAGGTATATAGTCCTTGTCAGATTTATCCTGTGAATTAATAGTCAAGGGAATTACAGTAACTACTTTAGCCCACTGTAATATCATTGGTTCTTGGTAAACCATTAACATAAATAGAAAATTCAGTAACCAAAAAATAGTTCAGGCAAAGCGACCATACCATTTTAAAGAGCAAGGTGCAGGCGGCCTCAGTTGCTGATGAGGTACTTATTCAACTTGAAGAGAATGTGCTGATGTACATAGGAACAAGAGCAAAACCAAATATAAGAGTCAATCTAAAGAGAAATGCTAAGTATGTATACCATCGACAGCTAAGTATGTCCACATGTACTTATACAAAGGAGCCACGACATACCCTGCAATTCCAAGAAGTACAAGTATATTTATACGCATTTATATAAAAAGAAAACCATACACACGCATATGTTGTATACTTGATTACTTGAACGCATGTGTGCTGCAAAAGCGTGCTTGGCCTAATTCCATAAACTCGAGCAAATATACCAACTTACGTTATTACTGAATTGTTGTTAATTTTACAATTATTACCGAGTTGGTATAATGCATTTACCGAATTGTATAAGACATTTTTAGAGCGGCACACCATAAACTCAAATCCTAGATTCGCCACTGACCTTCACACTGTCGGAGCGGAGGGATCTCTACTCCTCGTCGCTGCCTGCTCGCTGCCACGTCCTCGTCCTCACGTCGACCTTCTGGCAGGATCCCTCCTCCTCCTCCTCCTAGTCATCGTCGTCATCGTCGCAGCTGGGTCCCTCCTCCTCTAGATCTCGCTGTCAGAGGTGTGGTGCACGTCACATCAAGCGTGGTGTGGCGCGCATCTCAGCGAAGGGGTGTAGCATGGGTCGCGACGTGGGGGGTGGTGAGTGGGACGAAGGTGAAGGGGAGAAAGTGGCAGAGGTGGTGCGAGGGGGGAGTGGGAGGAGACTGTGTGAGGGAGGCGTCCTTCCCTACTAACCTAGCGCAAGTGGGCTTGTGTGGGCCTTAAAACGAGTAATGTAGTTCACATCAGCAAGCAAACTAACTCATAACAAACATATTCACATCTGACATGCATCAGCACGGCACATCACCAAAATAAGACTGCATCAGCTGGGCGCATCACCAAACTAGATTGTTGCTGCAAGGGAACTAGTTAGCTAGCTAGATGACTTCTTTAATTTTGTTATGCTGCCTCAAGTTCAGCTAACCTTGTCTCTAGTTTTGCAACTCTTTCTACAAGCTCAGCATTCTTCTTTAGAAGTTCAATCTCCTGCCTCTTTTGTGCGGCTTTAAGCTGCTCATCCTGCTTGTCGATTCCTTTCCAGATGTAGTAAATGTCATCTTGAGTAACAGCACGGTCCTAAAACAAAGGAAAAAATTATATTGATGCAAGCTTCATAACAGTTGTAATTTACAAAAAAGCTGTTTTAGCTCTAACTGGTTTCAAAACTTGCCTACTTCTCTTCAGCCGATTCCTTGAATTGTTGATTTCAGTCCAAATCCTGTCAATGTCATGTGCAACAACTTCCTACAACAAATGAAAATTGATGCATTAGAACAATTGATCAGTGAAGATGTGAAGGTACAAGGACAAATCTCGTGCGTCATGGTTTCAGAACTTGCCTCATGGTCTTCAGAATCGTCGCCGGAGTTGTTGCCGGAGTCGTCGCCGGAGTTGTTGCCAGAGTCGTCGCCGGAGGAGATGATGTCTACCAGCACCACACTTCTGCCCGAGTCATCGTTGGAGGAGTCCACTCTCACCTCAATGCGCATGGACCGCTTCTTCCTTCGCGTTGAGGAAAAAAACCCTGCCTCTCCATGGTGTGTGTCGCTGGACTCCGCCAACTTGGCCCTTGCGCGCGTGTACGGCTTCCTCCCCAGGGCCGACGATGAACCGGCCTCTTCCATGGAGCGCCGAGGAAGATGCATAGGGGCGGCGCGCTGGGACGGCTCCTCTTCGTCACTGCGGAACCTCACTCTCTTGGCGGGGGCGGCAGACAACACTGAGGAAGATGGACGAGGACGTGGCCGCGGGGCCTCCTCCTTGCAGAACCTCCTCCTAGAGTTGCGGGCCATACCTGCGACGGAGACGAGGAAGGCGGAAGTCGGAGAAGGGGATAGAAGGCGGAAGGCAGGGCAGAGCGTTTATTAAAAAAGTTCGGATGTGCAAATGATACGATGATTAACAACCACCCGTCGGCAATGAAGGGGTGGGGGCAGGTGAAGAACAGTTTTCTTTTCCCCTTTTAATCTACAATCAAATTTTGTATTACGTTTTTCTCCGTCAACCGTAATCCAAATTTGATGATATTTGTTTATGATTTTTTCTAAAATCAACATCTATTCATTTATGACATTTTTCGTATGTAATTCCATTTCTTGGATGTAGTTTATACATCTTATATTGTTCCTTATAAGTACTACATATAAATAATATTTGTTTTACACAACCATTACTAATGAAACTTTGCATTTCGTAATATTATTGTGAACATAAGGTTATGTTAAAATTTCAAATGCATATGAGTTCCAGCATGTTTTAAAGTCTGGAAAACATCAATGTTGAAGTAACATTATAAGAAACTATGTGAGAGATGTATACATTTTTACACAAGTATAATCTTCCGTTTTCGAAACCATTTGAATTTTTTAGACAAGTTTAGGGACTTCAATTATGTTGCCAAGTCAATTCGTAGAATTTTTGGAACACACTAAGACGTTATTATAATTACTACTCCTTCCGGTTCCCTATTAGAAGTTGTTTTGGACAAGGTTCGAGTCAAACATTGGGAATATAAATCATGGATAACTCTTAAGTCGTTGAGTTTGAAAATGTGAAAATCGTATAAATAGTTTTGTCTTGAAAAGTACTTTCATAAGAATATACATATATAACTTTCCAATAAAGATTTCTATAAAAAAGAGAAGTCAAAGTTGTGCTTTGGTGACCGTGTCGCTGTCCTAAACGACTTCTAATATGGAACCGGAGGGAGTATATAGTAAACAAGAGATAAAAAATCTAATTTTAAGAAATTTGGTTAGACAAGTGTGGTTGTTGATATTTTATTCAAATACTAAATTACCAAATATAAATTGTTTGTATGTTTTGCGAATTTTTGGTGCTGTTTATGGGGTATAATATTTGAGGGAAGCAAGTTTCAATTCAGAACAATAGTGTCGGGCCCACGCGTCAGCGTCAAAAGCCTATATAAAAAAGATAATTGTAGCCTGCCCGACCGACAAAGGCGATGCGGGTAGACCAACCATCGTCGCCAACAAGTGGTCCACTGTCCGAATGCCCCTGGCCAGCATCTGCCCCGGCGACGGTGGTACACTAACCATTGTCGCCAACAAGTGCTCCATTGTCAGAATGCCCCTTGCCGAATGAATATGCATCCGCCCCGGCGCCACGACCCCTGCCCCCTTTTTCTTCCCCAATCTGAGCTCCACCGCCACCGCCCGCCCGTCCTTCCCCGCCGTTGCGCACATGTCGCACTACGCGATTCTTCTGGAGGTGCACGTGCGAGGAGCAGGGTTCAAGGTTGCCGGAGCAGCCGCAATCACTCCATTTGCTTGGATCCAGTCGGTGAGCTAAGCGGCTTTCCACTGGTCCCTTGCCCGGACTGTGGTATGGCTCGGGTGGTGGAGGGGGACGCAGAAAGAAGGCGAAAACCACAGTCGTCTTTATTTCAAGTGTGCAAGGAACTCGGTGAGTAGTCTGTTGTGTCTCCCAAATCTGAGTTAGGATTCTTATGTGCTTTTGATTATGTAGTACACCAAGAATTGTGAATTTTATCGTTTCCACAAGGAGTATCTCCAGATGCTGAAGGATGCTTGCGTCATTGTTGAAGGATGCTTGCGTCATTATTTTTCGACCGTCGAACTAGGCCGCCGCGACCGCGAGTGGGTGATAGGCCCGTGCATGGGTGGATCGTGACGGATTTGGGTGGGTACGTGGGTTGAATTACAACCACTGACTACCTGGGCCATTTTATAATCTGGGTGGGTTATATGGTTAAGAAGGTCATTGCTTAATGGGTGGGTTGGGTTGATTGGATGGGTTAAATGGGTAAAAGCAAACAAGTAAGCGAAAAGCAACATCTGGAGCAACTATTTACGTTTAGCTGTTTACATCCATACATGCAGTTTCTGTTAGGCATGTGACCCAGATAGTAAACTACACATCTATGCAAACCATCATTCCCAGGACTAGATACCGATTCAGAAATAAGAAAAGCAAAAGGAAAAACAGTTCTGTGTCATGGCCTCCTAAACCTGACAATTAAAAAATAAGTATTTGCGGGGCAATCAGTGTGGGGCATCCAGCTTGCTCGGTGCTTCCGAGGATGCAGATGGCAGTGCTTTTAGAGCTTTCAAGGACCTGAAAGTTTGAAAGCAAGATGGTACTTTGTTAGCCTAACACAACTAAAAAGCTTTGAAAGAAACTGATTTTTAATTTGCAAAAAAAAGAGACAAAGAAACTGATTTAATTACTGGAGTCAAATATTTCCAGTGTTAGGCTAAAGTCAAATTCAATTAGTCCATTACTGAATTATGAAAATAACCTTCTCCATCTATAGGAACTATGCATATGAACAATCTAGAAGTAAGCTATGTCCTAATCTGATAAATGGCATCTACATTTACAATTTCCTATCTACACCCAACCATTAGATGAAAAATGGCATTACAGTAACTTACCATAGTACCAAATTTTATTGCTTGTCCATGGAGTTGTTTATCAAAAGTTCTGCACTAAGTAGAAAGAGATGTTAGTGGCTATTTTTTAATCCATTTTTTTCGAAATTTACTTTTTCCAACTAACATTAAATAACTATACCTTCTTGGATATCCACATAAGCTTCAATTTCCTCCAAAGTTTTTATAATGTCGACAGGGCCTCACTACCGGAATCGCGCTCTTTGCCGTGCGCCGACGGCGCACGGCAAAGGGACGAAAACGCACGGCACCGCCTTTGCCGTGCGCCTTTTTCCAAAGCGCACGGCAAAGGGCGCCCGGCTCATTTTTACCCGGTAAAGAACTTTGCCGTGCGCTTTGGGAAAAGGCAACGCACGACACAGTTGGTTGCCGTGCGTAATAGGCGACGCACGGCAAAGAAAAGGTTTTGACGGCCGTCCGCGGGGAGACGGCGTCACACCCTCTCTGCCGTGCGCCGCTTAGCACGCACGGGAACGGTAGAGCTCTTTGCCGTGCGCCACGTGGAAAGGCGCACGGCAAAGAGTGGTCAAGGCGCAAGGTTGACCCTGGCCGTTGCCGTGCGCCATGCTACGTGGCGCACGGCAACGATTGGTCCAGGCGCACGGTGGACTGCTCCCTTTGCCGTGCGCCACGTGGCCAGACGCATGGCAAAGGTTGGTCCAGGCGCCCGGTGCACCATACCCTGTGCCGTGCGTCTGATGGCTTAGCGCACGGCAAAGAATGGTCAATGTGCCGTGCGCCGCCACAGGCGCACGGCAAAGGGACTATTCTGGCAGCCCTTTTTGGTCGATTTGCCGTGCGCCTGCCCCATGGCGCACGACAAATTGACCAAAATTTTTTATTTTTTTTCTGTTTTTCACGTCCAAAAATTCCCAAAAACCATATACATGACATATATATCACAATATCCATCACAGTCATCATATATATCACAACATGCATCATATATGTCACAATATCCATCACAGGCATCATATATCATAATATACATCACAAATCCACACCGAAGTCCGAAGTTCATCGATAAGTGCACACAAAAGTCCACAAATCATCGACAGTGCACATAGTTCATCACAGTTCATAGACAAGTCCACAATGCAAATAAAAAGGTGCGGCTCACTGAGGCGGTGGCGTACTGCGGAACTCCAGTGGAAACAACTGCTGCTGGATCACCGGTGACAAGGCTGGGGACCCATGCAGAGTATTCGATGCCGCCGATATGTTCTTTGAAAAAAATAGTAAAAGGCATGTGAGACAAAGAAAGTTGTCCAAGTTATAATCTAAATTGTCTAAGTCTCTACTTTGTCTAGGTTTCAAAGTGAGTCTAAATATCTACGTTCTCTAAGTCTCTAATGTTCGAAATGAAAGAAGAAAGATGTCAAGTAACTCACAGCAGGAGAACCGGCCGTAGGGGGAGGGAGCATCATCGGCGTGGGCATCGGGGGGAACACAGGCGGCGGGGGCATCGGTAGACCACTCTGAAAAGCTTGCATGCATGCTTGCATGTGCGCGGTCATCTGCGTCTGCTGCATCGCCGCCCACTGCTGCATCGCCGCCTGGTGTGTGGCCATCGCCTGGGCCACCTGATCGGCCACCTACCGCCGCTCGCCGCCCTCGCTCGTTCTTCCACACGCTGCTCGACCGCGGTTAAAGCCGCCTGCAATTGTTCATCCCAATATTACAACGAAAAGTGAAGATATGTAGAAATTCAGTAACTTGCCGTAAATCAGAAATAACCTTGAGTCGCTCCATCTCGGCCAGTGCCGCCGACGGCCGTGGGCGTATGGTAGGGGCATTCCCGGTGTCCTTTGCCTTTACCGCCGCGAGAGTGGGAGTACTGGCCGTGTCCAAAAGGCTGTCGCCCATGTAGTAATGGCCGTGCTTCTTCCCCCCACCAATCCTCATGACCGTCTCTCCATCAAACGGCGCACGGATGGGATCCCACTCTGGCCCATGGATCTGCCTTCCCGTCTCCGCATATGTAGTGAAGCGGGAGTGGATGGAGGGATTGCTATAGGCCTCCGGCGGGTCGTCGGGGTTGTAGGTGGTCTTGGACGCGGTCGCCTTGCCCTTGTGGGCCAACATGTATGCCATCATGTCGGTGCACTCAGCGTCTCCATGTGCCCCGGACTGAAAAAAATCAAGTTGATTAGAAATTAGATAGAATTGAGCTTTACAACAAAGAAATGGATCTTTTCATACCCATCTTTTCTTGTACTGTGCAGCCGTGAGGTTTCCTTGATGGTGTGTTGGGTACGTCATCAACAAACGCTTCTGCCGGCCAGCGTCGTGCTTCTCAATCCACTGCGGGCTGAACCACCTCTCCACTATGCGTTTCCAGCAGTCAGCAACGTTAACGCACCACCACGCAGGCGTCTACACGTGATCAAGTCAACGAGCTGTAAGAATATCATATTAAGTGATGTCCGAAAAGCTGAAATGCAATTTTACCTCCTCGTATTGCTCCTGGGTCAGCCTATAGGTCCGTGCTTCTGCTTTGGTCATCTTCTTTCCCCACTTTGCAGCGGAGTAGTTTATGACGCACTAAATTTGCGCCTCGTAGTGCATGTCCAAGACAAGCTTCTTGCACACTCGTCTCTCGCACCCGCTCCGCCTTCTCCTCAAATCCACCAACCAACCTATAGAAGTCTTGCATATAAAGCAGCAATGGATCCACAATCAATATTGCAAAAATGCCCGATAGAATACGATGAATTGAGAAAGACTTACCCACAACTCGGCCTTCACTCGCTCTGCCTTGTTGGCGAAGCATCTGTCGTCCCTCTCGAAAGTGTCGGTGGCTTTCTTGTAGTGTGTCCACGTCCAGGCCGGCTACCACCTGGTAGAATCACCCTCACCGATCCGAACGAGGCCTGGGAAGTGGTACCTCACCAAAAGACCCAGGATGTCGTTGACCAGGTGATTGTGAGAACCTGGTTCGATGACTTCCCAACCCCTGCCACAAGTAAAAAGATGAAATATTAGTATTAGTCTCTATTGTGATTTCAAGTTCTCAAAGGACAAACATCTGAAATTACTTACCGTGTGCCTTCGGGTTTAATCAGCGGCTGTTGAGCAACCGGTATCGGCCTCTCCGGGAGTCGCGCGCGACCTCGCTGGTAGACACTAGCAATAGTGTCACCACTAGTGTCGTCCGCCTCGTGCTCCCCCCACTAGCCTCCTCAGCCTCCGGCTCGTAAGCCGCGTCCTGGGGTGGCTCCTCCTCCTGGGCCGGCTCCTCCTGGGTCGGCTCCGCCTGGGCCAGCTCCTCCTCCTCGTGCTCCTCCTCCTCCTGTCTTGCTCTTCTCTTCTTTGCCTTACCCTTGTTGGAGCCACCCTTCCCTGTCACCCTCCTGTACGCAGACGAGCACGAACGGTGAAGGGAGCCGCCCACCATCTTCTGTCACCTGAAATTAAAAACAGTAGACAAGTCAATACGGGGACATAAGACATAATTAAAAATGAACAAGGAATAAGACATAATTGAAAATAACATAACAATTGAAATAATAATACAATAAGTACGAAGCCTACATGTATTAGTAATAAACATCTTCATGGAGATTATCATGATCAGAAGTCTCATCATCACTATCACGCATGTCCTCCAGATATTCATCCGCTGGAGGAGCATCAACATCTTGCCCGGCTGCGACTTTCTCAAGTAATACTACGTCGTCATCATCGTCAATCTCTTCTCCACCGTCATCTTCTACTTCCATTATATCTAATGCTTCGGTTATGTCTATCACAAAATCCCCCGGAGCCCATCTTCTTGGAAGAACTCTCCCTCATATGTATTTGGGTCTATGTTGTAGTTTTCATTGTTTGGGACAGGTAGTCTACCGTGTGGCGATACCTTGTACACAACGTCCCAACCTTGTAAACGTTCGTCGGTTTTGCATGGGTATGAGAGATAATACACTTGTGTGGCCTGTTGAGCCACAATGTAGACATCTTCTCCGTCATAGACGGATGACTGTCGAATTTCGACCAGTCCAACATCCTTGGTCTCTTGGGTTTGTTCAGGATCAAACCAATGGCATTTGAATAAAACAGGTTTCAGGGGCTTGCAACCAGGAAACGTGAATTGACATATTTCTTCAACTATTCCATAGTAGTCTTTTCCATCAGTGCCTGTCGAACAAACTCCGGAGTTTGTGGTTCTTCGGTTTGCCTGACTCTGCTCGTGACTTTTTGTGTGAAAGCGGTACCCATTCACATCATAGCCTCCGTATGACGCGATCCTTAACTCACAACCAATGGAAACCTGTCTCAGCTCAGGATCCATCGATTTTTCGCTTTGGCCCTGCAAGTATAAGCAAGAAGTATCATTGTAACATTCGCACCTACGAGGATTGTGTTTCGAACCAAAGTTTCGAACCAAAGCACCCATCGGGGAACATTAAAGTTTCGAACCATTCTAGTACTTCCTTCCTTTGGGGCTTGGTCAGAACGTATGGGGCTGCAGGCTTTTTCCATCTCTTCCCAGGTTTGGGTTTTGGAATGTTGTACTTTGGTCTATCGCACAAATTAGCCTGATCAAGTCTAGACTTAACATTGTCTTTTGACTTCTCAGTCTCCATGGTTGTGTGGAACAGTGCCTCGGCAACATTCTTTTCTGTGTGCATCATATCAATGTTGTGCGGAAGAAGAATGTCACACATGTAGGGTAGCCTCCAAAAGCCTGAAATATGAGTCCAGTTATGCTCCAAGCCATATCCTCATAACCACCTCCTTCTTTTTCCTTGAGCGCGTTTAACTGCGCAAGAATATTGGCACCTGTCAACATCAGTGGTGGGGGCTCTTCAACCACAACACCTTTTGTAAAGTTCTTGGTGTCCTGTCTAAATGGATGGTTCATTGGGAGGAATTGTCGATGCAAGTCAAAACAAGACCTCTTGGCACCCTTCGGCAACCACTTGAACATTAAAGCTTGCTTGCATATTGGGCATGGCCACTTCCCGTGAACACACCATCCGCAGAATAACCCATACGCCGGATGGTCATGCTGGGAGTACATGTACCACACGTACATTTTGAAGTTTGTCCTTGTAGCTCGATCAGAAGTACGTACCCCGTCTTTCCAAGCACTTTCCAACTCATCAATCAAGGACTGCATGTACACACTCATTTTATCCCCTGGGTATCCTGGAATTATCAAGGAAAGAAATACAAACTGCTTCTTAAACATGATGCCAGGGGGAAGATTGAGAGGGGTAACGAACACGGGCCAACAAGTGTATGGCGCGGCCATCAGTCCATAAGGATTGAACCCATCTGTAGCCAGCGCCACACGTACATTTCGAGCTTCCTCAGCCTTGTCAGGATGACAGCTGTCGAAATATTGCCAAGACTCAGCATCAGCTGGATGTAGCATGATATCTTCACTACGGTATCGTTTGCCTGTTTTGTGCCATGTCATCTGCTTTGCAGTTTCTCGGTCATGTACATCCGTGTGATCCTGGGTATGAATGGAAGGTACCATAGGATTTTCACTGGTACGTCGAGTTGCCTCTTGTGACCACTGCCAGAGTCTAACTCGAGGTACCTAGAGGATTTACACTTCGGGCAGTACTTTGCATCCGCATGTTCTTTTCGAAACAAAACGCATCCATTTGTACAAGCATCTATCGCCTCATATGGCATCTTAAGTACACGGCGTTTCGTGCCTCGTAATCGCTTCCGTGGGAGATCGTGCTCTTTCGGAAGCAAAGTGCCAATAACTACCAACATTTCATTGAACCCGTCTCGAGTGATGCCAAATTTGCACTTTAGGGCCATTAAGCGCCCGATGGCATCAAGTTGAGACACATCCGTGTGCTTGTGAAGTGGTTTCTGTGCGGAAGACAACATGTCGTAATTAGCCTTCGTGGTTGGCTCTGGAGCTTCTTCCATAACTTGGTCAGGACCTTTATCGAAGTTCCCTTGATGAAAGTCTTCTATCATGTCTGCGCACCCGGCTTCAGCATCAAAAGTCTCGATGCGTTGCCTCAAGACCTCTTCTCTCGCACGATGTGCTTCACCATGGCAAATCCACCGGGTATAGTTTTTCACAAACCCATGCGCCACAATGTGTTTACCCATGTTGAGCCTAGATTGGTATTTCGTATTTTCACACTTACTACAGGGACACAGAGCTTTATGTTGTCCTTTCTCAACTGCCTTTGTACAGAATGCATCCATGTTGCGTGCGAATTCAGCGGAGTAGTCTCGCTTATTCCTCCAACCCGTGTACATCCCACTCTCAGTTATCCATCCTTTAACTAGTGATATAACAAGTTGGTGCAAAAAACAGAAATCTTAGGAGATTTTATAAAGCAGATTGCTTCTACACGTTGTCTATCATGCTAGTAGTAGGTAAAGATAGGTCCTAATCCCACCCGAGGATGTGTAGATGGGTTTAGTTTCCATGCTCTACTCCGATCTGAGATAGAATTTCGGCAGCACCTCCCCACTGTTCCCCAGATACACAACCTAGAAAGGAGATTGTGTAACCAGAGAACAACGGGAAGGTGGTGCCGAAACTCTGTCCCAGATCAGAGCAGAACATGGAAACTAAACTCATCTACACATCCTCAGGCTGTCCAAAAAACGTGGACAATTCGAAACGGATACAATCATGGATATACAAGCATATGCATATCTACAACTGTATCCCTTTCGAACGGGAGATGCCTAACTGGGTTACGAGTCCTAGGTAAATAAATTGCGGAGGAGGGGGTCATCTGCACATGCTCACCTAGAAGCTCGAACAGGAAACAGCAACACCTAGAAGCTCTCCTGCAAAATTAGACCAAGCCAACGTAGTAGTTAGATAAAAAATTCGACAGCACCTCCCCTGTACGGGAAGGTTTCAAAACCTGCAAAGAAAAGACCATGACACGAAGGTCGGGCCAAAAAACAAATGCTATTCCCACGGCTCGATGGCCGGACACATGAGACTTTCCATTCTTTCCACTTGAGCATAAGCAACATATACCGGTAGTACTCAAATTTTATTCTTTTGAGTTCAAGCTACTCATCACAAATTTAATCTTACATAGGTCATCACATAGCTATGCATCACTACTCATTTATGTCACGAACGATAGATCATCATAGTAGTTTCATCTAAATGCGATAGAGGTTGAGGGAGTGCTCACCGAGAGGATGGCGTACGTGGCGAGACGACGTGGTGTGAGATCACGGCCGGAGAGCACCACCCATCCTTCTTCTCCCTCTCCTCCTTCTCCATCTCCTCCTTCCCCCTTCTTCCCTTCCTTCTCTTCCCCCTTCTTCCCTTCCTTTCCTTCCCCCTTCTTCCTTTCCTCCTCCTTCCTACAGTGGTGGCCAGCCGGGGGAGGCGGGCGCCGCCGCCGAGGGCGTCGCCGCCGAGGGCGCCGTCGGAGTAGGGGAGGCCGGGGGCACAAGTCCGTCCGCCCCACCGCCGGGGAGCGGGGGGTGGGCGGGGGCGGGCGGTGCCGCGGCCGGGGGGCGGGCGGGGGCGCGGCGGTGGTGTGGCGGTGGCGGGCGGTGTCGGTGGCGGTGGCGCACCGGGGGCGGTGGCGGGGCGCGGGCCGACGAGCCGGGCGGGGGCGGTGCCGGAGGCGGCGGCGGTGGGGCGAGGCCGGGGGCGGGGCGCGGCGGCGGCGGCGGATCGGCGACGGCGGGTTGAATGAAGTTGGGCTGTTTGATTGTGGGGAAGAAACGGGGCTGGGAGGTAGGGTTAACCCCAGTCTTTGCCGTGCGCCTCGGGTCACGGCGTACGGCAAAGAGCAGACCCAATCGGCCCCACAATCTTTGCCGTGCGCCTCAAGGGATTGGCGCACTGCAAAGACGGGCCCACCTGCCAGCCTTGGTGCCCAGCAGTGCCTTTGCCGTGCGCCTCGGGGGTCTGGCGCACGGCAAAGTCGGGCCCACCTGCCAGCCTTGGTGCCCAGCAGTGTCTTTGCCGTGCGCCTCGCTGGCATGGCGCACGGCACAGACCGGCCCACATGCCAGTCAAGGTGACCAAGTGCCTGACTGCATGTGGGCCCGCAGCCTTTGCCGTGCGCCTCTTTGGGATGGGGCACGACAAAGAGGCTACATTGAATTTTATTTTTTGTAAATATTATGCATAAATGTTTAAATGGATGTAAAAATTACCATAAACTAACACGAGACAATTGCATGTAGTATGTTCACTAGAGAAAATGTTTTGAAGTCAAAACAAAATTCAAATTTCACTAAGTTTACAAACCAAAGGAGATCACTCTAAACACTTTAGAACTTCTAGTGAGATGCTTCAGTTTGTAAACACTATGCGTGACAAAATATTCAAAACCTTCCCTACTCTTTATCACAACTTTCCCATACCATATCATGACGTCTCGATGAATCTCATGATTTTCTAACTTCGTTTGCATTTTTTACAATTAAAAAACTTTACCAATGAACGTCGATTCTCATCCTTCGTGAATCAAATGTACATAATTTCAACCAATGTGGTCAGTAAGGTCTTAAAAAGGACTCAATTACACAAATATCATTTTTCCACGAACTTTACCTTATCATTTCATGTACTTGCAGTTCAATTTTGATTTATGTGAAGAAAATCCTTTTAAGGAAAGAAATTCATAAAAAATACCAAATAAATCGAGATGAGAACCAATTTGAGATACTGAGTACAAAGTAATGCACTTGTAGTGGACAAATCAAAAGAAATCAAAAAAAAAGTTTTAAAATACTCTTTGTCGTGCGCCGCCAGGAAACGCACGGCAAAGATACATCTGTGCCGTGCGTTCACGCGGGGCGCACGGCAAAGATACATCTGTGTCGTGCGTTCACGTGAGGCGCACGGCAAAGACTAACGACCGTTAGTGTCTCCCCCCGCCGTCCGTCGTGTCACGAGCGGCGCACGTGCCTGGGCCTCTTTGCCGTGCGCTATGGTCCGACGCACGGCACAGACCGCTCTTTGCTGTGCGCCTTGGCAGAGACGCACGGCAGAGAGATCTGCACCGTGCGTTTATCGGAGCTGTGCGGCGTGGCGTAGGCACACGGCAAAGAGTATCCTTTGTCGTGCGCCCGATAGAAAGCGCCCGACAAATCTTTTGGCGCACGGCAAAGGCCGTCTTTCCGGTAGTGCCCGCAGGTGAGCGCGACCAACTTTGTGTACAGATTAAAGCTTCCACTGTGGTAGCTGATAGTGATGTCCGAAATGAGTCCAGAATTCTTCCTCCTGTGCTGAATGTAGATTCTGAAGCTATAGTGGAAACAGGAACTGCTAGAATGTCTTTTGCCAACTTAGACAATATAGGTACTTGCTTGAGTTACGTCTCCACCACAATAGTAAATCAAAATCATCCGTGATCTTTTCACAATTCTCTGTAAGATACCTGGATAATTCAGAATTACTTTCTCTACTCTCAAATTCTTCTAGGTGCATAATGAATTGGGATGCTAGTAACATAGCAGGATTCTCCTTGTGTTGGTCAACATTAATAAGTAGTGGAGGCTGATTGTAATTAGTATTGAAGTTGGCATGTGCAGCAGACTCAACATAGCAATCAAATAAGTGACGAAGATCACTTTCTATTTTGCCAATAAGTTCTTTTTTCTTCTCCGAATCATATATCCCCTTGAAGAAAATGCTAAGAAACTTCACCTTGTAACAAGAATGTGACAACCCCATCCGAGATAATTCCGTACTATCACCTAAACCACTCCATTTGGTCATTAAGCGATAATAAATAATCATCCCGTTGAGTGTTGCCGGGTTTACGCCCGGTAAATCACTTGAAAACACAGAGAGGATCGAACGTATGCATTAAAACTCCCACAAAGGAGAGTCCAGAGCGCCTTACAAATAAATACTAAATTCCCCGTAGGTTCCATTATTACAAACCATAGTTCTTGACATGAAAGTAAATAGTTCAGAGTTTATTAAAACAACAGAAGAAAACTAAACGATACGACAAGCATCATAGGAGGCCTGTCGATGATGCAATCACTCGTCATCATCCACCCATTCCAGCTCCCAGCCGGGTGGAAGTTCTCCGGGCCACACATCACAAGCATTACTTGGAAACAACATTTAAATAGCAAGGCTGAGTATACTAATACTCAGCAAGACTTACCCATCTAAAAGAAAGACTTTATCTCTAATCATGCATGGCTTTTGGCTAGTGGGGTTTTTTTGCCAAAAAGCTACTAAGTAGTGAATCCTTACTTTCACATTTTAGCTCAAGTTCTAGTAGGAGTAATCATTACTAGATAAGCAACTATTACAATCATAGTTGTGCAATACAATTAATCAACATAATAATCTTCACAAAGTTCCATCATAAAGGGATATCATGGCCAGTAGACTAAGTAGTCTCAGATAATGGTGAGAGGCCCACAATCGATTGATTCAAACCATGCAAGGTGGACCTAAACACACGGGAGGTGCCCTCACTAAGAGTTCACCAACCAGGCGGTTCCCGTCATTCTTTGGTTTGGGGATACTAGCTCAAAGCCTTAAGTACAAGGTTTATCTGGGCTACGTCACCAAGGTCACCCAGCCTCACGCATGCACTCTGGTTGAGAGCCTGGGGCCGCAACCCTAAGAGTAGTGATAGTAAAAGCTCGTACCACCTCATTTAGGTACTAGGCTTACCGTGCCCATTTCCGACAAGTGTTTAGTACTTTCAAACACTTAACCAACGAAGTCATTGTACCGAAGCCCAAATCCCATGCTCTTACCACATGAACAATCCATTTATAAATATGGTGATTCCATAAAGGAGATCCTATTCTCGCGAGTGACGAACATCACTCGACTTGTATCGGATCCTTAGAGCATAGCAACTAGCGACCTAACATGCTAGTAAAAGATCATAGGTACTAAGATCATGCAACTAGGGTTTCAATCAACTTTTGAATGTAATTGCACATAAAATAACAATGATAAATTCATAAGCTTAAACATAAACACATAGGTTAATGATTAAACTAGGGTTTGCCTTCGTCAGCACAAGCAGACACACAACCTTCCGGACTTTGGTCTGGGTCTTGCTCTACGGTCACGTAGTGCACGTCTCCTCCTGCTCCCTCGTCCTCGTCAGCCGGCACGAGCGTGTACACGAAGGATGCACATGCATTAATTAAAGTGTAATTAATTTTATTTAACCAAAACAGTAGCAACAGCCACAAGGAGCACATGGAGGACCATATGTTCACCTTGACAATAGTATTTAACATCTTCCCTTTAAGGATAATCAAAAAGGATTATTTAACTTCTCTTTATGGTGATTGTGTACTCATCTAAAAAAATAAGTAATTTTTAAATGCACAACAGCAAGAAAATGTGTTTTCATTTCTCAAATTACTCTCCTAACTCATCTATAGGGTTCGAGCATAAAAAGAATGATTTTATCATTTATTTCTCTCACAAGCCTAATATGGTTTCTCCACTTTTAATCAACCAACAAGCATTATAATGGCCCAACAGAGCCCACTGGTCACCCTGACCAGGAACAACTCACTAGGACAGCAAGCGACCAAGTTGGAGCTTTTGAAAATAACCTACCCATTTAATAGCATTTCTAGCTAAAAATAATAGGATAAATGCACACAAAAATAAAAATAGCACTTCTGTAGCCAAACTTTCTCCTACACACTCTCCATCTAAAACAAGCCTAGGGAACCAACAAACACATCTAAAGCTATTATAGATCTTGATCTACACATTTATGATAAAAAAACAAGCATAAATCAGGGATAAATATTTATGGCAGTACAAAATCATAATTAATTCAATAAAGGTGCAACTAGGCATAGTATGAACATTCCCAGAAGTATAGCTCAAAAATCTATTTACTTTTTGCTAAAAAATCATCTAGGCAGAAAAGGCATAAAAAAAAGATAAATCATAACTAAAGATTCCTTTAGTACTTTTGTGCAAATTTTTGCACAGAACCTACACATGCTAGTACTCACAACATATCCAAAAATTAGCTCATGATCCTGTGTGGATTTTGCAGTACAACAGATCTAGGTAAAAGAGATTTCTATTTTTCATGTAAAAACTAAAGCTCAAAAGTATATACAAGTTTTTCAAAGTTGTAGTTCTAGTCACATAGAGTACAGCAAAATAGGTTTTGCAATTTTTGGATTTATTTACGATTTTATATGGATTTTACAAGTCACTGGACCAAGAGGTAAAGAAACTAAGAATCTACTTCTTCTCTGGCCCCCAAAAAAGTTGGAATCTTCACACATATACCCTCCATTCTAGCAGAAAAGTCCCTGGGGGTTTTTGTCTTCACAGTCGTGCCCTCCCGCAGCGGGACAAGCACGCCGGCAGCGAGGTAGGGCCGGGGGTGGTGAACAAGCGAGGGGGAAGATCAATAGAGCTCACATGTGATCGATCTGCGGCGGTGGCTTGGCCAGAGAAGAGTCCGGCGATGGCCGGCGGAGAGACAATGGCGGTACGGCCGCCGCGGCTTCAATTCCAGTGAAATGCGGGCAAGGCCAAGTCATTGCGTGCGTGTGGGAGCTCAGGTGGGGGCTAGGGAGGATCTTAGGGTCGTGGTTTGGTCATGGGCGCGAGCGGATTTGAGAGTTCACCGGTGGCGCTAATGGCGGGCGGCGGCGGACTGCGGTGTTGCTCTGGCGCATGCGAGGAAGGGCAGGGGGTGTTTTTATAGGCCGGTAGCGCTCCAAGGCGGTTTCGCCGAGTCTTCGTTGGCCACGGTGGTGACGGCATGGGCGTGGAGGCGGTTGGCGACGTGAGGCGGCCGGCGGCCAATGGAGGGAGGTGGTTCACCCACCGGCGAGTGTGGGGAGGCCGCGTGGCACCGACCTAGGCCATTTGCGCGCATCACTGTCCTTAGGTGCACAGTGCCCACGGCGCCCGGCCTCGGACCGTTGGGTAATCCGGCGCCTCGGCATGCGCGCGCGCTCGGGGTACGGCTGCAGCTGTCGTGGCGTGCGTGGCGCGATGTCACGCGAGAGCACGCGCTCTGGCGCAAACAGTTTCATGTATGCGTCTTCAAAATGATTTTTCTCCAAAATTCGAAACAAAAGTGCACCAAGGTTTGAATACAAAAGTTGCCCAGCAACTTACTCTCTACAAGATTGCCAAAAGCTCTAGGGGGTTTTGATCACTGGATTTAGTATAAATTGCAGAGAAACTTGGCAGATTTTTCGGCACCTGTGAATAGTAACCCAGCGCATTGACTTGCATTTTCCCCCAATTTCCACTCCAAACATGCAATGCCACTCAACAGAGAAGTTGTGTGCCTCAACAAACTGCACAACCTTTCCATTGGGAGATTTTGAAGTGTTTAGTGAAATTTTGGAGAACGTGCCAAAAGTTCTAGGATGGCATTGAAGGTCAAAGGGGATACTAGGTTTTAAGCTAGGTTTTGACTTAAAGTTGACCAAAGGTGATTAGGGACTTGATTAAGAGAGTCATTGGCACAATTTGGCACTGAGAAAAAACACGAGGTGTTACAACCTACCCCCCTTAACAGGAATCTCATCCCGAGATTCGAAATTTTAAAGATAAACGGGGAAAGCTCACTTACGAATTTGACTTGGTAGAAAGTCCGGATACTTGGTATTTAGGAAGTGCTCGGTCTCCCATGTAGCTTCTTCTTTGGTATGGTGACTCCATTGTATCTTGTACATCTTCACCTTTGTCTCCTAGTTTGCCTTTCTTTCTGATCCAATATTCTCATTAGATATTCTGCTAGTGATAGATCTAGTTCTATTTCTGCATTGGTCTCCTCATTTATTTGTGCTTTTGGTATTTGTTCGTACTTCTTCAATTGTGAGATGTGAAACACGTCATGCACTATCGACAGTCGGTCTGGGAGTCGAATACGATAGGCAACCGTACTGAACTTCTCGGTGACTTCATAAGGGCCAATATAGCGTGGAGCTAATTTCCCTTTTACTCCAAAGTGTTGCACACCTTTGGTTGGAGATGCCTTTAGGTAGACATAATTACCAACTTCAAATTTGCGGGGAGCTTTAGCCTTGTCATAATAACTCTTTTGCCTCATCTGAGCTGCTCTCAAATTTTCTCTAATCATGACTACCTTCTCTTCGGCTTCTTGTACTAGCTTAGGACCAAACAAGGTTCGCTCACCCGCTTGTGACCAATTTATAGGGTTACGACACCTTCGTCCATACAAGGCTTCCAAAGGAGCCATCTTTAAGCTAGCTTGATAACTATTGTTATAAGCAAACTCTGCTAAAGCTAAGCATTTGTCCCAAGTCTTGTCGAAGTGAATGACACAAGCTTTCAACATGTCTTCCACTATTTGATTTACTCTCTGCGTCTGGCCATCAGTCTGTGGGTGATAGCTGGAGCTATGGATTAACTTGGTACCCAAAGATTCATGAACTTGTGCCCAAAAGCGAGCAACAAATTGAGTGCCTCTATTCGACAAAATAGTTTTTGGAACGCTGTGTAAGCGTACTATGAGATCAACATAGATTTCCACGTAGCGCTCGGCTGAATGGGTAGTGTGGACAGGAATGAAATGAGTGGTCTTGGTAAGCTGGTCCACTATTACCCAAATGGATTCATGATTCCGGGGTGTGAGAGGTAACCCGACGATGAAATCCATGCTTATGTTGTCCCACTTCCATGCAGGAATAGACAACAGTTGCATTTGACATGCGGTCTTTAGGTGCCTAGCCTTGATCCTTTGACATGTATCACAGCTAGACACATACTCGGCTATTTCACCGTTCATGTTTGACCACCAAAAATTTTCTCTAAGGTCTCGGTACATCTTGGTGCTACCGGGATGAATATTGAATTTAGAGAGATGATCCTCATCTAAAATTTCCTTCTTTAAGTCTGAATCTTGGGGAATGACTAAACTTTGTCCAAACCATACAACTCCCTTGTCATCCCTCCGGAAATAATTAAATTTGGGATCTCCCTCTGATAACTTCTGTATGATCTTCTGAACCTCTTCATCAATAATTTGAGCCATAGCAATTCTTTCATGAAGAGAGGATTCGATCGAGACGACATAAAGATTTCCATGCCCCGCCAACTCTAGGTTAAGTTTCCTCATTTCTTCACATAAAGTCTCATTATATGGCTCCAGCGTCACGTAGTTGCAATGCTTGCGACTAAGCGCATCCGCAACCATGTTGGCTTTGCCGGGTTGATAATGGACTTCCAAATCATAATCCTTTATCAATTCCAACAATATTCTTTGCCTCATATCCAGATCTGATTGAGTGAAAATATATTTAAAACTCTTGTGATCGGTGGAGATATTGCAGCGATTTCCCATCAGATAATGCCACCAAATTTTTAAGGCATGAACAACCGCTGCTAGCTCAAGATCATGAGTAGTATAATTCTTCTCATGTGGTCAAAGTGCCCATGAGGTATAGGCAATGACCCGGTTCTCTTGCATAAGCATGCAACCAAGGACAGTGCCCGAAGCATCACAAAACACCCCAAACGGTTTTGACATATTTCGCTGGGTTAACACGGGGGCTGAGGTTAAATGTTCCATCAAAGTATGGAAAGCTTTATCACAATCTTCACTCCATACAAACTTAACACCTTTCTTCAATAGTCCAGTCATGGGTTTAGCTATTATGGAAAAGTCCGGAATAAATCGACGATAGTAGCCAGCTAGACCCAGAAAACTGCGGATTTGATGCACCGACTTGGGTGGCTTCCAATCCATGACCTCCTGCACTTTGCTAGGATCCACAGAGATACCATCCTTGGAAATAGTGTGACCCAAGAATGTAACACTATCCAACCAGAATTCACATTTAGAGAATTGGGCATATAGTTTGTGATCCCTCAAACGCCGCAAAACAATACGAAGATGTTTCTCATGCTCGGCTTCATTCTCATGCAGCGGATGACTGGGTGGCTCGACCCAGAGATGAACGACCACCTTTCGAAGCTTCACCAAAACCTCAACGAACAACTTGGCTGACCAAGAGGCATCCTCAGCACTTAGTGCAGGAGCACGTACGGCCGCCACAGGCTGCAGCGCCACCTTGCGCCAGGGCGGCTTCACCTCCTTGGGCGAGGGCAGCTTCACCTCCTTGGGTGGGGGCGCCTTCACCTCGGCGGGCGTGGGCGGCGACACCTCCTCGAGTGGGGGCGGCTTCACCTCCTCGGGCTCGGCGGGTGGGGGCGGCGGCACCTCCTCCCTCTCCCGCTTCTTGGATAGCTCGCTTGACGCCATGTGTGTGCTTGTGGAAGAAGAAGCTCTTGGATTCACTTCGTGGTGATCGGAGACAGTGGTGTTAGGGTTTTCTTGGTGCCACAGTTGACGAAGTTTTTGGCCAGCCGGATTTATAATTACAAGACGGCGAACCGTCAAGCAGCCGGTCACGTGCCTCGGAACCCGTGTCCGCTCAAGAGAGCTCTTGGCCACAAGGAGACGTGTGATTGTTCATATTTTATTCAAAATACCAAATGACCAACTACTCCTAAGAGTTGTTCGATTATTAAAAACATTATGAATTGTTCGTATTTTTATTAATTTTTAGGTGTTGATTTATGGGCCCTAATTTTTGAGGGAAGCAAGTAAGTGTCATTTAAAAAAAGCGTCAGCAGCCTAGTATAAAGAAGGTAACCATTGCCTGCGCACTAGCCAACAAAGTGAGACGGGTTTACTAAATCGCGTCGGCATTGACTACTCCCTCATCCCAAATATTTACACTTGTTGACTTCCGTGATTTACGTTTGACCATTTGTCTTATTTGAAAAAATTGTGAAAGTATTGTTTATTTTACTATGACATGTTTTATCATAATATATATTTTAAGTATATCATAATTATTTCTACATTTTCACAAATTTTTTGAATAAGACGAATGGTCAAATGTGGTTTGTAAAAGTCAAAGGGTGCAAAATGAATATTCAACCGCCTCCTTCTTCTTTCTGAATGGATAAGCGCAGAACTTTCCTTGAAAAAAAAGTGCAGAGGAGGTGTGAGAGGAGGCATGGAGACAGAGACAATGATGAGCACCGGCGAGGGGCCAACCAGCGGACGACCCTGCGCACCCAGGATCGAGGAGAATCAGAACGGGAAGCGGTGCCGCAACTGGATCCACGCGCGTGCTGGCATGATGGCAGCGAAGAGGGAGACAATGATGAGCGCTGGAGAGGGGTCAAGCGGTGGTGGAGTGAACCCAATGCCGGAGACGAGGGTCCTCGACTAGATCCTCTCGGATTCCGATGAGGGGCCAAGCAACGGGAGCGAGGAGCCTGCCGGCGAGGGGGCAGCGAAGTGGGCGAGGGGCCTGCCTCATGTTTGAGAGCACAAGTGTCTGGCAACCACGAAGAGGTGATGAGGGAGAAGTGAAGAAGGTGTAGAGGACCTCATCTCTGACTTTGGCAACGACCACGACAACGGCTGAAACGAACCGAATTTCCGCGAACGGAAACCCGACTCTCTGCACCTCGATGATAGTCCCAGGAAGAGGCTACACGTGCAATCCCTGTCTCAAGTGGTACAAATCCATACAACACGGGAATAAAAGAAGAATTACATAATATTATTACAACATCAGAGTACAACTCTTCGGCACAAGCCGGGTACAAGTCCGACAGGACTAAATCAAGAAAGGTAAAACACCTACGCAGCGGATCTATCGAAGCGAAGCGTCTCCAGCTCCACAGGCAAACTCGAGCATAGGACCAGCTCTAGTCTTCACACCTTCGTCGTTGAAGTTGTAGTCGTAGACGGTTACCAAGTCTGAAACGCCAGCATCTACCCTATAAGCGGGTAGGTCATGTCAGCTTCCCAACAGAGAGCAAAAGCGGTGGTTGAATCTAATATGCATGGATAAAACCTACATTTGGCTGTAGAAAGCTATGCATGCAGCAGCGCGGAAGCAACAATCAAGGTATGCAGAATAAGCAGCGAGGTCCACACCTCCGAGAGGTCCACACCTCCGAGAGGTCCACACCTCCGGGAGGTCCACACCTCTGGGGTCCACACCCCTCAACAAGGGAGGTCCACACCAAAGCACTGAATCACAACCATGATCCAGCTCCCAACTCTCATCTGCGATGTGGGGCCCACCTGCTCCTATCCCCACATCTCAACGGCCACGGGCCGGCTCACACACTCGGGGGAGAGAAGAAGCACAAGAAAAGAGTCTAGCCGGGTGAGAGATCGGAGGACTCGTCCATAACCGGTGGACACGGACTATAGCTATAGGTTTAACACTGCGAGAGGTTGTACAACCGTACCCGCCCGAATAGAGCCGGATGGTAGCGAACCACCCGAAACCCTACCATACGGTACCGGAGTCCAAGTAAGTGGATAGTACCCTCCTGCGTCTCCGAGTACGGCGCGGCCCTGGCCGTAGAGCTCATACTGCCAGCGAGGGGTCCCTCGAAGCTGTGGAACCCTTCCCCGGCCTCGCCGGGGCGAAGTCTTCTAAGGAGGAAAGCCGTCTCCCGACACGATCACACCGATCTGCCTACAGGAGGGACGCTATCCACTACAAGTCTCACCCCGCACCCCCGCCCAATACAAGGCGGGCGGTTTGTACAGTAAAAGTCCACTAAAGCAAGGTCAACTGACGATCAGTCCTTAAGGGCCGAGAGCGAGCACTCACCACCTTCATCCCGTCCGACACGCCGCTCGGGCGAGAGGCCAGATCGCATCTCCCCGAGGTAGGCGTTCACAAGTAACCAAACGGCTCGCTCCCGCCAGAAACACGTCAAGGAAGAACACACCCAGAACTCACGCTAGAACACACTGAGATCTCCCACATCTCAGTCCAAACCCAGAGAACCATCCACAATCAAGCAATAAAAGTATGGATAGTGTGTATATGGGACTAGCTAGGGGTCTGTAGCTAGTCCCGAGGTAGGTAAAGCAAGGAAACAGGATATATCAAATATCAAGGCGTGGCTAAACAAATGGCTATGCAATCCATCAAATCAAGTAACATAAATATAGCACTAGCAACTAATAGCATGCATGGGTTCTACATGGTTGGGAGTGACATGACACCTGCGCGGTAGTCGTCGTAGTGTAGTAGAGGTTGAGCGTCCTCTCGAGCAAAGTCGGGGTAGTCGCGTCTCTATCGTCGCAGCTCGGGTCTTCAACAAGAACACAAGCCTACACGAGATGCGACGTGGAAATAAATAACGAGCATTCATCTAATGCAAAAACATCAATAAGAACCAATTTAGAAGATCTGAATAAACTCCAGAGTAAATACAAGCAGCACTGGTTTAATTAATAAAAATAGAGCAATTGATTTTAAAACAAAAGTAGTTTCAACAACTAGTTTTTTTATATCCTAGAAAACAGGGTAGGATCAAGAGTTAGTTCAAAGTTAGCTTACGGGTCTTACGACTAAGATCTTAGGTAATCAAGCCTGCAAGCAGGAAAGCGGAGAGGCTGAGATCAAGCACTTGCTAGGTTTTAGCTCTTGGATGATCAAAGTGGTAGCGCGAAGGGTGATGAAAGCAGAGCGAAGCAAAGATAACTAGAAAAGGCATTATCATGCCAAGATATGCGGCGACAGCTCAGAGAGGATGAAAGGATCAACTTGTGACCGACATCGGGTAGCGATGAGGTAAGGTGTGCTTAAGAGCGCTACGAGGCATGTACTGATGATGTGGCCTCATCCATGGCAAGGAAGCTAGGTTGCAGCTCGGGGTTGCCGTTCGTGAAGCAGTGGCCTCTGCTCACGACACGGCCATCCATCACGGGCGACATCCTGGCTTCAAGCACACGACACGGAACATGCTTCACAGCACGAAGCCAAGTAGAGCGAGTGGATATGCGTGAAGCGACAAAAGAGGGAAGGCAAAGGTGTAGAAAAGGTAGGCAATGAGATAATGGGGTAGGATTCCTGTCCGCGGCACGCCAATGGTTAGTTGCGGGGCTCCGGCGTCCCAGACCCACATTGGCACAGTGGCGAGCAGCGACCACGAATTCTGCTCCAAGAACGCGGGGCGAAAAGGGCTCAGTTCAAGGGCAAGAGCGGGTAACGATAGGATAGCAGTGAGCGTCTCAAAATTATGAAACCAACACAAGTGGTTTCATAATTTTCGGAGCTCCGGATAATTAGATAAGAATTTTTCAAGGATAAAAGGTTTTATAAATTAATTTCCAAAATCATTTATAAAACAGAAAAGGATTTTTAATTTGAAAATAGGGATGACATCAGCATGACGTCATCGTGACGTCATCGTCACTGGTGGTGGCCAAAAGAGGTAGTGGGCCGAAATCGGCCCACTTGAACTTAGTCTCTTAGGCCAGAATGATGAAGTCCAACTGATCACCCTGAAGATAAATGCGAGTTCACGGGATAAAATGAGAAGGGCTGAGATGGGGCTGCGTCGGCCAGGCCGGCCCATGTTCTCCAAAAGGCACGCACCGGAGAAGTCCGGGTGCGGACCCTTGAGGAAAAGGCGGGAGCAAGGCATCCCCTTGCCGTCCATGCCAGACGTGGTGCGCGCCGGCGCAAAGATGTGGCGGCGACGCGAGCGGCGCCGGCGGCGGAATGACTTCGACGTGCGTGAGAGCAGAAGATAGGGACCGCTAGGTTCCGGTGAGGTTCCCGGCGAAGACAAGGCCCTGGGGTCGAGCGTCTGGGCTCGGCGAGGGCGAAACGCGGCGGCGCTCTCGACGTGATGCGGGCGACGACGGTGTCCGAGCAAAACCACGGCGGCGAGTGACAAAACGGAAAGGAACCCGCTTTTTAGCAACTCACGTGCGCGGCACAACCCACACACAGGCGTGCTAGATAAAGCTCGCGCGCGCGCACGGGTAAAGCCCGGTTTGTGACTCGCTTGGCCGGCACGCGCAGGTTATCGGCACGTCGAGTTCTCAGTGCTGCGCCATCGCGACGATGGCGACGAACTCCCGTGGCGCGGTGGCGAGGCTCATTGGAGGTGAGCGATTCAGCACTTGCGCACACCTACTCACGAGCGTGATAGCGGAGTTAGTGCACGCGCACACGTACGTTCGCGCGCATGGCGCGGAGGCGCCCGGTGTGTCACGGCGGAAAAACGTGGGAGGCGAGTTAGCAGCCTACGGCCTGCTGGCTCGTGCTGGGGTGCACGGCGGTTTGCGGCGACGACTAGACAGCAAGGGTGCAGCACGGGGTTGCACGTGCGCGACACAAGAGGCCCCTTGTTCATGGCACGGCCGTCCGACTCACACAACATCCTTGCTGCAGGAGCACGACGCGAGCACACGCGACGCTAGAGCGAAACAGGGTAAGGAGGAGATCAGCAGCATGGCTCATGCACAAAGCGTCGACCAGGTTGGGTGCATGCCAAGCTTGCCATTTCCAGCAAGCCAATCACGGTCACTTGTGTTCCAGGGGGCACAGGAGCATGCACAACTCGATTGGGCACAAAGGTGGAGTTTTGGCTCAACGGAAAGGCTTGGGAACCTGCAGAAGAGAGTACACTGGACCAAGCCCGGACAGAGCGGCGGCGAGCACTGGTTCATGCGCGGCGCAACGGCCGGCAGTGTAACGCTGGGTATGCTCCATCAACACAGGCAGCCAAAACATGGTGGAAGGTGCGAGTTTGGATGCGTGCTACTCACCGAGGGCTCGGCGGAGGTCTAGGCGAGGCAGGGAGAGACCGTGGCCGCGACGGCTCGGTGCGGTGCAGTGCAGGCCGGTGGTTGTGGTTCAGCCCGCAGTCGTCGGCGTCGCGTCGTCGTCAAACGCGGCGTCGTGGTACTCCCGGCGACGTTCCAGGTTCGACTTCTCGTCCCTCTGGCCGTCGACGTCCTTGGCACTCCCGGTGATGGCTCCAGCTCGGCGTTATGGTCGTCCACAGCAGCACTTGGCCAGCATCGTCGGCGTCGTAGCGCCCGGCGACGAGGGCACGTCCAAGGTAAGCGGCAGCACGACACTGGGTCTCCAACTGCAAGTTGTCCTTGGCTTAGCTTCTGGTGGCGCCTGCGCTCTTCCTCACGCGGTCACGACGGCGCTCCAGAGCTCCATGGCCTCACGCGCAAAACGTCGAGCATGTGGAGGGCGGCATCCTCCTCTGTTCTTGGTGAGGCCTCCAGCTCGTGGTCGCCGGCAGCGGCGCGCACTGGGCGTCGCGGACGGCTTCAGCTTCTTGCGGTTGTGGTGGTGCTCCGGAGTGGTAGCGGCGCCTACGGCCAGTGGCACGGTAGTGCTGCGGTGGTTGACTGGCCGTGGCCTTCGAATTAGGGAGGAGGCGCTGCAGGTCTGCTTGCTCGATTGGGGAAATAAAAGAGAGGTAGTGCTGTTTGGTGGAGAAAGGATCGATCTGCAGGTGCTAGCTTCCTTGATTGCTTGGCTTGGCATCCAAAGGAAAGAATTAACTGCTCATGTCGTGCAAGAACAGAATAGAAGAGGCAAGCAAAAGGATGTGCAGCGGAGGGAAAAAAAAGAGAGGCCGGCGGCGGCTTGGGAAGGAGGCAGGGAAGATATGAGAAGTGAGGGGATGTGAGGGTATTTAAGGAAAGTAGTTAGGGTTAGATAGATGGACTTTGAGATGAGCCCGGTGATTTGGGCCGAACAAATTAAGCCCGCGAAATAAATTGGTAACAATTTATTTCGTAGAATTGGAACAAAAGAATTAGGCTAATTTTCCGGAATCAAATTAAATTGTCTTACATTAATTTGAAGGGCCGGAAAATATTGACATAATTCAAAAGGAGCTCCCAAATATTTAATCCATATGAATTAGCATATTCTCTGTGATCGAACCAATTGCAAAGGATTAATTCGAAAAGTCGGAAAATATTGTATAACTCACTTAGTGAATTCCAGAGCACTTCAAGGCTCGGAAAAAGGTAGCGGACGTAGAGATTAGCAGATAGAGTTGAGAAAGATATTAGCAGATCAAGCCGAGCTATTTGGCTAGTGTTAGCTCGGGTGCAAAGTTAGAGTTAGTAAAACAAGGTTTAGCTTTTAAACAAATAATTTATATTTAGTTTGAATTTGGATATAGTTCAAATTCAAACTCCACACAAATTCAAAATCCAAATGAGATCCATTTGTAAAATCCAACTCACAATTTAAACCATAATTTGAAAATATCTTTTATGCGGTTTTATTTTATAAGGAATTTGAGATGAGAGGCCAGCAAATTGGGATCAAATTTGGTAGCTCACATGTTCACACAAAAAGTTTTAAATTTTTGCGAAAATTTCACACAAGGGAAAACAGTCAAATTTCTGGTATGTTACAACGGCGAGGCAAGTTTCTCTAAATCTCACTACCTTTTTACTTGTTCTATAGATGGAGCTTAAGGTAGCTTGAGCTTGAGCTTCATAAAGTTAATTAGTGCCTATGATGATGTCTTCCATGCTTGTCATGATCTTATACCAAGTTCTAAGGTAAATCAGTTCTGAACTAAGTTCTGCTTTTACTTGTCACACCCTGCTATGAAGCCTAGGATAATTTTCAAGTTCTTATATAATTTTCCTATGGTTGTTCCTATGTTGCTCCAAGTTCTGAGGCAAATTACTTTTGAATTAACTATTTTATTCTTGGGGCAGTCCTAATGGAGGAAACTGACACAGTTTCCATAGCATAAGAAATCATCTATAGAAACTATACTTCACAGTGGTCGTGTCTTCAAGTAATAATTGGTTTCCATTTTTATCTCCCAATTTGACCATTGGGGAGTGTTGCATTAACCCTATAGAAATTAGTGGTTTCTTCCCAATGGCAAATCCAAAGTTTCTCGTGCATTGGGTCAAGAGTAGAAATGGTTTCTCCATGAGGAAACCATTTCTATGATTTGTGTTCTCTTTCCTCATTATTTAGGCTGCCACATCACCATTTTGCTTAGTTAGCATGATAATTAATAGACATAGAAACCACCATAAATGTTCCATTGGGACTGCCCCTTTACCATGTTTAACCCTGTTTCAGGCAAAACTCTTTGAGTCGTGAGCAGAGCTTGAGTTACTTTTAAACCTTAATGTCTCGGATTATGTGAAACCGTGGGGTAAGTCTTAAATTGGCAAAATTCTATACACCCATGTTTATGTCATGATCATTGTTTTGATGTTTCTTATATTAAAGATGAAGGATTGACTATCTTGTAAAGGAAGATTTAGCCGAGCACGTTTTAACTCTATGGATGAATAACTTTTGCAAGCAACTTGCTCAAGGACGAGCAAGATCTAGTATGGGGGATTGTTGGTGGTCAAAGCTGACACCCCTAGAACACTTGTTATACTTTGGTTTCAGCTTTGATTTGGAACCAACCCACCACTAGGCATACTAAAGATATAACAAGTGTAATATTTTTGCAGAAATTCATACGCTTAATGGATAAGTTTGCATTGAGTTTGGAGGATGCTATGCAAGAGGATCACGAATCTCAATTCTTGTGCAAATACAAGATGAACTTACTTCCAAAGGTGGCAAGGAACGATATGCAAGGACACGATATTCGCGCGGACTAAGATAAAAGACTGAAGTTCATGCGAGAAGACCCCCTATCTTGACCACGAGGATAACGGCGTTTAAAGCCCACATGCGAAGGTGTGGAAGGTCTTATCAACAAGGGAAGCCACGTGGAGGAAGACGGGACCGAACCGGGCCCAGGCCGGTCGGCCCACCCCCTTCTGGTGTCAGTTCAGCCTCCCATTTCTTCAGCGTTGATGGAACCCAAATGTTTGTCGATGCCGCCATTCGCCAGAGACACTGATAAAACCATCCAAGGTGAACCATATCACCAAGGGAGAGATATATGCAGAGATAGGCAAAAATATTCAGGGAATTGAGAGCTGACACAGAGTTCTGGAGGTTACCACAAGGGAGGAAGACGCTGAGGCCCTGCCACAGCGCCACCGGAGTTGGAGAACAGCGTGGATCAATCTTCATCAGAGGTGTCTACCATGTTCAACGGTGCCATGCTTAGCGTCTTGATGGTGTAAAGTCATCGTTTGTCCATGGAGTTGTGATGGATCATGTCATGTAATTGTAAACTCTTTCTTGGATCATAATCTATTACTTCCTTGTTGGTGATGCTTTAATGATTAAGATTAGCTACCATTCTTTTTGGGTTGCATTGGTCCTGCTTGCTCCCGCACATCACATCAACATTTTGTGTTCATCTAGGGTTAGTGATGATTACCTTCGCATAGTGACAGTACGATAGAAGGGAAAGGGATAAACCTTGTTCACATGTTTCGATAGATTAGATCAGTTTTATCATGCTTGGTGATTACGTCTTCAAGTACCCATAGACTCCATGGGCAAATGTTCTCCATAACTTGTGCATCTTATATCTCTCATTAACGTAGATTAGATTGGTTCTTAACTTGTCTTTAGTTTATACATAAATTCAAAAGTTTATATGAACTAGATTAGTACTTGGTTAAGCGTTAGTAATCAGCTTGCTCCGTGGATTGACAAAACCCTTGGAGGAATATTCTAGGTGAAAGAGCTACACGATCCGTGCACTTGCGGTGAACCTTGACACGTTATTGAACCGTCAACAATGTATGGAGATGTTTGATGACACTAGGAAGATTAGATGTGATCATTTTACTGGTTGGTCTGTGGATTTCTCTCGTCTGCATGTATATCCACTGATTTGGCACTGGAGCTTTGTCTAGAAAGATTTACTGTTGGGACTTATGGCGGCTGGAGAAAGGTGAGATATCGCAGCTGCTCCTTGCTGGACTTCTGTCTGGATAATGGTGAGATGACAGTACAGCACATGCTCCATAGCATAGCTCACATGGATATGCCCAGAATTGCCATAGTTCAAGTGGAGCCTGGGGTTGGTCATTGCTGGGATATGCAATTGTTCTGTCTGATTATTTCATTTGGCTTGCTGAAAATCGTTCCTCATGGTCATGGCACATATGTTGGGGGCACATCTAGTTTGCCGAGATGCTCTGGTTCTGAATCTGTCATATATTCTTTTACCAAAAAATTGGATTTTTCTGCAGTTCTGAACATGGATGAGTGCTACAAAATCAGGTTCAGCTACAAAAATTACATGATCACTTAGGAGATGCTTATAATTCTTTGGTCTTCATCTAATAGAAACGAGCTACATCTGTTCAACACTAAGTCATCAGTTTCAGTTCTATCCTTCATGGGTGGTGTCTTGGTGTTCATGAGTGCTGCGATTTGGTATGCAATTGTCTCTACTCCACATCTGACCTTGTGGGATCCAGCGGGTGTCCCTTATTCAATATACATCTCTTGCTATGGGTTTTAAACTGAAGATGAAACAAGAGCTCATCATGATCATCAACTACTGGGGGTTCCCACTTCGCATGATTCAATTTTACCATCAAATTGTGGATGATCCATGAGACTCTTGTTGCAAGTTGGAAGCTACCTAAGTCAACTGCATGTTAAATGATCCTTGAGACTATTTATGTTTCATCTTCAACACTATGGTGATCCACATGATTAAGTAGCTTGGGAACAAACTACTCTTTGGGTGCGTTTGGTTCCCTTCTCTGTTTTCCTGGCCAGGCTCCCTCCGGCCAGGCTCCCTCCAGCCAGGCTGTCAGCATGCATAGTGTCGTTGTTTGGTTGCGTGCACATCCAGAGCCAGGCTAGAGAGATCAGGCGTTTGGTTGCTTGTACGAGATAAGTCGCATGAGATAAAAAATATTAAAAAATTATGATTATAATTTTTATTTTGTACAAATACAGTTTTAGAGGACTTATTTTATCTAATCATGTCTTAATTATCAATAAAATACATTAATATCACTTGATATTTACTAATTATACACTAATACATCATTAGTGGGAGAAACAACTGCATGAGCCGAGCCTGGCTCTGGGGGCGGTGCAGGCAACCAAACGCCGCTCGCATGCACCCCGTGAGACTGGTTGGCCCAGAAACGCGAACCAAACGCACCCTTTATGAATGGGGTAATGTTAGTATCCTACCGCATTTTGGGCTGTATTGGGCTTGTAATGGAAGCAGGCTTGTGTGCCATCTTGGGCCAACGAGCCCATGTATCATCGTTTGGTCCCAGTAGTGTGGGCAGCTAGTACGCCTCCCGAATGGCCTGTTCATCATCTTCTCCGTGGCTTGTGCTAAAAAAAAACCTTCTCCGTGGCTGCTGCTACCCCTTCTGCTCCTCTGCGCATCTCTCGATTTCTTGCTCCAATTGCCTCTTGATCCTCTCTACCCTGCTGTTGCTAACATTGAATTATAGTTGCACTAATAAAACGTATCAAACTACAGCATGTGCATGTGCAATGTTACTAGAGAAAATATAAATAAATACAGGGAATATTAATTGGCCACCAGGGAAATATATTGTTAAGAGAACTAAAACGGAAATAAATTAATTAACAACATCTCAAGTATCAATTGCCGAGCTTGACTGCCCCGAAGACGATACCGGCAAGTGTACCAACGACGGAGACAATCCCCAAGATGATCTTCCGGTTTTGGTAACCAAATTTGTGCAGCCATAGCCACCACCCCCACCTCCTCATCCTGTAACCCTCGATATCTACCATGACGTCAGCATAGCAGCGTCCGATGCGCAGGCTCTGAAGGCTGGTGAAGAAGTCGAGCGTGTTTTTGTTGGTGAGGCCTGCTCCTTGCAGGATGCCGTTTGTTCGCAGCTCGTGCACGTCCTCCTCCCTGTGCATCAACATGCACAGGAGAAGGAGGTACGAGCACACAGCAGAGTCTTCACGTTTCGGATCCTCCATAACTAAGAAATTCTGGGTGGTGCATAGCTCGAGAGCCGCCATGTTGACGAGCATGCTTGCGCGTAGATCCTTAAGAGACAGCGGCGCGATAAGGAGCTCGGCGAAGACGATGCATTTGGTCTTGAGGCCCACCTCTGCTGGGATCTCATTTTTTTTGTCGTTGGCTGTGAGGAAGATGCCCATTTCGGCAAGCTCGATGGCACTGGCGGAAATCGGTATCGTTTCTATTTTATCTGAATCTGATTTTTTCACCTCGAATTCGCTGCTTCTGCCGCAGCAGCTGCTTTTTCCTACAAAGTAGAATCGGAGGAGGCCAAGGAGATGCGGTGCTTCGTAGCCTTCATCCCAGCAGTCAAGCTGAGGCCATCTAGGGCTAACCCGGTCCTGCAGACAACCATCCTTACAGTGAGCAACGAAGCGCATCTTTATCTCCAAGGGATCGCGCTCGAGATTGCACAGCTTGTTCATGACGGCCTCCACCAACGGCCAGGGAATCTGGTTCTCAAGCAGCATGATGTCGTGAGCGATGTCGTCGTCGTTGGACTCGAAGAAATTGAACAGCACCTTGTCGCCCTCCGTGCCCGACTTTTTTACCATGTACATCACCAAGAAGCAGGCGTCATAGAACATCATGGGTAGGAACTCCTCCTCATAGTCCATACCTGCCATCACGTCCTTGTCGTCGTAGAGGCCGCGGGCTTTGCCTTTGAGTTTCGAGGCGGCCGAGACGACCTCCTGGTACAACTGCTGGACCTCGAGGCCGGATCCCTCCATGCACAGTAGGGCAGCCACGTGCTTCACCTTCTCTGCCTCCATGAGATGGTCTCCGCCATAATGGTGGTAAGGGCCGATGGCCACTACCCTGGGGACGGTATAGTACAGGCGATCATCATCGAGAGCTCGAATGCTCGGAGGATACCGGTGCATCTTCCATTTCATGAATTTGTCATTATATCTATTGAAAAACTCATCCTCTCTTTTCACGAACAGCTCCATAGGGTTCTTCAGATAGCTCTCCATTTGCCGGTGATGCTCAGACAACGACAGATCCTCGTGTGTCGTCGTCGTCACTCCATTCCCAGTCGGCTCGTGATGCTGTGCGGCTGCAGCATAGTAGTTGTACTCAACCAGTTGCTGCTGCCCTCCGCTAGAGCTGCTGCTGCTAGCAGGGACGAAATTTGGTTGGAGGCTGCAGGAGGAACCAAATATGTCGACGACGGACGCATGCTCCGAAGGGTCGTCGTGGCCTGCGGCAGGAGCAGCCCATTCTTCAGCGGTCCACATGTTCGTCGGGGCCAGCTGAAACTCAAAAGGTGCCCCCCATGCTGCAGTGTGCTCCATATATGCCATCTCCGATCCAACCGGCAAACTGATCTCAAGCACACTGCACAAACAGAATGCAGGAGAAATATAATGGTGAACATGCAATAAAGACAGAGCATCACCGGAGAAATGACAACTTATAAATAGAACCTAGTAGTAATGTCGTCATGGGAGAAGCATATACTGATGCATTACGTAGTAAGCTAGAGACTGAAGTGAGAAGAGAAAAGAATACCGGCTTTAGAGCAACTCCATCAGATGGAGTAAATTTCATCGCCTATATGAAGTTAATGGGGGTGGAGTAAAAATATTTTCATCCCTAAAACACAACTTGCTCCAGCAGTTTCCCTATTTTCCTTCCCAACTCGTGGGTCTCACAATGCCACATCATCTTCTCCTTTATAAAGTGAGTGGGTCCCACTGATAGGGGTGGAGGGGAGGTTCCCTTTATAAAGGGGATGGAGAGGGAGTTTTAGTCCATGGAGAAAAAAGAGGGAAGGGGATAGGGAGGCTGCTGGAGAGGTTTTTTTATCATCTGATCTCCTGTATCACTGTTTTTTTGGTATTGGGGATGAGAAAGGGGAGCTGCTAAAGTTGCTCTTACTTGCGTACATCCAAATAATTGTAGAACCTCGATCTAATGACATAATACCTCTAGGGAGGTAATAGGATTAATAATTATTATATACATTTATAAATCTGAAAATTGAAGAAGAAAATAACTGCCGACACACCCCACGACATTTGTTGTCCTACGATCCTGCGATGGCCGCGATGTACTCACTTACGTGACTTTGCCATGTAAGTACGGGACTGGAACAGCTGCTGCTGTTTTCCCTGTACATACGTCATAATTGAATCTGTACGTTACGGATCGGAAGACAAACATGACACAGTTGCTTCTGTAGTGCATGAGGGATTATTTTGTTCGCGTTATAATGTTCTGTTGAATTTAAGGGCTTGTTTGGGAAATGGAGTAATCAAGTGGATGGAAGAGTATTGAAGGGGATTTTGAGAAATTTTGACTTATAATGGAAATTACTCCACCCCAATACCCTTCATTCCCATTCATTCCACTAATTCCCAAACAGGCCCTAAGTGAAAACAATATGGGTACCGGCCTACGCTATCTATTTCTTGGTGAAAAGCTCAGGGCAAATTGGTCATTCCAAACAAAAATTGGGGTCTGCCTCGAAGAGCATCTCCAAGAGACTTTTTTTAGATTATCTCCCAGAGACTCTTTATTTTGCTTCTTTTAACCAAAAAAAATGGAAAACATCTAAAAAACAGCATCCAACAGTTATTTTTTCCCAATCGCTATCCTACCACGCTAGCTATCCACCCCTTCCCACTGGTCAAATATATAGAAGACGTTGCACGCTAGCTATCCCCCAACAAGAAGGAAGGGAATTCTAATCGTTTTTGGATGTTGTTGGCGCAGATTTCAAAATAAGCCTATGTTTAAGCTAGTCTCTTGGATTACTCCATAGAATTATGTGATCTTTTATTTTTACAAAGGAACCAAGTACATCCTTCAAATTTAGCTAACAAAATAAATAGACTCTTGAGGTAAAATCTCTTGTAAAGCTAAAAATAGCTATTTTAAAGAAAAAAGTATCATTCAACAAAACATGTATCTCGATAGCTATATTTTCATGGTAGCTATTTTGAGGAAATCGATACCTATATTTAGCTACCGGCCCTCTCGCTAGCTATTTTAACTACTCTGTTGCTTTTTCCTTGTATATTTGACTAGCTAAATTCGTTTTAGCTATAGCTAAATCAAGATTTACCTATCCATTTTTACATTCTCTCTTGGACATGCTCTAATGGCGACATTTTAGTGACATAAAAGAAAGGAAAATTAAAGCAAGTGTTGTATATGGAAACTCTAAAAAAAAATTTAGAAACACACCGTACAACGCAGACGCTCACAACACGCACGCACACTCACCCCTATGAATACACGTACGCAAACCCTACCCCTATGAGCACCTTCGAAGGACTGAGCACGGCAAATCTGGAGATTCCCGAAGTCACCATTGGTGCCTCGTCGTCGATGGGAACGTCGCTTACCACTTAACGCATAACGCCGGTAAATCTTGGAAAATCCAGTAAAAGGTGCGAGCACCGGAATTTGAGCCCTGGTGGGTAGCGTCCCACTGGACCGTCCTACCATTGGACTACAAGCCCAATCGCAAACTCTAAATTTTCTGTATAGAAGGATACGGTAAATAAAAACTCTAGTGATATAGATGGAATTTTCTTGCGGGAAACAACTGAAGAGAGCTAGAAACAACATCACAAACCCTTCCCGAAAAATGTAGTCCAATCTTAGGAATTAGATCTATTCTTACCTAATTAAGTGATTAGATTTAAATTATATATATATGTCAAAACTTAATTTATGTGGTCAAGAAACCAGGGTATATATGTCAGTCACACCATCACTAATCTGTCCGAAAAAAATAGAGTTGGACTTTTTTACGGACTGATGAAAAGCTGCAAGCTGTTGAGAAACATACACATGCATATTAATGTGATAGTTATTAGACTAAATGAAGAAAGAAGATGGAGAAAGCAAAGACTACCTACCTACATATATACAGCCGTGCAGAGAAGAAGCACACGCAGTACGCAGAACATCTTGCCTGCGAACTCGATCGCTCTATACTCCCCGTTATATAGATAGAGCTTCATCAATGCCAGTGGCAGTATCTTCTGTACTCAGATGAATCACGACAGATGTATACAGCTAGGCCACCAACCGTTACAGCGGACCATGCACGTACCCACGGCCCAGTATGCATGGTGGACCACAGAGTAGAAGCAAAACCAATTTAAAAATGACTATATCGTTCTAAATAACGTCTTACAACTACTTCTCTTATTTCTACTCAACCAATGCAAAGATTTAAACAACCACTCAAAACAGGTTTGGCTTTAAACGCAACCAACTTAACTCTACAAAAACACTCTTCCAACGAGGGGAAGCAGAGAAGAAATATAAGAAATCATTCCATTCCAAATTGTACGCCATTCTTAGTTTTTTGTGTATAGATAGATTTTGCAATGCATGTATTTAGACATGATCTAGTTAAAACCGTCTTCAATAATAACGGATAGAGTAATAACTACATATATACACGTACTTTCTACAAACATTATGTGAGGATCTAGGCAAGTATAGTATATATACTCCTTCCGTCCAAAAAGAATGACGTTTTAGGATTCAAAATTTGTCAAAAAAAAAAAGGATGACGTTTTACTTAATTTGACATGTGTGCATGTGCATGTAGCCATGCAACAATCAATTAGCACCTAATATGACAAGTAAATATGGGCAATTGAGGTCATTTCACCTCCTTAATAATCTGTCCTAAAATTTCTATAATGACATTCTTTTTGGACGGAGGGAGTAGTTAAAAGGAAGGAGTGCCATTTAGCCATGTAAGTGCAACGAATTTCGTCCTCGGTGGCATCTCCACATACCAACATCCGTACGTAGGTCCAGAGTCCAGACCAATTGTTTGATGCGGACAAGCCAATCTCTATCAGCTGAATCATCCATCCTTGTTCCAGCTGTTAGTACGTGCTAACATCCGTACGTACTAGGTCCTGACCAATTATTTTCCCATTTCACATTTACATGCATGGTTAGTATTCATTACGTTGGCTCAAAATACTACACACACATTTGATCTGCATGTACTGTATTCAATTGATCTGCAATTTTAAATGGATGGAGTATTATTTTCTTTACAATTTAGTATCAAGGAATTCTCATTCCCCACTGCCTCGCCCGCTGGTGACTATATGTTGTTTCAGCGACAATTAGGCAATTCATCGCGCCGGGTGGTAGTAGGCATGGATTCGGATCGAATACCCATGGATTCGAATTTGGCTGTCACTTTTCACCCAAATTTATTTTGAATCCGAATCGAATACAAATCTTGACGGATATTTGTGACTACAAATCTAATTAGATACGAACAAAACAGATAGACTTGCTTTTTCGATGAGTAAAAAATGTCAGTTACTAGTGAGTAAATATAATTTATTCCTTAAAAAAATATAATAATATATTTGAAGTTAACACGAATAGCCATATTAAAATTAATTGAATTTTATTATTTCATATCACTAGTAAAATTAGTGAAAAATAATTATTTATTAGATATTTTTAATAGTTTAGATAATGTACATCTTTTTATCAACAAAATCAAATCAACATCAAATTGCAAATATTAATTAGTCATAAAAATAAGTTTTTGATGGTTTTATCACTACTTTATTGTACACAGATACGAATAGTGTCGGATGGTCCACATTTTTGTCAAATACGAATATGGAGCCAAATAGAGAAAATATGGAAAAGTGAATACGAATACACCTATTTAACCTTCGCATTAAAAACAAATATGAATATGGATATCCATATTGGTGTTTTATCGAACATGAATTCGGATAATTCGGATATCCAGACGCCCGAATCCATCCTTAGGTGGGAGAGGGCATTGAGTTTCTAACAAATAAAATCTTCGCAACAAAATCAAACTTGACTATATTTAGACAATTTTGTATTCATATTATTAATGAGGGTTATATGTGTGTGTGTGTGTGTGTGTGTGTGTGTGTGTGTGTGTGTGTGTGTGTGTGTGTGTCGAACAAGTTTTACAAACTCACAGAACAAAATAATTATAAGCACCAAACAAATTATATGAACTGGCAGAATAAAATATGTTTGTTCTGTGAGTTTATATATTTTATTCGATAACAGTGTTTGTTTCGTGAGTTCATATATTTTGTTCAGCTCACACAAATTTCTTAAGGCGGTGGCTACTGAGTTCATGAGAGGAGGGTTTCCTAGGGTTGGGGGCAATCAGGTGTGGGATGCTCACAATTTGGTCTTAAGGCCCGACAAACTGGTGATGCAGCACCTTGGCAGATTCTGTATGTCAACGATTTCCTTTGGCTCCGAATGAATTTGGGTCTAATACCGGTGCCATTAGAAGCTCTATGAAAATTTGGTTGCACCCATTAGAAACTTATTTTATTTGTACAATTCGCTACCTGAAAACCTCAAATAGGTCACTCCACATTTGTAACTCAACCTTAACACCTGTTGCATGGACCCACATCAGTAATAATTGTTGTTTGGCGCTCGTTACTCATAAGCACGGCAGGCCGACCCTGGGGTTCGCTACTACAACGCCCGTTACCAATGAGGACTTCTGGTAATAGGCTTTTTAAACACCTGTTACATGGATTCATTGTAACGGATGTTAAAATACATCCGTTATGAAAATGATACCTATCAATCATTAAAGTCTGTTACCGATCACTTTCATACTGGAGACGCTTGTTTGTTATGATGCATCCTTAGATGGCGACCCAATTGGAGACGCTCGTTTGTTAAGAATTTTACAATGTATAGCCAATTCTATCAAGATGCTACTCTATGAAAGTAAAGACACACAAGATTGCAAGTAAGATATGCGGAAACGTAACAGGTGAGAGGAAGTAAACTCTTGACACGCGATTTATCCTATGGTATCGGTAGGCACTTAGCCACTCCTAATCCATGTTGTTGAAGCACTCACATAAGAGGATTACTTCTCGGTCACCAAGTCTCCCAAGTGCGCCACTTGACATGCCACAAAGGCTCGCCACTTATTAGGCACTCGCCAAGCCGCCTTGGTGACCTTGATGCGCCTCCACTAAGGGGCTTCTCTACTAAGGAGAGGGGGTCTCCAAAGTGTCTTCAACGCACCCCACCAAGTTGGAAGGTCGAAGATGATTGCCGTAGAGCCACTTAGGCTCCAAGGCTTCGGCGCACCTGGTACACCTTGATTCACTCGAGAATCACCTCACAAGGCAGGCACACATTTGCATCTCACTCAACACTAAGCCTATGCTAGCACTACACACACTCTAAGAATGTGCAAATACTATGGATGTGCAATATAGAAATTAGATAGCTTGGATATGATTTTCTGTGTGTCTCACTCTCACACTCCTCATCACTTCCACATACTCCAGCAACCCCAAAATACCGAATGGAAGGGGTATAAATAGCTCAAGGCATCCATAGAGCCATTGCTCCAACAACTAGTCTTTTATGTGTACCGGCGGATGATGCTACACTATATTTTTTCAGATCATCGAATCATCTGATGCTACTAGCCGTTGCTTTCCACGTCACTTGGCCATGCATTGAAATTATAGGTGGTTTTGGTAAAACTAGATTCAAAATCAATATTATATATCTACATGCAAGTATATATCTAGATGATGGATAACACAAATTGCGAACCTTAAATGTCAACGATCTACAACATGGAATGGGGGAAGTAGATCAAATTGATTTATCACAATTATCTCCCGTCAGTTATTTTCAGTAGAATGTGGCATTTATTTGTTTGCTTCTCTTGTTTCAAGAACACCATTTTGACCCATACAAATATTTCCCCCTTTAACTCTTTCTATTTCACTGGAAAAGATATAACAAAATTTACATCGCAAAATAAATAAAAGTTGGGATATAGCTCAATTGGTAGAGTGTTAATCTATGGATCTGCGTTTGACTCCTTGAAACTCCAATAGGAGTTTTTCCCTTTAATTTCTCTTCTTTCATGGAAAATATATTAAAATGCTTATGTTGCAAAATTATGTACAAGTTGGGGATGTAGCTCAATTGGTAGAGCATTAATCTAAGCATGATAAAGGTACGGGGTTCAACTCCTCGCATCTCCAATACAATTTTTCCCCTTTAATTTTCTTTTGCCTAAGAAAATTTATTAAATTGTTTACTTTGCAAAATTGTTCAAAAGTTGGGGATGTAGCTCAATTGGTAGAGCGTTAGTCTATGCATGATAAAGGTATGGGGTTCAACTCCTGGCACTCCAATAATATTTTTTCCTTTAATTTCTCTTTTTTTGGAAAATATATTAAAATGTTTAAATGTTTTGAATTCTTCCCATCCCCGATAAAAGTTTTTCCCTTTAATTTCTCTTTCTGCTCAATTCGTAGATGTTACACATCTCAAAGATGTTGCGCAGAAGGTCACATGAACTTTAGAAATACCATAGCAACTAGCGAACATTATTTAGGCATATTGAGCGTGCGTGCTTGGTTCCCCATCTCAGCTCGCCCTGCCACAGCACAGTCAATAGCAATAACTTTCATAGACACATATGTCATCATGATGTCGTACCACAATTCAGCACATTTCCTTACTCAATGAGCATCTTTTACTACTAGAGTAACATCCTTTTCACCATATATCCCTATCACCATACACTTGCACCAAGATATTGGCATCTGAATTCGCTGGTACAAGGTTCTCTCTCTATGCAAAGGTTTCTACTCAACATACAGAAGCTTCGCAGGTACAAGCAGGTTGGGCGGCAGCCCAACAGCGCTGTAGGCGACGACCGACCGCAGCTCCTTGCTCCTCGTGTCGACCTCCACAATTAATCCACTCCTTTCTATCTGAGAAATTAACGTAGTCACACTTGCAAACCAGAAGCAGACGACGTCGGGGTCGTCGTCGGAGTACACCATGGGGTATTCCACCTGTTGGCGCCTTTCCAGAGCCAACAAACACACGGAGGAGCTCCTTGCCGCACCTCTGCGTAAGGCGGTCAGACCGCGGTCGCCGGATTCACCGGCGAGAAACCAACGAACACCCGCCCGGGAGGGACCCCGTCGGGGCAGGCGCCCCTTGGGTTGTCCTAGGCTCGGCAGGCTAGCTAGGACGTCCTCTCATATCGCGAAGGTAGTAGAGAACGGAACATGGGGTTGGAAGAGTAGGGTAAACGCGAACGAAAAAGTAAATACGATAAAAGATAAGTTTGATAGATTCAATTGTGGATCCCTTCAATCGCCCATGGCCATTTATATTTATAGGGAGGGGATGTCTTACCCCATTAAGAGTCGAAACCCTTACAAAGCCGTATCAAAATACAACTCCTAACTCGTATTTAGCAGGGTAATGCAGTGTAACCGCCCTAGGGACGCGGTCTAACCGCCTGCCCGACATGCAGAAATTTTCGAAGCCATATCTCTCTCATCCGGACTTCGAATTGGATGTTCTATATATGAATCTTGATCTATTTGACGAGTCCTATCCAACGATGAAGTCCTAATTGCCTTATGAGGACTTTGACCAGGGTGTTCTTATCGGTTATGCCATACTGGATATATCAGCCTACCGAGACCTGCCAATTTTGATTGTCAACAAACGCCACCTGTTTTATGGCAAAGCTTGCGTGCCAGAAAACATTCACAATGATCAAAATTGTCTTAAGACGATTATCACCACATTGCCCATGTGAAGGTTCCTAAAGCCTTTATGAATTACATTGTAGCCAAAACAAAATCCTGGTAACTACCATATATACAAAACTGCTATTTCGGCTTTTAAACAACATATCTAACAACTGAAATCTTGATATGGCCATGGCGGCCAACCGTAGTCCCTTGGTGCATCACAAGCATAATATTGATAACTATAGAAAGAAGACCAAGGATTATACTAAATCCATGGATTGAAATTGTTTATACCTGATTAAGCATTCCATGGCATATGCATCGAGGGGATAAATGATGAAGACCAATGTGATGACCGTTGATGCTTCTTCGCTTTTGGTAATGAAGAATTTCTTCTTTGATCATCTCCTAGCCAATTGTTTTGCTTTTTCTTGGCTATCTTTTGATACTTATGCAGCGACTCATTAAAGCTTGGCTTGTTTCTCATCACCTTGCTCTTTGGCATAAAATTTGCACCTCCACCAAAATTTCTGACAATGCCAGTAAGACCGATTCCATTAGAACCAGCTACATTGAGACCATCTTGCCCCCACCCAAACATGATTGTTTGTCAGCTATATTTTCCGAGACATGTTTATCATTAGGGACAATTTGATCAATAGAACTAGCCGACGATTCTTCAATATTCTGCTTTTATATGCCTAATGTCAAATCTATTTTTTTATTTAATCTACCATCTCTTTTGACACGATAGACTTGTTTGATAACCATGCGTTTATTTTTCCGTGTTGACCGATTCTCATGATCAAAACGTTCATTACACATAGGTGATGGCACATCAATAATTGTCTCTCTATAAGTAATAAAATTAGCACGGAAGTACCTAGGAGCAAATGACATACATGAATTATAATACCATGGAGGACAAAAATAATGCATATTAAAGTAAGTTTCCCATGCCATAGGCATTAACGATCCATTTGGAGGAAACGACGTTGATTTGTGAGAGTTACTCAATTGCCGATTCTGGTTATGGAACTTCTCCCTAGGAGATGATTTTGGGCGCTTGGAATTTTTAGACCGTCTAGCACCATTGGAATTATTTTGTCTTTGAGATTTAGTCGGAAGTTTTTTATTGGACTACGAGTTTTCTCTTTGATGCTTATGATGACCTTTGGATTCAATTGTTTTCCAAACACCAATTTCAGGTTTTTTTAGGCTTAACCATCTTTGGTTTAGATTTATTTTGCAAAAGCTTGGGAGAGGCGGCTAGACCGGGTTGCCCCCGGTTAGATTGGCCTCAGTGCAACCAGCAGCTTCGCATTTGTTTTGTTGCCCACCGGGTGTCGAAGTACTAGATGTAGCCTATATGCTCCTACTGGGATTTTGGCTCAAACAATTTCGGATAGAGATGGCCGACTTGTTTCTTGACCAACAACATCACATTTTGGCAAAGCTTTGCAAGGATTAACGATATCATTAGTCGGCTTTTCAACAACCGATTCTAGAATAACAAGAATTGACTCTGAACTATCCTATTTATCAATCAAACATTTAAGATAATGATTCACAAATTCAGATAGGTCATCAGATAAGTTACCTGAGAATTGCATCTCTTTCAATGTGTCGATGGTGGATGGTGGCTGCCACTCCTTGCTCTGAACGACACCTTGCTCCATCTTGCCAAAACAAGACAAGAACAATCTTTAAACCTCCAAGAGACACTCTCTCATGTACTCCCCACATAATAATTTGACGCTAAGGTCTGATAGATTAGCCATCATAGCCAGATCTTCGTCCCTAGCGGAGATGCCAATTTGTTGACGCCTTTCCGAAGCCAACAACCATGCGGAGGAGCTCCTTGCCGCACCTCTACATAGGGCAGTCAGAATGTGTTGGTGGGGCGGTCAAACCGCGGTCACTGAGTTCACCAGCGAGAAACCAACGAACACCCGCCCAGGAGGGACCCCATCGGGGCAAGTGCACCTTGGGTTGTCCTAGGCTCAGCAGGCCAGCTAGAATGTCCTCTCATGCGGTAGAGGTAGTAGATGAACAGAATATGGGGTTGGAAGAGTAGGGTAAAGAGGAATGAAAAGGTAAATATGGTAAAAAAGATAAGTTTAATAGATTCGATTGTGGATCCCTTCAATCGGCCATGGTCCTTTATATTTACATGCAGGGGAGGTCTTGCCCCATTAGGAGTCGAAACCCTTACAAAGTTGTGTCATAATGCAACTGCTAACTCGTATTTGGTAGGGAAGAGCAATCTAACTTCCCTAGTAACGCGGTGTAACCGTGTGCGTGACGTGCAGACCTTCTCGAAGCCATATCTCTCATCCGGACTCCAAATTGGACGTTATATATATGAATCTTGATCTACTTGACGAGTCATATCCAATGTTGAAGTCCAAATTGCCTTTCGAGGACCTTGACCAAGGCGGTCTAACTAGGTATGCCATACCAGTTAGACCAACCTAATGAGACCTACCAATTTTAGGTATCAACACCACCGTCACTTGCGGCAGGCCCTTATAGGCCTGCAGTGCCCAAAGCTTTTGGTAGTCGAGCACACCATCCTTCACCCGCGTAATCGGCTCATCCGTCGACAGGGTCATGGTCCATGTGGTCACAGTGAAGAAGAAGCTGCCACGCGCGCACGTGGTACAGTCGTGGCCGCCGCAGCAGCACCGGGGGTTCGACACTGACGAACCTCACCAAGTCGGCGCCGGCGGTGCCCATGTTCCGTGAGTATGACCTGTAAGGGCAGCCGTCGAAGAAGGGCTCTTCAACGGGTGCCATCAGAAGCGGCATGTACTGAAACTCGAATCTCACGATCGCCATTGTCGCAGAGGAGAAAGACATGGAGGTAGTCGACGAAGCAGAGGAACCCATCACCGACGAGGACGGCCACGTCGGTCTGCCACCCTTGTATCGCCTCTCTGTGGACGATAGGCACCGCCTGCTCACTACAGGAGACGCCCCCTTCCCCGAGTGTCAAATGCACTCGGGGAAGACCCCAAAACACTCGGGGAAGGCTTCCCCGAGTGCAACACTCGGGGAAGGCCTACCGGGGAAGTGATCCACGGGGAAGAGGCCTTCCCTGAGTGCCAAATATCGAGCACTCAGGGAAGCCTTTCCCGAGTGCCGTGCTCCCTCTCGGTAAAGACTTAACGTGTCTCCTGGTTTTTTTACTCTTCCCCGGGTGCAACACTCGGGGAAGAAATTCGTTTTTTTAGAAAACCTCTTCCCCGAGTGCCCATGCACAGGCACTCGGGGAAGCACCCTGGCCTTTTTTTAAAAAATAGCCTTCCTCGAGTGCCCAATGCCCAAGCACTCGGGGAAGTCCCCTGCCCTTTTTTTAATTTAGCCTTCCCCGAGTGCCAGATGCCCAGGCACTCGGGGAAGCCCCCTGCCCTTTTTTTTAATTTGGCCTTCCCTGAGTGCCAAATGCCCAGGCACTCGGGGAAGACCCCTTCGTTTTTTCTTTTTTCTTTTTTTTCTTTTGCTTTACAGTGTGACAAACAAAGCATATATTTATACAAACCACAAATTGACTTCAATATCTCACAAACCACATTTATAAATGTTAAACGACACATCCAAAAGTGTGACCAAATATCTCCAGAATCCACAATATATTACATACAAACCACATATCCAAAAGTACATATTATTCCAAGTTCACAAGTGCAATACATAAAAACGAGTCTGCGGGCGGCTCACGACAACTGGGATCCCGGCTGTTAACACCAAAATTTGGTAAGGAGTCTGACTTGTGGGTCCGGTTCGATAAAGAGTCCGTCGGGTGGAAGGAAGGGTATTTTCAGAGATATTCGGCAAAAAGATCTGCGGTTGGCTATCTGCTCCGGTTCGGCAAAGGAACAGTAGAGCTGATTTTGTGGGATTGGACGGTGACGTGGCTCAATCAGGGGAGACGAATGGATGGATAGGCGATCAAGCTTAGATATAAGTTAGGCAATGAATCCATTCGAAGTTGTACTCAACAGGGTATAAATATGACCCCTGAATGTATGTAACACACAATCATTCCTCAATACACACCGGCCTTACGCCAAACCCTAGAGTCCTTGTCGTGTCGTCGAGTTCTTCGAGAGGGCCAATCGATCCGTCGACCTCCGTGAGTACCGGCAACCTTGTATCATGTCTAGTATCATGCGGTGGATTTAGATCTGATGCAAGTAGTCTTGCTACCATGCTTCGTGTCATGCGGTAGATTCAAGCTTGGTTCAAGAGGGTTTCTTGTTAGATCATGAGCCATGCGGTGGGCTAAGATCTAGCTTGAAGCTAGTTATCGGCTCTATTGGGTTTTGGAAAGATCCAATAGATTCATTAAGTTACCCCGTGTTATCTTGAGTTTTACTTTATGTTTTAATTCATGTAACGCACCTTTGCCCAATCTAGATGGGTTTGGATCGGCTCTATCTTTTCATGATCCTTATTCGAGTAGATTTCATATTCTAGCGTGTGGATCTTGTGCTTTCCGATAGCCGAAACCGAATCGATCTAGGTTGTTACGTGTTGTGGGTTCAAGCTTGCTCATGCTTGTATAAATCTTGAAAGAGCCGGGTATCATGCGGTAGATGCAGGTTTTTGGGTTGCTTTGGAGCTAGTCATCCGGTGGATTAGATTCCCAAATCAATCTGATAGATTTATTCACTTGGTAATGTTTGTTCCTTCTTCATGGACCCCGAATCGGCTGTTCAGCCGCACTCGGTTATGTTTCTTCACGAGTAGAACATGTGCGTCATCCATGCTTTAAATGATGCGTGCTTTTAGCTTTCCATATTTAGATTGTATCATGCGGTGGATAGATCTATTTGTGGAAAGTGGTACGTTTTTTCATGCAAGTTGTATCATGCGGTGGATAGATTTGCTGGACATCGTGCTCGGCGGGTTTTAAAGTAACTAGACATGCGGTAGACTAGTGCTTTGGATCTATGCATGCTTGTTTAATACATGATCATGTCCGTGTTTTACTTTATTTATTTATTTGATGTTAATCTTCATGGGGATCGGTTATGACCTCGTGTATGTGTATTCTTGTTCAAACGAAGGCCGATCACCATCATGCTCACGTCATCCATTCGGCAGTATTATTGTTTCCCTTCATGGTTTCCCGAATGGTTGTAGATCGTTGGCAGATAGCTTTCTATAGCTATGTGTCATCTCATTTGGCTTCTTAGCCATAAATATGGAACTGTCTGGTACCACCCGGCAAGTTCCAAGCTTTGGTATCTGATCGCTTTACCTTTTGTTAATTTTCAGGAAAAAATTGACTGGCACGTCTTTTGCTCTCTGCGTGTGTGAAGCCAGCTTCGTTCGGCTTGCTGTGTGATTGGTGTTGAGTGCACTTTTCGCGTCAACACCGGCGATGCTCCAGCTGGGGATGACCCGACGTGTGACCCCGGCGACCCTCCGACATGGTTCGACGATGCCCCCGACTGCTGCTGAAAAAAGAAATTGCACGTGAGTAACAAGAAAAGTTGAAAATTTCGGCAACACCTCCTCTACATGGGGAGGTTTCCAAAACCTGCGAGAAGAAGGCCGACACGAAGGACGACAACCACATTTCCGACACGAAGGCCGACAAATCAACAACTCCGGCACGATGGCCGACACATCAACAAATCCAGCACAACGGCCATCTCCAGGTGTGTCTGGGTTTTAGGCACCCGACGTCCCAACTTCCTCGAAATCTTCTCTATTCTTGCACACAGCCTATACATGTGATAACACGACACCCCAACAAGTTTCGTGATTTTCGGACTTCGTCCGGATTTTTTGTAATTTAGAACCACTTTTCCTGTAAGTTGTTCGTCATGTCACGACAAGAAGATGCTCGACATTTCATGTGAGTTACTGGATACGGCATCAATATACACCAAATATCATGAATATCATTTTTTGAATCGCCGAATTATATGAGTTCATGTACCTGTAGTTCAAATTTGAAGTGTGTCTAAAAATTCAAGAAAAAGAAAAAACTAATGAAATATAACAAAAAAATTCAAAAGTAAGCCAAATTTGGGCAAGGAGTTTTAAATAATGTGGGAAGGCCTCACAAAAAAATGGGGGGAAAATAAAAAATAGTTCCCCGAGTGCCTTTGTTGGCACTCGGGGAAGAGGTCCTTCCCCGAGAACTAGGGACGGGGCACTCGGGGAAGAGATTCCTTCCTCGAGTGCTAGAAGTTGGCTCTCGGGGAAGAGGTCACCTTCCCCGAGTGCAAGAGCATGGCACTCGGTGAAGACTTTTTCCAATTTTTTGGCAAATGGCTCCGTCCAATGTTGTCGTCAAATCCTAATTTCATTTTGCGAGTGCCCCTCTTCCCCGAGTGTTGCACTCAGGGAAGGTGGCTTTCCCCGAGTGCCAACCTTCCCCGAGTGCCATGGGTTTCGCGACACTCGGGAAAGGCCCTCTTCCCCGAGTGCATATCTTTCTCGAAAATCAGCTTTTGTACGACTCAAAACACTATTCCTTTGGCCTTTGACTGAGTTTTTGGGCTTCGAAACTTCAAATTTGAAATGTCATTAATTGCGAAAATTGCGTCCCCCGAAACAACGAACAACTTTTATATTGGCTGATTTTGGAGTGTTTAAGTGAAAATTCGAGAACGCACCCAAATTTCTAGAGCGGGTCAACGACAACACGGGTTTTGACTACGGTTTTGACCAAGGTTTGACCAAAGGGTGTGTGGACTCGATTAATAGGTTCACTAGTGATTGTTGGTGAGATTTTTGAGGTGATGACCCAAGTTGACCAAGGTTTGACCAACGTCAACAGGGTTTGACTCGGTTGATGTGGTCATTAGCACTAATGATTCTAGTAAAAAACCTGGGGCGTCACAGCCTTGCCCCACCCCCACCCATGGTGTTCTGCCAAAAAATCACACTAATAAGTATAAAGCTGTCATGTACGATCGGGCCTACGTCAGGCAATGGAATGTCCGCGACGTGAGGCGTGTGCTGGAGCCCGCTGATCGCGCCCAGGAGGTTCCAGCCGCCGGCACTAGTGGCTGAGGATGGAAACAAATAGAATTAGTTGGAAGGTTTATTTGCATGGCTAGAATTAAGGAGCAATTAGCTCCATGCGTGTGAGGCCAATTTGCCATATGTCTCTGTAACCGCACATTGGTTGGGGTAAGCAAGATCATTATCTCTAATCTCTCTCTCTTCACCTAAGCATGCGGCTGATGGGAATAACCAGGCCGGAGAAGACGACAGACCGCGGCTACGACCTGCGTAGCCGAGGGCCTCCTACCCTAGGCATTAAGGCCCTTGACAACCTAGTATCACGGTCATGCCAATCCTCTTCGTCCACCTCTGCCACCGCGCCAGCCTCTGCCACCATGCCAACCAGCAGCCCCCCGCCCTCACCAAATTCAGCCGCCTCCGCTTTCTCCATGGCCGACCCATCCAACACTGACCTCGCCAAGCTGATTGAGACCCTCACCGGCAACATTGCCACCCTGCAGTCCGAAGTCACAGCGTAAAGGTCGACAAGGAGAAGTCGTCCTCGGGCTTGGGCGGCGACGGTCACCACCACACCGATCGTCCACCGAAGTTCCAGAAGATTGATTTTCCGCAGTTCGAGGGAAAGACTGACCCGCTACTCTTCGTCAATAAGTGCGAATTGTACTTCCACCAGTAGCGCAACATGGAAGAGGAGAAGGTCCGGATGGCTTCGTACCATTTGGAAGACGTCGCCCAGCTCTAGTATATCCAGCTTCAGGATGATGAGGGCACTCCTTGCTGGAGCCGGTTCAAGGACCTCCTTCACCTGCGCTTTGGTCCTCCTCTCCAATCCGCACCCCTCTTTGAGCTCGCCGAATGCCGATGCACGGGCTCTGTTGAGGAGTACCAAAACCGGTTCCAGGTGTTGCTGCCCCGCCCGGATCGCCTAGAGGAGGTGCAGCGTGTCCAACTCTTCACGGGCGGCCTCCTGCCACCTCTCAGCCACGCGGTGCGCCTCCACAACCCCCAGATGTTGGCGGCGGTGATGAGTTTGGCGCGGCAGGTGGAGCTGATGGAGATCAACAAGGCGCCGCTGACCACGTTCAGGGCCACCCAGTGCGCTCTCCTGCCGGAGCCTGCTCCACGTCAGCTGCCCGCGGCGCCCCAGCCCGCCTCCAGTGAGTAGCCGAGGGTGCGGCCCCAGCCAAGGGCGAGGGCGAGCATCTGTCACGGGAGGAGAAGGCGGAACGGCACCTCAGGGCCTGTGCTTTAATTGTAATGAAAAATATTTGCACGGCCACAATCACTTTTGCAGGCGTATCTTTTTCGTGGATGGTGTGGAGATTGGCGGCGCCGAGGATGCTGCTCAGGGGAAACCGCCGACTCCAAGGCACCCCGCTTCTCCCTCCAGGCCATCGCGGGGGTACCTGTGGCTGGCACCATGCAGATTGCTGTTGCGCTGGGTGCTGCCTCGTTGGTCGCCCTACTCAACTCCCGCAGTACCCACAACTTCATCTCCGTGGCGGTGGCGTGGCGCACGGGACTGCCACTGCACCAGCGTTCACGCCTCATGGCCATGGTAGCCAACGGTGAGTGAGTGACCTGCGACGGGGTCCTCCGCAACGCCCCCTTGTCCGTCGAGGGTACCTTGTTCCCGGTCGATCTCTTCGTCATGCCCCTGGCTGGGTACGACGTTGTTCTCGGCACATGATGGTTGGGCGCGCTTGGGCCCATTGTGTGGGACCTGAGCAGCCAGCGCATGTCGTTCCACGTCGAGGTGCGCCCTCTCTGCTGGACCGGCGTCTCAGCATCCGGACCGGCCGTCATCAGCACCACCATGATGCCCGAGCCGCTCCTCGACACACTCCTGGACTCCTTCGGGAGCGTCTTTGCCGAGCCCACCGGCCTACCACCCCAGCACGCCCACGACCACCACATCACCCTCAAGGCGGGTGTGCTACCGGTGGCGGTCCGGCCGTATCGCTACCGGCGACCCACAAGGATGAGCTGGAACGCCAGTGCGCCGCCATGATCGAGCAGGGGATCGTCCGCCGCAATGACTTGTTGTTCTCATCACCGGTCCTCCTCGTCAAGAAGCCTGACGAGTCTTGTCGCTTCTGTGTCAACTACCGCGCCCTCAACACGCTCACAGTGAAGGACGCATTTCCCATCCCGGTGGTGGACGAGCTGCTGGATGAGCTCCACGGGGCGCGGTACTTCTCCAAGCTTGACCTGTGCTCCGGGTACCATCAGGTGCGCATGTGATCAGAAGACATCCACAAGACGACATTCCGCACACACGAGGGTCTATACGAGTTCCTTCCTGGTGATGGCCTTCGGCCTGTGCAACGCGCCGGCAACGTTCCAAGCGCTCATGAATGACGTCATCTGCCCCTTCCTCCGTCGGTTCGTCCTTGTCTTTTTTGATGACATCCTCATATACATCAAGACATGTGCAGATCACCTTCGCCACCTTCGCGCGCATGCTTTATGTGCTTCGCCACCACCACCTCTTCATAAAGCGGTCCAAGTGTGCATTCGCCGCCCCGTCTGTCGCCTACCTCGGCCACGTGAACTCAACGGCGGGTGTGGCCATGGACCCGGCCAAGGTGCAGGCCATGGACCCGGCCAAGGTGCGTGGCCATGGACCCAGCCAAGGTGCGTGGCCATGGACCCGGCCAAGGTGCAGGCCATGGACCCGGCCAAGGTGCCGGTGCCTCGTTCAGCCTGGGCGGTGCGCAGCTTCCTCAGCTTGGTAGGCTACTACTGCAAATTCGTGCACAACTACGGCACGATGGCGGCTCCGCTAACAGCATTGTTGAAGAAGGATGGCTTCTCCTGGGACGATAGGGCGGCTACCGCGTTTGCTGCCCTCAAGGCCGCAGTGACCTCGACCCCAGTCCTTGCCATGTCGGACTTTGCCAAGACGTTTGTCGTCGAGTGTGATGCTTCATCGCACGGGTTCGGCGTTGTGCTCGCCCAAGAGGGCCACCCGCTGGCGTTCTACAGCCGGCCCACCGCTGCCACGCAACCGCACCCTCGCGGCCTATGAGCGTGAGCTCATCAACCTCGTCCAGGCAGTACGGCATTGACGGCCGTACCTCTGGGGGCGCCCATTCATCGTCAAAACTGACCATTATAGCCTGAAGTTCTTGCTTGACTAGCGCCTTGCGACAATCCCGCAGTATCACTGGGTCGGCAAGCTCTTGGGCTTTGACTTCTCTATGGAGTACAGGTCTGGGGCAACGAATGTCATGGCGGACGCGCTGTCTCGCCGTGACACAAAAGAGGGCGAGTTGTTGGCGGTCTCGGCGCGCCGTTTCGACTTCATTAGCCGGCTGCGCCAAGCCCAGGCCCAGGATCCCGCTTTGGTTGCCATCCACAACGAGATACGCGTGGGCACGCGCGCTACTCCCTGGGCGGTGACCGATGACATGGTCACGTTTGACGGGCGGCTCTACATCCCACCCGCCTCTCCTCTGCTGCTAGAGATCATCGTGGTTGTGCACAACGACGGGCATGAAGGGGTGCACCGCATGCTACACCGCCTGCGGCGTGATTTCCACTTCCCCAACATGCGACGTGTGGTGCAAGACTTTTGTGCACGTGCGCCACCTGCCAGTGGTACAAGTCTGAGCACCCGCACCTGGCGCATCCGTACACCGCCGAGTCCATGGCCCAGGTGTTCTTCTCTGACATCATCCGCCTCCATGGAGTACCACGGTCCATTGTCTCCGACAAGGACCCGGTGTTCATGTCGTCGTTCTGGAGCAAGATCATGCGCCTTATGGGCACCAAGCTGCACCTCTCCTCGGTGTTCCACCCGCAATTTGATGGCCAGACGGCGGCGGCCAACCGCGTCATCGTGATATATCTGCGCTACTTCACCGGGGACCGTCCGCGACAATGGCTGGGGGTGGCTGCCGTGGGCCGAGTATATCTACAACACGGCGTACCAGACCTCCCTCCGCGACACATCATTCCGGGTGGTCTATGGGCGTGACCCACCCTCCATCCGCTCCTACGAGCCTGGCGAGGCGCGGGTCGAGATGGAGGCACGGGAGGCGTTTCTCGACGACGTCCGCTACCGGCTCTGGCAGGCGCAGACCATCCAAAAGCGCCACTATGACCGAACGCACCGGCTGGTCACGTACCAGGTTGGTGATTGGGCCCTTCTTCGTCTCAGGCAGTGGGCTGCAGCGTCTCTTCCGTGCACCACTGCTGGGAAGCTCAAGCCCCGCTATGTCGGACCCTACCATGTCACAGACCTGATCAATGACGTGGCTGTGCGGCTGGCGCTGCCGCGCGACACTCGTCTCCATGACATCTTCCATACTGGGGTGCTGAAGAAGTTTGTTGTCGCACCCCCGGAGTCGCCACCAGAGCTGCCCCCCATCCTTGACGGCGCGGTGGTGCCTGAGCCGGCCAAGGTGCTGCACGCACGCTTGGCCCGTGGTGTTCGACAGGTGCTGGTCTAGTGGCGTGGCGAGCTGGAAGACTTCGCGTCGTGGGAGGACCTTGATGATTTTCGTGACAGGTACCCGACGTTCCAGCTCGAGGACGAGCTGGTTTTTGAGGATGGGAGAGATGTCATGTACGATCGGGCTTACATCAGGCAACGGCGTGCCCGTGACGTGCGGCGTGCGCTGGAGTGCACTGATCGTGCCCAGGAGATTCCAGCCGCCGGCACTAGTGGCTGAGGATGGAAACAAATTAGATTTAATTGCAAGGTTTATTTGCATGGTTAGAATTAAGGAGCAATTAGCTCCATGCGTGTGAGGCTGATTGGCCATATATCTCTGTAACCGTACATTGGTTGGGGTAAGCAAGATCATTATCTCTAATATCTCTCTCTCTATCTATCTTCACCTAAGCCTGCGGTTGAGGGGAATAACCTCGCCGAAGAAGACGATGGACCGCGGTAGCCGAGGGCCTCCTACTCTAGGCATTAAGGCCCTTGACAGAAGAGTTCTAGTCAAGATATGAAGAAAGCACACAAGTGAAACTAGAGCAAGGAAACATAATCGCTGAATGTAAATGTTGAAATTAAGTGCAAGAATGTAAACAGAAGGGATACGAGACAACCGAATTTTTTCTTGTGGTATCGAGGAATTGACGCTCCTCCCTAGTCCATGTTGGAGCACTCACTAAGAGTATAGCTCCCCCTCAAGTCACAAAGACTTGAGTGCTCACTAAGAGTACTCGTTCTCCATCTCCGGAATGTTGGGTCTCAACTCTCAAGTCATGTACACCAATCACTTCTCGGGGCTCTCATTCTCCAAGAGCTCACCAAGAACTCCACAGTCACCAAGACCGTCTAGAAGCTGTCAAAAATCAACAGACAAGCTTACACACCCTCACTTGACTAGCACTCAACTATGCCATGGTATATATGCACACTTGCAACACTTGATCACTAAGAAACAGAATCCCAAACATGAAGAAGATGGAATCCAATGGAGCACAATCACACTATCCTTCTCTCGCTGGTTGCTTGAGGTATTCAGAGTGGCAATACCAGCTCAAGTAACTCGCGGGGGTGGTATTTATAGTCTAGGCAAGGGTGACTAGCCATTGGAAAAGTTTTACAGAAAAGCACACTATCGGAACCGGCGGTTCCCCCTGAGCTAGCGTCGGTTCATCTGATGACTCACAACGTTGAAATCTAGTCATTGGGACATATGTCGCACAAGATTCATCCAATGCGCGCATTGATTGATGCATTGACAGTTCATCTGGTGCTGAATGTCGGATCCTTAGAACGTCCCAGTCTTGGGCCAAATAATCATCGGATGAACCGATGCCCTAAGGCATGGATCGTCGGTTCATCTGGTGCTGAAGGTTTCCAAAACCTACCCTTTCTATCTTGGATGAGATATTTGTCGAATAGACTGACGCCATCATCCGGCGCTGCGTCGGTTCATTCGGTGCCGAAGGTTTAAAAAACATATCCTCTTTGGCTTGGATGAGATAATTTGTCAGATAGATCGACGCCATCATTTGACGCTGCATCAGTTCATCCGACGCTGCATCAGTTCATCCAACGGTATCTTTCATAGTCTTATCGCTCACAGCAATCATCTGTGCTACTAGAAATTGGACTGTCGGTTCATCCGACGGTGCACTTTGAGATCACTTTGAGATATATCTCGTCCAAGTCTTTTTTTTAGTTTTCTTTCGATTCTTTTGCTTCCAAAGTGTTTCCAAGAGTACTTTGAGCTGCAGAGAGTCTAACTAGCTTGAGTGTGCATGATTAGCATAGCATTTGTGGCACGGTGAAGCTACTAGTGTGAGAACTCCTCTTAATAGGACGGTCAAAAGCTACAATCTTGCAAATCCAAGTGTCCTTCATCTCCTTGTGACACTTGGAATTTTAAAAGTCCTTAGCCTTGTAGCATTTTCCCATTGATCACTTGCATTTTCAAACTGAGGGGTAACTTTCCATATATATTTCTCATGACAATAACCCAAGACAATTCCGCTTCAAAGCAAATGGTTAGTCACAAGTATAAGGTTGTCATTTATCATCGAAACACACACCTCGAGTGCGAAAGGGCCTAGATGCTTACAAACAATGGCGATATGCACCAATCTGGTCGTCGTCATCACCAACAGCTACTTCAACGACACCATCTACATAAACGTCGCCAACAAACAGATCTGCATTGACTCACCATCAAGTAAGCATGTCTGTGATCATGTCTAATGTCATGAGCATTATGTACATACTAATAATTGCCCTGTGCAGCAACTGGAGTAGTTCAATTGGCATCAATTAATGCAATGTATGAAAGAAAGTTTTTTTTTAACGAAGGAACACAAAACAGTGTCTATTTTATTGAAAACGAATGAAAGAACAGGTTTAGATCATACTCGTATGTCTTGTCTACATTAATTAAGAGAATAAAGAATGATTTAGATCATACTCCTACTCTTGCCATCAATATTTTCAGACAAGAAACAACAATCCATCGTACTTGTCTTTGTCTACGTTCTCATATTTCCGCGCTTGTCGTGAGAAATGTGAGAGGAAGAAGCTGTGCAGCGCTTTCAGAGCACGTCACACGATCGCCAAATCCAATGAAAAGTGTTGGATGTCTGCCTGTCGTATTATTTGCATCTTCCTCTCACATTGTAGTGTAGAGAAAGAGTTAAAATCATTATAAATAATTCCTAAAGGTATTTAGGCTTTCTCAGGACTGCAAAATCCTGCTCCGTTCAACTTTATTCTGCAAATCAATGCATGTCAATCGACACCGGCCACTGTCCACTGCTGATGATATCGATCTTACATACACATTATTGTTCATGATTCCATTATTATTCTAGTACACATTTCTACTGGCTACGTGCGGCAGCAGCAGACGCTGGGTGAGTTCATGCAGTTGCCGCCCTTGCCAAACAACCCCACGTTCCTGCACCAGCTGCTGCAGTCCGGCTGGAACTTGCCGCACGGGCCCATGCACTGGTACACCGCCGCCCCTGATATTGATCAGCATTAACCAACACAACAACTTGAATAAAGCGCTGATTTGCACATGAAAGGTTTGATTTGGACATATTTTAGCAGGAGTATATACCATGGGATGAGAGTGTAGCGACGACGATGAGCACGACGATGAGGATCCTGCAGAGGACGGTCGAGGAAGATGATGCCCCCATCGATGATCACAAGGATGTAGTTCTGCTTGGCCTTTTTGTTAATGGATGGTCTCAGACGTTTTGGTACGGTTCAATTCACCCCGTCGATGTGACCCTTTTTATACAAAAGTTCGGGTGAATGAATGTTTAGCAACCATTGACGACTCTGGTGAGTGGATGTTAAGTACACCACCAATTGGTTTTTAATGTTGCTATATACTGCTAAATCTCTGAAAGGCCGGATTTGCATTCAGTACTCCTGATCTGTGTATGTTCAGTATATAACTTATCTTGTGAATGGATATTTAGCATCCGTCAATTTTTAACGTACGTTACTGCTGCTAAAACTTTAGATGGGTTAGTGGCTGCGATAGATTCATCCAAAAGGCATGAATTAAAATTCATCTCAGAGAATAGTGAATGTCTAAACTCAGTTTCTTAATTTGTATTTTAGCTGCATTATTCTTATCCATATTTTTTTTGGATTTATCTGTGTACATATACTAAACTTTTCGATCTGTTTCAAATTTTTGTACTGCTTCATTATCACGGCACTGGAAATTTTAGGGGCACTTCCGATACGTCTGTGGCTATTTTTTTGTTTTTTTTTTTGTAGACGGAGCAGTGTCACAGTTTACATCAGTTTTTTTTCACTACACTTTTTTTTTTGTTTCATCAGTAATTGTCCTAGTATATGTTGTAAACAAATATGGAACATGGTTGCCTATCTTAGCTCGCCACGATTGCGTGTTTATATAGAGGCAATGCCTTGGAGATTACAGAGTTTGATTACAAGTTGTGGAGAGACCACATCAACTACAACACCATGTGTGATCTATCCTAACAACCCTTGATCAACACGGTTACAACCGAGATACATATATTTCAACACCCTCCCTCAATCTAAACTATCGAGCTATCGAAGGTTAAGATTGTACTTGAATTCTTCAAACTTATGCACAGGGAGAGCTTTAGTAAACCCATCTGCCAGCTGATCTCTGGAAGGAATCAACCATACACGAAGTTGTTTCCGAACAACTCGTTCTCTGACAAAATGAAAGTCAATTTCTATATGTTTTGCTCTTGCATGAAAAACTGGATTTGCAGATAAATAAGTAGCTCCCAAATTATCACACCATAGACTAGGAGCAACTCTCAACCGTACCCCAAGTTCAGCAAGAAGAGATTCCAACCAAATAATCTCAGCTGTAGCATTAGCCATTGCTTTGTACTCTGCTTCGGTACTAGACCGTGCCACTGTTGCTTGTTTCCGAGCACTCCAGGAAATAAGACTCGAGCCAAAAAAATACTGCAAAACCACCTATGGATCGCCTGTCATCCACACTACCTGCCCAATCCGCATCAGAAAATGCACTTACCAGAAAAGAATTTTTCCTTGGTATTTTAAGTCCAATATCGATAGTAGATTTAACATATCTGAGAATACGTTTAACCGAAGTCCAGTGTATACTAGTAGGTGCATGAAGAAACTGACAAACCTTATTCACCGCAAAAGCCAGATCAGGTCTCGTCAGTGTGAGATACTATAGCGCCCCTACAATACTTCTGTACCTTGTATTGTCTTCACCCAACGGTGTCCCTTCAAACCGTGACAATTTTTCTGCGGCAGGAAGAGGCGTCGGAGATGGCTTGCAATTCATCATTCCTACACGAGTCAAAATATCTCTTGCATATTTTCCCTGAGACAAAACAATTCCTTCCTTGGTCCTTTTGACTTCAATTCCAAGAAAATAATGTAAGTTTCCAAGATCCTTAAGTGCAAACTCTTTCTTGAGATCCTGGAGTAGAGCTGTGACAGCTTCTTCAGAGGAGGCAGTAACAATTATGTCATCAACATATATCAACATACAAATAGTTACACCACCTTTTCGATAAATAAACAAGGAAGTATCAGATTTTGAAGCTCTAAAACCAAGACTTATAAGTTTTGTGCTCAATCTGGAGTACCAAGCTCGTGGTGCTTGTTTCAACCCATATATTGCTTTATCTAACTTGCACACTAGATGTGAGGCATTGCTATTCTCAAAACCAGGAGGTTGTTTCATGTACACTTCTTCTTCCAGAATACCATGAAGAAACGCATTCTGCACATCTAACTGTCGTAGACACCAACCCCTTGCAACAGCTAGTGACAGAACAAGACGAACAGTAGCAATTTTAACTACTGGACTGAAAGTATCTTCATAATCTATACCATATTGTTGTTTGAAACCTTTAGCCACCAATCTTCCTTTATATCCGTCTATTGACCCATCTGCTTTTCTTTTAATTTTAAAGACCCATTTGCAGTCCATAAGATTCATACCTGGTCTACAATGTACAAGATGCCAAATGCCATTCTTGAGAAGCGCTGCATATTCCTCCTCCATGGCTTTCTTCCAGTTTGGATCAGCAAGGGCTTCTTAGCGCGCCACGCGCTACGCGCGGTTCGGCGGGAAAATCCGCCTGGGATCTGACGCCGCCTGGAGCCTCCGCTGGTGCAGGCGTATCGACCTGGGAAACCGCGCCAGGAGGGGGTTGGAAGAACACCCCATTATCACTTGTCATTTGCACCGTGGATGCATCATCTTCCTTCGAATTTTTTGTAGAATCCTGCAAAACAGAAGATGAGCTAGATCCAGGCTGACATCAGTAACATCAAGTCCAGATATTGCATCCCCAGGATTAAGAAGATGATTTGGAAGGAGAAGGGTTTCTTGTTGAAGATGAGCTCCGTCATTAGAATGCATCTCACTGAATGGAAAAACATTCTCATCAAACACAACATCGCGAGAGATGTAAACTCGGCCACTAGATGGTTCAAGGCACTTGAAACCTTTGTGAAGGGAACTATAACCAAGGAACACACATCTAATGGACCTGAATGCAAGCTTTCGAGCATTATAGGGTCGAAGATTTGGCCAACATGCGCAGCCAAAAACTCGTAGAGAATTATAATCAGGTTTTTCCTTAAGGAGAAGCTCTACTGGAGTGTGATAAGCAATTACTTTGCTTGGTAATAGATTGGTAAGATATGCTGCGGTTAAGAATGCCTCATCCCTGAATTTTAAGGGCATAGAAGCATTTGCGTTCAGACCGACTTCGACGATATGACGGTGTTTGCGTTCAGCTGCACCGTTTTGTTGATGAGCGTGAGGACAAGAAACCCGATGTGCTATACATATTTGTTGGAAGAAGGAATTTAATTTTTCATATTCCCCTCCCCAGTCGGTTTGCATGGAGATGATTTTTCTTCCAAACTTCCTTTCACTAGATTCTGGAAGTTTTTGAAAACTTGGAAAACATCATATTTTTGCTTGATCAAATAGACCCACGTATATTTGCTAAAGTCATCAATATAATTCACATAATAAGTATGCCTGCCCACTGAGACCGGAGTAGGACCCCACACGTCGGAATAAATAAGCTCTAAAGGAGAACTAGAAACATTGTCTGATATTCCATAAGGAAGTTGATGACTCTTAGCCTTTTGACATGAATCACACACCGAATTATTGCTCGAGGTACTAGCACACGGAAGATTATTAACTCTAAGGACACGCTCAACTATAGTGAGGACCATGTGTGGTTCGAGGACCGGTGGATGGTCGCTTCCTTGTATGATGAGTGATTGACAACGTTGTGTGGACTAATTCTTGGCTAAGTATTGCAGGTGCAGGTTGCGGCTTGACTGGTGTTGGTGCAGGTGAAGAACAAGCGTGAAAGGTCGTCACCGGTGAGGCCTCCAGGTGTGGAGAAGACAAGTAGGCTTCGTTCGAGGGAGCCGGTGGCCAGCGGGGTCAAGTGCGGGCCGCATGGTGGCATGAACAACAAGATGAAGTCATGGATAGTTTCTTGGTTGAGCCTCAAAACAAAGGTCGAGCCGAGACTACGTGGGAGTCGAGTCATGAGTGGCGATTGGCGGAGGCTACACCGAGTTCGCGGGGTTTCCTGTGGTTCACCAGAAAACCACTGGGTTCCTTGGTTGATCCACAAAGCCAAGACCGAAGAACCGAAGACGGTGCTGCAGCAGTGCCAGACCGGTCTGACCGGTGGGTACCGGTCTGACCGGTGTGCGACGACGCAGTCCGGAATCTTCGAAGCGGGGAACACGCGTCGGGATCGCAAGGCTTGCATCGAGGCTAAGCAGGTTGCGGTCGCCAGGCATCCGTCCGATGGAGCGATGACAAAGACTTCCAAAACCTCCCTTGAGGGGCTTGTATCCCTAGTTATTAAGTAAGGGTATTTTATACTTTCGGTTGCCTCCATATAACCCATGAGGGTGAGAGGATGGCAGCCATCTCTTGGAACCCTAGTTCATTTGCTTTCCTATTTTTCCCTTCCTATTTTCTTAGGATTTCCATAGGACTAGCTTGAGAGCTTCATGGTGAGATCTTGTGAGAGGGTTGGATGATCGGGCAGCAAGCTAGACCTTGTATGAACCTTCTTGGTATGTATAGATGATTCGGCGTGGTTCATCAAGGCCTTGTTGTGGTGTTCCCGGTTGTTCTTGGTGGTGATTTTCGGGGCCCTTTTTTGGTGGTTTTCTTAGGGTGTTTCGGGACCTTGCTCTTGGAGATTTGATGGGGGAAATTTGTGGGAAACCTTCGTGGTTCTTTGGGCTGTGATTCCCCTCCCAAATCCGTGAGTTAAGGGGCTCGATTTTGGGGTTTTCGGTGTTCTAGGGTTAGAGGAGTTCTTGGCGGGATTTCTTCGATTCCTCTTGCTTTGGTGAGTTTTGGTGGACAAAATCATGGCTATGGACTCCTCATGAGGTGTGCCTATTATGCCCAAAGTCTTATTCAAGTCCGTGGAGCGATTGGGGAGATCGAAGTTTGGATTTGGAGGAGTTGACCCGCGGGTGCTGTTCATCCTGAGCTGCCCAGGCTACACCGATCTGACCAGTGCTCTTGACCGGTCTAACCGGTGCAACCCTTGTTGGGTTTTTGCTCGGGTGAACGTTTGTGTGTGTTTGTTGTTGTCCCGTGTTGCTGTTGTTTCGAGTTTGAGTCGGTTTGGAGCTCGGTTGGCCTGTTTGGTTTTTTGGGACTTTCTGGCTGTGACCGGTCTGACCGATGTGTTGCACCGGCCTGACCGGTGTGGAGTCACTCTGTGGAAGTCGCCAAGTTTCACCAGCAGGGACCGGTCTGACCGGTGGTGCTCACCGGTCTGACCGGTGTTGGTCAGTGGACTCGAGGTTTGGTGTTCCGCTGTGTTCTCAGGTCGGTAAGGTTGGAAATTGGTTCCTAGGTTCAGTAGCACTCCAGTGGCTACGTGGATTTGACCAACTTGGGTAGTGAGTCGGAGACGTGTGTTGGAAGTCGTGTTCGTCTTGTTGGAGTTTCCATCTCCTTCGAGAACAATTTTTATCGGCTCCCATTCACTCCCCCCCCCCTCTCTGGTTCGCTGTATCGGTCCTTCAAGTGGTATCAGAGCCGGTTCGGGTCCTTATTGACTCTAACCAGTCTAAGATCCAAGGATGGCGTACCATGAACGGGGTTCGGGTCCTCCACACTTCGATGGCAAGAACTACCAGATGTGGAGTAAGCGGATGGCGGCGTTTCTCCGCGGAAAGGGTCAAACCCTTTGGGATGTCACGGTGGACACAGGCTATGTCCAGCCGATGCACTTCCTTGCTCCAGGATCGAGGGACATATTCGACGCCAACAATAAGGCGGACGACTACTTGTTTCGTGCTTTGTGTCAGCCTGAGTTCGATCGGGTGCACACCAAGCACTTGGCTTGTAGAATCTGGTTGGTGTTGAAGGAGGCTCATGTTGGAATGCCCAGGTTCAGGCTCGGATGTATGCGACCTACCGGAGAGAGTATGAGAACTTCACTCATCTCCCCAGTGAGTCCATCGATGCCTTATTTCAGAGGTTCACGGTGGTTGTGAACAACATGAGGGCCAATGTGGACGTGCTCCTGTACGATGATCATGATAGAGCTGTCAAGCTCCTACACTCTTTGGATCGTACGATTTGGGGCGGAAAGTTCGAGGCCATTGTGGAGTCGGAGAAGTATGACACTCTGACTGTGAACGAGCTGTTCTCGAAGCTCAAGTCGGCTGAGGTGGATAGGGGCATGACAGCCAAGCTCGAGGGACCGACTGACTCTCATAATCTTGCCCTCGTTGGTGGTTCGAAAGGAAAGGCTAACACTAACCCATCCACCAGGATGTACTCTTTGTCCTCTTTGATGTCTATGCCAGATGAGAAGTTCGACGTGCTTGGAGAGGACGAGCTGGCGTTGCTGACGAGGAGGTTCGAGAGGCTGCACGAGAACCGAGTGAACATGAGGAGGAACACGAGGACATGCTTCCAGTGCGGCAAGCCGGGACACTTCATCGCCGACTGCCCAGAGAAGGTCGAGAACAAGGATGGCTACAAGCACAAGTCAAGGACGGATGGCAAGTACCGGTCGAGGCGTGATCACAAGAGCAAGCACAAGAACAAGCACGAGGACGAGTGACGATCGAGGAAGAAGGAGAGCTGAGGCAAGGCCCGAGCGATGGTTGGAGCGAGCGACGTCGACTCCAGTTCCGCGTACTCCACCTCGAGCTCGAGCAGCAGTGAAGATGAAGTTGATCGTCGCAAGAGCAGGAAGTCATCCAAGAACCTGAGCGGGCTGAGCTGCTTCGCTAGAGACGGCTTCTGCATCATGGCACTGAGCTCCGGCAGCAAGAAGAGCACACAGAGCGACTCGGACTCTGACTCCGACAACGAGGTGCGTGATGAGCTTCCCTTCTTGTGTCAGGAGAATGAACGGCTTGGCTCGTTGCTTGATAATCGTGATGACATGCTTAGAGAGGCCAAGAAAATGAGAAAAGATCTTAGGGCTTCACTCGAGGATGCTAGGACTAGAGTGGCTGAGCTAGAAACACAGGTTCTTGATAGCAAGCTTGAAATTGATTCCCTTAAGGCTAGCCCTGTTGTTTCTGATGAGGTTGATTGTGCTTATTTCTCTATTTTTCTTGCTGATCTTGCTTTGTTTAAGGAGAAGCATGCCTCCAAGTGTGAGGAACTAGATGTGCTTAGGGTTGAAGTGGCTGAGCTTAAATCTAGATCTGCTTTGCTAGGTGCTTGCACTTCTTGCCCTGTCTTGCATGCTAAAATTGATGAGATGCATATTTACACTGCTTCCCTTGAGGCTAAGCTGAAAGAACCAATTCCTACATCTTGCTCTGCCTGTGAAATGCATGCTTTGAAGAATTTGGAACTTGCGCATTATGTTGATCGCTTGCAGGATGAGAATGATGAGCTGAGAAAGTTGATGGGTTGGTTGTCTGGTCATGAGCCTCAGTTGAGGATAATGATCGAGTCATTCAAGAGGTAGGATGGTGAGGGACTTGGGGCAAACAAGGTTGGTGAGGGAAGTGGAGAGAATATCCCAGAGCCACCGAAAACCCACCACAAAAATGATTTCCATCCCAAACCTAACCATCTTAGGAACTGACTAGACACAACCCCAGCTCCACCCGTGTTTCCCCCACAAACAAATGATTTCCAAAAGCCTATCAAGTTTATGAGCACTTCGGGGAAAGTGTTCTCTGGGAAAGAGAGTGAGAAGGCTAGTGAGGAGAAGCCCGTGGATAAGTCGAGTGGAGAGAAACCAAGTGAGCAGCCCCAACCCAAGCCTAAACCGAAGCTTGTGAGGTTTCATTGTGGCTATTGTGGGAGAGATGGCCATAAGAATGAGTTTTGCTTCAAGAGGAAGCGAGAGGAGAGAATGGCAAAGGAGTGGGCTAACAAGGACAAGTACCACCCTTTCGATGGTGTACTTGAGCCTCGTGTGCAGATGCCTAGGGCCAAGGCGAGTGTGAGGATAGTTCCGGCTTGGGGAGAGCGAAAGGCTGTTGGAGGTGCTGCTGGCCGGGCTACACCGGTCAGACCGGTGAGGGGCACCGGTCATACGGTGCGAGGCACAGGACGGGCGGCGGTTCGAGTTTCGTGCTCGTACAGGTGTGAGGTTTGGTTCTGGAGGTCGTGGTTCTGGTGGTTGGGCTGGAGAGTTTGCAGGAGGTCAGTTTGCTAGGCATTCTCCCCCTCGTGCTCAATACGGTGATGGGAGGATCCGTAGCTTTGAGATGGAGAGGAGAGATAGTCCATAGACTTTCTTTCGTGGTTTTGGTCCTTCTCTAGGTAGAGAGGGTTGGTTCCCTCATGGTGGTTACCGTGGTGGCGTTTGTGGAGGCAGCTTTGGTAAGAAAGATGGTTTGGTTTGTGCTAACCCCAATTTGAAGCAAATGGCTCGGCACTGGTTTTACTCTTTTGGTACTAACCCCAGTGCTGAGTCGTTTGTTCGCTCACGTGCTTGTTTTTGAATTTCAGGTGGAAGACTTGAAGAACATTGGGTTGATTGACTCCGGTTGCTCGAGGCATATGACCGGAGACAAGGGGTGGTTCTCAAGTCTCATCCCGGTGGTGACAAGGAGCTACATCACTTTTGGGGACAATGGGCGTGGGGGTGTGCTTTCAGAAGGTGAGATTAAGGTGAGTGACAAGATCACTCTCAGGCGTGTGGCTCTTGTTCAATCGCTTGGATACAATTTGCTTTCTGTGTCCCAGCTGTTGGATGAGAGTTTTGAGTTGTTGTTTCAGCCCGGTGGTTCTTGGATTTTGGATTCTCGAGGGGACCTTGTCTGTATGGTCATTCCCGAGGGTCAGGTGTTTCGAGCTGATTTTTCTCAGTCTTCTGGTGTTGAGCGTTGTTTCTTGGCTGGTTCTTCGAGTGAGTTGTGGAAGTGGCATAGGAAGTTGGGTCACTTGAGCTTTGACCTTTTGTCTCGCTTGAGTAAACTCAATTTGGTTCGAGGATTGCCACGGTTGAGGCTTGAGAAAGAGTTGGTTTGTGCGCCGTGTAGGCATGCCAAGATGGTAGCCTCTTCTCACCCGCCTCTCACCGATGTGATGACTGAGCGTCCATGCGAGCTGCTCCATATGGATCTTGTTGGCCCAGCTCGTGTGCGATCTACGGGTGGGAAGTGGTATGTCCTTGTTGTGGTGGACGACTACTCTCGGTATGCGTGGGTGTCCTTTCTCGAGGATAAGGGAGAGACGTTTGGTTTTGTTCGAGATCTTGTCTTGAGGTTGAGGAACGAGAGGCACGGAGATGCCATACGGCAATCCGCGGTGACAATGGCTCAGAATTCAGAAACTCTCGTTTTGAAACTTTTTGCCATGACTTGGGTCTTGAACACCAGCTTTCGAGTCCGTATACGCCTCCCCAGAATGGTGTTGTGGAAAGGAAGAACAGGACTTTGTGTGAGATGGCTCAGATGATGCTTGATGAGCATAGGACTCCGAGAAGGTTCTGGGCTGAGGCGGTGAATATTGTGTGCTATGTGTCGAACAGGATCTACCTCAGAGTGCATAAGAAGAAAACCTGCTACGAGTTGATGCACGGTCGCACACCCAAGGTGAGTCACTTCCATGTCTTTGGTTGCAAGTGTTTTATTCTGAAGAAAGGGAAGAAGCTGGATAAGTTTGAGGCTAGGTCTGTCGATGATATTTTCTTTGGTTATGCATCTCATTCTAGAGCATATCGTGTGCTCAATCTTGAAAGTAACCAAATCGTCGAGACTTGCGAGGTAACCTTCGACGAGACACAACCACATAGTCAGCTTGCCTTTGAGTGTGCAGGTGATGGTGAGCTTGGCGAGGAGATCTTTCAGGAGGAGGAGCATGAATGTGGAGGTGATGAACATGGCGGTATGGTGCCCCCGGCTAAACATGTACCCACTACTTCGACTACGGTGGTGGACGGACCCTCTCCCACACCTACAACGACAAATCAAGATCGAGGAGAAGCTACAGTTGAGGGGGAGGTAGCATCAAGGCGAGAACCTTCCCGACGGGTACAAGTGGATCACCCAGCTTCGAGGATCGTCGGCGACTTGAATGAACGCACTACACGGTCGAGGGTTCGAAACAATTCTCATTTCGCTCATGCTGCATTTGTTGCTACTTTTGAGCTCAAAGACATTGGACACGCACTATCTGATCATAATTGGGTTAATTCGATGCATGAGGAGTTGGAGAACTTTGAGAGGAGTCAGGTTTGGGAATTGGTTGACCCTCCCCCAGGGTGTAAGCCGATTGGTACAAAGTGGGTGTGGAAGAACAAAGAGGGAGAGAGAGGTGAAGTGGTGAGAAACAAGTCGAGGCTTGTTGCTTAGGGATTCAGTCAGAAAGAGGGGATCGACTACGAGGAGACCTTTGCTCCGGTAGCCCGTTTGGAGGCAATAAGGATCCTTCTAGCCTTTTCTGTGGCTAAAGGGTTCAAGTTGCACCAAATGGATGTGAAGAGTGCTTTCCTGATGGTGTGTTGGAGGAAGAAGTGTATGTGAGGCAACCACCGGGGTTTGAGAGTGAGAAGTACCCCTACTGGGTGTACAAGTTGAGGAAGGTGCTGTATGGGTTGAAGCAGGCGCCTAGAGCTTGGTATTTAGGTTGAGGGGGTTCTTGTTTGAGAGAGATTTTGAGATGGGGAAGGTCGATCAGACCTTGTTTTTACTTAGGCAGGGCAGAGATATCCTGATTGTGCAGGTGTACGTCGATGATATTGTCTTTGGTGGCTCGTCTAACTCTCTTGTTGCAAGGTTTCAGAGGATATGAGCAGGAAATTTGAGATGAGCATGATGGGCGAGTTGCAGTTCTTCCTCGGGCTACAAATCAAGCAATCAAAGGAAGGAACATTTGTGCACCAAGCTAAGTACACCAAGGACATTGTGTGGAAGTTCAAGATGGAGGATTTCAAGGCTATGACGACGCCGATGAGTACGACTACAGCTCTTGATGCGGACGAGGAAGGTGAACATGTGGACCAGAAGGAGTACCGAAGCATGATCGGGTCACTCCTCTACTTGACGGCGACGAGGCCGGACATCCAGTTCTCGGTATGTCTGTGCGCTCGTTTTTAAGCGTCTCCGAGGACTTCGCATCGGCAAGCGGTGAAGTGAATTTTCAGGTACTTGCGTCACACTCCCGACTTCGGCCTTTGGTACTCTGCGTCCTCCTCTTTGGCACTTCATGGTTTTTCAGATGCGGATTTTGCCGGGTGTCGCTTGGATAGGAAGTCCACGTCTGGGACTTTCCAGTTTTTGGGTTCTTCTTTGGTGTCTTGGTCTTCCCGCAAACAGTCGAGTGTTGCTCAATCCACTACCGAGGCAGAGTACGTTGCCGCTGCTAGTTGTTGCTCTCAGCTCCTTTGGATTTCATACACCATGAGTGACTTTGGTGAGGAGTATACCCATGTCCCACTTCAATGTGATAGCACCAGTGCCATAAGCGTTGCAAAGAACCCAGTGCTCCATTCCAAAACCAAGCACGTAGAAGTGAGGTATCATTTTCTGAGAGACAACGTAGAGAAAGGAAAGATAGCTTTGATCCATGTACCCACACATGACCAACTAGCCGATGTTTTCACCAAACCCCTAGATCAAGCAACTTTCACTCGTTTGCGGGGGGGAGCTTGGTGTGTGTTTGATTTCTTGAGTTGGGTGTGTGGGAGCTCCTTTGTAGCATATGTATAGTTTCCTTTGTGCATTTCTTGCATTTGGCATGGCATATGTAACATGATGTATAGGCATCCTTGTATCTTAGATTGCATGCATTTTGTATCATATGCATTGGACAGGAAAAGCTTCTCCTATATACATTGTTCACCATGGAATGCTATATATGTCTTTGTGAGCTTGTTTGGTATGCTATGGTTAGTTTGGCTTAACTCTTGATGATCTTGTTTAATAATCCATGGTTGATGGCTATGTTTTTGAAAAATGTCACATATATGCTCTCTCATGTGTAAATGCCTTTATATGATCTTGACATGTTTTAGTGGCTAGGTTATGCTTAATTTGTGGTTGGATAGCTAGTTTATTGATCATATGGGGCCAAAGGCTCATTTGCCATCATGAATGTTTAGCCCTCTTGCTTCATCTTGTGGAGGGGCATAAATTCCTTTTTGTCGCAAAGACATTTCATGTACCAATTATGAATCTGAAAATGAAATGTAAAATGCTTCGAAAATGTGCTCCCATGTCATATGTGCTGAATTTAATTTGCTTTGGGTGCTAAACCGTTGCATGATGCCTACCAATGAGAAGTCTCATACATAGAAGTAGGCACATGGCTCGGTGGCTTTGACATGACATGAGATGCTTGTGGGTGTTTGTGATGGTCTTATGGTTAGAATGTCTGTCCTATCATGAAGTTTGTGTGGCTTTGCCATTTTGATATGTTTTGATCATGTTTAGGACTTTGCTCATGAGAGGCGAACTTTTCGCAAAATTATCCAAATCCATCTTAGCTTCGTCCAATGGTTGTGAAACTTGGTGAACTTGTAGTTGATGTCAATACGAAGCTATAGAGTATCTAACTTTCTCATTTGGACATGTGTAGCATCCTATGTTGAATTTTGTCTATTTGAGAAGCTCTAGGTTGAAAGTTTTGCATTTTTGGCTTGATTCATGCATTGTCAACAAGGGGGAGAAGTTTGAGCTTGAGATAGCTTGCTGGATGCATTTAGAAGGTTTTCAGGTGGTTTCGAGGTTTCGAGCCATTTCTGGGCTCTGGTGTGCACCGGTCAGACCGGTCGTGGTCACCGGTCTGACGGGTCAGAGTGCTGGTCCTGTGCACATGTTGAGCACCGGTCTGACCGGTGGTGGTGACCGGTCTGACTGGTGAGAGCTAAGTTGTTGCAGCTGCCTTGTTTCAAGTGGTGTTTTGCATGCATTTGTCCAAAGGGAGTTGCATTGGTTCAGGGGGAGCTTGCATGTGTGCAGGGGGAGCCCTTTGTGGTTTTTCGAGCTTTGGTTTGGTGGTTTGCGCTCTTTACTAGAGCTTTGTTCTGTCTCGGATGTGTCGAGTCGTTGCCCTTGCCTAAGGGGTCCGAGACTTGTCTTCTTCAAGTGATCTTGCTCTTCGCCTTTCTTTGGCTTTCAATCACTTGTTGAAGTTTCTTTTTGTTCGTTTCTTTTCTTTTTCTTTTCTCTCTTGTTACTTTATGTGGGTGTTGTCAATGCACTCATCAAGGGGGAGATTGAGGACCATGTGTGGTTCGAGGACCGGTGGATGGTCGCTTCCTTGTGTGATGAGTGATTGACAATGTTGTGTGGAATGATTCTTGGCTAAGTATTGCAGGTGCAGGTTGCGTCTTGACTGGTGTTGGTGCAGGTGAAGAACAAGCGCGAAAGGTCGTCTCCGGTGAGGCCTCCAGGTGTGGAGAAGACAAGTAGGCTTCGTTCGAGGGACCCGGTGGTCAGCGGGGTCAAGTGCAGGCCGCATGGTGGCATGAACAGCAAGATGAAGTCATGGACGGTTTCATGGTTGAGCCTCAAAACCAAGGTCGAGTCGGGACTACGTGGGAGCCGAGTCATGAGTGGCGATTGGCGGAGGCTACACCGAGTTCGCGGGGTTTCCAGTGGTTCACCAGAAAACCATTGGGTTCCTTAGTTGATCCACAAAGGGAAGACCGAAGAACCGAAGTCGGTGCTGCAGCAGTGCCAGACCGGTCTGACCGGTGGGTACCGGTCTGACCGGTGAGGAGCACCGGTCTGATCGGTGTGTGACGACGCAGTCCGGAAACTTCGAAGCGGAGGACACGCGTCGGGATCGCAAGGCTTGCGTCGAGGCTAAGCAGGTAAAGGTCGCCAGGCATCCGTCCGATGGAGCGATGACAAAGACTTCCAAAACCACCCTCGAGGGGCTTGTATCCCTACTTATTAAGTAAGGGTATTTTAGACTTTCAGTTGCCTCCATATAACCCATGAGGTGAGAGGATGGCAGCCATCTCTTGGAACCCTAGTTCATTTGCTTTCTTATTTTTCCCTTCCTATTTTCTTAGGATTTCCATAGGACTAGCTTGAGAGCTTCATGGTGAGATCTTGTGAGAGGGTTGGATGATCGGGCGGCAAGCTAGACCTTGTATGAACCTTCTTGGTATGTATAGATGATTCGGCGTGGTTCATCACGGCCTTGTTGTGGTGTTCCCGGTTGTTCTTGGTGGTGATTTTCGGAGCCCTTTCTTGGTGGTTTTCTTGGGGTGTTTCAGGGCCTTGCTCTTGGGGATTTGATGGGGGGAAATTTGTGGGAACCCTTCGTGGTTCTTTGGGCTGTGATTCCCCTCCCAAATCCGTGAGTTAAGGGGCTCGATTTTGGGGTTTTCGGTGCTCTAGGGTTAGAGGAGTTCTTGGCAGGATTTCTTCGATTCCTCTTGTTTTCATGAGTTTTGGTGGACAAAATCATGGCTATGGACTCCTCATGAGGTGTTCCTATTATCCCCAAAGTCTTGTTCAAGTCCGTGGAGCGATTGGGGAGATCGAAGTTTGGATTTGGAGGAGTTGACCCGCGGGTGCTGTTCATCCCAAGCTGCCCAGGCTACACCGGTCTGACCGGTGCAACCCTTGTTGGGTTTTTGCTCGGGTGAACGTTTGTGTGTGTTTGTTGTTGTCCCGTGTTGCTGCTGTTTTGAGTTTGGGTCGGTTTGGAGCTCGGTTGGCCTGTTTGGTGTTTTGGGACTTTCTGGCTGTGACCGGTTTGACCGGTGTGTTGCACCGGCCTGACCGGTGTGGAGTCACTCTGTGGAAGTCGCCAAGTTTCACCAGTAGGGTCCGGTCTGACCAGTGGTGCTCACCGGTCTGACCAGTGTTGGTCAGTGGACTCGTGGTTTGGTGTTCCGCTGCGTTCTCGGGTCGGTAAGGTTGGAAGTTGGTTCCTAGGTTCAGTAGCACTCCAGTGGCTACGTGGATTTGACCAACTTGGGTAGTGAGTCGGAGACGTGTGTTGGAAGCCGTGTTCGTCTTGTTGGAGTTTCCATCTCCTTCGAGAAGAATTTTTATCGGCTCCCATTCACTCCCCCCCCCTCTCTGGTTCGTCGTATCGGTCCTTCATATAGGATAAGCTGGATGACCCAGACGACTATGCCATCGGGATGATGACGGTTTATTGACTTCATAGGCTTGGTTGGATGATCTAGGGAGTGAAGACCGAGACTTGAGAGGATAAAGACCTAGCTCACATCTTCCTTGGTGCAGAGTTTCCTTCGTGACCCAATCCTTAATAAGAAAATAATGTGGATGAAATTCAAAGAAAGTATTTGTCGTATGGACCTCCCTGGGCCCACTGCCTCGGTAGGTACCAGGACCGACTACTCGGTGGGCCCCTGGGACTACTCGCCTTGTGCCACATGGCACCTGATGGCGTGGGGAGTAGGGACTACGGTGGAGAAGTATTCGGATAGGAAGCTACACATGTCCTGTACTATGTAGAGAACTCCTAGCCGTACCCGACAAGTACTCTCTCTTCAAACCGACTTGTGACCATGCCTCCCGGGCTATATAAGGCGAGGCAGGGACCCTTCTCTCTCTCATATGCATCATCTTGTAAACACATCCAATCAATCCAGAGCCACGCAGCATACAAGACGTAGGGTATTACGCACCTGGCGGCCCGAACCTCTCTAAATTGTGTGACACGTGTCTCTTCCTTCGAGTTATTGATCTCGGCGAGGCCACATTCATCTACCTCGCGTACTCCCCTTGGTAGGTTGCCAGTCTAAAACACTTACAGCTGGCGCGCCAAGTAGGGGATCTCGCCGAAGATCTCATGGCGAACTCGACGGCTTCAGTCTTCATCAAGTCAATCGCTGCTTTCAACCGCGGTGACACCTTCGTCTTCGGGTCTTGGGTGTGCACTACTGACGGCGCTGGATCCTTATAACGCCGCCTCACCATGACTCCCAACCCGAGCACTGGGCTCGTGACGCTTCCCGAAGTAGTCACGGGCGAACTCGCCGAAAAATTCGGCGAAATTTCTCTTTACAACCAACACGCTGACTTTGAGCTTGGATCTGACTCCAACTCGAACTTGACGTCTCCGTGGGCCATCGCATGTGAGCCGGCTATCGAGCCATCGTGTGCGAACTCCCCACTCCACGAGCACTTCCCTTACGGCCTCTGCAACGCCAGAAAGGCCCACGCGAAGGCTCTCACTGCGCGTCGGGCCGGCAAGGAGATCGTCTCTGACTACACTTCGGACTCCAACCCCGTCTCCGACTACTACTCGGACTCCTCCTACGAGTTTGACTTCGGACCGGACCCAGATGAGCCCGAGTCCGAAACCTTCAAGACCGAGCAACCGCTGACAGGACCAGCTACCGACCTGGTTATAACATCTACACCCGCCGGGAGATTCGTTTACTGGCCAGACCGCAAGCCTGCAGACCTGACAAACGGGAACTCACGCTGCGTCGCCTACCTTGACTCGCTTCCCTTCCAGGAGGGAACGCCACTAGCTCCAGCAGAGGAGCACACTCCAACAGAGGTGGCGACTACCGACTCCAGTCTCGGCTCTCCCGACCGTCAAGTCTTCATGACTACCAACGAGACGCCGGTACCCTCAGGGACACAGCCTGATCGTTTCCTTGAAGATATCTCCATAGACGAGTTGTCTGCCAATGCACCTGCAAACGAAACCAACGACAACAGGAACGCCCGACGTGAGCGTAACAGGAAGCGTAACGAACGGCGTCGACGTCTCTGTGAGAGCCTCCCCATACGGAACCTCACAGAGGCGCTTAACCAAGTCGAAAGCCGGGTGCATACTACCCCAGAACAGTGCCTCGTGTCTATCACTACGATAGCACGTCAGGCTCAGGGGATGCGCGCGGGAGAAGTCATCGCCAAGCTCACGGAGGACGCCTACTTCATGAGAGTCGACAATAGAGTCACTCAAGTGCCTCCCCTTCGAACTCGCGAAGCCGACCATGAAGCCACAAGCCATAGTCCAGCCGACAACGGACGCAACCGTACTCGAGGAGAGCTACCGCAGAACCCCAACTGCACTAGGGCATCTGCTGGGGGACCTTCTCAGGGCGGCCACAACGCTGGTGGCGCTGGCGGCAGTCGCGCTGTGGTCGCTCGCGGCGACGCCGACGACGAAGGCAGCAATGGTAGGAGCTCCTCACACGAGGCTGGAAGAAGAGCTGGTGGCGGAGGCGATCGCGGAGGCCGAGGCCACGCAGACAGCCACGTCACCGGTGTCTCACGCGGCGGCTACGATGCCCGCCGTAGAATCGAAGAAATTCGACGCAAGAAATCCTCCACGGCAGGTGAGAACGACGGCTTCCCCACCTTCTCTGCTCGACTCCGCAATCTGCTGCTCCCAGAGAAATTCAAGCCTCTGGGGATCACCAAGTATGACGCGAAGCAAGACCCAGTACAGTGGCTCAGATGCTACGCCCTCTCCATCGAGAACGTTGGTGGCAACAATGACACGAAGTGCCTCTACTTCCCTTTCTGCTTGGACCAAGCTCCACTCACATGGCTCGAGTCCCTTGAGAAGTACTCAATCGACAAGTGGGACCAGCTCAAGGAGCAGTTCACCGGCAACTTCGCGGGCGCCATGGGACGCTCGGGTACTCGCATGGACCTGGCCATGGTGAAGCAGGAACAGGGCGAGACTTTGCGCAAGTACATGCGGCGCTTTTTCGACAAGCGCGCCACTGTAGTTGATGTTACCGATAAGGAAGTCATCGACCTCTTCCAAGATGGTCTTTACCACCGTCGCACCTTCGAAGACTTTGGTCGCCGCCGCCCGAGCTCCATTACCAAGCTCAAAGACATGATTACCTCATGGACCGACGAAGAAGACAAGGCGAACGCCAAGAGCAAGCAAAATGCGGGCGGCAGCAACAACAACAACCGGTATCAAGGCGGTCGCAACAACAACTACTCGGGTCCTAATCGCAAGCGCAAGCCAGACAACACAGTCGCGGCTATCCAGCGGCCTGGGAAAGACAACTCGAAGAAGACCTCCGACGGCTCAAAGACTTGCTAAAAGAGAAGTGCTCGTGGCACCTGGAGGGCAACCACACTACCGAGCAGTGCTACCAACTCCGGCGAGCACTCAAAGATTCTCCAGACCCACGGCCTCCTCACGACAAGAAAGGCAAAAAAAAGTCGACGAAGGCAACGGCGACTTCCAAGAACCCGACAAGACGGTGAATGTCCTCTTCGGCGGACTACCCACCAAACGGTCTCAAAAGGCCACTCGATGGGAAGTCTTAAACATTGAACCAGCGGTTCCGATCCCTCTCCGGTGGTCGGAGGTACCTGTCACCTTCTCCCGCGTGGATCAATGGACAAGCTTCTCCGAACCAGGGAATTTCCCTCTCGTCCTGAAACCGGTAGTCGCGGGCTCCAGACTCAACAAGGTACTCATCAACGGTGGGAGCGGGCTCAACGTCCTTTTCACCAAGACCTTGAAGAAGATGAAGCTCGACATCACTCACATGCTCACCAAGAGCACATCGCCTTTCTACGGCATCGTCCCCGGGAACGCGGCTATTCCACTGGGCTCAGTGGTCCGTCCAGTAACATTCGGGGAAACCAGAGAAAACTACCGCATCGAGTACATCAAGTTAGACTTCCTACCATGCCATCCTCGGCAAACCAGCTATCACCAAGTTCATGGCGGTACCCCACTACACATACTTGGTACTCAAGATGCCAAGTCCGGCCGGTGTACTCTCGCTACAAGGGGACTTGAAGATATCTTTCGACTGCAACACACAAGTTGTGGAACTCGCAGCCACCAACCAAGTACCCAACGCCATGATGGAGATCTATGTTGCGTCAAAGAAACTTGCCACAAGTGAACTCGACATCCCAGAGAAGTCGGACAAGGCCAACAAACCTTAGCCATCCGAGGAAGTGCAAGTCAAAGCAATCGACCTTGGGACAGGTGACAGCAGCAAGACCACCATGATCGGGGCGGGTCTTGACCCGAAATAGGAAGACGCGCTCGTCAGCTTCCTTCGGGCTAACCGAGACATCTTCGCTTGGAAACTAGCGGACATGCCAGGGGTGCCTAGGAATCTGATCGAGCATTCACTCAACATCGACCCTAAAGCTACCCTGAAACGACAACACCCCCGCCGTTTTGCCGACGACCGACGGGATGCCATCAAGAAGGAACTCGCCAAACTACTCGCAGCTGGCTTCATCAGAGAAGTCTTCCATCCTGAGTGGCTCGCCAACCCCATCCTCATTCGCAAGAAGAACTCTAACAAGTGGAGGATGTGCATCGACTACACCAACCTCAACAAGCACTGCCGCAAGGACCCTTTCGGGTTGCCGCGGATAGATCAAGTCATCGACACCACGGCAGGCTGCGACCTGCTTTGCTTACTCGACTGCTACTCCAGGTACAACCAGATTGCTATCAAGGAAGAAGACCAGGAGAAGACCGCATTCATCACCCCGTTCGGCGCCTACTGCTACACGACCATGTTGTTCGGGTTGAAGAACACTGGCGCCACCTACCAGTGAGCTATCCAGGCCTGTTTCAAGAGACAGCTCAACAAAAACGTCGAAGCCTATGTGGATGACGTGGTCGTCAAGACCAGAAACTCCAACACGCTCATCGCCGATCTTGAAGAGACTTTCGCATCCCTGTGAGAGTACCGTTGGAAGCTCAACCCGAACAAGTGCGTCTTTGGCGTACCGTTGGGAAAACTACTCGGCTTCCCGAGGAAAAACGATGAACGGATAACAAACTTTTATTTGCACTAGGCACATGAAGAATGTTTTTGAGATGCAAACGTTTATTTGGGGTATGCAAAACTGAATGACCGATATTACTGATTTTCATACCTGCTCCGCTGGCCGTATGCACTTGATCTTGACCTCCGTACTTGTCATGAACGGTCATCTTTTCCAATTCGCTGGTGATATGGTCAGTAGCACCACTGTCTACGTACCAGTTGGTGTCAGCGCCATATCCCGCAGCAGCAGATCCTGCAGACTTGTTTTGGTACTCATCATCATCATCATAATGGCACCAGCAGTTCCGGGCATCGTGGCTTGTTTTCTTGCAGATCTGGCAGGGTTCTTTGCGTGAGCTCCCTTGCTTTGCGCCATCATTGGAGCCACCACGGCCACCAGTGCGACCGCCATTGCCACGGCCGCGACCACGAGGGCCGCAACCACGACCACGTCCTCGAGAAGAGGAATTTTCTGAGGATTGGGATTGAGCTCCTTCACTAGCCCGGAACATGTCAAGACGCAGATCATACGCCACCAGTTGAGCATACAATTCACTCAACGTGATGGGGTCAGTACGGCCAAGAACAGAGGAGACAACAGTGTTGTAATCGAAACCAAGACCATTAAGTATAAATCCAACCATCTCATCCTCATCTATAGCTTTACCCGTAGATGCAATCTCGTCGCTGATGTTCTTCATCTTGGCAAAATAATCTGCCATCTTCATGTACCCCTTCTTGAGATTTGCGAGTTGTAGACGTAGATTAGTCACCCTCGCACGTGGTGATGCAGCAAAACTGGTTTGCAACGCCGCCCAAACCTCAGCCGAGGTGGATAGAGTGGCGACTTGACCCAGCACCTCCTTGGTAACGGAATTGAGGAGGTGGCCGAGCAGCTGCTGATCCTTGGTCACCCACGCCTCATGCGCCGGGTTTGGAGTTTCTTCAGACTTCCCATCTTTCTCAATGGTGATAGTCTTGGCCAGCTCGGGCGAGGTGCCATCTAGGATGCCCATGGCATGAGCACCACGGACTCCAGGAAGGAATTGTGCTTTCCATAGCACGAAGTTGTACCTGGTGAGCTTTTCTGTCACCAAGGGGCCGAAGGGAGAGTGATGCGACGAGTTGGGCGAGTTGGAGGAGGAATCCATGGCGCTAGGGTTGGAAGGACGAATTGTAGATATGTTTTAGGAAGAAGAGGCTCTGATTACCATGTAAACAAATATGGAACGTGGTTGCCTATCTTGGCTCGCCACGGTTGCGTGTTTATATAGAGAATTGCCTTGGAGATTACAGAGTTTGATTACAAGTTGTGGAGAGACCACATCAACTACAACACCATGTGTGAATCTATCCTAACAAACCTTGATCAACACGGTTACAACCGAGATACATATATTTCAACATATGTAACTGAAATCAATTTAGGTTGCAGTGACAAAAACACGTTAGAGCAACTCCAAGACACTCTTCATTTTTCACTCTATATTTGACTCTTCATTTGGTTTTTCATAAAAAAATCTCATCATATTAACCTACTCATTCCAACAGCCTCTTTATTTTCCAAACTCCAAATACCAACAGTTCCTTCCACTCATCCTCTCATAACACACTGACTTCTGGGTCCCGCTCGTCATAGCCCTCCATCCCTTTCCCTTACTAGGCTACTGCCATTTTCCCCACGCAAAGCTCCATCCGCCGCCGGTTTCTACTCCCTGGTCAGTGCAGTGTTGCACCGGACCCGGTGCCACCCGCGCCCCTGGACCCGACACCGCCTGCATCCTTAGCCCCTGCGCCGCCTGCTCTTGGACCGGGAGCCGCCCGCCCCTACCCCTACTTTTGTTGTCGCCCGCCCTGCCCCTGCTCCCGGTGCCGGTGGCGGCTGTGGGACCGCAAGGCACAGAAGGAGGCAAGGTCGAGGTGGTGCTCAGTATCTACAACATCCGCAACCCCGCAACATGGAGGCGGGCAGGTGGCAAAGCAGATTTTCAGGGGTGACAGGGTAATGGCGGATGGAGCTCGCCGGTGAGTGCCCTGTCCAGCGAAGGAGTAAGAAAGGTGAGGGGGGATGGATGTGCGAGCTCAAGGTGGTGTTGTCGGCGTGAGTAATCGAGGTGGGAGTTCACCACGATGGCGAATCAGGTCGGCGACAGCAGAGAGCTTGAGGTCGGACCTCACCATGGCGGCTTGGTGCGAGGTCGCAACAGTGGGACGGAAACGCAGACGGAGCAGGAGGGAGAGCGGGAGCACGTGCTAGAGGGACTGAGGGAGATAGTGAGAAGAATTTGCTCGTCAAAGATCGCGAGCGGAGGGCTGAGGATTGCGAGCCGCGGTGGATGGCGATTCTGTTGGAAGAGGATTTGCGGCTGTTTTTTTTTCTTTTTTACCGATGCAACGTTTTAAGGCGCGTTTGGTTCTCTTCACTGTGTAGGTTGGCTCAGCTCTAGGAGGCCAGGCTCTCACGGGCTAGTAGCGAGCGAGCCAGGCTCCAGAGAAACGCGATCCAGTTCCGTCTCCCGGGAGCCAGGCCGAGTGCCATTTTCTGCACGCGAAGGCACAAGTTCAAACTACGATGCAAACAACCAATCGCTCTATGTTGCACGCGGTGAACCTGCTTGGCAGTGCTGCAGGCAACCAATCAACCATCTTGTGCATGCGTCGAGCCTGGTTAGGCCGCATACAGGCAAGCAAACGTGCCCTTACAGGATTCGTTGGAGTTGCTCTTGTAATTTGCTCTCGCCTGGGGTGAGAATGGGCACGCCGTTCTTCAAACATCGTCCTAAATTCAGTATCGTAATCCGAAAAAAAAAAGAAGATTCGATTTCGTGAGAAACCAGCAGGGCGAGCCGGCACTTCATCAAGTCATCTGGAGCGTCCATATGGTATTCGACGACTACATTTAATATCAGCACTCAAGCGTGCAAAATATTAACGGTACAAAAATCTCCAGCAATATTTTCCCTCTTTTAATTTCTCTTTCATATGGCAAAGCACAAAAAAATATTGGCGCTGCAAAAATCAATAAAAAGCTGAGCATGCTACTCATGGGAGTAGTCCATAATAAGGCGGTGTTTGGCATGACTCCGGAGCCGAACTCCAGGCTAGAGCTGATTGGATCTAGCCAAACACCCCATCTCCAAAAAAAATGTAACTCCATGGAATTTTTGAACTTTAGTTCATTTGTTTGGAGCACCTCATTGGCAGCTCCAGATCCCCTCAAAATAGAAGTGCACATGGAGTTCAGAGATAATTACCCGCAATTCCCATTACACACCCCGAACCATTATTTTTCTTTCTCTCGTGCCTCTTTCCTACCCCTTCACACACACAGGCCGCCGCCCGTCCTCCGCCCCTCTGTCGGTGACCGCCGCCCCCTCCCACCTCACCGGGCGTCACCACCCATCACCGCCCTCTACTTTCTCCTCCATCCCCAACCTGGGAGCCGCTGGTCCTTCCACCACGCCTCGCCCCCCTGCTCCTCCATCCCCAACCATAACCCTAGAGGACAAGGTGAAGAACGGCGGCTTCCCGGTGACGTGAAGAGGCCCCTGACGTTTGTCTTCTGCAATGTCAACTCCTTGCACCTCATAATATAATTTTTCTGCTATTAATTTCTCTTGTACATGGAAAAGATATAAAAAGTTTAAGGTGCATTGAAAACTGGCTGTATAAAATATTTAGGATGCAAAATTATTGAAACATGATGATGTAGCTCAATTTTGGTAGAGTGTTAATCTATGCATGATAAAGGTACGGGGTTAAACTCCTTTGCATCCTCAAAAGAAAAAAAAAACTTTTTAATTTCTCTTTTTCCATGGAAAATATATAACTACGGTGGGAAAACAAAAAAAACAATTGGGATGTAGCTCCATCAGCAGAGCGTTAATAATCTATTTGTGATAAAGTTATGGGGTTCAACTCCTCCTCAGATCTCCTATAGAAACTGTTTTTCTTTAATTTTCCATTTCCCGTGGAAAAAGAAATAAAAATAATTGTAGTGAAAGATAAAACATAAGTCAGGGTTCAGCTCCTTGCATCTCAAATAGAAGTTTTTTCTTTAATTTTCTTTTTCTGTGGAAAATACATAAAAATAATTACAGTGCGAGATAAAACAAAAGTTTGGGATGTACAATTTTCCTTTTTTTCTGTGGAAAAATCCATAAAAATAACTACATCGCATTAATCTGTGCATGATAAAGATAACGGGTTCATCTCCATTGAGAATTGTTTTCTTTAATTTCCTCTTATCCATGAAAAAACATAAAAATAGTTACAGCACAAGGGAAATCAAAAGTTGGGGATGTAGCTCAACTGGTAGAGCGTTAACCTATGCATGATAAAGGCACGGGGTTCAACTCCTCGCATCTCCATAATAATATTTTTTTCTTTAATTTTCCTGTTTTCCATGGGAAAATAAAAATAACTATAACGCAAGGTAAATCTAGAGCATTAATTAATCTACACATGACAATGGTGCGGGGTCCAACCTCTTGCATCTCGAATAATATTTCTTCCCCTTATTTTAACTTCCATGGTAAGAAGATAAGTATGGGGTGCAAATATGAAACGAAAATTAGAGTGATACTCAACAATAAGTAGAGCATTAATGTGTGAATGCTTACGGTAAAGGTGTTTTGACTACTCATGTATCCAATTATATTCTTTTTTGATGTCTCTAGCTTCCATGGAAGAAAGATATCAATCTATGCAATGAACAAAAATTTAATTATGTGCCTATCGTCCACGGTGAACCCAGTATCATGATTTCACATCATTTTTTTTCTAGTGAATTCAGCCGGCGTTTACTCTAATTTGCTATGTGTTTCTTGATTTTCCACAACCGACCATCAGCCTGTTCGGTTGGCTGATGGCTGGTGCTGGTTTGTTCTGAGAGAAGATCTTCTTGGGGTTCTTGGTGGCTGGTTTGTTACGAGAGAAAAGTCTTGCGTTCTGTGAGGCGATAAGCCAAGCGCATAGCTGGAGCTCACTGGCGAGGCACTGTGCGCAGTGGGGATTCTCTAACTTGCTTAATAAAGTCACAACTAACTTTACCACCCTTGGATGCCACACATTTAAAATCCCACGGTTGTTGCATTCTTCAACTTCACGGTGAGTTGAATTGAAAGCTTAGTCCAAATAAGGGCCTAGCTCGGGAGGAAAACAAACCCAACTCGGGTGGTGGACGAGAATCATTACAAGAAAAGTTCAGAAACTATACACAATCATTACAGGCAAAGACAAACAGTTTGCATAAGTGTTTGACAACATTTTGCACTATATGATGGGTGCACAATCCATGCCATGCTTATGTGAATACCCCCTTAATAGCATTTGCCATTGATATCTCTTGTTTCGTAAATATAGCTCTAGGTTCCTTTCTATTGTGTACAACTAAAAAGCATTAAATAGCAACTTAAAAAAGGGACTTCGTGGTTCCTTTCTATTGTGTACAACTAAAAAGCATTAAATAGCAACTTAAAAAAGGGACTTCGTTTCATCGAAAAGAAGTGCAGCTCCAAAAAAAAATCTCTCTCTAAACTGATTGAGTGAGAAAAAATACCAAAAGACCTGTATTTTTTGTTTGTGCCAAAAGTAGTGTCAAAGGTGACAACATATCCCCAAAATGTGCATAATCAATTAACATCTTAGCATGAGCCCATAATATATTGGTTATTTGTTCATAAAAATATTTTATTAGTTAACATATTTCCAAACAATCTCACCGCCAAATTGATGCCAGATTGACTGCTTGTCTATTCTTGAGACATTCAAGACGACTATGCAATAAAATTGTTGCAGTTGTACTTTACTTATGTGTTGCACATGATTTTTTGACAGATTTCCAAATAGTGCATCATAAATACATGGTACATTGGAATGTCTCCACCTTGTATACAAGATCTGTACGAACACAAGAAACATGGGCATAAACAGAACTTATTCCAAAATCAAGGTTTAAACTGAACAAAAGCCTAGGTATTGTTTCAAAAGAAACCCAAAATGAGTGGCAAGATCTTCTGCAACTCGTATGATCCTCTGTGGTGTACACTTCTGTCCTAATTGACAGAGTTCAACTAGAATCAAAGTTGAACTTTTAGTTACAAATCACAAATCATCTGTATAGCTTTTGCCTTGATTTTTCCCCCGAAACAACTGCCCAAGCATTCAAGCATTCCATGATGCTGACCGCCGCATCGTCGGCTTTACAGGCCGGTCCTCCTCCATGGAGATCATCATAAGCGTCGATGGGTCCTCCAGCATCATGCGGGCGACAAGGTAACCGGCAATGGACCAGGTTTGGAACTTCCTGGCCTGTTTACCAACGAATCTTCCCAACTTACCGTCGTAGTACTCGGGCCATCCATCCTTGAGCAGCCTCGACTCAGCAAGCTCTATAGCACGTTTTGCCATCTGCGGCCGACCAGTTTTGATGCAGGCTGCTGTCAGCAACCATAGGAGAACTGCAGGTAAAAAGAACATAGAGAATGTGAAATTTATAGGCTTTGAATAATCAGAATCTGTAGTTCTGCATTTGGCTCTTTCTGCAGCTAGATACAGCACAATGATGACATCAACATTAGTAATTGCGCATAGATCTCAACTCCTAAGTTCTGAGTTTGGCTCTTGCTGCAGCAACATACAGCAAAACAATAATATCAACATTAGTAATTGTGCATAGATCTCAATTCCTAAAGGCATCGGGAAGAAATGAAGCACTGTCTCTACCCCACGCATTCATAAGTGTATGAATTTAGAGTAACTCAGAAATATTTAAACAACTTAGTTAACATTAACAAGTACCTTCATAAAGTATCAATAAGTCCATGATTATGAGCAGAAGACGACATGGTTATCAAGGATTGTTAGACATATTAATTTTTAGATGGGGTGCATACACAACTCCGTTTTGTCATCAGTTTCATAACAGATTATAGTTCAAACTTGCAATCTTTAATCTGGTGGTAAATACATGTGCATCTTGGTGTCCACCTAATCACTAATGCAACACATGATACAGAAAAGACAGATATTTTTTTAGAATTAATTCAAACATCACAAAACAATGAAACAAATATTGCAGAGAAAACACATTGCAGAGAGACAATACCTGGCCATGATCCTCCATTGTGGTAACTCCACCGGGTGTTCTTGGGGTCACAGCCAGTGATAATTCTCCACTCATGATTCTCAATAGCAGGATAGCATATCTTCAGAGGCATCTCACCAACTAGCTCATCCCACCGCTCCTCAATCAGATCCATTATAGCAACTGATTGTTCTGGAGTAGCTAGAGATGATACAATGGCAATGCAATTTCCAAGGGCAAACCACCGGAAGTCCATCATAGCAGGGCTGACATTGCCAAGAAAGTAGCCTCCTCGGCATGGCATGAAATCAAAGACCCAATCAGGAATGGAATCTGGAATGACATTAAACTTATTCACAGCTGTGTGGGAGTACTCTTCTGTTTTATATCTGTATATGTTATTCAGCTGGTTAAAATCTAGCCAGAAGTAATTCCTCATGTGGTAGGTTAGTGCATGTAACCGTTGTCCTATCTTCTCTATGAAATCCTTCCCTTCCCCCTCCGGCTTGAGCATTTGAAGAGCACATCTTAATGCCATATAGAATAGGGCTTGGATTTCAATGGGATAGCCATATATACCCTGAAAATTGCAGCAAATACAGTCATGTTCTGATGGGAATCTTCATTTACAGTAAAAAAGTAATTCAATAGTTACAAACAAGAAGGAAAGCTTGTAGGGTGGTACTACGGACTCTTCTCTCTTAGCCAGTACTATCTGTTTCTACTTCTGAAGAACTATGCACTTTCTTGTCCCCTGAACTGATAGGGCTATGAATGTTGCCTTCAAATTTTGGTTGCATGTAATATGAGACTATGTGCAGCTGTACAACTACAATAAAAACTTAAAAAACTAGAAAATGTTTTTGAGCACTATCACCCAATCAGGATTCGTTGACCATCTAAGGCTACCCCTCTAAGTTTTTAAAGGAAACAGGGCATGGACGTTAATACAGAAGAACATGGTATGGAAGAGGATGGATATGCATCTAAATATGAATTAGAAAAAGGTGAAATGATCGTACCATTCGACGATCAATCATTGAGCAGCCATCTGTGCAGAGCAGAGTAGGGAAAGTATCGAATCCTTCAGATAAGCAGAGATTCAGAATCAACCTCATGCATTTCTGGCAGTCAGGTGATTCTGCCAAACTTACATCTCCAGTGTACTTTGTGTACGCCCGAAGGAGAATAATCCACCAAAATCCAGAGTCCACTGGTGCCACCCTACCGATTGCGCTCTCACCAAAATCAGCAACTAAGGTTTCAGTGTTTCTGTTTTTATTCCGGTCCACCTTGAAACTTGCAGGCATAGCTCCTGCTCCAAGCTTGAACCGATCTACCATTTTCTCTGAGCTCTGAAGGTGAAGAGTTTTCAAGAGAAAATTCTTCACTATATCAGTCTCATTGTTCATTAGAAAAGCCAATGCACTCGGAACAAAATCCCTCACAAAAACCTGCAAGAGTAAGGGAAAGATCAACAGTAATACAGCATCATCGGATATTCAATCTTTAAGGGGGGGAACAGAACTGAAATACAAGAAAACTCCAGCTACAAAGCAATCAAAGATCCAAAATTCTGCAATGCTTATGGCCAATGGCAACAGATTAAAAAAAAGTCCACTTATCAATCAATCTTAGAAAAGGCAAACAAAAAGTCAAAATCTTGTGGTGTCTACAAGTCATGTCATTGGCAAATGGAATGGTACTATATATTAAACAATGTGCAACCTACATGACAGGTTCATTACATACTGTGACTCAATTGCTAGAAAATAGCCTGAAAAAAAAAGATCATGGCATTCTGAAGTTTAAGATCATCTGATCAAATCAAAGGAGACCAAATAAGAGGACACATCCTGGCGTACTGACTTCTAACACGTCTGACTAGAGAACAGAAATCTGGATTCCAGCAACAGCAATGAAAAATCCTACAGCACCATCAGATATTCAATCTTTAAGGAGAAAGAATCAGAAGTGAAATACAAGAAAATTCCAAGTAAAAAGCAATCAAAGATCCTAAATTCTGCAATGCTCATGTAACCATGTTAAAATCTCAGAAAAAGGCAGAATAAAAGTTAAAACCTTTTTGCATCTACCATGTCAGTGACAGAATGAAGAAGGTATTGCATAAGAACAATGTGCAATCTACATGTGTCACATACTATGACACGAGTGATAAATAGAGCCTGAAAACATTGTCTAACGAACAGAAAACACTAGGTGTCTAGGTAAGCAGACATTTTCTAGAGTACTCATTGATTTCTGACTAACTAACATGTCCGTCTAAATAACAGAAAGCAGAATGCTCGAAACGACCAAAAGAAGACAGCTTGCTCTGTCTCCACAAAACACAGGGATTCCTGTTTTCCAATACCTGATCATAATTGAGCACTTCCTCCGACGCGTGGTCCACGGCGGCAATGGTGCCGACGGGCTGCCCGCGGAAGTAGACGACCGACTTCCGGAGCGCCTCCCAGGCCTCGTTGACGAGCGGGTGCGGCGGGCCGCCGCCGCCGAAATGCGTACCGATGGAGAAGGGCGAGTCGAAGCCGCCCGATGGGAACGCCGGCGACTGCAGGACGCTGTCGAAGCCGTCGTTGTTGCGGTGGGAGAGCTCGCTCCACGACTGCTCGTCGAAGGACCTCTTCCGCTCCAGCGTGTAGCGCGGCTTGTCGATGATGAGCCGCGACAGGTCCAGGTTGATCTCCGCCTCCGAGGCCATGGAGACGTGCGACGACACGCGCTTCATGGCCGCCGCGTGGACCAGGTGATCGATCTCCTCCTGCATCAGTTCAGGGTGGGAAGGGATTCGGGTATTGAATGAATTGCCATCGGGGAGGATTCGCCGGCGGCAAATGGCAATGGAACATAACAGAACAGACTGTGCTTACCGACGCAAGAGAGAAAGAAAGAAAGACGGAGGCGGATGCGTCGTCGCTGCCGCGCCGGTGGCGTCCGGAGGAAGGCGAGGGCGGCTGGCTGCCGGAGATGGGAGAGGGGGTGGGTGGGTGGATCTGGATCGAGGCCAGGCGAGGCGCGGCGCGGCGCGCAGGAGGGTGGCGGTGGACAGGGCTCCAAAGATTGGGGAAGAAATTTGTGAGCTTGTTGGTGGTGAGGTGGTGGCAAGCAGAGCAAAACCCGTTCAACGGATGGGCTTCGGGCTGGGCCTTAAAAAGACCTGCCCGTAACACCAAGGGAAGAATAATTTACTTCCCATTTTTCTTAACTAACAGCAATTACTTACCTTATTTGAAGTACGGATATAAACATACTATGCCAAAGACCTGAGGATTTCCTCTCCGAATAAAAACTGCAGGTTTATTCAAAACCAAAACAGAGATTACGATCGAGGATAGGATAGGATAAGATAAGATGAGCTTTTGATTTTGAATGTTTTCAGAAGGGAATTCTCCTGGAAAAAAAAATGTGCCATTCTGAATCGCCGGCAGGCGGCTTGCGGACCGACCGACGACGGAACAGCAGTCGGCGGCGAGTCTGACCAACATCCGACGTGGCACGGAAAGGCCATAGGCTGCTACGAAGTTGGTGCCGGCTGCTACGGTTGACCAGCAACGCTTTCCAAAGTGGACAAAGGATCCGGCGGGATATTTGTGCGGAATCTAAAGTCACGTCCAAATCCAAATGACCGATTGTTCAGTCACTTTTCAAAGATTGCACGTCTTGCTTGCGCAACAGCACGGAAATTCGTGATTTTTGGATAGGTATCGTCGTGAAAATGAAATGCACAGCGTTCGCTGTCCTAGGAACTAGTGTTTGGGACTTGGAGCAAAATGGTTGCTCGTCCATTTTTCCTCTTCATCATCGTATCCGAGGTCATATTTTTGGACAAAATATCGGAGGCCCTTGAACAAGAACTTTTTTCTCTTTTGTTTCTACTTCCTTTCTACCAAATTACAATTTGTTTTGATTTTTCTAAGTACATTCTTTTTGATAGTATCACTTAGATACATACTCATGTTTAGATATATAACAAAAATAATGTATATTAAGAAAAGTTAAAACTGTAATTTGGGATGGAAGAAGTATGTGTATACTCTCACGCAGCGTATGTAGACTTGAAAGTGTTCTTTTTCGCAACCGTGAACGTCAGCAAACAACAAAATAGTCCCCCCGTGTTTTCCATTCGCCGCTGGAAATGATTTCTTTTTCTTCCAAGTGCAAGTGCCTTCAAAGTTTCGTGCTAGTAATTATCAACGCAACATCAAACAAATTTTAAAAAAGTGCCAATTTGGTGAGAACTCACGTCTCTCCAACGATGGTTGACTTGCCTTTTTCCACCTTCCACGAATTGGCCAATTGGGTCGGCTTTCTATTTAACAAAACACCCACTACTCCACTAATGATCATGAATCTACACTGCTGAATTGCTGTTTTGCTTGCTTTTTTTTGGCAAAAAGGAGACTTGCTATTTTGTTTTCAACTAAGGTAAAAACTGTCAAGTTATTTGCTGTTTGTTTACTTTGTCTAGCTCAAATGTACTGTAGATAGGTATATTCCAAGAGAGTAGAATTTTATACCTTTTGTAAACGAGCAAGTAAAGACTACCAACCTTATGCTTTCCAAACAAGAACAAGATTATTAACCTAGGATCGGACAAAAATTATGACCATCGGAAAATATGGGCCCCCATTGTAGCCCAGATTAGATTTTCTTTCTTTCTTTTTTTTTTTGCTACTGCCCAGACTAGATTTTTGACTAGTAAGTCCATCTAATTCTTTTTCGCAGAGTTTTGTTTTCTCTCTTTCCGGAATCTAGCCCAGGCTCACACTTTGTGGGCTTACAGCAAATCATACGCGCTTCAGAATTCAGCCCATACTGCAGCACACACGTTGCCGGCCCGTCCGTCCAACGGTCAACTCATTGACTCACTGGTAAAATGGCTAGACCCAAACGGGGGCCCACGCACGCCCAGCGCCCCAACAAAACCTCAGCAAGAAGCGGCAGCAGCAAGCCTTCTCCCCCCAAATCTTCTGCTCTGCCCGCACGCCGGGCCTCACCCCCGCCATGGACGCCGGCGAGTGCTCCACCTCCGCGCCCCCGCATCCCTCCCCAGCCTCCGCTCCCTCACCAGCCACCGCCACAGGCGTTTGGGCGAAGCTAGGTAGGGGTGCCCTGCCACTCCTCACTCCCCGGTTCTTCGCGGGTTCCTTCGTCTGCACGGTTTCTTGATTCCTCTGTTTGGCTCTTTCTTCCCTGTCCCCGTCCCCGTCCCGTTCCCGTTCCATTCCTTGCAGTGCCCGCTGATCCCGCGTACCCGGAGGTGGAGGTGGCCGAGGACGACGCCGTCGTCTGCTCCCTTGTCGCGCCCGGCGGCAGCGGCGGGGAGGAGGTCGCCTGGTGCGAGATCAGGCGCAATGGCGGGGACGCGTCGTCCGCCACCATTCGGAACCTCAGGTGCTTTTCGTCTTCGTCTTGAGCGCCCGTTGTGGGAAAGGAGCGGTTTTTTGCTTTGGTGCCGTGTCGTGTAAGATTGGGATTACAGAATATTGACGGTGACGGTTTGTTCCTGTGACTTGGTGAGCGGGATGGGATGTCTGGAAGTGCGGATTGATGGGGACGTTCCATGAGTAGATATACTTATATTGTCAGAAGTTGTGTGGGAAATATTGTGGATAGGCCTGGAAATGTTTCTTTCAATAAAAAATCGAGGAAATGTTGAGTGTTTATCTGACTCTGCATCACTTAAGTTCCTGCCTCTTATTGATTGTGTTAAGTTACCGCCTCTTATTGATTGTGGTCATTGGGGGTGTTCTCCACAAGTACAATCATATTCTGATAAATAACTGAATACAAACTTACACTGCTACCGGACTCCCTTCTTTTCAATTTGGAGATTTTCACAGCTGTTGTCATCCCCAATATGTTCCAGATTTCATCGATCTGTTTTCTCTAGCTTGTTATAGTCCAAAAAATTTTGCATGCTCAGTCTTTTTAAAAGATACAAGTTGGGCAAGTTGCAGTTTCATTTCCCTGGGGTTCCCTACGCATAGCCATATGTGGCAATTTCTCTATACATTTGGGGTGTCTGGCTGTGTAAGATCAAGAATGACATGCACATTGTGGACCACATGAATTTGAAGGATGCACTGTTAAACTCTTTGTACACTTAAGTTATCTGGTTGAAGTATGATATGATTTACAATATTTTTTTGTCATTGTATATTCTAGATTAGTTAAATTCTGTACTGCATTTCTTTCTCATTTTTTCTCTTGTCAAATTATTGCTGATGCTACATGTTTCTCATACCATTCATGCTTGATTGACAAAGCTCGGATGCAATTATTGTTGATGGAACAATAGTGAAACTAGAAGCTGTTGACATTAAACCAGGGAGTCAGATTGTCTCTGGACCCCAGAAAGAAGGTAATATAGTTTTGTGTGATGCTGTTGTGAAGCTGAACTAGCTGATTTTTTTTATATGTTTGTATAGCAATGTAATTGTCAGTGTGAAGGTCGTTTCTGAACTACGTAGGAGTTTATGTGGTTTGTTCTTCTCCAATTCTGAACAAGTGAAATGAATTTGTCTAACACATTCATGTTCTTCATTACGCTCCCAGGTCATTTAGTGTACACCTTTGAAATTACAGCTGCAAAGGACCAGGACAAAAATAATGTGAAGGTATTTTAAAATTATATATATATTCATGAATAAGGATCATCTTGACATTATTTCAAGTTACTAAGTTCTAGCTAACTATCAATCTCAGATTGTACTAGATATCGAGAATGCAAAGTGCAGCATATGTTTGAATTTGTGGCATGATGTTGTTACAGTTGCTCCCTGCCTCCACAACTTCTGGTAAATTTCTTAGTGTCCATTGCTACTCTAAGCTTCTCTAACTTTCTTGGTTCTGAGCCTTCAATTTCTGTTTAAGCAATGGATGTTTCTCAGAGTGGTTAAGAAGGTCTTCATCTAAATCGCGTGATAAAAGCCAGAGCGCTGCATGTCCACAATGTAGGACAGCAGTTCAATCAGTTGGAAGGAATCACTTCCTGCATAATATTGAAGAGGCATGATGTTTGATCCTTCTGACTTTGTTCCTTATTATGTTCTCTTCCTAGAACTAATATGTACTTACAATGCTAGAATTTTGTGTCTATTTTTTTAGGCTATATTGCAAGCTTTTTCATCGCTACAGAGGTCTGATGAGGAGATCGCATTACTAGAGTCATATGCTTCGGTTAAATCTAATATTGTGAGTGAAGGAGATGAAATTAACTTTCTTTTTTCAAAGTTGTCTTGTAAAAGATGAAAACTTTAGGGTGCAAGCTATATTTTTTTCTGTTATTGTCTGACTGAATATACTAAAGTTAGAAATCGTGGCTGATGATTTTATTATGTTGTGTTAGGTTTTGGGGAAACAAAAAAATCAATCAAGGAAACGGCCTTTTTCACGTCCAAGTGATAATATCAACAATGAGGATCTGCCATGCCCTCAATGCCGTACGTGCAGAAAATCCAGCTTGAATATTGTACAGTTAAATAAGCCTGACCATTTAGTGATCTTGAATGTTGTTCATCTATCAACTACTTGGGAAATCATATCATAAGAATATCTTATACTCCCTCCGTTTCAAATTGTAGGACGTTGTAGCTTTTCTAGGTTTGGGACGGAGGGAGTATTGACAATGAGCTGTGCTACTATATTATGATTTTTGGGGCCTATGGCAGATATTTAACATATGAATCATATTTTTGTTGTTTATATGTATTAGTCTATTTAATTGAAAAAATGGGTTGAAGAGCTGGTTGCTAACTTGTCAAGATTGTAGAATTTGTAAATATTTGACAATCTCAGAGTTGTGTCATGACGCTTCACATAAGTTCAATGTTAGTTTACTATCCTTAAACCAATGTGGAGGTTACTTTTAACTCATAGCAATGTACTTGGTTAGAACTGTATGGTAACCTTCCATGTCTAAGTGCTTCTTGAAAAGCTTTTTGCATGCACCTGAAATGTCAAGAATATCACAGGTAGCGAATTTGGTGGATTTAGATGCAGTCCAGGAGCTGCACACTTGCAATGCGATGGATGTGGAGGGATGATGCCAGCTAGATCTAACGTCAATATTCCACAAAAGTGTAAGTTCCAATCCTAAAAACGAAATCTTCTCTAGTGGTGAATAGTATCCCCAAAGTTACATAATTGGTTGTTTAACCCTGAAGAGGCCTTGCTTGGAGGCGACTTTATCCCGGATCCTAGTCCATCCATCTAACAAGGTCTAAGTGGTCTTGGGATTAAGAAATGGAAATTTAATGATTTGTATTATTCTTAGCCCTACTTCTTTGTTTTGCTTCACAGTATTCTTGACATGAAGAGTGATGAATATGCCGTCAGTTGGTTTAACCATAGTAACTTTATTTCATAAATCTTCACAAATAGTATGAAGATCTCATTTGTCCATCAGAAATTTCGCGGGTTAGGACCAGCCATGGCCCATGGGAAGTTTAATTGCATGGTTTCCCTACCGAAGTCTATGTTGTCGTGCATGAATAGGCATGAATAGTATGAGGAATATTCTCAATTGACCCCCCCTGCCCAGAAATTTGTAAGTAAGAAGCCACCATGCACCATGGGTAGTTCAATCGAACATTTCCTTACCAAAGTCTATGATAATATTTATGCACCTTGAATTCTTCTAATGTTACTGGTGTCCAACTACCCAATTTTGTTTGTAGGTTTGGGGTGTGATAAAGCATTTTGTGGGGCTTATTGGTGTTCACAAGGAGTGAATTCAAGTCATTGTAATCTAATCTGCAACCAGGAAACTTTCAAGATGGTAAGCTAGTGTCAAGGGCCTCAGTACCTAGAGATGGAGGTCCCTGACTTCTCAATTCATAGACAGAGCTGGGTAGGGGAGGTGCCAGGATGTTGCTGGCGACCTGAGCAAGGGGATGGGATTAGAGAGAAGGGAGGTGAGTGTTTAGAGATAACTTTCTTCCTTCCTTCCCTCATAATCTCACGAGTACATATAGGAGCCTTGCTCCTTTGGTTTTGCTTTCTCGACATTACTACTCCACCGGCTACACAAGTGCCCGGGCTAATTACTATTCTTAATGGTTAAACTCTTCGAGTTGCTTAGGCCCCTTCGGTTTGCGCGGCTCGGGGTGCTTCGAGTTGCTTGGCTCCTCGAGCCTTGGGCTTGCGACCGTCATCGCCGTCCCCACATCACATCTCTCCCCCCCTCGACGAGCGGCTTGTCCTCAAGGCCGGAAGGTGGGGTAGCGCTCGATGAAGCCGTCAATGTCCTCCCATGTGGGCGATGCGGCGAGGCTCACCCCGCCGGTGAACAAGCACCCGACGAACTCCTCGGTCCCGGCTCGGGAACGCGTAACTTGTTCGGAACGGGCCGGGTGGCGTCGTGGTGTATCAAAGGCAAAGCGGTGGAGCGGCGGGCGGCGAGCCGACGAAGCGCTTGAGGAGGCCCACATGGAAGACATCATGAAGGCGAGCACGAGGTGGAAGCTCCGGGCGGTAGGCCACCTCGTTGATGACGGCCGCAATGCGATATGGCCCGTAGAAGCGAGGCCGCAACTTGCCCTTAGAAACTCCCCGCAAAGAGGCCGGGGCGCGATGTCGCGGGCGGAGCCACACCCAATCGCCCACCTTTGCGAAGCGTACATCGCGGTGGTGCTTGTCATAGAAGCGCTTGTACACCGACCGAGCTTGCTCCAAACGAGCGTGAGCATCGGCCGGCATGTCGTCGCGCTCCGCCATGCCCTTGGCTACTCTGCGCCCACGCGAGTCTCGCCGGCTCATAAGAGCGGATGCTTGGGAGGGTCGCGGCGGTAGACGATCTTGAAGGGGGTCGTTCGGAGCGCCGGCGGTAGGCGGTGTTGTAGACGTATTCCGCCCACGGCGGCCGGCGCGACCCGCGGCGGGGACGGTCCGCCGGTGATGCATCTCAAGTACATGACGATGGCTTTGTTGGCCGCTTCGGTCCGCCCATCCGACCGAGGATGGAAAGCGATTGTCATGTGAAGTTTGATCCCTCGTGAGGCGCATCGGTTCTCGCCAAAACGAGAGAGGTGAACACCGTGTCTCCGTCGGACACGATGGACCGTGGCGGGCCGTGCGGGCGCACGTTGTCGGAGAAGAACGCCCGAGCCACGGACTCGCCGAATAAGGGTGTGACAAGTGGGATGAAGTGGCAATATTTGCCGAAACGATCGACGACCGTGAGGATCACCGATTTGCCCCCCACCCGAGGTAACGCCTCAATGAAGTCGATCCCAATGTCCGCCGGACAATGGAGGGAACGGGCAGGGGCAGAAGAAGACCAGCCGGTTGGAGATGTTTAGACTTGTACCTTTGGCACGTGGCCCAAGCCCGCACATATTCTTGCACGAGTGCCCTGAGATTTGGTGCATGAAAATCACGGCGAATGCGGTGCAGCGTCCATTGTACGCCCTCGTGTCCTTCGTCGTGGATGGTGGCTAGCAGTTCGGACAGCAGGGGGGCGCCAGGCGGGATGTAGAGGCGCCCCTCATACGCCACCATACCGTCAATGAGTGACCATGGCCTAGAACGCTGGCCCGAGCTGATCTCTTCCTGAAGCGCGATCGGCCGCCGGATCTTGAGTGTGTGCGATGTGGAGGCGATCGATGAAGTCGAAGTGCGGTCCGAGAGATGGCGTGGACCGTCGGCTCCTCGGTGTCCCGGCGAGACGGTGCATCGGCGGCGTATTAGAGCCGCCCGCCCGTACTCCACCTCAAAATCAAAGCCCGGCGGTTTCCCAACCCAATGATCTTTGAGGAATTGTAGCCGGCCGGCCGGTCCAAAAAGTACTTCAAACCGAAATGATCGGTTTTCACCAAAAAACGACACCCCCAAAGGTAAGGACGCCGGTGTCGAATGGCCATTACCAATCCTATGAGCTCACGCTCATATGCCGCCGAGGATTGGTGTCTAGGAGCCGCCGGCTGTCGAAGAAAGCCACGGGATGCGGCCTTGTGTCAAGACGCGCCGAACCCATATGTAGAGGCATCACATTCCACCGTGAAGGACCGGGCCGAAATCCGGCAAGGCCGGGCGGGTGTTGTAGTGAGTGCTTGTCTTCGAGCATCGAATGCTTTGGTGGCTTCCTCGACCAACGAATCCATCCTTCTTGAGCGAGTGCATTGAGGGGTCGGCGATGGCTCCAAAATCCTTCACGAACTTGCGGTAATAGCCCGCAAGGCCTAGAAACCCATGAACGGCACGCACGGAACAAGGTCGAGGCCAATGCGCACGGCTGGACCTTCTCGGGGTCCATGGCAACTCCACGGGCGAGAGATCACGTGGCCGAGGGTAGGCGATGGAGGACTCCCCGAACGCGCACTTGGAGCGTTTGGCGAAGAGTTGGTGCTGCTTTGCGGTATGGTGAGGACGGCGCGCACGTGCTTGGATGTGCTCGGCGAAGGTCTTGCTTGTAGATGAGGATGTCGTCGAAGAAGACGAGGGCGAAGCGGCGCGAGAACGGCCTCAACACTTCGTTCATCGGGGACCGGAATGTTGCGGGCGCGTTGCGAGAGGCCAAAGGGCATGACCATGAACTCGTATAGGGTGTCATGGGTGCGGAACGCCGTCTTCTCGATGTCGGCGGGGTTCATGCGGACTTGGTGATAACCCGACCGAAGGTCCGGCATGGTGAAGAATTGCGCGCCATGGAGCTCGTCCGGCGGTTCGTCAACCACCTGGAATCGGGTACGCGTCCTTGACGGTGATGGCGTTGAGGGCGCGGTAATCCACGCAAAAGCGCCATGAGCTGTCCGGCTTCTTCACCAAGAGTACGGGGACGAGAATGCCGAGGAGCCGGGCCCCGATCAGCCCCTGCTCGAGCATCTGCTTGCATTGGCGCTCCGGTTCGTTCTTGTGTGCGACCGGGTAGCGATAGGGCCGTACAGCAACCGGTGCTGACCCCGGGAGGAGGTGGATGTTGTGAGCCCGGGATCGAGGCGGTGGCATGCCGGACGGCTCAGCGAAGACAGAGGTGAACTCGGCCAGCAATGCCGGGAAGAGGTCCTCAGATTGGCAGGCCCTCAAGCTGGGGCTGGGTGGTCCTGCCACGCCTCGCCAGCACACTCGGTGATCCCGGTGCCAGAAAGACATGGTCAGGGCGCCAAAATCCCACAGGATGGGCCCCAGCGAGGCGAGCCATTGCGTGCCCAAGACGACGTCGTACCCCGCGAGCGACAGGGCGAAGAAATCTGCAGCGAACTGCTCGCCGTCGATGGAGAACGCTGTGGCGCGGTACAAGCCGGTACAGGGCACCCGTTCTCCATTGGCCACCGTGACCTTCATGCCCCCGCGCGGACACAGCTGTAGGGAGGCACGACTGGCTGCTTCGGACGAGATGAAGTTATGGGTCGATCCCGAGTCCAGCAGGGCCAACAGCGACGCGCCTCCCACCAGGATGCGGACCTGCATCGTCTCGCTGGTCCGTACCCCGTGATCGCGAGGAGGGAGATGAGCGGGTCCTCGGTGTCGTGCGCCTGCTGCACGTCGTCCTCGTCCTCCGCGGCCTCTGCTAAATCAAGAAGAAAAAGTCTTTGGCAAACTTTGTTATGGACGCGGCCAAATTTCTTCGCAATTAAAACAGAGCCCCTTTTGGCGACGGTCTTCCATCTCCGCCTGGGAGAGCCGCCGAATCGGCCGCCCAACAGGCAGCGGGGTAGCCGGAGCGTTGCGTGGCGGCGGTGCTGGCAGGGCCAGGGGCTGGCTCGGCCCTGGCAGAAGACCCCGGCCAGCGAGGCGGGGGGCGGCGGGTGTTGATGCAGCCGCAACGACGCTCTGCTCGCGCAACTCCAGTTTCCGCGCGAGGCTCATGGCGACGACCAGTGTTTGCGGGTTGTGCATCTCGACGTCGTGGTTGAGCGGCGGTCGAAGGCTTGCCGTGAACGCCTGTATGCGCTGCTCCTCTTCAAGCGGACCGGCGCGAGGCAGCAGGGCCTCAAACTGATCTTGGTACTCTGCCACCGAGCTCTGCTGTTTGCACGCCATGAGCTCGCCAAGAGGGTTAGAGCGGAGAGGTGGACCATACCTCAGGTTGAGGAGCTCAGAGAATCGGCGCCAGGACGGCGTACCCTCGGACTGCTGGACTTGCAGGTACCACATCTGCGCGCCTGCTTCCAGGTTGTACGAGGCCATCCAGACTTGCTCCTCGGCAGCGATCCGCTGTTGGCGGAAGTAAGACTCGCAGCGATTGAGGAACGCCAGCGGGTCAGACTTGCCGTCAAACCGCGGAAAGTCAAGCTTCTGAAAACGGGGAGGGCGATCGACAGGGAGTGCACCATAGCCCGGACCCCTGCTTTCCGAAGATGCAGCAGGGTGCTGCTGTTGCAGCGTCTGAATCTGCTGCTGCATGTTGGTTATGGAGGTGGCTGAGGTGTTGACGGTGGCGGTTAGTGCCTCGATCATCTTTTCCAGCCGGGCTATGGCTGGATCAGACATGGCTGCTGCGGAGGATGCGGTGGAATGGGTGGGTGACGATGGAGGGAATGGAGCGGAGGTGGAAGAGGATTGCCGAACTACTGATACCAAGTTGTCAAGGGCCTCGGTACCTAGAGATGGAGGTCCCTGACTTCTCAATTCATAGACAGAGCTGGGTAGGGGAGGTGCCAGGATGTTGCTGGCGACCTGAGCAAGGGGATGGGATTAGAGAGAAGGGAGGTGAGTGTTTAGAGATAACTTTCTTCCTTGCTTCCCTCATAATCTCACGAGTACATATAGGAGCCTTGCTCCTTTGGTTTTGCTGCCTGACATTACTACTCCACCGGCTACACAAGTGCCCAGGCTAATTACTATTCTTAATGGTTAAACTCTTCAGCTGCTTAGGCCCCTTCGGTTTGCGCAGCCTGGGGTGCTGAGCTGCTGGCTCCTCGAGCCTTGGGCTTGCGGCTGTACTGCCGTCCCCACATCACAGCTAGTAGCTGAGATCTCTAAAGCCCAATTGTACCTTCGATATTCATACAGTGCTGGGCAATGTTTTGAGATCAACATGTGTAATATTGCAGATCTCTCAACGCCATGTCTCCAGACTTCCTGACACAGTTCATGGGGGCAACCCATATGAAAAAGATGTAGGAACATTCACCATTATTATATCCACAATTTCTCTATGGTCTGTATTGTGGTTTCAGATGTCATGATTTCGCCTCTTTTTTTTAGATTACAGAAAAATGCATACAGCAATCAGGCAAAACATTGCAAGCTGTAATCTCTGAGTGGATATCAAAATTTGACAACATGGAAATTGGTAAGTGGTAACCTTCAATTTATGTCAGTTGATTTTCCTTTTGATGCCCACATGACACAAGACTATTGCATTTTTATTTGCCTTCTCAGTTATGGCACAGGAACCAGATTTCTTTTTCATTGACTGAACCTAATGATCTCCTCAATATCCTCTCTCATGGTCGCAAATGTCATGCTCTCCTCAACTCTTTGGTTATTTTTTATTAAACTTTAACAACGTCTACATAAAACTACACTTATTGACTATAACTTTCATTCCTCAATTGGTTATGGTTTGTCAGATTCATTTTTTTTTAGTTTTGCTCCATTTGTGCTCCCTAATAACTATATAAGGTTTTTAGATATAAATGCTCACTTGTTTAAGTTAATTTATTCATTTTGCTGTGTTAACATTCTTCCCCCTTGTTAAAAGAAAATCTCCTATGTATGTGGCACAAGGTTTATGTACTGGGCTTTACTTTGTATGCCTTGTGTCTTCTTGCATATGTCTGAGCTTTTACACTGATATGGTGTTCTTGTTTCATATAGATCGCTCAAGGTTGCAGTTGAACAATGTGGACGCAATTTCATCCAGGACATATATTTGCAAGTAATTACTTTTTCTGAGTTCAGAAGAAGACCTTTGTCTATTCCTCATTCTGACATCTATTATGGATTTAATTAAATGCAGCCATTGCTACAACAAGTTCACTGATTTCCTGCTGTACTGGTACCGTGTTTCAATGCCCCGAAATGTATGTATACTTCCTGAACATACTTATGTTAATCACCTATTGTACTATATTTCATAAGTGCAACAAGATGTTGAGATGTTCATATTCTGGGGTTGGGCTTTAAAAGGTGAGCACTGAAAAGCCAGGCCCAATACAGCCATAAAAGTATATGAAAAAACATTAATTTTTTTTGTCCTAAACTCATCAGGTCTGACAGATGTACCTAACTCTGCAAATGGCTTCTATACATTCCAGTCACCAACTAGAACCTATATACAGTCAAATTTAAGGCAAGGTGCATAGTGCTGATTGCTGAATGCACAACTGGCATTTTGTTGTGATTAGTGCCAGGCTTCCTGCTTTACCAAATTTGGTCTCCCTAAGAGGGATAAAATGGTACATCTAGGACAACTGTTATGCATACCCAAAAAAGCAATCCTGATCTGTTTGAAGACAACTGCTCTGTGCATGCTGGTACAGTTTATTGATTTTTCCTGTGATTTTTAATGTGTCTGTTTTGATTGTACTTAAAAGTAGTAATCTTGTTCCATGCAGTAGTGGAAGTAAACAAAGAACGCCCTCAGTTTGTAGGATTTCTTTCGGCGCTTTCTTAGTAAGGTTACATATTTTATCGAGCAACAAATTTCTGAAACTTAACTGGATTATCAAACTTTTTACTATCATTCCTGTGCTCCCTAGTGATTTTGTCAAATATTGTGTTTAAATGCTTGAACTTCAAAATTCAGCAAAGATTCCATATCACCCATTGACTGATATGAGTTAGTTTGGGTAGACTAGTCCTACATATCCATATCTGAATTGCTTTGATGGTCAAATCCTTGACTAGTTGAGCTGGCCAGAAAAAAGGCCAGTGCTAACCACCTAACTATTGTTGCTTTCAAATGTCCTGATTAGAATAACAAATGTTTCTCCTAACAAATAAGATGCCGAAGGCTTTGTGCTTGTTGTTTTGCAAGTTAGGTTCCAGTCTCCTCACTAAAAACAAAAAAGAAAGTTAGCTTCCGTTTTAAGCCGAATCACACATCTTTACCACACAATCACAGCATCGCAAATGTATAAACATATGCCAGCACCCACTGCACTCTTTTATCTATTGATGAGTATCTTGTCGGTCTTTTAATGTCTATATAATTGTGATGCTTTCTTCAAATATTTTTGTTTCTGGCAGCTTCTTCCACCTGACGCTGTCAACAGGGAGAGCTGCTGGTACGGTTTCATGTGCCGCACCCAGCACCATCGCCCTGACCACGCGAGGAAGCTGAACCACGTCTGCCGCCCGACGAGAGGCAACCCCTAAGGCTTCGTTTGGCAGCCAAGGGGCAGAATACATGTGTGACATATCCCACGCGTGGGTTGGGTCAAACCCTGCCTGTCACCCAATCCCCCCTCCGTTATTATCACTTGGGTTGGCCCCCCTTTTGCTAACTTAGCATCATTTGGATAGGAGAGTATTTCAGTTTTTGTCAGTCCTACTAGTCCCAAGACATGTAAAAGAAAAGACATGTGCTGGCAGCGTTTATTACTCTCTTGCTGACATTAAAAACTCTCATTTGCAAGCATCAGATCTGTTCTTCTTATCATCTTTTTTCCTTGACCTAGATGTAAAATTAAGCCACTAATCACCAGCCTGCGCAGAAGTTAACATACCACTAAAATTATGCTTTTAACTATTCTGTCCATGAGCATCAGTTTATGAAGCTAATACTTTGTCTCATTTGGAAATACAACACTTGCATCTCAGTACATAACTTTTATTTTTCAACCAAAAGTTCATTTTCAATAGTAAGTTCATTTCCAACAGTCCCAACAGCGGTATCATTTGAAAAATATAATACTAAGACATGTCCAAACCAGAAGTTATACATATATTCAAAAGTGCAAATATAAATAATTAAATATAACAAAATGTGAAACCAGATCATTGCCTCCCAGTGAGCAATACACTCAAGAGGTTAAAATCCCTCTTGAGTTCTTTCTCTTTGTCTTGAATCTGCATCTTTGTAAATGAAACATATGGAAATTTCTCTTGAAATAGTTTCACAATTCGATTCCATGCCTCGGTTGACCACCCATTCTGACTCCTATAACAATCGTTGTTGTGGTAATGGAGAAGCTCAACAAGACCCTTTTCAAGTCCCATGTTCCAAGATGCCCTTCTATGGTCCACTACAGACAAGGTATTTCGGCATGAAGGTGATAGTAAGGAGAAGGGAATTCAGAAAAACATGTTTTGCATAAAAATATAGAAAAATACGAAAAAGTTCAGAATCGAATGGTAGTCAATCAGAATGATCACTCACCTCCCTATTTTTGTATATCATGTCACTAAATCTTATATAAAGTTTCTATATATTATTTGTCAAGTTGCCTCTTATTCTGCAGAGGGGTTGTGAAGTGAATGGCTTTGAAGGTTTTAATATAATACTGTGTGCTAGTGTATTGCATATATATACATTTCAGTACGCTGTGAATCTGCATGATATCCTCTATTATGTCGATTTGGATGAATAATATTCGTATATCTACTTTTAATGTTAATAGTGTAAATGGTATGTGGTTCTCATGTACCTTTTTGTGCTACCTTAGGTGATGCCCTCTTCTTATGTATAGGACCACATCTTGGTGACAGTTTCTTCTGCTTGTTACCAGTTTGCATCAGGTTGAACTTTGGAGAACCTCTTCCAAGCATGTTAAATTAATTTCTGAAATTGAAATTTGTGACACAATAAAAAGATGACACAAAGAGGTCACTTAAAGAGATGACACAATAAAAAGATGACACAAAGATGTTCCACATTTATCAATCAAAATTTTCAGAAAGTAAAATACACTTTGTTAGACATAAAATTTTCACAATAAAGAGATGAGCACAATAAATAGTATTTCATAAAAGCATTTTGTATCATTACATTTGATTCCATATAAATGGAAAACATGACTAGTGATGACTAGTGATGACTATGGCTGTAGTCATTCCACATGCTCATGGCAATCATATCCCTAAGAGCATTCCCATTATCTATTTGACTAGTAAAAGAAAAGACATCATTGTTGTATTGACTGTCTCCTTCAGGAAGATCTACAAAATCTTCAGGTGAAATGTTGTCTGGTTGAAAATCCAACCAACCCTCATTCCCATTCATCTTCCGTATAAAATTGTGGAACACCGCTGCCACCACTGGTATCTTCACCTGATTTTCAATTGGATGATGTGTTCCGACTTTCAAAATAGGGAAGCGCTTCTTTAGAACTCCAATTGCCCTCTCTATATGATTTCGCAAAACTGCATGACGATGATTGAATAACTCCTTATAATCTCTTGGCCGATGCTGACCACGCCCAAACTCCTTTAAGTGGTACCGTACACCACGATAAGGAGCAAGGAAGGACGGTGTATTAGCATATCTGCCATCAACAAGATAAAATTTTCCCTCAGGAACTTGAAATCCTTTAAGTAATGCAGACCTAAGAACTCTAGCATCTGTTGCAGAACCCTCCCATCCAGATGATATAAACGTGAAGTTCAAATCAAAATTGCAGGCTATCATGACATTGTGGCTCAATGTGCCCTTTCTATTCCTATACGGAGCTTGCTTATCTTCAGATATGGTAATTGGGACATGTGTTCCATCAATAGCCCCTAAGCAGTTCTGAAAGTAAGGAAAGTATCGGTAATCTGTACTGATCTTCCAGTGTGGCCCAGTTCCAACAGTTGGCTTCAAAAACCTATAAGCAAGGGCTGGAATTATTTCGAACACCGCCTTAATATGTCGATGGATGGTCTCCCCACTATGCTTAAACTCATATTGTAGGTCTTCATAGCTAGCATTATGAGACAACATAAACAAGAAGAATGCTAATCTCTCTTCCACTTTGACACCTCTTGTATCACGTAATAGATGCTCTCTTCTAAGATAGTCTCGCGATATGTCTAAAGATGTTAGGCTCCATGCGAAATGCAACCATACGGTCCTTAGGATGTCCTTCAAGGATTTCACGCGGCCGTTCTTTGCCTCGACAACTTAGATGTATGTCTAGGTCGCTTTTCCCTCCCTCGGCTACCACTTAAAAGGTCAAGGGCGGGTAATAGGAAGAACAATATCTCATCATCATCTTCCCCGCCTCTTCCTAGTTAGATCATCAACCCTTGAACCCATTGTTCTACAAAAATAATAAAAGCATGCATATTTAAAAATAAATGGCTAGATCATCATTGCAAGTTCATATAGCATGTTTAACAGAGTTATAAAGATATACAATCATGACATATGCAACAATGCAACTGCTGTACATCTTAGTTTTTTTTAACGGAGTAACTCAATCTCGACAAGTAGCAACCACGGTGTAAGGTCGCCCCGCATGTGTAGCATTAGCAATCACACACTTTGCACAGGAGAAGCAAAACCATTTTATAATGGCAATCAGTCAAGTCATTCATGAAATTTGGACCCAAAGCAGCTATGTGGATGACATCTGTTGGGTAGTTACAGCCCAAACAATATGAAACAAGACAAAAAAAACTGGCAATTGCAACCTATTTCACAAGATACCGAATTTCGGAACCAACCATGATTATGGTCATTTTGTAAACTGGATGAATTCTAGATGAGACTGAGATCCTTGCCGATTCAACACTTGCAAACCATGAACGGTACACTGTGGCCTACCTACCATTGAGGTTCTGATTTCACGCCTTGAAAATATAGAAACATGCTATATGAACTGCCATGTAATAATCCCCAATCAGAAATAAGTGCCCTAAATTAATCTGCATTTGCCACTAGAGTCAGCAAATGTAGGCTATGGTTTCTTTATGTAACGGTGTGACGTTTCAAGCAAACTGTTAGCAAAGTAGATTAAGTGTTTCTAATCCTTGCTAGACATCACTCAGAAATTGAATTCAGTGGCTTTGTTCGAAGGAAAAGCGAAAACTAGCGAAATGCCATCCCTTTTTGAATTATAAACTTCGGTTTTTGTTTCATCCGTGAATGGTTACCTTAAGCTACTAGTTTCATACTCATTTTCACCATCATATCAATTGTTATTGCTACTTCGGATGGTACCGGTCAAATTAATCAAGCCGGCATCGACCACTATAACAAACCGATTGATGTACTACTAGCAAAAGGTGAAGAGAGGCCGTGCAAACAAAGCAAGTATAAAAAAATGACCAGAATTTCTGACAGGTGAAATGTTTTAGGAATTGAGCCATATGTAACTCTCTACCACTGGGACCTCCCCCAGGCTCTCGAACATAGATACATGGGATGGCTTAACAGGACGATAGTGTGAGGCCTGCTTCTTCTACTTACTCACACTTTACATAACTTAATTGATATAATTCGTACATAGCTCAATTACCCTTTTCTTTTCTTGCTCAAAATGCAGCGAAGATTTTGCAGCCTACGCTGAGACACTACTTATCTTATATATACACTAATAGCTCAATTACCAGCTTGGACATTGCACATGCACGACTACTTATCTTATATATACACTAAGTATACTATACAGTTAATTTTCCTTGTTAATTACACTAACCGGGAGCTATTAGTGAAGGAAGAATCTGAAAGCTAGGATCTCGCTCGATCATCTTTGAAAACTGAAGCAAGGTTACAGAAGGTATCCCAAGTTATCCAAGAACCTACAGCTACCTTGCATCACTAGTAAAATTGCCATCACTAACTCGCATCGCATCCACACCTCATATATTGCATAAAAAAAGTGAAGCTATCAGAATCATTAGTTCACAAGATTGGCAACTACTAAACATCAACCATGCAGCAAACGAATGGAGAGGGTGACGAATTAAAAAGGAAAGCAAGTTATCAGAACATAGTACCAAGAAGCCAGTACTGGTGGATCTAGGAGCACATGGGTCATGAGCATGTGTTTGACTTACGAAAAGGGGAGCGAGAAGTAGGAAAGTGGACGGGGGGAGGTTGATATGCACCTAGAGGAGCCGAATCGAGAAGTCGTGGGAGTAGCAATCGGCGCCGCCGTCACCGTCGCCGCCACGGCCGCCGTCGCCAAACCCTAGCAACAAAAACATGACGGGGAGGATGAGGTGGGGGAGGATGCGGTGGGGGAGGACATGGAGGGAGGGTAGGAGAAGGCGGAGGCACACCCGCTCGCGAGCTCACCGTGGTGTCGCGAGGGAGCGCGACGGAGAGGTAGGTGACGGCGGCGCTCTGGTGCTCGAGGTCGAGGGAAAGAAAGAGGCGACGCGAGCGGCCGCGTTTTCTCGCCCCGGCGTGAAGAGGCGTTGCTGGAAACACGCGTGTGTCGGCGTGTGTTGGGTCGGGTTCAATCCAATCCCGGTAGAGCCAAATAGACATTTGGGCCAGGCAGGGGAGGTCACCCCGTTGTGGGCCGGTTTCCCCCCGACGCGGGGTTTGGGCCTCAATACCTGTCAAAACACTTGTTGCCAAACGAAGCCTAAGGGCGGCCTAGTTTCACTTTCACCCCGTTGTACAAGGGATCATCTCCCGGCGGCGACAACGACGACGACCGCATTGTACAGAAATTACACGGAAACTACTGATGTTCGAGCACATTTAAACATTTGGCGATTGATCATGTGAAACTATTTCTGTCAACTTCATCCATTCTCCATTCTGCGATGTGGAATCTGGATCGGGTCAGGAAATGTGGCGCGCATGCTGAATTTTTTTCCCCTCCTGATCCTCGCTGGTCCTGACAACGAGATCGAATTGAGGCGCTGCTGCTGCTGCTAGTGGTGCTCTGCCGGAACCGCCGCTCTGTCGGCAGGTTTGGGGATGATTCGAATTGAATAGAATCCCCACAGGTTTCACACGCTCGTGATGGCGTTTTCGCGCCCATGGCGAGGGATGCAGAGATGGCGATGGCGATGCGTGTACAGAGGCTTCCTTCAATGAACGAGCCTCCCCCCATCCCCTGCCGGAGACTCGCCTTACAGCGAAGTCTCTTTGCCCAGAATTTTGTTAGCGCGTCGCTCTCGGAGGTTACTGTCCGGCGTCAACATGGGCGTGTCCCGTCCACTTCGCAGATAGCTAGCTAGCATCAGTCTGATATCGTAAACAGCCGCAATCCTCGTCGCATATTTGTGCAGTTAACTTGATGAGGATCGTTACATTCCTTTTACAAGAAATAAAGCTTTTATCACAAGCTCTGTTTGGAACACAAGAATTCATCTTCAATTTCTCGCGCGCTTCTCTTGCATGCGCGCGCGCTCTTTCAGTCTTTCTCAAATTTCTACGGGTCTTTCAATTTCAGCTAAGTTTCAAAACATGTGGACGGCCACATTGAAAAGCAGAATATGGTGCTATACGCTACACGAATTCAGAAAGCCTTTCGCTGCAGCATCAGCAGCAGAAAAAAGGGCTCCGGAAAACCTGCAGCAAGAAAGGGGAGGGAAAAGGGGGGCAAGCGTTTCATCCGATCCGTGGCAGGGACGCGTCACCTACACGAGCAAGGGAACGAACGCTAGCTGCAGAGCAGGACGGTGAACAGGGGCGCCTGCCCGGCCAAATTTACCGGAGCACAGTGACCAAACGTGCGGAATAGCTTTGCTCTCTCGCTGCTAGCTCGTCTAGCAGCCTGGCCTTGTTGGCTTTGCCTTTCTCACTGCAACCAACCAGCCTGCAACGATGCAGCCGGCATCGATTGGTTCCCGGCACGCCACGCTCTCCTTGCTTGGATAATTGGATGAGCTAGCTGCTGCTACACTTTTTTATTTTTTACTTTTTATTATTACTATTTATTTATTTATCTATTTATCTATTTATTTGTTTGTTTGTTATTGCGAAACTACTGCCGCTACGTGCTACTTGACCTCACTGCCATTTTCAAACATTTTGCGCATTTACTTTGAGCTCTATGAGGCTTGCATTTAGTCTGCGCAATTTAGTAAAAATTTAGCTTTGATTTATGTGAATGGTCGTGCATGCATCTTGGAGGATGTCTCAAAGTTGTGCAAGTTCATTGTCCCCTGAAGAGACACATTCTGTAGTTTTCGTAGACACAGTGTGGGCGACAGATACAGCTAAAGGTATGTAGTAGCCTAGTTCCGCCGTTGGATTCGCGTGCTTTGAGATCTGTGCCGTTGGATGTTCGAGCTGCTGACACGACGGGCAACAACGGCAACAGTCCAAATTTTAAAACACTGTCTGCCAACAAATCACGGTAGATAATGACGTCTCTCATTTGTTTAAATTTAGCTCCTTTGATAGTGCCCTCTCCCTGTCCATCTTTACCTTGTTTTTGATATGTTTTCTTCTCTTTATTAGTCCTTTTATTAGTTGTCCTTGTAGCATGAGTACGGATCCGACCTAATTGCAACATCACCCTTTAACTTTAGTGATCGAAACTGTATATATATGTCATTATGCACTTGCACATATACATATATATGTTAATTAAAGCTCTCGCACTTTGCTCTCTCTCTATATATATATATAAATATGGTCACATCAGAGCAAAGTTGATATGCATATATGGTCACATATAGTAGAGCTCAAAATATTGGATTGTGTTTGGCTTGGGGATGGAATTAGTTGTCACGAGAAAACATAATATACGAAGATGACAAAAATTTCGATCCACGACATCTAGAAATATATGCAAAGAAATCCGGGGCATCGAACACGCGACAAATCAAGCTCGGGGTGATTGACCCCCTGTGCAATCAAAGAAGAAAAGCACACAATCATTGCTCAACTTGCTACTAACACGCTGACACCACAGTTGGAAGCACTGATGGATGGAGTCCAAATCAGGAGAGATATACCATCCACCAAAGCCTATGCAATGTTTAGGAGCATCTCTTAGGGGTTCTAATATATATTCCACCATAACCGTACAATATATGCTTGAAGCTACTGGATCCAAGACCGTCTGATCCTCCGTCGATAGAGATACCGACCATTGAATGAATATGGTGTTCATTTCAGAATTCATTAAAAGGTTAAGTCCATAATTTTGTAGCCACATGCTAATATATAACTAATACAAACGTTACCCCCCAAAACCATCGGTGGTTTGATTTTAAGCCTCACCCAACCCAAAATGATGTGTCTTTTGTACATGAATAACATAATTGCATTTAAAAAACTACAATGTTGGCACACCACATAATTTGATAAGGTGATTCCAATTTCGTTAAGTGGTGATATGAATACATCATCCAAGGACTAGAATTTAGAATCTTGGTTAATAAAGTAATCCCTCCGGTTTAGGATAAGAAGTCGTTTAGGACAGCGACACGGTCACCAAAGCACAAATTTGACTTCTCTTTTCTATAAAAAATATTTATTGGAAAGTTATATATGTATATCTTTATTAAAGTAATTTCCAAAATAAATATATTTATATGATTTTCACATTTCCAAACTCAATAACTAAAAAGTTATTCATGATTTATATTTCCAATGTTTGACTCAAACCTTATGCAAAACGACTTCTAATACCGAACCAGAGGGAGTATAATCATCTGTGGTCCCTTCATGCACTCTAGCTAGTGCAACCCAAACAAAATCAACACTTATGTTTTGTAAATAATTAACACTCCATCTCCACATTCGAAACCGTTATGGCTTAAAAGCACGAATCACTGGGAACGTTAATTACTTGAAAAAGATAATGCTAGTGATATCTTTCGAAACTTTTGTACACAAACTTTGATGAGCGTTACTAGAATAAATTGGTGATCGTCGTTAGAACAATTGTTAAAAATTATTTATAACTAAGCATGGAAAAGAGAAATTATTATGAGAGAAATAAAGACAAGTAGTGACCATGATCAACACCCCTTCCCCTCACATTTTGAAACTTAAGCAACACAATTCAAAAAACACCCCTTTTGGTTCTAGTTAAAAAAATCATCCATTTTAGTTAAAATGTTGTGCTGAAACTTAATTTGAAGTCAAAAGTTTTTCAATGGTAAGTAGATGTTCAATAACTTTAGCTAAAACTTAAATTTTCTTTAAACAAAAAGATGGAAATGAAGATTAAAATGCAATTATACCGTGTCAAATTAAACTAAAGAGAACATGATTTACTAATAACTGCCATTTATAACTGAATATTTATAACAATTATAGTGTGAAAGTAATTAATTAAGAAGAATTCGCGCGCCGCATTTCAAATTAGGGTTTGCGCCTCTCTTGTAAATAAAAATCCGGCGGCGGCCTAGATGAACATGTAGGTAGCAAAAGGCAATGACTGTACAAATCTCTCAGCAATCTTCTTGGCACCATAACATAAGAGAAGAATTGACAGTCTGATCCTTTCTGATTTAATCGGACCCACAGCTAATCATCACTCCCATCAGCACAACCATAGATTAATCCATGAGCAAACTAGAATAATCCTTCAAAAAATAAACTAAGCAACCAATGGATCAACTACCAAGAGAGCAGTAGCAATCACCTAATCAAGCCACTAACCCTGCCCTAATCGCCAAATGCTTTGCACCAGCACACCAAAGCACACGCAGCTTGCTCTCACCATGCGATCGATTCCATTCCATCACCTTGTCCGATGATGGCTGGGCTCTTGTTTACTGGGGGCTCGCGGCGCCACGGCCGGCGTCGCCGCCGTTCGCGCCGGCGCTGGCGCGGTGGCGCTGGCCCATCTCCGGAGGCTGCCCTTCTTCCTGGTCCTGCTGCTGGACGCCGCCGCTGGCGGCGTTGAGAGCGGCGAGCATGCCGATGTTGGCGTCCATCGTCGCGCCGCCGCCGGCGGGGAAGCTGTTGTTGCTTCTTGTGGACATGAACTGGAGCGGCGCCTGCACGGTGCTCCCGCCGGCTCCGGCGCCGAACGCCCACGCTGGCTGCATCCAGAAGGCGCCGGCGGCGGAGCTGTTGGGCGGTGCCACGGCCCACATTGCCCCGGCCGGCGGCGGCGCCACGCGGACCTTGTGGTCCTCGGTCTCGCCGCCACCGTCGTCGGGGTGCTGCTGCTGCCGCGCAGCAGCGTCCTTGAACAGGTCGTCGGCGCCGTCCCTGTAGCGCTTCCTCATGAACTCCCCAGCGCCGGGATCTTGCTGCGGCGCCTGCTGCTGCTGCGGAGGCGGGAGGAACTGCTGCTGCTGGTGCTGGTGATGGGCGGCATGGCTCCAGCCGAGCATGGCGGCGACCTCGTGCTGCGGCGGAGCGAGGTGGTGGAAGGCGGCGGCGCGGGAGGCGTTGGAGGGGTGCGAGGCGCCGGAGCGGAGGGAGACGGCGAGGGAGGAGAAGTTGGCCGGGATGGTACCGGTGCCGGTGGCGGCGACGATGGCGGGCTCGGCCTGCTGGAGCAGCCACTCGATGGTCTCACCGTCGGTCTTGTGGCCCAGCTCCCGCGTGAGCTGGAACACCCGGGCAGCGCACAGCGCCGGCATCCGTATCCGCCGACCGCGCCCCTCCACCTTGGTGTGCCGGTCCTTGGTGGGCCGCTTCGCCGCCGCCGGCACCACGGCCTTCTTCTCCGCGCCGCCGGACGAACCGGACGCCGGTGCCGCCGCCTGCGCCAGCTGCACCTCCCCGGCGCCGGCAGAGGGGGCGTGCTGGTGCTGAACGATGGCCAGCGACCCCATGAACGGCGGCATCCCGGCCGCTGCGCCGCCCCCCGCCGCCGCAGCAGCGTAGTAGAAGGGGTGCTGCTGGTGGTGGACCGCCGCTTGATGCTGGCGGTGCTGCTGCTGATGCTGCTGGTCGGAGGCGCTCCGGCTGCTGTTTGTGCTGGTGCTCGTGCTGCTCGACGGCGCGTCCATGGCGCTTCTTTCCTGGAGAGGAGAGGAGAGGAAAAGAAGCTAGCTTGATACTACTGCTATACTGTTGCTATACTAGGTTTGGTTTCATGCAACGCTGACGCCGGCGCCGGCGCCGGATCGGAGCGTGTTCGCCGGAGCACGGAGGACGAGCTAGGATGGAGGAGGAGGAGGCGGCGGTGGGGAGAGTGTGCACGTGCGCGGCAGGCGCGGGTGTGTGGGGGTGGGGAGAGTGGAGATCAGAGGTGTGGGGCTGGGAGGAGAAAGAGAAAGAGAGAGAGGGACATGGTGGACTGGTGGAGAGAGAGAGAGAGGAGGAGGAGGTCAGAGGAGAGGAGGAGGATGGTGATGACTGATGAGAGAGAGAGGGGAGAGGTGGGGTTGGGAGTTTCTTGATTATGTCATGGCCATCCTAAGCAAAGCCATTGCTGGGACCTACTATAATACCCTAACCAAAAGCTAGCAAGCTCTGAGATTTTCTGGGGGGGTAGAAGACGATGATGCATGGCCGGGGTGATGGATGACGCGTCCATACAGATATCTGCTGGCTCGATCATATCACGGGGGGTTAATATGGAGGTTAATCAATAATGGACAGCTAGCGATCTGATGAGCATCCCCATCATTGCCATATTCCTGATTCGCATTTCGGCCAGTTCAAACCCAGGATGGGCCGGGTGTGAACGCGTGCATGCATATACATACATGCTGATCGAATTCACGCACCGACCCAGACTCTTGATTGCAAAAAGATCAAGATACATACCAATTGAATTTAATTTGCACCTATGAATAATGATGAAATAGCGCTTTTTCTGAGAGAAGATGTGACGGCCTGATGGGTGAACAATGCTACATTTGCTCCTCTTTTGCACATCTAAACAGCCTCTTAATCTAAGGGGAGGGTATTATAGCCAATTAACTTTAAAAAGCAATAATCCCATGATTGAAACAGCCCCTAGTTAGTTTTTATAATCCAGCTTTACACCCAAACTAAGATATCAATTTAATTTGGAGAGGTGGATTATTTGGCCGTGGGAAAGATTATTTTTGGCACATCAGGCTGGACTAGAATATGCTGTGCATACTATTTTGCGTGCACTACTCCTTTCCATCTGTGATCCCCCTTTCCAAACGTTTTTATTCCACAATTCTAAATAATCAAACTGTTTGTGTTCATAGGAAATTCACCATTTGACCAAACTGTTTGTGTTCTTTGTTGGGGGGAAGTAAGATTATCTGTTTCCCTCTTTGTTTAGGGTTGGTGAGATAATCATTTTTTCTTGGGGGGCAAAATAAAACTAAGGAGTATGCCTGTAGGCCACTCGTGGGCCCTTGGAATGATGAGCCCAAAGAGCAGAGCGGCCCCTTTTCCCTTTGGAGCCGAGACACGCCTGAGAAACACTAGAAAGCCCCAGCGCAGGCAACCCCACACATTTCATTTGCCACGCCCCTCTCTGCTTCCTTCCATATCTTTTATTGAGAGTAACTCAGCCCATACTTCACGTAATTTTTCATAACTTTTTTATTATGTCAAATGTTAATTTAGAGCAACAAACTCGAGAAAGCGTAACTACACCGGAGTTGTTCCAATACCGTGGGGGAAAAAAAGAAAAATATGACGTTGCAGCAAGACCGTTTTCTTAACTTTACTAGCCATTTGCATGCTTTGTATTAGTGTGTTATAGGTATATCAGACCATCTAACTGTGCCATCAAACTTTAAATTCTAGCGGAACATGCATAGATTAATACAGACTAGTGCAAAGTAATCGTACCACTTGACCCCAATATCGTGGGTTTTCAAAGACCATCCACTCAACTGATCCGATGGGTCCAACATGGATTTTTTTGTGGGTAGACGGGAGCGTGGCCGCGTAGCAATGGGCCGGGGAGACATCGCAGGTGCGGGGTGTCAGAGCGGGGAGCATCTAATGCTGCTGACAGCTCATCCCCAACAGCGCCAACCAGGTCTCTTCACTCACCTCCACACACTCACTCTCACACACTACCCTGCTAGCTGCTGCTGCTGCTCTCTCTCTCTCTCTCCAAAACACATGGTGCTCCTGTCGTCTCCATTTCCGAGGATCATCGTGGATTAATCAACGGCTGATCTAGCGCCCTAGCTGCTGCCGGCCAGTAGGCACTACGCTACCTGAATTGAAGAAAGAGCGACGACGACGGCAAAGTGTTTGGTGGCTACCTACCTCCCTTGCATGCAAGCAAGGCATTGTATTGGCACCTGACGAGAGCACTAAGCTAGCTCCCTCCAACTTGCATCACTCCGTTCAGCCAAACAAATTCATTCTTGATATATAGAAACATAGTCATATACTATACATGCAGTGAAAGGACTAACTAAACTAATCGTGCGTGCTTCTTGTATTAACATATATCGCACGTTAACATATATCGCACGCACCCTCGCTCGCTCCTATGAGTGCACACAACTCTACCTCTTTGAACACTTTTGAAAGACTAAGCACAACTCTACCCCCACGGATAGGGATGGATCTGGGATTGAGCTCATGGGGTGAGTGGGCCGGGTGTAGTGGTGGTGGGTGGGGGGGCTGTGCTACTCTCCTTCTTCCTCCGGTCTTCCCTTCTCTTCTTCTTCATACTCAAATTTGTAGAGGGGCTGCTCCATATATAGAATTCTGGGTAGTAGGGGGGCTCAGGTCACTCCGCCAGCCTATGAGCACCTCCAAGTCGGCAAATTCTCAAAATTAACAAAGCTATCATTGACGCATCGCTATCGACAGGCACGTCACCTATGACTAAAGAATAACATTGATTAAATCCTAAATAAATCCAAAAAATACGAGCATAATACCGAATCTAAGACTCAAACCTTAGTGGGCAGGTTCCACCACAACCAACCTTACTTCGCTACACAGAACTCATTTAAATGAAGAACGAACCAATCCATAATTTCTTCAGAGTAAAGGAAATATATACAGTAAAAGAATGAACCAACAATCGGACTGACCCCCTAGCACATGTCGGTGTTTGCAGACGGGGTGGAGAGGACGAAGAGATGTATTATGTGTGCTAGTACAATAATGCTAGATCAGTAGTAACAGTCTTGGCGTGGTCCTAATGACCGATCCACAACATATTCAATGCAAACGCATGTCGTTGATGTGGGTGATCACACGACGATCGACATTCATCTTAATCACGCGGTCAGAAAATAAACACTACATCGTCGAAAATTCACTATATATGCATGCATGCATGCATGCTACCCTCTGCATATATACCACCGTACCATCAGTGTTAGGAATATAAGTCATCGCCTGCATCATGTAATCATGTGTTTTGTTCCACAACAGCATGAAATGTTGGTACCATAGAGACCTGTTTGGTCATCATGTGCACATAGTGGCCGATACATATATACATATATATGTGTTTGTCCTTAAACTTGTCGATCGCGCTGTGTGGGTTCATACCCTGTGCATCAATGTTTTGATTGGAGCTTTGCGATCAATGCAAAACAATGGTACACGTAGCAACTTAATTGCATCTAGCTATGTGTATACAAGAACTGCCACTAGCAGTACTGCTGGTTGCACACACACACGTACCTGGCTTAAAGGCTCGACACACGGCGCAGAGAGCAATAGCTATAGCAAGATGCTGGTCCCGGCTGGTCAAACAAGCAGGCTGCTGTCTCTGCTTGACAAATATTACCGAGATCGTCTAAGCAGATGATAACTGCTACAGAACAGCTAGCGTGGTAATTAAATTAAATGATGCGGCAACTGTAATTCTTGCATATATATGTAAATAATCAGATAACTAATAAGCAAACATGCATGTTGAATTTAAATTCCGTGTAGACACTACTACATAATCGAGTATTTGTCCAAACACGTTAGTACCGGTCACGATTGCGATCAATACTAATAAGGAATAGTACCTCCGCATCACATTTAGTATCGGCCAACCCACCTCAGCCGATACTAAATGACAAGGTAGACGATCGTAAAAAGCTATTAAAAAAACAGATCATGTGATATATACTCAAAATCACAGCAGCAGGATTCGATGAATTTAAATTCCATGTAATAAGATAATTAAGAACTCTAGAAAAGCTAGCCATTGAATAAGAAGCCAATTAGCGTTCTTGGATCACTTTTTCACCTGTCATATCAGGTTACATGCATGCCAATCCTCTCTGGAGAATTGCAACCAGCCGGCCGTTTGCATGCGCGTGGAGCGTAGTGAGCAGCTAGTGTTAGCAAAGAGCAGTAGCTCCCACTCATGGTAATGAGATTCAGTAGTCGAAAGCGATCGATCGCATGAGCTTGCAGTGCATGCGTCCCTCGACACTGCATGAAAAGCAGCGCGCTCCTCCCTACAACACCGCCCCTCTCCCTATCATCAGAGATTCAGAATTCAGCACACGCAAAAGCTCTCTGATCTCGGGCGACCGGAACGAGATATCGAGAGATTAGATTCCTCTGTGTTGTGCTGTGCAGCAGGTGTGTGTGACTGACAGGCACAGCGCTAGCTAGCTGATGAGCTACCACTCTGACTCCGAGTCTCGCATCGCAGCTCTCGCACGTGTGTGCCTGCGATCGAGCTGATGAGCGTGCGTGTGTCGGAGGTCTGAAACTCTGAACACACGTAGTACAGCGGGTGATGTGCGTACGTAGCTCGCAGGCACGGGTCGACGCGTGCCGATCCGCGCGCGCGTGCATATGAATCTCGTGAAAGTTTGGGTTTTTTCCCCTGGAACATATTATATATAGGTTAATGGCTGCAAATTCGCACCGCAAAATGCACTATTCATCCATCATATTAAGTCAGGTCATCTCTCATTAAATGCACATTTTTACAGCACTTTTACACGACAATGCACTTTTCATTCTCGAAACTAAACAAGGCCTAACACTAATCCATTAATTATTAGCCATGCATGCATGTGCTCCCTTATAGCAAGCACAACAGTTCGAAAAATCTTAGCTTTACCCAAGCTAAGGTCCATCCCAAGATTCCAGAAACCCGCATACAGCTTTAGACGATCTCCCAATTAAAGCGGTGCATGGAGAGAGCCACCCCACCCGAAAGAGGAGGCCGGCCATGCGTGCTCTCTCTGCTTTGAGGAATGAATGAGGAGCTATAGCCTTTGATTGAAACCCCGGCCCCCAAAAGGCAGTAGTGAGGAGGGGGGAATCTCGAGCCTGCCCTCTGCCAACCGGCCGCCGATTTGCTCAGTACTAGCTAGCTCACGTCCCTTTGGCTCCAATCAATCCATCCCTCAACTCACAGCAACCATGCATGCATGCATGCTAGCAAAGTCTCGAGACACATGCATGCCTTTGTTGACTCTGATCGACTCGTCGACTCAGTACGTCGAAAACCTTGTGTCACCTCTCGATCTCCCTAGCTCTGTCACGATTTCTTTCTTTGGCTCTGTCGTCGTCGACCATCCGGCCGGCCAGGATCTTCTCTTCCAGGGCGCTGTATGTCTCGTGGCCTGTTTTGTGACTACTTTGAACCCCATCTTTTCATAATTTTTGTCACCGAACCGTATAAGATAGTACGTGTGTTTTAGTGATGTAGTAGGAAAAAAATATAGTATAAGACTATAGTCAGGAGATATCATAGACAAAAAATTTAAACTAAAAACTCGTCTGGCCGGATTGCGACACACCATGCATAATAATCTCCTACATATTGTAAACATATTTTCCCTGCTAGCTAGAAAATGCATGAGAACTGAATATCATTTAAATAGTATGTACGGAAAGAAAAGATGTTACACTGTTGGCGTTGCGAGCCCATGCATCAGGTAGTGCCAGGGCCCAGGGGGGTTGATCACCTCGCCTGCCCGCCCAAGGGAACATACAAGGCACCGTGCAATGCATGTTGCACGCAGCAGGCGGCTGCGCGACAGGGTACAATAATCAAAGGTACACGGTGACGGTGTACATAGCCTGAACACACTCTCTCTCCCCTTCGAATGTGGTAAAATTTCTAGAGAGAGGAATAAAATAAGCAATACATGGCTCTCTACGTCTTTCTGTTTCTTTCATCACTGGATTCACCGCTGTGTGTGTGGGGTACGGGGATGAAAGTAGTACGGAAATTATTCGTCCATTTGTCGGACGGAAGAAGGGGTGAAACACTCAAATGGATAGTTTGTATCCAAATTGAACCGTCCAGTGTCTGAAATTATCCATGCCATATCTGTGGCCGGATACCTAAAGTTGTATTTATATGATCCTAATAGAATGAATATCAGTATTCCACAAATTATGACACTATTCACATCCAAATTCGAAACGACCACAAATTAACTATTTGTATTCGTATTCGCATTATTGGTTCATATCTGTTCCGTTTTCATCACTTATGTGCTAACCAAATAATGGGGGGGGGGGGGGGGGGGGGTCTTTGTGGCCTGTCATGTAATGATTTTGACCTTTAACAACATTATGTTCGGGCCTTGACTTCTTGGGTAAGTTAAATATAGATTTCAGAGTGCTTATAATTAATGAGCATCGTCCATCTGACGAAATCTAACAGTGAAATTAAAGCAGCTAGCACAAAATACCTAAAGGAAGTACCAAAAGGTATGTACATAAATGGAAGTAAGAAATCACATAGTACCCTTTTAGTTATGTGTAAACCTATTGATTAAGCGGGCAAGATTTTTTATCAAACCCGATGTAATAATTTTGATTCCAATAAAACCTCCTTTATCGAACAAAATGTGTAGTCATTTTTCTTTTCTTTTAGAGCATGCAGCAGGGGACTGCTGCCTGCTCTCTCCATCTCAAATTGTAGGTCGTTGTTGTGGCTTTTTAGTAGACTCAATTCATTACTTTTGTAACGCATCCATGTTACTGTTTATCCATGTTAGAGAAAATGTATCGCTGTTGGTGTTGCTTGTTTCACATCAGGTAGTGTGGTAGTGCCCGCATCGTGCAATGCGTATTGCACGCAGCAGGTGGCTGCGACCGGGTACAATCAAAAGGTACACGCCGGTGTACCACCACAAGGAGCATGCAGCATGTAACTGTTCAGTCTGCCCTATCTCTCTCCCTCTGCAGCTTGGAGAGGAAGAATAAAGTACTAATGCATGGCTCTCTATTTATCTCAATTATTTGCAGCAGAGGGAGAGAAGGATAAAATATTTTCTGCATGGCTCTCTATTTCTTCCTGCATCTTTCATCACTAGTGATATGAGAGAGAGAGAGAGAGAGAGAGAGAGAGAGAGAGAGAGAGAGAGAGAGAGAGAGAGAGAGAGAGAGAGAGAGAGAGAGAGAAGGCTCGAGACGGAATGAATGAATTCAGCAATCGACCCCCGGGCGAGGGCGAGGGCGAGTGAATGCGAACCACCTGGGCGGGGCTCTACTGCAGCGTGCACGGGCATGTAAATGCCACTGTGCTCCCCCAAACCAAAACCGACGGGGATCTTCAAGTGGTCACGTGTGCCCGTTCAGTCATTGCCGCCATGGCCAGGGCCCATGGCCCCTCCCTGACTCCCCCCGCTGCCAAGATTACATGCCCTGCAGCAGCTCTGCTGGTGGACACAAATTATTGTTCTCGTCATACTCCCATCTATCAGCAAACATGGAGGTGCCGACCACAAGGGCAACAACAGAAAATTTCACAGCATCTGATTGAGAAACGTTCACATCACATCAACTTATTGTAACTCTGGAACCAACACGGCGTGCGCTGACCAAATCTGAGAACGAGCGTTGGCTTCAGTACCGCAGCATCAAACAACGATCCACAATTCCAGCTGCTTCACCATCAGTGTTCCTACAAAATATATACTGGTACTCAACTACTCTAATTTTTTTCTCATCTTTTTTTATACATGTTATCCAGCCGACGGGCTCATCCTAAAATCTAAATAGATATCTAATAACACATCCAACATTACAGAGGAATTACCGTACTCTTGGCCCAACTGACGGCCAAGCACAAAATCCGCAGCAAAAGCCTGAATCCTACACAACAGTTCGGCTCAGAGACATGTTCTCCACATGGTTCGTCGTGCGACGCAGCCACTGAGGAACCTAGTGTTTCTTCATCACTCTGCTTATGAGGTCGCCTAATCATCTAACAACAACCCAGAGCAAGGATGTCCGCCTCGCGGCCAGAATAAATTTGGGGGGGGGGGGGGGGGGGGGTGTTGCTACCGTCAGCAGCTGATCTCTCCTTCCTCCGTGTCGACATCCATCAGGGGTGACACGCTGTCAACCATCTCGTGCTCCACCGCTTCATCAGAATCTTTCTTGGTGTCGACGACCACTGGAGGTGATAAGATGTCCTCCATCTCATGCCCCGCCTCCTCTTCCTGGAAATCATCCTTCATGACGAAGACCGTCGAGGGTGATAAGCTGTCATCCATCCCGCGTCCTCCTACCTCATCCTCAGAATCCTTCTTCATGTCAACGTCCATCGAGGGTGATACACTGTCCTCCATTTCCTGTTCTACCTCATCATCAAAATCTTGCTTCATGAACAGGCCAAGCCTCTCCAGCGGGCTCCCTAACCCCGGTGGCAAGTCCCCACCCACAAATTCCACGATTAATTTGCCAGGGGGATTCGACTGGCACGCTTTGCTGAAGTTCTCAAGCTCCTTTAGGAAGTCACTGTTGTCAATGTCAACTGTCTTCTTCATCTACACAAAAGGAGAAGTGATTTAACAGCCATCGCAGCTGTAGCACCAACCACCAAGCATATAAACTTGCTAGCAAGAAAATGGCAAGTGGGCAGTACCATGCGTAGTGCTAGGCGTGCTGCCTCCCTTTCCTGCTCTCTCTTCATCCTAATTTCTTCGTCAAGCTTCCGTTGTGCAGCAGCTTCAGCAGCCTTCACTTGGGCCTCAATCCTTGCTTTCTCTGTAATAGAGAAACAAAGGGCAAGAATAATAAGGTTAGCATCCACGGGAATGGCATAGATCATTTCACCAAGAGATAAAAAGAACTTAAGAACATGCCACGCAAACTTAGCTTCTTGATCGAATATCTCAAACCATATAAGCACAAAATGTCAACCTCCAACAACTAATTGCTAAAAGTCACAAAAAAGCAACTAAGTGCTAACAAAGCCTGTACAGATTTACATTCCCAACAAAAAACATGACCGAAAAAACAAAAAACAAAAACAAGGAAATGCTCCTCCTAATTAACCCCACCCACTTTCCTAATATTTAACTAACCTAATTAGCCGATTCTATTCTTAATCAACAGAAACAAAATCTTAGCAATTGTCCCAGTATTCCTCGATCTCCAGATGCCTATGATCTAGCAAGCAAACATATGGATGTACATCATGTTCGAAGGTACTAAAATTCAATGTCATCAGTACAATCTGGTTTCTCAAATTACAAAAAGAATGGCCCAGTGATTTCAAAGAAGTTCATTAACAACTACCTTATAAATGGGATTTTTTTGGCATAAATGAATTTCAGTACAGTTTACAACATGCCACCAGTATAAGACCCTAGCATATTAACTTGACCACAGACAAGAAAACCATTTCCCAAGTTAGAGTGCCACCAAACAAGAATGAAAAAGAGCACAGTGACTGCAAAAGAGGTATTTAGGGGGTGTTTGGGACTGCTCTGCTCCCGTTTTTCCAGCTCCGCTCCACGAACTCCACCATGGAGCAGCTCTACCGTGGAGTTCGTGGAGCAGGTGCTACTCCATAAAAAACGTGGAGTTGGTGGAGTACCCCTTGAGGTACTCCAGGAAAAACGTGGAGTTGGCCTCCAGCTCCACGTTTTTCTCGGAGCGGAGTTCGTGGAGCTAGATGTGTTTGGCACCGTGGAGCTAGAGCGGAGCTGGAAAAACGGGAGCAGAGCAGTCCCAAACACCCCCTTATAACATTAGTAATAATAGTAAAAGGCAGGTCATGCTTCAAGCATGTGGGCCGTTGATCTCATGCTCTCCTATCTGAAGTTCTAACTAGCTCATATATGATGTGGCCTGTACAAGTTGGCTGCGTACCAGATATTAGTTATTGGTTACAGACTAAGCTTACTGTCACCAGTAGGGCACTATCCAGAAGAGAAAACCAAGCAAAAAAATGGAAAACTTTTACTCTGTAATTAAGGGTATTTATTTTACATCTAATGGCTTAATGTCAGAATGGGTTATTCAAAACCACAATCTATAGAATATAAATAAACACCCAGGCCAAAATAGCATGCCGCGTGTCATCTTAATCAGTTAGCACATGTCAATGTGACCGTGCACTAAAACACTGGACACTGCTAGCACTTCTTCGGGAATGTTTTCGGAAGCAAGGGCTTTTCAAAGTGAAGTGTCAATAAAGCATCAGTGTTTTACAGTTGCAAATTTGTTCACTAATACGAAACTATCTCCACACAGGATCCTGGAAGGGACCAATCTTGGCAAGAGATCAAAATGTATATTAGAATAAACTTCTTCTACTCACAGGATTCTTAGAGGTGCGCAAAACATATCCAGCTCACATAGGCATCCGACACTCTTACCTTCTTGCTGCCTTTTTTCCAGCCTCTCTTTTTCCAGTTGTAATTTTACAGGGTCTATATTCTTCCCCTGGGATATCAAAACAGCACATCAGCAAGAGCTCATAACTAAAAGGGAATAGCTCAATAGCAAACGACTAATTTTAGCACGTGTTTTTGTTTCGAAATATTACATGATCCAATAGTGCCTTCTGTTGAGCCTTCACAATAGTCCCCGCAAAACGACTCCTGAGCATTGCTGCACGAAGGGCTCTGCTTGGTGACAAAGGTTCATCTTGAAAATAACTTTCCTCTCCTGAAATTTACATCAGAGTATAAAGTACACTGGCTATGATTCACATGGATAAAATCAAGATTACCCTAAGTTTTCATTGTTTCTAATACAACAACAACAACAACAACAACAACAACTTAGCCTTTTGTCCCAAGCAAGTCGGGGTAGGCTAGATATGAAACCCAAAGGTACCATCAACATAAAGACACGTAGAAGAAGTCATGGCTCAGGAACGTTGATGGCTAGTCTCCAAGCGCCCCTATCCAAAGCTAAGTCCTTGGAGATATTCCACTCCCTAAGGTCTCTCTTAACTGACTCATCCCGGGTCGGTTTAGGTCGACCTCTAACTTTCTTCACATTGTCGTCCCGCTCTAGGACCCCACTACGCACCGGAGCCTCAGGAGGCCTTCGTTGGACATGTCCAAACCATCTCAACCGATGCTTTGGATCAGTTTCTCCTCAATTGGCGCCACCCCGACCCCCGTCCCGAATATCATCGTTCCGTACTCTATCCCTCCTCGTGTGCCCACAAACCCAACGCAACATACGCATCTCCGCCACACTCAATTGCTTGGACATGTCGCCTTTTTGTAGGCCAACACTCCGCACCGTATAACATCGCCGGGCGAACCACCGTCCTATAAAACTTACCTTTTAGCTTCGAGGCACCCTTTTGTCACGAGAGGACGCCGGAGGCTTGACGCCATTTCAACCAACCAGCTTGAAATTCTATGCCTAACATCTTCGTCGATGTCGCCATCCTTCTGTAGTATCGAACCTAAATACCGAAAAGTATCCTTCTTGGTCACCACTTGCCCATCAAGGGTGACGTCTCCCTCCTCACGCGTCGTACCGCTAAAGTCGCACCTCATGTACTCGGTCTTGGTCCTACTAAGTCTAAACCCTTTCGATTCTAACGTATGCCTCCACAGTTCTAACTTCATTGTTTCTAATAAAAGGAATTAAACAATCAGAAGATGGGTTGAGTATGAGAGAAAATACCTTGCCCAGAGGAAGCACGAGGCGATGTTGAAGTGTCATTGCAAGACCGTGATTCATTTACTAAAATGGAAATATATTAGCACAACAAAAGCAAAAAAAACACTGGAATAACATTGTGTGGAAAACATCGGCATACCAACTAAACCGGAGCTGTGCTCAGTTGCTTGTATCCTTGACATTTTAGCATTCTCCTAAGGATAGAAGATATGTCTTTAGGTGGGAAGTTGCAAACTTTTTTTTTACACTGTGAGGCAGACAATGAGTTAAAAAGAATTAAAGAATGGAACTCATGCCCGACCTTAGTGGAAGGGAGAGAACGATTTAAAAATGCCTCTCTGTTGCCAGTTGGGAGAGAATGATTCATGGATCCCTCTTTGCTACCACATATATCTGAATGAAAAAAGACAATGCATTAAAAATCAGACATGAGTCGCAATTGATCCTTGGAATTAAAAACATGTGACACTTAATGCAAATAAGTTATGTCACTGATACCTTTGGAAGAGGTCTGCTCAGAGCTGCGCACAGAAAATTTAATTTTCACCTGTACATAAAGTAGATAGAATACTTTTAAAATCCATTTGACCACCAGAAACAAATCAAATCGTTAAGCGGAAAAGAGGATATGGTCTCACTTTGGAAGATATAGCAGCTGTCAGTGTGTTCTTTGCAAGTGAATCTGAGCAAGCTACTGGCTCTCTTGCCGAGCACGCAATCGTCCCTCTAGCAACTGAAGACTTTGAATCCATGGCAGCTCGAGACTTTGATTCCATGGAAGCTCGAATCTTTATGACCTTCATTGTCTGCTGTTCCTGTACCGGGTTTCGGCCCCTAAGTTTCCTTTCCACTGATTCCCATTCTGAATCAAATATTCCGTTCAATTCTTTAGCTATTGAATGGACATCATTTCCTGGAGGGTTATACTTCATGGCATTTGAAAATGTTAGCCTCACATCTGCTGCAAACTCATCTGTGCTCATGTATTGTTTATCTGTGAGTTTTTTCTTAACAGTACCCAAATCCATGGGGTGGCGGATAACATCAAAGTAATCAGGGATGCCATATAGCACTGGGTCAACTGGTTTATTGAAAAGCCAACCACTCTTGTGCTCCATGAGCTTCCTTAAGATATTTCCGCACAGCCTTATCTTGGTAGTGTTCATACTTCCGACCTTGATCTTATAAGATGATTGGTGCTCGCATGTAGAAATTGATGTCACACCAGATTTTTGGGACAATTTGCTTCCCTCAACCTCAGAATCTGTACCGGAATCTCCTGATTCACTGCTTATATAAACTGCCCTCCTCTTTTTACAGGTTTGTATCATCATTGTGTTTGGTCAATAGCTTTCTTGTCCGACTTGGGAGTACCACTCCAGAATTATAAATAGTGGAGCCCTGTCCAGCAAAAGGACAGCAACTTCTCAGTGAAATCTGGGGTTAAGAGTAATCTTTTTTTCTCAAACACGCAGGAGAGCTGCACATCTTTGTATTAGAAGAAGAAATGGCCCAAAGAGTATTCATTTAAAAGCAAGTTGTTTAACACAACCTAACAGAAACATAGGTGCATAGCCAACAGAGGAACAGGAGTGAGTTTAAATAAGTTATTTATTTATCTCTAATAAAATTTTAGGAAAACAGTAATGAGATTTTCTAACATTTGCATGATCATAGAGTAAGGTTCAGGAATTTGAAAGCATGGGCCAAACTCAAAACTAGAATGAAAAGGAGCAAACATAGATTGATGGAAATACTGGATGAATGTTCTATGCACTCTACCCAAACTAATAAACATGAAACAATGCTCTAAAAGTACATTATGAGTTGATATTCATATTAATAGTATGCTTGATATGTCCAAACTAACTTTTTAAGAGCAATGAATCCATATGATCCAAGCAGATCACAGCTCATAGCAACTCTTACAACCTACAGTTTCCTTTCTAAATCTTCTGTTTCAAAGTACAAATTCTGGACGGTTCCACACAGACCACAAAAACATACTCGGGTAAAAAGCTGAAAACTAAAAGATAAAACACAAGGAATGTTCATAGCACATAAGCTAAACTAATTCATGATACAGGGTGGCAATATTCAAACCAACACATGTTCCTAATTTAGTGGCAATGAGGTCATTCTAGTGTCACATAACCACCACATCAACTTTATAACTTTATAAGGATCAATATATTAACTGAACTAGTGTCACCCTATGGATACTTATTTTTAAATTGTGTTACTATCAGTACTTAATATTAATTATTTAAAGTAAACTATGAAGCTTCCACATAGTACTCATAATTATCAACACACTATTGACTCCAGCAACATAAATAAGAAATATGAATGCATTTGTTTTCATACCTATATCTATGTTGAATAGGTAGGCCTTTGTCTCTAAAGAATATTCCTAACCCTTTGATTACTTACCTCGACTGGCCCATATTCATTTTGAGTACAACTTGGCTCATATTCAACTTTGAGTCTATGTTCATTTTGAATCAAGCCAAGCCACCAGCATTTAACACCTAGAGACCCACTTAATTGCCCTCTGTCCCTCTCACAGGTTTATGTACGCAAATGTTTGCTACCGCCAATCAACTGTGAGGGTGTTGGTTCCTTAACCCATCAGTGTTGCCTTGCTGAGCAAAGACACAGGGGCGAACTTGGGGTGCAGAACTTCGGATGGGAGGCAAGGGCACCTAGAGGACAGTGCTGGTAAGTTTTTGCCTTTCATCCGCGAGACAACCAAATGGCTATCCTGGGATCACAAGCTCTCCGACGCCTGCGCTGTCTAGGTGAGGACAGGCCAGGCCAGGAAAGCTCGCCCAGGAACCAAACTGGCCGGTATAAACTGAGTTGTCTTAGTACCCCCAACATAAAAACTGAATAATTTAAACTAACCTGCGTAAACCGTATTTGCATGGTAGCAGTGCCAATGATGAACACAACTAGGGATTTTCTAAAGTCTATACCCCATATCCTTTGTTCAGCTCTAAGATTTCATCTTGAGCAAAGTTCTCATGCAACAAACACATGAACATGGCCAGATATAGCATGATAGCCAGTGCAGATGTCATGTGTCAATGGCCTCTGACAAATCTCTAACCATGAGTGTTCTCTTTTATCAAGAAATGGAAATTTCATGAGCTATGTTTTCTTTGGAAAAGAAGATATGCCAGTAGAACACTAGGAACAAGTTCTCAGAAAGTTCTAAATTATTTGAAACGTCACAATTACATACTTACTAAAGGAAATAACCAGTGTCCTTTCTCTAATTGAAAAAGGTAAAAAAAATAGCACACAATGAGCTGGTATTTAGGGTTTAGGGTTTAGGGTTTTAGGGTTTTAGGGTTTAGGGTTTAGGGTAAAAGTTAAATTGAAGGTGCAAATTTTCAGTGGAAAGAAAAACCAAACATACTCCTCAATAGCAACTCCCAAAGCTACCTAATAGTAATGGTATCACCTCCAACAGTTAATAATAATCATATTACCATTTTGAGGGTTCATTACTGCTGCAGTATACCATTACTATAATTATCACAATTGGCTACCATTTCATTTGAACATACATCACCAAAGAAATAGCTGTGAATGAAACAGGACATCCAGGGGGGGTTTGGTCAATTGTAAGCGGCATCCTGTTGGCACATAGAGTATCCAGTTTAATTTTTTATTGACTCCTACAAATTTCAACAACACCAACCCAAACACCCCTCCCTACACACTGCTCACAACAGTGGCAACCAGCGGCGGAAAGAACAAAAGTTATCTCTCGTTTGGTCTTTTGTGCACACCAACGAATGCAAACCAGGTCATACCCACATAGAAACTTTCTCAAAGAACTAAACATCAAAGCAAGGGTGTGTCCGTGTGATGCGCGCCAACATAACACTCATCACAGGAATCACAGGATCAGGCACCCAGTCCATAAATCAAACCCTAGATTCTCCAACTACTATGAACTGCAGGGGTACTTTCGTACCGAATAGTGCTGGGTCAGGGAGGGAGGAGCCGCGGGGTGCCACTTTTTCCGGCTTTGCCTCACCAGTGCAAATTGCAAAACAGCTTCGTTGGTGCCTTGGGTCAGAAGCCGTGTTTTTTTTCTTTTGGCAAGCCCTTCGGCACAGCTTCTTCAGAAGCCATCCGAGAAGGCCTACCAAAGGGGCCCTAACCCAAGCAACAAGTGATGATTCTAGGGAGGGTCGAGGTTCTATAACGGTTGGTTCACAATTTGGATTAGTATAGGGATTAGGTCCAATCCTTTCGGATTGGCAAGGAAATGAGATCCATTTCCCTGCAAATCTGAAAGGAACGGATCCATTCCACGACATACCCGCCCCAAGACCTCACCCTATTTCGACAAGGCCCGGACGGAGCGTGCCAATTCCCCCCAATCACCCCGCATGTATCGAAGGTGTTCCTATTCGCACGCTCGGAAACCCTAGCTATATGAGTATCAGGGCGTGGCAGAAACGAAATCCTCCTAATCCGGCAGCTAGCGAAGGGGGAAGGAGATAAGCAGGGACCGAACACACCAACCTGAGAGACTCTCCGGCGCGGACGGTAGCGGGGGGGCCGCCGGACCGGGCCCCTCCCCCTCCCCCTCCCCTCCCCTCCCAGATCCTCCGCCACGGGGGTAGGACGGATCGAGGTGGACGGCCTCGCTCCACGGCGCGGAGGGGGACGGGAAGGGAGGGGCGCGTGCTCGGCCGCCTCCGACGACCCTTCTTCTTCGCCGGCGGGACGGAGGGGGGGAGAGGGATTAGGGTTGCGGCCACGGGCTCGGCGGGGAAGGGACGCAAGGAACGTGACGAAGCCTTCCTCTTTCGGCTCGGGGTGGGTTCGGACTCGGACTCGGATGGGGAAAATTGGGGAGAAGAAAGATGGGTGGGGTCGGTGCGGAGCTCGTGCAAGTCCAATGGGCACGTTGGCCATTCATTTTTTTTCTCGCTCGTGTGGGTAAACGATTGATTGGCCTTAAAGGGACAGATCGACGCAAAACGCGGCCCACGCCGGCCCATATATGAACTTTCAAATCACGCATGGTTGAGATCCTGAAATCATATGTGCGAGCAAGGGCGGTGTGTCTCATGAGTTGCCTGTATTTTATACCTTCCCTTCCAAATTATAAATTATTTTGACATATCTAAATTTATCGCTATTAGAGCATCTCCAGTGGGGGCCTCCATATGGGCCTCTACTCCAAAATTTAGAGGTTAGGTGCAAAAACTCAACTCCGGCAGGCCCTTCAAATCCCCCTCCATTTTGCATGCCCCTCCAAATCCCCCCTCCCACCCTCCATTCTTGGAGGCCCTCCAAATCCCCCTCCTTCCGTGGGTCCCACCTTTTTTTTATTTTTTCCTTTCTTCTTGCCCGCGGCTTCCCCGGCTCCCCGCGGCTCCTACCGGCTCACCGGACCCCGCGGCGGCCGGCGAATCCCCCCCACCGCCGCGAACGAAGCCGGGCTCGCGTCGTCGTCGTCGCCCGACCGCCGCCGCGAATCCCCCCCCACCCCCGCCGCATCTCCCCCGTCGGCGCCGATGGATTTCTTCGGGAGTGAGCGCGCGCTGGAGCCGGGGCCGCCCGGCGAGCTCCGCCACGACGAGGCGAGTCGCCGGTTCGGGTCGAGCGGGCGGTGCCCCGCGGCATCTCAAGCGGCGTGCGCCCTCCCCGACCGACGCCGCCGGCGAAGAAGCAACGTCCAGCCGCCGCATCACATCCCCGGCCAACAGGGCCCCCTCCTGCCGTGCATCCTCGGCCGACCGCGTCTACCTTCACGGAGCCGTTCTACCTGAGCTCACCAAGAGGCACCACCTCTGCCTGGGACGCCCGCAGCTCTTCGTCATCTCCAGAACTTGGCTACAGCAACGACTTCATCTCCACACCGATGTCGGCATTCGACTGGACCCAAGCTAATGTAAATATTTGCTCCTCTGTATTTATATTTGCTGATGATTTTGTAGTAGTGCTACTATCTAGGACCATACTTGCACACTGATGTTGCATAGCATATGATTTCTTGCAATCAGGAATGTTTGAGCACCACCATTCCTACCCTACCTGCTGCGTTCCTAATTCGATTGTTCTAGTAGAGCACTAGTGAATGTTAAATCACATAAGTACTTACTGTTAAGCAAACAACAAAACTGATAAGCAAGATTTATTGCAGTTCTTTCATGGCAAATGAATCCACTACCAGCAAGATTAAGACCCTTGATGATAAAAAAAGTAGCAGCAAAACTGGCATGGATCTCACAGAATAATCATTCCTCACTTTCAGTAATGGTCTGTGTAGGTCTGTAGGATAGTTTCAGTTTCGGCTAATAGGGGGTGATATTTCATCCATATTGTCATCCTTTGTGGTCACGGTGGCAGTCACAATCAGGAAAAGGGAGGGCTGGTGGCCTCTCTCTTTCCCCTCGCATCGATTTTGGCCCGCAAAATGTGGCCGATGGCCGTAGCTTATTGAATCGGCACATAATGTTGACACATGCCATTATCCGGATTGGATTTATAATGTGTTCTTAGGCCCGAGTTCTGGTTGTTGACTATGTGTGCACCAAAAAATGTATTGAATTGTATTGAGAAAGGCGTACATCATTAGCTGATGATTGTTCAGTAATGGTCTGTGTAGGTCTGTAGGATAGTTCAATGTAGATTATAGTGCGTAAAAGTTGTAATAGTCTATCTTCAGAGAAAAAAAAGTTGTGATGGCCTTTTCAGAGGCTTGAAAATAAAATACACTTTTACTTTATGTTTTTGTCAATACCTCCATTGTCTACCTTTTCAGTACCTGACATGCTCCAAACAAGATTTGATTCCTCGGGACCAAGGGGAAACTTGTGGGCATCCTTGTCAGACTGATAGTTACATACTAGTTACATACAAGGCTTGAATGTTTGAGCACCACCATTCCTACCCTACCTGCTGTGTTTATTGTAGTGCTTTGCCTATGTAGTGCTTCAGGTTGGCTTTGCAGCTCAGTGAATTTCATAATACATGTGCAGCCTATGTGCAGCTTCTTTGTTCTGTAATGGTGATGCAACCATCCTTTTCCCTCTTATGTTGAAAAAAATTCTAGCATGTGCCCAGTGTATGAACCGTGCCACACTGGATGCTGTTCAAGTGAACTTTGCATGCTGAATGTCTGAAAGCCAAGCAGTTCAAGTAGCGTTGCTTGGTCACTAGAGCAATGCATTCCAATAGCAGAACTTAATTAACTACGACTTAAAATGAGTCTAGTTTCAGTACCTGGTAGGCTGGTACTAGGAACATACTATGCTGATGTGCAGTGGAGACTGGAGACAGTGCTGCATGGGATGCATTATATTATAGTATTGGCAGCGCCATCATATCATGCATGCATTACCCAAAGTGTTTACCCCATGAAAGAATGCCGTGTGACAGAGTCGAGGTGTACGTTATGATCAAATAATGATGACTGTCAATTAATCACGCTGCAATATAGTAGTAGTTGATAACTGATGAAAGTCGGCATGCTTTCATTACTTAGAAAATGTATTGTGTGAGCAGTGTTGGATGCAGCACGAGTGGTATACTGGAAATGCTATCTTCTTAGAGCATCTCCAGCAGTTTGGCAAATTTTACTTGGCAAATCCTAAGATTTGGCAACTACCTAAAACATATGGCAAGTTAAAAAATAGTCTTTCTTCAATGGTTTGGCAAATCTGACTTGGCAAAAACCAAATTGGTGGACCCTAGGAAAAATAAGCGCGGGAGATCGGACTCCACACGCGCGGGCCTTTCATTTTGGCGCGTTTTTTTTCTCCGTGGCGAACTCATACTGGCGGCGATCGCTATTCCCTGGCGGCCAGGTCGTGGTTGGCCGCCGGCCATCAAGTCGCCGGCCATCAAGGTGAGCAGCTCATTGATTTCACTTTTGCCCTGGCGTTCTTCCATTTTTCTATTCACGAGTACGGCGGGACGAGGCCGGCGAGAGGCCGCCGTTGTTGCCCTGCACGAGGGATCCCTTGGCCTACACGATCTGTTGCATCACTTTGATGTCATAGTTTGCAAATTATGATGTTCTACTTGCTTGGTCCCCTCATATTGATCTCTCGCCCGTGATTAATTAGTACGGCTCGCCCTAGCTCGCCGGTCGAAATGATGCCTTTGAAGAGATCGCTCGTACAAAGAGAATTGGATGATTCTTCATCGATGACGATGACTACTTGATATTATCGAAATGCTAAAATTGTGCATACTTATTCCAAAGCCAAAAGGAGTCACGGTGGATCCGTGGTTGGCCGTAAATTTATTTATCGTGATAGAGAAGGCGGACACAACGGGATGTTTCAAGATTATTTGGCGGTTAATCCAACATATGGCCCTCAAATATTCCGTCGAAGGTTGTTGTTCTTTCACTTCGGATTGGTTAGTACTATGTGCTGAATTATTATTTGTTTTGTTAAAGTTTTTAATGTTTGCTTCGGGTACGGGATGTCTAGGGAGCTTTTCTCGCGCATAATGCATGTTTGTTGAAGCACACGATGATTACTTTGTGCAAAAAAGGAATGCGGCACAAGTACTTGGATTGAGTTGCTTCCAAAAAGTGACTCGCCGCATTTCGTATGCTCACCTATGGGATTCCAGCTGATTTAACAGATGAGTACATTCGCATTGCCGAAAGTACTGCTCTTGAGAGCCTACGTAGGTTTGTCGCTGCAGTCGTTGATATTTTTGAAGATGAATACCTGAGATATCCCAATGAGGCTGACACAGCACGCTTATTGGCACTCGGTGAGCAAGATGGCTTTCCTGGGAAGTTAGGGTCTATCGATTGTATGCATTGGCCGTGGAAGAACTGTCCAGTACAAAAACAGGGTCAATACAAGGGGCATGTGGACAAACCCACTATCATTTTGGAGGTTGTTGCTTCGAACGACCTTTGGATTTGGCATGCCTTCTTTGGAATGCCTGGATCTCACAATGACATAAATGTTCTTCACCGCTCTCCTTTGTTTGCAAACTTGGCAGAAGGTACAGCTCCACAGGTGAACTATACTTGTTAATGGCCATGATTATACGATGGGTTATTATCTTGCAGATGGTATATACCCCTCATGGGCTACTTTAGTTAAGACTATCTCTCGGCCTATGGGGAATAAGAATAAATATTTTGCAAAAGCACAAGAAGCATCAAGGAAGGATGTCGAGAGAGCTTTTGGGGTTCTTCAATCTAGATTCGCCATTGTTCGAGGACCAGCTCGCATTTGGGACACAGAGACTCTAGGAATGATCATGAGGGCTTGTGTGATCATGCACAACATGATTGTTGAAGATGAAGGAGTCGTGGACCCTAACGAGCGATTCGAGGACGGTGGTGAAAATGTGGAACCTGATCACGGGAAGCCTACTCGTACACTTAATGAATTTATTGAGGCACACAAAAAGATCAGAGACAAGCAAACACATGTGCAGTTGAAAGAAGACCTCATCGAACACATTTGGAACCATTATCCGATTTGTATAATTAGCTACATAGTGATTTTGTTTAATTGTTTGGAGAACCTATATATTTGTTCTTCAAGTGTAATAAACAATTTTTTTTCGTCTTCGACTTGTAATCTTGGCTCGGAGGATTTCGATTCGGTGAATTAAAAAATAAACTAAAGTTTAGTAGTGCTATGCGCCATCGCCAATTCGAAGCAACGAGTACGGGAGCGGGACAAGTAGAATATGCTCTAGTACGGGACCATGCACTCAAGCGACGGGAGCATGCACCCGATCACGGGAAAAAAACGACGACACGGCATGCGGGAGCAATAGCAAGAAACAAATGACTTGATCGGTTCGACAAGCGACGTTGTCTCAAAGAAAAAAAAGTTCAGCAAGCGACGGGAGCACCAAGTCCAATTCATAAAGACAACTGAAGTAACATACTGATGCATACATGGAGAATATTTAAGTGCAGATAAATCTCAATCTTAAAATTGTACTTTGATAATGCTTCTGATGAATCAACAAAGATATCGATGAATTAAACAAGTAAACTAAAGTTTAGTAGTTCCACGACTAAAATGACTAGAACTAAATTTAATTTGCCAAACGCCTAGCAACGATCTTCTCCCGCATTGTCTCGTAGTACGGCGCCGCAATGGGTTGAGGGAAGTCATGTCAATTGACATTATCTCCTTTTCCTCTTTAATCAATTCTCGCTTGACTTTTTTATACTCGCTTGACTTTTTTATCCTCTCGCCGACACTCGCTTCTTCTCTAGTTCTAGTGCAAGGTTGAACCTATCCTCTTTTGCCTTTTCTTTTTCCTTGTCGAAAGCCTCCTTCTTTGCCCACATCTTGTCCAAAGCCTCTGAGCAAGCTTCGCCACTTCCTTGCCTGAGAGTTTCTTTTGCCTTCTTTACCCCCGGTGGCCTTTTTGTTGGTTCGGTTTCTGGAGCAACATCCTCATGAACTTCTTCATTATTCGTTCCTTCTACATCCCTTGGCCTGGACACCTTGGTGGACTTCTGTTTTTTCTTGCCTGGTTGTTTTTCCAGCTCGGCAAGTTCAAGCCTCTTGGCTTTCCACTTGTCTTCGTCCTTCAAAATGTTCCAACAATGCATAAGAGTAAATGCCTTGTTGTCGTCGTCTAATTCCTGGAACATCTTGGATGCTTCTGCAATCTGTTCAGGAAATTTGTCAATGTTTATATCATTTACATAAAAATAAAATTTTAGAAAAAGATTGAACAAATATTTTATACCTTGTCCTGAATAGTTGATCCACTTTGATTCCTTCGCAAAATCGCATCATAGCAAGAACAAAACTTGTTCACTTCCTTCTGAATTGTCAGCCACCTATGCATAACGGAACTCTCTGTCCTCGCAACTTTAATTTTTATGTGTTCCTTCATGTGTTCCTGAAAGAAAGCATGTACTCTACTCCAAAATGTGGCACGAGATTGATTGACCCCATGAATGGGATCTTTGCTAATGTTCAACCAGCCCGAGCATACAACCTCGTCTTCCTTGGAACTAAAATTTTTTGTCCTCTTGGATCCCTTTGTACCGCGACTTGGCTGCACTTCAACTTCAGAAGGAATGTCTTGAGTGCTCGGAATGTTTAAGTCCGTCATACTAGCAACTCCACCATCACATCCATTGAGTAGAATGTCGAGTCAAGAATCCATCTCCTTCCATTTGAATGAGTCTAAAAAATAAGATCAATGGCCGGGAACAATACAAATGAGAACAAAATTATTAATAACCGGTTCACATACATCATCGTAAGTTATTCTATATACCTTGCTCTAGTTTAAAAAATGGACTAATAATTAAGTGCATATTCGTATAAATTACCGGAAACAATCAAATCTTTAGAGTTCAACTTGAACCAATACAAATCCATGATCAAAACGAAGGAAAACTGAATTTTAGATGAGTTGCATAGTAGCAGCAGAATATCAGAGACACCAACATGTAGGAGCAATAGTAATTAAACAAATGACTTGAGCACTTCAACAGGAGCATGCACTGCACTACACCCAGCGACAGGAACACCACGTCCCATTCATAATTAAACACAACTGATTTTCTTTGCCATCTCAGTTGGCGCAGACAAAGACCACAGGCCTGGGTGCCCTCCTACACTGATTTTCTTTGCCTTTTCAGCTTGCATGCACCTCGCAAATGCACAGAACCCCCCGAAGCGAAGTGAAGCGGAAGCCATGCGCTCAGCGACAATGGCGACCCTGCCCTGCCCTAGCACCGGCGACCCCCGCCATGCCCTAGCGGCGGCGACCTTGCCGTGCCACGCGACTAAACCCTACCGATCAAGCAGCTGGCCGGCGTCAACCCTAGATAGCAACTAGAGCAAGGTAGCAGTCATACCTGGCCTGGCGATCAGCACCTTCGCCGTGCCGATCCCCTCCTGATCGATGATTGTGGCCTTGCAGATGCGATCGATCTATGGACCCAGCCCTACCGGAGAAAAAAGAAGCACGCGGAAGAGGGAGGCCCTGTCGCGTGCGGGAGAAAAAGAGGCGCGCACGAGCCGCAGGAGAAGGAAAGACGCGCGCCAACGCTTCGCGCGCGGGGTGAGGAGGTGGCGGCGGAAAAAAAACGCGATGCAAACCGCGATGGCAAGGAGTCGCTGCGCGTATATTTGCGCGCGTGGGAGGGAGGAATGGCAACTTGCTATTGATGCCAAGTTCTTTTGCCAATCTATTGGAGACCTTTTTTTCTTGTTTTGCCAAAAATTGATGGATGACAAGTTGTTTTAGCAAACTGCTGGAGTTGCTCTTACAGAACTTATAGTTTCACAAGTTCAGCTGCAAGCAAAGGCAGGCTGCATGGTTGCCAAATGCCATAAATGCATGGTTGCCAAATATCTCTGTCTTCTTATTGTGCTGGAAACAGGCATAATTAGACATTTCTTTTTCTGTCTTCTTATTGTGCTGGAAATTGACCCATCTTTTGAATAATTTTTTTGCAGGATCCAATGGCACCTAGCTCGCAACCTTTGACGAGTCTACTGACACAGGATAATGATGCGGACCTGCATTTGCTTGCCTCGTCGGATGTCACTCCAAATAGTGGCGGAAAAGGACCAGTCAAGCGTGGAACCAACTACACTCATGAGGAAGACATCCAGTTGTGCATCTCTTGGATGAATGTGAGTAGTGATCCAGTTGTAGGAAATGAACAACCCTCAAAATCTTATTACCAGAGGATTGCCGTCGATTTTCACAAGAACAAGGAGTTCGAGTCAAACAGAAGTACCAAGTCACTGGAGATTCGGATTGCTGCAATAATAAAGGATTGTATGAAGTTCCAGAGTTGCTATGAAGAAATAGAGCAGCGGCATCCGAGTGGTGTCCCATACCAAGATCATGTTATGGAAGCCCAAGCTAGGTACTCAAGAGCCTCAAAGGGAAAGACCTGCCAATTTCTTCACTGCTGGCTAAAAGTCCGACACTCAGAAAAGTTTGCAACAGTCCGAATGAATGTTGGTGGCTCAAAGTCGGCCAAGTCAAGAGATATCAACCTCAACGTTCCGGCTGGAAGCGAACAAGCGAACGACGAAGGACAAGAGGTTGGCCCAGGAGAATCACAACCCAAGGCAGTCCGCCCTTCTGGTAGAAAGAAATCAAAGGAGAAGAAGAGGGGTGAAGGAGACGACGAGTATATGGGTATGATGAAGAACTTTTTGGAGATCAAGACCCAGGAACACGCCATGAAGAAGGAGATGTGGGCCAATGAGAAGAGTAAAGAGATCGAGGACAACTGTAAGCTAGACCTAGAAGAGCGAAAGCTAGATATGGAACATCAACGCCTAAGGTGGGAACAAGAAAAACAAATAATGTTCTGTGATGTGACCCAGATGGACGAGCACCAGAGGGCTTATGTTAGAGTCAGGAGAGCAGAGCTGGCAAAGGCAGCCTTGGTCAATGCTAATGTAGGCGAGAACGCAAGTGGAGAGAGCTTTGTGTGATTAGTGCAGCATGCATGGAGAGCTTTGTGTAGGAGAGAGGTGCCCTATGGATATATGTGCTGAGTTTATTTATATATGTGACAACCTGACAAAAATATATCTGTATGGAATTGTGTATGGAATTGATCTGGATGTCCTGCCAGATTTATTTAAATGCAAAGATGACTTGTGTTTTTGTTGGTTTCTAAATTTTGTGCATGATTGATGTTGGCAAATACTAGAATGTTGGCACCTACAGTTTGCAGAATCTGTATGTCTGAGATAGAAGCAATTTCAGTTTCAACTGAAACTGAAACTGACATCCAGTTTTTCATTTCTTTATTTGTACACTATTTTGTTCTTTCAAGATCCTGTCTGTATTCACATTGATGTTTGAGCAAGTTGGCAATGTTGAGCAACCCACCCAGAAGGAAGCATCAATTGGTGGTCTACCTGACATTACTCAGTCTGGAGCTGTGACTGATGCATCAATTGGAGGCATGGTTGGTGAAAAACAGCTGCATGGTGGAACAAGATGCAACTGAGCAAACTGTGGGATCTGAAGGTGTAGTCAAGCAAGTAAAAGTTGAAGTGGAATCCAAAACTACCATTGAAGTACCAGGCGAAGAAGTCTGCAGTATTGAGCAAACTGTTCAATTGGAAGCTGTAACTGAATCATCAGGTGGACAACTTGAGGTGGGAAGGCAAACTTCAGGAGATGAATCTATGGCTGATGCAACTACTGAGCACTCTACAATCATGGTTGAGGAAACTGTGGAAGCAAAAGCGGTACCATTCATGATAGTCTGCATTTTTTCTTTGTAACCATACAATAACATACAAGTCTGAACCTCATTTACATGACTGGTTGGTTAGCAGCAAAGCTGAATTAATTACTTCCCATATGATATGCAAACTGGATTGCTGATTAGCATTTGTTTGTACAGGTAATTTACATGATCGGCCGGAGGGAGCATCCATCTCGGCAAAAGGCTAAGAGAAGGGATTCTGCGACGGTATCATTCGGTGACATACGAAACGAGTTTGGTCCCGGTGAGAACCGACCTTTCTTGCTTCAAGATGGTAGGTTAACCGATTGTTAACGATTGGAACCCTTTATAGTATGGATAATCACCATAGTTCAAAAATGTATATGCTTATAAGTCTCACAAACTACAGTTTTCATCTTAGAAACTTCCATCAGGTTACCAGCAGATCAGAACTGCAGTTTTCATCTTAGAAATTACACCAGGCATACCTGCATACACAAGGTATAAATGATCTCTGCATTTTAGACTGAAAATTTCACAACAACAAAATTTCACAACCATCAATAAGATTACATGTTCATAGGTTTATTTCACAGCCATCAATAAGAAAAATAAGCCATCAATACGAAAATACATCATGCAGCACTATGAAGTGCCCATAAGTGCTCTACAAGGTCATCACGAAGTCGCTCATGTAACGACTTATCCTCAATTTCGTCATGTATCTTCAAGAATTCCTCAATCAAAATAGGATCACGATGTTCATAGTCTTTTGGTTCCAATACATGAATGTCTTGGTGGTAATTGAAATCGTCTTCCTCATCTCGCTCATCCTCAATTATCATATTGTGCAACACCACACAAGCCTGCATTATATACCACAATTGTTCCTTGCTCCAGAATCTTGCGGGGCCCCTCACAATTGCAAAGCGAGCCTGTAGTACCCCAAACACTCTTTCGACATCTTTTCTTGCTGCTTCTTGAGCCTTTGTGAAGTGCAGTTTCTTGTTGCCCTGTGGGTTTTGAAATGCTTTCACAAACGTTGCCCAGGCTGGGTATATACCGTCGGCAAGATAGTACCCCATGGTGTACTTGTTCCCATTAACCATGTACTCCACCTGTGGTGCTGTCCCAGAAGTCAGGCTGTCAAAGAGACGAGATCGGCGCAAGACATTAATATCATTTAGAGAACCAAGGAGACTAAAGAAGGCATGCCATATCCACAGATCATGAGATGCAACAGCCTCAAGGATCATGGTAGGCCCATCTTTATGCCCTGTGTAGGCACCTCTCCATCCTGTCGGGCACTTATCCCATTTCCAATGCATGCAATCGACGGATCCCCACATTCCCAGGAACCCTCTTGCGCTATTGATAGCCATCAACCTCTCTATGTCCTGGGCATTGGGGGCCCTCAGGTACTCTTCTCCAAAGATGTTGACGACATCTTCTACAAAATGTACGAGGCACTCAATGATGGTACTCTCTCCCATGCGGACATAATCTTCCAACAAATCTGTCGGACTACCATATGCAAGCATCCGAACTGTAGCAACAACCTTCTGGATGGGAGACGCACCAAGAACTCCAATGGCATTGGGCTTTTGACGGAAGTAATCATCGTGAGCTTCCACTGCAGCAACGATACGCAAAAATAGAGACTTGGACATCCGGAACCTTCTTCTGAAATCCTTCTCAGGATACACACACTAGTTGGCAAAGTAGTCCTGGTAGATGCGATCGTGACCTCCTGCTATGTCTCTTGGCAAGTTGTGGCGACCCGGCAATGATCCACCATGCTTCTTGCGCTTGCTCCTCCTCGAACCCTCACAAAGACCTTCGATGAACAAGAGGTCCTCAACATCGGAATCATCCTCTTTATTCCACCAATGGGTATTTCCATTTCCAGAACTTGACATCTGCCATAGAAAAAAACAATCTGAGTTATTTTATACAAGCATCACCAGGAAACAGCATGCAAAATAATTGTTTATGTAGCCAACTGCCAAGTGATTGTTCAGCATCCAGATTGGAGATCCACCAGCAATTAGGGGCATCTATTAGCTAAGCTGGTCGCGTACAAATCACAACACAGAAAGGACAGCAGCCACCAAACGCTTCTAAATTCCTCTCATAACTTTCGGTAGTTCTCACTTGATTTTGTGCGGCTTCGCTTCGCACTCAAAGTGAAAGTATTTGTGCGAAGGACGAAGAAAAAAACTGTTGTTCAAGGAATGCACAATAATGCATGGATTTTGACCTGGTGTGTCACTTCACTCTCACTCTCTGGGATGTCACTAGCTGACCAGAGAGATTGTTGAGCTGGTACTCAAAGATGCGAGGCATACTGCTGCAGCATTAAGTTGTGTTGACCTAGCTGGTAAACTCACTCTACTGCCCCATCTTGCATGTTCATATGTAAATTGAGACATCAAACTGTAAAGGAAACATATTGGTAGTGTTTCGATGAAAATTGAGACCGAATTAACCAAGCAATTATGCAATTATGCAATTATGCCAGTTCAAGCACTACGACAAGGGAGAGAATGGGTAACAATACGGTGTGCTGGATGCGCAGCAGATTCTCGGAGGAGTCGTTGGTGGGGAGAATATCTAGTTCTTTGCCTCTTCTCAGCAGCTCTTGTGTCACCACAGCTCCTGCTCCTCCGCGTCGTTGGTCGGGGCCGCAGCCGCCTCTTCTACCGCCGCCGAGGGTGAGGCGGTGGAGGCGGTGGAGGAGGGCTTGACGGTGAGGATGTAGAGGAGGCACCAGGCGGCGAGCAGGGCGAGGAGCGCGCGAGCGAGAAGGGGTGGTCGAGGAGCGCGGCGGCGAGGGAGAGCGCGACGACGGCGGCGTAGTTGACGTCGGCGGGGCGGAGAGGTGCGGGGCGGGGCGGGGCGGGGTGGCGGCGGCCGACGGCGGTAGCGGGCGCAGGGGCAGAGCGTGCGGGGCCGACGGCGGTGGAGGGCCCACATCAAAATAGAGGGCTCAATTTGGAGGGCCTCACTGGAGTTGGGGCTTCATTTTGAGCCTTCATATTTTGGAGTTGGGCCTGCAAAAGAGATTTGGAGGCCTCAATTTGGAGGGCCTCACTGGAGTTGCTCTTAGGATGTATCTAAACATAAATATATATCTAAATGCATTACGAAATTGTGAACCTCAAAATGTCAAGACGGCGTCCAATTTGGAACGTAGGGAGTAGTAATCAACACCACAAGTACTTCTTGAACACCAACTCTTTCAATTTGCACTGAAATTTTCTCACCGAATACAATTGCATCTGTGGATTTTTTCTATTGAATCGAAAGCACGATTGGAGAAAAGTAAAAATAACGTGGTAAATCAAGTTATATGTCAAGTCGATCGAATGGAGTAGGGCAAATAATAAAGAACAAAAATGAGAAATCTTTTTCCCGGATGATGGAAAGGTGGAAGCTACCAGCCTGTTCCGTAGTTTGGAACCAGCGGCTGGGCTGGAACCAGCGAGTTCCAGCCGACCCTTGCAGCCCAGCCAGCAAGGCAGCAAACCAGCCATTTCAAATTCAAACGCCAGGGGAACAAAAGGCATGACACTCCAGTTTTTTCGCCAAACCACAGTCCCTCCCTGCAATTACCTTCATACACACAGGTGTAACACATTCCGCATCAACTCAAATCACATAAAATTCATAGGAACCATCATATAGCCTTACAAACAGCGCACAAACAAATGCTCAACTCCACAAAGAACACATAACAACCATGACCATAGCCACTTAAATTACAACATCTGGGCTCCAAACTCAACACAATTATGCTACTAATGCACTACAAGTTCATTTCTCAACGCCAATCTCATAATAATCGACTCCAATTCCACTAAGATGTCATTGAACAACAATAACCAGGGTCTGTGCATCCATTGAAATAAACAAACTGCACAACCCACATCAAAATCATCAGGCCCCACATTTTCAGACTGCAAATCACTCACCACAATGCAAATCCCCATCCAGTGCTCTACAACCCAGTGCTCACAATGTTCTGTAACAAGTTGTTGACGGTGAAAATCCGTCAACCTAGCCATGAGTTTACCTTCGGTGTTGGCATTACTTTTGTATCTTATTCATTGGTACTAACCCCCGTGGTATAACAAGTTCACATGTGCATGTCGGTTTTGGAGTTATGTGTTTACGCAGGGTTTTAACGTTGAAAGCAAGACTTCCGGGATAAGTTCATTAAGCACCTCATGACAAGACCTTGAAGCCCGATACAAGTCAAGCAATGAAGTGAACATGACTCCAAGAGCCCAAGGACCAAGCCCGAGAAGATGATAAACTCCGAGGACCGAACCGGAAAAGTGCCCGAATCTTGCAAGACAAGGAGTTGAGTCCAATTCGGAGAGAAACCGACGTCAAGGGCCCACATGCAAAAGGGGAGAACATCTAGAAGACGTGGGAAGCAACACGGCGAAGCGAGCCGCGAGATGGGCCGACTGGGCCCAGGCCGGTCGGCCCAGGCCGGCCGGCCCGGCCCACTTCGGGGCCCAATCGGCCTCTCCTTTGACCTAATTGCTTCTCGGGCTATAAATAGCCCCCCGACCGAGAGTCACGCGAACCGAAGTCGTATTCCGCCGCCGAGGAGCGAGAGAAGCTTGAGGGACACCAACTTGAAGATGAGGGTCGTGCTAGTTGTCTAGGGTTTCCCCCGGCCGACGTGGGAACCTTGCATGGAAGACCACGTCGGAGCTCGGAGCGAGGATCAAGATCGAGGGAGGGCCCCGTGGTGATCTTGTTCATGTAATCATTCATGGTGAAGTTTGTAAGTGAATTCGATTTCTAGCGATTAAGTGCCTTCTCGATGATTTTGATTTCTTCTTGGTTTTGCTTCTTCTACGATCTATACTTAAGATAGATTACATAGGGTGCTCTTGTAGCCGCGGTGGCTAGAGGTGCATACCGGACCGGCCAAGTGATTTCAACTTGTTCTATCGAACTCGCCCTAAGCTCCCCGCATGAATAGGGATACGTTGTGACAGAACGGGGGTCTCGAAAGGCCGATGTTTTCGGAGTCGGATGGGAAGGCCATGATTTAAAGATGCTTTTAATGAGATTCGCTTTGCTATCTTCATCTATCTTGTTTGGAGCTGCAACATAAGCATGATCTAGATTCTCTAGATTGGTTATCTCTTGCTTTCTCTTGCTACCTCTTTAGTAGATTAGATTAGATTCGTTTTCTTTATGAGTTAGTAGATTAGATGCAACTTGTCTTCATTAGATAGCTTTACCTTGCTTTACTAGATTGAATCCTTGCGTTGCACATTGTTCCACGGATTCGATACCTTGGGTTCACCACTCGAGGGAAGAAGGGTCCCTTGACTACGACGGGAGACTTGACCGCTTGCAAGTCACAAACGAACTTTGATACAACTATTAACCGTCAACAAGCCCCTTTTTCTGGCGCCGTTGCCGGGGAACAAGCAATCAAGATCCGATCTAGTATCGCTTATCTTTCAGTTTTTCTTTTGATTTTCTTTTGCATCTCTTATGTTTGATCATCCCCAAAAAAAAAGAGTCAATCTAATCTAGTTTTGATTAACCCTAGTTCTTATGTTTAGATTTTTGTTTTATCACTAACCCTAACCTAGGAGATGGTTGGCTACCTCTCCAAGAAACCCAAACTTTTTTGTGGATGATCCAGGAAAACTTTACGAGGCAAAGGTGACGTGCAACACAAGCTCGAAGGACCATCAAAATCTCCAAGGGAATCACCCCCTCCAAGTCAAGACGCCGAAGGCCGTTCAAGATCAACGAGGATGGAGAAGATGGAGACGGAGAAAGAAGCTCAACACCTAAAGGCTACCAAGGCAAGATCCACATGCGGGGTGTTCATCGTGATGAAGATGCTAGACGCAAGTGGGACAACTTGCGGCGCCCGATGGGCAACAAAGAAGAATATCCGAGACAACTCCAAGGTCCCAAGACGGCGAAGGCTACTCAAGCTCATTCGGGAGAGATGAAGGATCACACTAGAGACCATGAAGATCACGACCGAAGGATCGGAGTTCGAGATGCCGAGCCACAAGGAAGTTGTTGCATCCGTCAAGACCAAAGGACAAAGCCGCCTCGTGAAGACCAAAAAAATTGACTAAGCCAAGGTGGGTACCCAAGATTGCAACGCCCGCAAAGAGCGTTGATCCGGAGTAATCAAGTGAAGAAGTCTAGCCATGGACTATAAACGAAGCGCTAGGCGGGGAGGCAACCCGTTTCGTCGAGTCAAGAATAAGCTACGGGAGGACAACCCGATTCCGGGTTTTTCAACTCTTTTTAAATTTAATTCAGTTTTGAATTTTACTACGCAAAACCTTAGACTTAGAATGGTTGAACAATATTAGAGACATAATTCTTGGTTGAATATTTTGCTTGATCATAAACCCTTTACATGAACCATCCTATGTGATTGTTTGCTTCTTTTCGAGAAACCACAACCAAAACCAAAAAATTTCAGAACCTAACTCAACCCTTCACCCTCATTATGGTGCTGTGGTTGACTTGTTTTTCATGCTAAAAACACTCGAGTAGAGCCACGACTTGTATCTAGATGTTATTTAAATTTCGGTACGTGGTAGGACTCGCGTGAACCTAGAATCTTGATTTTTGGTTGGTTAAAAAAAAATCCATATCCTTGGTTTCTCTAAGATTAGAATTTTTCTAAGCCTCACTTAATTTTATTTCATTCAAAATCTCTCTCATCTAATCAAAATTAGGACCTAAACCTATGCCCCCATGATCAAGCCGGGAAAAGCTTGCTCTCAACCAATGAAGGCAAACTATACCGGTGAGACCGAAATCGACGTAATAAAAAAATATTTTCGACTTGCATTTGTTTTTAATGGTTTAAAAACTTCTCTAAAATTATGTTCGAGCTCTTGCATGGCTCTGAAAAATATTTTTAAATTTTGAAATTAGAGGAGTGCTTAGCCTTAAAGGGAGGCAATCTAGTTAACCTAACCATGCATGCACCATGATACATCACGGGATGCCCCTCCAACATATTTAAACCACATGCAAAGTACAAGCATGGTGGGGCAGCCAAGGCTTTGTTTTGTAGGAATATCATGGATGCATGTGAGGCAAGGGAGTATGGAAGTGAGTCAAAACATGAAGCATCAAGTGGAAGGACCAATAAAGGAGTGGACGAGAGCGTTTGGGCGGTGCAACTCGTGGAGCACGCGGGCGGGGAAAGTTGCGAGAGGTGAAATGATCGTGCTTTGGAAGAAAGACGAGGCGGGGAGGAGCACCGAGGCCGGCCTCACCTATATAAGGAGCCCTCCCGGCTCCCGTTTTCTCGCAGCAAGCTTCCCTCTCCTTCCTTTGTTTGTGTGTTCAAGTTTGTGTGCTCAAAACCTCCGTAGACATAGCCAACCTTCCCAAGCTTGATAGCTCAAGAAAAAAAAATCCACATCCTTAATCCACTCAAAGTCCGGACTCCAAAATAATATTTGTGTACCTTGTTACCGGTGAAAACCCGGATATTTATTTGTGAGGGAGAGTGCTGCAATCAAGGAAGAAAACTACAAGTCTTTTCACCAAAGAAGAAGGGATCATCGTCGTCTAAGCCATCATCGACAACCTCTTCGAGGAGGCACTCGGTTTCCGAGTTTCCTTGGAGTATGGAGGAGGACACGGCACCGCCGAGGAGGAACCACACTCTTCTCCTTGGTGGCATGAGGGCCACACAAAACTCGTTTATTAGGTTTACCAAACTTCAATAACATATGGAGGAGCCGCCCGTCCAACCTCACCACTTGACACGATCATCCGCTCCACCTCCATATGCTCCGCGATATTCCGAGGGGTATGTCATCATGACGGAGGAGGAGAAGAAGCTCGCTCGCCTTAAGTAGAGGCTTGTAGCAAACGTCGACATCGACGACCAAGCTCTCCACATATTGGGTTTCAAACGGGACACGGGTGCAATTCTCTAGCGGAGTGTCGGCAAACACCCACAAGAAATTCGCCTAGGAAATTTTCATGACCATGGCGTATACTCTTGATGAAGGAGTGCTTGAGTCTCTCATTCCGTTGGAGGGAGCCCACAAGTGGAGAAGAAGGAAGACACCGTCGGAAGGGTAACCTTGATCGGTGGTGCTATTTCTAGCACTTTGATGGGGTAATCTCCTTTCATCCATGGGTTGCGATCGATCTTGAGATGTAATCACACTTTGTTGGATTATCTATCTATCATCTTGTGCTGAAAATACTTTAATGCTTAAGGCTAGCAACCATGCCGTAAAGGGAGTAAGGGCTCCATCGGCTTCCTTGGATCCATTCAACACAATCCCCGATAGATCGATTGGTTTTCATGTTCGAAACGATTGCATGTCTAGTATCGTAGACCCATGGGCGAGTGTCTCCTATTTTCAAAAGGGAGCTCCGGAACAAGTATGTGCATGAAGGCACATGGGAAGGCTTTTGGAGTATGATCACGGGAAGAGACCATCAACGAAGAAATACTATCCGAACCCATCATCCAAGTGTGTCACTTTTGTGCAAATGGATTTTTGGGAGAACAAGAGAGACATAGATAACCAACACGGAGTTGAATTGGATTTACTCGCAGCCAATCAACCCTACTCACCTATGATCAACCGGTGGTGTTGTAGCAACATCGGACTCGGGAGATCGGGTTGTTACCTCTCCATGTTGACTATCTCTTTAAAACCGGGTATTTCAAGGAACCCGAATCATCTCCTACCCGGGACTTCCCTAGGAATATATGAAGAAAGGAAAATATAAGAGTGAAGATGAGAGAGGAGGCTTCCGAGTGGCCTAGGTGAATTTGCCCCTTCCGGATTGAAGATTAAGACTTTTCTTGAGGGGAAGAAGATCAGTTAGAGGAAGGACTTCTTGTGCCGGCGAAGAAAAAAATAATAAAAGAAAAGAATTATAGGAGAAGGAGCTTCTATGGCCCAAGAAGGAGGTGCACAACAAAAATTATGTCCCACCATTCGGAGAAATTCCGGCATCGCCAAATTACCACGGTGGTGTACCAATGCAAGCATGGGGGAGTGGTGCAGCCATACCCCCACCATTTTTGCGGTGCCCAACGTAGCCTTTGCGGAGCCATATGCACACCTTCCTCAACCACAACAAAATGTGGCCACCATTGGAGGATACGCTGCAAGAAACATGCAAAATGTTGCAGCCATCCAAACCAATGCAAACCAAATGGGTGAAGGTAATGCAACATTCGCTTATGAGCTTTGACACCTTCACCTAGCACCGTCGGACAATTCATAGGAGTAGTGGTGCATTCCTATTACAAGTAAGGGTACAACAACCAAGACTATCAACATCAACCACCGGCGGAAGATTAGAGAGAGGAGGAGCTTTAGTTATCTTTTCCTTCACCCCCTTTTCTTTAATTTTCAGCTTGTTTGCACCTATGTTTGCGTAGTATTTTCAGCTTTGCTTTAATTTTCAGTTTTTAGTTTAATTTTCAGCGTGTATCTTAGTGTTTATTTTCATCATGAATAATGTCACCACCAAGTTTTTACCTTTGGTAAAGTTACAAAGTTTGTGCCATGATGATATATGATTATAATTGCCGCTTTGTTTATCTTTGTAATTGATTTATGCATGTTTGACCTAGTGCTCTCTTAAAAATACAAATCTGAAATTATCTAAATGCTAGCTTAATCTTCAGTGGAGGTTATGATTAAAATAAAGACCCATAGTGTTTTATGTGCTCTCAAGTTATGAATAGATTAAAGATGTCTTTTATGCTCAAAAATGTCGCTAACCTTGTCACAAATATCACTTGTGTGTTGCTCAACCTATCCAAAGCCTTATATATATTTGAGTGCATGAACCTTAGTGTACAAGATTTATTTTTGAGTGCGTTATTGCAGGCCATGATTTCTCTGGCCCGAGACTAAGAAGCTGGTCATTTCGTTTTTGCGTATCTATCTTTTTGCTAGCCTCTTATCCGTGCATTGTGTATCCCCGCATCGGAGATCTCACAAACTTCGCCGGATATCCACCTTTAAACCAAATATCATCTTTTTGTGATTACCTCCTTGACCACAACCTATCGTTGAGAATGGATCATCGATTCAAGGAAGATCGCAAGACGGTGCCAACGTTGAAGATTTCAAGTATCTCTCCAAGGAAAAATATCTCCGGTACCTACCTTATTTTTCGCCTCTTTGCTCGAGGACGAGCAACGTCTAAGCATGGGGGAGGAGGTAGGTACGGTGCAGTCTTAGAGTTCAAAAGGGAGTATTTTAAAAAATATATAATGATGAAAGAGATGTATAGGGTTGGGTAAAAAAAAAATCCAGTGATACTCATGACTTTCAAGGTATAAAAAAAATCAAAACTTCGTTGTGAAAGTCATGGGCTGAATATATGACGAAAAAAATGATGAAAGAAAGAAAGAAAAGAATATAAGAAAAAAATATATTTGTGCGTAAAGTGGACTCCCCGGTTCTCCAAGAGTGCATTCAAGGCTCCAAGATAAAAAGATCCATTCTCATTTTCCAACCATGTGCAATCCGATAACGAGGACTTCCTTTGTGCCTCGGGATCACTCTTTGCCATTTGCACATGTCCACTTATCTAAAAGTGTGTGTATTTTTCTCTTTCCCCTCCTTGATTTAACTTTATTTTCCAATGACCTTTTTGACGAGTCTCGGTAAGACCATGAGAAGCTTGTCTTGTTTTGACAACACCTCATTTATAAAATCTTGTTAGGACTAAACTTTCCCAAAGCTCCATATAAAGCCTACCACATATATATGAGAGGGAAAGGAGTAGAATATATAGGCTTGAGAGACAAGATGAGAGTTTATGAGCAATATACAAGATGATTTAAATTTGTGAACTTGGTTTAGCTTTTCTTTATCTCGTTCTTTATTTCAAAAATTACGAGATCTATTTAAATTTTGGGAGCATGTTAATACTTGTGGGATGAGCTTAATAAGAATCTACCCTCTCGTAGAGGTGAAGGCTAGTACATTATGGAACTTTAACGAATTAAACTTTTGAGAGCATTATGTTTTTTTTCATGTATGATCAAGTGCAAGGTTTAAACATTGTTTGGCAACGATGATATCCATCGAAGGCTTACTCGAGGACGAGCAAGGTTTAAGCATGGGGGAGATGTTGACGGTGAAAATCCGTCAACCTAGCCATGAGTTTACCTTCGGTGTTGGCATTACTTTTGTATCTTATTCATTGGTACTAACCCCCGTGGTATAACAAGTTCACATGTGCATGTCGGTTTTGGAGTTATGTGTTTACGCAGGGTTTTAACGTTGAAAGCAAGACTTCGGGATAAGTTCATTAAGCACCTCATGACAAGACCTTGAAGCCCGATACAAGTCAAGCAATGAAGTGAACATGACTCCAAGAGCCCAAGGACCAAGCCCGAGAAGATGATAAACTCCGAGGACCGAACCGAAAAAGTGCTTCGAATCTTGCAAGACAAGGAGTTGAGTCCAATTCGGAGAGAAACCGACGTCAAGGGCCCACATGCAAAAGGGGAGAACATCTAGAAGACGTGGGAAGCAACACCGGCGAAGCGAGCCGCGAGATGGGCCGAGTGGGCCCGGGCCGGTCGGCCCCGGCCGGCCGGCCCGGCCCAATTCGGGGCCCAATCGGCCTCTCCTTTGACCCTAATTGCTTCTCGGGCTATAAATAGCCCCCCCGACCGAGAGTCACGCGAACCGAAGTCGTATTCCGCCGCCGAGGAGCGAGAGAAGCTTGAGGGACACCAACTTGAAGATGAGGGTCGTGCTAGTTGTCTAGGGTTTCCCCGGCCGACGTGGGAACCTTGCATGGAAGACCACGTCGGAGCTCGGAGCGAGGATCAAGATCGAGGGAGGGCCCGGTGGTGATCTTGTTCATGTAATCATTCATGGTGAAGTTTGTAAGTGAATCCGATTTCTAGCGATTAAGTGCCTTCTCGATGATTTTGATTTCTTCTTGGTTTTGCTTCTTCTACGATCTATACTTAAGATAGATTACATAGGGTGCTCTTGTAGCCGCGGTGGCTAGAGGTGCATACCGGACCGGCCAAGTGATTTCAACTTGTTCTATCGAACTCGCCCTAAGCTCCCCGCATGAATAGGGATACGTTGTGACAGAACGGGGTCTCGAAAGGCGGATGTTTTCGGAGTCGGATGGGAAGGCCATGATTTAAAGATGCTTTTAATGAGATTCGCTTTGCTATCTTCATCTATCTTGTTTGGAGCTGCAATATAAGCATGATCTAGATTCTCTAGATTGGTTATCTCTTGCTTTCTCTTGCTACCTCTTTAGTAGATTAGATTAGATTCGTTTTCTTTATGAGTTAGTAGATTAGATGCAACTTGTCTTCATTAGATAGCTTTACCTTGCTTTACTAGATTGAATCCTTGCGTTGCACATTGTTCCACGGATTCGATACCTTGGGTTCACCACTCGAGGGAAGAAGGGTCCCTTGACTACGACGGGAGACTTGTCCGCTTGCAAGTCACAAACGAACTTTGATACAACTATTAACCGTCAACACAAGTTAAGACTATCCAACCAATCAATCAATTTCAGTAAACCAAAATCAGTTGCATATATATCCTATAACCAATCACTGTAACTACACACTTACCAGATGACCTCCACATCCTACCTGGGCACCATACCCCAGGTCCTGCAAGTTCACCAAAATAAAACAGCATCAACAGTTACACTAAGCACTCCCATTTGGCTCAAACTCTTAACACCACAACATACCTAGTAAACTTGTGGATCATACATCATTGTGGCTGTCAACTCTCTCAGCGCTGAAGTTGACATGTCCTCGTTCATCTGCACCCAATCGGACATAGCGTATCTCTCACCCGTTCCATAATGTCGTCGCCACAAAAAGTTGTCCATAGCAAAGCAAGCAATTATCATTGTAGCTTGCTTCTTTTGAGGCATCAATGGTACCCCTTCCAATATCTTCCACCTCTCTTTGAGGTTTCCGAACCTCCTTTCTATTATGTTCCGGAGGCTCGCATGATGGTAGTTGAAGTTCTCCTCCTTACCAAGTGTGCCAAGGTCGACACCCTTGAAATAGTCCAGATGTAACCTGTTCCCTTGAAAGGGAACCATGTACCCTTCTTTATCAGCATATCCAGAGTCAGCCAAGTAGTACCGACCTGCATCAATTATACCAGATTCACAACATTATTTCAACTAACTCCCCATAGTTAAGACTGTACATGCATACACGTTGGTGAACTGTAATACCTTTAGGAGGAGTTGGAAACTTCCTTTTCCGCATACATTCCTCTAGAACTCTCATGTCATGGCATGAGCCAGCCATCCCCGCGCCTACATATGTAAATAGTCCATGCATGTCCACTACGGCGCACACATTTAGGGACACATAATGTTTCCTATTAATGTTGTCGGGGACAGCCCTGAGGGTCCCCTAAAAAAACCAGGGGGAGTCCTACTTAAAACCTGCAAAAAACACAAAACGCAAACACACCTCGAACCTAACGCAAAACGTATGCACACAACACAGCCCACGCCGCGACGGCCCCCGCGGCCCACCAGAGCAGCCCAACAAGACGCCCCCTCGAGCAAGGTCCACCTCGCTCGAGGGCTCACGCCCCCCTCGAGTGAAGTCCACCTCGCTCGAGGGCTCGCGCTCCCTCGAGCGGGCTCCGCCTCGCTCGAGGGTCCTTGCCTTCCTCGAGCGGGGTCTGCCTCGCTCGAGGTTCCCTCACGAGCGCACCTGCTCCCACACGCGTGCACGAGCATTTAGTGCTCTGACACAGCAGAGCCGCGCCAGTACGCGCCTGGGAATCACGCCCCGGCGCTGTTCCGCCGACTCCCTAGGGGGAGCCCATCCCCGCCACTGTGGGGAACTGTGCGACGAGGCCGGTGTCAGCTCCGTGACACTGTGCCGCCCACTCTAGTACGGCTAACGCGCCGCACCCTCGAAGGGGGGGCGGCTGCACCCTCGAGCCCTCCTCTCGTTACCCTGCAGGGTCAAGCCGTGACGTCAGGCTGGCGGGAGCGCGATCCCCGTCGCTGTCAGTCCTGTGCGGCCATCCCCGCCCCTGCAGCGCCACGCCGCGCACTGCTACAACTACTCCGACGCTGTTGAGCACGCGGGGACGGGACGCCGCCACACCTGCTACTGCACCCCATACAGATCACCGTCAACAGCTCCCTCAAGCCCGCCTGGAGACGCCCCGGTCAACCACCACGCCTCCACCCTCGAAGCCGTCCCTGTTCAAGCACAGGGCACGCCACGACGCCATGACTGGAGCAAGATTCGCCAGGACGACGGTCAACTCCCCGACATTGTACGCCATACCATCACACGTAGCGGAATAGTGCGGCATGCCTGTAAATCACCCTCTCCTTGGCCTATAAAAGGGAGGTGACCCCCTCGCCACAAGGGGACGGGATAACGGATAGCGATTGATCACACGCTCTCCGCCTCCCCCACGATATTGGCACTCGCCTCAATCACTCCTCTTGGGACTTGGAGGCCACGCCTCCTCTCCCGCCTTGCTTGTAGCCGCCCCACTACAGGCACCCCGGTGCAAAGCAATATAGTGCCTCGAGCACACCCCTGCTGGACGTACGGCTCCGGCCGGAACCAGGATAAACCAAGTGTCCTTAGTTGCTTAGCACCGACCATCGAGAGGCAGATCTCAGCGCTTACTACTAGTTAGTGTCGGGACCACATTCTGCACCGACAGTTGGCGCCCACCGTGGGGCTCCGCGCGCTGAAGATCAACTCGTGACCAACCCTCTCGATGGTGATTCGCACCGAGTACCGCGGTCAGCGCTACTCCATGGGCAGCTCGGACCCCCTCCCGGTCGGATTCGAAATCCGGTTCGGGGGCCTGAACTTTCAGGCTACGGGGAACGGCTACCTGATGCGCCTCACTAACCATGAGGAACTCCACGCGCGGCGCCAAGTCGGGTCCGTCCCGGTCACCGCCGCACACGTCGCCATGACGCCGGCGCCCGCCGGCCACGGACGCCGCGGGTCCTTCCACGGCGCCGTCGTCGCTCGGTCGGCGCTCGCGGCGACGCGCGGTCGGAGCGCCGGCATGCGGCGCGCGTCGCCTCACAACGCGACGCGCCCACCGGCGAGACGGCAGCCGCCGCGACGGGGGAGCGCTCAGTCTCCGGACCGCGCTTCCCTATCGGTCTGCGCGGTGCCACGGCGGCATACGTCACGAACACCAACGCCAACACAATGTTGCGCAGGGTCCCCCCTGGCCGCCACATCTTGGTTGCCAGGGACCCTAGCGCTTCCTCTGGTGACGAGTCATCCCAAGGCTCCACCGACGAGCTGCTGCCCGCCACTTCGCATGGATATGCGGAGTGGGACTTCTCTAACGTACCGGACCCAGTGATGTTTCGGCGGTTCCTCGACGCCATGGACTATTGGTTCGGCTACTCTGACGACTCCAACGCCAGGAGCTACGACCCCGCGCAGGGGTGCTGCGTCGTAATCGCCAACGACCCAGCAAACGCCGCCGACGCGGCGGGAGCCGGCGACGGGGAGGTTCCCCCTGCCCTGGGAACTGGACCACGCATGGCTGCGGGGCCAAGCGCCCCTCCCCCCTCACCGCCGAGGGGGGCTGACATCAATGTGCAGCTGGCCCAAGCACGCGAGCTTGAAGCCAAGCTGGCGGAAGAATACCGCACCGTGCGGTTGCTCCGAGCCTCCATCGCGGGAGAGGCCTCCGCGCGCGGCGAGCGCGCGAGTGAGTTGGGCAGACAAGCCCGCGATCGCATCAACGCCGACTTCAACGTCGACAATCCGGACACGCCCCCGCGAGCGAGCCAAAAGCTTATTGCCGCCGCGACACTGCTGCGGGCCATGCCCGCCCCCTCGACGCCCGAGGCGCGGAACCTTCACCGTGAGGCGCATGCACTCATCGAGCAAGCGGCCGTCCAGCAGGCCGAAAGCTCGACGCCCCGCATCCGCCAACAGGGGAGCGTGCGGGACGATGGGGGTGCGTAAGGCCCCGAGCCCTCGGTGCACGCGGGCGGCGCGGTGAGCGTCCCCGCCAACCCGGGGCGCACGCCGGCCAAAGAACGACTCCTTGACACGCGCGAGCAAGCCCAAGATGGCAACGCCCGCAACGTCATCAACGCCCGGCGAACGAGCAACACGGAGGCGCGGGCAGCGGCGGGCTACCACCCTCGACGGGGTGGACGCTACGACAGCGGGGAGGACCGCTCACCGACGCCGGAGCCCCCGGGAACCCGCGTGTTCAGCCGGGAGATCCGCACGACGAACTTCCCCTAGCGCTTCCGCCAGCCCACGACGATCGTCAAGTACAACGGGGAGACGAACGCCTGTGTGTGGCTCAATGACTACCGCCTGGCATGTCAGCTGGGCGGGGCCACCAGCGACGAGGTTATCATCCGCAACCTCCCCGTGCACCTCGCCGACTCGGCGCGGACGTGGCTCGAGCACCTGTCGGCCAGCCAGATCCACAACTGGGACGACCTGGTCCGCACGTTCGTGGGAAATTTCCAAGGCACGTACGTGCGCCCTAGAAACTCCTGGGACCTGCACTCTTGCACACAGAAGCCCGGCGAGTCGCTCCGGGATTTCATACGGCGCTTCTCCAAGCGCTGTACGGAGCTCCCAAGCGTGGCGCAGTCCGAAATCGTGCACGCTTTCCTCGAAGGCACCACGTGCCGGGATCTTGTGCGCGAGCTCGGGCGCAGCCCGCCAGTTGACTCGAACGAGCTGTTCGACATCTCCACCAGCTTTGCCTCGGGCGAAGAGGCAGTCGGGGCGATCTTCGACGGCAAGAAGGGCAAGCGCGTGGACGATACGCCCGCGGAGGGCAGCAAGTCCAAGGAACTCCGCCAAAAGAACAAGCGGGGCAAGAAGGGAAAGAAGCCGCGCCGCGAGGCGCGCGAGCAGGGGCGCGACGACGACGGCGGCGAAGCTCTTCGTCGCTGACCGGCTCGACGGGGCCCTCGACCGCCCCCTCGAGGCCCGGGGGTTTTCGACGACATGCTGAAGAAGCCATGTCCCTACCACAAGACGCCGGTCAACCACACCCTCGAGCAGTGCGACATGCTCAAGCGGTTCTACGGCCGCTGTAACATCCGTAGTTTGGACTTGAATTCAAAATTGTCAATTTCAAAAACTTGAATTGAAGTGGAGTGCTCGTGAATCATATAAGAGTGTCTTCCTGTTTCTTCCCCCAAATTCCTAGGTTTAATTTTGGCTTCAACAATAATGCTAGGACTTGTAACCTGCTAGTGTGAAAATTTGGTTCTTCATTTGAATTTTATTTGGATTTTATTTGGGTGGATTCAAATTTGAATTGAAATTCAAATTTGATTCAATGCTTTAGCCTTAAGGAAAATTGGGAAACAACACTGTGCACCGCGGGCCGCCAACCTCCCATTTCGCCCAGCGCCGCTTTCGACCCGTTAGCCGGCCCGGCCCCGGCCCCGCCCCCGCGCCGGCCACCTACCGCGCGCGCCCGCCACCCACCGCCGGGTGGGGCCGCCTGCGTCACGGCCGACGTCGGCGTCGTCATCCTCCCGCTTTCTCTTTTGCTGGCGTCGAAAGGGCAAAGCCCGCGCACGCCGGTCATGGCCGCCGTCGCGGCGCACCCCCGCGACCTCCCGGTGCATCCACGCCGGTCCACGTGCCCCGCGCCACCGCCGCTATAAGTAGCCGCCGCCGCCACCCTTGGCTCTCCCCAACCCTAGCCGCCGGGGGAATCCGGTCCCCCGCTCACCTACCCGCCGGCCGGAGGAGAAGGAGAAGGGGAGGAGGAGGAGCCGGAGCTACGCCGCCCGCCGCGGCCGAGCTACACCGCCCGCCGCGAAGCCGGAGCCGCCCGCGAGGAGGAGCCGGACCGCGGGAGCCACGCACGCCCGCGACCTCTCGCTTCCTCGACTTCCTCTCCGCCGCGCCGGTTCGCGTCCCCTACCAGCGCCGCCTCCTTCCTCGTCACCGCGCCGCGCACCCTTCACCGACGCTCGCACATCGGCCAGAGGCCACCCAGGTGAGGACGCCACGTCACCTCCCCTGTGGACGCCGCGACCTTCGAGCCGAGGCGGAACGCCCCCGCGTCGCCGCGCCGCTGCTTGTGAGGCCGGCCATCGAGCCAGGCTGGGATACCAATTTCTTGCAGGAGCCACTGCCTTCATCGACGCGCGCTCGCTCGCTAGTTTGTTTGCTCCTTGTCGCCGTCGCCTGCCGCGCCGTGCCACTCGTGACCGCGCCGCCGCGCCATGGTCGCGTTCGCGCTCGCGCACGGGGACCGCGCGGGTCCGACGCCCTTGCGCCCAGGTGCACCCCAGCACACGCGCACGCCCATCTGGGGACAAGGCCGGGCCTTGGGCCCCTATTCGTGCCTCTCTCGTGCCTACACCGAACACGCCGTACTCGCCATGCTCGCCGCGCCGCCGCCGCGCACGGGATGGCCGTGTCGCCATGATCGTAGAACGCGCGCACGGTCGCCAAAGGGTAGCACGCCGCGTTCTTGGTCGCCCTAAACACCGCGCCGTGCACCCGTCACGTACACGCCGGTCAACCGCGGGCGCCGCGCTCGCCGCCGCCCATGGCGTCGAGCCGAGCTCCGCCGTGACGCCGCCACGACGCCCCGTCGCGATCCCAATCCCGCGTTCGGCCTGAGAAGCGACACGCGTGCGCCCCCCCGTGCACGCCATCCCCCCCCCTTCGCACCGCCGCGCCCCGTGCGAGCCGGGTTCCGGCCCGTCGCCGCGCGCCGCCGCGCCCACGTCGGCGGTGGCCGCGCGCAACACCCCCTAGCTCGTCCTCGCGCCCTCCGAGCCTAGCAACCCGAGGAAGCCCCGTAGGCACACCTCGCTGACCAGCCACCTGAGCCGCCGTGGAGCCCGCCGCCGGCGAGGTCATCCCGTGTCGCTGTTCCTCTCCCGGGCAATCCATCGAACACTTAGGGGGCGGGGTTAGCTCACTGGCCGGTGTGGTGCACCGGAGACCACACACCGGCGTGGCCAGAGCCTGCCCGCCGGGATCCGCTGTGGCTGGGCCAATCCAGCCGCGGCCACACGCCGCCCTCACGAGTCGAGCCGCACGGCACCTCGCGGGATCGCGTGCGGCGGCCGGTGGCCGCCCGGCCCGCACGCGGGCCGCAAAGCGCCGGGCCGCACCCGATCCGAAATCGGGGATCCGGTGTGGCTGGGGAGGATTTAGGGGTTTAAACGTATTTTAATTTCAGAAAATGGTTTTTCCCTTTGAAAAATCCTAGAAAATCCATTTTAACTCCAAAAATTGTAAAACCTCTCCCAGAAAATTTCTAAAATCTTAAACTCCGGGTTGGGTTGGTGTTTGCTCTCTTTTGGTTCTTAAATGCTCTTATTTGGATTTAAATTGCTTTAGGACCGCTATTTATTTTTCCTATCGCGCTATTAGGAGCGACGGGGAGCGGAGAGGCCGAGCCGGAGTACGACTACGCCAACGACTTCGCTGCAGAAGACTACCCGACCCCAGGTTCACGCCCGACTGATTCTGAAATACCCATTAGGCATTGCTAAGTAGTACTGCTAGTGCTTTACTTTAATGTATGCATGTTGATGAACCTTGCACTGCCTCTTTGTTTACCCTATCCTTGATTGCCCTACTACTACTATATATATATGTTTATGTGAGCGTATGTATATGCTGAGCTTCGCGATGCATGTGTTGGGATGGGAATAGTGGTTCTTGGCGTGTGTGGGGTAAAAACCGGCAGGAGAAGGCGTTTTGGGTACTTTGGCGGGGGTGAGCTCGAAACAACCGATCTGGGATCGGGGATAGGGGTGCGCTCCTCAGTGCATCCCTCCTGTTACGGTTTTCGGAGCCTAGGTGTTGGGGGTTTTACGTGTGCTTGGAGGACATGAGCTCGCCCCGGTCTGAAACCGAGTGGATCAACTTGTTTATAGGACATCGTACACACCACCCCGCCGAGAGTGGGGATAGGGCCGTGTTGAGCTCGGCAAGTGCGGAACCATACCTGCTTAGGATGGATAGAGGTGTATCAGTGGGGGAGCGGTGGAGGTGAGACTACCCTCTCGGAGCGACTCCCGTGTGGCCACACGGGAGCATTTCACAGTTCCGGTGCCGTCCCTTCCAAGGGGGGGCAGCTTTGAGGGCCGGATGCAGGATGGTACCGTAACTACCGAGAGTTCGCCGGTAGGATGGGCTCGGTCGGCCGTACACCGGTCGGGTACCATTCCGGGATGGGTACGGTGTACACACTCGCGAGTTGTTCGATCTATAGCTATAGCCGCGTCCTCGGTTATGGACACTGCCTAGAAGACATGTTCGTTCCTCATGTTTTGGGATTTCTACCTTCCCCCTATAGGTGAGAGTGTGGTGAGCCGTGGTTACAGCCGGCTAGAGGAGAGAGGCTCCATCTACCTCGTCGATCCGACTGTAATCATTGAGGTGCGAGGAGAGGAAGTTCTCGCATCGACCCTAGACAGGAGTAGGAGGTGGTGACGGGTCTTCTGGGTGACCAGGTGGATCCGAGCTGTGTTGAGAGACTTGGGTTTCGGGATATTGATGGAGATACCTTGTTTATACTCTGCTGCTGCTGCTTAGGAAACCAAAACCGCTTCCTTGTCTACACTCTTTTCCCTTTAGATGTTAGGCCACTTAAAGCTGCATACAGTTGGTGACGTGGACCTATCCCACTCCTTGGGGATAGACTTTGGGTGTGCAGGGTACGAGTCCGAGTTCGACTGCAACGCCGACGGATGGTACGGCGGGGATACGTCGCTTCGCTCGAGTTTGCTCGTGGCGGGAAGAATAAAGATGGAGACCCTTCTGAGAAGATAGCTACCGTTGCGTAGAATTTTCACTATGATTCAGCCAAGAGGCTTGTATTGATGTACTCCATAATGGACTTGTAATAAATTCATGTACTATTAACTTTATGAGATGTGATGTATGACTTTGTGTATCTATCTGTGAGACGTTCTGTACGCGGTAGCCACTGATCCAGGGACTATCGCGATGGTACAGGGATTCGGGTTTTCTATGAAAATCCGGGGTTTTACATGTGGTACCAGAGCCATGCTTGATCGTAGCACGTTTCCCTAGGAAAGGTCGATAGAGATAGGACTCTATACGCTCTACCTTTATAGTTATACCCTTGAGCTATGTTATAAAACTCGTTCCCTCTTTGAAAACTTCTTACTCACCTGCGCTGACAGAAATTTCTTGCGTTTCACAGGAGATGGAGCACCAGGTCGCGGAGATCACCCCCGAGACGTGCGGGGCGATCCGCCCCGGATGGAGAGGGCCCTTCTCAGGCTTGGAGTCCCTCCGACCTACGTCACGTACCGCGCCGAGTACGTACCCGCCGTGACTGGGCGGATGGTGCTCTGCACGGTCGCTGTGCTCCCTCACCCGAGTCTCCCCGGGTTCAAGGGAGAGGTCCGCGCGCGCCGCACTCACCGCCGCGACCGCGGCCGGACGTCGCCCGCCGCCGGCCACCCCGGGCCGCCTTCTCGCACAGTACCGCGCCTCCTTCGAGACCGGGACTCTTCGACTGCTGCCCCGGACTGCGGCGCCTCGCACCGCTCGTGGACGGAGTTCCTTCGTACGAGGGGATCCGGACGACGTCGACGCCGCTCCCTTCCGCGAGTCCGACGAGACCCCCGGTGGAGACCGCCGCCTACCCGGTCGACCTCGACAAGTACGCACGCCGACTGGAGGACGAGTCACGTACCCTCTACGGCCAGGTCAGGGACGCCACCATCGACGCCCTCCAGTACCAGCCCCGCTGTGCCGAGCTGGAGAGAGAGAACACCGCTCTACGCCACCGTGTTCGCCAGCTCGAGCTGAGCCTCGACCGCGCGACCACCGTCTCGCGCCGGTCGATCCGAGAGGGAGAGGGTGGACACCCGGGAGGAGATGCTGCACGCCAAGGAGGACCCGCGCAGGCTGACAGCGAGTCAGAACAGGCTGAAGGACAAGCTCGAGCGCAAGGACGACTCGCTCACGCGTACGCGCTCACCTGCTCGGGTGTGAGCGGCTCAAGGTGGAGAAGCTGGAGAAGAGCCGAGCAGACAACGTCGCCAACATCGCGTGGCTCACGCGCACGGCCGTCTACCTGAGAGACAAGGCTGAGAGACTGAGGAGGACTTGGGGGGACGCCGACTCGCTTCGCGTGGACGAGCTCTTCGATCTCAACGGAGAGCTACCCCCCGAGTCTCAGCGTGAGATCCACACCGAGACCTTCGAGCTGCACCAGTCACGCCTCAAGCTTCACCTGTGCCCGATGGCCCGTCTGCCGACCCCTGTCGAGACTGAGGAGGTTCGAGAGGCTCACGCCTTGGCGTCCCGGATCTTTCCACTGGACTACCCCACCGAGGACCGCTACCCCGTCACGTACCAGAGGGCACGCACTGAGTAGTGAGCTGAGCGAGGGGCATGACCTAGTAGTGTGCTAGTAGTTTCCATGAGTTGTTCCATGCAGCCGCGAGCATGTTCCGGTGCATGAAGAGAGTCATGCCACACCATGTAGACACTACCCTTTTGAGATTGTACCGATGTATTAGATCGTTGACTTGTTGCTGCTACCCCAAGGTCTGAGTCAGCCTCAGGGGAGCAAGTGTATTATTCATGTTTGCTGTGTGCTTGGATCTTAATGGTGTTATTTGTGTCTTAATGCTTCTTCCCCTTGAGTGTAGGTTATAATTAGAACTATTTTCTTGATTGTTAAAGACTCATGTGTGAGTTGGTGAGTGACGTGTGTAAGCTTTTCTTTTTTTCCTTATGTTTTCAGAAGGATGTCGATCCGCCGCTCCAACCGGCTGATAGCCCGCCTCGAGGAGGCAGCTGCTGAGGAAGAAGCCCAGCAGGGGCGTGGCCGCGGACGTGGCCGTGGACGCCCACCCCTACGTGGAGGAGCTTTGGGAGCTAGGGCCCGAGGTGACGAAGCACCGCCACCACCGCCCGAGAATCTTGAGGCCGAGGTTGAGCAAGGAGCGGCCGAGCAAGGCCAGCCTGAGCCGGACCAGCCACCACCACCCCCACCTAACTTGGTGGAAGTGATGGCGCTCCAGACTCAGCTGATGCAGAGGATGGTGGAAGCCATGGAGCACCGTGGCAACGGTGGGAACCGCGTCGCTCCGCAGGACGAGGACCTCATGAGGAAGATTGAGAGGTTCATCCGCCTGAAGGCTCCCACCTTCAGCTACTCGGATGACCCGCTCGAGGCCGACGACTGGCTGAGGGTGATCGAGACCAAGCTCGACCTCACCGTCTGCTCCGACGAGGAGTGCGTCGCTATCGCCGCGCACCGGTGGGAGGGTCTCGCCAAGGCATGGTGGGACAACTACACCGCCACCCACCCGAACCCGGCTTTCATCACTGGGCCGGAGTTCTCGCGAGGCATTCCGCGAGCGTACCTTCCCCGATGAGCCGCCGGTCCCGGAAGGCGCGGGAGTTCCGCACCATGACTCAGGGTGCGATGAGGGTCGAGGAGTATGAGCGTCACTTCATGAAGATGATGCGGTACGCCCCCGACGACACCAACACCGACCGAAGAAGCAGGTTCTGGTTCCTGCGAGGCCTCCACCACGGCCTTCGCCAGGCGCTGAAGGCAAGTGAGCACAAGTCCCTTCGCCATCTCGTCAACCGCGCCATCGCGGTCGAGGATGAGGGGAGGGGCCACGAGGAACGCATGAGGGGCAAGAAGAGGATGGGAGATCGGGACCAGCCTGACCGATCCTTCCAGAAGCCGAGGAGCGGACCGAGCAACATGCTGAGGGGAAGCTACCGCCCGGGGCACAACCAGCCTGGGTGTGGCTTCGGAGGAAGTGGACGTAGCCCGTTCCCCGGAGGGAGGAACCCCGGCTACCCCCAGCAGACTGGAGGCTACACTCATGCTCCACCGAGCACCGCGAGACCCACCGCAGGAGGTTTCACCGTCACCTGCTTCGCGTGTGGCAAGCCAGGCCACAAGTCCTACGACTGCCCCGACAAGAAGGCCGCTGCCACCCCTGCGAGAGCACCTGCTCTAGGAGGCCGACCTCCTCAGGCCGCGCCACCCTCGGCTGCCGGCCGTGGGAGGCTGAACCACCTCACTGAGGAGGAGGCTGCCGACGCCCCCGACGTCGTGATCGGTAAGTTCTTGGTTTGTGGTACTTCGGCTCTGGTTCTCTTCGACACCGGTGCCACCGGGTCGTATATTACCTCTCGGTTCGTGAGTAAACTTTCCCTCCCTACAACCACCTGATCGATGCCCATTATCACGAGCTCTCCGCTCGGGGATATCCGATGCACCCTGCTGTGCAAAGGAGTGGAAGTGGTCATCCAAGATCGCACATTCTATGGGGATCTTATCGTGCTGCCTTCCCATGGTATCGACATGATACTGGGAATGGATTGGATCACTGCCCACAAAGGTGTCATCTCCACTTCGCCGAGACTTGTGACTCTAGTGCACCCTGACGGGGCGAGAGTTACCTTCGAGCCGATGAAGTCTCGAGACATACCGGCAGTGTACAGCCTTCACACGAAGGCCATATCGGACGTGCCGGTAGTCTGTGAGTATGAGGATGTCTTCCCAGAGGAGTTGCCCGGGTTGCCTCCCCGATCGTGATGTGGAGTTCGTGATTAACTTGGTGCGGGAACGGCGCCCATAGCCCAGAGTCCGTACCGTATGGCAGAGGTTGAGCTGAAACTGTTGAAGGCAGAGCTAGACTCACTACTCGAGAAAGGATTCATTCGACCAAGTGCTGCACCCTGGGGTTCACCGGCACTATTCGTTCCGAAGAAGGATGGAACTCAACGCCTGTGCGTCGACTACCGCGCCCTGAACACGGTAACCATCAAGAACAAGTACCCACTGCCCAGAATTGATGATCTGATGGATCAGCTAAGGCAAGCCAAGTACTTCAGCAAGATTGATCTCCGGTCAGGTTACCACACGATGAGGATACACCCAGAAGACATCCATAAGACGGCATTCGTGACCCGGTATGGACAGTACGAGTACACAGTCGTGTCGTTCGGCCTGACCAATGCCCCGGCATACTTCATGAACATGATGAACAAGGTCTTCATGGCTGAGTTGGACAAGTGTGTCGTCGTCTTCATCAACGATATACTGGTCTACTCCCAGACAACGGAAGAGCACGAGGAACACCTGAGAATCGTATTGGGGAAGCTCAGACAGCACCAGTTGTACGCCAAGTTCAGCAAGTGTGAGTTCTGGATGGAGGAAGTCGCCTTTCTGGGTCATGTGTTGTCAGCTAAAGGAGTTGCCGTAGACCCGAGCAAGATTGAGGCAGTGTCCAAGTGGCAGTCACCGAAGTCCGTGACGCAGATCCGCAGCTTTTCTCGGTTTGGCCGGATACTACCGCCGGTTCATCGAGAACTTCTCGAAGATCGCCAAGCCCATGACAGAACTGTTGAAGAGCAACACGCCGTATGTGTGGTCGGACAAGTGTGAAGCCAGCTTCCAGGAGCTCAAGACTCGTCTCACCACTACGCCAGTCCTGACCCTACCCGATGCGAGCATGGACTTCGTGGTGTACTGTGACGTGTCGAGACAAGGACTCGGCTACGTGTTGATGCAAGGAGGCAAAGTGGTGGCCTACGCCTCACGACAGCTAAGGAAGCATGAGGAGAACTACCCTACGCACGATCTTGAGCTAGCCGCTGTCATTCATGCCTTGAAGATATGGAGGCACTACCTGATGGGGAACAAGTGCGACGTCTATACTGATCACAAGAGTCTGAAGTATATCTTCACCCAGTCGGAGTTGAACCTGAGGCAAAGGAGATGGCTAGAGCTGATCAAGGACTACGACCTGAACATTCACTACCACCCTGGTAAGGCAAACGTCGTAGCCGACGCTCTGAGCCGCAAGCACTACTGCAATAACCTGATGGTGCAAGAGAGCAACCAGCCTTGCACGAAGAGCTGGAGAAGCTGAGTTTGGAGATAGTAGAAGAGGGGCAGTTGAACCAGTTGCGGGTGAAATACACACTCGAAGACCAAATCCGACAGGCTCAGAAGGAGTGCCCAGAGATTCAAGAGGTAAAACGCCTGATGGAGAGTGGCAAAGCGGCTGACTATCGCCTCGATGAACAGGGTACATTGTGGCTGAAGGACCGCATCTGCGTGCCTCAGGACAAGGAAATTCGGGACTCGATCCTTAAAGAGGCCCACGATTCTCGATACTCGATCCACCCTGGCTGTACCAAGATGTACAAAGACCTGAAGGTACGATTCTGGTGGGAAAAGATGAGGGAAGATATTGCAGAGTACGTCGCTCGATGTGACACGTGTCAGCGAGTGAAGGCCGAGCACCAGAGGCCTGCCGGGCTGCTACAACCACTCGAGATACCCACGTGGAAATGGAACGACATCAGTATGGACTTCATTATGGGTTTGCCACGCACTCAGAAGGGGAATGACTCTATCTGGGTGATTGTAGATCGATTGACCAAGGTAGCACACTTCTTGCCCGTGAAGACGAAATACAGCGTGAGCCGACTTGCGGAGCTGTATGTGGACAATATTTTAAAGCTTCATGGAGCTCCGAGAAGCATTGTGTCAGACAGAGGGCCTCAGTTCACAACCCAGTTCTGGAAGAGTTTGCATGCCTCCATGGGCACCAAGCTAAACTACAGCACAGCCTTCCACCCCCAGACTGATGGTCAGACAGAGAGAGTGAATCAAGTCCTAGAAGATTTACTGAGAGCTTGTGTGTTGACCTACGGGTCCGATTGGGAAAAGAGTCTGTCCTATGCCGAGTTCTCATACAACAATGGCTACCAGGCTAGCTTGAAGATGGATCCTTTCGAAGCCCTGTACGGCAGGAAGTGTCGGACACCGTTGATGTGGTCCGAGGTGGGGGAACGAACCTTTTTCGGTCCCGCCACCATTGTCGAGGCCGAAGAAAATGTGGCCAAGGTCAGGGAGAACCTGAAGATAGCTCAGAGCAGGCAGAAGAGCTACGCCGACCCGAAACGGAGGGATGTCTCGTTTGAAGTGGGGGATCACGTCTACCTGAAGGTGTCACCCCTCCGAGGTACGAAGAGGTTCCACATCAGGGGGAAGCTGTCCCCTAGGTACGTTGGTCCTTACCCTATTGTGAGTAAGGTCGGGAAGGTCGCTTACCGACTCGAGCTACCTCCGGAGCTTACCGGAGTGCATCCGGTGTTCCATGTGTCCCAACTTCGGAAGTGTGTGGTCGTCGAGAAGAGAGTGCCCGCTCAGGCACTCGACGTCCAGGAAACCCTGGAGTACCTGGAGTACCCGGTTCGGATCCTGGACTGGGCAGAGAAGTCGACCAGGAACTCCACCACGCGCTTCTGCAAGGTGCTATGGAGTAATCACTCCGAGCGCGAAGCCACGTGGGAGAAGGAGTCCGCATTGAGGGAGAAATACCCTCATCTCTTCGAATCGGAGGTAACTTCTTAATCTCGGGGACGAGATTTTTGTGAGGGGGGGGGGGGAGTTCTGTAACATCCGTAGTTTGGACTTGAATTCAAAACTGTCAATTTCAAAAACTTGAATTGAAGTTGAGTGCTCGTGAATCATATAAGAGTGTCTTCCTGTTTCTTCCCCCAAATTCCTAGGTTTAATTTTGGCTTCAACAATAATGCTAGGACTTGTAACCTGCTAGTGTGAAAATTTGGTTCTTCATTTGAATTTTATTTGGATTTTATTTGGGTGGATTCAAATTTGAATTGAAATTCAAATTTGATTCAATGCTTTAGCCTTAAGGAAAATTGGGAAACAACACTGTGCACCGCGGGCCGCCAACCTCCCATTTCGCCCAGTGCCGCTTTCGGCCCGTTAGCCGGCCCAGCAGCCAACCCCGCGCCGGCCACCTACCGCGCGCGCCCGCCACCCACCGCCAGGTGGGGCCGCCTCTCGCGTCACGGCGACGTCGGCGTCATCATCCTCCCCCCCGCTTTCCCTTTTGCCGGCGTCGAAAGGGCAAAGCCCGCGCACGCCGGTCATGGCCGCCGTCGCGACGCGCGCCCCGCGGCCTCCCCGGTGCATCCACGCCGTCCACGTGCCCCGCGCCACCGCCGCTATAAGTAGCCGCCGCCGCCACCCTTGGCTCTCCCCAACCCTAGCCGCCGGGGAATCCGGTCCCCCGCTCACCTACCTCGCGCCGGAGGAGAAGGAGGAGGGGAGGAGGAGGAGGAGCCGGAGCCGCGCCGCCCGCCGCGAAGCCGGAGCCGCGCCGCCCCGCCGCAAAGCCGGAGCCGCCCGCGAGGAGGAGCCGGACCCGCGGGAGCCACGCACGCCTGCGACCTCTGCTTCCTCGACTTCCTCTCCGCCGCGCCGTTCTGCGTCCCCTACCAGCGCCGCCTCCTTCCTCGTCACCGCGCCGCGCACCCTTCACCGACGCCTGCACATCGGCCAGAGGCCACCCAGGTGAGGACGCCACCTCACCTCCCCTGTGGACGCCGCGGCCTTCGAGCCGAGGCGGAACGCCCCCGCGCCGCTGCTTGTGAGGCCGGCCATCGAGCCAGGCTGGGATGCCAATTTCTTGCAGGAGCCGCTGCCTTCATCGACGCGCGCTCGCTCGCTAGTTTGTTTGCTCCTTGTCGCCGTCGCCTGCCGCGCCGTGCCACTCGTGACCGCACCGCCGCGCCATGGTCGCGTTCGCGCTCGCGCACGGGACCACGCGGGTCCGACGCCCTTGCGCCCAGGTGCACCCCAGCACACGCGCACGCCCATCTGGGGACAAGGCCGGGCCTTGGGCCCCTATTCGTGCCTCTCTCGTGCCTACACCGAACACGTCGTACTCGCCGTGCTCGCCACGCCGCCGCCGCGCACGGGATGGCCGTGTCGCCATGATCGTAGAACGCGCGCACGATCGCCAAAGGGTAGCACGCCGCGTTCTTGGTCGCCCTAAACACCGTGCCGTGCACCCGTCACGTACACGCCGGTCAACCGCGGGCGCCGCGCTCGCCGCCGCCCATGGCGTCGAGCCGGCTCCGCCGTGACGCCGCCACGACGCCCCGTCGCGATCCCAATCCGGGCGTTCCGGCCTTGAGAAGCCCGACGCGCGTGCGCACCCCCCCGTGCACGCCGTCCCCCCCTTCGCACCGCCGTGCCTGCGCGAGCCGGGGTTCCGCCCCGTCGCCGCGCGCGCCCGCCGCGCCCACGACGGCGGTGTCCGCGCGCAACACCCCCCTAGCCCATCCTCGCGCCCTCCGAGCCCAAAGAACCCGAGGAAGCCCCGTAGGCACACCTCGGCCCCGACCGGCCACCCGAGCCGCCGTGGAGCCCGCCGCCGGCGAGGTCATCCCGTGCCGCTGTTCCTCTCCCGGGCAACCCATCGAACACTTAGTGGGCGGGGTTAGCTCACTGGCCGGTGTGGTGCACCGGAGACCACACACCGGCGTGGCCACAGCCTGCCCGCCGGGATCCGCTGTGGCTGGGCCAATCCGGCCCGCGGCCACACGCCGGCCCTCACGGCGCCGAGCCGCACGGCACCTCGCGGGATCGCGTGCGGCGGCCAGTGGCCGCCCAGCCGCACGCGGGCCGCAAAGCGCCGGGCCGCACCCGATCCGAAATCGGGGATCCGGTGTGGCTGGGGAGGATTTAGGGGTTTAAACGTATTTTAATTTCAGAAAATGGTTTTTCCCTTTGAAAAATCCTAGAAAATCCATTTTAACTCCAAAAATTGTAAAACCTCTTCCAGAAAATTTCTAAAATCTTAAACTCCGGGTTGGGTTGGTGTTTGCTCTGTTTTGGTTCTTAAATGCTCTTATTTGGATTTAAATTGCTTTAGGACCGCTATTTATTTTTTGCTATCGCGCTATTAGGAGCAGCAGGAGCCAGAGAGCTGAGCCAGGAGTACGACTACGCCGACGACTTCGCTGCGGAGGACTACCTGACCCCAGGTTCACGCCCGACTGATTCTGAAATACCCATTAGGCATTGCTAAGTAGTACTGCTAGTGCTTTACTTTAATGTATGCATGTTGATGAACCTTGCACTCCCTCTTTGTTTACCCTGTCCTTGATTGCCCTACTACTACTATATATATATGTTTATGTGGGCGTATGTATACGCTGAGCTTCGCGATGCATGTGTTGGGATGGGAATAGTGGTTCTTGGCGTGTGTGGGGTAAAAACCGGCAGGAGAAGGCGTTTTGGGTACTTTGGCGGGGGATGAGCTCGAAACAACCGATCTGGGATCGGGGATAGGGGTGCACTCCTCAGTGCATCCCTCCTGTTACGGTTTTCGGAGCCTAGGTGTTGGGGGTTTTACGTGCGCTTGGAGGACATGAGCTCGCCCCGGTCCGAAACCGAGTGGATCAACTTGTTTACGGGACATCGTACACACCACCCCGCCGAGAGTGGGGATAGGGCCGTGTTGAGCTCGGCAAGTGCGGAACCATACCCGCTTAGGATGGATAGCGGGGTATCGGTGGGGGAGCGGTGGAGGTGAGACCACCCTCTCGTAGCGACTCCCGTGTGGCCACACGGGAGCATTTCACAGTTCCGGTGCCGTCCCTTCCGAGGGGGGGGGGGCTTTGAGGGCCGGATGCAGGATGGGACCGTAACTACCGAGAGTTCACCGGTAGGATGGGCTCGGTCGGCCGTACACCGGTCGGGTACCATTCCGGGATGGGTACAGGTGTACACACTCTGCAGAGTTGTTCGATCTATAGCTATAGCCGCGTCCTCGGTTATGGACACTGCCTAGAAGACATGTTCGTTCCTCATGTTTTGGGATTTCTACCTTCCCCCTATAGGTGAGAGTGTGGTGAGCCGTGGTTACAGCCGTCTAGAGGAGAGAGGCTCCATCTACCTCGTCGATCCGGCTGTAATCATTGAGGTGCGAGGAGGGGAAGTTCTCGCATCGACCCTAGACAGGAGTAGGAGGTGGTGACGGGTCTTCTGGGTGTCCAGGTGGATCGGAGCTGTGTTGAGAGACTTGGGTTTCGGGATATTGATGGAGATACCTTGTTTATACTCTGCTGCTGCTGCTTAGGAAACCAAAGCCGCTTCCTTGTCTACACTCTTTTCCCTTTAGATGTTAGGCCACTTAAAGCTGCATACAGTTGGTGACGTGGACCTATCCCACTCCTTGGGGATAGACTTTGGGTGTGCAGGGTACGAGTCCGAGTTCGACTGCAACGCCGACAGATGGTACGACTGATGGATACGTCGCTTCGCTCGAGTTTGCCTGTGGCGGGAAGAATAAAGATGGAGACCCTTCTGAGAAGATAGCTACCGTGCGTAGAATTTTCACTCTGATTCAGCCAAGAGGCTTGTATTGATGTACTCCATAATGGACTTGTAATAAATTCATGTACTATTAACTTTATGAGATGCGATGTATGACTTTGTGTATCTATCTGTGAGACGTTCTGTACGTGGTAGCCACTGATCCAGGGACTATCGCGATGGTACAGGGATTCGGGTTTTCCATGAAAATCCGGGGTTTTACAGCCGCGCCGCCGCGAAGGACGACGAGGCCAAGAAGGACGGGTGTGACGGCGACGCCGGTGGCTTCCCCGCCGTGGAGAATGTCTTCCTCATCTTCGGGGGGGCGACCATCGACATGTCCAGCCGCCAGCGCAAGCGGGAGCGGCACGAGGTTCTCGCCGTAGAGAAGGTGTCGTATGGACCTCCCTGGGCCCACTACCTCGGTGGGTACCAGGACCGACTACTCGGTAGGCTCCTGGCACTACTCGGCTTGCGCTACACGGCACCTGAAGGCGTGGAGCACAAGGACTGCAGAGGAGAAGTACTCGGTTAGGAAGCTGTACATGTCCCGCACTGTATGGAAGACTCCTAGACGTACTCGGCTAGTACTCTCTCCCTACTCCGACTTGTAACCCTGCCTCCCGGACTATATAAGGCGAGGCAGGGACCGATCTCTAGGATCACCTCAACACATCTCATCCTGTACAACCCATGGCGCACTATTACACCATCTTGTAATCGTGTCCAATCAATCCAGAGCTACGCAGCATACAGGACGTAGGGTATTACGCACCTCGCGGCCCGAACCTGTCTAAATTGTGTGCCACGTGTCTCTTCCTTCGAGTTACCGATCTCGGCGAGGCCACATTCATCTACTTCGGGAACTCCCCTTAGTAGGTTGCCGGTCTAAAACACCGACAGCTGGCGCGCCAGGTAGGGGAACTCGCCCGAGATCACATGGCGAACTCGACGGCTCCCGTCTACTTCAAGCCGACCGTCGCCTTCTACCGCGGCGACACCTTCGTGTTCGGCGCCTTGGTCTGCACTGCAGACGGTGCGGGCTCTTTCCAGCGCCGCCTCACCATGCCGCCCAACCCGAAGACTGGCCTCGTGACGCTTCCAGAAGTCGTCACAGGCGAACTCGCTGGCAAATTCGGCGAGATTTCGCTCTTCAACCACCATGCTGACTTCGAGCTCGAGTCCGCTTCCAACTCGAACTCGACGTCTCCATGGGCCATCGCATGCGAGCCGGCTGCTCAGCCATCGCAGGCAGTCCCCTCACCTCGCGAGCGCTCCGCACGTGGCCCCCGCATCCTCAGCCGGGCCCGCACGGGGGCTCCCACTTCGCGCCGGGCCGGCAAGGAGCCCGTACCCGAGTGCAACTCGGACTCTGACACCGCCCCCGATTGCACTTCGGACTCCAGCCCTCTCTCCGAGTTCTACTCGAACCGGATTACGAGTTCGACTTCGGGTCGGACCCTGAGGAGCCCGGGTCCGAGGACAACTCCACTGAGCTTCCCTTGTCAGGGCTAGCCTCTGGGATGGTTATAACATCCACACCGGCCGAGAGATACGTCTACTGGCCAGACCGCAAGCCTGCCGACCTGATAAGGGGAGATTCACGCTACGCGCTTACATCGACTCGCTACCGTTCCAGGAGGGAACACCCCTAGCTCGGGCTGACTCAAGCACACCAACTGAGGTGGCACCCTCTGAGTCCAGCCTTGGCACACCCGATCGCCAAGTCTTCATGGCTGCCGGCGACACCCCAGGGCCCTCGGGCACAGCTCAGGACAAGTACCTGGAAGACATCTCCTCCGACGAGCTCTCTGCTGATGCTCCGCCGAACGAGAACCCTGCAGACAGAGACGCTCGACGTGAGCATAACCGGAAGCACAACGAACATCGCCGGCGCCTCCGCGACAACTTCCCCGTCCGCAACCTTGCGGAAGCTCTCGAGGCAGTCGAGAGCAGAGTACACACTACCCCTGAGCAATGCCTCATGTCGATCACAGCGATCGCACGCCAGGCTCAAGGCATACGCGCTGGAGAGGTCATCGCCAAGCTCGCTGAGGATGCCTACTTCATGCGGGTCGACAACAGAGTCAACCAACCTCCTCCAGCCAGACCCCGCGACAACGAAGCCACGAGTCACAGCGCCAACAACAGTCCTAACCGTACTCGAGCTGACCTCCCAGCCGAGCCAAACCGTCGTCGCTCCAACGCCGGCGGACCTTCACGACGCGACCACGACAAGCGAGAAGTCGTCCCTCACCGCGCTCGGCCGGCGGGGGCGGCAACGATCCCGACGGCGGCGGCAGCGACGGCGGAAGCTCCAATCATGGGGCCAACAGGAGGGCTGGAGGCGGCGGCAGTCGCGGCGGCCGAGGCCACGCGAACAGCCACGCCTCTGGCGCCTCGCAGGGCGGCTACGACGCCCGCCAGAAGATTGAGGAGCTGCGGCGGAAGAAGTCGACCACCGCAGCTGAGGGCGACGGCTTCCCCGCCTTCTCACCTCGACTTCGCAACTTGCTCCTCCCCGACAAGTTCAAGCCTTTGGAGATCACCAAGTACGATGCGAAGCGGATCCCATCCGGTGGCTCGGGTGCTACGCCCTCTCCATCGAGAACGGCGGCGGCAACGGCGACACCAAGTGCCTCTACTTCCCCTTCGCCCGGACCAAGCACCACTCACTTGGCTCGAGTCGGCTGGATAAGCACTCGATCGACAAGTGGGACCAGATGAAGGAGCAGTTCACAAGCAACTTCGCGGGCGCCATGGGCCGATCGGGTACTCGCATGGACCTGGCCATGATCAAGCAGGAACAAGGCGAGACCCTCCGCAAGTACATGCGCCGCTTTTTCGACAAGCGCGCTACCGTCATCGACGTCACCGACAAGGAGGTCATCGACCTCTTCCAAGACGGTCTCTATCACCGCCGCACTTTTGAAGACTTCGGTCGCCGCCGCCCCAGGTCCATCCCCCACCTCTAGGACATGATCACGTCCTGTGCAGATGAAGAAGACAAGGCCAATGCCAAATACGACGCCATCCGCGGCAAGACCAAGCAGAACCAGGGCGGCGGCAGCGGCAGCAACGCAAACCAAGGCGGCCACAACAACAACAACAACAACAACTACTCGGGTCCCAACCGCAAGCGCAAGTCAGACAACACCGTCACGGCTATCCAGCACCCTGTGAAAGGGAACCCGAAGAAGAACTCTGGCGGTTTCAAAGACCTGCTGAAGGAGAAGTGCCTGTGGCATCCAAATGGCAACCACACCACTGAGCAGTGCTACCAACTCAGGCATGCACTCAAGGATACGACACCGCACCCTCACGACCAAAAGGGCAAGAAGAAGGACAGCGACAATAACGACTTCCAGGAACCCGACAAGACCGTCAACGTCCTCTTCGGCGGATTGCCTAGCAGGCGGGAGGAGAAGGCTACCCGTCGTGAAGTCATGTCCATTGAGTCAGCAGTCCCGACCCCCCTCAGGTGGTCGGAGGTACCCATCACCTTCTCCCGCGCGGATCAATGGACCAGCTTCTCTGAACCAGGACGGTTCCCCCTCGTCCTGAAGCCAGTGGTGGCGGGCTCCAAACTCAACAAGGTGCTCATCGACGGTGGAAGCGGGCTCAACGTCCTCTTCACCAAGACCTTGAAGAAAATGAAGCTCGACATCACTCATATGCTCACCAAGAGCAACACGCCCTTCTACGGCATCGTCCCCGGCAACGCGGCTATTCCACTGGGCTCAGTGGTCCCGCGCTTACCTTCGGGGCGTCTCGGGACAACTACCGTACGAGTACATCAAGTTCGAGGTCGCGGACTTCGAGACCTCCTACCACGCCATCCTCGGCGGACCAGGCCATCGCCAAGTTCATGGCGGTGCCCCACTACACCTACCGGTACTCAAAATGCCAAGCCCGAGTCGGTGTACTCTCCCTTCAAGGGGACTTGAAGATCTCTCACGACTGCGACACAGAAGCCGTGGAGATCGCCTCTACGAACCAAGTACCCAACGCGATGATGGAGGTCTACGCCGCGTCAAAGAAGCTTGCTACAAGTGAACTCGACATCCCAGAGAAGTCTGACAGCACCAACAAGCCTCAGCCACCTGAGGAGGTACTCGTCAAGGCGGTCGATCTCGGAACAGGCGACCCCAGCAAGACCACCACCATCGGGGCTGTCCTCGACCCCAAATAGGAAGACGCGCTCATCAGCTTCCTTCGGGCTAACCACGACATCTTCGCGTGGAAGCCAGCGGACATGCCAGGAGTGCCCAGGGAGCTGATTGAGCACTGCCTCAACGTCGATCCTAAGGCCACCCCCAAGCGACAACACCTCCGACGCTTCGCCGACGACAGATGGGACGCCATCAAGAAGGAACTCGCCAAACTACTCGCGGCTGGCTTCATCAGAGAAGTCTTCCATCCTGAGTGGCTCGCCAACCCTGTCCTCGTCCGCAAGAAGAACTCGAACGAGTGGAGGATGTGCGTCGACTACACCAACCTCAACAAGCACTGCCCCAAGGACCCCTTCGGGTTGCCGCGGATTGATCAGGTCATCGACTTCACGGCGGGGCTGCGACTCGCTCTCGCTTCCTCGATTGCTACTCCGGGTACCACCAGATCGCGATCAAGGAAGAAGACCAGGAGAAGACCGCGTTCATCACCCCGTTTGGCGCGTACTGCTCAACGACCATGTCCTTCGGGTTGAAGAACGCCGGCGCTACCTACCAACGAGCTATCCAGGCCTGCTTTAAGAGGCAACTCAACAAGAATGTCGAGGCCTACGTGGATGACGTGGTCGTCAAGACCAGAAACTCCAGTACCCTCATCGACGACCTTGAAGAGACTTTTGCGTCACTGCGCGAGTACCACTGGAAGCTCAACCCGAACAAGTGCGTCTTCGGCGTACCTTCAGGCAAACTACTCGGCTTCATCATCAGCCAGCGCGGCATCGAAGCCAACCCCGAGAAGATCTCCGCCATCACCAGCATGCAAGCTCCCACGAGCATCAAAGATGTCCCGAGAAGGCGACAGGGGTGCATGGCGGCACCGAACCGTATTTATCTCGAGGCTAGGAGAACGGGGGCTCCCCTTCTTCAAACTACTCAAGAATCAAGAGAAGTTCGTGTGGACTCCAGAGGCGGATCAAGCCCTTGCCCAGCTCAAGGACTTCCTATCGAAGCCACCGATCCTCACGGCTCCTCACAAGGGCGAGAAGTTGCTGCTCTACCTCGCTGCGACTACCCACATGGTCAGTACTGCCATCGTCGTCGAGCGGCAAGAAGACGGCCACGCCTATCCAGTCCAGCGCCCAGTCTACTTCGTCAGTGAGGTCTTGTCAGAGTCCAAGGCATGCTATCAGCTCGTGCAGAAGCTCCTGTACGCAGTACTCATCACCTCGCTAAAGCTACGACACTACTTCCAGCAGTACTCAGTATCCGTCATCACCGACTACCCGCTCGGCGATATCCTGCGGAACCAAGATGCTACTGGAAGAATGTCCAAGTGGGCGGTCGAGCTCGGTGCCCTCACCATCGACTTCAAGCCACGCACAGCCATCAAGTCGCAGGCACTAGTCGACTTCATGGCAGAATGGCGGGAGAATCAGCTGCCTACTCCCACCGTGCGACCAGAGCATTGGGTGATGTACTTCGATGGCTCACTCAACCTCGAGGGCGCAGGTGCAGGGGTACTCCTGATCTCTCCAACGGGCGAACAACTCAAGTACGTCCTGCGCATCTTCCGGAAGGTCTCAAACAACGAAGCCGAGTACGAAGCTCTCCTACACGGGCTCCGCCTCGCGGCTTCATTGGGCATCAAGCGGCTACTAGTCTACGGCGACTGCAGTGGTCATCAACCAAGTCAACAAGTCCTGGGACCGCAACAAGGAGAACATGGACGCCTACTGCCTAGAAGTTCGCAAGCTCGAGAACAAGTTCTATGGTCTCGAGTTCCATCACATCGTCCGCGACAACAACGTTGCAGCGGACGTCCTCTCGAAGCTTGGATCCACCCGCGCTCAAGTACCACCGGGTGTCTTCGTTCACGAGCTTCACGCGCCATCCATCCCGGAGCCGGTGCCACCGACCACTGTCCCAGCCCATCCACCAGCCGGGCAGGAGGTCATGACGATCGACGTGGACTGGAGGCAACCCTTCATCGACTACCTCAGCGAGCAGAAGGTCCCCTCCGACAAGAACTCGGCTGAGCAGCTCGTCCGCCGTGCCAAGTCCTACGTCCTCGTCGGAGACAAGCTTTACAAGCGGGGCGCATCTTCTGGAGTACTCATGAAGTGCGTCCCTCGTGAAGAAGGCAAGGACATCTTGGAGGAGATCCACAAGGGCGTCTGCGGCAACCATGCGTCCTCACGCACGCTGGTCAGCAAGGCCTTCCGGCGAGCTTTCTACTAGCCCACAGCTCTGGGCAATGCCGAAGAACTCATCAGAAGGTGCCAAGGATGTCAGTACTTCGCCAAGCAGCAACACGTCCCAGCCTACAAGCTAGTCACCATACCGCCAACCTGGCCCTTTGCCTGCTGGGGGCTTGACATGATTGGGCCACTGCCAACTGCGCCAGGTGGTTTCAACAGGGTATTGGTGGCCATCGACAAGTTCACCAAGTGGATCGAGGTCAAGCCGGTCACGTGCCCCAAGGCTGACAGAGTACTCGACTTCCTGGAGGAACTCGTGCATCGCTACAGACTACCCCACCGCATCATCACAGACATGAGCTCCAACTTCAACAACCACCAGTTCTGGGAGTACTGCGAGAACAGCGGGATCGACGTTCGATACGTCTCAGTTGCCCATCCACGGGCCAACGGACAAGTCGAGCGCGCCAATGGGATGGTGCTCGACGCTCTCAAGAAGCGGCTACACGACACTGCTAACTCCAAAGGGGGCAAGTGGATCAAGAAACTACCCAACGCACTCTGAGGGCTACGGACTCAGCCATCCAAGCCAACGGGGCAATCCCCTTACTTCCTGGTCTACGGCTCCGAAGCAATCCTCCCTGCCGACATCATATGGAACTCGCCAGCAGTGGAGCACTACGACGAAGGCGTCTCAGAAGACAGCAGACGAGTCAACATCGATAGCCTCGAAGAAGCTCGCTGCGCTGCCCTCGTCCAATCAGCAAGGTACCTAGAGGGTATCCGACGCTATCACGATCGCAACGTCAAGGAACACTCCTTCAACGTTGGTGATCTCGTCCTCCGTCGCATCCAGAAAATGGAAGGACTACACAAGCTCAGCTCCCCCTAGGAAGGTCCCTTCACCATCGCAAAGGTGACCGGGCCGGGCTCCTACCGCCTTCAGACACTTGAAGGCGAAGACATCAACAACTCGTGGAACGTCGACCAGCTCTGTCGATTCGACGCCTAGTCTACACGACTACTCCGGGGTTCAAGTCTACACGACTACACCAACACCCTCTCTGCCGTAAGCGGCCTCCGGGCCACGGCTCCGGTCTCCCGGACTTCTCCTATCCATGATCCGGCCCGCGCGGCTACCTACGGATCTCGGGCCGCGACGAGCGTCAAGGACTCTAGCAGCGGTCTACTAAGAGACCACACTCCAAGATCCGGCCCCCGCACGGCTACCTACGGATCTACGATCCAGCCTACACGGCTACTTACGGATCTACTGCTGTAAGCGGCTACCCGCTCTAGCACTACTCAGCTGTAAGCGGCCTTCGGGTCGAAGCGACTACTCTGTAACTACGGCCCTGGCCATCCAGGTGTACTTCTTCAGTAATAAAGTTTGATCATTCATCAACTTCCTTACTGTCTACTCCCTACAACGGGACCACTACTGCCGAGTACGACTACTCGCATCCACTCCACGATGGGGGCTCCGCACTCTGAGATCGCGACTACGAGTACTCATTGCTGGAAATTTTCTTTCATTGATACTTAAGCAATTCATTACAATTGTTTTTTGTACAACCTTGGCTACTAGCTATCTATTACAGGGCTACTGGAGATTAAGCTTCTCAGCTACTTGCTCCGCGATGGGAGCCATCTGCTTCCAGCGCGGCTCCGCATCCTGCTCATCAGTGCAGTTGGCGGCTACCCCGCCGGCGACTACTTCCACTGGGGCCTTCGGGAAGTACGACTTCATGAAGGCCAAGACCTGCCTTGGGATCGATCTCGCCATGTGCTTCACATAGGCCGCCAGCCGGCTTGGAGCTTCCTTGAGGCGATCCACCAGTGGAGCAATCTTGGGGCCGCTCGGGTGCGGCACCAGGAGCCTTGCGATCGGCAGTGCGGCCTCCTCAAGCTCCTTCAGTTGGGCCCGCAGTGCCTCACAGTCTTCATTCAACTTCTGCAAGGATTTGTAGCAGTTGACGAGATCGCGGTCAGATGCAATCCGGAGCTCCATGTGCTTCTCGCACTCGAAGGCAAGTTCTTTGTAGTCGAGCTCAAGTACCTGGCGGGCTTCTTGTTCCCGGTAGAAGAGGTTCTTCATGCTCATCTCCGAGGACTTCAGCTGCTCCAACTGGCCCTCAAGCTCTGCAACGCAGCAACAGTACATCGGGTCAGACTGCTTCTCGACCTCCAAACAACTACCCGACAAGCCCAGCGGTGTACCTTTGTTCTTGTTGCGGAGGCCCTTATTCTTCCGCACCAAGTCGTCGCCCTTCGCCTGCAACTCTTGGACATCGTTGTGATACTTGGCGAAGGCGGCGTCAAGCTTAGACTGCATGGCAGCCGCGTGCTTCCGCGACTTCACAAGCTGCTCCTTCAGCGCTTCAGCCCGGAGCACCGCGTCACCATAGCCTTGCAGCATGTTGGACTTGTCGCGGGACCTCTCCGCAACGTCCTGCATAGACAACTCAAGTCACACGAGTACTCAACGACAAGAGGATTGGCTACTCAAAAGCTAAGGCTACTTACCTTCATCCACTGCTCGGCCTGGCGGATCGCCTCCAGGTGCTTAGCCACCGTCACTGGCTCGACAAGATCGTCCGCGAGCAGCTCTATTCCGCCGCGACTACTCGCGGTGGCCTCCGTCATCGGCGCAGAGCGGATGGGCTCTGCGTCCTGGATCTCCGGGGAGCGGATAGCCACCTCCAGATCGACTTCTGGCGACGTGGTGACCCCCTCTTCCCCGGCCGCCACGGCGGCCTCCTCGACGACTTCTTCCATAGGCTCGGGGGCTCCTCCCACAGCCTCCGGGACCTCTGGTGTCGACTTCTGTATTGGCACCCCCGCAGGGATGTCACTACCTTCAGCTTCAGCACCTGTCAAAGAGAAGAAAAGTGCATCAGCGACTACGACTACTCCTCGAGGAGCTCCATAGCTTCAGAAGAGTACTTACCTTCGACTACGCTGGCCTGCGGCAACGGCGTTTCGGTAGCCGGCGGCTCGGGCACCGCCTGGGAAGCGGGAGCGGACTCCTCGGCGGGCGGCGCGACTTCTTCCACCACTGCTGAAGAGGGTTCATCTCCCTCCCAGGATAGATCCGTCGATTTTCTGTAGAAGCACGCACAATTGGTCGTCAGTCAACCTCGACTACTACAACAAGTACTACTCGGGAAGATGCGGTACTTACAAGTTTGATCGGACTATCGTCACGGCCGGGGCACCGAGGATGCTGGCAATGTCTACCAGTCCACCCTCGGCGGGCGCCTCTTCCTGCGCCCTTGCGGCTACGGCCTCCTCTGCAGCAACGGTGGCCGGCGCAATGCCTTCCTGGGCTACGGTAGTCACCACCTCTTCAACGGCGGCGGCTACGGACTCCGTGTTCCCCTGTGGCGCAGGGGGCTGGCGCTCCAACTGCGCCAAAAGCTCCTCGACAGTGGGGGCTGGACTACGACTTCCGGCCGGCTCTCCCACTGTGTCCCATACGCCTTCGTCGCCCTCCTCGACGGGCTCCGCGGGCGGCACCTCCTGCATACAAGGAAGACTACTCATCAGAAAGGGTATTCACACGATGGGTACTCAACTACTCTAGTCAAGACATCTTACCTCCTGAGGCGTGGTCTCTGAGACCTTAAGCTTCTTTGACACCCGCTTGCGGGCGGGGTTGCGCGGCTTCCGTGGCGGCGCAGCCGAGCTAGCCTCCGTGCTGGTCGGGGGGTCTTGCACAAGAGGAACATGAGGTAAGCCTGGACGGCTAAACCTCGACCGCAACTGAAAGCGGTCCTGCAACGTCTCGTCGTCGTCGTCGTCGTCGGTGGTGTCCTCCACGATGACAGTGTCATCACCTTCGCCGACTTCTCGCCGCTCTTTTGCCTTCCCTTCCTTCGGGATCTCGATCCCGCTCGGGGGTGGCTGCGGCTCGGAGATGAACTTTTTCAAGTCATCCTGCAAAGGCACAAGAACATCAGCACGTCTACGTCAAGCAAGGACTACTCGACTAAGGGAGTACGACTACTCACCTCCTTCGGCGGGCGAGCGGCGGAGTACTCCTGGACAGGGCACGCCGTGTACGGCGGCATATCCTTGAAGATCCGCGACAGCCTCTCGATGATGTCGTTGTCGTCCTGCTCGCCTCCAGGCATCCGCGACGTGTCGTCGTCGCCGGTGTACTCGAAGCCCAATGTGTCCCGAGCCATCAATGGCTGCACCCTCCGCTTCATGAAACTGAAGGCCACATGCTCGGCCCTCAGTCCCGCTTCCCTGAGCACCTTGATGCGTGCCAGCAGCTCGGGGAGCTGGATTCCTTCCTGCATGGTGGGTTCCGTGTTCCACCACCGCGGTGCCTGGGCTGCCGTCCGCTCGGCTTCGGCAGGCCGGGGTGGTGGTTCGTGATGTAGAACCACCTCGTCTTCCAGTCAGTGTTAGAGTCAACAAGCTTGTACGCCAGGTACTGCTCCGCGGCGTCTTCTCTCAACTGGATGCCGGCTCCTCCGACTACTCTTGGGTTGGTGGCGCTTGGCTGCGGCTTGACCCGGAAAAACTTCCGGAATAGGATCCAGTGCGGCTTGATCCCAAGGAAGGCCTCGCAGAAGTGCACGAAGACCGCGACATGGAAGATACCGTTGGGGTTCAAATTCAGGTACTCGACTCCATAGTACCCGAGGAGACCCTTGAAGAAATCGCTAGCCGGGAGCGCGAGTCCGCGCTCCACGAACCGCGCGAACATTGGAATCTCATCTTCGGCTTTCTCCATTGGATATGGATCTCCAGCAGCAGCCCTCCACATGTCGACCTCCTTCTCCCGGATGAACCCGCTGTTCAGGAGGGCCAACAGATCTTCCGTCTTCACCTTGGATTTTTTCCACTCGCGGCTTGGATCAGCCCGCGGTGGAGACATTGGCGGCGCTACTCCGGTGGCGGCCGTGGCGGCTGTTGACGGTGAAAATCCGTCAACCTAGCCATGAGTTTACCTTCGGTGTTGGCATGACTTTTGTATCTTATTCATTGGTACTAACCCCCGTGGTATAACAAGTTCACTTGTGCATGTCGGTTTTGGAGTTGTGTGTTTACGCAGGGTTTTAACGATGAAAGCAAGACTTCCGGGATAAGTTCATTAAGCACCTCATGACAAGACCTTGAAGCCCGATACAAGTCAAGCAATGAAGTGAACATGACTCCAAGAGCCCAAGGACCAAGCCCGAGAAGACGATAAACTCCGAGGACTGAACCAGAAAAGTGCTGAATCTTGCAAGACAAGGAGTTGAGTCCAATTCGGAGAGAAACCGACGTCAAGGGCCCACATGCAAAAGGGGAGAACATCTAGAAGACGTGGGAAGCAACACCGGCGAAGCGAGGCGCGGGATGGGCCGAATTGGGCCCGGGGCCGGCCCGGCGCCGGGCCGGCCGGCCCGGCCGGCCGCCCACCCCAATTCGGGGCCCAATCGACCTCTCCTTTGACCTAATTGCTTCTCGGGCTATAAATAGCCCCCCGACCGAGAGCCACGCGAACGGAGGTCGTAATCCGCCGCCGAGGAGCGAGAGAAGCTTGAGGGACACCATCTCGGAGATGAGGGTCGTGCTAGTTGTCTAGGGTTTCCCTAGCCGACGTGGGAACCTTGCATGGAAGACCACGTCGGAGCTCCGCAGCGAGGATCAAGATCGAGGGAGGGCCCCGTGGTGATCTTGTTCATGTAATCATTCATGGTGAAGTTTGTAAGTGAATCCGATTTCTAGCGATTAAGTGCCTTCTCGATGATTTTGATTTCTTCTTGGTTTTGCTTCTTTTACGATCTAGTCTATAGCTAGATTACTTAGGGTGCTCTTGTAGCCGCGGTGGCTAGAGGTGCATACGGGACCGGCCAAGTGATTTCAACTTGTTCTATCGAACTCGCCCTAAGCTCCCCGCATGAATAGGGATACGTTGTGACAGAACGGGGGTCTCGAAAGGCGGATGTTTTCGGAGTCGGATGGGAAGGCCAAGATTTAAAGATGCTTTTAATGAGATTCGCTTTTCTATCTTCATCTATCTTGTTTGGAGCTACAACATAAGCATGATCTAGATTCTCTAGATTGGTTATCTCTTGCTTTCTCTTGTTACCTCTTTAGTAGATTAGATTAGATTCGTTTACTTGATCATATCTTAGATTAGATGCATCTTTGTTTATCAATAGATAGCTTTACCTTGCTTTACTAGATTGAATCCTTGCGTTGCACATTGTTCCACGGATTCGATACCTTGGGTTCACCACTCGAGGGAAGAAGGGTCCCTTGACTACGACGGGAGACTTGTCCGCTTGCAAGTCATAAACGAACTTTGATACAACTATTAACCGTCAACAAGCCCCTTTTTCTGGCGCCGTTGCCGGGGAACAAGCAATCAAGATCCGATCTAGTATCGCTTATCTTTCAGTTTTTCTTTTGATTTTCTTTTGCATCTCTTATGTTTGATCATCCCTGAAAAGAAAAAAAAAGAGTCAATCTAATCTAGTTTTCATTAACCCTAGTTTTTATGTTTAGAATTTTGTTTTATTGCTAACCCTAACCGGAGATGGTTGGCTACCTCTCCAAGAAACCCAAAACTTTTTTGTGGATGATCCAGGAAAACTTTACAGGCAAAGGTGACGTGCAACACGAGCTAAAGGGGTGGAAACCTAGATTCAAAAGTTGAAGTCGAAGGACCGTCGAAATCTCCAAGGGAATCACCACCTCCAAGTCCAAAGGAAGATCAACCTCAACCACCGGAGCGCGAGATCAAGCTACGCACCCCGGACATCATTGATCTACCTATCATAAACCTTCAAGACGCCGGGAGGCCGTTCAAGATCAGGGTCTCAACTATCCGCATGACGATTGCGAGAGCTGAATGCATACGAGCCAGATTCCTTGAGTGGCATATCGGTTCACTTAAGAGGAGGATGGAGAAGATGGAGATGGAGAAAGAAGCTCAACACCTAAAGGCTGCCAAGGCAAGATCCACATGCGAAGTGTTCATCATGATGAAGATGCTAGAGACGCAAGTGGGACAACTTGCCGGGCGCCCGATGGGTAACAAAGAAGAATTTCCGAGACAACTCCAAGGTCCCAAGACGGCGAAGGCTACTCAAACTCATTCGGGAGAGATGAAGAATCACACTAGAGACCATGAAGATCACGACCGAAGGACCGGGGTTCGAGATGCCGAGCCACAAGGAAGTTGTTGCATCCGTCAAGACCAAAGGACAAAGCCGACTGTGAAGACCAAAAAAAATGACTAAGCCAAAGTGGGTACCCAAGATTGCAACGCCCACAAAGAGCGTTGATCCGGAGTAATCAAGTGAAGAAGTCTAGCCATGGACTATAAACGAAGCGCTAGGCGGGAGGCAACCCGTTTCGTCGAGTCAAGAATAAGCTACCGGGAGGACAACCCGATTCCAGGTTTTTCGAGTCTTTATAATTCAGTTTTGAATTTTACTACGCAAAACATTAGACTTAGAATGGTTGAACAATATTAGAGACATAATTCTTGGTTGAATATTTTGCTTGATCATAAACCCTTTACATGAACCATCCTATGTGATTGTTTGCTTCTTTTTCGAGAAACCACAACCAAAAAGAAAAAAAATTTCAGAACCTAACTCAACCCTCACCCTCATTATGGTGCTGTGGTTGACTTGTTTTTCATGCTAAAAACACTCGAGTAGAGCCACAACTTATATCTAGATGTTATTTAAATTTCAGCATGTGGTGAGACTCGCGTGAACCTAGAAACTTGATTTTTGGTTGGTTTAAAAATCCATATCCTTGGTTTCTCTAAGATTAGAATTTTTCTAAGCCTCACTTAATTTTATTTCATTCAAAATCTCTCTCATCTAATCAAAATTAGGACCTAAACCTATGCCCCCATGATCAAGCGGGAAAAGCTTGCTCTCAACTAATGAAGGCAAACTATACGGGTGAGACCGAAATCGACGTAGTCGAAAAATATTTTCGACTTACATTTGTTTTTAATGGTTTAAAAACTTCTCTAAATTTATGCTTGAGCTCTTGCATGGCTCTGAAAAATATTTTTAAATTTCGAAATTAGAGGAGTGCTTAGCCTTAAACACACTTAAAGGGAGGCAATCTAGTTAACCTAACCATGCATGCACCATGATACATCACGGGATGCCCCTCCAACATATTTAAACCACATGCAAAGTACAAGCATGGGGGGGGGGGCAGCCAAGGCTTTGTTTTGTAGGAATATCATGGATGCATGTGAGGCAAGGGAGTATGGAAGTGAGTTAAAGCGAAAACATCAAGTGGAAGGAGCAATATTGCAAGCGAAGAAGTGGACGGGAACGTTTGGAAGGTGTACGCGATCACGAAGCAACATGAATGCACTAGAAAAGAACCGAGCCAAGAGGAGGAGAGAGGTAAGTCTTTCATCCAACTCTTTGTTCATGTGCTCTAGTTTGTAGGCCGGAACCACCTTAGACTTAGCCATCCACCGCGTTTGTTTCGTGCAACAAATCACATCCTTAATCCACTCAAAGTCCAGACTCCAAAATAATATTTGTGTACCTTGTTACCGGGTGAAAACCCCGGATATTTATTTGTGAGGGAGAGTGCTGCAATCATGGAAAAAAACTACAAGCCTTTGCACCGAAGAAGAAGGGATCATCGTCGTCTAAGCCATCATCGACAATCTCTTCGAGGAGGCACTCGGTTTCCAAGTTTCGTCGGAGTATGGAGGAGGACACGGCACCACCGAGGAGGAACCACACTCTTCTCCTTGGTGGCATGAGGGCCACACAAAACTCGTTTATTAGGTTTACCAAACTTCAATAACATATGGAGGAGCCGCCTGTCCAACCTCGCCACTCGACACGATCATCCGCTCCACCTCCATACGCTCCGCGGTATTCCGAGGGGTATGTCATCATGACGGAGGAGGAGGAGAAGAAGCTCGCTCACCTTAAGTAGAGGCTTGTAGCGAACGTCGACATCGACGACCAAGCTCTCCACATATTGGGTTTCACACGGGACACCGGTGCAATTCTCTAACGGAGTGTCGGCAAACACCCACAAGGAATTCGCCTAGGAAATTTTCATGACCATGGAGCATACCCTTGATGAAGGAGTCTTTGAGTCTCTCATTCCGTTGGAGGGAGCCCACAAGAGGAGAAGAAGGAAGACACCGTCGGAAGGGTAACCTTGATCAATGATGCTATTTCTAGCACCTTGATGGGGTAATCTCCTTTCATCCATGGGTTGCAATCGATATTGAGATGTAATCACACTTTGTTGGATTATCTATCTATCATCTTGTGTTGAAAATACTTTAATGCTTAAGGCTTGCAACCATGCCGTAAAGGGAGTAGGGCTCCAATGCTTCCTTGGATCCATTCAACACAATCCCCGATAGATCAGATTGGTTTTCATGTTCGAAACGATTGCATGTCTAGTATCGTAGACCCATGGGCGAGTGTCCCCTATTTTCAAAAGGGAGCTCCAGAACAAGTATGTGCATGAAGGCACATGGGAAGGTTTTTGGAGTATGATCACGGGAAGAGACCATCAACGAAGAAATACTATCCGGAACCCCATCATCCAAGTGTGTCACTTTTGTGCAAATTGATTTTTGGGAGAACAAGAGAGACAAAGATAACCAACACGGAGTTGAATTGGCTTTACTCGGCTTTGATTGCCAAGTGGCCAATAGACCCCACTCACCTATGATCAACCGGTGGTGTTGTTGCAACATCGAGTTCGGAAGATATTGGTTCGGGGTGTTACCTCTCCATGTTGACTATCTCTTTAAAATCGGGTATTACAAGGAACCCGAATCATCTCCTACCCAGGACTTCCCTAGGAATATATGAAGAAAGGAGAATATAAGAGTGAAGATGAGAGAGGAGGCTTCGAAGTGGCCTAGGTGAATTTGCCCCTTCCGGATTGAAGATTAAGACTTTTCTTGAGGGGAAGAAGATAGGTTAGAGGAAGGACTTCTTGTGCCGGCAAAGAGAAAAAAATAAAAGATAAGGATTGGAAGAAGGTTTTTCCACGACCCAAGAAGGAGGTGCACAACAAAATTATGTCCCACCATTGGGAGGAACCCCGGCGCCGCCAAGTTACTACGGTGGTGTACCAATGCAAGCATGGGGGAGTGGTGCAGCCATACCCCCACCATTTTTGCGGTGCCCAACGTAGCCTTTGCGGAGCCATTTGCACACCTTCCTCAACCACAACAAAATGTGGCCACCATTGGAGGATACGCTGCAAGGAACATGCAAATTATTGCAGCCATCCTAACCAATGCAAACCAAATGGGTGAAGGAAATGCAAACGTCACTTATGAGCTTTGACACGTTCACCTAATACCATTGGACAATTCATAGGAGGAGTGGTGCATTCCTATTACAAGTAAGGGTACAACAACCAAGACTATCAATATCAACCACCGGCGGAAGATTAGAGAGAGGATGAGCTTTAGTTATCTTTCCTTTACCCCCTTTTCTTTAATTTTCAGCCTGTTTGCACCTATGTATGCGTAGTGTTTTCAGTTTTTATTTAAATTTCAGAAAGTGTGTTAGTTTAATTTTTTCAGCATGTATCTTAGTGTTTATTTTCATCATGAATAATGTCGCCACCAAGTTTTTACCTTTGGTAAAGTTACAAAGTTTGTGCCATGATGATATATGATTATAATTGCCGCTTTGTTTATCTTTGTAATTGATTTATGCATGTTTGAACTAGTGCTCTCTTAAAAATACAAATCTGAAATTATCTAAATGCTAGCTCAATCTTCAGCGGAGGTTATGATTAAAATAAAGACCCATAGTGTTTTATGTGCTCTCAAGTTATGAATAGATTAAAGATGTCTTTTATGCTTAAAAATATCGCTAACCTTGTCACAAATATCACTTGTGTGTTGCTCAACCTATCCAGAGCCTTATATATATTTGAGTGCATAAACCTTAGTGTACAAGATTTATTTTTGAGTGAGTTATTGCAGGCCATGATTTCTCTGGCCCGAGACTAAGAAGCTGGTCATTTCGTTTTTGCGTATCTATCTTATTGCTAGCCTCTTATCCGTGCATTGTGTATCCCCACATTGGAGATCTCACAAACCTCGCCGGATATCCACCCCTAAACCAAATATCATCTTTTGTGATTACCTCCTTGACCACAACCTATCGTTGAGAATGGATCATCAATTCAAGGAAGATCGCAAGACGGTGCCGACATTGATTTCAAGTATCTCTCCAAGGAAAAATACCCCGATACCTACCTTATTTTTCGCCTCTTTGCTCGAGGACGAGCAACGTCTAAGCATGGGGGAGGAGGTAGGTACGGTGCAGTTTTAGAGTTCAAAAGGGAGTATTTAAAAAAAATGATGATGAAAGAAAAAAAATCCAGCGATACTCATGACTTTCAAGGTAAAGAAAAAAATATATATAATGAAAGAAAGAAAGAAAGAAAGAAAGAAAAGAATGAGAAATATGAGGAAGAGAAATATATATATATATATATATATGCGTAAAAGTGAACTCCCCGGTTCTCTAAGAGTGCATTCAAGGCTTCAAGTTTAAAAGATCCATTCTCATTTTCCAACCATGTGCAATCCGATAACGAGGACTTCCTTTGTGCCTCGGGATCACTCTTTGCCATTTGCACATGTCCACTCATCTAAAAGCGTGTGTATCTTTCTCTTTCCCCTCCTTGATTGAACATTATTTTCCATTGACCTTTTTGACGAGTCTCGGTAAGACCATGAGAAGCTTGTCTTGTTTTGACAACACCTCATTTATAAAATCTTGTTAGGACTAAACTTTCCCAAAGCTCCATATAAAGCCTACCACACACATATATATATGAGAGGGAAAGGAGTAGAATATATAGGCTTGAGAGACAAGTGAGATGAGAGTTCATGAGCAATATACAAGATGATTTAAATTTGTGAATTTGGTTTAGCTCTTTTCTTTATCTCGTTCTTTATTTCAAAAATTCTGAGATCTATTTAAACTTTGTAAGCATGTTAATACTTGTGGGATAAGCTTAATAAGAATCTACCCTCCGTAGAGGTGAAGGCTAGTACATTATGGAACTTAAACGAATTAAACTTTTGAGAGCATTATGTTTTTTTCATGTATGATCAAGTGCAAGGTTTAAACATTGTTTGGCAATGATGATATCCATCGAAGGCTTACTCGAGGACGAGCAAGGTTAAGCATGGGGGAGATGTTGACGGTGAAAATCCGTCAACCTAGCCATGAGTTTACCTTCGGTGTTGGCATGACTTTTGTATCTTATTCATTGGTACTAACCCCCGTGGTATAACAAGTTCACTTGTGCATGTCGGTTTTGGAGTTGTGTGTTTACGCAGGGTTTTAACGATGAAAGCAAGACTTCGGGATAAGTTCATTAAGCACCTCATGACAAGACCTTGAAGCCCGATACAAGTCAAGCAATGAAGTGAACATGACTCCAAGAGCCCAAGGACCAAGCCCGAGAAGACGATAAACTCCGAGGACCGAACCGAAAAAGTCTTGAATCTTGCAAGACAAGGAGTTGAGTCCAATTCGGAGAGAAACCGACGTCAAGGGCCCACATGCAAAAGGGGAGAACATCTAGAAGACGTGGGAAGCAACACGGGCGAAGCGAGCCGCGGGATGGGCCGGGTGGGCCCGAGCCGGCCGGCCCGGCCGGCCGGCCCCCCACTCGGGGCCCAATCGGCCTCTCCTTTGACCTAATTGCTTCTCGGGGCTATAAATAGCCCCCCGACCGAGAGCCACGCGAACGGAGGTCGTAATCCGCCGCCGAGGAGCGAGAGAAGCTTGAGGGACACCATCTCGGAGATGAGGGTCGTGCTAGTTGTCTAGGGTTTCCCTAGCCGACGTGGGAACCTTGCATGGAAGACCACGTCGGAGCTCGGAGCGAGGATCAAGATCGAGGGAGGGCCCCGGTGGTGATCTTGTTCATGTAATCATTCATGGTGAAGTTTGTAAGTGAATCCGATTTCTAGTGATTAAGTGCCTTCTCGATGATTTTGATTTCTTCTTGGTTTTGCTTCTTTTACGATCTAGTCTATAGCTAGATTACTTAGGGTGCTCTTGTAGCCGCGGTGGCTAGAGGTGCATACCGGACCGGCCAAGTGATTTCAACTTGTTCTATCGAACTCGCCCTAAGCTCCCCGCATGAATAGGGATACGTTGTGACAGAACGGGGGTCTCGAAAGGCGGATGTTTTCGGAGTCGGATGGGAAGGCCACAATTTAAAGATGCTTTTAATGAGATTCGCTTTTCTATCTTCATCTATCTTGTTTGGAGCTACAACATAAGCATGATCTAGATTTTCTAGATTGGTTATCTCTTGCTTTCTCTTGTTACCTCTTTAGTAGATTAGATTAGATTCGTTTACTTGATCATATCTTAGATTAGATGCATCTTTGTTCTTCAATAGATAGCTTTACCTTGCTTTACCAGATTGAATCCTTGCGTTGCACATTGTTCCACGGATTCGATACCTTGGGTTCACCACTCGAGGGAAGAAGGGTCCCTTGACTACGACGGGAGACTTGTCCGCTTGCAAGTCATAAACGAACTTTGATACAACTATTAACCGTCAACAGCGGCCTCTTCGCGGCCCCTCTTCTTCCCGACGGCCTTCGTGGACTTGGACGGTGACAGCTTCATTCTCCAAGTACAGGGCGTCTTCACACGCATCCGCTCGGGGGCTACCCTAAAAGCTTTGGGTGGCGGCGCACTTGGATCTACTACGGCGGCAGCGTGCGCTGGGAGTAGATCTGCTTCAGATGGAATCGAAATGACTGCAGCTCGGACGGGTGAAAAACCCTAAGGGTTTTGGCTTCTATTTATAAGTCAAACCGGCTCCGCAATGGCCGACTGGATAAGTCCACGCGCAGCTGACTCAGCGGCTAAGCGTGACTCTTCGTATTCTACTAGTCGACGCGCCTCACCTCGGGGGCTCGGCTACTTCTACTCGATTACCTGGGCAGCGGCAAGGCTCAGGAGCGTCTCAGGACACATTTTTCAAGATGACCCTTCAATTCGAGAGGAAGTACTCGACTCAAGGCTCGGGGGCTCCGTGCCACGTGTCCTTCGGTTTTTTCTCTCCGGATTTTTTGGGATTTTCTTGCCAAGACTTCAGATAGACCCTCAGCCAGAGCCTACGGCTCAACCTAAGGCTCGGGGGCTACTCCATATGGAGTGTGATTTTGCAATCGCACCTCCATATCAGCTCCGGCTTCAAGAAAAGACAGGCATTTTTTGAAGACCTTCGAAGGCAGTACTCGAGGACGCTTGGGACTACTCGAGTAGACTTCAAGATTGCTCAAACATCAGCTGGAGTACATTCCAGCCTCGGGATGCTTCGACTACTCTTGAGGACTTTTGACTTGTAGCACTCAGGGACGCTTGAGGACTACTCGTTAAGGCTGTCAAGACTACTTGAAGCTATCCTTCTCGACTATAAAGTACTTGGGGGCTTGTTGTATGGACCTCCCTGGGCCCACTACCTCGGTGGGTACCAGGACCGACTACTCGGTAGGCCCCTGGCACTACTCGGCTTGCGCTACACGGCACCTGAAGGCGTGGAGCACAAGGACTGCAGAGGAGAAGTACTTGGTTAGGAAGCTGTACCTGTCCCACACTGTATGGAAGACTCCTAGACGTACTCGGCTAGTACTCTCTCCCTACTCCGACTTGTAACCCTGCCTCCCGGACTATATAAGGCGAGGCAGGGACCGATCTCTAGGATCACCTCAACACATCTCATCCTGTACAACCCACGGCGCACTATTACACCATCTTGTAATCGTGTCCAATCAATCCAGAGCTACGCAGCATACAGGACGTAGGGTATTACGCACCTCGCGGCCCGAACCTATCTAAATTGTGTGCCACGTGTCTCTTCCTTCGAGTTACCGATCTCGGCGAGGCCACATTCATCTACTTTGGGAACTCCCCTTAGTAGGTTGCCGGTCTAAAACACCGACAGAAGGCGCCTCCCTCCTTCCTCGACTGGTCGGAGGACGCCATCACGTTCAGCCGCGAGGATCACTCGAACCGCATCCCCAACCCGGGTCAGTACCCACCGGTGGTCGACCCAGTCATCGGGAACGCGCGGTTCTCGATGGTCCTGATGGACGGAGGCAGCAGCCTCAACATCCTCTACGCGCACACGCTGCGCCTGCTGGGGATCGGGTTGGACCGAGTTCGCGGCCCGGCACGACGCCGTTCCATGGCGTTGCGCCGGGCAAGCGCGTCCAGCCCCTCGGGCAGATCGACCTGCCGGTCCGGTTTGGCACGCCGGACAATTACTACAAGGAGACACTCACCTTCGAGGTGGTGGGATTCAAGGGCGCGTATGACGCCATACTTGGGCGACCCTGCTACGCCAAGTTCATGGCGGTCCCCAATTACACCTACCTCAAGATGAAGATGCTGGGGCCAAACAGTGTCATCACCATGGGCTCGTCCATCGAGCACGCATTCGACTGCGACGTCGAGTGCGTGGAACACACCGAGGCCCTAGCGCTGGACGAAGCGCTGGTGGCCAACATGGAGAAGATGGTCAACGAGGACCTCGACTCCACCACCAAGCACGCCGGCAGCTTCGAGGCTGCTGAGCAGACCAAGGAGGTGTCCCTGCTGCCCCCGAGGGCAAGGCGTTGAGGGTCAGTTCTACCCTTGACCCGAAATAGGAAGTGGTGCTCGTCGACTTCCTCCGCGCCAACGCCGACATCTTTGCGTGGAGCCCCTCGGATATGCCAGGCATCCCGAGGGAGGTCGCCGAGCACTCCCTTGACATCCTACCTCACTCCCGCGTCGTGCAGCAACGGCTGCACTGCTTCGACGAGGAGCGGCGCCGGGCAATCGGAGTGGAGCTGCGGAAGCTCCTCGAGGCTGGGTTCATCAAGGAAGTGTTCCACCCCACTTGGCTAGCTAATCCTGTATTAGTAAAGAAAAAGAATGGGAAGTGGCGGATGTGTGTAGACTACACAAGTCTTAATAAAGCATGTCCTAAGGTTCCTTTTCCTTTGCCGCGTATCGATCAGATCGTTGATTCGACCGCTGGGTGCGAACTGCTCTGTTTCCTTGACGCCTATTCCGGGTACCACCAAATAAAAATGAAGGAGTCCGACCAGCTCGTGACTTTGTTCATCACACCGTTCGGGATGTATTGCTACGTCACGATGCCGTTCGGCCTCCGAAACACGGGCGCAACATACCAGCGATGTATGCAGCACGTCTTCGGAGACCACATCGGGCGAACCGTTGAGGCGTACGTAGACGATATAGTCGTAAAAACCAGGAAGGCGGACGAACTGGTTAGCGACCTTCGCATCGCGTTCGGCTGCCTACGGGCCAACGGGGTGAAGTTAAACCCCGAAAAATGTGTCTTTGGCGTGCCGCGGGGCATGCTATTAGGATACATCATCTCCCAGCGAGGCATCGAGGCCAACCCCGAAAAAGTTGCGGCCCTCGAGCAAATGGGTCCGATTTGGGACCTTAAGGGGGTCCAAAGGTGCTGGGGTGCCTTGCCGCCTTGAGCCGCTTCATTTCGCGGCTCGGCGAAAAGGGTTTGCCCCTCTACCGACTCCTCAAGAAGCATGAGCGTTTTTCCTGGACCGTCGAGGCCCAGGAGGCGCTTGATAAGCTGAAAGCATCCCTTGCCCACGCCCCGATCCTTACACTGGCTCGGGACAGCGAGCCTTTATACCTCTACGTGGCTGCGACCACCCAAGTGGTTAGCGCCGTGATCGTGGTGGAACGCACGGAGGAAGGGCATGCTCTGCCGGTCCAGCGGCCGGTGTACTACATCAGCGAAGTCTTGTCCGAGACCAAGGCGCGCTACCCACAAGTCCAGAAGCTGCTCTATGCAGTAGTCCTTGCGCGACGCAAGCTCCACCACTACTTCGAGGCTCACCCGGTCACGGTGGTTTCCTCCTTTCCGTTAGGGGAAATCATCCGTAACCCGGATGCAGCGGGCAGAATTGCCAAGTGGTCGGTGGAGCTGATGGGTGAAACGCTCGCCTACGCCCCGCGCAAGGTTATCAAGTCCCAAATCTTGGCGGATTTCGTAGCCGAGTGGACGGACACGCAATTGCCACCGCCACAGATCCAGGCCGAATGCTGGACTCTGTATTCGATGACTCGGTGATGAAGATAGGTGCGGGAGCGGGCCTGCTCTTCGTCTCACCTCTTGGGGAGCACATGTGGTACGCTGTGCGCCTTCACTTCCCCGCATCGAACAACATGGATGAGTACGAGGCCCTACTTTGCGGCCTCAAGATCACCATCGAGATAGGCATCAAACGCCTCGACGTGCGGGGGACTCACAGCTCGTGATTGACCAGGTCATGAAAAACGCGAGCTGCCACAATGATAAGATGGAGGCGTACTGCAAGGCCGTGCGGGCCCTCGAGGACAAGTTCTACGGCATCGAGCTCAACCACGTGCCCCGCCGGTATAACGAGGAGGCGGACGAGCTCGCCAAGATCGCGTCGGGGAGGATCACCGTCCCCCCGAACGTCTTCACCCGAGACGTCACCCAGCTGTCCGTCAACCTCGAGCCGCACCCCTCGAGCTGCACGGACCCCTCGGGGGCTTCCTCGAATCCAGCGGGCGCAGAGCCCATGGACAAGGACCCCTCGAATGAGGCGTACGTGCTCTCCCTCCTCGAGGGGTACGGCGCCGACGAGGCCGAAGCCATGGACGTCGAACCAGCCCCCAGCGAGGTGGACTGGCGCGACAAGTACATCGCCTGGATGGACTGAGGGGAACTCCCCTCGGACGGTCCGAGGCCAGGCGCATCGCCAGGATGGCCAAGTCTTTCACTCTCGTCGACGGCGAGCTGTACAAGCACGCCGCCTCCGGCATCCTGCAGCGATGCGTGCCCATCCCCCAGGGGCGTGAGCTCCTCCGGGATATACACGCGGGCGTATGCGGCCACCACGCCGCACCCCGCACCCTCGTGGGCAATGCATTCCGCCAGGGCTTTTACTGGCCCACCGCGGTCGCTGATGCCAGCGAGATTGTGCGCACCTGCGAAGGGAGCTAGTTCTACGCTCGCAAGTCCAATCTCCCCGCGCACGTCCTGCAGACCATCCCCACCACGTGGCCTTCCGTTGTGTGGGGACTGAACATCGTCGGGCCCTTGCGGAAGGCGCCAGGGGGCTACACCCACCTGTTGGTCGCGATCGACAAGTTCTCCAAGTGGGTGGAGGTGCGCCCCATCACGAATCTTAGGGCAGAGCAGGCGGTGACGTTCTTCACCGACATCGTCTACCACTTCAGAGTTCCCAACTCCATCATCACCGACAACGGGTCCCAATTCTCAGGCAGTAAGTTCCACATCCGCGTGGACTGGGCAGCCGTGGCGCACCCACAGACCAACGGTCAAGTGGAGCATGCCAACGACATGATTCTACAAGGCCTCAAGCCCAGAATTTTCGACCAACTGAAAAGTCTGGTCGGAAATGGCTCCAGGAGCTGCCGGCGGTTGTGTGGAGCCTCAGGACCACCCCAAGCAGGGCCACCGGGTTCACCCCATTCTTCCTGGTCCATGGCGCGGAGGCCGTCCTCCCCACGGACTTGGAATACGGGTCGCCCAGGGTCTGGAGCTACGACGAAGGTGCCAACCAGCGAGCCCGCGAGGACTCGCTGGACCAATTGGATGAGGCACGCATCGTGGCCCTAATGCACTCCGCGAGGTACCAGCAGTCCCTAAGGCGCTATCAAGCCCGGAAGGTGCGACGATGGGACTTCAGCGAAGGGGACTTGGTCCTAAGGCTACGGCAAGACAACCGAGGCCGCCACAAGCTGTCGCCCCCATGGGAGGGACCCTACGTCGTGGTGAAGGTGCTCAAGCCCGGCACGTACAAGCTAGCCAACGAGGACGGCGAAGAGATCACCAACGCTTGGAACATCCAGCAGCTACGTCGCTTCTGCCCTTAGCCAGGATTTCCAAATCTTTTGTTGTAAATTACATGCTCAACACCCTAGTTGGCAGCATAAATGTAAATAACAGCAAGTTAATAAAGCCAAAGGGTGGCTTTCCCCAGAAAACCAAGTCACCCTCGGGGGCTACTGCGGGGGGCATCCCCTCCCCAAAAAATGGCCCCATTTTTTCGCAAAAAATCTAACTCGCAAGCGCGCTAAACATGTTTCGACCTTGGCCTTGAGCGAACCAAGGCCGGGCGCGGGTGGCCAAGTGGAAAGGACGTGCAAGCCAGAGATAGACTATGCCTCCGCGAGGATACGACCCTCCTCTCTTGCCTCCGGCCCAGCGGGCTACTCACGAAATCGAACTCCCCCAACCCGAATTCGCCCAAGCAAAGGAAGAAACAGAACATCGCGATAAATAAAAAACACCACTTAAATTTACAAGTGCTTAAACATTTCAAGAGTTTACTTGTTTATTTACACGGCCACGCGGCCCGGACACTAACATTCAAACAAAAAATGGGCCAAGTGCCCAGCGATCTTCAGGCTTGAGGCGCGTCGGTGTCAGCAGCGTCCGGGAACAAGAACTCCACGAAGGCCTCGGTGAGCGTCTCGGCGGCATCAGTGGCGAGCGCGTCCACGTGCTCCATCGCCGCCTCATCCTCGACGCCCTCCGGGACGATGTAGCCTGACACCACGGCCTCGAAGTTCACCTCGTAGTGAGACCACACCACGCCGAGGGCCTTCTGGACGCCCAGGTAAAGCGCGTGGCGCATGCGCCTCGAGAAATGCCCACCAAGGGCACGCAGACGGCTGTCCAGCGAGCTTCCGGCTTGCGCCTCGCCCTCTTTGACCGCCTGGCAGGTCTCGAGGGCCGCAGCGCGCAGCTCTACCAGCTCCCGCTCGGAGGAGTCGTAGGCAGCCTGCAGCGTCTCGGCCCGATTGGTCGCGTGCCCCAGTGCGGTGCGCAGGCCTGGGTGCCACAAGCAAAGGAAATCAAGAGGGGAACGGGCCCCCAAAGGGAAGATCAACAAAACAAGGAACGAAATGGCAACTCACCTTCGACCTGCTTCCTCTCCACCTCGAGAGCCTGGCGCTCGACCTCGACCACCTGCTGCAGGTTTAAGACCGTGGTGCTCTGCTCCTCGAGGGACCGGCGCTGGTCCTGGTTCGAGATGCTGAGGGCGATCAGCTCCCCATCGAGCTTCGAGAGCTCGTCTTCATGCTCCTTCAGCGACGCCTGCGCCCCCGCGAGTGCAGTGTGCTACTGCTCGAGCGCCGACCTGGCCTCGACAAGGGCGGCCCGCTCCTGCTGGAGCTGGACCTCGGCCCCCCGGCGGGCGGCACGCTCTCCGCTGGAGCCGCTCCTCCGCGGCGACGACCGCGGCAGCCTTGGCGGCGAGGGTGGCCTTCAACTCTTCGGCCTCCTTGGACTTCTGCTCGGCTTCCCTCGCCCTTTCCTCGGCCTGGCTTTGCCGGGACCGCGCTTCTTCGAGCTCCGTGCGGTCCCGCTGGCGCTGAGCCCGGACGGAGACCACCTCCACTTCCCAGTCGGCCGCCACGGAGCGCGCCCTCTCCAGGTCTTGCCTCGCCTGCTGAAGCGCATCGTCCCGATCGATGAGGGCCGTGCGGACCCGCTCAACGGCGGAGGCATGCGGCGTGGCCTGCTCCTCCAGCTCCAAGAGTTGGTCGCGCAGCGCCCCCGCCCGATACGCCAACCAGCCGTCCCGGGTCCTCAGGGCCTCGGCGAGGGCGTCGAGGGCATCGCGCTGCTCCCAGAGCTGGAGGAGCTCAGCGCTCATGTGGTCGAGAGCACCGTACCTGTCGCGGGCACGGAGCTCCAGCTCTTGCCACCAACAGACGAAGACCAATGAGCGTCGTGCCGCGAAAAACAAACACGAAGACGACAGAACAAGGAAAAATGCAACAATCTAGCGGACGACAACATACTTGGAAGACACGCCACGCCGAGCCGCCGTGGATCTCAGCGCCTCGTTCAACGCCCAGTTGAGCGAAGCGCCGTGGCCGCGCAGCTCCTCCCACAGCTGCTGCTCCTCTTGGGCGTCGGTGAAGAGGGGGGATGGCGCATCGACGTGCTCCTGCCCCTGCCCCGGGCCCACCGCTGGATCGCTTGAGCCAGGGGCGGCGTGGGACGAAGAGCCTCGGCACCGTGCCTCGAGCCCCCAGCCACCATGTGGCCATCCCACCGTCGACGAGCGCCCCGCCCCCGAGGCTCGGGGGCGGGTGCGGGTAGGCTTCCCCACCCTTGGTCCCCACCCGGCGGCGGGGCATCGTCGTCGGGAATCTCCACCGCCGTCGCCCGGGAGGCTGCCGGCGAGGGCGGGCTCTGCGCGGCGGCGCGGCGACCTCCGCCTCCGGCCGCACTACCGCGGCCGCGGGCTCTGGCCGCGGTGCGGCGACCTCGCCTCCGGCGGCGTCTCGGCGGCCGCGGGCACCGACGCGCCTCCGCGGCCGACGCGCCGCGCGGCGGTGCCACTATGACCGGCGCCGATGGGCGCGCCTCCGCCACCGGCCGCGCCTCGGCCACGGCCGGCTCTCGTCGCACCTCCGCCGCCGCCGCCGCGGCTCCGCGGTTGTCGTCACCGGCCGCGGCCCCGGGGCCTCGGCCTCGCCTTGCGAGGCCCCGCTCGCTGTTACCGCCGTGCTTGCGCCCGCCCACGGCGCCCTCAACGAGCGTCGCCTGGTTGGGATGGACGCGTCCACCCTCAGCACCTTGGCTGGTGCGAGGGGGGCACGGTTGGCGCCACCCTGCGGACATTGAAACAAATCGTCAAACCCCCGCCTATCGGGCACATGCCCCCTCGAAAGGCAACTCCTTACCTCAGGGAGGAGAAGGCTCGCTTCCTCTTCCTCGAGGTACCCGCCGACGTCGTGGGCGCGGCCGGCGTGGCCGCCGCCGCGCCCCCGGCCACCTCCACCGCGCGGCGAGCTCCGCCGCACGCATGGGCGCCTCGCGCGCGCGCACGGGCGCCTCGGTGGCGCGCGCGGCGCACCTCCGCGGCCCGTGTCACCTCCGCCGTAGACCGCCGGCGGCGGCGCCCCCGCGCCCGCCCCCGACGATGGTTCCCCCGCCACCGGAGTCGGCTCCGGTGGCGGGGGTGCGGGCTCCCACCTGTCGGGGAGGACCTGCCCCCTATCTTCTTCCTCCTCTTCCTCGTCTGATGATGAGTACTCCTCTGTCCCAAGCGAGGAAAGCCCCTGCTGCTCGCGCAGCCGGAACTCCTCGCTCCTCCGCTCCTGGCACTCCCGTCGCCGTGCATTCCGCTCTCTTCTGCGCTCCACCCGCTCCTGCTCTCGCCGTTGCGCTGCGTGCGCGAGACCGAGGCGTGGGCGGGTCAGACCGCGCGGCGTTCACGCGCACCATCTGTGGGAATCAGGCAAAGCCTTAAAACATGCCGGCAACCCGAAAACCGGCAGAACAAGAAAGGAAATCAAGAAAGTCACTTACCAATTGGCCGACGGGGAGCATGGCGAATGCCCACAGGGACGTGTTATCACAATGCCCCGGCCTGAGGTCGATGGCGCGTCGCACCCGGGTGGCCGCGTACTCCCGCGGGAAGAGGTCCCGCAGCAGCCGCGACTCCGCCAACGCGACGGGGTCCGCGTCCTCGCCCATCTCAAAGATGCGGAGCCGCCTCTCCATCAGGGGAACGATCCGCTGGTGGTGGAGGTTGGCGAGGACGCACCCCGCGGTCAGCCCGCGGTCCGCCAGGTGCTTCAATGCGGCCAGGAGCGAGTCCAGCCCCGCGTGGTGCGAAGGCGGAGATACCACGTGGTACCAGGAGGCGGCCTTCTCCCTCAGCACCTTGCCAGTGTATGGGGGGAGGCCGGGGTCGGCGTTGCGGAGGTAGAACCACCCCCGCTCCCACTCCGCGTTGTTGGAGGTCATCGTGCAGGGGATGTACTCCTCCCTGTGCGAGCTCCGCAACGCGAGCGACAACCCGTCGGCGCGCGCCGCACGGCGAGTCCTCGGCTCCGACGTGGCCAGCGTGTGCAATTTCACGCGGAAGAGGTGGACCCAGAGATCCCAGTTTTCCGGGATCCCCAGGAAGCCTTCGTAGACACCGACGAACATGGCCGCCTGCGAGATCGCGTTCGGCGTGAAGTTGTGCAGCTCCACGCCGTAGTGGTAGCACAGGGCCCGCATGAAACGGCTCGCCGGCGCTGCGAAGCCGCGCTCATGGAAGCGGACGAAGCTGACGACGTAGCCGAACGGTGGGTTGGGAACTCGGTCCCTCTCCGACGGCACGATCCACTCCGCGGGCTGCCCATCCACATTCGCCGCCAGCTGACCGCCGGCCACAAGCAGGTTCAGAGACAGCGTCGTCGCCGTCGAGTGCTCCCATGCCGGCGGGTCGATGACGGTGATGGACTGCTGGGGAGCCATGCGAATGGGCGAGGGAACGAGGAACAAGAAGCAAGAACGACTCTAGAGCAGAGGCGCAAAGGCAAGAACAGCACGAGGGTAGAAGCGCGAGAGGCAAGGATGGCAAACGTTAAGTGCGAAGGTAAAAAACCGCCTCTCCTCCCCCTACTGGATTTATAGATCCACGGGGCGTGCTCTCCGGAGCGCACGCCCCGCGCGCATTAACTGCAGGTGAAATTTTCCCTCACTGATGAGCGGGGCCCACCACGACCGCGGCGGCCGCACGTCTGCACGCGCGCCATCATCACGGCGCGGTAGCCGGGGGCCGCGACGGGCGGTCACGTCCGCCCGCCCACTCCGCCAACTACACGCGCGGCCGCGGCACCTGAAAAGGCGCGCCCGCAGCGCCTGGCTATAGCAGCGACTGCGGGCATTAAATGGCCCAGTCCCTTACTAAGTAAGGAAGACCCTCGAGCGACCCGAGCCCTCGGCTCAGATAAAACCGACCCTCGAAGGGTGCAACTATCGACCAGTGGCCTCGAAGCCTGTTCAAAGTAAACAGGCACCACAAGTGCCCTCAATCTACGAAGTTTACTGATCAGCGGTTCAAGAGCTAGCATGGCTGAGAACCCTCGAAATACGCAGATGCGAAAAGACGGGAGCACTCAGGTGCTACCCCGCACGGCCCTACTGATCAGGGGTTCAAAGCCTGACCCTCGAAGGGTTCGAACAGGTGCCCCAGATCACCAGAGTCAGGGGCGATGAGGGCGCGCGCATTCGATCCTTTCCTCGAGCCCGTCGGCTCGAGGGCGCCCCACATGTCGTGTTCGAGAGCCAGCGAGGGCAGATAGCCGGGGGGATCCCACCGAGGGAGAGCTTCCGCGCCCTCGGTCCCTAACGAATGCGACCGAGCCCCACCTAGCAAACCCGCGCAAGCTCTTTAATGGACGAGTCTCCGGACCACGAGCCTACCCTTATCGAACGGGGCATGGGCGTCCACTTGAACCGCCCGCTAACAACTCAACGAGGAATCCGCAATCCGCGACCCGATCGATGGGGGTTGCGAAGACCTCACCCTCCGTCTCGCGGAGGGATGGCGAGGGCGCGTTTAAGACAAGACGAAGAGCTCACCCCGATCGCCTCGAATGGGCCTAGGCTCGGGGGCTCGGCGCACAGCTACACCTCCTGGGATGCACCGGACGCGAATGGTGCCAGTCGCGCGTGCGTCACTGTGACAACCCGCCCAGGAAAATACCGTACTCTCGCCTAAGACCGATCCACTTTGGTCATTAAGCCATAGTAAAGTATCATCCTGTCGTTGGTTGCTGGGTTAACGCCCGGTAAATCACTTGGACATCGAACAGAGGATCGACACATGCATTAAAACTCACGCGAAGGCGAGTCCAGAGTACAACATGAATTAAACATTTTATTACAAACCATTGTTCATGGCATGAGATAAAGGTTCAGAGTTCAAAAATACAGCGAAAATAATTTAAACTAGCGCATCGGTAAACATCACAGGAGGCCATCCGTGATGTCATCACTTGTCGTCACCCTTCCGATCAATCACACCTGCATCAACAGTTTTTAAGGAAAGCGCGAGTATACAATTACCAGCCAGACTTAACCGTCGGGTGATGACTACATCACCAACCTCTAGACATGAAAGGCTTTTGGCCGGTGGAGTTTCTTTTGCTGAAACAGCTGCTAAGAGTAGATCCTTACTTTCAATCTTTTAGCACAAGTTCTAGTTGATTACCATTTCTAAGTGTGCCAACTAATTCAATCAAGAATTGGACAAGCCATTAATTCACCCAACAATATTTCTCGAGTTCCATCATTATGGGATATCATGGCCAGTTGATTAAGCAGTCTCGGATAACGGTGAGAGGCCGACAATCGATTGATTTAAACCTTGCAAGGTAAACCCAAACACACGGTAGGCTGTCCCCACGAGAACAACTTTCCCAGGCCGTTTCCAAAAGTCTTCGGGTTGGGATCGAATCTTACAGTCCCTGGTGCAGGCTATCCGGCATACCCCGCGAGATACCTGGAGTCACCATACACCACCCTTCCCAGTAGCTAGCCGGTAAGGAGATTTCTCAAGAGTAGTAATAATAGGATCCCGTGCCGCCTCATTAAGGTACTAGGCTTACCGGCCCCATAACCGGCGAATGTTTAGTACGTTCAAAAGCTTAGCCCATATGACCACTGGACCGGAGCCCAATCCCATGCTCTTACCACATGAGCGATCCATTTAAGGATATCTTATGATTCCTATCTAGGAACCTATTCTCGCGAGTGACGAACATCACTTGACTTCTATCGGTCCTATAGCATAGCAGCTATCGACCTAGCATACTAGTGATAGAGCATAGGTACCTAGGGATCATGCATCTAGGGTTTCAATTCAACTCCTGAACGTAAATGCACAATAATAGCAAACATAATTGCATAATTTTAAAAGACGGGGTTAATGATCCGGGGCTTGCCTTCGCTGGCAAGGTTGGCCTTGGGCCCTTCTAGACTTGGGTCCAGGTCTTGAGCTATGTTCACGCACGGCAGCTCTTTGTCGGCACCTTCGTCTCCTCCTTCCGGCACGAGCGTACGTCTACTGGCGGAAAGATCTACACGAAGATGCAAATGCAAGATTTATTCGACGGTTTTTACTTTTATCAATTACAAACCATATTGACAATCAAGGGGTGTATTTGTTGGGCACATTCACCTAGATAAGAATATATTCAGCATACTCTTCCATAAAGGATCAATATGCAACTCTTTATTAATTATTCTTTTTGATGGTGATTGTGTACATATATATGTAAATAATTTAATTTAAATTCACCAACAGTAGTGTGTAGGTATATTTAACCTTTTTAGCATGATTTGCAATCATCCTCAAGTTAACATGGGTGGTTTGGTGATTTCTCTTTTAGGAAGGTTATTGGTTGTACATGGGTTATTCTTTTATTGCAAATTGAATAAAGGTTTCTTTGTACTTGTCATTTCATGTGAAAGCTTTAATTCTTTTTCTTTCACAAGCAAGGATATGAGTAATATTTTTATCCATGAATTAATTCCTTATCAGCAATGAGAATTAATTATCTTTTAATTGAATTAGATAATACTTTCAAAAGGAAAAAGAATGAAATAAGGGCTTTTCTTTATTTAATTTCTCTTTAATATTAAAAAGGGCTTTTAAGCTTTTATTAAGCAATTAAATTACCAAAAATTAAAGGAGTGTTTCTTAAGCCTACTAGCACCTATACTGGTCCATTGGACCCACATGTAAGTGTTGGATGCTAGGAAATTAAATGTTATGGAAAATATCAAAGGCTAGCTAGTGGTTCTATTTAAATGCATATAAAAAAATTTAAGCGCCAAACTGATCCAAACTTTCTCATGCATGCTCTCGGGTCCTAAACAAGCCTAAAGAACCAGCATGTTCACATGGAATCTCTACTGAACTTGGTTTATTAATTTACAAAGGAAAACATGCATAAATCAAGAATAATTATTTCTGTTAATCCAAAAATCACAATTAACTCACAAGATGTGCATTTTGGTATTACAAGACAGTGTGCACAAGTGGAGCTCAAGAACATGAATATATTTAACAAGAAAAATCATTTATGTAGCTCTGGCAGAAATGGAAAAACATTTTTATAAAAATATTTACACCATAACTTTGTGCAATTTTTGGCATAGGAGCTAGTCATGACCTAACACACAACATATCAAAAAATAGCTACAGAGGATTTATATATTTTGAGATATGGCAGATCAAGGGTTTTCACATTTGTATTTTACATGCAAAAACTATAAGGAATTAGCTCAGGCCAGAATAACAAAAGTTGTGGGATATTTCACCACAGATCCAGCAAAATTGGTTTCACATTTTTCTGATTTTTCTGTGATTTTCTACAAAATTTACAAGAATCAGCCAAAAGCACTTCACTATTTAAGATTCGTTTCGCAGCAGGGACCCTGGAAAGTTTTAAACTTTTACATATGTGCCCTTGCTTTGCGGAAAGGCCCTCAGGAAGATTTTTCACCTCGTAATCGGGTCCCTGGGCGCCGGCCGGCGGCGGTCCGGCCAAATTCCGGCGAACCGCCGGCCGGGGCCGGCCGGGCGCGGGCGGGGAGGTTCCACGGGGCACTAGGGGTCGAGTTCCGTGCTCGCTTGGCGGGAAGGGGCCGGCGAGGCGGGTGCGCCGGCGGCCGGGCGCGGGAGCCGGCGCGGCGGTGTGCGGCGAGGTAGGGTTGCGCGGCGACTTGGGGGAGGTTTGGGGGCTAGAGTGGGTGCCAAGGAAGGTGGGGGAGAGCTTGCTTGGGTGCACAGCCAACCGGGCCCGGAGCTTCACCGCGGCTGCCAGCAATGGCGCCGACGGCGGCTCAGTCCGGGGCATGGCCGGGACGAGAAGGGCAGTGACCGTTTTATAGGGAACGAGCGTGCCTGCCAGCGACCCAAGAGACCCACGGCGACGTCTAGGAGCCTGCGCCGGCCTCGGTAGGAGTGCACGGCAGGGGAACGCCGGACCGTCCGGCGGTCCATCGGGTGCTCGCCGGCCGGCTTGTGGCGCGAGGGGGGTGCGGACCCGAGGCTTCTAGGGGCGCGGGGCAACCCGGGGGAATGCGCGCACACCTCGGGAAGGCGCGGGCGCGGCCGGGAAGCCGGGCGCGGGTGGCCGGCGTGCGGCGGCGCGGGCGGCGCGGAGCGCGGGCGACGCGGCGCGACGTCGCGCTCTGGCACCTAAAACTTTCACTGTGCCCCTGTTCAAGCAAGATTTTCTCCAAAATTTTGAATACAAGTGCAACATGTGGTCAACAAGAAAGTTGTAGATCTAACTGCCCTCTACAACTTTTGTAAAGGTCGTCTAGTGTTTTTCTCAACGGATTTTGCAGGAACGTCGTGCCAACATCGAATGCCGACCTGTTCTGCTAAACAGGAGGTACTATCAGTCGATCGAGTTTTTCACCAATTTCCACTCAAAATTTGAAATGCCAATCTACATGAAAGTTGTGTCCCTCAACAAGATGGACAACTTTCATAAAGGTAGATTTTGAAGTGTTTAGGTGAATTTTGGAGAACGCGGCAAAAGTTCCGGACGACATTCGCTGACGTCAACGGTTAAGCCGGTTTTGACCGTGTCTTTGGTCAAGGGTCCACTACGGGTGTGTGTAGGCTTGGTCAAGGGGTTCATTAGGGTTTATTGGCGAGGTTTTCGAGGTGATGACCGAGGTTGACCTAGGTTTGACCGGTGTTTGACCGGTTTGACTCGGCTGATCTGGTCATTAGCGTTAATGACGGTAATTAAAAACCTGGGGCGTCGCAGTCACCGAAGCCGGCTGAGACATTGCCGATGCCGGTTGGGACATGTACCATGCCCACTGATGAGATTCCGCGATAAAACCCCTGCAGGAGCACCCACGCTCCTGCAGGGCTTCGGGGGTAGACCCGCGGGTCCGCTGACGCGGCCCCGCGGAAGGCATTTGCAACCAGGGGGAAGAATGTCCTATCAGCAGGTTCCAGCATCTGCGGGAACCTGACAGGCACACCCGCAGATGCTCGGGGGCTACTGTCGGGGACAGCCCTGAGGGCCCCCTAAAAAACCAGGGGGAGTCCTACTTAAAACTTGCAAAAAACACAAAACGCAAACACACCTCGAACCTAACGCAAAACGTATGCACACAGCACAGCCCACGCCGCGACGGCCCCCACGGCCCACTAGAGCAGCCCAACAAGACGCCCCCTCGAGCAAGGTTCGCCTCGCTCGAGGGCTCACGCCCCCCTCGAGCGAAGTCCGCCTCGCTCGAGGGCTCGCGCTCCCTCGAGCGGGCTCCGCCTCGCTCAAGGGTCCCTGCCTTCCTCGAGCGGGGTCCGCCTCGCTCGAGGTTCCCTCACGAGCGCACCTGCTCCCGCACGCGTGCACGAGCATTTAATGCTCTGACACAGCAGAGCCGCGCCATTACGCGCCTAGGAATCACGCCCCGGCGCTGTTCCGCCGACTCCCTAGGGGGAGCCCATCCCCGCCACTGTGGGGAACTGTGCGACGAGGCTGGTGTCAGCTCCGTGACACTGTGCCGCCCACTCTAGTACGGCTAACGCGCCGCGCCCTCGAAGGGGGGCCGGCCGCACCCTCGAGCCCTCCTCTCGTTACCCTGTAGGGTCAAGCCGTGACGTCAGGCCGGCGGGAGCGCGATCCCCGTCGCTGTCAGTCCTGTGCGGCCATCCCCGCCCCTGCAGCGCCACGTTGCGCACTGCTACAACTACTCCGACGCTGTTGAGCACGCGGGGACGGGACGCCGCCACACCTGCTACTGCACCCCGTACGGATCACCGTCAACGGCTCCCTCGAGCCCGCCTGGAGACGCCCCGGTCAACCACCAGGCCTCCACCCTCGAAGTTGTCCCTGTTCAAGCACAGGGCACGCCACGACGCCATGACTGGAGCAAGATTCGCCAGGACGACCGTCAACTCCCCGACATTGTACGCCATACCATCACACGTAGTGGAATAGTGCGGCATGCCTGTAAATCACCCTCTCCTTGGCCTATAAAAGGGAGGTGACCCCCCTCGCCGCAAGGGGACGGGATAACGGATAGCGATCGATCACACGCTCTCCGCCTCCCCCACGATATTGGCACTCGCCTCAATCACTCCTCTCGGGACTTGGAGGCCACGCCTCCTCTCCCGCCTTGCTTGTAGCCGCCCCACTACAGGAACCCTGGTGCGAAGCAATATAGTGCCTCGAGCACACCCCTTCTGGACGTACGGCTCCGGCCGGAACCAGGATAAACCAAGTGTCCTTAGTTGCTTAGCACCGACTATCGAGAGGCAAATCTCAGCGCTTACTACTAGTTAGTATCGGGACTACATTCCGCACCGGCAAATGTGGTCAAGTTTCCTAGAAGTTTTAACCTCAACAGGGATGTGTGTCCCATCTATTGCACCGATGCATCCATCAAACCAGAGGCAGAACCTTTGATGCGCGATGTGCGCTTCCTTGTATTTAGGATCACTTGGACATATAATTGTGTTTGCCCATCTAAGAATTATCTCTGACAGAAGTGTGCACTTACGACTTATTGTATCCAAAGACCTCTCAAATCTATCTTGTGCCTCTCTAACAGCACTAGCATGCCCACATATCCAAATGAACATAGCCAAAGCTTCCTTAGAGTCACACTGACTTGTACTTTCTAACCCAAAACCGGTGGCTAATATGTCATGCAAGTGCAAAAAGGCATCCGGAGACATACGAAGGTTGTTCTTGCATCTTTTCTTATTACTCAAATTCATGTGCACCCATTGTGCACCTGTGAGTTTCGGAAAGGGACAAGGAGGATTTACCGCTGGTTGCTCCATGTCCTTCATCATTTTCAACATCTTCAGTAACTCAAGATGCCTTCCTAATGAGAGTAACTCCTCCGTGGAACTGTCCGAAGCACCATCACCTGCTGCAATATCCTCCATGTTCACAGCTGCACCTACAGGAACAGCCATCAGACACATACATTAGCACAATAATTAGTTGACTCCTTAACCTCGACATGCAACAACAACACAACTTGGATCAATGGAAATAGAAACAACAACTTATTACGAAATATGTAGAACTAAAATGAATATTACACACAGCATTGCACAAGGACCAGATTTGTTTGTTACAAACGACTCAACTACAACAATAATTTTGAAAACAAACCATGTTCAACAAACTTGCTTTATTACATCTCAGCAAAGTTTAGTGAAAAAATTAAGCAAACAAGTAAAAACACAACATACTCTCAACAACTTCAACGGCTGCCTCATTGGTCTTCACTTCCTCCAGAACTGCATCATTTGCAGGACAACTTGGACATACTGTTGTCGCCTGTCGAGCATACGCCTCGGGTATTATACGAGGAAGGATGAAGATGGACTCCTACTAGAATTCCCCTGTAATTCTACTAGGACTCGTTCCGTGTAATCCTACTAGGACTCCTGCCTTGTAACCAACTAGGAACCTGCCCCCTGGACTATATAAAGGAGGGTCGGGTACCTAGTCGAATATCCTCAATCCCTCTGGGGACAACACCAAGCGCAGGGCGCGATATACTACTCCAAACAGGACGTAGGGTAGCTACTCTGGCTACCCGAACCTGTATAAATCTTGTGTCTTGTGTCCTCGCGCGTACCTTCGGGTTCCAGATCATGGCGATCCCCACCTTCTACCTTGCTGCGGGTACCTCCTATGGAGGTCGACAGGTTTAAACACTGACAACTGGCGCCCACCGTGGGGCGATCGTCACGATCATTGCGCGAATTTGAAGGACCTCATCATCATCAAGAATTCAAGATCAATCTACTTGGCAAGGTTGCTATTCTCTCATCCAATCAACGACTCGGGCGCACAGGCTACAACAGAGTTCAAGGCGGGTTCGATATTGTTCTCACCGAGTTGGAAGTCGAAGCGGAGATGAGTACACTGACCAAGACAAGGCGGAAGTCCGGCTACAAATCGCGTGGTTGGCGCACCCGTTCCTGATGGAATCAACAATTTTTTTCGGATCCAAGTTGTCGAGTCAGCAGGCCGTAGCGCAGCCAGCTTGATTTTGTTCTGTCCGTGGCCTCAAACAGAAGTCAAAGCTGCCAGCCTAAAATCATTAAGCAAAAGGAACTGGTGCACGCATCAAGAAAACTGCAGTTTGCTGCTACATGCACACCGAAGGCTACCGGGCAAGATATCAAGATCTTCACTAAACATACACATAAGATGTACACGAGTACGACTACACAGCTGCATCGACTCGGCGACGACTACTTGACTGCTCATCTCGACTAGTTTCAACTAGAAAACTAATCGAGGACGCTTCCGCGGCATCAACAACTAGTCGGATCCACCTCCGACTATTTGACCTCAGCAACAACCGCTGAGACTTCATTACCGACCGTCACGGCTTCGTCGACACTCGTCCGCAAATGAAGCTAAGTCACTTATTTCAATAATTATTTTTTCTTCGGCTTGTTTTCCGCATACAGGAACCAACGCTGAAGACTATTTCGTGTACGCCTCTCAACGGCTACTTGCCAGCAGAGCTACACCGTGCCAATTATTCTTTGGGGATGTTGACTGACTGCCATAGGCTTGGTGCACCAAATTAGGAGGCACTTGCCACGACGTTTCGTGTACTGAGTGCTGGAGGCGCACATCGGCTACACCCTGAGGAGGCACTGCACAATCTTCCTCTCCGCTTTGCGGAACAACGAGCAATTACTCTCTCTCTTGTCGCCATGCCGACTACTTTCGTCTACCTCTTAATGGTCTCGCTCCAGTAGCACATGCCTTGATCCGCGCAAAGCCTCGGCTCTCTTGTCATGCCTCCACGTCCCCAGCGGCTATGGCTAAACAGGCTCCTCAGAGACCGGGTGCTTCAACCAGCTCTCCTGTCATGCCTCCACGCCCCCAGCGGCTACAGCTAAACAGCGACCAAAGAGACTGGGTGCTAAATAGCATCAGGCTAATTACTCGACGCCTAACGACCACAACAAGAGCATGACACATGACATTTACATTTATATTCATATTTGTATTTGTCATTAGTAGATTCAATTTCTACAAAAATGCTACATAATGTACGCATCTTTACTTTCAGGTCAAGCTCCGGCGACGACTTTCCAGTACGCTCCGTGTACCTCCATCGGCGCGGCTAGTTCCCAAACTCGGGGGCTACGCACCAAATTACTACTCAACGACAACTCGAGTAGTCTCCGCTAGCTCTCTAGCTCGGGGGCTCAGCACCAACAACTACTCGACGTGGCTCCTACGGCTCTCCTGGCGAAGAGCTCGGGAGTTGAACGCTACAAGAGTACTCAGATGATGACTTCCGCGAACACTGAAGATCCTTGGATTGATTCTTTAATCATTCCAAGGCTCGGGGGCTACTAGGCTACACCCATGAGTTGATTTTTTCAAGACGGAAGCAGAATCAAGATTGACCCTTAGCCATAGTCTACAACTCAACCTAAGGCTCGGGGGCTACTCCATAAGGAGTGAGATTTCGCAATCGCACTTCCATATAATCTCGACTTCAAGACAAATGAGCTGGACCACCTTCCAGCCTCGTGGCAGTTCAAGTACTATTGAAGACTTCTCCAAGCAGTACTCGAGGATGCTTAAGAATTACTCGAAGAGGCTTCAAGACTACTCGAACTACTACTCTCGACTACAATGTGCTCGGGGGCTTGTCGGGCATACTCCCCCGGTATTATACGAGGAAGGATGAATACAGACTCCTACTAGAATTCCCCTCTAATTCTACTAGGGCTCGTTACATGTAATCCTACTAGGACTCCTGCCTTGTAACCGACTAGGAACCTGCCCCCTGGACTATATAAAGGAGGGTCGGGTACCTAGCCGAATATCCTCAATCCCTCTGGGACAACACCAAGCGCAGCGCGTGATATACTACTCCAAACAGGACATAGGGTAGCTACTCTGGCTACCCGAACCTGTATAAATCTTGTGTCTTGTGTCCTCGCGCGTACCTTCAGGTTCAAGATCATGGCGATCCCCACCTTCTACCTTGCTTCGAGTACCTCCTATGGAGGTCGACAGGTTTAAACACCGACATCGCCCTTCTGCACTTGTCATGCGGAGGACCTCCCTGCGATGCTGCAGATCTGTGTAAACAGCCTAAGCTTGATGGAAATACAAGTCACTCTTTGAATACCCATCCTCTATTAACAGTTGCCTAATTCTTGCGGTCTCCTCATCCTCTTCAGACTTCTTGTTTGTCTTCTCCTCCAAAGTCTTTTGAAGCAAACTATGATAGGAAGATATGTAGTCATCAACTGAGACTGACTTGCTACTCTTCTTCTTGACAGGGCTTTGAAGACTGTACTCACTCGTGCCCCTTTTGGAGGACTGGCCCGGATGTCTGCTTGGCGTTGGGTGAGGGGCTACCAGAGGAGTTTCAGGGGTGCCCTCACTATCAGAGTCCTCCGAGCCAATCCCACCGGCATCTACTAATTCCCCCCGACCATATGGTTCATGCCCAAGGATGTAGTGCAATTGCTCGCAGCAAGGTGGACACTTGTACCGTTTACTGGCTTTATCAACAGAATCCTGCAAGGTGCTGTAGTGCACATGTCAGTAGGCAGGAAGTGATGACCTAACAAGTGATCTAACGTGATGGCACAAGGTTTAAGTTTTTACCGTGTTCATACTAGCGGCGTACAACACAGGGTCGTATGTCACTTCGCCGGTTTCGGGGTCACGACCTAAACCTGACTTGTTCACACCTTTACGCCAATTGAAGTATGATCGTCGCAGGTCATGCCACTTATTTTGCATTTGTTTGCTTGTATACCTTGAATCAGATTGCGCATAGAATCCATGAATGATGTTTGCCCACCCAACTTTAGTAGGATTTCTCGCTGGCCAGTGGCATAGGTTCTTTTGTTGTAGAATTAAGTCAAGCAGCAAGTGTGTGTCGTTGATACTCCAGCTTGGCACGTTCATGGGAGTCATGAGACATATGTACCTTCAGGGGCGGATCCAGGTTTTAAAAAAGGGGTGACATGAAAAAAAATAGAACTAACTTTCATGTCACATGATTTTAAGTGTTACTCCCTCCTTTCGCATTGCTTAGGCTTGCAAAAAGCTACTCGAGAGACCAAGACATAACTAAAAGCAATGCAAAGCCTCTAAATCGGTGGACCTCATGTTAATTTTGCATGCTGCCATGTAGTGTGGCGCGTCCATCAAGATTTTTTAGCCACCCATATGCTCAACAAGAGCAAAGCTCATGCAGGAAAATTAAATTGCGAGCATGGAAAACTTAAGCGCACACTTTCCAACTGCCCAACATGCAGAATTTTAGTGTAATTACTTGCATGGGTAACATTACCACGCCTAATATACCCGTAAAAGCAGAAAACTGCCATACGCCTTAGATATGCGAAAGGAGGGAGTATATAACAGTGGCATGTTTTTACAAATTTTATCCAAAACAAAATTACATATGTATGAAATTAAAATTAGCGAGTAGTAGCAAAGAAGGACATTCATATGTACGATGAGAACCGTGGCATGGTTCAAATGAATTGGGGGAGGGGGACGGGGGTCCAAAGCTTACCCTGACACAACGGTGGCACAGATAGGGCCAGAGCTTTTCCCAGCTGTCCGCGGGAGGAGAGGACGATGCTACAGACTCCGCAGCTATTGGCAGCAGCTGATTGGAGGTCCTGTAAGATATGTGTTAAGGATCAGCATTTTAATGAGTATGAAGCCGATGTATATGAAACTATGGCACAAAGGCACATTCTAAGCATTGTGAGATTTCTATATTGTTCTGAGATTCTTGGAGGTTGCTTATGGACTTAAGGTTCATATTAATGGTGCTAGCATTTGTCAGGCATCTGTGGTAAATAAGATAGGCAGCCAGATCGTGAATTTGTTATATAATCTTCTACAGAATTGTGTAAAATCAAACATTGCTCCGGTTACACATGTGATTAGAGGATTGACTTATGAATAATAAACCATACAATTAAGTACAAAATATTCTTCCATTTTGTATCTTCAAAAGGTTTAGGATGCCAATATGTGGCGCAGGTTATTGGGGCCATAGATGAGGCAACCACCTAAACGGAGAACGACCATAGCGGGGATGGCAATGTAGATGTATGAACCAAAGGAGGAAAAGGGTCGGCATTTACCTTAATGGGGAGTATAGTCAGGGTAGTTGAACGGATGTACCGGAAGAAGCTGAATGCCGGAGGGGACGATGGGCAACTGTACTGGAACGACGGAGATCTGGAATTGAAGGACGCTGTCAGATGATGAGATCTAGACAGCCCACGAGGGTGTTAATCCCTGTGGTTTATTTGTTCGGTAGGGAGGAGTCTAAGGCTAAGAACTCGAAGGTCGCACACGAGTACGCGGAACACAGAGAACACGGCGAGTTTATACTGGTTCGGGCCTCCGGAGAGTAATACCCTACGTCCAGTTGTCGGTGTGGATTGCTTGGGGATTGGTCGAGGTTAAGTTGCAAGGGGAATCGCCTCGTCTGCCTTATATTGGCCAGCGCATGAGGTCGGTTCCCAGACTCCTGGTCGGTTACGACCAGGAGACCTAAATCTACGTTACACATCTTGCCATATCCCGTCGATCTGCTTTAGGCGAAGTCCACCGAGGTCTTGTCTTGTCTTGTCTTGTACGCCAAGTCTTGAGGTCGTGTTGAATTAGATCGTTTGGGGGAATCTTCTGGAAAGTCTTCAAGAGGTCGTGTGGGCTGCCAACTAGGTCGGTTCGGCCCACTGGCAGGTCGACGGGTCTTCTAGTAGGCCGGACCCACTTGTCGGGGACGGCCGTGAGCCTGGTCGGTGGGGACCCAGGGGTAACCGTGTCTCACAAGCCCCCGAGCGAGGTGTAGGCGCAGTGACCTTAGAAAGGTCGTGACGAAGTCATAGAGCTATCGACAGGTCGAACAGCATGCACGTCGGTCCAAAAAAGAAAGAGAAACAAATCAGCTTAGCAGCCGACCAGTTTGCAGTCTTGCCGAACGAAGAAAGGTCGAGTGGCGACCTATAGGAAGCAGGCTTCCAATAGATGAAACGACGATGAAAAAATTCAGAGGGCATCAAAGATGCACTCATGAGTAGTATCCAAGCATCATGGCCGGCAGGATGGCTGGTATGATGATCCAAAAAGAAGAGAAAACGTAGGTCGAGTAACGACGTGATGAGAAACGGGTTTCCCAACAGGTCGGTACGATGAGAAAAATAAGAGGGCGTCGAAGACGCACTCGTAGAGTAGTCCCCGAGCATTGAAGCAGACAGCATGGCTGGTTTGATGCTCCAAAAAGAGAAGAAAACTGAGTCATGGTCTTGATTGAACGAAGTGTAGAGACACCTAGATCTTCTAGCATGGCTGTAAGGAGTCTAGCAGGGCTGACCTCGTGGAGGCCTTGTAGGCTTGCCGACCTCGGAGATGCCTTATATCAACAATGTCTAGTATCCAAGGATACCCAGCAAGGTCTTGAAAGGTGTGTCGAATGAAGAAATAGCCGATGGGCCATAGCTGAAGTTGCAATGCTGGTAGTTGGTCGATGATGAAGCTGGCGAAACAATATCGATCTTGATCGTATGGAGTGTAGAGACACCCAGATATCCTGCATGGCTGCAAGGAGTCTGGCAGAGCCACTCGAGGCATGCCGACCTAAGGAAGGTCTCAAAACATAAGCGCCCAAGCACCCGGAAGTACTTGACAGGGCCATTAGGTGCGCACCCCACAAGGAGGCCTTCATTCCCACGTAAAATCCTAGGTGTCCAGAATAGGCTGGCAGGGCTACTTGAGCACACCGACCTCAGAAGGTCACGTTTCCGGGGCGCCCAACTAGGTTGGCAGGGCCGTAGTCATACCAAGATATTGCAAGACCTAGGTATTAAGGCACGCCGACCTCGAGGAGGTCGTTTTGGTGTCCAGACGACCAACATAGCTGTTGGCCACCCGGCGGAGGTATTGTCGACCTTAGTAACAATAGGCACACCGACCATGGGGGCCCCACGAAAGTTGTAGATCTCTGTGATGCTTCTGATCTCCAGGCGTCCAGAAGGATCTGGTAGAGCAGCGAGTCACGCCTACCTCAGAAGGTCTTCAATCGAACCTACGACCATTCTGCTTAGGAAACAAAAATATAGGCTGATTGGAATAGGTCCATTTACGTACAGAGCCATAGCGGGTGCACCAGGACGCAGAGCCTAGCGGGTGCAAATAACATTCATCATGTCGAAGACGAAGGTCGTGGAGTCGTCGTCGAAGGGGGGTTAAGTTAGGCGCAGAGCCCTCTGACATGGGGTCAATTTTTGTCTTGTAGCGTAGACTGCAGGATCACAGGTCAACAGTGGTCGGAGATGCTCTTGCCACCCAGAAAACGACAAGATGCCCACTGATCGAGGGGATTACTATAGCCATGTGACCTCTGCGGCGGGGCTCAGGCATCATTGATGCACAAACGACAAAGACGTCGTGAGTCAGAATGAGTAATGTCATCGCCTTTAATGATGCACAGGCTACAGACCCCATTGCCACGTGGTGATAGTGTCATTACTTTGCCAGCTGCCTGAGGCGCGGCGTCGGCTATAAATAGCACCGTGAGGCTGGAGGAGGCAAGCACCAAGCATTGTTGAGCTATGAAGCCGCATGGTAGTTGTGAGGTCATGCCATGGGCATGCGACCATCCACCAGAATGTAGAGCTGTGTTCTTGTAGATACTTGAAGCTAGGAGAATTCTCGCGAAGTGCAGGCAACATCTCCATCCTCTGAACCCAGCCTCTGCGTGGTACCAGGCAGAGTTTGGAGGTGCTGCTGGTCGAGCTGGAGCTATATCGGGACGTCTCTGGTGAGCACCGGGAGCTCACCGGGGCTTAGTGGTCAACATCGAAGAGCAAGCTCGTGTTTCCATTCCAATAGTTGGAGCCGAGCATGCCTTAGATTACGTGCTGTCCTGAAGTAGGTCCCCGCAAGGCTGCCATCAAGGTCTTGATGCTATGAGAAGTCTCGCGACATGCCCTGCTTTGGCAGAGTAGGTCGTGGTGACCGCTCTGAGTAGCTCAGGCCTTGTAGTATGTTTATCCCGTGTGCCGGGCTCTGGATCCAATGAGGTCGCAGGCGACTTGTGTACCTTCGGATTCTGGATCCAGTAAGGTCGTAGGTAGTAGGTACCCTGGGGGTAATCCATATAATGTTCGCTCTCTTCTGTCATGTACTTGGTCGATTTGGCAAAATGATTCGCCAAAGACCTAATTTCATATGATTTGAGGGCTTACTAATTGTGCTTGCCATCAGAGCGACCTGATGCTATCTTCTCGTTTGGCTGACGACCTAAACTCAGATTTAGGTCGTAGCGCTTGGTCTGTTAGCGAAAAATCCGCCTCAATCTTCTCGCGAACTTCTCGGGATAGAGCCGTTGGGGCGTGTTGTACGGAGCAAGGAGCCGCAATGGATAGATTCGGTGGTCCCCCTATAAATAGAGTGAGCCTAACCGGTTCGACCCCATTCCCTTCGTCTTCTTCCTCTCGCTCCCATCGCTTTCTTCCTCTTTTTGCTCCACAGCGATCTTGCGACCGCCTGGCTCCCGCGCTCGCACGCCCAACTTCCTTCTCCAGCTAAGCCCGTGCTAGTGACGCCGCTTCGCGCCGTGCGCCCCAAGCATATGCGCGTTAAGTCTCTGTGCCACATTAGATCCACCGCAAACCCTAACCCCCGAGATGGCGGCGGAGACGGCTTGCATCCCGAACCCCGGGCGGCGTGGGTCCAGTCGACGATGACCGAGGCCAAGATCCAGGCGTTGGTAGATCGTGGGTCGTTGCGGCCGAAGACGAAGGTGGAGTGGAGGGCAGCCGTCGGGGAAGATTTCCCGAGCGAGGACGTCAAGGAGCAGGTCGTCTTCGGTTCCTTCTTCGAGCGCGGCTTCAACCTCCCCCGCGGGAGACTTCTTCCGCGCGGCCCGTCCGTACTACTACGGTGGAGTTGGTACACCTCGTTCCTAACTCCATCACTGTAGTGTCAACTTTCATTCATTTTTGTGAGGCGTATCTGGGGATACCGCCTCACTTCGCATTGTGGAGGCATTTTTTCTGCGTCAAAAGCACAAGCAAAAGGTCGAGGCCGCGGGGGGGCTGTGATGTTCAATTTGAGGTCAGGCCTCAAGGCAGAATGGATAGACACCGACCTTCCTGACAACACCGCCGGGTGGAGATTGGCGTGGTTCTACATTGCGGACCAAATTCCAGGTCTTCCGCGGCGAACTGGCCATAAGCCAGTGAAAATTAGCGAGTGGGATCTAGGGCTCTCCACCCGTGAACTCGAGGACCTGAAGGGGATCTTGGAGCTAGTCAGCAACATGAAGAACCGAGGAGTGACAGGAGCGGCGGTGGCGAGGTTGTTCTGCCGGCGGATGATCCAGCCGATCAAAGATCGGGTCCACCCGGCATATGAGTACTGTGGGTAATCAGATCCCACACGCGAGGTGAACCGCAAGGTCTCCAAGGAGGAGATGGCAGCTAGAGTTTCCCAAATATATTTTGGGAAGGTCAAGGTGAAGAAGTGCCCGAGGGCACACTCGTTGAAGAGACCGGCTGAGCCGGTAAGATCTTGAGATCTATCTTTAGGTGTGCTTTGCTTTCTTGATTCACTTAGATCATATAGCATTTATGTCATCTGTTTCGCAGATGCATGAGCTCCAGATGTGGTGCCCGGCGCCTCTCCCTGAGGGGGAGATACATCGGGGGAAGCTGAGGTCGGACAAGTACAAGCCTCCAGCAGGTCGTCTGTTGGAGAATTATGAGTCTGACTTGTCGGTGGAGGCCGACTAAGACACTGATGCGGAGGCTGGGACGGATCCAGTCGTCGGCGCCGCAAAATCCCGGCGCAGGACCAGGTCGACGGTGGCGAAGAAGTCTGCTTCGACCGTTGCCACTGCAATCTCTACGGTGAAGGCCGCAGAGCAGAAGAAAAAGAGGAAGAGGAGGGCTGCATCCCCTCCGTCCGTCGCTACTCCAACAATTCCGACGCCTTGCTCGCAGGAGGTCGGGTCGGAGGATGAGGAGGAGGAGGAGGGAAGAAGGAGATGGATGAGTCCGTCAAAGAGCTGCCGATCCCTGAAGACCAGGCAGCGAGGAGGCCAGAGAGTCCTGCTGCCAAGAGGCAGCGAGAGCTGGTGCAGAAGACGTCAGAGGAAGCTCTCCGACGTGGTTTAGAGGCGCAACGCAGTGCCGCGACGGCACGGGAGAAGATACCTACGGCTATTAAGCCTCGGTGTTTTGGTGAAGACTTGGCTTCCGACTATGGCGAGGTATGGACTTAAAAGCTGATGCTATCTTTATGCTTTTTATCTGAACTCAACCTTGACGTGGTATTTTTCCGTGCAGGCCGGCGGCAAGACCACAAGGGGTTCCGGTTACCCCATCATCTCCCTCCCGCACGAGGTCGCCTGAGCCACAGGTCGCGGGGGAGGCGCTAGTAGATGATGCTCGTACCGCTACCCCGACGCGAGGGATGGCAGAGGGGTTGACGACTTCGCCACCCGTGACTGACACGAGGGCCGGTTCTTCCCTACACACCGCCGAGGGTGTTGAGACCTCAGTTGGGGAGGTCGGGGCGACGACCTCTCCAACAGTCGTAGACGTTGACCCTATCAGGGCTGTTCCTGATGGGGCGAAGGACGTGGCCGAGGACCAGCGTCGGATCGACCTGGCGCCGGGAAGTCCAGAAGCGTCCGACGCACAGGTTGTCGGGCATACTCCCCGGGTACTCATGCAAGGAAGGAAGAATAGTAGAAGACGGACTCCTGGTAGAATTCCCCTGTACTCCTACTAGGACTCGCTCTGTGTACTCCTACTAGGACTCCTGCCTTGTAACCGACTAGGAACCCGCCCCCTGGACTATATAAAGGAGGGCCGGGTACCTAGCCGCAGATCCCCAATCCCTCCGGGGACAAACAACACCAAGCGCAGGGCGCCATACTTGATCCCCAATCCCTCCGGGGACAAACAACACCAAGCGCAGGGCGCCATACTTGATCCCCCAAACAGGACGTAGGGCTCGCCACCTTGGCGACCCGAACCTGTATAAATCTTGTGTCCCATGTCCTTGCGCATACCTTCGAGTTCTCGGTCAACCGATCACGATCCTCACCGCACAATCTACTACCTCGGGTACCCCTTGGTAGGTTTGCCGGTCTAAGACACCGACAGCTGGCGCGCCAGGTAGGGGCGCGAGTACTTAGGGTACTTGGACCCATGGTACGGAGCATGACGACCACGTGCAGCTAGGTTCCATCGTCGCCAGGACCCGAGAGCCGCTTACAGCTAGGTTCCATCGAAGCTTACACACGTAGTATGCCATCAAAGCAGGCGAAGATGCGACTGGTGTCGACTTTAAGTTGCCGCGCGGAGCGGACTTTAGAATGCGACTTTAGAAGTCGACTTTAGATTGCCGCGCGTAGCGGACTTTAGAAACTGCCTCCTAGGGATAGCCCCTGAGTTGATGAAGTAGACTCGCGGGGACTTGATTGATATGCCCCAAGAGTAGTCAGCAGAGTGTAGCTCCCGTGAAAACCCGCCGAGAAGCATACACAAATGAGTAGTCGGCAACAAGCCAAGAGAACAGTAATCATTTAGATAAATGACTTAGCCGTTGCCGCCCGGCGACCGATGATGAAGCCGTGGCGGTCGGCGATGGAGCCGCGACGGTTGTCGTCGAAGTCGACTAGTCGAGTTGATTCCGACTAGTTGTTGGTGGCGTGACTGCCGTTCTCGACTAGTTTGGAAAACTAGTCGAGATGAATGGTCGACGCGATGCGACCGGAAGATGACGTCGTGGCGGCGCGCGGCGTACTCGAAGTAGAGCCAGTGTTGCCGCGAGACAAGTAGTCACGACGCACGGCGTGGATGAAGTAGAGCCAGCGTGGCCGCAAGACGAAGTCGCGGGGCATGGAGTAGCCGACGACGAGACTGCGCGACGCGGAGTAGTCGACGACGAGCGGTGCGACGAGCCGCGTGACGAGCCGCGCGCGGCGTGCCGAGGCACCCGCACGCGCGGCGGAGGTGAAGTAGTCGACGGCGAGCCGGAGAAGTCGGCGACGAGCCGCGCGAGGAGCCGCACGTGCCGAGGCACCCCGACGCGCGGCATAGGCGAAGTAGTCGACGACGACGAGCCCGGAGTAGTCGACGACGAGCGGCGCGAGGAGCCGCGTGACGAGCCGCGCGACGTGCCGAGGCACCCCGGACGCGCGACGTAGGTGAAGTAGTCGACGACGAGCGGCGCGAGGAGCCGCGTGGACGAGCCGCGCGACGTGCCGAGGCACCCCGGGACGCGCGGCGTAGGCGAAGTAGTCGACGACGAGCCCGGAGTAGTCGACGACGAGCGGTGCGAGGAGCCGCGTGATGAGCCGCGCGACGTGCCGAGGCACCCCGACGCGCGGCGAAGATGAAGTAGGCGCGACGAGCGGCGCGACGAGCCGCGTGACGAGCCGCGCGACGTGCCGAGGCACCCCGACGCGCGGCGTAGGCGAAGTAGTCGACGACGAGCCCGGAGTAGTCGACGACGAGCGGTGCGAGGAGCCGCGTGATGAGCCGCGCGACGTGCCGAGGCACCCCGGACGCGCGGCGAAGATGAAGTAGGCGCGACGAGCGGCGCGACGAGCCGCGTGACGAGCCGCGCGACGTGCCGAGGCACCCCGACGCGCGGCGTAGGCGAAGTAGTCGACGACGAGCCCGGAGTAGTCGACGACGAGCGGTGCGAGGAGCCGCGTGATGAGCCGCGCGACGTGCCGAGGGCACCCCGACGCGCGGCGAAGATGAAGCAGGCGCGACGAGCGGCGCGACGAGCCGCGTGACGAGCCGCGCGACATGCCGAGGCACCCCGACGCGCGGCGGAGACGAAGTAGTCGACGACGAGTAGTCGACGACGAGCGGCGCAACAAGCCGCGTGGCCGAGCCGCGCGACGTGCCGAGGCACCCCGGACGCGCGGCGTAGGGCGAAGTAGTCGACGACGAGCCCGGAGTAGTCGACGACGAGCGGTGGCGAGGGAGCCGCGTGATGAGCCGCGCGACGTGCCGAGGCACCCCCGGACGCGCGGCGAAGATGAAGTAGTCGACGACGAGCGGCGCCACAAGCCGCGTGACGAGCCGCGCGACGTGCCGAGGCACCCCGACGCGCGGCGAAGACGAAGTAGTCGACGATGAGCCCGGGCGAGGCGGAGTAGTCGACGACGAGCGGCGCGACAAGCCGCGTGACGAGCCGCGCGACGTGCCGAGGCACCCGGACGCGCGCGCGAAGACGGAGTAGTCGACGACGAGCTCCGGGCGAGGCGGAGTAGTCGACGACGAGCGGCGCGACAAGCCGCATGACGAGCCGCGCGACGTGCCGAGGCACCCGGACGCGCGCGCGAAGACGAAGTAGTCGACGACGAGCTCGGGCGAGGCGGAGTAGTCGACGACGAGCGGCGCGACAAGCCGCGTGACGAGCCGCGCGACGTGCCGAGGCACCCGGGACGCGCGGCGATGACGTAGTAGTCGACGACGAGCGGCGCGAGGAGCCGCGTGACGAGCCGCGCGACGTGCCGAGGCACCGGACGCGCGACGTAGGCGAAGTAGTCGACGACGAGCGGCGCGAGGAGCCGCGTGACGAGCCGCGCGACGCGCCGAGGCACCCCGGACGCGCGGCGTAGGCGAAGTAGTCGACGAAGAGCGGCGCGACAAGCCGCGTGAACGGGCCGCGCGACGTGCCGAGGCACCCGGACGCGCGACGGCGACGGAGTAGTCGACGACGAGCCGCCGCGAGGCGGAGTAGTCGACGAGCGGCGCGGCGAGCCGCGTGAAGAGCCGCGTGACGTGCCGAGGCACCCCGGGACGCGCGCGAAGACGAAGTAGTCGACGACGAGCCCGGGCGAGGCGGAGTAGTCGACGGACGAGCGGCGCGGCAAGCCGCGTGACGAGCCGCGCGACGTGCCGAGGCACCCGGACGCGCGGCGAAGACGAAGTAGTCGACGACGAGCCTGGGCGAGGCGGAGTAGTCGACGAGCGGCGCGGCGAGCCGCGTGACGAGCCGCACGACGTGCCGAAGCAACCGGAAGCGCGGCATAGGAAGATTGATTCCGCTTTGACAAGAGCAAGGCGACTTGCTTCATTGGATCTCGGCGAGTCGACGAGTAGATTGATCTTGTTGACGAGGGTTCTTCGAATTCGCCCGGTGGTGATGATCACCCCTACCTCCATCTTCAACTTCGAGTCTGAGGTTGCCACGTCAATCAATTAATTGGGATCACACCCCTTGGCAGGATGATTGGTTCGAGGACAATGAGGACATGCGGGCTTTGCAGACCAGCATCGTCACCATCAACCACGCACTCATTGTGAGTTGCCTGTGATGTATTATCACTGCTTGATTATTTTGCTTTTGAAGCATCGCTGACAACCTTGTGATTTTGTAATAGACACCGCTGATGCATCGATGATCGTCCTTGACGCCATGGTGAGTCCTTGATAGAACTTTTGCACGAGGTCTTCTTTCGGGAACTTGTGATGTGGAACCGCCCAGGTGTACTCGTTGAAGCGCTCGAATGCCTCCGAGATAGTTTCTGTAGGATATTGAACAAAGGTGGCAATCTTATTACGCAAGCTTTGAGTTTTACCCGGTGAGTAGTATTCCTTCATGAAAGCCTTCATCAACGTGTTCCAATTTTGCACCGTCTCCGCCGGCTGAGAGTGGAACCATTGCAAAGCCTTCCCGAGTAGTGAAAACGGAAAAAGCCTTGCCCTCATTTGATCTTGAGTCACCCCATCCATGTTGAAAGTCTGACATAGTTGAATGAATGCTTGGAGGTGAAGGTTCGGATCCTCTTTGCCGGTGAAGGGTGAATGTTGCACCATGCGGATTGTTGAGGTCTTGATCTCGAACGGTCTTCCGATCTCCTCGAGGTTCAAGATTGGTAGGTCGATGATGTCCGGGGGTGCATAGCTCCCCAATCTTGCGTTCTTCCGGTGGTTGGTCACCCATTGGTGGAGGTCGATTCTCCCGCGGACTTTGAGGTGGTGAATTCTTCGGAGATTCCTCGCGATCCTTTGTCTTCCGACTCCGAATCTACAAAATCCAGCTTTTTAGCTTGATGTGCTTCGCGTCTCCTTAGCCCGTAAAGTTTTTCTCGGATCATCCACAAAATTATTGGGTTTGTTGGAGAGGTAGCCGTCCATCTCCTGTTAGGGTTAGCAATAAACAAAGTATGCAAAAAACTAGAAAACAAAACAAATCTATAAAGACTAGAGTTAGACAAACTAGATTAGATGTGTTTTGAGGATGATCAAAATTTAGTAGATGCAAAAATAAAAACAAAAAGAATACTGAAAATTACAAAAAAAGCAATAAAAAATCAAATCTTGATCACTTGTTCCCCGGCAACGGCGCCAGAAAAAGGGGCTTGTTGACGGTTAATAATTGTATCAAAGTTCGTTCGTGACTCGCAAGCGTACAAGTCTCCCGTCGTAGTCAAGGGACCCTTCTTCCCTCGAGTGGTGAACCCAAGGTATCGAATCCGTGGAACAAATGTGTGACGCAAGACTTAATCTATTAAAGCCAAGTAATCTTCAATCTTCGATAAAAGACCTAATGCATCTAAGTAAAAGACACAAAACGAATCTAATCTACTAAAAACCGGAGAAAACAAAGTAAGATTGGGTAGATAAACCGATCTAGAGGGATCGGGGTAAGCCTTTTGTTGAAGCTCCAAGCAAGAGAAGAAGTAGCAAATCGAATCTTAATAAAAGCCTCTTTAAATCGTGGTTTCCCGTCCAAATCCAAAAACATCCGCCTTTCGAGACCCCCGTTCTGTCACAACGTATCCCTATTCATGCGGGGAGCTTAGGGCGAGTCAAAAGACAAGTCGAGATTCTTTCGGAAGATCCGGCGTGTACCTCTAGCCACCGCGGCTACAAGAACACCCTATGTAATCTATCTCGAGAATAGAATTGGAATAAGCAAAGCCGATCGAAAAACGAAATCTTCGAGGAAATACTTGATCGTTGGGAAAAGATTCAACTTGATAATTCAACTATAACAATGATACATACACAAGATCACCACCGGGATCCTTCCTTGATCTTGCTTCTAGCTCCGGGAACTCCGACGTGGTCTTCCGTGCAAGGTTCCCACGTCGGCTAGGGAAACCCTAGTCAACTAGCTCGACCCTCTCCTCTCCGAGATGGTGTCCCTCTCTTCTCTCGCTTCTCGGCGGCCGAAGACGAAATCTTCTCTCGCGTGGCTCTCGGTCGTGGGACTATAAATAGCCCGATTGGCGGCTAGGGCAAAGGAGGGCGAATTTGGGCCCAAAATGGGCTCGGGCCGACCGGACTGGGCCGGCCGGCCCGGGCCCATTTAGGCCCGGCCCCGTGGGCTCCTTTGCCCCACGTCGGTTCCCTTGCTTCCCGGATGTTTCCCCCTTCGCATGTAGGTCCATGTCGTCGGTTTCTCTCCGAATTGGACTCAACTCCTTGTCTTGCAAGATTCAAGACTTTTCCGGGGTCGTGTCCCCGGAGTCCCGTCGTCTTCTCGGATCAAGTCCCCGACTTCTTGGAGTTAAGTTTGCTTCATTGCATGACTTGTTCGGGGCTTCAAGGTCTTGTCATGAGGTGCTTGATGAACTTATCCCGAAAGTCTTGCATTCAACACTAAATCCCTGCATAAACATCAAACTCCAAAACCGACATGCACACGTGAACTTGTTATACCACGGGGGTTAGTACCAATGGATAAGGTATAAAACTCATGCCAACACCGAAGGTAAACTCATGGCTACGTTGACGGATTTTCACCGTCAACATCTCCCCCATGCTTAAACCTTGCTCGTCCTCGAGTAAGCCTTCGATGGATATCACTATTGCCAAACAATGTTTAAACTTTGCACTTGATCACACATGAGAAAACATAATGCTCTCAAAATTTTAATTCATTAAAGTTCCATAATGTACTAGCCTTCATCTCTACGGAGGGTAGATTCTTATTAAGCTTATCCCACAAGTATTAACATGCTCACAAAGTTTTAAATAGATCTCAGAATTTTTGAAATAAAGAACGGGATAAAGAAAAGCTAAACCAAATTCACAAATTTAAATCATCTCGTGTATTGCTCATAAACTCTCATCTCACTTGTCTCTCAATCCTATATATTCTACTCCTTTCCCTCTCATATATATGTGGTAGGCTTTATATGGAGCTTTGGGAAAGTTTAGTCCTAACAAGATTTTATAAATGAGGTGTTGTCAAAACAAGACAAGCTTCTCATGGTCTTACCGAGACTCGTCAAAAAGGTCATTGGAAAATAATGTTAAATCAAGGAGGGGAAAGAGAAAAATACACACACTTTTAGATAAGTGGACATGTGCAAATGGCAAAGAGTGATCCCGAGGCACAAAAGAAGTCCTCGTTATCGGATTGCACATGGTTGGAAAATGAGAATGGATCTTTTTAACTTGAAGCCTTGAATGCACTCTTAGAGAACCGGGGAGTTCACTTTACGCACATTTTTTTCTTTCTCATATTTCTCATTCTTTTCTTTCTTTCTTTCTTTCTTTCATATATATATTTATTTATTTATTACCTTGAAAGTCATGAATATCGCTGGATTTTTTTTTCTTTCATCATCAAAATTTTTTTTAAAATATTCCCCTTTGAACTCTAAAACTGCACCGTACCTACCTCCTCCCCCATGCTTAGACGTTGCTCGTCTCGAGCAAAGAGGCGAAAAATAAGGTAGGTACCGGAGATATTTTTCCTTGGAGAGATACTTGAAATCTTCAACGTTGGCACCGTCTTGCGATCTTCCTTGAATTGATGATCCATTCTCAACGATAGGTTGTGGTCAAGGAGGTAATCACAAAAGATGATATTTGGTTTAAGGGTGGATATCCGGCGAAGTTTGTGAGATCACCGATGCGGGGATACACAATGCGCGGATAAAAGGCTAGCAAAAAGATAGATACGCAAAAACGGAATGACCAGCTTCTCTAGTCTCGGGCCGGAGAAATCATGGCCTGCAATAACGCACTCAAAAATAAATCTTGTACACTAAGGTTTATGCACTCAAATATATATAAGGCTTTGGATAGGTTGAGCAACACACAAGTGATATTTGTGACAAGGTTAGCAATATTTTTGAGCATAAAAGACATCTTTAATCTATTCATAACTTGAGAGCACATAAAACACTATGGGTCTTTATTTTAATCATAACCTCCGCTGAAAATTAAGCTAGTATTTAAATAAATTCAGATCTGTATTTTTAAGAGAGCACGAGCTTAAACATGCATAAATCAACTACAAAGATGAACAAAGCTGCAATTTTAATCATTTATCATCATGGCACGAATTTTGTAACTTTTCCAATGATATAATCAAGGTGGTGACTTTATTAATGGTGATATCAAGTTGAAATACACACTGAAAATAAACAAACATGCTTGCTGAAATTTAAATAAAAACAGAAAAATACTACGCAAACACACATAAGCAAAAGCTGAAAATTACAGAGAAAAAGAAAAGAAAAGAAAACTAAAGTTCCTAAATCTTCTAGTCCTCCGCCGGTGGTTGATGTTGGTAGTCTTGATAATAATACCCTTGCTCATAATATGAATGAACGCTTCCTCCGTCAAATTGATTTGGCTCCACAAGGTGAAGGCGTCCAAGTTCAAAGGCAATATTTGCGTTGCCTTCACCGAGTTGAGCTGCGTTGGATTGGATGGCTGCGATATTTTGAGCATTTCTTGCAGCATACCCTCCAATAATAGCCATGCTTTGTTGTGGTTGGGGATGATGAGCGTAGGACTCCGCGAAGTTAGCGTTGGGCACAACATAATTTTGTGGGGGTACCGGTGCACCACCCCCCCCCCCCCCCCCCCCATGCTTGTTGTTGAGACCCTCCGTAATAACTTGGCGGAGGAGGAACTCCGCCGAATGGTTGCACATTGGGTTGTGCTCCACTCGCTTGTGCGGAGGATGTTCCCTCCTCTACGATTCTTCCTCTTTTGTTCTTCCTTGCAGGGACAAGTAGTCCCTCTTCCAACCAATCTTCCCTTCCTTCGGTGAAAAGCCTAAGCCTTTCATCCGGAAGGGGGAGGTTCACAATGGCCAATCGATAACCTCTTCTCTCATCTCCACTAATGTACTTGCCTTGCCGCAAGTACTCAAAACCGAGAGAGGTACCGCGCAAAAGGTGAGCGGGGTTTCTTGCGATCCCCGGCCGCAAGGAAAAGGCCAACATGGAGAGGTAACACCCCGAACCAATATCACCCGCCCCCGATGTTGCTTCACAACACCAACGGTTGATTATGAGGTAAGAGGGGTCAATTGGCTGCCTGGCAATTAAAGCCGAGTATAGCCAATTCAATTCCGTGTCGGTCACCTTTGTTTCCCTCATCCTCCCCAATACCCTCTTGCACATCCAAGAGTGAAATATCCGGATAATGGGGTTGCGGATGCTTTTGCGTTGTTGATGGGCATCTCCGGGGATCATGCCCCAAAATCCTCCGCCAACATGCCGGGAGGCACGTCAACTTTCTCCGAGCTCCCTTGTGGAATCCAAGCAGCTCCCTAATGTGCTCGTAGGGAACCACTTGCTCGATTCCCTCCAAACGGAATGACAAGCTTTGCACCCCATCATCATCAACGATGGGTGCAATAGTCATTAAAATTTCCAAGGCGTAACCCAAGTGGGTATCCACCGATATTCCGTTGGAGAACTGAACCCATCCGAGGTGCCCCAACATGTAGTATATGTCGGTGCGAAAACCCAAGGTGTGGAGTGCTTGGTCGTCGAGCTCGACGTTTGGCACAAGCCTCTTCTCAAGATTGGCGAGCCTATCCTCCTCCTCCGCCGACAAGATGATGAAGCCGTACGAAGATTGTGTCGGGGTGTAAGGAGGTGGTGCGGTTGAGCGAGTCGATCGTCGTGGTGGCGCGGGCTGCTCCTCCGTGTGCCCACGAGGTTCGGTGAACCTCATGGAAGTACTTCTCGCAGCCCTCATACCACCAAGGAGGAGAGCGTCGTTCCTCCTCGGTGGTGCCGTGTCCGTCTCCATGCTCGGGGAGACTCGGAAACCGAGTGCCTCCTCGAAGACGTGGTTGATGACGGCTTGGACGACGACGAACTCTTCTTCTTGGAGAAGAGACTTGTGGTCTTCTTCCACATGGTTGCTGCACTCTTTCTTCAACTAAAAATCCGGGTTGCAACCGGTAAACTAGGCACTTAAATTCTTTGCTTCGGATGTGGACTTTGAGTGGATTTAAGGATGTGGATTTTTCTTGAGCTTTCAAGCTTGGGATGGTTGGCTAAGTCTACGGAGGTTCCGAGCACACAAACTTGAACACACAAACAAGGGAAGGAGAGGGAAGCTTGCTGCGCGAGAAGACGGGCGCCGGGGGACGCCTTTTATAGGGCAGGCCGGCCGGCCCGGGCCGGCCGGCCCGGGGGTCTCCCCGCCTCCTCCTCGGCGCGTCTCTCTCCCAAAGCACGATCATTTCGCCTCTCGCAACTTTCCTCCCCGCGTGCTCCACGAGTTGCACCGCCCAAACGCTCTCGTCCACTCCTTTTCTTGAATTATTGGTCCTCCCACTTGATGCTCCATGCTTTGGGTCATGTCCATGCTCCCTAGCTCCACTTGCTTCACATGCCACCATGAAAATCCTGCAAAGTTGATGCTTGCTGCCCACCATGCTTGTCCTTTGCATGTGGAATTGGTGAAAGTTGATAAAAGGGAATCCAATGGTGCATGCATGATTAATTCAAACTTGATTGCCTCCATTTAGGTGAGTTTAAGGTTAAGCACTCCTCTAATTCGAATTTTAAAATATTTTTCAGAGCCATGCAAGAGCTTGAGCATAATTTTAGAGAAGTTTTTAAACCATTAAAAACAAATGTAAGTCGAAAATATTTTTCGACTACGTCGATTTTGGTCTTACCGGTAAAGTTTGCTTTCATCGGTTGAGAGCGAACGTTTTCCCGGCTTGATCATGGGGGCTTAGGTTTAGGTTCTAATTTTGGCTAAATAAGAAAGATTTTGAATAAAACAAAATTAGAATAGGCTTAGAAAAATTCTAATCCTAGAGAAACCAAGGATAAAGATTTTTAAAACCAACCAAAAGCTTTGATTTCTAGGTTCACGCGAGTCCTACCACGTGCTGAATTTTTATAACACTTGAATATAAATCGTGGCTCTACTCGTGTGGTTTTAGCATGAAAAATAAGCCAACCTCAGTACCATAATGAGGGTGTAAGGTTGAGCTAAGGTTCTGAAATTATTTGGTTGAGGGGTTTCTCGAAAAGAAAAGAATCAAACAAGCACATAGGAGGGTTCATGCAAAGGGTTTATGATAAAGCAATCATTCAATCAAGAATTATGTCTCTAATATTGTTCAACCACTTCTAAGTCTAATGTCTTTGCGTAACAAAACTCAAAAACTAAATTATTAAAAATACTCGAAAAACCTGGAATCGGGTTGTCCTCCCGTAGCTTATTCTTGACTCGACTTGACGAAACGGGTTGCCTCCCGCCTAGCGCTTCGTTTATAGTCTATAGCTAGACTTCTTCACTTGATTACTCCGGATCAACGCTCTTTGCGGGCGTTGCAATCTTGGGTACCCACTTCCGCACCATCTTGGGTGCGGGCTTGTCTTTTGGCTTGGTCTTAGTCATTTTTTTGGTCTTCACAGTGCGGCTTCTCTTCCTTTGTCTTGACGGATGCAACACCTTCTTTAATTTTCGTTACGTTCATTTTTTTCGGCTCCTTCTTCTTTTTCAGCGCCTCCGTTTGTTTTGGTTCTCCCTTCACTCCAATCATGTTGCATGCCTCAATCCTTGGACGGAACTTGAAGGAACTCCTTTCTCCGTTGATATCGAACATGATCTCCCCCTTGCCAACATCAATAGTTGCTCCCACGGTCTAGAGGAACGGCCTCCCTAGGATGAGTGGCGGCTTCTCCCTCTCTCCCATCTCGAGCACAACGAAGTCGACGGGGATGAAGTGGTGTCCAATCTTCACGGGTACATCTTCGAGCAATGCCCAAGGGATAGCGAATGGAGTTGTCACCCAACTCCAAACATATTCCCGTAGGCTCCATCGGTAGGCGTAGCTTCTCGAACACATCCCTCGGCATGACACTCACACTAGCTCCAAGGTCGCATAACGCCTTCTCGAAGTTGAAAGAACCAACCGAACATGGAATTGTAGGGCACCCGGGGTCTTTTTGCTTCTCTAGCACATAAGCAATAGCTGCACTACACTCCTCGAACATTTTGACATGATCTACCCCGAGTGTTGCTATCTCATATTTATTTGCAAGTATATCTTTAAAGTAACGAGAATATGTAGGTACTTGTAGGGCATCTAGTAATGGCATGTTGATGCTAAGTCTACGCACAACTTCCACAAACTTCTCAAAGTGGTTGTCAAGTTTACCTCGGAAGTAGCGTGGCTTGAGTTGCGGTATCCTCGTGTCATCCTCCGGCATCTCGAATTCGGGTTCCTCGGTGACGATCCCCGTAACCTTCTCTTTAGCAGCTCCTTCCACCTCGGTGGATGGTTTAAGCTTCCTTGCTCCCGCGGAACGTTCCGGATCTTCGGTCTCCTTCCCCGAACGCGTTTGAATGGCCTTCGCCGATTCGAGACATTTGGGTTGTCCCGAAGCTTCCCTTCATCATTAGTGAGGCGCCCCGCAAGTTGTCCAACTTGCGTCTCGAGCATCTTCATCATGTTGAGCACTTGATGATTGGAACTTCCGACCTCCGTCACTTTGCTATCGATGTTCTCCAACACCTTGTCTATGGTTTTGAACTTGGTGACGGTGTCCTTGTTGATCTTAGCTTGCTCATCCATGAACTCCTTCAATTGTATCCGAAGTGGAACCGCGTTAGGAATAGATGAGCTTGCATTAAATTGAGGCCTACCTTGCCCGTAGCGGAAGTTCGGCAATTCTCCCTTCCTCATGTAGTCGAGCACTTTGGCTTCCTCCGGACAATCTTTGCGGACATGGCCATTGTTGACGGTTAATGTTTGTATCAAAGTTCGTTCGTGACTCGCAAGCGTACAAGTCTCCCGTCGTAGTCAAGGGACCCTTCTTCCCTCGAGTGGTGAACCCAAGGTATCGAATCCGTGGAACAAATGTGTGACGCAAGAATTAATCTATTAAAGCCAAGTAATCTTCAATAATCGATAAAAGACCTAATGCATCTAAGTAAAAGACACAAAACGAATCTAATCTACTAAAAACCGGAGAAAACAAAGTAAGATTAGGTAGATAAACCGATCTAGAGGGATCGGGGTAAGCCTTTCGTTGAAGTTCCAAGCAAAAGAAGAAGTAGCAAATCGAATCTTAATAAAAGCCTCTTTAAATCGTGGTTTCCCGTCCAAATCCGAAAACATCCGCCTTTCGAGACCCCCCGTTCTGTCACAACGTATCCCTATTCATGCGGGGAGCTTAGGGGCGAGTCAAAAGACAAGTCGAGATTCTTTCGGAGGATCCGGCGTGTACCTCTAGCCACCGCGGCTACAAGAACACCCTATGTAATCTATCTCGAGAATAGAATTGGAATAAGCAAAGCCGATCGAAAAACGAAATCTTCGAGGAAACACTTGATCGCCGGGAAAAGATTCAACTTGATAATTCAACTATAACAATGATACATACACAAGATCACCACCGGGATCCTTCCTTGATCTTGCTTCTAGCTCCGGAACTCCGACGTGGTCTTCCTTGCAAGGTTCCCACGTCGGCTAGGGAAACCCTAGTCAACTAGCTCGACCCTCTCCTCTCCTAGATGGTGTCCCTCTCCCCTCTCGCTTCTCGGCGGCCGAAGACGAAATCCTTCCTCCGTGGCTCTCGGTCGGGGGACTATAAATAGCCCGATCGGCAGGCCTAGGGCAAAGGGCGTCGCATTTGGGCCCTAAATGGGCCGGGCCGGCCGACCGGACCGGGGCCGGCCGGCCCTGGGGCCCATTTAGGCCCGGCCCGCGGGCTCCTTTGCCCGAGGTCGGTTCCCTTGCTTCTCGGATGCTTCCCCCTTCGCATATGGGTCCATGTCGTCGGTTTCTCTCCGAATTGGACTCAACTCCTTGTCTTGGAAGATTCAAAGCACTTTTCCGGTCGTGTCCCCGGAGTATGTCGTCTTCTCGGATCAAGTCCCCCGCTTCTTGGAGTTAGTTTTGCTTCATTGCATGACTTGTTCAGGGCTTCAAGGTCTTGTCATGAGGTGCTTGATGAACTTGTCCCGAAAGTCTTGCATTCAACACTAAATCCCTGCATAAACATTAAACTCCAAAAACGACATGCACACGTGAACTTGTTATACCACGGGGGTTAATACCAATGGATAAGGTATAAAATTCATGCCAACACCGAAGGTAAACTCATGGCTAGGTTGACGGATTTTCACCGTCAACATCTCCCCCATGCTTAAACCTTGCTCGTCCTCGAGTAAGCCTTCGATGAATATCATTATTGCTAAACAATGTTTAAACTTTGCATTTGACCATACATGAGAAAACATAATGCTCTCAAAATATTAATTCATTAAAGTTCCATAATGTGCTAGCCTTCATCTCTACGGAGGGTGGATTCTTATTAAGCTTATCCCACAAGTATTAACATGCTCACAAAGTTTTAAATGGATCTTAGAATTTTTGAAGTGAAGATCGAGGTAAAGAAAAGCTAAACCAAATTCACAAATTTAAATCATCTCATGTATTGCTCATAAACTCTCATCTCACTTGTCTCTCAAGCCTATATATTCTACTCCTTTCCCTCTCATATATATGTGGAAGGCTTTATATGGAGCTTTGGGAAAGTTTAGTCCTAACAAGAATTTATAAGTGAGGTGTTGTCATAACAAGACAAGCTTCTCATGGTCTTACCGAGACTCGTCAAAAAGGTCATTGGAAAATAATGTTAAATCAAGGAGGGGAAAGAGAAAAATACACACACTTTTAGATAGGTGGACATGTGCAAATGGCAAAGAGTGATCCCGTGGCACAAAAGAAGTCCTCGTTATCGGATTGCACATGGTTGGAAAATGAGAATGGATCTTTTTATCTTGAAGCCTTGAATGCACTCTTAGAAAACCAGGGAGTTCATTTTACGCACAAATATATTTTTTTCTTTTTCTTCTCTTTCTTATATTTCTCATTCTTTTCTTTCTTTCTTTCTTATATATATATTTTTTCCTTCTTCACCTTGGAAGTCATGTACATCGCCGAATTTTTTTTTCTTTCATCATTATATATTTTTTTTAAAATACTCCCTTTTGAACTCTAAGGCAGCACCGTACCTACCTCCTCCCCCATGCTTAGACGTTGCTCGTCCTCGAGCAAAGAGGCGAAAAATAAGGTAGGTACCGGATATTTTTCCTTGGAGAGATACTTGAAATCTTCAACGTTGGCACCGTCTTGCGATCTTCCTTGAATTGATGATCCATTCTCAATGATAGGTTGTGGTCAAGGAGGTAATCACAAAAAAATGATATTTGGTTTTAAGGGTGGATATCCGGCGAAGTTTGTGAGACCACCGATGTGGGGGTACACAATGCACGGATAAAAGGCTAGCAAAAAGATAGATACGCAAAAACGGAATGACCAGCTTCTTAGTCTCGGGCCAGAGAAATCATGGCCTGCAATAACTCACTCAAAAATAAATCTTGTACACTAAGGTTTATGCACTCAAATATATATAAGGCTTTGGATAGGTAGAGCAACACACAAGTGATATTTGTGACAAGGTTAGCAATATTTTTTTGAGCATAAAAGACATCTTCAATCCATTCATAACTTGAGAGCACATAAAACACTATGGGTCTTTATTTTAATCATAACCTCCGCTGAAAATTAAGCTAGCATTTAAATAAATTCAGATCTGTATTTTTTTAGAGAGCACTAGCTTAAACATGCATAAATCAACTACAAAGATGAACAAAGCTGCAATTTTAATCATATATCAACATGGCACAGATTTTGTAACTTTTCCAATGATAAAAATCAAGGTGGTGACTTTATTAAAGGTGATATCAAGCTGAAATACACACTGAAAATAAGCATAACAAGCTTGCTGAAATTTAAATAAAAACAGAAAAATACTACGCAAACACATAAGAGCAAAAGCTGAAAATTACAGAGAAATAGAAAAGAAGAGAAAACTAAAGTTCCTTAAGTCCTCTAATCCTCCGCCGGTGGTTGATGTTGATAGTCTTGATAATAATAGCCTTGCTCATAATATGAATGAACGCTTCCTCCGTCGAATTGATTTGGCTCAACAAGGTGAAGGCGACCAAGTTCAAAGGCAATATTTGCGTTGCCTTCACCGAGTTGAGCTGCGTTGGATTGGATGGCTGCGATATTTTGAGCATTTCTTGCAGCGTATCCTCCAATAATAGCCATGCTTTGTTGTGGTTGGGGATGATGAGCGTAGGCCTCCGCGAAGTTAACGTTGGGCACAACGTAATTTTGAGGGGGTACCGGTGCACCACCCCCCCCATGCTTGTTGTTGAGACCCTCCGTAATAACTAGGCGGAGGAGGAACCCCGCCGGATGGTTGCACATTGGGTTGTGCTCCACCCTCTTGTGCGGAGGATGTTCCCTCTTCTACGATCCTTCCTCTTTTGTTCTTCCTTGCAGGGACAAGTATTCCCTCTTCCAACCAATCTTCCCTTCCTTCGGTGAAAAGCCTAAGCCTCTCATCCGGAAGAGGGAGGTTCACAATGGCCAATCGGTAACCTCTTCTCTCATCTCCACTAATGTACTTGCCTTGCCGCAAGTACTCAAAACCGAGAGAGGTACCGCGCAAAAGGTGAGCGGGGTTTCTTGCGATCCCCGGCCGCAAGGAAAAGGCCAACATGGAGAGGTAACACCCCGAACCAATATCACTAGCCCCCGATGTTGCTTCACAACACCAACGGTTGATCATGAGGTAAGAGGGGTCGATTGGCTGCCCGGCAATCAAAGCCGAGTATAGCCAATTTAACTCCGTGTCGGTCACCTTTGTTTCCCTCATCCTTCCCAATACCCTCTTGCACATCCAAGAGTGAAATATCCGGATAATGGGGTTGCGGATGCTTTTGCGTTGTTGATGGGCATCTCCGGAGATCATGCCCCAAAATTCCGCCAACATGCCGGGAGGCACGTCGACTTTCTCCGGAGCGCCCTTGTGGAACCCAAGCAGCTCCCTTACGTGCTCGTAGGGAACCACTTGTTGGATTCCCTCCAAACGGAATGACAAGCATTGCACCCCATCATCATCAACGATGGGTGCCATAGTCATTAAAATTTCCAAGGTGTAACCCAAGTGGGTGTCCACCGAGATTCCGTTGGAGAATTGAATCCACCCGAGGTGCCCCAACATGTAGTTTATGTCGGTGCGAAAACCCAAGGTGTGGAGTGCTTGGTCGTCGATCTCGACGTTTGGCACAAGCCTCTTCTCAAGATTGGCGAGCCTATCCTCCTCCTCCACCGACATGATGATGAAGCCGTACGAAGATTGTGTCGGGGTGTAAGGAGGTGGTGCGGTTGAGCGAGTCGATCGTCGTGGTGGCGCGGGCTGCTCCTCCGTGTGCCCACGAGGTTCGGTGAACCTCATGGAAGTGCTTCTTGCAGCCCTCATCCCACCAAGGAGGAGAGCGTCGTTCCTCCTCGGTGGTGCCGTGTCCGTCTCCATGCTCCGGGGAGACTCGGAAACCGAGTGCCTCCTCGAAGACGTGGTTGATGACGGCTTGGACGACGACGAACTCTTCTTCTTAGAGAAGAGACTTGTGGTCTTCTTCCACATGCTTGCTGCACTCTCTCTTCAACTAAAAATCCGGGTTGCAACCGGTAAACTAGGCACTTAAACTCTTTGCTTCGGATGTGGACTTTGAGTGGATTAGGGAGGTGGATTTTTTCTTGAGCTCTCAAGCTTGGGTGGTTGGCTAAGTCTACGGAGGTTCTGAGCACACAAACTTCAACACACAAACAAGGGAAGGAGAGGGAAGCTTGCTGCGCAGAAGACGGGCGCCGGGGGCACCATTTATAGGGCAGGCCGGCCGGCCTAGGCCGGCCGGCCCCGGGCTCCAACGGCTCCTCCTCGGTGCGTCTTTCTCCCGAAAGACGATCATTTCGCCTCGCAACTTTCCCCGCCCGCGTGCTCCACAAGTTGCACCGCCCAAACGCTCTCGTCCACTCCTTTTCTTGAATTATTGGTCCTCCCACTTGATGCTCCATGCTTTGGGTCATGTCCATGCTCCCTAGCTCCACTTGCTTCACATGCCACCATTGAAATCCTGCAAAGTTGATGCTTGCTGCCCACCATGCTTGTCCTTTGCATGTGGAGTGGGTGAAAGTTGATAAAAGGGAATCCAATGGTGCATGCATGATTAATTCAAACTTGATTGCCTCCATTTAGGTGTGTTTAAGGTTAAGCACTCCTCTAATTCGAGTTTTAAAATATTTTTCAGAGCCATGCAAGAGCTTGAACATAATTTTAGAGAAGTTTTTAAACCATTAAAAACAAATGTAAGTCGAAAATATTTTTCGACTACGTCGATTTTCGTCTTACCGGTATAGTTTGCTTTCATCGGTTGAGAGCGAACGTTTTCCCGGTTTGATCATGGGGGCATAGGTTTAGGTTCTAATTTTGGCTAAATAAGAAAGATTTTGAATAAAACAAAATTAGAATGGGCTTAGAAAAAAATTCTAATCCTAGAGAAACCAAGGGTAAAGATTTTTAAGATCAACCAAAAGCTTTGATTTCTAGGTTCACGCGAGTCCTACCACGTGCTGAATTTTTATAACACTTGAATATAAATCGTGGCTCTACTCGTGTGGTTTTAGCATGAAAAATAAGCCAACCTCAGCACTATAATGAGGGTGAAAGGTTGAGCTAAGGTTCTGAAATTATTTGGTTGAGGGGTTTCTCGAAAAGAAAAGAATCAAACAAGCACATAGGTGGGTTCATGCAAAGGGTTTATGATAAAGCAAACATTCAATCAAGAATTATGTCTCTAATATTTTTCAACCACTTCTAAGTCTAATGTCTTTGCGTAGTAAAACTCAAAAAACTAAATTATTAAAAATACTCGAAAAACCTGGAATCGGGTTGTCCTCCCGTAGCTTATTCTTGACTTGACTTGACGAAACGGGTTGCCTCCCGCCTAGCGCTTCGTTTATAGTCTATAGCTAGACTTCTTCACTTGATTACTCCGGATCAACGCTCTTTGCGGGCGTTGCAATCTTGGGTACCCACTTCCGCACCATCTTGGGCGCGGGCTTGTCTTTTGGCTTGGCTCGTCTTAGTCATTTTTTTGGTCTTCACGGCGGCTTCTCTTCCTTTGTCTTGACGGATGCAACACCTTCTTTAATTTTCGTTACGTTCACTTTTTTCGGCTCCTTCTTCTTTTTCAGCCCCTCCGTTTGTTTTGGTTCTATCTTCACTCCAATCATGTTGCATGCCTCAATCCTTGGACGGAACTTGAAGGAACTCCTTTCTCCGTTGATATCGAACATGATCTCCCCCTTGCCAACATCAATAGTTGCTCCCACTTGTCTTGAGGAACGGCCTCCCTAGGATGAGCGGCGGCTTCTCCCTCTCTCCCATCTCGAGCACAACGAAGTCGACGGGGATGAAGTGGTGTCCAATCTTCACGGGTACATCTTCGCAATGCCCAAGGGATAGCGAATGGAGTTGTCACCCACTCCCAAACATATTCCCGTAGGCTCCATCGGTAGGCGTAACTTCTCGAACACATCCCTCGGCATGACACTCACACTAGCTCCAAGGTCGCATAACGCCTTCTCGAAGTTGAAAGAACCAACCGAACATGGAATTGTAGGGCACCCGGGGTCTTTTTGCTTCTCCACCCATAAGCAATAGCCGCACTACACTCCTCGGACATCTTGACATGATCTACCCCGAGTGTTGCTATCTCATATTTATTTGCAAGTATGTCTTTAAAGTAACGAGAATATGTAGGTACTTGTAGGGCATCTAGTAACGGCATGTTGATGCTAAGTCTACGCACAACTTCCACAAACTTCTCAAAGTGGTTGTCAAGTTTACCTCGGAAGTAGCGTGGCTTGAGTTGCGGTATCCTCGTGTCATCTTCCGGCATCTCAAATTCGGGTTCCTCGGTGACGATCCCCGTAACCTTCTCTTTAGCAGCCTCCTTCCACCTCGGTGGACGGTTTCGGCTTTCTTGCTCCCGCGGAACGTTCCGATCTTCGGTCTCCTTCCCCCGAACGTGTTTGAATGGCCTTCGCCGATTCGGGACATTTGGGTTGTCCCGAAGCTTCCCTTCATCATTAGTGAGGGCGCCCCGCAAGTTGTCCAACTTGCGTCTCGAGCATCTTCATCATGTTGAGCACTTGATGATTGGAACTTCCGACCTCCGTCACTTTGCTATCGATGTTCTCCAACACCTTGTCTATGGTCTTGAACTTGGTGACGGTGTCCTTGTTGATCTTAGTTTGCTCATCCATGAACTCCTTCAATTGTATCCGAAGTGGAACCGCGTTAGGAATAGATGAGCTTGCATTAAATTGAGGCCTACCTTGCCCGTAGCGGAAGTTCGGCAATTCTCCCTTCCTCATGTAGTCGAGCACTTTGGCTTCCTCCGACAATCTTTGCGGACATGGCCATACTCTCCACATTCTTCGCATGTGGACCTTGCTTCGGCGGCCTTCAAGTCTTGAGCCTCTTTCTTTTCTATCTCCATCTTCTCCAACCTCCTCATGAGCGAGTCGATCTTGCCTTCGAAGTATGTCTTCCTTCTCCACTTGCAAGACTCCTTTGACGTTCCCCATAGGTTGAGCCGGGTGTAGGCGCCCGATGACGCCCACGTGTCATTATCCGCGACCTTCTTGAATAACGTGAAAGCTTCCGTCGGTGTAAGCTCGATGATAGATCCTCCCGCCGATGCATCGATGATCGTCCTTGACGCCATGGTGAGTCCTTGATAGAACTTTTGCACGAGGTCTTCTTTCGGGAACTTGTGATGTGGAACCGCCCGGTGTACTCGTTGAAGCGCTCGAATGCCTCCGAGATAGTTTCGTAGGATATTGAACAAAGGTGGCAATCTTATTACGCAAGCTTTGAGTTTTACCCGTAAGAGTAGTATTCCTTCATGAAAGCCTTCATCAACGTGTTCCAATTTTGCACCGTCTCCGCCGGTTGAGAGTGGAACCATTGCAACGCCTTCCCGAGTAGTGAAAACGGAAAAAGCCTTGCCCTCATTTGATCTTGAGTCACCCCATCCATGTTGAAAGTCTGACATAGTTGAATGAATGCTTGGAGGTGAAGGTTCGGATCCTCTTTGCCGGTGAAGGGTGAATGTTGCACCATGCGGATTGTTGAGGTCTTGATCTCGAACGGTCTTCCGATCTCGTCGAGGTTCAAGATTGGTAGGTCGATGATGTCTGGGGTGCATAGCTCCCCAATCTTGCGTTCTTCCGGTGGTTGGTCACCCATCGGTGGACGTCGGTTCTCCCGCGGACTTTGAGGTGGTGAATTCTCCCGGAGATTCCCGCGATCCTTTGTCTTCCGACTCCGAATCTACAAAATCCAGCTTTTTAGCTTGATGTGCTTCGCGTCTCCTTAGCTCCTCGTAAAGTTTTTCCGGATCATCCACAAAATTATCGGGTTTGTTGGAGAGGTAGCCGTCCATCTCCCGTTAGGGTTAGCAATAAACAAAATATGCAAAAGAAACTAGAAAACAAAACAAATCTATAAAGACTAGAGTTAGACAAACTAGATTAGATGTATTTTGAGGATGATTGAAGCTTATTAGATGCAAAAATAAAACAAAATCAGTACTGAAAATTACAAAAAAAAAGCAATAAAAAATCAAATCTTGATCACTTGTTCCCCGGCAACGGCGCCAGAAAAAGGGGCTTGTTGACGGTTAATGTTTGTATCAAAGTTCGTTCGTGACTCGCAAGCGTACAAGTCTCCCGTCGTAGTCAAGGGACCCTTCTTCCCTCGAGTGGTGAACCCAAGGTATCTAATCCGTGGAACAAATGTGTGACGCAAGAATTAATCTATTAAAGCCAAGTAATCTTCAATAATCGATAAAAGACCTAATGCATCTAAGTAAAAGACACAAAACGAATCTAATCTACTAAAAACACTGAGAAAACAAGAGTAAGATTAGGTAGATAAACCGATCTAGAGGGATCGGGGTAAGCCTTTCGTTGAAGTTCCAAGCAAAAGAAGAAGTAGCAAATCGAATCTTAATGAAAAGCCTCTTTAAATCGTGGTTTGCCCGTCCAAATCCGAAAACATCCGCCTTTCGAGACCCCCGTACGTCACAACGTATCCCTATTCATGCGGGGGCGCTTGAAGGCGGAGTCAAAAGACAAGTCGAGATTCTTTCGGAGGATCCGGCGTGTACCTCTAGCCACCGCGGCTACAAGAACACCCTATGTAATCTATCTCGAGAATAGAATTGGAATAAGCAAAGCCGATCGAAAAAAGAAATCTTCGAGGAAACACTTGATCGCTGGGAAAAGATTCAACTTGATAATTCAACTATAACAATGATACATACACAAGATCACCACCGGGATCCTTCCTTGATCTTGCTTCTAGCTCGGAACTCCGACGTGGTCTTCCTTGCAAGGTTCCCACGTCGAGCTAGGGAAACCCTAGTCAACTAGCTCGACCCTCTCCTCTCCTAGATGGTGTCCCTCCTCTCTCTCTAGCTTTGGATGGCCTCGGCGGCCGAAGACGAAATCCTTCCTCCGTGGCTCTCGGCGCGGGGGGCTATAAATATAGCCCGGTCGAAGGTCCTTCGAGGGCAAAGGGCGTCGCCGATTTGGGCCCTAAATGGGCCGGGCCGATCCGACCGGGCCGGCCGGCCCGGGCCCATTTAGGCCCGGCCCGGTCGCTCCTTTTTGCCCGTGGCGGTTCCTCTTGCTTCCCGGATGCTTCCCCCTCCACATTGGGTCCATGTCGTCGGTTTCTCTCGACAAGATGGAGACTCAACTCCTTGTCTTGGAAGATTCAAGATCTTTTACGCTTCAATCCCCGGGTTGTCGTCTTCTCGTGCACTCAAGTCCCGCCACCATTGGAGTTAGTTTTGCTTCATTGCATGAACCTTGTCTGGGGGCTTCAAAGTCTTGTCATGAGGTGCTTGATGAACTTATCCCGAAAGTCTTGCATTCAACACTAAATCTCCTCTAAACATTAAACTCCAAAAACGACATGCACACGTGAACTTGCTTAAACCCGACGGGTTAATACCAATGGATAAGGTATAAAATTCATGCCAACACCCATGAAGGTAGAGCACTCATGGCTAGGTTGACGGATTTTCACCGTCATGGCCATACTCTCCACATTCTTCGCATGTGGACCTTGCTTCGGCGGCCTTCAAGTCTTGAGCCTCTTTCTTTTCTATCTCCATCTTCTCCAACCTCCTCATGAGTGAGTCGATCTTGCCTTCAAGTATGTCTTCCTTCTCCACTTGCAAGACTCCTTTGACGTTCCCCATGGGTTGAGCAGGGTGTAGGCGCCCGGATGACGCCCACGTGTCATTATCCGCGACCTTCTTGAATAGCGTGAAAGCTTCCGTCGGTGTAAGCTCGATGATAGATCCTCCCGCTGATGCATCGATGATCGTCCTTGACGCCATGGTGAGTCCTTGATAGAACTTTTGCCGATTACGGGTTGGAGCAATAGTGCGCGTGGGTTGAAATTGGATGAGATGATCCTGGGATCGGTCCCTGCCCTCGCCTTATATAGTCGGGAGGCGGGGTTACAAGTCGGAGTAGGGAAGGAGTACCGGTCGAGTACGTCCAGGGAGACCTCTACACGGTGCGGAACATGTACGAGTCCTAGCAGAGTACTACTCTGTGTTGTCCTTGTGCTCCACGCCTTCGGGTGCGGTGTAGCGCAAGTCGGGTAGTCCCGGGGCCCACCGAGTAGTCGGTCTGGTACCCACCGAGGTAGTGGGCCCGGGGAGGTCCATACGACGGTCTTCTTTCGGGAACTTGTGATGTGGAACCGCCGGGTGTACTCGTTGAAGCACTCGAATGCCTCGAGATAGTTTACGCTAGGATATTGAACAAAGGTGGCAATCTTATTACGCAAGCTTTGAGTTTTACCGGTGAGTAGTATTCCTTCATGAAAGCCTTCATCAACGTGTTCCAATTTTGCACGCGTCTCCGCCGGTTGAGAGTGGAACCATTGCAAAGCCTTCTCGAGTAGTGAAAACGGAAAAAGCCTTGCCCTCATTTGATCTTGAGTCACCCCATCCATGTTGAAAGTCGACATAGTTGAATGAATGCTTGGAGGTGAAGGTTCGGATCCTCTTTGCCGGTGAAGGGTGAATGTTGCACCATGCGGATTGTTGAGGTCTTGATCTCGAACGGTCTTCCGATCTCCTCGAGGTTCAAGATTGGTAGGTCGATGATGTACGGGGTGCATAGCTCCCCAATCTTGCGTTCTTCGGTGGTTGGTCACCCATTGGTGGAGGTCGATTCTCCCGCGGACTTTGAGGTGGTGAATTCTTCGGAGATTCCTGCGATCCTTTGTCTTCGACTCAGAATCTACAAAATCCGGCTTTTTAGCTTGATGTGCTTCACGTCTCCTTAGCACTGTAAAGTTTTTACGGATCATCCACAAAATTATTGGGTTTGTTGGAGAGGTAGCCGTCCATCTCTGTTAGGGTTAGCAATAAACAAAGTATGCAAAAAACTAGAAAACAAAACAAATCTATAAAGACTAGAGTTAGACAAACTAGATTAGATGTGTTTTGAGGATGATCAAAATTTAGTAGATGCAAAAATAAAAACAAAAAGAATACTGAAAATTACAAAAAAAGCAATAAAAAATCAAATCTTGATCACTTGTTCCCGGCAACGGCGCCGAGGAAAAAGGGGCTTGTTGACGGTTAATAATTGTATCAAAGTTCGTTCGTGACTCGCAAGCGTACAAGTCTCCCGTCGTAGTCAAGGGACCCTTCTTCCCTCGAGTGGTGAACCCAAGGTATCGAATCCGTGGAACAAATGTGTGACGCAAGACTTAATCTATTAGAGCCAAGTAATCTTCAATCTTCGATAAAAGACCTAATGCATCTAAGTAAAAGACACAAAACGAATCTAATCTACTAAAAACCGGAGAAAACAAAGTAAGATTGGGTAGATAAACCGATCTAGAGGGATCGGGGTAAGCCTTTTGTTGAAGCTCCAAGCAAGAGAAGAAGTAGCAAATCGAATCTTAATAAAAGCCTCTTTAAATCGTGGTTTCCGTCCAAATCCGAAAACATCCGCCTTTCGAGACCCCGGTTCTGTCACAACGTATCCCTATTCATGCGGGGAGCTTAGGGGCGAGTCAAAAGACAAGTCGAGATTCTTTCGGAAGATCCGGCGTGTACCTCTAGCCACCGCGGCTACAAGAACACCCTATGTAATCTATCTCGAGAATAGAATTGGAATAAGCAAAGCCGATCGAAAAACGAAATCTTCGAGGAAACACTTGATCGGCGGGAAAAGATTCAACTTGATAATTCAACTATAACAATGATACATACACAAGATCACCACGGGATCCTTCCTTGATCTTGCTTCTAGCTCCGGGAACTCCGACGTGGTCTTCCGTGCAAGGTTCCCACGTCGGCTAGGGAAACCCTAGTCAACTAGCTCGACCCTCTCCTCTCGAGATGGTGTCCCTCTCTTCTGCTTCTCGGCGGCCGAAGACGAAATCTTCTCTGCGTGGCTCTCGGTCAGGGGACTATAAATAGCCCGATTGGCGGCTAGGGCAAAGGAGGGCGAATTTGGGCCCAAAATGGGCACGAGCCGGCCCGGGCCCCGGGCCGGCGGCACGGGCCCATTTAGGCCCGGCCGTGGGCTCCTTTGTCCCACGTCGGTTCCCTTGCTTCTGGATGTTTCCCCCTTCGCATGTAGGTCCATGTCGTCGGTTTCTCTCCGAATTGGACTCAACTCCTTGTCTTGCAAGATTCGGCACTTTTAAGTCGGGTCCACAGGTCGTCGTCTTCTCGGATCAAGTCCCGGCTTCTTGGAGTTAAGTTTGCTTCATTGCATGACTTGTTCGGGGCTTCAAGGTCTTGTCATGAGGTGCTTGATGAACTTATCCCGAAAGTCTTGCATTCAACACTAAATCCCTGCATAAACATCAAACTCCAAAACCGACATGCACACGTGAACTTGTTATACCACGGGGGTTAGTACCAATGGATAAGGTATAAAACTCATGCCAACACCGAAGGTAAACTCATGGCTAGGTTGACGGATTTTCGCCGTCAACAACGAGCTCGGGAGCTGAACGCTACAAGAGTACTCAGATGATGACTTCCGCGAACACTGAAGATCCTTGGATTGATTCTTTAATCATTCCAAGGCTCGGGGGCTACTAGGCTACACCCATGAGTTGATTTTTTCAAGACGGAAGCAGAATCAAGATTGACCCTCAGCCATAGTCTACAACTCAACCTAAGGCTCAGGGGCTACTCCATAAGGAGTGCGATTTCGCAATCGCACTTCCATATAATCTCGACTTCAAGACAAATGAGCTGGACCACCTTCCAGCCTCGTGGCAGTTCAAGTACTATTGAAGACTTCTCCAAGTAGTACTCGAGGATGCTTAAGAACTACTCGAAGAGGCTTCAAGACTACTCGAACTACTACTCTCGACTACAATGTGCTCGGGGGCTTGTCGGGCATACTCCCCGGGTATTATACGAGGAAGGATGAATACAGACTCCTACTAGAATTCCCCTCTAATTCTACTAGGGCTCGTTACATGTAATCCTACTAGGACTCCTGCCTTGTAACCGACTAGGAACCTGCCCCCTAGACTATATAAAGGAGGGTCGGGTACCTAGCCGAATATCCTCAATCCCTCCGGGACAACACCAAGCGCAGCGCGTGATATACTACTCCAAACAGGACATAGGGTAGCTACTCTGGCTACCCGAACCTGTATAAATCTTGTGTCTTGTGTCCTCACGCGTACCTTCAGGTTCAAGATCATGGTGATCCCCACCTTCTACCTTGCTTCGAGTACCTCCTATGGAGGTCGACAGGTTTAAACACCGACATCGCCCTTCTGCACTTGTCATGCGGAGGACCTCCCTGCGATGCTGCAGATCTGTGTAAACAGCCTAAGCTTGATGGAAATACAAGTCACTCTTTGAATACCCATCCTCTATTAACAGTTGCCTAATTCTTGCGGTCTCCTCATCCTCTTCAGACTTCTTGTTTGTCTTCTCCTCCAAAGTCTTTTGAAGCAAACTATGATAGGAAGATATGTAGTCATCAGCGAGGCCCGACTTGCTACTCTTCTTCTTGACGGGGCTTTGAAGGCGTACTCACTCGTGCCCCTTTTGGAGGAGCGGCCGGATGTACGCTTGGCGTTGGGTGAGGGGCTACCGGAAGGAGTTTCGGGGGTGCCCTCACTATCGAGTCCTCCGAGCCAATCCCACGGCATCTACTAATTCCCCCCGACCATATGGTTCATGCCCAAGGATGTAGTGCAATTGCTCGCGGCAAGGTGGACACTTGTACGCGTTTCTGGCTTTATCAACGGGAATCCTGCAAGGTCTTTGTAGTGCACATGTCGTAGGCAGGAAGTGATGACCTAACAAGTGATCTAACGTGATGGCACAAGGTTTAAGTTTTTACCGTGTTCATACTAGCGGCGTACAACACAGGGTCGTATGTCACTTCGCCGGTTTCGGGGTCACGACCTAAACCTGACTTGTTCACACCTTTACGCCAATTGAAGTATGATCGTCGCAGGTCATGCCACTTATTTTGCATTTGTTTGCTTGTATACCTTGAATCAGATTGCGCATAGAATCCATGAATGATGTTTGCCCACCCAACTTTAGTAGGATTTCTCGCTGGCCAGTGGCATAGGTTCTTTTGTTGTAGAATTAAGTCAAGCAGCAAGTGTGTGTCGTTGATACTCCAGTTGGCACGTTCATGGGAGTCATGAGACATATGTACCTTCAGGGGCGGATCCAGGTTTTAAAAAAGGGGTGACATGAAAAAAAATAGAACTAACTTTCATGTCACATGATTTTAAGTGTTACTCCCTCCTTTCGCATTGCTTAGGCTTGCAAAAAGCTACTCGAGAGACCAAGACATAACTAAAAGCAATGCAAAGCCTCTAAATCGGTGGACCTCATGTTAATTTTGCATGATGCCATGTAGTGTGGCGCGTCCATCAAGATTTTTTAGCCACCCATATGCTCAACAAGAGCAAAGCTCATGCAGGAAAATTAAATTGCGAGCATGGAAAACTTAAGCGCACACTTTCCAACTGCCCAACATGCAGAATTTTAGTGTAATTACTTGCATGGGTAACATTACCACGCCTAATATACCCGTAAAAGCAGAAAACTGCCATACGCCTTAGATATGCGAAAGGAGGGAGTATATAACAGTGGCATGTTTTTACAAATTTTATCCAAAACAAAATTACATATGTATGAAATTAAAATTAGCAAGTAGTAGCAAAGAAGGACATTCATATGTACGATGAGAACCGTGGCATGGTTCAAATGAATTGGGGGAGGGGGACGGGGGTCCAAAGCTTACCCTGACACAACGGTGGCACAGATAGGGCCAGAGCTTTTCCCAGCTGTCCGCGGGAGGAGAGGACGATGCTACAGACTCCGCAGCTATTGGCAGCAGCTGATTGGAGGTCCTGTAAGATATGTGTTAAGGATCAGCATTTTAATGAGTATGAAGCCGATGTATATGAAACTATGGCACAAAGGCACATTCTAAGCATTGTGAGATTTCTATATTGTTCTGAGATTCTTGGAGGTTGCTTATGGACTTAAGGTTCATATTAATGGTGCTAGCATTTGTCAGGCATCTGTGGTAAATAAGATAGGCAGCCAGATCGTGAATTTGTTATATAATCTTCTACAGAATTGTGTAAAATCAAACATTGCTCCGGTTACACATGTGATTAGAGGATTGACTTATGAATAATAAACCATACAATTAAGTACAAAATATTCTTCCATTTTGTATCTTCAAAAGGTTTAGGATGCCAATATGTGGCGCAGGTTATTGGGGCCATAGATGAGGCAACCACCTAAACGGAGAACGACCATAGCGGGGATGGCAATGTAGATGTATGAACCAAAGGAGGAAAAGGGTCGGCATTTACCTTAATGGGGAGTATAGTCAGGGTAGTTGAACGGATGTACCGGAAGAGGCTGAATGCCGGAGGGGACGACGGGCAACTGTACTGGAACGACGGAGATCTGGAATTGAAGGACGCTGTCAGATGATGAGATCTAGATAGCCCACGAGGGTGTTAATCCCTGTGGTTTATTTGTTCGGTAGGGAGGAGTCTAAGGCTAAGAACTCGAAGGTCGCACACGAGTACGCGGAACACAGAGAACACGGCGAGTTTATACTGGTTCGGGCCTCCGGAGAGTAATACCCTACGTCCAGTTGTCGGTGTGGATTGCTTGGGGATTGGTCGAGGTTAAGTTGCAAGGGGAATCGCCTCGTCCGCCTTATATTGGCCAGCGCATGAGGTCGGTTCCCGGACTCTGGTCGGTTACGACCGGGGAGACCTAAATCTACGTTACACATCTTGCCATATCCGTCGATGCGCTTTAGGCGAAGTCCACCGAGGTCTTGTCTTGTCTTGTACGCCAAGTCTTGAGGTCGTGTTGAATTAGATCGTTTGGGGGAATCTTACGGAAAGTCTTCAAGAGGTCGTGTGGGGCTGCCAACTAGGTCGGTTCGGCCCCGCGGCGGGTCGACGGGTCTTCTAGTAGGCCGGACCCACTTGTCGGGGACGGCCGTGAGCACTGGTCGGTGGGGACCCGGGGGTAACGGGTGTCTCACAAGCCCCGAGCGAGGTGTAGGCGCAGTGACCTTAGAAAGGTCGTGACGAAGTCATAGAGCTATCGACAGGTCGAATAGCATGCACGTCGGTCCAAAAAAGAAAGAGAAACAAATCAGCTTAGCAGCCGACCAGTTTGCAGTCTTGCCGAACGAAGAAAGGTCGAGTGGCGACCTATAGGAAGCAGGCTTCCAATAGATGAAACGACAATGAAAAAATTCAGAGGGCATCAAAGATGCACTCATGAGTAGTATCCAAGCATCATGGCCGGCAGGATGGCTGGTATGATGATCCAAAAAGAAGAGAAGACGTAGGTCGAGTAACGACGTGATGAGAAACGGGTTTCCCAACAGGTCGGTACGACGAGAAAAATAAGAGGGCGTCGAAGACGCACTCGTAGAGTAGTCCCCGAGCATTGCAGCAGACAGCATGGCTGGTTTGATGCTCCAAAAAGAGAAGAAAACTGAGTCATGGTCTTGATTGAACGAAGTGTAGAGACACCTAGATCTTCTAGCATGGCTGTAAGGAGTCTAGCAGGGCCGACCTCGTGGAGGCCTTGTAGGCTTGCCGACCTCGGAGATGCCTTATATCAACAATGTCTAGTATCCAAGGATACCCAGCAAGGTCTTGAAAGGTGTGTCGAATGAAGAAATAGCCGATGGGCCATAGCTGAAGTTGCAATGCTGGTAGTTGGTCGATGATGAAGGCTGGCGGAAACAATATCGATCTTGATCGTATGGAGTGTAGAGACACCCAGATATCCTGCATGGCTGCAAGGAGTCTGGCAGAGCCACTCGAGGCATGCCGACCTAAGGAAGGTCTCAAAACATAAGCGCCCAAGCACCCGGAAGTACTTGACAGGGCCATTAGGTGCGCACCCCACAAGGAGGCCTTCATTCCCACGTAAAATCCTAGGTGTCCAGAATAGGCTGGCAGGGCTACTTGAGCACACCGTCCTCAGAAGGTCACGTTTCCGGGGCGCCCAACTAGGTTGGCAGGGCCGTAGTCATACCAAGATATTGCAAGACCTAGGTATTAAGGCACGCCGACCTCGAGGAGGTCGTTTTGGTGTCCAGACGACCAACATAGCTGTTGGCCACCCGGCGGAGGTATTGTCGACCTTAGTAACAATAGGCACACCGACCACGGGGGCCCCACGAAAGTTGTAGATCTCTGTGATGCTTCTGATCTCCAGGCGTCTAGAAGGATCTGGTAGAGCAGCGAGTCACGCCTACCTCAGAAGGTCTTCAATCGAACCTACGACCATTCTGCTTAGGAAACAAAAATATAGGCTGATTTGAATAGGTCCATTTACGTACAGAGCCATAGCGGGTGCACCAGGACGCAGAGCCTAGCGGGTGCAAATAACATTCATCAGGTCGAAGATGAAGGTCGTGGAGTCGTCGTCGAAGGGGGGTTAAGTTAGGCGCAGAGCCCTCTGACATGGGGTCAATTTTTGTCTTGTAGCGTAGACTGCAGGATCACAGGTCAACAGTGGTCGGAGATGCTCTTGCCACCCAGAAAACGACAAGATGCCCACTGATCGAGGGGATTACTATAGCCATGTGACCTCTGCGGCGGGGCTCAGGCATCATTGATGCACAAACGACAAAGACGTCGTGAGTCAGAATGAGTAATGTCATCACCTTTAATGATGCACAGGCTACAGACCCCATTGCCACATGGTGACAGTGTCATTACTTTGCCAGCTGCCTGAGGCGCGGCATCGGCTATAAATAGCACCGTGAGGCTGGAGGAGGCAAGCACCAAGCATTGTTGAGCTATGAAGCCGCATGGTAGTTGTGAGGTCATGCCATGGGCATGCGACCATCCACCAGAATGTAGAGCTGTGTTCTTGTAGATACTTGAAGCTAGGAGAATTCTCGCGAAGTGCAGGCAACATCTCCATCCTCTGAACCCAGCCTCTGCGTGGTACCAGGCAGAGTTTGGAGGTGCTGCTGGTCGAGCTGGAGCTATATCGGGACGTCTCTGGTGAGCACCGGGAGCTCACCGGGGCTTAGTGGTCAACATCGAAGAGCAAGCTCATGTTTCCATTCCAATAGTTGGAGCCGAGCATGCCTTAGATTACGTGCTGTCCTGAAGTAGGTCCCCGCAAGGCCGCCATCAAGGTCTTGATGCTATGAGAAGTCTCGCGACATGCCCTGCTTTGGCAGAGTAGGTCGTGGTGACCGCTCTGAGTAGCTCAGGCCTTGTAGTATGTTTATCCCGTGTGCCGGGCTCTGGATCCAGTGAGGTCGCAGGCGACTTGTGTACCTTCGGATTCTGGATCCAGTAAGGTCGTAGGTAGTAGGTACCCTGGGGTAATCCATATAATGTTCGCTCTCTTCTGTCATGTACTTGGTCGATTTGGCAAAATGATTCGCCAAAGACCTAATTTCATATGATTTGAGGGCTTACTAATTGTGCTTGCCATCAGAGCGACCTGATGCTATCTTCTCGTTTGGCTGACGACCTAAACTCAGATTTAGGTCGTAGCGCTTGGTCTGTTAGCGAAAAATCCGCCTCAATCTTCTCGCGAACTTCTCAGGATAGAGCCGTTGGGGTGTGTTGTACGGAGCAAGGAGCCGCAATGGATAGATTCGGTGGTCCCCCTATAAATAGAGTGAGCCTAACCGGTTCGACCCCATTCCCTTCGTCTTCTTCCTCTCGCTCCCATCGCTTTCTTCCTCTTTTTGCTCCACAGCGATCTTGCGACCGCCTGGCTCCCGCGCTCGCACGCCCAACTTCCTTCTCCAGCTAAGCCCGTGCTAGTGCCGCCGCTTCGCGCCGTGCGCCTCCAGCATATGCGCGTTAAGTCTCTGTGCCACATTAGATCCACCGCAAACCCTAACCCTGAGATGGCGGCGGAGACGGCTTGCATCCCGGAACCCCAGGCGGCGTGGGTCCGGTCGACGATGACCGAGGCCAAGATCCAGGCGTTGGTAGATCGGGGGCTGTTGCGGCCGAAGACGAAGGTGGAGTGGAGGGCAGCCGTCGGGGAAGATTTCCCGAGCGAGGACGTCAAGGAGCAGGTCGTCTTCGGTTCCTTCTTCGAGCGCGGCTTCAACCTCCCGGCGGGAGACTTCTTCCGCGGCCTGCTGTACTACTACAGGCTGGAGTTGGTACACCTCGTTCCTAACTCCATCACTGTAGTGTCAACTTTCATTCATTTTTGTGAGGCGTATCTGGGGATACCGCCTCACTTCGCATTGTGGAGGCATTTTTTCTGCGTCAAAAGCACAAGCAAAAGGTCGAGGCCAGTGGGGGTTGTGATGTTCAATTTGAGGTCAGGCCTCAAGGCAGAATGGATAGACACCGACCTTCCTGACAACACCGCCGGGTGGAGATCGGCGTGGTTCTACATTGCGGACCAAATTCCAGGTCTTCCGCGGCGAACTGGCCATAAGCCAGTGAAAATTAGCGAGTGGGATCTAGGGCTCTCCACCCGTGAACTCGAGGACCTGAAGGGGGTCCTGGAGCTAGTCAGCAACATGAAGAACCGAGGAGTGACAGGAGCGGCGGTGGCGAGGTTGTTCTGCCGGCGGATGATCCAGCCGATCAAAGATCGGGTCCACCCGGCATATGAGTACTGTGGGTAATCAGATCCCACACGCGAGGTGAACCGCAAGGTCTCCAAGGAGGAGATGGCAGCTAGAGTTTCCCAAATATATTTTGGGAAGGTCAAGGTGAAGAAGTGCCCGAGGGAACACTCGTTGAAGAGACCGGCTGAGCCGGTAAGATCTTGAGATCTATCTTTAGGTGTGATTTGCTTTCTTGATTCACTTAGATCATATAGCATTTATGTCATCTGTTTCGCAGATGCATGAGCTCCAGATGTGGTGCCCGGCGCCTCTCCCTGAGGGGGAGATACATCGGGGGAAGCTGAGGTCGGACAAGTACAAGCCTCCAGCAGGTCGTCTGCTGGAGAATTATGAGTCTGACTTGTCGGTGGAGGCCGACGAAGACACTGATGCGGAGGCTGGGACGGATCCAGTCGTCGGCGCCGCAAAATCCCGGCGCAGGACCAGGTCGACGGTGGCGAAGAAGTCTGCTTCGACCGTTGCCACTGCAATCTCTACGGTGAAGGCCGCAGAGCAGAAGAAAAAGAGGAAGAGGAGGGCTGCATCCCCTCCGTCCGTCGCTACTCCAACAATTCCGACGCCTTGCTCGCAGGAGGTCGGGTCGGAGGATGAGGAGGAGGAGGAGGAGAAGGAGATGGATGAGTCCGTCAAAGAGCTGCCGATCCCTGAAGACCAGGCAGCGAGGAGGCCAGAGAGTCCTGCTGCCAAGAGGCAGCGAGAGCTGGTGCAGAAGACGTCAGAGGAAGCTCTCCGACGTGGTTTAGAGGCGCAACGCAGTGCCGCGACGGCACGGGAGAAGATACCTACGGCTATTAAGCCTCGGGTGTTTTGGCTGAAGACTTGGCTTCCGACTATGGCGAGGTATGGACTTAAAAGCTGATGCTATCTTTATGCTTTTTATCTGAACTCAACCTTGACGTGGTATTTTTCCGTGCAGGCCGGCGGCAAGACCACAAGGGGTTCCGGTTACCCCATCATCTCCCTCCCGCACGAGGTCGCCTGAGCCACAGGTCGCGGGGGAGGCGCTAGTAGATGATGCTCGTACCGCTACCCCGACGCGAGGGATGGCGAGAGGGGTTGACGACTTCGCCACCCGTGGACCGACACGAGGGGCCGGTTCTTCCCTACACACCGCCGAGGGTGTTGAGACCTCAGTTGGGGAGGTCGGGGCGACGACCTCTCCAACAGTCGTAGACGTTGACCCTATCAGGGCTGTTCCTGATGGGGCGAAGGACGTGGCCGAGGACCAGCGTCGGATCGACCTGGCGCCGGGAGATCCAGAAGCGTCCGACGCACAGGTACCTCCATCTTCAACTTCGAGTCTGAGGTTGCCACGTCAATCAATTAATTGGGATCACACCCCTTGGCAGGATGATTGGTTCGAGGACAATGAGGACATGCGGGCTTTGCAGACCAGCATCGTCACCATCAACCACGCACTCATTGTGAGTTGCCTGTGATGTATTATCACTGCTTGATTATTTTGCTTTTGAAGCATCGCTGACAACCTTGTGATTTTGTAATAGTCACTAGCAGAGAGGGCCAAGGGCCGGGCCGACCAGCTGCGGCATGCCGAGGAGAAGGAACAACGTATTACCGACCTTGAGCGAGAGCTCAGGGAGGTTCGTGAGGCGGCAGCCGCCGACAAGAAGAGGCTCGAGAACGAGCTTTATGAGGAAAGGCGCAAGGCTGTGGAGGCCACTGCGCAGTTTAACGCTGCGGCTACTGGTGAGTTTTAGTCTTTGTCCCTTTTTGAATAGAAGGTCATTAGCTGTCAGCTAACTGTTGTGTGTGCAGATTTCCGTAACAGCGAAGAAGAGCTGAAAAATGCTCTGGCGACCTCCAGGAGCAAGATTCAGGGCTTGGAGGGCAAGGTCCGGGAGATCGAGGCTGGAGGCCTGGAACTCAAACGGGCGATGAAGGAGGCCACCGAGAGTGAGTACGCCATATCTCAAAAGCTGGCTTATGAGACCGCAGCACGTCGGGGCCTTGAAGTCGAGTTCGAGGTTGTTTTGAAGTCATTGCAGAGTGACCAAATCACCATTGCAGGGTATGAGGTGGAGTTGAACGACCTCAAGGGTGCTGCCAATTATGCAATGTCTTGGATACCTGTTCCGGAGGAAGGGGATCAGCAGCAGTCCATCATTGATCGCCTGGTAGACACTCCTAACAGGCTGTTGCTTTTATTGAGGGCAACCGGCTTGGCGGCTGCGACCGATGCGTTGGTGAGAGTCACGTCCCACTATCCTGAGGTCGACATGACCAAGATCAAGGGTGGTGCTGACACCACGAAGGACCTTCACACCCTGGAGCTTGAAGTTGATGAAGCCGCCACCGAGGTGGCAGAGAGCATCACTTTGAAGGCGACGGCGGAGCTGGTGGTGAAGGTGGCGACGGCGACAACCAGTAGTAGCTAGGAGCTGTACCTCCCCCTCCTCTCATGACTTGTAAAAACTTTGAAGAAATCTGTAACGAAGTACTTGCCTTTTGCCTGCGTGAGTTCTGGTTGATCTTGTAGATGACGACATTTTGTATTCTTGACTCGCTAACCACTACTCACAGAGAGGCTAGCTTGCCGACCTCGACAGCTCAGCGTGGAGGCTTATGAGAGATCGGCGCGCAAGGGAGGAGCCCGGGGCTCAGGTCTGGCGACCTTTCTGATCAAGCATACTCGTGGTGGCAGGAGGCTTCATACTCGTTCGTGATGATGTCCTTAGGTCGGATGACCTTTAGGTTGGCTTTTTAGCCAAGCCCCCGAGCATGTTGAGGGGAAGGAATAAAGAGGATCCCCAGGTCTTGTGACCCAGATGTTGACTTTAGCCAAGCCCCAAGCATGTCGAGGGGTGGGGTTTATAGTATGAGGAAGGAGGAGGTAGTGCTCGACTCGTAGCATAGGACTGCTTGAAATACTTTTTATTTAATCTGAAAAAGAGAAATACAAAAGGCGAAAATACATAGCTTGAAAAGAAACTATTCTACAGATAGAATCGTCTTAGATGCTCCACGTTCCAAGGGTTGGGTACTCCTTGCCCGTCACCCCACTGAAGTTGATATGTTGACGGGCTGATTACTTCCGTGACGATGAAGGGCCCCTCCCAAGGGGCAGAGAGCTTGTGCATGCCGTTAGTCTTTTGGATGTGTCTAAGGACGAGGTCGCCAACGTTGAAGGAGGTTTCCTTAACATTGCGATCGTGGTAGCGACGTAGCTGCTGGTCATGACGGGCTTGTCTCATGACAGCGGTGAGTCTTTGTTCTTCGAGACTATCGAGGTCGATGCGACGTGTTTGCTCGGCCTCTCCTTCCTCGTAGAACTGAATTCGCGGAGCTCCAAAAGTGACATCGGTAGGAAGGATGGCTTCTAATCCGTAGACCAGAAAGAAGGGCGAAAAGCCTGTCGCAGAGCTGACTTGAATCCTGAGACCCCAGATTACATGAGGCAGCTCGCTAGCCATCTAGTGGCGTAGTTGGAAGCGTCATCGTAGATACGGTCCTTGAGTGCTTGGAGCACCATGCCGTTGGCTCTTTCGACCTGGTCGTTACACCGTGGGTGGGCGACCGAGGAATAGTAGACGTCAATGAGGTTATCCAGGCAGAAGTCCCAGAAGACCGAGCCGGTGAAAGCTTTGCCTAGGTCGGTGATGATCCTGTTAGGCACACCGAAGCGGTGTTTGATGTCTCTGATGAATTTAACTGTTTCCTCCGATGTTACTTTCGCAACAGGTCGGACCTCAATCCACTTAGTGAATTTGTATACAGCAACTAGGATATGCTTGTAGCCACCTGGAGCGGTACGAAACGGTCCTACCGCGTCAAGATCCCACATAGCGAAGGGCCAAGATGGAGGAATAGTGCGCAAAGCCTGAGCTGGCAGGTGCTGCTGTTTGGCAAAGAACTGGCATCCTTTGCACCTCTTGACGTGGTCTTTAGTGTCAGTTACAGCCGTGGGCCAATAGAATCTAGATCGGTATGCTTTACCGACCAAGTTCGTGGATGTCGCGTGGCAGCCACACTCACCACTGTGTATCTCGGCTAAGAGTTGTAGACCCTCCGATCGTAGGATGCACTTCATCAAGATGCCCGTGGAGGCAGCTTTCTTGTATATGTTGAAACCAATCACGACGTAGTTAGTGCTTCACCGCGTGATACGTTCTCACTCCGCTTTGTCATCGGGGACAAGTTGGTCGAGTATGAAGTCTATGAAGGGCTTGCGCCAATCGTCCTCTTTTTCAGTCATGAGTACGTCACGGGGAGGTGCTGGATTTTGGTCGTTTGAAGGTGGCTCTGGATTATTAGAATCCAAGAGCTTGATTGAAGGCTTGCATAGGTCTTGGACGAATACGCCTGCTGGGACTAGAGCTCGACGAGAGCTTAGTTTGGAAAGCACGTCGGCGGCGATGTTGTTGTTGCGTGGGACGTGCTGGAATTCGATCCCCTTGAAGTGGCTTTCGAGTTTACGAATCTCAGCGCAGTAAGCATCCATCGTGTCCTTGACGCAATCCCACTCTTTGTTGACATGCTCGATGACGACCTTGGAATCGCCGAAAGCTAGTAGTCGCTTGATGCCAAGGGACACTGCTATACGGAGGCCGTGGATTAGGGCTTCATATTCTGCTCTGTTGTTAGGGGCCTTGTAATGAATCTGCAGGACGTACTTGAGTTGCTCTCCCTGGGGAGAGATGAGTAACACGCCTGCTCCTTCGAGGTTGAGGGCGCCGTCGAAGTACATGACCCAGTGTTCAGGCCGCTCCTTGGGAGGGGGCATCTGGATCTCTGTCCATTCAGACACAAAGTCTGCGAGGATCTGCGACTTGATCGCTTGTCTGGGACAAAACTCGATCTCAAACTCTCCAAGCTCGACTGACCACTTGACGATGCGACCGTTGGTGTCGCGGTTGCGGATGATCTCTCCCAAGGGGAACGAAGACGGGTTGTGAGCTTGGAAGTAGTGTCAAAGCTTTCTCGACGTGATCACAAGCGCATATAGCAGCTTATGAGGTTGTGTGTAACGTGTTTTAGCATCAGCCAGAACCTCGCTCACGTAATATACAGGTCATTGAACAGGATAGGCTTGCCCTTCCTCTTCTCGTTCAGCGATGAGAACCGTGCTGACCACATTAGTGGTGGCAGAGATGTAGAGTAAGAGTGTTTCCTTCGGTATTGGAGGTGTCATAACTGGTGGTGTTGTTAAGGACTCTTTGAGAGCCTCGAACGCTTTCTGGGCTTCGTCGTCCCATACGAACTTATCAGCTTTCTTTAGTAGCTTGAAGAAAGGAAGTCCTTTTTCACTGAGCTTGCTGATGAAACGACCTAGAGCCGCCATCATTCCGGTGAGCTTCATGACGTCTTTCTTGTTGGATGGTTTGTCCATCTTGCGTATAGCGTCGATCTTCGCTGGGTTGGCCTCGATGCCTCGATGCGCGACCATGAAGCCCATTTTGTTGGATTGAGCTTCCATTGGAACTCTCGTAAATTGGCAAAGGTTTCTGTTAGGTCGGCGATGAGCTTGTCTTCCTCTGTAGTCTTGACGACCACATCGTCCACATAGGCTTCGACGTTCTTCCCAATTTGGGTCTTCAAGCACTTTTGAATTGCCTTTTGGTAGGTTGCTCCGGCGTTTTTCAGGCCAAAGGTCATGACCTTATAGCAGTAGATGCCGTAGGGCGTTATGAATGTTGTCTTGTCTTCGTCGTCGGGATGTAGGGCTATCTGATGATACCCTGAGTAGCAGTCGAGGAAGCAGAGTAGGACGCTACCGGCCGTGGATTCCACGACCTGGTCGATACGAGGGAGAGGGAACAGATCCTTTGGGCAGTGCTTGTTAAGATCGGTGTAATCGATACACATTCTTAATCCACCAGTTTTCTTTGGTACAAGAACCGGGTTTGCGAGCCAAACCGGGTGTTGACATTCTCTAATAAAACGTGCAGCTAAGAGCTTACAGACTTCTACTTCTATAGCTTGTTTTCTATCTTTTGCAAATCACCAGATCTTTTGCTTGATAGGTTGAGCGGTCTTGTTCACTTCGAGTCTGTGCTCAACCAGCTCCCTAGGGACTCCAGGCATATCGGATGGACTCCATGCGAAGATGTCGGCGTTGTCCCTGAGGAAGCTGGTGAGCGCGAGTTCCTATTTGGGGTCGAGGTCGGCCCCGATGATGACTTCCTTGGATGCGTCGGGCAGGCCGAGGCAAACCTTCTTGACGGCTGGACTTGGGTCCAAAGCTGTGCTTGTACGCTTCTGCTCCAGTACTTGAAGAGTAGTTTGGTCGATCTTGGCTGCCTGAGCGACCATGACCGTAGCTGCGGCTTTGATTGCTGAATCTTTGGAGAGCTCGACGGTAGTGCTTTCGCAATTGTAGGAGACCATGATGTCCCCGAGGACGGAAAGGATTCCGTTTGACACCAGCATCTTCATTATGAGGTAAGTGTGATGTGGTATAGCCATGAACTTGGCGAGCATAGGTCGTCCGATGATGGCGTGGTATGAAGAGCGGAAGTTCGCGACTTCGAACGTCAGGTACTCCGTTCTGAAGTTCTCCTCCGTGCCGAAGGTGACCGGCAGGAACAAGCGACCTATGGGGTATGCAGCCTTGCCGGGCACGACCCCGTAGAAGGGTTCATCACAAGTGGTCATTTTGGAGAAGTCGAACTCCATATTGCGTAGCGTCTTGATGTTTAGGCTGCTGCCTCCGTCGATGAGGGTCTTAGGCAACTAGTCCCCGTTAACTATGGGGTTGACGACCAGCGGATAGGTTCTGGGGTCGGGAATGTTAACCCAATGATCCTTCCTAGAGAAAGTGATTGGGAATTCAGACCACCGCAGAGGTCGTGGATTTTCAGTGTTGACGTGCCCAATCTCTTTGGCGTTTGATTGAGTTTGGCGGTTAGTTTTGATCGCTTGGCGACCACCGACGATGAAGTTGATCTCGCAGTTGGCCTTCTGGAATGCACCATTGGGATTGCCCCCTTTGGGTGGTGGCGGAGGTGTCCGCTCCTTGCGGTTGTTGTCTTGGCAGTTGTGGTTGTCCTGGCGACGTCGATCGTCGCGCCGGTCGTTGTGACGATCGTCGTGGCGATCATCATGACGATCACTTCTATTGCGCTTATTAGTGCGGTCGTCACGACGGTTGTCGTCGCGTCTGTCATCGCGGCGGTAATCGTGGTGATAATCACGTCGATCCCTATCATCATTGCGAGGATAGGGTCTGCGGTCACGGTAATCTCGTCGATCAGGTCGACTGTTGCGATTCTCGAAGCGTTGACCACCATTGCGGTCATCATTGCTGTTGCTCCTGGTCTTCTTGGAGGTAGATGGTACCCCAAGGGCACGCTTTAGCTGCTCGCACTCTCTCATGGTATGCTTGGCGTCGCGATGGAACTGGCACTGGTCGTCCATGACCATATTGAAGTCACCTTCAAGGAAGGTGGAAGGTCTTGGCGGATCTGTTACATAGGCTTCACCGGATCGCTTGCGCGACCTGGTGCCTCCGTCGTCGTGGTCTTCTCCGTTGAAGTCATGCATTACCACGTCTTGAGTGTCGACCAGTTTGTCGACGTAGGCCATGAGGTCACCAATGGTTTTGGCATCGGCTTCGTGGATCTTCTCGAACAACTTGATATTAGTGATTCCCTTTTTGTAGTATGCAATGATGTCGTCGTCTTTGACAGCTATGAGGGTGTTGCGGTTCTCGAAGTAGCGGTTGGTGTACTCACGGAGAGTTTCGTCTCTTCTCATCCATACTCTAGCGAGTTGGTGAGTATTGCCAGGACGATTGTAGGTCGCCTGGTAGTTGGTCGTGAATAGGCGGGACAAAGTCGCCCAGGAGGTGATGCATTCTGCTGGGAGATTGTCGAGCCACAGAAGTGGCGCCTTGCCCATCACGAGAGGAAAGTATCCGACCATGTGGTCTTCATTGCCTCCCGAGGCACCTGTGGCTATATTGTTCATCTTGAGCCATATACTCGGGTCGGAGCGACCGTCGTACTTCTCAATTGAAGGCTTGAAGTCTTTGGGGTATCTGATCGTTCGGAGACGTCGTGAGAAAGCTGGGAAATTGTTGACCGCCCCTGGACTTGCTGATGGAGCATGATCAGTAGGGATAACGTAAAGGTTGTCAGGAGGGCCATTATCTTGGTCGTACTGGGCACGTCGTAAGAGCTCCGGGTCGTGCATGATCCAGAGATCTGTAGCTTGGATAGGGTTGTTGGCGTCGAGTGGGTCAGGTACCCCATGCTCGCGGTCGTAGTTTGCGCGCCGAGCTATTTCGACTTCATCTCTTATGCGGTGACGCCGACTTCCCTCCACACGATCGGCCTGGACCAGAGGAGGCTGAGCTCCTGCATTGCGTCTTGGATTTGGTGGAGGGTTTCTCTGGATGTTAGCAGCATTGGCTGCATTGTTGGCGGCATAGCCAGCGGCATTAGCCGGGGCGTTTGGTGGAGCATTAGCCGCTGGGTTGGCTGGAGCATTGGCTGCAGCGTTAGCAGCGGGGTTACCCGGCTGCATTACTTCGTTTTCACCTCTTCCTTCTTCAGCCACCGGGTCGAGGGGACCCTGGCTACGACGTCACTGGCGAGGACGCTCCGAACTGCTTCTGGAATAGGAACTTGCCGTAGATCTACTGTATCCAGGGCCTCTTTCCTCGATCTGAGCAGCTGCAACATGGACATTAGCTTGGAGGCGTCAGATCGCTGGAGAATCTTCAAGGTGGTTTAGGACAGCGAGAGCAGCTCCCAAATTGGTCTGCGGTGAATTGTAGACTTCAAGTCTGTCACGCTCGAAATCCCTGAGGAGATGTCGCGCGCGTAGTCTGTTGGCACGAGGTGGATCATCTTGGCGTCATTGTTGTGGGGCCGCTGGTGCCACAAGTGCTTGTTGCGCGGGATTGGCGTTGACCTGTCTGACATTGGTCAGTTGGAGGTCTGCACCTGGGACAATAATCTCTTGTTGTCGTTGGACAGCTCGGGCGGTGTTGGCGTTTTCACGCTCTTGACGTTGCATGTCTGTTTCTCTGTCTTGCGGTGGTACATCTGCAGAGACGACCAAGATTTGGCGATCCAGGGTTTCAAATTCTTCTCCCGGATAGTTCGGGGAGATCGTTGTGTGGGCGACCTGGAACGCAAGGCGGTCTGGAGATGACTCTTGGTTCAACCGGTGACGGTGAGCCGCGGTAAGAGGTCGGCGAAACTTTTTGAGGACACGGCACTGGCGTGCGGTGTGCTTGGAATTTTCATGGATAGGGCAGGGCTCGTCAAGGTAATTCCTGCGGCTTCCACGATCTTGATGGTAGAGTCCAGATTCGATCTGGATCTTACGCTTCATGTAGCGTGATGCCACACGAGAGGCGTTGCGCAAGCCAAGAGGCATGCTAGAGGTGCGAGGGCGTTTGACGCGCTCACAGATTTTGATTGTGTCAGAGGGCATGTCCTAGACACGATCGATTCCAGCGATCGGGTCTCTAGGGGTGGGTGGGTGATTCTTCTTTGACAGATCTGTTTCGATCTGTCGGTCGGAGGTGACCGCGTTGCCTTCGATGACGAGGCAGGCGGCTGGGGCGATGGATGTCGCCGACATCGAGCCGAAGCAGATGTCGACGGGGTTGGTGAGGAAGTCCGCCATGCTCTCCGGAAAGATGACGCCGTTGGTCGAAGCCATCGAGTTGCACGAAGAACCTTGACTTCCCCTACCTAGCGCGCCAACTGTCAGATGGTAAGATCTGGACAGCCCACAGGGGTGTTAATCCCTATGGTTTATTTGTTCGGTAGGGAGGAGTCTAAGGCTAAGCACTCGAAGGTCGCACACGAGTACGCGGAACACAGTGAACACGGCGAGTTTATACTGGTTCGGGCCTCCGGAGAGTAATATCCTACGTCCAGTTGTCGGTGTGGATTGCTTGGGGATTGGTCGAGGTTAAGTTACAAGGCGAATCGCCTCGTCCGCCTTATATTGGCCAACGGATGAGGTCGGTTCCAGACTCCTGGTCGGTTACGACCAGGAGACCTAAGTCAACGGTACACATCTTGCCATATCCCGTCGATCTGCTTTAGGCGAAGTCCACCGAGGTCTTGTCTTGTCTTGTACGCCAAGTCTTGAGGTCGTGTTGAATTAGGTCGTTTGGGGGAATCTTCTGGAAAGTCTTCAGGAGGTCGTGTGGGCTGCCAACTAGGTCGGTTGGGCCCACTGACAGGTCGGCGGGTCTTCTAGTAGGATGGACCCACTTGTCGGGGATGGTCGTGAGCCTGGTCGGTGGGGACCCAGGGGTACCCATGTCTCACAGACGCAAATCTGCTCTGTGAAGCCTTAGATCGTCGACGGCAGGTCGAAGATCTGCAACGCTACAACGTGGAAGTGCACGGTGAGGACGAAGATCTTGGACGGGTTGGTGGAGATCTTGGACGCCTGGACGATGGCTGCATCTGCGGTGTTGGGGGAGTTTGGACTCGGCGTCGTGATTTCCGGAAGCAGCTTCGTGAAGATCCGGATGCGCGGCAACGTCGGGGCAGGATTTGGGATGCGCGAGACGGCGGCCGGCGGCAGGCCAGATATGTGCCAGCGTTGCGCCGGCGACCGAAACACTTGCGGCCGGAAGAGGCCGGGGTCGTCGACGACGGCCCTACCCTCCGTAGACCGCCATGGGGGCGACTACTGCAGTGGGGGAGAGGGCGAGGCGGCGCGGTGGAAGGAGAGTAGCTGAGGACGACGACGGGCGAGGGTGGGAGGCGGCGGCGAGAGAGGGATTGGGGATAGGACTAGGGCACCTCGGGGGGGGGGGGGGGGGGGTTGTAAGTGTAGGGCACCTCCCAGCCTTGCAGCGCACCGAACGGCTGGAATGAGCCCAGCCGAACGGATGGATCCAGCCCACGCGCTGATTCTAGCCTTTTTCAGCCCAGCCGAACAAGCTGTACAATCCTAAGAAAAAAATAGGATCGTGCACATGTGTTACTAGTTGCTACGGGTAAAAAATGTATTAACTCAGATTATTTACACGAGAAGAACTAGGGGCAAACTACTACAACTCAAGCAATACAAAACATTGGCCATTATTGGGCCTAAAGGAACAGATCGCGCACGCGAAGCGCAGCCCACGCAAGCCCATAAACTTTATTTCCTTTCATGGGCATAGCAATAATCAACAGCATATTGTCCTTCATGCACGTCTGATACTCTGATCTTCCCTTGTTCATGTATATGCGAGAAGATAAGACTGACGTGACAGAATTCTTGTTTCAAAGATAGAAAAGGGCTAGTTTAAAATGGCAAAGTGTGTTCGTCATTTGCCATCAAGCTTATGATCAGAAACTATTATTTGTCATATCCTTTCTTTTTGCTACAAGAGCATCTACAAGAGTTTGCCAAATTTTACTAGGTAAATCTTTTGTTTTGCCAACTTCTAAAAAGTTATGCCAAGTAAAAAAAGAATTTATCTCTAACAATTTGGCATAATTCACTTGTCAAACTCAAATCTAACTTACATCAGGAATTCTATGAGAAATAAAATTATGTTTATGCTCTTCCACCTCTTGAAAACTTATACCACGAATCCTTCTCTGTTCTTTATTTCTTTTTTCACCCTCCCACCCACATGGAAATGACGATGGCAACCATGATCCGCGCGCGTATATATATGAGCGCAGGGAGGTGAGTTTTACCAAGTTGATTTGTCAAACTGTTGGAGGCCAATTTTCTTGTTTTGCCAAAATTAGATTGATGTCAAGTTGATTTGCCAAACTGTTGGAGCTGCTCTAAGAGATTTAAAAATGAAGACCAAAGTCAAAGTACTCATGCATCATCAAAGAATGAATCTCCAGGCACCTAGAATATCAGAAAAGGAGTTTGTGCTGCAACTTTGTACTCTGACTTGTTCATTGCCAGTTTATATTGAAAAAAAGGAAAACTTACAGTTAATAATGCAAGTCAATATGATTTAGATGGTTTAAGCATCACTGTATTTACTAATTGACTCTGAAATCTGAGCACTGCTAGAGAGTGTTATTCTGATAAACTATTGTGACAACTCTGCCCAAGATAATCTCATATTATCACCTAAATCAATCTATTTGGCACTTAAGCAATAACATAGGATTACCTTGTCATTTCTTTGTCGGGTCAAGCCCGGTGAAATCACTTACATAGCAAGAAAGGATCGAACATATGCATTAAAACTCACACGAAGGTGAGTCCAGAACATATTACACAATTTAAATCCAAATCTGCTCATAAGAGTTTAATAATTACAAACCATGGTTCATGACATGATAAATAAAAGGTTCAGAGTTTGAAGACAGCGGAAATTAACTAAGCGGTATGATAAATATCATAGAAGGTCATCAATGGTGCAATCAGTCGTCATCATCCACCCATTCCAGTTCCTAGACAGGTGGATTCTCTCTAGGCCAAACAACTTTACCTGAAAGCAACAGATATAGCAAGGCTGAGTATACTAATACTCATCCAGACTTTCCAGTCTAAAAATTACTTCCAGACATGCAAGGCTTTTGGCTAAGGGTTTGTTTTGCCAAAAAGCAACTAAGATCATTGATTCTTACTTTCAATATTTTAGCTCAAATTCTAGTGAATTAACCATTATAAATACGCAATATATTGTAAGCATAAGTTATGCAATACAATTAATCAAGAATCAATATTAATAATATTCCATAATAAAGGGATTATAGTAGCCAGTTGGTTAAGTACTCTCATGTAACGGTGAAAGGCCGACGATCGATCGACCAATAACCTTGCAAGATAAATCTAAACACACGGAGGGTGCCCTGACTAAGAGTTCCCAACCAAGCGGTTCTCATCACTCTTCGGTTTAGGATAAGAGACCGCAGCCTTAGGTACACAGCTTATCTAGGCTACGCCACACAAGGTCACATGTGTACCACAAGTGGTGAGCCCGGGGGCGCACCCCAAGATTAGTGATCGAAAAATCTTCCACCGCCTCAATCAAGTACTAGGCTTACCGGTCCCATTCCCGATAAGTATTAGCACGTTCAAGCACTTAACCCACGAAAGCCACCGGACCAGAGCCCAAATCCCTTCTCTTACCATATGAGCATTCCATTTATCATATCTCATGATTCCAACATAAGAACATATATCTCGTGGGTGACGAACATCACCCGACTTGTACCGGGTCCTTAGAGCATAACAACTATCGACCTAACATACTAATAAGAGAGCATAGGTACATAAGGATCATGCATCTAGGGTTTCATTTCAACTTCTGAATGTAAATGCACAATCATAGGCGCAAATAGTTGCATAAATTTAAATAAAGAGTAAACTGCGTTCACCGTACAACAACTTGTAAGGTGGGTGCAAATTAGTCCAATAACTTGTAATATGTTCAATCTAGTACAATAACTTATCAGGTGGGTGTGGATTAGTCCTACAACTTATACAATGATCAATCTCATACAATAACTTGATAGGTGGGTGCAAACTGGTCCAAGAACTTGTAAAATGCTTAACTTAGTGCACAATTATCGATGCATCTACAATCTTAATGTTCTCACAAATAATATATTTCTAATATCAAACTAGAGTATACTTGTGTCAGAACAAGTTATTGTGCATTATTTGACAATTGATATTCGTGTTGTGATGGTAAAAATATTTAGTAAGGACTAGAACCTTCGGTGTTTAGGCAAATACTATTATGTCTTTGTTATCAATTTTTATACAAATATTAAATTTTGATTAGAAATATTTTTAGTTTCATATTCAATATTAATTTTCAAGTTTGATTATATTATTTTTATTCAGCTAGTAATCAAATATGGTAACTCGTACTAACAATTAATACCTTTTAGAAGTTTGACATAAATCTTCTTAAAGTCTCATGTACTAGTTGAAAGACAAAATGAACTAAAATAACGAAAATGAGCATGCTTCTCTGAAGTTGTTGAATACACGAGTAAAGGTGCAGAAGAAACAAAAGATTATATGGTGTCTTATGAACTTTAGTATCTCGGTAATCTAATGGTGTAATTCAAAAACCTGATTTAATTTAACTGATAAAAAAATAAGTAATGTATATACATTTGATTCAAAATTAGCAACTTTAATTGACAAAAAACTATTAGTTGGAAGAAAATTTGAATGCTACCTGATTCGTCTAATACATTATCATTTGTAAATTTGGGCTATAGGTGCACCAATTTTCCAAGTTATTACATTGAACCAAGTATTTTTACACAAGTTCTTGAATCAATATGCACGTACCTATAAAATTGTTATACTAATTTGATTATTTTACATGGTTTTGGACCAATATGCATCAACCTGACAAGTTATTGTACTAAATTCAGCATTTTACAACTTGTTGGACTAATCCACACCCACCTGACAAGTTATTGTAGTAAATTGAGCATTTTACAACTTCTTGGACTAATCTGCACCCACCTGACAAGTTGTTGTATAGTGGACGCAATTTACTCTTAAATAAAACATATGTTATTGATGTAGGACTTTGTGACAACCCGCCCAGGAAAATACCGTACTCTCGCCTAAAACCAATCCACTTTGGTCATTAAGCAATAGTAAAGTATCATCCTGTCGTTGGTTTCTGGGTTAACGCCCAGTAAATCACTTGGAAATCATACAGAGGATCGACACATGCATTAAAACTCACACGAAGGCGAGTCCAGAGTACAACACGGATTAAATCCAATTTATTACAAACCATTGTTCCTGACAGGAAGTAAAGGTTCAGAGTTCGGAAACAGCGGAAATAAATAAACTAGCGCGACGATACACATCACAGGAGGCCATCCGTGATGTCATCACTCCTCCCCTTCCACCCATTCCAGCTCCCAGCCGGGTGGAATCTCACCAGGTCAAACAACACCTGCAACAATATTTTTAAATCAAGGCTGAGTATACTAATACTCAGCAAGACTTAACCGTCGGGTGATAACTACATCACCAAACTCTAGACATGAGAGACTTTTTGGCTGGTGGAGTTCTTTTGCTGAAAAGCAACAAAGAGTATCTCCTTACTTTCATTATTTTAGCACAAGTTCTAGTTGATTATCATTTCTAAGTGTGCCAACTAATTCCATCAAGAATTGTGCAAGCAATTAATTCATACAATAATATTCACCAAGTTCCATCATTAAGGGAGATCATGGCCAGTTGATTAAGCAGTCTCAGATAACGGTGAGAGGCCGACAATCGATTGATTCAAACCTTGCAAGGTAGACCTAAACACACGGAGCGGTGCACCAACAGAGCTGACACCGACCAGGCGGTTCCCAGAAGTCCTCGGTTTGGGATCAAAGATTACAGTCCCGGGTACAAGGCTATCTGGCATGTCCCACCCAGTACACCCAGCTTCACACATGTACCCACCTCCCGGTTGCAAAGCGGTAGGTGATTACTCAAGAGTAGTAACAGTGAGTTCCCGCACCGTCTCATTAAGGTACTGGGCTTACCGGTCCCATTCCCGACAAGTGCTTAGTATGTTCAAAAGCTTATCCCACGAAAGCCACTGGACCGGAGCCCAAATCCCATGCTCTTACCACATGAGCAATCCATTTATAAAGATCTTATGATTCCAACATAAGAACTTATTCTCGCGAGTGACGAACATCACTCGACTTCTACCGGGTCCTATAGCATAGCAGCTATCGACCTAGCATACTAGTGATAGAGCATAGGTACCTAGGGATCATGCATCTAGGGTTTCAATTCAACTCCTGAAACGTAAATGCACAATCATAGCAAACATAATTGCATAAGTTTAAAAGACGGGGTTAATGATCCGGGGCTTGCCTTCGCTGGCAAGGTTGGCCTTGGGCCCTTCTGGACTTTGGTCCAGGTCTTGAGCTACGTCCACGTAATGCAGCTCTTCGTCCGCTCCTTCCTCTCCTCCTTCCGGCACGAGTGTATATCTACCGTCGGGAAGATCTACACGAGGATGCAAATGCAAGATTTATTTGACGATTTTAATTTAATCAATTACAAACAAGAATGACATCCATGGGGTGTATTAGTTGGACACATTCGCCTAGATAAGAAATACATTTAGCATACTCTTCCTAAAACGGAACAATTTGCAATTCTTTATTAGATATTCTTTTTGATAGTGATTGTGTACATATATATGTAAATAATTTAATTTAAATTCACAAACAGTAGTGGGTGGGTATATTTATCCTTTTAGCATGATTTGCAACCACACACAAGATTATTAGGGATGATTTGGTGATTTTCCCAATTAATGACTATTAAGCCCTTAATGACCTTCAAAGCTTTTATTCATGAAATTAATTAGTAAAATTCAGTGGAAGGGTGTGTTACACACTAGAGACCTATAACAAGTCATTGGACATACATGCATGCTTTGGATAGCTAGAAATTAATTATTTTGGAAAAATAACAAAAGCTAGCTAGAGGGACAACGTAAATGCACACAAAAATAAATACTCATCAAAATGATCCTAACTTTCTCACACATGTTATATGGTCCAAAACTAGCCGAGGGATGCAGCATATACACCTAGAACTATTACGAAACTTGAGTTATGCATTTTTAAAGAAAAACAAGCATAATTCAAGAATAAATATTTCTGGTACTTATAAAATTGTGATTAATTCACCAGAGGTGTGATTTAGAATAAAAAGACAGTATGCAGAAGTTGGTTGCAAAAACCTAATTATTTTTATCTAGAAAAATCATTTATGTGGATCTTGCAGAAATGGAAAAACATTTTTATAAAAAGATTACAATATAACTTTGTGCAATTTTTGGCACATGGTCTAGTCATGACCTAACACACAACATATCCAAAAACTAGCTACAGAAGATTTAAATATTTTGAGATATTGCAGATCTAGGTTTTTCACATTTCTATTTTTCATGCAAAAACTATCAGGAACTAGCTCAGGCAAGAATAACAAAAGTTGTGGGGTTTTTCACAATGAATCCAACAAAATGAGTTTGCATTTTTCTGATTTTTGTACGATTTTCTACGGATTTTACAACATTCAACAAAATGGCAACACTATTGAAGTTGTGGTTTTACACCGAGGCCCCTAGATCTTCTTCAAAGTTCACAAGTATGCCCTCAGATCACCGAAAAGTCCCTGGAAAGAACTCGATCCTTGCAATTAGGCCCTTGGGCATGGGGCGGCTGCGGCTCCGGCCGAATTCCGGCGACAGGCGGCGCTGGGGTGTGGGGGAAAAGGTGGGGGAAGTGTGTGACCTCACCAAGGGCCCGTTTATGGCCGGAGTTGGGGCGGAAGGGCAACTGGCAGCGGTGCTTGTCGATGCCAGACGGCGGCGGCCGTGGTGGCCTCGGCTCCGGCGAGGTGAGGGCACGGTCGGGGCTAAAGGCGGCCGAGGAAGCTTCGGTAGGCGCTCATGGTCACGTGGGCGTGCTTAAGCAGTGGCAACCGCGGGCGAAAAATGGAGCTCGACGACGGCGGTGTCAATGGCGTGGCGGCATGGGCATGGTCGCGCGCGAGGGGGTGGACGTCCTTTAAATAGGCAGCTCTCGCGTGCTCGTGATGAAGGGTGATGCAACTCCGGCCGTGGTACGGCGGCGGCCTCGGTTGGCGCGCGCCCGGGGGGGAGGGGGAGCCGCGGGTGGACCGGCGGTCGGCTCGGTGCGTGGCGCGCGCGGTCCGGCGCGAACGGTGGGGCGGCGCGTGGCACGGGGGAAACTTCAAGGCGCCGCGGGCGTTGGACGGCGCGCGGCCTCGGAAGGCGCGGCGGCGCAACCTTGGACGGCGGCGCGCGGCCTCGGGAGGCGCGGCGGCGCGGACGCGGAGGGCGGCACGGCGCGCGCGCGCGGCGCGCGCGCGGCGCGGCGCTTACAGTTTCAGCCTAGGTCACTTCGAGCACGATTTTCTCCCAAAAATTGAGTAGAAGTGCACAAAGTGACGAATAGGAAAGTTGTAGATATCACTACCCTCTACAACTTTTACAAAGGCCATCTAGTGTTTTTCTCAATGGATTTTGTATAAATTACTGCCAAACTTTGAATGTCGCCACGTTCTGCTAAACGGAGATGCTGACGGTTGACCACGTTTTTCACCAATTTCCACTCAAAATTTGAAATGCCAATCTACATGAAAGTTGTGTCCCTCAACAAACTCGACAACTTTCATTTTGGTAGATTTTGAAGTGTTTAGGTGAAATTTGGAGAACGCGGCAAAAGTTCCGGCCGACATTCGCCGACCTCAATGTTCAAGCGGGGTTTGACCGTGTCGTTGACCAAGGGTTGACCACGGGTGTGTGTAGACTTGGTCAAGGGGTTCAATAGGGTTCATTGGCGAGGTTTTCGAGGTGATGACCCAGGTCGACCTAGGTTTGACCAGCGTTGGCCGGTTTGACTCGGCTGATTCGGTCATTAACGTTAATGACAGTAATTAAAAACCTGGGGCGTCACAGCCTACCCCCCTTAAACAGAATCTCGTCCCGAGATTCGAAAGTGAAGACAAGGTAGGGAGGGTTCTCGAATAGAGACGATACCTATGAAATTCAGTTGGCTTTGCTTCACTTGAAAGCTTGGCTTCTTGCTGTGGTTATCCTTAGCGGATTCGGGGTTCCGCTTCTGTTGTTGGGGCTTCTGCTGTCTGGGGTTCGGGCACTCATTGGCAAAATGTCTGGGCTGTCTACAATTGTAGCATATGCGGGGCAGAAGTTCCTTAAGGTTGGGCACTTGCTGTGGATTCTTTTGGTACTGGAGATTTCCCGAAGGCTTGTCCTGTAATGGGGTCATTCTCCACTGCCTAGACGGCGAGGATTGCGAAAACTCATGAGTATGCTTCTTGACAAAGCGGAACTGCTTGCTCGACTCACTGCCGGAAGTGAATTCAGCTTGTCGCTTCTTATCTTTCTGTGCCTTCTTCATGGCATCCTCCTGAGAGATAGCTTTGTTTACTAACTCATGATAGCTATTGGGCTCCAACAGTATTAGCCTTTCGTACAAGTCACCATCGAGACCATCATGGAAACGTTCCATCTTCTTGGCATCAGTGTCCATGTGATGTCCTCCGTACTGGCAGAGACTATTGAACTTCTGTGCATATTGGTACACGGTGTCAGATCCTTGCTTCAAGGCCAATAATTCTCTCATTTTCCTGTCCATAAGTCCTTTAGGGATATGGTGGTCCTTGAAAGCTTGCTTGAATTCAACCCAAGTGACTTCATGTCCAGCAGGTTGCATAGACTTGAAATGTTCCCACCACATTAATGCTTCACCCTGAAGTTGTAAGGTTGCAAAGGTTGCCTTGCACTCCTCGGAGCAAGGAAGGGTAAAAGCAGAAAATTTTGCCTCTATGGCCCTGACCCATGCGTCAGCTTCAAGCGGTTCTTCTGCCTTAGTGAACGTTGGAGGCTTCATCCCAATAAACTGGGTGTAGATAGTGACCGCATGTGGTCCCTCAAGATTGGCCCCGTGCGGAGGTCTCTGTTCCAGCAGTTGTACGCGCTGGTCCATCTGTTGTTGCATCTGCAGGAGCTGGCACAATAAGTTGGTTTGCGTTGTCAGAAGTGCCTCGGTCGGTGTCAGGGATGGTGGCGGGGGTGGGTCATTACTACTTGAGGCACCAAAACCATTGGGAGTGTTGCGTGTCGGTCTGACCATCTGAAAAGTTGAGTTTTCATTAAACACACATTCATAAGCTTGCTCATAAAATTGACAAGTAGAATATGTACGACGAAAGCTCATTTATGGTAAGTTTTACAGAACCGAACAACACAGTGGCCATAAGCATCACATTCAGGAATCGATGCTCATGCGCCGAAAATTCTCAGTCATGGTCAGTAGACGTACTCCGAGTCGGTACTCCACTCAAGATTAAGATTTTATCACAACTAGCTCAAGTCACATTCCACGCACCACAACCGAGGGGGTTTAACAACAGCATTACAATGATGGAAGTTCTCGGAACCATCATAACAACACTTGGGGGTCACAATGCAGACTAGCTACGTCAAGAAAGCTCCTAGTTCAGCCTACCACAAAACTCAACCAAGAGCGGCTGCACACACTAGGGGTTTCCTTACTACTACTACTACACTCGTACGGCTTAAGACATTCTTACAAGCACATCAACTCCAGCTAAACAACAAGCTAGCCTTAGGTTTACTTCCTACGGCTGATCCTTCCATGCCGAAGAAAGCTACGGTGAAGCAGGCCCAGACTCTACTCCAGATTCTCCTTGAATTTCCTCAGCGTCTCCTCCTCCTTCAGGTCCAGGAATAACCGGTTCCGGAGGCGGAGCTGCTATAGCTTCTAGTTGATTCTCTAGTTCTAACATGTATTGGTCGTTATGTTGCAACAGGAAATTTTGCTCATGGATAACTTCACTTAATTCTTGTATCTTGGCCTTATCCTTGCGTCTTCCCTTCTTGAGAGTAGCTATCATGGCTCGGGCTTCCTTTAAGGCTTGGGCTGTATTCTCCATTTCTTTAACTCGGTACCTATAGATTTGGTGTCTATAGAATACACTTTCTCCCACCATCCTTCGGTAGGTGTCGTACATGGCCTCTGAAAAGCGGACTGAGGTGACAAGATCAGGGTTATAGTGAGAGCTGCTCTGAGCTGGAAGGATAGCTTCACGTTCGACACCAGGTACAGTGTGTCGCTCAGGTACAAGAATTACTTTGGCTGCAGAGTTGGCTATCTCGTCAGGGTGCTTTCCACAGAAAGTTGTGAGTGCTTCGAGAGCAGCCTTCTGCACCGTGTCAGACAAGTTTCGCCCTTGTGCCCTACACTCCCACTCTTCCCAAGTAGGATTAGTCGGGCACACTGAAATCTTCACCTTTACTTCACAACGAAGGAGCTGGCCTGTGGTCATGACCTCACGTGTCGAGTACTTTGGGTAAGTGGTGTACCCAAAGTCCCTCAGGGTGTCCCACAAAAGTGCAGGAAATCCGCCCTCCTCGAGGTAGTTCACGAGAGTCCATGATTCCACATCAACCAACGCAGATTCAGCGTTGTCCATCTGGACATAACGACAAAAGTGAGAACCAGTCGGGTGTGAGTGTACAAGGATAACTCGGTCCACGATACAAGAGTATGTGGTTAAGAAATGGGGTAGCCAGGGGTACCAAGATACAATCATATGCATAACTCGAATCGAGCGGACATACATAATGACCTAAGTTCTGGCAGTCGTGAACAAAATTCATAACTTAAAACCAGAGTCCCCAAAATTTCTCGAATTTGTGTAGCAACTCAGCAAGATTATGAGACACATGTTTGGGTATGCAATATTGAGCTAGAAGGTCAGGAAGGTGCTTAACTAGGCAAGAATTTCATATTTGGTTCCTGGAAAATCCGCAGGACAGAGGTTCATAAATCCGAGTATAACTTGAGATAGACAAAAGTTATGGTCACGAGCTTTTGCGGGCAGGAACTAGATTAGATGTGGAGCAACTTGGGTAGGGATCACCTAGGCAAGAGATTCTTGGACAGGGTGCAAGACCTACGCGACAGCCACCACAAATTATGGACAACAACACATCTACACTAGAGAGGCTAGACATGACAAAACACACTATCACTATTTTACCTTAGAGAGCACGTAAACAGGTATGAGTTTAGTTTAGGTTCTTCCACGACTTTTAGCATGACGCATGACGTCCTATTCGTCCTCACAAGGCATTCAAGACAAACTCGAAGTTAGCGCCGGTGGCATGGCACATACACGTATCTCCCTATAATAACTAGTCGAGATCTAGTCGATGCTCACTTAGTGACTTACGAAATGAGGTTAGTGTACCTGCAGAAGATCACAGAAAACAACGAACCTTTCATGCCAGCACTCATGAAAGCGTCCCCATACATTACCGTTCACTATAGAAACAGCAAGCATGCGTTAAGCTGCTGCATGGACAGCGTCCAACCTCGGACATCCTCCGTTTGAATGGAGTGTATCCTTGCCTCGCATGATCAACATGCGGAATGCACACGTATGAAACACGTGGCGACCCACAACTCATGAACAGACGCGAAGATGGGATCCGTGGAATGGATTACTCCATCAACCCTCGCAATTCCCGTGATGCGGAATAGCACACGTATAAAACACGTGGCTCATCTAGTTTGGTTGTGCATGAAAGTAAGTCTGACATAAAGTAATGTGCTGGGGGTTAGCAAAATAAACCATAAGTTAATTAAGCCACCTAGAAGAACCCAAAAATTCCCTCTAGGGCCTCTCGGTCTAGTTTATCCTTAACGGACCAACGTGTTTTGCAAATCCAAACAATCTTGGCAAATTTTATTTAAAAATCATGTAGTTAGGTTTGTTAATTAAGCTCTTGTGCATGCAATCGCTCTGATACCAGTTGTGACAACCCTCCTAGGAAAATACCGTACTATCGCCTAAAATCAATCCACTTTGGTCATTAAGCAATAGTAAAGTATCATCCTGTCGTTGGTTGCCAGGTTAACACCCGGTAAATCACTTGGAAATCATACAGAGGATCGACACATGCATTAAAACTCACACGAAGGCAAGTCCAGAGTACAACACGGATTAAATCTAATTTATTACAAACCATTGTTCCTGACAGGAAGTAAAGGTTCAGAGTTCGGAAATAGCGGAAATAAATAAACTAGCGCGACGATACACATCACAGGAGGCCATCCGTGATGTCATCACTCGTCCCCTTCCGCCCATTCCGGCTCCCGTAGGGTGGAATCTCACCGGGCCAAACAACACCTGCAACAACATTTTTAAAGCAAGGCTGAGTATACTAATACTTAGCAAGACTTAACCGTCGGGTGATAACTACATCACCAAACTCTAGACATGAGAGGCTTTTTGGCCGGTGGAGTTCTTTTGCTGAAAAGCAACAAAGAGTATGTCCTTACTTTCATTATTTTAGCACAAGTTCTAGTTGATTATCATTTCTAAGTGTGCCAACTAATTACATCAAGAATTGTGCAAGCAATTAATTCATACAATAATATTCACCAAGTTCCATCATTAATTTATAAAGATCTTATGATTCCAACATAAGAACCTATTCTCGCGAGTGAAGAACATCACTCGACTTCTACCGGGTCCTATAGCATAGCAGCTATCGACCTAGCATACTAGTGATAGAGCATAGGTACCTAGGGATCATGCATCTAGGGTTTCAATTCAACTCCTGAAACGTAAATGCACAATCATAGCAAACATAATTGCATAAGTTTAAAAGACGGGGTTAATGATCCGGGGCTTGCCTTCGCTGGCAAGGTTGGCCTTGGGCCCTTCTGGACTTTGGTCCAGGTCTTGAGCTACGTCCACGTAATGCAGCTCTTCGTCAGCTCCTTCGTCTCCTCCTTCCGGCACGAGTGTATATCTACCGTCGGGAAGATTTACACGAGGATGCAAATGCAAGATTTATTTGACGATTTTAATTTAATCAATTACAAACAAGAATGACATCCATGGGGTGTATTAGTTGGACACATTCACCTAGATAAGAAATACATTTAGCATACTCTTCCAAAAACGGAACAATTTGCAATTCTTTATTAGATATTCTTTTTGATAGTGACTGTGTACATATATATGTAAATAATTTAATTTAAATTCACAAACAGTAGTGGGTGGGTATATTTAGCCTTTTAGCATGATTTGCAACCACACACAAGATTATTAGGGATGATTTGGTGATTTTCCCAATTAATGACTATTAAGCCCTTAATGACCTTCAAAGCTTTTATTCATGAAATTAATTAGTAAAATTTAGCGGATGGGTGTGTTACACACTAGAGACCTATAACAAGTCACTGGACATACATGCATGCTTTGGATAGCTAGAAATTAATTATTTTTGAAAATAACAAAAGCTAGCTAGAGGGACAATGTAAATGCACACAAAAATAAATACTCATCAAAATGATCCTAACTTTCTCACACATGTTATATGGTCCAAAACTAGCCTAGGGATGCATTATATACACCTAGAATTATTATGAAACTTGAGTTATGCATTTTTAAAGAAAAACAAGCATAATTCAAGAATAACAATTTAAGTAATTAAAAAATTGTGATTAATTCACCAGAGGTGTGTTTTGGAATAAAAAAACAGTATGCAGAAGTTAGTTGCAAAAACCTAATTATTTTTAGCTAGAAAAATCATTTATGCAGATCCTGCAGAAACTGAAAAACATTTTTATAAACAGTGTTACAACATAACTTTGTGCGATTTTTTGCACAGTGGCTAGTCATGACCTAACACACAACATATCCAAAAATTAGCTACAGAGTACTTATATATTTTGAGATATTGCAGATCTAGGTTTTTGACATTTCTATTTTTCATGCAAAAACTATCAGGAACTAGCTCAGGCAAGAATAACAAAAGTTGTGCAGTTTGTGACCACGAATACACCAAAATTGAGTTTACATTTTTGTGATTTTTTTACGGTTTTCTACGGTTTTTACAAGATTCAACAAAATGGCAACACTATTGAAGTTGTGGTTTTACACCGAGGCCCCTAGATCTTCTTCAAAGTTGACAAGTATGCCCTCGGTTCACCGAAAAGTCCCTGGAAAGAACTCGATCCTTGCAATTAGGCCCTCGGGCATGGGGCGGCTGCGGCTCCGACCTAATTCCGGCGACAGGCGACACTGGGGTGTGGGGGAAAAGGTGGGGGAAGTGTGTGACCTCACCAAGGGCCCGTTTATGGCCGGAGTTGGGGCGGAAGGGCAACTGGCAGCGGTGCTTGTCGATGCCAGACGGCGGCGGCCGTGGTGGCCTCGGCTCCGGCGAGGTGAGGGCACGGTCGGGGCTAAAGGCGGCCGAGGAAGCTTCGGTAGGCGCTCATGGTCACGTGGGCGTGCTTAAGCAGTGGCAACCGCGGGCGAAAAATGGAGCTCGATGGCGGCGGTGTCAATGGCATGGCGGCATGGGCATGGTCGCGCGCGAGGGGGTGGACGTCCTTTAAATAGGCAGCTCTCGCGTGCTCGTGACGAAGGGTGACGCAACTCCGGCCGTGGTACGGCGGCGGCCTCGGTTGGCGTGCGCCCGGGGGAGGGGAGCCGCGGGCGGACCGGCGGTCGGCTCGGTGCGTGGCGCGCGCGGTCCGGCGCGAACGGTGGGGTGGCGCGTGGCACGGGGAAACTTCAAGGTGTCGCGGGGCGTTGGACGCACGCGGCCTCGGGAGGCGAGGCGGCGCGGCCTTGGACGGCGCGCGGCCTCGGGAGGCGCGGCAGCGCGGACGCCGAGGGCGCACGCCGGCGCGGCCCGGCGCGGCGCGACGCTTACAGTTTCAGCCTAGGTCACTTCGAGCACGATTTTCTCCCAAAAATTGAGTAGAAGTGCACAAAGTGATGAATAGGAAAGTTGTAGATCTCACTACCCTCTACAACTTTTACAAAGGCCTTCTAGTGTTTTTCTCAACGGATTTTGCATAAATTACTACCAAACTTTGAATGTCGCCATGTTCTGCTAAACGAAGATGCTGACGGTTGACCATGTTTTTCACCAATTTCCACTCAAAATTTGAAATGTCAATCTACATGAAAGTTGTGTCCCTCAACAAACTGGACAACTTTCATTTTGGTAGATTTTGAAGTGTTCAGGTGAAATTTGGAGAACGCGGCAAAAGTTCCGGCCGACATTCGCCGACGTCAATGTTCAAGCGGGGTTTGACCGTGTCGTTGACCAAGGGTTGACCACGGGTGTGTGTAGACTTGGTCAAGGGGTTCAATAGGGTTCATTGGCGAGGTTTTCGAGGTGATGACCCAGGTTGACCTAAGTTTGACCAGCGTTGGCCGGTTTGACTCGGCTGATTCGGTCATCAACGTTAATGACGGTAATTAAAAACCTGGGGCGTCACAGACTTTCCTCCGCCGGCAAGGTTGGCCTTGGGCCCTTCTAGACTTTGGTCCAAGTCTTGATCTACTGCCACGTAGTGCACGAACCTGTCAGCTACTTCCTCTCCACCTTCTGGCACGAGCATGTAATTACCGTCGGGAAGTTTTACACAAGAGATGCACATGCAATATTAAGTGATGTATTTGATGGTGATTGTATACACATTTATACAAATTAAATTTATTCACAAGACAGCAGGGGCCACTTATAATGGGGTTTAGTTAATTTTGAGCCTAAGGTTGAGGGTGCATTAGGATTAAAAAGGATTTTCCTATTTCTTTTTCTATTAAGCTTGGTTTACTTCCAAAATTCAATCTGGTAAAACTACTCACAATATCCAAGAGACAAAATTTATATGAGCTCATGGTTCAACCACTCGGTCACTGACCAAAATTCACATCAATTTGAGCTATATTCAAAAACATGATTAAGTAATTCTAGATAAACTACATATGCACTGGCCCTAAAAATTGACACACAAAAACATAGTTACCAAACTAAGTTACACACAAAATTTCAGCTCCAGTATCTAAATATATCAAGCTACACAAAAATAACAAAATTCAGCCTAGCAGCAAACATAAGTTTTATAAAGAGAACTATAATTATTCTGAAGCCAAACTTTCTACCACATGCTTACTAGGCTAAAAATAGTGTATACACCAAAAATCAAGTCTTGAACAAGACTAGAATTTAAACTATGCATTTACACTTATACGCAAGCATAAATAAAAACATGCACTTAACGTAGTCCTAAATTACTAGGTAAATCACCAGAGCCACATCTAAACACAACAAGACCAAAACCAGAAGTTGAGCCTCATAATCTATTCAAATAAAGCTACAAAAATCATTTACTCGGGTCCAACATATATACAAAATAAATCATAGTTAAATAACCACTTGGTAACTTTGTGCAAACACTTAGATCAAGCCTAGTCATGCCATCATTACCAACATATCCAAAGATCAGCTCAAGATGTCATCTAGTTTTTGAACTATGACAAAATTAGGTCAAACTGACTTTGAATTTGCATTCAAAAACTAGGAATCAAAGGTATGGCCATGCTTTGCAAAAGATGTAGATCCGGTCATAAGGAAGCCAACAAAATTGGTTTTACATATTTAGGATTTTTCTATGATTTTCCTAAGATTTGGTCAAAAGGGATTCAAAGAGGAAGAATCTATTTGCTTAACAGACCCCAGAAACTTTCGACAATTCACAATGATGCCCTCAGGACAACTTTTCCCTTCACACAAATGTCCCCAGCGGCAGGGCGAGTTCGCCGCCGGCAAGGTAGGGTCGGAGGTGACCAACAAGCGGCATAGGAGTGAGATTGAGCTCACCAGGGGTCGGTTGGTAGCGGCGGTGTGGCTGGAGATGACGTCGGGAAGGCGTCGGTAAGGTCACACGGCGGCGCCAGGGGGCGGAGGCAACGGGGCGGCGTGTTTTCCGTTGAAGGGAGGGTCGGGGCTAGGCAACAAGCTGCGGTGTAGGCTTGAGTAGGTGCTAAAGTAGAGGTTTGAGGGGTTGAGTGGCCGCGGGAGCTGCCAGAGTGAAGAGTGGTCGGCAGCGGCGACAATGGTGGCACGACAGAGGGGGATTCCCACGCTGAAGGCTCGACCCCTTTATTTATAGGCGGTGACGGCTTCTTCCCTTGGAGACCAAGACAGGGTCACGAAGATAGGTGGCCTGACAGCATGGTTTGTGCGGGGGTAGGGACACAACGGTGGCGGTCTCGGTAGGGCCCGATGCGGCGCGTACGCGCATGACGCACAGGGTGCTGCTGTCGCGAGGGGTTGAGGACAAGCTGCGGGCCCATGCCTCCTCGACTTGCCAAGTGGCAGCTGCGGCCTCGGCGTCCGAGCCCCGAGAAGAGCCCGGCCGCGCGCGCGCGGCGTTGGTCGGCCGGGGTGCCGACGCTCCAGAGCGCGGGTGCGGGGAAATAGGTCGGTCAACGCGTGTTTCTCCAAAAAGTTGACTTGTGTGAAAAAAAACTTTAGATATGAACATTGTAGAGAAGACAACCATACGAAAACAGAGCTGGTGACCCCCCCCCCCCCCCGAAATCGATGGTCCACTAATCAATTCCTTGAACTAACCATACGAATCAAAGATATATAAGTTTGGAACAAGCTCACCAAATCTGGTGCCAATCCAACTTAGTTTGCATCTCCAATAAGCTTCTCCTCCTCCCTTCTCTTCTCTCTCCTTTGTTGTTTCTATGGGCTGAACGTGGCTAATGGCTAATGCTCTCTTGGCTCTTCAATAACCTCTCACACACCTGAGCAAGGTATATAATAAGTTAGGGTTTCTTCTCAAATCCATCTCTACTGTTCATCATAGTGGCAATCAACTGTTCACAAAGTTGCAACCAATAGCTCACAATGTGGCAACTAATGGCTCACACGCTGCAGTGTCCAACTGAGCTTTGTGCTTACAGTTTCTTCGTGTGGAGGGACATTTAGCCCAACACATGGTGCATGCAACTTAACACACCCTATTATAAGGTAATATAGTGATTATGTCCTCATGCATGTTGTAATCTTGTGTGCTGACTGCTGAGTGTGTAGATTAGCCTGAAAGTCGATCAAGAGCCATTGGTGAGTGAGGCACTGCACCGTCGATGGAGTTGTCGAACGAATCCCAGAAGAGCTAGCTGGAGGGCGATATGCTACTAGTACACTGCTTAAGCACCAGCAACTGAGCAGCGGTGGGCACAATGTCATCTAATTCGACGTCTGGGACAGCCGTGCTTGCTGTGTGCCGACGGCTCACCGCACTGTATGTCTCCTCGTAAGGGCTCATTCTTCTCCACCGAATTAGATTCCGAACGGAATTGATAAATATAATAAGAAATCGTGGTACCTACTATAAGAAATCCTGATTTATTTCGGGTCGGAAACTAATTTACTCGTGATATGTACACTGTCTGGCTCTTCGATCTCTTATTATATATCGTACTTATCAATATGAAGAAATTAGTTTTCGATCCGGAATAAATCCAGATCTTTATATAATAAATCCATATTTGAATCCGATAGAAACGAACAAGCCCGAAAGAGGAAGACATACCCAGTGGTGTGCTTCCAAAGGATGTAGGTGTTGTTCCATCATATTTAGTCCTCTGAGTTGGGGAAGACTGTAGCGAACATGGCCTCATATGCCATTTGTTCGAGTTTTATTTTGGTGATTAATGACAACATGATAAATGAGACTAACCATATTATTGAGCATGTCTTTGTAGACATTCCTAGGTCCCATGGATGCAAAAACACCATATTCCAAAATGAGAGGATAGTATATTTTTCAAGGGTCAAAACTGAGAAAGGAAAAGAAAAGAAAATACACCATCGGATGAACCGGCGGTACCCAGAAGACTGCGTCGGTGCAAGCAATGGATGATTTGGTACACTGCGTGAAGTCTCTAGTGAACATACTCCATAGAATGAACTGACAACCCATTTTCTAGATGCGCTAGATGAATTGCCAGAGGAGAAGCAGTGAAGACGAAGGCGTCGGATGAACCGACGGTCCATTGGAGGGCACCGTCGGTCTATCCGGTGGTTCACTGGCGCAAGACAAAGAGGCTCTGGTGCAACGACTAGTAGCGTTGGATGAATCGACGTATCAGGCACCGTTCATCTGACGGCTATGAAATTCAAGACATTAAGGTTTTGGTCGTGGAGTCTTCAGCACCGGATGAACCGACGTAACATCGGATGAACCACCAGATCAATTGTGTTAGCAGATTTGCAACGACTACGTGACGTGAAGGAGCACCGGATGAACCGATGCTATGAAAAGGGGAGCATCGGTTCATCCGATGGTACAGGTTTCTGCAACTTTTAGCCAACGGCTCTTTGGATGTCTTGGATTATTAATACCCCTCCACTCACCCATTTGAGGTTGCTGGATTGTGTGGAAATGCAGAGGAGTGCAAAATACTTTGAAGATCATATACAAGCCATGCAAGATCATATCCTTGAATTTTAGAACTAATAGTGCAGTTAATAAAAAAATTGAAAGATTGCTACTGCAAACACACAACAACCCCCCTCCCCCTGCCCGTGGGTTTACCAAAGTAAAAAAACAAATTAGTAGCTAACCACTCCTACAACAGATAATTAAGAGAAACTCCAAGAGCTTAGCAAAATTTCACTCTTCATATTCACATTAAGCTAAGATCCACTCTTATATCTTGACACACTCCAACAGACTAGCTAAATTAACTAAATACCAACACTGTCGGCTGCTGCGGCTGCTGGCGCGTGCTATGTCAACGGGAAGCTCACGCTCCTCCTAGATGGTGGCGAGCACGCGCTCCTCCCCGGTCGTCGATTCGCCCCGCGACGCGTGCTGCTCAGCTGGCGCGAGCAGGTCTGTGACAGAACGGCGACCTTTGGTCACTCTGCCGCCACACAGCGCGCACCCAAGCACAGGCAAGGTGGTGGAGGCATGACACGCGCGCGAGAGAGAGCAGAAGGCGGGGCCATGGGGGAGATGGCGAGCAGAGGCTACTCGTCATCTTTCACGAGTAGGGTGACAGACATTGCGAGGCGGATTGTGAGGGAGCAAGATAGCGAATTTGTTGGATGATAGTTTTGGAGATCTTTTCAAAATTTGAGCTAGTCAGATCATTTTAGAGAAGCTGTTGGAGTTGCTCCAGCAAAAATAGTAATAGAAGTCATTGTCACTTGCTCTCATGTTCTTATAGCATAGCAAGAAGGGCTGGCTGCACACGTAACAGGGCATGAAAGTTAGGATGAAAATGAGAAACTGAAGGGCTTGTAATAAGGAAATTAACGCATGCTTCAACTGAACTGAACCGCGGATCCCGGATCCTCTTGGATCATCTGGAATCGCTCACAAGTCACAACTCACAAGGCATAAAACCTGTCAAACAATGAACCTGGCAGAAGAATCGAATCGGGCAGGTGAGACAAATTGAAGACACCACACCATAATATGCGCGCTTTACTACTTAATATCTTTAACCTTTACCTTTTCAGAAATCCTGCAGGGAGTAGCCACCGCATTGCATTGCCCTGCAAGCAAAGAACCATTCTGATGACCACGTACAGCCACAAAAGAAGCGTATCAGTGTACTACGCGCACATTTTCACCTGAAACCAAAGTTTGCGCTTGGATATATGTTTATTCTTTACTAGCTAGCCGTCGCCTCCCCATCTCTGACTCTCTCGTGGGTCTGCGTTGATAATGGCATTACATACATATGTACACCTATTAATTAATCTTCGCTAGAGAGAGTTTAAGGTGTTAAAAAAAATGGTCGCCCAGTTTATAGTTTCCACTTAATCCGACATTTATATCCTTTGTAAATGGCATATTAAGCAAAGAGCATATAACTACAAACCAAAATAGTAATGAGACATAGCACTTGCTCTGGTTTGGTCAGTTCAAGGGGCTTTTCATGACCAGAGTGAAAGTTAGGGCGAAAATGAGAAATACTGAAGGGTTTATATGGAATTTAACGGCAAAATAGGCGCTTGGGTCCTGATGATATTTATTTTGAAACACATGTAATTCTAAAAGTGAAAATTAAAGAGAGAAGAGAGCCAAAGGTACTATGGACCTTTTTGACTAGTTTCATACAAATATGGAGTGACAGCCTTGTGCTTCCACTGAAATCTTTAATAAAAGACCCAGACAGGAGACAGCCTTGTGCTCCACTGCCGAAATCTTTAATCTTTACCTTCATACAAAATCAATCCTTCTACTGTGACAAGCAAAGAACCATTCTGCTGACCACACAGACAAAACATCATACTAGCTTAGCAACATTTTCTCTGAGCCATCTCTTGGTCTGTCGTCCTGCTCATCATTCCATTCATTAGTGGCTACTCAACTTGGCTTCAGTTCTGCCGAACCATATCCTGTTGCTGCTGCCAATTCAATTTAACTGAGGTATGCAACTTATTTACTCTCCTCTTTGCATATATAACTGTATCGGAGATAATTCAATGTGTGTCTGTGTCAGTCTAGCATGCATGCATGCATAGAAACTATATATATGATGCATGCAACGACCCTGATAATATTTTCTAGATGAAGCACCCTGCTGATAAATGTACCGTAATTGTGCTTGCTCATGTGTGATGGACAGATCAGTTTGAAAGATCAAGCCATGGGCTAGTTATTAGATCCTCTACGCCAGAAATGGGTCCGTTCCAGTAGCACAATGAAGCAACCTGCTGATAACTGTAACGAATGTTGAAGTGTTGTTTCTGAAGATATAGAATTTCTACTACCTAGACCACAGAGATTGTCGCAAGTCGCAACAGAGGCAATTGGCTCTGGTTAATCCAATCCATTCCATCATGCGCACTGAGGTAAACCCAGCTACCAAGCATGTGCATCCTCTATTTTTGTCAATTAATTATATTTGTTGGAGTAATAAGTGAATTGCCCACCTTTTTGTATCAGTTTAATCTTTTGGGTTGAACTAATAGGTGCATGCAACTCAAAATGGTAACATTGATCAATCATTATCTTCTATCTTCTATATTAATCACAGACTTTGATAAAGCCGCCACATTAATTCGAGAAATCTGGCCATCCATCCAAAATATGGTGTTGACGGTTTAAATCTTTTTCTTTTTCCCACGTTAGTATGGAGTCCAAGAAGATTACTAGATGGACAAAGTTTGGAGGAAAACAAATAGAATCTCAAGCAAATCAGTAGAACCAAAATGTGGGCCAATCCAATCTGCCTGTGTCTGTTTACGAAGGCTCATGCATGAAGCTGACTATTGTTTTGCTAATCGCTTGCTTTAAGGTAGATTGTTGCATCAGTATCAAAGGTCCTTGCGGAGACAGTGAACTACCATGCACCAATTAAATTTTTTCACGAACATTTCCCCTTCTTGTTCCTTGTTATTCCCCATGTGTATGCTTGTGCATCAAGGGGTTGAATGGTTGATAATCATGGATATCGGTTGTCATAGGACTGATGCAGGCTGCATTTCATGCCAGGTTACTGAGGCGGACACAATCGATAAGGCTGTCCAACGAATCCTCAAAGAACTGAAGGAGGAGGATGGTGATGCTGCTAGGAGTGGTAGCACCACCACCACCACCACCAGGCACAATGTCATCTACTTTGATGGCTGGGATGGGCTGGGGGCATCCGCCGTCCTCCGAGAAGTTGGCCAACGCCTCACCACCGGTGGGGAGTTCTCGCAGGTCATCCACATCAACTGCTCCAAGTGGGAGAGCAGGAGAGCGACTCAGAGGGCTCTCGCGGAGCAGCTTCAGCTCCCCATTGGTGTGATGCAGATGTTCGACACACAAGATGAGGATGATGACTACAATGGCGTGGCCCAGGGCTCCCGCTTCGAGATACCTAAGGTTGCCAAAGAGATATATCAACACGTACAGAAGCAGCTCGGCCGCAGGTTCTTGGTGATCTTCAACAATGGGAGCTGCGAGGAGATCAATCTTGACAGCATTGGCTTCCCTCTGTCCGGATACTCAAGGAACAAGTTGCTGTGGTCGTTCCAAGGGGGGTTCCGGCTCTATCCTAGGACGGAGGTCAACAGGGCCCTTGAGAGCATAAGGACGACAGATATTGTTCTATCAGATGCCTCCAGTAACCTTGAAGAGTACTACTTCTCCCAGATTTTGCGCCATGAAGCTGAAGAAGTTGCAGGTGGCATGACCAGTATTGGTGGCATCGACTGGCCTGCAGCAGCAGCCAATTGCTTCTGTACACGATGAGGCTCTGCAGCATGGGTGGTCATTATGACTTGGCCACCCATGTCTGCAACTACTGGAAATGTGATAGAGTCATACAGCTGAACCAAAGAGATGCAGATGCTGATGCATTGTGGCTATCTTGTGATGCTCTGAGGCGCGAGATGCAGCTAGATGCAAACTACCACGACCAACGTCAACATTCACCATCTCCGGTGGCAAGGCGCTTGCACGAGCGCATAGCGTGCTGGACTTCACCAACCTACGGGTCCATGCTGATTCCGTCGAATCAGTCTGGACGCATTCCCGAAGGCATGTTCCAACCATTTGACAAGCTTCGTGTGCTGAAGCTGTCAGCGTGCATGTTCAGCTTCAAGTCACCTCCGTTCCTCTGCTGCCATAGCCTTAGGTTTCTCTGGCTTGACCACTGTCAAGATGATGAAAGAAGCTCAGATGGAGTAGGGGATGAAGAGGACATACGACGGTGCTTCCAGAGGTTGTGGGTGCTGGACATGCGCTACTCAAACTCTACGTTCCTGCCCACAAAGATGATGCGTTTCATGACCCAACTTAGGGAACTAAATGTGATGGGACAAGATATAGAGAGCATGGATGCGTTGCAGGGGTGGCTACCCAACGCTCGCAAGCTCCAAGTAAAGTCTAGTACCACTGACCCAGAAATCTATTTGTCGGGAATGGACAAGCTGGAGCTTCTTGACTTCTCTGGGAACTCGTGGAATGAGAGTTTATCTGTGGAAAGCAGCTGCAACAGCCTTGAGACTATCATTATAGGTGGGTCAGTTAGCTTACGTAAGATCTCCTTACAAGGATGTGCTATGCTGAAGAATCTACTCTTGAGCGGGTCATTCCCAGAGCTCTGTAGCCTAGACCTCACTGGTACAGCAGTGAAAACACTAGATCTCAGTGAACTGACGGCCCCAAAGCTTGATGAACTCTTTCTACTGAACTGTGGGAAGCTTTTTGCAATCCTGTGGCCGTCACAAGTTGAAGACAAGAGAAAAAGATACTTGGGTAAGCTGCACGTTGACACCTTCCAAGAGGCGGGCACACCTGCAGGTGATACCAGAAGCAGATCGCCTGCTGCATTTGGTTGGTGCATCTCTTTAAGAGACCCAAGGATCCTTAGGTCGCTTGAACCTGTGAAAGATTATTTTGGTCCCAACAATGTGCACGTGGAGATTTCAACAACAGTTTGTTCCAATGCTGATGCTGGTGGTAGCAAAGATGTTGGAAACAAGAGCAGCAGCGAGTGGCAAGTGCAGGTAAACCTGCAGGAGATCAAGGGCTCGGATGATGGCGCTACATACGATTCAGCAATCATGTGCGTATGTCCTCCTGCCCCACCTGTGTCATCCCAAGGCTGCTACGTGCACATAGAAGACAAGATGATGGGAACTGGATTGCAAACTGCAAGTCATATTACTGTACCAAGATTTGTATGTGATGCTGCTAAGATCCTGCACGTGCATGATAGCTTGTTTGTCACTGAGATCTGCGAAAATCCACTTAGTTCAACATGGAATCAGCTAGAGTGGTGCCGAGTTGAGCGCTGCACCAAGTTGAAAAGTATCTTTAGTGGCATCAGTGGTGTGGACAACTTTAACAAGCTGAAAACAATCTGGGCATCACATCTCCCCAAGGCACACATCTTGGTGCGCTCAGTACGCATGGAGACAAGGGTGTTTAATGACTTGACACTGCTGCACCTTTACTGCTGCCCCCGGTTGACGCATGTTGTCTCCTTGCGGAGCAGGCCGGCTACCTTCGAAAGTTTGGAGACCCTTGAGATCATGTGGTGTGATAATCTCAGAGTGATCTTCGATTTAGCGACAACTCTTTATGCATTTCATAAAACAATTCTGTTCCCCAAGCTGAAGCATGTCCACTTGCATGAGCTCCCCAAGTTGCGTGGCATTTGCCCTGTCAGGACTGGCACTATGTACGCCCCTATGCTTGAGACTGTCAAGGTCAGAGGCTGCTGGAGCCTCATGACACTGCTCGATGTTGGTGGGAAGAATGTGGTGGAGTGCGACTGTGAGAAGGAATGGTGGGACAGGCTGTGGTGGGGCTCAAGAGCACCGCAGCGCAGCCACTACAAGCCAATCCACTCACGGTATTACAAAAAGCCAATGCTCAGGCCCTCCCCGCTCAGGTGATCCATCTTGCCTACCAGACCATGCATGCCGCCTCAATATACCCATGTGTTGCTAGATATTAGCTGTCCGCTACATACATTCTTCACCCATTGACCCATCCATTCACTTTGGCTTTGTTCCCATATGTTCGAATGAATAATGGCGGGAGTGGGTCTCAGCATATCAATCCATCTCACAACCTATTTCATTTTCAATAATTCTCTTGCTCTGTTGTCCCACTGGTAAGGAGATACCCTTTCCGTTCTGGGCTGCAAATTGCTGAGGCTGCACATAGCTTGCTGCTAGTGCCTCTGCTTCTCACCATTTGCTCCCTCCTGAGTTTGCTCCTGCTCGCTTGGTTTGTGCATCTGCCCGTGTGCCCCCCTGCAGTGGTTTTTCCATGCTTCATCCACCAACTGGTCTTGGTTTTCTCTGTTTTGCTCAGTTTTTTTTGTCCGACATATGCTGTGTGAAGTAGAGAAATAAAAAGGATAGCTGAATTCCGTTCAGCTTATAAGCAGCACCTACGGCTTGGGATTGAGCCTGCTAGCCTCGCTTCAAGCTTGGTAGATGCTGCTGTGCTCCAGTCTGCCTCGTGTGCTGTGTGGTGTGTCATGTGATTTTTCAGTTGTGTTGGCTGATTGTTGCCATCCTGTGTATGGATAATGTATGACACTCTTATGCTACTTCTATTATGCCTTTAACTATGTCAAAATAAAAAATAAACAATATGTGGTTTCTTTGTGCAAAAGGTCATGGGTACATATATGAGAAGGCACTTCCTTATTTGGCATGCACAGTAGATAGATATGTGTGTTCACTAGTCACTATAAGAAATAAACAGCATAGCATCCTACCATTTCCCTGGTGGCAGGCACTAGCTTATGGGACAGCTTCCACTGCATTGAGTAAACATGCCCAATAAATCTCAAGTAACACCCAAAAAGTAAGTAATCTACAGGCAGAATAATAGAATATACGGAGTATACCGCACTGAACAAGGGATTCAAATCAGGCAGGTAAAAAAAATAAATTGATATTTCATCTCAGTGTTGCTATGTCAATCTTTCCGATGAGGATAGTGTAATCAGCCAACAACACTGCTGGCACTGAACAGCCATATAAATATTCAAGTTGTGTTTGTATTGAACATTTGATTTCAACCAACAGATGAACTAACATCCAAGGAATGGAATATTCTACCAAAAAAGGTAATTTTAACTTGCTTCCCCTGTTCAGGGATAACAAGCTGGTAACCTATATGTTTAGCCGTACAGAATTCAAACAAAAGGAAAAAAAAGGCCACCCACTAGCAACCATACAGTTTTTTATGCTGGCCTATGTCTGGTGTTTATCACGCTTGCAGTTTTGAATCCATGCGCCAAACTGCATAAACTAATTGCACGCTGCACATCATGCATAAAAGCAGAAACCAATCAATCGTAAACCACACATGTATAAGGTAAAGTGACAAAAGCAATACCTTGATCAGCAGGAAGCACAGTGAAGACACCTGAGGCAAGCCCACGGACAGCAGAGGCGCAACAACTGCAGTTCCTCAAACAAACTGGAGAAGAAGCACCAGAAGACAGCAGCAACTGCAACCTTAGAAAAACACTGAGAAGCAAATCCCACGTGCATCATCAATCATACAGGGCAGCAGCAATTGCTTAACACATTCATGGGTTTCATGTACGCTAAACAGTCATATTCATGCTATGTAAAATTAGTTTACACTTCCACAAATACGCAATTTTTTCATCAAATATGCATCAGAGATTATCAGTCCAAGTACAAGCCACTCTTCACAAAAGCACATGTGCCACTAGACAAAACTGCGCGCTACAGCTGAAACTAGTCCGGTCTAAAACAAATAAACACGGACTATTGAGTCAACCATTTGAAGGAGAACAGATAAATGAAGGTTAGCCTTATGGCACAGCATAAATTCCTGCTCTCTTGAAAATAACAGTAGATTGTTCATATGAAATGATTAATGCTTGCATTAACTCCATTGTGATGATATCTATTATTTAACTAAATTGTGCATCATCGGCTGACTTCCAGAGTTTTAGACCATAATAAAATTTGTTCTGCAGCATCATGCCTGTACATCAACATAATTAGGTGATTAAGTGTTGTGTAGCCTTTAATTGGTATATAATTTGCTTCAGACATAAATTGTGAGATAAATATCACCCAAAGAGAACAAGATTCTTTCCTCACCCACTCCAAAAGAATTAATGAACCAAATAAATATGATAACAAACATATTGCTCTGTTCTATGCTGCAACATCTTCATTTCACGGCTGCATACTGTGCGTCCATCAAACCAGGGGCAACTCTGTTCTGAGTCAATGACCAACAACCATCGAAAAGAGGGAATCATTAGTATTTCACTCCATGGGATTTAACTGTACCAAAAGTGTAGGACAATAAGTGATGAAATAAAGCAAACAGAGGCAATTAACTTGAAATTATAAAAACTATAATTACCTTCTGTAGGAAATTTTGAATAAATGTAGTCACCAAGAGTTTATTCCAACACGTCAAAATGTTTTCATCTAAAACCAATATGATGAAAGGTGAAGTTTTAAACCATGAAGGGATCGTTTCCTGCACATATATGGAGTTGTTACCATCTGGCAATTAGATGTCATGAGTGCAGCCTGCACAAAGTAGTAATCATGTGCATCAACCCTCGTTCATTGATTTTCAATAAGCATTTGGGTTTGAGGGTGACATAGCTTGCTGCACACTTTAACATCCCCAGCCTATGGAGCTCCCAGTAACTGAATTATAGGAGCAGCACCTTTATAGATGTAACTCAGTTCTGGTTTCCTTCCTGTGGGACATGATGCACTGATCAAATGGTTAGGTGCTTCATCATCCATATCCGTATAGGACCATCTATTCAGTCTTCACTGAATTGCCCATTTCAAAGGAGCATCCAGTTCCAGTCAGGTTGCAGATCTTTTTCCTCGGACTAAGATCGCAACAACCTAGACATAAATAATGCTGATCGGACTTTCCTCAAATCATTTTTAAACCCTGCACTACGAAGCCCAGAAATGACAGCACGCTTTGCAGATGCTAGAACATTGTTCCCTTCATGCAAGCAGATCCGCAAGAATTTGGATGCCATATGGTATCTACCCACCTTACATAGACCATGGACAAGTGAAGTGTAAGTAAAATCATCCTTCAGCTTCATGCTGTGCAGTACCTTGACGGCTGTATCCACCTCATCAGATTTACATAGTGCATCAATCAAGCAATTGTATGCCACCACATTTGATTGCATGCCCATCATCTCCATCGACCATATCTGTTTCTCTGCAGCCTCAATGTTCCCCATCTTGCACAGACCATTGACCAAAATTGAGAATGTGTACTCATCGCTCTCCATACCACCCTCCTCCATCATGTGCAACAGCTCAAACGCGTCTTCCAGATTCCCTTCTTGGCATCGCAGGTGAATCAGCGTGTTGTAACACACATTGTCAAGAGTGGAACCACTTTGTATCATGAGCTCACAATAGGTATTAGCTTCCTGCATCCGGCCCTTCTTGACAAGCGCGCTGATCACAGTCGTGTACGGGAAAGCATCTGAAATGTACCCTCCTTCGAGCAGGGAGAGAAAGGTCTCCAAACCCTGATCAAACCTGCCATACCTAAAGCAGCATTTCATAACTGTTGTGTATGTGACGGCATTTGGAGCATGTTCAGTCCTCCCCAGCTCCTTAAGGACCATTCGAGCATAGCCCACCTTGCCTGACTTGCACAGCCCGTTAATCATTGTGTTGTAAGTGACAATGCCAATGGGGAGACCCACCCTCTGCAGGTACCTGAACATCCTGTATGCATTCGTCGCGTGGCCGGTCCTGAACAGCCCGTCGAGCATCGTGTTGTAAGTCGTGGCACATGGCGCGACGCCCTTCTCCGCCATATCGGCGAACACCCTGTAGGCGTCCTCCGGGTGGCCGGACCGGAACAGGCAGTGCATGAGCGCGTTGTAGCTCCACGAGTCGGGGGCGACACCCGAGCGGAGCATTTCGTCGAACAGGTCGAGGGCGCGGACCGTGAGCCCGCGGCGCGCGGCGCCCGAGATGAGGGAGTTGTAGGTGACGGCGTCGGGGCTCACCCCAGCCTCCCGCATCCGGTGCACGACGGCGAGGGCCGCGTCGAGCCCCGCGGCCCGGCAGTGCGCGGCGAGGAGGGTGTTGTAGGTGACGACGTCGGGGGGCAGGCCGAGGCGGATGGCGTCGACGAGGACGGACTCTGCGCGGTCCAGGCAGCCGCCACGGCAGAGCGCGGCGAGGGCGACGTTCATCAGCCGCGTGGAGAGGTGCCGCAGCGTCCGGGACCGGGCCATGGTTCCGCTCCCTCCTCCCCGCTGACGAGATGCTCTCTTCCGGGCTCGGTTGCGCGCCGCTTGCTCCCTCGACTCCCATACAGCTCCCTGGCTGACAGACGGCTCGCTATGAGCAAGGCGGACGCCTTGTCATGGAGGAGACAGCAGCTCGGCTGCACGCGTCGGCGGGAGGTCGGCGGTTCAGTGGCGGCGCCGCCGCAGCCGGGTCTGGGGAGAGGTGGGAAACACCGAAACAGGGGGTGCGAAAACCGCGCCAGAGAGGGACTGCTAGCGGGCCCCACATGTCATTGAAGTTTACAATTACACTGTACTCCGTTTGAGTCAGTCATTGGAAATGATTTTTTCAAAAAAAAAAACTCGTCAGATGGAAGTAGGATGGATAATACTAACAAGTTTCATTTATTTCACGATATACATCCGAGTGAAATCCTTCAATTATAGACATATTTCTTTCATATTAAAAAATGGGAAGTCAATGATATCTCTACTCTTTTACAAGTGATCTTCACACCAAAGCTTAAAATGCTATGTTACAAAAAAGAGTCCTGCTCGTACTACAACATCTGTGAATACAATGAACAAATCGATGACCACAGCCGCGGTAAACCAGTGAGCGAAGTCAGCAAGATACATTAGAAAAAAAGACAAACAAAAAAATACAAAAATTATACAGGCGAGCAAAAGATACACACAATCCAAATCGATCTCACTGTGCTTTCATGGCTTTCTCCTTGCACAGCTGGTGCCACTCCTGCAGCACAGCGGCCTGGAGGGCGCGGTGCTCGGCTTCCTCCGCGGTGAGCTTGGAGAGCGTTGAGGGGCCCTTGGGGTTCCCGAACCCGTCCAGTTCCTCGCTCTGCTTCCGCTCCTCTTCCTCCTCTTGCTCGGTCTTGGCGGGCGGGACCTTTGGCTTGGCTGCCTTGAGCAGGGCAATCCTCTCCATGGAGATCTTCAACCGCTCGGCGGCAGCGCTCTTCACCTCATCCTCGGGCATGTATTCCACGGCGCCGTCTGTGATATCATCCAACCATCCCTGGAGGTCGGCTTCGATCTCTCTTGTGATTGATTCATCAGATGCACGCATGACGAATTTGCAGATCATTGTGGTGGTCTCATCACCCAGGTCGACGTTCCGACTGACTTCACTTGCGCCAAAGATCATCATGCCCACGAACCCACCAAACCAAGTCTTTGCAGCATAACACAACTGTAGGGTATTCAAGTAATAAGTTATCAATGCTGATTGCATGCAGGACAGGAACTAGACGCTGGCATTACACCATCTAAGTATTCTTAAGTAATACATCGTATCAACGCTTACCTGAAATCCAGCCACTGTTCGGATGAAATGTGAACAGACTTGATGGAAAGGCTTAGAGGAAATTGACTTCAATCCGCTAAGGAAAGGAGAGCTATCATACTGCTGAGCAGCAGTGGCCTTGAAACCACTGCCTTCATATGTGTATGTGCCGGTGCACTCCACCATGGCTGGCAGGCTAGGCCACAGCCGGAAATACTCAACTGGAGAGCATTCTAATGGTAGTAGAAGCTCGGCGAGAGGGAATTTGTAGGGTTGGCACCGCAAAACAACTGGCTCCCCAAGCTCTGGCCGAAGCGAGCGCTTCTGCCTCATCATCTGTGAATCCTCTTCTGCATAATCTCCTTCATAGTCCGCAGATCCTCCACTTCCATAAAATGGGTAATACAAGACTTGAACCCAGAGTGAGCATCTCTCAAAATGTGAAACTCCAACAGTCACACTACTTTGGACGGGATCCTGCAGAATTGAAAATGCATGAGTTGATCATGTTGCCAGTGCTTATCCAAGCATACAATATTATGGTAAGTTTTAAATATGTTATTAATAGACCACTGTGAGTTAAAAGAATGAGAAACAGATACTAGAGAAAGCAACGTCAGCTTTCTCGACTGACACATTTTCCCAGCACATTATAAAATATTCAACAATAAACTTGATGGTCTGATGCAATTGGGTTGCCTCAGTGTACAAGGAAGAAAAGAGATGGTAAAGTTTACTAGCACTTTCAGATCATTCTTTTCGTAAGGAAACTGTTGTCTATATCACAAATTTGTAGAAGCACCTGGGAAACAAGATTACGAAGGTGCCGAACAGTGCGAGAGAAGCCATCCATATAGTACAGTGCTCCAGAGAGACCAACACGGATGTCCACCCTGTTGAGTTCCAGCTCAGTCAAATTTAAAATCTGCAACAGCGCACATCAGTCAAAAGACATGATAAATTCCAAATCAAACAATTTCAACATCTGAAAAAGTCACGCATAGTTTTTTCAACTAATCTACCAGGTGGCAAGTGCCCTTAACCCCTTGCACTAAATGCTGCAGCCAAAAAATGAAGTCTCATCACTCATCAGAGTGAAGACTATGCAATCTGTGAATGATAACCTTAATGCTAACAAACCTTACAAATGGAAACATCAAGGCCCCTATCTTTTGAAGTTTGCATACTTGTACACAAACATCAAGTGTGGCCACATTTACAGTAGTTTGTCTATTTATATAAGAATCTTGATTCCTGGCACAGCTAATGAAGTAGCAAGTAAATGCTAGAAGAAAATACTAAATAACTCTATTTATGATAATTCCCTTGATGTTATAGTCAAACGTTAGTATAATTAAATTCAGACTAAGAATGTGAGGTCCCAAAGCAGTATAAGAAGTGAACGTGACTGAAAAGTACATTTCAACAAAGATATTCTAAATCAAACAGACAAAAGATGCATCAATCAGGCCATACCTTTAGATGTAGGGTGATTCTGCCATCAGTTGGATCTGCTAAATGATATGCTTCAATGTAGCATGGATCACTGCTGCCAGTCAGAGTACAGGCTTTTGGAAGCTCTTTATGCAAGGCACCAATTCCCTTTGTTTGTAGGAGAGTTAACTGACTAGGATTCGGCCTCCACAGCTCCCGAATGGCCTTATGAACTAATCCCTCCAATTTCCTATCTTGGGCAGCAGATGCCTCTGAAAATTGAACGGTAAGTTTGTGGTGACTAAACGGATAATCCCCTGTAGCATCACCTACACCAACCCACCTGAAACATCAGAACAGATAATCTGTTTAAATACATGTAACTGTAGAACTTATATTCAGGTACAGTAGTTTTGCATATTTATACTAATGCTATAGCAGTATAGCACACAAGTGGCACAATTAGTTAAATCCAAAATGCACTCACCTGTTATCTGGATGGTTTGTCACATATTTTATTACTTGCAAGACATAACGTGACTGATGCTTGGTGACAGAATCAGCCGAAGTACTTGCCCGAAATTCTTCCAGTTCTTTACTGATAAGTTGGCCTGCTCTTGCATTTCTTGCTCCCAAACGTTGAGCACATATTAGGACAGCCTGCACATCTTGTATCCTATTTGATGTAGTAGCAGATGAATCGGTGTTGAATAATATCTTATGCATGTTAGATATGATAATATTCAACGGATCCTCTGGGTCATCAGCTAAAAGGGGATCCAGACCTTCAAGATCAAAGTGTTCAGAAATTGCCCATATCAAGCGTGAAGATATTCGTGGAGTATGAACCTGGAAGACACAGTTAATCAAATTTAAAATCTAATATGCCATTCTGGAAAAAGAAAACAAAGATCATGGATTATATTGCTTTAATCTTTTATTCACAGTTTAAAATCAGATGCATAATCAGCGCGCGCACATTAGGTGCCACCTGACTGACAGCTTAGCACCTAGCACTCTTTAAAATGCTGCTTTTATTAATATCCCAAAGTAGGAAAGCTTCTTAAAGAAATGATGCAAGTATATAGTATTTACATGGATCGATGAAAAAGAGTGAAAGGAAAACATAGCGAAAACAGGCATAATCAGATCTAAGCAAAGGTAAAGCTTTTGGCAGAGCAGAAGCATTTCTCTATTCCTATACTAAATAAGATCTAGATCTATTTACAAAAAAAAAATCTGGGACTTCAAGTTTTACAAGAGTAAGGTAATATGCACCAAGTGAAACTGTAGATGCTAGTGAAAAAGATATATCATATATGTTAATAAAAAAGAGCACTACATGTAATTCAAAATTTTCATTTGCATGAGAAACAACATTGGATGATCCCATGGGAGGGAAATAGATAAACCAGAAATTCTTTTATTTGGTTGATAAGATAAAACAGATAAATAAACACACACTTAGATTTCAAGTGGTATTTAACAACATACGAAGATATAGTTAAACATTGGCATTCAAGAAAAGTGAAAAAAGGGATCATAACCTCGCGAAGATCCCTGATAAGCTGTAGCTGCAAATTTCTTAGTCGTGTCTCATTCAGAATCTGATCTTGAGATGCACCAGCTTTAATTGTCTTCACACCACCTCTAGTGTCATATATATGACAAAGCCTTACAAGCAACTTTAGATAGCAGTCAATTGCATATGTACGACCATTGCAGTCCCAAAGTACACATGGCCTGCAAACTTCCACAACATCCAAAGCAGGTTCCGTCCAATTCAGTGCACCATAACCAGTCCCATAGGCTAATGCTCCTATAACTCTGCTCTCTGTCCCAGAATTCTTCAACTCAGGTAGTGGAAGAGATAACTGGAAACAACTTTCAACAAGGGAGGCCACCAGCTCTTCTCTAAACAAGTTTTTGCTTGTTACACTATTTAGATCTTCCTTCACCCTCACATCCTCGAAAAGTGATATGACATCAGTTCCTGGAACAGGCTTCTGACCTCTTCGAACACTCTCCTTTGCAAAAAGATCAACACAAAGAGCAGTCCGACATATACATGCCAATGCATGCATACGGTCCGATTCTGCTCTCAAGTTTCTCACCATCTGAAGCAATCTTTTGAACAGAGAGACCTGTGACATAGCACACACTCTCATAAATCCATCTTGAACATAAATTCAAAACATATAGCTAAAATAAAAATTATTCCTACAACATAATAATATATCCAAAAGTTATCCAGTGGTAATGCGGAGAGACGAGGAAACTGGTTGAATCATCAGTGGCTTTAGCTTTTGCATAGTCCAATTCAAGCATAATTATTGACATCATTGAGGAAATAATCCAAATTATGAATGCACAGGGCATAAGTGTCAAACACTTTAATATGCATGGCAAAAGCAAAACATTATAACATTTATGGGCTTACCAAATAACCCAATTAAAACTAATGCACAGAGTACAAGATATATAAGTGCAGAGGAAGTGTATCCAGCCATGGTAACTTATACTGCAGCTACAATGAAACATTTGAAATTAACACAATTACACAGCAACTTCTAATTTATGATAAGCAAACAACTACATGGATAATTAATTTGTGTGGACAAACTGTATTTGTACAGTTAGAAACATAGATTTTGAAAACCCAGACAAGACATAGGGTAACATTTAAGTATGAAAGATGATAACTGGATGACGTATATTTCAATGGGTTACAGAAAAGGCGTAACATTTATCAACATCTAAGGAAATCAATTCTAGTTAAAGTAGATGGGTAACAATAAGTGCATGGAGGCCAAAACCGAATTAATTTGTCATTTGCCAATTTTATACACTGCTGCAGAAAATAAGGAAATGAACTTATTAAACGTTCAAATAAGATTGAGATGATACTGCCCTTCGGTTATTAATATAGTCCATTTAAGATATGTGTTAGTCAAAATTTTCTAACTATGTACATTAAGAACACATCATATCATACAAACTCGTCATTTAAAAACTTTCAACGTATTCACTTTATTTGAATAAACATATTTTCGGAAAGAACTAATTACCATCCTGGAGAACATGTCAGTATCCTAAATGACATTCACAAACAGGAGATAGAGTGTTATAGCATGATTACATATATCTGATCACTTCAAGTCTTCAAGTAGTATATTAGAACTATAACCTACAAAGCACTAAACCCTGGTGATATTGAGAATTCAGATTACAAATTGAGTTCAATATCATGTAGTTTTGCTCTGGCACACTCAAAATAAACACTAAATTATCAAACTACATGCTATTGGAACAAGTTTGCAAACCTCAAAAATAAGACTTTATTGTCATCCAAGGGCAGGCTGTGATTTAACTACAACTTAGATCAGCTACAAGTGAGGACAATAAATCGCAGTATTCACCAAATGTATCTGCCTCCTAGATTACTTTGTACAACCAGCTACCACTACCAGCAAGTAACAGCAAGAACTTAAACACACTTTACAGGATCCATTGTGTTACATTTTACACGGCACTAAAAATGTGATAACTAAATTTACCATGGACACATTGCTAAGGCCATAATCAAAGGGGATGTGCCAAAATGATATGTTAAAAGTGATTGATACGGTACCTGCATTCCAAGATCCAGCAAATGGAGATTGGTCACAACAGCCCTGACAATTGTCTCCCTCATCGATGAGAACTCCTGCCGGTCCCATAGTGTCAGGATTGCAATGATAGCAGCTGAAGCCCACTCTGGCTTCCCTCCAGGCGCATCTGCGAGTGCCAGCATATTGATCCCCACCTCAAACACCAGTGGTGGATCAAGTGAGCTAAGGAACGGCAACAAGTGCGACACAATGTCTGACACCCCCACCAATTTTTCTGCACTTGACTCCACACTATCAGCAATTGAAGTGTCCCCTGGCTTGGCAATCCGCCGCAGAGTGTTTACAACACCAGAAGCAACCATCTTCGCTGCGTGCACCAGAGGGAACACAGTCACCCGGAAGCTCTCCACAGGCATCACCATGGTGCGCGCAATCAGCATGTTGCGCCTGGACCAAATGAAGTCGATGGCATCAGCCGCCCACTGGGCGCGCACTGCAAGCGCACCCTCGCCGTCGACAAGCTTGTCACCAGCGAGCCGGCTCATGCGACGCCCCTCTAGCTCCTGGAACAGCCGTGCAAGGGCCTCAAACGCGCTGGCGGAAACTGCATCCGCGGAGTCCAGCGCAAGCTCGGCCAGGCGGCCCCACCACGTGGTGGCATGCGCCATGAGGGAGGGGTTCGTGGAGCACATGAGCGCGAGATCATCGCGCGGGAGGAGGGAGGACAGAGATGTGACGGCGGCGAGGCGCAGCGACTCAGCGGGCGAGGAGAGAGCAGCAGCGATGTCGGCGTGGGCTGAGGAGAGGAGCGAAGGGAGCAGGTGGGAGGGCAGCGAGGGGAACGAAGCGATGGAGGAGGCGGCGACATCGGGGTCCGGGAAGGAGAGGTCGGAGCGGAGGGAGGAGAGGAGGAGCGGGTCGAGGAGGTCGGGCGGCAGAGGGAGCGCCCGGAGGAGGTCGAGCGCGAGGCGCTTGCAGACGGCGGATGAGGGCGCCGACAGGATCTCGGTGGCGGCGGTGCGGGCGAGCGCGGAGACGTCCCGCCCCGCGGCGCACTGCTGCAGGGCCTGCAGCAGCGCGGAGGACTGCCGGAGCGCGTCCGAGGAGCGGAGGTCGGTGGTGATCTGTGCGATGAGGAGGTCCATCGCGGCCCCAAGGTGGAGGTGCTCCGGCGATCGCCGGAGCTGGGGGAGAGGGGTGGTGGCCTAGATCTGAGGGAGACAAGTGAGCCTGAGAAGGATCGGCTTTGTTTGGGAGCTTTTTTGGTTAGTGTGATGATGCGTGCTGGCGGGTCGTTCGTTGGGGGAAATTGGGCCGGATGATAGGCCGCCTTGGGCCGATAAAGAAATTACCGCCATTTTGCCCTTTTTTTCTATATCTCTACCTAATATTAAAGTAAGGACGGTTTCTAGCCCAGGAAGCTTGATTCAGTAGGCAAAACCAAGCAATTTTCTAGATGTGATTTAAGAATACCTGTGCCAGGGTGCTGATATGGGGTGTGCCAATGCCAAGAAATATGCTAAATTGATCACTACCATCATGATTCTCTCTTTATTTGGTTGATTTAATCCATTTCATAGTTCCGCGAAGCAAGGCGCGCAGCGGGCTCATTAAAGGGCCCTTTGGCAGGGCATTTCCAAGTGCTTCTCCACTGGCTTTCACAGAAGCCCTGCCAAACCCCTAACAAAAAACGGCTTCCAAGCTGAAGCCATGGAGAAGCCATTTTGCAATTTGTACTACGGAGGTGAAGCCAAAAATAGTGGCTTCCCGCGGCTTCTTCCCCACATGTGACATAGAAGCCACAACCACAACCATTTTGCCAAACACTTTACAAAATGGCTTCAGCTTCACCAAAGAAGCCATTATTTTGCCACAGCCACAGCCGCAGCCGTTTTAGCCACAGCCGCAGCCGTTTTAGCCACAGCCGAAGCCCTGTCAAAGGGGCCCTAAGTGGATAGCATATTCTCTCCCATCCCATACTCTACAAGCGTGGGCGCGTGAGTGGCTGAAAAAAGTGGTCATAGCCTTACATCACATTACATGAGCTTAATCATAAATTGCAATATCACAACGTGCGTGCCGCTTCTCTCTGTTTGCAGTCCCTTCGGGATATGATCTTTCGGTAGAAAAAGAGTTGTTGGGTTTGCAGGATACCCTTTTATTAGGAAAACGTCATGAAGAGTGAACTAGATTATCCCCTTTCTATGGTAGGTCCAAATACCAGTTTCTTTGGTAGTTTTCAACTTTTCCAAAATTTAACTCGCTGTCCAAGTCCTATACCTTTTCTTTCACAAGCCGGGAAAAGGGCGCCCTCTTTTTCGTCCGTCCTGACAGGTGGGACCCACCTGTCAGAGACTCCCTGTCCCCGCCGCTACATGCCTACCATGTTTCTCGCCTGTGCGACTCCCTCGTCCTTCCCATATATCTCCAGAATATAGGAATCCTTGGACATGGAGCAATCTATATATCTTCAGAATCAGAAACAAGAAAAAAAGAAACACAATGCCGACCCGGATCTAAATCTAAGGTCAACGTGCATGTCCATGGAACCAGCCGGCATCAGCAAGCCCGGGACGAAGGAGGAGGCGGATGGGGGAGCGGGAGAGCCGGCATCAGCTACAGAAAGGGGAGGAAGAGGAGATGCTCGCCTGCGCCGCCATAGATGCAGCTGTGCGCTGGCGACGCCGTGCCGGATTAGACGCCCTTGCCTCCACCGCGCAAGGGGCCGGGGGGCGCCGGCGCGGTGCCTCGGGCCAGCTCAACCTTGACGTGCCCGGCGCGGGGGCCGGCCGGGACAAGATCCACCGTCGATAGCTAAGGAGCGTCGGCCTCCGCCGTCGGGAGGGGCGCGACGGGTGCCGGCTCGTCGGGGAGAGCTCCGCTCGCAGTACCCACGGGAGCAAACAGAAAATGTTGGTGAAGGTGGTGGCGGGGAAGAGGCCGATGCCGGTGATGCCCATGTCGCACGCGTGCCGCCGCCCTTGCCGCGACCCGCGAACGTCGCCCCACCCCATCGTGCTCAGGCACGACATTGCCTTGGCTTGCCCGCGCTGTCAGAGAGAGAGAGAGAGACCCGAGACTCCAATGGGCAATGGCGAGACGCGCGGGGTTGAGCAACGGCAGGCGGGCGGTAGTGCGGCACCGGCCTCCCTCCGTCCGTCCGCCATATCTCCACCACCGATAGATCGGGAGGAACCGAGCGAGTTAGAGATAAGGTAGGGTGTTTTCGTTTTGCCCCTTCTCTTTTTGGTTATTTTATTTTAGTCCCTATAACATATATTCCCTTACGGTTTAATCCATAAAAATTATATTACCACACACTTTAATCTTAAAGGGGTAATAACTAAATTTTTAATTGAAGGATGGTAATTGAAGGTGATAAATAAATATATTGTTGTTGATATAGAGTAACGGGAGCACAGTGGAGTTAATTTAAAATAAAAAATTCTTGATGTGCTTTTATTAGTCTGGCGCAATACGTAGTCATCGTCTAAAACATACGAAATTAGAAATGGAGAGAGAAATTATTTTGAGTATGAAATGGAGAGCTGGTTGGCTGGTTGTGGACACTGAAGTCGACATATAGCTATGCGTGTTCTTTGTAGTTTTACCCAATTAAATGCAAGCATGCAACGCCAACACTCCATCCACGCACATTTTCCCGCATCACTGTATATATGGCCCTGCTCCGTGAAAGAGTGAAGTAAGAGCCGGAGCAGGTGGAGCTGCATTATTTTTTTGGCTTCGCCGGCACCGACTCCGGCCAGGTAGACGTTTGGTGTGGCTTCAGCTCTAGCTGCCCATGGAGCGGCACCAAACTGGCTCTGTGCTATACGAGCTCGTGTGTACGTGTTTGCAAGCATGGGCAGCATGGCCAAGGGGAAGCAGCAAGCCAGCAATAGACACATGTGTGTGAAGTTTGGTAAAAAAGACTACAATCTCATTGATGCTTGGAATACCAACAGTTCATAGGGATAAGGTGTCCCTAATTTTGAGTCAATTTTTTATTTATTTAATATAAATAATTCAGATTTCAAAACAAAAACAAAAGCAAGAAAAATAAACCTACATGATTGCCAATGTAGCGTCATCACTTCTATATCTACATACTGTTAACTCTGACATACACCTAAATTTTATACGTGAACCATAAATTATATAGTACGAATAATGCATGTGGAGCATGAAATACAATTTATCATCTAAGTTTGTACGTATTTAACTTTTGTTGTGATTGAGATCGAAGATTTTCTTTTTCCCGTTGCAACGCACGGGCATATCTGCTATAAAGTATAGTAGTATTTCGCCGGACTCAAAACTCTATCAGCTTCAAGTTCTCGTGTATAAAACACTTTGAAGTTTGGAAAACAAAATTTCACAAAACTGTAAATAAAGGATTTAATAATTTTTGTTGGAAACTTAAATTTCCGGGCAGTTTCGATTGTAACCTACATGTCCCATATGAAGTAAAATGAGTGGCGGGACCGACCTAGCAACTTGCAAGCCATCCATCAGGCATTGTAGTCACTTGGAAAAGAAAATCAGGCCACACGCCCACAAGACAGCATAATAAATAGTATGTCACAATTTACCGAAGTTATAGTAAACAAACCGGTTTTCCGCGGATGGAAACCGACTCTCTGCACCTCGGTGGTAGTCCCAAGAGGGCTACCACGTGCAATCTCTGTCTCAGCAATACCAAAAATCCATACAGAAAGAATGAAACAGGTATAGTACAACATTTATTTATTATATTAATCAGAGTACATCTCTTCGGCACATGCCGGGTGCAAGTCCATCAGGACTGAATCAAACAGAAAGAAAACGTCCAGCAGCGACTCCATGCAAGCGCGGGGAACTCCATATCCGCAGGCGTCTCGAGCGTACAAAGAGACCTAGTCCTCCCATCTGTCATTGTCGAAGTCGTAGTCCGGCTCTGTGTGAGAGACACCAGGATCTACCCAATAAGCAGGTAGGTCATGTCAGCTTCCCAACAAAGAGGCAAAAGCGGTGTATATTCTACTGTGCAGGATATATTACTACTCTGGCTGTAGAAGGCTTAAGCAAAGCAGCGAGGCAACATTCAAGGTAAGTAGAGATATGCAGTGAGGTCAACACCTCGGGAAGCTCACGTTTCCTAGGTCCACACCTCTGGGGTCCACACCCCGCTCAAGGATTCCACACCAAAACACCAGATCACAACCACGATCCAGCTTCCAACTCTCATTTGCGATGTGGGGCCCACCAGCTCCTATCCCCACATCTCAATGGCCATAGCCGGGCTCACTCACTCGGGGGAGAGAAGAAGCACAAGAGAAGTATATCTAGCCAGAATAACAGATCTCAGGACTGTCCATAACCAGTGCACACGGACTATAGCTATAGGTTTAAACACTCTGCAGAGGTTGTACAATTGTACCCGCCCGAATAGGACCGAAACCGGCCATCACCGGCTCCAGGCCCTACCATACGGCTGAAGACCAAGTAAGTAGATAGTACCCTCCTGCGTCTCCGAGTCTGGCTCAGCCTCCACGGTAGAGCTCATACTGCCCGCGAGAGGTCCCTCGAAACTGTGGAACCCTTCCCCGACCTCGCCGGGGCGAAGTCTTCTAAGGAGGAAAGAGCCGTCTCCCGACACGATCACACCGATCTGCCTACAGGAGGGGAGCTATCCACTACGAGTCTCACCCGCACCCTCGCCCATAACAAGGCGGGCGGTTTGTACGGTAAGAGTCCAAAGAAGCATGGTTAGTCTGACGATCGGTCCTTAAGGGCCGAGAGCGAGCACTCCCCATCTCCATCCCATACGACACGCCGCTCGGGTTATAGGCTAGATCGCATCTTCCCGAGGCACGCGTTCACCAGTAGCCAAGCGACTCGCTTCCGCCAAAACACATCAAGGAGGTACGCACCCAACATGCACGCTAGAACACCCCGAGATCTCCCGCATCTCAGTCCAAACCCAGAATACCATCCATAGTCAAGCAACAAAAGCATGCATAGTTGGTATATGGGACTAGCTAGGGGTCTGTAGCTAGTCCCGAGGTAGGTAGAACAAGGAATCGGGATATAACAAAAGATCAAGGCAAGGCTAATCAACTGGCTATGCAATTCACCCAAACAATGCATATAAAGTAAAGCACTAGCATCTAAATTACAACATGGGATCTATATGGTTGGGAGTGACATGACACCTTCGTTGGAGCAGTCGTTGTCCGAAGCAGTGTACTCGGGGTCCTCCTCGTCGAAGCTCGGGTCTGTGGCACGAGATTCGACGTGTACGTAAGATATCGGTACACATCTAAGCAATAACTCCAAATAGAAACCTCCTTTTTAGAAATCCCAAAAGAGCTCAAACTACGTACAAACAGCAAGGTTTCAAAATTTCGAAATTATAGAAATTAGTTTTGTATTTTTCTGAGCTTCCTATGATTAGTTGTGATTTTTCAAAGGTTTAAATCATTTTTAAAACATTTCTGAAATCATTTTAGAAAAAGAAAATGATTTTATTTAAAAAATGTGCTGACGTCAGCATGACGTTAGCGATCAGCGATTGATGGGCCTTTGATGGGCTGAAAGTGTCACTGGGCTGAAAGCGGCCCAGTGGGCTCGGCCCAGTTGAGCCAGTGGGCTCGGCCCAGTTGGCCCAGTGGCGAAAGTCCACTGGTCCACCCTGGATTCGCCCAGGGGTTAAACGGGCGCGTTGGGCCCTTGATGGACCCCGATGGGCCGGAGTGCCACATACGGCCCATCTATCCTGAGTTAGATCTAAACTCACCAGGGAGACGCCGACCGCTTCCCTTAGGCGCGCGACGCGTTCTCGCGCCGGTGTGACTCCCCGGTGGCGACGGCGCTGGTTACGGCTTGGCTCTTGCGCTGGGGTGCGCTTGCCTGGCCGTCACCGTGCGCACGAACCCCTAACCAACTAGTCGGGCGCGGCCGCGGGTCGGTTCGCAAGGGCGACGGCGCGGTGAGCGAGCTCGGCGCCGGGACGCGACGACGTCGCTCGTCCCCGCGCGCAACGTGGTGAAGCCGTGGCCTTGGCGCTGGGGTGCACATGGACGTGGCTCTGGCGCGAAGGCCACCTGCACAACGACTTCACAGCACGAAGGCCAGGTCACAGATACGGGAAGCGCGACGCCGGGTAGCGGCGCGTCGGCTACACCACGACGTGGCCTTGGCCTTGAGACGTTGTGGTGCGCTCGGGCTAGGACACACGCGCGCATTCACCTGAAGAGGGAGCAAACACGACACAAAGGCCTGAGCACACGAACGCGAGGCACGGCGTGTCGCCCGGCACGCGGTGCGGCGGCGCGTCGAGGGGTGTCCCTCGGTCCGGCAAACGGAAGAACAGCAAGACATCTAGTTGCTGGGAGCGCCCGACGTTGCGGCCTGGGGTGGCCACGATGCAGGGTTCCCTTGGTGTGGTGCGACGCGGCGGCCGTTTATGGAGAAACAGCGGCGCACGGCGGCTCGAAGGCGCGCCCACAGGCAAGGAATCTAGCTAAAGAAGTGGCGCAAGACAAGGCTGCGGGTCAGCTCACGTTGGGTCGGCGATGTAGTCGTCGCTGGCTTGACGAAGAAGACGGCGCCGGGTAGACGTACACGGAGGTGCACGGCTTCCCGTGCGGCTCCAGCCTCCCGCCCGACGCGGATGCTCCCTTGCTCACGCAGCGACAGGTCCGACTCCACTTGATCACGGGCGTCCTCCAGTAGCGGTGTGTCGGTGGTGACGCGTGTTGACGGTTAATAGTTGTATCAAAGTTCGTTTAGACTTGCAAGCGGATAAGTCTCCCGTCGTAGTCAAGGGACCCTTCTTCCCTCGAGTGGTGAACCCAAGGTATCGAATCCGCGGAACAAATGTGTGACGCAAAAGATGATCTAGTAAAGCCAATCTTCGATAAAGAGAAACCCTAATGCATATAGATAAAGAACACAAAACTAATCTAATCTACTAAAGACCGGAGGTAACAAAGATAGATAGGGTAGATAAACCGATCTAGAGAGATCGGGTTAGGCCTTTTGTTGAAGTTCCAAGCAAGAGAAGAAGTAGCAAATCAAATCTTATTAGAAGCCTCTTTAAATTGTGGTTTCCCGTCCGACTCTGAAAACGCCCGCCTTTAGGAACCCCTGTTCTGTCACAACGTATTCCTATTCATGCGGGTAGTCTAGGGCGAGTCCAAGGACAAGTCGAGTTCTTTCGGAAGATCCGGCGTGTACCTCTAGGCACCGCGGCTACAAGAACACCCTATGTGATCTATCTCGAGAATAGATCTAGAATAAGCAAAGCCGATCGAAAAACAAAATCATCGAAGAAACACTTGATCACTAGTAATAGATTCAACTTGATAACTCAACTAATACAATGATTCATAAACAAGATCACCACCGGGATCCTACCTTGATCTTGCTTCTAGCTCCGGGAACTCCGACGTGATCTTCCTTGCAAGGTTCCCACGTCGGCTAGGGAGACCCTAGTCAACTAGCTCGACCCTCTCCTCTTCGGGATGGTGTCACTCTCTTCTCTGCTCCTCGGCGGCCGATGACGAATTGATTGATGCGTGGCTCTCGACCCCGGGGTTATAAATAGCTCGAATGGCGGCTATGTCAATGGAGGGGCAAATGGGCCCTGGACTGGGCTGGGCCGGCCGGCCTGGGCCCATCCAGGCCCAGTTCCCGGGCTCCTTCGCGTGGTGTCGGTTCCCGAGTCTTCTAGATCCTTCCCCCTTCTGCATGTAGGCCCTTGTCGTCAGTTTCTCTCCGAATTGGACGTAGCTCCTTGTCCCACAAGATTTGGCACTTTTCTGGTTAGGTCCTTGGAGTTTGTCATCTTCTCAGGTTGAGTCCCTGGCTTATTGGAGTCTAGTTTGCTTCATTGCATGACTTGTACGGGGCTTCAAGGTCTTGTCACATGGTGCTTGATGAACTTATCCCGGAAGTCTTGCTTTCAATGCTAAAACCCTGCATAAACACTAAACTCCAAAATTGACATGCACAAGTGAACTTGTTATACCACGGGGGTTAGTACCAATGGATAAGGTATAAAACTTATGCCAACACCGAAGGTAAACTCATGGCTAGGTTGACGGATTTTCAACATCAACATCTCCCCCATGCTTAAACCTTGCTCGTCCTCGAGTAAGCCTTCGATGGATATCATCGTTGGCCATCAATGTTTAAACCTTGCACTTGATCATACATGAGAAAACATAATGCTCTCAAAATTTTAATTTGTTAAAGTTCCATAATGTACTAGCCTTCACATCTACGGAGGGTAGATTCTTAATTAAGCTTATCCCACAAGTATTAACATGCTCCCAAAATTTAAATAGATCTCAGAATTTTTGAAATAAAGAACGAGATGAAGAAAAGCTAAACCAAGTTCACAAATTTAAAGCATCTTGCATATTGCTCATGAACTCTCATCTCACTTTGTCTCTCAAGCCTATATATTCTACTCCTTTCCCTCTCATAACATATATGTGTGGTAGGCTTTATATGGAGCTTTTGGGAAAGTTTAGTCCTACCAAGATATTATAAATGAGATGTTGTCAAAACAAGACAAGCTTCTCATGGTCTTACCGAGACTCGTCAAAAAGGTCATTGGAAAATGATGTTATATCAAGGAGGGGAAAGAGAAAAATACACACACTTGAGATAGGTGGACATGTGCAAATGGCAAAGAGTGATCCCGAGGCACAAAGGAAGTCCTCGTTATCGGATTGCACATGGTTGGAAAATGAGTATGGATCTTTTAATCTTGAAGCCTTGAGATTCCTAATGCACTTTAGAGAACCAGGGAGTTCACTTTTTATTTTTACACATACTCATATTTGTTTTCTTTTTCTCATATTTTTCTTTCTTTCTTTTCTCAAATTTTTTTCTCATAAAAATTTTATTTGCTCCCCTTTGAACTCTAAAATTGCATCGTACCTACCTCCTCCCCCATGCTTAGACGTTGCTCGTTCTCGAGCAAAGAGGCGATAAATAAGGTAGGTACCAGAAACATTTTTCCTTGGAGAGATACTTGAATTCTTCAATGTTGGCACCGTCTTGCGATCTTCCTTGAATTGATGATCCATTCTCAACGATAGATTGTGGTCAAGGAGGTAATCACGAAATATGATATTTGGTTTTAAGGGTGGATAACCGGCGAGGTTTGTGAGATCTCCAATGTGGGGATACACAATGCACGGATAAAAGGCTAGCAAAAAGATAGATATGCAAAAACGGAATGACCAGCTTCTTAGTCTCGGGCCAGAGAAATCATGGCCTGCAATAACTCACTCAAAAATAAATCTTGTACACTAAGGTTTATTGTCACACCCGAATTTGAAGGCAAACTCGAATGCATGAATTACATGTGCGCCAGGATCAAGTTACACACACATAATGACTCAGTGAATATCAGATACAATGCCAAAGTGTAAAAGAGAGTATTAAAACCATTACATGACCGAGAGTCTCAACAACGTATCATCAGAGTGAACAACTAGCAGCGGATCTTCAGAATGGAACTCCACAGGCAGCTGACTGGTGGCACGCACGCCTAGTACTCAACATCAATCTTCGAGTCTGAGCAGCAATCCGGGTTGTGTAGATGCAATAAATAAACAAGCGTGAGCACATGTCGTACTCAGCAAGGGAAAATATCATAATAAACATGCAAGGTTGTATAAGTGGATGGCCAAAGGGTTTAAGCAGGTTAGCATTTTAGTTGATCAAATTTTATTAAGCAACTTACTTACTAGCAAATGTAAGTGCATACCATCCCACAATTAAAGTGTAACATCATAACCATGAACATAAAGTAAAGAATAAATTAAATTCATCTTCCGATAGTTTAATCATGTGAGGGTCCAGGCCGCCCGTGACCGTGGGCACGACTAACTAGTCAGTTTTACACTCTGCAGAGGTTGTACATCTTTACCCACAAGTCGCGTAAAACCCCGAAGAGTTTTGGACCCAACCACGCGATACTGATCAGGCATCATACCACACTGCCGAGGTGTGATTGCATAGGGACGCTACGAGGCCTTTACAAAGATTCCCTAATGTGCAACAACCCACTAGGTTTCAGGACGAAGCGGGGCATAAAGCTCCCTAGCTGGTACCGTGTCTTAGCAAAGCCGAACTCCCCGCTAGAGCAGGTCTATACTCTGTCAACGCCTCCCCATTTGTCCCTTTCAGGTAAGATCACCACAACACCAAGGTCTCTAATTATTCAGCCAAGCCAGAGCCATGTAGCCTTGTGGTTGTACTGTTGTCCTGGGTGGTTCTCCATGTTCCAATTAAACATATGGTCTTGTAATTAACTTACCATCAAAGAACACAGAGCATAAACAGGTATCATGTTATTTATTACCAACCCAGTTGAGCAACTAAGCAGCATCTACCATCAAGATTAATTAATTAATTAACCCAGTTACAAGGCAACGGTCAAAAGAATCTAGGCATAGTCCTTAATAGGAACCCGTCAAAATTAATGCAAGCAAGAAAGTAAATACAGTGATTAAATGCATGTTCATATAGGACAAAACGGGTATGACCAAGGACACTTGCCTCTCACAAGATCCAGAATTGCTCAGAGTCTTCAAGTCTTCACCACAGAAAAATCTTCGGACTGCTCGTTCTCTACGCATCACACATTCACATGCAAGAGACAATACAATAAAATAAGAATACAATTCACCAATCACTTCAAACAGGAACAAAAGCTTCACTAAACTGATCTACTCATCGAGACGAACAAATGGATATAAAGAACGCTAAAAACGGAGTTAGAACGCGTAATCTACGACTAAAACAAGGTGTAGGGGTTTAACTGTAGGAAAACTGGCCTTACAGGGGCCTAACTGCAAGAATCCAAGGGCTGAAACAAAATTATGCTTATATACACAGGGTCTAAAGCACAAAACTTCCAGGGCTGGACTGTGGGCACAAAACCTTAAAAACTTAGGGTTTGAACCGCAAGGAAAAGGACCTATCTGCGGTACTTTTCCTAAGGTGGAAGGGCTTGGTTGAGAAATAAAGGAAACATGGGGGATCTTCAGCAAAATAGCCACAGTCAGCTCAGGTTAGACTCCGGTTGACCGACACGCTGACCTAGCTGGGCATGATCTGGACCACAGATCTCATGGCGGACGGCCGGGAACATCCACAAGCGGACGACCAGCGGCGGGTTCGCCGGAGACGGCGGCGCGCGGCGGCAGGATCGCCGGTGAACTCAATCCCGAGCTCTCGGGTGAGACTTGGCACAGGTTAGGTCCTAGATGCGGAGCTTGATGCGGCGAACTCAACCAAGGTATCCACTTCGACAGATAGGCGACGACGGCGGCGCACAACGCAAAGGGGCGGCCGGCGGCGCGGATGCAACTCCGGCGAACTTTTACCGGCGGTTCTAGGCAGGGGAACGTCCACAAGCGGCACTGCAGGCCTTCTCACCTCCTGTAGATGCTCCAGATCAAAACCACGACGAAGGGGAGGCGATGCAGGCGGAGTTCGGCAGCGGCGCGGAGGCACTAGGGTTAGAACTAGGCGGCGGCGCTGGGCTACGCGGGTAGGGGCGAAAGGGATAGGGTAGGAGGTGGCGGTGGCTCTTACCCCTAGATCAAGCAACTTTCACTCGTTTGCGGGGGGAACTTGGTGTGTGTTTGATTTCTTGAGTTGGGTGTGTGGGAGCTCCTTTGTAGCATATGTTTAGTTTCCTTTGTGCATTTCTTGCATTTGGCATGGCATATGTAACATGATGTATAGGCATCCTTGTATCTTAGATTGCATGCATCTTTAGGAAAAGATTCTCCTATATACATTGTTCACCATGGGTTGCTATATATGTTTTTGTGAGCTCGTTTGGTATGAAATGGTTAGTTTGGCTTAGCTCTTGATGATCCTGTTGAATGATCCATGGTTGATGGCTATATTTTTGAAAAATGTCACATATATGCTCTCTCATGTGTAAATGCCTTTATATGATCTTGATATGTTTTAGTGGCTTTGTTATGCTTAATTTGTGTTTGGATAGCTAGTTTATTGATCATATGGGGCCAAAGGCTCATTTGCCATCATGAATGTTTAGCCCTCTTGCGTCATCTTGTGGAGGGGCATAAGTTCCTTTTTGTCGCAAAGACATTTCATGTACCATTCATAAATCTGAAAATGAAATGAAAATGCTTGGAAAATATGTTCCCATGTCATATCCCATGTCATATGTGCTGAAATTAATTTGCTTTGGGTACCACTTGAAGGACCGATACGGCGAACCAGAGAGGGGGGGGGGGGGGAGTGAATGGGAGCCGATAAAAATTCTTCTCGAAGGAGATGAAAACTCCAACAAGACGAACGCGGCTTCCAACACACGTCTCCGACTCACTATCAAGGTTGGTCAAGCCCACGTAGCCACTGGAGTGCCACTGGACCTAGGAACCAACACGCAACCTTCCGACCCGAGAAACGCAGCGGAAAAACCAAACCTCGAGTCTACAGACCCACACCGGTCAGACCGGTGAGCACCACCGGTCAGACCGGTCCCTGCAGGTGAAACTGAGCAACTTCCACTAAGTGGCTCTACACCGGTCAGACCGGTGAGACACACCGGTCAGACCGATGGTAGCCTGAAAGCCCCCAAGTCACCAGACAGTCCAACCGACCACCAAACAGATCCAAACTCGAAACAGCAGCACCACGGGACAACAACGAACACACCAAGACGCTCACCCGAGCAAAATCCCACCGAGGGTTGCACCGGTCAGACCGGTCAAGAGCACCGGTCAGACCGGTGTAGCCTGGGCAGCTCGGGATGAACAACACCCGCGGGTCAACTCCCCCAAAACCAAATCTCGATCTCCCGAATCACTCCACGGACTTGAACAAGACTTTGGGGATATCAGGAACACCTCATGAGGAGTCCATAGCCAAGTTTAATCCCACCAAAACTCGTCCAAAAATGAGGAATCGAAGAAATCCCGCCGAAAGCACTTCCAACCCAAGAACTCAAGAAACCCCAAAATCGAGCACTTTTACTCACGGATTTGGGAGGGGAATCACAGCCCAAAGAACCACGAAGGGTTCCCACAAATTCCCCCCATCAAATCCTCAAGAGAAAAGTCCCGAAAACAACCCAAAGAAATCACCGAGAGAGGGCTCCGAAAATCACCACCAAGAACAACCGGGGAAAACACATCCAAACCTTGAGGAACCACGCCGAATCATCTATACATGAAACAAAGGTTCGTACAAGGTCTAGCAAGCCGCCCGATCATCCATCCCTCTCTACAAGATCTCTCCGTGAAGCTCTCTTGCTAGTCCTAGAGAAAACCTAAGGAAAATAGGTGGAAAATGGGAAAACTAATGAGCTAGGGTTCCACCAGTTGGCTGCCATCCTCTCACCTCTTGGGTTATATGGAGGCAACCGAATGTCTAAAAAGCCCTTCTCTAACAACTAGGGATACAAGCCTCTCAAGGGCGGATTTGGAATTCTTGATGTCTTCACCATCGGACGGATGCCCGGCGACCGCACCCTGCCTAGCCTCGACGCAAGCCATGCGATCCCGACGCGTGTCCTCCGCTTCGAAGATTCCGGACTGCATCGTCGCACATCGGTCAGACCGGTGGTCCTCACCGATCAGACCGGTCCCCACCGGTCAGACCGGCCTGGTGCTGTTGCACCTCCGTCTTCGGTTCTCCGGTCTTGGCTTTGTGGATCAACCAAGGAACCTAGTGGTTTTCTGGTGAACCACCGGAAACCCCGCGAACTCGGTGTAGCCTCCGCCAATCTCCACTCATGACTCGGCTCCCACGTAGTCCGGCTCGACCTTGGTTTTGAGGCTCAACCAAGAAACCGTCCACGACTTCATCTTGCTGTTCATGCCACCATGCGGCCCGCACTTGACCCCCGCCGGCCACCGGTCCCTCGAACGAAGCCTACTTGTCTTCTCCACACCTAGAGGCCTCACCGGCGACGACCTTTCGCGCTTGTTCTTCACCTGCACCAACACCAGTCAAGCCGCAACCTGCACCTGCAATACTTAGCCAAGAATCAGTCCACACAACGTTGTCAGTCACTCATCACACAAGGAAGCGACCATCCACCGGTCCTTAAACCACACATGGTCCTCAATCTCCCCCTTGATGAGTGCATTGACAACACCCACACAAGTAACAAGAGAGAAAAGAAAAAGAAAAGAAACAAACAAAAAGAAACTCCAACAAGCCATCGAAAGCCAAACAAAGGCAAAGAGCAAGATCACTTGAAGAAGACACGTCTCGGACCCCTTAGGAAAGGGCAATGGCTCGACACATCCGAGACAAAGCAAAGCTCAAGCAAAGAGCGCAAACCACCGAAACAAAGCTCGAAAAACCACAAAGAGCTCCCCCTGCACACATGCAAGCTCCCCCTGAACCAATGCAACTCCCCCTGGACGAATGCATACAAACCACTTGAAAACAGGACAACTGCAGCAACTTCAGCTCACACTGGTCAGACCGGTCATCACCACCGGTCAGACCGGTGCCTAACATGTGTACAGGACCAGCACTCACACCGGTCAAACCGGTGCTCTTCACCGGTCCGACCGGTGTACAACAGAGCCCAGAAATGGCTTGAACCACCTGAAAACCTTCTAAATGCATCCGGTAAGCCATTTCAAGCTCAAACTTCTCCCCCTTGTTGGCAATGCATGAATCAAGCCAAAAATGCAAAAAATGCAACCTAGAGCTTCTCAAATAGACAAAATTCAACAAAGAATGCTACACATGTCCAAATGAGCAAGTTAGATACTCTACGGCTTCGTATCGATCTCAACTACATGATCACCAAGTTTCACAACCATTGGACGAAGCTAAGATGGATTTTGGCAATTTTGCGAAAAACTTGCCTCTCATGAGCAAAGTCCTAAACATGATCAAAGCATATCAAAATGGCAAAACCACACAAACTTCATGCTAGGACAAACCATTCTAATCATAAGACCATCACAAACACCCACAAGCACCTCATGTCATGTCAAAGCCACCGAGCCATGTGCCTACTTCTATTTATGAGACTTCTCATTGGTAGGCATCATGCAACGGTTTAGCACCCAAAGCAAATTAAATTCAGCACATATGACATGGGAGCATATTTTCCAAGCATTTTTCATTTCATTTTCAGATTTGTAAATGGTACATGAAATGTCTTTGCGACAAAAAGGAACTTATGTCCCTCCACAAGATAAATCAAAAGGGCTAAACATTCATGATGGCAAATGAGCCTTTGGCCCCATATGATCAATAAACTAGCTATCCAACCACAAATTAAGCATAGCAAGGCCACAAAAACATGTCAAGAGCATGTAAAGGCATTTACACATGAGAGAGCATACATGTGTCATTTTTCAAAAGCATAGCTATCAACCATGGATTATTCATCAAGATCATCAAGAGCTAAGCCAAACTAACCGTAGCATACCAAACAAGCTCACAAAGACATATATCTCATTCCATGGTGAACAATGTATATGAGAGAAGCTTTTCCTAACCAATGCATATGATACAAAATGCATGCAATCTAAGATACAAGGATGCCTATACATCATGTTACATATGCCATGCCACATGCAAGAAATGCATAAAGAAAAGCTATACATATGCTACCACCGGCTCCTCGAGGGGAGGCAAAACGGGCTCGACACCACCGGCAAAAGAGAGCTCCCACACATCCAACTCAGGAAATCAAACACACACCAAGTCCCCCCCGCAAACGAGTGAAAGTTGCTTGATCTAGGGGTTTGGTGAAAATATCGGCTAGTTGGTCATGTGTGGGTACATGGATCAAAGCTATCTTTCCTTTCTCGACGTTGTCTCTCAGAAAATGATACCTCACTTCTATGTGCTTGGTTTTGGAATGGAGCACCGGGTTCTTTGCAACGCTTATGGCACCGGTGCTATCACATTGAAGTGGGACATGGGTATACTCCTCACCAAAGTCACTCATGGTGTAGGTGATCCAAAGGAGCTGAGAGCAACAACTAGCAGCGGCAACATACTCGGCCTCGGTCGTGGATTGAGCAACACTCGACTGCTTGTGGGAAGACCAAGACACCAAAGAAGAACCCAAAAACTGGCAAGTCCTAGAAGTGGACTTCCTATCCAACCGATACCCGGCAAAATCCGCGTCTGAAAAGCCATGAAGCGCCAAAGAAGAGGACGCAGAGTACCAAAGGCCGAAGTCGGGAGTGTGACGCAAGTACCTGAAAATTCGCTTCACTGCTTGCCGATGCGAAGTCCTCAGAGACGCTTGAAAACGAGCGCACAGACACACCGAGAACTGGATGTCTGGCCTCGTCGCCGTCAAGTAGAGGAGTGACCCGATCATGCTCCGGTACTCCTTCTGATCCATGTGTTCACCTTCCTCGTCCGCATCAAGAGTTGTAGTCGTACTCATCGGCGTCGTCATAGCCTTGGAGTCCTCCATCTTGAACTTCCGCACAATGTCCTTGGTGTACTTAGCCTGGTGCACAAATGTTCCTTCCTTTGATTGCTTGATTTGTAGCCCGAGGAAGAACTGCAACTCACCCATCATGCTCATCTCAAACTCCCTGCTCATATCACTTGTAAACCTTCCAACAAGAGAGTTAGACGAGCCACCAAAGACAATATCATCCTTGTACACCCGCACAATCGAGATATCTCCCGCCCCCTCGCCTCAAGAAAAAAACAAGGTCCGATCGACCTTCCCCATCTCAAAACCTCTCTCAAACAAGAACCCCCTCAACCTCGCCATACCAAGCTCTAGGCGCCCGCTTCAACCCATACGCCGCCTTCCTCAACTTGTACACCCGGTGGGGGTACTTCTCACTCTCAAACCCCGGAGGCTGCCTCACATACACTTCTTCCTCCAACACGCCATTCAGAAAAGCACTCTTCACATCCATTTGGTGCAACTTGAACCCTTTAGCCAAAGAAAAGGCTAGAAGGATCCTAATCGCCTCCAAACGGGCTACGGGAGCAAAGGTCTCCTCGTAGTCGATCCCCTCCTTCTGACTGAACCCTTGAGCAACAAGTCTCGACTTGTTCCTCACAACCTCACCCTTCTCTCCCTCTTTGTTTTTCCACACCCACTTTGTACCAATCGGCTTACACCCCGGGGGGAGGGTCAACCAACTCCCACACACCGATTCCTCTCAAAGTTCTCCAACTCCTCATGCATCGAATTAACCCAATTGTGATCGGATAGTGCGTGTCCAATGTCTTTGGGCTCAAAAGAAGCAACAAACGCAGCATGAGCAAAATGGGAATTGTTTCGAACCCTCGACCGTGTAGTGCGTTCATTCATGTCGCCGATGATCCTCGAAGCTGGGTGATCCACTTGAATTCGCCGGGGAGGTTCTCGCCTTGAAGCTACCTCCCCCTCAACATCAGCTTCTCCTCGTTCTTGATTCGTCGTCGTAGGTGTAGCAGAGGGTCCATCCATCACTGTAGTCGAAGTAGTGGGTACATGTTCAGCCGGGGGCACCACACCGCCATCTTCATCATCACCATGTTCATGCTCCTCCTCCCCGAAAGATCTCCTCGCCAAGCTCATCATCACCCGCACACTCAAAGACAAGCCGACTACGTGGCTCGTCTCGTCGAAGGTTACCTCACAAGTCTCCACGATTTGGTTAGTTTCAAGATTGAGCACACGATATGCTCTAGAATGAGATGAATAACCAAAGAAAATGCCATCGACAGACCTAGCCTCAAACTTATCCAACTTCCTGCCTTTCTTCAGAATGAAACACTTGCAACCAAAGACATGGAAGTGACTCACCTTGGGTGTGTGGCCATGCATCAACTCATAGCATGTCTTCTTCTTGTGCACTCTGAGGTATATCCTGTTCGACACATAGCACACGGTATTCACCGCCTCAGCCCAATACCTCCTCGGAGTCCTATGCTCATCAAGCATCGTCCGAGCCATCTCGCACAAGGTCCTGTTCTTCCTTCCACAACACCATTCGGGGAGGCGTATACGGACTCGAAAACCGGTGCTCAAGACCCAAGTCATGGCAAAAGGTTTCAAAACGAGAGTTCCCGAATTCCAAGCCATTGTCACCGCGGATAGCTCGTATGGCATCTCCGTGCCTCTCGTTCCTCAACCTCAAGACTAGATCTCGAACAAAACCAAACGTCTCCCCCTTCTCCTCGAGAAAGAACACCCACGCATACCGAGAATAGTCGTCCACCACAACAAGGACATACCACTTCCCACCCGCAGATCGCACACGAGCTGGGCCAACAAGGTCCATATGGAGCAACTCGCATGGACGCTCAATCATCACATCGGTGAGAGGCGGATGAGAAGAGGCCACCATCTTGGCATGCCTACACGGAGCACAAACCAACTCTTTCTCAAGCCTCAACCGTGGCAATCCTCGGACCAAATTGAGTTTACTCAAGCGTGACAAAAGGTCAAAGCTCAAGTGACCCAACTTCCTATGCCACTTCCACAACTCACTCGAAGAACCAGGCAAGAAACAACGCTCCACACCCGAAGACTGAGAAAAATCAGCACGAAACACCTGACCCTCGGGAACGACCATACAAACAAGGTCCCCTCGAGAGTCCACAATCCGAGAACCACCTGGCCGAAACAACACCTCAAAGCCCTCATCCAACAACCGGGACACAGAAAGCAAATTGTACCCCGGCCGATTGAACAAGAGCAACACGCCTCGCAGTGATCTTGTCACTCACTTTTATCTCACCTTCCGAAAGCACACGCCCACGCCCATTGTCCCCAAAGGTGATGTACCTCTTCGTCACCACCGGACGAGACTTGAGAACCACCCCCCGTCTCCCGGTCATATGCCTCGAACAACCGGAGTCAATCAACCAAATGTTCTTCAAGTCTCCCACCTGAAATTCAAAAATAGGCACGTGAGCGAACAAACGACTCAGCAATGGGGTTAGTACCAAAGGAGGAAAACCAGTGCCGAGCCATTTGATCGAAAGTGGGGTTAGCACCAACCAAAGCATCTCTCCTACCAAAACTACCTCCACGAACACCACCACGGTAACCACCCTGAGGGAACCACCCCTCTCTGCCTGGAGGAGGACCAAATCCACGCAAGAAAGCCCGTGGAATGTCCTTCCTCTCCAACTTAAAGCCACGACTCCTCCAATCCCCGTATTGAGCACGAGGAGGAGAACGCCTAGCAAACTGACCACCTGCACCCTTTCCAGCCCAACCACCAGAACCACGACCTCCAGAAACAACCCTCGCACCGTACGAGCTCGAAACCCAAGCGGTACCGTCCGTCTGTGCCCGCACCGGCTCGACCGGGTGCCCCACGCCCGCCCGACCGGTGTGACTCCGGACAAGAAGACCACCTCGGCAACTCCTTCTTCTCTCCCCAAGCACGAAATGTCCTCACACTCGCCTTGCCCCTGGGCATCTGCATACGAGGCTCAAGTACACCATCGGAAGGGTGGTACTTGTCCTTGTTAGCCCACTCCTTTGCCATTCTCTCCTCTCGCTTCCTCTTGAAGCAAAACTCCTCCTTATGGCCATCTCTCCCACAATAGCCACAATGGAACCTCACAAGCTTAGGCTTAGGCTTGGGATGTGGTTGCTCACTCGGTTTCTCTCCACTCAAACCCTCCACCGGTTTCTCACCACTTGCCTTCTCACTCTCCTTTTCAAAGAACACTTTCCCCGAAGTGCTCACAAACTTGATAGGCTTTTGTAGGTCATTTGTGGGTGTAGGAAACACGGGTGGAGCTGGGGTTGTGTCTAGTCGGTTCCTAAGATGGTTAGGTTTTGGTGGGAAATCATTTTTGTGGTGGGTTTTTGGTGGCTCTGGGATATTTTCTCCACTTCCCTCACCAACCTTGTTTGCCCCAAGCCCCTCGCCATCTTGCCTCTTAAAGGCCTCGATCATCATCCTCAACTGAGGCTCATGACCGGACAACCAACCCATCAACTTCCTCAAATCATCATTCTCATCCTGCAAACGATCAACATAATGTGCAAGCTCCAAATTTTTCAATGCATGCATTTCACGAGTAGAGCAAGACGTAGGCATGGGTTCCTTCAATTTAGCCTCGAGCGAACTAGTGTAAGCATGCATCTCATCAATCTTAGCATGCAAAACGGGGCAAGAAGTGTAAGCACCTAGCAAAGCAGATCTAGACTTAAGCTCGCCCACTTCAACCCTAAGCACATCTAGTTCCTCACACTTGGAGGCATGCTTCTCCTTAAACAAAGCAAGATCAAGCAAGGAATATGGAGCAATCAACACAATCATTCTCATCGAAACAACGAGGCTAGCCTTAAGCGAATCAATCTCAAGCTTGCTATCAAGCACCCGTGTCTCTAGCTCACCCACTCTAGTCCTAGCATCCTCGAGTGAAGCCCTAAGATCTTTCCTCATTTTCTTTGCCTCTCTAAGCATGTCATCACAGTTATCAAGCAAAGAGCCAAGCCTCTCATTCTCCTGGCGCAAGAGGGGAAGTTCATCACGCACCTCGTCGTCGGACTCGCAGTCCGAGTCGCTCCGTGTGCTCTTCTTGCCGCCGGAACTCGGCGCCATGGTCCGAAGCCATCTCTCGCGAAGCGCCTCACCCCCGCTCGGTGTTCTTGGACGACTTCTTGTTCTTGCGACGATCTCCCTCGTCTTCACTGCTGCTCGAGCTCGAGGTGGAGTACGCGGAATTGGAGTCGACGTCGCTCGCTCCAACCATCGCTCGGGCCTTGCCTCGGCCCTCCTTCTTCCTCGATCGTTGCTCGTCCTTGTACTTGTTCTTGTGCTTGCTCTTGTGGTCGCGCCTCGAACGGTACTTGCCATCGTTCATCCTCGGCTTGTTCTTGTAGCTGTCCTTGTTCTCGGCCTTCTCCGGGCAGTCGGCGACGAAGTGTCCCGGCTTGCCGCACTGGAAGCAAGTCCTCGTGTTCCTCCTCATGTTCACGCGGTTCTCGTGCAACCTCTCAAACCGCCTCGTCAACAGCGCCAGCTCGTCCTCTCCAAGGTCATCAAACTCCTCATCTGGCATAGACATCAAAGAGGAAAACGAGAACATCCCGGTGGATGGGTTAGAGTTAGTCTTTCCTTTGGAACCACCAACGAGGGCAAGACTATGGGAGTCAGTCGATCCCTCGAGCTTGGCAGTCATGCCCCTATCCACCTCAGCCGACTTGAGCTTCGAGAACAGCTCATTCACTGTCAGAGTATCATACCTCTCCGACTCGACTATGGCCTCGAACTTTCCATCCCATATCGTACGATCCAAAGAGTGTAAGAGCTTGACCGCTCTATCATGATCATCGTACGGGAGCACGTCCACATTGGCCCTCATGTTGTTCACCACCACCGTGAACCCTCGAAACAAGGCATCGATGGACTCACCGGGGAGATGAGTGAAGTTCTCGTACTCTCTCCGTGAGGTCGCATACATCCGTGCCCTCGAACCCGGGCGTTCCCAACATGAGCCTCCTTCAACACCGCCCAAATCCTACAAGCCAAGTGCTCGGTGTGCACCCAATCGAACTCAGGCTGACACAAAGCACGAAACAAGTAGTCGACCGCCTTATTGTTGGCGTCGAATCTGTCCCTCGACCCTGGAGCAAGGAAATCCATCGGCTGGACATAGCCTGTGTCCACTGTGACATCCCAAAGAAGCTGACCCTTTCCGCGGAGGAACGCACCCATCCGCTTGCTCCACATCTGGTAGTTCTTGCCATCGAAGTGTGGAGGACCCGAACCCCGTTCCTGGTACGCCATCCTTGGATCTTAGACTGGTTAGAGTCAACAAAGACCCGAACCGGCTCTGATACCACTTGAAGGACCGATACGGCGAACCGTAGAGGGGGGGGAGTGAATGGGAGCCGATAAAAATTCTTCTCGAAGGAGATGAAAACTCCAACAAGACGAACGCGGCTTCCAACACACGTCTCCGACTCACTACCAAGGTTGGTCAAGCCCACGTAGCCACCGGAGTGCCACCGGACCTAGGAACCAACACGCAACCTTCCGACCCGAGAAACGCAAACGGAAAAACCAAACCTCGAGTCTACGGACCCACCGGCCGGACCGGTGAGCACCACCGGCCGACCGGCCCTGCAGTGAAACCGAGCAACTTCCACTAAGTGGCTCTACACCGCCGACCGGTGAGACACACCGGTTAGACCGATGGCGGCACCGAAAGCCCCCAAGTCACCGGACAGCAAACCGACCACCAAACGCATCCAAACTCGAAAAACGGCAGCACCACGGGACAACAACGAACACACCAAGACGCTCACCCGAGCAAAATCCCACCGAGGGTTGCACCGCCGACTTAGGTCAAGAGCACCTGGTCGACCGGTGTAGCTCCGGGCGCTCGGGATGAACAAGACACCCGCGGTCAACTCCCCCAAAACCAAATCTCGATCTCCCGAATCACTCCACGGACTTGAACAAGACTTTGGGGATATCGTGAACACCTCATGAGGAGTCCATAGCCAAGTTTAATCCCACCAAAACTCGTCCAAAAAGGAGGAATCAAAGAAATCCCGCCGAAAGCACTTCCAACCCAAGAACTCAAGAAACCCCAAAATCGAGCACTTTTACTCACGGATTTGGGAGGGGAATCACGGCCCAAAGAACCACGAAGGGTTCCCACAAATTTCCCCCATCAAATCCCCAAGAGAAAAGTCCCGAAAACAACCCAAAGAAATCACCGAGAGAGGGCTCCGAAAATCACCACCAAGAACAACCGGGGAAAACACATCCAAACCTTGAGGAACCACGCCGAATCATCTATACATGAAACAAAGGTTCGTACAAGGTCTAGCAAGCCGCCCGATCATCCATCCCTCTCTACAAGATCTCTCCGTGAAGCTCTCTTGCTAGTCCTAGAGAAAACCTAAGGAAAATAGGTGGAAAATGGGAAAACTAATGAGCTAGGGTTCCACCGCTTGGCTCGCCATCCTCTCACCTCTTGGGTTATATGGAGGCAACCGAATGTCTAAAAAGCCCTTCTCTAACAACTAGGGATACAAGCCCCTCAAGGGCGGATTTGGAATTCTTGATGTCTTCACCATCGACGGATGCCCGCGACCGCACCCTCGCGTAGCCTCGACGTAAGCCATGCGACCCCCGACGCGTGTCCTCCGCTTCGAAGATTCGGACTTTGTCGTCGCACACCGGCCGACCGGTCCCCCCCGGCCGACCGGCCGGACCCACCGGCCGACCGGCCGGGTGCCGCCGCACCTCCGTCTTCGGTTCTCCGGTCTTGGCTTTGTGGATCAACCAAGGAACCCAGTGGTTTTCTTGTGAACCACCGGAAACCCCGCGAACTCGGTGTAGCCTCCGCCAATCTCCACTCATGACTCGGCTCCCACGTAGTCCCGGCTCGACCTTGGTTTTGAGGCTAAACCAAGAAACCGTCCACGACTTCATCTTGTCGTTCATGCCACCATGCGGCCCGCACTTGACCCCCGCCGGCCACCGGTCCCTCGAACGAAGCCTACTTGTCTTCTCCACACCTGGAGGCCTCACCGGCGATGACCTTTCGCGCTTGTTCTTCACCTGCACCAACACCAGTCAAGCCGCAACCTGCACCTGCAATACTTAGCCAAGAATCAGTCCACACAACATTGTCAATCACTCATCACACAAGGAAGCGACCATCCACTGGTCCTCGAACCACACATGGTCCTCACTAAACCGTTGCATGATGCCTACCAATGAGAAGTCTCATCCATAGAAGTAGGCACATGGCTCGGTGGCTTTGACATGACATGAGGTGCTTGTGGGTGTTTATGATGGTCTTGTGATTAGAATGGTTGTCCTAGCATGAAGTTTAAGTGGCTTTGCCATTTTGATATGTTTTGCTCATGTTTAGGTATTTGCTTATTAGAGAGTAACTTTTCGCAAAATTACTCAAATCCTTTTTTAGCCTTGTCCAATGGTTGTGAAACTTGGTGATCATGTAGTTAAGGTCATTACGAACCTGTAGAGTATCTAACTTGCTCATTTGGACTTGTGTAGCTCCTTGTGATGAATTTTGTATATTCGAGAAGCTATATGCTGTAAAGTTTCGCATTTTGCCTTGATTCATGCATTGTCAACAAGGGGGAGAAGTTTGTGCATGCTTTGGGCACCTGGGAGTGTTTGGAAGGTGTTCCAATTGGTTCGGGCAAATTTTGAGCAGTTTGGTGCAGGGCCGGTCTCATGGGGACGGTCCAGGCAGTCAGATGAGGCACGGGCGGTCCTACCGCAATCCGCCTGTACGAGCGGCCTAACCGCCCGGGCGCAGTGAGCAGCTTTTTGCTCTTTGTTGCATTCCCGCGTTGCATTGCTTGCATTTGTTCGGGGGAGTGTGCTTTGGCTCGGTGGGGAGCTTGCATATGTGCAGGGGGAGCTCTTTGTGGTGTTCGAGTTTCGCTTTGGTGGTTTGCGCTCTTTGCTTGAGTTTTGCTTTGTCTCGGATGTGTCGAGCCGTTGCCCTTGCCTAAGGGGTCCGAGACTTGTCTTCTTCAAGTGATCTTGCTCTTTGCCTTTCTTTGGCTTTTGATCGCTTGTTGAGGTTTCTTTTTATTTGTTTCTTTTCTTTTTCCTTTTCTCTTTGGTTACAAATCATGTGGGTGTCGTCAATGCACTCATCAAGGGAGAGATTGAGGACCAGGTGTGGTTCGAGGACCGGTGGATGGTCACTTCCTTGTGTGATGAGTGATTGACAACGTTGTGTGGACTGATTCTTGGCTAAGTATTGCAGGTGCAGGTTGCTGCTTGACTCGTGTTGGTGCAGGTGAAGAACAAGCGCGAAAGGTCATTGCTGGTGAGGCCTCCGGTGTGTGGAGAAGACAAGTAGGCTTCGTTCGAGGGACCGGTGGACGGCCGGGGTCAAGTGCGGGTCGCATGGTGGCATGAACAGCAAGATGAAGTCGTGGACGGTTTCTTGGTAGAGCCTCAAAACCAAGGGCGAGCCGGGACTACGTGGGAGCCGAGTCATGAGTGGAGATTGGCGAAGGCTACACCGAGTTTGCGGGGTTTGCAGTGGTTCACCAGAAAACCACTGGGTTACTCGGTTGAGCCACAAAACCGAGGCCGGAGACTCGACGAAGGGGTACGGCCACCCAGGTCGGTTCAACCGCCTAGGAGGGGCGGTCAGACCGCCTGGGGCCGGTCAGATCTCCCCGGCCGGGCCTAACCGCCCGTGGGGGCGGTCCGATCGCCCCGCCGCCGCGCCGAGATGCTTCGAAGCGGAGGACACGCGTCGGGATCGCAAGGCTTGCGTCGAGGCTAAGCAGGTTGCGGTCGCCAGGCATCCGTCCGATGAAGATATTCCGAAGATTTCCAAATCCGCCCTCGAGGGGCATGTATCCCTAGTTACTAGTGAAGGGTAGTTTAGTCTTTTGGGTGCCTCCATATATACTCATTGAATGGGTGGATGGTAGCCAACTCTTGGAACCCTAGCTCATTTGTTTTTCCATTTTTGTTCTCCATTTTCCCTAGTTTTTCCTAGGACTAGCTTGAGAGCTTCATGTGAGATCTAGAGAGAGGGATGGATGTTTGGGTGGCAAGCTAGACCTTGTACGAACCTTTCATGGTATGTATAGATGGTTCGGCGTTGTTCCTCATGGTGGTTTTTCCGTCTCTTTTGTGGTGATTTTCGGAGCTCTTTGTTGGCGGTGTTTTGATGACGATTTCTTGGGTTTTTGGTGGGTGTCACGTATGAGGTTCTTGTGCCTCTTTGGCTGGTGACTTTGCCCCCAAATCTCCTTTGAATCGGACTCGATTTGGTGGTTTCTTGAGTTGGGCGAGTTCTTGACCTAGAGAGGCGATTTCTTCGATTCCTCTTGATTGTGAGCGTTTCGGGTCGATTCCTTTGAGGTAGAGGTTGCCTAGGAGGTAACCCAGCTATTCCCGAAGTTTTGCTGCAATCCGTGGAGTGATTCGGGAGATCGGGCGCGAGGAAGTTGAGGTTTGACCCGCGGGTTCGTTTTTCGGAAGGGGCGGTCTAACCGCCTAGGGGGGCGGTCTAACCGCCCGGGTGTTTCCGTGTCGAAGTTTTGTTTCTCCGGATTTTCCTCTCGTGAGTTTGTTCGCCTTGATCGCAGGAGCGTCTTGGTGAAATTTTCGGTCGTTCTCGTGATGTTTGCTAGGTGTTCTTGGTTGAAGTTTGTTGCCGGGTACGGGAGGTTAGACGCCCCCGGTAGCCGGTCTAACCGCCCCTAGGCCCCCGGGTGGAGTTTTGGTTTTCGCCAAGATTTTCTCGGTAGCTAGCATGGCCTTGACCGGAGATCTTTGTTGGTGAAACCGTGGTGCGTTTTGGTGCTCCGAAGAGGTGTTTCGGAGGATTTCTTGGTTACCGGGTGGAGGCGGTCTAACCGCCCCTATACCCGGTCTAACCGCCCTCTCGGTTAGCCGCCTTTCGAGTTGTTTCCGCTGTAGGTGCTGCGTGTGTGTTGTGGTAGCTGGTAGTGTTTGTTCCTAGGACCAGTAGCACTCCAGTGGCTACGTGGTTTTGGCAAACGGAAGGTAGAAGTGCGGAGCGTGTGATTTCGGGGGTCCGACCGAGCTAGTTCGTCTTGTCGGAGTTTCAATCTCCCTCGAGAAGAATTTTATCGGCTCCCATTCACTCCCCCCTCTCTGGTCGCCTAATCGGTCCTTCATTACTCGGCTGAGCCACAAAGCCGAGGCCGAAGACCGGGCGTAGCTGTCTGGCCAAAACCGGCCTGACCGGTTTGGGGTCGCAGGGCGCTGGAAGCTTCGAGGCGGAGGACACGCATCGGGATCGCAAGGCTTGCGTCGAGGCTACGCGAAGTGCGGTCGCCGGGCATCCGTCCGATGGTGCTACGAAGACAAATTCCCAAAGTGCCCTTGGTGGGCGTGTATCTTAGTTTAGACTTTAGGGGCATTTTAGTCTTTCGGCTTGCCTTCATATAACCCAAGGGGTGAGAGGATGGCAGCTATCTCTTGGAACCCTAGTTCATTTGCTTTCCTATTTTCCCTTCCTATTTTCTTAGGATTCCCATAGGACTAGCTTGAGAGCTTCATGGTGAGATCTTGTTGAGACGGTGGGATGATCGGGCGGCAAGCTAGACCTTGTATGAACCTTTGTGGCATGTATTGATGATTCGGCGTGGTTCCTCAAGGTTTGAATGTGTTGTTCCCGGTTGTTCTTGGTGGTGATTTTTGGTGCCCTCTCTCGGTGATTTTCTTGGGGCGTTTTCAGGACCTTGCTCTTGGGGATTTGATGGGGGAAATTTGTGGTAACCCTTCGTGGTTCTTTGGGCTGTGATTCCTGTCGGGGACAGCCCCAGGGGTCCCCTTAAACAACTGGGGGATCCCCACTTAAAACCCGCATTAAGCCAAAGCCAAACGCGCCTCGCTTAACTACACGGGGCATGGCCCACGTCACGGTGGCCTTGACGGCCCACCAAAGCGGCCCACTTAAAGATCCCCTCGAGCGAGCTCCGCCTCGCTCGAGGGCACACGCCTCCCTTGGACGGGCTCCGCCCCGTTCGAGGGAGAACGCTTCCCTCGAGCGGGCTCCGCCCCGCTCGAGGGTCCGTGCCGCCCTCGAGCAGGCTCTGCCTCGCCCGTGGGCGTTCCGCGCGCGCACGCCTGACCCCGTACGCGGGTACGGGCATTTAATGCTCTGACCATAGCGTGGGCGGCGCCATCATGCGCCTAGGGCTCGCACCCGGCCCTGTCGCACCAACTCCCTAGGAGGGAACCCATCCCCGCCACTGTGGGGGACTGTGCGGCGTGGCCGGTGCCAGCCCCGTGATGCCGCGCCACCTACTCCAGTACGGCTAACGCGCCGAGCCCTCGAAGGGGGGCCGGCTGCACCCTCGATTTGCTTTCCCGTGACCCTGCAGGGTTAGGTTGCGGCGTTAGGCCGGTGGGGAGCCATCCCTGCCACTGTTGATGGCGTGGCAGCCGCCCCGCGCGTACAATCCCACGCCGTGCGCCGTAGCAACGGCCTCCGACCGTGAAGCATGCGGGAACGGACGCGGCCTTACCTCGCCACCGTGCCCCGTACGGACCGATGTCGGCGCCTTCCTCGAGCCCGCCCGAAGACATCACGGCCGTCCGCCGCGCTCCGCCCCTCGAAGCTACCCCCGGTTCGGCACAAGATACGCCATGATGGCCGGATCGCGGGGAGGACCGTCAAGGCGGCCGCCTACTCTAGAGCATAGCACACCGCACTCCCCCACGTAGCAGAATAGCGCGGCATACATGTGATTCGCTCTCTCCTTGGCCTATAAAAGGGAGACGAACTCCCCCGCTACAGGGGACAAGGAAGACAAATTAGGACACAACACAAGGCAGAACAACGCCTGACTCCACGCGTTTGCTCTCCAATTCTCCCACAACATCTTCAGCCACTCCACCAGGGACTTGGAAGCCACGCTTCCTCTCCCGCCTTGCTTGTAGCCGCCCCCACTACGAGTGCACCCCCCGTGCCGAGCAATATAGTGCCTCGAGCACACCACCGCCGGGACGTACGGCCCCTCGGCCGGAACCAGGATAAAACTCGTGTCATTAGTTGCTTAGCATCGACCATTGAGGGAGAGACCTCGGCGCTTACTACTGGTCAGTGTCGGGACCATATTCCGCACCGACAGTTGGCGCCCACCGTGGGGCACTCGAGCACCTAAGGTCAATCCATCGTCAACTCTCTCCATGGTGATCCGCACTGAGTACCGCGACACGCGTTACTCCATGGGCAGCTCGGACCCCCTCCCGGCCGGTTTTGAAATCCGGTTCGGGGGCCTGAACTTTCAGGCCACAGGGAACGGCTACCTGATGCGCCTCACCAACCGTGAGGAGCTCCGTGCGCGAGCCGGGGCCGGTCCACCTGCGGTTCCCGCCGCGCGCGCCGCCACAACACGGACGCCCGCCGCACGGATGCCGCTTGCCCGTCAACGCCGCGACGCCGCCGCCGCTCCGGCTAGCATTCGCGCCGGGCGCGGTCCGAGCGACGGCAAGCTCGAACGCGCCGCCTCCCAACGCGACACGCCCGTCGCCGCCACGGCAACCACCGCCCCGGTGGGGCGGCGCACGGCCTCGGACCGCGCTTACCCATCGGTCCCCGCGGTGCCACGACGGCCTACAACGCCAACGTCAACACCACAATGCGCGGGGGTTCCCCCCCGGTCGTCACGTCTTCGCCGCCGAGGACCCCGACGCCTCCGTGGGTGACGAGTCGTCCCTAGGCTCCCTTGACGCGTTACCGCCCGCCAACCTCCATGGGTACGCGGAGTGGGGATTTCTCCGCGTGCGGGACCCCGCCATGTTCGAGGCGTTTCCTCGACGCCACGGACTACTAGTTCGGGCCGCTTCTCCGACGACTCCAAAGGCCACGGAAGCTACGACCCCGCGCGGGAATGCCGCGTCGTCATCGCCAACGACCCGGCAAATGCCACCGGCGCAAGAAGGGTGCCGGCGATTGGGAGGTCACGCCCCCCCTGCATCGCACCGCGCCGGCCGCAGGCGCCACCCCCGCCGGGGCCGACGCTGACGCACAGTTGGCCCAAGCTCGTGAGCTCGAGGCCAAGCTGGCGGAGGAGTATCGAACGGTGCGGTTGCTCCGCGCCTCAATGGCTGGGGAAGCCTCTGCGCGCGGCGAACACGAGCGGGAGCTGGGCAAACAGGCCCGCGACCGCATCAACGCTGACTTCAACGTCGACAACCCGGACGCGTGAAAGTGCATCTAGGCCCCTAAGTGGATTTTGGTGAATTGAATGACAAGGCGATTAAAGGACTAATGATTTTGTCTAAAGATTGTGAGCAGGTTTTCTCTATATATTCACAAGCAATCTTTGATGTACTTAATTGTGGATGAATATTTCGGCTCACATCTTTAAAGACATATATATGGTGCAAGACTTCATGAGTTTGTTGAAAGAGAACAAGATGATGAGTGTACACACCATGGTTCTAAAAATGGAAACTTGCACATCCGTTGTCAATCAAGATCAAGCATTTGAAGCAGGACTTTCAAATGAAGGTTAATTGCGTGTGAAGCAAAGTGGAAATCAAAGTGGATTGGATAAGTGATGAAGAGATCAACCGAGATGGCTAGGGTGAGGGACTAAGCAATCTTTGGGGCCGTAGCTAAGCCGCCATTCGTGTTTTGCTAGGGTGAAGTTCTAGCATCCGTGGGGTCTTCAAGTATCATATTCAAACCTTAACCGAGGGAAGCTTTGCAAGTCACCAACTCGTTAAAGATTGGCAACATGGAGTGACCATGGATCCAAGTGTGCATTCTTATGCTATATGGAAAGATCCAAAGTCACTATCTCAAGTTTGGACGTGCTCGTGTCAAAGGCTATGTTGAAAGCCCCTCAAGTGGTTATTGATCAAGTATGGCAAGAATTGAAGTTGTTCAAGCTCAAGGGGTCATCAAAGCTCTTTTACTCTTTTCTTGAGTATAGGTATGCCGTACTATCAAGAGGGATGCAACTTAGCAAGTTGACCAAGTCAAAGTGCTCTTTAGTTGACCTAAGTGAGATCTAGCCTTTGAGTGTGCTAACTAACCCTCCTAACCTAACCTGGGTCATTTCATCTTGGTGGTGAAGTGCTAGTTCCTTTAAAAGAGGTTTTGGGGGCAACTCGGGCCGACCTGGGTCGACCGGTGCCGCTAGCCCAACGGCTAGTTTTTCATACACCCGTCTCGACGGGTGTGAGGCACTGATCCCGGCCGTCTTTGCCGGGACTAACGGCTAGTTTTCTCCTTTGAGGGGTATAAATACCCCAAGCCCTCTTCAAGTGAGGGTTACTGGTTCTAGTGTGTTTGCTGAGGTCCCAAGCCATTTCTAACTAGCTCTAAGCCTTAGTGGCTCTCCCCAACCATCTCTTTGTGAGATTTGTGGATTCAAGCCATCATCTTTGTGTTGGGTTGAGGAAGTGAGCCTAGGAGTGACTTTGTGAGCTAACAAGAGCAGGTTCCATAGCTTGAGCACTTTGGTTTCAAGTCTACAATCTTTGGTGCATTTGTTACTCTTGGAGGTTTGCCTCCTAGACGGCTAGGTGTCGCCGGCTAGCTCCCAAGGTTGTGGTGAGCAGCGGGAAGTTTGTAAGGGCTGCGATCTTGCCTCTTCGTGGAAAAGATCACCTTAGTGGAAAGGAGGAAAGTGGTTGAAAGAGACCCAGCTTGTTGTGGGAATCGTCCCTTACAAGCTCCTCAACGGAGACGTAGCCATTCCTCAGTGGGTGGTGAACTTCGGGAAACAAATCCTTGCTTCTTCGTGTGGTTCGACTCTCTAAGTTGTTTTTCTAGCATATTTCATTTGCTTCCGCCTTGAGCTACTTGGGTGTGTTACTTGTGTGTGCAGGGCTCATTACTCTGCTTGTGATCATCTACCAAAGTCACACCCTGAGTTTGGTTCGTGCTAGAAGCCAAGAGGTGCTTGAAGTTGTTTTTGCAGGTTCTCTGTGCTACACCGGTCTGACCGGTGAGGCGCACCGGTCTGACCGGTGTCACCTGTGAAGTCCAGTGCTTGACCGGTCTGACCGGTCACCACCACCGGTCTGACCGGTGGAGCACTGTCAGCTCAAGTGTTTGGGGAGAAGGAGTTTAAATTGGTCGTCTCGCCTATTCACCCCCCCTCTAGGCGACATCAAGGTCCTTTCAATTGGTATCAGAGCTTGGTGCTCCGATTCAAGCTTAACCGCTTGGAGTTCTTCGATGTCGACAACTTGTGAGGTACCGTTTGAGCCTCTAGCTCTAGATGGCTCAAACTATTCTTCTTGGTGCTCTTATGTTCTCATTGCACTTAAGGTTTTAGGCCCTACCGCTGAGAGCATTATGGTTGCGAGTATCCTTCCAAAGGATGAGACATGTGTCTCGCCAATGGACTTGGAGAAGAAGCAACTCAATGCCGTTATTACTAACCTTTTGTGTAGCTGTGTATGTAGAGAACTAAAGTATATTATCCTGAAAAGCAAAAAGATTTCCGAAGATGCTCATCTCATTTGGAAATTACTACTTGAGTTGGTAAACACCAAATGGGATGAACTCGAGAGTAATGATGAAGATGAGTCAGTAGAGATGTGCCCTACCTCTACAACATCCCCTGATCATCAAGCATCAAATCCCAAGCAAGAAGAAGAGCAAAGAAGCGAAGACGCTGTCCCTCTGCAGGGACCGGTCAGACCGGTGACACCCACCGGTCGGGCCAGCAGCAGGGGCACACCAACTTGCTTGATGGCCAAGAAGGAGAAGGGAAGCAAGAAGAAGAGACAAGCCAAAGGGGCTAAGGACCAAAAGATTGAAGCTTCAAGCTCTTCGTCAAGAGAACTTGAGCTTCTCAAATCCGAACTTGCATCCTTGGTTTGTAAGTATGAAACATTGGCTAACAAATATGATCATGACATCAAATCCTTTGCTTGTAGAGCTAAATTAGAAGAAGATGCCAATGATGATCTAGAAGCCAAACTAGCGAAGCTCACTAGCGAGCACATGGTCCTACAAGCCAATCACAATGAACATGAACTTTCCTTTGAGAAGCTTGTTGATTCTTATGCAACACTAGAGATAGCCCATGAGGTTGTGCTTTCATCGGTAAAATCTCTACAACCTCTATCTCACACATGCACATGCTCACAAGTTCAAATTGTTTTATCTAGCGCTAATGATTGTTTGTCTCAAGCAAGCCAATCTAGCATTGAGCATGTACTTGTAGAATCTTGTGATGACCTCATTGCTGAAGAAAATGATAAACTAAAGCAAGAGGTCGAAAAGCTCCAAAAGGACTTGTATGTGTTGAAGGAGAAGAGCAAAGTGCAACCTTCTCAAGATAACTGTGAAAGCATGGTGAAGAAGCTTGGGAAGGGATCAACCGCCACTAGTTCAACCCCTCAACAACATACAAGGTCCCACAAAAACAAGATTCAAGAAAAGAGCGAGATTGGGCAAATCAAACTCCAATATCGCCCGATCAAGCACAAGGCACAAGAGTCACTCTCCAAGAAGCCTAGTATCTCCAACAAGTGGAGGGTGTGCTACAAGTGCAGAGAGAAGGGACACCTTGCCGACTCGTGCCCAAAAGCTACAACGGGGAGTGGCTCTCAGCGTGACGGGCCGGTCGGTGCATGCCACCGGCCGGGTCGGCCAGGTCTTGGCCGGGCACGCCCCCACTTCAAGCAAACAAGGCAAGGAAGCCACCTTCTCCAAGAATAAGACTCAGAAGCAAGTGTAGAAAAGAAATTGCAAGGAATGGTGTGATCAACAAGAACAAAAGTCGCATTTGCTATGAATGCTGTCAAAAGGGTCACTTGGGCAAGGATTGTCCAAATGGTAACATTCCTAGATCAAACCTTGTTCATTATGATTTCCATAAGCTTAGGAACGACAAGAATAGAACTTGTGCTATGAGGGAGATTAGTTCACCTCATTGTAGCACGAGAGCTATTTGGGTTCCTAAGCACCTTGTAACTAACCCGGTAGGGACCCAACAAGTGTTGGGTACCAAGAAATTCTTACCGAGCTTACGAGGTTGAAAGAGATGCATTGAGCACATGGTTTGGAGGACTTGGAAATCTTGAAGGATTCAATTGACCATGTGAAGAGCAAACTCATATATTTCGTGAAATCAATGTCATCTCGGTAACTAATGCGCTCAATTGAGTCTAAGTCACTTTGGTTCTTGACGAACACTCATGTGATGCTCTTCTTGCATAAGCAAAGCATGAGGCAGAGACTTTGATTATTTTTTATGAAAAATTTACTCTCTCATGCCATTCGATGCTTTTAAATGGCTCTCTGTAGAGCAATGCCTTATCCTTGGTTGCAGGACTGAAATTAGTAATACATTCACTCACTCAAGGAAAAGGGAAGGAAAAATCACCAAAATGGGTCAGGTGGTGGTCACCGTCGGCCGTAAGGATGTGCCCGGCTCGGCCGTGCCAACGCAAAGAAGTGCAACTTGGGCGGGTGACCAAGACGAGTGCCCGGGTGACCCGGTACGCCTCTGCATGCTACAGGGTGACCCGGCACGAGTGCCCGGGTGACCCAGGGTTGTCCAAACCCTCAAGAAAAAGGGTGATTTGGCATCAAAGGTTATGAGAAGCTAAACACATATCAATTATCAAATCATTCATGTGTTGTGACTAAGTTTTGGAATGAGACTCAACAAGTTCTTAATTGAACAAAGTGCCTTGATCACGAAATTCAAATTCTCTAGCACTACTTAAGGGAGAGCTCATTACAACACTTGTGTCACTTGTGGGACTGACAATATCTTCTAAGTGATCTTGTAGTATCATTCGTTTGTGCATCTCAAAGGAAGCTCCCGATAAGCATAACTTCCAAAAGAACAAGTAAGAGCTAACATCGTTTGAAATTTAATATATGCACAAATGAAATGGCCTTGGAAAAGATATGTTTTCACGAAACTCATTGAAATACTGTAATGCATCTAGGCCATAACATCATGCTAGTGTGCTTTCCTTAGCATGTAATTGTTTCAAGTGAATCTCTCGTGCTTCTCTCTAGATATTTGGTTGATATCTTTACTTCCACTCGTCTTTGTGTCTCGAGGATGAAGATATGAGCCAAATATGCTTTTTAGGGCATTCATTTGAAGTGGATGCATGCACTTTGTGATATAGGATAGATTTTTCGAAAAAAATCAACTAGCATGTATAGGAAGTGTGCTTACTTTGAAAATATTTGGTTCTTGGTCTTAGTGACCCAATCAACTTAGTTGTGACTATAGTTCTACTTGTTTGATTGTTGGCTAGTCACAATTAAGAGGATTTTCTCAAGTCCCTAAAATCCGTTCTTTTTATCTCTCTCTCTCTCTCTCGGAAGGATCAAGTATACTCGCTTAAACTCGTTAATCCTTCCTTCTTCTTAGAATTGATGGTTTTTGGATCAATATCATCTCTCTATCTCATATCCAAAACATCTCTAAAGATTGAAATGGAAATTCTTTGGTGTGGCTCAAATCTGTTTCTCAAGGGCGCACCGGTCTGACCGGTGCAAGCCACCGGTCTGACCGGTGGTGACCTTGAAGTCACATAATCGTGTTTTTGCAACCTAAGTGGATGAGAATTGTCCTATAACATTTTTGGAGAAGTTTCAAGGAGCAAATTCTCAAAAAGGAGAAAAAGGGTCGGTACTACCGAGGGTGTGTCGGTTCTATCGATAAGGACTCTCTGTTGATTTTTATCAGGATCTTCGGTTCTACCGAGGGTGGGTCGGAAAAACCGAAAAGGTGTCTCTGGCTTGACCAGCGGCTGTCACCGGTCTGACCGGTGACCGTCACCGGTCTGACCGGTGACGCCCGGCGTCAGCCCGTGGGGCCACAGTAAAAGGAATCCTTTTTACCTTTCCTTCCTTCTCTCTCCTCTATCTTTCACCAGCTCTTCCCTGCCAAACCGTGAAGCTCTTCCCCCCTTTCTCCTCTCTTTCAACTCTATCAACCCCCATGGAGATTTGAAGATTCAACCAAGGAAAAGCCTCAAAATTGGAAGCAAAAGGATCTCCCAAGGCCCCTCTTCACTTTCCCCTTCGAGTTTCTCGGATTCAACTCGAGTTCATCTCTCCAAAGGTATTCAAACCTTTCTTTTGCCCGATCTCCTCACATGGTGCAAAGTTTTGAATTCCCTTTGGTAGAACATCTTCTGAGATCACCTAGAAGACATTCCTGTAGATCCATAAGGTTTTGTTGGACACATTATGAGAAATCACGAATTGGGGTCGGACGGCCTTCACCGGTCTGACCGGTGGCCGTCACCGGTCTGATCGGTGGCGCATGTCCAACCCCAAATTGTGCTTTCTTCGTGTTTTTCAACACATATCTATTCTAGGATGTCTTTTATTCATCTAGACCAAATCTTAGATTAATAGCCGCTCAGATTGAATGTGGGAGCAATTGGCTCTGTTCTGGGTGGCACCGGCCTCGAGGGTGCCCCTCACCGGTCCGACCGGTGTGGCCCGGAAACGGACCCAATTGTTCTGAACTTTCAATATTTAATTCCATATCATTTCAATCTTTTTCCTAGAGTCTTATACACTCTTGTCATCCTATGTGTGACTCGGGACGGCGGCCTATGGTGCGGGGAAAAGGAAGGGGCAAAGAAAAGAAGAGAAGAAGTCCTCACTCGCCGAGGAGCTATCCCCGGTGATTTTGGGGAAGGGGGCAAAGACCTGTCAACATCAGCGGCAAGAGATTGAGACGCCGCTCAACTCAAGCAAGTGCTGAGGATCCTGATCTAGGAGGTGACACCGGAACGAGCAGCGATGACAATGTTGAAGATGAGACTTATCCGGGTCAGTTTGAGTTGAGGAGGCACCAGGAGGCTGGGTCAGACAGCGATGGTGCTGAGGATGAGGATGAGGATGAGGAGGATGAGGAAGAGGAAGAGGATGTGGATGCCATGGAAGAGGATGACGATGATCAGGGTAGGTTGAGGATCATGCCACCTACTTACATTTACCCTGATCGGCCGGTGAAGTACCATGGGGCTGGCATGACCAAGGCCCTAAAGAAGCTGAGGGACAAGAACCCTTATGAGGAGGGGAAGACCGCATCGGACCCGAGGTTTTAGGCTAAATTTCAGCAAGATTACTATGCTACAGTGATTATAAAGAAGCCCAAGATCACTCACAAGGCACAATACGTGGATTGGGAGCACATGGCAAGGAAAGGTGACCCTATTTTTGATGAAGTAATCAGCAATTGTGAGAGTCAAAGGGTCAAGACACTTATGGGGTTCCGACAAGATTGGAACAAAGAGATCATCGCCCAGTTCTTTGCCACAGTGCACTTTGGTCACATTGAGGCCGACAGGGATATGACTTGGATGACCAACGGCCAAAAGTACTCCATTACCTTCCACAGATTTTTGAGATGCTTTGGGATCATGGCAGGAGATGGGGAGTTGAGGAAGCTCCATGATGAGGGGGAGCTAGAGAAGGATGCTTTGCACGTGATGTACCCTCGCGGAGAGCATGCCAACTTTGGGAAGGTGAAGAACCTCTATACCTACTTCGCTGTCCTAAATAGGCTACTTAGGGTGTCTATCACACCTAGAGATGGAAACCCCTCAGAAATCACTAAGTTCCAGAAAAACTTGATGGTGGCTTTGAGGCCGGGAGCTCCGGAGTTCAGTGTTGGGGACTTCATTTGGCAAGAGATTAAGCATCTATCCGAGGACCCCAAGAAGATTTGCAGCTATAGCCCTTACATCATGTATATGATCGAAAAGGTTGCAAAGGCGGAGTTTCCGAAGAATGTGACTCACAAGCCTCTGAAGCTCAACCCTAGCAAGAATCCTCGGTTTCCATCTCCTAGAGTTGAGCATGCACCAGGTCAGGAGGAAGAAATTCTTGAGGAGGGAGCGGCTGCACCAGATCTGCCTCAGGCAGGGACTCAGACTCTGACCGGTGCTGAGCACCAGTCTGACCGGTGGGGTGGCTGGCAGCCAGACAGGCCACGCAGATCCACCTCCCCTTTGAAGAAGTTTCTCAACTTCATTTTTGGGATGTGCAGGAGCCAGCATGACATCCAAGTTGAGCAACAGAGGTCAAGACGGGCAAACAAGCAAATGAGGGATACGATGAAGCTAATGCACAATGCCCAAGGTTTTCAACCTCCTCGCTCTCCACCATCTCCAGAATCTCCACAGGTTGAGATACCTTCCTTTGAGGAAAGGATGAGAGGATGGGCCAACTCGGACTTGCTTAACCAATATGGCCCCATGTTCTTCGAGTCTGAGCAAGGACAAGGATCGTCCTCATCGGTTCCTCATCCACCTCCACCCTTTGTACCTCCTCCTCCGGATGTGGCTGGATCATCTCACTTCATGGAAGAAGAGCAAGCACCCCCACCTCCTCCACCTCTCGAGCAAGTGCAAGATTGGGGCGCTCGCTTCTCCGCCGAGATCTTTGGCTACACTCCGTATTAGTACGGTAAACACAGCGCACCCATAGCTCATCCATCTCAAATCACCGTCCCGGAATCTATTTATCTAAATTCTCCCTTGCATTGGATACTTGACAAATCTCAAATAGGAGGGAGCTCTCACCCCGGAGACGGGTCTCAAGGACAGTGATCAGCAGCTGCTTCTTCTCCAGGCCCTTCTTGGATTCTTGATGACAAAGGGGGAGAAGAATCGAAATTAAAGCCACAAGTTTATGCTGCCAGAGTTGCTGTCTGTGTTGCACCGGTCTGACCGGTGCCCTGCACCGGTCTGACCGGTGACTGCTGGCTATTGAGAGAAGCCATGTAATAAGTTAGAACTTCATCTTAGTGGACTTGAGTACTTTTGTATGAGTGCCACTGTGTGTTTTTAAACCTTATTGTAATATTTAAGCGACCTTATTGTTAGATTGTGATGCATGCTTTGAATGGTGTTTGTTTGTGTTGGCTAAATGGAGCAAGGTGATCTAAACCAGCTTGCAACCCTGGCATGATCACCTTGGACCAAATAGCACGCACTTCTGTTGCTTTGTGCGCCGAGCGGACTCGACCGGTCCGGACCGGTGAGGGGCACCGGTCGACCGGTGCCGCCCCGATTGAGCGGGCCGGGCTGGACTCGATCGGTCCGACCGGTCGGGGCACCGGTCGGCCGGTGCTTTGCCTAGTCGACTCACTTTTCTTTGCTTTGTGCATATCTTGTCATACGCATCACGGAATTTATTTTGTCGCTCACACATGTTGCACTCCACTGATTCTAAGATATAGGGGGAGCTCACACGTCTTTTCTTCCAAATTTGTGCTAATGGCATTTAAGGCCAATTTTTGAAATCCAACTCAAAAGCACAAATTAAGGGGGAGCTCTAGCTATATCTAAGAATCTAAACGCGCTTTATTGTTTTATTTGTAAGCTTTAATCGAGTTGTCATCAATCACCAAAAAGGGGGAGATTGATAGTGCATCTAGGCCCCTAAGTGGATTTTGGTGAATTGAATGACAAGGCGATTAAAGGACTAATGATTTTGTCTAAAGATTGTGAGCAGGTTTTCTCTATATATTCACAAGCAATCTTTGATGTACTTAATTGTGGATGAATATTTCGGCTCACATCTTTAAAGACATATATATGGTGCAAGACTTCATGAGTTTGTTGAAAGAGAACAAGATGATGAGTGTACACACCATGGTTCTAAAAATGGAAACTTGCACATCCGTTGTCAATCAAGATCAAGCATTTGAAGCGGGACTTTCAAATGAAGGTTAATTGCGTGTGAAGCAAAGTGGAACTCAAAGTGGATTGGATAAGTGATGAAGAGATCAACCGAGATGGCTAGGGTGAGGGACTAAGCAATCTTTGGGGCCGTAGCTAAGCCGCCATTCGTGTTTTGCTAGGGTGAAGTTCTAGCATCCGTGGGGTCTTCAAGTATCATATTCAAACCTTAACCGAGGGAAGCTTTGCAAGTCACCAACTCGTTAAAGATTGGCAACATGGAGTGACCATGGATCCAAGTGTGCATTCTTATGCTATATGGAAAGATCCTAAGTCACTATCTCAAGTTTGGACATGCTCAGGTCAAAGGCTATGTTGAAATCCCTCAAGTGGTTATTGATCAAGTATGGCAAGAATTGAAGTTGTTCAAGCTCAAGGGGTCATCAAAGCTCTTTTACTCTTTTCTTGAGTATAGGTATGCCGTACTATCAAGAGGGATGCAACTTAGCAAGTTGACCAAGTCAAAGTGCTCTTTAGTTGACCTAAGTGAGATCTAGCCTTTGAGTGTGCTAACTAACCCTCCTAACCTAACCTGGGTCATTTCATCTTGGTGGTGAAGTGCTAGTTCCTTTAAAAGAGGTTTTGGGGGCAACTCGGGCCCGACCGGTCTGACCGGTCAGAGGCACCGGTCTGACTTGTGCCGCTAGCCCAACGGCTAGTTTTTCATACACCGGTCTGACCGGTGTGAGGCACCGGTCTGACCGGTGCTGCCCGGGGACTAACGGCTAGTTTTCTCCTTTGAGGGGTATAAATACCCCAAGCCCTCTTCAAGTGAGGGTTGCTGGTTCTAGTGTGTTTGCTGAGGTCCCAAGCCATTTCTAACTAGCTCTAAGCCTTAGTGGCTCCCCCAACCATCTCTTTGTGAGATTTGTGGATTCAAGCCATCATCTTTGTGTTGGGTTGAGGAAGTGAGCCTAGGAGTGACTTTGTGAGCTAACAAGAGCAGGTTCCATAGCTTGAGCACTTTGGTTTCAAGTCTACAATCTTTGGTGCATTTGTTACTCTTGGAGGTTTGCCTCCTAGACGGCTAGGTGTCGCCGGCTAGCTCCCAAGGATGTGGTGAGCAGCGGGAAGTTTGTAAGGGCTGCGATCTTGCCTCTTTGTGGAAAAGATCACCTTAGTGGAAAGGAGGAAAGTGGTTGAAAGAGACCCGGCTTGTTGTGGGAATCGTCCCTTACAAGCTCCTCAACAGAGACGTAGCCATTCCTCAGTGGGTGGTGAACTTCGGGAAACAAATCCTTGCTTCTTCGTGTGGTTCGACTCTCTAAGTTGTTTTTCTAGCATATTTCATTTGCTTCCGCCTCGATCTACTTGGGTGTGTTACTTGTGTGTGCGGGGGCTCATTACTCGCTTGTGATCATCTACCAAAGTCACACCCCGAGTTTGGTTCGTGCTAGAAGCCAAGAGGTGCTTGAAGTTGTTTTTGCGGAGTTCTCCGTGCTACACCAGTCTGACCGGTGAGGCGCACCGGTCTGACCGGTGTCACCTGTGAAGTCCAGTGCTTGACCGGTCTGACCGGTCACCACCACCGGTCGGACCGGTGGAGCACTGTCAGCTCAAGTGTTTGGGGAGAAGGAGTTTAAATTGGTCGTCTCGCCTATTCACCCCCCCTCTAGGCGACATCAAGGTCCTTTCAATGCGCCTCCGCGGGCGAGCCAAAAGCTTATCGCCGCCGCGACGCTGTTGCGGGCCATGCCGGCCCCCTCGACCCCCGAGGCACGGAACCTGCACCACGAGGTGCAGACCCTCATCAAGCAAGCGGCCGTCCAACAGGCCGAGAGCTCGGCGTCACGCATTCGCCAACAGGGGGATGCGCGAGGCGACGGAGCCGCACAGGGGGGCGAACCCTCGGTCCATGCGGGTGAAGCGGCGGGGCAACCCGCCAACCCGGGACGCACGCCGGCCAAGGAGCGGCTCCTCGACACGCGCAGGGCGCTGGACGGCGACGCCCGCAACGTCATCAACGCTCGGCGTACGAGCAAGGCAGATGCACGAGCGGCGACATGCTACCACCCTCGACGGGGTGGACGCTACGACAGCGATGAGGACCGCTCCCCGACGCCAGAGCCCCCGGGAACCCGCGTGTTCAGCCGGGAGATCCGCGCGGCGGCCTTCCCCCAACGCTTCCGCCAGCCCACGACCATCGTCAAGTACAACAGGGAGACGGATCCCCGAGTATGGCTCAACGATTACCGCCTGGCGTGCCAGCTGGGCGGGGCCACCAGCGACGAGGTCATCATCCGCAACCCGCCCCCGCACCTCGGCGATTCGGCCGGACGTGGCTCGAGCACCGCCCGCCGCCCCGGATCCACAACTGGGACGATCTGGTCCGCACATTCGTGGGCAACTTCCAGGGCACATACGTGCGCCCTGGGAATTCCTGGGACCCGCGCTCCTGCACCCAGAAGCCCGGCGAGTCACTCTGGGACTTCATACGGCGCTTCTCCAAGCGCTGTACAGAGCTCCCTAGTGTGGCGCAATCTGAGATTGTGCACGCCTTCCTCGAGGGCACCACGTGCCGGGACCTCGTGCGAGAACTGGGACGCAGCCCGCCCGCGTACTCCAACGAGCTGTTCGACATCGCCACCAGCTTCGCCTCAGTAGAAGAGGTTGTGGGGGCGATCTTTGACGGCAAGAAGGGCAAGCGCTCGGACGACGCGCCCGAAGAGGGCAGCAAGTCCAGGGAGCCCCACCGGAAGGACAAGCGGGGCAAGAAAGGGAAGAAGCCGCGCCGCGAGGCGCGCGAGCAGGGGCGCGACGGCGATGATGCCGAGGCCCTTGCTGTTGACCCGGCTCGACGGGGCCCTCGACCGGCCCCTCGAGGTCCGGGGGTGTTTGACGACATGCTAAAGAAGCCATGTCCATACCACAAGACCCCTGTAAACCACACCCTTGAGCAATGCGACATGCTCAAGAAATTCTACGGTCGCGCCGCCGCAAAGGACGCAGAGGCCAAGAAGGACGGAGGAGATGGCGACGCCGGCGGCTTCCCCGCCGTAGAGAACGTGTTCCTCATCTTCGGGGGACCCACCGTCGACATGTCGACCCGCCAGCGCAAGCGGGAGCGGCACGAGGTCCTCGCCGCAGAGAGGGCGCCTCCCTCCTTCCTCGACTGGTCAGAGGGCGCCATCACCTTCAGCCGTGAAGACCATCCGAACCGCATCCCCAACCCGGGCCAGTACCCACTAGTGGTCGACCCGATCATTGGGAGCGCGCGATTCTTGAAGGTCCTGATGGACGGGGGCAGCAGCCTCAACATCCTCTACGTGCATACGCTACGCCTGTTGGGGATCGGGTTGGACCAGCTGCGGCCCAGCACGACGCCGTTCCATGGCGTCGCGCCCGGCAAGCGCGTCCAGCCCCTCGGGCAGATCGACCTGCCGGTCTGGTTCGGCACTTCAAAGAATTTCCGCAAGGAAACGCTCACCTTCGAGGTGGTGGGGTTCCGGGGCACTTATCACGCCATACTTGGGCGACCCTGCTACGCCAAGTTCATGGCGGTCCCCAACTACACCTACCTCAAGATGAAGATGCCGGGACCGAACGACGTCATCACCGTGGGCTCGTCCATCGAGCACGCGTTCGACTGCGACGTCGAGTGCGTGGAGCACGCGGAAGCGCTGGCGCTGGATGAATCGCTGGTGACCACCTTGGAGAAGATGGTCAATGAGGACCTTGACTCCACCGCCAAGCACGCCGGCAATTTCGAGGCCGCGGAGCAGACCAAGGAGGTGCCCCTCGACCCTGCTGCCCCCGAGGGCAAGGCGTTGAGGGTCAGCTCCACCCTCGACCCAAAATAGGAAGTGGTGCTCGTCGACTTCCTCCGCGCCAACGCCGACATCTTCGCGTGGAGCCCCTCGGATATGCCTGGCACCCGAGGGAGGTCGCCGAGCACTCCCTTGACATCCTGCCTCATGCCCGTGCCGTGCAACAGCGGCTCCGCCGTTTCGACGAAGAGCGGCGGCGGGCGATCGGAGCGGAGTTGCGGAAGCTCCTCGAGGCCGGATTCATCAAGGAAGTGTTCCACCCTACGTGGCTAGCAAACCCTGTACTTGTAAAGAAAAAGAACGGGAAGTGGCGGATGTGTATAGACTACACTAGTCTTAATAAAGCATGCCCTAAAGTTCCTTTTCCTTTGCCACGCATTGATCAAATTGTTGATTCAACGGCTGGGTGTGAGCTGCTTTGCTTCCTTGATGCCTACTCCGGGTATCACCAGATAAAGATGAAGGAGTCCGACCAGCTCGCGACTTCGTTCATCATGCAATTCGGGATGTTCTGTTACGTCACGATGCCGTTCGGCCTCCGAAACGCGGGTGCAACATATCAACGCTGCATGCAACACGTTTTCGGAGATCACATCGGGCGAACGGTTGAGGCGTACGTAGACGACATCGTCGTAAAGACCAGGAAGGCGGACGACCTGGTTGGCGATCTCAGCATCGCGTTTGGTTGCCTACGGGCCAACGGGGTCAAGCTAAACCCCGAAAAATGTGTCTTTGGAGTGCCGCGAGGCATGCTCCTAGGATACATCATCTCCCAATGGGGCATCGAGGCCAATCCCGAGAAGGTGGCGGCCCTCGAGCGAATGGGCCCAATCCGGGACCTCAAAGGGGTGCAAAAGGTGCTGGGGTGCCTTGCCGCCTTGAGTCGCTTCATCTCGCCTCCTCAACCGCCTCCTCAAGAAGCACGAGTGCTTCTCCTGGACCGCCGACGCCCAGGACGTGCTCGACAAGCTGAAGGCCTCCCTGACCCGCGCACCGATCCTCACGCCACCGCAAGACGGCGAACCCCTGCAGCTCTACGTGGCCGCGACCACCCTGGTGGTCAGCGCCGTAATCGTGGTGGAGCGCACGGAGGAAGGGCACGCCCTGCCGGTCCAGCGGCCGGTCTGTTACATCAGCGAAGTCTTGTCCGACACCAAGACGTGCTACCCTCAAGTCCAAAAGCTGCTGTATGCGGTGGTCCTCGCGCGGCGCAAGCTCCGCCACTACTTCGAGGCCCACCCCGTCACGGTGGTCTCCTCCTTCCCGCTGAGGGAGATCATCCGCAATCCAGACGCGGCGGCCAGGATCGCGAAGTGGTCAGTAGAGCTGATGGGCGAGACGCTAGCATACGCCCCGCGCAAGGCCATCAAGTCCCAGATCCTGGCGGATTTCGTCGCTGAGTGGACAGATATGCAGCTACCACCGCCGCAGATCCAAGCAGAGTGCTGGACTCTGTACTTCGACGGCTCGGTGATGAAAACGGGGGCGGGCGCGGGCCTGCTCTTCGTGTCACCCCTCGGGGAGCACATGCGGTATGCGGTGCGCCTCCACTTCCCCACGTCAAACAACATGGCTGAGTACGAGGCCCTCCTTTGCGGTCTCAAGATCGCCATCGAGATAGGCATCAAGCGCCTCGACGTGCGGGGGGATTCGCAGCTCGTGTTTGACCAAGTCAAGAAGAACGCGAGCTGCCACGACAACAAGATGGAAGCATACTGCAAGGCCGTGCGAGCCCTCGAGGACAAGTTCTACGGCATCGAGCTCAATCACGTGCCCCGCCGGTACAACGAGGAAGCGGACGAGCTGGCCAAGATCGTGTCCGGGAGGATCACCGTCCCACCGAACGTTTTTGCCCGTGATATCGCCCAACCCTCCGTCATCTTCGAGCCTCACCCCTCGAGCCGCGCGGAACCCTTGGGGGCTCCCTCGAATCCAGCAGGCGCGGAGCCCATGGATGAGGACCCCTCGAACGAGGCGTATGTGCTCTCCCTTCTCGAGGGGTATGGAGCTTACGAGGCTGATGTGATGGATATCGAGCCAGCTCCTGTCAAGGCTGATTGGCGCGACAAGTATGTCGCCTGGATGGCTCGAGGGGAGCTCCCCTCGGACCGGGCCGAGGCCAGGCGCATCGCCAGGATGGCCAAGTCCTTCGCCCTCGTCGACGGCGAGCTGTACAAGTGCGCCGCCTCCGGCATCCTACAGCGGTGTATCCCCATCCCTGAGGGGCGCGAGCTCCTACGGGGCATCCACGCGGGGATCTACGGCCATCATGCCGCGCCCCGCACCCTCGTTGGCAACGCATTCCGCCAAGGATTCTACTGGCCGACCGCGGTCGCGGATGCCAGCGAGATCGTGCGCACCTGCGAAGGGTGCCAGTTCTACGCCCTCAAGTCCAACCTCCCCGCTCATGTCCTGCAGACCATCTCCATAACATGGTCGTTTGCCGTGTGGGGGCTGGACATCGTCGGGCCCCTGCGGAAGGCGCCCGGGGGCTTCACCCACCTGTTGGTTGCGATCGACAAGTTTTCCAAATGGGTAGAAGTGCGCCCCATTACGAATCTCAGGGCAGAGCAAGCGGTGACGTTCTTCACCGATATCATCCATCGCTTCGGAGTGCCAAACTCAATCATCACCGACAACGGGTCCCAGTTCACGGGCATGAAATTCCTGGAGTTCTGCGACAAGTTCCACATCCATGTGGATTGGGCAGCTGTGGCACATCCACAAACCAACGACCAAGTAGAGCGTGCCAACGGCATGATCCTACAAGGCCTTAAGCCCAGAATCTTTGACCAGCTGAATAAGTCTGGTCGGAAATGGCTCCAGGAGTTACCAGCGGTCGTGTGGAGCCTAAGGACCACCCCAAGCAGAGCCACCAGGTTCAACCTGTTTTTTCTAGTCCATGGCGCAGAGGCCGTCCTCCCCACGGACTTAGAGTACGGGTCACCCAGGGTTCGAGGCTATGACGAGGACGCAAACCAGCGAGCTCGCGAGGACTCACTGGACCAGCTGGACGAAGCACGTCTCGTAGCCTTGATGCACTCTACAAGGTACCAACAGTCTCTCAGGCGCTACCAGGCACGGAAAATACGCCGGCGGGACTTCAGCGAAGGGGATCTAGTCCTAAGGCTACGCCAAGACAACCGAGGACGCCACAAGCTATCACCTCCGTGGGAGGGACCCTACGTCGTGGTGAAAGTGCTCAAGCCAGGAACGTACAAGCTGGCTAACGAGGACGGCGAAGAACTCACCAACGCTTGGAACATCCAACAGCTACGTCGCTTCTATCCCTAGCTAGGATTTCCAAGTATTTTGTTGTAAAATCACGTGACCAGCACCCCAGTTGGTGACAACCATGTAAACATCATCAGTTTAATAAAAAGGGCAACTCGGCTTTCCCCTGAAACCCAAAGTTACCCTCGGGGGCTACTGCGGGGGGCATACCCCCCAAAATGGTCCCATTTTCCACGAAAAAATAAAACAACTCATGAGCGCTAAGTATGTTTCTACTTCGTCCCCGAGCAAAGGTTCGAACAGGGCGCAGGCAGCCTAGCGGAAGGAGCGCGCAAGCCAGAGATAGCCTACGCCTTCGTGAGGATACGACCCTTCTCTCTTGCCTCTAACCCAGCAGGCCACCCGCGAAAATCGAACTCCCCTAACTAGAATCTACTCAGGAAGAAGGAGAAACAAAAAAGCGTGATAAAGCAAAAGACGTCATTTCACTTTGTCAAATGTTCATAGCAAAGTAACCTGTTTATTTACAAGGCCACACGGCCAGCATACTGATACATGAACAAAAAAGGGCCTAGCGCCAGGGCTGTCTTCAGGTTGGAGGAGCGGCGGCATCAGCGGCGTCTGGGAAGAGGAACTCCTCGAAGGCCTCGGCAAGCGTCCCGGCGGCGTCGGCGGCAAGCGCGTCCACGCGCTCCATTGCCACCTCGTCTTCGACACCCTCGGGGATGACGTAGCCCTCCGCCAGCGCCTCGAAGTTGACCTCATAGTGAGATCGCACTACCCCGAGGGCCTTCTGGACGCCAAGGTGCAGCGCCCGGCGCACGCGCCCGGTGATGTGGCCGCAAAGGGCGCGCGGGCGGCGGCCGGCCGAGCTCCCGACCCGCGCCTCGCCCTCCTCCATGGCCCGACGGAGTCTCGAGGGCCGCGGTACGCAGCTCCAGCAGCTCCTGCTCGGAGGAGTTGTAGGAGGTCTGCAGCGCATCGGCCCGCTCAGCCGCGTGCCCCAGCGCGGTGCGCAAGCCTGAAGTCGGCCGGAAAGAAAGAAGTCAGAAAAAGGGTGCGAACCCCCTAAGGGAAAACCAGCAAGACAGGAGCCAAATAGCGACTCACCTTCGACTTGCTTCCTCTCCACCTCGAGGTCGCGGCGCCCGGCCTCGACCGCCTGATCAAGGCCCCTGATGGTCTCGCCTTGCTCCTGGAGGGCCAGCTCCTGGCTCGCGCTATTGATACCGAGCACCATCAGCTCGCCCTCGAGCTTGGAGAACTCGGTGTTCCGATCCTCCAGTGACTTCTGCGCCGCCTCGCGAGCGATGCGCTCCGCTCCCGGGCGCCGACCGGCGTCGGCGAGGGCGGCCTGCTCTTCTTTGGAGCCGCCCCTCGGCCCCACGGCGGGCGATGCGCTCCCGCGAGAGCCGGTCCTCGGCCGACGGCGAGCGCCGCGACCTTGGCGTCGAGGGGCGGCCTTCGATCGTCGTCCTACTTGGCCCTCTACTCGAGCGCGCGCGCCCGCTCCTCGCGCGGCCCTCGCCGGGACTCGCGCCCCCCGGAGCGACGAGCGGAGCCCCCGGTTGTCGGCTGCGGACGACGGCCACCTCCGCCTCCCAGTTGGCCGCCAGGGTGCGCATCTTCTCCAGGTCCGCCCGCGCCTGCCGCAGCGCTTCATGCCGATCAATGAGGACTGCGCAGACCCGCTCGAGGGTAGAGGGGTGTGCCGGGTCCTGCCTTGCGCTCCCATGGAGTTGATCACGCAGGGCCATGGCCCGGTACGACAGCCAGCCGTCCGGGGTCCTCAGGGCGTCAGCGAGCGCGTCGAAGGCATCGCACCGCTTCCGGAGCTGGCAGAGCTCGGCGCTCACCTGGTCGAAGGTGACGTACTTGTCGCGGGCGCGGAGCTCAAGCTCCTGTCACCAACAAGTCAGAACCTGTAAGCACCATGACGCAAAGATTGCGTGCAGAGACGAGAAAAAGAAGAAACAAGCAACGATGCCCCACCTGAAAGACGCGCCACGCGGGGCCGCCGTGGACCCTCAGCGCCTCGTTCAACACTCGGTCGAGCGTGGCGTCGTGGTTACGGAGCTCTCCCCAAAGCTCCTGCTCCCCCTGGGCGTCGGTAAACGCAGGCGGGTCGCCCGCGATCCCCTCTACATGGGCGGAGCGGCCGGCACGGGAAGACGAGGCCTCGGCGCCATGCCCTCGGCCCCCGCCACCATGTGGCCCTCACGCCGCCTCACGAGGGCCCCCCCCCGGGGACTGCGGGGGAAAGCGTGGGGAAACTCACCCACCGGTCCCACCCGGCGGCGGGGAGTCGTCGTCCGGGATCTCCACCACCGCCGCCCGGGAGCCGCCGGGGAGCCGCCGGCGGTGCCGGCCCTCGCGCCGCCCCCGTCGACGCCTCCGCCCACGCCTGCGTAGCCGCGGGCCCTCGCCGCGGCGCCGCGGCCACCGCTCCGGCCGCGCCCCCGCGACCACGGCACCCGACCGTCCACCACGACCGGCGCGCGCGACTACGCCTCCGCCACGACCGGCGCCGCGGCTGCGCCTCCACCACGGCCGCCGCCGCGGCCGCGCCTCCGTCACGACCGGCGCCCGCCGCTCCTCGACGCCCGCCGGCGCGCGCGCGGCCGGATGATCCGGGGGGCCGTGGCCTCGAGGCCTCGGCCCGCGCCTCGCGAGCTCTCGCCCGCCGCGGCCGCCGCACTCGCCCCCGCCCGCGCGCGCCCTTGACGAACGCCGCCGGGTGGGAACGGACGCGTCTGCCCTCAACACCTTGGCCGGTGCGAGGGGAGGCACGGTCGGCACCACCATGCGTAAACGCAAACAGCTAATCAGAATTATCGGTCGTCAAAAACGCAACCCCACAAAGGAGCAAGCCCCTTACCTCGAAGAGGAGAAGGCGTGCTTCCTCTTCCTCAAGGCCTCGGCAGATGAGGCCGGTGCGGCCGGCGCCGCGCCTCCTCGCCCTCTCGCGCGCGCGCGCGGGCCCCGCCCGGCGCACCGGCGCGCTTGCCGCGTGCACCTCGCGGCGCGCGCGGCGCCTCCGCGGCCCGCGCCGCTCTGTCGGAGATTGCCTAGCAGCGGGTGCCCCCGCACCCGCCCCAGGCGATGCCGCTCTTGCCGCCAGAGCTGGCTCCGGCGACGGGGGCGCAGGTTCCCACCTATCAGGGGGGCCTGCCCCCGGTCTTTTCCTCCTCATCCCCCTCCGAGGACGAGTACTCCTCGGTCCCCAGAGAAGAGAGCCCCTGCTGCTCGCGCAGCTGGTACTCCTCGCTCCGCCGCTCGCGGTGCCGCCTTGCGCGCTCCTTCTTGCGTGTCGCCCGCTCTCGCTCCCGTTGCTGCGACGCCCGACCGACCGCGCGGGAGTCAGGAGTGGGCGGGACGGACTTCGCGGCGCTCAGGCTCACCAACTGCAAGCAAAACACAAAAACGCGTCAGCAACCTGAAGTGTCAGCGAGGCCAAAAGCGAAACCAGGAATCCTACTCACAAGCCGACCGGTGGGAAGCATCTCGAGTTCCCACGGAGACCGGTCGCTGCGCAGCAACCGGGTGTCGACGGCGCTCTGTGCCCGTGTGAGCGCGTACTCCCGCTGGAGGGGGCTCGTAAGCATCCGCGACCTCGCCAGCGCGACGGGGTCCGCCGTCTCCGTCATCTCGAAGACGCAAAGCGGCCTCTCCATCGGTGGGCACGACCCGCCGGTGGTGGAGGAAGGCGGGAGGACCGGTCGCCGCGGTCGGCCCGCGCGCCGCCGGGCTCCTCCGCCGCCAGAGCGAGTCCCGGCCGCCTCCGATGCCGGGACCGTGGACACCCCGTAGCTCCGGTGAGTCGGGCTTCTACGCGGAGCACCGGGCCGGGTGTAAGGGGGGGGGGAGGCCAGGCTCGGCGTTGCGGAGGTAGAACCACCCCCGCTCCCAACCGGCGTCGTTGGTCGTCATGGTACAAGGGATGTAGTCGTCCTTGTACTGCCCCGCAAAGCGAGCGACATGCCGCCGGCGCGCACCGCGCGACGGGTCCTCTGCTCCGTCGTCGGCTGCGTGAACAGCTCCGCACGGAAGAGGTGTACCCAGAGATCCCAATTCACTGGGATCCCTAGATACCCTTCGCAGACGCCCACGAACGTAGCCGCCTGCGAAATCGCGTTCGGTGCGAAGTTGTGCAACTCCACGTCGTAACGGTGGCAGAGCGCCCGCATGAAGCGGCTCGCCGGCGCTGCGAAGCCGCGTTCGTGGAAGCGGATGAAGCTCACCACGTAGCCGTCCGGCGGGTTGGGCGCGCGGTCTTCGCCGGCGGCACGATCCACTCCGCCGGCCGGCCCTCTTCGTTCGCCGCCAGCTGGCCGGCGGACACAAGGTCGCCGAGGGCCAACCGCGTCACCGACGAGTGCTCCCACGCGTAGGGATCAACGATCGTGAAGGGCGGAAGCGGCGCCATGAGGAAAAGCAAGGGGGCCGAGAACGGGGGACTGGAAGGAGAAGAAGAGCTCCAACGGCGAAAGAGTGCGGCGGTGCGAACTGGACAGAGGCTGGAGCGCAAGGGGCGAATGGCGAAACGCTAAGGTAAAAAACCGCCGATTCCCCTCCCCTCAGATTTATAAGGCACAGGCGTGCTCTCCGGAGCACGCGTCCCGCGCGCATTAACTGCAGGGGAATCTTTTTCTCGCCGACGGGCGGCCCCCCCCACGACCGCGGCGGCCACGCCACCGCGGGCGGGCCATCATCACGGCATAGAACCGGGAGGGCCGCGGCGAGCGGTCACGTCCGCCTGCCCACGCCGCCCACTACGCGCGCGCGGCCGCGGCGCCTAAGAAGGCGCGCCCGTGACGCGAAACCTCAGCCTCGACTGTGGAGCATTAAAAGGCCCGACCCCTTACCAAGTAAGGAGGACCCTCGAGCGGCATGAGCTCCTGGCTCGGGAAAGTCCAACCCTCTAATGGATGCAGGCATCAGGCAGTCTCTTCGGGGCCTGTTTGAGATAGAACAGGCACCATAGCCGCCTGACCCCGCACCATCTTACTGATCAGCGCCTCGAGGGCTGGCTTGCCCAGGCCCCTCGAGGATTCGCAGATGCCAGGCCGGGAGCGCTTAGCCGCCACCCCGCACGGTCCTACTGATCAGAGGTTCGGAGCCTAACCCCCGACGGGTTCGAACAGGCGCCCCAGATCACCAGAGTCAGGGACGACGAGGGCACGCGCACTCGAGCCGTTCCTCGAGCCCGCCGGCTCGAGGGTGCCCCACATGTCGTGCTCGAGAGCCAGCGAGGGCAGCTAGCCGGGGGGATCCCACCGAGGGAGAGCTTCCGCGCCCTCGGTCCCTAGCGAACGGGACCGAGCCCCACCTAGCAAACCCACGCAAGCGCTTCAATGGACGTGTCTCTGGACCACGCAGCCTACCCTTATCGAACGGGGCATGGGCGTCCACTCGAACCACCCACTAACAGCTCAACGAGGAATCCGCAATCCGCGACCCGCTCGATGGGGGTTGCGGAAACCTCACCCTCCGTCCCGCGGAGGGACGGCGAGGGCGCGATAAAAAACAAGTCGTAGAGCTCTACCCGATCGCCTCGAACGGGCCCAGGCTCGGGGGCTCGACGCACGGCTACACTTCTTGGATTGCACCGGCCGCAGGAAGTGCCAGCAGCGTGTGCGTCACCGAAGCCGGCTGAAACATTGCCGACGCCGGTTGAAACATGCACCACGCCCTCTAACCAAATCTCGCGGTAAACCCCTGCAGAAGCACTCATGCTCCTACAGGGCTTCGGGGGCTAGACCCGCGGGTCCGCTGACGCGGCCCCACGGAAAGCGTTCGCAAGACCAGAAGGGAAGAAAGTCCTATCAGTAGGCTCCAGCATCTGCGGGAGCCTTGACGGCGAACCCGCAGATGCTCGGGGGCTACTGTCGGGGATAGCCCCAGGGGTCCCCTTAAAACAACTGGGGGATCCCCACTTAAAACCCGCATTAAGCCAAAGCCAAACACGCCTCGCTTAACTACACAGGGCATGGCCCACGCCATGGTGGCCTTGACGGCCCACCAAAGCGGCCCACTTAAAGATCCCCTCGAGCGAGTTCCGCCTCGCTCGAGGGCACACGCCTCCCTCAGACGGGCTCCACCCCATTCAAGGGAGAACGCTTCCCTCGAGCGGGCTCCGCCCCGCTCGAGGGTCCGCGCCGCCCTCGAGCCGGCTTCGCCTCGCTCGAGGGCGTTCCGCGCGCGCACGCCCGACCCCGTACGCGGGTACGGGCATTTAATGCTCTGACCATAGCGTGGGCGGCGCCATCATGCGCCTGGGGCTCGCATCCCGGCCCTGTCGGACCAACTCCCTAGGAGGGAACCCATCCCCGCCACTGTGGGTGACTGTGTGGCGTGGCCGGTGCCAGCCCCGTGATGCCGCGCCGCCTACTCCAGTACGGCTAACGCGCCGAGCCCTCGAAGGGGCCGGCTGCACCCTCGATTTGCTTTCCCGTGACCCTGCAGGGTTAGGTTGCGACGTTAGGCCGGTGGGGAGCCATCCCTGCCATTGTTGATGGCGTGGCAGCCGCCCCCGCGCGTACAATCCCACGCCAGGCGCTGTAGCAACGGCTCCGGCACTGTGAAGCATGCGGGAACGGGACGCGGCCTTACCTGCCACTGTGCCCCGTACGGACTGACGTCAGCAGCTTCCTCGAGCCCGCCTGAAGACATCACGGCCGTCCGCTGCGCTCCAGCCCTCGAAGCTACCCCTGTTCGGGTACAAGATACGCCATGATGGCCGGATCGCGGGGAGGACCGTCAAGGCGGCCGCCTACTCTAGAGCATAGCACACCGCACTCCCCCACGTAGTAGAATAGCGTGGCATACATGTGATTCGCTCTCTCCTTGGCCTATAAAAGGGAGACGAACTCCCCCGCTGCAGGGGACAAGGAAGACAAATTAGGACACAACACAAGGCAGAACAACACCTGACTCCACGCGCTTGCTCTCCAATTCTCCCACAACATCTTCAGCCACTCCACCAGGGACTTAGAAGCCACGCTTCCTCTCCCGCCTTGCTTGTAGCCGCCCCACTACAGGCACCCCCGGTGCTGAGCAATATAGTGCCTCGAGCACACCACTGCTGGACGTACGGCCCCTCGGCCGGAACCAGGATAAAACTCGTGTCATTAGTTGCTTAGCATCGACCATTGAGGGAGAGACCTCGGTGCTTACTACTGGTCAGTGTCGGGACCATATTCCGCACCGACAATTCCCCTCCCAAATCCGTGAGTTAAGGGGCTCGATTTTGGTGGTTTCGGAGTTCTAGGGTTGGAGGTGCTCTTGAGGGTTGACTTTTGATTCCTCTTGATTGAGTGGGTTTTTGGGGACCGAGCTCCTAGCCAAGGGTAGCCCACGAGGTACCCCAACTATCCCCAAAGTCTCACTTTGATCCGTGGAACGAATCGGGAGATCGATTGGAGGAAGTGTTGAGTTTTTCCCGCGGGTTGTGTTCTTCCCGACTGTCCAGGCAAAACCGGCCTGACCGGTTTCCCAAACCGGTCTGACCGGTTTCGCCCTGTGGGCTGTCGAGAAGTGTTTTTGAGCAAGGAAGTCTCTGTTGTGCCATGGCTTCTTTTGTTCAGATGTGAAAAGGCTCTTGAGGTGTTTTGAGTCTTTGGGGAGTTTCTGGACAAAATCGGTCTGACCGGTTTGTCAAACCGGTCTGACCGGTTTCCCCTGCCTGCGTGAGGCTAAGTCCAACAGAAGTGGTCTGACCGGTTTCAGAAACCGGTCTGACCGGTTTGGGCTACCAGCAGTCGTGTCGTGTGTGTTTCCGCTGCGTGTGTGTGTTGTGGCTGTTGGTTGGGCCTTGCTCCTAGGTTCAGTAGCACTTCAGTGGCTACGTGAACTTGGCAATAGAAGCTTGCAGAGGTGCACGAGTGAAATCAGGTTCATAAGCCGAATTCTTGAATAGAATTTTTATCGGCTCCCATTCACTCCCCCCCTCTCTGGTTCGCCGTTTCGGTCCTTCAAGTGGTATCAGAGCCGGTTCGGGTCTTTATTGACTCTAACCAGTCTAAGATCCAAGGATGGTGTACCAGGAACGGGGTTCAGGTCCTCCACACTTCGATGGAAAGAACTACCAGATGTGGAGTAAGCGGATGGTGGCGTTCCTCCGCGGTAAGGGTCAGATCCTTTGGGATGTCACAGTGGACACAGCCTATGTCCAGCCGATGAACTTCCTCGCTCCAGGATCGAGGGACATGTTCGACGCCAACAATAAGGCGGTCGACTACTTATTTCGTGCTCTGTGTCAGCCTGAGTTCGATCGGGTGCACACCGAGCACTTGGCTTGTAGAATTTGGACGGTGCTGAAGGAGGCTCATGTTGGGAATGCCTAGGTTCAGGCACAGATGTATGCGACCTACCGGAGAGAGTACGAGAACTTCACTCATCTCCCCGGTGAGTCCATCGATGCCTTGTTTCAGAGATTCACGGTGGTTGTGAACAACATGAGGGCCAATGTGGACATGCTCCCGTATAATGATCATGATAGAGTTGTCAAGCTCTTACACTCTTTGGATCGTATAATATGGGGCGGAAAGTTCGAGGCCATTGTGGAGTCGGAGAAGTATGACACTCTGACGGTGAACGAGCTGTTCTCGAAGCTCAAGTCGGCTGACGTGGATAGGGGCATGACTGCCAAGGTCGAGGGTCCGACTGACTCCCATAGTCTTGCCCTCGTTGGTGGTTCGAAAGGAAAGGCTAACACTAACCCATCCACCAGGATGTTCTCTTTTTCCTCTCTGATGTCTATGCAGATGAGGAGTTCGACGTGCTTGGAGAGGACAAGCTGGCGTTGCTGACGAGGAGGTTCGAGAGGCTGCAAGAGAACCGGGTGAACATGAGGAGGAACACGAGGACATGCTTCCAGTGCGGCAAGCCGGGACACTTCGTCACCGACTGCCCGGAGAAGGTCGAGAACAAGGACGGCTACAAGCACAAGCCGAGGATGGATGGCAAGTACCGGTCGAGGCGCGACCACAAGAGCAACCACAAGGACAAGCACAAGGACGAGCGACGGACGAGGAAAAAGGAGAGCCGAGGCAAGGCCCGAGCGATGGTGGGAGCAAGCGACGTCGACTCCAGTTCTGCATACTCCACCTCGAGCTCAAGCAACAGTGAAGACGAAGGTGATCGTCGCAAGAGCAGGAAGTCGTCCAAGAACCTGAGCGGGCTGAGCTGCTTCGCTAGAGACGGCGTCTGCACCATGGCGCTGAGCTCCAGCAGCAAGAAGAGCACACAGAGCGACTCGGACTCTGAGTCCGACGATGAGGTGCGTGATGAACTTCCCTTGCATGCCTCGAAGTGTGAGGAACTAGATGTGCTTAGGGTTGAAGTGGCTGAGCTTAAATCTAGACCTGCTTTGCTAGGTGCTTGCACTTCTAGCCCTGTTTTGCATGCTAAGATTGATGAGATGCATGTTTACACTGCTTCACTTGAGGCTAAGCTGAAAGAACCATTGCCTAGTTCTTGCTCTACCTGTGAAATGCATGCTTTGAAGAATATGGAACTTGCGCATTATGTTGATCGTTTGCAGAATGAGAATGATGAGCTGAGAAAGTTGATGGGTTGGTTGTCTGGTCATGAGCCTCAGTTGAGGATGATGATCGAGGCATTTAAGAGGCAGGATGGTGAGGGACTTGGGGCAAACAAGATTGGTGAGGGAAGTGGAGAGAATATCCCAGAGCCACCAAAAACCCACCACAAAAATGATTTCCCTCCAAAACCTAACCATCTTAGGAACCGACTAGACACAACCCCAGCTCCACCCGTGTTTCCTACACCAACAAATGATCTCCAAAAGCCGATCAAGTTTGTGAGCACTTCCGGGAAAGTGTTCTTTGGGCAAGAGAGTGAGAAGGCTAGTGAGGAGAAACCGGTGGAGAAGTCGAGTGAAGAGAAACCAAGTGAGCAGCCCCAATCCAAGCCCAAACCTAAGCTTGTGAGGTTTCATTGTGGCTATTGTGGAAGAGATGGCCATAAGGATGATTTTTGCTTCAAGAGGAAGCGAGAGGAGAAAATGGCGAAGGAGTGGGCTAACAAGGACAAGTATCAACTCTCCAGTGGTGTACTTGAGCCTCATGTGCAGATGCCCAGGGCCAAGGCAAGTGTGAGGATAGTTCCGGCTTGGGGAGAGCGAAAGAATGCAGGAGGTGTTGCTGGAGGAGTGAAACCGGTCAGACCGGTTTTGGAACCGGTCAGACCGGTTTGGGGTCTGCAGAGTGGCAAGTTTGGTTTTCATGCTCGTGAGGAGTCTCGGTTTATCTCAGGTGGTCGTGGTTCTGGTGGTTGGTCTGGAGAGTCAGCAGGTGGTCAGTTTGCTAGGTGTTCTCCCTCTCCTGTTCAATATGGGAATGGGAGGAGTCGTATCTTTGAGATGGAGAGGAGGGACGATCCACGGTTCTCCTTTCGTGGTTTTGCTCCTCCAGGCAGAGAAGGGTGGTTTCCTCGGAGTGGTTACCGAGGTGGTGTTTGTGGTGGTAGTTTTGGTAGGAAAGATGGTTTGGTGTGTGCTAACCCCACTTTCGAGCAAATGGCTCGGCACTGGTTTTACTCTTTTGGTACTAACCCCAGTGCTAAGTCGTTTGTTCGCTCACATGCTCGTTTTTGAATTTCAGGTGGGAGACTTGAAGAACATTTGGTTGATTGACTACGGTTGCTCGAGGCATATGACCGGAGACAAGAGGTGGTTCTCAAGTCTCGTCCTGGTGGTGACAAAGAGGTACATCACTTTTGGGCACAATGGGCGTGGGTGTGTGCTTTCAGAAGGTGAGATTAAGGTGAGTGACAAGATCACTCTGAGGCGTGTTGCTCTTGTTCAATCGCTAGGGTACAATCTGCTTTTTGTGTCCCAGCTGTTGGATGAGGGTTTTGAGGTGTTGTTTCGGCCAGGTGGTTCTCGGATTTTGGACTCTCGAGGGGACCTTGTCTGTATGGTCGTTCTCGAGGGTCAGGTGTTTCGTGCTGATTTTTCTCAGTCTTCGGGTGTGGAGCGTTGTTTCTTGGCTGGTTCTTCGAGTGAGTTGTGGAAGTGGCATAGGAAGTTGGGTCACTTGAGCTTTGACCTTTTGTCTCGCTTGAGTAAACTCAATTTGGTCCGAGGATTGCCACGGTTGAGGCTTGAGAAAGAGTTGGTTTGTGCGCCTTGTAGGCATGCCAAGATGGTAGCCTCTTCTCACCCGCCTCTCACCGATGTGATGACTGAGCGTCCATGTGAGGTGCTCCAAATGGACCTTGTTGGCCTAGCTCGTGTGCGATCTGCAGGTGGGAAGTGGTATGTCCTTGTTGTGGTGGACGACTACTCTCGGTATGTGTGGGTGTTCTTTCTCGAGGATAAGGGGGAGACGTTTGGTTTTGTTCGAGATCTAGTCTTGAGGTTGAGGAACGAGAGGCACGGAGATGCCATACGAGCAATCCGCAGTGACAATGGCTTGGAATTCAGAAACTCTCGTTTTGAAACTTTTTGCCATGACTTGGGTCTTGAGCACCAGTTTTCGAGTCCGTATACGTCTCCCCAGAATGGTGTTGTGGAAAGGAAGAACAGGACCTTGTGCGAGATGGCTCGAACAATGCTTGATGAGCATAGGACTCCGAGGAGGTATTGGGCTGAGGCGGTGAATACCGCATGCTATGTGTCGAACAGGATCTACCTCAGGGTGCATAAGAAGAAAACATGCTATGAACTGATGCACGGTCGCACACCCAAGGTGAGTCACTTCCGTGTCTTTGGTTGCAAATGCTTTATTATGAAGAAAGGGAAGAAGTTGGATAAGTTTGAGGCTAGGTCTGTCGATGGCATTTTCTTTGGTTATGCATCTCATTCTAGAGCATATTGTGTGCTCAATCTTGAAACTAACCAAATCGTGGAGACTTGCGAGGTAACCTTCGACGAGACACAGCCACGTAGTCAGCTTGTCTTTGAGTATGCATGTGATGATGAGCTTGGCGAGGAGATCTTTCAGGAGGAGGAGCATGAACATGGAGACGATGAAGATGGCGGTGTGGTGCCCCCGGATGAACATATACCCACTACTTCAACTACAGTGGTGGACGGACCCTATCCTACGCCTACGACGACAAATCAAGAACGAGGAGAAGCTGTTGTTGAGGGGGAGGTAGCATCGAGGCGAGAACCTCCCCGGCGAGTATAAGTGGATCACCCAGCTTCGAGGATCATTGGCAACATGAATGAACGCACTACATGGTCGAGGGTTCGGAACAACTCTCACTTCGCTCATGCTGCATTTGTTGCTACTTTTGAGCCCAAAGACATTGGACACGCACTATCTGATCACAATTGGGTTAATTCGATGCATGAGGAGTTGGAGAACTTTGAGATGAATCAAGTTTGGGAGTTGGTTGACCCTCCCCCAGGGTGTAAGCCGATTGGTACAAAGTGGGTGTGGAAGAACAAAGAGGGAGAGAAAGGTGAAGTGGTGAGAAACAAGTCGAGGCTTGTTGCTCAGGGATTCAGTCAGAAGGAGGGGATCGACTACGAGGAGACCTTTGCTCCCGTAGCCCGTTTGGAGGCGATTAGGATCCTTCTAGCCTTTTCCGTGGCTAAAGGGTTCAAGTTGCACCAAATGGATGTGAAGAGTGCTTTTCTGAATGGTGTGTTGGAGGAAGAAGTGTATGTGAGACAACCTCCGGGGTTAGCGAGTGAGAAGTACCCCCACCGGGTGTACAAGTTGAGGAAGGCGCTTTATGGGTTGAAGCAGGCGCCTAGAGCTTGGTATGGCAGGTTGAGGGGGTTCTTATTTGAGAGAGGTTTTGAGATGGGGAAGGTCGATCAGACCTTGTTTCTGCGAGGCAGAGGGGAGATATCCCGATTGTGCGGGTGTACGTGGATGATATTGTCTTTGGTGGCTCGTCTAACTCTCTTGTTGCAAGGTTTGCAGAGGATATGAGCAGGGAATTTGAGATGAGCATGATGGGCGAGTTGCAGTTCTTCCTCGGGCTACAAATCAAGCAATCAAAGGAAGGAACATTTGTGCACCAAGCTAAGTACACCAAGGACATTGTGCGGAAGTTCAAGATGGAGGATTCCAAGGCTATGACAACGCCGATGAGTACGACTACAGCTCTTGATGCGGACGAGAAAGGTGAACACGTGGACCAGAAGGAGTACCGGAGCATGATCGGGTCACTCCTCTACTTGACGGCGACGAGGCCGGACATCCAGTTCTCGGTATGTCTGTGCGCTCGTTTTCAAGCGTCTCCGAGGACTTCGCATCGGCAAGTGGTGAAGCGAATTTTCAGGTACTTGCGTAACACTCCCGACTTCGGCCTTTGGTACTCCGCGTCCTCTTCTTTGGCGCTTCATGGTTTTTCGGATGCGGATTTTGCCGGGTGTCGGTTGGATAGGAAGTCCACTTCTGGGACTTGCCAGTTTTTGGGTTCTTCTTTGGTGTCTTGGTCTTCCCGCAAATAGTCAAGTGTTGCACAATCCACTACCGAGGCCGAGTACGTTGCCGCTGCTCGTTGTTGCTCTCAGCTCATTTGGATTTCATACACCATGAGTGACTTTGGTGAGGAGTATACCCATGTTCCACTTCAATGTGATAGCACCAGTGCCACAAGCGTTGCAAAGAACCCAATGCTCCATTCGAAAACCAAGCACATAGAAGTGAGGTATCATTTTCTGAGAGACAACGTAGAGAAAGGAAAGATAACTTTGATCCATGTACCCACACATGACCAACTAGCCGATATTTTCACCAAACCCCTAGATCAAGCAACTTTCACTCGTTTGCGGGGGGAACTTGGTGTGTGTTTGATTTCTTGAGTTGGGTGTGTGGGAGCTCCTTTGTAGCATATGTATAGTTTCCTTTGTGCATTTCTTGCATTTGGCATGGCATATGTAACATGATGTATAGGCATCCTTGTATCTTAGATTGCATGCATTTTGTATCATATGCATTGGATAGGAAAAGCTTCTCCTATATACATTGTTCACCATGGAATGCTATATATGTCTTTGTGAGCTTGTTTGGTATGCTATGGTTAGTTTGGCATAGCTCTTGATGATCTTGATGAATAATCCATGGTTGATGGCTATGTTTTTTGAAAAATGTCACATATATGCTCTCTTATGTGTAAATGCCTTTGCATGATCTTGACATGTTTTAGTGGCTTGGTTATGCTTAATTTGTGGTTGGATAGCTAGTTTATTGATCATATGGGGCCAAAGGCTCATTTGCCATCATGAATGTTTAGCCCTCTTGCTTCATCTTGTGGAGGGGCATAAGTTCCTTTTTGTCGCAAAGACATTTCATGTACCATATATGAATCTGAAAATGAAATGTAAAATGCTTGGAAAATGTGCTCTCATGTCATATGTGCTAAATTTAATTTGCTTTGGGTGCTAAACCGTTGCATGATGCCTACCAATGAGAAGTCTCATACATAGAAGTAGGCACATGGCTTGGTGGCTTTGACATGACATGAGGTGCTTGTGGGTGTTTGTGATGGTCTTATGATTAGAATGGTTGTCCTAGTATGAAGTTTGTGTGGCTTTGCCATTTTGACATGTTTTGCTCATGTTTAGGTTTTTGCTTATGAGAGAGTAACTTTTCGCAAAATTGCTCAAATCCTTGTTAGCCTTGTCCAATGGTTGTGAAACTTGGTGATCATGTAGTTGAGGTCATTACGAACCTGTAGAGTATCTAACTTGCTCATTTGGACATGTGTAGCATCTTGTGATGAGTTTTTTATACTTGAGAAGCTCTAGGTTGCATTTTTTCAAATTTGTGCCTTGATTCATGCATTGGCAACAAGGGGGAGAAAGGAAGGTGGAGAAAATTTGCTTTGTATCCCTGGAACCTATTCCAAGAGTCAAGGGGGAGCTTGCACATTTCTTTTGCATTTTTGGCTTTTGGGGTGTGGTCTGCTGTGTGAAATCGGCCTGACCGGTTTTGGAAACCGGTCTGACCGGTTTTGGTGGAACCGGCCTGACCGGTTATGGGAACCGATCTGACCGGTTTGTGCCCAGATTTGGCACTTGTTCAGGGGGAGCATGCATATGTGCAGGGGGAGCTCTTGTGTGCTTTGGTGGTTTGTGCTCTTTGCTTGAGCTTGGTTTTGGTCTCGGATGTGTCAAGCAGTTGCCCTTGCCTAAGGGGTTCGAGACTTGTCTTCTTCAAGTGATCTCGTTCTTTGCCTTTCTCAGCTTTCGATCGCTTGTTGGAGTTTTCTTTTTTTGTTTCTTTTCTGTTTCTTTTTCTCTTTGCTTACCAAATGTGTGTGTTGTCAATGCACTCATCAAGGGGGAGATTGAGGACCATGTGTGGTTCGAGGACCGGTGGATGGTCGCTTCCTTGTGTGATGAGTGATTGACAACGTTATGTGGAATGATTGTTGGCTAAGTAATGCAGGTGCAGGTTGCGGCTTGACTCGTGTTGGTGCAGGTGAAGAACAAGCGCGAAAGGTCGTTGCCGGTGAGGCCTCCAGGTGTGGAGAAGACAAGTAGGCTTCGTTCGAGGGACCCGGTGGCCAGCGGGGTCAGGTGCGGGCCGCATGGTGGCAAGAACAGCAAGATGAAGTTGGTGGACGGTTTCTTGGTTGAGCCACAAAACCAAGGTCGAGCCGGGACTTCGTGGGAGTCAAGTCATGAGTGGTGATTGGCAGAGGCTACATCAAGTTCGCGGGGTTTGCGGTGGTTCACCAGAAAATCACCGGGTTACTCGGCTGAGCCACAAATGCGAGGCCGAAGACCGGGCGTAGCTGTCTGGCCAAAACCGGCCTGACCGGTTTGGAGAACCGGTCTGACCGGTTTGGGGTCGCAGGGCGCCGGAAGCTTCGAGGCGGAAGACACGCGTCGGGATCGCAAGGCTTGCGTCGAGGCTATGCGAAGTGCGGTCGCCGGGCATCCGTCCGATGGTGCTACGAAGACAAATTCCCAAAGTGCCCTTGGTGGGTGTGTATCTTAGTTTAGACTTTAGGGGCATTTTAGTCTTTCGGCTTGCCTCCATATCACCCAAGGGGTGAGAGGATGGCAGCTATCTCTTGGAACCCTAGTTCATTTGCTTTCCTATTTTCCCTTCCTATTTTCTTAGGATTTCCATAGGACTAGCTTGAGAGCTTCATGGTGAGATCTTGTTGAGAGGGTTGGATGATCGGGCGGCAAGCTAGACCTTGTATAAACCTTTGTCGCATGTATAGATGATTCGGCGTGGTTCCTCAAGGTTTGGATGTGTTGTTCCCGGTTGTTCTTGGTGGTGATTTTCGGTACCCTCTCTCGGTGATTTTCTTGGGGTGTTTTCGGGACCTTGCTCTTGGGGATTTGATGGGGGAAATTTGTGGGAACCCTTCGTGGTTCTTTGGGCTGTGATTCCCCTCCCAAATCCGTGAGTTAAGGGGCTCGATTTTGGTGGTTTCGGAGTTCTAGGGTTGGAGGTGCTCTTGAGGGTTGACTTTCGATTCCTCTTGATTGAGTGTGTTTTTGGGGACCAAGCTTCTAGCCAAGGGTAGCCCACGAGGTACCCCAACTATCCCCAAAGTCTCACTTTGATCCGTGGAATGAATCGGGAGATCGATTGGAGGTTTGAGTTTTTCCCGCGAGTTGTGTTCTTCCCGACTGTCCAGACAAAAAACGGCCTGACCGGTTTCCCAAACCGGTCTGACCGGTTTCGCCCTGTGGGCTGTCGAGAAGTGTTTTTGAGCAAGGAAGTCTCTGTTGTGCCATGGCTTCTTTTATTCAGATGTGGAAAGGCTCTTGAGGTGTTTTGAGTCTTTGGGGAGTTTCTGGACAAAATCGGTCGACCGGTTTGTCAAACCGGTTTGATCGGTTTCCCCTGCCTGCGTGAGGCTAAGTCCAACAGAAGCGGTCTGACCGGTTTCAGAAACCGGCCTGACCGGTTTGGGCTGCCAGCAGCCGTGTCGTGTGTGTTTCCGCTGCGTGTGTGTGCTGTGGCTGTTGGTTGGGTCTTGCTCCTAGGTTCAGTAGCACTTCAGTGGCTACGTGAACTTGGCAAGAGAAGCTTGCGGAGGTGCACGAGTGAAATCGGGTTCATAGGCCGAATTCTTGAATAGAATTTTTATCGGCTCCCATTCACTCCCCCCTCTCTGGTTCGCTGTTTTGGTCCTTCAACCCTTAAAACCAAATATCATCTTTTGTGTTTACCTCTTTGATCACAACCTATCGTTGAGTATGAATCACCAATTCAAGGAAGATAGCAAGATGGTGCCAAGATTGAAGATTTCAAGTATCTCTCCAAAGGAAAAGTATTTCCGGTACCTACCTATCTCTATCACCTCTTTGCCTGAGGACGAGCAACGTCTAAACATGGGGGAGGAGGTAGGTACAATGCGATTTTAGAGTTCAAGGGAAGCAAATAAAAAAATTTGATGAGAAAGAAAAAGAAAAAAATGAGTATAAAGAAAAAGAAGAAGAAAAGATATATATGAGAAAAATAAAAAGTGTGAGTATGTAAAAATAAAATAAAGTGAACTCCCCGGTTCTCTAAAGTGCATTAGGAATTTCAAGGCTTCAAGATTAAAAGATCCATACTCATTTTTCCAACCATGTGCAATCCGATAACGAGGACTTCCTTTGTGCCTCGGGATCACGCTTTGCCATTTACACATGTCCACATATCTCAAGTGTGTGTATTTTTCTCCCTCCTCCTTGATTAACATTATTTTCCAATGACCTTTTTGACGAGTCTCGGTAAGACCATGAGAAGCTTGTCTTGTTTTGACAACATCTCATTTATAATATCTTGGTAGGACTAAACTTTCCCAAAAAGCTCCATATAAAGCCTACCACATATATGAATGTTATGAGAGGGAAAGGAGTAGAATAAATAGGCTTGAGAGACATGATGAGATGAGAGTTCATGAGCAAGATGCAAGGTGGTTTAAATTTGTGAACTTGGTTTAGCTCTTTTTCATCTCATTTTTTATTTCAAAATTTCTAAGATCCATTTGAATCTTTGGGAGCATGTTAATACTTGTGGGATAAGCTTAATTAAATATCTAACCTCCGTAGGGATGAAGGCTAGTACATTATGGAACTTTAACGAACTAAACTTCTGAGAGCATTATATTTTCTCATGTATGATCAAGTGCAAGGTTTAAACAATGAAGGGCAACGATGATATTCATCGAAGGCTTACTCGGGGACGAGCAAGGTTTAAGCATGGGGGAGTTGTTGATGGTGAAATTCCGTCAACCTAGCCATGAGTTTACCTTCGGTGTTGGCATGACTTTTATATCTTATCCATTGAATTCACTATTTATTTTCTAGTGGGTGACGGTGTAGCAATAAACTCTATTTTGTCCCCTTGTGGACTAGACAAGTGAACTGACTTCTCTCGACACTGTATAACCCCATCGTACTTTCTTAACCAGTCCATCCCTAAGATCACATCTATGCCCCATGACTTTAAGACTACTAGATTGGATGGAAAGTCTACCGCCATGATTTTAAGATTTACTTGAGGGCACAAATGACTGGATTTCATATCACCGCCCGGTGAACTAACCAGCAATGGTTTCTTCATTGGACTCTGTTGACGGTGAAATTCCGTCAACCTAACCATGAGTTTACCTTCGGTGTTGGCATGATTTTTGTATCTTAACCATTGGTACTAACCCCCGTGGTATAACAAGTTCACTTGTGCATGTCGGTTTTGGAGTTTAGTGTTTATGCAGGGTTTTAGCGTTGAAAGCAAGACTTCCGGGATAAGTTCATTAAGCACCTCATGACAAGACCTTGAAGCCCGGTACAAGTCAAGCAATGAAGTAAACACGACTCCAAGAAGCCCAAGGCCCAATCCGAGAAGATGGAAAACTCCGAGGACCTAGCCAGAAAAGTGCTGAATCTTGCGAGACAAGGAGCTTAGTCCAATTCGGAGAGAAACTGACGACAAGGGCCCACATGCAAAAGGGGGAAGGATCTAGAAGACTCGGGAAGCAACACCGGGCGAAGGAGGCCACGAACTGGGCCGAAGTCGGCCCAGGCTGGCCGGCCCAGCCCGTTTCGAGGCCCAGTCGCCCCCCTTTGACCTAGATGCCTCTCGGGCTATTTTTAGCCTCCTGACCGAGAGCCACGCATCAATCAATTCGTCATCCGCCGCCGAGGAGCAGAGAAGCTTGAGGGACACCATCTCGGAGATGAGGGTCGTGCTAGTTGTCTAGGGTCTCCCTAGACGACGTGGGAACCTTGCATGGAAGACCACGTCGGAGCTCCGGAGCAAGGATCAAGATCGAGGTAGGATCCCAGTGGTGATCTTGTTCATGTAATCATTCATGGTGAAGTTTTTATAGTGAATCCGATTTCTAGCGATCAAGTGCTTTCTCGATGATTTTGTTTTCTTCTTGGTTTTGCTTCTTCCCCAATCTATACTTAAGATAGATTGCTTATGGTGCTCTTGTAGCCGCGGTGGCTAGAGGTGCATACCGGACCGACTAAGTGATTTCAACTTGTTCTTATCGAACTCGCCCTAGACTACCCGCATGAATAGGAATACGTTGTGACAGAACGGGGGCTCCGAAAGGCGGGTGTTTTCGGAATCGGACCGGATGTCATAGTTTAAAGATGCTTTTAATGAGATTCGCTTTTCTATCTTCATCTATCTTGTTTGGAGCTACAACATAAGCATGATCTAGACTCTCTAGATCGGTTATCTCTTGCTTTCTCTTGCTACCACTTTAGTAGATTAGATTAGATGTGTTTTCTTGATGATACCTTAGATTAGATGCAACTTAGTTCTTCATAAGATAGCTTTCCTTGCTTTACTAGATTGAATCCTTGCGTTGCACATTGTTCCACGGATTTGATACCTTGGGTTCACCACTCGAGGGAAGAAGGGTCCCTTGACTACGACGGGGGATTTGTCCGCTTGCAAATCCATATGAACTTTGATACGATAATCTACCGTCAACACCGGCGCTACATACCAACGAGCTATCCAGGCCTATTTCAAGAGACAGCTCAACAAGAACGTCGAAGCCTATGTGGATGACATGGTCGTCAAGACCCGAAACTCCGACACGCTCATCGCCGATCTTGAAGAGACTTTCGCATCCTTGTGGGAGTACCAGTGCATGCTCAACCCGAACAAGTGCGTCTTCAGCGTACCTTCGGGAAAACTACTCGGTTTCATCATCAGCCATCGTGGCATCGAAGCCAATCCCGAGAAGATCTCTGCCATCACCAAGATGAAAGCTCCCACCTGCATCAAAGACGTGCTGAAGCTTACCGGGTGTATGGCGGCTTTGAACAGATTCATCTCGAAGCTTGGAGAACGGGGACTACCCTTCTTCAAACTACTCAAGCACCAAGAGAAGTTCGTGTGGACCCCAGAGGCAGAGCAAGCTTTGGCTCAGCTCAAGGACTTCCTGTCTAAGCCTCCAATCCTCACGGCTCCTCGCAAAAAGGAGCAGCTACTCGCCGACAGAGAAGGTGTGAGCTATTCGCCCAATGTCATTGGTGTGACACTCAACATCTATCAGTAATTCACCGAGTTCCAGCAGTCGACACTCGGCATCTATCAACTAGCCGTTGAGTGTCTTTGGCAGCACACTCGACGTCTACCTGTTTGCCGAGTGTCTTCCGAGGACACTCGGCAAAATTTGATTTTTTTTCTTCCACTTGACATCAAACTTTTTCTTTAGTTCTCATTGGGTACCATACACAGTTTTGATACATTTCTTGGTCTGTTTATGATAAATTAACATAATAATTTCATTTAAAGTTAGAAAGTTATAAAAAATGTTATTCATGATACTTACTCCATTTTGAGGCCTTGCTCACTAAATCAAATCTAATTTTGCACATCTTGTTCAGTAAACACGATCATGTGCTTGTACTCCCTCCATCCCAGATATTTGCACCTTTTGACTTCTGCGCTTCACGTTTGACCATTGATCTTATTCGAAAAAATTACAAAAATGTGTTGTATATCATATATATTTTAAGTATATCATAATTGCTCTTGCATTTTCACAAATTTTTTTAACAAGACGAATGGTCAAATGTGATCTGTATAAGTCAAAAGATGCAAATATTTTGAGATCTAGGGAGAGTAGCCAATTGTTTAATTCTGTAAAAATGCAAACTAAGTCCAAAAATTATGAGAGTTGTCAAGATGCCATGATATCATATGTGGAGGTTGTGGTAAACTGTTTGAAAGGTTTCACGCAATTCATCATATGTGGTGCTTAAAATCGAAGGATCTTTGGAGAAGTTTCAAAGAGTTAAGAAGGATTTGCATAGATTTTGGAATAACAATGGTAGTCAAATTAGAGTTTGACTTTGAAAATTTTTCTATAGGCAACGGACAACCTAGATTGTAGCCTGTGAAATTTGGTGAATTTTTGAATTCATTTCATAATTTTAATTCATTAATTGCAATTGTTGTTACAAATAGAAATTTAGTAAATTACATTAAATAATGGATTAAAATAAAAGCATATTCTATATATTGTTTAGTGAATTAACTAGGTACTTGCAAAGTTCATTGGAGCAAAATTTTAAAATCGATGAAATTAGTGTTTTTTGAAAGAGGAGATAGAAAAATGTGACGAAATTTGAAAAAAAAGATAAAAAACTAAGCTTCGTCGGGCCGGCGGCACAGGCTTGCGGCTCGGCCGGCCGGCGGGGGCCACCACCCGGCACGACACGGTCGGTGGCGCGGGCTGACGGTACAGATGACCGGCCCCGGCGACAGTGGTGAGGCCTCATGCACTGGCCGCCAGGGGGCACTAGGGAGCGGCGCAGCCTAATGTTGCTGGCCACCAGCGACGGCATGGCCTGCCGAGCATCACAGCGGCAGCGATTTTTTTAGTTTTTCAGAAAGTGTTCGCTGAGTGATTCAGGCGACACTTGGCAAAAAAATTCATCAAGTGCCTCCAACCATGACACTCGACGAAGCCTTTGTCACTATCACTGTCGTTGTCGCCTCCCGTCTGTCTACGCATTGGCATTCGCTGAGTGGTAGGCCGACACTCAGCAAAGCTTCGCTGAGTTCCCGACATTTGACACTTGGCGAAGCCTCCTTTGCCGAGTTCTGAGTTGTCGAGTGAAAGATGTCAACTGCAACACTTGGCGAACATTTCTCCAAGTACCCGCAGACACTCGGCATCTTCGGGTTTTCCGTAGTGTTAGATATTCAAATGTTGTATCAGGATTTTGAATTAGTTGTAAAAAAATGATGAAGCATGTATCACAAATGAGAAAATCTAAGTGAGCTTCTTCTCATCCTCCTCCAGTCCTCCTCCTCCTCCTTATCCTTCTCATCCTTCCCCTCCTCCATGGAGGTGGCTCATGTTGTTGGCGATCTCGTTGCCTTCACCGTTGGTGGAGTCTAGGTTGCCACCTTCGTCCTCGACCGCAGCAGAGAGTAGGTTAAGGGAGCTCCTGTAAACCCCAATCTCGGTGTATGGGACATCATGCCCCCCTACGGTGGGGTCGTTGTTGCAGATGCGGGAGCCGGTGGCGACCCTGGTATCTTCCATCTCGTCGGGGAATAGCAACAAGCACCGCGATGGTAGGGTTAGGGTTTTTAGTGAATGTGGGATTGGGATGCTCGTGCAACGGCGTACCTCTCGCCATGGATCTCGCCGGAGATCATGGGACGCCAGAGGCGGTGGCGGTGGCGGGGTCACCTGTCGATACATATGTACCATGTTTGGACCAGGGGATCCTATATCACTTCCTTTAGGCTAGTATCACAATGAAACTTCCGACCCATTAGACCCATCTTCTCCTTCATCTTCTTCTTTCCAATCTCGCCGCTACTACCGCCACCACTTCGCTCTCCATCCTAACCGATGGTTGTCGTGCCGCCCGTCTGCCATCCACCGCCGCCCTCGACCCTGCCCTACCTAACTCGAACCCTTTTCGTGCCCCTACCGCCAGTCACCAGCCCAACGGTCGTACAACCCCCCAGCCAACCGTTAGGGCTACTGTGCCGCTAGGCCTCTACCGCCGGCCGGCTAGGGGTTGGGCTGCTAGGCCTCTGCCGCCAGCTAACCCACCACAACTGTTGGTCCTCCACACCGTCCCACCCACTCTTCTCTTCTATGGTCGTCGGCCATTAGAGCCCTCCGCACTTTTCTGAACCCTAAACTTAATGCACCGCCCCCTTTGCCCCCCCCCCCCCCCCCCCCGCCCCCCGAGGTAACGAGTTGCTCACAACGTCGGCACGATGAGCTCCCGTGAGAGATGACTACAGGAAGAAGAAGAGGAAGGTTGATAGGGACACTGCCTATGATGCCCGAAGTACTTCCCAATGTTTCTCGGTACAAGCTTGACATCACTAATATATTTTTCTGATATTGACAACCATAATTAATTTCCTAGCCAACAACTATTAATTCATCTTCCAACCAGCATTATTTTCTTACGAGTAAAATGGATTACTTTTCCTTGGTAAGCAATCACAGGAACAAGGCTCACTTGACTAATAAAAACTCACGGCAATAGTAATCTCCCTCACTCCATGAATTTCAGCTTCAACAACATGTGTTGACTAGGATTGTTTTGTATTATTTTAAAATTGATAGAAAATATATGTCATATGTCAATTATAAAAACTATAGCAAATATAAGCCTATTCAGCCATGCTATATCATATCTATTCTATACTTCTATACTATAAGAGTTGAGCAAATTGAAAACAATTCTCACCCAAGTTTAAGTCTACCCACCTCTCATAAGAGCCCCACTTGTCAGGCCAGGCCCACCCAATTTGCTTCACAAAATTACGTGAGGACAAAAAGACGAGGTGCTAGAAATTGTTCCACCGACCCCCTTGTTTTTTTCACCCACCACATTCTTACTCGCCCGCATGTACCCACCCGACCCGCCCGCATCAATCATGACTATTGTTTCCTTTCGTCATTCTTTTCCAAACGTCAGAGGAAATCACGGTTGTTGTCTCCTTTCTTCATTCTTTTCTCAAAATAGAAATTGATTGGCGTGATTGATGTCATGACTCAAAAGGAAATACTCAGGTGCTCAAAAGGAAAAGAGATATTGGTGTACAAAGTAAATGAAAATTGATTGGTGTGATTGATGACACATAAAGGAAAGGAGAAACAAGGAAAGTATCATTGTGTGATTAGATGAACTAAGGAAAGAATTGTTGCGCCATTCATAAATAGTTAGCAAGGAAAGATCAATTAAGAAAAGATTCACTATGTCACCAGATTAACAACATTCAAATGCAATTAGATGGACGTCATGTATACGTAAATGATGTTTTGAGTCCTTGACTATTTCCTTTTGAGTTCAATGTCTTCAATCACGCCAATCAATACTCATTTTTTACACCCCATCCCCACACCTCCTTTGTCGGCCTCCTCCACACGTTCTCCCGCGGGCGTCGACCCCTCCTCCCGCCGATCTCTTGCTCGGCATGGGCCTCGTCTTCCCTGTTGGCTGGTGGCGAGCTCCCCCATCAAGGATCGAGCATGTGGGTGGTGTGGTCGGCCTCGGGGCGGGCTACTCCGCTGGATCTGCAGACCCTCATCCCCACCTTGAAGGTGGCAGTGGTGACGCGTCGCCCTCCCCGGCCAGTCTCCTTCAAAGCCACTTTGAAGGTGGCAGCGGTGATGTGACACGGTGCGAAGATGACGGGGATGCAATTAGATTTACTTTAGTATCCTTTTATTTTTCTACATACTAATTAATGTTTTTATGTAATTCTTTTTATATCACATGCGTGCCCATGTGCCCTTCTACTAGTATTTCGTAGTATCGCTAACATTTTCAAATCAATTTTAATAATGCAAGTGCCATAATAGTATATTAGAATCGTTATATCACTATATACCAAAGTTATCTCTAATCCCGTGTAGGATATGCAAAAGCCAATTAAAATCAAATAGAATTGTTTAAGCACATGATGACATGATTTGAAAATGCATTACCAACTTTTGTAAGGAAAAAGAGGGGGAAAGCTATATCTCACCCATGTGATTTAGAGCTCCTCCTCACACGAATTTTTCTTCACCTCCATCTTCACCCATGCTTCTTCTTCTCCAACTCCGGCAACACTCCGACGAGTTTAGGGTTCAGGGGTTAGTGGTTCGGGGTTGCCCGGGGGCTCTGCTCACCGCCAGCCATAGAGGGAGGGCTAGCGGCGGCAGGCCGGCCCGGCGGAGGTGGCGGGTGGCGGGGCGGCGAGGCGCGACGGCGAGGGCGCCACCGACCGGACGGTGTAGGCGGCGGTTGGGGGGCAAGGGTCGGGCGGGGGGCTCCATGGCGACGACCGGAGTTGGAGGCGCGCGGTGGTGATGGTCCGAAGCGGCGGGGGTGGTGGGAGGGGGCGGCGACGGTGGCTGGAGGTGGGCCGGCGCGGCTGGGCTAGGGTCCGGCGGATCAGTGACATTTTTGTGCTGACAAAATCATAGACTTCAAAAAGTAATTGTTAGAAATGCAATACCCTTTCTCGTCCCATAAGATTATTATATGAAAAAGGTCAACTATAGGTATATGTTTTTTTCTCTCCTCTTTCGTTCGTCAATGCATTGTCCTGCCCTGCGCCGAAAGGATTTTCGTCCCTTTCCCCACCGCCCGTACACGCATTTATTTACTTCAACAGACTCCAGCAAAAACAATTTCACAATTTTTTTCTCTCCTCCTCTTCCTCATCGCCCCTGTTTCTCTCCTTCCCTTCCCGCATCCGCTTTCTCATCCATCCCAATTCCCAAATCAAATCAAACCCACCTCTCTCGCTCGGATCCTCCCCGAATCCGGCCATCCCCTCCAAAACCCTACCCCTCGCGCCACCGGCGGCCGGGGGGCATGCGGCGGTGACCGCGCGCGTGCGGCCTCGTCTGTCTGCGCATTGCGGGTGCCGGAGGGGGCGGGCGGGCGATCGCTAAGGGGGGCAGCGGCGGAGCCATGGCGTCCGCCGGGTCGGGCGGCGGCGGTGCGGGGGCGGGTGGGCTGAAGACATACTTCAAGACCCCCGAGGGCCGGCACAAGCTGCAGTACGAGAAGACGCACTCCCCCGCCGTCGTGCACTACAACCACAGCGGCAAGACCGTGTCCCAGGTACGACGAGGGCGCCCTGCGGTTCGGGATAGGTTAGGTTAGCGGGGGAGGTTCGATGCGCCCGTCTGGGGGGATCTCGATGCGGTTAGATGTGGAATTGGGAGGCGCGGTTGTGTGCTGGGGGTGGGTGTTGACTTGGCCTGATCAGGTGTCGGATTCAGGTGGGTCTTTGTAGATGTGCTGGGGAGGTCATGCACAACAGCTCAGGGTACTCGGAAGTGATCGGATGCAGCAGTTTGGGCAGCCTCTGTAGATGACTTAATTGTTTGTGATGTTTCATGTCTGGATGGTCCTTGTATTCATTTCCTGTTAATTCTAGAAAGTAGAAACCTTTAACATGAATGACATATGGGTTTCTGTTTGCTAATTCTAAATTTCCAATAGCATAGATGAGATATCAAATGTTTTGCTTAACTGCTAGCAGAGCTTTGTGGACTGCCAAGTTTTGTTTGGCGTTGTTGTTTATATTGTACATCCTTTACGCAATATTAAGACCCATTTGATTGTGATGGTGCCAGATGACGGTGGCATATTTGAAGGAGAAGCCGGCTGGTCAGGGTTCCACGCCTTCAACTCCAAGTGCTGGCAGTGGGATGCGGTCGGCAGCTGCAAGGCTGCTCGGCACTGGGAACGGGAACCGGGCGCTTAGCTTTGGGAGCAATGGTACCAGCAGGGCTGTCTCAGGGAGCAGCCGCATTGGTGGAGGCATTGGTGCGTCCACGAGCGCGAGTGGATCACAGGGCCTGGCGAATTATGATGGCAAGGGAACCTACATCATATTCAACACTGCTGATACGCTCTTCATCAGTGATCTCAACTCACAAGACAAAGTACTTCCTTTTCTCTTGCTAAATGCATGCTAAGTTGCTTGTAACTTTGATATCCTGTGGTTCTCTGATCGCATGCTAATTGCATCAGGATCCAATAAAGTCCATCCACTTCAGCAGTTCGAACCCACTTTGCCATGCATTTGACCCGGAAGCAAAGGATGGGCATGATCTGCTTGTTGGGGTGTTCTCAGGAGATGGTATGTTGAATGCTTCCTAATTTGAATGCTTTAGTGCTTATATGTTAAAAGTGAATTATGTATAAGGACCTTTTGTTCATTGTCCAGTCTATTCAATGTCACTGAGGCAGCAGTTGCAAGATCCTGGAAAGAAGCCTGTTTCATATCAGCATTTTATTAATAAAGACAAAGACAAAGACAAAGATCCAAGTCAAGGTGGCACTGCCAGCAGGCATGTTTTCACTTGATTGTTTACTTGAAAAATGAACTTGACAAAATATGCTTGGAAAATTTAAAATATTTACATATTGCTTAGGATTATCTTGATACGGTAGTGGGTCCTTTCAGCTATACATCTTGGTAGAAACTTAGCTGGGTAGCATCACTATAATATACGATGTAGGTATGATTGAAATGCAATGCAATGCAGCCTGGTACAATATGCTGTGATACTGTAAAAAATAACGATGATCCATATGCACGGAAGAGACCAATAGCTTTGTTCTCAACTTATAACTCACAAGTGCATGCATGAGTGAAGACAACCATAACAGGCTAGCAGTGAGCGACAAGTTCATGGTATTTTAGGTTGGTTATGTGCCTAGAAATTTTCACTTGGGAACTTGATGAAAATTTGGGCCTTTGCAATCACTGTCTAGAAGGTAGAAATATATACAGCACAACTCAAAAGCATTTTGGAAATAAGTGACAGCCAAGTACTCTTAAGGAAGACGTTTGGTTGTCTTGTACTCGGCCTAGCATGTTATCAACTATTATAAATCTTTGAACATTTGAATTTTTCTCGTGAGATTTAGCTAGCTCCAAGAAGGTACAAAATTTATAGAGACGTTCATTGTCTTTAGAAGTTCGAAAATGATCACCTGAAAGTGAAACAAGAAACATGCATGTATGTATATATAAGGTACAATGTGTCAGTAGTCTAAACATACTGGTTGTGAGTCTCCCTGTGTCAGTGTGTGAAAACTACATACATCGGTTGGTATTTTCTTGGTTTCACGCCACTATAGTTGTTTTCGGAATGTCCTTGATGGGTGGTTTCAAACGACCTTTTTTTTTGTCTGCTGTGCTGCTGTCATATTTGGACTTGGGTTGCAACGTACTGCAAATAGTTTTGGTGCATAATGAAGAAGATACATAACTATCTAGATAAGCTCATTTTGATGAAACAACAATCCACACCTGCAGATATTTGACTTTCATCATCCTTGTAAAATCATAGCACGTGACTTTTTCCCATGCTACCGCTTTAAATACGTGGCAATTCTGTGAATTGGTGTCTTATTCCTCCCATCGATTTATGCAATGCTTGGAAATCTGCTAGGTGTTCATCCACTTAGCACTTAGTCGCTGTTGAACTGGCTAGGGGGGAGGAGTGGTGCTGAGTGCCAACTGCCAAGGTGCCGCCTAGGCAGGCTACTTCCTTTTCGACAATGTTTGCAATGTTTTAATGATACAGTTGTAAATTGGGGTTTCTTCTGCTGCTTTTTTAAGTGTCATTTTTTTGGTACAATGGGGTTGGTGTTTCCAACAGTTGTCAGGAGCCCTCAGTCCTGGAATTTTTACCACATTATGGTTAGTAGTGGTATTGATGCAGTTCCCTGGATAGCCCACAAAAGATGTTATACCTTCCTTGTGTAGTCAAGATCCAAAGTAAAGCACTTTGGTTAGCAATGCATGTATATGGTGCTGCTAAATTCAATATATCTGTGGTGTGTGAACGACTAAGGATGATGAGTTATGTGCTGGGCCTGCTGTTGCCTGTGGCTGTTCTTTGTTTTCGGGAGAGTTTGATTGAACTGATTTTCTTAGCTGAAAGGATACTATAGTTGTGCAGCCTTCAACAGAACATACTATTACCTGTGGATGCTTTTCTTTGCACATTATCATAATTATATATTGATCTCTGGACTCCAACAAATTGCAGCCGGTGCACTTGTGTTGCATGGGTCCCAGAGCGTGAAGGCATTTTTGTTGTTAGCCACGCTGATGGGAATCTGTATGTGTATGATAAGGTGTGCATTCAATGCTCATTGAATTTTATCGAGCTTAATTAGGTTTACTTTGAACTGATAAATTTCCTTTTCTACGTTCAGTCCAAGGATGGAAATACTGATTGGACGTTTCCAACTGTAAAGGATCAAAGCCAGCTGCTGATTTCACATGCAAAGTCGAGTAAGGTATCTCAAGCCACGTGATATCTTTTACTGAAAAGTTGCAATGACGTGGCTACATGTGCTGCACATTTTAAAAATATGGGGTATTCGCAAAATGTTTTTGTTCTGAAATTCCAGTGCCTGGACTTCTTGAAACCCTCTACTGCCTTTTCTTTGTGCTGAAATGTACCAACATATCTAAAGTAGCTGACACGATATATCAGAAACTTAGTTTATATTTGGCCTATCCTTTATCTGTGAGTGGCTTTGACTTATATGATAGTATCAGTTGGTACCAACAGCCAAATAGTATTACCACTCCGGCAGGTCATACTGACAATACTACAATAAATTTGGAAAGTGGTTCTCATTGTTGACATCATTATGAAATAATATTGCAAAAAATACCGACTCAAGGAAAGTTAATTGGAAAATCTCAAAAATACTGAGTCCTAATGATTGATTCTGGGGTTTTGAATAACACTGCAGGGCAATCCAATTGCAAGATGGCATATCTGTCAAGGTGCAATCAATGCCATTTCCTTTTCACCTGATGGCGCTTACTTGGCAACTGTCGGGCGAGATGGTAATTTTCTCCGTCCAAGAATGAGAATCAGCAGTTTCATATAGAAAATGTTTAGCTTGGAGAAGTTCCATACAACTAAAATAGTCTGATCATATGCAGGTTATTTAAGAGTATTTGATTTTGCAAAAGAACAACTAATATTTGGTGGGAAAAGTTACTATGGTGCACTGTTGTGTTGCTCTTGGAGGTAAGCTGCCAATGACACCGTTTGCTGCTATCATACCTATTTCCATGACTAGCATGTGCTGACCATATTCAAGTCTGACAGATATGGAACCTGGACCTTGTACTTATTTTATTGCCGCATTGTCTCAGTTAGGCTATTGCCTAATTTTAAGATTGATTATGTGTTCAACTCTTGGTAGTCCTGATGATTATATTTGTGAATCAGTTTCACAAACTTATTCCAGTATTTTGTGATAAATAACTCTTTTCACCTTGTGAAACTTTTTAGTTCTGAGATGTTTGTCAAACCTCAAAATTATTATTTTTTGTCAATTTTAATATATGAAATTACATTGGGATGATAGTGTATAACTGTATATCAGGCTAGGAGAAATGTAGTTCACTATTACCCTTCCTAACTTATGGATTTACAAAACATTAAAAGGAAGTCAATATAACGATAGCATACATACGATTATGTCAGATGCAAGTTTTCTGGTTTTTTTTTCTTGCCAAGAATTCATGATTACAAGCATCTATTTGTAGAAAAATATGGAACTCCTGGGGGGAAGTAGAAATGGCAAGATGGCAACATGTAGATAGCAGAGTAATATTCATAAGAGGAAGATGAAGGAATATGAAAGGATGAAGGCACATCTAATTCAATGTATAAATTTGAAGCATGCTGACTGACATGTATTCAGGATCTACTTCTATAGGCTATTTTAATGTAGATTTGTAGCAGCTGCTACAATGCCACAGGACTATAGATGCTATTTCAGCTGACAACAACCATGGCTTCAGAATGCCAATGATGCATTTTAACAAATAGCTTTCTTAGTTTAATGTAAAAGGTTGGACTAGAAGCCACCTAGTCAGTGCTGAGGCCTAGGCAGTACCCAGCAATGGGGGTTCCCCAAATCACCCTGAGCATAGCTAGGGTGGGAGACAGTACTTAAATTCAGTCTTCACACCATTGGGGTTGTATGCTTTGGGGTGGGGCTTAGTGGGATTGATGGGAGTTATAGGGGTACAGTGAAATCAAGGGGGGACAAGATGTATAGTTGTACTGGGTAGAGAAGGGTGGGTGGAGGCCTAGTTTCAATTACGCCGGCTGTCATACCCTTTTTCAACTGTTCACATCCCCCTCTCAACTCCCTTTAATGTCACGTAGTAATTGAAATATCATAACAAGCTCTATGCTCCACTGTGTCATTTTTCTATTTCCAGGATCAAGGCAAAACTACCTTGTTCTGTGTAATATTTATTATTTAATATAGTCGTAACAAAAGTCATGTGGTACATGGAATGTTCCTAACGCAGCATGGTCTGTCCTGCTTTAGCGACGTTTTTTTATATTTTTTCCTTCACCAAGGTTGAGTACCAGCATCTGAATCGCCTCCTTGCAAAATAAGCAAAGGTAAGGTTACCTGGGAATTCCTTTCCCATATCCCATCACCTTACGTTGGAGCTTTCAGCACTGAGTGCCAAACCCTGGCTTGCCAGGATTGCTAGACCCAGTTTCTCAGGGAGGCCCTCATGTTGGGAGAGCCCTGTGGCTACCATCCCAACTCTAGGCATTAAATAACCTAGTTACTGCTCGTTCAGTTCTCAGCAATTGCTGCATGTTGAACTACAACATGCCTATTTGTTCCGCGAATTACACCCTCAAACTTCTCCTAACACCGTAGCTTTCTAGTGAACGGACTAGTTTGTGCATACAATCATTGTATGCTTGTTTTCTTGTTATTATTGTATGCATACAATCCATTCTTGTTATTATTGGAATCTGGATGGGACTAACTAGTTTTATTATGCTGCCCTGTTACAGTGCGGATGGCAAATATTTGTTATCAGGTGGTGAAGATGATCTTGTACAAGTATGGAGCATGGATGATAGGAAGATTGTTGCATGGGGCGAAGGGCATAATTCATGGGTGACACTATATTTACAATTGTCTTTATTTAATATCACATTGAAACTTGCATTTCAAATCAAATTGCTTTGCTGTTCTACAGGTTAGTGCAGTTGCTTTTGATCCGTATTGGTCCCCACCAAATTCAGATGAAACAGAAGAAAATGTCATGTATCGCTTTGGTTCTGTTGGACAGGTACCTAGAAGTTCATATAATATATTTGTTTTTAATTCGGAGTATTCTTGTGTTCTGTATAGTAGTATCACTGAATTGTGTGACGAGTACACTTCTCTAAGATTGCATGCTCCTGCTAGGCTGCTATCCTTTTGGTCATTTGCTACCTTGTTGATAAACTTGGGTGTCAGTTTTTTCATGGTTTAGTAGTTTGTGGTATTTGTAATTGTTTCATGAACAGCAGATGTGCCATATGCTTTACCTTCTATTGCTTGTCTGACAGAATTCATACTGGTAATACCTTTTCGCCCTGTGTTCAGGACACACAACTGCTTCTCTGGGATCTTGCACTGGACGAGATTGCTGTCCCGCTACGTCACCCTTCTGCTGGCTCACCGACATTTAGCAGTGGAAGCCCTTCTGCACACTGGGACAATGCATGCCCTCCAACAGGTGTTCTTCAACCTTCTCCACGGATGCGAGATGTACCAAAGCTCTCACCCCTGGTGGCGCACAGGGTACATGTAGACCCCCTCTCTGGACTGGAATTCACCAGCGAATCAGTCCTCACCATATGCCGTGAGGGGCTAATCAAAATCTGGGCCAGACCCAGCCATAGTGAAAACAACCAGCAGCCTGATTCTTCTGAGCAGATTGTAGGCAACACCACCGTGAAGGATAAGATGCTAACATCGTCGAACAAAGCAGGTGCTACCAGCTCCAGCTTTAAGCAACCATCATCTGCTCTTTTTACGTGACAGGCTTTGCAAGCATTTTTGTCATGCTCGCCTGGCTGTGGCTATTTAGCATCTGTTGTTACTAACGCGAGGATTCATGGAGCGGGAGTAGCTTGGGGAGGGCTGCTGCCAGCAAAGGGTCGTGCCTTTCTTTTTCCTGCTCCGTCGACTATGTTTCTGGGCTACAGAAGCCTCATTGTTGCCACCTGTGTTGGCGAAAGAAAATAACCAAACTTGCTCCTGTACATATACAGATACTGCTGTAAGATGAAATATTACAAGCTTACTTATTTGATATCATTGATTGTTCTTTGTAACATTAAAGTAGACTAGAGTGTACCCATTTTATTGTGTAGTCCTGATAGTTATTAAGAGGCTGCATATCATTGGGGGTGGCCAATGGAATGGATTCCCTTGGCGTAATGGTATTTTTTTCCTCCCTGCAGTCAAACGTATGTTTCAACTTTCAATTGTAAACTGCTCCAAGTGTTTAATTTACACAGCAATTTATCGCTGCAGTGCATTTTTTTAATTTTTTTTTGTTTATGTGTGGCTCATTTGAGTATGAGAAAAAACTGGGTGTCTTCTTATTTCTTCAATTTTTTCAGCATTTTACAAGTTCATTTATTTTTTTCTTAAACTCTGTACGGTTGATACTTTTATTGAACGAACTGTACGGTTGATACTGGATTCAGAGTGATTCACACGAAATGTGGAGCTAATGCGGAAGTTTGAAATTGGAATAATGTCGTTGGAATGATAATGTGTTGTGAGAATCGAAATACTCCCCCCGTATCGAAATATTTGTCGCTGTTGACTTTTTCTCACGACTTTGACCATTCGTCTTATTCAAAAATTATCACAAACATGCAAAATCATAAGTCAAGTTTAAAATACATGCAGCAATAAAGCACATAGCAAACAAAATATATTGTATTTGCACAATTTTTTGAATAAGACGAATGGTCAAAATTGTATAAAAAAGTCAATAGCGACAAATATTTTGATATGGCGGGAGTATAATTTTACAACGTTGACGCATTCCAGACTTGCTTGCTTTTCAGACTCATCACTGTACACTGGCTCACTCGATCCTACTACAATCCGTCAAACTTGCAACGTACAGGTAGCAGCGAAGAAATTACACTCAGGATCCTAACCAATCAACGCGAATCCTCGTATTTAAAACTTGCCAAACTTGCACGGCCTGCACCTGTCACCACAAAACAGCAGCTAAAACCTAAAAATCCTCCCCAATCAATTCAAGTTAACACAACAATCTGTGCTTCCCAGTCACACACTACGCGCACAGCTCCCCATCTCAGAGAGAACGGGAACGACATGGAACGGAATGCCGGAGCACGAACACGACTGGCATGAGAACAGGGAATGTCTGAAAGAAGTCATGAATCCGTTGCAATCATTTTTTAAATTTAAAAGTGGGAGCACTACCATATCCTTAAGTAGCAATTGTACATCACGCGTCGAAGCGAACGTCACCACACACATAAGACACACACGAACAACGTATACTACAAGACACCACACCACCAAACCACAATCTGGGAGAAGAGCGAAAAGAAAGCCACAATTAAAATCGGCACAATAAACGAATGCATTTGGAAACGGAGGCCAAAAATTTGGGGAAAACCCCCACACACACAGAGAGAGGTCCAAAATTCACACGCTTGACGCCTGCCACAGTCACCGGTCCGAACTCTGCGGAAGGAAACCGAGCCCGGGTGGGACTCGAGCGAGAGCTCCCTCCCCTTCCCCCCTCCCGGTCTCCGCCTCCGTCCCCCCTCCTCGCCTATAATAAGCGGACACCACGCCGCAGCCGGCATCCAAATCCACCACCACCACCGGCATCTAGCTACCAAGGGTCGCCCCGCGCCCCGCGCCGGGCCCCTCTACCCGCGCCCCGCGCCGGCGCCGCCAGCGGCGGACGCTGCGCCGCCCCGCCGACGGCGACGACCTCCGCTGAGCATGGCCGCCGCGCCGCCGGGCGCCCAGAACCGCTGCGTCTTCGGTACGCCCCCAGCCCCTCTCCCCCCCAGCACAATTCGGTCAGGGCCTTGGCCCGCCCGGTGCCCCGGTGGTGGTTCGGGAGCTGGGAGCCTTCGATTCGGTTGGGTGGCTCGATTTTGCTCCGTCCCAGTTTCACCCTGGGCTAGGGTTTACCGTTCTCGTGCTCCGTCTCCAAATTGGGCTCGCAATTTGCTACCTTGTCATTTATGTTGTTTTTCTGGGTGTGGAGCCGGCGTTGACGGCGGCGCGTCCTTGGATTCTAAAGTTCTTTTTTGCTGATTGAGTGTGCTCGTCGTTTCGAATCTGATTGCAGTTGGTAACATACCGTACGATGCGACGGAGGAGCAGCTCGTGCAGATTTGCGAGGAGGTCGGCCCGGTCGTCTCCTTCAGGTGCAGTTCATTGTTTCAGTCGCGCAGAAAATCCAATAAGCTTATGAGGGATAGTTGGTTAAGTTCACATGCTTATGCATAATGTTTTTTGTTTAATAATATACATGCTTCTCATATTGTTCAAATCCATGTGGGGTACTGTCAAAATGCCTGTTTGGCCTTACTTTTGTCCTGTTTAACATAAGGAATATATCCACATATGGGCATTAAGCCATTAAGTCCATAATCTACAAGTAAAAAAAATGAATCATTTTAGCAAATATGATAGGGAAAAATACTCTATGTAAAGGGTTTCATCTTTGACAGATAGGGGAAGACTAGAAAAGAATTGGGCGCCTTGCTTTCCATTATTACATCCTTGCCTTGTAAAGGTGGCCGCCCTATGACTTCAGCAATCCTAACTATGGAACATTGACAGAGAAACTAAATATTCCACTGCTGCTACATGCTCTGTTTCCTCCTGCCGCCACATGCCTGATGTCATGTGCCTGTAGGTTGATGCTTGAATCTTAGAAATCCTAAAACAGCAACATCCTAGTATCTGTGATATGTTTGTGGTATATACATGTGTGCCTTCTCTTGATCAGATTTCTTTGTAAGTGAATATTTACTGATAATGGTTGTGGTTTGGTCAGAGGTAGACTGAAACTTATTTACTACGGCTGTGAAGTTTTTTTCTACACATGAAATTGATATGATGCTGTTTAACTATATCTATCATAATGACAACTCCAAATTGCTTGTAGATTGGTGATCGACAAAGAAACTGGAAAGCCGAAGGGTTACGGCTTTTGCGAGTACAAGGATGAGGAGACTGCTCTAAGTGCTCGCCGGAACCTCCAGGGTTATGAGATTAATGGTCGTCAGTTACGTGTTGATTTTGCTGAAAATGGGAGGAATACTGACAGAAATAGAGAAAAGGTCGAAGATCCTCAATTTTTTACTGTAGAAACCTTCCTACCACCTATGGAGTTCTCTGATAATATGAGAAGTTGTATAGTCTTCATTCCTATGAATGATAATAGCTGCAGTTTCTCCAACCACCCTGTGTCTCCTGTTTCACTTTCTCTTGTTTATATGGCATGTTTGTGTATGTACAGCTGCCTGACTGTACATACACACACCTGCTATAACCATCCATTTCCTTTATTGAATCATCGTTCTGATGTCGTGCCCATGTTTGTGCTGTTCGAAAATGCATCCGTTATCTCGATTTTTCCCAGTCCAGCGTGCCAAAGAAGTTGGGTTATAGTCTGACAAAGTGGTTTGGCTTAATAAGATAAAGAGCTTCCTCAGAAGTGTGCTTACTGCTGAATGTGAGGTTTACTTTCTTGAAATAGCAAAAGAAGGCTTGTAGTCTTATGGAACATGTATTGGTCTTTTGGACATGCTCAAGCAAGAGGGTTGCCACTGTTGGTAAATTGTTTGCTGGAAAAGATATATCCAATCAACCTTTATCATTGTGCATAAGGACTTGCTGTTTTATTTGGCCTTCCTAATACCTTGATAGTTGCCCTCACTATAGCTTCTATCAACAGGTTTTTGTATATATCTCTACCAATGACAGTGTCCGGTGCTGATGCATGTGTGCCGGTTTATGTTGCCAAATATCGTGTTGACAAGAGAATACTGTATTACTGTGACAACGCACAAGTTCTCATCTAGATGCAGTTCATTTACATGAGGACACATTTTTTTGTGTTAAAGTCATCTTCAAGACTTGTGAAATAATTTTGCATGATGTTGAGAATTATTTCACTGTCTCCATTTATCAACTTTGCATTCTTGACATTAAGTAGCTTTACTATGTTGGTGTAGTTGGTCTATGTTCATTATCTGAATTACAAATATGGAACATCTCAACCAACTGAAGTTGATTTAGCTTCATTGAAAGCAACTTGACTTATGTTGGATACATTTCATGCATTGCAGGGTCGTGGAGGACCAGGGATGGCAACTGGTGCTGGTTGGTCCCATTTTTTTATTCATCATTCAGTTCATATATGTTGCTTCAAAATTTATAATGTGTTCATGTATGTTAACTTCAATTCTTGATGGAATGGCACAGATAGTCAGAAACAGTCTGGTGGGACTTCTGTTGTTGGAGATACAAGTCTTCATCAGCCTGTTGGTCTCCCACCGGCAATACAGGCTGCATCTGTGATGGCTGGTGTCCTTGGTGGAGTTCAAACTGCAATTGTTCAAAATGGTTTGCCTGTCCAGTATGGACTTGGAAACGACCCTCTTACTCATTATTTAGCCAGAATGTCAAGGCATCAGTTGCATGAAATCATGGCTGAATTGAAGGTCAAGTTGTAATATGCACTTCAATTCTTTGATGTTTACAAAATAAGGACCCAGTGCTGATTGTAGATTCTTATGTCCATTTTGTTTAATCACAGGCTTTAACTACTCAAAATAAGGAACTATCCAGAAATTTACTACAAGGAATTCCACAGCTGCCAAAGGCCCTGTTTCAGGTTAGCTTTTGGACTTAATCCATTTTGTGCTACATTCATTTATGTATTTTTTTCTTACTGTCATTTTGGACTTAATACAAGCTTTATTTAGAGTCTTACACAGGTAAAGTATGTTTTTTTTGGAATGACATTTTCATCTGTTCACAGAATAATATTCATGTCCACTTAGTTAATAAACCCATGTGATTCCGTGCTAATAATATGCTTGGAACTTTTTCTTGTTCTTGTTTACCAATTTGCTTTGTATGACATGATTCTGGGACATAGGACATCGATGGTATTCTTGTGATCCTTGCTGGAACAAAAAAAAAAAATCCATGATCTAATTGAACACTGCAAGGTTTCACGCTTTGTGTGTATTTCTTATATGAGAAAATCGGCATGTTTGCTTGTGGCTCCACTGCTGAAAAAGATGATAATCATATCCCTATATTTCTTTATTTTATTTTATGTATGTAATGAAATAAGCTTGTTTCTTATTTGGAAAAAGAATATCATTATGCCTTTATGTATCATAAGAAATTAAGTATAATATATCGGAAAATTAGACTTAATTTCACTTTGCTGTAATGCAGGCACAAATAATGCTTGGGTTGGTGACGCCACAGATGGTTCGCTCTTATTTCCCTCTAAACTAAAGGCACGCATTATTTATTTGTTGTTTGACTTAATTGATCTATCTATGATTTGCACAAATTGTAGATGCAGATGGCAAAGAACCAACAACCCTCGAATTCCTTGGCACAATCTTCATCTCACCTCAATGAGCCATTTCCACAGCCAGATGCTATGATTCCACCGCCTGTCTCAAGACCATTGAGTTTGCCAGCTAACATACCACCAAACCCAACTGTCCTGCAGGAACAAACTGTCACGCTACATAATTTTCCTCAGTATCAGCATGCATCTCAACCTCCAGCCAAAAGTTTTCTACATGGACATCAGTCTGGATTGGTCACACATCCTCCAATGCTATCTCAGCCCCTAGGGGGTTCTTCCAGTGTTCCTACTCAACCCCTTGTGGCCTCAGTAGGGTTAATGTCACAAGTTCAGCCCCCATTTATGCCACAGCACTCTAGGCAACCTGTACAGCAGGTGCCTTTGAGCCATCATCAGGTATCTTTTCTTCACTTGTACTAAAAGGAGCCATCATCAGGTTCACTAGTGCTGTTTTGATCTTCTTGTACTGGATGAATATCCATGATGAGCCATCTTGCTATGTGTAGGGAATGCACAAATATCCATTTTATCTTATTAGTCACATTGGTTAACTCAACAATGTCCTGCAGGTAGCTGCTGCACCAGAGATACTAGCAAATGAAATAAGGGCGGCTGATCCAGCAAGTCACCTGGCAGAGTTTGCCCACCCTTCAAAGTTGAGAAAATTGGAGGATGGAAGCTCAGTGCTTGGAATGGTAAACAGCAGCCATCATCCTGCTTATACATCTCCACCTCAAGCAGTGGGCTCTAGTGCTGGTGCTGTTAGCTTTCAGCAACCAGGGAACGAAGCGCAGGTACGAACCAATCTATAACCATTTTCTCAGGAATTGTATGTTTCTACTTGTTTAGGTTTTAGCTTTCCAATATGGGTTACCGGTAGCTTTGGAGATTTTTAACCAGTCTAAATATCAGCTCATATTTTGTGGAGTTGAATTATTAGTCGTTTAGGAACTGTCATAATTTTCATGCACTAAAATATGCCTGCGGTTCTTGTGCAGCTCACACCTGATGTGGAGTCAGCTCTTCTACAACAAGTATTGCAGCTGACACCCGAGCAGCTGAGTTCGTTGCCACCAGAGCAGCAGCAGCAGGTGCTTGAACTCCAGAAGATGCTTTCAGCTGGTAAATAGTACCAGCTGAACCGGAGTAGCAACCTGTTAAGCTGCCAGAACAGCATATCATGGGGACAAGTGGAAACTCGAAGTGACCTCGATTAATTTGCCGAGCCGCTACGCCCTTGACCTGTCAGCTTCTCGACGCCACCAGTTTTGCTCATAGTTGTGCATCTGGCATTCTTCAGATCAGTATAAAGAAAAAAGTGATCGGAGAAGATAGTGTGAAGAAAGGAGTACACATCATCCATCACTGCTGTATCATTATAGGGGAAAAAAGAATAATGTGCTTGTTAACTTATTCCAAATGTGTTGTAGCATAAGATTTTTGTCCTTGCAATTTTGTAGGAACAGATAATGTAATTTGTGTTATTGTGTGCGCTCATATTGGTTGCCATCTCTCTCTCTCTCTCTCATGTATTAGACATAGTGTATATCTAAATGCATAACATCATCTATGAATCTAATAAAGTCAAAAAGATCTATAATTTGGAACATAGGGAGTACGTCACAGCATCATGCAGAAATTGTGGCATCAATTCACAATCCATAGCAGTCCTTCGCTTTTGATACCAAACATATGAAAACCCATAGTGGTACGAGACATTCTGCGCACTTCTGTAGTTTCGATTGCTTAGCGATATTGCTCCTTAATCCTTATCTTGACCTAATGTACACACGATATCAAGGATCCATCCTAGGGCCTACAAGGCTGTGGAGGCTACGTCCTACTCTCCTAAAGGCATCCTTTGCCGGTCAAAAATCGCACTAGCATTTTGTTTTGCTAGAATCTGGTACAGGTGTTCCGCGCATTACATTACAGATACAAAGAGTTGGAAAACATGATACCCCTCCGCAAGCTCTCGCTCGCCTTCCTAAACTTCTCCTCAAGGTTAACCTCCCCAACGGCTTCAGCGGCAGCCCTCAACTGAGAACAAGTTAAGAGTTAGCAGGTTCAGATATGGGGCAAAAGCAGAGATTAGAAATAAAGTGGGCAATTTTCCCAAACAGCCATGCCACATTCTGATATAACCAGATGAATGCATCCATACAATGACTGGAAACAGTGGAAAGCAATACTGATGGTCGGAGGGTGCAGCGGAGAGAGGGGGAATGGTCTACCTGATTCAGAAATTCATCCAGCCTTCTAGCAAGCCTTATGACACTTCCTTCAAAAATGTCGGTCATTTCCATCACCTCTGCAAAGGTGGCTCCCTGTACAGAGATATACAGACAATAAGATAGAATTAGTGAGATCACAGCAGCCATTCCAATAAAGTTAATTGTATCTTATACAATTTAGATATGGTAAGAAAAAACAACCAAACTAGATATTAAACCTCTATGACAAAAAAGAGAAAAAACATAAAAGGAAAACAAAAAATTTCAAATACTGGGAGATGTATAGGGTCTCAGTTGCACTGACCCTCGACCAGCAGTATATGACATCCATCAGGTAGGGTCTGCAGGTTGATTCAACATATTCCTCCACATTTACTTCCAGTTTGCATTCTCGTTGTACCTAAAACAGCAGTGATAATTCAGATATCTCAATCGAGTACGCCGAGATAACAAAATATATAAATGGGATAACAAGCATGCACTTTGCTCTCACCGGATCACAAACAAGAATGAGAAATCGGCATCTCAATCAAGTTCAGGAAAAGAACAAAACTGAAATGAACCAAGTACACACCTCAGCTATTTTTCTTGCAGCCTCCTGAAGTTGCATCATCGGCCCAGAAAGTTCATTTCTCAGGCGTATTTGCTCACTTGATTTATCACAAGGTACAAAGCAGCTAGCAAGGGAAGCAACTTGATGATGATCGAGATCATTAAATGTACCTTGACAGAGAACATATTAAAGCGGTGCTGCATATAAAATTTACAGAGAACAACTGGACAAAGGTAAATATATAGAATCGATACCATTGAACATAAGTTCGGTGATAAGCAACTCATCCCCTGTGTCTATTAAACAGGCAGCACGTCCCTTTAGCTGGAGAACACCATCAGCATCAATATGACCGAGCATCTTCAGAACGCGTGACCGGTTCTTAAGTTCATCTCTGAATTTTTGTAGCTGAATGGAGGAGATTAGGAGAAGGTAAAGTACTTGTTTAGCTTTTAGAAAGAGTCGAAATGGACCAAGGTAAAATGATAAAAGCCAACCTGTGAATCCCGCATCTTTGACTTCAATTGCTGAATTTCACTATTCAAATCTGCTTTTCTTTGGTACCATGATAGTTCCTGCTCGCTTTGACCAGACTGGGACACAAAGATCAGTGCAAACTCAGTCAAAGATTGAAATAATTCCACATATTTCTTGATTCAAGTGAGCATTATTATACCTTATGTAGTCGGTGAGAACATTGTTTCTGTTCAAGTTCCTCAAGTTTATGAACCAAGTCTACTAGCTCGGGTTCTTGAATACCCATATCCTGTTTGTGGTATTAGACAATAAAAATGAGTACACAATTTTAAGGACTTGTTCTACAGAATGCCAGAGCATTTATGTTAGATGCTCAGATAAACTGGACCAAGACAAAAAGTGGCAGAACTGCCAAGAGAGGGTAGAGCAACTGAGCAAGATAAAATTAGAAGTCTGTGAATATGTAAGGCCAAAATCAAATCAACATTTTTCAGTGACATTATATTATGTGTGGACAATGCATTGAAGAACATTATAGAAAAACCCCTATTCCTATATCTGGAAGTCTTTGATTGCACAAGGCACCTAAGAAGTATCTACACTATGAGAGGAGCAATATCACAATTCACAAGTACATAATAAGATGAGGAGTGCTGGTGTACAGATTAGATGTATTTCAGTTTGTAACTTTTGACACTTACGCCAAGAAAAAAATGGGGCTGTAGGTGAAAAAAACATGGGAAGCAAATTCATGTAAGAAGAAAAAACTGTCATACATTGATTGGATGTAGCTTTGGAAGACCTTGAGGGTAGCGCTTTCCTAGTTCTTGCACTGCAAAAAGTATATTTTGCCTTGCTTCAGGTGGCCGTAGATCCGGAGGAATGGTGATTCTAACACTGCTTAGACCCGATACTAAAGGCAATGGTACAGGTACCTGCAAGTACCTCAGGTTAATTAGAACTATAATTCAGCTCCGTTATATGACCATCACTAATATAATGTCATGATAAAGCCCTTTCGCATTGAGCTGTTTCAACTCACCACATGCATTTCACCCTTCTCCCCTGGGCGAGGCGGGCATGGCTTTGAACGTGATCCATTCTCATTGGAAATAGAAGAGCAGTGAAGCAAGGTATCCACTATATAGCTATTGCTGCGCGATGCACTTAATGCAGGGGGAAGAGTCCCAGATGCTGGAGGTTTCTTCACTACATTTACAACCACACCCCATCCCCAGTCTGTTGAACCATCCCTTACTTTAACCTGCCACAGTGCAAAACACTGAGCGCAAAGAAATTGTACAAATTTGCATACCCAACATCAGAAGTAATCATAGAAATGAAGTATTCCTGCAGTTTCTCGTCAGCCAAACAAAATGGTGGTGAACATAACCAACTGTCCACAAAAATGAACAGAACTTGTGAAGGGTGGAGTTACCTACCAGCCTTCCAGGAACCAAATATAACAAAGCTCTCTCTGGTCTAATCATCTCAGACATTATTTTCTTCTCAAGTTCAGATATATCAAGCCCCAATTTGTGATATTCAGCAAGATCAGTCTGTACAGTAAATTTATAAGTCAATCAATAATGACAACAAAAACAACACCACAGGAGAACAATAATGAATATTACAGTTAAGATAGCATACTTCTCCAGAGGAATCGAGCAAGGTAGCTTCATCTTCCAACCGCGTGATCTTATGAACTATTTCTGGCAATGCCTAAAAAGCAAGGGTACCATATTTTTTACACTGGCTATTGTATGACAGTACAAAGCATCTATGTCCTGAAACGAACCTTCTCATACTGAAACTGATGGAATGAATTCCTAATCACATGCTCTGCCGTAAATTGGCCCTCCACACGGCTCAATAAGTTCAGAATACTGTAATAGCTCAGCCGGAAAGTACTGACAAGAGGTGCTGGTTTGCCTAACACCATGTCCTTGATAACACTCATTTCCATCTGCAAAGTGGACTCATGTTATGGATGACAGTCAAGCTTAAATAAATAGAGTGAGAACAGAAGGTTAAAGTGCTTTAAGATAGTTATTACAATGCAGTCAACTGAAATAATTCACAAAAGAAACAATAAAATCTAAATTGTTCATACGGCAGGCAAAATTCAAGCATAACTTTGGAACAAACCAAAAGTTTCAACACAATAAATCTATATGCACAACTACCCAGAAGGCCAGAACAGCACGGCAGTTTTTCAAATGTTATTCAATTCAGTTCCAAAGCATGCCACGGATTCTGTTGTCTTAAGTGAGTCATACCACCATTGAAATTGGTATAAAGAAAAAAAAAGAAAGATTGAACCCAATAAATATCTCATAATTCTTAAGGCAATTGAGTGAGCAACAACATGAGATTAATAATGAGAGCAGTTATCAATTCTCACATCATTTTTTTGTCAACTGGGCACAGAAAGATAACTGCAGAATCATTCTTTCCCACAGAAAGTCAACAAAGACAAACTACCCTGTCATGAACACCTTCACATGCTGTATGCACAAAAAAGCAAAGATAATTACAACATATAACCAATTAGCCATGGGACTTTACCTTCTCATCTATCATTATAACACAAATGCCACGCTCATCCTTGCCACGCCGGCCAGCTCTTCCACTCATCTAAGAATACAGCACATGTGAAATTAGCATAAGAAGGATTCTGCATGTCTACTCTGTAAACATTACATGTATGAATGATGGATAACTTGCATTTCATACATATAAATATTTACCTGTATATATTCTCCAGAACCAATATAGCGGTTAGTATCGCCGTCCCATTTTTTGACAGATGTGAAAACAACAGTTTTTGCAGGCATATTAAGACCCATGGCAAACTGAGGCACAAAGATTGAAAAAAAAATCAAAATTCTTATTGATCAAAAATGGTGCAAAAGATGCACTATTTACATAAAGCATAAACCAATAGTTCTTTCACTTTGCCCTGTTTGAAAACTGTCTATTTGAGAAATGGAACTCTAGATTATACAATATGTTAAGAAATAAAAACAAGCTCAAGTGGAATAATTAGGATAGAGATCATACTGTCTCAGTAGCGAAGAGAGCTTTCACAAGACCTTCTTGAAAGAGCAATTCCACAAGCTCTTTGATTATTGGAAGTAGCCCAGAATGGTGTACTGCAATGCCTCGTTTAAGAAGTGGTAACATCAACTCTATAGCAGGTAAACCTCGGTCTTCTTCGACTAAACAACTAATTGCATTATGGAAAACTTGCTCGATGCATTCCTTTTCATCTTCAGTGTTGAAGTCAAGTTTTGACATAGACATGGCATGGTGCTCACATTCTCTTCTACTAAAGCTGAAGATTATGACTGGTTGAAACTTGCGCTCCATAATCATCTGAATATTAACATTCACTCAAAATTAAGCAAGGATATGAACGGTCAAGTTGCAAATAAGATACCAACAACTAATAAACAGTTAACATCTACAAGTGACATGTCATCAGACTTGGCCCTTTAGCATAATAGCTTCTAGATCAGGTAATCACTTGAAGATTTGGACTAAAAACGATTAGGAATTGAGATTAAGTATAGGATCAGCAGGATCAAGTAACATATCAACGACTGAGCAATAAATATCTACCAATAAGATGTCAAATTTAGCCTACTCCTTACACAGTCCATATTGGATTAGAAAAATTAAGGCATGTTGAAACTAGACTTTTCAGAGAGTGCATTATGCCAAAGAATAGAGTATACATTGCACCAACGAATGCCAATGGCTGCTTACCTTGACGATTCTGTATATGTCAGAATTCCCAGAGGCGCTTCCACCTTTTGCAATTCGACCACTCGCTTTAGGTGCACCACCTCTCCTTCCATCTAATTGATTATTTTGCTTACTAAATGAGTCCTGTAGTTTCCCGAAGTTATCCTCTCTAAACTGCCCACTTTCATCAACTACAAGGTAGAGACCAGAACCACCTATGGGAAACACATAGTGCTGCAATGGTGTCGGTCTGAAGTCCGTATACACAACATGACAGGGCTGCTTGTGCAGACTGCATATCCACTCGGCAAACTCGGTTGCGTTCGACATGGTAGCAGACAGAAAGACCATCTTGATGGCAGGGGGCAGGAAAATTATACTCTCCTCCCACACAACTCCTCTCTCACGATCCTTCATGTAATGAATCTCATCAAATATAACCCAAGCAACCTCCTTGATCACCTCGGAACCCCTGTAGAGCATGGCCCTGAGGATCTCGGTCGTCATGACCAGGCATGTGGCATTAGGCTGGAGCGTCACATCACCCGTCATCAGCCCGACATCTGTGAACTCCTGGCTGAGCTCCCTGTACTTCTGGTTGCTCAGGGCCTTGAGCGGGGAGGTGTAGATGACCCTCTGCTTGTCGCGGAACGCCATGGCGATGGCGTACTCGGCGACAACAGTCTTCCCCGCAGAGGTGTGCGCGGAGACGAGCACCGACTCGTTCCTCTCCAGGCACGCGATGGAGATGCTCTGGAAGGGGTCGAGCTTGAACGGGTACTGCTTGGCCATCTCCCCATTGAACTCCGGGCTCGCCAGCGTCCCGTGCACAGCCTCGTCCTTGGCCACCTCGTAGCCCTTCGGGACGGCGACCTCGTGGATGCACGACCGGGAGGTGTTCCGGCGCTTGGACGCCGGGTCCGCCTCCGCCTGCCCCGTCGACGCCGGCGCCGGCGGGCTCGGATCCTCCACTCCGCTCGAGTCCGGCGCCTTGCGCTTGCTGGTGTTCTCCGCCTCTTCCCCCATCGGGAAGCAAACTTAAGCTACCAAACCCAACGCCGCGTCAGAGAATACTACCACCCAATTGGAGCAATCCATCCAATACAAGAAAGATTAAGATAAGGGTTCCTTACCGAGTGATACCAAGGAGATAGGCGGCGCCGCGCGTTCCGACGGCGGTGGTTCTCCGGCGGGAGGTGCGGCGGCGGCGGAGGGGAGGTGTACCCTAGCACTGCGGCGGCCGCCTTGCCTCTTCGGCTACTTCACCCGCGAACGGCGGCGCGAGCGGGACACAGGACGGACGGAATCGATCCTGGCCGTTGATCTCCGCCACACGAATATTGACGCGAGGCTGGTCAGTAGATGGGTTGGGGCAGACCTTCTCTGTAGTCACGGCCCAGATTTTAGAATTCGGCCCAATTACTAGCTCAGCACAGAAAATTGGGGAAAATTTTCCTCCCCCGTCCGCCTGTAAATCCGAGTTCGTCCTATATATACCAGGACGGCAAGGTGCGGCGGCGGCGCTTCCATTCCGGCACCACTCGACCAAGAACCCAAGAAAGAGAGCGAGCGTGATCCAAATCGCACCAAGGGAAACCAAGAACGAGAGGGTGATCGAAATCCCACCAAGAAACCAAGAAAGGGCGATCGCGGTTCGATTCGGGCAAGAAACCAAGAAAAGGGAAGGAGCTCGAGGAGAGGAGCGAGCGCGAGCAATGGAGGCGGCGCGTTTCGGCTTCGACTTCCCGCCGGCGTACAAGTTCGACCCGACCGACGCCGACCTCGTGGCGCACTACCTGCTCCCGCGCGCCATCGGGTTCCCGAATCCCAAGGCGCACGCCATCATCGACGACGACCCCTGCAGCTGCCCACCCTGGGAGCTCCTGCGCCGCCACGGTCACGAAGGAAGCGACCAGGCCTTCTTCTTCGGGCTCCCCAGAGACCCGGCCGGCCGCGCGCGCCGCGCCGTCCGCCCCGGGCTCGGAGGCGGCGCCGGCGGCCTGTGGCGCGGGCAGAAGGCCACGGAAGCGGACCTCGTCGTCTTCCGCCGCGGCGGCGGCGCCCAGCTGAAGCTCAGGTTCAGGCGAAACAACCTGTCTTACCAGCACGACGGCGACGCGAACACCAGAGGGTGGGTGATGCACGAGTACCATATCCTCCATCCCGAGCCTCACCCCGGCGCCGTGCTCTCGCGCATCAGGATCACCGACAAGGCCAAGAAGAAGCAGCAGCTCGCCGCCAGGGCCAAGAAGCAGCAGCAGCACGCCGCAGCCGATCAACAGCATGTCCCGGGCCCAGAGCAGCCAGGCCCGAGCAACTACCCCGGCGGCGCATCATCGGAAAACTCGTCTTGACGGACAACGGCGAGGGAACAAGCAGCGGCGCACAGGCTGAAGTTCTCCGCCAATGCTGACAACAACGGCGGTTTCATGGAAGAGGCGGCCGGCTACTCTGCTTCACTTAGCGCCGGGCAGCTTTACTCTTTCCTCAATCCAAGAATAGTGTACAGTAGGCCTCTTGGGTTTTCAAGCCACGTTTTTTGGCAGCAAACTGAGATTTCTTGAGTGAATTAATAATGTGATTTGGTTGTGTTGAATTGGATTCTTCCCTTCTGTGAATTAGTTGTCACTTAGATTGCTTGAATGAATTATATTTGATTTTTGTTATGACTAACTGAAGGAATTCTTATAAAAATGAATTACAAGCTATCTCTAGTTTACCTCTCAAGAAAAGAAACTTCTCCCCCGTGTGCAGATAATTACTGCCAAAGTTTATCTATGCTCCAGTACCACCATTTCCCTCATGGCCTCATATACAATTTGGACTGTCACTTGGACAGAATGAGCAAATTAGCAATTAGTAGAATGAACTTAGACAGCAAAATTTGGGGCAACAAAATGAACCAGTGAGGCTATGGTAGAGATAAAAAAGGTCCAGTTGAAAACATAAGTTTCCATCTTAGCATCCAGATGCATGAACAAATTTCTAAATGTGAAAATAAATCTCTGAAATATAACAGAACTTCATGGCAACTCAGAAAATAAAGTTCCTCACACATCCATTGCCTTCTTGCTGTTGTGTTGTCACTCTGTTTATCTAATAAGATCTCCAATTTTGTTGATTGAATACATATCAATAAATAGCATATCTGCAGTTAAATCATATATGCTAAAATGCAATTGATTTCATATACTTACCACTAATATGGTGAAAGATGCTTGATTAGTTTAACATAGAACCTTTCATTTGTGTCCTGCATTTGGCACTTCAAATGTTCCCTACAGTAAAATACAAAGTTATACATGTCCTTAAGAAACTTACTATTATAAAAACATAGGACTACACATGCAAGTTCTAGTCATCAAAGGTGTCTGCAACATGATGATTACAGTAACATGAGGAACAGTATGTGTAACCTAACTACAATGATTTTCGAAGCACTTATTGTAGATTGTAACTTGAGAACTGGAAATCTTAGGTTTTATAATTTGCATAATGCGGTTAGCTGGTCAAATTGAAGAAAAGCCATCTTCAGGAAGTTCTTTGACAAACTTTTACATATTTTTAGAGTTTCAATGTCATTTTCACCAAAATATCACCAAATTTTGCATAAAGCAAAAAAAATGCATTATCCTCCTGAAATTCGCAATAAGAAAACTTGCATGCACCAAATGATAATATAAATCTAATGATTTCTTTTTTACTTAATCAAGTCTTGTATTTTTAAAGAGATGAACCTTGTATGATCAGCAGATTTAGATGATTAAGGGTAAAGTTTACGTATAAAAGGAAAAGACTGATAGCTATATAATCATATATTGATAATGAACAAAACTAAGCTGTCAAAATGCACTTCTACAATGGAAAGGGCAGAGACACATTAGAAAACAAGGCAGCAACCTAAATCATTAAGTGAATGCAAATGCAACGGCAGTTTACCCTTTTAAAAATGCCCGGCAGCAGCTCTGGCCTCCGGGTGTTCCGCGTGAACCGCAGAAAAAGAAGAAGAAAAAGTTTGCTCAAAAGAAAAAAAAGAACAAAAAAAAAGTTGAAGCCTGCTCCGACCCTCCGAAATCCGATTCGGCAACGGAGCCGACTACAATCATTAATCACTCGCAATCCGTGAAATGAGTGAAAAACCGGACACCTTACCAGGCAAAATGTAGTTCATTTTTTTTCACGGAGAAAAAAATCACGCTCCTTTTTTCATAGAGTAGATGGGTAAGGCCAATAGGAAAAGTGCCGTCAATTTTTTGGTTCACATATTGTTGATTTTCTATTTTTCTGATCTAATTTTCGAGAATTATTGGGAGATGAGTTTATTTTTATTCCCAATAATTTTTTACAAGATCCAAAACCAATTATTGGGACTTCATCTATAACAACTATATAATTAGTATCTACTAAGAGGCATAGCTCTATTTCTCTCAACATGCAGACATTCCACGTCATAACCCACTACACGCCCTGTCACCATCCACTATACACCATGTCATCATCAGCTAGACCATCTATTTAGGCCTTCAACTGATTTTCAGTGGCTAATAGCATGTATTTGTGGGTAGCACACCACAAAATTTCCGCGGTTGAAATACATGTAGGATCAATCATTTTAGAATGGTGCACTCTCAACAAAATGACATGCTTTCATATATAATGTTGTTTACAAATGAATGCTACCATGTAATCAGTTTGGTGTTCCTACTTTCACATTTCACCTTACAATTTTGTTTACAAAATTCCGCAGCAACGCACGGGCTATCACCAAGTTTTCTAAATAAGTGCGCCCAATATAAAATAAAAATATATTTTGAGGAAGGAAAAAACAAGTTCCAAGATTGGTCCAAATACATGCCCAATTTATTGGCGCTCCCGACAAACTTCACGTCAGAACTAGCAAGATTTCCCTCTATGCTTAGCGGGCCCAATCCTGAAGATCCAACATGTGCTTCCCTCGGATCTGCAATTACTAGTGTTTCTACTAAGACAGTCTCATTGCAGGTTTTATAAACACAGTTTGCTAGATTGAAAACTAGATAACTGTGTCAGTGGAGTTTCATGAGGATGAAACTCTTCTCACATCCCATGAAACTCTCGCATTCTCTTCGCCATGTGAGCAAGTTTTGAGATGACATCTAGAAAAGGTGGCAAGGTGACCATATGAGTCGCAGTCAACGCAGACCGGTCAACGCTAACTACTACCTGAGCCTGAGCTTGAGCCTGAAGCCCTGAACTGGGTCCCGTTTCAGGAACTGCTATGTAATCGCAAATCCGAAACCTATTCGGCAGCCAGCCCGAGGCTCCGAGTCCGAGCTAGTAGCACGGCAAAACCCCCTCTCCCGTGTCCATATATTTCAGCACCGTACCGCCGGCCGGGAAAGCCCTCGCTCACGGCGGCAACGAATTGAATCAGAGTGTTTCGCTCTCTGGCTGGCTCGAACGAGCTAGAAAAACCAAGAACAGAGAAAGGAAAGGCGGCGCTCGGCCGGAAGAGAGGGATTTACTAAGAAGGAGAAGAGAAGATCGGGAGGATGGAGTCGTCGCGGTTCGGCTTCGACTTCCCGCCGGCGTACAAGTTCGACCCCACCGACGTGGATATCGTGGCGCACTACCTGCTCCCGCGCGCCATCGGGTTCCCGAACCCCAAGGAGCACGCCATCATCGACGACGACCCCTGCAGCTGTCCTCCGTGGGAGCTCATGCGCCGCCACGGGCACGACGACAGCGACCAGGTCTTCTTCTTCGGGCCCCCGCGCGTGCCGGACCCCAGGAAGAAGGCCGCCCGCGCCGTCGCCCCCGGGAAGGACGACGGCGTCGGCGGCACCTGGGACGGGCAGAAGAGCCATGCCGTCCGCCTCGTCCTCTTCCTCCGCGGCGCCGGCGCCGGCGGGCCCCGGCTCGAGGTCACGTACAAGCGCCATAACCTGTCGTACTACCACGGCTCGCAGAAGAACAAGACCAGCGGGTGGGTCATGCACGACTACCAGATCATCGACCCGCCGCACCTCGCCGGCACCGTCCTGTCGCGCGTCAGGATCACCGGCAGGGAGAAGAAGAAGGAGGGCAAGCAGCAGCAGAAGCAGGCCGCCGCCGACGCTGCCGGCAAGCAGCTGGTGGTGGTCCCCCCGGGGTCGGACCAGGCGGGCCCGAGCAACTACTACGCGCAGCCGGTCGGAGAAGGTGAGGAGTACGGCGCCGCCGGTGCCATGGGGGACAACACGGGTGTTTGCTATGACGGCGACGGGAACGCTTACTACATGTACGGGGGCGACGGCAGCGGTGGCGGCGGCGGCGACTGTTTGCTCCTCGCCGGAGATGGCAGCAGCTACGCCTACGCGAACGGCGATGACACGGGAGAGACGACGGGCGGTTACAATCCCGACGACGCTAACAACTACAACCACGACTTCGGCTCCCACGGGTATCCCGCCGGTGGCAGCGGCGGCGGCGGCAGCAGCGGCAACTGCCTTTTCCACGTCGGAGACGGTAACAGCTATGAGTATACCGACGGCGGCAACGGAAGTTGAGAAGCAGAGGAGCAAATGTGCTAGCCTAGTGCCCTAGTACAGTGTGCTGTACAGTATAGCCACGGCCCACGGGCTCTGCGTATCTATTTGGCCTATGCTAGCTTGTTAGCATAATTAATTCTTAATTACTCTTTGGGTCAGCGTATGGACCCGGCCCTGCCGCTGATGCCCAGCCCAGTTCAGTTCACCACTTCAACCGATAACCTCTTGCCCGTATCCTCCCTGTTCTGAGGATTTCAGAGTTCTTTCTCCATCACGACGCCTGGCGGCGGCTGCGTTGCCATTTCGCATAGTCATGGGCTGGACGTCACGGGCCGGGTCCATATACTTAGATTAAATCATGATTAATGACGTGTGTGCTTTAATTTTCGTGCAAATCACATGGGAGGGTCTACCGGAGCAAAAACTCAATCATGAAATCGTGTACAATATTTACACGTGTACTACACTCACTGCTGAATCTCTGTTACTTTGGGGGAAGGGATTCATATCAACAACCCCATTATTTGGTATCTCTATATTCCCCCCCTACACGAAAGCCAGTATTTATCCTTCACTTACTGTGTAAAATGGTGTGGCTGCTGACAAGGGTGGGCCTTGTTCGGTTGTTCCACCCCTACATATGCATGGTATATGTCCTAGATCTTGCTTCAGCTGGCTGGCACATGCAGTCAGGCATTGGAAGGTTGTATATGGATTCCTGTGATTTCCTTAATCCGAAACCTTTTGTCTCACTATGACGACGCATATCCTCCATGTGGTGTTTGAATCGATCCCATCTACAAGACATATAGAATGAAATTTTGATTTACTCCTTAATCAGTTGACAATTATAGAAAAGATAGCATCAAATCCTCTGCATCTTCTGGCCATTCCATTGCTTGAAAGTCACAGAGAGGAACTAGTATAATAGATTTAAATGCATGGCATGGCATACAACACAAATTGCTCTGATGTACTTAAAATGAACCTAGCTTATTGGAAGCTATCAATTTCGATGAAAGGTTTTACAAAACAAAGTCACCTTGTGCGCATACGCGTGAACAAATTCAGGTTGTGTATTTTCAAGATTGAAATAGGTTATAATAGGACAACCCAAAACATACCTGATATTTGGATTGTCAAAGAGTTGAACAAGTTTCCTTTTATCTGGTTTTATTGTTTTTGCTTGTCCTCCATACATATAACGTCTGTGCCCCATCAGAAAGTGGGGAAAGTTGCTTCCTTGTGTCATCACAAACACCTCACTGTGAAGACAAATAGTGTAATCCAATGCTGCCAGTCTTGATGAATGTCCCTACATACCGTAAGCAGGAAAAATATATCCTTCAATGACCGAAGAAAGGGTGTGTATTTTATAGAAATGCAAAAACCAAAGAGGCAGTTACCTTGAACAGGGCAAGTTCCTCTGATGTAGCTAGAGTTTGTTTTGTTTGCAATAGAGGAAACAATTGTCGAAGAGGAGCCATATATTTGTCAGCGTTGTATATTTTACCAGATGCAACATAAAGGGAAGTAGTATTGTCGAATCCCATTCCTCGCAGCATCATTCCAACCTGTATACGCTGAGACAGTAAGAAAATAGCAATCTAACAACATCTCATAAAACAAAGAAAACCATTCCTCTTTAAGTTTGGTCAGTGGTAAAACTCAAATCTTGTATATTAGGTGCGACTGATTAAGATTCTAGAAATCATCTTTCAATATAACCTAGCACTCTGTCTATGAACTGTCCATCAGTACTTCAGTAGACAGCCTTGGCACGGGCTCTAAAAATGAGTAAGAGACAAGTAATTCAGAAACACACAAATTGGAAGGAACAAACATTGCAACCTCTAAAGGTGTCAAGGGGCATCTTCCATTTCTTCGGTTAGCCTCAGGATCTATCACTCGACCAGGTCGGTGAAACTTCCCTCTCCAGCTCCTTTCACGAACATTTTCCATTACAGTGCTCTCCTTTGAATCACCATCATATATGCAGCATGAGAAAGCTACCATGTCCTAATAGAGCACACAATCATTGTAACTTAGAGAGAAAAGTTGTAATATAAGACCACACAAGATAAACTTTAGTAAAACCTCTTCAAAGCGAAGATGCACTGAGACATACTTCCCACCAGTTAAAGAACTCCTCTTGATCATTCGTCCAACCATATTCTTTGCAAGAATTCTTATTGGTTCAGAAAATCTCAATGCTTCATAGTTTGTCAAGCATCTCAATGCCTGGACATCTGAAGGAACCGAATGGGCCAATCTATTTGAGAAAGGGGCAATACGCACAGCCCTGTGCCAAGGAACAAGAATAGGGTGAAGACAGGGTATAAGGTATCCCTAAATTCCAAGAATCTGACGCTATTTCCAGGCAAGGGAAGCAAGAAAGGAGCACGCACCCTAGCTCCAACATTTTTGGAAGCACCTGTTGTAGGTAGTAACTTGGTGGTGAGAAAGCTTTGGTTCTCATATTTGGTATAGTGCTGATGTTATGATCAAACCGCAGAGAAACATCTTCAGGAAGTTCTTTTACAACCTTTACATGTTTCCTGAGAGACTCGATGAAGTGATCTTCATCAAAGATATCGCTAAATTTGCTGAAAGCATGAAAACACATCCTCATGAAACCCCGAGAAGAATTCTATCATATACCAAATGGTAATATAGAAAAGATAGCTTTTTATAGAATAAAGTTTTAAGTGATACAGTTTTAGGTCTAAATGGGATGGAGGTATGTAGCATGTAAATTCAAAATATTTATATGATAAGTTCAAAACTGTATATGATAAAAGTTAAAGGCTGACATGATGCATGGCTCATAGGAAGTTGCAGGCTTGCGGCAACAAGAGGAAAGCTTATGTGCACACAATGAAGGATGCAAAAGAAAAACACAGAGTTTCTCCTTTTTGCAGAATGAAAAGATCCTATCCGTTTTACTTATTGGCACCAGCCCTCTCTTACAAACTGTTCACCAATGAAAGACTTGTAAAAGGAGACTACTTTGCAAAAAATTATATCCCAAGTTAGTCTTGAGAAGGACTATTTTACAAAGCTAGTTTCCAAGAAAAGATAAGAAGGGGAGGCATATACCATATTTCTGTAACTCCAAACACATATCTGGATATTCTGTAGTCAGTAAATTGTTACCTAGAATCACGCCAAACACTATTCAAATGAAATGCTGGTGTCACAAGTGTTGCATTGAGAATTTTGGCCACAGCAATAGCATCACAAATCTGTATTAAGAAATATATATCAGATAACCACTAAAAATGCTAAAATGGGGAACCTAAGTTGAACTTGAGGTGCTATATAAAAAAAAGGAAACAGGATGAAGATTTATAGCATGTGTAAATCTCCATCTGCTATCAAGACTTCCAGAGAAGATAAGGTGCAGACCGGCTCAAAAATACCTACTATCGTATTTACGGAAAAACTGAGGTTCACCACATGTACATGGGGAACTGCCAATTAATGATGCAGCCAAAAGAAACAAATGCTGGCAACACTTGACAGTTGACACCTTGCTCATCACAAGGAACCAGTAATAACTTGAAAATCTATGCTGAGATGGCATCCCACTGGAAAAGGCCAGTAGGACAAATGCAGGTCGTTCTGAGTTTTCCAGTAACTGCTCATTTTTAGGAAAAAATATTTTAGCCTGATAAAGAAGCTAAATACACATGCTAATTTTCAGGATGGATTGCTAAAAAAAGAAATATTCCACACCAATAATTGTTATGACACAAGGAAATGATCATAAACTTACTGAAATGCGTTGTTGATTCAGGCCACCATTTGCTTCAACTACAAGGAATCCATTTGAAGATGATAACTCTGAAAAGTGGATTGTGTGCCATCAATATCAGTACCAAGTTATGTTGTCTTTCCCAAATTATATTGTCATAGAGGCAAACAAGAAAAAGAATTAGCTTTTGACTTGCATGTTTGGTATCCAAATTATACTCTAAATTAATGTTTCGTTACCTGATTGTGTCGATTTCTTGCTGATACAAGGTTCCCATCGTTTCCCAATCTTTTTGTAGTGAGATGTCAGTAACTGTGAAATGCAAGGACAAGAGGAAATTATCACAAATGTGAGGTAGTGGTTTGAATTCGCAGCATCACAAGAAAAGGTTGGTAGTAATAATTATGATCAAAGTCTTAACTCCAAAGGTTACTGACGTCATTATTACTTATTAGTATGGTATAGTAATGATCAAGACAAGATCATCCGCAATGTCATGTTCAACTGAGTCAAAATCATAAAATTCCTTTAGGCCTTGTATGAGTTTAAAAAAATGAGCAATTAAAAGTTAATAGATTCAAAATAACCAATGTCTAATTGGTATAAAACATCAAGCACCAGGCTGCTACTACAAATACTATAGCATATGACTATCCAGTACATGCATCACACAATCCCTTCTCAATCAAACGACGAGCATCGGATCCATCTTAGTGCCAAAATTTGTTCAATGCATGCAAAAACATCAATTCAAGTCTTTTAAGCAAAAAAAAAGGAAATAGTTGATTTTTTTGAAAAGATACGAAGTGAAGAAACTAATCCTTCTTTTAATACTACCAGCAATACGGAGTAGTCTATACGAACAAATTCAGCGCCCTCATTGCAAGTTTGCAATCCGTATAGAGTACACATAGAACCAAGCAAGGAACCAAAATTTCCCCTTTCTAAGACGAAACCAGAATTGAGTGCTCACCGGATTAGGGTGCGTGGTGAAGGCGCGCATTTCCGGGAGGAGCCGCTCGAACATGAGGTGGCTGCGGTACACCGACCCGGGCAGCGCCGGCGGCTGGCGCCGCCGCAGCGCGGCCTCCACCATGCCGCCGGAGCCCAGCGCCTCACCGCCGCATATGGCGAGCACGAGCATCGCGGCCGCGTACGCCAGAGCGAGGAACAGCAGGGCGGCCCGCCGGCGGCGCCCAGCCAGCACGCGGACCAGCCGCCGCGCAGCAGGCTTGGCGCCGGACGAATCGGTGCCGCGCATGGACGCCGCCGCGGCCGCCACTGGCATATCCTGGAGCGCTCCCGCGGGACCATGCGAGGCGAAGCTGATGGAGGAAGGAGGTGCGAGGAGGAGGTGGTGGTGGTTGAAGCGTGACCAGAAATGGCAAATACGGAGGGGGAAAATAGCTTCTTCTCGCCTCGCGGTGTTTGGCGCCGAAAGGAGGGAGACTGCAAATGTTCTTCTCGCAATCAATCAGATGATCTCAATGCAATGCAAGTTAATAATATACTGAACGAACAGCTCTGGATCATCACCTTACAACGTTACTTTATTTAAAAAAAAGAGCTGCTAGCGCGTGGACGTCTGATCTGGGCGCTAGGATCGGACGTGTTCGTGGCCATTAGATCTTAGGATGCTCAATCCTCAGCCGTTAGATCTAAAATCCACCGAGTAAATGTTGCGAGCGTGTTGCGAACGTGTTGCGAAAATGTTGCGAACGTGGTTGCTTGCAACATCCAACATCAGGAGTTTTTCTTCTCTCCTCCCCATGTTGCGACCATGTTGCGACTATATTGCGGGCATGTTGCGACCTGTGTTGCGTGCAACATCCAACATCAGGAGCATCTTCTCCCTTCTCCTCGACACAACAACCAACAACAAATGTCTGCAACATCGAGACTCAGCGTCTGCAACATCGAAAAAACAATGGTTGCAACATCCAACATCAGAGGGCCTACCCCCTGGACACAACACACAACATGTCTGCAACATCAAAACTCAACATTCGCGACATCTAAAAATTAATGTCTGCAACATCAAAAATATGTTACAAGTAGTTGCAACATCCGCAACATTCGAAAACAAATAGTTGCAACATCAGGAATCAAACGTTTGTGTTGGGGATCAACATCCGCAATGTTGAAAAATCTAGATCTAGTTTTGCAACATCCGCACGAAACTCTTGCAACATCTTTGTGAGACATCTGAAACACGTGGGACATACGCTTGCAACATGCACCAGAAAACCTACCACGAGCTCCGCGAGCTCCTCCAGCACACATGGCGGAGGAGCGAGGAGCGCCGCTCGCCGTAGAGAGCTCACCCTCACGCCATGTTCCTCCCGGTCGAGATCTCCGCGGGCCGAATCGAGGCCTCCCTCGAGTGCGCGCCGTGGAGGTCGTCGTCGTCGCCTCCCTCTTCTCTTTCCCCATGGAGGAGCTCCGTCGGCCGGGGATGCGGCCGCCCGTCGGGGAGCTCCACCTCGTCGGCCTGGGCAGCGGCTGCTCCGTCGGGGGGAGCTCCACCCCCTGCAGCCTTGGCGCGTGGCTCGCGGGCGAGCTCCCTTGCGGCCACCTCCTCGCGCGTGGAGCTCGCGGCGGAGCTCCTTGCGCCCACCGCCTCCCGCGCGGACCTCACGACGGAGCTCCCTGCGACCGCCTCCTCCGGCGCGGAGCTTGCGGTGGAGCTCCATACGGCCGCTGGCAAGCGCATCGGCTGGAAGGCTCGCGGGAGGAAAAATAATACGGTGGCTTGTTGGTCTGCTGGAGCAGAGGTGAGAAGATAAAGATAAGGCATCGAGTGGTTGTGTGGTTGTGCTGGGCGGGCGTCCGATATTTTTCCCAGGCGTCGGACGTCCGTAACCAAGCATTACCGTTTAAAAAATTAAGAAGAATGCATGCTAATACATCAGTTAATCCATTCGTGGCCTGTGACACGCACATTCCTCTTGGTGACTCTTTCGCTACGACGTGGGCTCCTCAATTCAGCTTGTCGCTTCTTCCCTTTTCCTGCGGCGGCGATCTCCTCTGCAACAGCAGGGTCGCCGCCGACGACCTTGCTCGCGACGGGGTAAACCAGCTGGACGCGCGCGACGCCGTAATAGTCTATGTCGAGGGCCCAGAGCTCGGTGGACTCGACCATGGGTTCTTCCACGACCCACGCCGCCATGCCGTCGGTCTTAAGCGTCCAGGTGGTGATGACGGAGGCGGCATGCTGCTCAGAGTCGTCAGAGCTCCGGGAAGAGAAGCTCACTAGCTTGACCTCGCCGCGAGCGGTGACGCAGACGTATGACTCCCGGAGGCGCCGGGATACTCGGTAAGGACGATCTCCTCCGGGTACGGCACGAACCGCAGCTAGCGCGGGGCTCTCCTCGAACACGTTGGAGAAGACGACGCCACTGGTGGAATCGATACAGCAGAGGAGCCTGCATCCAAGCGGTACGACGGCGCGGCCCAACGATGAACGATTCCCGCTAATGGACATGGCCACGCGTCAACCACTGCGGTGGTGGGCATGTGACCATGTGTGCACAAAGTAATTTTTGCCAAGATGTAGCCCTCGCACTGGCTGGTAAAGAGTGGCCACTTGACGCGCCACGCGGAGCCAGAAATCCACCATAGGGGGTGCAGAGTCATAAGTTACCGTTTACCGATTTTATAATCATAGTCACATATTAACATTTTAGTTAACTGATTTAAAGAAACACTTAATTTCTAAGCAGATTGCAAGCACTTGTTGAGCTCTAATTTGAAAAACAGCTTTAATACATGAACTAATGAATACTAATAAGTAGATAATGGGAGATTAGCAGGCATGAACTAACGAATATTAAGTATCTAATGTGCACCCCCCTCAGTCCCCCCTCCCTCCGCCCTTGCTCGCCGGCACCAAACAGAAGGAGCTCGGCCACCGTAGCCGACACCTTCCTGAGCTCCACCACCACGAGCTCGTCCACCTCGCCGCGCCGCAAGATTCCAATGGCGCTCCGGTTGCTGGCGCAGTAGTAGGGTGGGAGAAGGCACAACGACGGTGGCGGCCGCCGCGCGGCGTTGACGGCGTCGGCGTCGGCGCTGCCCGGGCCGTAGCTGTACACGAAGTAGTCAGCTAGGCCTCGGAGCACCCTGAGACTAACGTAGATCAGCATGGAGCCGCCGTGGGCCGCGATCACGGTGGAATAGGCCCGTCCGACGATAATTCTGGGAAGTGCACGCGTATGCGCGACAGCGCCGGGGGCGGCGCAGGACAGAGGGAGACGCAGATGAGGTGGCCGGTGGAGGTGCGGGCGGCGGCGGCCGTGTTGGGGTCGTCGGCGGGGCAGTCGCCGCCAGAGCCCTGCCTCTCGACTACGGCCGCGTATGGCGCGAGCAGCATCGTGTGAGCAGAGGGTTGACGGCGGTCGTCGCGTCACGTTTCTATTTGGAATTTGGACGGGAAAACGGAACCTTTCTAGTTTGAAAAAACTCCATCCCTTGGAAACCCTTTTGGATCATGCATGTTTGGGAATCCTTCATGAATCATGATACTCCGATGGATAATAGAAAAACAAAATATACTTGAGAGATATCCGGACCGTCCCTTGCGGAATAGATGGGAGCTGCTGCCGCCGCGGTCTTGCCGGTGTCCACGAACACGACGCAGGCGGCGGTGCTCTCCCGCCGCGCTGTGGTCACGATGTGCGCCATGTCTTCTCTTCGTGGGACTGACGGCGTGGGCCCAGTCCCGCTCTGACGCCACCGCCGGCGACAAGGAGAACGATGATAAGTTATCCGTTGTGCGGAATCTGTCGGAGCAACCTAAAAAATGAAAAATGAAAAAATGAAAAAAAAATCAACAAAAACAGTATTCCAACAGACAAACTAAACTTGGGTCTTCGCTAGCCAAAGATGGCTAGCGCCCTCCGCTAGCTATCCCCTATGGAGAGAGTAGAGTTTTTTTTTGCGAGCTGGAGAGAGTAGAGTTTGATATGACATTCGGGATCCACTGGCGGCGGAGCATATAGAGAGTTTAATTTAGAGAGGTTATTGGATTTCAATAACTTTTAGCTAGCTATTTCATTTTACATACCAGGTAAATCAAGATTTTAGCTAGTGATTTTTAAAGGTGCTATGGTTGCGCATTGATTAGAGCAACTCCAACAGCCTCTCTAAAATGGTCTCACTAGCTAAAATTTAGAGAAAACTAAAAAACATCCATCCAACAGCTTCTGTATCCCAACAACTCGCAGTTGGTCTCGCGATATCAGCGTCCTCGCTCGTCAAAGATGACGAGCGGACTCCGCTCGCAATCTCTCCCCGCACGACCTCCTGTGCCCTCATCCTCCTCTTCCCGTCACGGCTCCACGGGCGCTGACCACTACCTCGCGTCCCTAGAGAGGAGAGCCCTCCTGCCCCGACTCCTCCCGAGCTCCGTGTTTGCGAAATCAACGACAGCTGCGGCGAATCAACAGCGGTGGACCCGCCGCGAACCTCCTCGCGTCGGCTGAGCAGCACACTACACGCGGTCGGGGCGACCTCCAGCTCCCACGCGCCCTCGCCACCACCAAGGAGGAGCCCGAGCTCGTCATTCGTAAATCGGTGGCGGCGAATAGACGGCACGGTGCCAGCTCCCTCGCGGCCCTGAAGGCAGCGGCGGGCCAAATCGTTGACCTCGTCGCCGCCCAGACTCGCACGAAAGCTCGGATTTTGATTCAGTCGTGCACCGTCAGGCATCAGGTGGAGCTGCGGCGGTGGACAGACGTCGGCACCGAGGCGGGTACCGAGGTAGAGGAGCTTGGGAGGAGCGAGGAGGAGGAAGTGGGGACGGGGGAGCTCGCGGGTAGCAGGGGAAGCGGAGCTCGGGCGCGCACGACTGGGCGCCTGCAGCCCGCTGGGAGAGGAGGGACCGGGGGTCCCAGCCTCCGCACGCCACCGGTCGGGAGGGAGAGGAAGAGGAGGCGCAGGCCGCGCGGCTGGCCGGCAGACAGTCGGACGGGGAGCAACTGTCGGTGCTTTAGACCGGCAACCTACTAAGGGGAGTACCCGAAGTAGATGAATGTGGCCTCGCCGAGATCGATAACTCGAAGGAAGAGACACGTGGCACACAATTTAGACAGGTTCGGGCCGTGAGGTGCGTAATACCCTACGTCCTGTATGCTGCGTAGCTCTGGATTGATTGGGTGCGGTTACAAGATGGTGCAATCTTAAGCTGTGTGAGAGAGGGGTCCCTGCCTCGCCTTATATAGTCCGAGAGGCAGGGTTACAAGTCGGTTCAGGGAGAGAGTACAAGTCGAGTACGTCTAGGAGTCCTCTATACAGTGCGGGACATGTACAGCTTCTATCCGAGTACTCCTCTGTAGTCCTTGTGCTTCACGCCAGCAGGTGCCGTGCAGCGCAAGTCGGGTAGTCCCAGGGGCCCACCGAGTAGTCGGTCCTGGTACCCACCGAGGTAGTGGGCCCAGGGAGGTCCATACGACAAGCCCCTGAGTACTTTGTAGTCGAGAAGGATAGCTTCGAGTAGTCTTGACGGCCTTAACGAGTAGTCCCCAAGCGTCCCCGAGTACTACAAGTCAAAAGTCCTCAAGAGTAGTCGAAGCATCCCGAGGCTGGAATGTACTCCAGCTGACATTTGAACAATCCTGAAGTCCTCTCGAGTAGTCCCAAGCATCCTCGAGTGCTGCTCTTGAAGGTCTTAAACAATGCCCGTGTTGTCTTGAAGCCGAAACTGATATGGAAGTGCGATTGCAAAATCGCACTCCATATGGAGTAGCCCCCGAGCCTTAGGTTGAGTTGTAGACTCTGGCTGAGGGTCCATCTGAAGTTTTGGCAAGAATATCCCGAAAAATCCGGAGAAAAAACCGAAGGACACGTGGCACGGAGCCCCCGAGCCTTGAGTCGAGTACTTCCTCTCGAATTGAAGGGTCATCTTGTAAAATGTGTCCTGAGTTGCTCTTGAGTCTTGTCGCTACCCAGGAAGTTGAATAGAAGTAGCCGAGCCCCCGAGATGAGGCGCGTCGACTAGTAGAAGTTGAAGAGTCAGGCGCCGCAGTTGAGTCAGCTGAGCGCAGACTTATCCATCCGGCCGTTGGAGAGCCGCCGTTGACTTATAAATAGACGCCAAAACCCTTAGGGTTTTTCAACCCACGCATTCGCAGCCATTCCTAGCAGATCTAGCCAGGAATCACCGCCAGCGCACTGCCGCCATTGAGGGGATTGTAGATCCGAGCGCGCCGCCGTAGGAAGCCACCAGCTGTAGCCCCCGAGCGAATGCGCGTGAAGACACCTTGCACTTGGAGAATGAAGCCCTCACCGTCGAAGATCGCGAAGGCCGCCGGTGGGAAGAAGAGGGCTCGTGAGGAGGCCGTCGGATCTGCTGCGGGGACATCGCCGCCGGTGTCTCCGCCACGACCAGATCCAAATCGCGAGTGGAAGAAGTCCAAAGCCAAGACCGAAGATCTGCTGGCCCTTCTCAACAGTGGGTTCTTGCGGGAGAAGGAGGTGGACATGTGGAGAGCCGCCGCAGGGGATCCGTACCCCATGGAGAAGAACCCTGATGAGATTCCGATGTTCACCCAGTTCGCGGAGCGCGAACTGTCTCTCCCGGCTAGCGACTTCTTCAAGGGGCTGCTGGGGTACTACGGCATCGAGTACCTCAACCTCAACCCCAACGGTATCTTCCACACCTCGGTCTTCGTACATTTCTGTGAAGCTTTCTTGGGGATCAAGCCCCATTGGATCTTGTTCCGGAAGTTCTTCCGGGTGAAGCCCCAGCCCAGCGCCAGTAGTCCCCGAGTAGTGGGGGGAGCTGGGATCCAGATGAGGGAGGATGCCGCGGAGTAGTACCTCTCCTACAAGTTGATTGATTCCAACCAGGATTGGAAAGCGAAATGGTTCTATGTCACGAACCACCACCTGGAGCTGTCGAAGCCAAGCGGGAAGCAGCCCAAGCACCGGCCGTGGTGGAACTCGGAGCCGACGATGCAAGAAGATCTCCAGTTGCCCGAGCTGCTGGCGAAGATCAAGGCGCTGAGAGAAGCCGGGCTGAGGGCCGAACATGTGGCCTTCAGCTTCATGAAGCGAAGGGTGCAGCCGCTGATGGCCCGCGACACCCTATGGTACGAGTACACCGGCGACGACGACACGCTCGGTGATGAAGTCGTCGACGACGACATTGTTGATAGGTTGGGCAGGATCTTCAAAGATATGCCGGCGTACACGCCGTGCCCTGTACCCGAGTACTCCGCCGCGCGCCCACCAAATAAGGTCAGTAGTCGTTCCCATCATCGAGTACTCATTACTGAAGAGTAGTCGTGCTGACGGGTTGTGCTTCTTGCAGGATGACTTGGCGAAGTTCGTCTCCGAGCTGGTGTCACCTCCTCAACTTGTCGAGGTCCCAGAGGAAGGGAAGGCCAAGGCCAAGGAGCTGCGCGAGGTTGGCGAAGGAGACGACACAGTTGTCGTCGAAGACAGGTCCGAGGAGGACGATGATGAGGAGACGCTCCAGGAGCGCTTCCAGCTGCGGTCGCAGTTTAGCCGCCCTGGATTGCCTCATATACCTCTCGTTCAGGATCAACCGACTAGCCTGGAGGCTAGCTTGCCCGCGCCGTCAAGGAAGCCACGCAATGTGGCCCGCAAGCGCGTGGCCAAGAAGTTGAAGGTCACGGAGACCACGTCCCAGGAGGTAGGCCATCTTGAACAGACTAGTCGAGTACTGATGTCTCGGTATTGTTTGTTGACGACGAAGTTTCCTTGCTTGCAGGAGATGCCGCCGTCCGACCCCGTTGAGCAGGGTGACGATGGCGATTGGGACACAGTGGGGGATCCAGCTGGGGGTAGTCGTAGCCCAGCCCCTACCGTGGAAGAGCTCTTGGCGCAGTTGGAGCGCCGACCCCACGTTGGCCGAGGGGAGAACGAGATCGACCGTCGCCGCCGCCGAAGAGGCGGGGCCGACTACTGAGGCGCAGGAGGAGGCGCCTGCCGAGGCAGGACTGGTCAACATTGCCAGTATCCTCGGTGCCCCGACCGTGACGGTGGTCCGATCGAGCTTGTAAGTGTTGATCATTCCCGAGTAGTACTTTAGATGTGGTAGTCGTACTGGGTTGACAACCAGCTTGTATACTCTGCAGGAAATCGACGGACTTGTCCTGGGAGGGGGATGAACCCGCCACAGCGGTGGCGGAAGAGGAAGCCGCGCCGCCCGCTGAGGAGTCCGCTCCCGCCCCTCTGGCAAAGTCCGAGGCGCCGGCCGTGGAGGCTACCTTGCCCGAGGCCAGCGTCGTTGAAGGTGAGTACTCTGCTGAGGTGGAAGTAGCCCCGTAGAGTAGTTGTAGTCGCCAGGTATGACTGATACACTTGTCTTCTTGTCAACAGGTGCTGAAGCCTAGGGAAGTGATATCCCGGCAGCGGTGCCCGTTGAAGACGTGACACCGGCTACTCAGGGAGCTGCCGGTAGAGCCCCTGAGCCAATGGAGGTGGCCGTCGGAGAAGCCGTCGCGACGACTGGAGGAGAAGGCGACGACGCGCTGCCAGAACCCGCTCTGGAGGTAGGCGTCCGCTCGCCGGAGATCCAGGACGCAGAGCCAATCCGCTCGGCGCCAATGACCGAGGCCGCGACGGGTAGTCGTGGCGGGACCGAGCTGTTGGAGGATTATCTTGTCGACCCAGCGACGGTAGCTCGGCATCTGGAGGCGCTGCGCCAGGCTGAGCAGTGGATGAAGGTGAGTAGTCGACACCTTTGAGTAGTCATTCCTTTAGTGTTGAGTACCCAGTTGATATCTGTTGTATGTTGCAGGACGTCGCGGAGAGGTCCCGCCAGAAGTCCAACATGCTTCAAGGATACGGCGACGCAGTACTCCGGGCAGAAGCCTTAGAGGAGCAGCTCGTGAAGTCCCGGAAGCACACCGCCGCGATGCAGTCAAAGCTGGACACCGCCTTCACCCAGTACCACAATGACATCCAAGACATGCAGGCGAAGAGCGACGATCTGGTGCGGAAGAACAAGTCTCTCCGCAACAAGAATAAAGGTACGCGACCGCCTTGTCGGGTACTTGTTGATGGTAGCTTGAGGTAGTCTGACCCACTTTGCCTTTGTTGATTGCAGAGCTTGAGACCAAGGTCGATCAGCTGAAGGCTTCGGAGACAGATCTGAAGAACCTCTTCTACCGAGAGCAAGAGGCCCGCCAGGTACTGGAGTACGATTATAAGGAGCTTGCTTACGAGTGCGACAAGCACATGGAGCTCCGTATTGCATTAGATCGTGACCTCATCAACTGCTACAAATCCTTGCAGAAGCTGAAGAGGACTGCGAGAGGCTGCGGGCTCAGCTCAAGGAACTCGAGGAAGCCGCACTCCCCATCGCGAGGCTGCTGGTGCCTCACCCTGGCGGTCCGAAGATAGCTCCTCTGGTGGACCGGCTGAAGGAAGCCCCCAGCCGCCTGGCGACCTACGTCAAGCACTTGGCGAAGTCGATCCCCAACCGTGTTCGGCCTTCATGAAGTCGTACTTCCCGAAGGCTCCTGTGGACGTAGTCGCCGGCGGGCTAGCCGCCAACTGCACCGACGAGCAATATGCGGAGCTGCTGGAGCAGATGCCGCCCATTGCTGAACAAGTCGCCGAGAAGCTCAATCTCCAGTAGTCCTGTAATGTTAGCTCGTAGCAGTAGTTGTACATAAACAGTTGTAATGAACTTGTTTAGGTATGAATGAAGAAAACTTCCATGAATGAGTACTCATTATCGCGATTTGTGAGTGCGGAGTCCCATCGTGGAGTCATCGCGAGTAGTCGTACTCACCAGTAGTCCCGTCGAGGGAAAGAGATAGTAACGTAGTTGATAGATAATCAAACTTTATTACTGAAGAAGTACACCTAGATGGCCAGGGCCGTTATTACAGAGTAGTCGCCTGGACCCGGAGGCCGCCTACGGCTAAGTAGTGCTAGGGCGTATAGCCGCTTATAGCAGTAGATCCGTTAGTAGCCATGTAGGCTGGATCTAGAAGTACATGGTCTCTCAGTAGACCGCTGCTAGAGTCCTTTGTCGCTCGTCGCAGCCCAAGATCCGTTAGTAGCTGCATGGGCTGGATCATGGAGTGAAGTAGTCCGGAGACTGGAGCCTGGACTCGGAGGCCGCTTACGGCGGAGGGGTCTTTGAGTAGTCGTATGGACTGAAGCCCCTGGAGTAGTCGTATAGACTAGGCCTAGAATCGACAGAGCTGGTTGATGTTCCACGTGTTGTTGACATCTTCGCCTTCAAGCGTCTAGAGGCGGTAGGAGCCCGGTCCGGTCACCTTTGCAACTGTGAAGGGACCTTCCCAGGGCAAGCTGAGCTTGTGTAGTCCTTCTGTGTTCTGGATGCGACGGAGGACAAGATCACCAACATTGAAGGAGCGTTCCTTAACGTTGCGGTCGTGGTAGCGTCGGATACCCTCTAGGTACCTTGCTGATTGAACGAGGGCGGCGCAGCGAGCTTCTTCGAGTCCGTCGATGTCAACTCGTTTGCTATCTTCAGAGATGCCTTCGTCATAGTGCTCCACTGCTGGTGAATCCCACATGACATCAGCAGGGAGGATTGCTTCGGAGCCGTAGACCAGGAAGTATGGAGATTGCGCCGTTGGCTTGGAGGGCTGAGTACGTAGCCCCCAGAGAGTGTTGGGTAGTTCCTTGATCCACTTGCCTCCTTTGGTATTAGCAGCATCGTGTAGCCGCTTTTTGAGGGCGTCGAGCACCATCCCGTTGGCGCGCTCGACTTGTCCATTGGCCCGAGGATGGGCAACTGAGACATATCGGACGTCGATCCCGCTATTCTCGCAGTATTCCCAGAACTGGTGATTGTTGAAGTTGGAGCCCAGGTCTGTGATGATGCGATGGGGTAGTCTGTAGCGATGTACGAGTTAATCCAGGAAGTCGAGTACTCTGTCAGCCTTGGGGCATGTAACCGGCTTGACCTCGATCCACTTGGTGAACTTGTCGATGGCCACCAATACTCTGTTGAATCCACCTGGCGCAGTTGGTAGTGGCCCAATCATGTCGAGCCCCCAGCAAGCGAAAGGCCAGGTTGGCGGTATGGTGACTAGCTTGTAGGCCGGGACGTGTTGTTGCTTGGCAAAGTATTGGCACCCTTGGCACCTTCTGACGAGTTCTTCGGCATCGCCCAGAGCTGTGGGCCAATAGAAAGCTCGTCGGAAGGCCTTGCTGACCAGCGTGCGAGAGGACGCGTTGTTGCCGCAGACGCCTTTGTGGATCTCCTCCAAGATGTCCTTGCCTTCTTGTCTGGGAACGCACTTCATGAGTACTCCGGAAGATGCGCCCCGCCTGTAGAGCTTGTCTCCGACGAGGACATAGGACTTGGCACGGCGGATGAGTTGCTCGGCCAAGTTCTTGTCCGAGGGAACCTTCTGCTCGCTGAGGTAGTCAATGAAGGGCTGCCTCCAGTCCACGTCGATCATCATGACCTCCTGGCCAGCCGGCGGATGCGCTGGGTCAGTGGTCGGTGGCGCTGGCTCCGGGATGGATGGCGCGTGAAGCTCGTGGACGAAGACACCCGCTGGTACTTGAGCGCGAGTAGAACCAAGCTTCGACAGGACGTCCGCTGCAACGTTGTTGTCGCGGATGACGTGGTGGAACTCGAGACCATAGAACTTGTTCTCGAGCTTGCGGACTTCTAGGCAGTAGGCGTCCATGTTCACATTGTTGCGGTCCCAGGACTTGTTGACTTGGTTGATGACCACTGCGGAGTCGCCGTAGACTAGTAGCCGCTTGATGCCTAGTGAAGCCGCGAGGCGGAGCCCGTGTAGCAGAGCTTCGTACTCGGCTTCGTTGTTTGAGACCTTCCAGAAGATCTGCAGGACGTACTTGAGTTGTTCGCCCGTTGGAGAGATCAAGAGTACTCCTGCACCTGCACCCTTGAGGTTGAGTGAGCCGTCAAAGTACATCACCCAATGCTCTGGTCGCTCGGTTGGAGTAGGTAGCTGATTCTCCCGCCACTCCGCCATGAAGTCGACTAGTGCCTGCGACTTGATGGCTGCGCGTGGCTTGAAGTCGATGTTGAGGGTGCCGAGTTCGACCGCCCACTTGGAGATTCTTCCACTAGCATCTTGGTTCCGCAGGATGTCGTCGAGCGGGTAGCCGGTGACAACGGAGATCGAGTACTCCTGGAAGTAGTGTCGTAGCTTCCGCGAGGTGATGAGCACTGCGTACGTGCTTTTGTATCGGGCTGGTAGCGTGCCTTGGATTCTGACAGGACCTTGCTGACGAAGTAGACTGGGCGCTGGACTGGGTAGGCGTGGCCGTCTTCCTGCCGCTCAACGATGATGGCAGTACTGACCACGTGAGTAGTCGCAGCGAGGTAGAGCAGTAGCTGCTCGCCTTTGCGAGGAGCCGTGGGGACTTGTGGCTTCGATAGGAAGTCCTTGAGCTGGGCAAGGGCTTGGTCTGCCTTTGGAGTCCACACGAACTTCTCTTGGTGTTTGAGTAGTTTGAAGAAGGGAAGCCCCCGTTCTCCAAGCTTCGAGATAAATCTGTTCAGAGCCGCCATGCACCCGGTTAGCTTCTGGACGTCTTTGATGCACGTGGGAGCTTTCATGCTGGTGATGGCAGAGATCTTCTCGGGATTGGCTTCGATGCCGTGGTGGCTGATGATGAAGCCGTGTAGTTTTCTCGAAGGTACGCCGAAGACACACTTGTTCGGGTTGAGCTTCCAGCGGTACTCACGCAGGGATGCGAAAGTCTCTTCAAGATCGTCGATGAGCGTGCTGGAGTTTCTGGTCTTGACAACCACGTCATCCACGTAGGCTTCAACGTTCTTGTTGAGTTGCCTCTTGAAGCAGGCCTGGATAGCTCGTTGGTATGTAGCGCCAGCGTTCTTCAACCCGAAGGACATGGTCGTGTAGCAGTACGCGCCAAACGGGGTGATGAACACGGTCTTCTCCTGGTCTTCTTCCTTGATCGTGATCTGGTGGTAGCCGGAGTAGCAGTCGAGGAAGCAGAGCAGGTCACAGCCCGCCGTGGAGTCGATGACTTGGTCAATCCGCGGCAACCCGAAGGGGTCCTTGGGGCAGTGCTTGTTGAGGTCGGTGTAGTCGACGCACATCCTCCACTCGTTCGAGTTCTTCTTGCGGACGAGGACGGGGTTGGCGAGCCACTCAGGATGGAAGACTTCTTTGATGAAGCCAGCCGCAAGTAGTTTGGCGAGTTCCTTCTTGATGGCGTCCCGTCTGTCGTCGACGAAGCGGCGGAGGTGTTGTCGCTTCGGGGTAGCTTTAGGATCGACGTTGAGTGAGTGCTCAATCAACTCCCTGGACACCCCTGGCATGTCCACTGGTTTCCATGCTAAGATGTCGCGGTTAGCCCGGAGGAAGTTGATGAGCGCGTCTTCCTATTTGGGGTCAAGACCCGCCCCGATGGTGGTGGTCTTGCTGTTGTCGCCTATCCCGATATTAATTGTTTTGACCAGAACCTCCTCAGCTGGCTGAGGCTTGTTAGCTTTGTCCGACTTTTCTGGAATGTCGAGTTCACTTGGGGCAAGATTCTTCGACGCAACGTAGATCTCCATCATAGCGTTGGGTACTTGATTTGTGGAGGCGATCTCCGCAGCTTCTGTGTCGCAGTCGTGCGAAATCTTCAAGTCCCCTTGCAGTGAGAGTACACCCGCTGGACTTGGCATCTTGAGTACCAAGTAGGTGTAGTGGGGTACCGCCATGAACTTGGCGATAGCCGGCCTGCTGAGGATGGCATGGTAAGACGTCTCAAAGTCCGCGACTTCGAACTTGATGTACTCGGTATGATAGTTCTCCCGAGATTCCCCAAAGGTAACTGGCAGGACCACTGAGCCCAGTGGGATGGCCGCGTTGCCGGGGACGATGCCGTAGAAGGGCGAGGTGCTCTTGGTGAGCATGTGAGTGATGTTGAGCTTCATCTTCTTCAAGGTCTTGGTGAAAAGGACGTTAAGCCCGCATCCACCGTCGATGAGGATCTTGTTGAGCTTGGAGCCCGCGAGCACCGGCTTCAAGACGAGTGGGAACCGTCCTGGTTCGGAGAAGCTAGTCCATTGATCCGCGCGAGAGAAGGTAATGGGTACCTCTGACCACCTGAGAGGGGTCGGGACCACTGGTTCAATGCTCATGACTTCTCGACGGGTAGCCTTTTGGACCCGTCTGCTGGGTAGTCCACCGAAGAGGACGTTGACCGTCTTGTCGATTTCCTGGAAGTCGCCATTGCCTTCGTCATTCTTCTTCTTGCCTTTCTTGCCATGAGGGTGCTGTGGCTCTGGAGTATCCTTGAGTGCTTGCCTGAGTTGGTAGCACTACTCGGTGGTGTGGTTGCCGTACAGATGCCACGGGCACTTCTCCTTCAGCAAGTCTTTGAAGCCGCCGGAGGTCTTCTTCGAGTTCTCCTTCGCAGGGCGCTGGATAGCTGCGACAGTGTTGTCTGGCTTGCGCTTGCGATTGGGACCCGAGTAGTTGTTGTTGTTGCGACCGCCTTGGTTCCCGTTGTTGCTGCTGCCGCCGCCCGCGTTCTGCTTGCTTTTGCCACGGATGGCGTCGTACTTCGCATTAGCCTTGTCTTCTTCATCGGCCCAGGACGTAATCATGTCCTTGAGGTGGGTGATGGAGCTTGGGCGGCGTCGACCGAAGTCTTCGAAGGTGCGACGGTGGTAGAGACCGTCTTGGAAGAGGTCGATGACTTCTTTGTCAGAGACATCGACTACTGTGGCGCGCTTGTAGAAGAAACACCTCATGTACTTGCGGAGGGTCTCGCCCTATTCCTGCTTCACCATAGCTAGGTCCATGCGAGTACCCGAGCGGCCCATAGCGCTCGCGAAGTTGTTGGTGAACTGGTCCTTCAGCTGGTCCCACTTGTCGATCGAGTACTTTTCGAGTGACTCGAGCCATGTGAGCGGGGTTTGGTCCAGATAGAAGGGGAAGTAGAGGCACTTGGTGTCGTTGTTGCTACCAGCGTTCTCGATGGAGAGGACGTAGCATCTGAGCCACTGGATGGGGTCTTGCTTCGCATCGTACTTGGTGATTCCCAGAGGTTTGAATTTTTCTGGGAGGAGCAAGTTGCGAAGCCGAGGAGAGAAGGCGGGGAAGCCGTCGTTGTCGCCTACGGTGGCGGACTTCTTCCGCCGCAGTTCTTCAATCTTCTGGCGGGCATCGAAGCCGCCCTATGAGGCTCTGGAGACGTGGCTGTTCGCGTGGCCTCGGCCGTCGCGGTCGCCTCCGCCACCAGCCCTCCTGTTGGCTCCCTGGTTGGATCTTCCGCCGTCGCTGCCCCCGCCGCCAGGGTCGCGATGAGGGACGACCGCACGATCGCCGTCAGCAGCTGCGGCGCTGTTACCACCTTGGGAGGGTCCGCCGGCCATTGTGCGAGTACGGTTGGGTTTGGCTGGCAGCTCAGCTCGAGTACGGTTACAACAAAGGTCTGCGCTGCGACTTGTGGCTTCGTTCCTGGTGGGGGGTGGCTGAGCGACCCTGCTGTCGACTCGCATGAAGTAAGCGTCTTCTGCAAGCTTGGCGATGACTTCACCAGCGCGCATCCCCTGAGCTTGGCGCGCGATCGTTGTGATCGACATGAGGCATTGCTCCGGGGTGGTGTGTACCCTGCTCTCGACTTGGTCGAGAGCTTCTGCGAGGTTGCGGATGGGGAGATTGTCTCGGAGACGCCGGCGCCGTTCGTTCCACTTTCTATTACACTCACGTCGAGCGTCCCTGTTGGCGTCGGTCTCATCCGCGGGTGCTTCGGCAGACAGCTCGTCTGTGGAGATGTCCTCAAGGTATCGGTCGTCTGCCATCCCTGAGGGTCCTGGCGTGTCACCGGCAGCCATGAAGACTTGGCGGTCGGGGTTGCCAAGACTGGAGTCAGAGCTCGCCACCTCTGTTGGAGTGTACTCCTCAGCTCGAGCGAGTGGTGTTCCCTCCTAGAAGGGAAGCGAGTCGAGGTAGGCAACGTAGCGTGAGTTCCCGCTTTTCAGGTCAATAGGCTTGCGGTCCGGCCAGTAGACGAATCTCCCGGCGGGCGTAGATGTTATAACCAGCCCGGAAGTCGGCCCTGACAAGGGTTGCTCTGTAGAGTTGTCCTCGAACACGGGATCCTCATGGTCCGACCCGAAGTTGAACTCGTACGCAGAGTCCGAGTAGAAGCCGAAGAGGGGGTTGGAGTCCGAGGGGTGGCCGGGGGTGGTGTCGGAGTCCGAGTCATACTCGGGTACGGGCTCCTTGCCGGCCCAACGCGTGGAGGGAGCCTTCACGTGGGCCCTGCTGATGTCGCGGGGGCCACGTGTGAAGCGCTCACAGGGTGGGCTGTCCATATGCGATGGCTGAGTAGCCAGCTCGCATACGATGGCCCACGGGGACGTCGAGCTCGAGTTGGAGGCGGATCCAAGCTCGAAGTCGGTGTGCTGGTCGAAAAGCGAAATTTCGCCGAACTTGCCGGCGAGTTCGCCCGTGACCACTTCGGGAAGTGTCACGAGGCCAGTCTCCGGGTTGGGCGGCATGGTGAGGCGGTGTTGGAAGGACCCAGCGCCGTCAGCAGTGCAGACCCAAGCGCCAAAGATGAAGGTATCGCCGCGGTTGAAGGTGACAGTTGGCTTGATGTAGACGGAAGCCGTCGAGTTCGCCATGTGATCTCGGGCGAGGACCCCTACCTGGCGCGCCAGCTTTCGGTGTTTTAGACCGGAAACCTACTAAGGGGAGTACCCGAAGTAGATGAATGTGGCCTCGCCGAGATCGGTAACTCGAAGGAAGAGACACGTGGCACACAATTTAGACAGGTTCGGGCCGCGAGGTGCGTAATACCCTACGTCCTGTATGTTGCGTAGCTCTGGATTGATTGGGTGCGATTACAAGATGGTGCAATCTTAAGCCGTGAGAGAGAGAGGGGTCCCTGCCTCACCTTATATAGTCCGGGAGGCAGGGTTACAAGTCGGTTCAGGGAGAGAGTACAAGTCGAGTACGTCTAGGAGTCCTCTATACAGTGCGGGACATGTACAACTTCCTATCCGAGTACTTCTCCTCTGTAGACCTTGTGCTTCACGCCAGCAGGTGCCGTGCAGCGCAAGTCGGGTAGTCCCAGGGGCCCACCGAGTAGTCGGTCCTAGTACCCACCGAGGTAGTGGGCCCAGGGAGGTCCATACGACAGCAACGCCGGGGTACAGTGGAGACTGGAGATGGAGGAGGCGGAGAGGTAGAGAGAGAGAGGGGGATGGATAAGGTTGAGATGAGTGAGGATGACAGGTGGGGCCTACTCATTATTGAGAGTGTAGTTTAAAGAGTTTGTTGGGTCATATCATAGAATTATAAAGTCTTCTATTTTTACAAAAGGCTGGAACTTCAAATTTAGCTAAAAAAATAAAGAAGATGTTGGAGTTGCTCTTACCTTAGCTATTTCCATAGTCTTGGAGGTGCTCTTACTATGGGTTCTTTTTAGTGTTCCTTCTATTGCCTTGAGCATATTACCTACCAAATACGATGAAAAAATGACATGCATCATTAAGTCCATTAAGGCAAACAAGCTAAATCCTTCATTATAGTATCCATCTCATTTTCTCTAAAGTTTAATGATAGGAAAAGGTAACGAAAAGTAGCGTACATTTTTTTTTCTTTGCCAAAAACATGCAAAAGGCGTTTATCCTCTGTATTGCACTTATGAGATTGGTTACTTCCCCAATGACATATGTTACAGTGTACACCTCTATTCCGTTTTCAGTTTAGTTACAAGCAAAATCATGTTTCAAGTGTTCCATGCTTATGCGGATCTATAGATAGGAAGCAAGGCTCAACTTGGGTACGAGGCAACTTGGAGCATGCTTCAAACACACATATGTACTATATGTATACCATAGTCTTTAAGTCCTCATGCCACACATAATGACAGTTCAACAAGATGTATTATTTATAAATCATGGAAATATTCCATACCTAATACATACACAAACAGTAGCGAGTACCAAAAGTTATACTGGCACGGCGTTAGCACGCCTGTTGTCTAGAGCCTGTTCGGCTTATCTAGGCTTGATTTGTTTCGGCTTATTTCCTCTCACATAATACTATTCAATTACCAGTGGAGCACGTTTCATTCTACCTGCTGAACAGCCTCGGGTAGCTATCACTCCTCCCTTGGGTCCAACAGCCATTCTCGCACACATTCTTTCCACAGATGACATGAGACGAAGGGCCAACCTCCATTAAGGAGGAGACAAGTTTCAGTGTACATGTACCAGTGGAATTTCATGAAAGGATGAAACTCCTATCACATTCCATGAAACTATCTTATTCTCTCTGTATCATCATCACACCAGTAAAATTTGTTATATGACATAAAATTTAATGTCATCAAACTCTCTGTGAAATCCTCATTAAGACTGGTCTATGAGTCGTCACGCCAGCCTGACGGGCTCAATCCATCATATCTGAGGAGTCTAGATTCTAGTGAACTCAAACCCATAATAAAAGCGTGTTGTGACTACTCCGCTCCATGTTTGTAGCATCGCTCCAAATTTATCGTTGGCAGACACTCCAGCTCCACAAACACACACCTCCAGCTCCACAAACACCGGGGAAAATAGACATAGGACCAACTTAGGTTTCTTTGAAGCTCCTCAAAGGGTGCTTCAAAAACTCTAGTTTTAAAACTTCTCTTAGAGTTGAGGGTGAAAACTACCCAACAATGCTACCAGTTACACATACCGATTCATGTAAAGAAAAAAGGAACGAGCCTTTCGTTCCCCGCGTGCATGTTCCTCTTCTGCCGCCATCGCCTCCCCTCGTAAACATACTCCTCTGTTCCGCCTGCTGTAGCCTTCTCCCCTACCAGATGAGTGATGGAAAATCAGTGAGTAATCTTCCAGTTGGGTCGATTCTGACCCAAGCTCACACCACCCAATGAGTTATCGCCACCAATGTTGTTACTGTGCTACCTCGATCTCCATCAGCGCTAAGGGTTGGGCGCATCTTGGATGGGAGCATGTGCCCCTTGGCTAGCAGTGACCCCACACCCTTGTCGTCGGTGTGTGTGGGGGCGAGCTGGCAAGCCTGTGAAGGTTGGGGTAACATGAATAGTTCTAGGCACGAAATACCGAGAACCGAAACCGAACCGAAAAAACTGAGAACCAAACCGAAAAATCGTTTCCTTTTCGGTTCTCGTTTCTCCGGAACCAAATTTACCGCCTCGGTAAATTCGGTATTTGTTTACCGAATTCCCAAATTGGTACCAAATTATACCACTTCAGCCCAATAATACATGACCCAACAGCAGCCCATGAAGGAAAACCAATCCAATCCACTCACCACTCCTTCCATCCACTCATTTTCCCCACGCCATCACGCACACGACCTTCTTCCTTGGCACGTCGCTATGGATATTGAGTATGATGCTTTAATGAAAAATAAAACTTGGCATCTAGTTCCTCCAACAAAGGGTAGAAATATCATTGATTGTAAATGGGTGTGGAAAGTTAAGAGGAAGGCAGATGGGACCCTGGATAAGTATAAAGCTCGTTTAGTTGCAAAAGGGTACAAGCAAAGATTTAGCATAGATTATGAAGATACTTTCATTCCTGTTGTTAAAGTGACTACAGTTAGAATAATTCTCTCTGTTGCAATCTCAAGAGGGTGGAGCTTGAGACAACTTGATATACAAAATGCTCTTCATGGAATTTTAGAAGAAGAAGTCTATATGAAACAACCTCCAGGGTATGAAGATAAAAATAAGTCAGGATTTGTGTGCAAGTTAGATAAGGCTTTGTATGGATTAAAACAGGCTCCACGATCCTGGTATGCTCGGTTAAGTACAAGATTGCTCAAGCTTGGGTTCAAGGCTTCAAAGGCAGATACCTCGCTATTTTATTTTAATAATGGTGATATTTGTGTGTTTGTGCTTATTTATGTTGATGACATTATAGTAGCAAGCTCAACTAAAGATGCAACTGAGGCTCTGCTACGCAGTCTAGCGCAGGAGTTTGCACTAAAGGATTTGGGTGAATTACACTATTTCCTTGGTATAGAAGTGAACAAAGTACCAGATGGGATTATTCTATCACAAGATAATATATACCTCTGATTTGCTTAAAAAGGTGAATATGTTTGATTGTAAGCCGGTCAGTTCTCCACTAGCAACCGGTGAAAAGTTGTCAGCTTTCGAAGGAACACCATTAGGTCCTAATGATTCTACAAAATATAGAAGTGTTGTGGGAGCACTTCAATATTTAACTCGTACTAAACCAGACATAGCTTTTCCTGTGAACAAGGTATGCCAATTCCTTCATGCTCCTACTACAGTGCATTGGGCTGCAGTAAACAGAATATTAAGGTATCTCAAATTAGATACAAGGATTGGACTGAAGATTAGTAAGTCAAGGTCCATGTTGATCAGTGCTTTCTCAGATTCAGATTAGGCAGGTTCATTTGATGACAGGAGATCCACAGGAGGGTTTGCTGTTTACTTGGGATGAAATCTGATTTCCTAGAGTGCACGTAAACAGGAAACTATCTCAAGGTCCAGTACAAAAGCTGAATATAAGGCGGTTGCTAATGCCACAACAGAAGTAATGTGGATTCAAACACAGATGAAAGAAATCGAATTAAAATGCCCCTCTATGGCTTGGTTATGGTGTGATAACATTGGAGCTAAGTATCTTTCTGCTAATCCTGTTTTTCATGCTAGCACTAAACATATAGAAGTTGACTACCACTTTGTGAGATAAAGAGTAGCAAATAATCTATTACAGATTGATTATATTCCAACTGGTGATCAAGTTGCAGATGGCTTCACTAAAGCTCTAACTGTTAAGCAATTGGAAAAATTCAAGACCAATCTCAACCTTGCCCGGTTAAGATTGAGGGAGGGTGTTAGATAGCATAGATGCTGATCAATGAACATACTGTAACATACATGAGATAAAATGCGCCATCTATAGATTGTTGTAGTTTAAACATGTAAACGTGTTGTATATCTTTAGGATACGGCTGGCTCTACCTTCTATCTCTAGGACTTTGTAATCCACGCAAGGGGATCTTCCTTGCCTATATTAACATGAAACTGCCGGCCTAGGAGGGGCAAGGCGTTCCAACTATTCAGGTGCGCCATATTCTTTCATCCTCAAGCTCCCGGCTGAGCACTTGCCTGAGGTTTTCGGTGCTCAAGAGCTTGGAGGCGAAGCTCCGGATGAACTTGTGGACGGTGTTGCTGAATGCGGTGAGGCTCTTCTCGCCAAAGATGTTGTTGGCCATCTCCGGGTACCAAATCCTAAACAACTTTCCCTCTTGCTGGAAGATGAATTGGTTGAACTCCGGATCCAGGGACATGATTAGAGCCTGCCCCACCAGGCTGGTCTTGAACACCGGGCCATACCTATAAGAATGTAGCAACAAATTGTTGCAATACAGCAGAAACGAACACAATTTAAGTGTGTTAAACAGATAAATAGAGATAGTAAATTGTGCCTTTTCTCTCCATTTTGCAAAGACAAAATCAAATCATTTGGTATTTTCATCAGCTTAAGGTAAGCGTATAATGCAAGCAAGAAAAGTGTAAAGGCCAGAGAATGAAACCAAGATTGAGTTATGAGTTATCGTGTGTTGACACCCAAATTTGGCAAGAGTCGACTCAGGCCAGGCAGGCTGGTTAGACCGGGTCCTAGGGGCGGTCTGACCAGGGTACACTGTAGCCGGTTCGGCACAAAGGTGCCAGGCGGTCTAACCGCCCCCCGGGGGCAGTCTAACCGGGTCTTTCCGATTTCGGGTAGAATTAGGAGTTTAGCTTGATTCCGAGTTGTAAAGTAGTATTTGCAGGGTAAGTCCTCCCACCCTATAAACATAAAGGGTCATGGCCGATTGAGACCTATCATCCAATCGCCATTATCAATTTTACTCTATTTTATCCAAACCCTAACTTTTTCAACCTCCATTGCTCTTCTCCTTCGTCTCCACGACGGTTGAGGGAGTTCTGAGTGGCCTGCCGATCTCAGGACAACCCTAGGCGCACTGTTCCCGACGGGGTCCCTCCCAGAGCAGCGAATCTAGGTTTTTGACATGCCTCCTATCCAAGGCGGTTAGACCGCCCCCAGGCGGTTAGACCGGCCCGTGCTGGGAGGTTCGGCGAGTGGATTTCCGACGGCCGCGCGATCTAGCGCATTCGTGTGTTCGACCGATAAAAGTGTCAACATCGTGTAATCACCTCTTGAGTCGTTGTCGGTAGTAGCTTGGGATGCCAATAGAATGGCTAACTTTGATGAACTAGAGGGTCTTGCCAACAATGGGGAAACCCATGGAGCCAGGAGGAAGAAGCCTTTGCTGTCCCTCCTTGCTTGCCCATTTGCATGACCAATGAAGTAACCATCCAATGACCACCGTAACGCAACAGCGAGCAGCTGCGTATGGAATCATCACCAGCCGCAGGGAACTCTCCAGCTCTATATTTGTTCCAGGCTAGCTAGAGGTTTGCAGCAAGTCGCTCAGCTTGTTTTGCAATGCACAGGGGACTAGGGAGGTCAAGTCATATATATAGTATAGGAAGATTGGTGATCTTGCCCCCGCTATGCAGTTTAATAGCGATTTGTCACACCCTGAAATTTCCAATTTCAAGATGTGAATAGAGTGAATAATAAAACGACAATTTTCTCATAATTTAAAAAAATTTCCAACATTTATTTTCTTTACAAGAAATATAGTATAGGAAAATCCTTGTTTGATTTTCTGAATCAAATAAAAAGTTGTGTGTTGCATTCATGCTGATGCATCTTGGTGCTTCTTGAGTGCTAAAGGTTTCAAAAATGTGTTTAGGTGCTGTACAAATCCTTTTGAGAATTTTCCGATTTTTTCTGGAATTTATTCTCATTTCCCCTGAGCTTATTCTATTTATTAGAAGGCTCTAAAATATTTTTCATGAGCTCCAAATACATTAATTGGACTGTTCATGTCCCAATATATCTCTAGGAATTTTCCTGGAATTTTGGGAATTTTCTGAGTAATTTTCGTGCCTCTAAAACAATTTCTAGTTTTTTCTGGAATTGTTTTCGCATTAAAAATAAATTCAGAAAAAAACCTATCCTTTCCTACCGGGCCGAGCCCGAAGGCCCGACCCACATCTTCACCTGCTCCGGCCCAGCCACCGGGCCGGCCGAAGCCCATCTGGGCCAAAGGGCACATCTCCCTGTGCTACACGGCATGGCCGCGCCGCCGCCGGTCCTTGGCCTCGGCGTGCGCGCCACGGACGCATGGGGCTGCACACCTATAAAGGACGGATCCCGAGCCTCCTTGCGTGCCCCCTATCTTTCCCCGCCGCCGCCTCGTCCTTGCGCAAAGCCACCCCGCCGGAACCGCACATCGCCGCCGTCGGTCAAGCTCGCACCGGCCGTCGCCGATTCGCTGGCTTGAGACGCCGTTGAGCGAGGCCGTGCTCGCCAGGAGTTTTGCGACGACAATTTGAGTCCAGGGAACCCTGTCCCGTCGCCGTGTCACCACTGGAACGCCGCCGTTCATGGGAACCCGAGCCGGTGTCGCTGTCCTCCACCCGTCGTCGAATTCCGTCCGCTCCCGTACAACACCTCCACCGGTGAGCCGCTCCACTCGACCGCCTTGACCTCCTCTTACTTTTCCGTGACTCATCCGATCTTGTAGGCCACCGGAGCACCGACGCCGTCACGAAATCCAGTCGCCCCGAATTCGACCGCCGGCGCCGTCCACCCCGAAATTCGGCCGTCTCCATCGCACTCCGCCACTGGTGAGCACACCTTCGAGTCCCCCTCGTCCTCCTCTATCTTTTCCGCACCCTAGTCGAGTCCCTAGAGGTCCCCGTCGTCAGCAATTTGAACCCCTAGACTTGCCGTGCGCTTCTGTCCAAAGGTAGGAGAAGGAGTTGGCGGTTTTGTAGATAGACCCCTGTCCTTCCTAGTTTCCTTTGGATCTTTTCTTGTGTCTTGCATGTTTACAAGAAACCCCCCTAGATCTTTCAGATCTTCACAACCAGATCCAACCAGAGGCTTTTTGTAGATCTAACCCAAACCTTTTATCTTTTCACGAGCACTATTTGTTGTGTCTCGGGATTCTTGTTTGCTAGCCCCTCAAATATGTAGATAATCGCATGTCGGTCTTTGCTTCTTGTTTATCTCATAGATCGCATGTGTTAGCTCTGTTTTAATCCGTTCAAGTTGCGTTAGGTTCATAATAATGCAAAGTACACGTTAGCAGTGATATTTTCACCATGTATGTATTCTGAAAATAAATTTAATATTAATTTTGTTAATACTTATTAATCATGCCTTTTCTAAATAAAAGCTATATAGAGCTATACACCATTTTTCATAATCAAATTTAATTTGAATAAAGATTACTTCACATGCTTTTGTAAATAAAATTTAATTAGATCTTTACCTTGGTTTTTGTAAACCAAATGTTAATTTGTTTAATAATTAATTAACTTTTCTAATTAAAAGTTAATTAGGCTTTTACACCGTCTTTTATAATAAATGTTAACTTGACTAATGTTAACATTCATGTATTTTGTAAATTAAGTTTGTTTAGCTCAACACGTCATGTGCCTTTATTCAATTAGTTGTTCTAACCTTTTCTAAAATAAATTGTTTAGTTGACATAACTGACACATGAACTTTTATAAATTAAATTTGACTAGTTATTTACTTCGGTTTTGCAAATAAAATATAATATTGCATTAATGTCAACATAGGGTATTTTATTTCTGCAATATCCTTTATATTTATTTTGTTACTTAAAATAAATCTGGCTCGCATAGTCTTTCATGTCACATATGCAAATAGTTTGATAGACGTTCTTTACCAAGCTCAATCTCAGTGTGATCTTTCCTTGCTCAACCTTTCACAACCATATTTTTAAAGCTAACCAAGCCTTTCCCTTCTAAACACGTTTTGTGTGCTTTAGGTGATTCTTAGAATCAAGCCTATCCTTTAGTGTGTTCTTTTAAAGCTTTTCTTTTGACTGGTGCTTTGTTCTTAGTTAGCTTGTTTGTTTGCTTTATATGTGCTTGTGCCCCATGATTGATGATGCGAGTAGAATGAACGTGCTTCGAGAAGCTTGAAGAGCTTGGAGTTGAAGACATTTTGAGCAACTACTCTATGGTTGAAGGCAAGTGTGTCCTTGTTCTTTTGTCCCAATAACTATGTTTAATCACTTTGCATACGCCTTGCATTTAATTTGATGGGTCCTATTAAGGTTTATCCTAGTCTTTATGATCATTCCTTGTCAACCTGGGTTTATGTTTATGTTGGGTAGCTATGCTTAGTTTCTCTACTTGGGTTATGGTGGTTTTAGTGAACAATGATGTTGAACATGCTTTACCTTTATGCTATATATACGTGTTTAATGCAAGATCACAATATTTAATCGGAACATATGGAGTGACCACCCAGGAAAACCGTACAACCACAAGGCATATGGCTCTGCCTTGGCTGAGTAATTAGAGGACTCTAGTGTTGGACTGGCGATTAGGGGGGGGCAGGACTCGTGGAACCTCGTGCACTGGAACACACTAGGGAAGTCTTTGTAAAGGCCTTGTAGCGTCCCTATGCAATCACACCTTGGCAGTGTGGTATGATGCTTGATCAACATTACGTGGTTGGGTCTAAAGCTCTTCGGAGTTTTTATGCGACTTGTGGTGAAAGTGTACAACCTCTGCAGAGTGTAAAACTAATCGATTAGCCGTGCTCACGGTCAAGAGCGGTGTGACACCCTAAAATTCCATCACTAAAATTCACTTAAGCAACATGATGATTTAGTCTTAAGGATTTAATTAATTTATTAATTCAATTAAGCTTTGAAGTAATTTAATTTAACTTAATTAAATTTAGAGACAACAAGTGCTTGTGCATCATACTTTGCTTGCATAGTGTTTTGTGTGAAGGTTTGAAGTTTTAAAAGTTTTAAATGTTTTTGAAAAAAGTTTGAAAAGTTTGAATTTGAAAAAGGTTTAAAAAAAGAGAAGAGAAAGACCTCACCCTTCCTCCCTTTCAGCCCGGCCGGCCCAGCTCCCTCCTCTCGCAGCAGCTCACCTCCCCTTCTTCCCCTTTTATTTTTCTTGCTGTCGCTGACAGGCCGACCCCACCTGTCAGCTTCACCTTCTATCTCGCTCCCCTCTTCCCTCCCTTGTTCGAATCGGCGCCGACAGGATCTCCGCCGCGCCTGCCCGTGGCCGCCTTCTCCGCTCCCCCCATCCTTCCTTAACTCCCGATGAAAGGCAATTATTTCTCGCGCCACCCCCTCTCTCAATTCTCTTTTCGTTTCTACTCCCCCATCTTCTGCAATGCCCGCCGGCCTTCAATGGAAAGGCCGCCGCCCGCCACCCCCTTTCGCTTCCCTTTCCCTCTCTCTATCCATATAAAACCCGGGCGTCTCCCTCGTTCCTTTCCTTTCGCTCCCGCATACATTTTTCCCCACGCCCGAGCACCGAATCCACTGAGCTGCCATCGCCATCGAGCTTCTCCGCCACCGCCGCCGGTAAAAGTCGTCGTCAGTGAAGGATTTCTCTCTCTTCCTCTCTTTTCTCTCTCTTGTGTTGTGCTGTTGCTCATCAATCTCCTTGTGCTTCAGGCCTTCATCGTCGTCGCTTCTCCGAGCCCTTCTTCCCCGCCGATTGAGCCGCGCCCTTGTTCTTCCCCGGAGTGCCGCCTGAGTTGATCTCCACCACCGCCACTTCTTCACCAGCAAGCACTTTCTCTCCGTCTCCGTGTGGTGAGCAATACCTCCCCGTCATCCCTTGTTTCGTGCACGTACCGTAGCTCTGGAGCCCGCAGGCCGGCGAGGCCCGCGCCGCCTGTCGGTGTTTTGGACCGGCAACCTACCAAGGGGAGTACCCGAGGTAGATGAATGTGGCCTCGCCGAGATCAGTAACTCAAAGGAAGAGACACGTGGCACACAATTTAGACAGGTTCGGGCCGCAATGTGCGTAATACCCTACGTCATGTATGCTGCGTAGCTCTGGATTGATTGGGTGTGATTACAAGATGATGCGCATGAGAGAGAGAGGGGCCCCTGCCTCGCCTTATATAGCCTAGGAGGTAGGGTTACAAGTCGGTTTAGGGAGAGAGTACTAGTTGTGTACGTCTAGGAGTTCTTTACTTGGATCTAGTCATGCATAGCTTCCTATCCGAGTACTCCTCCACCGTAGTCCTTGCGCTCCACGCCATCAGGAGCCATGTAGCACAAGTCGGTAGTCCCAGGGGCCCACCGAGTAGTCGGTCCTGGTACCCACTAGAGTAGTGGGCCTAGGGATGTCCATACGACAAGCCCCCGAATACTTTGTAGTCGAGCAGAATAGTTTCGAGTAGTCTTGACGGCCTTGACGGGTAGTTCCCAAGTGTCCCCGAGTACTACTAGACAAAAGTCCTCAAGAGTACTTGAAACATCTCGAGGCTGGAAGGTACTCCAGCTGATCCTTGAGTAGTCTTGAAGTCTTCTCGAGTAGTCCCCAAGCGTCCTCGAGTTCTCCTCTTGAAGGTCTTCAATAGCACTCGCGTTGTCTTGAAGAAGGAACCATATGGAAAATGTGATTTGAAGAATCGCGTTCCATATGGAATGTAGCCCCTGAGCCTTAGGTCGAATCGTAGATTCAACCTAAGGGTCAATCTAAAGTTCTGCCAAGCTTATCCCATAAAATCCGGAGAAAAAACCGAAGAACACGTGGCACGGAGCCCTCGAGCCTTGAGTCGAGTACTTCCTCTCGAATTGAAGGGTCATCTTGATTGTAGAATGTATCCTGAGTGGGTTTTGAATCTTGTAGTAACTCACTATACCGAACAGATGTAGCCAAGCCCCCGAGATGGATAGCATCGAGTACTGGAAGCTGAAAGGTCGGGCTACCGCTGCTGAGTCACCCGCTAGCGCTTATCCGCCCAGTCGTTGTAGTGCCGCCTGTTAGATTATAAATAAACACCTAAACCCTTAGGTTTTTTCATTCTCCTCAGTAGCAGTTGCTCGAACAGATCTGTTCAATAGGATCTCCTTCGCTGCCTCTGCTATCACTGCCGCTATGCGAGAGTGAGAAGAAATCCAAGCGCGCCGCCACCATCCACCACCAGCGCAGCCCTCGAGCAAATGCGAGTGAAGACTCCCTGCACTTGGAGGATGAAGTCATCTCCGTCCAAGAGCTCGAAGACTGGTGGGGGGAAGAAGAGGTCCCGTGGTGATGCGGAGGGATCTGCTCCAGAGTCGTCGCCGCCATCTTCTCTGCATCCCAACCCGGCCAAGGAATGGAAGAAATCCAAACTCAAGACCGAAGATCTGCTGGCCCTGTTTAATAGCGGCTTCTTGCGAGAGAAAGAGATGGATCTATGGCGCGCCACCGCTGGTGATCCATATCCAATGGAGAAGAATCCGAATGAGATTCTGATGTTTGCCAGGTTCGCGGAGCGCGATCTAGCACTTTCGGCCAGCGACTTCTTCAAAGGACTTCTCAGGTACTACGACGTCGAGTACCTGAACCTTGATCCCAATGGCATCTTCCACGTTTCTGTATTCGTGCACTTCTGCGAAGCGTTCGTGGGAATCAAACCCCACTGGGTTCTATTCCGGAAGTTCTTCTGAGTGAAGCCGCAGCTGAGCACCAATGACCTGCGAGTAGTCGGAGGTGCAGGTATTCAGATGCGTGAAGATGCGGCTGACCAGTACTTGTCGTATAAGCTGATAGAGTCAAACCAAGACTGGAAGGCCAAGTGGTTTTATATTTGTAACCACCATCCAAAGCTGCCGAAGCCGAGCGGGAAGCAGCCGAAGCACAGGCCATGGTGGAACATGGAGCCGATAATGCAAGAGGTTATCCAACTACCTGAGCTGATGAAGAAGATCAAGGCCCTTAGAGAGGCCGGGCTGAGGGCCGAGCACGTGGCCTTCAGCTTTCTGAAGAGGAGGGTGCATCCACTGATGGCTCGCGACACCCTCGGGTACCAGTACACAGGCGACAAAGACTCGTCGAGGATGCCCGACGGCGAAGTCGATGATGATGACATTGTCGAGAGGCTGGGAAGATATTCAAGGACATGCCACCATACACTCCTTGCCCAGTCCTCGAGTACTCTGCTTCTCATCCACTGAACAAGGTTAGTAGTCATGACTTTTGCCTTTGTGTACTGATTTGCTTGGCGTAGTCGCACTCACATGAGTTGTTGTCTGCAGGACAACGTCGCCAAGTATATCTCCGATCCGCCTCCCCCCACGACTTGAAGATGTACCGGAGGAGGGAAAGGGCAAAGCGAAGGAGGGCCACGAAGTCGGCGAGGGTGACGACACCATCACCATTGAAGACACCTCCGACGACGAGGATGGGGAGACGCTCCAGGAGCGGTTTCAGCTGCGTTCCAGGTTCAGCCGCCCTGGACTGCCCAACATTCCCCTCATCGTCGAGAGGCCGACTAGTCTGGAGGCTAGCCTTCCTGCGCTGTCGAGGAGGTCGCGCAATGTGGCGCGAAAACGCACCGCCAAGAAACCGAGGATTACAAAATCAACTACCCACGAGGTGAGTTCCTCGAGTAGTGTAGTCGAGTACTTTCCATAGGGTACTATATTCTGATAGTTGAATCTTGAGTTGTCACAGGACATCCCGCCGTCTGACCCCGTGGATCAGGGAGAAGAGGACACCTGGGACACGGTGGGAAGGGCGTCTGAGAGGAGGCGCAGTCCGGCCCCCACCACTGAAGCAACTGTGCCGGAGGCGGCACAGCAGGCGGCTATCGCCGACGAGCCGTGGGCATTGACAAAAGAGAGGAGGCCGAAACCCTCCTCAACTGCTGGAGCTGTGGAGCCAAGGGTGTCTGGCATACTCCCCGGGTACTCATGCAAGGAAGGAGGAAGAGTAGAAGACGGACTCCTACTAGAATTCCCGTGTACTTCTACTAGGACTTGCTCTGTGTAATCCTACTAGGACTCCAGCCTTGTAACCGACTAGGAACCCGCTCCCTGGACTATATAAAGGAGGGCCGGGTACCTAGGAGGACATCTACAATCCCTCCGGGGATCAACATCCAAGCGCAGGGCGCAATACTACTCTAAACAGGACGTACGGTAGCTACTTCGGCTACCCGAACCTGTATAAATCTTGTGTCTTGTGTCCTTGCGCAGACCTTCGGGTTCCAGATCATGGCGATCCTCACCTTCTACCTTGCTGCGGGTACCTCCCATGGAGGTCGAGAGGTTTAAACACCGACAGCTGGCGCCCACCGTGGGGCGGATCGTCACGATCACCAGGCGAATTCGAAGGACCTTCATCAACAAAGATCAATCTACTGGTACAGTCTGGCCGGTGCAAGTCAACATGCGAACGCAACTCGCCGGGTTGCAATCTGAAGCAAAGTCACCGAGTTGTTTCATACGAGTCCAAGTTGGTGTTGCTCCTGACGCACTCGAAATCGAAGCGAAGTCGAGTGTCTACGATTCTGCAGTAGAGAAGATTACTACGTGTACAGAAACCGAAGTGGAGCAATTTCTTAGCTGTCAGTCAAGCATCAAAAATCGAGGTGGAATCGAATTCGAATACCAGCGTGGCGACGTCGGACCGTATCTGTTTCGAAGACGATTTCCGTACTCTCGAATACAAAATTGGTACAGCTGGGCGGCCCTTGGTCTCGTCGCAATTTCCATCTGGAAAGCTATGTTGGTGTGCTCGTCAAGACAGGGTTGCTCCGCCACTGTGGTAGCAAAATTATTTGCTGGGTCAGCCACAACTAAGTGCACCGGCGCTTAGCTAAATGCACACAAAATGCTACCTTGGCACTCCAAATAGTTTTACTACGCATACACATGCAAGGCTACACCAACAAGCTCTACTGCTCACGTGCAAAACAATTGATTGGTCATCTTCCTAAGTGCACGTGCAATGCTCCCACGAGACTTCAAATTTATTTGCTTGACACGCGGGAAGCTACCAAGCTGCTACCTATGGATGTACACGAGTACGACTACCTCAACTTCGCCGTGCGCCGCGACTACTCGTCCCCGGCTGCACGTGCTCTACGTCAACCTCGCCGTGCGCCGCGACTACTCGTCCCCGGCTGCACATGCTCTACGTCAACCTCGCCGTGCGCCGCAACTACTCGTCCCCGGCTGCACGCGCTCTACGTCAACCTCATCGCGCGCCGCGAGTACTCGTCTCCACTCTCCCGGCTGCAGCGATCTACCTCGACTACACCGCGCGCCCGGGTGCCTCGGCACGTCGCGCGGCCGTCACGCGGCTCGTCGTCGACTACTCCGCCGCGCGTCCCGGTGCCTCGGCACGTCGTGCGGCTCGTCGTCGACTACTTCGTCTTCGCCGCACGTCCGGTGCCTCGGCACGTCGCGCGGCTCGTCATGCGGCACGTCGCGCCGCTCGTTGTCGACTACTCCGCTTTGCGCGAGGCTCTTCGTCGTCGACTACTTTGCCTCCGCCGCGCGTCCGGTGCCTCGGCACGTTGCGCGGCTCGTCATGCGGCTCGTCGCGCCGCTCTTCGTCGTCGACTACTTCGTCTTCGCCGCGCGTCCGGGTGCCTCGGCACGTCGCGCGGCTCGTCATGCGGCACGTCGCGCGCGCTCGTCGTCGACTACTCCGCCTTGCGCGGGCTCTTCGTCGTTGACTACTTTGCCTCCGCCGTGCGTCCGGGGGTGCCTCGGCACGTCGCGCGGCGCGTCACGCGGCTCGTCGTGCCGCTCGTCGTTGACTTCTCCGCCTCGTGCAGGCTCGTCGTCGACTACTTCGCCTCCGCCGCGCGTCCGGGTGCCTCGGCACATCGCGCGGCTCGTCACGCGGCTTGTCACGCCGCTCGTCGTCGACTACTCCGCCTCGCGCGAGCTCGTCGTCGACTACTTCGCCTCCGCCGCGCGTCGGGGTGCCTCGGCACCTCGCGCGGCTCGTCACGCGGCTCGTCGCGTCGCTCGTCGTTGACTACTCCGCCTCGCGCGAGCTCGTCGTCGACTACTTCGCCTCCCGCCGCGCCTACGGGTGCCTCGGCACCTCGCGCGGCTTGTCACGCGGCTCGTCGCGCCGCTCGTCGTCGACTACTCCACCTCGCGCGGAGCTCGTCGTCGACTACTCCGCCTCCGCCGCACGTCCGGGTGTCTCGGCACGTTGCGCGGCTTGTCACGCGGCTCGTCGCGCCGCTCTTCGTCGTCGACTACTTTGTCTTCGCCGCGCATCCGGGTGCCTCGGCACGTCGCGCGGCTCGTCATGCGGCACGTCGCGCCTCTCGTCGTCGACTACTCCGCCTTGCGCGAGCTCTTCGTCGTCGACTACTTTGCCTCCGCCGTGCGTCCGGGTGCCTCGGCACGTCGCGCGGCTCGTCACGCGGCTCGTCGTGCCGCTCGTCGTCGACTACTCGCCTCGCGCGAGCTCGTCGTCGACTGCTTCGCCTCCGCGCGCGTCCGGGTGCCCTCGGCACCTCGCGCGGCTCGTCCACGCGGCTCGTCACGCCGCTCGTCGTCGACTACTCCGCCTCGCGCGGGCTCGTCGTCGACTACGTCGCCGCGCCGCGCGTCCGGGTGCCTCGGCACCTCGCGCCGCTCGTCACGCGGCTCGTCGCGCCGCTCGTCGTCGACTACTCCGCCTCGCGCGGCTCGTCGTCGACTACTCCGCCTCCGCCGCGCATCCGGGTGCCTCGGCACCTCGCGCGGCTTGTCACGCGGCTCGTCGCGCCGCTCGTCGTCGACTACTCCGCCTCGCGCGATCTCGTCGTTGACTACTTCGCCTCCGCCGCACGTCCGGGTGTCTCGGCACGTCGCGCGGCTTGTCACGCGGCTCGTCGCGCCGCTCGTCGTCGACTACTCCGCCTCGCGTAGGCTCGTCGTCAACTACTTCGCCTCCGCCACGCATCCGGGTGCCTCGGCACCTTGAGCGGCTTGTCACGCGGCTCGTCGCGCCGCTCGTCGTCGACTACTCCGCCTCGCGCAGGCTCGTCGTCGACTACTTCGCCTCCGCCGCGCGTCCGGGGTGTCTCGGCACGTCGCGCGGCTTGTCACGCGGCTCGTCGCGCCGCTCGTCGTCGACTACTCCGCCTCACGCAGGCTCGTCGTCGACTACTCCGTCTCGCCGCTCGCCGTCGACTACTTCGCCTACGCCGCGCGTCCGGGTGCCTCGGCACGTCGCGCGGCTTGTCACACGGCTCGTCGTCGACTACTCCGTGCGCCGTGACTTCGTCTTGCGGCCATGCTGGCTCTACTTCATCCACGCCGTGCGTCGTGACTACTTGTCTCGCGGCAACACTGGCTCTACTTCGAGTATGTTGCGTGCCGCCACGACGTCGTCTTCCGGTCGCATCGCGTCAACCATTCATCTTGACTAGTTTTCCAAACTAGTCGAGAACGGCAGTCACGCCCCCAACAACTAGTCAGAATCAACTCTGACTAGTCAACTTTAAAACAACCGTCGCGGCTCCATCGCCGACCGCCACGGCTTCATCATCAGTCTGCCCAGGCAGCAACAGCTAAGTCATTTATTTAAATGATTACTGTTTTCTTGGCTTGTTCTCCTCATCATGTAGGACTACTTGCCGACTACTCATTTGTGTATGCTTCTCGGCGGGTTTTCACAGGAGCTACACTCTGCTGACTACTCTTGGGGCATATCAATCGAGTCGCCACGAGTCTACTTCATCAACTCGGGGGCTATCCCTAGGAGGCAGTTTCTAAAGTCCGCTACGCGCGGCAATCTAAAGTCGACTTCTAAAGTCGCATTCTAAAGTCCGCTCCGCGCGGCAACTTAAAGTCGACTCCGGTCGCATCTTCGCACACGCTTCGATCGCATACTACGTGTGTAAGCTTCGATGGAACCTAGCTGTAAGCGGCCCTCGGGTCCTGGCGACGATGGAACCTAGCTGCACGTGGTCTTCACGCTCTGTACCATGGGTCCAAGTACCCTAAGTACTCAGGCTCCGTACCTTGGGTCTGAAATCCATGGCCCAGGTACGCAAGTCGACTCCGGTCGCACCTTCAAGTCCACTACGGTGGCAACCATACCTTGGGTTTGAAATCCATGGCTCAGGTACTTAAGCCCACTCCGGTGGCACAAGTCGACTCCGGTCGCACCTTCAAGCCCGCTCTGGCGGCAACTGTACCTTGGGTCTGAAATCCATGGCTCAGGTACTTAAGCCCACTTCGGTGGCACAAGTCGACGCTAACGGTCGCATCCAAGCCCACTCCGGTGGCACAAGCCGACTCCGGTCGCAATCTTAAGCCCGCTCCGGCGGCAAAACTACTCGTTTTCTTTGATTTTTCATTCGCTTTGGCTTTCCGGAAAGTGCTTTTTCGTTTTTTGCATCTTAAGTCCACCCTGTGTGGCACAAAGTCGACTATTGTAGTCGCATCTTAAAGTCCGCTCCGCGCGGCATCCTAAAGTCGACTTCTAAAGTCGCATATCAAAGTCCGCTCCGCGCGGCAACTAAAGTCGACTTCGGTTTTCAAGTCGCATCTCAAAGTCCGCTCTGCCGGCATCTAAAGTCGACTTCGGTCGCAACTAAAGTCCGCTCTGCCGGCATCTAAAGTCGACTTCGGTCGCAACTAAAGTCCGCTCTGACGGCACGACTACTTCTCAAGCTCCACGGCTCGACGCCAAACTGCTACTTGGAATCTCTCTAGCTCGGGGGCTGCATTTCACATACTACTCGAAGATAACTTCAGCATGCTTCGCTCGCTCTCAAGCTCGGGGGCTCCTCACCAATCACTACTCGACGTGGCTCATATAGCTCTCTTATCTCGAGGGCCACACGCTGCAAGAGTACTCAGATGATGGCTTTCGCGAACACTGAAGATCCTTGGATTGATTACCTAATCATTTCAAGGCTCGGGGGCTACTATGCTACACCCATCGTTCAATTTTTTCAAGACGGAAGATTCAGAATCAAGACTGACCCTCAGCTAGAGTCTGTGACTCAACCTAAGGCTCGGGGGCTACTCCATATGGAGTGCGATTTTGCAACCGCACTTCCATATAATCTCGACTTCAAGACTAATGAGCTGGACCACCTTCCAGCCTCGCGGCAGTTCAAGTACTATTGAAGGCTTCTCCAAGCAGTACACGAGGACGCTCAAGAACTACTCGAAGAGGCTTCAAGACTACTCGAACTACTACTCTCGACTCCAACGTGCTCGGGGGCTTGTCGGGCATACTCCCCGGGTACTCATGCAAGGAAGGAGGAAGAGTAGAAGACGGACTCCTACTAGAGTTCCCGTGTACTTCTACTAGGACTTGCTCTGTGTAATCCTACTAGGACTCCAGCCTTGTAACCGACAAGGAACCCGCTCCCTGGACTATATAAAGGAGGGCCGGGTACCTAGGAGGACATCTACAATCCCTCCGGGGATCAACATCCAAGCACAGGGCGCAATACTACTATAAACAGGATGTAGGGTAGCTACTCCGGCTACCCGAACCTGTATAAATCTCGTGTCTTGTGTCCTTGCACAGACCTTCGGGTTCCAGATCATGGCAATCCTCACCTTCTACCTTGCTGCGGGTACCTCCCATGGAGGTCGAGAGGTTTAAACACCGACAAAGGGAACCCGTGCCGAGGAAGAAGCACCCGCAGAGGCTAGAATTGTTGATATAGCCAATATACTTGGCGCTCCAACTGTGACTGTTGTCCGGTCAAGCTTGTGAGTATAACCAATCTTCGAGTATTTCATGTAGACAAATAATCTTGCTTCGATGATCATCGGAATTGTGTTATGCGGGAAATCCACCGATCTGTCTTGGGATGGTGAGGAACCCAGTGCGGCAGCTAGTGAAGAAGGCCGGTCGGCGGGAGTTGAGGAATCACTACCGCAGACCGAAGCTGTAGCGCAGGCCACGGAGGCTACCCCGCAGGAAGCCACCATGGTAGACGGTACGCAAACTGCACCAATGTTAGCCACTCTGCATAGTAGTCGTAGACTTAGATTCTGACTTTGTGTGCTTTGTGGTGACAGACGCACAACTCGAAGGGTCCACAATCCCTGAAGCCGTAGCCTTGGAAACGGCTGCAGGAGGGGTTGAAAACGCCATGCATTCGACCCATCTATTTGGGCTGGAGATTTGGCCCATAAAGACAGAAGGCTTTTTTCTGCCTGCTCTGCTTTCGTCTGAAATCTAACAGCCCCATGCCGGCAAGTTTAATGCCAAGAGAGAAAAAAAGGTCCTCTTCAAATTTTTTTAAGTAAAATCTCTTCAATTTATTTAGGAAGGGTGAGCAAACACAACTGAAATAAGTTTTTTTAGATTCACACAGTACAACGCAGACGCTCATAACACGCACGCACACTCACCCCTATGAATACACGTACGCAAACCCTACCCCTATGAGCACCTCCGAAGGACGAAGCACCGGCAGATCTGGAGGTTCTCGAAGTCACCACTGGCGCCTTGTCGTCGACGGGAACGTCGCTTACCACTTAACGCATAACACCGGAAAATCCCGAAATAAATCCAGGAAAAGGTGTGAGCACCAGGATTTGAACCCTAGTGGGTAGCGTCCCACTGAACCGTCCTACCATTAGACTACAAGCCCAATCGCAATTGAAATAAGTAATCAGGTTGGACCGAGACGGGCTCGGACCGGGTTGGTCCAACTTAGCCCATGGTCTCATGCTGGGTTGGGCTAGGTTTTATTTGCTCAGGTCTAAGCCATCGTATATTTTTTATATTTTTTAAAAATCATTTTGCAAAAATATATGACGGTTTGAAAATTTTACACTTCTGACATCCATTCGTCGTGGCCACAGCGATTTCAGTACTTACCGCTGTGGCCCTCGGCGGTTAGGATGTCGTCGTGGGGTATGCAGTGCCGCCGACGGCGGCATGAAGCGGCCCAGCAACCGCCGTGGGCCACAGCGGTTAGTTTTTTTAATTAACGAGAGAAAACGCACACTTGCAATGGCATGTATGGTGCTAGTACCTTAATGAAGCACCTTACGAGATAACATGCCTTAGGGAATTTAAAATTTTCATTGCAACATTCCTAATGAATCTAGTTGTACGAGAACTGCCCAGAGAGCAAAGAGCCGCCAGAGTGTTGCGACGATATGTAGTACCCCGGTGGGGGTGGAGGTGGTGAAGATAGAGGAGACCAATCTTTCTTGTGGCATTCACAAGTGCAGGTCGAACATTTGTAGCACCGGCCTTCTCCTGTGCTAGATGATGGATCTAGAGAAGCCAATGCCTCTGACAGCTCCTGCTTCATGTTGTAGATGACGACGTCCTCGAGGTAGTCGATGTACTATTGATAGGGATCGATAGCTGGTGGATCCACCCATTGTGAGAAACCGCAGTTCTCAACTTGGGTGGAGTACTGCAAAAGGCAAGAAAACGTTACCAAACCAAAGAAAGATGATGATGAAATTTGTGGACATTGCTTACCCATGCATATGGGTAGTGCCAGAAGCGACGACCGGAGTTGTTCCATCCCTGGTACACTTGTATCACGTAGAACTCACCATGTGAACACCTAGGCCACAACACCGTTTGCTTCGGCGCGTAGCTTCTAATATCATGCATCGATCTTAAGTCACTCTTGCCTTTCAGTGGGAAATTGGCTACGAAATCTTCTGATTGCTGATGCCACAACTCAAAACTGAAACCGTGTTCATCCCCACTCCACAAAGCCATTGCCTAATGCTGTGAGAAGAAGACAATGGATTGAATGGTGCTACATATAGGCAGAAGGAGGGTGGCTCCATCGTGGGCCCTTCAATCCGTGGGAAGGGAAACGAAGCAGTGACTCAGAGAAAACACACCTCTCTCTCTTTTCCCACTCAACCATGCGCAACCACCATTCCCTTGCATCACGGGCTTCTCCCTCGATGTACCTCTTGTCGAAGTCGGACTGCTCGGTATCTAGCCACTGCATGAAATCACAAAGAGGAGGTGGAGTCTTTTTGCAAAGACATGTTAGCAAATATTAACTCACAAATGACAAATGAATAATTGAGAAATGTAGTAAGTCTTTACTTTGGATCTAAGGTTACGGTCGAATGGCTGGACCGGGTCATGCGCATAGTTATCACACATGAAGAACCTCATCCCGTAGGCGTACCCCAGAACCTTGCACCTAACAAGTTTGCAATTGTCACAGCAGAAGCACATAGGAGTGTCGATCCCCTGTGGCACCTCGACATTGTCCTTCCTCTTCATGAGGAAGTCCAAGTCCAACTCAGGACCTGAGGAGGCCATTGCAAACCTGCAAAATAAGATTAGAACAATCAGAGGCCAAAAATAATACGACCGAAATTGGCATAAATTATTAAAAAAGAATAGAACATTCACCAGAAAAATAGTACAAATAGAAGTTCAATTATTACAATACAATGCCATGCATAAGTTCATACAACAAATATAGTTCAAATATTACAAATTCTGAAATTAAATGCCCTAACATTACAAGCAATTATGATCATCTGAATCCTGTGTTGGTCCTACGCCCACGTCCTCGTCCACGTCCACATCCACATCCGGATGGGGGTTGGGATGGTCCTGAAGTTGCTGATGAGCCCACACTGCCCGTAGGTGGTGCATTGCAAGCATAACTTGTGGTTGTGCACCTCTTGTATGTGTGACCCGTGCTTAGGAACTTGTAGCACATCACTACTGCAGCTCCAGCTTCTGCTTCATCCATGTTTTTCCTAATCCTCTCCTTCTTCCGTCTTCCAACGCCTTGGCACAACTGAGGATTTGGATTTGGTATGTGCACAACATTTTCTTTGGGATTCTCAGTAAAAGAACCCTGCACGAGGTAACCCTGAATTGTTTGGTTCCAAATGTTCCAAACAGTTTCCTTGTTGTAGTACCATGGCACATACCTATGGAAGCTGAGTTGTTGCTGTTCATAGCATACGACGATCACATGTGTGCAGGGGATGTGTAGTAACAATGGTTTCTAGCATGTACATCTACATATTTGGTTGCCAAGTTCAGCAATTTGAAACGCCTTTTCACGCTTCGGGCCTAGGCGCAATTTCCCTTTGCACTCAACCTCATAGCTCCACATAATCTCATTTTCATCAGACTGGTGCAAAGGCTGCGCTGTGACCTTGCGTTTAAGTGCTTTGTCCTGAGCCTTGTTCAGATACTCAGTCATATTTGTGCAGTATCTCATTTGAGTGTTCCTCATAACCACATCCGCTATCTGCCTCCTAGTGTGAAAGTACAACATTGTACAATACATAAAGAACTCGATGATGCCAACTAGAGGAAGAGGTCTTGCGCCGCGGAGCACACAGTTGTAAGACTCAGCAAAATTAGTGGTCTTTATTCCTTGTCTTGCTCCGCCCTCATCAAACAGGAGACACCACTTCTCCTTCGGCTCATTCTTAATCCACTGGCTGAAGGTCTTCACAGTACGCCCTCTTCTGCGCCTGACTTGAGGGCCATCTAATCCCACATCCTCGAGAGAAATTGGCTCCTCTCCAGGTTCGGGATTCACTGGCCTCTTTGCTATCTCCTCTGATGCCTTCTTTGTCAGCTCATGTAATTTCTTTCAGATGGCATCAAACTTCTTCTGCTGATTCTGCTCACAAACCTCTCAAATAATTTACTCAGGGCTTGTTCTTGAACTGGCTGTGGAAGTTTGCTTTCATGTGCCTAACACACCACCTGCTCTCAACATCTGGCCACAATGGAGCTCTGTATCGCTCTGTGCTGCCCCCTTTCATGTCATTGATTGCTTGCAAAATACCTTTGTGCCTATCGTGTATGACACACACATTCTGCACATCCTGGACCACCATGTTCTTCAACCTCTCAAGGAACCAGTACTAACTGTCACCATTCTACCCCTCCACAAATGCAATGACCAAAGGAAGCAACTGATTGTTACTATCAGCTGCCACAACTGTCAGGATTGTTTCTTTGTATTTGCATGTGAGAAAAGTGCCATCAATGCAAATGACCGGTCGACAAAATTTGAAAGCCTGAATGCAGGCACCCAATGCAAAGAATGACTGCTGAAGCACAAACTTGCCTGGTTTCTCCACACAAGGATAGTCCTTGATATCATAGTAGCTGCCAGGATTCATCTGAACTATTGTGTGTAGCAAGTTTGGAAAATTGTGGTAGGATGCTTCATAAGTACCCCACCTATACTCCAACACCTTCTTCTTTGGTTGGTATGCCTTGCCGTAACTGATGGTGTACCCAAACTTTTCCTCAATTGCACCGATAATTGCCTTCGGTGCAAATTCAAGGGTTTTCACTATGTGAGGGTACATGTGGCTTGCTACAAAATCGACTCAAATGTTTCTGTGCCTTGCATCAATACGATCAAGGGTACAAGTGTGACCTTTCACTTCTTTCACCTGCATGTAATTGTCCCACTTCCCCATATATGCATAAAAGAACAACCATCCTTGATGCAACACACATCATATATCCTATGAGAGCTCTTGACTACCCTGAATTCCCTGTGTAGAGTCAAGGTGGACCACTGCTTCACTGCATCCTTCAGATGTGCAGTACTGGGGAACATATCACCTACACAAACCTCATTCTCCGTGTACTCCCATGGTACATTCTCACCAGTATTAATAGTACACCGGGAGAAATCGTAGTTTCGCCAATCCAAGGGCACATGATCCTCAGACTCATCATCATCATCATAATCATCATGTGAAGAGTCCTCTTGTAATGCACGTTCATCAGCTTCCAGCTCTCTCTGATATTGTCTCATCACCTCTGGGTTTTCTTCTCCCTCATCAATAACACCAGTGACAATATAACCTCTAGATGCCTGCTCACCCTCAGAATTCCCTTCTTCCTCCTCTTGTTGTTCACCTTCTTCAGCACCTTCCCCTTCTTCACCACCTTCCCCCTCGTCCACATCCTCAGCTTCCTCATGCACTTGACTGCTAGACCCACCCTTCTGGTAAGTTTGGACAATCAAAATCACAGGCAAACCAACTTGGCATGCAAATCTGATAAAACCCCTCCACCGTGGAGTGCCTTCAAGTGCCACGAGCTCTCAATACACTGGTTTAATGTTGTTGATTAGTGCCATCACCGACATGTAATGGTTCTCTAAATATACTGAAAATACCTTGCCTAGCGAGTTGGTTATAACCTCCCAAGTTCTTTCTCCTTCTCTTGGAACATTTTTCTCAACTAAACTAAAATTTGACAAGTCAACTCCTTGTGGACCATATATAATCTCTTCAATTCCATAATATATTTTGATTGTCACTGATTCTGACATGTCTGATTCATAATAAAAGCATTAACTACTATCAAATGCTACATCCAGGGACTAAGAAACAAAAAAAATAAACTTATCTAAACTACATTAACAAACTAATCAGCCGCAATCTACACACTTAAGTACTTAACAGTAAATATATTACGTAATATAAACAACTACATATTTATAAACTACAACTACAGATCTACAAACTACAACTACAGATCTATAAACTACAACTGCAGATCTACAAACTACAACTACACCAAAATAGATATTACTAGAATTAGTGAAATCAGTGAACTACCTGCAAAGTGAAGAAGTAGCAGAGCTTCACTACTCCGCACCCTCCGCCTCCCATCTTCTCCTCCTCAACCCTAACCCTACAAACAGGTAATGTTTAATACCACAGATCTAAATAAACATAGTAAATCACTAAATACAGTTTTTAAATAACTGCTACAAGATTTTAAATCGACGAAATACTTACAATGAAGCGAAGAACTGGCAGAGCTTCGCTACTCCGCCCCCTCACTCTCCTCCCCTCTCCTTCCCAACTCTTTCTTTCCTTTTCTCAAATTTTTATGATATTTTCGGGCTAATTTTTGGCTTATATAGGGGGAGACTTGCCGCCGTACGTCACGGCGGCTGGACGAGCCATACCGTCGTGGGCTACAACGGTTTGGCTTGCCGCCGTAGCGCACGACGGTTTGTCGCTAGCCGCCGTGGCCCACGACGGCTGACCTCCGAACCCGTGGGGGCCCACGGGCGACATCCGAACCATTTTGTGATGTAAATTTAAGGGGAACATATCTAGTATAAACCGCACAAACTTCAATCTGAGTCATATGATATTGATGGGGCACATGGGGGATGTGAGGGGGATTTGCAGAAGTGTCATATAATCACGCTTTTGCAAATCTCCCATCCCACTCCTCTATGCATTCTCTTGGATTAACATCATTGTTAACACCAAAAATTGGTACAGGAAAGGGACTGACTTGTGGGCCGAGTTTGGTAATGAAATATCATTCGGTGGGAAAAATCTCCTCAGAGGATTCGGTAAAGATGCTTGTGGTCGGCAATACACCGTCATTCGGCAAAAGGGATGTTTGCGCTTGTTAAAGGAAGTTTTCGGGAATGCGTGATGACGTGGCCCAGATATAAGGAAGGGACGAATTGATGACGGGTACGAGATAAACATTGGCACTGGAGCATTAATTTAGGTATTAAATGTTGTACTCGTAGTCGACCAGGAGTCGTGTTAGGACAAGGGTATAAATATAAACCCTTGATGTCTGTAATAGGGATCGAACATCTACACAGCAAAACTGGCCCCGTGCCAAACTTCGAGTCCTTTAGTCGAGTCGTCGAGTTCTTCGAGAGGAGCCATCGATCCGTCGACCTCCGTAAGTACCGACAACCTTGTATCATGTCTAGTATCATGCGGTGGATTTAGACCGTGATGCAAGTAGTCTTGTTACCTTGCTTAGTATCATGCGGTGGATTTAAGCTTGGTTCAAGAGGGTTTCCTGTTAGATCATGAGTCATGCGGTAGGCTAAGATCTAGATCTAGCTCGAAACTAGTTATCGGCTCTATTAGATTTGGCAAGATCTAATAGATTCATTAAGTTACCACGTGTTGCTTTGGATTTTGCTTTATGTTTAAATTCATGTAACACCTTTTTGCCCAATCTATATCGGTTGGTTTCGGCTTTACCTCTTTGAGATCCATGTGACGTGCTTTCAAGTCTTTGTTTATTATAAAGGATCAAGTGCCCTCAATAGCCGAATTTAGATCAATCTAGATTGTCACGTGTTGCGGGTTCAAGCTTTGACTTTTTAAATGTTTGTTCCTTCTGCACGGAACCCGGATCGGCTGTACAGCTGTATTCGGCAATTCTACCACGAGTGAAACGTGTTCATAAGTTTTGTTTTAAATAATGTATGCTTTTAGTCTTCCATATTTAGATCGTATCATGCGGTGGATTAATCTTTTTGTGGTTGGTGGCGTGGTTTCAAACAAGTTGTATCATGCGGTGGATTAACTTGTTTGATATCACGCTTGACGGGTTTGAAAGTACCTAGACATGCAATAGACTAGTGCTTTTGGCCTATGCATGCTTGTTTACTTCATGGTTATAATCATGCTTTCATCTTATTTATTTTAATTGTTATTTATCCTCAAAAATCGGTCATGTCCACGAACGAGCAACGTTATCTAAACAAAGACCGATCTTTTGTCGTGCTTAGGTCATGCATTCGGCTATACCCTGATTTCATGTTTTAAAGCTCGCAAATGATATTTAAATTGCTGACAGATAGCTTGTCATAGCTATATGTCATTTTAATTGGCTTTCTAGCCGTAAATATGGAACTGTCTGGTACCACCCGGCAAGTTCCAGGTTTTATCTAACTATTTTTCATCCTTTGTCGGTTTCGGGGAAAATTGGCCAGGACGCTTCGGATCCGGCACGTGTGTTAAGCCAGCTTCGTTCGGCTTGCTGTGTGCTTGGCGCGGGTTGCTGATTTTGCGTCAACACACTTTTTGGCACGTCCAGTGGGACACAGCAAGCCTATTACAAATCTCTCATCCCACTCCTCTATGCATTCTCTTGGATTAACATCATGTGATCCGGATTGAAAATTTGCATAAAAATATTGGTTTGCATTTGATACGTTAGCAAATTAAAGAGCGCATGCGGCAAATAAAAGGTTTACCTTCTAATAACTTTTTTTAATTGTGTTGTTAAGTTCTTTGATGAAGATGTTATCTGCTATTACATGTACCGTACGGTGCATGAGCAAGAAAAAATAACAGAGGAAGATCGAGCAGATCCCGCATTCAGTAAAGTCAGGTAACTGCTGAGTCATTGATTCCTTAGCCTGAAACATCTGATCCGTTAGCAGGTCGTGATCTGGTGTCATGTCAGCAATTCCGGAGAAATTCCGTTGTCACATGCTACTAGTACCTGCCTTTCACCGCACCGTGCACGAACAGTTACTGGTCAGAGCTGAGCATCTCGATCACGACAAGCCGCGAATTAAGTAACCGTGATGAATTCAGCTACGTTTTTTTTGACAAAAAGTACTCCAGCTACGTGATCAGCAAGCTGCTCTGCTTGAACAATGTCTAATGCGCAAGAAAACAGAGGAAGATAGAGCGGTTCACAGAAGAATCCAATCATTCAGCTGCCTGAAACACCTGATCCATCAGTATTCAGCAAACCATGAGATGATCTCGGCTCATGTGAACACAGCTCTCACAGTCACAGACGCAAAACCTTCTCTGCAGCTACACAAATGGAGAATCAAGAAACAAAGCAAGAAAAAAAACCCCCTCTAAAATCAGCCTTCTTCTCCGAGGTTGGCATGCTCTGTTTTTTTTCTCTCTGTTTCTTGCGGGTAAGAACACACCTCGAACAGACGGAAAAATCCTCTATGCGTCTACAGAGAATCAAGAAACAAAGCAAAAGGAATTCCCAGATCAGCCTTCATCTCCAAGATTGGCGTGCTCTGTTCTTTTTGCTCTGCTTCTTGATCCCAATCACAATCACAATCAGCAGCTATGCCTGTTCCCCAACGCTACTGCTGCGGATTGCTCTGCGGGGAGCTCGGCCGCCGGTCCATGGCGCCTCCGTCCCCGGCGCCGACGAGCTCCATCTGGTCCTGGAGGTACTTGCTTAGCAGCTCCGCGCGGTGGCCCTCGCCCTCCTCCGGCGCCCGGTGATCCCGGACGCGGGCGGTGCAGCCGCCGCTCCTCCCCGCCATCACCAGCTTCCTCCGTCGGCGGCGGAACCGGACGGCGGCGACGGCGACGCAGAGCAGCGGCAGGCAGAGGAACAGCAGCGGCAAGGCCACGGGCAGCAGGCACAGCGCCAGCATCAGCGACCGCCACGACGGCTTCTCCGCGCGGCCGCCGCCGGCGGTGGAATCCATCGGCGTAGCAACGCTAGCGCGTAGACGGCGGCGGCTCTTGGGACGCCGGCGGGGCCGCTTCCATGGACCGGACAGGCCTGGTCGGACTCGGAGGGGAGGTCAGAGGTGGACAGGTGGTGGTGGTTGCCGTGCGGACAAGGAGAGGCAGGAGAAGAGGTTCGAGACCGTCTCTTTCCCGGCTGCTCTCTTTAATAACGAAACTATTTTTGGTTTAAAAAAAAGATTGGGAATTATTTTGCAATTCGCTTTGATGGAAAGCGTCTCCGGCCACTTGTTTTATAATCTCCCCCCGATATTTCCCTCAAATCATGTACACGTCGCTTTCTACTGATTCTGATTTTTTTTCTCCTCCCCCTCCTCTTCCATGATTGCGAATTTGTGATGAATATTGGAGCTCACCATTTTGTTGGATCTTTTTAGAAAAATTCAAAACATGGACTCATCATTGGATTAGAGCACGGCGATTAGGACACGAGACACATGGGCATGGAAATCAACACGCACTGAAAACGAGAAGGCCTACGAACATGAGGGTGGTAACGAATTGCTTGACACGTTGGCTACTTGGTTTGGACACGGCTTTTGGATCATAAAATCAAAGTGCACAAAAAAGGTTGATAATGATCGCATGCTTTGCACGCCGACCACCACACTTGGAGGAGGATTAAGCGTGCAAGGCCCATCACACGTTTCGCACGATGATAATGATGATGGGGGCTTCAACGACGACGACGGGTTGCTTGCGACGAGACCGGTTGCAATTAGTTCACCAAGACATATAGGGCGTGTTTGATATGGGCCAGAAATCGCCGGCCAAGCCCACCAGAGCCATTTCGGCTTGTTTGATATGCTTGGCCGGCCTGGGAGCCTGGCCGCCGCGGTGCATTTCCCACTCTCTCTCCTGACTCGCGCCGCACGCTCCTAGGTTTCGTTTCTCCTCGCCCGGCTGCGGGCCGCGCGGCCGCGCGGCGAATCTTGCCGTCGGCGGGGAGCTCCGCGCGCTCGCGCGGGCTCGCGCGCGAGGAGTGAAACTTCCGCGCGGGAGTGAAACTTCCATGGCCTACTTATACCGCTCCCTCCTACCTCCCTCACTTCTTCCCCTCCTCTCCACTCTCCGCTCCCGTTGAGGAACCGTCGACGAGGTAAGTTGCCGGCGCAGTCGTGTTGTGGATCTGCGTTCTGGCGGCGTGGTTCTGTCGCGGGCTCCGGCGAGGCGGTGTTGCTGTTCGTGGATCTGCTTCCCCTTCCAGAAGCAGTCCCCGGGCTTCCTCTTCGTTCCCCGTGTAGATCTGCGTCCAGGCGGCGTGGTTCTGTCGCGGGCTCCGGCGAGGCGGTGTTGCTGTTCGTGGATCTGCTTCCCCTTCCAGATCTGCTACCTCCTCCCCACCTCCAGCTGTTTCCAGCAGCTTCTGTTCCCCTCTTGCTCACTCGAGGTGAAATCCCTATTTTCCCCCATTTAATCAGTACGCAGTTCATTGTTTTGTTCAGATCCATGTCTTGTTTGTTGGTATTTATTCTTGCGCGATGATTCCTTGTCGATTTGTTTGATATTGTAGTATCGTTAGTCGTGCCTTTTTCATGCGTCATTGTTACTGTTGGTGGATCTTTGCCGGTTTTTTTGATATTGTAAATGTTGTTGTTTGGGATATGAATGGTCGATGATGACTAGCTAATTGGCACGGGGAGGCATATCTAGTCTTGCGTGCCCGTGCGTTTTTTCATTTGTGAATGATTGCGGTTACATTCAGAGGCCAGCCAGGGTCTACTAAAATTGCTTATACATCTGTGAATGCATGTAGATGGATACAAATGCACAACATGCACTGATGGCTAGGCAAGCAGCAGGGATGGTTGTTGTTATGGTTTCCTTTGTAGTCAATAGGCTTAGAAGGATTAGTGAAGAAGAATCAATCCCTTATGGGCCTAGGACTGAGGCTGAGAAGCATAGACAGAGCACACTCCAAATGATGTACAACTACAGTGATGTTGAATGCATTGCCATGTTGCGCATGAAACGGGTCCCCTTCTTTTCTTTGTGCAACTCGCTTAGGAGTAGAAAACTTGTTCCCGAGACAGTTGGATGTCCGGTGGAGGAGCGGTGGCAATGTTTATACATGTGGTTGGACACAACCAGAGGTTTAGGGTAGTTCATCAATCCTTTAGGAGATCCATTGAGACTGTCAGTAGGGTATTCCACCAAGTTTTGTATGCTATTGGTGAATTAAGGGCTGACATGATCAAGCCCCCAAGCACTGCCACACACCCTAAGATTATGGGCAGCCACAGATGGTTCCCTTTTCTGAAGGTACTTTCATGTCTATATGTTTCCCACACATGTTCATATCAATGTGTTTGCACATATGTTAATATTTTGGCTTATGTACATTTATGTAGAATTGCATTGGTGCCAGGGCCGTCCCGAGTATTTTGGAGGCCCCGTGCGAAATACTAATGCCTAAGTTTAAGTAATAAAATGCAACACACAATTTATATACATACTATTTCCAAACAGTCTCATATACCTTTTGGCTTAGTTCTGGTCTCAGAACGTAGTACTTCTATAGCAAAAGCTTGTCCGTGTGTCCGCCGATGGTTTGGAAGAATTGATAATGGGCCGCAGTTAGCATGTCGTCCACAAGTGCAAAATCATTCATGTTCTCTATTCTATCTTAGTCGATAAAGGATATAAGGTTAGGAATTGACGAGTAGGTCATACTCATACCTTAATCGTTTCGGTTCGATCGCATGAGGACGAGCTTGGAGCCGCGACCCTCGCGCCCGGTGTTGGCAATTGCCGATGTCGTGGCCGCTTCGGTTCGGGATAGGCTTGGAGGTGATCGCGCATTGAGAACGAGGGGCTCGCACCGATCGGGATGGACAAGCAAGCGGAGGGTCGTGCGACCGCCGCGCCTAGTGCGATGAATATCGATCTAATAATCGATCAATGGAAGCGAAACGATCGACTTCTAGGCTGCGTACAAGGCTTCTGTTTGGGCTTTACTTGTGCTGTTTGACCTGCTAATATACATAATACATATACTAATACGGAGTAGATAATTTGGAGGCCCCTACCGAGGTGGAGGCCCTGTGCGGTCGCTCCTCTCGCACACCCTCAGGGACGGCCCTGATTGGTGCCATTGATGGCACACATGTGTTGGCAAGGGTGCCTAGACACATGCAGCAAGCTTTCAGGGGTAGGAAGTCCACCACAACTCAAAATGTGATGGGCTCGCCGTGAGCTTTGACTTAAAGTTCACATATGTTCTAGGCAGGTTGGGAGGGATCAGCCCATGATGCACTAATTTTGGGTGATGCCATAGAGAGAGATGATGGGTTCCTTGTGCCGGCAGTAACCGCACTAGCTAGTCAATGCACTTATGTCCACCGTGATGAAACACACTTTCACACTCATTCTCCAACAATTGTAGGTCACTTCTACCCGGTAGATGCTTGGATATGCATGCGAGACAAGGCTTCTTGCCACCATATAGAGGGGTCGGGTATCACTTGAGTGAGTTCTCCAAAGACAAACCAACCCACCAATGCAAAGGAGCTATTCAACCTTAGGCACTCTTCACTTAGGGTCACGGTGGAGAGGGCTTTTGGTGCACTTAAGGGCGGGTTCGAATTATAGACAATAAATCTTTCCACAAATACAAGACTCAAGTCAAACTTGTGCTTGCTTGCTTTCGCATACTCCACAATTGGATCATTGGTTTTGGCTTAGATGAAATTATTCCATCAGAGGAAGGATTTGTTCCTGAGTTGGATGAAGATGAGCAGGGAGAACTGCCTCTAGAGGAACCTGCTATGGTGACTGTGAGGGATGAGATAAGCAATGCTATGTGGGGTGCTAGGGGTTCATATAGGACTTGATGTTTAACTAATTTAGTAGACCCTGGACATGGAACTAATGTGGTGCATGATTTCTGTACTCTTAAGCACGCTATGTCCGAGACCAAATACTCATTACTTACTTGTCCGTGTTGTGCTTCCCTCGCTTATTTTATCTTGATTGTTTGTGCACTAGGATGGCTGCAGCCTAACCTTGATGCCCGGGGTGGGTTTGTGGCTGCTGCAAACATGATGGAAGTAACACTGCGGTTGCGGGGAGCCGCCTTGGGTGAACCGGATGTTGTTGACCGTTAGATGGTGAGCTTCGCCCATGCCGTACCACGGCAAGGTCCTATGAGGTGGACTAACAACACTTCCGGGTTTGTCCTAAGGAGGATGACCCGCATTGTGTCTGAGAGGTCTAGGACTGACAAAACCTACAAAGACAAAGATGTGAATGCAGTAGCTAAGGCTCTAAGTGAGTATTGTAGGATGCACAGAATCGCAACTCAAGTGTATAATCACTTGAGGAAGTGGAAGCAGAAGTGGTCTAAGGTTGCTAGGCTGAAGAACCTTAGTGGGGCATTGTTTGATGAAGATGTGCAAGCCATAATGCTAGAGCAGGACCACTACCTTGGTCATTGCAAGGTACAAAACCATGTCTGAAGTATTCACTTCCTAACTGTGTCCCCTCTTCCTAACTGTGTCCCCTCTTCCTAACTGTGTCCTCTCTTCAGGACCACCCTAAAGATGCCGAGTTCCTCAACACTCCAATAAGGTTTTACTCTGAGATGGAGGCTATCTTTGGTAGCACCTTGGCTACTGGTAGGTTTGCTGTAGGATCAAATCAGCCTTTGGGGGTCAACAAGTCTGATAGTGTTGCTGCTAAGCTGGAGGGTGAAGACTACACTTCTCCTAAATATGAATGCAAACCTACCTTTGAGTTTGGTGATGCCAGCAAGGTAACAGCCACAGCCACACCCACAACCACAGTTCTTGTGTCAGATACTATTTGTGGTAAGAGGAAGAGGGGCCATTTCAGTGAGGAAGAGATGCTAATGATGACCAACATGAATGACGCAATCAACAATGTTGCAAATGCTATGCTGAAAACAGGTGCTGCACATGTTGACCCAGACCTATACCTTGCTATCATGGAGATGCCTGACTTCTCCACTGAGTCCCTGATTGTTGCCTACACCCACCTCTTGGAGAATAAGCCAGTTGCCACTGGGTTTGTGAACATGTCAACCCCTCACAGGGCCATTTGGCTCAGGACCTACCTGGCCAAGAACTACATGCGATAGTTTTCTCCTCTCCTCTCTTTTGTGATCCATTTTGGCTAGACATTGTGCATGGTAGATAGCTAACCAGCACCTGTCCTTTTGGTTTTAGTTAGTGGGAAGGTGGCTAACTAAAGAAACTACATTTTGGCTCAATGAGTGTGAGCAAAACTCTATGCTGTTGTACTAAATTGCAGCCTTTGTTGGTTTGCTGCTGTCTGTTTAATTTGTGTTCATGTTTTCATGATTCTGTTATATCTGTGCTTGTTATCTGTTCATGATTCTGTTATAAAATTTGCCTATGATGATTCCATGTACCCCATAAATGATGACATGGCCTTGTGAGGAACTTGATGCTGTTATTTCTTGTAGTCTACCAGTTATCCCTACTCTTGTCTCCCATCTGACCATGTGACACATCGATTCCCATGTTTCCAAACTTGGGATCGATGTGTCCCATGGTCACATGGTTGACAAGGTTCTGTGCTTGTTATCTGTTCACCTTTTGGGCTTGTTATCCCTACTCTTGTCTCCCATCTGACCGTGGGACACATCGATTCCCATGTTTCTGCTTATACTTATGTTTCCTACTGTCCACCAGTAGCCATTATGCTCCAAGTCCATGTCATATGATTGAAAAACATATAATCTGAGGCAAATATTTTCTGTTCTTTCATTTTTTTTGCCTATGATGACTGGAGCTTATATATTACTCATGTCTCTCATCAAACCGTGAGAGACATCCATGCCCATGTTCCAAACTTGGGATGGATGTGTCCCCCGGTTCAATGACTGCCATGAAACTTCTGTTTCACTTTTGCTCCAAGTTCAAGTAGTCTGAGGCCACTTTTGCATGTTCCCGTTGCCACTGTCAGGCCGATGATGATCCTGTTCACCATTTATCTATCATGACATCCATCAAACCATGTGAGACGTCCATGCCCATGTTTCTCAAACTGGGGCTGGACCTCTCACATGGTTCCATGGCTGCCATGAAACATTTGCTACTGATTTATTTACCTGAGGCCACAGTTTTCTATCTTTTAGCCTATGATGATATGATCTATGATTATTTTTTCATGCATTCCATCAAAACGTCAAATTCATCCATGGTCCAAGTATTCAACTATGTACCATGTGAATTTGACGTTTCCATGGTTCACATGTACCCATTGATCTCCTATATCTGAGGCAAGAGGATATGTTGTCCAACCCTATGATGTCAACTACTACATTTGTGCATAAGAAAACTATGACTGAGGATAATTTTCATCTCCTTGCAGACCAATGCCAAAATGGTATGTTGTTTTTGAGGGACTCAAACCAGGGATCTACACATCCTGGCATGAGTGCAGTGAATATGTTCTTAAGGTACATAATGCAAGGTACCAAAGCTACAAAACTCATGATGAAGCTGTGCATGAGTTCAATGAAGCCCTCAGGATGGGTACTGTGAGGTTGGTAAAAGGTATAACAAAGCCGGCTAAGAATGTGATGCCACTAATTAATGCATATGAGGGTAAGAATGTGATGATTAAAGGGCCTTGTTCTGCCAAGAATGTGATCATTGTCATTCTTGTCGTGCTGCTGTTTGGTCTTGGCAGTAGATTGCCTAACTGTTGCTCCTGTAAATGAAATTTGGGATGAATGGCCAATGATGAAATTTTAGTCTGAGGCCAATTTCGTGACTACAATCTATGTTGGTTAGTTATGTTATGAGATGATCCTCTACTTGTTTCTTCTCCTCTTCCTCTCATATGTAATTCTCGTTGCTACGGTCGGTCCGGGCTTGGACCGAATCAAACAACGTCCGGTTTGGTAGTTGGCCTTGGGCCAGTGCCGCCGCAATCAAACACAAAAAAGGCTTCGGCTGGCTCGGTTGGCCAAACAATCAAACATGCTTCGACCGCCGTCTTTGGCCGGGCTATGGCCGGCCGGGGCTTGGGCGCCGCCCGGGCCTCGCGGGGCCACGAAATCAAACACGCCCATATATGCACCCACCTCGTGAACTGGGAATTTATCAGCCTGTTCATTTGGCGGTACATTTGGTGGTAGTCTTGATTTGTTACGAGAGAAAATCTGCCACGGTTCTTGGTATTTGGTTTGTTACGAGAGAAAAAATCTTTGACTCGGTACCGATAAGCCAAGCGAACAGGGTGTATGTAGGAAAGAGAATTGAGATAATATTGTGAAAGTGTTAGTACTCAAGTAAATAAATACGGCTTCTTTTTTTTGCTTTTTTTTTGCGTTAGCTAATAATTCACCAGGACACGTAGGTATGACTTATGCGTGCTGATTGATGGCGATGGATGGGATTAAGATATTCACAAGGAACATAGAGGAGTACTTGATTGGAAGATTTTTTTTGCACCTACCTCCTCTGTTTTTACTTTTTTTTTTGCCTAAGATTCATGAACCATGATGCTGATTCTTGATTTGACCTTTTGTTATCCTGCTGATTGTCCTCTCTTCCCACTTTTTAACTGCCGACTTTTTTTAACCGCCCGGCAGAGAGCATGTGGGGAGGGATGGCACGCGAGGGAGAAGGACTAGTGGCCACGGCTGATTGGCCACCGGATAGCAGAGAGGGCTGAGCTGCGGGGCCCGCGCCACGTCGGACTGGGAAAGCGCCAGGGGATAAACAATTTCCTGCCGCGTCAAGTCCACGTGGGACGGACCAATGGAATCTGCGACTCTGGGTGATGCGAGAATCTGGACCACTAGATTTTAACCCAGGAGGAATACGTGGCTCGCGGTCGTAGGCGCGTGATCTTGGAAGGACGCTGCATGTGTGTTAGCAAGGGGCCAGATACGCATTGAATCAAATTTGAATGTCACATACCACATTTTAATTTGAATTCGAATCAATACAAAATCTTATCAGATATACGGATACGAATCTTATCGAATACGAATACGAAACCGATATATCTGCTTTATCAATGATTTTATAGTTGGTAAAAAATATGTTACTAGTAATAAGTAAATTACAAATAAGACAACTTATCAAAAATATATATTTATTAATAAACAATTTAAGTAATTCAATATAGGCAAAGACTTCCTTCCATGCGGCTGTGAATTTGCAAAACTTGCAGCCCGGGTGTGGCCCATACACCTCCTTTTTATCCGTCCCCATCTCCCTTCTATTGCCGTTAACACTGGTGGGACCCACACATCTACTTCATTCGCATTCATTGCAGCGCTCTCCCTCGCACCCGGCGGCGGACGTACGACAGCGTTACTCGGCGGCGCACGACACATACGACAACGGCTCCCGGAGGTAGACAACGGTGGCGTGGATCGGCCGGCTCCGGCGAGGTACCTCTTCTCCCCCTATTCCTCTCTCTCACTCACGTCCGCATCTCTCTCCTCTCTCTCTCTCTTTGATGCGGGTGGGTGCAGCTCAGATGGGAGGTGGGCATACGGCGAGGTTGTCGCCGGTCGTTAGCAGCAGTGGATGTGAGCGGCCTTATGGATTTGGATTTTTGGGCGGCAAGGTTAGGGTTGGAGTTCGGGGGTTGCTCGATTTGTGGGTTCCATTGGTCACCAAACCTAGAAGAGTAAGCGGCACAGACTGTTAGAAAACTAGGCAATTTTCGGTACATTTTAATTCCAGAAATTATTAACAAATTCATGACGATTATAAGTGATCCCGTGAGAACAGAGCATGTGCATGTGTTCAAGTTAAATCTCAAATGAAACTCGAACAAAATTACACATAAGGAGTTTAGTATATACCCAAAGGCGGGACGGTTGACGGAGTCAACCGGTGCGCCGTTATCCCCTGGAATAGACATGCTACTCGTGGGGGGACCTTGTTCGGTGTAGTCGTACAAAGGTGATGCAGTGGCGAGTCGTTGCAGTGAAGTACGAACGGCCTCCGGGAAGTAGTCGTTCACGCTGATGTAGTCGTTGTCGCGGAGGATGTAGTCGTACTGGAAGTAGTCGTTCTCGCGGGGACCGTAGACGTACTGGAAGTAGTCGTTCTCGCGGACAGGGACGAAGACGTACGAAGAGCGAGCACGCGCGTACGGGTACGCTCCCCAAAAACCTTATCGCCCACCTATCCCGAGCGGGATCGCTAGGTGGACGAGGTTCGAGGCAATCGCTCACGCAAACGGTGTGCGCGCAAAGCTTGCGTTGGGAATGGCGAGAGAGCGACAACACAGAGAGGGAGAAAGAGAGAGGTCTCCTAAGCGGGAGTACACGAGTGTGAGAGTGTGTATCCGTGCCCAGAGGAAGGAGTCCTCTTATATAGGCGCAGAGGAGAGGAGGAGGGAATGAACCTGGACGCTTCTGACCACCATAATTCTCACTAAACGTCGGTTACCTGTAACTGCCGTATTCAACGTCATCAGTTACCAGTAACGGTCGTTTTAATACAAAGGATTATGACTGACATGAATGACCGACATGAATGACAAAAACTGTGCATACGCGTCACGGTCACGGTCACGGTCACGGTCTCGTCACGACACGACACGACACGACACGACACGCCACGCCACGCCACGCCACGCCACGCCCACGGCCCGGCCGGCGCGGCGCGGCGAGGCGAGGCGAGCGAGCGCGCGCGCGCGTGTGGCACGCCCTTCTCCTTTTACCAACTTCACAAGTGGTCCACCATTGGTCCACCCTTTAAGTTAGTTAAGATTCTCATTGGCTTTCAATGCGGGATTAAATCCCTAGCATTTATTTTGTGGACCTTTTAATTCTTAAGATTAATTGAGACTAAATGGCCCAAGGCCCAATTAATCCAACAATCCCCACCAAGAATTTCAAGGTACACAAAGAAAAATCCTCTTCTCAACTCTTGTTTTGATATACTGACTTTATGGTGGAGACTGTTAAGTTGAACATCCACCTGAGACAAAAGCTACACTCATTCACAACTGACCAATGGACTATGCCTTGAATTGGCAGTTTCGTGCAAACAAGTTTGACTAGAGTCCCTTGCCAGTACTAGGCTGCTGTAAGCATCCCCTCGGGTTGGAGCGTATAAGTCATACTCCGTGCCTTTCATGGGTATTGTTAACACCAAAATTTGGTAAGGAGTATGACATGTGGGTCCAATTCGGAAAAGAGTCCGTCTGGTGGAAGGAAAGGCATCTTCGGAGATTTTCGGCAGAAGGATCCGCGGTCGGCTATCTGCTCCAGTTCGGCAAAGGAACAAGAGAGCGATTTTGCGGGATTGGACGGTGACGTGGCTCGATCGAGAGGGAGCGAATGGATGGACGAGCGATCAAGCTTAGTTAGGCAATGTATCCATTCGCAGTTGTAATCAGCGGGGTATAAATACGACCCCTGGATGTATGTAAAAGGACACGTTCATTCCTCAATACACACCGGCCTTACGCCAAACCCTAGAGTCCCTTGTCGTGTCGTCGAGTTCTTCGAGAGGGCCAATCGATCCGTCGACCTCCGTGAGTACCGGCAACCTTGTATCATGTCTAGTATCATGCGGTGGATTTAGATCTGATGCAAGTAGTCTTGTTACCATGCTTCGTGTCATGCGGTAGATTCAAGCTTGGTTCAAGAGGGTTTCTTGTTAGATCATGAGCCATGCGGTGGGCTAAGGTCTGGCTCGAAGCTAGTTATCGGCTCTATTGGATTTTGGCAAGATCCAATAGATTCATTAAGTTACCCTGTGTTATCATGAGTTTTGCTTTATGTTTTGATTCATGTAACACACTTTTGCCCAATCTAGGTGGGTTTGGATCGGCTCTTTTCCTTTTAAGATTCGTGCAAAAGCAGGTTTCGTGTTTTGACGCGTGGATCTCGTGCTCTCCGATAGCCGAAACCGAACCGATCTAGGTTGTTACGTGTTGCGGGTTCAAGCTTGCTTTGTTAGTATAAATCTTGAAAGAGCCGGGTATCATGCGGTAGATGCGGGTTTTTGGGTTGCTTTGGAGCTAGTCATCGGGTGGATTAGATTTCCAATTCGGCTTGATAGATTTATTTACGTGGTAATGTTTGTTCCTTCTTCATGGACCCCGAATCGGTTGTTCGGCGCGCTCGGTTATATCTTCACGAGTAGATCACGTGCGTTATTTATGTTTTAAAAGACGTGTGCTTCTAGCTTTCCATATTTGGGTTGTATCATGCGGTGGATAGATCTATTTATGGAAAGTGGTGCGTTCTTTCATGCAAGTTGTATCATGCGGTGGATAGATTTGCTTGATGTCGTGCCCGACGGGTCTTAAAGTGATTAGACATGCGGTAGACTAATGCTTTGGATCTATGCATGCTTATTTTAATACATGATCATGTTCGTGCTTTGCTTTATTTAATGTTAATCTTCATTGAGGATCGGTCATGGCTTTGCACATGCATCCATGTTTATTCAAAGATCGATCGTTGTCATGCTTACGTCATCCATTCGGCAATGTTCTTTTTTCCTTTGCGTTTACCCGAAATCGTCGTGGTTCTTTGACAGGTAGCTTCGCATAGCTACATGTCGTCTTGCTTGGCTTCTTAGCCGTAAATATGGAAGCGCACTGGTATCACCGGTAGGTTCCAAGTTTTGGTATTTAACTTGTTTTCCCTTTTGTTAATTTTCGGGGAAAAATTGAGCGGCACGTCACTTTCTCTCTGCGCGTGCGAAGCTAAGCTTTTCGGCTTGTTGTGTGATTGGCGCTGAGTGCATATTTTGCGTCAACACACTTTTTGGCACGCCCAGTGGGACCTACAGCCGAATTGGTTCAGGATGCCTGAGATCACAGACCTCCTGGATGTCAGCATTGAGGAGCTTTCTCCGGAAGCGGCATCGGCGGCTCGTAGACGCCGTGAATCGGTTTCAACGAAGTGTCTCATGTCATTCAAGAAGAATCGAAGTGGTGTACCATATTTGAAGAATGGCACCTGTGAGTGTTGTTGCCGGGAGAAACCGACGCAACGACCCAACAAGAAAAGGAAGAATGCGCGCGGATCTTCCAAGAGTCAATGGACGACGTGCTCACCAAGCACAACCAAGCTTTCCTTGGGTCGCTCCAACGGATGATGGTGGCCCTCTTCGGCCCGGCGCGGGGCGGGCGTTCGGAAGGCGTACGCCGGGAAAGAGCACCGTGGAGCTGGGTGAATCAAGCTCTCAGCCGCCACCACGGGGCCCGGTGCAGCAGCCCCCTCCTCAGAGCTCCGGGAGCCAAGCGTTCCAATCTCCTCCACAGGGCGCTGGGGGGCAGCCAGTTCAGCCTCCGCTACAGGCTTCAGGAAGTCAACCAATCCTGCCGCCACCACAAAGCAAAGACGGGTCGGCCCGCGCAACGGCCCGAATCCGTACCAGCCTACGTACGGAGACTTAGCGTTCGGCTCATCTGGGGCCCCACTCGATCCCAGTCGAAGAATAGCTCCGTCCACCAAGCGGCTCCGAGAGGAATTTATACGGCGGCGGCTATCATGAAGTGGGGAATTACGGAGCGTTCGATGCCTTCCCGCACCCGGGGTACGCGCGCGTGCGAGGTGCTCGGGAGGAAGATGCCCTAGCTCGCAAGATGGCCGAATTGATGCGAGAATCGGTTCGGCCTCAAGCCAAGGATGCGGGGCCCCACCTACGAGCCGCCGTTCCCGGGAGTGGTACTATAACGTGCTCCTGCCGCCAAGGGTAAAACCACCGACGGAATTCACAAAGTTCTGCGGGCGGGGACGAGACAAGCACGGTCGAGCATATCGCTCGTTATCTCATGCGGGCGGGGGGAGTGTTCGGACCGAAGAGACGTTCGGGGTTCGCTACTTCCCCGCCTCGGCCGACGGGTCCCGGCTTTTCGGTGGGTTCTCGTCCTTGCCGCCCGAGTCGGTGGCCGGGGTGGAAAGATTTGGAGCGTAAATTCCACGCTCACTACTTCGGCGGCCGGTTCGAGAAAAAGTTGATCGATCTCGCCACCCCGAAGCAAAGGCACGGTGAAACACCGCCGGAGTTTCCGAGAAGATTCGAGAGAAGTCAAGGGCATGTGCTTCTCATTGAACTTGCCGGACGATCGGCTAGCCGATATGGCCGTCGCCGGGATGTTACCGGCCGTGCGCGAAAAGCTCTTTGGGATGGAGTTTGAAAACTTGGGCCAACCGTCACGAAATTATCCTTGATGAGCAATCGGGCATATGGCCTCAAGAAGGACCCCAAGTTTGGCAAGCGACACGACATCGCCGATATCTACAATCAATTCTTGGACAAAGCTGATTTGTTCGAGGATTCTGACGACGAACTGGAGATAGCTGCGGCAGAAATCATGTGGGGTAAAGAGCCTCTCACAATGAATCAGCGTTGGGTCAGACAGACCAAAGGAACCTATGACTTTGACATCACAAAGGCTGACAAGTTGTTTGAGCTCTTGGTAAAAGAAGGCCGAATCAAGCTGCCTGAAGGGCACTCTATGCTTCGGCCTGATGGAGTCAAAGCGAAACGTTATCGCGGCTTTCATGACAGGGACTCCCATTCCATCAACGGCTGCGGGGTCTTCGGGATGAGGATCCAAAAGGCTATCCGGGAAGGGCACCTCAAATTCGATAACGGGATGAAGCCGGATGGCCACCCCTTCCCGCGAGAACATGCTCGGCTTTTCCGTCAATGCGATAACGTACCGAAGAGAAAGGGAAAGTCAAGGTCCCGACCTCGACCGAGGGTCCAAGCAAGATGGATCGGTTGACCCGAAGCGCCGGGTGACCATAGAGCAAGTCCGGGCGACGCCCCCGCGTTCTCAAGAGCCACATCGAGATCGGGGAGTCGTCCAAGCCCAAACCCAAGGTGACGTCGCGCATCCTCCTTAATAAATGGCGGCGCCGGAGATGGAGAAGGAACGCTACCGGGAGCGTCGTCACGAGGAGGAGCAACGCGGGGCCGAGGAAGAAGCGCGCGGATGGAATCGGGGGAACGCGCACGCGCGCGAGCGGGGAGCGCGCCCACTGGGGGTGCGCCTTTTTCAGGCACTGCTGGAACGAAGGCCCGAAACTACCCACATTAAGGAACCGCCCCGAATGCAGCGACGGATATGCGAGTACGGGCGGGGAAATCGCAATCGCCGATCCGTCCACGAAAGACTTGGAAGGATCCACCCGAATGGGGATCGGCGGCAAAAAATTGAAATCATTGATCATCCCGGGGAAGCGCCGAGCCGATCTCGGGTGGGCCGACCACGAGGAGGACGAGGAGGTCTACGTCCGGCGGAAGGGGCAATGGTGCCCACCGGTCTACGCAAGAGCCGAAGAGGCGGGTCCAACGCTTGAGGAACCGCGAGATGAAGCAAGCCGGGGTCCGGACGAGACGAAGTGGCGCCCCAAGGACCGGCCGGAAGGATCAAAGCGTCAAGCCCCCGCATGCATGGTATACTTCCCGCCAAACGAGTTCATGGCTCCCGCTAACCGGGTGATGCGAGAGGAAGCTTCCTTTGACGACGAGCGGCCCGAAGAGATGATGGCGCGGTGGTGCTTGCCAAGCGGGGCCATCTTCGACAAGCCGGCCAAGAATCGCCACATGAGGCCGCCGTACTTGAGGGGGGGGTACGTCAATGGCAAGCCATTGACCAAGATGTTCGTCGACGGTGGCGCGGCGAGTTAACGTGATGCCGTACACCACCTTCGGGAAGCTTGGCATGACCCCGAGCGATTTGACACCAACAAGCATCATCCACGAACGACTTCGCGGGAACCCCTCGGATACCAAAGGATGCGCTCACGTGGACTTGATGATCGGGTCCAAGACGCTCGCTCACCACCTTCTTCGTCATCGAAGGGAAGGGAGCCTACGGCCCGCTCGCTTGGGCGGGACCGGATCCACGCCAAGCGCTGCGTCCCATCCACTATGCATCAACGAAGTCGATCCGGTGGGTGGACGATGAAATTGAGGTCGTGCGGGCGGACGACTCCGTGAGCGTGGCTAACATGGAACCGGCCTTCCGGGAATACCAAGGCATCGATTGCTTCTCGGGGAAGGAGCGGGGGAGAAGGTCCTGTTGAACTGTCGGCGGTGACCAACGACCGATTCAAGCGGTCGGCTCTTACGGTAATTTTTAATGGAGAACCCCGTGGATGGCAGCGATGGCAAGGTGGGACGAGGATTCATGTCGGCCGATAAGTGGAGGAAGTTGACATTGGAAACGGTGATAAACCAAGGCCGACGTTCATCGGTGCGGGTTTGCAACCGGACTTCGGGGGGAACTTAATCAAGCTTCTCAAAGAATATAAAGATTGCTTCGCACGGGATTACTCGGAGATGCCTCGGATTGGATCGATCCATCGTCGAGCACCGGTTGCCAATCAAGCCTGGTTTCAAGCCATATAAGCAACCGCCCCGGAAAATCTACAAGGATGAAGTATTGGCCGATGTGAAGAAGGAAATCGAAAGATTACTTGACGCAAACTTCGTTCGGCCCCCGGATATGCGGAGTGGATTTCCAACATCGTCCCCGTGTAAAAGAAAAATGGAAAAATGAGAGTTTGCATAGACTTCGGGGACCTAAACGAGCTACTCCCATGGACGGATACCCAATGCCTATTGCCGATTTGCCGATTGACGCCGGCTTCGGGCACAAGGTGATTAGCTTCATGGATGGCAACGCGGGGTACAATCGGATCTTTATGGCAATAGAAGATATCTCGAAGACGGCCTTTAGATGTCCTGGTCACATAGGCCTGTTTGAGTGGATCGTCATGACATTTGGATTGAAAAATGCCGGTGCAACCTATCAGCGGGCCATGAATTACATTTTTCATGAGTTGATCGGCAAGACCGTGGAAATCTACATTGACGACGTAGTGATCAAGTCCTTAAGCCATGACTCCCATCTGGAGGATGTGAAGAAAACCCTGGAATGCACCCGGAAGCATGGTCTGAAGATGAATCCAAACAAGTGTGCATTTGGGGTGTCAGCTGGAGAGTTCTTGGGGTTTTTGGTCCACGAAGGAGGGATTGAAGTTGGCAAAAAGAGCATGAAAGCCATTGATGAAGTCGTTCCTCCAACCAACCTCAAGGAGTTGCAATCACTGCTCGGCAAGATCAACTTTGTGAGAAGGTTCATCTCAAATTTATCACAGAAGGTGTTGCCGTTCTCTCCGTTGCTGAAGCTAAAGAAGGATCAGAAGTTCACATGGGGTGACGAACAACAAAAGGCTTTCGAGGAAATCAAGCAATACATGAAGGAGCCACCGGTCTTTGGTTCCTCCTCACCGAACAAGCCTTTCAAGTTGTACGTGGCGGCCGATACCCAAACTATTGGATCGGCCCTTATTCAAGAGTTCGAAGGGAAGGAACGGGTAGTAGCTTATCTTAGCCGAAAACTACTTGATCCTGAAACCAGGTATTCGGCTATAGAAAGATTATGTCTTTGCGTATACTACTCGTGTACAAAGTTTCGGCACTACTTGTTGAATGCCGAATGCATCGTATACTCGAAGTTTGATGTGATAAAACATATGTTATCTATGCCAATTTTGAATGGTCGGGTTGGCAAATGGATTTTAGCTCTATCAGAATTCGAGTTGAAGTTCGAATCGGCAAAAGCCATCAAAGGTCAGGTCATTGCCGATTTTATAACTGAACACCGTGACCCTTCGATTGATTTGCTTGAAATTACCCCATGGGCTCTATTCTTTGACGGGTCATCATGTGGCAAAGGTGGGGGAGTAGGGATCCTACTAATTTCTCCCAGAGGTGAGATGTTCGAATTCGCCATTCCTATACAACCCACCGTCACAAATAACCAGGCTGAGTACGAGGCACTGCTTCGAGGGCTTCAATATTTGAGAGAAGCCGGGGCCGTTTCCGTTGAAATTTATGGAGATTCAGAGTTAGTCATCAAGCAATTGAACGGCCAGTACGAGTGCAGAAGCGAGGCGCTGAGGAGTTACTACGAGGAATGCAGAGAAATCTTGAAGGGCTTTCCACTGGTAACCTTGCAGCACATTCTTAGAGAGCATAACGAGGAAGCAAACAGGCTGGCTCAGAGCGCCTCTGGTTATAAAGAGAGTCAAGAAGCATTTGCCGCAGAGGTGAGCGCACTGGGGATGGAACTCACAGAAGATGATTGGAGGAAAGAGATCGTTGACTATTTGAGAGATCCATCCCGAAAAGTCTCTAGGAAGCTCAGGTACAAGGCAATCAAGTTCGTTCTTCTGGATGACAATTTATTCTATAAGTCATTAGATGGAGTACTGCTACGATGCCTGGGTCCAGAAGAAGCCAAGAACATGATGAGCGAGGTGCACGATGGGATATGTGGAGCGCACCAATCGGCCTATCGCATGAAATGGGTTATTAGGCAGGCTGGATGCTTTTGGCCGACGATATTAGAGGACTGCTTTGAGTATTACAAGGGGTGTCAAGACTGCCAGAGGTTCGGGAATATTCAAAGAGTCCCTGCATCAGCACTAAATCCCATCATCAAGCCATGGCCATTCAGGGGCTGGGGTATAGACTTGATTGGCCAAATTAATCCACCATCTAGCAAGGGGCATAAGTTCGTGCTTTTGGCTACAGATTACTTCACCAAATGGGTCGAGGCAATCCCACTCAAAAAGGTGACGTCAGAAAACATGATCGAATTCGTCAAGGAACACATCATCTATCGATTTGGGATTCCTCAGACGATTACCACTGACCAAGGGGCACAATTCGTGTCGTTGGAATTCAGAGATTTTGCCGAAAGCATGGGAATTAAACTGTTTAATTCTTCCCCATACTATGCCCAAGCTAATGGTCAAGCAGAGGCTTCTAACAAGATCATGATCAAGCTTATACAGAAGAAGATCGACCAGAAGCCGAGGAGATGGCATTCGGTACTCAGTGAAGCGCTGTGGGCTTACCGAATGGCCCCCCATGGAGCTACAAGGACTTCTCCTTACGAGTTGGTTTACGGGCATCACGCGATCCTGCCCTGGGAAATGCAATCAGAATCGAGGAGAGTAGTGCTGCAAAACGATTTGAGCTCCAAGGATTACAGTGGCCTAATGATGGATGAGTTAGAAGATTTGCATATGATCCGTCTCGGGGCCACGGAGAACATCGAGAAAAACAAGCTGCGGGTCGCCAAATACTATAACAAGAAAGTAAAAGTAAAGCAATTCACGAAGGCGATCCGGTTTGGAAAGCGCTACCGCCGATTGGAACTAAATACAGTTGAATTCGGCAAATGGTCCCCTAACCGGGAGGGGCCTTTTCGTGTGGTCGATGCGTTCCTCGGTAATGCATACATATTGAAAACTTTGCTAGGAGAGGAGTTTTCCGCCGCAATAAATGGAAGATACCGAAGAAGTATTATCCTAGCATTGAAATCGATCGATGATTATACACATCCGACACGAAACGGCCGGCGCTCGGGGATGAGGCCGCCTTTAGAACAAAAATCCATGAACAAAAGAAAATGGCCGCGCTCGATGCATTGCCCTTAGCTCAAAACTACACTACAACCGGTTTCTTGCGGGATTACACACATAGCAGCCCCCGAAGGCCGAGTCCCCTAAGGGAGGGAAGCGAGAAGGCGTGGAGTAAGAAGCGAAAGTGTGGTTCAATCTTTTCTTTGCTTCTTCGGCCGCTGCTCCCTCTTCGCCTGTTCCGGGACCACCGTGACGGCGACTTGGAACGCACGAGGGTGACCACGATTGGCGGCCTCTACCAAGCTATCCCAGGCCGCCTTCAGAGTTGCCGTACTGTCGGAGACATCCGGAGCAAAAGAATCAAGGTTAGGGGCAAGAAATCCGGATGCAAACATGAAGGGGGGCAAGAGGCGTTACCCCCTACTAGCGCTTCCGCCGCCATACGACGCTCGCGTTCGGCTTGACGAGCGGACGGACATGTCCCCGAGGTCACGCTCCGGTGTGCGGGACACGGCGGCGCAGGTCGATGGATGACCCTTTGCTCGGGCATGGCATCCTCCGCCTCGGAGAGAAGAATCGGAGGAGATGTACTCGGGAACATCTTCGGTTCCGATGATTTCTTCGGAAGCAAATCAAGGCCGAAAGAGGCAGAGGAAAACATGAAGCGCAAGATCAAGCAGAAGGACAAGGAGCAGATCAAGAAAGAACTCACTTCCGAATTGTACGCTTCCTTGACGAGCCGCTCCCCTGAGGTTGTTTACCCTTGTCCATGGCGTTGGGGTTTTTTCTTCTAGCAGCAGAAGAAGAGACGAGAAGTGATGGAGGAGTGTGCGAGTGGAATTGCAGGGCACCCACGGGCTATTTTATTGACCAAGGAGGCGCGTTGGGAGTGATGATCTGGCCAGTACACACTGTTGGAATACCAAGCGGCAGGGTTTTCCACCGAGTGCGAAGGGTTTTCTTTGAACAGTATTTACGGATTGCCGAATTGGGATCCTTTGTGGATCTTGCGCCAAGGGGCAGTTGTTTGCGAGCGTTCGGCTAAAGACAGTTCCCAGATGCATTCAAAGAGGACAAATTCACAGATGTAAATGCGAAGGAACAAATGCAGATTCCAAAAGTTCATCATATATTGCCGACATTTACACATCCCTAGTACAATCTAATCAAAAAGTCTGTTCAGCACAGACTGGGGATGGGTAATTTCGGCAATGGCGTCGCCGTGGCCGTCGAGGCGCTCCAGGATGAGCTCGATCTCGTCGATATCCTCCGGCGCGCCGCCCCACGGAAGCCACGCGGCCCGGTGGAATAGTCGACGTCCGTATGCGTCGCCATCGCAGCCGGTGCCCAAGGTGGTGCCCGGACGAACACCATGGACGGCCACCTCGTCAATGCGGCGCTCCACCGCGGCCGGGCGCTCCGCCGGCGTGTCGCCGTGAGCGTTCACCTTCTCCGCCACCGCTGCTCCACCGGCCGCTTTTAGTCGGTTGAGCTCGGCATCACGAGCCGCGAAGGGCAAACAAGAAGGGATTAGCATCAAAGGCTGGACTAAATCAAGAATCAGAACCATACCATCGATGGCTTCCAGCAGTTGTTTCCGCTGGTCCTCCCACTCTAGTTCGGCCACGCCCGCTTTTTTGGAGACGGCCTCCAGCTCAAGACGAGACGCTTCTAGCTCCTCCTTGAAGCGAATAGCGTCTGCTTCCCCGTACGGCACCGGGAGTGGCCATCGGACTCCGAAGAGTCATCAGGAAGGGGCTGATTGGCCGGCGCGCGGGGCGGATTCCACTGAATCAAACTGAAAAAAGGGAGATGATTGTCAAGGCAAAGGAAGATCAAAAGGAAGATCGACAAGGAGAAATTGATGATCATCACCGCCTGCGCGCATTAGCGCTGCTTCCCTCAGCCTCGTCGGAGGCGCGGCGGCGGTTGAGACGGCGCACCATTGCGGTTTGGGGATGTGCACTGTTTGCAAGAGGGCCGGAGATTGGCAAAGATTCGAGAGCTAGAAGGCCCGGTGGAGAGCTAGGGGCACCTATGGCAACATTTATAGGCCCGGCAAGGTAATTGTGGCTTCGAATCGTGGCCGTGGATCGTGGCGCACGTCCCAATAAAATCGGAGGGCGGAGAGATTTCCTTGACCAACCGCCGGCGGGTCGTTTGGAGTTCTAAGCCGAAACGCGCGTGGGTCGATGGTTTCGGCTAAAGGAATTCAAGGTGTCGTTCGGCCGTTAGCGTTTCACTACCGAATGGCTCGTTCGGCATCACATCTCAAAGCACGCCAAGGAAAGGAAACAAATTGCAAAGGAAATATTACAAGAACGACCAATCCGGTATACATCAATAAGAACATTCAAGCGTTAAGGAGTTTTGCAAGTGCGTGACGAACTTTGGATACTATCAAGTGGGAGTTATCCAAGATCTCCGATAGTCCTTTTGGGCATCGATAAGTCGCAAGCTCGCATCGCATCGCTTTACTCGGTAACGACCGATTACGCCTCCGCTTCGGTCTTTGCTATCAATCCAGGGAGATCGGCTATTTTCTTCTGGTCAATCTCCATTTCCGCTGACAGGTTTTTCAATTCCGCCTCTAGAGCAGCCTTTCTGGCGACTTTCAGATCGTAAGAGGCTTGCAGGTCAGCCAAGGCATCCTTATGGCTTTTTGCTTGGGATTGTATCCCGTTCATGGCCTGTTCAGCATCAGTTTTTTCCTTTTCAATGGCCGAACGGGAGCGCAATTTCCTCCAAGTACGCCTCAAGGGAACATAGAAGGGCTCTAAGTCGTAGATGGACGACAGAAAAGCTCTGATGTCATCGGGAAGTTTGCGACTAATGGGCTCAAACATCTCTTCAAAATGACAGAGATCATTGAGCCGATCCCTGGACGTTCTTCTCTAGCCGTGCCGCGATTTCTTTGAGCTTGAGCAATACCTCGTCGGGCAACGGCTGGTTTACTTCTTTCATCACATCGGCAGCTGACGGGCCCTCTGATGGCAGTGCTCGATGATGACGGGGCGTGATCCTGAAAACAACACTGCCGAGGTGAGAATGCTAGCATCAAGGTATCAAGATTAAGAGCGGAACCAAGTACCTCATGAATGGTATCTTGAGCGGGAGCAATCGCAGACGGAGGAGGCGTCCCGAGTAGAGCCGAAACGTCCAAGTCGGGGGATGCGTCGGTGCGGCAATCGGCGACTCGTGAGTTTCCGGGCCGGGGAAGAATCGGATCTTCCTCTCGTTGGGTTGGCCATTGTCGCTTGGCCGATAGGCGATGGCATCCCGGGAGAACTTGGCGGCTCCGGTTGAGTTGAGGGATTCATCTCCGGAGAGCGTGCCGATTCTCGAGAAGGTGATGAAGATGAAACCTCTGCGGGATGGGCAATGCAACCCTGGAAGGGCTCGCTTTGTTGAACCACCGGAACATCTACAAGTGGTTCTCCAACGCTTTCTTCGCAAATGTCCAAATGAAGGGATAAGTGCCGGTGCTCATCCTTGAGAAAGAACAAAGAAAAAGTCATACCAAAGGATGGAGCATCGGCAGGTATTGGTTCTCGAAGAAGGTTGGGCTCGGTCCGAAATACACAATGATATATCAAGAACAGAGTGACCCAAAGAATCGGGGAAGGTAAAGGAGTTTACCTCAACCAAGTACTTTCTTGACGGTTCTCCTCCTTTTAGCGCTCGGAGGGGGGAATCGGATGCAATCCTTGCCTCCGTCAACGAGCAAGGCTAGAGAGGCCGGGATCGGTGGTAGCATACCTGTCCATTAGTTGGCGCGGGGTTGTGGATTTAAACCCCAATGCGTCGAAATCGGGCCTTCGGCATTATAAGTGATTACCCTGGCTCGAGGGGCAGGTACTGTGTTCTGTGGACGAAAGATGAAGGTCAAAACCATGAATGGAGAAGGAGTGCTTGATCTAAAGGTTCATTGTGTTACCTCTGAAGTCGGCAGGAAATCAGGCACCAATTCTGCACAGAACACATGAACAGGTTCACTGAAGATGTGGTCATGGAATTCTTGCCACCATGAGCTGAAGGTGGGGTGGACTACGATTGCAGGCACAAAAGGACATGTGTAGACAGTGGGACTGCACACATAGTGGAAAACTCTGCTGCACTGCAACGGTTCTTTGATTTCCTCCCTGGGCTTGAGGAATTCATGCAAAAACAATCTTGGGGGTATCTGGCCGCATCCAAGCTGCCTGGCCATTACGTTAGGCTGATAGTACTCATAAGTACTGGTATTCTGCCTCCCTCCATTGAATTCGGCCGGTAATATGCATGGGCGGATTATAACATTGAAGATTTCCAAGAATCTCCCATCTTGATGGCCGGGTTCAAAGGAGAACTCGACAGGGAAGGTCAGAGTATCATAGCCTAGATAAGGGAGCCAAAGAGGATTGGGGAAGCCTTTGAAGAACAACTCGAAGAGTTGGGTGATGTCCCGTCGAACGATAACGCTTGAAGCCGCTTCTCCATAGCTTTGGCATCCTCTCGGTGACTTGAAGCTCTCCTTCGGGGGATTGGACCAAGGGAAGAACCTGGAGCTCAAGTCGACGCCTACGATCTGGTGCATGTGAAGCTGCAGCCAAATCTGAACAAACCACCAAGGGCCATTGACGCACGTTATCCTCTGGCTGGTATACATTTGGGTGACCGTCGATGAAGCATATGGTATACACCGCCCAAGAGGAATTTTCCCGCAGGAAGGCGGTTGCCGGCGGCCGGATGGATCGCCATTGCGATATGATTCGAGTGGGTTCATTGGCCTTGCCACAGAAGACAAACCCGCATAACCACATGTTCGAGAAGGCTCGTACTCAACTTCGCCAAGGGGATTATCTCTCATATGTTTCAAAATATAATTCTTGTAGCCATTCCCCGGCTTTACCCCCGTTTGGCGTGAGGAGTTCTTGAAATTCCAAGGCCGAACGGACCCGGTGATGTCAAGGCCGGTGATCATGTACACATCGGCCAAAGTTGGAGACATTGGGCCGTGCCCAAAAAGGAAGGCATTGACGCCATTGGACCAGAAGTGGCACGCGGCTATCAGAAGATCTTCATTCTTGGGCATCTCAGCTACAGATAACTCCAAACATTGAGCAATGCGGAGAGTATCCGCATTGGTCAATCCGCTCTTATCCGCGAGAATCCTACGGTACCAAGTCTTCCAGCCCGCGATTGGGGGCAAAGGCTAGTTCTTGAACGCATCTTGCCACTGAGGAGGTGGAGATAAAGCTACCTTGAAAGGAATTCTTTGAGATTCGACGGCAATGAAATCTCGAGGGTCAGGATTCCCTTCAGGACCGAGATAATAAGATTGCGAATTGGCCTCAATAGGAATCGGAAGGGCGAGAGATGGTTCCTGGAAGAGAGCGGAAGAAGAAAATCTTAGGTAAAATTGAAAACCTAATGCCGAACAAAGGTTTGAAGGGGTGAAATTACCCGAGCAGACTTGGTGCCGAGTTGCCATTGGAGATTCGAGCTCGGAACAAAGGGGATCTAGGGTTGGATCCGAACAAAGAATCCGGCGGATTGCGAAGAACAAGGTGTTGACGGGTTTGGCTCAAGGATTCGTGGCCGGAGTCAATTGTGGAACAAAATTACTTTTATCCCACAATTGAAGGGGCATGTGTTAACACCAAAATTTGGTAAGGAGTATGACATGTGGGTCCAATTCGGAAAAGAGTCCGTCCGGTGGAAGGAAAGGCATCTTCGGAGATTTTCGGCGGAAGGATCCGCGGTCGGCTATACGCTCCCGGTTCGGCAAAGGAACAAGAGAGCTGATTTTGCGGGATTGGACGGTGACGTGGCTCGATCGAGGGAGCGAATGGATGGACAAGGCGATCAAGCTTAGTTAGGCAATGTATCCATTCGCAGTTGTAATCGGCGGGGTATAAATACGACCCCCCGGATGTATGTAAAAGGACACGTTCATTCCTCAATACACACCGGCCTTACGCCAAACCCTAGAGTCCCTTGTCGTGTCGTCGAGTTCTTCGAGAGGGCCAATCGATCCGTCGACCTCCGTGAGTACCCCGGCAACCTTGTATCATGTCTAGTATCATGCGGTGGATTTAGATCCGATGCAAGTAGTCTTGTTACCATGCTTCGTGTCATGCGGTAGATTCAAGCTTGGTTCAAGAGGGTTTCTTGTTAGATCATGAGCCATGCGGTGGGCTAAGGTCCGGCTCGAAGCTAGTTATCGGCTCTATTGGATTTTGGCAAGATCCAATAGATTCATTAAGTTACCCCGTGTTATCATGAGTTTTGCTTTATGTTTTGATTCATGTAACACACTTTTGCCCAATCTAGGTGGGTTTGGATCGGCTCTTTTCCTTTTAAGATTCGTGCAAAAGCGAGGTTTCGTGTTTTGACGCGTGGATCTCGTGCTCTCCGATAGCCGAAACCGAACCGATCTAGGTTGTTACGTGTTGCGGGTTCAAGCTTGCTTTGTTAGTATAAATCTTGAAAGAGCCGGGTATCATGCGGTAGATGCGAGTGTTTTGGGTTGCTTTGGAGCTAGTCATCAGGTGGATTAGATTTCCAATTCAGCTTGATAGATTTATTTACGTGGTAATGTTTGTTCCTTCTTCATGGACCCCGAATCGGTTGTTCAGCCGCGCTCGGTTATATCTTCACGAGTAGATCACGTGCGTTATTTATGTTTTAAAAGACGTGTGCTTCTAGCTTTCCATATTTGGGTTGTATCATGCGGTGGATAGATCTATTTATGGAAAGTGGTGCGTTCTTTCATGCAAGTTGTATCATGCGGTGGATAGATTTGCTTGATGTCGTGCCCGACGGGTCTTAAAGTGATTAGACATGCGGTAGACTAATGCTTTGGATCTATGCATGCTTATTTTAATACATGATCATGTTCGTGCTTTGCTTTATTTAATGTTAATCTTCATTGAGGATCGGTCATGGCTTTGCACATGCATCCATGTTTATTCAAAGATCGATCGTTGTCATGCTTACGTCATCCATTCGGCAATGTTCTTTTTTCCTTTGCGTTTACCCGAAATCGTCGTGGTTCTTTGACAGGTAGCTTCGCATAGCTACATGTCGTCTTGCTTGGCTTCTTAGCCGTAAATATGGAACTGCCTGGTATCACCCGGTAGGTTCCAAGTTTTGGTATTTAACTGTTTTCCCTTTTGTTAATTTTCAGGAAAAATTGACTGGCACGTCACTTTCTCTCTGCGCGTGCGAAGCTAAGCTTTTCGGCTTGCTGTGTGATTGGCGCTGAGTGCATATTTTGCGTCAACAGGTATCTAGAGATCACCCTATCTCATAGATTGTGACTAGCAATCAAACCCATATAGGTGCAATCCTTTAAGATGTTCTGTAGGCCAACATCTTTGCTCCTCTTTGAGCCACTCGGATCACATTAAGGTTTTTCACCAACCTCGCCATACGATTTTAGAAGAGAAATGCATCTCTACCGGAATGAGCCCTTTACAAAGGTTCTCTTCTCTCCGTTGAACAAGTAGTTTGTTGCACTATCCTAATTCACGGGATCTCCGATCACATAGGACGGAGTTACCATTACGAATAACGCCGACGGGTCTCAAGCCCAATTCCCTGGATGCATTGTCTATCACATTACGTGAAAGACCCTTTGTGAATTGATGCGCGATTCTTAGCCGTTTGGATGTAGTCCAAGGCTATCACTCCGAGTTTCTCATTTTCCCCGACAGATTTCGACCGCCTCTTTACATGCCTAGATGACTTCATGTTATCCTTTGAGCTATTCACCTTGACAATCACCGTTTGATTATCACGGTTCATGAGGACCGCCGGTATCGGTTTTTCAACTACCGGTAAATCCATAAGGAGTTCACGAAGCCATTCGGCCCTCACTCGTGGCGGTGTCCAATGCGGTGAGTTCCGCCTCCATAGTTGACCTCGTTAAGATGGTCTCGCTTGCAAGACTTCCGAGAGGAGCGCCACCTCCAAGTGTAAACACATATCCACTTGTGGCTTTAATCTCATCTGCATCAGAGATCCAATTCGAATCACTATAGCCCTCTAGTACCCTAGGATACCCAGTATAGTGAATCGCGTAGTTCATTGTTCCTTTCAGATAGCGCATTACCCGTTCAAGAGCTTCCCAATGAGCATCTCCCGGGTTAGACACGAATCGACTCGGCTTGCTCACCAGCATATGCGATATCGGGTCTAGTAGTGCTAGCTAGGTACATTAGTGAACCAATGATTTGGGAGTATCTCGGCTGATCTCTCATTATTCTTATGTTTTTCCTTAACATTTTACTAGCATCATAAGGTGTTGGAGGTGGCTTGCGTCGTTGTAACCAAAACGACTCAAGATTTTCTCCACATAATGAGATTGTGTAAGAACAACCCCACCATCACCTTCTCTCACTAGTTTAATGTTTAGAATCACATCGACCTCCCCCAAATCTTTCATCTCGAAGCTTTGAGATAAGAATTCTTTCACTTCCTTAATCGCATTAAGGCTTGTCCCAAATATCGGTATGTCATCTACATACGGACATAGGATCACTCCTTCGCCCCCACCATAGCGATAGTACACACATTTGTCGCTTCGTTCACAACAAAGCCAAGCGACGTTAGAGTTTTGTCAAACTTCTCATGCCATTGCTTAGGAGCTTGCTTGAGACCATACAAAGATTTTACCAATTTACACACCATCCCTTCTTGACCTTTTACTACGAATCCATCCGCGTGATCCATATAGATCTCCTCCTCCAACTCTCCATTTAGGAAAGCTGTCTTAACGTCCATCCGGTGAACGATAAGACCATGGGAAGTCGCCAAGGAAAGTAGTACTCGAATAGTGGTCAATCGGGCAACCGGTGAGTAAGTATCGAAAAAATCTTCTCCTTCTTTCGAGTATAGCCTTTAGCCACCGGCCTTGCCTTGTACTTATCAATAGTACCATCGGGCCTAAGCTTTTTCTTGAACACCCACTTGCATCCTACGGGTTTGCACCCATAGGGACGCTCCACAACCTCCCAAGTACCATTAGACATAATAGAGTCCATCTCACTCCGAACCGCTTCCTTCCAGGTAGTCGCATCCGGGAGAGGAATATGCCTCTTCAATGGTTCTAGGAGTGTCATCCACGAGGTACACAATGAAATCATCACCAAAGGACTTTGCAATCCTCTGTCTCTTGCTCTTTCTAAGAGCTTCATTGCCATCCTCCTCAAGATTTTCCTCATGTGGTTGTTCATTGTGTTCTATCGAAACAGCAGGTTCTTTGAGTTCATTATTAATAGACAATTCATGACTACATGTGCTATCTATCTCTTTCATAGGAAAAATGTTCTCAAAAAATGTAGCGTCTCTGGATTCCATGATGGTGCCAACATGCATATCAGGTACTCCAGATTTCAATATTAAAAACCTATAACCCACACTGTGTAGAGCATAACCAAGAAAGATACAATCGACAGTTTTAGGTCCTAGTTTACGTTTCTTGGTTATAGGCGCATTCACTTTGGCCAAACATCCCCAAGTCCGTAAGTATGAAAGTGTTAGCCTTTTCTTTTCCCATTCCTCGAATGGTGTTATCTCTTTGTTCTTCACGGGAACACGATTCAGGACATGACATGCAGTCAATATAGCCTCACCCCACCATTCCTTGGAAAGTCCCGCTGTGTCTAACATGGCGTTAACCAAATCAGTTAGAGTGCGGTTCTTTCTTTCGGCTACCCCGTTTGATTGAGGTGAATAGGGAGGCGTCCTCTCATGGATTATTCCGTGTTCCTCACAGAACGCAGTGAAAACATTAGAAAAATACTCTCCACCACGATCAGACCTAATTCTTTTTATCTTTCTCTCAAGTTGATTTTCTACTTCAGCTTTATAGATTTTAAAGTATTGTAATGCTTCATCTTTAGACTTCAACAAATAGATATAGCAAAATCTAGTACAATCGTCTATTAGAGTCATGAAAAACTTTTTACCACCTTTTGTCAACACACCATTCATCTCGCATAGGTCGAATGAATTAGTTCTAGAGGTGCCAAGTCTCTCGCCTCGGCCCGAAAAATGAGGCTTGCGAGGTTGTTTTGATTCAACGCACACATGGCACTTAGAATTCTTGACTAAGGTAAATTTCGGAATTAAACTCAAGTTTGCAAGACGCATCATACAACCAAAATTAACATGACAAAGTCGCGAATGCCAAACATTTGACTCATCATTAACATTCGAGACATGGTTCACAACTTTATTACAATCATATGACGAGAGAAAAGCGGAACGGGCCTCCGCTATCATAACCTTTTCCAATAAAACTTCCAAATTTAGAAATTACACATTTATTGGATTCAAAGACTAATTTAAAACCGTCTCTACACAGTAGAGACCCGCTGACTAAGTTCTTCTTGATAGTAGGGACATGCTGCACGTTCTTCAATCGAACGATCTTTCCCGAAGTAAGCTTCAGATCGACCGAACCAACACCAAGAACACGCGCATGTGATCCGTTTCCCATCAACAAGGAGGAAATTCCGCCCGCCTGGTAAGAGGAAAACAAGGAAATATCAGCACAAACATGAATATTAGCACCCGTATCAATCCACCAATCAGGTGACTGACATACTGAAAGAACTGTAGGTAAAAGATTACCGTACCCCGACGTTCCACCAGTTTCACTAATAACCATGTTTGCACTTTTGCCATCTTTCTTATCCTTGCGATCCGGACACTTTGCAGCAAAGTGTTCCGTGCTACCACAGCAGTAGCACTTTCCGGTTGGCGGCTTTTTTCGCTTGAACCGAGCCGTCCCTTAGCCTTTGGTTGGTTTTGATGTTGCTTGTTTTTCTTTTTGAATGCATTGTTGTTCTTCTTCTGCACCAAATTAGCACTAGAAGACCCAACAATCCCTTTACCATGTGTCTTGTCCTTTGCTCTTGCCTTCTCTTCAACATCAAGAGTGCCGATAAGATCGACAACAGCAAACTCTTGCCTCTTGTGTTTTAGAGAGGTTCCAAAGTCCTTCCAAGAAGGTGGTAACTTGGAGATAATACCTCCAGCCACAAACTTGTCGGGCAACTTACATGGTGCATCCTTGCTATAATTCTCAAGATCTCTAGCTAGCGCCTGAATCTCATGGGCCTGCTCTACCACGTAACGGTCTTCAACCATTTTGTAGTCATAGAGCCGTTCCATGACATACGACTCACCACCGCATCGAAACCCCAAACTTAGCCTCAAGCGCATCCCAAATATCTTTGCCACTTGGCGACGGAAGGTACGTGTCCACAAGGTTTTCAGCAAGAACACTCAAGATGGCACCGCGAAACAGGTTATCGGCTGCCTCGAAAGTCTTCTCCTCCTCCGGAGAAAACTCGTTCGGGCTTCCCCCGTATGACATGCATGATGCTCATCGCTCGTCAACCAATACGTAACCCTTTGCTTCCAACGCTTGTAATTTGAACCATCGAAAACATTTGGTTTGAGCGTTGCGGCGAAACTAGTTACCGAAAGCCTATCAACAATATAAGGTTTTTGGATTGTTAGAAAACTAGGCAATTTTCGGTACATTTTAATTCCGAAATTATTAACAAATTCATGACGATTATAAGTGATCCCGTGAGAACGAGCATGTGCATGTGTTCAAGTTAAATCTCAAATGAAACTCGAACAAAATTACACATAAGGAGTTTAGTATGTACCCAAAGGCGGGACGGTTGACGGAGTCAACCGGTGCGCCGTTATCCCCTGGAATAGACATGCTACTCGTGGGGGGACCTTGTTCGGTGTAGTCGTACAAAGGTGATGCAGTGGCGAGTCGTTGCAGTGAAGTACGAACGGCCTCCGGGAAGTAGTCGTTCACGCTGATGTAGTCGTTGTCGCGGAGGATGTAGTCGTACTGGAAGTAGTCGTTCTCGCGGGGACCGTAGACGTACTGGAAGTAGTCGTTCACGCCGAAGTAGTCGTTCTCGCGGACGGGGACGAAGACGTACGTAAGAGCGAGGGGGGCGCGTACGGGTACGCTCCCCCAAAACCTTATCGCCCACCTATCCCGAGCGGGATCGCTAGGTGGACGAGGTTCGGAGGCAATCGCTCACGCAAACGGTGTGCGCGCAAAGCTTGCGTTGGGAATGGCAAGAGAGCAAAGAACACGGAGGGAGAAGAGAGAGGTCTCCAAGGGGAGTACCCGAGTGTGAGAGTGTGTATCTGTGCCAGAGGAAGGAGTCCTCTTATATAGGCGCAGAGGAGAGGAGGAGGGAATGAACCTGGACGCTTCTGACCACCATAATTCTCACTAAACGTCGGTTACCTGTAACTGCCGTATTCAACGTCATCAGTTACCAGTAACGGTCGTTTTAATACAAAGGATTATGACTGACATGAATGACCGACATGAATGACAAAAACTGTGCATACGCATCACGGTCACGGTCACGGTCTCGGTCTCGGTCTCGGTCTCGTCTCGACACGACACGACACGCCACGCCACGCCCACGGCCCGGCCCGGCCCGGCGCGGCGAGGCGAGGCGAGCGAGCGCGCGCGCGCGTGTGGCACGCCCTTCTCCTTTTACCAACTTCACAAGTGGTCCACCATTGGTCCACCCTTTAAGTTAGTTAAGATTCTCATTGGCTTTCAATGCGGGATTAAATCCCTAGCATTTATTTTGTGGACCTTTTAATTCTTAAGATTAATTGAGACTAAATGGCCCAAGGCCCAATTAATCCAACAATCCCCACCAAGAATTTCAAGGTACACAAAGAAAAATCCTCTTCTCAACTCTTGTTTTGATATACTCGACTTTATGGTGGAGACCGTTAAGTTGAACATCCACCCGAGACAAAAGCTACACTCATTCACAACTGACCAATGGACTATGCCTTGAATTGGCAGTTTCGTGCAAACAAGTTTGACTAGAGTCCCTTGCCAGTACTAGGCTGCTGTAAGCATCCCCTCGGGTTGGAGCGTATAAGTCATACTCCGTGCCTTTCATGGGTATCTAGAGATCACCCTATCTAGAAAACTAGGCAATTTTCGGTACATTTTAATTCCAGAAATTATTAACAAATTCATGACGATTATAAGTGATCCCGTGAGAACAGAGCATGTGCATGTGTTCAAGTTAAATCTCAAATGAAACTCGAACAAAATTACACATAAGGAGTTTAGTATGTACCCAAAGGCGGGACGGTTGATGGAGTCAACCGGTGCGCCGTTATCCCCTGGAATAGACATGCTACTCGTGGGGGGACCTTGTTCGGTGTAGTCGTACAAAGGTGATGCAGTGGCGAGTCGTTGCAGTGAAGTACGAACGGCCTCCGGGAAGTAGTCGTTCACGCTGATGTAGTCGTTGTCGCGGAGGATGTAGTCGTACTGGAAGTAGTCGTTCTCGCGGGGACCGTAGACGTACTGGAAGTAGTCGTTCACGCTGAAGTAGTCGTTCTCGCGGACGGGGACGAAGACGTACGTAAGAGCGAGCGGCGCGTACGGGCACGCTCCCCAAAAACCTTATCGCCCACCTATCCCGAGCGGGATCGCTAGGTGGACGAGGTTCGGAGGCAATCGCTCACGCAAACGGTGTGCGCGCAAAGCTTGCGTTGGGAATGGCGAGAGAGCAAAGCAACACGAGAGGGAGAAGAGAGAGGTCTCCTAAGCAGGAGTACCTGAGTGTGAGAGTGTGTATCTGTGCCAGAGGAAGGAGTCCTCTTATATAGGCGCAGAGGAGAGGAGGAGGGAATGAACCTGGACGCTTCTGACCACCATAATTCTCACTAAACGTCGGTTACCTGTAACTGCCGTATTCAACGTCATCAGTTACCAGTAACGGTCGTTTTAATACAAAGGATTATGACTGACATGAATGACCGACATGAATGACAAAAACTGTGCATACGCCTCACGGTCACGGTCACGGTCACGGTCTCGGTCTCGGTCTCGGTCTCGTTCTCGTTCTCGTCTCGTCTCGTCTCGTCTCGTCTCGTCACGACACGACACGCCACGCCACGCCACGCCACGCCCACGGCCCGGCCCGGCCCGGCGCGGCGAGGCGAGGCGAGCGAGCGCGCGCGCGCGCGTGTGGCACGCCCTTCTCCTTTTACCAACTTCACAAGTGGTCCACCATTGGTCCACCCTTTAAGTTAGTTAAGATTCTCATTGGCTTTCAATGCGGGATTAAATCCCTAGCATTTATTTTGTGGACCTTTTAATTCTTAAGATTAATTGAGACTAAATGGCCCAAGGCCCAATTAATCCAACAATCCCCACCAAGAATTTCAAGGTACACAAAGAAAAATCCTCTTCTCAACTCTTGTTTTGATATACCGACTTTATGGTGGAGACTCGTTAAGTTGAACATCCACCCGAGACAAAAGCTACACTCATTCACAATCGACCAATGGACTATGCCTTGAATTGGCGAGTTTCGTGCAAACAAGTTTGACTAGAGTCCCTTGCCGCACTAGGTCGCCGTAAGCATCCCCTCGGGTTGGAGCGTATAAGTCATACTCCGTGCCTTTCATGGGTATCTAGAGATCACCCTATCTCATAGATTGTGACTAGCAATCAAACCCATATAGGTGCAATCCTTTAAGATGTTCTGTAGGCCAACATCTTTGCTCCTCTTTGAGCCACTCGGATCACATTAAGGTTTTTCACCAACCTGCCATACAGATTTTAGAAGAGAAATGCATCTCTACTGGAATGAGCCCTTTACAAAGGTTCTCTTCTCTCCGTTGAACAGTAGTTTGTTGCACTATCCTAATTCACGGGATCTCCGATCACATAGGACAGGTTACCACTACTGAATAACGCTGACGGGTCTCAAGCCCAATTCCCTGGATGCATTGTCTATCACATTACGTGAAAGACCCTTTGTGAATTGATCTCGCGCATTCTTAGCCGTTTGGATGTAGTCCAAGGCTATCACTCCGAGTTTCTCATTTTCCCCGATTGCATTTCAGCCGCCTCTTTACATGCCTAGATGACTTCATGTTATCCTTTGAGCTATTCACCTTGACAATCACCGTTTGATTATCACAGCTCATGAGGACCTTGCCGGTATCGGTTTTTCAACTACCGGTAAATCCATAAGGAGTTCACGAAGCCATTCAGCCCTCAATCGTGGCGGTGTCCAATGCAGTGAGTTCGCCTCCATAGTTGACCTCGTTAAGATGGTCTCGCTTGCAAGACTTCCAGAGACGCCGCCACCTCCAAGTGTAAACACATATCCACTTGTGGCTTTAATCTCATCCGCATCGTGAGATCCAATTCGAATCACTATAGCCCTCTAGTACCCTAGGATACCCAGTATAGTGAATCGCGTAGTTCATTGTTCCTTTCAGATAGCGCATTACCCGTTCAAGAGCTTCCCAATGAGCATCTCCCGGGTTAGACACGAATCGACTCAGTTTGCTCACAGCATATGCGATATCGGGTCTAGTAGCGCTAGCTAGGTACATTAGTGAACCAATGATTTGGGAGTATCTCAGCTGATCTCTCATTATTCTTATGTTTTTCCTTAACATTTTACTAGCATCATAAGGTGTTGGAGCTGGCTTGCAGTCGTTGTAACCAAAACGACTCAAGATTTTCTCCACATAATGAGATTGTGTAAGAACAACCCCACCATCACCTTCTCTCACTAGTTTAATGTTTAGAATCACATCACCTCCCCCAAATCTTTCATCTCGAAGCTTTGAGATAAGAATTCTTTCACTTCCTTAATCGCATTAAGGCTTGTCCCAAATATCGTATGTCATCTACATACGTACATAGGATCACTCCTTCGCCCCCACCATAGCGATAGTACACACATTTGTCGCCTTCGTTCACAACAAAGCCAACTGACGTTAGAGTTTTGTCAAACTTCTCATGCCATTGCTTAGGAGCTTGCTTGAGACCATACAAAGATTTTACCAATTTACACACCATCCCTTCTTGACCTTTTACTACGAATCCATCTGGCTGATCCATATAGATCTCCTCCTCCAACTCTCCATTTAGGAAAGCTGTCTTAACGTCCATCTGGTGAACGATAAGACCATGGGAAGCTGCCAAGGAAAGTAGTACTCGAATAGTGGTCAATCGGGCAACTTACATGGTGCATCCTTGCTATAATTCTCAAGATCTCTAGCTAGCGCCTGAATCTCATGGGCCTGCTCTACCACAGAACGGTCTTCAACCATTTTGTAGTCATAGAGTCGTTCCATGACATACATCACCACCAAGCATCGAAACCCCAAACTTAGCCTCAAGCGCATCCCAAATATCTTTGCCACTTGGCAAACAGAAGGTACGTGTCCACAAGGTTTTCGCCGAGAACACTCAAGATGGCACCGCGAAACAGGTTATCGGCTGCCTCGAAAGTCTTCTCCTCCTCTGGAGAAAACTGTTCGGGCTTCCCCTGTATGACATGCATGATGCTCATCGCTGTCAACCAATACGTAACCCTTTGCTTCCAACGCTTGTAATTTGAACCATCGAAAACATTTGGTTTGAGCGTTGCAGCGAAACTAGTTACCGACTATGCCTTGAATTGGCAGTTTCGTGCAAACAAGTTTGACTAGAGTCCCTTGCCAGTACTAGGCTGCTGTAAGCATCCCCTCGGGTTGGAGCGTATAAGTCATACTCCGTGCCTTTCATGGGTATCTAGAGATCACCCTATCTCATAGATTGTGACTAGCAATCAAACCCATATAGGTGCAATCCTTTAAGATGTTCTGTAGGCCAACATCTTTGCTCCTCTTTGAGCCACTCGGATCACATTAAGGTTTTTCACCAACCCGCCATACGGATTTTAGAAGAGAAATGCATCTCTACCGGAATGAGCCCTTTACAAAGGTTCTCTTCTCTCCGTTGAACAAAGTAGTTTGTTGCACTATCCTAATTCACGGGATCTCCGATCACATAGGACAAAGTTACCATTACCGAATAACGCCGACGGGTCTCAAGCCCAATTCCCTCGGATGCATTGTCTATCACATTACGTGAAAGACCCTTTGTGAATTGATCTCGCCGTATTCTTAGCCGTTTGGATGTAGTCCAAGGCTATCACTCCGAGTTTCTCATTTTCCCGACGGATTTCGGCCGCCTCTTTACATGCCTAGATGACTTCATGTTATCCTTTGAGCTATTCACCTTGACAATCACCGTTTGATTATCACAGTTCATGAGGACCGCCGTATCGGTTTTTCAACTACCGGTAAATCCATAAGGAGTTCACGAAGCCATTCAGCCTCAACTGTGGCGGTGTCCAATGCAAAGTGAGTTCGCCTCCATAGTTGACCTCGTTAAGATGGTCTGCTTGCAAGACTTCCAGGAGACAGCGCCACCTCCAAGTGTAAACACATATCCACTTGTGGCTTTAATCTCATCTGCATCAGAGATCCAATTCGAATCACTATAGCCCTCTAGTACCCTAGGATACCCGAGATAGTGAATCGCGTAGTTCATTGTTCCTTTCGGATAGCGCATTACCCGTTCAAGAGCTTCCCAATGAGCATCTCCGGGTTAGACACGAATCGACTCGCCTTGCTCACAAGCATATGCGATATCGGGTCTAGTAGCGCTAGCTAGGTACATTAGTGAACCAATGATTTGGGAGTATCTCACCTGATCTCTCATTATTCTTATGTTTTTCCTTAACATTTTACTAGCATCATAAGGTGTTGGAGGCTGGCTTGCAGGTCGTTGTAACCAAAACGACTCAAGATTTTCTCCACATAATGAGATTGTGTAAGAACAACCCCACCATCACCTTCTCTCACTAGTTTAATGTTTAGAATCACATCAGCCTCCCCCAAATCTTTCATCTCGAAGCTTTGAGATAAGAATTCTTTCACTTCCTTAATCGCATTAAGGCTTGTCCCAAATATCAGTATGTCATCTACATACAGACATAGGATCACTCCTTCGCCCCCACCATAGCGATAGTACACACATTTGTCAGCTTCGTTCACAACAAAGCCAACTGACGTTAGAGTTTTGTCAAACTTCTCATGCCATTGCTTAGGAGCTTGCTTGAGACCATACAAAGATTTTACCAATTTACACACCATCCCTTCTTGACCTTTTACTACGAATCCATCCGGCCGATCCATATAGATCTCCTCCTCCAACTCTCCATTTAGGAAAGTCGTCTTAACGTCCATCCGGTGAACGATAAGACCATGGGAAGTCGCCAAGGAAAGTAGTACTCGAATAGTGGTCAATCGGGCAACCGGTGAGTAAGTATCGAAAAAATCTTCTCCTTCTTTCCGAGTATAGCCTTTAGCCACCAACCTTGCCTTGTACTTATCAATAGTACCATCGAGCCTAAGCTTTTTCTTGAACACCCACTTGCATCCTACGAGTTTGCACCCATAGGGACGCTCCACAACCTCCCAAGTACCATTAGACATAATAGAGTCCATCTCACTCCGAACTCGCTTCCTTCCAAAGTAGTAGCATCCGGAGAGGAATATGCCTCTTCAATGGTTCTAGGAGTGTCATCCACGAGGTACACAATGAAATCATCACCAAAGGACTTTGCAATCCTCTGTCTCTTGCTCTTTCTAAGAGCTTCATTGCCATCCTCCTCAAGATTTTCCTCATGTGGTTGTTCATTGTGTTCTATCGAAACAGCATGTTCTTTGAGTTCATTATTAATAGACAATTCATGACTACATGTGCTATCTATCTCTTTCATAGGAAAAATGTTCTCAAAAAATGTAGCGTCTCTGGATTCCATGATGGTGCCAACATGCATATCGGGTACTCCGCATTTCAATATTAAAAACCTATAACCCACACCGTGTAGAGCATAACCAAGAAAGATACAATCGACGGTTTTAGGTCCTAGTTTACGTTTCTTGGTTATAGGCGCATTCACTTTGGCCAAACATCCCCAAGTCCGTAAGTATGAAAGTGTTAGCCTTTTCTTTTCCCATTCCTCGAATGGTGTTATCTCTTTGTTCTTCACAGGAACACGATTCAGGACATGACATGCAGTCAATATAGCCTCACCCCACCATTCCTTGGAAAGTCCCGCTGTGTCTAACATGGCGTTAACCAAATCAGTTAGAGTGCGGTTCTTTCTTTCGGCTACCCCGTTTGATTGAGGTGAATAGGGAGGCGTCCTCTCATGGATTATTCCGTGTTCCTCACGTAACGCAGTTGAAAACATTAGAAAAATACTCTCCACCACGATCGACCTAATTCTTTTTATCTTTCTCTCAAGTTGATTTTCTACTTCAGCTTTATAGATTTTAAAGTATTGTAATGCTTCATCTTTAGACTTCAACAAATAGATATAGCAAAATCTAGTACAATCGTCTATTAGAGTCATGAAAAACTTTTTACCACCTTTTGTCAACACACCATTCATCTCGCATAGGTCGAATGAATTAGTTCTAGAGGTGCCAAGTCTCTCGCCTCAGCCGAAAAATGAGGCTTGCGAGGTTGTTTTGATTCAACGCACACATGGCACTTAGAATTCTTGACTAAGGTAAATTTCGGAATTAAACTCAAGTTTGCAAGACGCATCATACAACCAAAATTAACATGACAAAGTCGCGAATGCCAAACATTTGACTCATCATTAACATTCGAGACATGGTTCACAACTTTATTACAATCATATGACAGAGAAAAGCGGAACGGGCCTCCGCTATCATAACCTTTTCCAATAAAACTTCCAAATTTAGAAATTACACATTTATTGGATTCAAAGACTAATTTAAAACCGTCTCTACACAAGAGAGACCCGCCGACTAAGTTCTTCTTGATAGTAGGGACATGCCGCACGTTCTTCAATCGAACGATCTTTCCCGAAGTAAGCTTCGATCGACCGAACCAACACCAAGAACACGCGCATGTGATCCGTTTCCCATCAACAAGGAGGAAATTCCGCCCGCTCGGTAAGAGGAAAACAAGGAAATATCAAAGACAAACATGAATATTAGCACCCGTATCAATCCACCAATCGGGTGATCGACATACCGAAAGAACCGTAGGTAAAAGATTACCGTACCCCGACGTTCCACCCGTTTCACTAATAACCATGTTTGCACTTTTGCCATCTTTCTTATCCTTGCGATCCGGACACTTTGCAGGCAAAGTGTTCCGTGCTACCACAGGCAGTAGCACTTTCCGCTTGGCGGCTTTTTCTCGCTTGAACCGAGCCGTCTCGCTAGCCTTTGGTTGGTTTTGATGTCTGCTTGTTTTTCTTTTTGAATGCATTGTTGTTCTTCTTCTCGCACCAAATTAGCACTAGAAGACCCAACAATCCCTTTACCATGTGTCTTGTCCTTTGCTCTTGCCTTCTCTTCAACATCAAGAGTGCCGATAAGATCGACAACAAGCAAACTCTTGCCTCTTGTGTTTTAGAGAGGTTCCAAAGTCCTTCCAAGAAGGTGGTAACTTGGAGATAATACCTCCAGCCACAAACTTGTCGGGCAACTTACATGGTGCATCCTTGCTATAATTCTCAAGATCTCTAGCTAGCGCCCGAATCTCATGGGCCTCGCTCTACCACGTAACGGTCTTCAACCATTTTGTAGTCATAGAGCCGTTCCATGACATACGACTCACCACCAAAGCATCGAAACCCCAAACTTAGCCTCAAGCGCATCCCAAATATCTTTGCCACTTGGCGACAGAAGGTACGTGTCCACAAGGTTTTCGGCGAGAACACTCAAGATGGCACCGCGAAACAAAGTTATCGGCCGCCTCGAAAGTCTTCTCCTCCTCCGGGAGAAAACTGTTCGGGCTTCCCCCGTATGACATGCATGATGCTCATCGCCGTCAACCAATACGTAACCCTTTGCTTCCAACGCTTGTAATTTGAACCATCGAAAACATTTGGTTTGAGCGTTGCGGCGAAACTAGTTACCGAAAGCCTATCAACAATATAAGGTTTTTGGATTGTTAGAAAACTAGGCAATTTTCGGTACATTTTAATTCCAGAAATTATTAACAAATTCATGACGATTATAAGTGATCCCGTGAGAACGAGCATGTGCATGTGTTCAAGTTAAATCTCAAATGAAACTCGAACAAAATTACACATAAGGAGTTTAGTATATACCCAAAGGCGGGACGGTTGACGGAGTCAACCGGTGCGCCGTTATCCCCTGGAATAGACATGCTACTCGTGGGGGGACCTTGTTCGGTGTAGTCGTACAAAGGTGATGCAGTGGCGAGTCGTTGCAGTGAAGTACGAACGGCCTCCGGGAAGTAGTCGTTCACGCTGATGTAGTCGTTGTCGCGGAGGATGTAGTCGTACTGGAAGTAGTCGTTCTCGCGGGGACCGTAGACGTACTGGAAGTAGTCGTTCTCGCGGACAGGGACGAAGACGTACAGAAGAGCGAGCAGGCGCGTACGGGTACGCTCCCCAAAAACCTTATCGCCCACCTATCCCGAGCAGGATCGCTAGGTGGACGAGGTTCGGAGGCAATCGCTCACGCAAACAGGTGTGCGCGCAAAGCTTGCGTTGGGAATGGCAAGAGAGCAAAGAACACAGAGGGAGAAGAGAGAGGTCTCCTAAGCAGGAGTACCTGAGTGTGAGAGTGTGTATCTGTGCCAGAGGAAGGAGTCCTCTTATATAGGCGCAGAGGAGAGGAGGAGGGAATGAACCACCATAATTCTCACTAAACGTCGGTTACCTGTAACTGCCGTATTCAACGTCATCAGTTACCAGTAACGGTCGTTTTAATACAAAGGATTATGACTGACATGAATGACCGACATGAATGACAAAAACTGTGCATACGCGTCACGGTCTCGGTCTCGGTCTCGTCTCGACACGACACGACACGCCACGCCACGCCCACGGCCCGGCGCGGCGCGGCGAGGCGAGCGAGCGCGCGCGCGCGTGTGGCACGCCCTTCTCCTTTTACCAACTTCACAAGTGGTCCACCATTGGTCCACCCTTTAAGTTAGTTAAGATTCTCATTGGCTTTCAATGCGGGATTAAATCCCTAGCATTTATTTTGTGGACCTTTTAATTCTTAAGATTAATTGAGACTAAATGGCCCAAGGCCCAATTAATCCAACACAGACGCACAATGCATCTCGTGGTCATTGAGGTGAGTTGCTACCTTGATCCGTTGTGGATTTGGCCGGTGATCTAGGAGTTTGGTACTCAGAGCTAGTAGTTTGGGGGTGGAATGGTAGGGGAAATTACAGGGTTTGCTATGCTTTGGATAGATTTGATATGAGTTGATGGGCATTTGGTGTTTTGTTGTTAATTTGGGAGATTTGTTGTGTGCGATTTTACTATCTAAACAACTTTTGACCTCCTTGCCATGTGCTATGATTTCTTATCTACTGTCGTGACTCCTGACCATGATTTGGTTGTATTGGTGATTGATATTTCACTTGGTTCGTCTAGACTATCAAATTAGTGCTCAAGCTTCAGGCAGCTTGGTTGATGGGGATCAGAAGCTTTTTGATAGTAAACTTCTTTTTTTTTGCAAAGGATAAATCATAAGAATCTAAACCGCGCAATCGATTTTTGCTAGTAAAAAGTTACCAATACTTAAGATTTAATTTTGTGAATGTTTAGATGATGGTTTCTTCATGGGTCAAAAATGTTGTCTATTCTCTAGTTTGTTTACCTAAAGGTTGCTTATTCTAACCATCGAGTTGAATTACCAATATTAAGAGCTAGAAACTAAAGACATATAATGCATTTTTGATTTTTATATGATCTTCATTGGCTATTGTCAGTAGCAGGTCACATATAACTACCTGTGCTGGTATTTAGACGGAGAAGCTAATTCTTCAGGCTCACCAAACTGTTATTCTTCCTTGCACTACATGGGAATGGATGCTATGTACAGTCAACCAATCAGGCAATAATGTGGGCAAAATTAAGCAATATTTTGTTGTCAAGTAGGTAATAATATGGTTATGAAATACATGTGATAGTGTATTTTGCACTAGTATTACTGATTAGGCAATAATATGGTTCCAATTAGGCAATAATATAGTTTTAAAATAGCAAAACAATATTCTTCATTGGCCAATAAAAATTCTTATATCCACGAAGCATTATGTCTCTTTTGTGAAGGAATTAATTCTCCTGATGAAAATTGCTTACTTTCTCAAATAGTAAGCTCATTGGTTGGCTTGGTTAGAAAGTCTAGAGCAAATTTATTTAATAATGACATGCTCATATGGTTAATTTGAACTTAGATGGTCCTGTTCATTTTTATAATCATGCACCATTCTGGGCTGACCCATACTTATGATCCTTAGGTTGGTCGTTAGGTCTTTTAGTTTGTAGCACCAAATGATTGTACTATGCACTCTAACCTCTGGATGTTTACAAGGAATGCTCTAAAACTGCTACAGTTAAAGATGTGCAGTTGTATGGATTGTTTATGTTCATATCATAGTTGTAAGTTCGGCAAAACATTATAATTCACTAGGCAATAATATGCTACTGAATTTGGCAAAACAATACAGTACAGTAGGCATTGCCTACCAAATACAATTTTTAATTAGCAATAATACATGGGTAAAGACTACTTATCAGTCGACCTTCTTTTTGTCCATATGCACAGCCACAAATATTTGTACTGCTCGTATACATTTTAGTAGTGGTACCATACAACCACAATTTATTTTGAATTTTCTCTCGTGTTTAACAAACATGCTTTATAAGTTGGTACATGTTTTTCCCTTCGTATGCCATGGGACATACTTTTCAAATTGAGTCAAAATTTTTTGAATCATATATATAATGACAGAAATATTAGGTTCAAGATATATAGGCATTGAATTGGTTGACAAGGCAATTATGATTTAATCAGAAATGAATTTTATGCAGGTACACAAGGAAGGACAGATTTAAATACATATATGCATTGCCAAGCACGGTGAGGCACCTTATGCTACAATGGCTGCATCTCATATCACCACCAACGACATTGAGGTGAGCCTACGGATTTTACTTGTAGGCAACTCAAGTTAAATCAACGAGAAAATTGTTTATTCTGGATTACCAATTTTATGTTTCCGATTTAGCAATTTGTATGCTACGAAGATCAACTTCTAATCAGTGCTTGTGCTAGATCAGGCTCACACAAATCCAATATGGAGCGAATCCATGCTTCTTTTGTTGCTAGAGGATGAGGGGTTATGACTTGTTTTTTGTGTATATTTAGAGTTTTAGACTTGTCATTTGGATTATGGTACCAAGTTAGATATGTCGACCATTTTGCTTCTTTTTTCATAATTGGACGACGTCACCAACAAGTTGCAGTGAACTAATCTCTTTTGCGCAACAAGTTGCAGTGAACTAATCTCTTTTGCGCCTGAAGCGCTGCTGTGTTTATTCAGTCATATTTAGAGTTTGTTGTACTTATGCAAATGATAACACATATGAGCTACTCGAATCTGTGAAAGTTGATCTCACATATTCTTCTTTCATAGTTAGATTTGTGCGTGTCTAGAAAAAAAAGTACTTTATTGCGCCTGTAGGGCAATACACAATTGCACGAAACTTAAACTATGGAAAAATATGGCCGCTTGGTCTTCATGTGCTTCCCTAAATTAAAGCCATGGTGTTAGCACATGCATTATACTAGTAATGATAATGATAGTGTGATATTTGTGTGAGCTAGGGAGAACACGGTTTTCAGTTAGTCAAAGTATACTTAAGCAAATCACTGTTATCAGTTGGGGAAAAGTGATAGTTTTAGTTAGGCATGTGTTTGTTTAGAACAAGCAAAATAATAATTTGCACTTGCAATTTTTGTGCCTCATTTTTTTATTCACCTCATACAACTATTTTTTTCTCAGTTTGTCCATTTATTATGTGCTACATCCTAACTGATTTGGTACCTTTTCCTTCTATGTATTGTGTTGGAAATATGCCCTAAAGTCAACCGGATTTGATCCACTAGTGGGCTCAGATGGATTTGATCCATTATGGTGTAAAAGTCCTAATGGGCCACAAATGTTGTAAAGCCCATTAGTATTGGAAGGGGTACACCATCTATTAGTCCCGTATTGCTAATGGACGATGGTGTGGGGGGTTTTCCTCCCAATAAATATGGACCACACCCCTCCTGAAAAGACACAACTTTCTCAAGTAGCGGCCGCGCCGCCAACGCTCCCTCCTCGTCGCACTCGCGGACCTAGCGGTCCGGCGTGCGTCGCTTCCTTCTTCGTACGTGTGGATACCTTGGAGGTGCGCATCCGGAGCACTTGGATCGGACGAGCCGCACGTGCAAGTCAAGAAGGACGTGAGCAACCGCACCGCTCGCTACCCTCGACGCGTTCGTCTACATCGAGACGGTTCCGCTGCATCTGCGCGTCTAGTGGTAATCCCGTGATCTCTGACAGCAGCAATTCCTGTTTTGCGGGGAAAATTTTGTTTTGCGCTAGCGTAGCCACCCCATTTCCCTTCAGTGGTACCAGAGCCGTAGCTGCTATGTTTTAGATTCGGGATGTGTGCATATAGAGATATGCAGATGTAGATCAAAGTCTTGATCGGCTTCGTGTTCTTGACGTGATGGTCGTGTAACGAATTACTCCTACCGGTCGGAATTCCGCCATCGGAGTTAAGTGATACACGTAAACCCAGTCACAACGAGAAGGAGATCAATTGGATTGGTCGAATCGAAGCTAGGTCAAGTGCCGGGCGCATGGGATGCGTGGCGGTGGCGCATTGGATCTCTACGGCCGGGAAAAACCGGAAAATATACGGTTCGGTAAAACGGTCATAACTTTTCATGGTTAACTCGGATGAAGACGTTTTCTATACGAAAATTGATCTACGTAAAATTTTACACATGTGATAAACCAACTTTCTTTGGTCTCGGCGAAATTAGTTTTGCCAAATTCGGCTTGCAAGATGGGTTTTCGGGCGTTTTAAGTTTGGACGTCGGAATTGCGATAATCGTTTTTGCGTGTTTTGTAATCGGTATGGCCTATATGTGTATGTGATGCATGTGTGTAATTTTTTCGTGACCTCGTGTGTCACGCATAAGGCAATACGGCCGGAGCCACATGTATTGTCAAAATTAATGTAATGGTCTGCGTACCAAATTTGTGATGATCTAATACGCGATTGTGTAACTTTCATTACTAGCACGCGTTAGATAGTTCTTGGAGGACTCATCACATGGAGGATGGCACACACGGATCATGGAGATGGAGATCAACATGATGTACGGAGTCAATGGAGATGGAGATCACCATGCGACAATAGGCCATACCGTGTTACAACTGTGTGAATGTCGTTCTTACCGTTATACTTTTACATGCGACAATGTTATTTTCTTGCGTGTGATGTTACGAGTAGAACGATCCCTTTGGAATTTTAAGTTAACATGCCCTCCCAACACTTGCCACCGTCCCACGTCTTGTACAATTAGTGGTGGGTCTATGAAATTAGGGTGCCACTAGTTTTCCTTGACTAGACAGGTTTGTATCGGATACTTACACGCATAAGTGTTGGTTTACTTATCAAAGTCATCTTAACGGTTAAGGACTTTGGGGCATAAAGGTTGGGAGCCTAGACATAGAGATGTCACCCAACAATAGGAGTCATATGTGATATGATTAGCAAAGAGTTGCTTACCGATCTACCTTGTTTACTAGCGGTGACGCAAAAGCTCACTAGTAGACTTGTTAGTTGTGGATTCTGAATCACTAAGTATCAATGTGGGGATATTGATTTTAGTGGGAGTAAATTCTTTTATTTTACTCTGTCATGGATATATTGTTTTAGTGTTTTGCATTTATTATTCTGTTGTAGATTAAAGGCACCTAGCAACACCACATCGTTTACCTTGCATTCGGTCCTTGAGAAGGACAAGTTGACTGGAACAAACTTTACGAATTGGATTCGTAATCTGAAAATTGTTCTCAGAGCTGAGAAAAGGGAAGGAGTTCTAGGCACCCCCTTACCAGTAGATGATAACGTTAAGAAAAGCACGGGCAGTAGTCATGTGATGGCGATCCAAAACAAGCCAATCTTTAAAAGGAAGGGCAATTCTTGGGAGAAGAAAGGTAAGGCCAAGGATAAGATCCCAATGCCAAACCAGGCGCCCAAGGCTAGTCCAGCTGCCAAGGCTGAATATTTTCATTGTAAGAAAATCGGTCACTGGAAAAGAAATTGTAAGTTGTACTTAGCTTCTATGAAAAGCAATGGAAGTAAGGGTACTTCCACTTTAGGTACACTTAATGTTTATGTTACATATATTTTCCTCGCTGATTCTTATACTAATTCTTGGGTATTTGATACCGGATTGGTTGCTCATATTTGCAACTCGATGCAAGGAATGATAAGAAGTAGAAGCGTGGAGAAGTTGATTTCCGCGTAGGCAATAATGCAAGAGTTGCTGCATTGAGCGTTAGAACGATGCAACTACACCTCCCGTCAGGATCTATTATGGAGTTGAATAATTGTTATTTTGTTCCTAGTTTGAGTCGAAACATTTTATCCCCTTCATGTTTGATGAAGGATGGTTATTCATTTGCGAGTGAAAACAATGGTTGTGTGATCTCTAAGGATAATATGTTTGTGGCTTGTGCATCCATTGTGAATGGCTTATTTGTTTTAAATCTTGATGATTCACCTATCTGTAACATAAGTGCTAAAAGGTCTCGACCTAATGATTTAAGTCCTACCTACATATGGCATTGTCGTTTGGGTCACATCAGTGAAAAGCGCATGAAGAAGCTCCATAACGATGGACTTTTAACTTCGTTTGATTTTGAATCCTACGAGACATGTGAAGCTTGTTTGCTTGACAAGATGACCAAGATGCCTTTCTCAGGTTTTCCTGAGAGAGCCTCAGACTTACTTGGAACTCATACACACGGATGTGTGCGGACCAATGAGTACGACAGCTAGAGGTGGATACCAATACTTCATAACGTTCACTGATGATTTAAGTAGATATGGTTATGTCTATTTAATGAAGCACAAGTCTGAAACTTTTGAAAAGTTCAAAGAATTTCAGAGTGAAGTAGAAAATCAACGTGGCAAGAAAATCAAGACCTTGCGTTCTGATCGTGGAGGTGAGTATTTGAGCCATGAGTTTAGCAGTCATCTAAAGAGTTGCGGAATTGTTCCACAACTTACGCCACCTGGAACACCTCAAGAAACGGTGTATCCGAGCGACGTAATCGAACCTTGTTGGACATGGTCCGATCAATGATGAGCCAGTCGGACCTACCATTGTCATTTTGGGGTTATGCTCTAGAAACCGCAGCTTTCACTTTAAATAGGGTACCTTCTAAGTCCGTAGTTAAGACACCATATGAGATGTGGACCGGTAAGACTCCCATTTGTCTTTTCTGAAAATTTGGGGTTGTGAGGTTTATGTGAAGAAACTTCAATCAGATAAATTAACACCTAAATCGGACAAGTGCATATTCGTGGGATATCCAAAGGAAACCTTGGGATATTATTTCTACAACCGGTCAGAAGACAAAGTGTTTGTCGCTCGGAACGGTGTTTTCTTAGAGAAAGAGTTTCTTAAAAGAGAAAAATGTAGACAGAAGGTGTATCTTGAAGAAGTTCACGATGAGCCGCTTGGCAAGATTTCACAAGTGATGCTAATGTAGCTGAACGAGTTGAGATGCCCGTGGCAAGAGAAGCACCAACACAACCACGAAGGTCTGAAAGGGCATGTCGCGCAACTGATAAGCTCAATCTCATGATCGCGGGAGAGCGCGACATATTGTTGTTAGACAATGATGAACCTATGACATATGCGGAAGCAATGATGGACCCAGATTCCGAGAAATGGCAAAGTGCCATAATATCCGAAATAGATTCCATGGATGACAATCAAGTTTGGAACTTGGTTGACCCGCCAGATGGTGTTAAACCCATAGAGTGCAAATGGATCTATAAGAAGAAGAGGGACATGGATGGAAATGTTCACATCCATAAAGCTCGACTTGTTGCAAAAGGTTTTCGACAAGTTCAAGGAGTTGACTACGACGAGACATTCTCACCCGTAGCAATGCTTAAATCTATTCGGATCATTCTAGCTATAGCTGCATATTTCGATTATGAGATATGGCAGATGGATGTCAAAACAGCTTTCCTAAATGGAAATCTGACTGAGGATGTGTATATGACACAACCTGAGGGATTTGTTGATCCAACCAATGCTGGAAAGGTGTGCAAACTTCAAAAATCCATTTATGGATTGAAGCAAGCATCTCGGAGTTGGAACCTTCGCTTTGATGAAGTGGTCAAAGGGTTTGGCTTCATTCATAGTGAAGAAGAGCCTTGTGTTTACAAGAAGGCAAGTGGGAGCTCTGTAGTATTTCTAATCTTATATGTGGATGACATATTACTGATTGGAAATGACATTCCTATGCTTGAGGCCGCTAAGACCTCATTAAATAATAGTTTTTCTATGAAGGACTTAGGTGACGCGGCATACATTTTGGGCATCATAATCTATAGAGATAGATCAAAAAGGCTTATAGGATTAAGTCAAGACACTTACATTGATAAAGTGTTGAAAAGGTTCAACATGGAAGAGGTGAAGAAAGGGTTCTTGCCTATGTCACATGGCATACATCTTAGCAAGACTCAGTGTCCTTCGACAACTGATGAGCGGGAACGCATGAGTAGAATACCGTATGCTTCGGCCATCGGATCTATTATGTATGCAATGATATGTACACGTCCGGATATTTCGTATGCGCACGGTGTTACAAGCGGATACCAATCGATCCGGGTGAGGGTCACCTGGACGGCGGTTAAAAATGTTTTTAAGTACTTAAGAAGGACTAAAGGCATGTTCCTAGTCTATGGAGGTGAGGAGGAGCTCGTTGTAACGGGTTACACCGATGCTAGTTTCCAAACCGACCAAGACGATTCAAAGTCGCAATCGAGATATGTATTTACGATAAATGGTGGAGCCGTGAGCCGGAAGAGTTCTAAGCAGGAGACAAGGGTCGATTCTACAACGAGCCGAGTACATCGCGGCTTCGGAAGCCGCAAAGGAGGGTGTTTGGATAAGGAAGTTCCTTTCGAACTTGGTGTGTTTCCGAGTGTCTCTAGACCATTGGATCTTTATTGTGACAACAATGGGGCTATTGCGCAAGCAAAGGAGCCAAGGAACCACCAAAAGAATAAACATGTACCGCGGAAATTTCATCGATACGAGAGATCGTTAGACGAGGTGATATCAAGATATGCAAAGTACACACGGATTTGAATGTTGCGGATCCTTTGACAAAACCCCTTCCACAAACCCTAAGCATGAGGCGCACATGAGAGCTATGGGTATTAGATATATTCTATAGATTAGCTCAAGTGCAAGTGGAAGGATGTTAGAAATATGTCCTATAAGGAATCATAGAGATGATTATATTTCATTATATCCATGTCACTTGGTTCTTTTATTGAATATCCATGAAAGGCGACTTGTATTTGATTGGCAATTATGTGAATTGTTTGTGAAACTCTTTTACTTGTATGGTTATTCAAAAGTTGTCCCTAGTATGAGTTAATGACTAGCACATGAATTAGTTGATGACTATGTTTCACAAGTCATGAACATGGAGATGTATAACTAATAATGTGGGCACATGTATGACATGGGGCTGGACTGACCCAATTTGAGACCTTGTTCTATGTTTACACAACGTATACGCTATGTCCTTAGACTTGAGATTGTCGCATGTACTCAAGATGTGAATTGACCTACTTAGGGGCCATCAACCGCTACTCCGTAACTGGGTAGTCATAAAGATGGCTTTCGGGTTTGTCAGGAAGCATGCTGTGAGGCATGGTCAATCAAGATAGAATTTGCCCCTCTACTTGAGAGAGATATCTCTGGGCCCCTCGAGTGATCGGATCAAGAAATGCATGGCCGTGCTGGGTTAAGGGTAACCCCCTTTTGATGATCCGAATCACAGTGTCGAGAAAGAGAGGTCAGCTTGGAGCTAGACCAAATATCGTGAGGCAAAGGGAATAGCATGTATGAACTGTTGTGATGGTTTGTCTGATAAGATCTTTACGTATGCATAGGAGTTGACACGTCTTGCTAGAGGCCGCTATCAACTATTGATCGAGTAATGTACTCGGGTCAAGTCTATGTGTATGTGAACCTATAGGGTCACACACTTAAGGGGTTGGAAGCCGAATGAGGATGAATATACTTGCATAGTTGACTCTAGTGTAAGTGGGAGACTGTTGGAAATATGCCCTAAAGTCAACTGGATTTGATCCACTAGTGGGCTCAGATGTATTTGATCCATTATGGTGTAAAAGTCCTAATGGGCCACAAATGTTGTAAAGCCCATTAGTATTGGAAGGGGTACACCATCTATTAGTCCCGTATTGCTAATGGACGATGGTGTGGGGGGTTTTCCTCCCAATAAATATGGACCACACCCCTCCTGAAAAGACACAACTTTCTCAAGTAGCGGCCGCGCGCCGCCAACGCTCCCTCCTCGTCGCACTCGCGGACCTAGCGGTCCGGCGTGCGTCGCTTCCTTCTCCGTACGTGTGGATACCTTGGAGGTGCCGCATCCGGAGCACTTGGATCGGACGAGCCGCACGTGCAAGTCAAGAAGGACGTGAGCAACTGCACTGCCTGCTACCCTCGACGCGTTCGTCTACATCGAGACGGTTCCGCTGCATCTGCGCGTCTAGTGGTAATCCCGTGATCTCTGACAGCAGCAGTTCCTGTTTTGCGGGGAAAATTTTGTTTTGCGCTAGCGTAGCCACCCCATTTCCCTTCATATTGTAGGTCATGAAAGAAGCTCATTTGTTATGGATTGCTCAAAAAAAGAAGAAGCTCAGCTGTTAAGCATATGCTTGTACACTCCCATGAATCATGACATTCAATTTGGTTCTTGATGTTGTATATTTGGGTTCAGTATAGGAGGGTGTGGCAAATTTGATTGCGTAATATAGTCTATTATGGACCTTAATTTTGGTAGACTAGGTTCCTGTATTTGCACATGGTGAGATCTGTGATTTTTGTACTGTGCATTTTCTTTTTGTTCTGGACAATTTTTTCTTGTGTTGTGCTCGCTGTATGTTTCATTTGTGTTTCTGTTCAAAAGCTGCCTACCTGGTTGACCGGAGGGACAGACCTGTGTATTATTCTATTTTTTATGACACGTTCACGTGGCCGTAAATTAGCTGTGTCCTTCAATATATCAAAATAAATATAAAAAATAATTTGTTTCATAGATATATCATTTAAAATAATATATTATATTTTAAATTAACATGAATAACTATATTACAATAGTTAAATTTTATTATTGTACATCACTAACAATATTAGGCTAAAATAATTATTAATTTGATATTTTTAATAATTTAGATGATGTACTTCAATTTTAGGTAATAATATTATAATTAAAATTATTTTGTAGTTACTAATTAGTCATCAAAATAAGTTTTTGACGATTTCATAAGTACTTTATTCTACACGGATACGAATAGTGTTAGATAATCCACATTTTTGTTGAATACAGATCCGTAACTTGATAGAGAAAATAATTAGAAATCCAATATAGATACATCTATTTAACATTCACATTTAAAATCGAATAACGGATATCAATATTGATATTTTGATCGAATATAAATTTAGATAATTCAAATATGCACACATGACGAGAAAAGGCCGCCGCGTCGAGTCCACGTGGGACGGCGGCAAGCGAGCGAGGACGAACGAGTGGGACCCGCGGGCCGCGCGGCCACCAGCACGGCGCTGCAAGAACAACTGAGGTGGCGGACTGGCGGGTATCTATGATCTTGAAGCAGATGACATGACGATGAAGCGTGCAAAATTGCAAAGGCGGCGTTGACAAATATGCCACTGCTCACTACGACAGCTCGAGGTCCATTGCTTGGTGCTTGCGCAAGGACAACGGAGGGAAAAAAACGTAACCTGGTTTCTGCACCGAGATGAAACTTAATTAATACCCTCCGGTATGGTAAAGGAAGTCGTTTAGTACAGCGACACGATCTTCAAAACACAATTTTGACTTATCTTTTCTATAAAAATATTTATTAAAAAGTTATATTTATGTATACTTTAAAGAAAAATAATTTTCAAAACAAATCTATTGATATGATTTTCACATTTCTAACTAATTGAAAATTGTTCATTATTTATATTTCCAATGTTTGACCCAAACCTTGTCAAAATGACTTCTTTTACCAAGCCGGAGGGAGTACTACACTAGCAACTAAACCTTTTTTTTCATTTTCACACGTGCCTTGAAATTTTGTGGCAAACACTATTTGTCGGGGACGGCCATAAGGGGTTCCCTAACTAAGGGGAAAACCACCCTCTTAAAGCGAAACCACATCTAAAAACACCCCACGGGTTAACAATGAACAAACACGCACAGGGCCCACGCCTGTTACGGCCCAACAGCCATTCGGGTCCATCTGACAAGGGTCTACAACCACGCAACAGATTTCCGCCTCGTTCGAGGGTCCTGACCGCCCTCAAGCCGATCTCCGCCTCGCTCGAGAGTCTGGCACCCCTCGAGCAGGTTTTCGCCTCGCTCAAGGTTCCAGCACCCCTCGAGCGGATCTCTGCCTCGCTCGAGGCTCACCCTCGACCAACATCGCCCCACCTGTCTCCCCCGACAGGGGTATTAAATGCTCTGTCCCGCTGCGGGTGCCATGGTCAAAAGGTGAATCTTCCCCACGCCGCTCCACTGACACCGCCTGGGAATCTAGCCCTGTCACTGTGCAGCCAGTCTGCCGCTATGCAGCCATCCCTGGTGCTGTAGTGGCACGAGGCAAGCCCTGTGTGGACAAACTGGTGTCATTCCAAAACACTATGTCGCCTACTCCCGTCCTCCTCCCACGGCGAGCCCCTCGAAAGGGCATGGGAGCACCCTGTCAGGCATACACCCCAGGTACCCATGCAAGGAAGGATGAAGACGGATTCCTACTAGAATTCCTCTGTAATCCTATTAGGACTCATTCCATGTAATACTACTAGGACTCCTGCCTTGTAACCGACTACTCGTCTCTCGGTTCCTGGTCGGTTACAAATTGAATTTCTCTTCTCGAGTCCGAGGCAGACAAGGGAACAAGCATCACACATTTAACGAATCTGTGTCGAAGCTGCCGTGTCAACATGCCATCGTCGGTCAAAGACTCAAAGCAGAGTGGATCAGTATCAACAAGCACATCACAAGACGTGTGTAAGCTTCAATGGAACCTAGCTGTCAGTGGCCCTCACGTCCTGGCAACGATGGTACCTGGCTGCACGCGGTCTTTGCGCACCATACCATGGGTCCAAGAACCCTAAGTACTCGTGCACCGTACCATGGGTTTCGTATCCTAAGTACTCGCACTTCATACCATGGGTCCAAGTACCCTAAGTACTAGCGCTCCGTACCATGGGTCCTATTACCCTAAGTACTCAAGTCAACTTCGGTCGCAACCTCAAGTCCACTACGGTGGCAACCGTACCTTGGCTCTGAAATCCATGGCCCAGGTACACAAGTCGACTCCGGTCGCACCTTCAAGCTCTCTCTTGTGGCAACTATACCTTGGGTCTGAAATCCATGGCTTGGGTACTCAAACCCACTCTGGTGGCACAAGTTGACGCTAACTGTCGCACCCAAGCCCACTCCGGTGGTACAAACCGACTTCGGTCGCAATCTTAAGCCTGCTCCGGTGGCAAAACTACTCGTTTTCTCTGATTTTTTCGCTTTGGCTTTCCGGAAAGTGCTTTTCATTTTTTGCATCTCAAGTCCACCCCACGTGGCCCAAAGTCGACTACTGTAGTTGCATCCAAAGTCCGCTCTGCGCGGCACAAAGTAGACTTCGGTTTTCAAATCGCATTTCAAAGTCCGCTCCACGTGGCACAAAGTCGACTTCGGTTTTCAAGTCGCATTCTAAAGTCCGCTTTGCCGGCATCACAAAGCCGACTTCGGTTTTCAAGTAGCATTTCAAAGTCCGCTCTGCGCGACACAAAGTCGACTTCGGTTTTCAAGTCGCATTCTAAAGTCCTCTCTGTCGGCATCTAAAGTCGACTTCGGTCAGATCTAAAGTCCGCTATGACGGCACGACTACTTCTCAAGCTCCACGGCTCGACACCAAATTGCTTCTTGGAATCTCTCCAACTCAGGGGCTGCACTCAAATTACTACTCGAGGATAACTTCAGCAGGCTTCGCTCACTCTCAAGATCGGGGGCTCCGCACCAACAACTACTCGACGTGGCTCATACGACTCTCTTATCTCAGGGGCTACACGCTGCAAGAGTACTCGGATGATGGCTTTCGCGAACACTGATGACCCTTGGATTGATTACCTAATCATTTCAAGGCTCGGGGGCTGCTATGCTACACCCATCATTCAATTTTTTCAAGATGGAAGATTCGGAATCAAGATTGACCGTCAGCTAGAGTCTGCAACTCAACCTAAGGCTCGGGGGCTACTCCATATGGAGTGCGATTTTGCAATCGCACTTTCATATAATCTTGACTTCAAGACAGAAGAGCTGGACCACCTTCCAGCCTCGTGGCAGTTCAAGTACTATTGAAGACTTCTCCAAGCAGTACTCGAGGACGCTCAAGAACTACTCGAAGAGGCTTCAAGACTACTCGAACTACTACTCTTGACTCCAACGTGCTCGGGGGCTTGTCGGGTATACACCCCGGGTACCCATGCAAGGAAGGATGAAGACGAACTCCTACCAGAATTCCCCTGTAATCCTATTAGGACCCGTTCTGTGTAATACTACTAGGACTCCTGCCTTGTAACCGACTAGGAACCCGCCCCTGGACTATATAATGGAGGGCCGGGTACCTAGTCGGGCATCTTGAACAACCCAACACTAAGCGCAGGGCGCCATACTTGATCCCCCAAACAGGACGTAGGGTTCGCCACCTTGGCGGCCCGAACATGTATAAATCTCGTGCCCATGTCCTTGCGCACACCTTCGAGTTCCAGGTCTGACAATCCCCACCACAATCATCTACCTCAGGGGTACCCCCTTGGTAGGTTGCCTTGTTAAAACACCGACACACCCTCGAAGGGTGTACAGGCGGCGACTGGGCGCGCGATACGGGCGGAGCCGCAGCACGGAACGTACGGAGCATGTCTTGTCCATCATTTTGGCGCTGTGGCGCCTTGTGCTGACGGGACATCGCCACGCTGGCGCCTGTGCCTCTAGAGCTCCTCCCTCAGCATGACCCTCGAACAAGCATGGGCGCACCCTCGATCGGCGTACGGACGACGACCAAACACAAACACCAGTCAAAGCCAACCTCGAAGCCGTCCCCGAGCAGGCACAAGAGTCGCCATGCCGCCCGCGGAAGCCGGGATTCGCCATCAAGCTACCCAGGGACGAGAATCCGTCAGGACAACCGTCACGCCAGGAGCACTGTGCACTAGTACGTCATCACCATACATAGCACTATGTAGCATGTTTGTAAACTGCCCCACCCCCACTTGGCTATAAAAGGAGGAGGCAGCCGCCCAGCTGCGGGCATCGCATCCGCTTCGCATCACATCACATGACATCACACGACTCTCACATTCGTTGATATTGGCACTTTGCCTCAATCATCCTAGCAGGGACTTGGAGGCTTCTCCTCCTCTCCTGCCTTGCTTGTAGCCCCCTCTACATGCACCATCGGTGCAAATCAATACAACGCGCACGCGCAATCTGCTAGGCGTACGGCCCCACGGCCGGAACTAGGATAAACCCGTGTCCCTGTGTTGCCATTTGCACCAACCATCGAGAGGCTAATCACAGCGCGATTCACTACTTTGTGTTGGGACTAATCCTAACACCGACACTATTGACTTATTGAAACAAGGGAGAGAAAATAACCTCAGATGAGCTCAATTTCAGCATTTGCGACTGTCTGGATAGTCAAGCCTCTAACTTCTCATATGTAGCTCGTATGTCACCCTTTGCTGTACTGCATGTTCACACATTATTACTTTCTTGTTGTCAAGATAAAAAAATTTAAAGGAACTCAAAATAATTCCAGTTGCTTAACACTATTGAGTTGGCATGAATATCAAGAAGTCTTTATTTTTTGTTGAGTTCAAAGTAATAGAGGATGTCAAAGAAAGAGAAATTGTTCTAATTCTAATAGACTTAATCAGTTAACACTTCATGACTCAACTACTTCAGCTCTTCATTCGCAAAAAAAAAAAAAAAAATCGTAATCCGCAAAAACATCACCGATGTGGGAGAATGTCATTTGTCTATCATTCTAGCCATTTGCAATTGACTTCACATCAAGGAGGACTCAACTCAAAAGATGCAACAAGGGATTTGGTAGTTGATGGAACTTTGCAACTTCAAAAAATAATTTAAGTCTACTTGAAACATGCATATGGACAGGAGCATATGCCCCCTAATGTCTTTGGTTTCCCCATGGTTGCTTATTGCCGAAGCACAGTTGGTGGATTTTAGGGATTGTACCCAAGACATTAGTATGAATTGTAAGGGCAAAGTGATCATCTCAACTGGCATCTCAATAAGGCACAGAGCTAGCTGTGTCCAATCCATTTCCTATATACCATCCACTTCAATTACATGGAGCGTTTATGCATCCAAACCAAATATCATACCACAAAACTTAACCTGATGGAGTGCTACATTAGTCTGTTCATATCAGTATAATCTACTAATTCTTTGCTGCTACTTTGAGGAGTTTTTTGATATGTTACGAGGAGTGCTAGTTACTATCAAGCAGAAAAAACATGTACCATCTTGTGTTAAATTGTTTCACAAGTGAGATTTCACAAGATAAAGTAATTATCTGCACATACACACGTGCTACATGCAAATATAGAAAATATATACACTTACCAAGGAGAAGAAATGATACGTATCAAATTGGGAAGGGAACTATTGAACATAGCATATTAATAAAATCTGAGTAAACATCACCTAAAATTAGCATGGTTTAATACACATGTCTCTCTGAACCATGTTAGAATTCAAACACCATGGGAGAACTTGCATCACTTGATAGCTTAAGATGATAATTGATAAAGTAGAGAAACATATGGAGAAAACATTGCACTCAACTACATATCTAAACCTAATGCTCTTAACGTCACAACAAACACAACTGAGGTTATAGGCAATACCATAAGAGATCATTACCCAAAGAGAATACTTCCAGTAGACCTCCATGTTCATGTTGAACATCATCTAACGTATGTTAGGGTGCTCTTTCTATACAACTAAAAGTGGGCATCACCGCCACACCGTGATATAAGCATGAAGAAATTTAATTATTTCCAAGCTATAATAAGGCGGACTCCATATCTTTGTTGAAAAACAATAACAAAGAATTATAATGAAGTCTATGTAAATAAAAAAATGTGTGGAAGATCCCAGGTCACTACCGGATTCGAGGCCTTCACTGACAGCGAGGTTCCTCACGCCGAAGGGGTCTTTCTTCTCGGTGAAGGCTTCACCGAGAGGAAGCTCTCGGCGAAGGCGTCTTCACCGAGAGCAGGCGGGACCCCTCTCGGCAGATATGCGCTGAGAGACCCAATTAGCTCTCGGCGAAGGTTTTTTTTCGAAAACAAAAAAAGAAAACCCAGCCCAGTGGGCCCACCAGTGCCGCCGCCCGCCGTTGCACCACCGCGCCGCACGCCACCGGCCGCCACCGCACCGGTCGCCCGCCACCACACTCGCACCACCGCGCCCCGCCGCACACACACACACACGCACGCACACACACGCACACACCACCGCGCCCCGCGCACACACACACACACGCACGCACACACACACGCACACACGCACAAGCACACCGCCGGCTGGCCGCCGCCGCACGCCACCACTGCCGCGGTGCACGCGCGCACACACACAGAGAGAGGGAGAGGGAGAAACACCCACCCACACACACACACACACGCACGCACACACGTGCACACACGCGCACACACACTCACATACACGCTGTGCCGGGTCGTCAGGTCGAGGCCGCGCCGCGCCGGGTCGAGTCCGCGTCGGCGGAGTCGTCGGACCGCGGCCACGCCACCCGGTCGTCGGGGTGCGCCGACGGGTCGTCGAGGCGCGCGGGGCCGGATCCGCCGCCACCGTGCCTCGCCCTCGCCGCCGCTTCTCGCCACGAGGTGAGGGGTGAGCGGAGGGGGGGCGGCGTGGCCGCACCGGCGGGAGGGAGGCGAGAGATGGGGGAGGCGGCGGGTGTGGAGGGAGGGAGAGGTGGAGAGGTGGGGGGAGGCACCGGATCCGGAGGAAGACTGGTGAGGGAGGCGGTGACGGTGTGAGAGAGGCGGCGGCGGCGGTCGAGGAGGGAGGGGGAGGGAGGATTTAGGGTTCTGGGTGGAGGGGGCGACTTTATATAGGAAGGGGAGGGGCGGGATGGGCCGCCGAGGATAATGGGCCGCCGGGGATTATGCGCCGCCAGCCCAATTATGCTTCGCCGAGAGCCCAATAAATGGCTCTCGACGAAGAATTTTTCTAAAACTTTTTAAATTAGTTAAAAATAGAAAATAAATGTAAAAATTCTCAAAAACTTAACATGACACTAGATATGTTGTGTATTACTGATAAAAAAGTTGTTGTGGTCAAACTCAAATTTAAATTTCTCTAATGTACCAAACCTAGTGACATTAGTTCAAATTCTCTGAAACTTCTCGTGAGATGTTCCAGTTTCTAAATAACGTACGTATAAAAGTGCTCAAAATGTTCTCAACTTTTTACCACAACTTCGGCATAAGATATAATGAGCGCTCGACAAAATTCGTGATTTTCAAACTTCATTTGAATTTGATACAATTTTAAAACCTTTTCGCGACACGATCTTTATCATGATCAGAGAACAAAATGTTTAAAATTTAGTTTCGTTTCATGTACATGGTCTTGGATATGTCTCATGAACATGAATCTCATTTTTCCAACAACTTTACTCTATGATTTCGTGCACTTGTAGTTCATATCGGACCTATTCGAAAAAATTACCTAGGATGAATTAAAATTTTTAAATATAGCAAACAGAGATAAAATGCGTCAAATTTGAACATATCCTTTGTATAAGTGCATGTTGATGATAAAAAAGTTTGAAGGTGAAAAAGTAAATTTTTTAAAATTACTTTGCGGAGAGCAAGAAAAAAACTCTCGGCGAAGAAATTCTTCGCCGAGAGTTTTTCTTTTGCTCTCCGCAAAGAATTTCTTCACCGAGAGTTGTTTTCTTCGCCGAGAATTATTATTTTTTACTCTCGGCGAAGAGCTCTTCGCCGAGAGTCCAAGGTTTGGCCTTCACCAAAGAGTATTACTCTCGGCGAAGGCTCCGTTTCTCGTAGTATGCCTATGGCAATGGGAAAACATACTCCTTGACAAAATATTGTATCCCAGCAAAGGTTGGAATTAAGCCACTCACATGACTGTAGCGGAAGCAATTAGTAAGCACGACTAAGTTAATATCGCAGTAGCAACTAATATAACATGTTGGGGCAATGCAAGTAGGATTAACAGCTACAGATCTAAGCATTTCAAGAAATGTCAAGTTTTACAGGAATGTTTACATATAACTTAGAATATAAACTTAAAATGTTTAGAAATCAAGCACTACCTAACAAAGTCTAATCCTCTTCTTTGAAGAGGTTTAAGCCGGAATATTATCCATTATCTAAGAAATGTATCGTTGTCTAATGTTTGTATGTTCCCCATTTCATTAGACAAGGCTCGGATCAAGAAGTGAACCTGCCAACTGCTGTCAATTTGTGCACTCAAGAGTTTGATAAGTCATGGGAAACACTTGCAGCTTGAAGAGATGTTATTTGTCATAATTTCAAATTTTATAAAGCTGTAAGCATGGGGCAATGTGTTGTAATCATAAATTTAGTGAAAATTTATTGAAATATTAATTTGTAAAAGAATGCTAATTTCTGAGAGCCTTGCATTGCTTACTGTGATTTTGTCATGATTGTTTTTATTTTGTTGAATTATCCTAGAATCCATTAAAAATTATCCTAGAAAAATTTTGATGAAGTTTTCTCTCTGCGTGTATGCAACACCAACACTCAAATTGATCCAAACAAAGATCATCAAAGCTAGGAGAGTGTCACACTAAATAGGAAACGTTACCAAACCCACCCGAATAAATGACACTTTGCATTCCACTATAACTAGTAGCACCAGTACCTGTATACATTGACATTACGGTTACGAACCCCGAACCAAACGAAGATTCGTGTGGGAGCATATGCCCCCATCGACAACCAAAGGACTGCATCAAGGTCATTGTTAACCATAGATAATTTGAGGGTTTGGGAATGTGAATACGAGGGAGTTTCAGTTTGATGTGAGCCACACTTGTGAATCGCAATATGGGTGTCGAAACAGAAAGGAAAATCACATAGTGAGAAAAGAAAATCTCATAATATAGCTCCGTTTAGATTTTTTTTCGAAATCAAAACTTTTCAACTTGGACCAACAGTGTCTCTTAAAATAATTTATTTTAAATAGAGAAGATCACATATCTTGATAGTTGCTTTAATGATAAATCTACCAATGTCATTTTTATGTTATTAGTACTTATGATTACTAGGGGAACCTCACCCGCGCGTTGCTGCGGGAATTAAGAAAATGCAACAATTTTAAGGAAAATTTAACATGATATAATCTCTCGACGATAAGGACATGAGCATATTATGTAAAGTTGAAATACCCGGGTAATGAGTATCACTATTTATTTAAACCAAAGTGGCAAGCTATTTGAACTAGAGTTTTGTAGCGAACATGGCCTCATTTGCCAGTTGTTCGAGTTAATTTTGGTGATTCATGCTAACACAAATAATGAGACTAACCACATTGTCTAGCATGTTTTTGTAGGCATTTCTAGGTCCCATGGATGTTATCACATGTTAACATACCATGCCCAAGCTAACATGTCACACCACAAGTTAACATACCATGGACATGTTAGGTTACTTATAGCAAATTTGAGGACTTAGTATATATTTTTGAGGCTATAAGTAATGGCATGTTAAGTATGTTAAGTTGAAGCAAAGATCCAAGTTGAAGACGCGAAGAAAAGAAAAAGAAAGGACACCGTCGGATGAACCGACGGTACCTAGATAGCAAGCGTCGGTGCAATCGTCGGATGAGTTGGTACACTGGGTGAAACCCTAGGCACCGTTGGATGAACCGACGGTCCATTTTCTAGTAGCGTCGGACGAGTTGTAGAGGAAGAGCAGCAAAGACAGTAGCACTGGATGATCTGACGGTCTGAGTGTGGACACCGTCGGTCTATCCGACACTCAGTTTAAATCAAGACAGAGACGCGCCAAGACAACCTCTTTAGCACCGGATGAACCGACGCCTTGGGTCAGAGATAGCGTCGGTCTATCCGACGGTCACGAAGCAACCAACAGAGATGATTTGGTCGCGGGGTCTTCAGCACCGGATGAACCGACGGTGCGTCGGTGCATAGTGTCGGAGCAGTTCTGTCAGAGAACCTCAATGGCTAAGTGACGTGGGAGGGGCACCAGATGAACCGATGCTCCTGAAAAGTAGGCGTCGGTTCATCTGACGGTCCACTTTTTAGAGAGCCGTTAGCCAACGGCTAGCTGAGTGCCTTGGGATATTTATACCCCCTCCACTCACCCATTTGAGGTTGCTGGATTGTGTGGAAGTGCAGGAGAGTGCAAGACACCTAGAAGATCATATCCAATCCATCCAAGTGCTTAATCGCTCATCCTTAGACTTGCATATGCTTTGTGTATGTGCTTAGTGCTAGGCTTAGCTTAGAGCTGAGTGAGTGCAAGGTTGTGCCAACCTTGTGAGGTGATTCTTGAGTGGATCAAGTTGTACAAGGTTCGTCGGAAGCCTTGGGGCTTAAGTGGCTCACCGGCAATCGTCATCGACCCTCCGGCTTGGTGTGGAGCGGCGAGGACACTTTGTGCGGGGGACGTGGAGACCCCCTTCCTTGGTGGAGAAGCTCCTTAGTGGAGGCGACATCAAGGTGACCAAGGGAGCTTGGCAAGTTCCTAAGTGGCTAGCCTTTGTGGCGAGTCAAGTGGTGCTCTTGGGAGAGACTTGGTGACCGGGAAGCAATACTCTTCTGTGAGTGCTTCAACAACGTGGACTAGGGGTGGCTTAGTGCCTACCGATACCACGGGATAAATTGTGTGTCAAGAGTTTGCTTCCTCTCATCCCCTTTACGTTTCTGCATTTACTCATTTGTAATCTTTGGTTGCCTTTACTTTCCTCGAGTAGTATCATGATAGGAATGGCTATAGGTTGCAAATCTTGTTTTGGGATGGGAGTTTCACACTAGAACAATCCTAGTTGCACATCTAGATAGTATGTTCTAGTTTATCTTTGTGTAAAATTAGTGAAGCCATAGGTTAAGGTTTTAAGTTGCCGAATTCACCCCCTCCCCCTCTTATGCTAACGAGCATCCGAATCCTTACAAGTTTCTTTTCCGAGTATAAACAAATATTCATAACTATCACATGGTGTATCTTGAAAAAAGAACATGTAATTATTTATTAGAGTGAGTCCTTGGTAGCATAGATAATTCTATCTTGTCCGTTCTTCATGTTTTATATTGAGAATAATCTCCAAGGGTTACCTGTATGAATAGTGAGTATATTATAGATGTCAGATATTTTACTTGATTGAATATTTAGAGCTTTATTGAGTATAATCTTTTATGAAGTACCTCTATGGGTCTTCTGTTGTTTTGCTAGAGGATCAGCTGGAGCCTCTTTGTTGAATTCCAACCTTCGTTTAGCCTGTGAGTCGCTGCAAAATATATGAAATGCGAAGATGTTAAAATTGTCTTTTCCGTTCTCTAGGTTTGCTGACAAAAATATTTAGATCTTTCAAAGAAATTTCAGACATTTTCAGGACTTAGAGTGACCAGCGCACCGAGAGCCATTTTACACGTTACGAGTATAGGTATCGAAAACGATACATATCCGGTACGTAGATACACACCATAGTGAAACAGTTTTACAGGTTATAGCTAGAATAATTAATAAGTGTGTACAAAATATCACATTGGCTTGCAGCAGCCCCTTTTTCTCATTTGGAACATTGTTGCTGTTGCCGAGCTGCTTCTTTAGATAACAGAGGCACCTGTCAATTTTATCACAGCAGTCGATGGTTACTGTATCCATCCGTTCGACTGTTTCTGTTTACATCTTACTATCTTAGGATCAAGTAGCATTACCTTGTACTGAAAACTGGTCTTTCTCCTTGCTTAATCATGATAGTCGCATCTTCTTTTGAGCACAACGTCGGCGGTCCGCCCACACATACCACCGGGGGTTGTGCTTTTTTTTATCGATGTTTCCCAGCCCAGCCAGCCCACAACGATATTTCCCAGCCCAGCCAGCCCACAAAAGAAAATCACGAGCACCGCAGTCCGCAGCTGCCTCTCCTTATCCTCTCTCCACATCGGTTCCCAGCCATTGCTCCACGGACGGAGAACACGGCGACGCCCAGTGAGGGATCTCAGTGGTGGCGCACGATGAGGAACACGGTGAGGAATCTCGGTGGTGGCGCCCGGAGAGGGATCTCGGTGGTGGCTCCAGGCGAGGGCCTGCGACGGCACGCCCCCACGGAGGCCCACGCGGTGGCCGGCACACCCATGGAAGAAAAATCAAGCGGGGACGGAGGTGAAGGAGAAGATGGAGAGGGATTGCAGATACATCTTAGCTGGTACGTAGCACCCCCTCGATTGTAGCTGCTGCCGCAACCCTTCCTCTCCAACTCTCCTCTCTATCCACTCCGATTCCGGTGGCGACGCTCCTAATCTCGACCGAAGAGGTCGCTGGACTGCATATCTGGCGGCGGAACATCCATCTCCTGCAGATCGACCAGTGGCGCGGCAATTCCGTCCTTCTCCTTCGCAGGCGGTGGCGGTAGGGCGTGTGCAGTGGCGCGGAGGGTCGAGGGGAGGCATGGTCGAGGATGATTTTATGGACAACGTCGAGAAGGCGAGGTGGCAGTAGTGGGAAGGAGAGGTGAGGCAGCGGCGGTGGGGAGGCGAGAGGGCACCAGTGGGGAAGCAAGGGGGCAGCGCTGGTGGGGAGGATACGTGCGGGAATGAGTGGTGGGGCTGATAGGCTGCATCGCGCTCGAAGGCGTGGTGCGACCACCGCGCCTATGGGGTGGAGACTGAGTGGTGGGGCCACTCCCAACAGCCAATCATAGGTCTAAGAACTCCTTTAAGGAGGGCTAGTGGGGAGCTCCTATATAGGAGTTATAGATTTCGTTATTCACAATCAAAAATGAAAAAGTTTGACTTTGAAAAAGTCCAAATTAAGCTATATCCTGGGACTGAAGGGGGAATGAATTGGCATTTCTTAGCACCATATTAGTTATTATACCATATATAATTCCATGTGAAACAAAGATGTATATTCTTAAAACAACATATACGTGTTATCAAATTGTTTAGTCTGTTGTGCATGTTATAGAGTTGAGTACAGTTCTAAAAGTCACTAGTACAAAATTCTCTATCACCGCCGAGCCCAAAAGCCAAATCGGCCCGTATACTCACCGCCTGAGCCTCATAACTCGACTTATTTCCTCTCACACAACACTATTCAATCTTCCAGCCCAACAATATTCTTCGTACTAGCCGAACAGTCTTAAAGCTCTCTATGCAACACATAAAGTCACATACTCACATGCACAATCCCAAATGTCTCAAGTCTGAATTGAGGTGAGGTCAGTAATTTCACTAAATCAGCACTAGTATACAGTACAACGACGTTGCTCTGTGACTCCAACACATCTACTATATCTATTTAGCGTGTACCCAACAATTGACAGAGGAGGAGGAGGAGGAGGAGATGACCGGCGTGTGCAGCTGGCAATGCAAAACGACGGCGGCTCAGAGCACGTCATCGGTGTGCAAGGAGAAGTCGGCTCATCAGGCTTGGTGACCTTGGGGAACTTGATGCCGGCGACGTCGTCGATCCGCTTCTGTTGCACCGCGGCACCGCGCTTGGTGTTCTTGGCGAACTTGGACGCCAGGAACGTCGCGCTAAGGTGCGCCGCCCCGGCGCTGTCGTCCGCGCTGTTTGTTCCCGCCACTTCTGTCGGTGCGGAATATGGTCCCGACACTAACCAGTAGATAGCGCCTAAGTTTATCCCTCTATGGTCGATGCCAAGCAACAAATGACACAAGGATTATCCTGGTTCCGGCCGAGGGGGCCGTACGTCCAGCAGCGGCGTGCTCGTGGCACTATATTGCTCAGCACCGGGGGTGCTTGTAGTGGGGCAAGTACAAGCAAGGCGGGGAGAGGAAGCGTGGCTCCCAAGTCCCTAGTGGGTGGCCGAAGATGTTGTGGGAGAATAAGAGAGTGAGTGCACAGTGTGTTGTGTTCTTCTGGACTTGTTCGAACCCTCGTCCCCCCCGCGGCTGGGGGCTCGCCTCCCCTTTTATAGGCCAAGGGGGCGGCGAGTTACATGCACGCCGCGCTACCTAGCTACGTGTGGGAGCACGTCGTGCTATGGTGTAGAATGGGCGGCTGTCCGGTTGATCTTCGCTGCGATCCGGCCATGATGGCCTACCTTGTACCCGAACAGTGGCGGTTCGAGGGTAGGAGGCGGCAGACGGTGATGGCGTTCTCTGATAGGCTTCGAGGGAGGTGCTGATGACGACCGGTACGGGATACAGGAGCGGGCAGAACGGCGTTCCTTCCCAATGAGCTCTGCGGTGGCGGAGTGGTTGCTGCAGCGCTTGGGCGTGCCCCTGTGGAGCCAGGCGTGCGCCCGCACGCGTGGGTACGGCGGCCGCGCCGTTTCAGTGGCCGGGATGGCCACCCACCGGCCTAGCGCCCCTCACCCAACCCGCAAGGTCACGGGGAAAGTGGAATCGGGGGTGCGCCGGCCCCCTTTCGAGGGTCGGGCGCGTTAGCCGTACGGCGGCGTGCGCACGGTGTCACGGGACGACACCGGCCGTACCGCACGGTCCATCCCACGGGGGCGGGGATGGGCTCTTTCCTCGGGGAGTTGGTGCGGCGGCACCGGGCGTGAGCCCCGGCGCATGATGGCGCGTCCCGCGGCGTCGGGCGTTAAATGCCCAAGTACGGGACCGGCGCGCGCGTGCGGGGCGCCCGTGATCGTGGCGGGCCCCGGCCGAGGGCGGAGCGGACCCTCGAGCGAGGCGGGACTCGCTCGAGGGGGAGCGCGCCCTCGGCGGGCGGGGGGCCGCTCGAGGGAAGGGTCGCCCCTCGGCGGGGGCGGAACCTCGTTCGAGGAGGGAGTTGCCCCTCGAACGGGGCGGAGCCCGTTCGAGGAGGAGCATGCCCTCGGGCGAGGCGGAGCCTGCCCGAGGGGTCTTCCTAGGCGGGCCGCCTTGGTGGGCTTCCGGAGTCCTGCTGCATGGGCCGTGTCCTGCAGGGTTAGTTTCCTGCATGGTTAGGCTTAGTTTATATTGATGCAGGAATTTAAGTAGGGGTTCCCCCCTTGTTTTAGGGGGCCCCTAGGGCGGTCCCCGACAGTAGCCCCCGAGCATCTGCGGGTTTGCCTTTGAGGCTCCCGCAGATGCTGGAACCTACTGATAGGACGTTCTTCCCTCCTTGTTTGCGAACGCTTTTCCTCGGGGGGCCGCGCTAGCGGACCCGCGGGTCTAGCCCCCGAAGCCCTGCAGGAGTGTGGGTTCTCCTGCAGGGGTTAACCGCGAGCAATTCGGTCAGAAAGGCGTGGCACATATGCCAACCGGCATCGGCGGTGTTTCACGCCGGCATCGGGGGTGGCACGCTCCCCCCGTCACCGTGTCTCGGGCGGGTGCAATTCCAAGGAGGTGTAGCCGTGCGTCGAGCCCCCGAGCCTTGGCCTGTTCGAGGCGATCGGGTCGAGCCTCGACGACTTGTTTTTTATCGCGCCCTCGCCGTCCCTCCGCGGGTCGGGAGGTGAGGTTTCCACGACTCCCATCGAGCGGGTCGCGAATCGCGGATTCCTCTTCGAGCCGCTAGCGGGTAGTTCAAGTGGACGTCCATGCCCCGTTCGATAAGGGTAGGGCCGCGCGGTCCGGAGACACGTCCATGGAAGCGCTTGCGTGGGTTTGCTAGGTGGGGCTCGGTCCCGTTCGCTAGGGACCGAGGGCGCGAAGCTCTCCCTCGGTGGGATCCCCCCGCTAGCCGCCCTCGCCGGCTCTCGAACACGACATGTGGGGCACCCTCGAGCCGACGGGCTCGAGGAACGGCTCGAATGCGCGTGCCCTCGTCGTCCCTAACTCGAGATGCGGGGCGCCCGTTCGAACCCGTCGAGGGTCGGCTTCGAACCCCCGATCGGCAAGGGCCGTGCGGGGCCGTGCATGGACGCCTCCGTCTTTTCACGTTTGCGGCCGTCGAGGGGTCCGGGCGTGCCGCTCCTCGAGGTGCTTGTTGGCGGCGTGGCGCGGTATGAGTGCTTTCGGTGTCGCTCTATTTCAAGCGTGACTGGGCGATCCTCTTACGCGCGTGCCTTCTTTCGGAGGGTTGACATCATCTCGAGTTGGGGGTCATGCCGCTCGAGGGTCCTACGTGGCATGGGTGCCCGCGGTGGTCTGCTCTACATCGAGCAGGTCCCGGCGACCTTCTCACGCTGACATCCCATCGAGGGTCGCCTTGTTTCGAGTTGAGGGTCATGCCGCTCGAGGGCTTCACGTGGCATGGGTGCCCGCGGTTGCCTACTCTACACCGAGCAGTCCCCGGCGACCTTCTCACGCCGTCGTCCATCGAGGGTCACCTTTGTCTCGAGCCGAGGATTCGCCTCGCTCGAGGGCTCTCCTTGCTTGGCAAGGGGCCCGGCATTTAAATGCCCCCGCGGCGTGACCGCGGGTTTCGCAGCCGCGGCGCGCCTTTTTAGGCGCCGCGCGCGCGCGCGCGTAGTGGGCGACGTGGCCGGCGGATGTGACGGTTTCGCCTCGGTGCATCGCCGGTCTCGCCGTAATGATGACCCGCCCGCGGGGTTAGTCGCTGCAGCCGTGGTGGGGCCCGCCCGTCGACGCGATGGAAAGATTCCCGCAGCTATCGTTGGCGGGGCGCGCGCGCTCGGAGAACTCGCCCGTTGCCTATAAACCGCGCGGGGGGGAGTAGGTGGCGGTTTTTACCTTGGCTCCTCACCATTTTCAATCCTCCGTCGCTTCGTCTTCGTTTTGCTCTTGCCACCGCGCGGTTTCGTTGCTTAGAGCTTTCTTCTCGCTTCCTTGTCCTCCGCCCCCGCGCTCGTTCGTCCCTCGCTATGGCGCCGCGCTCCTTCCGATCGGGTCTTGGAGCCGTACGCCTGGGAGAAGTCGACAAGGACCCCGGCTCGCCCGGGCGAGCCGGTCGCCGCCGGCCAGCTCTCGGCCAACGAAGATGGGCGCCCGGCGGAGTGGATCGTGCCGCCATCGTCGCACCTCGAGCCCAACCCGCCGGGAGGGATACGTGGTGAGCTTCCTCCGCTACCACGAGCGCGGCTTCAACGCGCCGCGAGCACATTTATGAGGGCGTTGTGCTTCCACTCACGGGGGTGGAGCCGCACAACTTCGCCCCCCAACGCTATCTCGGGCGGCCACATTCGTGGGCGTTTGCGAAGGGTACCCGGGGGATCCCGCCCCAACCGGGAGCTGCGGGGTGCACCTCTTCCGCGCGAGCTCATCACGCGTCCTACGACGGAGCCGAGGACCCGCCGCGCGGTGCGCGCCGGCGGGATGTCGCTTGTCGTGCGGGGGCAGCTCAAGAACTCCTACATCCCCCGCACCATGACGACGAATAATGCCGGCCGGGGAGCGGGGATGGTTTTACCTCGCGCAACGCCGAGCCCGCCTCCCTCCCTACACGGGCGGTGTTCAAGGAGAGGCCGGACCGTCGGGGCTACGGGTTGCCTACGGCCAACCACCGGCGCGCGAGGACTCCATCCTCGCCGCCTTGCGGGCCGGCCGGGCGAGGGAAGGGCTCAACGCGATGGGCGTCCTCGCCTTCCTCCATCACCGCGCGTATCGTGCCGTTGATGCGAGAGGCCGCTCCGCATCTTCGAGATGACGGAGGCGGCCAACCCCGTCGACTCCGGCGAGGTCGCGGATGCTCCCGACGCCGCCGCCGGAGCGGCCGTACGCGCTCACCCGGCGCGGAGCGCCGTCGACACCCGACGCGGGCGCCGCGGGTCGGACCCCGTGGGGACCTCGAGATGCTCCCCACCGGCCGTTGGTGAGTGGAGCTTTTCGATTCGTTTTAGTTCTTGTTCTTGATTCCGTTTCCCCGATGTGCCGCCGTCGTCCTCGTGCGCACCGGTGCGGTTCACCGCCGCCAAGGCCGTTCCACCCACCCCCGACCCCCGTGCGCTCGGCCGGGCGGCGCCGGGGAGCAAGGAGAGCGGGCGGCGCGCAAGAGGGAGCACGCAAGGCGGCGCCGAGCGCGCGCGCGACGCACGGGCCGCCGAGTACCACCGCGGGCGGGAGGAGCCGGGGCTCTCCTCCCCGACATCGACGAGCCCTCGTCCTCGGATCGGGGACGAGGAGGAAGAGTCCGAGGGGGAGGGCCCCTCGCACGGTGGCGGCCGCGCCCCCGCCGCCGGATCTTGCGCCGGCGTCGGGGGCGGCTCGTCCGGGGCGGGCGCGTCGGCGCCCGCCGCCGCGTCGTCGTCGGGGGCGGCACGCGCGCGGGAGGCCGCGCGCGCGCCACCGAGGCGCGCGCGCGCACGTGCCGCGCGCGCGCGTCAAGCGTGCCCGCACGCGGCGGGGCGGGCGCGCGCGCGCGCGCGGCGTCCTCGTCGAGGGGCGCGGCGTCGGGGGGCGCGCCGCGCGCGGGGACAAGCGTGCCCCCGCGCACCGTGGCGCCGTCGGGTGCGCCTATGCGTGAGGCGGGCGTGCCCGCGCGTGCGGCGGCATCGTCGGGGAGCGCCGCGGGGGGCGGCCCCCGCCGCCGCCCTCGTCGGAGGCCTCGAGGAAAAGGAAGCGGCCTTTTCCTCCGCGAGGTAAGGAATCTGTTCTTCCTTTGCTTAGCATTAATTTGTTGGGTTATTAGACGCTCTAATCCTCCGTTCGCGTTTCCGCGAGGCGGTGCCCACCGTCCCTCCTCTTGCGCCGGCCAAGGTGCCGAGGACGGATGCGTCGATCCCCCACCGGCGGCGTTCGTCGAGGGGGCCGCGCCCGGGGGGCGGGCGCGGCGGCGGGCACGAGCGCGCAAGGCCGGCCGGGGCTTCGAGGCCCCGGCCGTAGATCAACCCGCCGCGTCGCGGCCGGAGGTCGCCGGGGGCGGCCGGGCGCCGGCCGCCATGGAGGCGCGGGCCGCGGCGGCGGCCACGGTGGAGGTGCCGCCCGCGGTGGCGGGCCCACCGCGGGGAGGCGAGCGCGCGCAACCTCGCGGGAGCGCCCGCGGACGTGGCGGCGCGGACGGAGGTGGCGGCAACGGCGCCACGGGCGGGCGCCGCGGCCGCGGAGGCGCGAGGGTGGGGGCGCCGGCGGAGGCGGAGCGAGGGCGGCTCCGCCCGCCCCGGTCCCCGGGGCGGAGGTGGTGGAGCTCTCGGACGACTCCTCGCCGCCACGGGTGGAACCGGTGGGCCGCACCGGCCCACGAACTCTCCCCGAGCCCCGGGGGGGAGGGCCCTCGTGAGGCGTCACGAGGGTCGTATGATAGTGGGGGCCGAGGGCACGACGCCGAGGCCTCGTCCTCCCGTGCCGGCCGCCCCCGCCCGGGTGGGGGGGCCGTGGAGGATCCCCCCGGCGTTCGCCGACGCCCGTGGGGAGCGGGAGCTCGGGGCGAGCTCGCGAGCCACGGCGCCACGCTCAACCGCGCGTTGAACGAGGCGCCGCGGTTCACGGCGCCCGCCCGGATCGTCTTCCGGGTGAGCCACGGTTGCTTTTCTTCTTTCCCCCTTTTTCGCTTTCGCGCGCCGCACTCAAGACTTGGTGCCGACGAGGCTCGATGCGTGGATTCCGGGAGCTTGAGCGCCGCGCCCGCGAGAAGTACGGCGCGTTCGACCGAGGGTGAACGCCGAGGCCCGCCGCCTCCGGGAGCGATGCGGCGCTTTCGACGCGCTTGCGGAAGCTCTTAGGACGCCGGACACCGGCCGGTCTCACGGGCGTTGGCGTGGTGTGACGTGCTCCCCGAGAGCTCGGGGCAAGACGCGGCGCGTGACTCGAGCCTCGGGCGCATCCGCGCGGCCCTCGTCGATCGTGACGAGGCGCCGTGGACCGCGCGCGAGGACCCGGGAGAAGACGCGGACGTTGGCCGCCACCCGGGAGGCGGAGGTGGCCACCGCTCGCGCCGAGACCGGGAGGCTCCGCACGTCGCTCGAGAGAGCGGGGCGCGGCAGCCGCCGGCCGAGGAGCGGGCGCGCGGGATGGAGCAGCCGCGCCAAGGAGGCGGATGACCGAAGGCCGCCCTCGACGCCAAGGTTGCGGCTCACGTCGCCGGCCGAGGGGCGCCTCCGGCGAGAGCGCATCGCCCGCCGAGAGGCCGAGGGGCGGCTCCGGCGAGAGCGAGGCCGCCCTTCGCGACGCCCCGGACGGCCGGGAGCGGGAGCGCGTTGCTCGCGGAGGGGGGTGGAGAAGTCGGCCCGGAGGAGCGAACGCCGCATTCTCCGAGGTCGAGGATGAGGCGTCGACGCCGCATCGCAACGCCGCCCAAGAGATGGCCCTCGTCGAGCAAGGCGAGACCGTCCGGGCCTCGAGGCGGCGCTTGAGTCCGTGCGCCACGACCTCGACTCCGGGGAGGAGGCAAATCGAAGGTAAGCTATTGCCGATCCCGCTCGTTGGTTTTTGCTTTAGAGGGTTCGTCTTCCCCTTTCTCGATTTCCCGTCGTCTTGTCGCTTCCCGGGCTTGCGCACCGCCCCCGGGACACGCCGCCGGGCGGGCCGAGGCTCGCGAGGCCTCCTACAACTCCTCCGAGCGAGAGCCGCGAGGAGCCGGCGGGACGCGGCCCTCGAGACCCGTCACGCCGTCGAGGAAGGCGAGGTCCAGGCCGGCAGCTCGCTGGCCAGCCGCCTACGCGCCCTTGGCGGCCACGTCACGGGGCGGATGCGTCGGGCGTTGCACCTGGGCGTGCAGAAGGCCCTCGGAGTGGTGCGATCCCACTACGAGGTCAACCTCGAGGCGGTAGCGGAAGGCTACATCGTGCCCGAGGGCGTCGAGGACGAGGTGGCCATGGAGCGTGCGGGACGCGCTTGCTCGCCGACGCCGCCGAGTCGCTCGCCGAGGCCTTTGAAGAATTCCTCTTCCCGGACGCCGCCGACGCCGCGCTCCGCCCGCCCCGAAAGTACCGGGCGCTAGGCCCGTTTTTTGTTTACATGTATCAGAACTCTGGCCTCGTGGCCTCTTGTAAAGAAACAAGTAATTTCGTGAATCATAGACGGCTTGTAAATGAAATCGCTTGTTTATCGCGCTTTTTGCTTCCTCTTCCTCCCCGAGTAGATTCTAGTTAGGGAAGTCCGCCTTTCGCGGGGGCCCGCCGGGTTGGAGGCGAGAGAAACGGGCCATAGCCACGCGCGTAGGCGTCTCGGCTCGCGCGCTCCTTCCATTGTGCCGCCTACGCCCTTTTCGAACCGTGGCTCGTGGTTGAAGTAGGAAACAAACTTAGCGCGTGTTATTACGTTTTTTGCGCGAAAAAATGGGACCATTTGGGGGGGGGGTGCCCCCCCGCGCAAGCCCCCGAGGGTAACTTGGGTTTTCGGGGGGAAAGCCGAGTTGCCCTTTTATTATACTTGGAGTATTTACATAGGTGACACCAAGCGGGGTGTTGGCCGTGTGTTTGTACAACGAAAAATACTTGGAAATCCTAGCTAAGGGTAGAAGCGACGTAGTCGTTGGATGTTCCAAGCGTTGGTGAGTTCTTCGCCGTCCTCGTTGGCCGGCTTGTACGTGCTCGGTTTGAGCACCTTCACCACGACGTAGGGTCCCTCCCATGGGGGCGATAGCTTGTGGCGCCCTCGATTGTCTTGGCGTAGCCTTAGGACCGTGTCCCCCTCGCCGAAATCCCCGCGGCGTATCTTGCGCGCTTGGTAGCGCCGTAGGGACCGTTGATACCTTGCGGAGTGCATCAACGCCACGAGGCGTACTTCGTCTAGCCGATCCAAAGGTGAGTCCTCGCGGGCTCGCCGGTTAGCGTCCTCGTTGTAGCCTCGAACCTTGGGCGACCCGTATTCCGCATCCGTGGGGAGGACGGCCTCCGCGCCATGGACTAGGAAAAACGGGGTGAACCCAAGTGGCTCGCTTGGGGTGGTCCTTAGGCTCCACACGACCGCCGGGTAGTTCTCGGAGCCATTTCCGACCGCATTTGTTGAGTCGGTCGAAAATTCCGGGCTTGAGGCCCCGTAGGATCATGCCGTTGGCGCGTTCTACTTGGCCGTTGGTCCGTGGGTGTGCCGCACGGCGCCCAATCCACACGGATGTGGAATTTGTCACGTAACTCCAAGAACTTCCGCCCGTGAACCGGGACCCGTTGTCCGTGATGATGGAGTTTGGCACTCGAAGCGGTAGACGATGTCGGTGAAGAACGAGACCGCCGCTCGGCCCTCAAATTCGTAATGGGGCGCACCTCCACCCACTTGGAGAACTTGTCAATTGCAACCAGCAGGTGGGTGAAGCCCCCGGCGCCTTCCGCAGGGGCCCGACGATGTCCAACCCCCACACAGCGAACGGCCATGTCACGGGGATTGTTTGCAGAGCGTGAGCTGGCAAGTTGGTTTTGCGGGCGTAGAACTGGCACCCTTCGCAAGTGCGCACGATTTCGTTGGCGTCCGCGACCGCGGTAGGCCAATAGAAGCCTTGGCGGAACGCGTTGTCGACGAGGGGTGCGCGGCGCGGCGTGGTGGCCACGGATCCCCGCGTGGATGTCCCGTAGGAGCTCGCGCCCCTCGGGAATGGGTATACACCGCCGGGAGTATGCCCGACGCGGCGCGCTTGTACGGCTCACCGTCGACCGGGGTGAACGACTTGGCCATCCGGCGATGCGCCCGGCGGTGGCTCGGTCGCGGGGAGCTCCCCTCGAGCAATCCGGGCGATGTACTTCTCCCGCCGGTCCGTCCGGGCGGGGAGCCGGCTCGATGTCCATCGCGACGCCTCGTGGGAGCCGTACCCCTCGAGAAGGGAGAGCACGTACGCCTCGTTCGAGGGGTCCTCTTCCATGGGTTCCGCACCCGCCGGGTTCGAGGGAGCCCCCGAGGGTCCGCCGTCGCTCGAGGGGTAGGGCTCGAAGGCGACCGATGGTCGCGCGATGTCGCGCGCGAAAACGTTCGGGGGGAACGGTGATCCGCCCGACGCGATCTTGGCAAGTTCATCTGCCTCCTCGTTGTACGGCGGGGTACATGATTGAGCTCGATGCCGTAGAACTTGTCTTCGAGGGCCCGCACGGCCTTGCGGTAGGCCTCCATCTTGTCGTCGTGGCAGCTCGCGTTCTTCATGACTTGGTCGATCACGAGCCGCGAATCCCCTCGCACGTCGAGGCGCTTGATGCCCAATTCAATGGCGACTTTGAGGCCGCGAGAGGAGGGCCTCGTATTCCGCCATGTTGTTGGACGCGGGGAAGTGGAGGCGCCCTTGCGTAGCGCATGTGCTCCCCGAGGGGTGACACGAAGAGCGAGCCCGCGCCCGCTCCCGTCTTCATCACCGAGCCGTCGAAGAACGAGTCCGAAGACTCGCTTGAATTTGAGGGGGCGGCACGGTGTGTGTCTGTCCACTCCGCCGACGAAGTCCGCTAAGATTTGCGATTTGATGGCTTTGCGCGGAGCATAGGCGAGCGTTTCGCCCATCAACTCCACGGACCACTTGGCACTCCGCGCCGCCGCATCGGGGTTGCGAATGATCTCTCCTAGCGGGAAGGAAGAGACCACCGGAATGGCGGGTGGGCCTCGAAGTAGTGGCGGAGCTTGCGCCGCGCGAGGACCACCGCGTACAACGCCTTCACGGACACGAGGGTAGCGCGTCTTCGTGTCCGACGGGACCTCGCCGATGTAGTAGACCGGCCCTCGCACGGGCGGGCATGTCCTTCCTCCGTGCGCTCCACAACGATCACGGCGCCGACCACCCGGGTGGTCGCGGCCACGTAGAGTTGGAGGGGTTCGCCGTCTTGCGGCGGCGTAAGGATTGGGGCGTGCGTCAGAGATGCCTTTAGCTTGTCGAGCGCTTCCTGGGCCTCGGCGGTCCAAGAGAAGCGCTCGTGCTTCTTGAGCAGCCGGTAGAGGGGCAGGCCCTTCTCACCGAGCCTCGAGATGAAGCGGCTCAGGGCGGCAAGGCACCCCAGCACCTTCTGCACCCCTTTGAGGTCTCGAATTGGACCCATTCGCTCGAGGGCCGCGACCTTTTCAGGGTTGGCCTCGATTCCTCGCTGTGAGACAATGTATCCTAGGAGCATGCCCCGCGGCACTCCAAAGACACATTTTTCGGGGTTGAGCTTGACCCCGTTGGCCCGCAGGCAACTGAATGCGATGCCAAGATCGCTGACCGGGTCGTCCGCCTTCTCGGTTTTGACGACGATGTCGTCTACGTAAGCCTCGACCGTCCGCCCGATATGGTCCCCAAAAACGTGCCGCATGCGGCGGCCGATAGGTTGCGCCCGCGTTTCGAGGCCAAAAGGCATCGTGACGTAACAGAACGTCCCGAACGGTGTGATGAACGAAGTCGCGAGCTGGTCGGACTCCTTCATTTTTATTTGATGATATCCCGAATAGGCATCAAGGAAACAGAGTAGTTCGCACCGGCAGGTGGAATCAATGATCCGATCTATGCGCGGCAAAGGAAAAGGAACTTTTGGACACGCTTTATTGAGACTTGTGTAGTCAATGCACATCCTCCACTTCCCATTTTTCTTTTTTACAAGCACGGGATTAGCTAACCACGTCGGGTGGAACACTTCCTTGATGAATCCGGCCTCGAGGAGCTTCCGCGGCTCCACTCCGATCGCCCGTCGCCGTTCCTCGTCGAAGCGGCGCGGCCCGCCGCCGACAGCCGCGAGCATTAGGCGAGATATCAAGGGAGTGCTCGGCGACCTCCCTCGGAATGCCCGGCATGTCCGAGGGGCTCCACGCGAAAACGTCGGCGTTGGCGCGGAGGAAGTCGACGAGCACCGCTTCCTATTTAGGATCGAGGGTCGAGCCGACCCTCAAAGCCTTGCCCTCGGGGGCGATGGGTCGAGGGGGACCCCTTTGGTTTGCTCGGCGGCCTCGAACGTGCCGACGTGCTTGGTGGCGGAGGCCGAGGTCGTCGTTGACCATCTTCTCCAGTGTGTTCACCAGCGCTTCATCCAGCGCTAGCGCCTCTGCATGCTCCACGCACTCGACATCGCAGTCGAATGCATGCTCGATCGACGACCCGACGGTGATGACGCCGTTTGGACCCGGCATCTTCATCTTCAGGTACGTGTAGTTTGGGACTGCCATGAACTTGGCATAGCATGGTCGCCCAAGGATGGCATGGTAGGCCCCTTTGAATCCCACCACCTCGAAGGTGAGGGTTTCCTTGCGGAAATTCTTGGGGGTCCCGAACCAGACGGGCAGATCGATCTGCCCGAGGGGTTGAACTCGCTTTCGGGCGCGATGCCGTGAAACGGCTTCGTGCTTCGGGCCGCGACTCGGTCCGACCCCGATCCCCATTAGGCGCGGTGTATGCGCGAAGAGGATATTGAGGCTACGCCTCCGTCCATGAGGACCTTCGAAAACCGGGCGCTCCCAATGATGGGATCGACCACCGGGGTACCTTGGCCGGGTTCGGGATGCGGTTTGGGTGATCATCCCGGCTAAAGGTGATGGCATCCTTCGACCAGTTGAGAAAGGCCGGAGGTGCCCTCTCCGCGGCGAGGACTTCGTGCCGCTCCTTCTTGCGCCGCGGGTTGACATGTCGACGGTGGATCCCCCAAAAATGAGGAACACATTTTCGATTTGCGCAGGGAAGCCACTGCGTCGCCGTCGCCCCCATCCTTCTTGGCCTCTGCCTCCTTCGCGGCGGCACGGCCATAGAACTTCTTGAGCATGTCGCATCGCTCAAGAGTGTGATTCACGGGGGTCTTGTGGTAGGGGCACGGCTTCTTCATCATGTCGTCGAAAACCCCGGGCCTCGAGGAGCCGGTCGAGGGCCCCGTCGGGGCGGGTCAACGCCGAGGGCCTCGGCGTTGCCGCCGTTGCGCCCGCGCTCGCGCGCCTCGCGGCGCGGCTTCTTCCCCCTTCTTGCCCCGCTTGTCGTTGCGGCGCGGCTCCTTGGACCCGCCCGCCCTCCGCGGGCGTGTCCTCGGAGCGCTTTCCCCTCTTGCCATCGAAAATTGCCCCCACGGCCTCCTCTCCGGAGGCGAAGCTGGTGGCAATGTCGAACAGCTCGTTCGAGTCCGTGGGCGGGCAGCGTCCCAGCTCGCGCACAAGGTCCCGGCACGTGGTGCCCTCGAGGAACGCGTGCACGATCTCGGATTGTGCCACGCTGGGGAGCTCTGTGCAGCGCTTGGAGAAGCGCCGTATGAAGTCCCGCGGCGGTCGCCCGGCTTCTCGCGTGCGGGGAGCGCGGCATCCCGGGAGTTCCGGGGGCGCACGTATGTGCCCCGGAAGTTGCCCACGAAGGTGTGGACTAGATCGTCCCGGTCGTGGATCCGGGCGGCGGGCAAATGCTCGAGCCATGTCGGGCCGCGTCGCCCGGATGCGGGGGCAAGTTGCGGATGATCACTTCGTCGTTGGTGGCCCCGCCCCACCGACGGAGCCGGGCGGTAGTCGTTTAGCCGGACACGAGGGTCCGTCTCCCGTTGTATTTGGTGATCGTCGAGGGTTGACGGAAGCGGCGGGGGAACGCCGCCGTGCGGATCTCCCGGCCGAACACGCGGGTGCCGGGGGGCTCCGGCGTTGGGGAGCGATCCTCACCGGCGTCGTAGCGTCCACCCCTTCGAGGGTGGTAGCCCCCGGCCGCTCGCGCGTCCGCCCTTGCCGGTGCGCCGGCGTTGATGACGTTGCGGGCGTCGCCATCCGGCGCCTGCGTGTGTCGAGGAGGCGTTCCTTGGCCGGCGTGCGTCCACTGGTCGGCAGGGTCGACCCGCATGCACCGAGGGTTCGCCCCCCGGTGCGGATCATCACCCCGCGCGTCCCCCTGTTGGCGGATGCGTGAGGCCGAGCTTTCGGCCTGCTGGACGGCCGCTTGCTCAAGGAGGGTTTGCACCTCGCGGTGCATTTCTCGAGCCTCGGGGGTCGAGGGTGCCGGCATGGCGCGCAGTAGTGTCGCGGCGGCGATGAGCTTTTGGCTCGCTCGCGGTGGAGTATCCGCGTTGTCGACGTTGGGGACGGGGTTGGGCGGTCGCGGACTTGACCGGCCCAACTCCCGTGCGCGTTCGCCGCGCGCGGAGGCCTCTCCCGCCATCGATGCGCGGAGCAGCCGCACCGTCCGGTACTCCTCTGCCAGCTTGGCCTCGAGCTCACGAGCTTGGGCCGGACCGCGCGTCGACGTCGGCCCCGGCGGGGTGCGCTTGGCCCCGCGGCCGGGCGCGTGGCAACCCCCTCGGGGCGGCGTGACTTCCCCATCTCCCGGCGCCGCCGCCGCCGGCGGCGTTGGCGGGGTCGTTGGTGATGACGGCGCGGCATTCCCGCGTGGGGTCGTAGCTCCCGGTGCTAGAGTCGTCGGAGCGGCCGAACCGGTAGTCGCGGCGTCGAGGAAGCGCCTCGAACGCGCCCGGGTCCCGGCACACCGAGAGAAGTCCCACTCCGCGTACCCATGACGGTTGGCGGGTGGCATCGTGTCGACGGAGCCCGGGGACGACTCGTCCCGTGGCCGAAGCGCGGGATCCCCGGCGACGAAGACGTGCCGACCGGGCGGAACCCGCGCATCGTCGTGTTGACGTTGGCGTTGTAGGCCGTAGTGGCGCCACGCGGCCGATGGGGACGCGTGGTCGGGAGACCGCGCGCGGTCCCCGGGGCGGTGGCGGCCGTCGTGACGGTGGGCGCACCGGCGCCGGGCGGCGGCGCGCTCGGCCGCCGCCGCTCGGACCGTGCTCGACGCGAGCGCGCCCCGGAGCGGTGACGGCGTCGTGGCGTCGACGGACCCGCGGCATCCGTGCCTGCGAGGTACTGCGCGCGGTGTCGTGCGTGCGGCGGTGACCGGAGCGGACACGGCCTCCCGTTGCGCGCGTAGCTCCTCACGGTTGGTGAGGCGCATGAGATAGCCATTCCCCGTGGCACGGAAGTTCAAGTCCCCGAAGCGGATCTCGAGCCGGCCTGGAAGGGGGTCGAGCTACCCATGTTGTAGCGAGTGCTACGGTACTCGGTGCGAATCACCATGGAGGGAGTCGGCGAAATGACCTTAGGCGCTCGGATGCCCCACGGTGGGCGCCAAGCGTCGGTGCGGAATATGGTCCCGACACTAACCAAGATGGATAGCGCCTAAGTTTATCCCTCTATGGTCGATGCCAAGCAACAAATGACACAAGGATTATCCACGGTTCCCGGCCGAGGGGGCCGTACGTCCCGACGACGGCGTGCTCGTGGCACTATATTGCTCGGCACGGGGTGCTTGTAGTGGGGCAAGTACAAGCAAGGCGGGAGAGGAAGCGTGGCTCCCAAGTCCCTAGTGGGTGGTGAAGATGTTGTGGGAGAATAAGAGAGTGAGTGCACGGTGTGTTGTGTTCTTACGGACTTGTTCGAACTCGTCCCCCCGCGGGCGGGGGCTCGCCTCCCCTTTTATAGGCCAAGGGGGCGGCGAGTTACATGCACGCCGCGCTACCTAGCTACGTGTGGGAGCACGTCGTGCTATGGTGTAGAATGGGCGGGCTGTCCGGTTGATCTTCGCTGCGATCCGGCCATGATGGCCTACCTTGTACCCGAACAGTGGCGGTTCGAGGGTAGGGAGGCGGCGGACGGTGATGGCGTTCTCGATAGGCTTCGAGGGAGGTGCGTGGACGGCCGCAGCGGGATACAGGAGCGGGCAGAACGGCGTTCCTTCCCAATGAGCTCTGCGGTGGCGGAGTGGTTGCTGCAGCGCTTGGGCGTGCCCCTGTGGAGCCAGGCGTGCGCCCGCACGCGTGGGTACGGCGGCCGCGCCGTTTCGGTGGCCGGGATGGCCACCCACCGCCTAGCGCCCCTCACCCTAACCCGCAAGGTCACGGGGAAAGTGGAATCGGGGGTGCGCCGGCCCCCTTTCGAGGGTCGGGCGCGTTAGCCATGCGGCGGCGTGCGCACGGTGTCACGGGACCGACACCGGCCGTACGCACGGTCCATCCCACGGTGGCGGGGATGGGCTCTTTCCCGCGGGGAGTTGGTGCGGCGGCACGGGCGTGAGCCCGGGCGCATGATGGCGCCGTCCCGCGGCGTCGGGCGTTAAATGCCCAAGTACGGGGACCGGCGCGCGCGTGCGGGGGCGCCGTGATCGTGGCGGGCCCCGGCCGAGGGCGGAGCGGACCCTCGGCGAGGCGGGACTCGCTCGAGGGGAGCGCGCCCTCGAGCGGGGCGGGGGCCGCTCGAGGGAAGGGTCGCCCCTCGAGCGGGGGCGGAACTCGTTCGAGGAGGGAGTTGCCCCTCGAACGGGGGCGGAGCCCGTTCGAGGGAGGAGCATGCCCTCGGGCGGCGGAGCCCGCCCGAGGGGTCTTCCTAGGCGGGCCGCCTTGGTGGGCTTCGGAGTCTGGTTGCATGGGCCGTGTCTGCAGGGTTAGTTTCCTGCATGGTTAGGCTTAGTTTATATTGATGCAGGAATTTAAGTAGGGGTTCCCCCCTTGTTTTAGGGGGCCCCTAGGGCGGTCCCCGACAACTTCGGCGCTGCCATCCGCCCCCGCCACTGCTCCCTTGCTGAACTCGGCCAGCAGCGGCGCGCCGTCGGCATCGACTCCACCATCACCGCCTCCGCCGAGCCCCGCCCCGTAGCCGCCGTCCTCCACGCTGCCGGCTCCGGCGCCACCGTCGTTGGCGTCCTGGTAGTAGATCCCCTCCTGCTTCATGAGCTCCCTGGCGAGCTTCCTCTTCTTGTACCTCCTCCACCCGCCCTGCACGAAGCATGCCCCCAGCTTCGCCACTGGTGCGAGTAGTACCGGAACGAGTGATGCAACCGCTTAAACTGGTTGGCGACGTACTTGAGGTCGTCGCCGCAGAGCGTGAAGCCTCGACCTTGGTGACCGACTTCATCGTCCTCGTCGACTGGGGGAAGTTGAGGCTGGGGTTGGGCATGAGCACCCACGTGAGGAGCTCCTCTCCGCAGAAGTCGCTAGGGCGGAGCGTGATGGAGCTGAAGAAGTTGGTCCGTCTGCCATCCGTCGTGGAGCTCTTGAGCTCGCCGCAGATGATGAAGAGCATCTCGCTGACGGGGTAGAGATGTCTGGGCGTAGGTTCACTTGGGCTAACTCTCGTAGGGTACCTACATATGAGAGGCTAGACAGGGTGCTGGCCAGCACGGATTGGGAGCAGAATTTCCCACTCGCGACAGTGGAAGACCTTAATAGGGAGATTTCTGACCATACTCCTCTCCTACTCAGTCTAGGAGAAAAAGGCAAATCCAAGAAACAGCCACCTTTCAAGTTTGAGTTGGGTTGGTTGATGAAGGACAAGTTTTTTGAGGTGGCTGCTGAGGTATGGAAGAAAGAGATTAGGGGTACTACCCCAATGCAGAGATGGTAAAAATAAAATTAGAAGGCTGAGACAATACTTGAGAGGCTGGGCAAAAAATATGAATGGGGCATATAAAAAAGAAAAACATGAACTTATGAGAAAAGCAGAGGAGCTTAACAAAATGGCTGAGTCTCAGTTGCTAAGTCAGAGGGATTAGGACTTAAAGCAAAGTATACATGAAAGACTTAATCAGTTACTCAGAGAGGAGGAATTAAAGTGGTTTCAAAGGGCTAAGACCACCAAAAATTTTAAAGGGGGATAGCAATACGAAATATTTCCAGATGATAGCTAATGGTAAGAGGCGGAAGATGAGGATCTTTTGGCTCGAGCAAGAGGAAGGAGTAGTGGAGGGTGAGGAGCGGCTCAAAGATTTTATCTCAAAGTATTACAAAAATCTCTTTGGACCATCGCAATCTAGTGGGCTGACACCTAATGAGTCGTTGGTGGAGGATATTCCTCAAATTACCAGCTCAGAGAGTGAGATGCTTTTGGCGGACTTTTCGGAGAAGGAAGTTAGAGAAGCCATTTTCTAAATGAAACATAATAAGGTGTCGAGACCTGATGGTTTACCGACGGAGTTTTATCAGGTGTTTTGGAGTCTCATCAAAGATGACCTAATGGCCATGTTCCGAGATTTCCACGCGGGGGACCTACCTCTCTTTTGTCTTAACTTTGGAAATATTACGCTAATTCCTAAGGAGAAGGAGGTCAAGAGGATTCAGAAATACAGACCCATTTGTATGCTTAATGTTAGTTTCAAGATCTTTACAAAAGTGCTGGCTAATAGACTCACGTCGATAGCATGCAGGATCAGTAAACCGTCCCAATCGGTTTTCCTTCCTAGAAGATATATCTTAGAGGGGGGGGGGTGGTGTTGCATGAAACTATTCATGAGCTAAAAAAGAAAGAAGCAAAATGGCCTCATTCTCAAACTAGATTTTGAGAAGGTGTATGATAAAGTCAACTGGAACTTCTTATAGCAGGTGCTTAGAATGAGGGGTTTTCCAAGGTTGTGGTGCCAATGGATGGAGAAAATGGTCACAAAGGGCAGCGTTTGTGTGTAGGTCAATGATGATCTTGGGCACTTCTTGGGAAAGGTTTACAGCAGGGTGACCCCTTGTCTCCTATCCTTTTCAATCTGGTGCTATATATGCTGACAATGTTAATCGAAAGGGCGAAAAGTTTAGGTTTCCTTGATGGGCTGGTGCCTCACTTAGTGGAGGACGGTCTGTCCATCTTGCAGTAAGCAGATGATATGATCCTGTTTCTCGATGATGATCTTGAAAAAGCCAAGGACTTGAAAATAGTGCTTAGTGCATTTGAGAAGCTTTCCAGTCTGAAAATCAATTTCCATAAGAGTGAGTTATTCTGCTTTGGGGAAATGAGAGATAAAGTCGAAGAATTTGTTCGTCTTTTCGGGTGTAAAGAGGGTGAATTTCCTTTCAGGTACTTGGGAATTCCTATGAGTCCTAAGCGACTCCCTAACAAGGATTGGAGAATGGTTGAAGAGACATTTCAGAAAAAGTTGAGTAGTTGGAAAGGAAAGATGCTGTCATCGGAGCTAGATTAGTTCTAATCAATTTTGTCCTGTCTAGCCTGCCCATGTATATGATGTCCTTCTTAGGATACCTAAAGGTGTCTTGGAGAAATTGAATTATTATAGGTCTAGATTCTTTTGGCAATGTGATGACCACAAGAAGAAGTACAGGTTAGCCAAGTGGAGTATTCTTCACAAGCCAAGGAGTGTGGGGGAATGAGAATTATTGACTTGGATATACAAAATAAATGTCTTTTAGGTAAGTTGATTTTCAAATTGCTCAATGAAGATGGTTTATGGTAGCAAGTGCTTGAAAAGAAATACCTTAAGGGTAAGACCTTGTCGCAAGTAGAGAGAAAGAAAGGAGATTCACATTTCTGGTCAGGGTTAATGGAAGTTAATTTGGTGCTTGAGAGGGGTAGGTTTCAAGTTCATGATGGATCCCAGACTAGGTTCTGGGAAGACCTTTGGATTGGTAAAGAACCTTTTAAGGTTAAGTTTCTACTCTTTATAACCTTGTTATGAAGAAGAATATGACAGTTGCCCAAGTACTCAGTACCACTCCACTTAATGTCTCCTTTAGGAGGACATTGGATGGGGTTAATCGGGATAAATGTACTTGCTTAGTGAGAAGTGTTATTTCGGTGAACCTTAGTGAACACATGGATTCCTTCTGATGGACGGCTAGTAGGAATTTCTCAGTTACAAATATGTATAATGACTTAGTGTTGAGGTCCGGAACACCGGTTAACTGTTGGGCTTGGAACGCAAAGATTCCCCTGAAGATTAAGATCTTCCTATGGTATCTTAAAAATGGAGTGGTGTTAACAAAGGATAATTTAGTGAAAAGACAGTGGAAGGGGTGTACTAAATGCTACTTTTGTGCAGTGCAGAAGTCAATCCAACATTTGTTTTTTTTGATTGTCCCATGGCTAGACTATTGTGGGGAGCTGTGTGTTTCACTTTTGGGGTTAAGAAACCAAAAGACGTGGGGCATCTTTTTGGTCCTTGGATTAGAAGTTTTTCGAAAAAGCAAAGGAACCTTGTGCTGGTTGGGATGGCGGCTTTTTACTGGGTCTTATGGATCAGTCGGAATGATCTGATGTTTAATAAGACACAATATAAATCTATTTTGTAGGTGATGTTTAGGGGGACCTACTGGATTAGGAGCTGAGCCATCCTATCTAAGGAGGATGGTAGGGTCATTTTGAAGGAAGGCTGCCTGTTGTTGGAGACTATGACGTTGGAGATCTTCCATAAATCTAGATGGAATACTCTAAGGCGTATTGACATTTATATTTGGGTGCTTGTGATATCTTGTATGCCATTGTAACAACCCGGGTTTTCGGTGAGGAAAACCTGACTCCCTGTACCCTTGTGATAGTCCCTGGATCGGTAGCTATCACGTACAGAACTCATTACAGAATATTATCATTTCCATACAATGAAATCAGAGTACAAAAAAGAATATTTACAACTGAAACAACTCGGTATACGGATTTAGTACAAGCCCCTTGGGCTAAGCGACAAGTAGAAATCATGCGTAGCAGTAGCTAGGGCTTCAAGTCTTCATCTTCAATCTTCACCACAGACATCCTTGAGTGAAGCAACGCAACCCTTCATGGATTCCCTGAACTCGAACTCTCAAGGCAAGTCCAATCCTGTACACTCACAAAACTATCCCCAAGGAATGGGATAGGTTCACGTCACTGTCTGTGTGCAGCTTTAAGTGGCCTATCTCTAAAGGATAGGAAAAGTGACAAGGTAGAAGCTCAGGTTTCCTATGCAGCAGCAGCGAAGCATAATTAGAAAACATCTCCATATAAGTCCCAAACCATACTCTCAAACACAGCTCGGATCCACCTGGTACCCCAGGGCCTCGTCTCCACATGCTATCTCCATCTAGGGTCGATGCGAGAACTTCCTCTCCTCGCACCTCAATGATTGCAATCGGATCGACGAGGTAGAGGGAGCCACTCTCCTCTAGCCGACTGCAACCACGGCTCACCACACTCTCAACTACAGGGGGAGGTAGAAATCCCAAAACATGAGGACAAATCTATCAAAGGACATGTCCATGACCGAGGACGTGGCTATAGTTATAGATCGAACAACTCTACAGAACATGTACACCTGTACCCAACCCGGGATGGAATCCAGCCGGTAGCTAGTCGATTGAACCCACCCAACCGTGCGAACTCTCGGTAGTTACGGTCCCATCCTGCATCCGGCCCTCAAAACGATCCCCCCGCAGTGGGGATTGCACCGGAACTGTGAAATGTCCCCGTGTGGCCACACGGGAGTCGCTCTAAGAGGGTGGTCTCACCTCCACCTCTCCCCTACTGATACCCCGCTATCCTACTGGCAGGTATGGTTCCGCACTTGCCGAGCTCAACTCGGCCCTAACCCCACGCTTGGCGGGGTGGTGTGTACATAAAGGTCCAGTAGAAAGGTCTGTCCACTCGCTTTCAGATCGGGGCGAGCTCATGTCCTCCAAACGTCAGTAAAATCCCAACACCTGTGCTTCGAAAACCGTACAAGTGGGAATGCACTGAGGAGTGCACCCTCATCCCCGATCCCAGATCGGTTGTTTCGAGCTCAACCCTGCCAAAGTATCCAAAACGCCTTCTCCTGCCGGTTTTACCCCACACACGCTAAGAACCACTATTCCCATCCCAACACATGCATCGCGAAGCTCAGCGTATATACACGCTTAAACATATATAGTAGTAGGGCAATCAAGGACATGATAATTAAAGAAGGCAGTGCAAGGTTCATCTAGGTATTTCAGAATCAGTCGGACGTGTACACCTGTGTGCAAGTAGTCGTCGGAGTGTCCGTAGTTCTACTTGATCTTCTGGCTTGACTCCTCAGCTCCGGGAATTCCTAGATTCGCAAATATTAATAAACACGTTGTCTATATGCAAATAACTCCAAAGAGAAGCAATAAAGAACCAAATAACTCCAAACGCTAGTCTAACGGGTGCTTCATGATTTTAGAAGAATACAGAAACTAATTTCATATTTTTCTAAGGTAGAAACAATTTATGATTGATTTTCAAATAAATAAATATTTTATGAATTTAGTTAATCGCGAAAAAGCACAGAAAACATAAGTTAGCAAGTTGGAGAACCATAAGCTAGGTTTTGGGTTGGTTTGCATGGCTCAGATAACTAGTCAACGGTCATTGTTGATCAGGTCAAAGAGAACGGTCAAAGGTCATATGGCCCCCCAGTCATCGGGTCCCGTAGGTCAGATTAGAGAGATTGAGCAAGATTAGATTAGCTAGAAATGATGTGGTGATTGAGAAGCTTGGCTGAAGCTGATACATGACAAAGGTATGGCGAGGATGGATTTATCCAGGATATGGCTGATGGGTTTAGATAAGCACGCATCGTGCACGACGAAGGTGTGTCATAGCCGCGGCAAAGGGTATGGTCGGGACTTGAAAGATTGAGAACAGGCATCAGGTTCACATATTAAGGTTTGGTGGAAAAAGGGCAAAGGTTGTTGCTAGCAAGCAACCCATGAGAGGGATTAGCATGTACATATACTCCCAACATATATACAGTTGCTACACTTGCTTGATTTTGCTCAGCACCCCTGCTAGTAGCATAGCATGTGACTGAGACTTTTGCTCTCGAACAAAATAGAACAAGGCAAAGGCTCAAGCTTAGACTGATGGCATAAGCAGGAGTTCTATCTTCTAGATGGGATCGCAACTTCATGCTTTGAAAGAGTTCCGACGTAGGCTAGGGATAAAAGGAGAGAGCTTGCAGCAGCTTGGTCATAGCGATGCACAGAAACCTTTAGCTTCATGCCACTAAGCGAGTTGCTGTCACTTGTGGCCGGTAGCAACAAGGCATGGCCGACTATGGCCAAGCATGGCCGGTTGTTGCTTGTTGTGGCTATTCATCCATAGCTACGACCATCTGGAGTTCATGGGCAAGGCCCCTCTGTGAGGATGCTTAGCTGGGACAAGGCGTGCATTAGCGTAGCTAGATGGGCGAGCATTCGCATAGCAATGTGCACGCACTCATAAGCCGAAGCTAAAGCATCAAGTAATGACCAAGCTGCCTTACGTTCAAGGCATTGAAACTCATCACGTATTGGTTGTTGCAGTTCCACCTTTTAAGATGGCACAAGGCACTATACAACTAGCACAGGAGAAAGCTTCAAGGATGGCGAGAACAGGTCGCGGGCGAGGTGGACAAAGGAAACAACTTGGTGTAGGCGAGAAGATCAGCAACCTCAGTGTCACCGAGGTTGGCATGATCACGGTTCACCTTGTGGTCGTCCTCCTCCTTTGCTTGCGGTACAACCCTGTGGTGATCGGCGACTCACCCATGGCTCGATCGATGGCACGGCGTGGCAACAGGACGGAGAGGATGTGCTGAGTTTGGGTCGTGCCGGCTCGATGCAGAACGAGGCTCGCGGTTCCCCAGGCTCAAGAGCGGCGTGCCCTCCATCTTGTGGTCGTCGGCGACTTCGTCCACGGCAGCAGCATCTCCGCTCCCATCCGGTGAACATGTTCGTCGTCGACATGGCCGGGCTTGGGGCGGACAGAAGCGTGGTGCCAAGAGCGAAGCGGTGTGCCCAGGACGCTGGCCGTTCTGGTGGATGATAGCACCAAGCCCGATGCTTGTTGTTTGCTTTGACAATTGAGAACAATTGTGGCAGCCGGGTTCAAGAGCGAAGATGGCAGCAGGGTTGGTGGTGCCTGCTGGCTGATTGCTTGCGTTGGAGAAAAACATAGAGAGGTGCTCTGCTTGCTTGTTGCCTTGGAGAGGGAAAAAGGAAATGGGCTGTTGGCGGATTGACTTGTTTGGGAAAAAGAAAAGAAATTACTGCAGCTTGCTTATTGCTGCTCGATGGGAGAAAAGAGGAGGCCCAAAATTATGTGGGTGGCTTGTTGGTGCAGATCATGGCTGAGAAAAGGCTGATGGTTGTGGAAGAGGAGCATAAGAAGAAAATAGCTGGCTGCTGCAGCTTCCTTGATCAGAGAGAGAAGCACTAGTGGGATTGTGATTCGAAAAGCAAAAAAAATCAAGGGAGGAGCTGCGGATTGGATTTGGAGCCCTCGCTTGCTAGCAGGGAGCAGCAAAGGTACGAGCTCTCGCTTGGTGGCTGCGGTGCAGCCGTGCAGGTAAGAGGAAAAATGGGACGACAACTTGATTTGGTGGGGGAGCAACAGTAAAAACCTGGGAGCTTAGCCCTAGGTGTGAGTAGCAGGGGGAAACTGATTTGGGGCTCTCTAGAGCTAGGAATCAAAGGGCACAGTTTGGATTGGCAGGTTGATGCTAATGGCTTGAGCTCCTACTGCTCATTCCTGCAAGAATTGCAAGAGATAAAGGACTGCAGCTTGGAATTGTTCGGTGGAAAAGAAGAGAAAGGAGGAAAGGATCTCTAGTTGCTTTCAGTGGAGGAAGAACATGGCGTGTGCGTGTAAGACGGCGACGCAGACACTGTAGTTCGGCGAAACCGAGCAGGGTGCATGGACGGCGGCTTGATCAAGCACAAGACGAGGTTCATGTTTCTGGGTTCAGGATCAACGCCCCAAAGGTAAAGCTCTGACCTCCCCAGGTGGGGTGTGCGCAAGCCAAAGAGGAACCCTCCATGGCAAGATGGTCGAAAGGGTAGATCAAGACAAGTCGGTGGCGCCGGCCTAGGCGCTGTCACCGGCGTGCTCGCTTGAGTGCGCTAGGCTCGCGCACTGGTGTGGCCAAGAGGCCCTAAAGGCGATGCCTTGCCTCGCGCAAGTAAATGGCTTGACCTCGGCGGCGAGCTGGGCGACGGCGCGTGTACAAAGCACACGACACCTCAACCCGGCGAGCGCACGACAGCAAGACACAGAAGGAATGTCAGTTCAGCTGGGTACGGCGAGCTAAAGGCAAAACCTTCCACCTCCCTACGCGTGCGTGCATGCGTGTGCAAGCTGGTGGTTTGACCGCGACAGCGACACAAGCAGGGCAACGCACTCGACGATGATAAGGACATAAAGGTCAAGTGGGGCGCGCGTGCGGGTCATCGGCAACGGCACCTGCAGGCGTAAGGCTCGACTCGATGGTCGGCACACAAGCGTCGGCGGTCGCGCGGTGGCAGCGGTGCGGTTCAACCAGATTAAAGCACAACACCATGGGCAATGCCCGATTTTTCCCTCGGCTCGAAGGCCGGCAAGCAGGGATAGCAAGATAGGGGCTGGATGCTCACCTAAGGGCTTGGCGGAGTGTTCCGGCATTCCGTCAAACACGTCATCGGTGAGGTGGATGGATGCTGTGCAGGGGAAGAAGAGGGGCAACGACTTGTGGTTCATCGTAGTACTCGATCGCAGCTCCGGACCGGCTTGGTCGTCCTTGTGCCCACAACGTCCCTCCAGGCGACGGTATCGAGGTCCACGATAGTGACGACTCTTGGTCCCTGATGGCTTCTGGAGCAGCACGGCAGGGCACAGTGACTTGGCTTCACGGGTCGGCGGCGAGGTCCACGCACTGGCGGACGACGACGAAGACGCGTTGTACAAGTTCGGTGACGAAGGTGCCCTTCTCCCCGGTCTTCACAGCGCGGCACGGGTCGCCCCGGCTTCAGTCTTCTCCCCGCCTCATGCGCCTCCCTTCTTCTCCACAAACGGCAGCTCGGCGGCTCTTGGACGGGGCCCACAGCGCCGGCAGTAAGGGCGGCCCCAGGACTGCTTCAAGGTGCTCTGGTCTCCTTGGCGGGCGCTCCTCTCCCACTTCCCTTCTTCCCCTCCTCTTCTTCTTTCTCTGGTGATGGACAGGAGCAAAATCCCCTTGGTAGCGGCGGATAGGGAGATGGCTGGGGGATTGGATTTTTATAGGCACGGCTAGGGTTTGGAGGTCCGGGACAATTTTTTAATTTTAACTTTTTATTTATTTATTTTTAAAAATAACCCCTGGCAAACATTATTTGCACCCGGTGACCTCTTTGGCCGCGCCTGGCGGCGTGGCGCGGCAGGCAGCCTTTGCCGCGCCACATGCGGCGGCACGACGGAGGTGCCACGGCGGCCGGCCCGCGGGCCGCGGGGTAGGCGTGGGCCGGGCCCGCCGCGCCACATGCACGGCGCGGCGGCCTTGCCGCGCCACCCCCGCCGGCGCGCGGCGGCCGGCTGGGTCAATAGGGCCCGCGCGGCCCCTTTCTTCTTCCTCTACCCGAGCCCGCTTGCATCAGCGGCGGCGGCCGCCGCCGGCCGACACACCCCCAAATCCGGCGATTTGTGCTGGGGATAGTGTGGGAAATCGATCCCTGTATCCATGGAAGGTATTGCCCTTATTTAATCTCAGTTTTAGCACTTTATTTTGCCAGATTTTGCATGTATAGGTGAGCTAGGGTTTGGCAATAATTTAAAATTGTGATGTGTTAGATGTTGGATGTGTTGAAAGTGATGCTTTGGGTAGTTTCATTAGACATTTTGCCGTCTATTGTTATGTTGAAAATACGTTGCTTTACTATATGCTTTAGTGTAGGTTTGATTTTTAATATTGTTAATGTTACCTATGTTGTTGTACCGTATTTGAAATTTCATTTAAATAACATTGGTTGCAGGATTAGTAGACATGAGCCACCAAAACCCACGTTATTGTGCCATTGTTAGGGGTAAAGGAAGGTTTCCCGAAGAGTGGGATGAAAACGGTCCTGTGCCTCGAGCTCTCCCTGTACCCAATTGTTTATGTGGTGTGCCGGCTTATGTGAAACAGTCTAGGTGTGCTAGGACTGCTGGTAGAGCCTTCTACTATTGTTGGATTAGGGAAGCACCACCCCCGGCAGCTCCTTGTTATTTCTTGCAGTGGATAGACGGGCACGACAGTTTGATCCTAGGATACGTCTCTTCCCGTATGCGAGTCATGTCTTGAAGCCATATCATGAGTTTCAACGATGGGTTCCTCCTCCACCGAATCCTCCACCAATGACCTATGAGGAGAAGCAGTTGGCCGCCATTGAGCGAGTTAACAACCCTCCATTGTGTGATTGTGGAGTGCATGCGTATCTTCAATAGCCAAACCTTGAGGCCCCAAATAAGTTTACACCATTCTTTCGTTGCTCCCTAAAGACTCTCGTAAGTAAAAAGCATATCCTTGTTAACATTTGAGTTTTATAAATGTGCATGACTCATTGTTATTAATGGTTGTTGTGCATTTCAGAGTGGGTGGCCTAGGTGTGACTTCAATGAATACATACATGGACCAAGATCGGAGTGGCCAACCGAATCTGAAGTGAAAGAGTTCGAGTCCGGGACAAAGCCTTGGCCTTGCCTTAGCTATCCACCTTCATGGTGCAAGTGTGGCATAGTAGCCACGGAAGGTGTTGTGCCATCTGAGCTAGGTTTTGGAATATTTTGTGGCAATGCATATGGAGACTTTTGGGTGAGCATGATGTGAACTTCTTTGCTTTTGTTAGCACTATCGTCATTGTTATCTTCATTTTGATTTAACTTTGTATAATACGGCCTTATATTTTGCAGGAGGGGCGGACTTGTGATTGGGAGAAATTTCTTGGCCGTTGTGAGTTAATGTTTGAGTTGGGACGAACTTCTGAACCTGGGAGGAGGTTTAAAACTGAAACTATTAGAAACAAGATAAGAGAAAAATATGGTGTGCCCTTACCGGAATAGGAGGATCTAAGTGGTCCAATTTGTGATGAGATGGTTCGTGAAACTGGAGTGGAGCTAGAATTTGTAGTTGGTGACGCCAACTACGAGAAAGTTGTGGCATATTGGCGTTGTAACAGGGAGAAGTTCTTAGAACGGGGGATACGTCCGTTGACTGCAGAGGAGAAGAGTGAGAAGAGGAGGAAAAAGGAAGAGGAGTGGAAGGCATTGACGGAGAGGTCCAGGGATAGGTCGAGGGATGGAGCGGCTAGAAAGGCAGAGGCCAACAAAAAAGGTAAGAGGATTGTGGGAGGATGATGAATGGTGCTCAAGTGTCAGTTGTATGTGTTGTAGTGCACTATTTTTTTCAATGAACAAGTGTGTTTGGTTGTGTTGTATGAAGTGAACACTTTGTTATGTGATGTAGTTGATGATGAATGGTCCTCAAGTGTCGGTTGTATGTGTTGTAGTGGACTATTTTTTTAATAAAAAAGTGTGTTTGGTTGTGTTGTATGAAGTGAACACTTTGTTATGTGATGTAGTTCTGCATGCATTTATTTATTAATGGAGCAGGAGATTAGAAAAATAACAAATTTAGGAATATTAGTTCCATTATTACAACACATACAAGATCTAGTTTTTAGAACAATATTACAATACCATGATGTAAACGAAATAGTAGTTCAAATATTACAACACCGCATGGTCAAAGACAACGACCTCATACAAAGTCCCAATATTTAGCCATACTTGTGATGTGATGACGAAGATTTATCTTTCTTGATACCTTTTTTAGTTGGTGGATTGGCAACAGACGGGTTTGCTGCAGGACCGTAAAGAGCAACCGGAGCATAAAGACCACCATAAGGAAGTTCCTCTCCTCTTGAAATGGCATCTGCAGTATTGCGTCGCAAATAATGATGCATTTCTGGGGGAGCATAAATACCATTCCAAGGGGGGTCCTCTCCTCTTGAAATGACATCTCCAGTTTTTCCTTGCAGATAACGAAGCATGCCTCTTTGAAAAGTGGTCATTTTCTTTAGATCAGGTGTTGTATTTGTGGTTTTCCCCTTCGGATCACCACCACCATTACCATCCTCCCCCCTCCGGCAGCAGTAGTAGACATCTCTAGTTATTGTTAAAAAATGAAAGAAATTCCTTTTTAAAAGTATTTTAGAAAGAAATTGAAAATTTCTTGCTAAAATCCCAAACTAATAACATTATTTTGAAGTAGTTAAACTGATTACATTAAATTAATAAAGAGAGGAAACGTACCTAAGACAGAAGATGAGCCCGTGGGGAGAGGGAGGATCCTGCAAGGTGTGGCAGTAATGCGGTCGCCGTCGCTCTTTATATAGTCGTGGCAGGGTGTAGGGTGTGTTTTCTTGTACTCACATCACATGTAGTAGGGCAGGGGGTAGGGTGTGTTTTCTCCCACGGATCGAATGGCCCACCACTTCTTCTCTTTCCCTATATATGTCACCCTTCAATTAACCATTGTTGTTCACAATAACCAGCAATGGATCCCATGTCAGGTGAGGATAGTTCTCTCGGTCCTGACTTGTGGACAGAACATGATCCCGAATGTAAGGAGTACTTCCCACCAAGAGAGAAGAGTTATTTCCGATCTTTGCGGGATGTTAGACCGTACGATTCGAAGAAACCAGTGAAGTGCCAAGATGCATGCACAATGAGTTTTGTGTAATGCAAGTTTATGAGGGAGTTGGACTTTACTACTCCGGTCGTCGCTTTTGGCACTGTCCACGTGCATGGGTAAGCAACACTACCATGAGTATTTCCATCAGTTTATTTAGGTAACTAACATACTATTGTTGTTTGCAGTACTTGTATGACCCTAACAACTGCGGTTTCTCACAATGGGTCGATCCACCAGCTATTCATCCATATGAAGAGTACATCACGTACCTAGAAGGACGCATCGAGAAGCTGAAGCATGAGCTCGCGGAGGCACTTACTCCTCCCGATCCACCATCTAGCAACGACGCGCTATGCACATGCAGATGTCACTTGAAGAACAGTCCACCGTCAAGTCCATCCCCGCCACCTCCACCTCCGTTTGGGAACTACTACATACCTTCCCAAGAATCGAGTGGTTTTGGCTCTATGTTATCTGGACAGTTCTCGTACCAGTAGATTATTAGTGTTGTAATTGTTTTGTAAACTTCCCTATGCCATTTGCAGCTTTGAATTGAGAACCCCATCGTGAAACCCTATTGAGTGATGGACATGATATGTCATGTACGTAAAATTTGAATTGACAACACCCTGAAAAAAGTCTCTCCAGTCATGAAACAGTAGCCTACTTGGATTCCCTAGCCTTTTCAGTGAGCCAATATGTCATGTACAACATTTGATTTGACAACACCCTGAAAAACCTATGCACTCATGAAACCCTAGGGTCTTTGGAATCTCTAGCCTTTTCAGTGAGGCATCATTTCAACTGCAAGAACTGAAAAGTCTATAGAACTACAAATTGTTTTGTCAGCACTGTTGCCATTGCTATTTCATTAGACATTTCTCTTACATAACAAGTTTGCAGTGTCATGCATGGCACATGTGCCATAAATAATCCTACCATGCCTTAGGGAATTTAAGTCACACAAGTTTGCAGTGGCATGCATGGCACATATGCCAATACTAATCCTAGCACGCCTTAGGTAATTTAAATCACACGAGTTTGCAGTGGCATGCATGGCACATGTTCCAATACTAATCCTAGCATGCCTTAGGAAATTTAAATCACACAAGCAATGGCATGTGTTATACATAACAACAATCATGCACCACTGATGAAGTCATTGCTCCACTTCTCGAAGTCCTCAAGTTCCTTCTTCACACGAGCTTTAGTGCTGGGGTCTCCATCGATTTTCTTCCCCCTCGCCAGAAACGCGGCATCTGGACCACTGACGAAGTCGTCGATCCACTGCTCGAAGTGGCATGCCCTCGTCACCTTTGGAGCAACAGATCTACTGCTTCCCTTCAATATAGGCCACGTAGATACAAAGTCAGAACTAAACAGCACGAAGTTGCTACAATGCTACTTAACAGTATCACTTACTGCTAATGCTGCAAGCTCCTTTTTAGCTTGATCGATGTTTTGACAGCACCAGAAATGCCTGCCATACGTTTCATCTTCATGGGAGACCTTGCATCCCGCATTCATGCCACAATGGCACTCTGGGGAGATCTCGCCCTTTTGTTGCTTCTTCAAATTGAGTATGGATCTATTGGGATCATTTGGGTATACCCCCTCCATTGCTTCCATGGCCCTCCTCACATCCATAAACCCTCTTGCCATCTCGGATTTTGGGGTTGTTTTGGCTACCAACACTCTCAAACGACTGGAGGAATGGAGGTGAGGTAGGAGTGGAGGTTGCCTGTGAGGATTGGTGGTGAGTGATGAGTAGAGGCAACCAACATCATATATATAGAGGTAGGCGTGGTGGACCCCATTTCTCAAAAGCGCTGTGGCATTGGATTCTCAGACCCCGACGTTCGACGACTCATGGCTACAGTGGCCAAGGGGTGCTCCTAGTCCCAGCAGGCTCCTACCTCAGCCTATACCCACTAATTGCAAGCGCAAGCATGGCACGATCGACCGTCACTCCCGTGAGAGTCATGGAACCGTACTAACAAAATCTCGACGGGTCATGGCTACAGTGGCCACGGGGTGCTCCCAATCCCAACAGCCTCATGCCTCACAAGACACATGAGGTTGTGCTCGCTATAGCGCTCACTCCACTGGGCAACTGGGACGGAAGAGACGGGCATTTGCGGTGCCAATGAGAGAGATGGCGCCGTGCCGAGTGTCACCCTGCCCCGGCCACATCCCATCCCATTAATGGCAAGCGCAAGCATGGCACAGTCGACCGTCACTCTCGTGAGAGTCATGGAACCGTAGTAAAGTGCAAATTTCAAAGCGTACATTCTGAAAATGCCGCGCCACAGGGGAAGGTGCGACAACACAACCTTGCTGCGCCATGGCGCCTGGCACGGCAAGACCGAACTGCTGCGCTTAAGTTTCAAAACAACCAGTACCGTGGCTTGGACCCCGAGGCCATAACCGAGCGGCGCGGCAGCTTCAAACTGCCGCGCCATTGTGCATGGCGCGGCAGAGCATACATGGTGACGTCACCCGGACCCAACTCGGTGGCCGCCTCTGCCGCACCACACCGCAGGGCGCGAGTGGCCAACTTTGCTGCGCTGTGGCGCCTGGCGCGGCAGTTTGAAGTTGCTGTGCCACTAGCTTCGGGCCTCGGGGTCCGAGCCACGGTACTGGAACCTTTGAAACGTAAGCGCGGCAGCGCGGTCCTGCCGTGCCATCGAGCCTGGCGCGTGAAAGTTACCTTGCTGCGCCATCGGCGGTGGCGCGACAAACCTGGTGATGGTTGACACCTCTGCTATAGATGCTGTCCAGGACTCCCGCGCCAAGGTGTGTGGCGCGGCAGGCACACGTTGCCGCGCCATGCGCGACAGCGCGGCAAGCCTGACGCTAGCCAGCAACCAAATTTTCTTCAGGTTTCTGTTGCCCTCTCCGACTCGACGCACCTGCACAAAAATAGTTCCATACACATCCAGAAGCCAATATGAGGACAATGGCCATGCACCAAACATCCAAACATAGTTCAAACATCCAGAAGCATAGTTCAAACATACCCAACACACAATCATCATAGAAAGTCCGTAAGTTCAACATCCTAAGGCCAACACATGCTCCGACATAGTCCGGCATACACAAACATCACATATAGTCCATATGTTCAACGACACACAGAAACATCACATATAGTCCATAAGATCAACGACGGCGGTGGATTTGGTCCTCGGAGCTCAAAATTAGTTTAGGTCGACGTTCCCTCCCCGGTTATGTGTCCAAGACGTTGGGACTGCCAACATCAGCAGGCCCACGTTGACGACGCCCGTAGGCTTTCTTCGCAGGAGGTGGGCAGGGCTGCAAATATTGGACACAACACTATAAAATGCAAAGTACTAACAATTGGCGACTTAGAAGGAAATTTTTAGATTCATTACCTGACTCGTCGACTCTCCTTGTGTCTGAGTAGCGGGTGGGGCATCAAACAGGACGTCCATCGGAATCTTTAACACGTACGTGGGGTCTCCACGCTCACTAGCAGCTGCATGTGAGGAGGAGGAGGAGTCTCCATCGTCCTCATCACTTGGCTCAGGGGTGGCGATTTCCTTACCACGACCACGGCTGGCACTAGCAACAACACGACCTGCAGATGCTGACGCGGTGCGAGCAGTGCTTCAAGATGGGGTCCGTGTCGAGCTTCTAGCCTCGTGGTGAACTGGAGTACGACGGGATTCTGAAGTGCCCTGAACATTGCCGTCGTGGGCAACATCTGGGGCCGCTATGCAGTTCAACTTCATTGCCATATGCCTACAGCTCCTCCGGACCCTCTGCACCATGCATTTGGTAAAAATTCAAGACATATTCAATATATGGATAAACTTAAGCATTAAATTTTTGAAAACTAATACTACCTCTGCAAAGTTGCGTAGGGCTCCACCTTCGGATGCACTTGCATGTTCCATGGCCACTCCTGCCTCATTTGCAAGCCTTGCAAGTTGTCCCTACAAAAAAAGTCTTGTTACACCTACAAATATTTAGAAATCGGAGTGATCAAACAACATTGTCGTGGGATAAAATTACCAAGTAATCGTGCAAAGGTGCTCACTCTGGTTGTGTGCCCACACGTGTCAGGGTGTCGTACTCATCCGCTATGTCGTCGTCGGAGTCTGAGGGGGCATCTTCAATGTGCTCGTCCGTCAAAGCTGGCTTGATCCTTGTTCTTGTAGAGGTATGGTACCACCTCAAGTACTCTCTATGTGGTCCAGCACGCCAAGCAGGGCCATCTTGAGGATCCATCCTCTGGCAATTGTTCCAAAGGTCGAAGTACCTAGCATGCTTCACCGTCCAATCATTCTCCTTGTATTCTTTTTTTCCTGTTGACTCTGAAATACCAAAATTGCTTGTCATGTTATTTACAAACCAACTTATGACATATCAGAATGATTAAAAATGCATCGAGTTGGTTTCTTACTTGTGCAAAGCTGGAACGGTGGATACACGCTCTGGAGGCGACGGCTGAACCCTCCCAAACTGGCTTTGGCAAATGCCACTCGACAACATAGTAGATGATCAGTGGCACCATTGACCTCCACAGAAGTCTATCTCTATAACACATGGGTGAGAACTGCACGTGTTGAGGAAAGTCGCGGGTGTACGGTAGCCACTCCACCTACAAAAATACAACATGTTTAGAGAATATGTGATGAACCATAATTTACAAATTGAACACGAACTAGTGGACATGAGTTTTACCTGTGCCTGAGTAAGACAATCCAACTCATTTGTGTAGAACTTATACCTCCTCCCCGGAGGACCACATACCGCTGTCGCTGTCTTCCACACAAACCCAATAGTTGGTCGAGAATCCTGCCGATTCCAAGCCTGCAAAATAGTACCAAAATTTGAAAGATGAATAATTGTTGAATATAAGTCTGCATGAATAAAGAACAAAAGATTTGTATGTACCTCAACTGGCCCGCGGTGTGGTCGGCCAACTGGAAGATGCTCCCAAATCCAAATATGCAGGAGGTAAGCGCATCCACCAAGGTTCACGTCCTGTCCACTCCGCCTACAAGCATCGCATAGTTGTCTATACAGCCATGCCAAAACCGTCGAACCCCAACTGTAGCCACGGATATTGTCCCAATCCTGACCCAAAAGTGGCAGAACCATCCAAGACACAGTGTTTCCCACAACATCTGGTAGCAAGAACGTGGCAACAAAGTGCCACAGCCAAACACGTGTGTGCCTCTCTACAACAGCCTCAGCAGCTCCCTGGGGGCATACGGTGAAGTGCCGCCTCAACCAAACTGTGTTGACTCTGGAGGTCTTCTTCGACGCATCCCCCTCATTAGCATCTGGTGGTCTCACCCCAATGTGTAACTCGACCATGTCACACCAACCAGCACTCTGAATGATCCCACTCACTGGTAGCCCATCAAGTGGAAGACCAAAGATCATAGAGGTATCCTGCAAGCTGACTGTCATCTCCCCGTAAGGCAGGTGGAAAGAGTGGGTCTCCGGACACCATCGATCCACCAAGGACGACAACAATGGGTCGTCCATCACAGGCAACCCACGAACCTCCACCAAAGCAATGTCCAAGAAGCCCGCTCTAGCCAAGTACGGGGCGTATCTCTCGTCCCAAGGAAGTGGAAAGTGCTCTTGCACCCTTAACGGCTTCAAGTCCTGACAAAACAATAAAATTCAATAATTACAACATTAGCAATGTGTAGTCCGATAAAAAATAACCTCGACATAATGTAAAGGAAATGATGAAGATTTTGTAAATACCTCGTGGAGGTCGGCGAGAAGGTGTGCACGATGGCTGCCATCATATGCAGCCTCAAGGAGCGGGTACACTGGGTGCGCCATCCTGCAAAAAAATTACATGTAGTTAGTAACAATGATAAATAAATTGAAGCTAAGTAATTGGTAATGTAAAATAATATTACTTGCATACAAAATTTCATAATGTTTCCCCTACTAACATACTACCACGACACCTACCCTCGAGTTGGAAGCACACATCCTTCTATTTGTCCCCGTTGCTTTTTTCTTGCCCTTTGATTTTTTTCCAACACTTGCAGTTTTTAATTTCTTTGTGACATTTTGAGCAAAGATACGTCATCTTGTCTGCATCAGCTTCAAAATCACCCAAGTCATAATCAGCGGCAAACCTTCCTTGACACGCGTCCATGTCCCCTTTCAAACGCTTCTTTTGCCTCCTACCCCTTTTCATTTTCTTCAAAGACGGCAGTGGCACGTACTCTAGGCCATCATATTCAGGCCATTGTGACGGATCAAGGTACGGCTCAAAGCTGGATTCCCAAATCTTAATGGTGTGTTCTCTAAAGAACAAAGGAGACATGTACATGGCATTTTCATAGTCTAGACCTCTAGCAGTGCAAGCTGTCATCAAGTGAGAACAAGGAAGATGCAACAATTGAGGACCGTTACAGGTGCAAGTACCAGCCCAAAGGTCCACTCTATAATGTCGACCGCCATGACTCTCCCCTCCAACATTAGTAGTAGAAGAACCTCGAATAGAATAAATCATTCTGTCTGGACCGTATGCTTCTGCATGTTGGTTCACAGATCTTAAAGCAGCATCATACATTATGCCATCTGCAAAGGATCCAATTTTACCCCCCTTATCCAATAAATCACGTGCCTTCCGCCATCTGTTCACAAAATATTCATTGCACTTTTCAAATGAGTTCAATGATCCCAGAGACAGGTCTACTTCTTATTCCTTTAAATATGTTGTTGACACTTTCATAATAGTTTGTTGTCATGATACCCCAACGCATACCCCCCTCATCATATGCTTGAGCCCATTTGTCCTTATCCTCCATTTCATACTCCAACCAACCTTTAGCTTTCTCGTTCATGTGCTTAACTAAGTCTTTGTGCAGTTCCTTAAATTTGTCCTCCGTATGTACTGATGCCAGCAACTTCAACTTTCCTATTACCTCCTTGTTCTTTTAACGACGCCACATATTGGCGGCAAAGTTCCTAATGCACCACTGATGAACAAGTGGTTGATACCCATCTAGGTGGTCGCTCGCACATTTGATGAGACCATGGTGCCGATCTGAGATCATACATACCTGTCGCGTTGGACCAAGTATGTTAATGCGAACGAGCCTCATGAACCATGACCAACTGTCGTCATTCTCACTCTCGGCCAAGGCAAAATCTAAAGGCACAAGTTGTTGTTCAGGATCTACAGCAACTGCCATCATGAGTGTACCTCTGTACTTGCCGATCACGAAGTTTTCGTCTACAAGTATCACCGGACGACAATGTTGGAAAGCCACTTGACATTGTGGAAAGCACCAAAAAACACGTGGGAGGACGGGCTTCAAAACACAATAGTCAAGAACACGCAACCCGGTCATGTAAGGGAACCATTTAACCCCAGGATTGAAGTGGTTCATGGCTCTCAAGACCCTTCGAATTTTTGCATATGGATCTTTCCAATCGCCCCAAAGCAAGGCAATTGCATGTTGCTTAGCCCGCCATGCCTTAGAATACTTCACACGATATCCAGCAAACATCAATATCTGCTCTATCAAACTGCTGGCCGTCACATCACTATTGTCACGAACAACGCCTAAGATACACCTTCCAATGTAACTTGCAGTCAATTGTGCGTGAACTCACTTTACCTAACTTGAACGACATGTGTGAGGTTCCCCAACCTTTGTAATCTTCCATTTCCCTGTCCCTCTCTGCAGTCGTGCCCGTACACGCCACATGCACCCTTGTTTGCACATTACTTCATACATAAGATTCCTGTCCGAATGGACTACAGTGAAAGGCCTATAATGCTTCACTGCATAGTCAGCCAAGAAAAACTTAACTTCATCAAGGGAGTCAAACAACATTTTCTCATGTATCTCAGGCTTAGTGGTAAAAATTATTCCTTGTGTGAACAACATAGTAGAATCACAAATGGCTCTATCGATCCTACTCAAGTCTTTGTCATTGCGAACAGAAGGGACTCCAAATTCGTACTGAGCTTGGGTGTAGTGTTCATCACTCTCACCAATTCTAGTGTTGACTGGCGGCCTACTTATGTGCACTTCCCTTTCAAAGGTTGTATGGTTCACCAAGGAGTGCTTCAGCCGCATATGCATTGGCATCATTTTGCTCTTCCACATCCTCATCATCAGACTCATCTTCAAACCCACCTTCTTCAGAGCTGTCAGATATATCATCATCGTCCATGGTTTCTTCCTCCCGCTCAAAACAATCATTAGGAAAATCATCATTCACCATCCCAACCTCCCGACGAGGTTCCCACCTAAGTCCTCTAAAATTGTAGACTCTTGTGTACCATTTTGAACCTCAAACGACACTTCCTCATTCATGTTAACATTACCACTAGGCCCACGAGTAATATCTACCACAACCTCCAGACATGACACATTAGCTTGACCAACTACCTTCTTATACCGATTCCAATTTTCTTCACTTGACAAGCTCATAAAGACATAATGAGCTCTAGCCTTCCCACAATCAAAATGACCTCTAAATGTCGGCTCATGCATTCCAACTCCATAGTTGACCATATCACAATCAACTACATCCTTAAAGGTTGGCGGACCATCAAATGTTTCTACATACTCTGTCATATTCTCAAACTCTCCATTTTCTTTAACTAGGCCCCCATGAAACATGGGGACTAAACAATCCATCTACAAAATTTAAAGAACTTCATGAACTACCTTGTTTCATAACTACATAGTACTAGAATAGACATTTTATTATAAATATACATGAAAAATTAGAATAGTGTTCAACAAAAATTAAATTTATCTCAATTAGTTATATATATATAGATGTATGTGTAGTTTATATAAAAGAGATAATAAAGATGGCCAGTTTTGATCTCACTGAAATCAGACTAGTAAGACCTATCAAGGCAAGTTTTTAATCCTATGCATATTATATTTATCAAAGCTATTTCCAAAGGCAAGACAGAGAAGGAAGAAGAAAAAAACTGATGAGGGATGAACTTTTGGCATCACCAAAGAAGACTAACATGAACTATGAAGCACAAGCACAAGTGTGTTTAATCACAGAGTTTGACATGAAAGCAGCAAGTCCAATGGGAATAAAAGATGAGGTTAACTAAGAGACACATGGTATGTAGTCATCTAAGTTATGAATGATTTTGATTTGAAAAGCGTAATGTGAAGCAGACGAAAGTTGTCAAATAGAAGAGATAGTAGATAGTCAGATTTAAACAAGTCACACTTCAATAAATTTAAATAATGAATGAGAGGGTTTCTAACCATCTAATGGTGCCTAGGATACTAGGCAGTAAGTGAACTGAAGCGTAATTCAGCAGCCCTATTCTAATGACTATAAGATAATAAGCAGCACACTAATAAAAAAAAGATGGAGCCATTAATTATGTATGTATGTATGTATGTATGTATGTATGTATGTATGTATGTATGTATGTATGTATGTATGTATGTACACATTATGCATATTGTCTTATTCAACAAAATTGTTAGGTATTCCCACTAATAAACATGCATCCATGTAATAGCTACACCCATTATCAACTACACTAAACATTTGACACCAACAACATCATTAAATCGATTCATGCAACATGTTCTACACGTCTAAAACACGGGCAAAGATACTACTGCGTATGAACTAATCATCATTTACATTAAACCAAATTGTATTTCGTCTAAATTTTAAATTTCTAGAGCTAACCCTACGTCATAAACATCTCCTCCGATCTACATAATGCAACGGTAAAAGAGGGAGAGAAGTAGGGGAATACCTTCACGAGGACGCGGGAAACGATTTACCCCACTTTTCCCACTCCAAATCCACCGATTTGGGGCGGGAATTAGGGGGGGGGGGCGGTGAGGGGGCGGCTCGGGCGCGGCCGGGAGAGGAAGAAAGGGAGGAGGAGGAAGAAAGGGGCCGCGCGGGCCTCGTTGACCCAGCCGCTACCGCGCCCGGCGGGGTGGCGCGGCAAGGCCGCCGCGCCGGTGCATGTGGCGCGGCGAGCCCGGGCCCACGCCCGCCGCGCACGCCGCGGCTAGCCAACGTGGCACCGCCGCCACGCCGCTGCATGTGGCGCGGCAAAGGTTGCCTGCCACGCCACGCCGCTAGGCGCGACCAAAGGGGTCACCGGGTGCAAATAATATTTGCTAAGGGTTATTTTTAAAAATAATTAAAAAAGGTTAAAATTAAAAAAATGTCCGGAGGGACGGCGGGGATCTTCGGCGGCCGTGCCATGGCCACGCGCGTGCATCTGCGGGCGCCAACGGGGCGGGACGGTGGCCATGGGCGGCCTGGTGAGCTCGCGGCGCCCTCCCCTGTCCCACGGCGATGTCACGGGATAGAGCAGAGAGGAAGGGAAAGGTGGGGAAAGAAAAGGCTGACCAGCGGGCCCCACATGGCGGTGACACGAGGAGATTGATAGGTGGGAGACGGGCCAGCTGGGCTTAAAGACCAGGTGGGCCGGATGGTATAGAAGCTTGGTTAAAAGATCAGGGGCTTCTGGCAGTCTTGCGAAATGGATAAGGCCCGATCTGCAAAGGGGTGTCTTTCTATTTGCTATAAACCTTAATCAAGATTCAAATTCGAATTTAGAAATCAAATTTGAAACCCACTCAAATAAGAACCAAACAAAATCCAATAAACTCCAAAAATTAATCGTACTAGCATTTACAACCCTAAATTTTATTATTTGCTCAAAATAAATCTAGGAATTTAGAGAAGGAGCAAAGAGGACATCCTTATAAATTAAGTGAGCACTTAAATTCAAACAAAAATTTTGAAATTCACATTTTTGCATTGCTAATATTCCGGATAAAATTCCAAGATGTTACAGTCATGTCTTCCATGCCATCTGGGAGAAGTAGGGCACGCGGCGGACCAGGGCCAGGCAGAGGTGGCACTGGATCTCGCAGCGGAGGTCGAGGGGCAGGGACTGCAGGATGCACTCCTCGTCGACGCCACGCGTCGCGAGCCACTTGTACTGGAAGAAGCTGCGCACCAGCTCCTGGAGCTCCGGTGGGAGCTGCCGGTGCCGCATCCGCTCCTCGATGTCCCGGCGCTTCACACGCCACTCCTCCAGACGCATCGTCATCAACTGCAAGTACGTTTGCAACAAGAAAGATCAAGAATTGTCAGATTTTAGTTCTCTGAAGTCTGAAAAATGCTGTTAACTGTTCAGGAACACAATGTGATTCTCATACCTGCATGTATCCGATGAGATGTGAGAAGAAGACGAGTCCCATGATGCAGATGAGAATGCATAACACGGTCTCCCACTTGTAGGTGCTGTTCTGCAAGTTCTGCCCATTGGAACTAATTTTGTGCACAGGGAGGGACAGATTGAGAGAACAGAAACAAAGGAACAAAACATTTAGCATGGATCATAAACACAATCTTTCAGATATACCAAATCAAAAAGCTCCATCTTTTCCATCACGAATCGTTTCATACCTCAAGTTCCGGAAGCCCCACCAGAGGCAGTAGAGGTACTTGTCGATGAAGGCGACCCTGTTGCGATCCAGGTTGAGGGCGTCGGCGAAGAGCCCGTAGTTGAATTTGGCGTCCGGGAGCATGCACTGATTCTGGATGGCGCTGTGGTTGTGCCAAGTCTGCCGCATCGGTTCTCCCTGCTCCTGCAGTCCAGGAACCCCAACTGCTGGTAGGGAGAGGGGCTTTAGTTCCGATTGGTAAGGGGAATATGTCTTTCAAGTCCAACCGGGACCGATGATTAGAGACAAAAGACCCCCCTTAAGTCCTGGTTGAACCAACCGGGACTAAAGGATCCTTTAGTCCCGGGTGGTATTACGAACCGAGATTAAAAGGGGGACACGCCAGCACCTGCGCGCACCCCCTTTAGTCTCGGTTGGTAATACCAATCCAGACTAAAGGGTCTCGTTTATTTTTTTTTCGATTTGAGCGTATATTCTAATTGTTGTATAACCCGTATATGCACGTATACGTATTTGAACTTGTATATATGTATATACCTGTCTATATATACCATATACGCAGTTAGATTAAACTTATATATAAATTAAACCCTATATATCTACATATATAAACTTATAAGGGTATATACACATAATATTTTATACACATGAAAATAAATAGTATTTTATTAAACTAGTATATATACATCTAAACCCCATATAGTATATATACATCGAAATATCATTCAGTTCAAATTTCTAGACTCAATTAGCTTTCCTCGGAGGTGAGTCGGTCAATTGGATGGTTGTCATAATGATGTTTTCCTTGTGGATTAACCACCTCGTCCATGAGGAATCCCATGACAGCTTCTTGAATTGCCAAGAGACGATCCTTCTCAATGAGTACGTCCCTTTTTTTAATCCTATGTAATTTGCAAATAGGTTGATATAATACACCAAGCGATTAAATATAAGAAAAGATAAAATGATGTATTATTAATAGGTTTGTTTTACTTACACTATCATCATCCGCGTTGCCACTGTGATGGTGTCTGTGCTCATAAACGTAGTACCCGCATAAATTATTTCCTTGCTCTTGTCTCAAACACTAAATTGGAGAGGAGAACAGAATATGAAATTCCAGTGTTATACATTTTAAATATTCCCAATCTGAAATTGTTATTTGTATACGTACTGGAAAACCATACGCCCATCTAATTTTGGGTTGAAATGTTCCTTAGTGCTTTGCAATGAACATGGTCCAAGCTCCGAGGCAAAATAATAAAAGGTAAAATATGTTAGTATAAAAGCTAAATATATATATATATATTGCATTAAAGAAAATGTCATAGATAGAATTATTACTCGTGGAATACATCTTCAAGGTCTTGGTATTCTGAGGGATCTTTTCTCAATGAATCATACACATTGATGTTGCTATTGTCGATACTGATTATGAGTAGAACCTAGTGGAATCTGTATGCATCCTCATGGAGATTAGAATTGACTAAATAGAATTAGCAATGATAATTAGATGACAGTCGTACTTACTTGAAGGTGTAAGGCAGTAGTATAAGGTTCTTGTAATGAAACTCATCTAAGTGCCTAAAAATGGTCTCGCTTGTTGTTCTTCGTTGGTTCCGGATCTCATCTGCGTTAACTTTTGATGGGTCCATGAAAGCAATTTTTGAATAACCCTTCCTTCCCATCTCAGTAAGCTGCAGGCTACACAAGAAGAAAGCCAAATGTTAATTAGTAGATCAACAAATGTAATAAAGTTATTTATAAACATATGAAAATATGTCACTTACAGACACCAGGCCATCATAAGATCGGTATTCACGTCGTCCAGATGGTAAATTTCATAGATATCAGTGAATCGGAGCCAGACCACCTTCTCGTTTTGAAGGGCAAAATCTCCAGGTCTCATGAGCATACCAAACATCTCCAGGCCCTCAGCTGACTTCTTCAAGTACCAGTCATGAAATCTGCACATCTTAGTCGGGAGCTTGTTGACCAATTCTGGCTTCACTAGAGGTTGTCCTAGCTCAAAGCGCCATCTAAATTCTTGATTTTTATGCGCTCATAGGTCTTCAAAGCCGATAATACCACCAACAGGTATCTTTGTTTGTTCATAAAAGGTAATGAGTCGAGCCAGTTCATCTTCAGACATGATGTCAATAGCTTTTTGCACTTCTGGAGTGATACTCGCAAACAAGTTAGTCCAATTGGTCATGGATGCAGATATTTGCTCGATGTTTGTGTCGGTGCGGAAAGTAGTCCCGACACTAACTAGTAAGAAGCACTGAGATCTATCTCTCGATGGCCGGTGCTAAGCAACAAGTGACACTGGGTTTTATCCTGGTTCCGGTTGGGGGCCGTACGTCCAGCAGGGGTGTGCTCGTGGCACTATATTGCGTTGCACCGTGGCGCTCATAGAGGGGGGCTACAAGCGAGGCGGGAGAGGAGATCGGGTCTCCAGGTCCCAGAGGTACTGATTGAGGCGAGTGCCAATATCGCGGTGAAGGCGGAAAGCGTGCAAGTGTGCACTATCCGTCGTCCCCCAGGGCTAGGGGACTGCCCATCCTTTTACAGGCCAAGGAGGCAGCAGTTTACAAGCGTGCCGCACTATTTAGTCTACGTGTAGAAGCATGGTGTACGTCTTGGAGTAGACGGCCATCCTGGCGGATCTTGCTTCTGGCGGGGCGTCGTGGCGCGTCCTGTGTGTGTCCAGGAGTGGCTTCGTGGGTGGTGTCGTAGAGGTTGCTCATTCGAGGGCCATCCGCGTGAGGGGTCGAGGGTGCCGTTGACATGGGGCCGTACGAGGCACAGTGGCTGGCGTGGCGGTGTCCTGTCGCCGCACGCTTCCACAGCGTCGGGGATGGCGATGCAGTGACCGGGATGGCGTTGGGGACGACGGGGATGGTCGCACAGGGCCGATGGCGACGGAGGTGACCAGTCCCGCCGGCCCGACGTCACGGCGTTGTCCTTGCACGAGCGTGGCGTAGTTGTTCGTCTCCCCTTCGAGGGCTCCACTGTCCTTTTTCGAGGGTGCGGCACGTCGGCCGTACGGGAGTGGGTGGCACAGTGCCACTGGGTTGTTGCTGACTCTACCGCATAGCGTTGCACAGTTGCGGGGATGGCCTCGCCAGGGGAGTTGGTGGAGCAGTGCCGGGGCGTGATTCCCAGGTGCGTCATGCCGTGGATTCGTCTTTGACCTGTGCGCCTGCAAATGTCAGTGTACTAAATGCCCCTGCCGGGGCAGCAGGTATGGAGGTGGCGGGCCCGTGATGCCTTCGAGCGAGACAGAAACTAGCTCGAGGGGGTGCTCGGCTCTCGATCGAGACGGGGCCTCGCTCGAGGGGGCGTTCAGCCCTCGAGCGAGGCGGAATCCTGCTCGAGGGGGCGTCTTACCCTCGAGCGAGGCGGAACCTCATCCGAGGGTGCGACCGGTCCTCGAGCGAGGCGAAGTTGTACCTGTGCAGTGTCGTACCCCTCGAGCGAAGCGGAGTTCCGCCCGAGGGTGGCTAGGCCGATTGTTTGGTGGGCCGTGGGTCCGTGGGTTTGTCTTGGGCGTGTTTTTTACGAATTTAAGCGGGTTTTCCCTGTTTGTTTAGGGGACCCTCATGGCTGTCCCTGTCGGTGTTTTAGACCAGCAACCTACTAAGGGGAGTACCCGAAGTAGATGAATGTGGCCTCGCCGAGATCGGTAACTCGAAGGAAGAGACACGTGGCACACAATTTAGACAGGTTCGGGCCGTGAGGTGCGTAATACCCTACGTCCTGTATGCTGCGTAGCTCTGGATTGATTGGGTGCGATTACAAGATGATGCAATCTCAAGCCGTGAGAGAGAGAGGGGTCCCTACCTCGCCTTATATAGTCCGGGAGGCAGGGTTACAAGTCGGTTCAGGGAGAGAGTACAAGTCGAGTATGTCTAGGAGTCCTCTATACAGTGCGGGACATGTACAGCTTCCTATTCGAGTACTTCTCCTCTGTAGCTCTTGTGCTTCACGCCAGCAGGTGCCGTGCAGCGCAAGCCGGGTAGTCCCAGGGGCCCACTGAGTAGTCGGTCCTGGTACCCACCGAGGTAGTGGGCCCAGGGAGGTCCATACGACAGTCCCCGACAGTAGCCCCCGAGCATCTGTGGGAGTATCCGTTAGGATCCCACAGATGTTGATGCTTGCTGATGGGACATTCTTTCCCCCTGGTTGCTGGTGCTATTCCGTGGGGTCGCGCTAGCGGACCCGCCGGTCTAGCCCCCGAAGCCTTGCAGGAGCGTGGGTGCTCCTGCAAGGGTTTTTACACAGGATCTTCAGGCGTGCGGGGTGTTAGTTTCAGCCGGCATCGGCAATATTCTAGCCGGCCTCGGCGGTGCCACACGCACGTATCTGGCATCATCTGCGTTCGGTGCGCCCCAGGGGGTGTAGTCGTGCGTCGAGCCCCCGAGCCTGGGCCCATTCGAGGCGATCGGGGAGAGCTCTTCGACTTTTTTTATACGCTCCCTCGCCGTCCCTCCGCGGGACGGAGGGTGAGGTTTCCGCAACCCCCATCGAGAGGGTCGCGAATTGCGGATTTCTCGTTGAGCTGTTATCGGGTGGTTCAAGTGGACGCCGTGCAGCGCAAGCCGGGTAGTCCCAGGGGCCCACCGAGTAGTCGGTCCTGATACCCACCGAGGTAGTGGGCCCAGGGAGGTCCATACAACAAGCCCCCGAGTACTTTGTAGTCGAGAAGGATAGCTTCGAGTAGTCTTGACAGCCTTAACGAGTGGTCCTCAAGCGTCCCCGAGTGCTACAAGTCAAAATTCCTCAAGAGTAGTCGAAGCATCCCGAGGCTGGAATGTACTCCAGCTGACATTTGAGCAATCCTGAAGTCTTCTCGAGTAGTCCCAAGCATCCTTGAGTGCTGCTCTTGAAGGTCTTCAACAATGCCCGTGTTGTCTTGAAGCCGAAACTGATATGGAACTGCGATTGCAAAATCGCACTCCATATGGAGTAGCCCCCGAGCCTTAGGTTGAGTTGCAGACTCTGGCTGAGGGTCCATCTGAAGTTTTGGCAAGAATATCCCGAAAAATCCGGAGAAAAAACCGAATGACACGTGGCACGGAGCCCCGAGCCTTGAGTCGAGTACTTCCTCTCGAATTGAAGGGTCATCTTGTGAAATGTGTCCTGAGTTGCTCTTGAGTCTTGTCGCTACCCAGGAAGTTGAATAGAAGTAGCCGAGCCCCCGAGATGAGGCGTGTCGACTAGTAGAAGTTGAAGAGTCAGGCGCCGCCGCTGAGTCAGCTGAGCACAGACTTATCCATCCGGCCGTTGGAGGGGCCGCTGTTGACTTATTAATAGAAGCCAAAACCCTTAGGGTTTTTCACCCCACGCATTCGCAGCCATTCCTAGCAGATCTAGCCAGAAATCACCGCCAGTGCGCACTGCTGCCGTTGAGAGGATTGTAGATCCAAGCGCACCGCCATAGGAAGCCACCACCGTAGCCCCCGAGCGGATGCGAGTGAAGACACCTTGCACTTGGAGAATGAAGCCCTCACCGTCGAAGACCTCGAAGGCCGCCGGTGGGAAGAAGAGGGTCCGTGAGGAGGCCGCCGGATCTGCTGCGGGGACATCACCGCCGGTGTCTCCGCCGCGGCCAGATCCGAATCGCGAGTGGAAGAAATCCAAGGCCAAAACCGAAGACCTGCTGGCCCTTCTCAATAGTGGATTCTTGCGGGAGAAGGAGGTTGATATGTGGAGAGCTGCTGCAGGGGATCCGTACCCCATGGAGAAGAACCCGGATGAGATTCCGATGTTCACCCGGTTAGCGGAGCACGGACTGTCTCTCCCGGCCAGCGACTTCTTCAAGGGGCTTCTGGGGTACTACGGCATCGAGTACCTCAACCTCAACCCCAACAGTATCTTCCACACCTCAATATTCGTACATTTCTGCGAGGCTTTCTTGGGGATCAAGCCCCATTGGATCCTGTTCCGGAAGTTTTTCCTGGTGAAGCCCCAGCCTAGTGCTAGCAGTCCCCGAGTAGTGGGGGGGAGCTGGGATCCAGATGAGGGAGGACGCCGCGGAGCAGTACCTCTCGTATAAGCTCATCGATTCCAACCAGGATTGGAAGGAGAAATGGTTCTACGTCACCAACCACCACCCGGAGCTGCCGAAGCCAAGCGGGAAGCAGCCCAAGCACCGGCCGTGGTGGAACTCGGAGCCAACAATGCAGGAAGGTCTCCAGTTGCTCGAGCTGCTGGCGAAGATCAAGGCGCTGAGAGAGGCCGGGCTGAGGGCCGAACATGTGGCCTTCAGCTTCATGAAGCGTAGGGTGCAGCCGCTGATGGCCCGCGACACCCTAGGGTACCAGTACACCGGCGACGACGACACGTCGCGGATGCCCGGTGATGAAGTCGACGACGACGACATTGTTGATAGCCTGGGCAGAATCTTCAAAGATATGCCGGCGTGTCACACCCGATTTTCCGAAGAAAACCAAGTGCATAACTATATGCATGCCAGGATCAAGTTTCATGCATATAGTGACATAAAAGTGAATACAGAAACAGTATCACGTAAGAAAAAGAAAGTTTATCATAGATTTACGCTTAATCCTGGAAACGAAGGCTCCAAACATCACGAGCGATCGGCGGGGGTTGCGTACGCCTAGCACCAGCAACATCTTCACAAGACTTCAAAGTAGCTTCCTCCTTCTGAGCAACATGTTTATAGCAAGGGTGAGCACTTGTCGTACTCAGCAAGTGTGGGGAAAAGAATGAATGCAAAGGCTTTATAGTGGACTGGGCTATAAGCTTTTAAGCAATTTTAGTTGGTCAAGTTTTATTAGCACCTGATCACTAATAAAGTATAAGTTTATACCAACCCACATTAAGTATAAGGTAAAAGATACGCCATAAGCATATGGCAAGCATAACCAGAGAACACGATTTAAGTCCATCTTCAAGTTCAATTATCATGTGAGGGTCCAGGCCGCCCGTGACCGTGGGCACGGCTAATCGATTAGTTTTACACTCTGCAGAGGTTGTACATCTTTACCCACAAGTCGCGTAAAAGTCCCGAAGAACTTTAGACCCAACCATGTGATGCCGGCCAAGCATCATACCACACTACCGAGGTGTGATTGCATAGGGACGCTACGAGGCCGTTACAAAGATCCCCGGATGTAGGCGCCCGCTAGGTTACCCGGTCAGTGCAGCGTATAAAGCTCCGGATGAGTACCGTGTCTTAGCTAAGCCCACACCTACGCCCGAGCAGGTCCATACGCCACTACCCGCCAGCCCCCAACCCTTATCAGGTAAAGCATACCTAACACCTAGTTCACTAATTAATAAGCCAAGACAGAGCCATATGTCTTGTGGTAGCACTGTTTTCCTGGGTGGTCGCTCCATGTTCCGATTAATCATATGATCTTGTATTAAGCATCCAAAGATATAGCATCAAGGTATAACACGATTCTTCATTGTTGTTCATTAAAACCACCATAACCCAGGTATAGCAACTAAGCATAGCTACCCGACATAAATGTAAACCCAGGTTAACAAGGAATGACAATCCAAGACTAGAATAAACCTTAATAGGAACCCATCAAAATTAATGCAAGCAATACAATGAGTGATTAAGTATAATTCTTAGGACAAAAGATCAAGGACACACTTGCCTTTAACCAAAGTAATGTCGTTGCTCAGAATATCTTCAACTTCAAGCTCTTCCAAGCTTCTCGAACGGCGTTCACTCTAAGCGCATCAATCATCGGGCACAAACATACACAAAGGAAACAAACAAGCATACTAAGAACAAAACACCAATCATAAGAAAGCTTTAAAAGAACACACTAAAGGATATGCTTGGTTAGATGGATCACTAAAGAACACAAAGTATGCTTGGAAGGGAAAGGCTTGGTTTGCTTTAAAGAGATGATTGCAAAAGATTGAGCAAGAACCGGAAAGATCACATTGAGATAGAGCTCAATTCTATTGGTTACGCAAGCGCAAGGAACGCTGAAAACAAAACTAAGCTCGAATCTATCGTGAGATCATTAACAAATAACAAGAGACTACGTGCTTCATATGTTTTAATTACAAAATCATGTGGCAAGAATATTTGAGAGAAATACTCTTTGTTATAATTAAACAAAGTTACATTCAATTATAGAAAACACGATAAACCTAATCATATATTATTAACAAATATTTAAATACAAGTTATATCAGATTAACAATTAACATTAAAAGACAAAGCATGTGAAAGAATCTAATCGAATAACTTTTTATAGCGTGTTCAACTAAACATATTGATATTGAAAAGGCATTTACAATGTCATTAAGCAAATTAACTTTATTATGAAAACCATTGTTTAACACTACGCATCTTTTATTTAACAAAACTAGTTATAAATAAGAATTAAACAAGTTACATATTAATTCAAGAAAACCGGGGTATATCCTAATCACTTTTATTTAGAAAAGCTATGGAATAAGTATTAGTCAAAATTAATCATGCAACTTTAGTTCTAAAATAAATAACAGGTGATACACATGCTAACGCAAAAGTTATGGTGAAACGAACTATACAACGACACATACGTACTATAACGGTACAAAACTAGTCTACGCGGTCAGCGAAAGAATTACCGAGATCGATCGGAATTGGATAGAATAAGATATGAATTTTAATAACAAGAAAACGATAAGTGGTTGAATGACATAAAGATGATGTCACCATGAGCAATAATCAAGAAAAGAAATTAAATGATAGATAAATTGGCTGACGTGAGCAAGGATTTTACAGATGAATAAATAATTATTCTATAGATCAAAGATTTTCAAGGACTAATTATCAATAGAGTTTCATATTACCAAAAAGATGTGCAGGAGAAGTGCTGATTATTTTGTCAAAGGGGAATTCCTAATTACCACATAAGCATGATGACATCATGATGTCATCACCGGCAAGAGAGGCATGGCTTGTTTGTAAGAACGTGACCTTCTTTCTATAACTTTCCTCGTGCATGTATACATTTGTGCATACATGGCTAGCACATGTGCGATTAGGGAGATCATGCGGGAGATTCTAACCAGCAGCGTTGACGGCGAGCTCGTCAAGACACAAAAGCACCAGCAAGCTCCCAGATTCCATGTAGTAACGATGACCGTGTTGAGGTGCTGGTGGCTGTGCTTCTCCCAGTGCCTACGGCCATCGTTGGCAGTCATCATCGTTGGCAGTCATCAGAACGTACACATGCACACACCATGCACGTTAGCACGGTCGTCGCCGGCCAGGGGCAATTCAGCGCACATGCACATACCGTGCACGTTAGCACGGTCGTCGCCGGCCAGGGGCAATTGGGCGCATGTATTTATACAAAGCACTACAAGGCAGCAGAAACGCGGATGAGCTGCTGCACCAGTTGCTAGACAGCAGACTAGAAACATGATAGAATTGATATGCTCACCAACGGCAGAGTTGAGATCGAACTCGACAAAGATGACGGTGGTTTGCTCACATGCTTCTCCAGCAATAGATAGATGGTGGCAGACCATCGTGAGTTCGTGACCCTGATGGAGCTCTTGGGGACGCCGATCGTTGTCAAGATGAACACGAGTCCAAGAAGAGGTCAGGGTGCATGGCATAGGTGGACGGCAGCTCAACCTCCGGCTTCACGTCGTCGGCGTCGAAAATCCCGTGGAGTTGCCGGCGGCGCAGCGGGGACTTGGACGACGAGGCGGCGGCGGCGGCTCGCAAGTTGCCAAGGACCTAGGGTAGATGGCCGAAACATCAATGGGTGGAAAAACATGTATCGGGCTTGCTACTTAAAGGATTCCAAAGTGCATGTTGCAGATATATCCGACCCTAATTCTGTTTGGAAAGGATTGAACTCACGTTTTCTGCAGCCACGGGAGGCGAGAGGAACGAGCCTCGCAATGAGATAGAGACCGAATAGGAAACGGCAAAGCTGAAACAGAAAACGGAGTGGTTTGTGTGCCTTTCCATTCAGGTGCAGGCGCTTTGACCCAAGAAAGATATTCCGTAAGCTACGACAAGATGAAAAGAAAAAAACTAGCAGATATGTCGAGGTGCTAGTAAACACGAGGGTGGCCTCGTGAGCATTTAAATTGTGGAAAGCTTGCATTACATGGAAGAAAGCAGCATGCGCCATGCAGAGGAGGATAATTATTAGTTAAGCTAGATTGTCAATGAATATTATATTGCAAGGATTTGGAGTAGCGATTGATATTATGGTGGGGAGAACAATTAGCTCGTATCTCAACCTACCTTGATGAGACCTAGCGATTGGGGCGAAGTTTACGGCTAGAGTTTGTCGACGATCGGCAAACGGGAAGGTATTACCTTAATCTCATGTACGGTTGCATTGCCTTGCAAAGTGTGGATGGCACCATGCAGGCATAAACGACGGAGATAGTTTGGGGCATGAGGAGTTTAAATAATTTGGAGCTTTGTGAGAAAGATTATAGAGCCTTGTAAGAAAAAGGTTTAGCTTCGAGAAAGAAAAAAATTCCCGAATTGACCAGAGAATCCTTTGGAAAAAGACATGGTTAGCACCTACACACATTTTTAAAACCTTTTACACTCAAAGAAACACCAAAGTGCATCGGCATGAATGCAACACACACTCAACCAATTTATTTAATTTAGAAAATCAAACAAAGGATTTTTCCTATACTATATTCCCTGTAAAGAAAATAAATGTAGGAAAAATTTTAAAATTGTGAGAAAATCGTTATTTAATTATTCTTTCTATTCACATCCTGAAATTGGAAATTTCAGGGTGTGACACGGCGTACACGCCGTGCCCTGTGCCCGAGTACTCCGCCGCGCGCCCACCAAATAAGGTCAGTAGCCGTTCCCATTATCGAGTACTCATTACTGAAGAGTAGTCGTGATGACGAGTTGTGCTTCTTGCAGGATGATTTGGTGAAGTTCGTCTCCGAGCCGGTGTCACCTCCTCAACTTGTCGAGGTCCCAGAGGAAGGGAAGGCCAAGGCCAAGGAGTGGCGCTAGGTTGGCGAAGGAGACAACACAGTTGTCGTCGAAGACACGTCTGAGGAGGACGACGATGAGGAGACGCTACAGGAGCGCTTCCAGCTGCGGTCAAGGTTCAGGCGCCCTGGATTGCCTCATATACCTCTCGTTCAGGATCAGCCGACTAGCCTGGAGGCTAGCTTGCCCGCGCCGCCAAGGAAGCCGTGCAACATGGCCCGCAAGCGCGTGGCCAAAAAGTTAAAGGTCACGGAGACCACGTCCCAGGAGGTAAGCCGTCTTGAACAGGGTAGTCGAGTACTTATGTCTCGATGTTGTGTGTTGACGACGAAATTCCCTTGCTTGCAGGAGATGCCGCCTTCCGACCCCGTTGAGCAGGGTGACGAAGGCGATTGGGACACAGTGGGGGAGCCAGTTGGGGGTAGCCGTAGCCCAACCCCCACTGTAGAAGAGCTCTTGGCGCAGTTGGAGCGCCAGCCCACTGTTATTGAGGGGAGCACAGAACCGGCCGCTGCTGCCACTGAAGAGGCAGCGGCTACTGAGGCGCAGAAGGAGGCGCCTGCCGAGGCAGGACTGGTCGACATCACCAGTATCCTCGGCGCCCCAACCGTGACGGTGGTTCGATCGAGCTTGTAAGTGTTGATCCTTCTCGAGTAGTACATTGGATGTGGTAGTCGTACTGGGTTGACAACCAGCCTGTGTACTCTTGCAGGAAATCGACGGACTTGACCTGGCAGGGGGATGAACCCGCCACAGCGGTGGCAGAAGAGGGAGCCGTGCCGCCCACTAAGGAGTCCGCTCCCGCCCCTCAGGCGGAGTCCGAGTCGCCGGCTGCGGAGGCTACGTTGCCTGAGGCCAGCGTCGTTGAAGGTGAGTACTCTGCTCAGGTGCAAGTAGCCCCGAAGAGTAGTCGTAGCCGCCAGGTATGACTGATGCAGTTGTCATTTGATGACAGGTGCTGAAGCCAAGGAAAGCGATATCCCGTCGGCGGTGCCCGTTGAAGACGTTACACCGGAGGCTCAGGGAGCTGCCGGAGGAGCCCCCGAGCCGATCGAGGTGGCCGTCGGAGAAGCCGCCGCGACGACTGGAGGAGGGGGTGAGAACGCGCTGCCAGAACCCGCTCTTGAGGTAGTCGTGCGCTCGCCGGAGATCCAGGACGCGGAGCCAATCCACTCGGCGCCAATGTCTGAAGCCGCGACGAGTAATCGTGGCGGGATCGAGTTGTTGGCGGATGATCTTGTCGACCCGGCGACGGTAGCTCGGCACCTGGAGGCGGTGCGCCAGGCCGAGCAATGGATGAAGGCGAGTAGTCGACACCCTTGAGTAGTCAATCCTTTAATGTTGAGTACCCATTTGACATGTGTTGTCTGTTGCAGGACGTCGCGGAGAGGTCCCGGCAGAAGTCTGAGATGCTTCAAGGGTACGGCGACGCGGTGCTTCGGGCCGAAGCCTTAGAGGAGCAACTCGTGAAGTCCCGGAAGCACGCCGCCGTGATGCAGCCGAAGCTGGACACCGCCTTCGCCCAGTATCACAATGACATCCAACATATGCAAGCGAAGAGCGACAATCTGGTGCGGAAGAACAAGTCTCTCCGCAACAAGAATAAAGGTACGCGACCGCCTTGTCGGGTACTTGTTGATAGTAGCTTTAGGTAGTCTGACCCACTTTGCCTTTGTTGATTGCAGAGCTTGAGACCCGCGTCGATCAGCTGAAGGCTTCAGAGACCGACATGAAGAACCTCTTCTACTGGGAGCAAGAGGCCCGCAAGGTACTGGAGTACGATTATAAAGAGCTTGCTTACGAGTGCGACAAGTACATGGAGCTCCGTATTGCATCAGATCATTACCTCGTCATCTGCTACAAATCTTTGCAGAAGCTGAACAAGGACTGCGAGAAGCTGCGGGCCCAGCTGAAGGAACTCGAGGACGCCGCGATCCCCATCGCGAGGCTACTGGTGCCTCACCCTAGCGGTCCGAAGATAGCTCCACTGGTGGACCGGCTGAAGGAAGCCCCCAGCCACCTGGCGACCTAAGTCAAGCACTCGGCAAAGTCGATCCCCAACCAGGTTCTGGCCTTCATGAAGTCGTACTTCCCGAAGGCTCCTGTAGACGTAGTCGCCGGCGGGCTAGCCGCCAACTGCACCGACGAGCAATACGCGGAGCTGCTAGAGCAGATGGCGCCCATTGCTGAACAAGTCGCCGAGAAGCTCAATCTCCAGTAGTCTTGTAATGTTAGCTCGTAGCAGTAGTTGTACATAAACAATTGTAATGAACTTGTTTAAGTATGAATGAAGAGAACTTCCATGAATGAGTACTCATTATTGCGATCTGTGAGTGCGGAGTCCCATCGTGGAGTCGTCGCGAGTAGTCGTACTCGCCAGTAGTCCCGTTGAGGGAAAAAGACAGTAACGTAGTTGATAGATAATCAAACTTTATTACTGAAAAAGTACACTTGGATGGCCAGGGCCGTTGTTACAGAGTGGTCGCCAGGACCCGAAGGCCACCTACGGCTAAGTAGTGCTAGGGCGTATAGCCGCTAGGGCGTACAACCGCTTACATCATTAGATCCGTTAGTAGCCGTTTAGGCTGGATCTAGAAGTACATGGTCTCTCAGTAGACCACTGCTAGAGTCCTTTGTCGCTCGTCGCAGCCTAAGATCCGTTAGTAGCCGCATGGACTGGATCTTGGTGTGGAGTAGTCCGGAGACTAGAGCCTGGACCCAGAGGCCGCTTACGGCGGAGGGGTCTTTGAGTAGTCGTATAGACTGAAGCCCCCGGAGTAGTCGTGTAGACTAGGCGTAGAATCGACAGAGCTGGTCGATGTTCCACGAGTTGTTGACGTCTTCGCCTTCAAGCATCTGGAGGCGGTAGGAGCCCGGTCCGGTCACCTTTGCAACTGTGAAGGGACCTTCCTAGGGCGAGCTGAGCTTGTGTAGTCCTTCCGTGTTCTGGATACGACGGAGGACAAGGTCACCAACGTTGAAGGTGTGTTCCTTAACGTTGCGGTCGTGGTAGCGTCGGATACCCTCTAGGTACCTTGCTGACTAGACGAGGGCGGCACAGCGAGCTTCTTCGAGTCCGTCGATGTCACCTCGCCTGCTATCTTCAGATACGCCTTCGTCGTATTGCTCCACTGCTGGTGAATCCCACATGACATCAGCAGGGAGGATTGCTTCGGAGCCGTAGACCAGGAAGTATGGAGATTGTCTCGTTGGCTTGGAGGGTTGAGTACGTAGCCCCCAGAGAGCACTGGGTAGTTCCTTGATCCACTTGCCTCCTTTGGAGTTGGCAGCGTCGTGTAGCCGCTTTTTGAGAGCGTCGAGCACCATCCCATTGGCGCGCTCGACTTGTCCATTGGCCCGAGGATGGGCGACTAAGACATATCGGACGTCGATCCTGCTGTTTTTGCAGTACTCCCAGAACTGGTGATTGTTGAAGTTGGAGCCCAGGTCGGTGATGATGCGATGGGGTAGTCCGTAGCGATGCACGAGTTAATCCAGGAAGTCGAGTACTCTGTCAGCCTTGGGGCATGTAACCGGCTTGACCTCGATCCACTTGGTGAACTTGTCGATAGCCACCAGTACTCTGTTGAATCCACCTGGCGCAGTTGGTAGTGGCACAATCATGTCGAGCCCCCAGCAGGCGAAAGGCCAGGTTGGCGGTATGGTGACTAGCTTGTAGGCTGGGACGTGTTGTTGCTTGGCGAAGTATTGGCACCCTTGGCACCTTCTCACGAGTTCTTCGGCGTCGCCCAGAGCTGTGGGCCAATAGAAAGCTCGTCGGAAGGCCTTGCTAACCAGCGTGCGAGAGGATGCGTGGTTGCCGCAGACGCCTTTATGGATCTCCTCCAAGATGTCCTTGCCTTCTTGTCTTGGAACGCACTTCATGAGGACTCTAGAAGATGCGCCCCACCTATAGAGCTTGTCTCAGACGAGGATGTAGGACTTGGCACAGTGGATGAGTTGCTCGGCCAAGTTCTTGTCCGAGGGAACCTTCTACTCGCTGAGGTTGTCGATGAAGGGCTGTCTCCAGTCCATGTCGATCATCATGACCTCCTGGCCAGCCGGGGGAAACACTGGGTCAGTGGTCGGTGGCGCCGGCTCCGGGATGGATGGCGTGTGAAGCTCGTGGACGAAGACGCCCGCTGGTACTTGCGCGCGAGTAGAGCCAAGCTTCGACAGGACGTCCGCTGCAACATTGTTGTCGCGGACGACGTGGTGGAACTCGAGACCATAGAGCTTGTTCTTGAGCTTGCGGACTTCTAGGCAGTAGGCGTCCATGTTCTCCTTGTTGCGGTCCCAGGACTTGTTGACTTGGTTGATGACCACTGCGGTGTCATCGTAGACTAGTAGCCGCTTGATGCCTAATGAAGCCGCGAGGCGGAGCCCATGTAGCAGAGCTTCGTACTCGGCTTCGTTGTTTGAGACCTTCCAGAAGATCTGTAGGACGTACTTGAGTTGTTCGCACGTTGGAGAGATCAAGAGTACTCCTGCACCTGCGCCCTCGAGGTTGAGTGAGCCTTCGAAGTACATCACCCAATGCTCTGGTCGCTCGGTTGGAGTAGGTAGCTGATTCTCTCGCCACTCCGCCATGAAGTCGACTAGTGCCTGCGACTTGATGGTTGTGCGTGGCTTGAAGTCGATGTTGAGAGCACCGAGCTTGACTGCCCACTTGGAGATTCTTCAAGTAGCATCTTGGTTCCGCAGGATGTCGCCGAGCGGGTAGTTAGTGACGACGGAGATCGAGTACTCCTGGAAGTAGTGTCGTAGCTTCCGTGAGGTGATGAGCACTGCGTACAGGAGCTTCTGTACTGGCTGGTAGCATGCCTTGGATTCTGATAGGACCTCGCTGACGAAGTAGACTGGGCGCTGGACTGGGTAGGCGTGGCCGTCTTCCTGCCGCTCAACGATGATGGCAGTACTGACCACGTGAGTAGTCGCAGTGAGGTAGAGCAGTAGCTACTCGCCTTTGCGAGGAGCCGTGAGGACTGGTGGCTTCGATAGGAAGTCCTTGAGCTGGGCAAGGGCTTGGTCCGCCTCTGGAGTCCACACGAACTTCTCTTGGTGTTTGAGTAATTTGAAGAAGGAGAGCCCCCGTTGTCCAAGCTTCGAGATAAATCTGTTCAGGGCCGCCATGCACCCCATCAACTTCTGGACGTCTTTGATGCACGTGGGAGCTTTCATGCTGGTGATGGCGGAGATCTTCTCGGGATTGGCTTCGATGCCGCGACGGCTGATGATGAAGCCGAGTAGTTTGCCCGAAGGTATGCTGAAGACGCACTTGTTCGGGTTGAGCTTCCAGCGGTACTCACGCAGGGATGCGAAAGTCTCTTCAAGGTCGTCGATGAGCATGCTGGAGTTTCTGGTCTTGACGACCACGTCATCCACGTAGGCTTCGACGTTCTTGTTGAGTTGCCTCTTGAAGCAGGCCTGGATAGCTCGTTGATATGTAGCGCCGGCGTTCTTCAACCCGAAGGACATGGTCGTGTAGCAGTACGCGCCAAACGGGGTGATGAACGCAATCTTGTCCTAGTCTTCTTCCTTGATTGCGATCTGGTGGTACTCGGAGTAGCAGTCGAGGAAGCAGAGCAGGTCGCAGCCCGCCGTGGAGTCGATGACTTGGTCAATCCGCGACAACCCGAAGGGGTCCTTGGGGCAGTGCTTGTTGAGGTCGGTGTAGTCGACACACATCCTCCACTCGTTCGAGTTCTTGCGGATGAGGCGGGGTTGGCGAGCCACTCAGGATGGAAGACTTCTTTGATGAAGCCACCCACGAGTAGTTTGCCGAGTTCCTTCTTGATGGCGTCCCGTCTGTCGTCGGTGAAGCGGCGGAGGTGTTGTCGCTTCTTGGTAGCTTTAGGATCGACGTTGAGGGAATGCTCAATCAACTCCCTGGGCACCCCTGGCATGTCCGTTGGTTTCCACGCGAAGATGTCGCGGTTAGCCCGGAGGAAGTTAATGAGCGCGTCTTCCTATTTGGGGTCGAGACCCGCCCCGATGGTGGTGGTCTTGCTGCTGTTGCCTGTCCCGAGGTCAATTGTTTCGACCAGAACCTCCTCAGCTGGCTGAGGCTTGTTAGCTTTGTCCGACTTCTCTGGGATGTCGAGTTCACTTGGGGCAAGCTTCTTCGACGCAACGTAGATCTCCATCATTGCATTGGGTACTTGATTTGTGGAGGCGATCTCCACAGCTTCCGTGTCGTAGTCATGCAATATCTTCAAGTCCCCTTGCAGTGAGAGTACACCTGCTGGGCTTGGCATCTTGAGTACCAAGTAGGTGTAGTGGGGTACCGCCATGAACTTGGCGATAGCCGGTCTGCCGAGGATGGCATGATAGGACGTCTCGAAGTCCGCGACTTCGAACTTGATGTACTCAGTTCAGTAGTTGTCCCGAGATTCCTCGAAAGTAACTGGCAGGACCACTGAGCCCAGTGGGATAGCCGCGTTGCCGGGGATGATGCCGTAGAAGGGCGAGGTGCTCTTGGTGAGCATGTGGGTGATGTCGAGCTTCATCTTCTTCAAGGTCTTGGTGAAAAGGATGTTGAGCCCGCTTCCACCATCGATGAGGACCGTGTTGAGCTTGGAGCCCGCGATCACCGGCTTCAAGACGAGTGGGAACTGCCCTGGTTCGGAAAAGCTAGTCCATTGATCTGCGCGGGAGAAGGTGATGGGTACCTCCGACCACCTGGGAGGGGTCGGAACCGCTGGTTCAATGCTCATGACTTCTCGACGGGTAGCCTTTTGAACCCGTCTGCTAGGTAGTCCGCCGAAGAGGACGTTCACCGTCTTGTCGGGTTCCTGAAAGTCGCCATTTCCTTCGTCGTTCTTCTTCTTGCCTTTCTTGCCATGAGGGTGCTGTGGCTCCGGAGTGTCCTTGAGTGCTCGCCTGAGTTGGTAGCATTGCTCGGTGGTGTGGTTGCCTTCCAGGTGCCGCGGGCACTTCTCCTTCAACAAGTCTTTGAAGCCACCAGAGGTCTTCTTTGAGTTCTCCTTCATAGGGCACTGGATAGCCGCGACAGTGTTGTCTGGCTTGCGCTTGCGGTTGGGACCCGAGTAGTTGTTGTTGTTGCGACCGCCTTGGTTCCCGTTGTTGCTGCTGCTGCCGCCCGTGTTCTACTTGCTCTTGCCACGGATGGAATCGTACTTGGCATTATCCTTGTCTTCCTCATCAGCCCAGGATGTGATCATGTCCTTGAGGTGGGTGATGGAGCTTGGGTGGCATCGACCGAAGTCTTCGAAGGTACGACGGTGGTAGAGACCGTCTTGGAAGAAGTCGATGACTTCTTTGTCAGAGACATCGACTACCATGGCGCGCTTGTCGAAGAAGCGCCGCATGTACTTGCGAAGGGTCTCGCCTTGTTCCTGCTTCACCATGGCCAGGTCCATGCGAGTACCCGAGCGGCCCATAGCGCCCGCGAAGTTGCTGGTGAACTGCTCTTTCAGCTGGTCCCACTTGTCGATCAAGTACTTCTCAAGTGACTCGAGCCATGTAAGCGGTGCCTGGTCCAGATAGAAGGGGAAGTAGATGCACTTGGTGTCGTTGTCGCCGCCAGCATTCTCGATGGAGAGGGCGTAGCATCTGAGCCACTGCACAGGATCCTGCTTCGCGTCGTACTTAGTGATTCCCAGAGGCTTGAATTTCTCTGGGAGGAGGAGGTTGCGAAGTCACGCAGAGAAGGCGGGGAAGCCGTCGTTGTCGCCCGCAGTGGCGGACTTCTTCCGCCGCTGTTCTTCAATCTTCTGGCGGGCGTCGAAACCGCCTTGTGAGGGTCTGGAAGCGTGGTTGTTGGCGTGGCCTCGGCCGCCGCGATCGCCTCCGCCACCGGGCCTTTTGTTAGCCCCATGGTTGGAGCTTCCACCGTCGCTGCCTCCGCCGCCAGGGTCGCGATGAGGGACGACCTCACGATCGCCGCCAACAGTTGCAGTGTTGTTGCCTCCTTGGGAGGGTCCGCCGGCCGTCGCATGAGTACGGTTGGGATTGGCCGACAGCTCAGCTCGAGTATGGTTACAACCGAGGTCTGCGCTGTGACTTGTGGCTTCGTTGTCACGGTTCCTGACGGGGGGCGGCTGGGCGACCCTGTTGTCAACTCACGTGAAGTAAGCATCTTCTGTGAGCTTGGCGATGACTTCTCTTGCGCGCAACCCCTGAGCTTGGCGCGCGATCGCTGTGATCGACATGAGGCATTGCTCCGTGGTAGTGTGTACCCTACTCTCTATTTGGTCGAGAGCCTCTGCGAGGTTGCGGATGGGGAGGCTGTCTCGAAGACGCCGGCGCTGTTTGTTCCGCTTTCTGTTACGCTCACGTCGAGCGTCCCTGTTGGCGTCGGTCTCATCCGCGGGTGCTTTAGCAGACAGCTCGTCTGTGGAGATGTCTTCGAGGTATCGGTCGTCTGCTGTCCCTGAGGGTCCTGGCGTGTCGCCGGCAGCCATGAAGACTTGGCGATCGGGGTTGCCAAGACTAGAGTCAGAGCTCGCCACCTCTGTTGGGGTGTACTCCTCAGCTTGAGCGAGTGGTGTTCCCTCCTGGAAGGGAAGCGAGTTGAGGTAGGCGACGTAGCATGAGTTCCCGCTAGTCAGGTCAGCAGGCTTGCGATCCGGCCAGTAGACGAATCTCCCGGCGGGTGTAGATGTTATAACCAGCCCGGAAGCCGGTCCTGACAAGGGTTGCTCTGTAGAGTTGTCCTCGGACTCGGGATCCTCAGGGTCCTACCTGAAGTCGAACTTGTACGCGGGGTCCGAGTAGAAGCCGAAGAGGGGGTTGGAGTCCGAGGCGTGGCCGGGAGCGGTGTCGGAGTCTGAGTCGTACTCGGGTACGGGCTCCTTGCCGGCCCGACGCGTAGTGGGAGCCTTCGTGTGGGCCCTGCTGACGTTGCGGGGGCCACGTGTGAAGCGCTCACGGGGTGAGGAGTCTGCATGCGATGGCTGAGTAGCTGGCTCGCATACGATAGCCCACGAGGACGTTGAGCTCGAGTTGGAGGCGGATCCAAGCTCGAAGTCGGCGTGCTGGTCGAAAAGCGAAATTTCGCCGAATTTGCCGGCGAGTTCGCCCGTGACTACTTCGGGAAGTGTCACGAGGCCGGTCTCCGGGTTGGGCGGCATGGTGAGGCGGTGTTGGAAGGACCCAGCGCCGTCAGCGGTGCAGACCCAGGCGCCGAAGACGAAGGTGTCGCCGCGGTTGAAGGCGACGATTGGCTTGATGTAGACGGAAGCCGTCGAGTTCGCCATGTGATCTCGGGCGAGAGCCCCTACCTGGCGCGCCAGCTGTCGGTGTTTTAGACCGGCAACCTACTAAGGGGAGTACCCGAAGTAGATGAATGTGGCCTCGCTGAGATCGGTAACTCGAAGGAAGAGACACGTGGCACACAATTTAGACAGGTTCGGGTCGCGAGGTGCGTAATACCCTACATCCTGTATGCTGCGTAGCTCTGGATTGATTGGGTGCGATTACAAGATGATGCAATCTCAAGTCGTGAGAGAGAGAGGGGTCCCTGCCTCGCCTTATATAGTCCGGGAGGCAGGGTTACAAGTCAGTTCAGGGAGAGAGTACAAGTCGAGTACGTCTAGGAGTCCTCTATACAGTGCGGGACATGTACAGCTTCCTATCCGAGTACTTCTCCTCTGTAGCTCTTGTGCTTCACGCCAGCAGGTGCCGTGCAGCGCAAGCCGGGTAGTCCCAGGGGCCCACCGAGTAGTCGGTCCTGGTACCCACCGAGGTAGTGGGCCCAGGGAGGTCCATACGACAGTCCCCGACAGTAGCCCCTGAGCATCTGTGGGAGTATCCGTTAGGATCCCGCAGATGCTGACGCTTGCTGATGGGACATTCTTCCCCCTGGTTGCTGGTGCTATTCCGTGGGGCCGCGCTAGCGGACCCGCCGGTCTAGCCCCCGAAGCCTTGCAGGAGCGTGGGTGCTCCTGCAAGGGTTTTTACACAGGATCTTCAGGCGTGCGGGGTGTTAGTTTCAGCCGGCATCGGCAATATTCCAGCCGGCCTCGGCGGTACCACACGCACGTATCTGGCATCATCTGCGTTCGGTGCGCCCCAGGGGGTGTAGTCGTGCGTCGAGCCCCTGAGCCTGGGCCCATTCAAGGCAATCGGGGAGAGCTCTTCGACTTTTTTTATACGCTCCCTCGCCGTCCCTCCGCGGGACGGAGGGTGAGGTTTCCGCAACCCCCATCGAGAGGGTCGCGAATTGCGGATTTCTCGTTGAGCTGTTATCGGGTGGTTCAAGTGGACGCCTGAAGCGTTCCCTCATCAGAGGTCACTAAATGTGATACAAATACCGGTCCCAGGAGGCTGGCAACACATTTATTACAACAGGTGGTTCAGTCCCTTACATCACAGCGTCATAGTGGGCACGGAAGCGCCAATGCCACGAGAAACAACACAAAAGCTAAAGACCAAACTACAATAGCGAAGCCTTCCAAAGCCTCATCAGAGTACCACACCATGGAAGCGCTCTGTGGAGGCCCTGAATACACCGGCACGGTTGGGTGTAGGGCAGCGACCTACTCGACGTCTTCGGGAACGAAGTCGGGATCCTCCTCTGAAAAACAAGTAGTTAAACAAGGGTGAGTACAAACGTACTCAACAAGTTCAACCCCACCCACGGAGGGGCTTATAAGCAGATCATGCACAGGATATGTCAAGGATCGGGTTAAGGTTTATTTGCAAATACATTTACTCATGAGGACTACCGGACTCCCCGTCCGCAGTAGCCTGGGCACACAACCACACACTTTTCCAGAAAACAACCCATGCCATGAAAACATCCCAAAACCAAACACTAGTTTTGTGACCACACCGTGGCTCATCCAATACCGTGGACAAGGCTATTCGAATAGGTTTTACACTCTGCAGAGGTTGTACATCTTTACCCACAAGTAGGGTACCACCACACGAACACCTTAGTGCCGGCGCGGATCCTATCAAAGCCATTACGCACCTTAGCTAACCCTACGAGCCACCACGGAAGCAACCAAGGGGTTATCTCACATAACTAGGGCGTACCTCACACAGATCGTACCCCTACTCCTTGATCTTCCGCTGCTCACCCGCACACCAGATGGCAAGTAGATTAACTAGTGGGATTTATGCTAAGACGTTGCCACATACAACGGTCGAGTGGTTGTACGATAATTGGGCCAGGTGAGATGTCATGCAACCCGGTCTTTAATGACAAGATGGACAACTCCCAACATGCTCAACCACACAGGTACGAGCTCACCCATACTCCTGACACACACGTCCATCCCGTCAACCCAGTACTTTACTCATTTTCCGAAAATATCCCATTCCCATTTTCAAAGCACTCACACATTTTTAAAGCAATCACTTAGGCCAAACAAAGGTCAATCATAGCAATCAATGGTGGCTATCCTACCATATTTTTGCAGTAAAACAATGTGCAGTTTATAAAACGGGTATAGGGTTATGTTTATAAAACTAGGACCAAAGCATGCATCAAAGGATGAGATTGAACTTGCCATCTTCGAAGTCCTCGGGGAGTTCCGGCTCGGCATTCGGGATCTCGGGCTCCTGCTCGCAGTACTCGGTTCCAAGCTCCGGCTCATGGTATCCTCCTTCGTTCACTCCGTCGGCTATAGCGCACACATAAGCAAGCATGCAATCAATATAAGCACACACAATTTTTCCGGCTGAGCTCGAGGAAAAGTAATTAGATAAAATGGAGGAATAAATGTTATGTAGGGGGTTTGGGTGATGGATCAGTCAAGGTATACCCGGGACGGGTGTGATGAATTTTGGGCACGATTTGAATTAAAACCGCGCATGAAATGATAGGTTAAAGGGGGGGGGTGTTTAGGGCTAATTATGTGGTTAAGGGCCTATTAGTAATTTAGGTTTAAGGAAAAAGGGCCTAATTATAATATTTAGACGGGGTGAGGGTTTAACTAGAATAGCCTAAGGGTCTAATTGTAAAGGGAAAGGGTTGTTTTTGTAGTATAGCTTAAAGGGTAGGGTCTGATTTGGAAGAAAAGAGAGAGAGAATAGAGAGGGGGAGGGCTCAGTGGGAAAAAGAGAAAAGCTAGGGGGCTTTCGGCTAAACAACCATCTCCTTCCTCCCCCTCGATTCAGAACAGAGAGAGGGAGGGAGGCGGCTCGGGGGCGGCCCGCCGGCGGCAATTGCCGGCGAGCCGGGCCACGGCGGCGGTCGGGCAGTAGTGCAAAACGAAGAGGGCTTCACGGGTACTCGATTCCCCTACCCACCTTGGGCTGGGATGGTGTGCAGAAGTGGGTCCTCGGCGGTGGCGGACGAGAGGTGGTGGTGCTCGGGGCGGTGGCGCTCGGGTGTCTAGGGAGGAGAGGGATTCGGCTGTAGCAGTGCGGGGTGAGGTGGGGAACGCGGCGGCGTCCTTTTATAGCCGCGGGGAAGGCGGTAACCCGGCCGGACTTCGAGCTCGAGGAGCTTCGAGCACTGGCGGTGGGGAAAATATCCCGTCGTTGACCCGTCCGGCAAGGCCGCGGTCGGGATTCGCAGTAGTGGTGGATGCGGCGTTGAGGACAAGACCTGTCGGTCAGGGGTGGTGGCGGCGAGCTGGTCGGCGTCGTGCGGCGGTGGGTCACGGTGGTGCTGTTAGGGGGACGCGACGTCTCGGGCAGGCGCATTGATGGCCTCCGCGGCGGCGGGCGGCGAGGGGAAAGTCACGTCGCGGGCCGTGCGGCGTCGTACCGGCGGCGGGGGAGGGAGGAGGGGGCAGCGTCGCATGTCCTGGCTAGCACCCGGTCGGGAGCAGAGGCGCGGGGGCCGAGGCAGAGGCGCTAGGCCGAGGGAAGAAGAAAGGAGAGGGAAAAAGAAAGGAAGGGAAAAGGAAAGGAAGAAAAGAAAAAAGAAATAGGGAAAAGAAACTAAAGAAAATAGAAAAGAAATAGGAAAAGGAAGGAAAAGAAGGGAAAAGGGGTTTAGAAAATTTAGGAGAATTCCTAGGAAAATAAGAAGAGAGGGGAAAAGGATTTTGTGGATTTTTTTCCGGGTTTCTTAGATACCGGCGAAATTTCTGGGACGGTGGTGATGGCGAGGCGGACCGGTCGGCGGGACCGCGGCGGTCGCGGGATTCCCGACGTGGTGGCCGACGGCGGTGCCGGGGCGGCACGCGGTGGGCGACGGCCCGAGTGCAAGCGGGGCCGGCGGAATTCGCGGCACGCGCGCCGAGGGTGAGAAAGGGGAAAGATAACTGTGGTTTCGAAGGGGATAATTGAGCTCAGCGGGACGGTTTTGAAAACACGCGTGATTTAGTAGGTGATTTAATAGGAGCTAAAATTGCGGGCGTTACAACGCCCATGCCCTATTCGATAAGGGTAGGCTCGTGGTCTGGAGACTCGTCCACGAAAGCGCTTGCGTGGGTTTGCTAGGCAGGGCTCGGCCCCGTTCACTAGGGGCCGAGGGCTCGGAAGCTCTCCCTCGGTGGGATCCCTCAACTAGCTGCCTTCGCTGGCTCTTGAACACGACTTGTGAGGCGCCCTCGAGCTGGTGTGCTCAAGGATAGGCTTCGAACGCGCGCGCCCTCGTCGTCCCCGACTCTATTGATCTGTGGCGCCTATTCGAACCCTTTTAGGGTCAGGCTTCGAACCCCTGATCAGTAGGGCCGCTGCGGGGTGGCAGCTGGGTTCCCCCTTCTTTCTACATCTGCGGGACTCGAGGGCTTGCGGTCGAACCGGCCCACGAGTTGCTGATCAGTAATCCTCTTGAATCGAGGGCACCTGTGGCGCCCGCTCTCGCTGAGCGGGCTTCGAGACCACTGGTCAGTAATCGCACCTTTCGAGGGTCAGATTTTTCGAGCCCTAGGCTCGGGCCACGCGAGGGTCATGCTTACTTGGTAAGGGACCGAGCCATTTAATGCCCAAAGTCGTGGCCGCAGTCGTGCGCTGCGGGCGCGCCTTTTCAGGCGTTGCAGCCGCGCGTGTAGTGGGCGACGTGGGCGGGCGGATGTGACGGCCCACCGCGGCTCTTTGGTTGCCGCGCCGTAATGATCGCACGCGTGCGTGCACCTGGCTGTTCCGGTTGTGGTGGGGCCCGCTCGTCAGTGACGGCTGCCGTCACCTGTAGTTAATGCGCGTGGAGCGCGCGGTTCGGGGAGCATGAGTCCCATGTATATATAAATCCAAGGGGAAGGAAAGGTGAGTCCTTTACCTCAACACTTAGTGCCCATCACCCCCTGCTCTGTGCTTCCGCTCCAGAGCACCGTGCACCCTTTCATTTTCTCCTAGCTTTCGCCGCCCGACTCGCCTTCGCTTGCCACCGCCGACTGCAATGGTGCCCACCCTGCCAATCCAGGTGCTGGACCCGCTGCCGTGGCACCGCTCGACGGTGACGGAGTTCGCGCTGCACGAGCTTGCGAACGGCAGCCAGCTGGCGCCAAATGTAGACGGGCAGCCCGCGGCGTGGATAGTCCCGCCGGCGACGGATCGGGAGCCCAACCCGCCGTATGGGTATGTTGTCAGCTTCATCTACCACCATGAGCGTGGCTTCGCGGCGCCGGCGAGCCGCTTCATGCGCGGGCTGTGCCACCACTACGGTGTGTTGCTGCATAACTTCGCCCCGAACGTGATCTCGTAGGCGGCTACCTTCATCGGCGTCTGCGAGGGGTTCCTGGGGATCCCAGAGAACTGAGATCTCTGGGTCCACCTCTTTCGCGTGGAGCTGCACACGCTCTCCACGCTTGAGCCGCAGGTGCGTTGCGCGGTGCGCGCCGGCGGGATGATGATTTAGCTGCGGGAGTCACGCAGGGAATTTTACATTCCCTGCACGATGACCTCCAACAACGCGGAGTGGGAGCGGGGGTGGTTCTACCTTCTCAATGACGAGCCCGGCCTCCCCCCTACACCAGCAAGGTTCTGAAGGAGAAGGCCGACTCCTGGTGGCACGGCGTGTCCCCCTCTTCACGCCAGGATCGGCTGGAGTCAGCACTGAAGAGCCTGCGAATGCCAGGCTTGGGGCGGCTTCGGTCCTCACGAACCTCCACCATCGGCGGATCATCCCCCTCATGGAGAGGGAGCTCCGCATCTACGAGATGGGTGAGACTGCCAACCCCGTGTCATTGGCACGCTCGCGGTTAGTACATGACCGCTTCCCCCGGGAGTATGCGACCACGCGGGCGAGGCGCGCCATCAGCCTCAAGGCCGTCAGGCATAGAGACGATGACCTCTGGTCGTTCGTTATGCTCCCCGACGCCCCACTGGTGAGTAAGCTTCCCCCTTTTTCTTAATTCCTCTGCGATGCGCTGTCGTGACTCCGATGCTTCGTCCTTCCCAGTAGAGGGTGATTGTGAACGCCGCGCGGTCCGACCCGCCCACGCCCCCGAGTCCGAGCGCGCGCGCGCGCGGCGGCGGGGAGCGAGGAGTGGGCGGCGCGTAAGAAGGAGCAGAGGATCTGGCGGCGGGAGCGCCGGGAACAAAGGGACGAGGAATTCCGGCTGCGTGAGCAGCAGGGACTTTCTCCCCCGGCGACGTCGGAGTACTCGTCGTCGGGAGAGGAGGAGGAATAAAGCGACAGGGAGCGGGCCCCCCTGAGAGGTGGGAGCCTGCACCCCCCTCACCGATTGCCGCGGAGGTGGCAGAGGTGCAAGCGCCTGGGGTGGCGCGCCGCCGGGCGATCCATGGAAGAGGCGGCGCGCGCCGCGGGAGGTGCGGGTGCGCACCGCGGAGGCGTCTGGGAGTGCGACGGTGGCGACGTCGGCTGTTGACGGATAAAACTTGTATCCACCTACGATCCACAAGCGTACGGACCTACACCTTTTTCACCACGGAATTCCCAAGGTTCTTGTCAATCAGCGGAGCAAGGGGATTGCTAGCGCTTAACCAAGTACTAATCTAGTTGAATGGAAAACCTTTGAAAGAGTATTAATCTAAAGGTAAAGAAAATCTAACCTAAGTTAATCTAAGTTGATCAAACAAATCTAGGGTTAAACTAGATGTTAAAGGGTGGACACAAGAGAGTGATTAAGAAAGATAAGTGTTCCCTCCCTAGGATCTAGGATAACATGGATATGCATCTACTACACGAGAGTGGTAAACCAATCTACCGGGGGTTGTGACCACGGTTTCGCCCTTTCCCTCCCCTCGTACTGTCACTACGCGAAGGTAATCGTGACTAGACCTATGAAGGACATGGTATGTTGATGGAATCTATGGGAGTAGCGGATATCATACGCCCGAAAAACACGGTAGCTAACCTTAATCATCAAAGCATCATCAACATGAAAGCAATAGATTGAAACCACGAATCAAGTAGCGATCACATAGCATGCATCCATCTAACCCTAGGGACGAACGGAGACATTACCCCATCATCTTATACGGATTGAAGCACATAGGGGTGATGGAGACTCTGGAGAACGTCGTCGATGAAGATGGTGGTGATGGAGCTTGGGAACACCCCTAGGCCAGCGGCTTGGAGTCCTCTTCTTGCTTCATTCTCTCCGCCGACGTTGATCCTTGCGACGAGCTCATCTAACTCTCTCCCTCATCTTGCGGCGGTGGTTTTCCTGTGAATGGCGTCGGTAGATGTTGACAGATAAAAGACGTATCCCTCTACGATCCGCAAGTGTACGGACCCCACACCTTTTTCACCACGGGATTCCCAAGGTTCTTGTCAATCCGCGGAGCAAGGGGATTACAAGCGTTTAATCTACTTTTACGCACTAGCTACTAAAACCCTAACTATTATTAAACTAGAAAACAACTAAATTACACTAGAGAGAATGATAAACGATCAAGGTAGAAGACACTCGCCCATGGGTCTACGAAACTAAAGCATGCAATCGCTTAAAGACATGAAAACCAATCTAATCTATCGGGGTTGTGACCACGGTTTCGCCCTTTCCCTCCTCTCGTACTGTCACTACGCGAAGGTATTCATGACTTGACCTATGATGGACACGGTGTATTGAATGGATCTAAGGAAGCATCGAGGCCTATACTCCCTCTACGGCATGGTAGCTAACCTTAAGCATTAAAGCATATTCAACACAAGATGATAGATAGATAATCCGACAAAGTGCGATTACATCTCATGATCGATTACAACCCATGGACGAATGAGAAGATTACCCCATCAAGGTGCTAATCATGGCACCGTTGATCATGGTTTCCCTTCCGACGATGTCTTCCTTCTTCTCCATGAGAGGGTGCTTCCTTCGAGGTGGTTGATCTCCCTCCCGAGATCCTCCTCCTCTCTCTCTCTCTAGCTTGTGGATGGCCTCTGGTGCGAATGGCTCTCCCCCCTATTGAATGGCGGCACCCAGGCTTTTAGGGTTCAAGATCCTTCGGGTGCAAGGAAAACGGGACCGAACCGACCACCGAAGTGGGCTGGGCCGGCCGGCCGGCCGGGCCGACCGGCTCGGGCCCACCTCGGCCGGTTCGGTCGCCCCTTTCGCTCCGTGGGTCCTTATGCATTTATGTACTTTGCCCCCTCCACTTGCATGATTTTGACGATGTCATCCTCGCGTCCAAGATGGAGGTTCTCTTCGCATGAATTTCGGTCTTTTACGCTTCAATCCCCGGGGTGTTCCTCGTAGCACTTCGGTCCGCCGCCATTGGAAGTGATTTCATCAAGCTAATGAACACGAACAAGACTCTGTAAATGCTCCTTTGAACTTGTTGCGAATCCGTCCTTTATGTCCATGTTTTCCTACATAAACACAACACTTCCAAATGCATGCACATAGATGAACTTGTTATATGATTATTGTGCCTAGTGGCGGGTTAGTTCCATAATCAAATCCAAACCAAAGTGTAATGAACATGCTTGGTGTACCAAAATACACCGTCAACATCTCCCCCACGCTTAGCTCTTGCTCGTCCTCGAGCAAGTACTCGTAAAAGAACTTCGTCCAAGGCGTTGCAATTGTATATCGCTAATCCTTCTTCACAAGTTAGTCAATCCTTTCATCTTTAATACATAAACACAAAGTAATGATCATCAAACATAAACATGGGCGTTTAGAATCTTTACCACGTCAAGATTTACCCCACAACTCAAACTCTTCACTCGAAGTCTTCAATTTCAGCCATGCTTACTTCTTTGCTTCCATCGGAGGGTTTTTGATGATTTTAAAAACAAAATTCCTGCAACAAGTATTAGACAAAAATCTTTCTCCAAGCTCTTTCAAGTCACTCATATGAGGTGGCTATCCTAAACCAATTTTATAAAACTCTCACCTCCCATAAGTCTCTCATATAACATGTAAAGTGGAGCTATAGGTAGGGCTAGCACAATCAACACAAGTATTGTCAAACTAAGAACTTCTTCTAATGGTTGTTTACCTTTCAAAGCCAATGATCATGAGAATTAACCATATGTAGGGATATCAAGGATGAAAAGATTTAGAATGGTGGACATGTGCAAGGGCAAAAGAAAATTGTGACTACAAGGCACCGACGATGTCCTCGTTGTCGGATTGCACATGGTTGGAAAAAGAATGAAAGTTTCGTCTCTCAACAACGTGACATCCTTTCTTACACTTTATTTTTTCTTTTCTTTCACTTGGTTCATCCCTCTCATATCTTTATTGCTACAACATCTTTCTCTTTTTCTTTTTCTTCTTTCATTCTTTCATTCTCATATTTTTTTCTTTCACATTTTTTCTTTCTTTCTTTCTTTTCCATACTCATACTTTTCTATTTATTTTTCTCTCTCTTGACAACTTTTCAAAGCTCTCAACTCCTCTCTTTCTCGCATGCATACAATCTGAAATTTTAAATAAATCATGCTAGAGACGAGACGAAACTTTTGAAAGTAGGTTGTGTTCAAGGAATGCGATGTACAAAAGAGATATATTGGGTTGGGTATGGAATTCTGTGATGCATGGGACTTCCAAGGTGAAAGTCTCGTGACCGAATGTATGACGAGGCTAGCAACAAAATATAAGCACAAGAACATGATCATTGCTCTAAATTAAAACTCCCAAGAGAGAAGGATCCTAGCCCAACTCATCGTGCTAATCACACTTATGGTGGAGCAAAAATAATAAATTGGCTTTGTATAGGATTTTTTTCTTACTCTCAACTTGGAAAAGGAGGTTTTGCTAACCTTTATTACAAGGGTTTTTAAATAATTTTCAGAACTGAAACCCTCCAACTTTTAGCATTGAACATAGCACAACTAACATGTGAAGCTCAAGATCGAATTGTGGTACGGATACTTTAAGTAGTAGAAATTCCACTAAGCACCACGGTAAACATTTTTCAAACCACACACTTATGTTCATATATCAAGAATCAAAGATAAACAAACAAGTGGATAAAGATAAGCATCACACAAGACACAAAATATATAAAGACTCTTTTTATATGATTTTCTTTGACTCAACACTAATTTAAGACACTTCAAACTTGCAAAAATTTAAAAACACACTCGAAAACTAAGACTCTTTAAACTCTAAGACTCTCGCTCGAAGATTAAACCGAACCTAAACTTGAAACTTAAAAGCTAAGGCTAGCTAGCTAGCTCTCCCCCACGCTAAAAACATACGACGTTCTCGTCATATCTTACAAAAATCCTAAGGGGAAAAACTAGACCTAGTGGTACTTCAAGCAAGTATTGCACCACTTGCCTCTCATGTTTCCAACCATGCCAAAAATTTTGCGCACGTTACGGTTAAAAAACTTGTAGTTGTCTCCAACTACGGGCTCCAAATCCTCCATACGATGCTTCATCGCTTCCATGGCTTGGAGACATTCATCGACTGACGTGTAGAGATCCCCGATGGATTGACGGCAAGTTCGACAACACATCGGATGCAATCCGAAGGGGTCTTCATCGCCATTGTCTCCATCGTCATCACCGCCATCGTCGCCACCACCATTGTAGTCACCGCCGTTGCCGCCGCCGTTGGGGCCTTCAGGCGTCCTCTCCTTGGGCTGCTCCTCCCATATGTAGAGGTCGTTATCTTCGACGGGATTGCGAGATGCAAGAGCTCCGGTCCGGACACGCCCTCCGCAACGGATGCAGGCGGTCCTCTTGACGGGTAGCTTGAGCTCGCATCGCATCGCCTCCTTCATCGATGGCTCCTTGGCTTCTAGCTTCAACTCTAAGCTTCTTGGGGACACAATGGCTGCTGCAAATAAATAGTCCGAAGAGAAAAACCCTGAGAACCTCATTTTCCTTTTTTAAACTTCCCTTAAATTTTTCTGACCAAAGAAGGAAGTCGAAAAGGAGCAATTCGGGCAAAAATCGGGGACGACTGCCGCCGGGACCCACACGGGGGCCGGTCGGCTCGGGCCGGCCGGCCCACCCCTGTCTCGGGGGCGGGTCGGTCCAGTTTTTCGTGCACCGCCCTTTTTTCACCTCCTTAGCCCATGGGAAAAAGTTGGTCCAGTAAATCTTCGCGAGAAACTCCAGAAAACTAAAAGAAAAACTATTTACAGAAATTCATGCCTTGTTTTTCGTCCTAGGCGGGACGTTCGGGCTCTTCCTCCATGGTGAAGACATCAACATGGTGAAGGGGCACAACGTCGGGTTCGTAGTAAACCTTAAGCCGCTGACCATTCACCACAAATTGATCGCCGTTTATATCCATGATGGTCACCGCTCCGTTAGAGAGCACCGAATGCACAACATAAGGTCCGTCCCACTTGCTTTGCAATTTCCCCTTTCCGAAGGTTTTAAACCTCGAATTGTAGAGGACGACCTTATCTCCTTCTTTAAATTCTTTTTTTTCAATCTTTTATCGTACCACCTTTTGATTCTCTCTTTGTATGTGCTTGCATTTTCATATGCTTTCAACCTCAACTCTGGTAGCTCGCTTATTTGGATCCTTCGTTTCACCACCGCGGCATCGAGATCGAGGTTCATCTCTTTAATCGCCCAATAGTCTTTATGTTCCAACTCAACCGGAAGGTGGCAAGCTTTTCCATAGACGAATGGATAAGGGGTCATACCTATCGGTGTCTTAAACGCCGTTCGTTAAGCCCATAAAGCTCCGTCTAATTTCTTTGACCAATCTTTGCCTCCCTTCTCTATGGTTTTGTTGAGGATGCTCTTTAATTGCCTATTTGACGTTTCCACTTGTCCGTTGGTTTGTGGGTGATAGGTCGTAGAGACCCTATGCTCAATTCCCAACTTGGACAAGCACTTTTGAAATTCTTCCCGGTGAAGTGAGTTCCTCCATCACTTATCAAGATTCTTGGTGTACCGAAACGAGGAAAAATCACGTTCTTGATCATAGTAATGGACTCTTCTGTGGAAGCTTTACGACATGGTATAGCCTCTACCCACTTGGATACATAATCAACCATGACTAGGATATACTCAAATCCAAATGAGTTTTTAAAAGGCCCCATGAAGTCTATACCCCATACATCGAATATGTCGATTTGTAGGTTGTGTTTCAAAGGCATAGAATTTCTTTGAGAGATGTTTTTCGTTCTTTGGCATTCGGGGCATGATGCAACATATCTTTTAGTATCTTCATGCATCTCCGGCCAAAAGAATCCACTGGACCTTACTTTTGCTTGGGTTCGAAAATGGCTATAGTGCCCACCGTACTCCGCCGAGTGGCACTTCCTTAGAATTTCAAACCTCTCTTCTCTTGGCACACATCTTCTCATCACTCCATCATTGCCAAGTTTGAAGAGGTATGGTGCATCCCAAAAGTATTTCCTACTTTCAGAGATTATCTTCTTTTGAGAGTTTTTATCTAGATGATCGAGAGGCATCTTTCGAATCGCTCGAATGATATCGATCATCCAAGTATCTTTATCAAGCACTCGATAGAGGTGGTCATCTCTCATCTTATCTTCGATGGGCTCTTTATCATCTTGTCCACGATTCATCCTAGACAAATGATCGGCCACAACATTTTCCACTCCCTTTTTATCACGAATTTCAACATCAAATTCTTGGAGAAGAAGGATCCAACGAATCAAGCGTGGTTTAGCTTCCTTCTTAGCCAAGAGATACTTTATGGCTGCGTGATCGGTGTAAACAATGACCTTCAAGTTCACGATGTAAGATCTGAATTTTTCGAAAGCGAATACCACTGCTAGCAACTCTTTTTCCATAGTGGCATAATTTAATTGCGCCCCACTAAGAGTTTTGCTAGCATAGTAAACGGCGTGAACTCGGCCTTCCTTTCTTTGACCCAAAACCGCGCCTACGGCATAGTCACTTGCGTCACACATTATCTCGAAAGATTGGCTCCAATCCGGAGGTTGAATAATGGGAGCACTCACCAACACACTTTTCAAGGTCCGGAATGCCGCTAGGCACTTCTCATCAAAGTCGAAAGCCACATCCTTTTGAAGAAGATGCGTTAAAGGCTTAGTGATCTTCGAGAAGTCCTTTATAAATCTTCTATAAAATCCGGCATGGCCTAGAAAGCTCCTTAAGGACTTAACATCCGTAGGAGGTGGGAGTTGCTCAACCGTCTCTACCTTAGCCTTATCCACTTCAATTCCTATCTTGGATATAACATGTCCGAGCACTATGCCTTGCCTAACCATGAAGTGGCACTTTTTCCAATTTAACACCAAGTCTACCTCCGCACACCTCGTGAGGACCTTTTCCAAGTTTGCCAGGCAATCCATGAACGTCTTCCCATAAACGGAAAAATCATCCATGAACACCTCGACAATTTCTTCGATGAATTCCGAAAATACGGCCATCATGCAACATTGAAAAGAGGCCGGAGCGTTGCATAGACCGAAGGGCATCCTTCTATATGCAAACGTTCCGTAAGGGCATATAAACGTTGTTTTGCGTTAATCGTCTGGGTGAATGGGAATTTGCATGAACCCCGAGTATCCATCCATAAAGCAAAAATAAGCGTGGTTTGCTAACCTCTCGAGCATCTCGTCGATGAACGGTAGGGGGAAGAGATCTTTCTTCGTCGCTTTGTTAAGCTTACGATAATCGATACACATCCGCCACCCGGTCACGGTTCTTTGCGGTATCAATTCGTTTTTCTCATTCTTCACCACGGTCAAACCTCCTTTCTTTGGTACACAATGTACCGGGATCACCCATTCGCTATGCGGAACCGGGTAGATGATTCCGGCATCAAGTAACTTGATGACCTCTTTCTTTACTACCTCTTGCATGGCATGAGTTAGCCTCCTTTGGTGGTCCACTACGGGCTTACATTGGTCTTCCATTGGTATACGATGAGTGCAAAAGGCTGGGCTAGTACCTTTGAGATCATTAATCGAATATCCAATCACCTTCCTATGTTTTTCAATAAAATCAGCAACGCCTCATTTTCTTCGGGACTCAACTCGTCGCTCACGATGACTGGATAGGTCTTGTCTGGGCCCAAAAATTCATACTTTAATCCTTTGGGCAAAGGTTTAAGGTCTACCTCGGGCGCTTGTGGCTCCTCGGGTTTAATCTCTCCTATGTCTTCGAATTTTCCTTCCTCCACGCTTCCATCATGTGGTTCCAAGCCTTTTGTTGCTTCTTCTAGTTCTTCATCTTGTTGATCACTAATTTGATTCTCCATCGCTCTTTGTAGCGGGTCTCTAAGGGTTTTAACAAAACAAAGGCTATCTATCTCTTCTACTTCTTCTTCTTCGGGAGGAAAGGGTGTAAGGTGTTTAGAAGCACGAAGAAAGTTATATGTGTACTTTGCTCCATTAAGGTTCATTGTTACTTTGCCTTCTCCGGCATCTAACACGGCATCAACCAACTTAAGAAAGGGCCTACCTAGGATTATGTGATCATGATTACTGTGGTAAGCATCAATAACAAAGAAGTCGGTTGGTATATAATTTCTAGAGATTTTTTACTTTCATGTTGCAAGCAATACCTAGAGGTTTAATAGTTCTACCATCACCCATAATTAATTCCATTGATGTTGGAGCTAAGTCTAGGTTGTGGTCTTGAACTTTATCGTAAATTTTAGAAGATAGGACACTTACTTGGGCTCCGGTGTCGCATAAAGCTTTGCATTGAACTCCGTTGATCTCGCAACTCAAGTGTGGTGTCATCTTCTCTTCTTCGGATCCTATCGCGTAGACTTCGGCGAGGCAGCGTATGGTGATGCTTTGGACTTGATCCCCATGATTCTCTTCACCTCGGCTATGTGTTCCGGATCCACTATGTCATCTCCAAAGAGCTTTTGAAAAATCTCACCAGTGGTTTCGAGGTCGTATGAATTTTCCGCTTTCTTCTCCGGTGGGAAATCCACTTCCAATGCTCTCGCCATTCCCTTTTGATTAGGGAACGGTCTTCTCTTGTCGAATACTTCTCCGTAAATCGATAGGAACCCAATCCATTGGTTCGAACTCCCTTAGTGGCTTCGCGCTTGACATGCTTATCTCGTTTGTCTCATTTGGTACGGCGAAGTCGACGCTCGGTGTAGTTCTTGACTTGATGTGTTCTTGTTCAAGCTTTTCCGTGATTGGTTCCTCTTTTGTGACTTCCGGGGTTGCCTCTTTAGAAAATTCAGCACACTTCTTCTTTCTTGAATTGCATTCCGGCTCTTCCGCAAGTCTTGTTTCCTAATCTCTTCGCATGGCAGCCGCTTTACTAACTTTTTGTAGAAGTTGGGCGGCTTCCGTGAGTGTTTTCTCCATGAGATCCCCACCTGCACACATTTCGACGTGTTGCATGCAACTAGGGGTTAGGGAAAAGAAAAATGTATGCAAGAGTACGTCACCGGTGAAGCCGAGTTTTGGTCCTTGTTCGATCAACCCATTAAACCTATCCCAGGCTTGGTCTATCCCTTCCTCTTCTCCTTGCATGAAATTGATCACTTGCCTCCTTAGATGTTGAACCTTGCTAATTGGAAAGAACTTCTCGCAAAACTTGTTTGTCAACTTGTTCCAATTGCCTTCAACTTCAAAGGACGCAAACAAGTACCATGTCTTTGCATTGCCGGCAAGTGAGTAGGGAAAGAGATTCCATTTGAACCATTCATCAGGAACTCTTTCTTGATGCACGGTGTTGCATATCGTCGTGAAATCCCTTATGTGTATATATGGGTTCTCCGTAACCATCCCTTCAAACGGGTTTGCCGCCACCATCTCGATGATCTTGGATTTAATCTTATACTTGGTCGCTTCGAGCTTCGAATCCGACTCTTGTACTTTTATGTCTTCACATCGAGGGCTAGCGTAATCCCTTAGTGATTTCTCCGGTTCTTCCATGGGTTGATTAACGAACGCCATCTAGACAATAAGATAAAAACAAAAACAAAAATGAAATAAAGCGTTTTTCTAGATAATATATGTTAGATATAGCAAACAAAAGATAAACTAAATATAAAACTAAGTTAAATGCAAATCAAACGATGTAAACTAGCTTGCTCCCCGGCAACAGCGCCAGAAAAAGGGGCTTGTTGATGGATAAAAGACGTATCCCTCTACGATCCGCAAGCGTACGGGCCCCACACCTTTTTCACCATGGGATTCCCAAGGTTCTTGTCAATCCACGGAGCAAGGGGATTACAAGCGTTTAATCTACTTTTACGCACTAGCTACTAAAATCCTAACTATTATTAAACCAGAAAACAACTAAATTACACTAGAGAGAATGATAAACGATCAAGGTAGAAGACACTTGCCCATGGGTCTACGAAACTAAAGCATGCAATCGCTTAAAGACATGAAAACCAATCTAATCTATCGGGGTTGTGACCACGGTTTCGCCCTTTCCCTCCTCTCGTACTGTCACTACGCGAAGGTATTCATGACTAGACCTATGATGGACACGGCGTATTGAATGGATCCAAGGAAGTATCGAGGCCTATACTCCCTCTACGGCATGGTAGCTAACCTTAAGCATTAAAGCATATTCAACACAAGATGATAGATAGATAATCCGACAAAGTGCGATTACATCTCAAGATCGATTACAACCCATGGACGAATGAGAAGATTACCCCATCAAGGTGCTGATCATGGCACCGTTGATCATGGTTTCCCTTCCGACGGTGTCTTCCTTCTTCTCCACGAGAGGGTGCTTCCTTCGAGGTGGTTGATCTCCTTCCCGAGATCCTCCTCCTCTCTCTCTAGCTTGTGGATGGCCTCTGGTGCGAATGGCTCTCCCCCCTGTCGAATGGCGGCGCCCAGGCTTTTAGGGTTCAAGATCCTTCGGGTGCAAGGAAAACGGGACCGAACTGGCCACCGAAGTGGGCTGGGCCGGCCGGCCTGGGCCGACCGGCCTGGGCCCACCTCGGCCCGGTTCGGTCGCCCCTTTCGCTCCGTGGGTCCTTATGCATTTATGTACTTTGCCCCCTCCACTTGCATGATTTTGACGATGTCATCCTCGCGTCCAAGATGGAGGTTCTCTTCGCATGAAGTTCGGTCTTTTACGCTTCAATCCCCGGGGGTGTTCCTCGTAGCACTTCGGTCCGCCACCATTGGAAGTGATTTCATCAAGCTCATGAACACGAACAAGACTCCGTAAATGCTCCTTTGAACTTGTTGTGAATCCGTCCTTTATGTCCATGTTTTCCTACATAAACACAACACTTCCAAATGCATGCACATAGATGAACTTGTTATATGATTAGTGTGCCTAGTGGCGGGTTAGTTCCATAATCAAATACAAACCAAAGTGCAATGAACATGCTTGGTGTACCAAAATACACCGCCAACAACAGAATGATTTGTTCGATGTGGCGGCCGACGACGGCAGAGGCAATAAATAGACAAACACCTAGGGCAAAGGGCGTCACGAACCGGGCCAACATGCCCCTGGGCGATCCGACTGGGCCGACCGGCCCAGGCCTTTTCTGGGCCGGTTCGGGCCCGTGTTCCTCCCCGGTTGCTTCTTGCACAATTCCTTATTTGTGTGCACTTGCATGTGGGCCTTTGACGTCGTTTCCTTCACGGTTAAGGCTTGAATCCTTTCCATGCAAGCTTCGCTATTTTCTGGTTGAGTCCCTGAAGACTTGCACGTTGACGCTTCGGTCCTCGGGTCATTTGGAGTCATGTTCATCGCGTGTCTTGACTCTTGTCGGGCTTCATGATCTTCTCTTGAAGTGCTTCATGAACTTATCCTGAAAGTCTCCTCTTTAACGTTAAATTCCTGCGTAAACAACAAACTCCAAAATCGACATGCAAGTGTGGACTTGTTACATCATTAGTATGCCTAGTGGTGGGTTAGTTGCAAATCATAATCGAAACCAATGTATAACAAGTACTCTAGGTTGACGGAAATTCACCGTCAACATCTCCCCCATGCTTAAACCTTGCTCGTCCTCAAGTAAGTGATCCTCACTTAAAAGGGAAATCAGTGTTGCCTTCCAATGTTATCCCTGCACTTAGTCATTCATGACGAGACAAATTGCTCTCTCTTAAGAATTTATTTTTAAAGTTCAAGTTGTGACCGACTTCTTTTTCATTATGGAAGATAGACTAAAAATAAAGAACAAGCCACATTTAATAAGCACGATGCTCTCAAACTTAAGTGAACTTCAAACCATTACCTTGTCACATGAAAGAGTTTCAAAAAGATGCATATCCAACATAAGTGAAAATCTCTTGCAAGAGCTCATAGAAACACTCATCTCATCAAGTCACTCAAGCCTATACTAGATTATTTTCAACCTACTCTACTCATATGTGATAGTGGAAGGCTTATGTGGAGCTTGGAAGGTTAAAAACAATCCTAGCAAAACATACATCCGAAATATTATCAAATTAAGAGAGATGTCTATTGGAATTACCGAGACTCGTCAAAAAGGCCATGGAAAATAAATGTTGGAAAGAGAGAGGGATGAAACACATGCATTTAGATAAGTCGACATGTGCAAGCGGCAAGTGGATGATCCCGAGGCACGAGTGAAGTCCTCGTTATCGGATTGCACATGGTTGGAAGATTTGAGTATGGATTTGTCATCAAGGCACTTGAGAACTTATGAAGCAAAAAGATCCGAGGAGCATCTTTATTATATTTTTTTACTTTTATTTTATTTTCTTCTCATTTTTCTCTCTTTCTTTTTTTCACCTTTATTATTCCTATTTTTCTTACTTTTCTTCTCATAATATTTTTTTTCATTTTTCATTTTCATTTTTTTCTTTTGCTTCTCAGAACTTTTTGCAACATAATACTTACATAGCATTTGTCTGAGATGATGTAATGACTCCTCCCCCATGCTTGAATGATGCTCGTCCTCGAGCATAAAAGAGAGGGGAAATGACTGCTAAAGTAAGTGTAAATTCCATAATATTTGAATCTCCATCGAGAATTTTACTCCATACTCAAATTGGGTTGTGGACAGGGAGGTGATCACAAAAAGATGTTTTTGATTTAGGGTGGAGGCCCATCGAAGTTTGTGAAATTTTCGATGTGAAAACCCACAACGCATGGACAAAAAGGCTAGCATGAAAAAGTTACACAAAGGAATGACCAGCTTTTTAGTCTCGAACCATAGAAATCAATCCTAATCCAACTCATCAAAACATATGTTTGCAATCTACGGGTTTTGTTATCATAAAATATATGTATATGGCTTTGGTAGGTAGAACTTTGCAAGAGCATCACAATATGTAGATAGCATAAAAGTTAAGTTTTCATAAAAACAACAAGTTATCCGGCTATCCATAAACTTAAATCAAAGAGCAAATATATGTATGTGGGTCTAGAGCATAGTCATTTCACCTCCGCAAATAAAAGAGCCGGTATTTAAATTAATTTTAGATCGTATTATAGAGAGCAATTAGCCAAGACATGTATAACTTCATGTAGGTAAAACAAAGCGGCAACTTTCATCATCTTTCCGTAAGCATAGGTATTATAGAACATCGAGGTGAACACATGGTCATGCCTATCTATTGAAAGTAAAAAGAAACCTTGGTTGTCCTCCTAGTAGCCATGTTATTGTTGGAAGAGAAAAACAAAAGGTTGCACCTAGTTGAGGTTGAAGGCAAACTTACTAGCATTTGTGTTTGGAAAAGAGAAGGTCTATGGAGGTGTTACCATCCTTTGTAGTTCTTCGTTGCCTTCTTCTGACATCTCCATATATCGACGTGCCTTTTGCTTTTGTCTTGATTTATCAATGCTCCTAAACTTCTTAATTTGATCTTGTATGCTTAATGGAGTCATTGGTCGCCCTTCTCTTCAATGTTGTCATCACCATCTCCTCTTTCTTGTTCTCATCATCTCCTTGCTGTCTCTTTTTCATGGATTCCCCCCTCTGTCCAGAACAGAACATATATCGAAATATAGCTCTATTGAAAAGTTTATGAAATTACTTTTCCAACGTGTGGTCATTCATCGAAAACGGAGTTCAAACAAGGGAGCTATGTCCGTTTTACTTCAGCGCTGTGTGATGTCCAAAACTGATTTCAGAACGTGTTGCACTCGGTGATTTAGGCATAACCGCTTGTAGGAACCTCTGATTGTCTTGATTCTTGATTTGTTGGAATCGTAACTTCATGGGGCTTCTAAATATCCAAAAATACTCAGTGTTTTCCCTTCGAGACCATGCAGAATTTTGATGAGATCGATAGCTTCTCGCGCATTGATCCGGAGATGTTAACGATCTTGATCATTCTATCTTCTAGAGTGTCATGTTGCACTTCCGTGTTGAAGATTCAGGGTCTCCCCCATGATTAGCATTTTGCTAGTCATGAAAGAAGAAGACAAAGCATTTTATCTTAGCCATCCTTCAATTTTCTTGTAGTGAGAGTCTTTATCTTGCCTGCAAGACGTTTTAAGCGCACATTCTACCCCCAAGGTGACAGTTGGGAGTAGATAGAATTGCCAATAATTCAACAATACCTCCTAAGATTCTTAACTTGAGGCATAATTAGTCTAATGTGGAATAAAAACCTAATGAGTGTACGTGGTGCACGGTGTGTATGCACATGAGAGGAGAGCATATAAACACAAACAATGTTTTCACCTAGTTCTAAACACCATGTTTACAACTAGGTTGCCAAATTTCTTCATAGCCATAAAGGTTTATTTATCAAGGGTTAAAACACCATGTCTATTCCTAAATCAATAACTCTTATAGCACAAGAAAAATTAAGCGCATTGCAGAGCTTATAAACTAACCAATGCAACATGAAAACATATGAAAAGCTAGCTAGTTTTATCGAACTTAATGATGATAGTCCGCAATCATGTTTAAACACCATGTTTACACAAGATCACAAAAGGAAAATACTCATAAGGCCTTATGAAGCATTAACATGGAAAATGAAGCATACATCATTAAGTGTATAAAACAACCAAGCCAACTATGTACAAAACATGTATACGCAAAGCATCATCACGTTGATAACAAAATGCAATGCATGCAAATAAATAAATATGAGCATGAACAAGATGGTGGTTAAAAAGAAAACTAAACTTAGATTAATAACCACAAGTTGATCATCATAAGATAGTTCCATTCTTTATTTTCTCTAAGAAAGTAGTAAAAATATAAAGAAACGGGTTGCCTCCCGAAAAGCGCTTCATTTAAAGTCATAGAGCTCGACTTTCTCACATACCTTCTTTTCGTCGCATAGCCATGACCCTTCATGCAAGAAGAAAAGGTACCAATGCAGCTTTGATTTACTTCCCATGTTGTGCTTGATCACTTATAAAAGACTTGCCCAAGGCATCCTTTTGTTTCATCGCTATCTCCTTCTTTATCATCCTTTGGTGTTTCCTTCACTCCATGAAATTTTTTTTCTTTAATGCCCAGAACAGAAAGCATACCCAAGCGCTACTCCATTGCTCAGTGCACAAAATTTCCTTTCTAACGAGTCTTTATTTGCCCAAATCGGACTCCGGACAAGAGAGTTACGTTCGTTTTACTTCGGCGATGAAATCTGTCCTGAAATTTCAGAACGCGCAACGCTCAATGTTTTCTACATAACTCCTTGCACGGGTCTTTAAACACGTTGGTTCTTGATGCGTTGGAATGGTAACTTGATGGAGCTTCTGGATATCTCATTTTCTTTATTTGTACACCTCTGAACAAGCAAATTGATGAAGACAGCAGCATCCATTGCAGGATTTGGAGAGGTTGATGATTTATATTGCAACTCTTTTAGGCATGACTTATTTTTTAATTATTCGAGCCTTGTCTACATGGTTAGTGAAAATTGGGCCTTATCCCGACATGTACTTTTTTAAGGGGTCATTAGCTTGACCAAGCGCAAAGCATGATCAAGATTTACAAAACTTATTGTAAACATACGCGTACATAATTAACACCACATGTGAATTGTAGCAACAAGTCAAGGTGTAAATAAAAGAAGCATATGTTTCATGCATAGCACTTAGCTCATCATTAGGCAAAGGTTCTTTAGGTGTGAGATTAATTGGATCAAACATAAATGTTTCCTCTTTTTCATTCTCAAGAAAATCTAGCCTATCAACATGATCATTATTGGAACGAGGCATAGAATTTAAGCTATCATTCATACTATTGGTTGAGCATGAGTATTTATCGACATCAATGCCAATAACATCTTGAGATTTCAGCACGTACCTTTTCCTTAGAGCTTTTTCAACAAGAGTGATATTTGGTTCATCTAGCGGTGTTGAAGGCGAATCAATCTCATCGAGTGAAGGTGTCTCTTTGTTACCTTTTTGCACCCCCTCCATCTCATCATGTGGAATGTGTAATCCATCAATTATGTTCGCATTTGTCTCTTCTTTGAAGTCTTCATTTTCATCCCAATCTTCGTCTTCAAAGTCTTGTATGTTACTTTCTTTATCTCCCGTGTACCACATGTCGTCAAGATCCCTCATCCGTTGATTCACTCTTTTCTTCATCCTTCAGAACTTCCATGTCTTGCCTTGCTATTGTGTGGGCTTCAATAGAACATAACCTATAACCTTCTAACTTGAGTCCTTTCTCCTCCCATTTATCCTTTGAGTCACTAGGCTCGTCACGGTTGTACTCTTCTCTTTCTTCATCATAGATCCTTGAGTTGTCAAACCGGTCGATCCATCCTTCATCTCCTTCTTCTCTTTCTTCTTCAAACATCTTTTGGATCGACTCTCCACTCATCTCTTGATCAAATATATGTTCAACTTGTTTGGCAACATGTCGGCGTTCCTCCTTCCTTCGGTAGTTGATTAGTGGGGTGAAATCAACTTGAACCCAACCGGATTGATTGAACTCTGTCAATGGTCTAGCATTCCACATACTTCGGCCTACATTCATGTTAGTTTCAACATTTTTAACATCTGAAATGACTTCTCTTACCTTAGGAAGTGGATCTTCAATTTTTTGTATGGTCGGCTCATCTTTCTTGACCTCCGGTTCATCTTTTTCAGAAATTTCAGCAAGCACCTCGGGCTTGCTTTTGTCGTTTTGCTCCTCTCGACAACGTCTTTGCCAATCTCGTTGCATTCTTTGTCTATTGCTTATCCTTTGTAAGATTTGTGCGGCTTCACTAATTGTTTTATCCATTATATCACCGCCTGCACACATGCTTACAAAACGAGACGAGTTAGGGGTTAGTGAAAAATATAAGGTATGCAACATCGAGTCACCAGAAAATCCTAAGTTCGGGCCTCGCTCAAGTAGTTCATTAAAACGGTCCCATGCTTCATCAATTCCTTCATCCTCTCCTTGCTTGAAAGTGAGCACTTGCCTCCTTAAGTCTTGGACCTTGCTTATGGGAAAGAACTTCAAAAGAAACTTCTTCACTAGCCCATCCCAACTTCCTTTTGCTTCAACAGACGCAAGTGTGTATCATCTTCGCGCTTCATCTTCGAGAGAGAATGGAAAAGGATTCCACTTGAACCAAGCGGCCGGAACTCCTTCTCGTTGCACCGTGTTGCATATCATCATGAATTCCTTAATGTGTCTATATGGGTTGTCATCCTCCAATCCTCTAAATGGTTTTGTCGCCACTAACTTGATGATTCCAGGTTTCACCTCATAATGGGTTGTAGCAAGCGCCAAATCTGATTTTTGCATCTCAATGTCTTCCATTGACGGCATTGCTAGCTCCCTTAGCGACATCTCTTCGTCTTCCAATGGTGAGGTGAACAAATCCATCTAGGCACAAGAAAAATAGAAAGAAAAACAAAAAAGATTTTTTTCTAGAAAATAAGGGTTAGATGTTAGTAATCAACAAAATCAATACTAGATTAAATGTAGCAAACTGGCTTGCTCCCCGGCAACGGCGCCAGAAAAAGGGGCTTGTTGACGGATAAAACTCGTATCCACCTACGATCCACAAGCGTACGGACCTACACCATTTTCACCACGGGATTCCCAAGGTTCTTGTCAATCCGCGGAGCAAGGGGATTGCTAGCGCTTAACCAAGTACTAATCTAGTTGAATGGAAAACCTTTGACAGAGTATTAATCTAAAGGTAAAAACAATCTAACCTAAGTTAATCTAAGTTGATCAAACAAATCTAGGGTTAAACTAGATGGTAAAGGGTGGACACAAGCGAGTGATTAAGAAATATAAGCGTTCCCTCCCTAGGATCTAGGATAACATGGATATGCATCTACTACACGAGAGTGGTAAACCAATCTACCGGGGGTTGTGACCACGGTTTTGCCCTTTCCCTCCCCTCGTACTGTCACTACGCGAAGGTAATCGTGACTAGACCTATGAAGGACATGGTATGTTGATGGAATCTATGGGAGTAGCGGATATCATACGCCCGAAAAACACGGTAGCTAACCTTAATCATCAAAGCATCATCAACATGAAAGCAATAGATTGAAACCACGAATCAAGTAGCGATCACATAGCATGCATCCATCTAACCCTAGGGATGAACGGATATATTACCCCATCATCTTACATGGATTGAAGCACATAGGGGTGATGGAGACTCCGGAGAACGTCGTCGATGAAGATGGCGGTGATGGAGCTTGGGAACACCCCTAGGCCAGCGGCTTGGAGTCCTTCTCTTGCTTCCTTCTCTCCGCCGGCATTGATCCTTGCGACGAGCTCATCTAACTCTCTCCCTCATCTGGCGGCAGTGGTTTTCTGGTGAATGGCGTCGGTACAATGATTTGTTCGATGTGGCGGCCGACGGCTGCGGAGGCAATGAATAGACAAACACCTAGGGCAAAGGGTGTCGCAAACCGGGCCAACAGGCCCCTGGGCCGATCCGACTGGGCCGACCGGCCCAGGCCTTTTCTGGGCTGGTTCGGGCTCATGTTCCTCCCCGTTTGCTTCTTGCACAATTCCTTATTTGTGTGCACTTGCATGTGGGCCTTTGACGTCGTTTCGTTCACAGTTAAGGCTCGAATCCTTGCTATGCAAGCTTCGCAGTTTTCTGGTTGAGTCCCTGAAGGCTTGCACGTTGATGCTTCGGTCCTCGGGTCATTTGGAGTCATGTTCATCGCGTGTCTTGACTCTTGTCGGGCTTCATGATCTCCTCTTGAAGTGCTTGATGAACTTATCTTGAAAGTCTCCTCTTTAACATTAAATTCCTGCGTAAACAACAAACTCCAAAATCGACATGCAAGTGTGAACTTGTCACATCATTAGTATGCCTAGTGGTGGGTTAGTTGCAAATCATAATCGAAATCAATGTATAACAAGTACTCTAGGTTGACGGAAATTCACCGTCAACATCGGTCGTGGCCACAGCGCCTGTCGAGCCCTCGAGGAAGAGGAAGCGGGGCTTCTCTACCTTGAGGTAGGCAATCGCTCCTCCGGATGCCTGTTGACGGGGTATATTCGTATCAAAGTTCATATGGATTTGCAAGCGGACAAATCCCCCGTCGTAGTCAAGGGACGACCCAAGGTATCGAATCCGTGGAACAATGTGCAATGCAAAGATTCAATCTAGTAAAGCAAGGAAAGCTATCTATTGAAGAACCAAATTGCATCTAATCTAAGATATCATAAAGAAAACAAATCTAATCTAATCTAATCTACTAAAGAGGTAGCAAAAAAAGCAAGAGATAACCGATCTAGAGAGTCTAGATCATGCTTATGTTGTAGTTCCAAACAAGATAGATGAAGATAGAAAAGCGAATCTCATTAAAAGCATCTTTAAACCGTGGCCTCTGGTCCGATTCTGAAAACGCCCGCCTTTCAGAGCCCCCGTTCTGTCACAACGTACTCCTATTCATGCGGGTATTCTAGAGCGAGTTCGATAAGAACAAGTTGAAATCACTTGGTCGGTCCGGTATGCACCTCTAGCCACCGCGGCTACAAGAGCACCATATGCAATCTATCTTAAGTATAGATTGGGGAAGAAGCAAAACCAAGAAGAAAACAAAATCATCGAGAAGGCACTTGATCGCTAGAAATCAGATTTACTTAAAGACTTCACCATGAATGATTACATGAACAAGATCACCACCAGGATCCTACCTCGATCTTGATCCTTGCTCTGTAGCTCCGACGTGGTCTTCCATGCAAGGTTCCCACATCGGCTAGGGAGACCCTAGACAACTAGCACGACCCTCATCTCCGAGATGGTGTCCCTCAAACTTCTTTGCTCCTCGGCGGCGGATGACGAATTGGTTTATGTGTGGCTCTCGGTCAGGGGGCTATAAATAGCCCGAGAGGCACCTAGGTCAAAGGGGGGCGATTGGGCCTCGAAATGGGCTGGGCCGGCCGGCCTGGGCTGACCGGCCTGGGCCCATTTCGGCCCAGTCCACGGCCTCCTTTGCCCGGTGTTGCTTCTCGAGTTTCTAGATCTTTCCCCTTCTGCATGTGGGCCCTTGTCGTCAATTTCTCTCCGAATTGGACGAAGCTCCTTGTCTCGCAAGATTCTGTACTTTTCTGGCTAGGTCCTCGGAGTTTTCCATCTTCTCGGGTTGGGTCCTTGGGCTTCTTGGATTCGTGTTCACTTCATTGCTTGACTTGTACCGGGCTTCAAGGTCTTGTCATGAGGTGCTAAATGAACTTATCCCGGAAGTCTTGCTTTCAACGCTAAAACCCTGCATAAACACTAAACTCCAAAACCGACATGCACAAGTGAACTTGTTATACCACGGGGGTTGTACCAATGGATAAGATATAAAAGTCATGCCAACACCGAAAGTAAACTCATGGCTAGGTTGACGGAATTTCACCGTCAACATCTCCCCCATGCTTAAACCTTGCTCATCCTCGAGTAAGCCTTCGATGGATATCATCATTGCCCTTCATTGTTTAAACCTTGCACTTGATCATACATGAGAAAACATAATGCTCTCAAAAGTTTAGTTCGTTAAAGTTCCATAATGTACTAGCCTTCATCCCTACGGAGGGTAGATTATTAATTAAGCTTATCCCACAAGTATTAACATGCTCCCAAAATTCAAATGGACCTCAGAAATTTTAAAATAAAGAACAAGATGAAAAAGAGCTAAACCAAGTTCAAAAATTTAAACCACCTTGCATCTTGCTCATGAACTCTCATCTCATCTTGTCTCTCAAGCCTATTTCTTCTACTCCTTTCCCTCTCATAACATTCCTATAAGTGGTAGGCTTTATATGGAGCTTTTCAGGAAAGTTTAGTCCTACCAAGATATTATAAATGAGATGTTGTCAAAACAAGACAAGCTTCTCATGGTCTTACCGAGACTCGTCAAAAAGGTCATTGGAAAATAATGTTCAATCAAGGAGGGGAAGAAAAACATACACATACTTGAGATAGGTGGACATGTGCAAATGGCAAAGAGTGATCCTGAGGCACGCACAAAGGAAGTCCTCGTTATCGGATTGCACATGGTTGGAAAAATGAGTATGGATCTTTTAATCTTGAATCCTTGAAATTCCTAATGCACTTTAGAGAACCAGGGAGTTCACTTTATTTTATTTTTATATTATACATACTCATATTTTTTTCTTTTCTCATCTTTTTCTTTATACTCACCTTTTTGTTCTTTTTCTTTCTCATCAAAATTTTTTTATTTGCTCCCCTTTGCACTCTAAAATTGCATTGTACCTACCTCCTCCCCCATGCTTAGACATTGCTCGTCCTCGGGCAAAGAGGTGATAGAGATAAGGTAGGTACCGAAAATACTTTTCCTTTGGAGAGATGCTTGAAATATTCAATGTTGGCACCATCTTGTGATCTTCCTTGAATTGACAATCCATTCTCAACGATAGGTTGTGGTCAAGGAGGTAATCACAAAAGATGATATTTGGTTTTAAGGGTGGATATCCGGCGAGGTTTGTGAAATCTCCGATGTGGGGATACACAATGCACAGATAAGAGGCTAGCAATAAGATAGTTACGCAAAAACGGAATGACCAGCTTCTTAGTCTCGGGCCAGAGAAATCAAGACCTGAAATAACTCACCCAAAAATAAATCTTGTACACTAAGGTTTAAGCACTCAAATATTTATATGTCTCTGGATAGGTAGAGCAACACACAAGTGGTATTTATGACAAGGTTACCATTACTTTTAAAGAACAAAAATAAATCATCTTTAATCCATCTAAAACTTGAGAGCACATAAAACACTATGTGTCTTTATTTTAATCATAACCTTCGCTAAAGATTAAGCTAGCATTTAGATAATTTCAGATTTGTATTTTAAGAGAGCACTAGCTTAATCATGCATAAAACAATTACAAAGATAAACAAAGCGGCAATTATAATCATATATCATCATGGCACAAATTTCATAACTTTACCAAAGGTAAAAACTAGGTGGTGAATTTATTCATGATGGAAATAAAAACTACCACACATGCTGAAAATTTAAATAAAAACTGAAAATACTACGCAAACATAGGCGCATACAAGCTGAAAATTAAAAAAAGGGGGAAAAGGAAAGATAACTAAAGTTCCTCCTCTCTCTAATCTTCCGCCGGTGGTTGATATTGATAGTCTTGGTTGTTGCACCCTTGCTCATAATAGGATTGCACCGCTCCTCCTATGAATGTTCCGGCGGTGCTAAGTGAAGGCATCCAAGCTCGTAAGCAATGTTTGCATCTCCTTCACCCGTTTGGTTTGCATTGGTTTGTATGGCTGCGATATTTTGCATGTTCCTCACAGTGTATCCTCCAATGATGGCCACACTTTGTTGTGGTTGAGGAAGATGTGCATATGGCTCTGCAAAGGCTATGTTGGGCACCGCAAAAATCGGTGGGGGTATGGCTGCACCACTCCCCCATGCTTCCATTGGTACACCACTATAGTAACTTGGCGGTGCCAGAATTCCTCCAAATGGTGGCACATAATTTTGTTGCGCACCTCCTTCTTGGGCCATGGAAGAACCTTCTCCTATAATCCTTTATTTTTTTCTTCACCGGCACAAGAAGTCCTTCCTCTAACCAATCTTCTTTCCCCTCAAGATAAGGGCAAATTTACTTTGGCCATTTTGACGCCTCCTCTCTCATCTCCACTAATGTACTTGCATAGCTTCATATATTCAAATCTTAGGGAAGTCCAGGCTAGGAGATGCTCCGGGTTTCTTGGAATCGCCAGTCTCAAAGAGCTAGCCAACATGGAGAGGCAACACCCCGAGCCAATATCTCTCGAACCCAATGTCGCTTCACAGCACCACCAGTTGATCATAAGGTGAGTGGGGTCGATCGACTGTTTGGCAAAGCCGAGTAAAGCCAATTCACCTCCATGTTGGTTATCTTTGTCTCTCTCATTCTCCCCAAAATCCTTTTGCACATCCATGAGTGAAAACACTTGGATGATGGGGTTCCGGATAGTATTTCTTCATTTATGGGCTGCTCCCGTGATCACACTCCAAAAACCTTCCAATGTGCCTTCATGCACATACACTCGTTCCGGGGCTCCCTTTTGAAAACCAAACAATTCCCTAATACCATAGGGAACCACTTGTTCAATTCCCTCCAAACGGAATGAGAGACTCGGCACTCCTTCATCAAGGATATGCGCCATGGTCATGAGAATTTCCAAGGCGAATCCCTTGTGGGTGTTTACCGACACTCCATTGGAGAATTGCACCCAAAATATCCGTATGAAAACCCAACATGTGGAGAGCTTGGTTGTCGAAGTAGACATTCGCTACAAGCCTCTCAAGGTGAGCGAGCTTCTTCTCCTCCTCCTCCTCCGTCATGATGATAAATCCATATTCGGAGTACCGCGAAGTGTATGGAGGTGGAGCGGATGATCATGTCAAGTGGTGAGGTCGAACGGGCGGCTCCTCCGTACGTCCTTGAGGTTTCGTGAACCTCATAGACGAGCTTCGTGTGGCCCTCATGCCACCAAGGAGAAGAGTGTCGTTCCTCCTCGATGGTGCCGTGTCCTCCTCCATACTACGAGGAGACTCGGAAACCGAGTGCCTCCTCGAAGAGGTTGTCGATGATGTCTTGGACGACGATGATCCCTTCTTCTTGGTGAAAAGACTTGTAGTTTTCTTCCATGGTTGCAGCACTCTCCCTCACAAAAATTTGTATCCGGGGTTTTCAACCGGTAACAAGGTACACAAATATTATTTTGGAGTATGGACTTTGAGTGGAATTAGGATGTGATTTGTTGCACGAAACAAACGGGGTGGATGGCTAAGTCTAAGGTGGTTCCAGACTACAAACTAGGGCACACGAACAAAGAGCTGGATGGGAGACTTACCTCTCTCCTCTTGGCTCGGTTCTTCTCTAGTGCACTTTGTTGCTTCTTGACCGTGTGCACCTTCCAAACTTTCTCGTCCACTCCTTTGCTTGCATTATTGCTCCTTCCACTTGATGTTTAGCTTTGAGTCACCTCCATGCTCCCTTGCCTCACACACATCTATGATATTCCTGCAAAACAAAGCTTTGGCTGCCCCCCATGCTGTCGTAGCGCCCACCCCGCCGTGGGTGGTAGCCTGCCGCCGCTCGTGCCTCTGCGTTGCCCGTCCATCGGGCGTTGATGACATTGCGAGCGTCAGCGTCCTGGGCCTGCCCGCGCGTGTCAAGGATCCGCTCCCTGACCGGCATCCGCCTTGGTTGGCGGGGCGCCCCGCTGCGCCGCCCGTGTGAACTGACGCCTCAGGGCCTTGCGCGCCTCCATCGTCCCGCGCGTTCCCCTGCTGACGAATGCGGGACGCCGAGCTCTCGGCCTGTTGCACGGTCGCTTGCTCGATGAGCGCTTGTGCCTTGCGGTGCAGGTTCCGCGCCTCGGGTGTTGAAGGAGCTGGCATGGCTCGTAGTAGTGTCGCGGCTGCGATGAGCTTGTGGCTCGCTCATGGGGGCGTGCTTGGGTTGTCAACGTCGAAGTCGGCGTTGATTCGCTCGCGGGCTTGCTTGCCCAGCTCACGCGCACGTTCGCCGCGCGCGGAGGCTTCCCCAGTGATGGAGGCGCGAAGCAGTCGCACTGCACGGTACTCCTCCGCGAGTTTGGCCTCGAGCTCATATGCTTGAGCGAGCTGCACGTTGATGTCGGTGCCCCTAGGCGGTGAGGTGGGGAGCGCACTTGGCCCCGAGCCCTGAAGTGGTCCAGTTCCCTGGTTGAGAGGGACCTCTCCGTCGCCAGCTTCTGCTGCGTTCGCGGCGTTCTCCTGGTCGTTGGCGATCACGAAGAAGCACTCCCACGCGGGGTCGTAGCTCCCAGCGCTGGAGTTGTCGGAGTAGCCGAACCGGTAGTCCGCAGCGTCAAGAAACCGTTGAAACATCACCGGATCCGGTACGCCGGAGAAGTCCCACTCCATGTACCCGTGCGAAGTGGCGGGTGGCAGCTCGCTGGTGGAGCCGTGGTAGGACTCGTCGTCGGTGGTGGCGGCGAGGTTCCAAGCCGCCAGGACGTGGCGGCCGAAATGGCCCTCGTGCGCCGCCATGTTGGGGCTGGAGGAAGAGGCGTACACCATCACGGTGTTGCGCATGCTGTGGGGAAACTGTGGTTCAGAAACCACGCGCTCCCCCGCGGGAGCGGTCGCCATCTCGCCAGTGTTTGCGTCGCGTTGAGAGGCGACGCGTGCGGCCTGACGTCGTTCCATCCGCGCCTGTCGGGAGCGCTGGCCGGAGCGTCGTCGGCGTTGTGGCGCTAAGGGACCCGCAGCGTCCGCTTGGGCAGGCACCGGGGCGTAAACAGCGGGTGCGACGGGGACCGATCCTGGCCTGGTCGACCTCCATAGGTGAAGCTCGTCGCGGTTGGTGATACGCATGAGGTAGCCGTTCCCCGTGGCCTGAAAGTTCAGGCTCCCGAACCGGATTTTGAATCCAGCTGGGAGGGGGTCCGAGCTGCCCATGGAGTATCTCTAGCCCCTGTACTCGGTGCGGATCACCATCGAGATGGCTGGTGGGAGCTGATCTTCAGCGCGCGTCCCCCTACCTGGCGCGCCAACTGTCGGTGCGGAAAGTAGTCCCGACACTAACTAGTAAGAAGCGCTGAGATCTATCTCTTGATGGCCAGTGCTAAGCAACAAGTGACACTGGTTTTCTCCTAGTTCCGACCGGGGGCCGTACATCCAGCAGTGGTGTGCTCGTGGCACTATATTTCGTTGCACCGTGGTGCTTGTAGAGTGGGGCTACAAGCGAGGCGGGAGAGGAGATCGGGTCTCCAGGTCCCAGAGGTACTGATTGAGGCGAGTGCCAATATCGCGGTGAAGGCGGAAAGCGCGCAAGTGTGCGCTATCCGTCGTCCCCCGCGGCTAGGATGATTGCCCCTCCTTTTATAGATAGGCCAAGGATGCAGCAGTTTACAAGCGTGCTGACTATTTAATCTATGTGTAGAGGCATGGTGTACAGCGTCGCAGAGTAGACGGCCGTCCTGGTGGATCTTGCTTCTGGCGGGGCATCATGGCGCGTCCTGTGTGCGTCCAGGAGCGGCTTCAAGGGTGGTGGCGTAGAGGTTGCTCATTCGAGCGTCGTCCGCGTGAGGGCTCGAGGGTGCCGTTAACGTGGGGCCGTACGAGGCACAGTGGCTGGCGTGGCGGTGTCCTGTCGCCGCACGCTTCTACAGCGTCAAGGATGGTGATGCAGTGACCGGGATGGTATTGGGGACGGCGGGGATGGTCGCACAGGGCCGATGGTGATGGAGGTGACCGGTCCCGCCGGCCCGACGTCACGGCGTTGTCCTTGCGCGGGCGTGGCGTAGTTGTCCGTATCCCCTTCGAGGGCTCCGGCGTCCTTTTTCGAGGGTGTGGCGCGTCGGTCGTACGGGAGTGGGTGGCACAGTGCCACGGGGTTGTTGCTGACTTCGCCGCACAGTGTTGCACAGTGGCGGGGATGGCCTCGCCATGGGAGTTGGCGGAGCAGTGCCGGGGCGTGATTCCCAGGCGCGTCATGGCATGGATTCGTCTTTGACCTGTGCGCCTGCAAATGTCAGTGTATTAAATGCCCCTGCCGGGGGAGCAGGTATGGAGGCGGCGGGCCCATGATGCCCTCGAGCGAGACGGAAACTCGCTCGAGGGGGCGCTCGGCTCTCGATCGAGACGGGGCCTCGCTCGAGGGGGCATTCAGCCCCCGAGCGAGGCGGAATCCCACTCGAGGGGGTGTCTGACCCTCGAGCGAGGCGGAACCTCATCCGAGGGGGCGACCGGTCCTCGAGTGAGGCGAAGTTGTACCGGTGCGTCGCCGTACCCCTCGAGCGAAGCAGGAGTTCCGCCCGAGGGTGGCTAGGCCGATTGTCTGGTGGGCCATGGGTCCGTGGGTTTGTCTTGCACGTGTTTTTACGAATTTAAGCAAGTTTTCCCTGGTTGTTTAGGGGACCCTCATGGCTGCCCCCAACAGTTTGTGGCGGTCCTCGACGTCGACGCAAGAATCTCCTTGTTCTTGTTTGTGGCGGTGGTCCCAACGTTGACGCGGGAATCTCCTTGTTCTTGTCTATGGTGGCAGTCCCCGACGTCGACAAAGGTATTTGCTTGATGTAACTATTCGGCGACCCTCGTTGTCTCTTCTTAGCATAAGACTTGTCCACCGAACGCTCATAGTCCGTTTTCAATGGCGGTTTCCTTCTCCTTTTTGTTTCCTTTTCGTCTACGAGAGTCTTGAGTCTCTCCTTATGACCTTCATTTTTTTGGCCTCCAGCTCTTCCTGTTTTCGTTTTTCTTTCACTTTTGCAAAGAAGTCCTTGACTTCTTTATCTACAGTCCCATTTGTTTCTTCATCTGTCTTTGGCTCTGGCATTTTCTTTGCTGGTCGTTTTCATTTTTTCTTTGGTGGTTGCACCGACCTGAAAGATTGCGCTCGAGAGCTTGTGGCCAATGGTTGCTGAGGTGAATTTGGAGGGATGTCATCATCGTGATCGCTGGAGCTCACTTCACCCAATTTTTCGTATGGTTCTTGTGGAGAAGGTGAGCGAGCAGGTAGTGACGATGACGGCCCCAGAGACGATTGTAGAGGCTCGCGAGCAGGTACTGACGATGACGACCCCGGCTCCAGGTGGTTTCTCGGAGATCCATCATTCTCGGGGATTATGACGATGTAACATTTTGGCCATAATATGATACCGTGTAGCGCATCCTTAAGTGTATTTTCCCCGTCACCTCCTGGGATATCTAGCTCTAGCTCCTCAAAACCAGGTTGACATATCTTCTCTACGCTAACTGAGGTGTAGCCAGGTGGAATCGGCATGCCGTGGCTCGTCTGTCCAGGAAACTGTGCAAAAGCACTTCCGTCCGCCACCTGAGAAAAAATAATTAATTAGTTATTATTAGCAATGTGAATGTCTTTCCACAAAAATCAAATTAATATATATGATCAATTATTGAGGTAATAAAAACATGAATTATACATACCTTCATTTTGATGTTGCTGAATGGCTTGTGAAGCTCACATCTGGTGCGCCGACAGATGTCATCCACAGGATACTGTTGGTTGTCCACTTGAACTTTTTCTATTGCCCTTTGCTCTTCGGGAACTACCACAGAAGCACAACTGCTTTTATGAGAAGAAGGAACTTGTACTAGAGGCAGTCCTCCAGATGGGGCCATCTCATTAACAGCAGCGACCACTCGCCGTTCACTATCTGCCGTCACCTTTTCTTCATGTTCTTTAAGTCTTTTCTCTAACTCTTGCCGCTGTTCCTCCTCTTCGCGCTCTCTTCTTCTTCTGCGGCTTCGATAGGTGGCAATGTCTCCCCTGAAAGCAAATTTCCATGGTACCACTCCGAAGCCCCTGCAACGTCCTAGGTGTTCAGGATTCTTGAGCGCCATAGTGAGCTCATTGATCTCTCTGTCAACCTTCACTCTGCACGCTCTGACATCTTCAATTATTTTCAATATTTCAAGTGCAGCCTCTCGTAACGAGCGTGGGTAATCAAGGGTACCATCTTCGGAGTTTTGTGCCTCCATGAGCATAATACCAATTCTTCACTCACTCGGGCCAATCAACGACCGCTGGTATGGTACCTTGTGCGAGAAGGTCTTCTTCCATCTTCCATCATTTGGGAATTGCAAAAGCATAACCGCCTCGACCAAGATGATGCTCGTGCTCCTCCTTACCACGACTTTTCTTCCCTCATGCGCTCGCCTTGGCAAAATCTTCACTTTTCTTGTATTCTAGAAAGGACGTCTAGTGTTCTTTTAACTTGGGATATTCAATCCAATTTGGAGTTCGATTCTTCTTGATATAATCTTTATCGAGTTGCTGCTTGAACTTCTGAAACTGTGTTGCCATCCTCGTGAGAGTCCAACGCTTCACATTAGCTGGTTCAACACCTTGAGGAAGTGTGAAGTGTTTTAGGATTTCATCCCACAACAAATTTTTCACTGAGTCTGGAACCACGTGTGGATTATCTGCTTTTCCCTTCCATTCTCTGTAGCTGATGGGCATGTTGTCCCTTACAATGGCCCCACACTGTGACGCATACTTGTCCTTAAATATTTTGGAGCACATGGTTGGCCATCATCTGATACTTCTGTGATCTGATACATGACATGGCCGGTGAGTACTTGTGTACGCCCTCTCTTTGTCTTTTTTGATGTGGAGCCTGAAGCCTACATGTTGTAGATTCGTTATTTAATTAATTAGTACCTAAGAATTGAGGTTAGAAAAATAAGAATTATGAAGTTATATATATATATACACCTCATGTGAACATTCAATACTTTCATTCACAAGACTTTCCTCATTGTTTCTAGAATTTTCCTCAATATTAGTTGTTGTGTCCTCAACAAGGGCAGCATCGTCCTCATTCGTAGGTATGTTCAAGTACATGTCCGCCTGACTACACTCCTCGTCGGTGAAGGATGCAATTGTATTTGTAACACTGGCAATAATGTCGACCATAAAGTTGTCATGGTTGTCATCTATCTGGAATAAACAAAAATTTCTATGAATTTCTATAATAAACAAGAATATTCTATGAATTTATGTATTTTTCAACGATTTCTAAAACTTTCTAGAATAAACAAGTATTTACTAAGAATTTCTTTATTAAACAAGAATTTTCTTTAAATTTCTAGAATAAGCAACAAGTTTTTCTATGAATTTCTAGAATAAACAAGAACTTTCTATGAGTTTCTATAATAAACAAGAATATTCTATGAATTTATGTAATTTTCAACAATTTCAAAAACTTTCTAGAATAAACAAGTATTTACTAAGGATTTACTTATTAAACAAGAATTTTCTTTGAATTTCTTGAATAAGCAACAAGTTCTTCTATGAATTTCTAGAATAAACAGGAATTTTCTATGAATTTCTATAATAAACAAGAATATTATATGAACTTCTTTGAGTTTATAGAATAACCAACCAACAATTTACTAAGTTCAATTTCTGGAATAATCAACAATTTCTAAACTTTCTAAAATAAACAAGTATTTACTCTGAATTTCTTTATTAAACAAGAATTTTCTTTGAATTTCTAGAATAAGCAACAAGTTTTTCTATGAATTTCTAAAATAAACAAGTATTTACTACGAATTTTCTAGAATAAACAAGTATTTACTACGAATTTTCTTGAATAAACAAAGTCGGAATATTTTTACTAAATTGTGGACGAACGATGCTTGTTGACGGCGGTGCCGTGTGGGAGAATGACAGAGGTGACGGGAAGTCGCTTGTTCGAGACGACGCGGCAGTCGTCGACTTCAGAAGTATCATACTAATGAAATTGTATATTAGAAAAAAATTAAGAACTCAAATACACAATTAAGAACTCAAAATTACATATATAAATTGTATATTGCAACTCACAAATATACTCAAAACTCAAATACTCAAAACTATGAAATTGTATATTACAAAACAATTAGATTTTGGTACACAAATATACACACAAAAATATACAAGTTTATAATTAAATTTTCTTTCTATTCCTAGAAAATTTCATATTAAAAATTTACACATAATTATAATTTCTAATTAATATCAATACATAAACTAAATCAAATAAATTTAATTAAAAATTCTTGCTGACGCCAGCATTTCACGAGCTGACGTCAGCAAGACCAAACCCTAGCGCTACCCGGCCGGCCATCGGGGCACACGCACACCGGCCGGTGGCCGCACAGGGGGTAGGCAAGCGGCGGCACAGCATACCGGATGCAGGAATGGAGCTTAGCCGCCGAGGAAGAGGGTCGGGGGCCGCCGCCGAGGAGGAGGGTCGGGGAGGGGCGCTGCATCGGGGAGGGGCACCGCGTCGGGGAGATGCGCGTTGGTGAGGGCGGATGCCGGCGCGGCCGAGCTCGCCGGCGGCGGGAGACGGCGATGCGCGCGTGTCGGGGAGGAGCGGCGCGTCGGAGAAGAGCCTCTTGTCGGGGACGGGCGCGGCGAGGAGAGGCGGTAGCGACGACGACGGAGGAAGAGAGGCGAGGCAGCGATTTGGGGGAAACGGCTAAGTGCTAATCTGGAAGTCGACGGGGCTTATATAGAACCCCCGACCTTTTGTCACGAGTCGTATTCACAACCGTGACAAAAGGCCCATTAGTCTCATTTTCTTGCTCATTTATCTCATTCGCGGGTTTTTTCTCTTTTCCTTGCTCATTTATCTCATTCCTTTTTGCTTTCAACATTTAAAATAAAAAATTAGTTAAAATATTTGTGCCATGCCAAATTATATTATGTTAACACCAAAAAATATCTACTTTTCTATGCACATATTATTTCAAGAGTTGAAACAATTATTACTATTTTTGTTTGCAATTTGAAGGGAAAATAAATTAAATTGAAAATATTAACCTACTCAGAAAAATCTTTGTTTCAAACAAATTTATGAATTCGTATATTGTCTTCGAATAATCAACATGCTCATTTCCTTGCTCATTTATCTCATTCATCTCATTCGCGGGCTTTTTCTCTTTTCCTTGCTCATTTATCTCATTCTTTTTTCTTTCAACATTTAAAATAAATCATTAGTTAAAATATTTGTGCCATGCAAAATTATAATATGTTAACACCAAAAAATACCTACTTTTCTATGCACATATTATTTCGAGTTGAAACAATTATTAATATTTTTGTTTACAATTTAAAGGGGAAAATAAATTATCAATTCAGAAAACCAACTTCCAATTGAAAAAATTAGTAAACCAACTCAGAAAAAACTCTATTTCAAACACATTCATGAATTCTGGGTGTTGTATTTTTGATATAACGATCCATATAACTAATTATCAATTTCAATTAACCTAATTTTTTACAATGGCTTACGTATACATACAGAGGTAACCTGATGGCTATTACTAGGCACGACATTAATTAATACCAATGACTACAAGTTCCAAGCTGAAGCTGGTCCGCTTCTAGCTTTTGAACCTCTGTTTCAAACACATTTATGAATTCGCGTATGAATTCTAGCATATATATGCTTGCTTCAAACACATTTATGAATTCGCGTATGAATTCTAGTATATATATGCTTAATAAACATGCTTACTAAACATGTTGAAGATAACACATGAATTCATAATAAAGTACATAATTAACAATAATTGATAATAAGTTCATAAAGGTTCACATAGCTAGCTAATTAATACAAGTTCACATAATAGGGTACGTTACAAAGCCTGATCCATGCATGCATAATGTTACTGAGTAGCACAAGCTTGTAGATATGAAACATGGTTAACGTCTGCAATCCTCCAGCCTAGAACTCCCTCAAAATAAGCTAGAGCTGTAGCGAACATGGCCTCATATGCCATTAGTTCGAGTATGATTTTGGTGATTCATGACAACATGATCAATGGGACTAACCGTATTGTTTAGCATGTCTTTGTAGACATTTCTAGGTCCCAAGGATGCCAAAATACCACATGCCAAACGAGAAAGAAAAGGAAAAAGAAAGAACACCGTCGGATGAACCGACGATACCGTAGAAGCAAGCATCGGTGTACTTGGTACACTGCACAGAAGGACAAATTGGATTGGCACCGTCAGATGAACCGACGGTCCATTTTCTAGTAGCGTCGGACGAGTTGCAGAGAAGAAGAACAGAAGACAGTAGCGTCGGATGAACCGACGGTCCATTGGAAAGACTCATCGGTCTATCCGATGACCAAGTTCAAACAAGACAGAGACGCGCTAAGACAAGCTCTTCAACACCGGATGAACTGACGCCTTGGTCAAGGAGAAGCGACGATCTATCTGACAGTTACGAAGAAACCAACAGAGACGGTTTGGCGATAAGTCCTTCAGCACCGGATGAACCGATGCACCGTCGGTGCATAGCGTCGGAGCAGTTGTGTCAAAGAACTTCACGGCTACGTGACGTGGGAGGGGCACCAGATGAACCGATGCTCCTGAAAAGTAGGCGTCGGTTCATCCGACGGTCAACTTTTCAGTGAGTCATTAGCCAACGACAAGCTGAGTGCCTTGGGATATTTATACCCCCTCCACTCACTCATTTGAGGTGGCTGGATTGTGTGGAAGTGCAGAGAGTTCAAGACACCTAGAAGATCATATCCAGTCCATCCAAGTGCTTAATTGCTCATTCATAGACTTGCATATGCTTTGTGTATGTGCTTAGTGCTAGGCTTAGCTTAGAGCTGAGTGAGTGCAAGGTTGTGCCAACCTTGTGAGGTGATTCTTGAGTGAATCAAGGTGTACAAGGTTCGCCGGAAGCCTTGGATCCTAAGTGGCTCACCGGCAATCGTCATCGACCCTCCGGCTTGGTGTCGAGCGGCGAGGACACTTTGTGCGGGGGACATGGAGACCCCCTTCCTTGGTGGAGAAGCTCCTTAGTGGAGACGGTGTCATGGTGACCAAGGGAGCTTGGCAAGTGCCTTAGTGGCTAGCCTTTGTGGTGAGTCAAGTGGTGCTCTTGGGAGAGACTTGGTGACCGGGAAGCAATACTCTTGTGTGAGTGCTTCAACAACGTGGACTAAGGGTGGCTTAGTGCCTAACGATACCACGGGATAAATCGCGTGTCAAGAGTTTTCTTCCTCTCATCCCCTTTACGTTTCCGCACTTACCCTATTGCAATCTTTGTTTGCCTTTACTTTCCTAGAGTAGCATCATGCTAGGATTGTCTATAGGTTGCAAACCTTGTTTTGGGATGGGAGTTTCACACTAGAACAACCCTTGTTGCACATCTAGATAGTATGTTCTAGTTTATCTTTGTGTAAAAATAGTGAAGCCATAGGTTAAGGTTTTAGATTGCCTAATTCACCCCCTCCCCCTCTTAGGCTACGAGCATTCGATTTCTTACAAGAGCGCGTACTAGTGCACTCTCCTCCACTTCCGCAGGAGTGTCACAAACAACACTGCAGACATCAAACAATGGAGCCTCGGGTTCTGCTGGCTTGTAGAAAGTTAGAATTTCTTGACTCTTCCAATTGTTGGTGAAAAACGGCTCCCCATCATAGTAATCCACCCCAACTCTTTCCACGACTTGATTTAGAATCACACGGAAGCTAATTGAAGCATAGGTAGAACCAGAGTGATCCTGCACACAATCATATGATGATGAGAAAAATAACCTTATGGAAGTTCAAAATATATATGTACCAGAAACAAATTAATTAATAATGAATATGACTTCTTTTATATATAAATGTATATTACCACATCTTGATGAGCCCTGCAAAGCCTCTCCGTAGTCTCAATCACATTTCCTTCATATGTCTAAAGTTGCCTTAATTTAAAATAGGAAAGGTCCGACACGAAGCACCCAAAATTATTCTGGAGCTGTTGTAGACAATTCCCCACGGCAATCCTCTCTCGGGTTAACCGAATAGGTGATGTTTTGCCAACTGTTGCAATGGCAACCATCGGGTGTGGTGCGCCTACTGGCAACTGGCCGTAGTCTACATATCGAGCAGGTACAGTGAAAGAGATATACACTCTTGCCATGTGCTCATCAACGTGCTCAGTTTGCACTATAGGAGTAGTACCATTCATATCCCCGATAATGTCTCTGAGCCATCTGATATTGTTGAGAACCTACTATAATTATATATGGAACTAAAATTACAGGTTTTCCATGTGAAATGAAAAAAGTTTTATGTAAAGCAAATTAATTTTAATTCCTATATTACCACATTAGCTACACGTCCTGGATCACCCATTGGCACGGTAATCTTGCGGTGAAAGTGCAATCCTGGACGTAGAGGCAACGGGTCCTCCAAAACACCTCCACGGCTACCAAGACCACCACAGCCAATGCCACGACCACCACACCCGCCACGGCGACGGACTATGCCACGGCCACGGGCGCCATTACCAACACCACTTAACGACGACATTGTTAGCTCAAACTATATCCAAATCAAAATAACACACATTATTCACAATAAATAGGATTAGTTTGCATATATATCTATCTATATATATATATATATATATATATATATATATATATATATATATATATATATATTGGATTCAATATATGCATAAATAGAAAAACAAAAGGGAACTATTACTCTAATAACCTTTACGAACCAGCGACTCAGAAGACCTAGGTGCTCCGGGAACTACAACAGTCTCACCTCACCGTCATATACACCTGACTCTCCCACTTACAATACTACACATGTGCTACACCTCCTATCTAGCTACAGTCCAACATCACGGAGCTGCAGGCAGTTCCCACGTAGCCCGTGATGTTAAACTGTAGCTAATTAGGACGTGGGGCTCTGTATCAAAAACAAGAAAAAAAGAAAATGCTTACATTTATTGTATATAAAACTAAAAAATACTTAATAAAAGAATTTAATCTTCTATTTCCTCCTATAGCAACCTAGAAATAAAAGGGGCCATAGAATTCAACACTATATTTTATATAAACTATATGTACACATACCTACATATATATATAGATTGGATTCAATATATGCATAAATAAAAAACAAAAGGGGATAGAATTCAACACTATTATTACTATACATAGCCTTTACGAACCAATGACTCAGAAGACCTAGATGCTCTGGGAACTACAACAGTCTCACCTCACTGTCATATACACCTGACTCACCAACTTACAGTACCACACATGCTCTACACCTCCTATCTAGCTACAGTTCCACCTCACGGAGCTACAGGCAGTCCCCACGTAGCCTGTGAGGTCAAACTGTAGCTAATTAGGACGTGGGGCTCTGTATCAAAAACAAGAAAAATAAGAAAATGCTTACATTTATTCTATATAAAAATAAAAAAACTTAATAAAAGAATTTAATCTTCTATTTCCTCTTATAGCTACCTAGAAATAAAAGCATTTCTATACAATGAAAGAATGGAAATACATACCTAGTACATTTTCTGTATGTCTATTATTTTCTTTATGAGCATATATTTTATAAACTATATGTACAAGTAAAATTCAAATTTATGAAAAACAATAAAATAAGAGAATGCGTACATTTATTCTATATAAAAATAAAAAACATACTTAACAAAAGAATTTAATCTTCTATTACCTCCGGTGGCTACCTAGAATAAAATCATTTCTAAACAATGAAAGAATGGAAATACCTAGTACATTTTCTGTATGTCTTCTTTTATGAGCATACATTTTATAAACTATATATATATACAAGAAAAATTCAATATTATCAAGAACAATAAAATAAGAGAATGCTTATTAATACAAATTTAATGAAAGAAGGAACAATGCAAGCACCATCCTAACTACATCTTCACGTGTATATACAAAATCTCATCTCTCTAATTAATTTAAGCTCCCCTTACCTATCTACAAATTAACATTTCTATTTTCTCCATCTCTAAACCATAAAACAAAATTTAATCACAACAAATGAAGCGAGGATGAAGATTCCAACCTTGACAACACCTTGGAGGAGACAAATCTTCACAAACTAATGAAGAAAATAATCGCAGCACCACCCTAGGCTTGAGTCGCCATGGAGGGGAGCAGCTTGAGCTCGCGGGTGAGTACGGTGTGAATAGCTCGGGTGGCAGGAGGAAGAAGGAGGTACGGTGCTTATATGGATTGTGGTACCCCTTTAGTCTCGGCTCGTAACACCAGTCGGGACTAAAGACCGGGGGCAATTATTGCCGGATGGAGCCGTTGGGAGCCCCCTGTCACGGTTGGTAATACGAGCCAGGACTAAAGGAGGGCCGGCTACAGCAGCCATTTCGGACTACGTCGACGAAAGGCCTTTAGTCCCTACTGGAAACAGGTCCTTTGCCGAGCGCTCGCAACCGTCGGCAAAGACGTAGAAACCGTCGGCAAAGGCTTTGCCGACGGCCGCACTCGGCACCGTACTCCTGGAAAATTTTTTCTCGGCCAAGGATCTTTGCCGAGAGACTGAGGTCCAGACCCTCGGCAAAGTCTCTGCCGAGAGCCCACGGCGGGCCGTCGGAGGAAAAAAGTAACCGTTACAAACTGACGGATTTTTGAAATCCCCTTTGCCGACGGCCGGACTCTAGGCCGTCGGCACAGAGGTTTAGGTTTGTTTTTAAAAAAACCAAACTGCGCCGACGGCTTTCACCAGGCCGTCGGCAAAGATTACATCTTTGCCGACGGCCAACTCTCGGCAAGGCTGGGAGACCCGGATCGGGTGCTCCCAGCTGTGCCGAGTGCCCTGTGCAAGTACGCTCGGCACAGCTGGGAACACCCGAGAAGGGGTCAGTTTCCCCAGGTGTGCCGAGCGTACTTGCACAAAACCCTCGGCAAAGGTGGCTTTGCCGACGGCTGCGCTCGGCAAAGCGGTCATCCTTTGTTTATTTTTTTTGCTTCCAAATTGCAACCAAATGCATATCACCTGCAAACACACATGCAGCAGCACATATCACATATATATCACATCCACAAGTTCACACATCCACAAGTTCACACATCCACACAAGTCCACAAATCCACATAACATCCACAAGTCCATCAAAACAAGTCCATGGTAGATCCACAGGCCTACGGTGACTGCTCGGGCGGCGGGAAGGGTGTGAAAGCTGGCATCCGAGTGACGAGCGAGTGGTGGACTTGATCGCCACTTGGAGCCTGCTGATTTGAACCCGCTGAGAAAGGCTGCACAAAGGAGACAAGATTGCAAGTGTTAGATATGATTAGCCACAAAACCAGAAAGTCTTTGGTATCATACTCACGGGACTACCGAGAACTTGCGGCGTAGGAGACACCTGTGGAGCGATCGGAGTGATAGGAGCTAGGAGCCCTGGTGGTAGAGCCATACCACTTGACGTCGCCAGGAACCTAGTAAGTTCCTCGAACTTACTCGTCATTGCCTGCTGCTGAGCCCGCTCTTGTGCTAGCTGCTGACGTAGACTCCGCTCCTCTGCTAGCTCGACCTAGAACATTTAACTTAAATGTTTCAGTAATGCAAATCTAAGAATGTGTTTCAACATTAATATACCATGTTTAGTGGATAGTGCATACCTCAAGGACGTTCAACCGGCCCATCCCCACGCTCGGCCGTGCCCGTATCTGGCGGTCAGACTCCGTCCTCCGTGCCCGGATGTCGGAAAGTCTCAAGCTGGAACTGTCGATGATGCCATCGCCAATCCACAACCTCCCGTGCTTCTTTCCTCCACCCAAGGCCATGACTATGTCCGTATCAATGTCATGCTCGCTCGGGTTGTAGTCTTCCCCGTACTTGTGCTTACATGCCTCTGTGTACTCAGCAATGCGGCGGCCGAAAGACGGGTTGCTGTATGCCTCCGGCCCGTCGCTCACGCTGTAGGACACATCGGACGTCGCCTTGGCCTTGTGTGCCATGCACAAGGCATCGAAGTCCGAGCATTCCCTTCCGGGATGTGCCTTTTGCTGCAAGAAAAGCGGGACGAAGATTAGTGTGATGAAACAAGTTTGAGCCTTTGCCGACTTAGAAAGAAAGGCGTACCCATAGCTCCTTGTACTCTGGAAGGCTCCGCTGGCCTTGGTGGTGTGATGGGCCCTCCATCATCAAACGTCGCTCTCGTGCAGCGTCGTGCGCCTGCTGGTACTCCTCCGTGAACCACTTGTCCACCTCCATTGCCCACGCGTCGGCCTTAGCGCGGCTCCACCAGGGACAAACCTGCACATGACGAGGTAATTGATACATGAGAAGATCAAACATAACATAAGTAATATCAAAACATAGCTTCACTTGAAGTACCTCAATGAACTGCTCACGGGTCAACATTGTCCTTCTGGCTTCTTCCTTGCTTATCTTTTGACCAAGCACCAACGCGTAGTAGGTTACGGCGGCCTGGTGCTTTACCTCGTGATGCATGTCTGTGACACGCTTCTTGCAAAAGTTCCTCAGGCACATGTCCGCTCTCTCCTCTTCTCCATCCTCACATCTGAAGAAGGTCTGCATACAAATACGATGTCAAAATCATTTTGTTAAGATTGAGTGGAACGAATGTGATGTAATGAGAAACTTTGTGATTTGCTAGAGTTACCCGAACGTCCTCGGCACGCGCTCTCGCCGTGTGGGTGAACTCTCGGTCTTCACCCCGGTAGTAGTGGCCCCACGTGTAGGCCGGCTCGGTCCGCCCGTGGTACGTGACAATGCGGGGTAGTGCGCCTACGAGAGAAGCCCGACAATGCCGTTGGGCTTGCGGGCGTCGCCACCCGACACAACGAGCCGGTTCTCGCACATGTCGAACAAAATATTAGTGACTCGATAATCAAAATGAAGTTAGGCATCAAAATGAAGTTAGGCATCTAAATTTACTTACATTCGGCCTTGGGGGCGAATGACCGGGCGGTTCCGAGGGGAGCGGGGGCGAGGGGAGTCGTGCGGGGCCTCGCAAGTAGACCTTGGCCGCCGTAGCGGCCTCCCCGAGGAACCCGCACCCGAGGCGTCGTCCTCGGTCTCGGTGCACCGTCAGTCGGCTCCTCCACCTCATCGTCGGCCTCCGTCGGCTCGACAGCTGGCCCCCCGGCCCTCCTGGTCCTCCTCTCCGACCCCTCCGCCTCGTCCCCGCCCCCGTGAGGCACTGTAAAAGGTGGACAAGGGCACCTGACGTCGGCCCTCGTCTACCTCCACCTCTGGTACTGGTCGTCGTCCTCCGCGACGGCCGCCTGCCATCTTTTTCAGTCACCTGTGATCAACATATAAACAAAACATAATTAGTATGATGTGCATAATAATAATGAGAGATGCATAACAATAATGAAAACACGAATACGAAAGAACATAGTATTACATGTATTAAAAGTAGTCTAGATCATCGTGGGGATTAGCTGGTATGTCTGTACGCTCGTCATCACTGTCAAAATTATCCAGATAATGAAGATAATCTGACGGCTCTAAGTTTCCTTCATGTTCCATGTCCAATCGCTCAAGCATTTGTAAGTCCTTTGGGTCATACACCTCATCTTCATCCTCATTGCGTTCGACCAATTCATTGTCTACTTCTGTTACTATAGGTGTAGTTAGGTCTATCACAAAGCTCCCAATCAGCCCCTCTTCTTGATAGAATTCTCCTTCATATGTGTTTGGGTTTATCAAGTTATAGTCTTCATCGTTGGGGACAGGTAGTTTACCATGTGGCGCGACTTTCTGTACAACCTCCTAACCCATAAGGTAATCTTTGCTCTGGCAGGCGTATGGAAGGTAATAAACTTGCACGGCTTGTTGGGCCACAATGTATACATCAGATCTTGGATACACGGAATCCGGTCAAACTTCGACAAGCCCGACGGCCGGGGTCCTTCGAGTACGTTCAGGATCGAACCAATGACATTTGAATATCACAGGTTTAAGATGTGGGGCGCCATAAAATGAAAGTTCGTATATTTCCAGGACTCTTCCATGATATTCTTTCCCATTAGTGTCGATCGTAACCACGCCGCTGTTTGTGGTACTTCTATTGGGTCGACTCTCTTCATAGCTCGTCGTGTGGAAACGAAATCCGTTGACATCATAACCGGTAAATGACCTAACCCTTAGGTCACAGCCACATGCACACATCGGTTTGGGCCTTTCTCCTGAACCATGAAATGAAATCGGGCCATTGTTGGCCCGCACCTTGCAAAATAAGGTTATCAACTTCGTGTGGCTCTGGCAACCTCGATACAGTCCAGAACTCACGGAGGAATTCTTGTTTGTACGGTTCAACCTCCGGCGAGTTGAGCAGCACATATAGCATGATGCTACGCCACTCTTCATTGGTGAGTTGCTTGGTGGTAGATGCACTCGCGCTTCCGAAGTGGCCTTGGAAAAGACTGAGTTTGGATTGATTATCCGTGAAATTGTAACAAGGGGGGTGATCATGCACGCTAGGAAGGTTCTCTTTATAGTACTTTTCTGTGAAGTTTGACACATCCTCCACAATGTATGCCTCTGCAACTGAAGCCTCGATTCTGGCTTTATTTGTACATTTTTTGCGTATGAGCTTCAGAGTTCTCTCAATTGGGTAGCACCAATGGTGCGCACGGAGCCCACCCATGCGTACCTCGTATGGAAGGTGCACAATCATATCTTGCATTGGCAAGAAGAATCCATGTGGAAAGATTTTCTCCAACTTACATAGTAACACAGGGGCCGCTTTCTCCAACTCTCTACATACGGTCGGAGATATCTCCTTCGCACATAGGCTGCCGGAAGAAATAGCTCAACTCGCCAAAGCACTTGCCATATATTCTCTGGGACAAAGCCTCGAACCATCGTGGGAAGAAGCCGCTCGATCCATACATGGTAGTCATGACTCTTCATGCCATTTACTCGCATAGTAGTTAAATTTACTCCCCTCTTCACATTATGTGCATACCCATCTGGAAACCTAAGCGTCTTCATCCATTTAAGAACTTCCCTCCTTTGTTCAATGGACAATACATAATCGGCCTTGGGTCTTCACCATTTCTTGCGGCCTTCTGGAGGCCTCATCTCTAGCTTAGGTCTATCACATAGTGTTGCAATGTCCACTCTGGCCTTAGGATTATCCTTAGACTTTTCGGTGTCCATCAGTGTGCAAAAAAGTGCCTCTGCGATATTCTTCTCAGTGTGCATAACGTCAATGTGATGTGGCACAAGAAGGTCATCATGATAGGGGAGCCGTTGTAAGCCCGATTTATGGCTCCACATATGTTGCTCACCATACCCCACATAACGACCATCTCCTTCATTGGCCACAAGAGCCTCTACCTGAGCACGAACCTCGGCACCAGTCAGCATCTGCGGTCGAGGTTGTGTCACTACAACACCTTTTCTGAAGTTCTTCTTATCTTGTCTGAATGGATGGTCAAGAGGTAGGAACTGACGATGTTGGTCGAACGATGAATACTCAGGTGAACGGAAACATGCACGAAATCATTCCAGGTTTTTACCACTGACTACACATGTGATATAACGACCACTCGTCACATTTCGTGATTTTTTGACTATATTTCCATTTTATATAATTTGAAAACGATTCGCGGGAAAGTGAGTGGACATGCGATCCGCCCAAAGATGTTTGAATTTTGGCACGTGTACCTATATTAGGAATAAACTCACACTAAAAAGCAAGAATATCATTTTTCCCGTCACATACATGCACTGTTTTTATGACCTGCAGTTCAAATTCGAAATATGCAGAGAAATTCAAAACAAAGACCAAAATACATAAAATATAGTAAAAATTTGTCAAAATCATACCAAAATTGCAAATCAATATCTAGGTCATGTACCTTTACCAAAGAAAAAACTCAAAGCAAAAACAAAAAGAAAAATATTTCTTTGCCGAGGGCCTGGTGGGGCCCTCGGCAAAGAACGGTGTGCCGAGCGCGGGCCGTCGGCACAGGCTCCTGTGTGCCGACGGCCAGGCCGGGCTCTCGGCAAAGGCCGGTCAACTGGGTTTTCGACGCGGTCAATAGGGGGCCGGCCTTTGACGAGGGATCACTCTTTGCCGACGGCCCCCTTGATCTGGCCGTCGGCACAGTGTGCGACAGTCAAATGTAACGGCCGTCCGTTCTTCTCCGACGAGCGGTTATGTCCCGAGAGCTAACCCTCGGCAAAGAAACCGGCTTGCCGAGGGTCGTGCGGTGCCGACGGTCCGGCCGTCGGCAAAGATGGTTGTGTCGTGAGTCAACCTGTCCCGACGGCGGCACTCGGCACAGATCAACTCTGCCGAGGGCCCGACAAAAGGTCCTCGGCAAAGCCGTATACGCTCGGCAAAGCCTGAGTTTCCCGTAGTGAGTCCCGGCTCCAAAGTTGAAACGGGACCAAAGGCCCGAACCAAAGCCTCGCTCTCCACAAGTACCACATGGCGCCAAGAACATTCAGAGAGACACATATACATGGTGAAGACACATTCTTATATGCAAAACACGGTCTCTATGGTGTGGAGATCACATACATGACTTGCCAGTGTGTAGAGGAGGAGGTTGTAAGCTGCCCCTGCCCAAGCTGTTCTCGTGACGACTCCGCTCGCGTTGACGATCTTGGAGTTGAGGGATATGATGATTTACACTCTCGGGATGTACTGGATCTACACGATCATGGAGAGCGTGTTGTTGGATGCGTCGCCAGCAACGTTCGGAAGCTGCTGTCATCCTTCAGGAGATAGAAGACATGGTGACTCCGCTGGCCTTTTTCCAGTTTGCTCATGTAAAAAGATCGGCCAATAACTCAGCCCATCTTTGTGCTAAACAAGTGTCTCAGTCTAGGCCTAGTGTGTTGTGGCAGGATCAGCCACCAAGCTTTCTTGTATCCTCTTTACAGAGTGATTGTAACCTTCCTTGTTGATGAATGAAAGTGAAGTTTCTCAAAAAAAAGGGGGCACATTAGTGTCTCCTACACCCAGTAATGATAGATGGGGTCACGTGGGACGCTGCGGGGTCCAGCTTTCCCACAGTACAAATGTGACAGGGATGGAAAGTCCGTTCCCTAGTAATGTGATTGGTCAGGATTGGTTAGTTACATACTATGGGCGTGTTCGGAGAAATAGCCTAAAGCTATTTTGAGGGCTAAAGTTTAGCCTAAGAAAATAGCTATCTAATAAAATAGCCTTTGAGCTGTTTGGATCTAAGGTCTATTTGAGCTATTTGACCTTACTCCTCTCTCTTACCCCACTCTTCCTTGCTCTTAGAAAAATAGCCCAATTAGCATGTATTTTGGAGATAATTTTTTTGGGTGAGCTAGTTGCAAATAGCCCTAAAATAGCCCACCTGTTTGGTTGTTATTTGAGCTATTTAGGCTAAAAAGGGTGGGCTAAAAAATAGCTCATGGATTCAAACACCCCCTTATGTTTTTCTGAGCATTAGCTTTTTCTGTGGGGCATGTTTGGAGAAATAGCCTAGAGGTATTTTGAGGGCTAAAGTTTAGCATAAGAAAATAGCTCTGTAATGAAATAGCTCTTGAGCTGTTTGGATCCAAGGGCTATTTGAGCTATTTGACCTTACCCTCTCTCTTACCCCGCTCTCCCTTGCCTTTAGAAAAAATAGCCCAATTAGTATGCATTTGGAGGATAATTTTTTTGGTGAGCTAATTGCAAATAGTCCTAAAATAGCTCACCTGTTTGGTTGCTATTTGAGTTATTTATTAGGCTAAAAAGGAGTGAGTAAAAAATAGCTCATGGATTCAAACACCCAATATATATGTGTCTGGTTTGCAGTCACCATATTAGACATGAATGTGAAACTGATCACCATATTAATTTTGAGTGGCAGCCCAACCACCACGTGATTCACGTGATGCAGCTGTCTACTGCCATAAAAACATTACGCAGGCCTTTAAGCTTGCCCATCTCATGAAATTAAATGATATGAAAGAGACATAACATCATATAAATAAGTTCTTATCTTCAACTGGTTCTGATAGTGATAGCTTTAATTAGTATTATACAATTTTATACCTTTCACGGCCAGAACGCAGTTGCAGCCAGCTTTGGATACAAGTAGTTGTACTCCCTTAAGAAACAGGAGCGTAGTATATATACCTGGACCTACTCAAGAACAACTAGTGGATATGGGTCGCTCATCCAGCAGCTATTTAAACCCTGGTACGGAACCAATGAACACCAAACCAACACACACATACGGCAAGAAAGGCGATATACCTTGCGAGTGACCGAGAGATAGCAAGAATGGCAGCTCCTTCTCAAGCCATAGTTCCCACCGATGCCGAGCTGCTGCAGGCGCAAGCTGACCTATGGCGCCACAGCCTCTACTACCTCACATCCATGGCGCTCAAGTGTGCCGTCGAGCTCCACATCCCGACCGCCATACATGACCTAGGAGGTGCTACCACACTACCAGACCTAGTAACAGCGCTATCGCTCCCCAAAACCAAGCTTCCATTCCTCGGCCGCCTTATGCGGCTGCTGGTCACGTCGGGTATCTTCGCGTCCGACGGGAGCAATAATGGTGATGGGGCGGAGGCAGTGTACCGCCTCAACCCACTCTCCTGGCTCCTGGTAGAAGGCGTGGAATCGGAGGACCACACCTACCAGAAGTACTATGTGCTCGGCACTTGCTCACGGCACTATGTTGACGCCAGTTTGTCTCTCGCCGAGTGGTTCAAGAAGGATCTGCCTGAGCCGGTGCCGTCACCATTCGAGGATTTACACGGTGTGCCCCTTGTCCACGAGAGCACGAAGCTCCTGGACGAGGAGCTTGACAGGATCGTGGAAGAAGGTGTTGCTGCACACGACAACCTGGCGATTGGGACAATCATAAGGGAGTGCAGTGATGTTTTCAGTGGCCTTCATTCGCTGACCTATTGCTGTGGTAGGCAGGCAAACGTCGGCGCAGCAGCGATCATGAAGGCGTTCCCTGACATCAAATGCACCGTGCTGAACCTTCCGAGGGTTGTTGAGTCGACGACAACACCTGCAGCACCAGCTGATGGTGCTTGTAGCAATGTCACGGGTGATTTATTCCACACCATCCCGCCTGCTCAGGCTGTGATGCTCAAGGTATGGATTAAATTGTTGTGTAAAAAACATAAGTAGAGTTTCCTTTACTTTTATAAAACAAATTTTGAGGAGACATGGAGGGCGTGAGTGCCATTTGTGAGTACACGGCCCTAATTTAACTACCTAGACAGTAGAGAGTTTTCTTCCGTCCTATTTTCTTTTACTTCAACTACCTAGACAGTAGAGAGTTTTCTTCCGTCTTATTTTCTTTTACTTATTTTCTTTTACTTGAATTAGTGTCGTGTACCGAAAATAAGTATAGATATATAAATTTTGCTCTTTAATATTAGTTGTATATCAAGCACACTACTAACTGACATATCCCACCATTTCGAACACTAGGTAATATATTACCCCACGCGTTGTTGTGGAAATTTTTAAACAAATTTGTAAGATGAAAATTTGAAAGTATAAACAAATTAAGGTGATTGCATTGCAACGTTCTTTTACAAACGACACTATATGTGAAAATATGTTTATTTGGTTGAGAGAAAACGATTGTTAAATAATTGATTTTCACGTATTTCTATTATTGGAATTTTGAAGCTAGGATGATACACGTAAAGCTGTATGCATGCTATAGTACCAGAAAATTTGTGGAACATTTAAATTGATGATCTAGTAGATGAATACTTGGCATCCGAGTTGAATGGCTTACATGTTGAGAGAAATATAGTTAATGCATCTTAGTGGGTTCCATCCGTATAGGTTATATAGATTAATGAAGTTGGTAGAATCAATTATTATGAATCTTTCAACTTGTATATTGTGTTGTGTAGCTTGTACTTCACTTTTGGAGCGACGAGGATTGTGTAAAGATTCTGCAGCAATGCAAGAAGGCAATTCCGTCCCGAGAAGAGGGAGGGAAAGTGATCATCATAGAAATACTTCTTGAGCCTTACATGGGCCCCATAATGTACGAAGCCCAACTTCTCATGGACATGCTCATGATGGTGAATACCAGAGGTAGGCAGCGTAGTGAAAATGACTGGCGTCGTATCTTCACAAAAGCTGGTTTCTCCGACTATAAGATTGTTAAGAAAATAGGAGCTCGTGGTGTCATCGAAGTCTATCCCTGAAGCTGCTCACCACAAAATATCATCAATATTATAATATACGTGTGTGGTTCAGTATTTGGCTACATGATGTGCTGTGAGGATGTTAAAATAAACAGCTACATGATGTACCTCGAGGTCCATGTAGCTTTTGTTTTGAAATTTTCAAGTGCACTCTTGGTGCTTCCGTTGTGCTATGTCGATTTGGTTGTATTTGGTATCCATAATAAGAACAGATTTGATTTGGTTTCTTGTTGATCTGTCATGTGCAACACAACATGTATGCATCGTATTTATCATGTTATAACATTTCATAGAGACCACAATACCATCGATATCTTTCTGAACAAAAAAATGGGAGACCTATAGCTTTTCCACAGTGTTATAAGAAGAAAAGAAAATTACCACGTTTATTAGAAAAAAACAACTCTGGCCAATAAACTATATAGCACTGCTATAATTTTTTAGACAATTGATTTTTTTCTGAGGTTTGCTAAATGTCATTTCCAATATCCTGACACCATCTATAATTTAATTATGTTTCACTACTACAAAAAAAATTGCGAGGCATTTATTAGAGGTGGGCACCACTCAAAACCACCTCGGTTAATTATGTGATTTACCAATGTGATCACTTTTTATTAACCAAGGGGGTTACAAGAAACGGCCTCACAAAATGAATTAACTGAGGCGGCACTATAATCCAACTGCCTCCGTAAATTAGGGGCAAATGCCCAGCCCAGAGAAGCACTGGTGGAGAGGGAGGCTTTGGTTCGGGCCTTTAGTCCCAGTTCAACTTTGAAGTCGGGACTAAAGGGCTTTCGTCGACGTGGCCCGAAATACTCGCTGTAGCTGGCCCCCCTTTAGTCCTGGCTTGTATTACCAACCGTTACAAAAGGGGGGGGCTCCCAACGGCTCCATCTGGCAATAATTGCCCCCAGCCTTTAGTCTGGGTTGGTGTTACGAGCCAAGACTAAAGGGTACCCCTTTAGTCTCGGCTCGTAACACCACCGGAGACTAAAGCATTAGTCCTGGCTGGTGTTACGAGCCGAGACTAATAACACCAGTCGGAACTAAAGGCCAGCATCCATATAACGCCCCTACCTCCTTCTTCCTCCTTCCACCCGAGCCATTCACCAGATCCACACCCGTGAGCTCAAGCTCCTCCCCTCCATGGCGACTCAAGCCTAGGGTGGTGTCGCGATTTTTTCTTAATTAGTTTGTGAAGATTTCTCTACTCCAAGGTGTTGTAAAGGTTGGAATCTTCATCCTCCCTTCATTTGTTGTGATTAAATTTTGTTTTATGCTTTAGAGATGGAGAAAACAGAAATGTTAATTTGTAGCTAGGTAGGAGGAGCTTAAATTAATTAGAGAGATGAGATTTTGTATATACATGTGAAGATGTAGTTAGGATGGTACTTGCATTGTTCCTTCTTTCATTAAAATCTTGTTTTTCATAATATTGAATTTTTCTTGTATATATATATATATAATTTATAAAATATATGCTCATAGAAGAAGACATACCGAAAATGTACTAGGTATTTCCATTCTTTCATTGTTTAGAAATGATTTTATTCTAGGTAGCCATTGGAGGAAATAGAAGATTAAATTCTTTTGTTAAGTATGTTTTTAATTTTTATATAGAATAAATGTAAGCATTGTCTTATTTTCTTGTTTTTCATAAATTTGAATTTTACTTGTACATATAGTTTATTAAATATATGTCCATAAAGAAAAAAATAGACATAAAGAAAATGTACTAGGTATGTATTTCCATTATTTCATTGTTGGCTTTTATTTCTAGGTAGCTATAGGAGGAAATAGAAGATTAAATTCTTTTATTAAGTATTTTTTAGTTTTATATACAATAAATGTAAGCATTTTATTTTTTTCTTGTTTTTGATATAGAGCCCCACGTACTAATTAGATACAGTTTAACATCACGGGCTACGTGGGGACTGTCTGCAGCTCCGCGATGTTGGACTGTAGCTAGATAGGAGGTGTAGCGCATGTGTAGTACTGTAAGTGGAAGAGTCAGGTGTAAATGACGGTGAGGTGAGACTATTGTAGTTCCTGGAGCATCAAGGTCTTCTGAGTCGCTGGTTCATAAAGGTTATGTACAGTAATAGTTCCCTTTTGTTTTTCTATTTATGCATATATTAAATCCAATGTATATATGCAAACTAATCCTATTTATTGTGAATAATGTGTGTTATTTTGATTTTAATATAGTTTGAGCTAACAATGTCGTCGTCAAGAGGTGTTGGAAATGGCATCCGTGGCTGTGGCATAGTCCGTCGCCGTGGCGGGCGTGGTGGTCGTGGCATTAGCCGTGTAGGTCTTGGTGGCCGTGGAGGTGGTTTGGAGGCCTCGTTGCCTCTACGTCCAGGATTGCACTATCACCGCGAGATTACCTTGCCAATGGGTGATCCAGGACGTGTAGCTAACGTGGTAATATGGAAATTGGAATTAATTTGCTTTACATAGAACTTTTTTTCATTTCACATGGAAAATCTGTAATTTTAGTTACATATATAATTATTGTAGGTTCTCAACAATATCAGATGGCTCAGAGACATTATCGGGGATATGAATGGTACTCCTCCTATAGTGCAAACTGAGCACGTTGATGAGCACATGGCAAGAGTGTATATCTCTTTCACCGTACCTGCTCGATATGTAGACTACGGCCAGTTGCCAGTAGGCGCACCACACCCGATGGTTGCCATTACAACAGTTGGCAAAACATCACCTATTCGGTTAACCCGAGAGAGGACTGCCGTGGAGAATTGTCTACAATAGCTCCAGAATAATGTTGGGTGCTTCGTGCCGGACCTTTTTTATTTTAAATTAAGGCAACTCGAGATAGGTGAAGGAACTGTGATTGAGACTACAGAAAGGCTTTGCAGGGCTCATCAAGATGTGGTAATATACATTTAATATAAAAGAATTTCTATTCATTATTAATTAATTTGTTTTTGGTACATATATAATGTGTTTCTGGTACATAAGGTTATTATATCTCATCATCATCTGAGTGTGTGCAGGATTACTCTGGTTCTACCTATGCTTCAATTAGCTTCCGTGCGATGCTGAATCAAGTCGTGGAAAGAGTTGGGTGGATTACTATGGTGGGGAGCCATTTTTCACCAACAATTGGAAAAGTCAAGCAATTCTAACTTTCTACAAGCCAGCAGAACCCGAGGCTCCATTGTTTGATGTCTGCAGTGGTGTTTGTGACACTCCTCTGCAAGCGGAGGAGAGTGCACTAGTACGCGCTCTAGCTTATTTTGAGGGAGTTCTAGGCTGGAGGATTGCAGACATTAACCATGTTTCATATATGTAAGCGCGTGTTGCTCAGTAACATTATGCATGCATGGATCAGGCTTCGTATAGTACCCTATTATGTGAACTTGTATTAATTATTAGCTAGCTATGTGAACCTTTATGAACTTATTATCAATTATTGTTAATTACGTACTTTATTATGAATTCATGTGTTGTCTTCAACATGTTTAGTAAGCATGTTTATTAAGCATATATATACTAGAAATCATACGTGAATTTATAAATGGTTTGAAGCAGAGGTTCAAAAGCTAGAAGCTGACTAGCTTCAGCTTGGGACTTGTAGTCATTGATATTAATTAATGTCGTGCCTTGTAATAACCATCAGGTGACATTTGTACATATACTTAAGTCACTGTAGTTATATGGATCATTATATCAAAAAGCAATACACGAATTCCTAAATTTGTTTAAACCATAGATTTTTCTGAGTAGGTTTACTACTATTTTCAATTTAATTTATTTCCCCTTCAAATTGTAAACAAAAAATAGTGATAATTGTTTCAACTCCTGAAATAATATGTGCATAGAAAAGTAGGTATTTTTTTCACATAATATAATTTTGCATGGCACAAATATTTTAACTAATGATTTATTTTAAATGTTGAAAGCAAAAGGGAATGAGATAAATGAGCAAGGAAAAGAGAAAAAGCCCGTGAATGAGATGAATGAGATAAATGAGCAAGGAAATGAGCATGTTAATCATTCGAATACAATACGAGAATTCATAAATTTGTTTAAACCAAAGATTTTTCTGAGTAGGTTTACTACTATTTTCAATTTAATTCATTTTTCCCTTCAAGTTGTAAACAAAAAAATAGTAATAATTGTTTCAACTCTTGAAATAATATGTGCATAGAAAAGTAGATATTTTTTGTGTTAACATAATATAATTTTGCATGGCACAAATATTTTAACTAATGAATTTTTTAATGTTGAAACAAAAAATAAATGACATAAATGAGCAAGGAAAAGAGAAATATTAATTTCCCGCGCAAAATTGCCCTTTAGTCCCGGGTGGTGTTATCACCCGAGACTAAAGGCTCCTCTTTCGTCACGGGTGGTAACACCACCCGGGACTAAAGGGCGAAAATTCACCTTCAAGGCATCCCACACGAAATGCCCCTTTTGTCACGGGTGGTAATACGACCTGTGACAAAAGGTTGGGGGTTCTATATAAGCCCCGTCACATTCCAGATCGGCACTTATCCGTTCCCCCCAAATCGCCTCTCTCCCTCCGTCGTCGTCGCCGCCACCTCTCCTCGCCGCGCCCGTCCCCGATGCCCATCTTCTCCGACGCGCAGCGCCGCTCTTCCCCGACACGCGCGCAGCACCGTTTCCCCCCGCCGGACGTCCGCCCTCACCGACGCGCATCTCCCCGACGCGGCGCCCCTCCCCGACTCGCCGCTCCCACCGCCCCCCTCCCCCCCGGCCCCGGATCCCGCCTCGGTGGCGGCCCCGGCCCTCCTCCTCGGTGGCGGCCTCCTGCCAGCCGGTATGCCGCGCCGCCGCCGCCGACGCCTCCGCTTGCCGACCCCCCTCTGTGGCCGCCGGTTGTCGTGTGTGTGCCCGATGGCCGGCCGGGCCGCGCGGGGTTTTGCCTTGCTGACGTCAGGTCGTGAAATGCTGGCGTCAGCAAGCATTTTTAATTAAATTTATTTGATTTAGTTTATGTTTAGATATTAATTAGAAATTATAATTGTGTGTAAATTTTTAATATGAAATTTTATAGGAATAGAAAGAAAATTTAATTAGAAACTTGTATATTTTTTGTTGTATATTTGTGTACCAAAATCTAATTGTGTTTTTTAGTTTAATTAAATAGTAATGCTTTGTATATTTTTGTGTGTATATGTGTACCAAAATGTAATTGTTTTGTAATATACAATTTCATAGTTTTGTGTATTTGAGTTCTTAATTGTTTTCTAATATGTATGTAATTTTGAGTTCTTAATTGTGTATTTGAGTTCTTAATTGTTTTCTAATATACAATTTCATTAGTTTGATACTTCTAAAGTTGACGACACCGCGTCGTCTCGAACAAGTGACTTCCCGTCACCTCTGTCATTCTCCCACATGGCACCGCCATCAACAATCGTCTGTCCACAACTTAGTAGAAATATTTTGACTTTGTTTTTTCAAGAAAAATCGTAGTAAATACTTGTTTTTTCTAGAAATTCATAGAAAAACTTGTTGCTTATTCTAGAGATTCAAAGAAAATTTTTGTTTAATAAAGAAATTTTTGGTAAATACTTGTTTATTCTATAAAGTTTTAGAAATTGTTGAAAATTACATAAATTCATAGAATATTCTTGTTTATTATAGAAATTCATAGAAAATTCTTGTTTATTCTAGAAAATCATATAAAACTTGTTGCTTATTCTAGAAATTCAAAGAAAATTTGTTTAATAAATAAATTTCTAGTAAATACTTGTTTACTCTAGAAAGTTTTAGAAATTATTGAAAATTACATAAATTCATAGAATATTCTTGTTTATTATAGAAATTCATAGAAAATTCTTGTTTATTCTAGAAAATCATATAAAAACTTGTTGCTTATTCTAGAAATTCAAAGAAAATTCTTGTTTAATAAAGAAATTCATAGTAAATATTTGTTTACTCTCGAAAGGTTTAGAAATTGTTGAAAATTACATAAATTCATAGAATATTCTTGTTTATTGTAGAAATTCATATAAAATTCTTGTTTATTCTAAAAAATCATATAAAAACTTGTTGCTTATTCTAGAAATTCAAAGAAAATTCTTGTTTAATAAAGAAATTCTTAGTAAATACTTGTTTACTCTAGAAAGTTTTAGAAATTGTTGAAAATTACATAAAAACATAGAATATTCTTGTTTATTATAGAAATTCATATAAAATTCTTGTTTATTCTAGAAAACCATATAAAAGCTTGTTGCTTATTCTAGAAATTCAAAGAAAAACACCAAATTGGATTGAATATCCCAAGTTAAAAGAACACTGGACGTCCTTTGTGGAATACAAGAAAAGTGAAGATTTCGCCAAGGCGAGTGCACGAGGGAAGCAAAGTCGTGCTAAGAAGGAGCATGACCATCATCTTGATCGAGGTGGATATGCATTTTCTATTCCCAAGTCGCGGAAGATGGAAGAAGACCTTCTCGCAGAAGGTACCATACCAGTGGTCGTTGATTGGCCCGAGCGAGTGAAGAATTGGTATTATGCTCATGGAGGCACATTTAACTCCGAAGATGGTACCCTTGATTACCCACCCTCGTTACGAGAGACTACACTTGAATTATTGAAAATAATTGAAGATGTCAGAGAGGGCAGAGTGAAGGTTGACAGAGATATCGATGAGCTCACTATGGCGCTCAAGAATCCTGAACACCCAAGACGTTGCAGGGGCTTCGTGGTGGTACCATGGAAATTTGGCTTTAGGGGAGACATTGCCACCTATCGAAGCCGCAGAAGAAGAAGAGAGCGCGAAGAGGAGGAACGACGGCAAGAGTTAGAGAAAAGACTTAAAGAACACGAAGAAAAGTTGACGGCAGATATTGAACGGTGAGTGGCCGCCGCTGTAAATGAGATTGGCCCAGCACAAGGACTGCCTCTAGTACAAGTTCCTTCTTCTTACAAAAACAGTTGTGCGTCCATGGCGGTTCCCGAAGAGCAAAGGGCAATAGAAGGAGTTCAAGTGGACAGCCAACGGTACCCTGTGGATGACATCTGTCGGCGCACCAGATGTGAGCTTCACAAGCCATTCGGCAACACCAAAATGAAGGTATGTCAAATTCATGCTTTTATTACCTCAATTATTGATCATATATATTACTTTGATTTTTGTGGATAGGCATTCACAATGCTAATAATAACTAATTAAATATTTTTTCTCAGGTGGTGGACGGAAGTGCTTTTGCATAGTTTCCTAGACAGACGAGCCATGACATGCCGATTACACCTGGCTACGCCTCAGTTAGCATAGAGAGGATATGTCAACCTGATTTTGAGGAGCTAGAGATAGATATCCCAGGAGGTGACGGGGAAAAGACACTTAAGGATGCGCTACACGGTATCATATTATGGCCAAAATGTTACATCATCATAATCCCCGAGAATGATGGACTCCGAGATACCACCTGGAGCCGGGGCCCTCATCGTCAGTACCTACTCACGAGCTTCTACAATCGTCTCCGGGGCTGTCATCGTCACTACCTGCTCGCTCACCTTCTCTGCAACAACCAGACGACAATTCAGGTGAACAGAGCTCCAGCGATCACGATGATGACATCCCTCAATTCACCTCAGCAACCATTTGCCACAAGCTCTTGAGCACAAACTTTTAGGTCGGTGCAACCACCAAAGAAAAAACGAAAACGACCAGCAAAGAAAAAGCCTGAGGCAAAGACAGATGAAGAAACAAAAGGGACTGTACGGAAAGAAGTCAAGGACTTCTTTGAAAAAGCGAAAGAAAAAAGAAAACAGAAAGAGCTAGAGGCCAAAAAAATGAAGGTCGTAAGGAGAGACTCAAGGCTTTCATAGATGATAAGGAAACAAAAAGGAGAAGGAAACCGCCGTTGAAAACGGACTATGAGCGTTCGGTGGACAAGTCTTATGCTAAGAAGAGACAACGAGGGTCGCCGAATAGTTACATTGAGCAAATACCTGCGTCGACGTCGGGGACCGCCACCACAGACAGGAACAAGGAGATTCCTACGTCGGGGACTGCCGCCCCAGGCAAGAACAAGGAGATTCCTACATCGACGTCGGGGACCGCCATAAACATTGAGAAAATACCTGCATCCACGACCCATCAGACTAACTTATTTGCGGGCATCAGTCCAAAAGTGCAAAACTCTATTGACATCATGTCTGAAGATGTGCTGGTTGAGCTCATTACCTTTTATGAACAAACAATGCTGCCTGTTGGTGGTCTTATCGGCCTTGAAGACCTACCAGCGGATAAAAATCAAGAATTTAGATGGCGCTTTGAGCTAGGAAAACCTCTAGTCAAGCCATAATTGGTCAACAAGCTCCCAACTAAGATGCGCAGATTTCATGACTGGTACTTGAAAAAGTCAGTTGAGGGCCTGGAGATGTTTGGTATGCTCGTGAGACCTGGAGATTTTGCCCTTCAAAACGAGAAGGTGGTCTGGCTCTGATTCGCTGATATCTATAAAATTTACCATCTGGACGCACTGAATACTGATCTTATGATGGCCTGGTGTCTGTAAGTGACATATTTTCATATGTTTATAAATAACTTTATTACATTTGTCGATCTACTAATTAACATTTGACTTTCTTCTTGTGTAGCCTGCAACTTACTAAGATGGGAAGGAAGGGTTATTCAAGAATTGCTTTCATGGACTTATCAAAAGTTAACGCGGATGAGATCAAATACCTACGACAACCAACAATCGAGAGCATTTTTAGGCACTTAGATGAGTTTCATTACAAGAACCTTATACTACTGCCTTACAACTTCAAGTAAGTACGATTGTCATCTAATTATCATTGCTAATTCTATTTAGTCAATTCTAATCTCCATGAGGATGCATACAGATTCCACTGGGTTCTACTCATAATCAGTATCGACAATAGCAACATCAATGTGTATGATTCATTGAGAAAAGATCGCTCAGAATACCAAGACCTTTAAGATGTATTCCACGAGTAATAATTCTATCTATGACATTTTCTTTAATGCAATATATATATTTAGCTTTTATACTAACGTATTTTATCTTTTATTATTTTGCTTTAAAGCTTGGACCATGTTCATTGCAAAGCACCAAGGAGCATTTCAACCCAAAATTAGATGGGTGTATGATTTTCCGGTAGTATACAAATAACAACTTCAGATTGGGAATATTTAAAATGTATAACACTACAATTTCATATTCTGTTCTCCTCTCCAATTTAGTGTTTGAGACAAGAGCAAGGAAATAATTTATGCGGGTACCATCACAGTGGCAACACGGATGATGATAGTGTAAGTAAAATAAACCTATTAATAATACATCATTTTTATCCTTTTTATATATTTAATCGCTTCCTGTATTATATCAACCTATTTGCAAATTGCAGAGGATTATAAAAAGGGGCACACTCATTGAGAAGGATTGTCTCTTGGCAATTCAAGAAGCTCTCGTGGGATTCCTCATGGACGAGGTGGTTAATCCACAAGGAAAACATCATTATGACAACCATCCAATTGACCGACTCACCTCCGAGGAAAGCTAAATGAGACTAGAAATTTGAACTGAATGATATTTTGATGTATATATATTATATGGGGTTTTGATGTATATATACTAGTTTAAGAAAATACTATTTATTTCATGTGTATAAAATATTATGTGTATATTCATTTATAAGTTTATATATGTAGTATATGGTATATATATACAGGTATATACCTATACACAAGTTCAAATACGTATACGTGCATATACGGGTTAGAGAACAATTAGAATATACGCTCAATTCGAAAACAAAAAAAGAGAAACGAGACCCTTTAGTCTCGGTTGGTATTGGGGTGGGCGCAGGTGCTGGCGTGCCCCCCCCCCCCCCGCCTTTAGTCTCGGTTCGTAATACCACCCGGGACTAAAGGATCCTTTAGTGCCGGTTGGTTCAACCAAGACTAAAGGGGGGCCTTTTGTCTCTTAACTTTAGTCTCAGTTGGACTTGAGAGACCTATACCCCTTTCCAACCGGGACTAAAGCCCCTCTCCCTACCAGTGTAGGCCACACAGCCCACGAGCACCTCCAACATGTACAAGCAAGGACAAACCCTAAATCAGTTAACTCTCCTCTCTCCCCTGTAGATAATAAAGTTCACATCGATCTCCTCTCCTATAGACCGCAGCATCATGGTCTCCTCTGCCCTCGCTCCTTCACCCACCTCTACCACTCCTCCCTCTTCAGCGGCACCGATGTCCTCCCCTCACTCATGGCTCTTCCCTTACCCTCCAGTGCCGCCACGCGTGTGGGGGCATGGCAGTGCAGGGTTGCGAGGGACGCACAAGGCGGCCACGGAAGTGACACTCAGCCCGGTGATCCCCCTCTCCCTACTATTGACCGAGGCGCAACGCCCTTCAAGCAAATCCAGTTGGCCACCACCAGATCTAGCGAGGAGGATCCTGCATAGTGGATCCTATGGTTTTGCCCCCCCCCCCCCCCCCCCATGACGGCACCCCTCCCCCAACTGCAGATCCGGTGTGCCGGAGGTGGTGGGCCCTATACGGTCACGCCCCACCCCAAACTATGTATCCGCTATGGCAGGTGGCCACATAAGTGGAGGAGCAGAATACGAGCATCGAGTGGGTGATGTTGCGATGTATCTGCTCTCCCTCGAGTGGCACATGGTGAGAAGACCCAGCGAGAAAGCAGCTAAATCTGGTGAGCATATGGATGGATCTGAGTAGCAGAGCGAACGCAGCTGCTGTGCTGATCGGTGAGCGGAGCGATGTTGCATTGACGGGCTCCGTGGGCCTAAGGATGGACCCACAGGGTTGTCCACAGTGTTTCCCTTTTTTTTCTTTCTCATGATTTTTTGGTCATGGTTCACCATAGATAATTGGAGGGTTTGGGGAATGTGAATACGAGGGAGTTTCTAAGGTTTGATGTGCGCCACACTTGTGAATGACAAGATGGGTGTCAAAACAGAAAGGAAAATCACAGTGAGAAAGGAAAATCACAGAATATAGCTTCATTTAGATTTTTTCAAAGTCAAAAATTTTCAACTTTGACCGACAATAAGTCTTAAAATAATTTATTTTAAATAGATAAGATTACATATCTTGATAGTTGGTTTAATGATAAATCTACCAATATCATTTTTATGTTATTAGTATTTATGATTATTTCGTTATTCACAATCAAAGTTGAAAAAGTTTGACTTTGAAAAAGTCCAAATTAAGCTATATTCTGAGACAGAGGGAGTATTGAATTGGCATTTCTTAGCACCATATTAGTTATTATACCATATATACTTCCATGTGAAACAAAGATGTATATTCTTAAAACTGCATATACACGTTATCAAATTGTTTAGTCTGTTGTGCAGGTTATAAGGTCGAGTACAGTTCTAAAAGTCACTACTACAGAATTCTCTATCGCCGCCGAGCCCAAAAGCCAAATCGCAGCGTATACTCACCGCTGAGCCTCTTTGGTTTATCTCGACTTATTTCCTCTCACACAACACCATTCAATCTACCAGCCCAACAATATTCTTCGTACTAGCCGAACAGTCTCAAAGCTCTCTATGCAACATCACAAAGTCACATACTCACATGCACAATCCCAAATGTCTTGTTGGGGGGTCCGAAAATCAGAAGGGATCCCCAAACACAAGATTCCAGAGCAAGCACACGAAAGCAAGAGCAATGAAGGGACAAGGAATCCCCGAAAGTCTGAACTCACCTCAAAAGTTGTGAATCCCTTTACACGTGTCCTTGACCCCCTTTTATAGGGAGGCGAAGGGACTTTTACATTCTGAGATTACCCTGGAATCTAAAGAATATTCCAAATGTGAACATGTACAAGAATGTCCTTTACACCCCGTGATTTGCGGGACTAATTTCGCATATTTACAAGCCTGCCCTTTGTTCACACTTCAAACCCGGACTTTTGAGGCGACGTCTTTGACTTGGTCTTCGTTTGACCTTTGAAACTTCATTCGCGAAAACATCACTTATGAAGATCTCCGAACTGAGGTTCCTCAAGCTTCCCAAATCTCACAGCTTCATGATTCTCGAATTCGCTCCATTCCAGTCATCGTGAAACAAAAACAGGCTTGCGATATGACGCTAATTCGGTGGTTACTTCATACAACATTAGAGAGTTAGCGAATCTTGTGACAATAACAAAACATATTCATGAACTTTCCTTGGTCACGAGACAGAATATCGACCCTATGATGCATTCACGAATTCAGCAATTTCGACATTTAGAGGGTGAAAGGTTTTTGCCCAATTCCCCAACACTAGCCCCTAGGTGAAGTGTGTTGACTCCGACGATCCGTTACCATGAAAAATCCTCAGAATTTCGGTAAAAACGTCACCCTCGGAACGTCAGAGTGGACACGCGTCTCTCTGAAAGTGCGCAACGGTCATATCTAGGCGGTTTCTTGAATCTACCCCCCTCAACCTATAAATAGAGGGTGATCACGGTATCTTTGTTTCACCGTTCCATTGCTTCCTTCAAAGATTTTAAAGCATTCTTCAAGAAAAGCTTCTTCGCTCTAGGACATCTGAGGTTCGATGATCTTTTCTGCTTTTGAAGGTATTATTTTCTTCTGCTTTATACATTTTTGTTATTAGTCATCCATTTCGTAGTTTTTTGTTTCTTTGTAAGTTATATGATTTCGATGTTTATATTTCTTACGAAAGGTGGCTCGTACTAAAAGTACTGCTAGACCCATGACTTCAGAGGAGTTAGCTGTTGCTGGTGTCCCACCAACCGGAGAAGACACTCGCAATTCTGGGAACGTTCAGTCTCGTGCCGATGATCCGACTGCTGGGACCATTCCCGATTCCGGCATTCGCAAAGAAGGGGAGATTAGATCTGAAGACAGGTTTGGTGGCAAAGAGGATTTATCCAATGTCGATGCTGATGTGAACGAACTTGTTCGTATGAAGACTAGATCTTATCCCCCGGCCTTCGTGTTTGGCGAGTCGGAGGTTATAGCCAAACTTATCAAGGAATATGAGAAAGCCGAGTTTTCCCTGTCGGTGATGCACGTCCCCCCTTTGGTGAACAAGTACCTGCTCTCGAAGCAAATGAAGTGGTTATTTTCAGGGTTACTTGTGGACTCAGATTCCCTTGTGATCATCTTCTGTCTGCATTCTTGAGAAGTTCTCTGTGAAAATGCACCAGTTGACACAAACTCCTTTTTGGAACTTTCAAAGTTCTTCTGGATTATGAAGACCTTCCAGTGTAACTTCGATGCTAATATTTTTGCTCGTTTGTTTGAGCTTGTGATTGAGAAGGATATTCTCAAGCTTGATGACGGGAAGTACTATGATGTTGTTGACGGTGAAAATCCGTCAACCTAGCCATGAGTTTACCTTTGGTGTTGGCATGAGTTTTATACCTTATCCATTGGTACTAACCCCTGTGGTATAACAAGTTCACGTGTGCATGTCGGTTTTGGAGTTTAATGTTTATGCAGGGTTTTAGTGTTGAATGCAAGACTTTCGGGATAAGTTCATCAAGCACCTCATGACAAGACCTTGAAGCCCCGAACAAGTCATGCAATGAAGCAAACTTAACTCCAAGAAGCGGGGGACTTGATCCGAGAAGACGACAAACTCCGGGGACCCGACCGGAAAAGTGCCGAATCTTGCAAGACAAGGAGTTGAGTCCAATTCGGAGAGAAACCGACGACATGGACCTACATGCGGAAGGGGGAACATCCGAGAAGCAAGGGAACCGACGTGGGGCAAAGGAGCCCACGGGGCCGGGCCTAAATGGGCCCGGGCCGGCGGCACGGTCCGGTCGGCCCGGGCCCATTTTGGGCCCAAACTCGCTCTCCTTTGCCCTAGCCGCCAATCGGGCTATTTATAGTCCCCCGACCGAGAGCCACGCGAGAGAAGATTTCGTCTTCGGCCGCCGAGAAGCGAGAGAAGAGAGGGACACCATCTCGGAGAGGAGAGGGTCGAGCTAGTTGACTAGGGTTTCCCTAGCCGACGTGGGAACCTTGCACGGAAGACCACGTCGGAGTTCCGGAGCTAGAAGCAAGATCAAGGAAGGATCCCGGTGGTGATCTTGTGTATGTATCATTGTCATAGTTGAATTATCAAGTTGAATCTTTTCTTAGCGATCAAGTGTTTCCTCGAAGATTTCGTTTTTCGATCGGCTTTGCTTATTCCAATTCTATTCGTACGATAGATTACATAGGGTGTTCTTGTAGCCGCGGTGGCTAGAGGTACACGCCGGATCCTCCGAGAGAATCTCGACTTGTCTTTTGACTCGCCCTAAGCTCCCCGCATGAATAGGGATACGTTGTGACAGAACGGGGGTCTCGAAAGGCGGATGTTTTCGGATTTGGACGGGAAACCACGATTTAAAGAGGCTTTTATTAAGATTCGATTTGCTACTTCTTCTCTTGCTTGGAACTTCAACAAAAGGCTTACCCCGATCCCTCTAGATCGGTTTATCTACCCAATCTTACTTTGTTTTCTCCGGTTTTTAGTAGATTAGATTCGTTTTGTGTCTCTTACTTAGATGCATTAGGTCTTTTATCGAAGATTGAACTTACTTGGCTTTAATAGATTAAGTCTTGCGTCACACATTTGTTCCACGGATTCGATACCTTGGGTTCACCACTCGAGGGAAGAAGGGTCCCTTGACTACGTCGGGAGACTTGTCCGCTTGCAAGTCACGAACGAACTTTGATACAATTATTAACCGTCAACAAGCCCCTTTTTCTGGCGCCGTTGCCGGGGAACAAGTGATCAAGATTTGATTTCTTATTGCTTTTTTTTGTAATTTTCAGTATTCTTTTTGTTTTATTTTTGCATCTACTAAATTTTGATCATCCTCAAAATACATCTAATCTAGTTTGTCTGACTCTAGTCTTTATAGATTTGTTTTACTTTCTAGTTTTTTTTTGCATACTTTGTTTATTGCTAACCCTAACAGGAGATGGACGGCTACCTCTCCAACAAACCCAATAATTTTGTGGATGATCCAGAAAAACTTTACAGGCTAAGGAGACGCGAAGCACATCAAGCTAAAAAGCTGGATTTTGTAGATTCGGAGTCGGAAGACAAAGGATCGCAGGAATCTCCGAAGAATTCACCACCTCAAAGTCCGCGGGAGAATCGACCTCCACCAATGGGTGACCAACCACCGGAAGAACGCAAGATTGGGGAGCTATGCACCCCAGACATCATCGACCTACCAATCTTGAACCTCGAGGAGATCGAAGACCGTTCGAGATCAAGACCTCAACAATCCGCATGGTGCAACATTCACCCTTCACCGGCAAAGAGGATCCGAACCTTCACCTCCAAGCGTTCATTCAACTATGTCAGACTTTCAACATGGATGGGGTGACTCAAGATCAAATGAGGGCAAGGCTTTTTCCGTTTTCACTACTCGGGAAGGCTTTGCAATGGTTCCACTCTCAACCGGCGGAGACGGTGGAAAATTAGAACACGTTGATGAAGGCTTTCATGAAGGAATACTACTCACCGGGTAAAACTCAAAGCTTGCGTAATAAGATTGCCACCTTTGTTCAATATCCTACAGAAACTATCTCGGAGGCATTCGAGCGCTTCAACGAGTACACCGGGCGGTTCCACATCACAAGTTCCCGAAAGAAGACCTCGTGCAAAAGTTCTATCAAGGACTCACCATGGCGTCAAGGACGATCATCGATGCATCGACGGGAGGATCTATCATCGAGCTTACACCGACGGAAGCTTTCACGCTATTCAAGAAGGTCGCGGATAATGACACGTGGGCGTCATCCGGCGCCTACATCCGGCTCAACCCATGGGGGAAAGTCAAAGGAGTCTTGCAAGTGGAGAAGGAAGACATACTTGAGGGCAAGATCGACTCGCTCATGAGGAGGTTGGAGAAGATGGAGATGGAAAAGAAAGAGGCTCAAGACTTGAAGGCCGCCGAAGCAAGGTCCACATGCAAAGAATGTGGAGAGTATGGCCATGTCCGCAAAGATTGTCCAGAGGAAGCCAAAGTGCTCGACTACATGAGGAAGGGAGAATTGCCGAACTTCCGCTACGGGCAAGGTAGGCCTCAATTTAATGCAAGCTCATCTATTCCTAACACGGTTCCGCTTCGGATACAATTGAAGGAGTTCATGGATGAGCAAGCTAAGATCAACAAGGACACCGTCACCAAGTTCAAGACCATAGACAAGGTGTTGGAGAACATCGATAGCAAAGTGACGGAGGTCGGAAGTTCCAATCATCAAGTGCTCAACATGATGAAGATGCTCGAGACGCAAGTGGGACAACTTGCGGGGCGCCTTACTAATGATGAAGGGAAGCTTCCGGGACAACCCAAATGTCCCGAATCGGCGAAGGCCATTCAAACGCGTTCGGGGAAGGAGACCGAAGATCCGAAACGTTCCGCGGGAGCAAGGAAGCTTAAACCGTCCACCGAGGTGGAAGGAGCTGCTAAAGAGAAGGTTACGGGGATCGTCACCGAGGAACCCGAATTCGAGATGCCGGAGGATGACACGAGGATACCGCAACTCAAGCCACGCTACTTCCGAGCAACACTCGGGGTAGATCATGTCAAGATGTCCGAGGAGTGTAGTGCAGCTATTGCTTATGGGCTAGAGAAGCAAAAAGACCCCGGTGCCCTACAATTCCATGTTCGGTTGGTTCTTTCAACTTCGAGAAGGCGTTATGCGACCTTGGAGCTAGTGTGAGTGTCATGCCGAGGGATGTGTTCGAGAAGCTACGCCTACCGATGGAGCCTACGGGAATATGTTTGGAGTTGGGAGACAACTCCATTCGCTATCCCTTGGGCATTGCTGAAGATGTACCCGTGAAGATTGGACACCACTTCATCCCCGTCGACTTCGTTGTGCTCGAGATGGGAGAGAGGGAGAAGCCTCCGCTCATCCTAGGGAGGCCGTTCCTCAAGACCGTGGGAGTTACTATTGATGTTGGCAAGGGGGAGATCATGTTCGATATCAACGGAGAAAAGAGTTCCTTCAAGTTCCGTCCAAGGATTGAGGCATGCAACATGATTGGAGTGAAGGGAGAACCAAAACAAACGGAGGGGCTGAAAAAGAAGAAGGAGCCGAAAAAATGAACGTAACGAAAATCAAAGAAGGTGTTGCATCCGTCAAGACAAAGGAAGAGAAGCCGCCCGTGAAGACCAAAAAAATGACTAAGCCGACTAAGCCGGAAGACAAGCCCGCGCCCAAGATGGTGCGGAAGTGGGTACCCAAGATTGCAACGCCCGCAAAGAGCGTTGATCCGGAGTAATCAAGTGAAGAAGTCTAGCTATAGACTATAAACGAAGCGCTAGGCGGGAGGCAACCCGTTTCGTCGAGTCAAGAATAAGCTACCGGGAGGACAACCCGATTCCAGGTTTTTCGAGTATTTTTAATAATTTAGTTTTTGAGTTTTACTACGCAAAGACATTAGACTTAGAAGTGGTTGAACAATATTAGAGACATAATTCTTGATTGAATGTTTGGTTTATCTACCCAATCTTACTTTGTTTTCTCCGGTTTTTAGTAGATTAGATTTGTTTTGTGTCTCTTACTTAGATGCATTAGGTCTTTTATCGAAGATTGAACTTACTTGGCTTTAATAGATTAAGTCTTGCGTCACACATTTGTTCCACGGATTCGATACCTTGGGTTCACCACTCGAGGGAAGAAGGGTCCCTTGACTACGACGGGAGACTTGTCCGCTTGCAAGTCACGAACGAACTTTGATACAATTATTAACCGTCAACAAGCCCCTTTTTCTGGCGCTGTTGCCGGGGAACAAGTGATCAAGATTTGATTTCTTATTCCTTTTTTTTTGTAATTTTCAGTATTCTTTTTGTTTTATTTTTGCATCTACTAAATTTTGATCATCCTCAAAATACATCTAATCTAGTTTGTCTGACTCTAGTCTTTATAGATTTGTTTTACTTTCTAGTTTTTTTGCATACTTTGTTTATTGCTAACCCTAACAGGAGATGGACGGCTACCTCTCCAACAAACCCAATAATTTTGTGGATGATCCGTAAAAAACTTTACGAGGTGCTAAGGAGACGCGAAGCACATCAAGCTAAAAAAGCCGGATTTTGTAGATTCGGAGTCGGAAGACAAAGGATCGCGGGAATATCCGAAGAATTCACCACCTCAAAGTCCGCGGGAGAATCGACCTCCACCAATGGGTGACCAACCACCGGAAGAACGCAAGATTGATTGGGGAGCTATGCACCCCAGACATCATCGACCTACCAATCTTGAACCTCGAGGAGATCGGAAGACCGTTCGAGATCAAGACCTCAACAATCCGCATGGTGCAACATTCACCCTTCACCGGCAAAGAGGATCCGAACCTTCACCTCCAAGCGTTCATTCAACTATGTCAGACTTTCAACATGGATGGGGTGACTCAAGATCAAATGAGGGCAAGGATTTTTCCGTTTTCACTACTCGGGAAGGCTTTGCAATGGTTCCACTCTCAACCGGCGGAGACGGTGCAAAATTGGAACACGTTGATGAAGGCTTTCATGAAGGAATACTACTCACCGGGTAAAACTCAAAGCTTGCGTAATAAGATTGCCACCTTTGTTCAATATCCTACAGAAACTATCTCGGAGGCATTCGAGCACTTCAACGAGTACACCCGGGCGGTTCCACATCACAAGTTCCCGAAAGAAGACCTCGTGCAAAAGTTCTATCAAGGACTCACCATGGCGTCAAGGACGATCATCGATGCATCAGCGGGAGGATCTATCATCGAGCTTACACCGACGGAAGCTTTCACGCTATTCAAGGAGGACGCGGATAATGACACGTGGGCGTCATCCGGGCGCCTACATCCGGCTCAACCCATGGGGAACGTCAAAGGAGTCTTGCAAGTGGAGAAGGAAGACATACTTGAGGGCAAGATCGACTCGCTCATGAGGAGGTTGGAGAAGATGGAGATGGAAAAGAAAGAGGCTCAAGACTTGAAGGCCGCCGAAGCAAGGTCCACATGCGAAGAATGTGGAGAGTATGGCCATGTCCACAAAGATTGTCCGAGAGGAAGCCAAAGTGCTCGACTACATGAGGAAGGGAGAATTGCCGAACTTCCGCTACGGCAAGGTAGGCCTCAATTTAATGCAAGCTCATCTATTCCTAACGCGGTTCCGCTTCGGATACAATTGAATGAGTTCATGGATGAGCAAGCTAAGATCAACAAGGACACCGTCACCAAGTTCAAGACCATAGACAAGGTGTTGGAGAACATCGATAGCAAAGTGACGGAGGTCGGAAGTTCCAATCATCAAGTGCTCAACATGATGAAGATGCTCGAGACGCAAGTGGGACAACTTGCGGGGCGCCTTACTAATGATGAAGGGAAGCTTCCGGGACAACCCAAATGTCCCGAATCGGCGAAGGCCATTCAAACGCGTTCGGGGAAGGAGACCGAAGATCCGAAACGTTCCGCGGGAGCAAGGAAGCTTAAACCGTCCACCGAGGTGGAAGGAGCTGCTAAAGAGAAGGTTACGGGGATCGCATCGAGGAACCCGAATTCGAGATGCCGGAGGATGACACGAGGATACCGCAACTCAAGCCACGCTACTTCCGAGCAACACTGGGGGTAGATCATGTCAAGATGTCTGAGGAGTGTAGTGCAGCTATTGCTTATGGGCTAGAGAAGCAAAAAGACCCCGGGTGCCCTACAATTCCATGTTCAGTTGGTTCTTTCAACTTCGAGAAGGCGTTATGCGACCTTGGAGCTAGTGTGAGTGTCATGCCGAGGGATGTGTTCGAGAAGCTACGCCTACCGATGGAGCCTACGGGAATATGTTTGGAGTTGGGAGACAACTCCATTCGCTATCCCTTGGGCATTGCTGAAGATGTACCCGTGAAGATTGGACACCACTTCATCCCCGTCGACTTCGTTGTGCTCGAGATGGGAGAGAGGGAGAAGCCTCCGCTCATCCTAGGGAGGCCGTTCCTCAAGACCGTGGGAGTTACTATTGATGTTGGCAAGGGGGAGATCATGTTCGATATCAACGGAGAAAAGAGTTCCTTCAAGTTCCGTCCAAGGATTGAGGCATGCAACATGATTGGAGTGAAGGGAGAACCAAAACAAACGGAGGGGCTGAAAAAGAAGAAGGAGCCGAAAAAATGAACGTAACGAAAATCAAAGAAGGTGTTGCATCCGTCAAGACAAAGGAAGAGAAGCCGCCTGTGAAGACCAAAAAAATGACTAAGCCGACTAAGCCGGAAGACAAGCCCGCGCCCAAGATGGTGCGGAAGTGGGTACCCAAGATTGCAACGCCCGCAAAGAGCGTTGATCCGGAGTAATCAAGTGAAGAAGTCTAGCTATAGACTATAAACGAAGCGCTAGGCGGGAGGCAACCCGTTTCGTCGAGTCAAGAATAAGCTACCGGGAGGACAACCCGATTCCGGGTTTTTCGAGTATTTTTAATAATTTAGTTTTTGAGTTTTACTACGCAAAGACATTAGACTTAGAAGTGGTTGAACAATATTAGAGACATAATTCTTGATTGAATGTTTGATTTATCATAAACCCTTTGCATGAACCCTCCTATGTGCTTATTTGATTCTTTTCTTTTCGAGAAACCTCAACCAAATAATTTCAGAACCTTAACTCAACCTTTCACCCTCATTATGGTGCTGAGGTTGACTTATTTTTCATGCTAAAACCACACGAGTAGAGCCACGATTTATGTTTAAGTGTTAATAAAATTCAGCACGTGGTAGGACTCGCGTGAACCTAGAAATCAAAGCTTTTGGTTGGTTTTAAAAATCTTTATCCTTGGTTTCTCTAGGATTAGAATTTTTCTAAGCCTATTCTAATTTTGTTTTATTCAAAATCTTTCTTATTTAGCCAAAATTAGAACCTAAACCTATGCCCCCATGATCAAGCCGGCAAAACGTTCGCTCTCAACCGATGAAAGCAAACTATACCGGTAAGACCGAAACCGACGTAGTCGAAAAATATTTTCGACTTACATTTGTTTTTAATGGTTCAAAAACTTCTCTAAAATTATGCTTGAGCTCTTGCATGGCTCTGAAAAATATTTTAAATTTCGAATTAGAGGAGTGCTTAACCTTAAACACACCTAAATGGAGGCAATCTAGTTTGAATTAATCATGCATGCACCATTGGATGCCCTTTTATCAACTTTCACCAATTCCACATGCAAAGGACAAGCATGGTGGGCAGCAAGCATCAACTTTGCAGGATTTTCATGGTGGCATGTGAAGCAAGTGGAGCTAGGGAGCATGGACATGACCCAAAGCATGGAGCATCAAGTGGGAGGACCAATAATTCAAAAAAAGGAGTGGACGAGAGCGTTTGGGCGGTGCAACTCGTGGAGCACGCGGGCGGGGAAAGTTGCGGAGGCGAAATGATCGTGCTCGGGGAGAAAGACGCGGCGGGGAGGAACCGGAGGACCCCTGGGCCGGCCGGCCCGTGCCGGCCGGCTCGACCTATTTAAGGAGCCCCCGGCTCCCGTTTTCTGCGCAGCAAGCTTCCCTCTCCTTCCCTTGTTTGTGTGTTCAAGTTTGTGTGCTCAGAACCTCCGTAGACATAGCCAACCATCCCAAGCTTGATAGCTCAAGAAAAAATCCACATCCTTAATCCACTCAAAGTCCACATCCGAAGCGAAGAGTTTAAGTGACTAGTTTACCGGTTGCAACCCGGAATTTTAGTTGAAGAAAGAGTGCAGCAACCATGTGGAAGAAGACCACAAGTCTCTTCTCCAAGAAGAAGAGTTCGTCGTCGTCCAAGCCGTCATCAACTACGTCTTCGAGGAGGCACTCGGTTTCCGAGTCTCCCCGGAGCATGGAGACGGATACGGCACCACCGAGGAGGAACGATGCTCTCCTCCTTGGTGGTATGAGGGCTGCGAGAAGCACTTCCATGAGGTTCACCGAACCTCGTGGGCACACGGAGGAGCAGCCCGCGCCACCACGACGATCGACTCGCTCAACCGCACCACCTCCTTACACCCCGACATACTCTTCGTACGGCTTCATCATCTTGTCGGCGGAAGAGGAGGAGAGGCTCGCCAATCTTGAGAAGAGGCTTGTGCCGAACGTCGAGTTCGACGACCAAGCACTCTACACCTTGGGTTTTTGCACCGACATATACTATATGTTGGGGCACCTCGGATGGGTGCAGTTCTCCAACGGAATATCGGTGGACACCCATTTGGGTTACGCCTTGGAAATTTTGATGACTATTGCACCCATCGTTGATGATGATGGGGTGCAAAGCTTGTCATTCCGTTTGGAGGGAATCGAACAAGTGGTTCCCTACGAGCACGTTAGGGAGCTGCTTGGATTCCACAAGGGAGCTCCGGAGAAAGTTGACGTGCCACCGGCATGTTGGCGGGATTTTGGAACATGATCTCCGGAGAAGCCCATCAACAACGCAATTGCATCCGCAACCCCATTATCCGGATATTTCACTCTTGGATGTGCAAGAGGGTATTGGGGAGGATGAAGGAAACAAAGGTGACCGACACGGAGTTGAATTGGCTATACTCGGCTTTAATTGCCAGGCAGCCAATAGACCCCTCTTACCTCATGATCAACCGTTGGTATTGTGAAGCAACATCGGGGGCGGGTAATATTGGTTCGGGGTGTTACCTCTCCATGTTGGCCTTTTCCTTGCGGCTGGGGATCGCAAGAAACCCCGCTCACCTTTTGCGTGGTACCTCTCTCGGTTTTGAGTATTTGCGGCAAGGCAAATACATTAGTGGAGATGAGAGAGGAGGTTATCGGTTGGCCATAGTGAACCTACCCCTTCCGAATGAGAGGCTTAGGCTTTTCACCGAAGGAAGGGAAGATTGGTTGGAAGAGGGACTACTTGTCCCTGCAAGGAAGAACAAAAGAGGAAGAATCGTAGAGGAGGGAACATCCTCCGCACAAGCGAGTGGAGCACAACCCAATGTGCAACCATTCGGCGGGGTCCCTCCTCCGCCAAGTTATTACGGAGGGTCACAAGGACAAGCATGGGGGGGTGGTGCACCGGTACCCCCACAAAATTATGTTGTGCCCAACGCTAACTTCGCGGAGTCCTACGCTCATCATCCCCAACCACAACAAAGCATGGCCATTATTGGGAGGGTATGCTGCAAGAAACGCTCAAAACATCGCAGCCATCCAAGCTAACGCAACTCAACTTGGTGAAGGCAACGCAAATATCGCCTTTGAACTTGGACGCCTTCACCTTGTGGAGCCAAATCAATTCGTCGGAGGAAATGTCCAATCGTATTATGAGTAAGGGTATTATTATCAAGATTATCAACATCAACCACCGGCGGAGGACTAGAAGATTTAGGAACTTTAGTTTTCTTTTCTTTTCTTTTTCTCTGTAATTTTCAGCTTTTGCTTATGTGTGTTTTCGTAGTATTTTCTGTTTTTATTTAAATTTCAGCAAGCATGTTTGTTTATTTTCAGTTTGTATTTCAACTTGATGTCACCATTAATAAAGACACCACCTTGATTATATCATTGGAAAAGTTACAAAATTCGTGCCATGATGATATATGATTAAAATTGCAGCTTTGTTCATCTTTGTAATTGATTTATGCATGTTTAAGCTAGTGCTCTCTTAAAAATACAGATCTGAATTTATTTAAATGCTAGCTTAATTTTCAGCGGAGGTTATGATTAAAATAAAGACCCATAGTGTTTAATGTGCTCTCAAGTTATGAATAGATTAAAGATGTCTTTTATGCTCAAAAATATTGCTAACCTTGTCACAAATATCACTTGTGTGTTGCTCAACCTATCCAAAGCCTTATATATTTGAGTGCATAAACCTTAGTGTACAAGATTTATTTTTGAGTGAGTTATTGCAGGCCATGATTTCTCTGGCCCGAGACTAAGAAGCTGGTCATTCCATTTTTGCGTATCTATCTTTTTGCTAGCCTTTTATCCGTGCATTGTGTATCCCCGCATCGGTGATCTCACAAACTTCGCCGGATATCCACCCTTAAACCAAATATCATCTTTTTGTGATTACCTCCTTGACCACAACCTATCGTTGAGAATGGATCATCAATTCAAGGAAGATCGCAAGACGGTGCCAACGTTGAAGATTTCAAGTATCTCTCCAAGGAAAAATATCTCCGTACCTACCTTATTTTTCGCCTCTTTGCTCGAGGACGAGCAACGTCTAAGCATGGGGGAGGAGGTAGGTACGGTGCAGTTTTAGAGTTCAAAAGGGAGTATTTTAAAAAAATATATAATGATGAAAGAAAAAATTCGGCGATGTACATGACTTCCAAGGTGAAGAAAGAAAAAATATATATATAAAAGAAGGAAAGAAAGAAAAGAATGAGAAATATGAGAAAGAGAAAAAATATATATGTGCGTAAAGTGAACTCCCCGGTTCTCTAAGAGTGCATTCAAGGATTCAAGTTAAAAAGATCCATTCTCATTTTCCAACCATGTGCAATCCGATAACGAGGACTTTCTTTGTGCCTCGGGATCACTCTTTGCCATTTGCACATGTCCACTCATCTAAAAGTGTGTGTATTTTTCTCTTTCCCCTCCTTGATTAACATTATTTTCCAATGACCTTTTTGACGAGTCTCGGTAAGACCATGAGAAGCTTGTCTTGTTTTGACAACACCTCATTTATAAAATCTTGTTAGGACTAAACTTTCCCAAAGCTCCATATAAAGCCTACCACATATATATGAGAGGGAAAGGAGTAGAATATATAGGCTTGAGAGACAAGTGAGATGAGAGTTTATGAGCAATACACGAGATGATTTAAATTTGTGAATTTGGTTTAGCTTTTCTTTATCTTGTTCTTTATTTCAAAAATTCTGAGATCTATTTAAAACTTTGTGAACATGTTAATACTTGTGGGATAAGCTTAATAAGAATCTACCCTCCGTAGGGATGAAGGCTAGTGCATTATGGAACTTTAATGAATTAAAATTTTGAGAGCATTATGTTTTCTCATGTGTAATCAAGTGCAAAGTTTTAACATTGTTTGGCAATGGTGATATCCATCGAAGGCTTACTCGAGGACGAGCAAGGTTTAAGCATGGGGGAGATGTTGACGGTGAAAATCCGTCAACCTAGCCATGAGTTTACCTTTGGTGTTGGCATGAGTTTTATACCTTATCCATTGGTACTAACCCCCGTGGTATAACAAGTTCACGTGTGCATGTCGGTTTTGGAGTTTAATGTTTATGCAGGGTTTTAGTGTTGAATGCAAGACTTTCGGGATAAGTTCATCAAGCACCTCATGACAAGACCTTGAAGCCCTGAACAAGTCATGCAATGAAGCAAACTTAACTCCAAGAAGCCGGGGACTTGATCCGAGAAGACGACAAACTCCGGGGACCCGACCGAGAAAAGTGCTTCGAATCTTGCAAGACAAGGAGTTGAGTCCAATTCGGAGAGAAACCGACGACATGGACCTACATGCGAAGGGGGAAACATCCGGAAGCAAGGGAACCGACGTGGGGCAAAGGAGCCCACGGGGCCGGGCCTAAATGGGCCCGGGCCGGCCGGCCTAGTCCGGTCGGCCCGGGCCCATTTTGGGCCCAAACTCGCTCTCCTTTGCCCTAGCCGCCAATCGGGCTATTTATAGTCCCCCGACCGAGAGCCACGCGAGAGAAGATTTCGTCTTCGGCCGCCGAGAAGCGAGAGAAGAGAGGGACACCATCTCGGAGAGGAGAGGGTCGAGCTAGTTGACTAGGGTTTCCCTAGCCGACGTGGGAACCTTGCACGGAAGACCACATCGGAGTTCCGGAGCTAGAAGCAAGATCAAGGAAGGATCCCGGTGGTGATCTTGTGTATGTATCATTGTCATAGTTGAATTATCAAGTTGAATCTTTTCTTAGCGATCAAGTGTTTCCTCGAAGATTTCGTTTTTCGATCGGCTTTGCTTATTCCAATTCTATTCGTACGATAGATTACATAGGGTGTTCTTGTAGCCGCGGTGACTAGAGGTACACGCCGGATCTTCCGACAGAATCTCGACTTGTCTTTTGACTCGCCCTAAGCTCCCCGCATGAATAGGGATACGTTGTGACAGAATGGGGGTCTCGAAAGGCGGATGTTTTCGGATTTGGACGGGAAACCACGATTTAAAGAGGCTTTTATTAAGATTCGATTTGCTACTTCTTCTCTTGCTTGGAACTTCAACAAAAGGCTTACCCCGATCCCTCTAGATCGGTTTATCTACCCAATCTTACTTTGTTTTCTCCGGTTTTTAGTAGATTAGATTCGTTTTGTGTCTCTTACTTAGATGCATTAGGTCTTTTATCGAAGATTGAAGTTACTTGGCTTTAATAGATTAAGTCTTGCGTCACACATTTGTTCCACGGATTCGATACCTTGGGTTCACCACTCGAGGGAAGAAGGGTCCCTTGACTACGACGGGAGACCTGTCCGCTTGCAAGTCACGAACGAACTTTGATACAATTATTAACCGTCAACAGATGTGCACTATGCATGCTGTACTTTTAACATCCGAAGACAAAATTCGCGAAAAGGTCTCAACCATATCCAGCTTGCACCCTGCAGAAGACCAACTTCTCCAAAGATTGGAGTTCATATTGGTTTTATGTGAATGTTGACATGTATAAGGTTTCTGGTTACAACGGGATAGCTTACCCCTTCTACTCTCCTATGGCGCCTGTGACTGTAGTGTGCACTGCTTCATACAACAAACGTGCCGCCGACTTCGAGAACTGCAAAAATGCTTTCCTGTTGGCCAGCACCATTCTCGATGGTCACGATGTCATTGAAGAATTTGTTGCATCCGATGTTTGGCCCATACCAGCTAGATGGAAACCTGCTAGTATCGTTTCCTTGACTGTGGATTGGGCGGTGCAGCAAGTGCCTTTCCTAGATTTAACTTGCGATTGAAGGAGGGCCAAAGTCTTGAAGACTTCATTGTTGAAGTTGAATGAAAGGTTGACGCCATGGTTGGCGAATCAACTCTTAATGAATATAAGTCTTTCAAGGCTCTTGTTAAACATAAGAGGAGAGTGAACCGAGTTTTTTCGGATCTTGGCGCTGAGACTGCACTTCGCTCCCGCCCTCCAGGTGTAGACAAGAAAGTTCTAGCTGTTGTTCTGGCTTCCTACTCAGTCGCTCCACCCAAGGCTCCAAGAAAGAAAGCTTCGAAGAGGGGTAGAGGAAAGAGTGAAGTTGGCGACATTTCTTCTTCTAATGTCCGTCCTGAGAAGACCAAGTCCCTGGAATCTAGCAAGAGCAAACTTAAGGCTTCTGAGGGTATCTCTGATGCTGAGGTTCGGGCGGCTTCGAGTCTTACTCAGCTTGTTCAGAAGAAGGCTAAGAAGGTGTCGTATGGACCTCCCTGGGCCCACTACCTCGGTGGGTACCAGGACCGACTGCTCGGTGGGCCCCTGGGACTACCCGGCTTGCGCTACACGACACCTGAAGGCGTGGAGCACAAGGACTACACAGGAATAGTACTCGGTTAGGGAGCTGTACATGTTCCGCACTGTATAGAGGACTCCTAGACGTACTCGACTAGTACTCTCTCCCTACTCCGACTTGTAACTCTGCCTCCCGGACTATATAAGGCGAGGCAGGGACCGATCTCAGGATCACCTCATCCAATCTCCTCTCATACAACTCACGGCGCACCATTGCACCATCTTGTAATCGTGCCCTATCAATCTAGAGCTACGCAGCATACAGGACGTAGGGTATTACGCACCTCGCGGCCCGAACCTGTCTAAATTGTGTGCCACGTGTCTCTTCCTTCGAGTTACCGATCTCGGCGAGTCACAATCATCTACTTCGGGTACTCCCCGTAGTAGGTTGCCGGTCTAAAACACCGACAGCCGGGCGCGCCGGGTAGGGGCTCTCGCTCGAGATCACATGGCGAACTCGACGGCTTCCGTCCACTTCAAGCCAAGCGTCGCCTTCAACCGCGGCGACACCTTCGTCTTCGGCGCACGGGTCCGCACCGCCGATGGCGCGGGCTCTTTCCAGCGCCGCCTGACCATGCAGCCCAACCCGAGGACAGGCCTCGTGACACTTCCTGAAGTTGTCACAGGCGAACTCGCCGGCAAGTTCGGCGAAATTTCGCTCTTCAACCACCACGCTGACTTCGAGCTCGAGTCCGTCTCCAACTCGAACCCGACGTCGCCATGGGCCATCGCATGCGAGCCGGCTGCTCAGCCATCGCAGGCGACCCCCTCTCCACGCGGGCGCTCCGCGCGTGGCCCACGCATCCTCGGCCCGGGCCCGCACGAGCGCTCCCACTTCGCGCCGGGCCGGCAAGGACCCCGTACCCGAGTACAACTTGGACTCCGACGCCGTCCCCGATCGCGCTTCGGACTCCAGCCCTCTCTCCGAGTTCTACTCGAACCCGGACTACGAGTTCGACTTCGGGTCGGACCCTGAGGAGCCCGAGTCCGAAGACGACTCCACTGAGCTTCCCTTGTCGGGGCCGGCCTCGGGGCGGTTATAAAATCAACGCCGGCCGGGAGATACGTCTGCGGCCGGACCGCAAGCCCGCCGACCGGTAAAGGGAGACTCACGCTACGTTGCCTACATCGACTCGCTACCGTTCCGGGGAGGGAACACCACTAACCCGGCCGACTCAAATACACCAAGCGAGGTGGCACCCTGCGAGTCCGGCCACGGGTACCCCCGATCGCCAAGTCTTCATGGCTGCCGGCGACACCCCGAGGACCTTCGAGGCACGACCGAGGACGGTACACGGAGGACATCTCCGCGACGAGCTGTCGCCGCCAACGCACTGCGCGGACGAGACCGCCGCCAACGGGGACGCTCGACGCGAACGCAACAGGAAGCGCAACGAACGACGCCGGCGGCTCAGAGACAACCTCCCCATCCGCAATCTTGCAGAAGCTCTCGAGGCGGTCGAGAGCGAGTACACACCACCCCCGAGCGAGTGCCTCATGTCGATCACAACGATCGCACGCCGAGCTCGGGGTATACGCGCTGGAGAGGTCATCGCCAAGCTCGCTGAAGAAGCCTACTTCATGCGGGTCGACAACAGAGTCAACCAACCTCCTCCAGCTAAACCCCGCGACAACGAAGCTACTAGTCGCAGCGCCAACGCTGGCCCCAACCGTACTCGAGCTGACCTTCCAGCCGATCCAAACCGCCGCCGCTCCAACGCCGGCGGACCTTCACAGCAAGACCAAGGCAACCGAGAAGTTGTTCCCCACCGCGCTCCGGCCGGTGGCGGCGGCAACGACCCCGACGGCGGCGGCGGCGCGGCGGCGGCGGCTCCAACCACGGGGCCAACGAGAGAGGCGGGAGGCGGCGGCGGTCGCGGCGGCCGAGGCCACGTGAACGACCACGCCTCCGGCGCCTCGCACGGCGGGTACGACGCTCGCCAGAAGATTGAGGAGCTGCGGCGGAAGAAGCCGACCACTGCCGCTGAGGGCGACGGCTTCCCCGCCTTCTCACCTCAACTTCGCAACCTGCTCCTCCCCGACAAGTTCAAACCTTTGGGGATCACCAAGTACGACGCGAAGCAAGATCCTATCCAGTGGCTCCGATGCTACGCCCTCTCCATCGAGAACGCTGGCGGCAACAGCGACACCAAATGCCTCTACTTCCCCTTCTGTCTGGACCAAGCACCACTCACTTGGCTCGAGTCGCTCGACAAGCACTCGATCGACAAGTGGGACCAGCTCAAGGAGCAGTTCACGAGCAACTTCGCGGGCGCCATGGGCCGTTCGGGTACTCGCATGGACCTAGCCATGATCAAGCAGGAACAGGGCGAGACCCTCCCCAAGTACATGCGCCGCTTTTTCGACAAGCGCGCTACCGTCGTCGACGTCACCGACAAGGAGGTCATCGACCTCTTCCAGGACGGCCTCTACCATCGCCGCACCTTCGAGGACTTCGGTCGTCGCCGCCCCAGGTCCATCCCCCACCTCAAGGACATGATCACGTCCTGGGCGGATGAAGAGGACAAGGCCAACGCCAAGTACGGCGCCATCCGCGGCAAGTCCAAGCAGAACCAGGGCGGCGGCAGCGGCGGCAATGCAAACCAAGGCGGCCGCAACAACAACAACAACAACAGCAACTACTCGGGTCCCAACCGCAAGCGCAAGCCAGACAACACCGTCGCGGCTATCTAGCGCCCTGCGAAAGAGAACTCGAAGAAGAACTCTGGCGGTTTTAAAGACCTGCTGAAGGAGAAGTGCCCGTGGCATCCAAACGGCAACCACACTACCGAGCAGTGCTACCAACTCAGGCATGCACTCAAGGATACCCCGGAGCCACCGCATCCTCACGACCAAAAGGGCAAGAAGAAGGACGGCGACAACAACGACTTCCAAGAACCCGAGAAGACCGTCAACGTCCTCTTCGGCGGAGCGCCCGGGCGGCGGGAGCGAGAAGGCTACCAGTCGTGAAGTGATGTCCATTGAGCCAGCGGTCCCGACCCCTCTCAGGTAGTCGGAGGTACCCATCACCTTCTCCCGCGCGGACCAATGGACCAGCTTCTCCGAACCAGGACGGTTCCCCCTCGTCCTGAAGCCAACGGTGGCGGGTTCCAAGCTCAACAAGGTGCTCATCGACGGAGGAAGCGGGCTCAACGTCCTCTTCACCAAAACCTTGAAGAAAATGGAGCTCGACGTCACCCCCATGCTCACCAAGAGCAACACACCCTTCTACGGCATCGTCCCAGGCAACGCGGCTATCCCACTGGGCTCAGTGGTACTGCCAGTTACCTTCGGGGCGTCTCGGGACAACTACCGCACCGAGTACATAAAATTCGAGGTCGCGGATTTCGAGACCTCTTACCACGCCATCCTCGGCAGACCGGCCATCGCCAAGTTCATGGCGGTGCCCCACTACACCTACTTGGTACTCAAGATGCCAAGTCCAGCCGGTGTACTCTCCCTCCGGGGGGGACTTGAAGATCTCCCACGAGTGCGACACAGAAGCCGTGGTGATCGCTTCCACAAACCAAGTACCCAACGCGATGATGGAGGTCTACGCCACTCGAAGAAGCTTGCTACAAGCGAACTCGACATCCCAGAGAAGTCTGACAGCGCCAACAAGCCTCGGCCACCCGAGGAGGTACTCGTCAGGACGGTCGACCTCGGAACAGGCGACCCCAGCAAGACCACCACCATCGGGGCCGGCCTCGACCCCAAATAGGAAGACGCGCTCATCAGCTTTCTTCGGGCTAACCATGACATCTTCGCGTGGAAGCCAGCGGACATGCCAGGAGTGCCCAGGGAGCTGATTGAGCACTGCCTTAACGTCGATCCAAAGGCCACCCCTAAGCAACAACACCTCCGACGTTTTGCCGACGACAGACGGGATGCCATCAAGAAGGAGCTCGCCAAGCTACTCGCAGCTGGCTTCATCAGAGAAGTCTTTCATCCTGAGTGGCTCGCCAACCCCGTCCTCGTCCGCAAGAAGAACTCGAACGAGTGGAGGATGTGCGTCGACTACACCGACCTCAACAAGCACTGCCCCAAGGACCCCTTCGGGTTGCCGCGGATTGATCAAGTCATCGACTCCACGACGGGCTGCGACCTGCTTTGCTTCCTCGATCGCTACTCCGGTACCACCGGATCGCAATCAAGGAGGAAGACCGGGGAAAAGACCGTGTTCATCACCCCGTTTGGTGCGTACTGCTACACGACCATGTCATTCGGGTTGAAGAACGCCGGCGCTACCTATCAACGGGCCATCCGTGCGGCTTCAAGCGGCAACTCAACAAGAACGTCGAGGCTTACGTGGATGACGTAGTTGTCAAGACCCGGGGACTCCGGTACCCTCATCGACGACCTTGAAGAGACCTTCGCATCGCTACGCGAGTACCGCCGGGAAGCTCAACCCGAACAAGTGCGTCTTCGGCGTCCCTTCGGGCAAACTACTCGGCTTCATCATCGCCCGGCGCGGCATTGAAGCCAACCCCGAGAAAATCTCCGCCATCACCGAGCATGAAAGCTCCCACGAGCATCAAAGACGTCCAGAAGCTGACGGGGTGCATGGCGGCATTGAACAGATTCATCTCGAGGCTAGGAGAACGGGGCCTCCCCTTCTTCAAACTACTCAAGCATCACGAGAAGTTCGTGTGGACTCCAGAGGCGGATCAAGCCCTTGCCCAGCTCAAGGACTTCCTGTCAAAGCCACCAATCCTCACGGCTCCTCACAAGGGCGAGCAGCTACTGCTCTACCTAGTTGCGACTACTCACCTGGTCAGTACTGCCATCGTTGTCGAGCGGCGGGGAAGACGGCCACGCCCCCGGTCCAGCGCCCAGTCTACTTCGTCAGCGAGGTTCTATCAGAGTCCAAGGCTCGCTACCAGCCCGTGCGAAGCTCCCTGTACGCTCTACTCATCACCTCGCGAAAGCTACGACACTACTTCCGGGAGTACTCGGTCTCCGTCGTCACCGACTACCCGCTCGGCGACATCTCGAGGAACCAAGACGCCCACCGGAAGAATATCCAAGTGGGTCTGTCGAGCTCGGCGCCCTCACCATCGACTTCAAGCCACGCACGGCCATCAAGTCGCGGGCACTAGTCGATTTCATGGCGAGTGGCGGGAGAACCACCGCCTACTCCCACCGTGCGACCGAGCATTGGGTGATGTACTTTGATGGCTCACTCAACTTCGAGGGCGCGGGCGCGGGTACTCCCCGATCTCTCCAACGGGCGAACAACTCAAGTGCGTCCTGCGCATCTTCCGGAAGGTCTCAAACAACGAAGCCGAGTACGAAGCTCTCCTACACGGGCTCCGCCTCGCGGCTTCACCGGGCATCAAGCGGCTACTAGTCTACGGCGACTCCGCGGTGGTCATCAACCAAGTCAACAAGTCCCGGGACCGCAACAAGGAGAACATGGACGCCATGCGCCTAGAAGTCCGCAAGCTCGAGAACAAATTCTATGGTCTCAAGTTCCATCACATCGTCCGCGACAACAACGTTGCAGCGGACGTCCTCTCGAAGCTTGGATCCACCCGCGCTCAAGTACCAGCGGGCGTCTTCGTCCATGAGCTTCACGCGCCATCCATCCCGGAGTCGGCACCACCGACCACTGTCCCAGCCCATCCACCAGCTGGGCAGGAGGTCATGATGATCGACGTGGACTGGAGGCAACCCTTCATCGACTACCTCGGCGACCAGAAGGTCCCCTCCGACAAGAACGCAGCCGAACAACTCGTCCGCCGCGCTAAGTCTTACGTCCTCGTCGGAGACAAGCTTTACAAGCGGGGCGCATCTTCTGGAGTACTCATGAAGTGCGTCCCTCGTGAAGAAGGCAAGGACATCTTGGAGGAGATCCACAAGGGCGTGCGGCAACCACGCGTCTTCACGCACGGCCGGTCGGCAAGGCCTTCCGGCGAGCTTTCTGCGGCCCACAGCCCTGGGCGATGCCGAAGAACTCGTCAGAAGGTGTCAAGGATGTCAGTACTTCGCCAAGTAACAACACGTTCCAGCCTACAAGCTAGTCACCATACCGCCAACCTGGCCCTTTGCCTGCTGGGGGCTCGACATGATTGGGCCACTGCCAACTGCGCCAGGAGGATTCAACAGGGTACTGGTGGCTATCGACAAGTTCACCAAGTGGATCGAGGTCAAGCCGGTCACATGCCCCAAGGCTGACAGAGTGTTGGGGAATTCAGGAAAACCCGTCACCCTCGAAACGTCGAGTTTAACGGAATTCTCAAAGTATGTTTTTCAGGAGCAAGGAATTCGCGATTCTCAGAAGTCTGGGACCTGCGAAGTCTCGAATTCGCGAATGTGCAGAGTTCGGGAATCTTGATTCGGTGAAGAGGCGGAGTCATGAACATGCGGAAGCCCGGAATCTCAACTGTTGATGGTCCGAACTTCGGAGATTTGCCGATTCGGGAATCTGGTGAAGACTCTGTTCGGGACTCAGGCGCAAGGACACGCACGAACCTGCTGGAAAGCAAAAGCCACTTCGGGAATCTATTGAAGACTTAATTCAGGAATTTCGGGCGAAGACATTCACGAATCACGGGAGAAGCAAAGTCAAAGTTGTAGTCCCAAAAAGTCCGGGTTTAGAGTGTGAACTAGTGGCAGACTTGTAAATGTGTAAGGGGGGAAAAGACATTCTTGTGTGTGTTCACATTAGGACTATTCTCCGAGCCCGAGGGTGTTATCGGAATGTAAAAGTCCCTTCGTCTCCCTATAAAAGGGGGTGCGAGGGCACGTGTAAACGGATTCAGACTTTTTTGGGACTTGTGCTATTTGCAGGAGGGACTTCAATCTCTTTGTGCCTTAGCTGAGCTATTGAACGTGTTAAGAACTTTCACTTGTGTTAGGGTAGTATTCCGAATTTTTCGGGTACCCCCAACATTGGCGCCCACCGTGTCTCAGCCGAAAAAGAAACTCACGATGCCACCTCAAAAGAAATCCAAGAAGAATGCCCCAGTACAGGCAAACCAGGATGATCGCCTTCCCACCCAAGGAAATGAAACCTCGTTTGTTCCTGAATCCTCGAACGTAACAGACCAAGAACGAAGAGAAAAGCTCGAGGCCCTCATGAAGGCAAGAGCAGAAAAAACAGCACACACCCAAGAACAACCTACTGAACAGCAAGAGCACGAGAATGTTGATGCTGATGATGATGCCATAGACAGACAGCTAGCCATGGTCCACCAAAAGATACAACAACTACAGAGAGACAAAGAAAAGTTCGCGGCTCAGTTGCAGGCGAAGAGAAAAATCTCTGAAAAGCTAGAGCAGCTGAACAAAGCAAAAGAACAAATACAAGCAATACAGAGAGAAATTGACGAAATGAAGGAACAAGAGAACAGCTCCCTATGGCAGGAAACACCACAGCAGAACCCTGCGCCTGCAAGAGAATCCCCGAAAGAAAACTTTTTCACGGGAAACGGAGTCTCACACTTCGTGGATTCTGAATCGCCGCTATCAATAGGGCTGCAAACAGCACCTTGGCCGCCGAAGTTCAAGCCTGTATCTCTTCCCAAGTACAACGGCTTTGGAAACTCCAGGCAGTTCCTCATGAGATACGAGTCAGCTGTGAATTCGGCAGGAGGAGATGATGTTGCACTCGCCAAATCCTTCATCATAGCTTGCGAAGGACCAGTACTGAATTGGTACTCACTGCTGCCTCCACACTCGATCTACAGCTGGGTAGATCTCAAAACAAAATTCATGCAAGCGTTTCAGATGTTCCATGACACAACAGCCGAAGCCTCAGACCTGTACAACTGCAAGCAAAAGGACAGGGAACCACTGCGGAACTTCGTGAGAAGGTTCATGCAACAGAGGTCTCAAATCCCCGACGCTGATGACAAGACAACGATCAAGGCACTGATCAAAGGTCTCACCCCAGGGCCAACGGCTTCCCACCTCACAAGAAAGAAGCCTGAAACAGTTGAAGAACTATTTCGGGAATTGGAGGATTACATTCTGTCTGATGACGACCACCGCAAGAGAGTAGCCGAACGAAACGAGGCAAGACAGGGTGGCAGAGATATGACCTGGCGAGCACCACCACAGCATCCACGAAATGTAAACAATGTCGGAAATCCTCAGCAACAACAAGAAAGCAGGCCAAGTGCCAGGGGAGGATTCAGTCATAGAGGAAGGGGGAGAGGAAGAGGAACCCCAAGCCTCCCGAACCACAACCCAAGAGATCCCCACTTCTACTGCCAATATCACGGAAGAGGCCACAGCACCGAAGGGTGCCCAGAGACAAAGAAGAACATGGCACGAATCCAACAAGAGAAAGCACTAATGAGCATTGCATCATCGATGCCAACACAGTTTCGGCCGAACTTCTGGCAGCCGCAGTTCGCGAGTCCACAGTCCAGCTCTGTACCAGTTCAGCAATTTCCACAATCACAATCAGCATGGCAGCCTTCACAACAATTCTTCCCTCAGTCGCAAGCAATACAGTCGATCCAGCAGCCACAGCCCATTCGGGAAATCTTGCCACCGCCTCCAGAAAGCTCGTCAAGGCCTCAGTCAAGTTCGGGACCTCAGAACTCCAAAGCATTGCCATCGTTCGGGACTATCATGCCAATCACGGTGGATCTCGCCATGGAATTTGAAACAAAGAAGCGGCGAAACAACTACTTCGGATCCGTGAATACTATCATCAATGATGGCCCAGTACTTGCCCGCCGGAGTGGGCAAAGGTGCCAATCACCTTTACGAGAAGAAGATTTCGGCTGAAATCCGCGATCCACAATGATGCCATGGTGATTGAAGTCAACATTGCTTTGGATGGGTCATAGGAAAAATCTTGGTGGACAACGGGAGTTCGGCGGACATCCTATTTCGAAAACATTCGAGAAAATGAATCCGAGTCGGCACATGTTGGACCCACCGGAGTACCCATTGCGGGGGTTCGGAGGGGAAGCCCATCAAGCCGGTTGGAAAAATATCACTCCCGAGTTTCTTTCGGAGATCTTGAGAATGCCAGAACTGAGAACCTCACCTTTGATGTGGTTGACATATATCACCCGTATCTTGCGATCTTCGGCAGGGGTTTCATGAACAAGTTCGATGTTTTCATAAGGCAACAGTTCCTATGCATGAAGATGCCCGCGCCCAAAGGGGTTATCACAGTATTCGGCAATCAACAAGAGGCCAGAAACATAGAAAAGGGCCACACGCCTGGTCAAACGAATGTGTATCAGCTGAAAGCAGCTGAAGAGAGGAAGGAAACCTATGAAGAGCCGAAGCGGGACAAAGAGAAAAATAACATAGCCGCAGAAGATGAAACAAAGAGAGTGTATCTGGACGACATGCCCGACAGAGCAGTCATAATAGGGGCGAACCTTAGCACCGAAGAGGATGATGAACTCATACGCTTCCTGAACAGAAACAAGGATGTTTTCGCATGGTCAGCCAAAGATTTGCAAGGCGTTGACAGAGACATAATCGAACATGTCCTCGAAACAGATGACAAGATACCGCCCAAGAAGCAAAAACTTCGGAAAATGTCTGACGAAAAGGTCAAGGCAGTGGAAGCAGAAGTTCAGAGGTTACACGATGCCCAAGTGATCAGAGAGGTCAAGTACCCAGTCTGGTTAGCCAACACCGTGCCAGTCAAGAAGAAAAATGGCAAATGGAGAATGTGTGTCGACTTCACCAATTTGAACAAGGCGTGCAAGAAGGACGATTTTCCCTTGGAAAGGGTAGACAAAATCGTGGATGATGCAGCCAACAGTGAGATGCTTTCGCTCCTGGACATGTTCTCTGGGTATCATCAAATCAGAGTTCGCAAAGAGGACGAAGAGAAGACAAGTTTCATCACTCCTTTCGGAACATTTTGTTTCGTAAGAATGCCAGAGGGGCTGAAGAATGCGGGGTGCACGTTTTCAAGGATGATAGCAATAGTGCTGCACCAGCAGATTCGGAGAAATATCTTGGCATACGTGGATGACATAGTTGTCAAAAGTATTCAGAGAAAAGACCATATCAGTGATTTGGCAGAAACGTTCGCGAACTTGAGGACAAAGAACCCGAAGCTAAACCCAGAAAAATGTGTGTTCGGAATTCACAAGGGAAAAGTTCTTGGATGCCTAGTGTCAACGAAGGGCATTGAAGCAAACCCTGACAAGATAAAAGCTCTGATAGAAATGCAAGAGCCAGCCTCAGTGAAAGATGTTCAGAAGTTGACAGGGAGAGTGGCTGCCCTCAACAGATTCATCCCCAGAGCTGCAGAAAGAAGTTTGCCATTCTTCCAAGTTCTCAGAAGTGCCAAGAAATTCCGGTGGTCCGAACCTCGAAGCGGTGCCTTTCACGAACTAAAGAACTACTTGTCCAAAGCATGACCAAACTCTGTCCTCCCGAGCCAAAATCGCCGCTTTGCTGTATGTGTCTGCATCAAATTCGGCAGTAAGCGCAGTGCTGGTACAGGAAAAGCAAGAAGAAGGAAAGCTCAGGCAAATTCCCGTATATTTCGCCTCTGAAGCATTGTCTGGTTCCAAGGTTTTTTATTCCGAACTGGAGAAGATCGCGTATGCGGTCATCATGGCAGCAAGAAAGCTAAGACACTACTTCGAGGGCCACAGAATAAGAGTTATCACAAACCAACCGTTAAGTGACTTGTTCGCAAACAGGGAGGCATCCACCCGAATCATCAAGTGGGGTGCTGAACTCTCCGAGTATGTGGTGGATTTCGAAAGAAGAAGTGCAATAAAATCGCAAGTCCTGGCAGATTTCGTCGTGGACTGGACCTCACCTACTCAGAATCTGGAGGAAAATATGCCCGAACCTTGGGTAGTGCAGTGTGATGGAGCATGGTGTTACAAGGGGGTTGGAATTTCGTACGTTGTAACATCGCCGACGGGCGTGGTCATAAGATATGCAGCGCGGCTCGTGTTCGTGAACAATGAATACTCCACGAACAATACAACGGAGTACGAAGCTCTACTGCTGGCATTGAGAAAAATGAGAGCCTTGGGGCTGCAGACCTTCATAATCAGAACGGATTCGAAAGTAATCCAGGAACACATCGAGAAGGAAAGCGAGGCCAGGAATCCAGTTCTCATGAAATATCTCGAAAAAGTCAGAGAAATGGAAAGACACTTCAAAGGATATTCAGTCCAGCACATCCCAAGGGATGATAACAATGAGGCGGATAAACTGGCGAAGGCAGCAACCAGAAATCAAGAACTACCTCCAGATGTGTTCTTTGAAATCATCAGAGAACCTTCCATCAAAGATTCAAGAACTCAAATCGTGAATATGGTGGAAATTCCAGACTGGAGAGCAGAAATAATGGCCTACCTAAGGGGACATTACGAACCACAAGATGAACTCGGAAGAGAAAAGGTTGAGGCAAAGGGCTCGGGGCTATACGGTGGTAAATGGAGAATTGTACAAATCGAGAGTCACCGAGCCTTGGCTACGCCGCATCACCTCCGAAAAGGTCGTGAACTCCTAAAAGAAATTCACAGTGGATTTTGTGGGGCACACATAGGCACCAGGGCTTTGGCTGGCAAGGCGATAAAACAAGGATTCTATTGGCCAACCATAAACATCGACGCCAAGATGTTGGTTCGGCAATGTGAAGCATGCCAGAAGACAGGAAATCGGCGAGCACCGCCTTCAATGCCGAGTTCATTTAATTCCTCCAACTCGGCCTCTCGCAAAGATGGGGCATGGACCTAGTAGGCCCGTTGCCAACGGCTCGGGGCAATTGCCGATTCGCGGGCCGTAGCGGTCGACTATTTCACGAAGTGGGTAGAAGCAAAACCACTCGCGAACATCACAGGCAGCAACGAGTTCGAAATTCTTTTGGCGTAACATAGTACGTGTGTTCGGAGTTCCTAGAGAACCGACGGTTGATAATGGCAAACGGTTTGATTGCTACACCTTCAAAGAGTATTGCAGAACCCTAGGCACACAAGCGAAATTTTCGTCAGTATATCATCCATAGTCCAATGGAGCAGTTGAAAGAGCCAATGGCCTGATTTTTTCGGGAATCAAGAAATGCTTATTTGATCAGAAAAAGGGAAAGTGGGTGGATGAACTTCCAAAGGTGATCTGGTCTCACAACACCACAGTTTCAAGGGCAACGGGTTTCACACCTTTTCGCCTACTCTTCGGGATCGAGGCTATGACACCGAGAGGAGATCAAGAATGAAAGCATGAGAGTCTTGAAAGGAAAAGAAATAGAGGAAATTGATAAGAAGGTGGAGAAAGACATGATAGAGCTGACAATCCTCGAAGCAGCAGAAAACATTGAGAAGTACCAGAGAGAGACAAGGGCATGGAGAGACAAAAAAGTAGTTCGGAAGGACATCAAAACTGGTGATCTTGTCTTGAAAAGAAAGAAAAATTGGGAGAACCCAGGAAAACTTCATGAGTCATGGGAAGGGCCTTACATAGCCAGGGAAACAGATATGCCAGGTGTTTTTCGCCTGATGGAGCAGACTGGCGAAGAGTTGCCGTATTCGTGGAATGCCGATAGCCTAAAGAGGTATTATCCATGAAAACCCTAGTTGTAGATAGGTGTAGTGGGTAGCAGTTTTTTCAATTTTCGTAAGTTCACATTTTAGCAAGATAAAAGCCCGAATCACGTATCTATAAGTGATTTCGAAGAAAAAACTAGTTTTATTTCTTAATCGTCGTACTAGAATAAGAAGGACCGTACTCTTTTCCTTGCAAAGGGGGCTCTAAATCAAGAGGAAAGGTTTTTAACGAGGCGGGTCCCATGTAAAATACTCTTTCTGATATATATATATATATGAAGAGAGTCTTCCCCCAAATTGCATGGCTCGTATTTTGTGTCTCGAAATTCCATCATAAAAAAAAAGAAGTGGTTCGTGAGAAAGGCTCCCTGATAGCCGAAATTCCATCGTAAAAAAAAGAAGTGGTTCGTGAGAAAGGCTCCCTGATAGCCGAAATTCCATCGTAAAAAAAAAGAAGTGGTTCGTGAGAAAGGCTCCCTGATAGCCGAAATTCCATCGTAAAAAAAGAAGTGGTTCGTGAGAAAGGCTCCCTGATAGCCGAAATTCCATCGTGAAAAAAGAAAAAAGTTCGTGAGAAAGGCTCCGTGATAGCCGAAATTCCATTGTGAAAAAAGAAAAAAGTTTGTGAGAAAGGCTTCCTGATAGCCGAAATCCCATCCATCGAGGGATTCCCACTGAAAAGGCCTGAGACAACAACAAGTTGTGGCCTAGAAAAATCCCATCCATCGAGGGATTCCCATCGAAAAGGCCTGAGACAACAACAAGTTGTGGCCTAGAAAAATCCCATCCACGAAGGGATTCCCATCAGAAAGTTCGCATGATGATTTCGAGAAAGTGAATGTCTAAGGACTTGCCTGTGTATTCTCACTCAGTATAGATTGTTGAAAATTTTTCAAGTATCATCATTGTAAGAAAAGGGCAAGGGGCTCCATCAGACGATCGCAGAAAACCTTGGTTGAAGCAACCGAGGGTTGCTGTATCAACCGAGGCAAGTCTGCCAGTCGGGTCAAGTCCACAAAATTCGAAACAAATTTTGTCGACTTGCGCAGTAGCAATCGAGGTTCACAAAAAACTAAGGAAGACTTCTCCTAGAAAGATATGCTAGAAATTCGAAGATAGTAAAGTTTGTGAACTTGCAATCTAGTTTTCATGCGAAACGGCAAGGTGGGGGAGGGTGACGTTTTTTCAAAGAAAAAACATATTCATTGCCTTATTCGCATCAAAACTTCCGAACAGTTCTTCGATAATTACAACACTTGGCGTAAAATTCAAAACGAAAGCTCAACAACATGTCCGGTTTACAAACACCGTTCTTCGGCCCACATCGCAAGCGTAGGCGAAGTCGGAGGCATCGGCTAAGGGGCTAAGGGGCTCGTCTTGGGAACCTTGTCGGACGGCGGAGTGGGTGACACGGAGCGAACCTTCTTGCGAAGTAAGAAAGACGAGGAAAGGTCAAAACAACCTATACAAAACTTAAGCGAGGCCTCAAACCAAAAATCGGAAAAATCCTCGTTCGAGATGCGCTCGTTTGAACGGGCGCCACGCTTCACCACTAACGAACATATCGTCTCGATGAATCCGAAGTGGTAGCACGTCCCGCGCAGCCCGGCTTGCGGGACTGCGCGAGTTAAAATTTACAAAACAAACTGTTCGAGAGAAGTTTGATGAATCTACATAAATCTACGCCGGTCTCGAATTCACCCAAAAAGAGTTTAGACATGTCGCTCAATTCGTAACATCCACCTTCGGCGAATCTTCTTCTTGTTCGGGGACTTGTCCACCGTCGTTGCCATCATCACTGCTGCTACTGCTGCTGCTGCCGCCTGAGCCGTCCTCGCCGGACCCATCCGAACTCTCCCCGGAAGTCGATCCTTCGGGGGACGTGGCGACGCCTTCTTGGTACTCGTTTTCTCTCAGCTGTGAAAGGAAGAGAAGAGTAAGGAAGGCTTAAGAAACTGGAACACATGCGACGAACATAAGTCACGAAATCGAGCAAAAAGAAATTACCTCGTCAAGCTTTGCCCGCGCAACAGTCTTAGCCATATCCGACCCGCCAACCATCCAGAATTCCTTCGCGAATTTCAACTTTATAGCCACAATGTCAGGGTTGTCTTGAAGTATCGTATCGCTGGTAACGCTTGGGAACTGAGAAAGGTTCGCGCGAAACTTCGCCAAGTCCACACAGTCGTAGTCGTGAAGGACCTTCAGAATACTCTCCACAGAAAAAGATACGGCGAAGTTGTCGGCACCGGAGATCACTTCGGGAAGAGCCTTGAATTCATCCTCAAGCCAATCCATGAAATCGGGGATATCAATGTCATCAGGAAGAGGGGCCGGACGAACACCGTACTCATTCGGGGACTTCGGTATTCGAGCATAAAGCAATTTCGGCTTCCCCAAAATTTCCGAAGTGTTTTTCTTCGAAGCTTCACCTTGCTCTACCGGTGCCTTCTCAAGATCCACGATCTTCCGATCCTTTGAGCTTAGTGACTTCGCGAGGTCGGCATTGTTGATGCGAAGATCTTCGGCCGATTTTCGCGACTCGCTCTTGTTTTTGCCGAAGTTTTTCGATTACGCTCAAATCATCTTCATGAGATTTCCGAATTTTCTCGAGATCCTTTTTCGATTCCTCGAGCGCGGCTTCGGCCACTTTCTTTTCATCCCGACTTCTTTTCGCAGCCTCTCGCGGCTCGGACACCTTCGTCTCGAGTTCCGGATTCGTGGATTGCGCGAGGGTGAAGTTGCGCTCCGGCTCTTTCGACTTCGAGAAAGTTCTTCATTAATCTTCACCGTTCGTAAAGCCGGTCAACGGCAACCTTCCCGAGCATCGAGTACTTGAGGGCATAGTCTTCATGAAATCGTGCAAGCTTTGAAGGCGAATACGAGTGTAACAGATTCTTGAATTCTGCGAAGATCAAGAGAAAGTCTCAGACTAAGACTAAATAGCGGGGAAACGTATGAAAAGATAGTAAGAAAGGACGAACCTTCTTTAGAGAACCGCTGCATGGTAACTTGTTTACTTGAACCCGACGAAGTTTTCCCTCGAGGCGAAGGAGCGGTTTCGGAGACAGAGAGGGGCCTTCTCTCGGAGCCTTGAGCGGCTTCTTCGGGTCGTTCGGGCGCTTCTTCCCCTGTTTCATCAACAACGGCGGACGATTTCCATAGAGTTAAAAACTTGGACGTCTTGCCCCCGATGCCACTTGTCTCGAAACCAACACGCAACAGCTTGCCGCGATGAGACGTACCAAAGCTTTTGTTGAAAGCGGCCAAGGAAGGAGAAGGCGCTTGGTCTTCGGGGACGACCTCCCGAACTTCGACCAAAGGAACATTTTCGGAAGAATGGCCCTCCCTTTGAATAGTACGTTCAAGGTCACGGGCAAATTCGGAGGAGACTTGATCAGCGGCAGTGACACCAGCAGCAGGAGTTTCGGCAGCAGCAGGAGACTCAGTATGAACAGCAACATCAGTAGCAACAGCTGACTTCTCAGCAGCAGCAGGGGATGCCTCTTGTTGGACTTCGGGAGCAACATATGAAAAAGAATCGATGTCGACGAATTCACTTTCGGAACCAGCAGGACAAATGTCTCGAAAGTTAAATAATGGCCAGAGGAAAACACCTTTGGGGCTATCTGTCTTCGTGAGGATGTCGTCGTCGAAGGCGGACGGGACCCGCCGAACTCCGGTGGAAGAAACCTTCTTCGCAGCTTTCTTCAATTTTTTGCGGCTCATCTGGGCAAGCCCTGAAGCAGCCTGGAGTTCAGCTTCTGAGGTTTGAGGTTCGGAGGTCCTTCGTTTACGCTTCGACGACTCAAGTGATCTGGTCCTCGAAGGCTTCACTCCCGAAGACGTTCCCTCGGTGGCAGGTGACGAGTTTCGCTTCGACGACCTGATTCGAGGAGCGTTGATGGGGGCGGCTGAGCAGCTGGCAACGGCGACGGCGGGAAGTTTCAACTTGGGACCAGGTCCTCGAGAGCTGAAAAATTTATCACCACAAGCTTCCGAAAAGATGCGGTTGATTTTCTTCTTGTGCTTCACCAGAGCTTTGTATGCCTTGTACTCATTCATCGTATATTCGCCCACCATAACATTCACTCTTTTTTTCCACTTCATCCATGAAGTCCTTGGCGCTCTGGCCTTCGCGAAGCTTGATCCCGAACTTCGGAAAAGGCACCTTCTGATCGGCCCAGTTGACATTATAATGCACGAGTTCGGCAGGGGCCCAACCGTTCGAGATAGGCCAGATTCGCGCGGCGACAAATTCTTCGATAATATCACGGCCGCCAAGTATTGTACTGGCCAGATGAAATGCACTCTCGCAATTCCTGATTCCCAGGGCTCGCTGGTTGTACTTCCCTACATTCACTGCGGCGAGGGGCGCGATCGGGCATGACAGCTTCGGCACATTGACTTTCAAGTAAAACCAGTACGACTTCCAATCGTCGGAAAGGTTAGACTTGCAACAAGGAGAAATCTGGATTCGGGTAATCCCTTGTCGGGTGTTCTGGCGTCGTGTATTGAAGGTACAGCATGCGTGCTGGCTGTGGTAGAACTGCCCGTCTTCACCTTTCACAACTTCGGAATAATCACCAGTTCGTAAAACCTGGTGAAGGCGTCGATGGTAGGACCGCAGCCGAAGGTCTTCGTAATCCGGATAAACTTCGATACTTCGAGGAAGGACGTTGGGGTAAGCTGGTGGATCTTCACTGAGAATGCGTCGAGAATTGCTGGTAGGACTGGGTCACAAGGGAACCGCAGCCCACAGATGAAGAAGTCTCGAAAAACCACAATTTCTCCGGCCTTGGGAGTGGGAATTACTTCATCAAGCGGGGCGCGCCCAGCGCCAGGAGAGAAGAATCCGGCCTTCTCGTACTCGCGAATAATGTTGCTCGTCACCTTCGACTCTCCGAAGGCGAGCGAGGGCGGCAGTGGGCCAGAAGTCCTCAGCATGACGAGATCGTCTACACCAGCGTCCACATCCCCGACGTCTTCGCCGCCATCAGACCCAACCTCTCCGTCTTCGCAACTTCGGGAACCGCTGGGTGAACCAACATCTTCGGCCGGTGCATCACGATCTGCACTTTCGGCAGCTTGATCGAGTGGGAGACCGGCAGCGATCAGCTCTTCAGTAGTCATGGGTCTAGCTGTACTTCTAATGCGAGCCACCTAGCAAACGCGAAAATTCAGACAGTTTAGACTAATAGTCGAAAATAAACTAGGAAAATCGTAACATTACTACACCAAAGTTTAACGAACTAACGAAACAACAAAGCAAACATAAAGGAATACCTTAGAAAAGCGCGAACAAGGCCTGGAGTTCGCAAGTTTTCTAGCAGAGAAAGCTAGTTCCGCGAAGGAAGAAAAATGTGAGAATCGTGAAAGGCGCGAGAGCGAAAAAAATTTTTTAACGCCGCCGGCCCGCTATTTATAGGGCCGGGGAGGGGTAGTTTCGCGAAGTGCGCCTCGATTTAACCGCCTTTGGCTCCCTGGGTGACGCGTGTCCCCTCCGACGTTCCGAGGGTGACATTTTTTACTAAATTTCCGAAAGGTTCGTGGAATCGGATCGTCGGAGTCAACCCGCTTCCCCGAGGGGCTAGTGTTGGGGAATTCAGGAAAACCTGTCACCCTCGAAACGTCGAGTTTAACGGAATTCTCAAAGTATGTTTTTCAGGAGCAAGGAATTCGCGATTCTCGGAAGTCCGGGACTGCGAAGTCTCGAACTCGCGAATGTGCGAGTTCGGGAATCTTGATTCGGTGAAGAGGCGAGTCATGAACATGCGGAAGCCCGAATCTCATCGTTGATGGTCCGAACTTCGGAGATATGCTGATTCGGGAATCTGGTGAAGACTCTGTTCGGGACTCAGGCGCAAGGACACGCACGAACCTGCTGGAAAGCAAAAGCCACTTCGGGAATCTATTGAAGACTTAATTCAGGAATTTCGGGCGAAGACATTCACGAATCACGGGAGAAGCAAAGTCAAAGTTGTAGTCCCAAAAAGTCCGGGTTTAGAGTGTGAACTAGTGGCAGACTTGTAAATGTGTAAGGGGGGAAAAGACATTCTTGTGTGTGTTCACATTAGGAATATTCTCCGAGCCCGAGGGTGTTATCGAATGTAAAAGTCCCTTCGTCTCCCTATAAAAGAGGGCGCGAGGGCACGTGTAAACGGATTCAGACTTTTTTGGGACTTGTGCTATTTGCAGGAGGGACTTCAATCTCTTTGTGCCTTAGCTGAGCTATTGAACGTGTTAAGAACTTTCACTTGTGTTAGGGTAGTATTCCGAATTTTTCGGGTACCCCCAACACAGAGTACTCGACTTCCTGGATGAACTCGTACACCGCTATGGGCTACCCCACCGCATCATCACAGACCTGGGGTCCAATTTCAACAACCACCGCCCGGGGAGTACCGCGAGAACAAGCGGGATTGACGTCCGATACGTCTCGGTCGCCCATCCACGGGCCAACGGACAAGTCGAGCGCGCCAATGGGATGGTGCTCGACGCCCTCAAGAAGCGGCTACACGACGCCGCTAACTCCAAAGGGGGCAAGTGGATCAAGGAACTACCCAACGCACTCGGGGGCCGCGGACTCAACCATCCAAGCCAACGGGGCAATCCCCCTACTTCCCGGTCTACGGCTGCGAAGCCATCCTCCCCGCCGACGTCATATGGAACTCGCCGGCGGTGGAGCACTACGACGAAGGTGTCTCGGAAGACGGCGGACGAGTTGACATCGACGGCCTCGAGGAAGCTCGGCGCGCCGCCCTCGTCCAATCGGCTAGGTACCGGAGGGTATCCGACGCTACCATGATCGCAACGTCAAGGAACGCTCCTTCAACGTTGGAGATCTTGTCCTCCGCCGTATCCGAACACGGAAGGACTTCACAAGCTCGGCTCCCCACGGGAAGGCCCCTTCACCGTGGCAAAGGTGACCGGGCCGGGCTCCTACCGCCTCCAAACACTTGAAGGCGAAGACGTCAACAACTCGTGGAACGTCGACCAACTCTGTCGATTCTACGCTTAGTCTACACGACTACTCCGGGGTTCAAGTCTAATCGACTACATCAACAACCCTCGCCGCAACCGACCCTCCGGGTCCTGGCTCCAGTCTCCGGACTACTCTTCTCCAGGGTCCAGCCCGTGTGGCTACCTACGGACCCTAGGCTGCGACGAGCGTCAAGGACTCTAGCAGCGGTCTACCAAGAGACCACACTCCAAGATCCAGCCTGCGCGGCTACCTACGGATCTACGATCCAGCCTACACGGCTACCTACGGATCAACTGCTGCAAGCGGCCACCCGCTCCAGCGCTACTCAGCTGTAAGCAGCCTTCGGGTCCAGGCGACTACTTTGTAACTACGGCCCTGGTCACCCAGGTGTACTTCTTCAGTAATAAAGTTTAATTGTTCATCCACTTCTTTACTGCCCACTCCCTACAACAGGACTACCAAAGCCGAGTACTACTACTCGCATCTACTCCACGATGGGTGCTCCGCACTCTGAGATCGCGACCACGAGTACTCATTGCTGGAAATTTTTGTTTCATTGATACTTGAACAATTCATTACAATTGTTTTCCTGTACAACTATGGCTACTAGCTACCTATACAGGGCTACTGGAGGTTCAGCTTCTCGGCTACCTGCTCCGTGATGGGAGCCATCCCGCTCCCGGCGGCTCGCATCTTGCTCATCGAGCGGTTGGCGGCTACCCCCGCCGGCGACCACCTCCACCGGAGCCTTCGGGAAGTACGACTTCATGAAGGCCAAGACTTGTCTTGGGATCGACCTCCGGCCATATGCTTGACGTAGGCGGCCGGCCGGCTTGGAGCTTCACGAAGGCGATCCACCGGAGGAGCGATCTTGGGGCCGCCGGGTGCGGCACCGAGGAGCCTTGCGATCGGCGAGAGCGGCCTCTTCCAACTCCTTCAAGCGGGCCCGCAATGCCTCGCGGTCTTCGTTCAACTTCACGCAAGGATTTGTAGCAGGTTGACGAGATCTCCGTCGAAGCAATCCGAAGCTCCATATGCTTCTCGCACTTGAAGGCGAGTTCCTTGTAGTCGAGCTCAAGTACCTGGCGGGCTTCCTGCTCCCGGTAGAAGAGGTTCTTCATACTCGTCTCCGAGGCCTTCAGCTGCTCCACCTGGCCCTCAAGCTCTGCAACACAGCAATGCAACAGCGGGTCAGATTCTTCTCGACTTCCAACAAGTACTCGACAAGTCGAAGGATATACCTTTATTCTTGTTGCGGAGGCCCTTGTTCTTCCGCACTAAGTCGTCGCCCTTTGCCTGCAACTCCAGGACGTCGTTGTGGTACTTGGCGAAGGCAGCGTCGAGCTTTGATTGCATAGCAGCCGCGTGCTTCCGCGACTTCACAAGTTCCTCCTCCAGCGCCTCTGCTCGGAGCACGGTGTCGCCATAACCCTGCAGCAGGTTTGACTTGTCGCGGGACCGCTCCGCGACATCCTGCACAAGACAACTCAAGTCACGAAGAGTACTCAACGGCAAAAGGATTGACTACTCGAAAGGCTACGGCTACTTACCTTCATCCATTGCTCGGCTCGACGGATCGCCTCCAGGTGCTTGTCTACCGTCGCCGGCTCGACGAGATCGTCCGCAAGAAGCTCTATCCCGCCGCGGCTACTCGAGGTGGCCTCCGTCATTGGTGCAGAACGGATAGGCTCTGCGTCTTGGATCTCAGGGGAGCAGACAGCCACCTCCAGAGCAATCTTTGGCGACGTGGTGACCGCCTCTCCCCCGGCGGTCTTCTCGACGACCTTCGCCATAGGCTCGGGGGCTCCCTCTGCAGCCTCCGGGGCCTCTGGCGTCAACCTCTGCATTGGCACCCCCGCAGGGATGTCACCACCTTCAGCGCCTGTCAGCAAAACGACATGTGCATCAGTGCCTACGACTACTCCTCCTGGAGCTCCGCAGCTTCACGAAGGGTACTCACCTTCGACTACACTAGCCTCCGGCAGTGGCGCTCCGGTAGCCAGTGGCTCGGTCACGGCTTGGGCAGCGGGAGTGGTCTCTTCGGCGGGCGGCGCAACTTCTTCCGCCACCGCTGATGAGGGCTCGTCCCCATCCCAGGTCAGATCCGTGGATTTTACGCGAAATATTCACGGAGGGCCGTCAGACAAGATCGACTACTGCAGCAAGTACTACACGTGAGGATATGGTACTTACAAGTTCGACCGGACAATGGTCACGGCGGAGCACCGAGGATGCCGGCAATATCAACCGATCCACCCTCGGCGGGCGCCTCTTCCTCCGCCCCTCGCGGCCTCGCCTCCTCCACGGCGGCGGCGGCCAACGCGGATGTCTCCTGCGCTCCTGAGGCCACCACCTCTCCAACGGCGGCGGCCACGGGTCCTGTGCTCTCTTCTGGAGCAGGGGGCTGGCGCTCCAGTTGCGCCAGGAGTTCTTCAACAGTGGGGGCTGGACTACGACTTCCAGCCGGTTCCCCCACCGTATCCCACACGCCTTCGTCGCCCTCTTCGACGGGCTCCGCTGGCGGCACCTCCTGCATACAAAGACTACTCGTCAGCAACGTACTCGAACAACGGGTACTCGACTACTTTGCTCAAGACAACTTACCTCCTGAGGCGTGGTCTCCGAGACCTTCTGTTTCTTCGTCACCCGCTTCCTGGCGGGGTTGCGCGGCTTCCGTGGCGGCGCAGCAAGGCTAGCCTCCAGGCTAGCCGGAGGGTCTTGTACCAGCGGAACATGAGGCAAGCCCGGGCGGCTAAACCTTGACCGCAGCTGGAAGCGGTCCTGCAGCGTCTCTTGGTCTTCGTCGTCGTCATCGGAGGTATCTTCCACGATGACGGTGTCGTCGCCTTCACCGACTTCGCGGCGCTCCTTCACCTTCCCCTCCACCGGGATCTCGATTCCGCTCGGTGGCGGCTGCGGCTCGGAGATGAACCTCTTCACATCATCCTGCCCAAGACACGGGTCGTTAGCAACTCTACTACAAGCAAACACTACTCGACCAAGGGAGTACGACTACTCACCTCCTTAGGCGGGCGCGCGGTGGAGTACTCCTCGACTGGGCACGCCGTGTATGCCGGCATGTCCTTGAAGATCCGCGACAACCTCTCGACGATGTCGTTGTCGTCCAGCTCGCCCCCCGGCATCCGCGACGAGTCGTCGTCGCCGGTGTACTCGAAGCCCAGTGTCTCCCGAGCCATCAGCGGCTGGATTCTGCGCTTCATGAAACTGAAGGCCACGTGCTCGGCCCTCAGTCCCGCCTCCCTGAGCACTTTGATGCGTGCTAGCAGTTCGGGGAGCTGGATTCCTTCTTGCATGGTGGGCTCAGTGTTCCACCACTCACGGTGCCTGGGCTGCCGTCCGCTCGGCTTCGGCAGGCCAGGGTGGTGGTTCGTGATGTAGAACCACCTGGTCTTCCAATCCGCGTTGGAGTCGACAAGTTTGTACGCCAAGTACTGCTCCGCGGCGTCCTCCCTCAGCTGGATGTCGGCTCCTCCGACTACCCTGGGGTTGGAGGCACTTGGTTGCGGCTTGACGCGGAAGAACTTCCGGAAGAGCACCCAGTGCGGCTTGATTCCGAGGAAGGCTTCGCAGAAGTGGACGAAGACCGACGTGTGGAAGATGCCGTTGGGGTTCAGGTTCAGGTACTCGATCCCGTAGTACCCGAGCAGCCCCTTGAAGAAGTCGCTGGCTGGGAGCGCAAGACCGCGCTCCACGAACCGCGAGAACATCGGGATCTCATCTTCGGCCTTCTCCATTGGATATGGATCTCCAGCGGCGGATCTCCACATTTCAACTTCCTTCTCCCTGATGAACCCACTTTGTTCGGGGAGGGTCGGCGGAGTCCTCCGTCTTCACTTTTGATTTCTTCCACTCGCGGCTCGGATCAGCCCGCGGTGGAGACATGGGCGGCGCCGCTCCGTGCGCGGCCGCGGCGGCCTCTTCGCGGCCCCTCTTCTTCCCGGCGGCCTTGGACGTCTTGGACGGCGACGGCTTCATCCTCCAAGTGCAAGGCGTCTTCACTCGCATCCGCTCGGGGGCTACCCTAAAGGCTTCGGGTGGCGGCGCGCTTGGATCTACTACGGCGGCGGCGAGCGCCGGGGAGTGGATTCGCTTCAAGATGCAAATGGAATGGTCGCGGCTCGAATGGGTGAAAAACCCTAAGGGTTTTGGCTTCTATTTATAAGCCAAATGGGCTCCGCAACGGGCGGCCGGATAAGTCCACGCGCGGCTGACTCAGCGGCTGCGCGTGACTCTTCGTATTCTACTAGTCGACGCGCCTCACCTCGGGGGCTCGACTACTTCTACTCGACTACCTGGGAAGCGGCTAGTATCAAGAGCATCTCAGGACACATTCTCCAAGAAGACCCTTCAATTCGAGAGGAAGTACTCGACTCAAGGCTCGGGGGCTCCGTGCCACGTGTCCTTCGGTTTTTTCTCTCCGGATTTTTCGGGATTTTCTTGCCAAGATTTCAGATGGACCCTCAGCTAGAGCCCACGGCTCAAGGCTCGGGGGCTACTCCATGTGGAGTGCGGTTTTGCAAATCGCGCCTCCATATCAGCTCCGGCTTCAAGACAGGCAGTTTTTGAAGACCTTCGAAGGCAGTTTTCGAGGACACTTGGGACTACTCGAGAAGACTTCAAGATTGCTCAAACATCAGCTGGAGTACATTCCAGCCTCGGGATGCTTCGACTACTCTTGAGGACTTTTGACTTGTAGCACTCGGGGACGCTTGAGGACTACTCGTTAAAGCCGTCAAGACTACTTGAAGCTATCCTTCTCGACTACAAAGTACTCGGGGGCTTGTCGTATGGACCTCCCTGGGCCCACTACCTTGGTGGGTACCAGGACCGACTGCTCGGTGGGCCCCTGGGACTACCCGGCTTGCGCTACACGGCACCTGAAGGCGTGGAGCACAAGGACCACACAGGAATAGTACTCGGTTAGGGATCTGTACATGTTCCGCACTGTATAGAGGACTCCTAGACGTACTCGACTAGTACTCTCTCCCTACTCCAACTTGTAACTCTGCCTCCCGGACTATATAAGGCGAGGCAGGGACCGATCTCAGGATCACCTCATCCAATCTCCTCTCATACAACTCACGGCGCACCATTGCACCATCTTGTAATCGTGCCCTATCAATCCAGAGCTACGCAGCATACATGACGTAGGGTATTACGCACCTCGCGGCCCGAACCTGTCTAAATTGTGTGCCACATGTCTCTTCCTTCGAGTTACCGATCTCGGCGAGTCACAATCATCTACTTCGGGTACTCCCCGTAGTAGGTTGCCGGTCTAAAACACCGACAGAAGGTTGTAAAGAAGATTGCTATTGCCACAGTTTAGTGTGTTCCTTCGGTCCTTTCAGACGACGAAATGACTGACGAACCTCATCTGACATGTTTTTCTTCTTGTTTATGGTGTAACTTGAGATTCAATGTTCGTCGTAGTTATACCCCAGGTTCTGAGAATGAATTTGTTGATGTTGAAACTTTTTCAGATGAAGTCCTCGAAGTTCAAGAGGCTCCCACTAGTCTTGTTGTTGGCACTGATGCTAGTCCTTCCCAAGCTTCTGCCCTTAAAGACGGGGCTTCTCCTGAATTTAACGAAGACTTGTAGTGAACTGTTCAAAAAAGTAGTGACCATGTTGAAAACCTATCATTGGTTGAGAGACGCGAAGAACTTCCCGAAAATCAGGACCCCTCTCCTTCAGTTGTTGCCTACAACGAGAGTTTTGGTATGTCCTTTAAGGGACAATTGTCAAGTTTTAGTGGTGAAATGACTATCACAGATGGTGATTCTCCTAAGCTTTCCTTGCTGTGGAAATCGCCTAAACTCATGGATGCAACAGGAGCAGACGCTTCAACGAAGAAACTTCAATTATCTGGCAAGGCGGTTTGTGGTGCCGAGAAGCAATCTTCTTCTTCCTTAAAGAAATATGTCGCGATTTTTGACTGTGTTGTCTAGATTCCCCTAGAGGCACTTAACAAAAGAGGTTTGAACACTGTTCTTTTTTATTTTTGTGATTATATATATTTTTTTTATTTTGTTGTCTTTCCTTGTTTCCTTTATATAATTTGTTGTTGCGTTTGTTATGATTTTCGTAGGTTTTGAAGAAGCTGTTCGAAAACTTTCATCATCTGAGCTTGCAAGTTTCCATAAGACTTATGATTTGAAACATCTATTGTCAGGAAGGTTATTGCTGAATGGCTGCTAGAAAAGGATGAAGTTATTACAAAAACTTTCTGACGAATCTAAGAAGTTGAAGCGTGAATTCAACTTGGCTCAGGTTTCAAGTATTGAATTAGAGCAACAGATCGCTGATCTTGCTGATTCCTTGTAGAAGTGCCAGGATGAAAAGAAGATCGCTGAAACTGCCCTTGAAGATTCAAAGAAAGATCTTGAGAAGTTGAAGAAGATTCACGAAGATGATCTGAGCTTGATTCATAATCTTCGCAAAGATTCTGACAAAGTTGCCAAAACTGTTGATGAGCTTCGTGTTAGCAATGCCAAGCTTTCAACAAAAAACTCTGATCTTGTGAAGACTTTGAGCGCAAAAGAAGAGAAGATTCAATATCTCGAGAGAGCTCTATCTGAACGGACTGAAACTTCGGGGAAAGATGTTGAAGAGATCAGAGAACACTTGAAACTCCTATTTGAGGAGTACCGGGAGGCTCTTAGACAATTTGGTACTCGTCTAGGTCCACTTCCTGATAGTGAAGAAATTTCCGACTTGTTGGACTGGATGGCTAAAGAATTCGAGGCTCTTCCAAACGTCATTTCGGGAGCTAGTGATTTCGCTGCTATTTTCTCTGTGGAAAGTCTCCTGAAGATTCTAAATGACTTTGATTGTGTTGACCTTTCGGAGTTTCGTGGAGCACTCTCCCGATTCCCGAACGCTGCTAGCACATCAGCTATTCGAGCCAACGAGGATGTTCGCGCTCTATAGATAAAATTTGCAAAGGAGTTCTGGGTTGTGACCGGTAAGGACTTCATGAGGAAGCTTGCTCGCGAAAAATGAAGGACTGAAACGGCGAACAAGAGAGGGGGGAGTGAATGGGAGCCGATAAAAATTCTATTCAAGAATTCGGCCTATGAACCCGATTTCACTCGTCTGCCTCCACAGGCTTCTCTTGCCAAGCCCACACAGCCACTGGAGTGTTGCTGGACCTAGGAGCAAGACTCCACCAAGCAACACTCGAAAACACGCAGCGGAAAACAACTCGAGCACCTGCTGCCAGAGTAAAACCGGTCAGGCCGATTTCTCAAACCGGTCAGACCGGTTTTGCAAGGGGAGAAAACGACTGAGTCACCCGAAACCAGTCAGACCTCTTTGCCAAACCGGTCAGACCAGTTTTGCTAGACTTAGCCAAAAACCAACACACCAAAACCGGTCAGACCTCTTTCCCAAACCGGTGACACCGGTTTCGCCCAGGGAGCTCAAACTCAAAATCCCAAAACTAGAGCAAACGAACTCGAAACTTGGCGAAACTTAGACCAAAGCTTCTTCTACCAAAGGAGGACTTGTTCCAAGAAGATCCCCTCCAAAACACACCGTTGACTAAACCGGTCAGACCAGTTTGGTAAACCGGTCAGACCGGTTTTGCCCAGAAATCCCCCAAACATCAACAAGGCCAAAAACCAAGAAAACGAACTCCAAACACAACGAAACTTGGACCAGAGGACTTCTTAAGCAGAGAACAACACGACTGCCAAAAATCTTCCCGAACGGCCACTGTGACCAAAAGCGGTCAGACCTGTTTCCCAAACCGGTCAAACTGGTTTCGCCCAGACAGACAGGAAAAACACAACCTGCGGAAACGACCTCTTCTTCCAACCAATCCATCTCCCGATTCACCCAACGGATTGCAACCAAACTTCGGGGGAAGGTGGATTACCTCTTGGGCAACCTCTATCTCAAGGGATCCATCCCGAAATGCATCCAAAAGTAGGAATCGAAAGTCAACTACCAAGAACACCTTTTCCCGAGTTCATCCAAAAACCACCAAATCGAAGCCGTTTCGGAGGGTTTGTTGGAGCAAGATCACCAAGCAAAGAGGCACAAGGTCCTCATACGTGACATCCAACAAGAATCCCTCAAAGAAACGCCCCCAAAACTTCTCCACGGAAATTCCAATAAAAGTCTCAGAAAATCACCAAAAAGGAAAAACAGGAAGAACACAAACAAGCCTTGAGGAACCACGCCGAATCATCTATACATACCATGAAAGGTTCATACAATGTCTAGCTTCCGCCCGATCATCCTTCCATCTCACAAGTTCTCACCATGAAGCTCTCAAGCTAGTCCTATAGAAATCCTAAGGAAAATAGGAAGGGAAAATAGGAAGACCAAATGAGCTAGGGTTCCAAGAGATGGCTGCCATCCTCTCACCTCTTGGGTTATATGGAGGCAAGCCGAAAGACTAAAATACCCCTAAAGCCTAAACTGGGATACACGCCCACCAAGGGTACTTTGGGAATTTGTCTTCGTAGCACCATCGGACAGATGCCCGGCGACCGCACTTCGCGTAGCCTCGACGCAAGCCTTGCGATCCCAATGTGTGTCCTCCGCCTCGAAGCTTCTGGCGCCCTGCGACCCCAAACCGGTCAGACCAGTTCTCCAAACCGGTCAAACCAGTTCTCCAAACCAGTCAGGCTGGTTTTGGCCTGGAGCTATGCCCAGTCTTCGGTCTGGGCTTTGTGGCTCAGCCGAGTAACCCGATGATTTACTGGTAAACCACCGCAAACCCCGCGAACTTGATGTAGCCTCCTCCAATCACCACTCATGACTTGGCTCCCACGAAGTCCCGGCTCGACCTTGGTTTTGGGGCTCAACCAAGAAATCGTCCACTGACTTCATCTTACTGTTCTTGCCACCATGCGGTCCACACTTGACCCCGCTGGCCACCGGGTCCCTCGAACCAAGTCTACTTGTCTTCTCCACACCTGGAGGCCTCACCGGCAACGACCTTCCGTGCTTGTTCTTCACCTGCACCAACACCAGTCAAGTTGCAACTTGCACCTGCAATACTTAGCCAAGAATCAGTCCACACAACGTTTTCAATCACTCATCACACAAGGAAAGAGAACATCCACCGGTCCTCGAACCACACATGGTCCTCAAAAAGCTTGAGGAGGTCAGTGCTCATAGGCTTCATTGAAATTTTGCCCTATAAAGGCCGCGCGGCCGAGCCTCCCCTGCGCCTTGCCCCTGCTGCCTCCACCGCCCGTGTCTCGCCCCCGCTCCGCACCGTCGCCGAGCCGCGCGCGCGCCGGCCACCCCGAGCTCCGCCGCCGGCCGGATTCCGGCCGCCCCTCCACGCCCCTGCCGTCGGTGAGCATCCCCACGAGATCCCCTCCAGCTCCTCTCTGTTTTCCCCTTCTCACCCGAGCTCCTAGGCCACCGAGTCGCCGGCGATTGGAGCCACCAGAGCCGCCGCCCTCCCTCTGTTCGCCCCTGGACAGAGGAAGGAGAAGACCCTTGAGGTTTTGCAGTAAGGCCCCTGTTTTTTCCTGTAATCTTTAGATTAGTTTTGTTTCTTGCATCTTTTACGAGTTAAACCCTAGATCTTTTAGATATTTGCATCCAGATCCAATCTAAGCCCTTTTTCAGATCTAACCCTGAGCTTTATCAGTTTTGCGAGCACAATTCTCTGCGTCTTGCGAATCTTCTTTGCTAACCCCTGAGATCTATAGTTAATCACAACTAGGTCCTTCAATCTTGTTTTCTCCATAGATTCTTTGTTTTACCTCCGTTTTAATCCGTTCAAGTTGCGTTAGGTTCATAATAATATAAAGCACGCATTAGTGGTGTATTTTTATCATGTTTGTTTTCTGAAAATAAATTTAATACTAATTTTGTTAATACTTATCAAACATGCCTTTTCTAAATAAAATCTATATAGAGCTACACACAGTTTTTCATAATCAAATTCAATTTGATTAAGGTTTCTCTCACATGCTTTTGTAAATAAAATCTAATAAGATCTTTTACCCGGTTTTCCATAAGTCAAATATTAATTTGCTTAATGATTAATTAACTTTTATAATTAAAAGTTGATTAGGCCTTTACTCCGGCTTTATAAATAAATGTTAATTTTGATTAATACCCATGTAATGCTATTTTTAATAATAACATGATCTACTCACAAAGTTACGTTTAGATTATTCATATAGTTTATCTTTTCTAAGTTAAATGTTTAATTGGTACAATTTATACATAAACATTTATGAATAAAACTTGACTAGGTTCTTTCTTCTACGGTTTTGCAAATAAAGTTTATTTGCTTTAATGTTAACTTAGGGTACTTTTCTTTATGAAAATACCCTATACATATGTTTTGCTAATTAAAACAAACCTAAGCTTATAGTCTTTTATATTCATAGATGCAAAACATTCGTTTGACGTTCTTTATCAAGCTCTATCTCAGTGTGATCTTTCCAGTCCTTGCTCAATCTTTCATAACCATCTGCTTAAAGCTAACCAAGCCTTTCGCTTCCAACCACCCTTTGTGTTCTTGTTCTTTAGTGATCCATCTAATCGAGCCTATCCTTTAGTGCGTTCTTTTAAAGCTTTTCTTTTGATTGGTGCTTTGTTCTTAGTATATGCTTGTTTGTTTGCTTTGTATGCTTGTGCCCGATGATTGATGCGCATAGAGTAAACGATGTCTGAGAAGCCATGAAGAGCTTGAAGATGTGGAATTCTTGTTAAAGGCAAGTGTGTCCTTGTTCTTTTGTCCCAATAACTTTATTTAATCACCATTGCATATCCTTGCATTTAATACTGATGGGTTCCTATTAAGGATGATGACTAGTATTATTTTTACCATTGCCTTGTATAACCAGGTTGTTTAATTAATATTGATGGTAGATGTTTGCTTAGCTTGCTCAACTGGGTTGGTAATAATCAACATGGTTACCATTTCACACTCTATGTTCTTTTATGCTACATCTCTTAATACAAGATCATATGAATTAATCAGAACATAGAGAACCACCTAGGAAAACCGTACAACCACAAGGCACATGGCTCTGCCTTGGCTGAATAACTAGAAACTTTAGTGATGTAGCAACCTTACCCGAAAGGGACGAATGTGGAGGCATTGACGGAGCATAGACCTGCTCTAGCGGGGAGTTGGGTTTGTTATTTTATGGTGGGGTATTGACCCGCTAGGGAGCTTTGTGTCCCGTTTCGACTTGAAACCTAGTGGGTTGTTGCTCATTGGAGGATCTTCGTAAAAGCCTCGTAGCGTCCCTATGCAATCACACCTCGGTAGTGTGGTATGATGCCTAGCTAGCATCGCATGGTTGGGTCCAAAACTCTTTGAGTTTTACGCGACTTGTGGTGAAAGTGTACAACCTCTGCAGAGTGTAAAACTAATCGATTAGCCGTGCTCACGGTCAAGAGCGGCCTGGACCCTCACATGATAATTGAACTTGAAGATGGACTTAAATCGTGCTCTCTGGTTATGCTTCTCATATTCTTATGGTGCATCTCACCTTATGCTTAATGTGGGTTGGTATAAACTTATACTTTATTAGTAATCAGGTGCTAATAAAACTTGACCAACTAAAATGCTAAATGCTTAAAGCCTAGTCCACTATAAAGCCATTGCATTCATCCTTTTCCCCACGCTTGTTGAGTACGACAAGTGATCACCCTTGCTATAAACAATGTTGCTCAGAAAGAGGAAGCTTGTCACACCTTGAAATTTCCAATTTCAGGATGTGAATAGAAAGAATAAGTAAATAACGATTTTATCATAATTTTAAAATTTTTCCAATCTTTAATTTTGTTTACAGGAAATATAGAATAGGAAAAATGCTTGTCTGATTTTCTGAATCAAATAAAAGTTGTGAGTGTTGCATTCATGCCGATGCATCTTGGTGCTTCTTGAGTGCAAAAGGTTTCAAAAGTGCGATTAGAAGCTATCCAAATCCTTCCGAGAATTTTCCGGACTTTTCTGGGATTTATTCTCATTTTCCTTTGAGCTATTTCTATTTATTAGAAGGCTCTAAAAATCTTTTCATGAGCTCCAAATAATTTATTTGGATTCATCATGACCCAAATCATCTCTAGTAATTTCCCTGAATTTTTCTGAGCTTTCGGAGTATTTTTCGTGATTTAATTATGATTTCAGGATTTGCTGGAATTATTTTTAATCCGAAATTAATTTCCGAAATTAGAAAAAAAGGAAAATAAAATCGGACTCAATCTGGGCCAATAAATAGTTGCCGGCGACCTCCTTGGCGTCATCTTTCCAACGCCGCCGACATCGTTCTTTTTCGATAACCCTTGCTCCCACAAACCTTTGCCGAACTTTTGCATCTACTAAATTCCGGCGAACTTCCGGCGAGCTTTTCCGGCAAAACTGTGCACTTCCGGTGCAGATGGACACCACCCTGGAGTTTCCCTCGTCGAGCTCTACGCCGTGATGTGCTCGGTCATGCGAATCTGATGTCGACTCCGTCGTCTTCCCCAACTCCGGCGACTCCTCTCCAACTCCGGCGAGCTCTTCCGTCACCATTGTTCATCCTTGGCCGAAGGTGAGCACACCATCGCGTTCGTCTCGTCGATTCCTTTCCGTTTTGCCGTTCAATCTACAGTTTCGTGGTCGTTCCTATCTAATCCCCTTTGTCTTCTCTCTCTGTCTGTTCGGTTCGAGCCGAAGGTCCGCCGTCTGCCAACCACCATCACCGCCGCCCCTGGATTCGGCCACCTTCCTGCATCCTTGCCGCCGGTGAGCACCTCCCCGGACCTCCTTGTTTTTTTCTCTCCGTTCAGCAGCTCGGTCGAGCCTCTGAAGCCCCAAACCGCCGGTGATTGGAACGGCCTGCCCAGGAGGTTCGTTCGCCGTCCGCCTCTGTCTGAGAAAGAAGATGAGTTGGCAGATTTGCAAATAGATCCCTGTGTAGTCCTTTAATCTTTCTATGTTCTTTTGTGTCTTGCAAGTTTCCTGGAAAACCCCCTACGAAAATCACACTTTTCACACATAAAACCCACCCAAGCCTTTTTATAGATCTAACCATGAGTTTTATCCTTTTCACGAGCACTGTTTCCTGTGTCTTGGGTTTCTTTTCAGCTACTCCCTGAAATCTATAGTTAATCGCGAACAGGTCCTTTTCATCTTGTTTCGCTCCTAGATTCTTCGTTTTAGCTCCGTTTTAATTCATTCAAGTTGCGTTAGATTCATAATAATGTAAAGCACGCGTTAGTGATGTGTTTTCACCATGTTTTGTTATCTGAAAATAAAATTAATATTAATTTTGATTAATGTCTAGTTATACATGCCTTTTATAAATAAAAGTAATATAGACACTACAAGAAACTATTTAATCTGTGACGCATTCTCTGCGACGTTTTCAGAAAACGTCACGAATGTGCATTGCAGCCTAAAACGCTGCGACGATTTCTTTAATTCGTCGCGATTCTTCGACGTATTTCTTTTTTTCGTCACGGATGTGCATTGAAGCCCAGAACACTGCGACGATTTGTTAAATTCGTCGCGATTCTACGACGTATTCCTTTTTTCTTCACAAACACTGCGACGATTTGTTTAGTTTGTCGCGATTCTACGACGCATTCATATTTTTCGTCACAGACGTGCATCGATAGATATTGAAGCCCAAACCATCACGACGATTTGTTAAATTCGTCGCAATACGGCCCACAACACCGTGACGTTTTAGCAGATTCGTCGCGATCCGTGAAAAAACAACCACCTCACCAGCACCTAGGACCCACCCACACTGCCACGCAGGCGCCACCTCACCCAAGCACCACGTCACCACCACGTGGGCGCCAAGGGCCCACCACACTGCCACGCAGGCGCCACCTCACCCAGGCGCCACGACACCACCACGAGAGCGCCAGGGGCCCACCTCACTGCCACGCAGGCGCCACCTCACCTAGGCGCCACGTCACCACCACGTGAGCGCCGGGGCCCACCACGCGCCACGCGAGCGCCACCTCACCCGGGCGCCACGTCACCACCACGAGAGCGCCGGGGGGCCACCTCACCGCCACGCGAGCGCCACCTCACCCGGTGCGCCACCTCACCACCACGTGAGCGCCCGAGCCCACCACACCGCCACGCGGCGCCACCTCACCCGGGCGCCACCTCACCACCACGTGAGCGCCGGGGCCACCACACCGCCACGCAGCGCCACCTCACCCGGGCGCCACCTCACCACCACATGAGCGCCGGGCCCACCTCAATGCCGCGCGGCGCCACCTCACCCGGGCGCCACGTCACCACCATGAGAGCGCCCGGGGCCCACCTCACTACCACGCAGGCGCAACCTCACCCAGGCGCCACGTCACCACCACGAGAGCGCCCGGGGCCCACCTCACTGCCACGCAGGCGCCACCTCACCCAGGCGCCACGTCACCACCACGAGAGCGCCCCGGGGCCCACCACACTACCACGCAGGTGCCACCTCACCCAGGCGCCACGTTGTAGATCTTGGTAGAGAATGATTTTAGAAAATTTTAGAAAAAAGAATCATCGAATTTGGAGTTAGTATGAGGCAGAAAAACTAGTTATAAGTTTTAGTCAAAGATTAAAAAGATAAAACACACTTGTTCATCTCAGTTCATAGCAAGTCCAATTTCTGTTTTTAATCTTCGGATAAAACTTGTAAACTGTTTTTCTTCCTCGTACGAACTCCAAATCGGTTGATTCTTTTTCCTAATTTTTTCTAAAATTGAGATGTTTTACTCAGTGCCATTTGTTTGTATCTTAATTACTATTTCTTGAATGCTTTTCATACAACATATTTTTTCCAGCTAAAAAGAGAATATAAAAAACATGTTTTTCATAACAATTGCTAATATAACTTGATATTCTCTAATGTTATGGTCAACATGAGATGGTGTCAAAAATTGAGGTCCATACAAGTTTGGTCACGTTATTAGTTGTTCAAATCTGAAAGTTTGTTTTCATTGTGGGAAACTATGTGAGTCGTGTGTCCTATTTGTGGACAATGTATTGTGCCACTTTGTAAAAATCATTTAGATTTTTTATCATATACTCGTGAGACTAAAATATGTTTCCATGCCAGTTTTTTAAATTTTTTGACCATTTTTGAGATAAATATACTTTAAATTCATTTGTGGACCATTTTTTACCATTATTTTCGATAAGTTCACATAAATTCATTTAAATTAGTAAAAATGGTAAAATAGTTAGAATTATATTGAAATTTTTAACAGTCAACTTTTATATAATCTATTAGATATGCAAAATATATTAGTTTATATAAGATCAATATTTGTATGTGTTACTTCACAATGGTGCAATAAAAGAAAAAGAAAAAGGAAAACGTTAAGCCACACAGGCCCACCTTAAAGCGGCCCACTTTCACGTCAGCCCACCAACACCTCGGTCGCCGAGAGCCGTCGATCTCGCGATCGGACGGTCGACATTCATCGTGATGTTTATATATATTGACTCCACTAACCCTAATCACCCTCCTCCTCCACTTCTCCACCAGACGCTGTCGGTGTTTAAACCTCTCGACCTCCATGGGAGGTACCCGCAGCAAGGTAGAAGGTGAGGATCGTCATGATCTGGAACCCGAAGGTATGCGCGAGGACACAAGACACGAGATTTATACAGGTTCGGGTAGCTGGAGTAGCTACCCTACGTTCTGTTTAGAGTAGTATTGCGCCCTGCGCTTGGTGTTGTTCCCCGGAGGGATTGAGGATGATCGGCTAGGTACCCGGCCCTCCTTTATATAGTCCAGGGGGAGGGAACCTAGTCGGTACAAGGTAGGAGTACTAGTAGGATTACATGGCACGAGTCCTAGTAGGAGTACAGGGAAATTCTACTAGGAGTCTGTCTGCTTCCTTCCTTGCGGTAACCGAGGTGTATGCCCGACAAGCCCCCGAGCACGTTGGAGTCGATAGTAGTAGTTCGAGTAGTCTTGAAGCCTCTTCGCGTAGTTCTTGAGCGTCCTCGAGTACTGCCTGGAGAAGTCTTCAATAGTACTTGAACTGACGCGAGGCTGGAAGGTGGTCCAGCTAATCAGTCTTGAAATCGAGATTATATGGAAGTGCGGTTGCAAAATCGCACTCCATATGGAGTAGCCCCCGAGCCTTAGGTTAAGTTGCAGACTCTAGCTGAGGGTCAACTTGATTCCGAATCTTGTCTTGAAAAAATTGAACGATGGGTGTAGCATAGTAGCCCCCGAGCCTTGAAATGATTACGTAATCAATCCAAGGGTCTGCAGTGTTCACGAAAGCCATCATCCGAGTACTCTTGCAGCGTGTAGCCCCCGAGATAAGAGAGCCGTATGAGCCACATCGAGTAGTGATTGGTGAGGAGCCCCCGAGCTTGAGAGCGAGCGAAGCATGCTGAAGTTATCTTCAAGTAGCCCCTTAGCTGGAGAGATTCCAAGTAGTAGTTTGGCGTCGAGCCGTCGAGCATGAGAAGCAGTTGTGCCGTCAGAGCGGACTTTAAATGCGACCGAAGTCGACTTTAGATGCCGGCAGAACGGACTTTAGAATGCGACTCGAAAACCGAAGTCGACTTTGTGCCGCGCGGAGCGGACTTTGAGATGCGACTTAAAAACCGAAGTCGACTTTAGGGTGCCGCACAGAGCGGACTTTGATATGCGACTTTAGAAGTCGACTTTGCACCGCGCAGAGCGGACTTTGAAATGCGACTTTGGAAGTCGACTTTAGTTTGCCGCGTAGAGCGGACTTTAAGATGCGACTGCAGTAGTCGACTTTAGGATGCCGCGCGGAGCGGACTTTGAGATGCGACTACAATAGTCGACTTTGTGCCACGCGGGGTGGACTTAAGATGCAAAAAACGAAAAGCACTTTCCGGAAAGCCAAAGCGAATAAAAAATCAGAGAAAATGAGTAGTTTTGCCGCCGGAGCGGGCTTGTGATTGCGACCGGAGTCGGCTTGTGCCACCGGAGTGGGCTTGAAGGTGCGACCGGAGTCGACTTGTGCCACCGGAGTGGGCTTAAGTACCTGAGCCATGGATTTCAGACCCAAGGTACGATTGCCGCCAGAGCGGGCTTGTGCCACCGGAGTGGGCTTAAGTACCTGAGCCATGGATTTCAGACCCAAGGTACGGTTGCCACCGTAGTGGACTTGAAGGTGCGACCGGAGTCGACTTGCGTACCTGGGCCATGGATTTCAGACCCAAGGTACGGAGCGCGAGTACTTAGGGTACTTGGACCCATGGTACAGAGCGTGAAGACCACGTGCAGCTAGGTTCCATCGTCGCCAGGACCCGAGGGCCGCTTATAGCTAGGTTCCATCAAAGCTTACACACGTAGTATGCCATCGAAGCAGTCGAAGATGAGACCGGAGTCGACTTTAAGTTGCCGCACGGAGCGGACTTTAGAATGCGACTTTAGAAGTCGACTTTAGATTGCCGCGCGTAGAGGACTTTAGAAACTGCCTCCTAGGGATAGCCCCCGAATTGATGAAGTAGACTCGTGGCGACTTGATTGATATGCCCCAAGAGTAGCCAGCAGAGTGTAGCTCCCATGAAAACCCGCCGAGAAGCATACACAAATGAGTAGTCGGCAAGTAGTCCTACATGATGAGAAGAACAAGCCAAGAGAACAGTAATCATTTAAATAAATGACTTAGTTGTTGCTGCCTGGGCAGACTGATGATGAAGCCGTGGCGGTCGGCGATGGAGCCGCGACGGTTGTTGTTGAAGTCGACTAGTTAGAGTTGATTCCGATTAGTTGTTGGGGGCGTGACTGCCGTTCTCGACTAGTTTGGAAAACTAGTCGAGATGAATGGTCGACGCGATGCGACCGGGAGATGACGTCATGGCAGCACGCGGCGTACTCGAAGTAGAGCCAGTGTTGCCGCGAGATAAGTAGTCACGACGCACGGCGTGGATGAAGTAGAGCCAGCGTGGCCGCAAGACGAAGTCGTGGCGCACGAAGTAGTCGACGACGAGCCTGGGCGAGGCGGAGTAGTCGACGACGAGCCTGCGCGAGGCGGAGTAGTCAACGACGAGCGCCGCGACGAGCCGCATGACGAGCCGCGCGACGTGCCGAGGCACCCGTATGCGCGGTGGAGTAGTCGACGACGAGCCTGCGCGAGGCGGAGTAGTCGACGACGAGCCTGCGCGACGCGGAGTAGTCGACGATGAGCCGCGCGACGTGCCGAGGCACCCGTATGCGCGGTGGAGTAGTCGACGACGAGCCCGCGTGAGGCGGAGTTGTCGAGGACGAGCTTGCGCGAGGCGGAGTAGTCGACGACGAGCGGCGCCACGAGCCGCGTGACGAGCCGCGCGACGTGCCGAGGCACCCGGACGCGCGGCGTAGGCAAAGTAGATTGCTGCAGCCGGGAGAGTGAAGACGAGTACTCGCGGTGCACGACGAGGTTGACGTAGAGCGCGTACGGCCGGAGACGAGTAGTCGCGGCGCACGGCGAGGTTGACGTAGAGCGCGCGGCCGGAGACGAGTAGTCGCGGCGCACGGCGAGGTTGACATAGAGCGCGTGCGGCTGGAGACGAGTAGTCGCAGCGCACGACGAGGTCGACGTAGAGCGCGTGCGGCCGAAGACAAGTAGTCGCAGCGCACAGCGAGGTTGACGTAGAGCGCGTGCAGACGGAGACGAGTAGTCGCAGCGCACGGCGAGGTCGACGTAGAGCGCGTGCGGTCGGAACTAGTCGCGGCGCACGGAATGGTTGAAGTGGAGCTACTGCTGTAGGCGAAGGTGATGCAGCCGCGGCATCGTTGGAGTAGTCAACAGCAGGTTGATGTAGCCGTGGTAGTAATTGTGCCCATATGCTACGTACTTAGAGCGGAAATCTTTGAAGCTTCCAGGTGCCCAAGACAAAAGCCTTGGAATCTTGTAGGCAGCCTTGTGTGTACGTAGCTCGAATTACTTGATCTTGGAGCTCTGCTTGGACCAAAAATAGCCTTCGGCGTCATGTGCACATGTAGCACAAATATGAATATATTGCTTTCCACGTGGAGTCAAGTAATCCGTATGGAATTTTGAGACTTGATTTTTCCACCCGCGTGAGCTAGCAGCTTGACTTCAGATCGGAGTGGACAGAGGACTTTGGAGTCCTGGACGGATACGACCAACCCAGAAGCTGGAAGCGGTGGCCTTCTCGTGTATGGGATCGACGACTTTGGGATCCGAAACAGGATCAAATTTGATGTTGATTCCGCCGTGGTTGGAACTTGACGACGAGTGTTGATGTGAAGTTGCTGTGGTAGCTTGATTTTGAAGAGTGGTCCTTCGAATTCGACTTGATGATTTTATTCTTGATGATACGCATGCTGAGACAAGGCATGTTCATTGCATTGCCTACTAGAAAGATGAACTGAAATTGTTGTCTTCATTAAATACACTAGGTTATATTGAATTTGATATTCTTTGTGATCTAAACAGTTTAAAGGAGAAACTTTCTGCATATTCTGAATTGAAATGTTTGGCTCATCATACATATCACTTTATTGTCAAATATAATTCTCAAGGAGAATATTTGGTGCATAGAATTTATATTTGCTCTGATCTGAAATCTCCTTTTGGGTCATATGATCATGATAAAATAGCGGGCTGCACTAACGCTAACAATATCTTGCAAAGTCCTTCTAGTTTTTCTCTTAAGCAACAGGGTCAGCCTAAAGAAGGGGAGCATTGCAGTATACAAGTCGTTCCGTGTTCCAGCATTGAGGCAAGCACGTTTAGATGCGACCAAAGCAAGTCGAGGACGACTTGCAGCCAAGAAGGGGAGAATGATGAGAACATCACCAACTCAAATATGACCATATTAATGGCTTGTGAACAAAAGGTGAATCAATCCTATATCATGGTTATTGTTGCTACATTCGATGAATTGATGCTGCGCAATGATGTGTGTTTATTGTCATTTTCAGAAATACATACTTGGATCAAAAAGAATGTTAAACACTCATGGAAGGTATGGAGGATCAAAGAAGTTGATTGGGGATCAAGTCCAAGTGTTCCCCACGTCCTCCACCAGGCCACCACGTCACTTATGGCCCGAAGATGGAAAGAGACCAAGGGGAACACGTTTTGGGCGCTAGATTCGGACTGCAGAAAAGCACCATCTTGTGACGGACGCCACGGTAGCATACGGAATCGTATTGGGGCTTTCAAGTACTTCCTGGAACCATGATGAAGTCACCTTTCATATGGATCCGGTCTCAAGTCCATATCTATTCTGAGGCGGCCGCAATCGTCCAAACATTGACCCGATGTCAATCTGTCCCAGGTGCTGCGCCACCTTATTTGGCCCAATGGGCCGTGTATCAAGTTGGGTCCATTACGGACGTGTTCTAGGGTTAGAGGTCGACCCCAGCACCCCCTTGGTCGTCCTCCCATGTCCTCATATTGCCCCATAGCCTCCACAAACAGTTCGGGTTTTGTTTAGATCAAGTTTAGCCATTGCTACTTGCTTGAAGCGCGCGCTGGTCCAGTCGCCTGTCTTCCTGTCTTCAGAACCCCGCCATTATTGTGATTGAGTTGGAGTTTGCAATCTTTCATTCCCATCTAGTAAATTCAGTACTTGTTCTTGCTAGTTCTTCAATTGCTTGCAGGACAGGTGCCCTAGTGGCCGGGTGACGCGCTCCACAAGATCGCGGCAGCCATAGGAAGTGGTGTATCGGTTGCTAAGGCACAGCCTTGAAGGGTTGTAGTCGGGCCGAGAACGTCATCTCCTCTTCAATCGAGTTATCCACGCCTCTCATCGAAAGATCGAGAACAAACCCTAGCGGGTCTATATCAATGTCCTTCCCCCAACCTCATTTCCTCCGCCCCTACCATTCGGGCCCCTCCCCTTCCTTCCCTTTGCGGTTCTTGCCGGCGGCAAGAAGGGGAAGGGAGCCCCACCATGTAGATCCATTAGTTTGCCTTCCCTAGTATTAGTTTGTGTGTTTCTGGCAACCGCCCTTTGTGGTATGCTCCGCCTGGTCGCTGCCGTCGTCGCCATGGTCGCCGGGATACTCCTTGGTCTCCTTATCACCGGAGTTTGCGTCTCTCAAGTGTGTAGAAATAAAATAAATACTCCCTCGTCGCCAATTCTTGTAGCCTCCACTACTCTTTCCACCTGTTGCTGGATCTCTCAACCCACCACCTCAGATCCAGCAGGAGGTGAGGCTGTTGTGAGGTCGCCGCTTATGGATCGGGCCCTCTCCATGGTGGATCTGGTTTATGGCTTGGTCTTCGGAAGCCTCCCCCTCCCAGCTGCTCCTCCGTCTCACCATCCCCTACGCCCACCTCCGCCTCACCCTCTGTTCAAGCAGCCAGAAGTGCAGTTCCATAATACAAGCGGCTCTTCTACATTAGGCAGTGCTTCATCGACCTCATCTTCCCCCTGGATTTCGACACCGAGCCTCTCTTTCAATCTCTGGCAACGGCACTGCTACCATCTTTTGGTCGCCCAGTGTACGCTGCCTCGAAGGCTCCGTCAGTCCTCTACAACCGTTGCTTTTGTAGTTGCTACTGCCTTTTGCCGGCGAGGTCTCCATCATCCGCCTCCTTGTAGCAGATGTTGTTTCCACCCGGTCTTAGGACCAAGTTGTAATTCTGTCCTCTTTGAAGGACTTCTCTATAATATGGCTACTTAATATAATATATCGCAATTGTAAAAAAATGACTACATTTGCAGAAGGCTAAGGACAATGAAGGTTGAGGCATGCAGTCAGTGGTCGTGTCAACAGGAGTGACACTATTTAGGGGAGGCCGACCAATGGGAGCATGGGGGAGCCACGCGAGGCACAAATGCACTGTGTTTTGAGAGCTGACGTCTAGTTGGAAGAGTCAAAATGGGAATTCGTGGCACTTTGGAACTTCGACATGAAATCTGGATGGATGTAGACATGAACAAAGGCACGCACGGATTGCCGACGCAGGGCAATCAAACGACTGTGTTTAGGTGACGAGGTGGCTCACTGAAATGTCATCTATGGTATACTAAAACCAAGAGAATGGTAGATCATAGATTTCTCTCAGTGTTACGAGGCCTCATGGTCACATAGAGGCTTCTGTTGCTCAGCCAATATATTCTGTTAGACAATTAGGCAAATTTCGGTACATTTTAATTCCAGAAATTATTAACAAATTCATGACAAATATAAGTGATCCCGTGAGAACAAAGCATGTGCACGTGTTCAAGTTAAATCTCAAATAAAACTCGAACAAAATTACACATAAGAGGTTTAGTGTGTACCCAAAGGCGGGACGGTTGACGGAGTCAACCGGTGCGCCGTTATCCCCTGGAATAGACATGCTACTCGTGGAGGGACCTTGTTCGGTGTAGTCGTACGAGAGGTGATGCAGGTGGCGAGTCGTTGCGGTGAAGTCCCACGAACGGCCTTCGGGAAGTAGTCGTTCACGTTGATGTAGTCGTACCGGGAAGTAGTCGTTCTTGCGGAGGACGTAGTCGTACCGGAAGTAGTCGTTCTCGCGGACGGGGACGTAGACGTACATAAGAGCGAGCGGAGCGCGTACGGGTACGCTCCCCAAAAACCTTATCGCCCGCCTATCCTGAGCAGGATTGCTAGGTGGACGAGGTTCGGAGGCAACTGCTCACGCAAACAGTGTGCGCGCAAAGCTTGCGTTGGGAATGGCAGAGAGCAGCAACACAGAGGGAGAAGAGAGAGGTCTCCTAAGCAGGAGTACCTGAGTGTGAGAATGTACGTCTGTGCCAGAGGATGGAGTCCTCTTATATAGGCGCAGAGGAGAGGAGGGAATGAACCTGGACGCTGCTGACCACCATAATTCTCATTAAATGACAGTTACCAGTAACTGCTGTATTCAACGTCATCAGTTACCAGTAACGGTCGTTTTAATACAGAGGATTATGGCTGACATGAATGACCGACATGAATGACAAAAACAGTGCATACGCATCACGGTCACGGTCACGGTCACGGTCACGGTCTCGGACACGACACGACACGCCCACGCCCACGCCCACGGCCCGGCGAGGCGAGCGAGCGCGCCCGCGCGTGTGGCACGCCCTTCTCCTTTTACCAACTTCACAAGTGGTCCACCATTGGTCCACCCTTTAAGTTAGTTAAGATTCTCATTGGCTTTCAATGCGGGATTGAATCCCTAACATTTATTTTGTGGACCTTTTAATTCTTAAGATTAATTGAGACTAAATGGCCCAAGGCCCAATTAATCCAACAATCCCCACCAAGAATTTCAAGGTACACAAAGAAATGTCTTCTTCTCAACTCTTGTTTTGATATACTGACTTTATGGTGGAGACTGTTAAGTTGAACATCTACCTGAGACAAAAGCTACACTCATTCACAACTGACCAATGGACTATGCCTTGAATTGGTAGTTTCGTGCAAACAAGTTTGACTAGAGCCCCTTGCCAGTACTAGGCTGCTATAAGCATTCCCTCGGGTTGGAGCGTATAAGTCACACTCCGTGCCTTTCATGGGTATCTAGAGATCACCCTATCTCATAGATTGTGACTAGCAATCAGACCATATAGGTGCAATCCTTTAAGATGTTCTGTAGGCCAACATCTTTGCTCCTCTTTGAGCCACTCGAATCACATTAAGGTTTTTCACCAACCTGCCATACAGATTCTAGAAGAGAAATGCATCTCTACTGGAATGAGCCCTTTACAAAGGTTCTCTTCTCTCTGTTAAACAGTAGTTTGTTGCATTATCCTAATTCATGGGATCTCCGATCACATAGGACAGGTTACCACTACTGAATAACGCTGACGGGTCTCAAGCCCAATTCCCTGGATGCATTGTCTATCACATTACGTGAAAGACCCTTTGTGAATTGATCTCGCCGCATTCTTAGCCTGTTTGGATGTAGTCCAAGGCTATCACTCCGAGTTTCTCATTTTCCCGACGATTTCAGCCGCCTCTTTACATGCCTAGATGACTTCATGTTGTCCTTTGAACTATTCACCTTGACAATCACCGTTTGATTATCACAGTTCATGAGGACCGCCGGTATCGGTTTTTCAACTACCGGTAAATCCATAAGGAGTTCACGAAGCCATTCGGCCTCAATCGTGGCGGTGTCCAATGCGGTGAGTTCCGCCTCCATAGTTGACCTCGTTAAGATGGTCTGCTTGCAAGACTTCCAGGAGACAGCGCCACCTCCAAGTGTAAACACATATCCACTTGTGGCTTTAATCTCATCTGCATCAAAGATCTAATTCGAATCACTATAACCCTCTAGTACCCTAGGATACCCAGTATAGTGAATCGCGTAGTTCATTGTTCCTTTCAGATAGCGCATTACCCGTTCAAGAGCTTCCTAATGAGCATCTCCCGGGTTAGACACGAATCGACTCAGTTTGCTTACAGCATATGCGATGTCGGGTCTAGTAGCGCTAGCTAGGTACATTAGTGAACCAATGATTTGGGAGTATCTTAGCTGATCTCTCATTATTCTTATGTTTTTCCTTAACATTTTACTAGCATCATAAGGTGTTGGAGCTGGCTTGCAGTCGTTGTAACCAAAACGACTCAAGATTTTCTCGACATAATAAGATTGTGTAAGAACAACCCCACCATCACCTTCTCTCACTAGTTTAATGTTTAGAATCACATCAGCCTCCCCCAAATCTTTCATCTCGAAGCTTTGAGACAAGAATTCTTTCACTTCCTTAATCGCATTAAGGCTTGTCCCAAATATCAGTATGTCATCTACATACAAACATAGGATCACTCCTTCGCCCCCACCATAACGATAGTACACACATTTGTCAGCTTCGTTCACAATAAAGCCAACTGACGTTAAAGTTTTGTCAAACTTCTCATGCCATTGCTTAGGAGCTTGCTTAAGACCATACAAAGATTTTACCAATTTACACACCATCCCTTCTTGACCTTTTACTACGAATCCATCTGGCTGATCCATATAGATCTCCTCCTCTAACTCTCCATTTAGGAAAGCTGTCTTAACGTCCATCTGGGAATGATAAGACCATGGGAAGCTGCCGAGGAAAGTAGTACTCGAATAGTGGTCAATCGGGCAACTGGTGAGTAAGTATCGAAAAAATCTTCTCCTTCTTTCTGAGTATAGACTTTAGCCACCAGCCTTGCCTTGTACTTATCAATAGTACCATCAGGCCTAAGCTTTTTCTTGAACACCCACTTGCATCCTACAGGTTTGCACCCATAGGGACGCTCCACAACCTCCCAAGTACCATTAGACATAATAGAGTCCATCTCACTCCGAACTCGCTTCCTTCCAATAGTCAGCATCCGGAGAGGAATATGCCTCTTCAATGGTTCTAGGAGTGTCATCCACGAGGTACACAATTAAATCATCACCAAAGGACTTTGCAATCCTCTGTCTCTTGCTCTTTCTAAGAGATTCATTGCCATCCTCCTCAGGATTTTTCTCATGTGGTTGTTCATTGTGTTTTATCAAAACAGCAGGTTCTTTGAGTTCATTATTAATAGACAATTCATGACTAAATGTTCTATCTATCTCTTTCATAGGAAAAATGTCTTCAAAAAATGTAGCGTCTCTGGATTCCATGATGGTGCCAACATGCATATCAGGTACTCCAGACTTCACTATTAAAAACCTATAATCCACACTGTGTAGAGCATAACCAAGAAAGATACAATCGACAGTTTTAGGTCCTAGTTTACGTTTCTTGGTTATAGGCACATTCACTTTGGCCAAACATCTCCAAGTCCGTAAGTATGAAAGTGTTAGCCTTTTCTTTTCCCATTCCTCGAATGGTGTTATCTCTTTGTTCTTTACGAGAACACGATTCGAGACATGACATGCGATCAATATAGCCTCACCCCACCATTCCTTGGAAAGTCCCGCTGTGTCTAACATGGCATTAACCAAATCAGTTAGAGTGCGGTTCTTTCTTTCGGCTACCCCGTTTGATTGAGGTGAATAGGGAGGTGTCCTCTCATGAATTATTCCGTGTTCCTCACAGAACGCAGTGAAAACATTAGAAAAATACTCTCCACCACGATCAGACCTAATTCTTTTGATCTTTCTCTCAAGTTGGTTTTCTACTTCAGCTTTATAGATTTTAAAGTATTGTAATGCTTCATCTTTAGACTTCAACAAATAGATATAGCAAAATCTAGTACAATCGTCTATCAGAGTCATGAAAAACTTTTTACCACCTTTTGTCAACACACCATTCATCTCGCATAAGTCAGAATGAATTAGTTCTAGAGGAGCCAAGTCTCTCGCCTCAGACGAAAAATGAGGCTTGCGAGGTTGTTTTGATTCAACGCACACATGACACTTAGAATTTTTGACTAAGGTAAATTTCGGAATTAAACTCAAGTTTGCAAGACGCATCATACAACCAAAATTAGCATGACAAAGCCGCGAATGCCAAACATTTGACTCATCATTAACATTCGAGACATGGTTCACAACTTTATTACAATCATATGACAAAGAAAAGCGGAACAGGCCTCCGCTATCATAACCTTTCCAATAAAACTTCCAAACTTAGAAATTACACATTTATTGGATTCAAAGACTAATTTAAAACCGTCTCTACATAGTAGAGACCCGCTGACTAAGTTCTTCTTGATAGTAGCGGCATGCTGCACGTTCTTCAATCGAACGATCTTTCCCGAAGTAAGCTTCAGATCGACCGAACCAACACCAAGAACACGCGCATGTGATCCGTTTCCCATCAACAAGGAGGAAATTCCGCCCGCCCGGTAAGAGGAAAACAAGGAAATGTCAAGCACAAACATGAATATTAGCACCCGTATCAATCCACCAATCGGGTAATCGACATACTGAAAGAACTGTAGGTAAAAGATTATCGTACCCCGACGTTCCACCAGTTTCACTAATAACCATGTTGGCACTTTTGCCATCTTTCTTATCCTTGCGATCCGGACACTTTGCAGCAAAGTGTTCCGTGCTACCACAGCAGTAGCATTTTCCCGTTGGCGGCTTTTTCTGTTTGAACTGAGCCGTCTGCTTAGACTTTGGTTGATTTTGATGCGGCTTGTTCTTCTTTTTGAATGCATTGTTGTTCTTCTTCTGCACCAAATTAGCACTAGAAGACCCAACAATCCCTTTACCATGTGTCTTGTCCTTTGCTCTCGCCTTCTCTTCAACATCAAGAGTGCCGATAAGATCGACAACAGGAAACTCTTGCCTCCTGTGTTTTAGAGAGGTTCCAAAGTCCTTCCAAGAAGGTGGTAACTTGGAGATAATACCTCCAGCCACAAACTTGTCGGGTAACTTACATGGTGCATCCTTGCTATAATTCTCAAGATCTCTAGCTAGCGCCTGAATCTCATGGGCCTGCTCTACCACAGAACGGTCTTCAACCATTTTGTAGTCATAGAGTTGTTCCATGACATACAACTCACCACCAGCATCAGAAACCCCAAATTTAGCCTCAAGCGCATCCCAAATATCTTTGCCACTTGGCCGCAGAAGGTACGTGTCCACAAGGTTTTCAGCGAGAACACTCAAGATGGCACCACGAAACAGGTTATCGGCTGCCTCGAAAGCCTTCTCCTCCTCTGGAGAAAACTGTTCGGGCTTCCCCTGTATGACATGCATGATGCTCATCGCTGTCAACCAATACGTAACCCTTTGCTTCCAATGCTTGTAATTTGAACCATCGAAAACATTTGGTTTGAGCGTTGCAGCGAAACTAGTTACCGAAAGCCTATCAACAACATAAGGTTTTTGGATTGTTAGACATTTAGGCAAATTTCGGTACATTTTAATTCCAGAAATTATTAACAAATTCATGACGAATATAAGTGATCCCGTGAGAACAAAGCATGTGCACGTGTTCAAGTTAAATCTCAAATAAAACTCGAACAAAATTACACATAAGAGGTTTAGTGTGTACCCAAAGGCGGGACGGTTGACGGAGTCAACCGGTGCGCCGTTATCCCCTGGAATAGACATGCTACTCGTGGAGGGACCTTGTTCGGTGTAGTCGTACAGAGGTGATGCAGTGGCGAGTCGTTGCAGTGAAGTCCCACGAACGGCCTTCGGGAAGTAGTCGTTCACGCTGATGTAGTCGTACTGGAAGTAGTCGTTCTCGCGGAGGACGTAGTCGTACTGGAAGTAGTCGTTCTCGCGGACAGGGACGTAGACGTACAGAAGAGCGAGCAGGCGCGTACGGGTACGCTCCCCAAAAACCTTATCGCCCGCCTATCCCGAGCAGGATCGCTAGGTGGACGAGGTTCGGAGGCAACTGCTCACGCAAACAGTGTGCGCGCAAAGCTTGCGTTGGGAATGGCAGAGAGCAGCAACACAGAGGGAGAAGAGAGAGGTCTCCTAAGCAGGAGTACCTGAGTGTGAGAATGTACGTCTGTGCCAGAGGATTGAGTCCTCTTATATAGGCGCAGAGGAGAGAAGGAGGGAATGAACCTGGATGCTGCTGACCACCATAATTCTCATTAAACGACAGTTACCAGTAACTGCTGTATTCAACGTCATCAGTTACCAGTAACGGTCGTTTTAATACAGAGGATTATGGCTGACATGACGGTCTCGGTCTCGGTCTCGACACGCCCACGGCCCGGCGAGGCGAGCGAGCGCGCGCGCGTGTGGCACGCCCTTCTCCTTTTACCAACTTCACAAGTGGTCCACCATTGGTCCACCCTTTAAGTTAGTTAAGATTCTCATTGGCTTTCAATGCGGGATTGAATCCCTAACATTTATTTTGTGGACCTTTTAATTCTTAAGATTAATTGAGACTAAATGGCCTAAGGCCCAATTAATCCAACATATTCATATCCCAGCTGGGTAATTAAATTCCGATGATGAAACAAATGCTACTAGAAAATGAGGTATATTGTTTTTTATGCTTGCAAACTGAGAAACACATTTTATTTAATTACCATCAAACAAGATGGCTACTATGTTGCATCAGTTAAGGTTGTGGGCAGCAACACGTCCATTGAAGCAAAACCTTTCGGCAGTAGGCATGATTTGACGGCAGGTTCGCATCATGACAAAGAACCTGGCAGAACTGTTTGTTACATAGTCCGTAAGTCAGAGGCTTGATGCAAGGTGGACACAGGCGGCCGATGCCTACATATACAATGTATTATCAACAAGGATTTAATTTTGTTAGTACAATATTAAGATCTAAAAAGTTGTGGGACTCAGAGCAAGGGAACATACATGTGGCATGGCAAGGCGGAGAGTGAGAAGAAATGATCAGAAGAACAAAGATTGAACTAGCCATCCGGCATGCAATCATTCCCATGCTGGTCTTGATGTACAGAGTACTGTATTTGCGCCCTTTCCAAGTTTCCTTCTGGGAGAAGGTGCTTTTATAGAAGAATACCTGGTTTGGAATTTGTGTGGTACCCATCTTCATATCTTCTATATATATATATATATATATAAGCACTGGATGGCAAAAGTATTTTGGTATCTAAGATTTGGATATGCTGATTCACTTTGATAAATATTTTGGAGTCCCAACCTCGATTTAAAATTATATAGCTAAAGTCATGTCAAATCATACACTAGAGGATTGGTATGTCAAGTCTAGGATATCACTCGAGTATATATTTTATTTGCCATAATATATAAATATGCCAGTTTCTGGTTGACATGGTCATTGATCTTGTGTATTTTTATATTTTGTAATACTTAGCGATACATTGGGAGCTTTATGTTACATTTTTTATTGGAATTATTTATTTTATAGTCTTTCTACAGATTTACAAATAATTATATCTTATACTATAATCTTATACTATTAAGAACAAGTTCTTTTTTTGTTAACCAACCCCTTTCGTCGTCCTTCCAAAAATACATCAAGGGGTGGCCAAAAATATATCACGCTGGTTGCATGCTGGTTTCCAAAATAACACATCAAGTGATGTGGCACTTATCTCTACATCACGCCGGTTAAAAAAATACATCATGTGCGTGTCACTTATTTCTTTCCAAACCATACATCATGCTGGTTTCCAAAAAAATAAACATCACGCTGATTTGTGATTTCTTTGCTAAAAATACATCACGCTGATTTACCCACCCTTATGTACACACTATTTTTTCCATTGTCGGGACTATGGCAGCTGCTTATTCTTTTCTTTATTTCCAAAAAATTCATGACGCTGTCTTTCCACAAACTACATCATTCACCTTATGCGTAAAGTACCTAATGGACATGTTCTAGTGGCTCCTCTAGCCGGTTTGTGGCCATGAGCATGAGGCGTGGAGGCAAGGGCGTCATGAGGAAGAACGAGGCAATCACGATGATAACGACTGGACCAGCAACGTTGCTGGACGGGGTGGAGATTGACATTTCATACCCCTTCATCGCCTCGTCGTCGTCGCTATGCACCATGGAGATCGACATGTCCTACCCCTCTATCAGTGGGAGCGAATATGTGATTGATGTAAATATCAAGGGTAGGAATAATTTTGTAACGGAATATATCCATATTCCTTTATTTTATACAAATATAAATTCTTATTTATGTGTCGAACATGCTTTACATTGTTTTCTCTTTAAAATTTAACTCAAAGTTTAGACTTGAGCTTTTCTCTTTGATATTTGCTATGCGTCTTGGGTCCTATGGTTTTCCATATACCGATTTAATGTTTCTTCAGTTTAACCATCTTTGGTTTAGATTTAGCATTTGTCTTTGATACCGGGTAAGATTGGTGTGGCGTGTTGTGGGTGGGGTGGACGGTGGGGGCTGATTCGGCGGCGATAGCCGCCGATGATGCAGGGAAGAGGGTGGGGCATGGACGAACATGAGATTGAGGCGAGTGTAAGTCTATTCTTTGAACATCAAGGGTAGACATTTTTTGTTATCCAATATATCCATATTTAATTATTTTATAGACATAAAGTTTTTTTATGTGTTGTTAGACACGTGCATGCCCCACACACGTGCATTTTACTATGAGTGTAAGTAACTCGATTATTACTAGGCGGATGCTAACTATATTTTTTCTAGTAATATATTATTTTTAATTTATAGGAGTTCGGTATCTTTTTATGGTGGATATCCCGTTAGCTCATCAAGTGGAAAAGTTGTGTTTTCTTAATAATATGCTAGACGTAGAGAGGGATGTAAATAGCAGGTCGGTCATGCAATGATAGGTATACAGGTGGGGAGACAAGGTGAGAGTGGCACCGGTGATCAAGACGAAAGAGGTCATCGGTTAGGTAGTGTAGGGTTAGGGAAACCTTACCAGAGAATATTAGGGTGGTAGTTTAGTTGCTGAACATGCGGGGAGGAGTGGGCAGGGATGAACACAACAAAGTTGTGTCATTCTTGGGTTGCGCCATTACGAGCTTGTTGCTGGGACTTCATGTGATCCTTGCTATGGGATTGTTTTCTATGGTAATAAAATTATTGTTATGATATTAAAGTTATTTGTTATTCACCTTTTTCGATTTGTTGGTGCTAATTTGTTGTGAAGGAAAAATATCGCTGTGTGATTGGTGCCAGGTGACTAGTGCCGATTTATTGTGAGAGAAAAATATTGCTGGTTGGTAACGATGAAGCCATTTTATACCCATGTACCTTCATTTAAAATGTACTTAAATATTTAGTTATTGTATGTTTCTAAAGTACTTTACAATACAAACGGGTTTTTCTAATTATTGTGGTTCTTTAGACATGTGCGTGCCACACGTGCATCACTCGTTAATATTAATGAAAGACATGTGCATTTACTAGTAAAAATTAATGAAACCGGTATTGTAACACCTTGCCCACCAAATGCAATACTGTGTTTCTCAAACTGGGTCAACTTGTAAATCGAGGCATGAAGACACAAGCGATTCCGAGCATGGGAGGGCTTTGGAGTTTCTTCCCGCGAAATCTATGGTCAGACTAGCAGACGCCATGTCAGCGCTGCCACGCCTCCGCTGTGGCCATAGCGGCACCTTCCTTGCTCCTTAGACAAACACAACACGAGAGGTTGCGGTTTGCATGCTTGGCACACAGCAGCCTGTCACTACAGCATTTTGGACCATTCGCAACGCGTCAAATTAGTTGCTATATGGGTCAGTTGGTTGCAATGTAGACTAATTAGGACAACTTAATTCAGTCGCCAGGCATCGCAATATTGCCCATCGAAATAAGTTTTTGCGATGCGAAGTCGCCATAAAAAGGTGTTGTGACGGCATGTGGTGTAGCATATGGATGAATTACCGAGGACTAGTGGCGTTGCAACGGGTAATTGCAATGAAAGGGGTTATTGCTATAGTGGTATCTACGACCAATTTGGTCTGTTGCAAACAAGCATCACTATAGCGTCGGTGTTGTTCGCGACGGCTCCAAGTGGTCGCTATATGGGGTTTTTGGTCATGATATGTAGAGATTACGACAGATTCGTTCCGTCGCCAAGCGTCGCAATTTTGTTTGTCACAATATGTTGTTGTGACGGTCCCAAAACGGTGTCACAATAAAAAGCAAGTGTTGTGATGGTGCCTGGCGTCGCAATTAGGTGAAGTTGCGACGACCAGTGGCGTTGCAACACAAGTTATTGCACCGAAAGACGTCGTTGCGATAGTGGTTTTTGCGACCACTTTGCTCGGTTGCAAACAAGTGCTGTTACAATCAAAGAATCAAGTCGCAATGTGATACGTGCCGTTGCAATTTTTATGTATGCTATCACAACGAAGTCATAATCCATCGCCATATGCTTGAACCATAATGCAACTAATTACCGCCGCTATACAGCACATGGTTCATGCAACCAACTATAGGTCGTCACATTATGCTTGAAGCAAATCACGACACTAATTGTCATCGCCATACACAAAGAGGGTAACACAACAAATATGGTTTATCTCCATATGATCCAAGGAAATTGCAACACTAAGTGTCGCTGCCATACACGAAGGGATTCACTCAACCAACTAAGCGTCGTCACCATAAGATTGAAACAATTCGCAATGATAATTACCGTTGTAATGCACATAGATAGTGAAACAACCAACTATTGGTCGTCGCCATATGCTTGAACAAAATAGCAACTCTAGTTATCATCGCTATACATGTTGACGTTCATGCAACCGATGATGGGTTGTCGCTAGAGTCTTCAACAAAATCACAACGTTGAATATGAGCAGGGGTGTCGCAACGAAGAATGTGTCGACTCTATATGCTCTTGTGATAACGCATCAGATGAATTTTGGTCGCCATATGCATGTACTATATCACTACGAACTATGGTTCGTCACTATTGGCATAGAGGAAAGCGCAACAATATATTGGTCACCATAGGATACACGTTGGATGCCCACCGTTCCAAATTTTGGATTCTTTAATGCAACAAAAGTATTCGAAACATAGATTGATGCAACCAATGCACATTAATATCATTCAAGAGCACAATTCTTCATATAACAGAATAAAATTCACCACATTAAATTTTGCACTCCTGTCCATCAGTCACGTTAATAGTAACAAAGTTTGTAAAGTGCCTTCCATCGCAACTGTCATGGTATCACTCCCACCCAGTATTGTTGAAGATCTTCATCACTTATGCAGCTGAGGTTTGCTTGGAGGCTTGAACTTCTTCCTTGATCCCGAAGGAATTTTGTTGGCCAATCCTGAGTCTTTTCTCGACTCCAGAGCTTCTCTTTCCATACCATTAAGAATGTAAAAAATTATAGAATTACATCATCTGAGCCCAATTTGTCTTGGAATGAGAATACGCAGCATCATATGGATTGGAAGTAGAAAATATAAATGACATTAAGAAAGGACAGTTCAGTTAGTACCTCTTGTCCTCTCTTCTTTCCTGATCACGTCTTAGAATGATTCACCAGTGTGCTTGTAGTGATATATCTTGTAGGTGCAGAAGGTGGAGCATGATTATCATGTTTCTCGTAGAACAATTAATGTTGGCACTTGTATGACTGATGTTTGGTGGAACATTTTCTTTGTCTTTTGTCACGGTGCTCCATGGATGCAAATGGAATTTATAGTTTTATATCAGAACTATATAAGTTGTGATTAAAAGCACGACCCCATGCATCATGATTGGAAAGCTTGTTCGGTGTCGTTACTTGCATTGTTGTTACATGATCCTGCAGTACTAGTATTGCAGGAATGTTTTCCTCCGGTCTCATATGTACAGCTTCATTAGAACTATTGTTGATGGTTTTAGAGGGAGCTTACACATTGTGAAAGAGGGCAGGCGAGAATAAGTGGCATAAATATGCATTTTCTCAATCACAACCAAGTATAGTCGTTACCATGTTCGTTGTTTCTTTACTCTGCACTAATGTTCTTGCAGCAATGCCATCCTCATCGACCCTAGGGTCAACTTGACCTATACTATGGTTGGATTGAGGTGTATTCTGCTTATTTGAAATGATGGAAAGTAAAATATTAGCTGCATTGGCCAAATTATGAATACAACAGGTACAATCATCTGGTTACCTCTGAACATGGTACAAGGTGTTTGATAGGCTCGATCATCTTTAGAAATTGTTCTTGCATTTGCTTTTCCATCATTTTCTAGAATTCTTCTTTCTCGCGTTCCTTGTCAGCTTCATGCATCTTGAGTATTTCTTCCAGTTGACGTTCTCGTGGTTCGACCTTATCGAGCTTCTCATGTAACAACCTCTCCTGATACACTTTGTTGCTTCTTGGAGTCGACATGTAACCATTAAGGATTTGACATGTGTTCTTTCCCTGTATGTTTCATAGAAAAATTTCTCTTCCTCTCCATCTCGAGGAGTGGAACTTGTGTATTCCCCCCTCATCTGGATTTGCTAGTAGAGCTAATTTCCTACCTTTACAATGTTGTGGGAAAGAAAAAATTGTAAGATAAAAAACCATGCCCATGGTTTTATTCAAAATTAAACAAGTGTTATGTGCACGCAAGGTTACAACCAAATTTCTACTCACATAAATAGTCTCAGCCACCGCATTCTCCATTTTCCATCCCTGGAGTGAGTAACCTTCCAAAGTTCTGACTGGCGTGGCTCAGCACCAGTTCTGGGATCTCGCTACTTTGCCTGTAAAGTTTTCCTGGATCATCCACAAAAGAAAGTTTGGGTTTCTTGGAGAGGTAGCCAACCATCTCCGGTTAGGGTTAGCAAAAACAAAAATCTAACAAAAGAAAAATTAGGGTTAATCAAAAACTAGATTAGATTGATTTTTTTCTTTTTGAGGATGATCAAACTTAAGAGATGCAAAAGAAAAATAAAAAAAACTGAAAAATAAGCAATACTAGATTGGATCTTGATTGCTTGTTCCCCGACAACGGTGCCAGAAAAAGGGGCTTGTTGACGGTAAATTATCGTATCAAAGTTCATATGGATTTGCAAGCGGACAAATCCCCCATCGTAGTCAAGGGACCCTTCTTCCCTCGAGTGGTGAACCCAAGGTATCGAATCCATGGAACAATGTGCAATGCAAGGATTCAATCTAGTAAAGCAAGGAAAGCTATCTTATGAAGAACCAAATTGCATCTAATCTACTAACTCATAAAGGAAACACATCTAATCTAATCTACTAAAGAGGTAGCAAGAGAAAGCAAGAGATAACCGATCTAGAGAGTCTAGATCATGCTTATATTGTAGCTCTAAACAAGATAGATGAAGATAGAAAAGCGAATCTCATTAAAAGCATCTTTAAACCGTGGCCTCCGGTCCGATTCCGAAAACGCCCGCCTTTCGGAACCCCCGTTCTTTCACAACGTATTCCTATTCATGCGGGTAGTCTAGGGCGAGTTCGATAAGAACAAGTTGAAATCACTTGGTCAGTACGGTATGCACCTCTAGCCACCGCGGCTACAAGAGCACCGTATGCAATCTATCTTAAGTATAAATTGGGGAAGAAGCAATACCAAGAAGAAAACAAAATCATCGAGAAGGCACTTGATCGCTAGAAATCGGATTCACTTAAAGACTTCACCATGAATGATTACATGAACAAGATCACCACCGGGATCCTACCTCAATCTTGATCCTTGCTCCGGAGCTCTGACGTGGTCTTCCATGCAAGGTTCCCACGTCGGCTAGGAAGACCCTAGACAACTAGCACGACCCTCATCTCCGAGATGGTGTCCCTCAAGCTTCTCTGCTCCTCGGCGGCGGATGACGAATTGGTTGATTCGTGGCTCTCGGTCAGGGGGCTATAAATAGCCCGAGACGCATCTAAGTCAAAGGGGGGCCGACTGGGCCTCGAAATGGGCTGGGCCGGCCGGCTTGGGCCCACTTCGGCCCGGTTCGTGGCCTCCTTCGCCCGCTGTTGCTTCCCGAGTCTTCTATATCCTCCCCCCTTCTGCATGTGGGCCCTTGTCGTTAGTTTCTCTCTGAATTGGACGAAGCTCCTTGTCTCACAAGATTCGGCACTTTTCTGGCTAGGTCCTTGGAGTTTGTCATCTTCTCGGGCTTGGTCCTTGGGCTTCTTGGAGTCGTGTTCACTTTATTGCTTGACTTGTACCGGGCTTCAAGGTCTTGTCATGAGGTGCTTAATGAACTTATCCCAGAAGTCTTGCTTTCAACGCTAAAACCCTGCATAAACACTAAACTCCAAAACCGACATGCACAAGTGAACTTGTTATACCACGGGGGTTAGTACCAATGGATAAGATACAAAAGTCATGCCAACACTGAAGGTAAACTCATGGCTAGGTTGACGGAATTTCACCATCAACAAGGACGTCATTGCCTACTACAAGAAGGGGGTCACCAACATCAAGCTCTTCGAGAAGATCCATGAAGCTGACGCTGAAACCATCGCCGACCTCATGGCTTACATGGACAAGCTAGTCAACACTCAAGACGCGGTGATGCACGACTTAAATAGAGAGGATCCCGATGATGGGGGAAATAGGTCGCGCAAGCGATCTGGTGAAGCTTATGTGGCAGATCTACCAAGACCTTCCACCTTCCTCGAGGGTGACTTCAACATGGTCATGGAAGACCAATGTTAGTTCCACCGTGAAACCAAACATACCATGAGGGAGTGTGAGTATCTTAAGCGTGCCCTTGGAGTACCCTCTGAATCCAAGAAGTCTAAGAGCAACAACAATGACGACTAGAGTGGTGACCACCGTTATGACAACTGTAACCGTCGACATGATCGACGTGACTACCGTGACCACCGGCCCTATCGTCGCAACGACGACAGGGATCGACGTGATTATCGCCGCGAATACCGCCGCAATCACAGACGCGACGATTATCGTCGCAGTGATTGTCATGATGATAACCGCAATGACAGGCATGACAACCGAAGGGGTGATCGCCGTGATGACCAGCGCAATGAGCACCGAGACGATCGGCGTGATGATCGACGTCGCCAAGACGATCACAACCGCAACGACAACAACCGCAAGGAGCGATATCCACCACCACCACCTAAAGGGGCATCCCTAATGGTGCATTTCAGTCAGCCAACCGAGAGATCAACTTCATCGTCGGTGGCCGCCAAGCAACCAAAAGCAACAGGCAGCTCCGATCGAACGCAAGGGAGATCGGGCACATCAACACTGAAACTCCACAACCTCTGTGTTGGTCGGAGTTCCCAATCACTTTCTCTAGGAAAGATCATTGGGTCCACATACCTGACCCTGGGACCTACCCGCTGGTCGTTAACCCCATAGTCGACAGGGCATTCCTGCCTAAGACCCTCATTGATGGGGGCAGCAGTCTGAACATCATCTTCACAGAGACGCTCCAAAAGATGGACTTCGACTTCAACAAAATGATCGCCTGCGACGAGTCCTTCTACGGGGTCATGCCCGGCAAGGCTGCATACCCCATAGGTCGTGTATGCCTGCCGGTCACCTTTGGCACAAAGGAGAACTTCCGCACGGAGTACTTAACGTTTGAGGTCGCGGATTTTCGCTCCTCCTATCACGCCATCCTCGGCCGACCTATGCTTGCCAAGTTCATAGCCATACCTCATCACACCTAACTCATCATGAAGATGCCGGTGCCAAATGGAATCCTTTCCATCCTCAAGGACATCATGGTCTCCTACAACTGCGAGAGCGCCACTGTCGAGCTCTCCAGAGACTCCATCGTCAAAGCTACAGCCACAATATGGACACCCAGGCAGCCAAGATTGACCAAACCACTCTGAAGGTGCCAGAGCAAAAAAGTGCAGCTTTGGACCCAAGTCCAGCTGTAAAGAAGGTTTACCTCAGCCTGCCCAACGCATCCAAGGAAGTCGTCATCGGGGCCTCGACCCCAAATAGGAACTCACACTCACCAGTTTCCTCAGGGACAACGCTTGAGGAGCAGTGGATGGTCGCTCCTGGCTGTGATGAGTGATTGACAACGTGGTCTAGACTGACTCTTGGCCGAGTATTGCAGCCTTCCTCTCCTTCCTCCTCCGCCGCCTCCCTGCCTCCTCCCCGCCTTACTCCCTCCCTGATCCGCCGCCTCCCTAGCTCCTCCCCTCCTCTGCGCATCGATCTGCGCCACATCGAGGAGGGGCACCGTACCACTAGGCAGCCACAGCCGCCTCCCAAGTCCCAACCCCCTACCCTGCTCTCTCAAATCTGAGGTCCAAATCACCCTCCTCTTCCTCTCCCATCGCCCACGCCGCCGACCACCACCACCGGAGTCTTCCTCCTCCTTCCTCCCTGCGCTCCGACGAGCCCTCCGCCGCCGCCACATCATCCCATAGTCCTCGCCGCGCCGCGCGTCCGGTCTGGTGGTGCGGCTTGAGAGAGAGAGAGAGATCCCCCCCCCCCCCCCCCCCCCGCGAGTCGTCGGTTCCTTTCCCCCCTTGTTGGTGGTGAGTAATCTGCAACCCCCGCCCTCGCTCCGGTGGTTTCCTCGACACCCGGTCCACGGCCGTCAGGCTCGGCCACGGCGCCTCCGTCCGGGACCTCAAGGCCGCGCTCCGAAGCTCCACCGCTCCACCCGTACAGGCATGGCGAGCGGCGGCGGCGGCGCGCGCGGATGGACCCCGAGGCGGCGACGGAGCTGGTGCGGAAGGGATCCATGCTCCTCCTGCTCGACGTTCCCCAGTGCACCCTCTTCGGAATTGACACCTAGGTCTGTGCGATTCTCCCGGCAACAACCCTCCCAGCGCTGTTCGTGCGTGCGTCAAACAATTTGACGGGGATTTCGCCTCAGCCTGCTTCATGTTGTTCTTCTAAAGGTGTTCTCTGTCGGGCCCAAGTTCAAAGGGATGAAGATGGTGCCACCGGGGCCGCATTTCGTCTACTACTGCTCCTCCAGGAGGTACCAATATGAGCTACTCCTAGCTAGTAAATACAATCCCCAATTTTTAAAACATGTGGACTTACTGTTATTTGGAAATGAGGTGGATGTTCTCAAAATAACACAATGGAAAACTAATGCTATATTGCAATAGCATGTGGACTAGCTTGATACCGAACTTTGGTTTGGCTGATTTCGTGTTTACTCCGAGCTTTAGATCCGAAAATTATTGAATCGATGTTGCAGTAGAAATTTAGAGCATGTATTTCGTGCTGTTGTGCTTAGGCTGGCAAGGTTGATTTGTTCTGTGGTTTGTGGGTAGAGCATGTTCCCCCAAGTGTAGATTTCGTGTGTTGTCTGAGTTGTGTGATCCATTAAGATCCGTAATTGTTTGACGCAGCAGCAATTTAGTTTGTGCCTTTGTGGAGGCAGCAAATTGATAGTTTAGAATTGTTCCTGGTTTCTCAATGGATTAGTAGCTTCATTAGTCAGATGGAATATTTTGCTGCTAATGTGCTCGTTCAGTATTGGTAGTTGAATTACTATCCTTCTAAATGACCTTTTGGTCTTGTGGTTGCTGTGGCACACCATGTTGGGATTTTGTGTAGGTTGCTTTAGAGAACCTCGTCATAAGCTTGCTACTGTTGAAACCATAGTGTTAGTAGTGATGTCCATATTGTCTTGCTCTCTGCAAGTTCACTGTGTTGGTTTGTTTGATTTTTTGCTGACATTGTGGTACTGGATGGGTGCTTGCAGTGGGTCGTCCAGGGAGCTGTTGATGTCGACATTGGTGCCAACCCGTCTGCTGAGGGCGGCGGTGAGGATGAGGGTGTTGATGATCAGGCGGTGAAGGTTGTTGACATTGTTGACACCTTCCGTCTTCAGGTGTTAAAAGTAACCATGTTGGCAAAACTGATCACTCTTAATCCATTAGATGATCTCATCACAGTGTTGTCGATCTTTCACCATTTTATAATCATTATGTCTAAGATCTTGAGATGCATTAAGAGGTTTACATATTTAGTACTAGGTTTGTTAGTATCACACGAAGTTCAGTCTTTGCTGTGTGGTGGAGAAGGTCCGAGAAATGAATTCAGAGGCACTACAGAAAGGGATTAAACTCTTTGTGCATCCTAGGGGCCTGGACATTATGGAAACATAGGAATGCATGTGTGTTTGATGGGGCATCTCCAAATATTCAGATAGCAGCGCAAGATTTTAAGGGGGAATCCCTCTTATGGCAAAGTTCTAGTGCTAAGGGGCTTACTGCCCTAAATCTCGGGCTGGGGTGAGGTTTGATCTAGTTGATGGTCGTAGTGGTTTGGTACGGTGTTGTGTTCTGTTTTCTCTGGTAGGATCTTAGAATAATCCTTGCATTCCCCACTCTAGTCCAAGGTGGGGCAATGTGGTCGTTGTATTGGACCTTTTCCTCTCTTAATACAAAGATGCACAGCTCTCCTGCATATTCGATGAAAAAAGTATACTATTATTACCTTGTTCTCAATCACTTTTCAAGTGGAACTGCTGTTGAAACAGGGAAGTGATGACTTGCTTGTGTGCTTATTATCATGTAATTAGTTTTGTAATTAATCTATGTTTAGTCCTAACAGACCTTGAAAGGGGCACCCAATGATTTTCCCCAAAATGTCTCAAATTTCATGTAATAAACTGCACCATTAGCTTTACAAATCTATGTCCTGATCCTTATGTTTCCTTGATGTTTTTATTAGGGAAGACAATGGATGGACAGGGCATCAAAATACAGGAGTTCAGCGTTGAGGGTTGGCATGAAACGTCTAGGTATTCTTCATTAAAGTTTATTTGAGTTAATTATTCTCATTCAAGGTATTCATATATTTGGTGGTGTTAATTATTCTTTTCCCTGTCTTCTCCTAAATTTCAGGATACAATGCAAGTGACTCTGACTCTGATGATGCAAATGATGGTGCCAATCAATAACACTCAGTTATAAATCAAGTCTAAATATGTTCTATTCTATCTCTACTCTAATTATATTTTCTTGTTTTCGGGAGAGCGATGAGATCAGGCACATCAATAGCTGGGAACTCTCAACTACTGCAGCCTCTACTCTCGAGTGCAGGTGATTGTTGTGGCAGCTCAGTTCAGAGTAACAAAGACTCTCTTTCATGCTAATAGTGCTTTGTCTAGTTAACCTTCATTTATTCAATCTCTTGAGCACTAGTTTATTGTGTGGCTTAGCTTGATCATTTGTGTTGGGCATAAATTAACAGCTCTAGTTTGAATATGTGAGATGTCGCATTCATGTATCAGGGAATCATCTTTGCCATGCCTTTGTTTATTCACTAAATGCATGTGGTAGCTCTCACTATATTGGATGCTAGCAGTTTGTGTACAACAATACAACTTTTTTCATATATTCATGTCTCCTTTTATATTTACATCCCAGTAATGCAAAGCAAAGATAGAGAATGTCATTAAGGTAAAGCGTATGGGAATAATTTTTCTTAGTGCTCAATCCTCCAATTCTCTTAAGTGTTTGTTAGAATGTCATTAAGGTAAATCGTATGGGAATAAAAATATGTGAACCTCTTTGCTTGGTGCATTCGGTTCCGCTCTACAACAATTATTTGCGAGGCTATGCCTAATATCTTATTTAGCGAGATAGAGAAGATTTCTGCAAGGAACTTGTAGAATAGCCCATAATTTTTAGAGTAAATATGCCGGTGACTATTTGTTGTCTTGCTTTCGTGGTCAAATGAGTCTAAAATGTTCGGTACTAACTTTCATGGTATTTTACCCGTGTGCGGAAAACAAGATATATGCGATGGTGGCCGACTTTCTTGGAAGTGGTATCGGTTGGAACTTGTTGATTACGCATGAGAGTAGATTTTTGTTGATTTGTTTTACTCATGAATGTAAACCCGTGATTGTATCCGATCCGGAGCTAATCCTGGTACTTTGGTTGATAAATAAGTTGTATTTAGGCTTAATCGATTGTACTTGGGCTGAAATGGATGTTGTATTTATTCTGTTGGTTAAAATGTGATGGGAAATTTTGGTGGGCTGAAATAGTTTCATAAATTTTGGGCCGCAATGTGGCCCACTTATAAATTGGGCCCATTAGTCCAGGATAAATAAAATTCCACGTCAGCATGACATGTCACAGCTAAAAAAGTCCACGTCGGCATCCTTGTCATTGTCCACGTAGGCAGCCACGTGTCGTCCACGTAGGCAGCCACGTGTCGTCCACGTAGGCAGCCACATGTCGTCCACGTAGGCAGCCACATGTCATCCACGTAGGCAGCCACGTGCCATCCATGTCAACAGCCATGTCCACATAATGATCCATGTCAGCAGCAATCCGCGACGATTTTATTTTGTCACGGATAGTGAGCCATGGGTTGGGCTACATGGGCCTCGGGCTGCTCCGTGACGATTCAGATACTCACAAATCGCGACGTTTATTAAGGGAACGTCGAGAGATTTAATCAATGACGCTCATTCCACCACGAAAATGTAAATCGTCGCGGATGCTGATTTGCGACGAATTTTATTTAATTCGCGACAGAATGGTTACGTCACAGATTAAATAGTTTCTTGTAGTGAGATCTACACACCGTTTTTCATAAGCAAATTTAATTTGATTAATGTTTCTATCACATGTTTTTATACATAAAAGTTAATTAGATCTTTATCTCGGTTTTCGTAAACCAAATGATAATTTGTTTAATAGTTAATTAATCTTTTCTAATTAAAATTTGATTAGGCTTTTACATCGGCTTTTCTAATAAATGTTAATATGATTAATGTCAGTTCCATAATGTTCTTAATAATAATATGATCTACTCGAATTACAAAGTTTCGTTTAGATTGTTTATATAGTTTAGTTTTTCCAAATTAAATGTTTAATCGGTTTAATCAATATATGAATCTTTATTAATAAAACTTGACTAGTTCTTTACACCGGTTTCATAAATAAAGTTTAATATTGCATTAATGTCAACATAGGGTATTTTATTTCTAAAATATCCTTTACATTTGTTTTGTTAATTAAAATGAACCTAGCTCATAGCCTTGTTCTCTCATATATGCAAAACGTTTGTTAGACGTTCTTTTCACAGCTCTCTAAGTTTGATCTTTCCAGTCCTTGCTCAATCTTCCGCGACCATCTCTTTCAAGCAAACTAAGCCTTTCTTCCTCTAAGCACGGTTTGTGTGCTTTAGTGGTCCATCTAATCGAGCCTATCCTTTAGTGCGTTCTTTTAAAGTTTCCTTTTGATTTGTGCTTTGTTCTTAGTATACGCTTGTTTGTTTGCTTTGTGTATGTTTGTGCCCGATGATTGATGCGCTTAGAGCGAACGTCGTTCGAGAAGTTTTGAAGAGCTTGAAGTTGAAGATATTTTGAGCAACGACATTACTTTGGTTAAAGGCAAGTGTGTCCTTGATCTTTGTCCCAATAACTATGATTAATCACTTTGCATTGCTTTGCATTAATATTGATGGGTCCTATTAAGGATTTCCTAGTCTTTATGATCATTCCTTGTCAGCCTGGGTTTATCATTTATGTTGGGTAGCTATGCTTAGTTGCTATACCTGGGTTATGGTGGTTTTAATGAACAATAATGATGAATCATGCTATACTTTAATGTTATATCTTTGTTGCTTAATACAAGACCATATGCTTAATCGGAACATGGAGAACCACCTAGGAAAACCGTACAACCACAAGGCACATGGCTCTGCCTTGGCTGAATAACTAGAGACTTTAGTGTTGTAGCAACCTTACCTGAAAGGGACAAATGGGGAGGCGTTGACGGAGTATAGACTCGCTCTAGTAGGGAGTTGGGCTTTGCTAAGACACGGTACCTACTAGGGGACTTTATGCCCCGCTTCGTCCTGAAACCTAGTGGGTTGTTGCGCATTGGAGGATCTTCGTAAAGGCCTCGTAGCGTCCCTATGCAATCACACCTCGGTAGTGTGGTATGATGCTTGGCCAGCATCGCATGGTTGGGTCCAAAACTCTTCGGGGGTCGCGACTTGTGGGTAAAGATGTACAACCTCTGCAGAGTGTAAAACTAATCGATTAGCCGTGCCCACAGTCACGGGTGGCCTGGACCCTCACATGATAATTGAACTTAAAGATGAACTTAAATCGTGCTCTCTGGTTATGCTGGCCATATGCTTATGGTGTATCGCTTACCCTTATGCTTAATTGTGGGTTGGTATAAACTTATACTTTATTAGTAATCAGGTGCTAATAAAACTTGACCAACTAAAGTTGCTTAAATGCTTATAGCCTAGTCCACTATAAAGCCTTTGCATTTATTCTTTTCCCCACACTTGCTGAGTACGACAAGTGCTCACCCTTGCTATAAACAATGTTGCTCAGAAGGAGGAGGTTACTTTGAAGTCTTGTGAAGATGTTGCTGGTGCTAGGCGTACGCAACCCCCAGTCGACGGCCTGTGATGTTTGGAGCCTTCGTTTCTAGGATTTAAGCGTAAATCTCTGATAATTTTCCTTTTTCATACGTGATACTGTTTCTGTATTCACTTATATGTCACTATATGCATGAAACTTGATCCTGGCATGCATATAGGTTTGCACTTGGTTTTCTTCGGAAAGTCGGGTGTGACAAAGCTACTTTGAAGTCTTGTGATGATCTTGCTGGTTCTAGGCGTACGCAACCCCAGTCGACTGTCTGTGATGTTTGGAGCCTTTATTTCCAGGATTAAGCGTAATCTCTGATAATCTACCTTTTTTCTTACGTGATATTGTTTTTGTATACACTTATTTGTCACTAGATGCATGAAACTTGATCTTGGCATGCATATAGTTATGCACTTGGTTTTCTTTGGAAAAAACAGGTGTGACAGCTCCCGACCTCCGCTGCCACTCCCCACTGCCGCTGCCCCGTGTCCAATTTCTTCTGAGCGGTTGTGCCGCGTGATACGGAGGGGAGATGCAACGACTTCGCGGTGTGGCCCAGAGGATAGGGGAAAGCGGGGCCGTGGCGGTGATCCGCATTGCGGAGGCTCGGCAGAGGCGACGACAGCACTAGCCGGGCGGACCGAGCTGCGGGAGAGAGGAGATCAGGGCCGACAAGAGGATCAAGAAGAAGATGACAAGTGGGGCCCACAAGTCAGTGATAGGGGAGAAAAGTTGCAGCAAAGTATACATATTCGTGTATACACTTGCAAATAGGCCCAAGTTAGATTCATACATATTCCATGGCATTTTTGTGGGAACAAAATAATTGCAATGGTATGTTTTAAAATAGGTGAATTGTAGTGGTATATCTCCAACTTTGAAAAATTGTAATGGTACCGATCCAAATAGCCCTTTTCTCTTTACACGTATGCAACATCAACACTCAAATTGATCCAAACAAAGATCATCAAAGCTAGGAGAGTGTCACACTAAATAGCAAACGTTACCAAACCCACCCAAATAAATGACACTTTGCATTCCACTATAACTAGTAGCACCAGTACCTGTATACATTGACATTACGGTTCTGAACCCTGAACCAAACAGCATCTGTGTGGGAGCATATGCCCCCATCGACAACCAAAGGACTGCATCAAGGTCATTGTTAACCATAGATAATTTGAGGGTTTGGGAAAAGAGCGAGAATATGAGGGATTTTGTGTTTGATGTGCGGCACACTTGTGAATCGCAAGATGGAAGTCACTACTACATAATTCTCTATCACCGCCGATACCAAAAAGCCGAATCGCAGCATCACAATTCACAAGGTCACATACTCACATGCACAATCCCAAATGTCTCAAGTCTGAACTGAGGTGAGGTCAATAATTTCACTAAATCAGCACTAGTATACAGTACAACGACGTTGCCCTGCGACTCCATCATCACATTCACATCTACTATATCTACTTAACGTGTACCCAACAATTGACAACAAGAGGAGGAGGAGGAGGAGGCGACCGTGTGCTGGCAATGCAAAACAACGGCGGATTAGAGCACGTCGTCGGTGTGCAAGGAGAAGTCGGGCTCGTCGGGCTTGGCGAGCTTTGGGAACTTGATGCCGGCGACGTCGTCTATCCGCTTCTGGTGCGCCGCGGCGCCACGCTTGGTGTTCTTGGCGAACTTGGACGCCAGGAACGTCGCGCCAAGGTGCGCCGCCCCGGCGCCGCCGTCCGCGCCGTTCCCTCCCGCCGCTCCGGCGCCGCCAGCCGCCCCCGCCGCCGCTCCCTTGCTGAACTCGGCCAGCAGCGGCGCGCCGTCGGCATCGACGCCACCATCGCCGCCGCCGCCGAGCCCCGCCCCGTCGTCGCCATCCTCCACGCCGCCGGCGCCGGCGCCGCCGTCGTCGGCGTCCTGGTAGTATATCCCCTCCTGCTTCATGAGCTCCCTGGCGAGCTTCCTCTTCTTGTACCTCCTCCACGCGCCCTGCACGAAGCATGCCCCCCAGCTCCGCCACTGGTGCGAGTAGTACCGGAACGCGTGCTGCAGCCGCTTGCTGTGCAGCCGCTTGAACTGGTTGGCGACGTACTTGAGGTCGTCGGCGCGGAGCGCGAAGGCCTCGACCTCCGTCACCGACCTCACCGTTCTCGTCGACTGCGGGAAGTTGAGGCTTGGGTTGGGCATGAGCGCCCACGTGAGGAGCTCCTCGCCGCAGAAGTCGCCGGGGCGGAGCGTGATGGAGCTGAAGAAGTTTGTCCGGCCGCCGTCCGTCGTGGAGCTCTCGAGCTCCCCGCGGATGATGAAGAGCATCTCGCTGACAGGGTCCCCTTCCCGGACAATGTAGGCGTCTTTGGTGCTCAGTGAGGAGACGAGGCGCTCGCAGATGGCGTCGAGGAGCTGCTCGTCCATCTGGGAGAAGAAGGGCACGCGGCGGACCAGGGCCAAGCAGAGGTGGCGCTGGATCTCGCGCCGGAGGTCGAGGGGCAGGGACTGCAGGATGGACTCCTCGTCGACGCCACGCGTCGCGAGCCACTTGTACTGGAAGAAGCGGCGCACCCGCTCCTGGAGCTCCGGCGGGAGCTGCCGGTGCCGCATCCACTCCTCGATGTCCCGGCGCTTCACACGCCACTCCTCCAGACGCACCGTCATCGACTGCAAGTACGTCTGCGACAAGAAAGATGAAGAATATATATTGTCAGTAGCTAGGAAATCAGATTTCAGTTATCTGAATAATGCGGTTCAGGAACACAATGTGATCCACATATATATACCTGCATGTTCCCGATGAGATGTGAGAAGAAGACGAGGCCCATGATGCAGATGAGAATGCAGAACACGGTCTCCCCCTTGTAGGTGCTGTTCTGCAAGTTCTGCCCATAGGAACTAATTTTGTGCACAGGGAGGGACAGATCGAGAGAACAGAAACAAAGGAACAACGCATTTAGCATAGATTATAAATGCAATATTTCAGTATACCAAATCAAAAGGCTTCATCTTTTCCATCATGAATCTTTCATTCATATATACCTTAAGTTCCGGAAGCCCCACCAGAGGCAGTAGAGGTACTTGTCGATGAAGGCGACCCCGTTGCGATCCAGGTTGAGGGCGTCGGCAAACAGCCCGTAGTTGTACTCGGCGTCCGGGAGCATGCACTGTTTCTGAATGGCGCTGTGGTTGTGCCAGGTCTGCCGCATCGGGTTCAACCTGCTCTTGCAGTCCAGGAACCCCATCACGCAGCTAGGGCTGTCCGCTGAGCTGCCCTCGTTGTTGCACACTTCCATCCAGCAAGAGTACTGACGCTCCACGGACAGCAGGTACCACAGGGCGCCAAGAACCTTCAGACACACACACATGGTGAAGAAGGTGAGGTGTTGTTTCTAACATTGTTGAAATGTTCAAGCTCTCTGGTGTGGAGATCACATACGTGGCTTGCAAGTGTGTAGAGGAGGAGGTTGTAAGCTGCCCCTGCCCAAGCTGTTCTTGTGACGACTCCGCTTGCCTTGACGATCTTGGAGTTGAGGGATATGATGAGGTACACTCTCGGGATGTACTGGATCAACACGATCATGGAGAGCGTGTTGTTGGTGTGGTTGGCCGACGACGTGCTCACGGCTGGTATCACAAACCAGATGATCATCTGCAAGGACACGATCATCCAGGTGATGTTGTTGATCAGAGATGCTGCGGTGCTAATAAGTAGTAATGTCCTGAAGGTCACCAATGCGGCATCTGCAAGAGTGAAAGATGACATATCGGGTAGCAATGCAAATGCAAATGCATGCAAGAAAACTCTTGAAGCAGAGCTGATGAGAATAAAGTTGGGTTTCAACTTTCAATTTCAATGGTTCAGTAAGATGTCAAGGAATCAACTATTTGTATGTGTCATTTCTAACACAAGAGTATATTGCTTAGTGCATTAAAATGGTGACATATATATGCCTCAACCACGAGCTCAAATGTTTCATTTCACCAAATTAACAATCTGAACAATATAATGCATGCATTGGCGTACGTGAGCGAGGTAAGGCATTGGAAAAGAAAACGTCACCTGCGGGATGGGGAGCATGGCGGCGAGGTCGATGATGAAGTCGTTCTTGAGGTAGCGTATGGCGATCTGGTCGGGGTCTCTGACGAGCTCGCCGCGGCCGAAAATGCGTGAGCTGGGCGCGACGAAGGCGATGCGGAACTTGAGGATCATGTGTGCGAGGTAGAAGAGGTCGGCGAAGGTGCGGACGGCGGTGACGAGGACGCCAATGCCCATGTCCATGGAGACGCAGGCGGCGAGGCCGTCGGTGTGGAGGAGGTAGAAGTAGAGCGGGTCGACAAAGAGCCCGATGAGGCAGGTGACTAGGAAGAGTCGGTACCACCGGAGCACGACGTCGTCGCCGGGGTCCAGGATGCGGGCAGGCGTCCAGGGCCGGCGCCCGGCCGCGGCGCCGCCGCCCGGGAGCGACGACGAGGCCGCTGCGCCGGCGCCCGGGTGGAAGAAGGGCAGCGGCGGGCGCCGGAACGGCGGGAGGATGCGGCGGTGGATGAAGCCGGCCATGGCCGCGGGCGTCGTCGGCGGCGTCGGGGAGGGGCGCGAGGGCGGGCCTGGCCGGGGAAGGTGGCGCGCCGCGAGGGGTGGGAGGCAGCCTGAGGAGGAGGGAGCTCGATCGCTTGCGTGCGTGCGCGCACGCGCGCGCATGCATGTCTGCTGCGTGCGTGTCTGTGCGCGCGGCCGCGCGTTGCGGGGGAGTCGTCCATATGGCGCGCGCCGTGAGCTCTTCTTCATCGATCGGGGCATGTCGTTTCGTCGAAACGATGATGTTTGCAACTTTGCATGGAGCGCATGCATGGAAGGGTATGGGCATAGGCAGGATTTCACTATAGGGGGGCCGAGACACCAAGTGGAAAAGCAAACAAAAAAAACTAGACTTTTATATAACTTGATGATGCATATGTATTTTATTCTAATTTTGGAGCTTTGCATTTCCACCGACTCGGCAGCTTGATTATATTTTACACTGGGTTTTTTCAGAAAAAAAACAACTGACGTATACCCTAATGGTCGTTATCCTCTTCATCTTAGCTAACACAATTCGCTATAGCTCGACGATTGGAAAAAAAACGTCATGCAAATTGAGAAAAAAGGCAGCATCTACCATGTTATTTAATCTAAAAACTCAGAACAAAACAATCGCCAATTTTAGTTAAGCTATATATTGCCCTAGCCCCCAATACCAATTAAATTAGTTTGCAAAGCAATAACTGGTGGTGTATTGTATGTTATGACTTGCAGTATAGCATAGGATTTTTTTTTGTTGGCTTGGATGAACAACTCGGCGCTAATCATGGTAATCAACAAAATAATTAGAAGACTCCCTGTGGTTGTACGAGGGGGCCAGCCCCCCCCCCCCCCCCCCCCCCCCCCCCTACGCGCGCCCCTGTGCAGGCATTTCGTCAAACAGACGATGGTGCCACATTCCACGTGAAGTTAGTATAATGAGCAGAGGTGAGGCAATTTCATGGTTGAAAAATGAAATGTTCATGCTCTATATACATGACGACTTGCCCCTGCCCAATCCATCTTGATTGCAGTCGCCTTCACGATCTTGGAGTTCAGGGTTGTGATGAAGTACACTCTTTTGGGTGTAATGGATCAACACAACACGACATCGAGAGCATGTTGTTGGTCAGGGGACTTGCGCAAGTTTAGTGTAACATACCAGAAATTTGACAGTTTTACCATGTGTGAATTTTCGCAAAAAATTTAAAACTTTTTGTTTGAACGTGTGTGCTACCAAATTTTAAACCGATTTGCTAGCCTCTCATCTCAAATCCTATATAAATTAAAATCAAATAAAAATTATTTTCAAACTATGGTATAAATTGTGAGTTGGAGTTTCATGGGTTTTATTTGGAGTTCACATGTGTGGAGTTTGAATTTGAAATAGATTCAAAATCAAACCAGAAACTAAATCTGTTCCAAAACTATTTGTAAAGACTAACAACTAACTTGGGCCTTATCCTCAGAAGCTGAAGTCCTCCGGGTGCCCCTCAACCTCTATCTCACAAACCAGGGTGCACCCCGAGCTTTTAACTCAACCCACCTAGCTAACCGGGCCAGCCGATCTACCTCTCCCTCAAACCTGCGTGGAGCCCATCAGGTCGGCCCATCACCGCAGCCAGCCGGCCACCTGCGCCCTCTTTTCTCCTTCTGTTGCTGCCAAACTGGGCCCGCCCGTCAGTGGCGCCTGTGCCCCCTTCTCCTACCTCGTGACTGTACGCCTCACGCGCGCTGCACGCTCCCGTGCGATGGGACAGGCTCGCCGGCCGTCCGCGCTGGCAACCGCGACCGCTGAGCCGCACCTTTGACCAGCTGAAGCCCTTCTAGGTTCTTCCGCCGAGGGGATTTTTCCATTGTTACCCTCGCGTCGCGCCCCTCTGCGTTGTGACGCCCACGGCGGAGAGCGAGGCCACGCCAATCCGCGGCCAGGGGCAGTGGGGGCTTTTCGCGTGTCCAGGAGGACGCCGCTGCCCTACAAAAGGGAGGGGCAAAACCCTAGCGCCGCAGCCCCTACCCTTAGGCTTCCTTTGGGAGCGCGGGGGGAGTAAAAGCACGGTAGGGGCACCCCAAGGGGTATTTTCCGGACACCCCTCCCCCTTCATTTTCCTAGGCCGGAAGCCCCTTTCTTCTTCCTCTGTTTGGCAGATTGTTCCCAGGGCCTGCCTACCCCCTTGAGCCTTCACCCCCATTTCTCTGTTCTGATAAACAGCTATAAGACCATCCTTTTACTCAAAAATCCGAGTTTGAGATTGCACACCTATAAATATTCAAACAATCGTCCACATGACTTACTCTTCATCGTTTAGGACAAACACATGCAACACAAATTTGAATTTTTTTCGAATCCACATATATTACAACTCATATAAAGTTTAATTTAGACAAGAAATTTAGACCACCACATATCCTAGAAAAATAAGACAACTTTAATTTATGGCAGTACTTCCCGCTCCAGTGTGTTAGCTCCCAAACCTAAACCTGGCTCCCAAGTACTTTGCGCTCCAGTGTGTTAACTCAAGGTCGGCAAGGATTCAGGTATTTCCAGAAAAAAGAACATATACTATTGTGTAACTTTTTGTCTGGACCAGATATCATAGAACTACTTGCCAAAAAAAGATATCATAGAAATAATTATTCATGCCAAAATAGTTATTTATATCGTTATTAGCAAATACATGGACAGCCATTGCTTCGGATCAAAGAAAGATTTATATCCCTCCCGGAAATAATATGGAACTTCTTATGGTAAACAAATTGAGAGGCGAGCACGGCGTGTATACCTTGTGCTTGGTGAGGTGCCTGTGGAAGGCGTCGCTGTCGTATGGACCTCCCTGGTCCCACTACCTCGACGGGTACCAGGACCGACTACTCGGTGGGCCCCTGGGACTACCTGGCTTGCGCTACACGGCACCTGAAGGCGTGGAGCACAAGGATTACACAGGAGTAGTACTCGGTTAGGGAGCTGTACATGTTCCGCACTGTATGGAGGACTCCTAGACGTACTCGACTAGTACTCTCTCCCTACTCCGACTTGTAACCCTGCCTCCCGGACTATATAAGGCGAGGCAGGGACCGATCTCTAGCATCCAATCGGACATCAACTCACGGCGTACTATCACACATCCTGTAATCGTACCCAATCAATCCAGAGCTACGCAGCATACAGGACGTAGGGTATTACGCACCTCGCGGCCCGAACCTGTCTAAATTGTGTGCCACGTGTCTCTTCCTTCGAGTTACCGATCTCGGCGAGTCACATTCATCTACTTCGGGTACTCCCCTTAGTAGGTTGCCGGTCTAAAACACCGACAGCTGGCGCGCCAGGTAGGGGCTCTCGCCCGAGATCACATGGCGAACTCGACGGCTCCTGTCTGCTTCAAGCCAACCGTCGCCTTCAACCGCGGCGACACCTTCGTGTTCGGTGCTTGGGTCTGCACCGCTGACGGCGCGGGCTCCTTCCAGCGCCGCCTCACCGTGTCGCCCAACCCGAAGACTGGCCTCGTGACGCTTCCGGAAGTCGTCACAGGCGAACTCGCCGGCAAATTCGGCGAAATTTCGCTCTTCAACCACCACGCTGACTTCGAGCTCGAGTCCGCTTCCAACTCGAACTCGACGTCGCCATGGGCCATCGCATGCGAGCCGGCTGCTCAGCCATCGCAGGCGGTCCCCTCACCCCGTAAGCGCTCCGTGCGTGGCCCCCGCATCCTCAGCCGGGCCCGCACGGGGGCTTGCACTTCGCGCCGGGCTGGCAAGGAGCCCGCACCCGAGTACAGCTCGAACTCCGACGCCACCCCCGATCGCGCTCCGGACTCCAACCCCCTCTCCGAGTTCTACTCGAACCCGGACTACGAGTTCGACTTCGGGTCGTACCCTGAGGAGCCCGAGTCCGAGGACAACTCCACCGAGCTTCCCCTTTCAGGGCCAGCCTCGGGGCTGGTTATAGCATCCACACCGGCCGGAAGATACGTCTACAGGCCAGACCGCAAGCCCGCTGACCTGATAAAGGGAGACTCACGCTACGTCGCCTACATCGACTCGCTACCGTTCCAGGAGGGAACACCCCTAGCTCGGGCTGACTCAAGCACACCAACCGAGGTGGCACCCTGCGAGTCCGGCCTTGGCACCCCCGATCGCCAAGTCTTCATGGCCGCCGGCGACACCCCACGGGCTTTCGAGCACCGCTCGGGACAAGTACACGGAAGACATCTCCTCCGACGAGCTCTCTGCTGATGCTCCACCGAACGAGACTCCGGCGGACAGAGACGCTCGACGTGAACGTAACCGGAAGCGCAACGAAGGCCGTCGGCGCCTCCGCGACAACTTCCCCGTCCGAAACCTCGCGGAAGCTCTCGAGGCGGTCGAGAGCAGAGTACACACTACCCCCGAGCAGTGCCTCATGTCGATCACAGCGATCGCACGACAGGCTCAGGGCATACGCGCTGGAGAGGTCATCGCCAAGCTCGCTGAAGAAGCCTACTTCATGCGGGTCGACAACAGAGTCAACCAGCCTCCTCCAGCCAGACCCCGCGACAACGAAGCCACAAGTCGCAGCGCCAACAATGGTCCCAACCGTACTCGAGCTGAGCTCCCGACCGAGCCAAACCGCCGTCGCTCCAACGCCGGCGGACCTTCACTGCGCGACCACAGCAACCGAGAAGTCGTCCCTCACCGCGCTCCGGCCGGCGGGGGCGGCAATGGCCCCGACGGCGGCGGCGGCCGACGGCGGCGGCTCCAATCACGGGGCCAACGAGAGGGCCGGAGGCGGCGGCGGCCGCGGCGGCCGAGGCCACGCGAACGACCACGCCTCCGGCACCTCGCAGGGCGGCTACGACGCCCGCAAGAAGATCGAAGAGTTACGACGGAAGAAGTCGACCACCGCGGCTGAGGGCGACGGCTTCCCCACCTTCTCACCTCGACTTCGCAACTTGCTCCTCCCCGACAAATTCAAACCTTTGGGGATCACCAAGTATGATGCGAAGCAGGATCCCATCCAGTGGCTCAGGTGCTACGCCCTCTCCATCGAGAACGCTGGCGGCAACAGCGACACCAAGTGCCTCTACTTCCCCTTCTGCTTGGACCAAGCACCACTCACTTGGCTCGAGTCGCTGGATAAGCACTCGATCGACAAGTGGGACCATCTGAAGGAGCAGTTCACAAGCAACTTCGCGGGCGCCATGGGCCGATCGGGTACTCGCATGGACCTGGCCATGATCAAGCAGGAGCAAGGCGAGACCCTCCGCAAGTACATGCGCCGTTTTTTCGACAAGCGCGCTACCGTCGTCGACGTCACTGACAAGGAGGTCATCGACCTCTTCCAAGACGGCCTCTACCACCGCCGCACCTTTGAAGACTTCGGTCGTCGCCGCCCCAGGTCCATCCCCCACCTCAAGGACATGATCACGTCCTGGGCGGATGAAGAAGACAAGGCCAATGCCAAGTACGACGCCATCCGCGGCAAGACCAAGCGAGAACCGGGCGGCGGGCAGGCGACAAGCAACGCGAACCAGGGCGGTCGCAACAACAACAACAACAACTACTCGGGTCCCAACCGCAAGCGCAAGCCAGACAACAATGTCGCGGCTATCCAGCGCCCTGCGAAAGGGAACTCGAAGAAGAACTCCGGCGGTTTCAAGGACCTGCTGAAGGAGAAGTGCCCGTGGCATCCAAACGACAACCACACCACCGAGTAGTGCTACCAGCTCAGGCACGCACTCAAGGAGACGCCGGAGCCACCGCACCCTCACGACCAAAAGGGCCAGAAGAAGGACGGCGACAACAACGACTTCCAGGAGCCTGAGAAGACCGTCAACGTCCTCTTCGGCGGATTGCCCAACAGGCGGGAGCAGAAGGCTACCCGTCGCGAAGTGATGTCCATTGAGCCAGCGGTCCCGACTCCTCTCAGGTGGTCGGAGGTGCCCATCACCTTCTCCCGCGCGGGTCAATGGACCAACTTCTCTGACCAAGACGGTTCCCCCTCGTCCTGAAGCCAACGGTGGCGGGCTCCAAACTCAACAAGGTGCTCATCGACGGCGGAAGTGGGCTCAACGTCCTCTTCACCAAGACCTTGAAGAAAATGAAGCTCGACATCACTCATATGCTCACCAAGAGCGACATGCCTTCTACGGCATCGTCCCCGGCAACGCGGCTATTCCACTGGGCTCAGTGGTCCTGCCAGTTACTTTCGGGGCAACTCGGGACAACTATCGTACCGAGTACATCAAGTTCGAGGTCGCGGATTTCGAGACCTCCTACCACGCCATCCTCGGCAGACCGGCTATCGCCAAGTTCATGGCGGTGCCCCACTACACCTACTTGGTACTCAAGATGCCAAGCCCAGCCGGTGTACACTCCCTCAAAGGGGACCTGAAGATCTCCCACGACTGCGACACAGAAGCTGTGGAGATCGCCTCCACAAATCAAGTGCCCAACGCAATGATGGAGATCTACGCTGCGTCGAAGAAGCTTGCTACAAGTGAACTCGACATCCCAGAGAAGTCTGACAGCGCCAACAAGCCTCAGCCACCTGATGAGGTACTCGCCAAGACGATCGACCTTGGAACAAAGCGATCCCAAAGAAGACCACCACCATCGGGGCAGGCCTCGACCCCAAATAGGAAGATGCGCTCATCAGCTTCGTTCGGGCTAACCGCGACATCTTCGCGTGGAAGCCAGCGGACATGCCAGGAGTGCCCAGGGAGCTGATTGAGCACTGCCTCAACGTCGATCCTAAGGCCACCCCCAAGCGACAACACCTTCGACGCTTTGCCGACGACAGACGGGACGCCATCAAGAAGGAACTCGCCAAACTACTCGCGGCTGGCTTCATCAGAGAAGTCTTCCATCCTGAGTGGCTTGCCAACCCTGTCCTCGTCCGCAAGAAGAACTCGAACGAGTGGAGGATGTGCGTCGACTACACCGACCTCAACAAGCACTGCCCCAAGGACCCCTTCGGGTTGCCGCGGATTGATCAAGTCATCGACTCCACGGTGGGCTGCGACCTGCTCTGCTTCCTCGACTGCTACTCCGGGTACCATCAGATCGCGATCAAGGAAGAAGACCAGGAGAAGACCGCGTTCATCACGCTGTTTGGCGCGTACTGCTACACGACCATGTCCTTCGGGTTGAAGAACGCCGGCACTACCTACCAACGAGCTATCCAGTCCTGCTTCAAGAGGCAGCTCAACAAGAACATCGAGGCCTACGTGGATGACGTGGTCGTCAAGACCAGAAACTCCAGTACCCTCATCGACGACCTTGAAGAGACCTTCGCATCACTGCGCGAGTACCGCTGGAAGCTCAACCCGAACAAGTGCGTCTTCGGCGTACCTTCGGGAAAACTACTCGGCTTCATCATCGCCCCGGCGCGGCATCGAAGCCAACCCCCGAGAAGATCTCCGCCATCACCGGCATGCAAGCTCCCACGAGCATCAAAGATGTCCGAAGCCGACGGGGGTGCATGGCGGCGCTGAACAGATTCATCTCGAGGCTAGGAGAACGGGGACTCCCCTTCTTCAAACTACTCAAGCGTCAAGAGAAGTTCGTGTGGACTCCAGATGCGGACCAAGCCCTTGCCCAGCTCAAGGACTTCTTGTCGAAGCCTCCGATCCTCACGGCTCCTCACAAGGGCGAGCAGCTACTGCTCTACCTCGCTGCGACTACTCACGTGGTCAGTACTGCCATCGTTGTCGAGCGGCAAGAAGACGGCCACACCTACCCGGTCCGGGCGCCCGGCCTACTTCGTCGAGAGGTTCTATCGTAGTCCAAGGCCCGCTATCAGCCTGTGCAGAAGCTACTGTACGCAGTACTCATCACCTCGCGGAAGCTACGACACTACTTCCAGCAGTACTCGATCTCCGTCGTCACCGACTACCCGCTCGGTGACATCCTGCGGAACCAAGACGCTACTGGAAGAATCTCCAAGTGGGCGGTCGAACTCGGCGCCCTCACTATCGACTTCAAGCCACGCACAGCCATCAAGTCGCAGTCACTAGTCGACTTCATGGCAGAGTGGCGGGAGAACCAGCTACCCACTCCCACCGTGCGACCAGAGCATTGGGTGATGTACTTTGACGGCTCACTCAACCTCGAGGGCGCGGGGGCGGGTACTCCCCGATTTCTCCAACGGGCGAACAACTCAAGTACGTCCTGCAGATCTTCTGGAAGGTCTCAAACAACGAAGCCGAGTACGAAGCTCTCCTGCACGGGCTTCGCCTCGCGGCTTCATTGGGCATCAAGCGGCTACTAGTCTACGGCGACTCCGCAGTGGTCATCAACCAAGTCAACAAATCCTGGGACCGCAACAAGAAGAACATGGACGCCTACTGCCTAGAAGTCTGCAAGCTCGAGAACAAGTTCTATGGTCTCGAGTTCCATCACATCGTCCACAACAACAACGTTGCAGCGGACGTCCTCTCGAAGCTTGGATCCACCGCGCTCAAGTACCAGCGGGCGTCTTCGTCCACGAGCTTCACACGCCATCCATTCCGGAGCCGGCGCCACCGACCACTGTCCCAGCCCATCAACCAGCTGGGCAGGAGGTCATGATGATTGACGTGGACTGGAGGCAACCCTTCATCGACTACCTCGGCGAGCAGAAGGTCCCCTCCGACAAGAACTCGGCTGAGCAGCTCATCCGCCGCGCCAAGTCCTACGTCCTCGTCGGAGACAAGCTTTACAAGCGAGGCGCATCTTCCGGAGTACTCATGAAGTGCGTTCCTCGTGAATAAGGCAAGGACATCTTGGAGGAGATCCACAAGGGCGTCTGCGGCAACCACGTGTCCTCGCGAACGCTGGTCAGAAAAGCCTTCCGGTGAGCTTTCTACTGGCCCACAGCTCTGGGAGATGCCGAAGAACTCGTCAGGAGGTGCCAAGGATGTCAATACTTCGCCAAGCAGCAACACGTCCCAGCCTACAAGCTAGTCACCATACCGCCAACCTGGCCCTTCGCTTGCTGGGGGCTCGACATGATTGGGCCACTGCCAACTGCGCCGGGAGGATTCAACAGGATACTGGTGGCTATCGACAAGTTCACCAAGTGGATCGAGGTCAAGCCGGTCACATGCCCCAAGGCTGACAGAGTACTCGACTTCTTGGATGAACTCGTACACCGCTACGGACTACCCCACCGCATCATCACAGACCTGGGCTCCAATTTCAACAACCACCGGCCCGGGAGTACTGCGAGAACAACGGGATCGACGTCCGACACGTCTCAGTTGCCCATCCACGGGCCAACGGACAAGTCGAGCGCGCCAATGGGATGGTGCTCGACGCTCTCAAAAAGCGGCTACACGACGCTGCTAACTCCAAAGGGGGTAAGTGGATCAAGGAACTACCCAACGCACTCTGGGGGCTACGGACTCAGCCATCCAAGCCAACGGGGCAATCCCCCTACTTCCTGGCCTACGGCTCCGAAGCAATCCTCCCTGCCGACGTCATATGGAACTCGCCGGCGGTGGAGCACTACGACGAAGGCGTCTCGGAAGACGACAGACGAGTTGACATCGACGACCCCTCGAAGAAGCTCGCTGCGCTGCCCTCGTCCAGTCAGCAAGGTACCTAGAAGGTATACGACGCTACCATGATCGCAACGTCAAGGAACGCTCCTTCAACGTTGGTGATCTCGTCCTCCGCCGCATCCAGAACACGGAAGGACTACACAAGCTCAGTTCTTCCTGGGAAGGTCCCTTCACCGTTGCAAAGGTGACCGGGCCGGGCTCCTACCGCCTCCAAACACTTGAAGGCGAAGACATCAACAACTCGTGGAACATCGACCAGCTCTGTCGATTCTACGCCTAGTCTACACGACTACTCCGGGGTTCAAGTCTACACGACTACACCAACACCCCACCGCCGTAAGCGGCCTTCGGTCCCGGCTCCGGCCTCGGACTTCTCCTCTCCAGGCTCCAGCCTACACGGCTACCTACGGACCCTGGGCTGCGACGAGCGTCAAGGACTCTAGCAGCGGTCTACTAAGAGACCACCCTCCAAGATCCAGCCTCCACGGCTACCTACGGATCTACGATCCAGCCTACACGGCTACCTACGGATCCACTGCTGCAAGCGGCTACCCGCTCCGGCTACCGCTCACCGTAAGCGGCCTCCGGGTCCAAGCGACTACTCTGTAACTATGGCCCTGGCCATCCAGGTGTACTTCTTCAGTAATAAAGTTCGATCATTCATCAACTTCTTTACTACCTACAATGGGACCACTACCGCCGAGTACGACTACTCGCATCCACTCCACGATGGGGCTCCGCACTCTGAGATTGCGGCCACGAGTACTCATTGCTGGAAATTTTCTTTCATTGATACTCAAGCAATTCATTACAATTGTTTTTTGTACAACCCTGGCTACTAGCTATCTATTACAGGGCTACTGGAGATTAAGCTTCTCGGCTACTTGCTCCGCGATGGGAGCCATCTGCTCCAGCAGCTCTGCATACTGCTCATCAGTGCAGTTGGCGGCTACCCCGCCGGCGACTACTTCCACTGCGGCCTTCGGGAAGTACGACTTCATGAAGGCCAAGACCTGCCTTGGGATCGACCTCGCCATGTGCTTCACGTAGGCCGCCAGTCGGCTTGGAGCTTCCTTGAGGCGATCCACCAGTGGAGCTATCTTGGGGCCGCCCGGGTGCGGCACCAGGAGCCTTGCGATCGGCAGCGCGGCTTCCTTGAGCTCCTTCAGCTGGGCTCGCAGTGCCTCACAGTCTTCATTCAACTTCTGCAAGGATTTGTAGCAGCGGACGAGATCGCGGTCGAGGCAATCCGAGCTCCATGTGCTTCTCGCACTCGAAGGCAAGCTCTTTGTAGTCGAGCTCGAGTACCTGGCGGGCTTCTTGCTCCCGGTAGAAGAGGTTTTTCATGCTCGTCTCCGAGGACTTCAGCTGCTCCACCTGGCCCTCAAGCTCTGCAACACAGCAACGCAACAGCGGGTCAGAGACTTCTCGACCTCCAACAAGTACCCGACAAGTTCAGCGGTATACCTTTGTTCTTGTTGCGAAGGCCCTTATTTTTTCGCACCAAGTCGTCACCCTTCGCCTGCAACTCTTGGACGTCGTTGTGGTATTTGGCGAAGGCGGCGTCGAGCCTCGACTGCATGGCAGCCGCGTGCTTCCGCAACTTCATAAGTTCCTCTTCTAGCGCTTCAGCCCGGAGCACCGCGTCACCATAGCCCTGCAGCATATTGGACTTGTCGCGGGACCTCTCAGCAACGTCCTGCACAAACAACTCAAGTCAAACGAGTACTCAACAAACAGAGGATTGACTACTCAAGCTACGGCTACATACCTTCATCCACTGCTCAGCCTGGCAGATCGCCTCCAGGTGCTTCGCCACCGTCGCAGGCTCGACGAGATCATCTGCGAGCAACTCTATCCCGCCGCGACTACTCGCGGTGGCCTCCGTCATCGGCGCAGAGCGGATGGGCTCTGCGTCCTGGATCTCCGGGGAGCGGATAGCCACCTCCAGAGCAACCTCTGGCAACGTGGTGACGCCCTCTCCCCCGGTCGTCACGGCGGCCTCCTCGACGACTTCTTCCATAGGCACGGGGGCTCCTCCCGCAGCCTCCGGGGCCTCTGGTGTCGACTTCTGCATCGGCACCCCCGCAGGGATGTCACTGCCTTCAGCCTCAGCACCTGTCAACGAGAAGATAAGTGCATCAGCAATTACGACTACTCCTCGAGGAGCTCCATAGCTTCAGAAGAGTACTCACCTTCGACTACGCCGGCTTCCGCAGCGGGAACCTCGCAGCCGGCGGCTCGGGCACCGCCTGGGACGCGGGAGCGACCTCCTCGGCGGGCGGCGCGACTTCTTCCGCCACCGATGAAGAGGGCTCATCCCCCCTCCCGGACGCATCCGTGGATTTCCCGTGAAGTACACAAAATTGGTCGTCAGTCAACCTCGACTACTACAACAGTGCTACTCGCAAAGATGCAGTACTTACAAGTTCGACCAGACTATTGTCACGGCCGGGGCGCCAAGGATGTTGGCAATATCGACCAGTCCACCCTCGGCGGGCGTCTCCTCCTGCGCCCCTGCGGCTACCGCCTCCTCCACAGCAGCAGCGGCCGGCGCAGTGCCCTCTTGCGCTCCTGAAGCCACCACCTCTTCAACGGCGGCGGCTACGGGCTCCGTGCTCCCCTGTGGAGCAGGGGGCTGGCGCTCCAGCTACGCCAAGAGCTCCTCTACAGTGGGGGCCGGACTACGACTTCCAGCTGGCTCCCCCACTGTGTCCCACACGCCTTCGTCGCCCTCTTCGACGGGCTCCGTTGGCGGCACCTCCTGCAAACATGAAAGACTACTCTTCAGCAACGGTACTCGCACGATGGGGTACTCGACTACTCTAGTCAAGACATCTTACCTCCTGAGGCGTGATCTCTGAGACCTTAAGCTTCTTCGCCACCCACTTCCTGGCGGGGTTGCGTGGCCTTCGTGGCGGCGCAGCCAGGCTAGCCTCCAGGCTAGTTGGGGGGTCTTGCACCAGAGGTACATGAGGTAAGCCTGGGCGGCTAAACCTCGACCGCAATCGAAAACGGTCCTGCAACGTCTCGTCGTCGTCGTCGTCGTCGGAGGTGTCCTCCACGATGACGGTGTCATCGCCTGCATCGACTTCTCGCCGCTCTTTCTCCTTGGCCTTCCCCTCCTTCAGGATCTCGATCCCACTTGGGGGCAGCTGCGGCTCGGAGATGAATTTCTTCAAGTCATCCTGCAAGACACGAAGACGTCAGCAAGTCTACACCAAGCAACGACTACTCGACCAGGGGAGTACGACTACTCACCTCCTTGGGCGGGCGCGCGGCGGAGTACTCTTGAACAAGGCACGCCGTGTATGGCGGCATATCTTTGAAGATCCGCGACAACCTCTCGATGATGTCGCTGTCGTCCAGCTCGCCTCCGGGCATCCGCGACGTGTCATCGTCGCCGGTGTACTCGAAGCCCAAGGTGTCTCGAGCCATCAATGGTTGCACCCTCCGCTTCATGAAACTGAAGGCCACGTGCTCGGCCCTCAGTCCCGCTTCCCTGAGCACCTTGATGCGTGCCAGCAGCTCGGGAAGCTGGATCCCCTCTTGCATGGTGGGCTCCGAATTCCACCACTCGCGGTGCCTGGGCTGCCGTCCGCTCGGCTTCGGCAGGCCAGGGTGGTGGTTCGTGATGTAGAACCACCTTGTCTTCCAGTCAGTGTTGGAATTGACAAGCTTATACGCCAGATACTGCTCCGCGGCGTCCTCCCTCAGCTGGATGCCGGCTCCTCCGACTACCCTTGGGTTGGTGGCACTTGGCTGCTGCTTGACCCGGAAGAACTTCCGGAAAAGGATCCAATGCGGCTTGATCCCAAGGAAGGCTTCGCAGAAGTGCACGAAGACCGCGGTGTGGAAGATGCCGTTGGGGTTCAGATTCAAGTACTCGACTCCGTAGTACCCGAGGAGACCCTTGAAGAAATCGCTGGCCGGGAGCGCAAGCCCGCGCTCCACGAACCGTGCGAACATTGGAATCTCATCTTCGGCCTTCTCCATTGGGTATGGATCTCCAGCAGCGGCCCTCCACATGTCGACCTCCTTCTCCCGGATGAACCCGCTGTTCAGGAGGGCCAGTAGATCCTCCGTCTTCACCTTGGATTTCTTCCACTCGCGGCTTGGATCAGCACGCGGTGGAGACATGGGTGGCGCTACTCCGGTGGCAGCCGAGGCGGCTTCTTCGCGGCCCCTCTTCTTCCCGGTGGCTTTCGACGACTTGGATGGTGACGGCTTCATTCTCCAAGAACAGAGCGTCTTCACGCGCATCCGCTCAGGGGCTACCCTAAAGCTTTGGGTGGCGGCGCACTTGAATCTACTGCGGCGGCAGCGTGCGCTGGAAGCAGATCTACCACAGATGGAAGCGGAATGGCTACAGCTCGAATGGGTGAAAAAACCCTAAGGGTTTCGGCTTCTATTTATAAGCCTAACTGGCTCCGCAACGGCCGGATGGCTAAATTCACGCGCAGCTGACTCAGCGGCTCAGCATGACCGTTCGTATTCTACTAGTCGACGCGCCTCACCTCGGGGGCTCGGCTACTTCTGCTCGACTGCCTGGGAAGCGGCTAGTCTCAAGAGCATCTCAGGACACATTCTTCAAGATGACCCTTCGATTCGAGAGGAAGTACTCGACTCAAGGCTCGGGGGCTCCGTGCCACGTGTCCTTCGGTTTTTTCTCCGGATTTTTTCGGGATTTTCTTGTCAAGACTTCAGATGGACCCTGAGTCAGAGCCTGCGGCTCAACCTAAGGCTCAGGGGCTACTCCATATGGAGTGCGATTTTGCGAATCGCACCTCCATATCAGCTCCGGCTTCAAGACAAGACGGGCAGTTTTTGAAGACCTACGAAGGCAGTGTTCGAGGACGCTTGGGACTACTCGAGAAGACTTGAAGATTGCTCAAACATCAGCTGGAGTACATTCCAGCCTCGGGATGCTTCGACTACTCTTGAGAACTTTTGACTTGTAGCACTCGGGGACGCTTGAGGACTACTCGTTAAGGCCGTCAAGACTACTTGAAGCTATCTTTCTCGACTACAAAGTACTCGGGGGCTTGTCGTATGGACCTCCCTGGGCCCACTACCTCGGCGGGTACCGGGGACCGACTACTCGGTGGGCCCCGGGACTACCTGGCTTGCGCTACACGGCACCTGAAGGCGTGGAGCACAAGGATTACACAGGAGTAGTACTCGGTTAGGGAGCTGTACATGTTCCGCACTGTATGGAGGACTCCTAGACGTACTCGACTAGTACTCTCTCCCTACTCCGACTTGTAACCCTGCCTCCTGGACTATATAAGGCGAGGCAGGGACCGATCTCTAGCATCCAATCGGACATCAACTCACGGCATACTATCACACATCCTGTAATCGTACCCAATCAATCCAGAGCTACGCAGCATACAGGACGTAGGGTATTACGCACCTCGCGGCTCGAACCTGTCTAAATTGTGTGCCACGTGTCTCTTCCTTCGAGTTACCGATCTCCGCGAGTCACATTCATCTACTTCGGGTACTCCCCTTAGTAGGTTGCCGGTCTAAAACACCGACAGTCGCCTCAACAACAGATTCACCGTGTGCATTCACATGAATGTTCCTAATGAATTGAAGGAGCCAGATTAATAACCATCGAAATTCAACATTCATTCAGTATCAAAAGGGTGCATCAATGCAGCCATGAGGTAGTAGACGCCTGACACTACTGCACCTCACCAAGACATCATCCAATAAATAAACAAATAAAAGAGCAAGAACACTAATGTCTGATCTGTGTGGCCTGATTTTTTCAAAAGAGGTGGTAGAAAAAAGAAGAACAATGCTTGGTGAAGGGGACCAATCCATCTGGTTGTCGTGTGCACTCGTTAGCTAGAGACATTCGATGTAAAATGTCTTTCTTACTCAAACAAAAACCATTCATTGCAGTGCACAAACTACAGGCTTGCAGATAGATAACCATACTCCCTATAAAATGTTTTGATAGAAAAACAGAGCATTACAGTGCTTGAAAAGAGGCTGCAGAACTATCAGAGCTTGTCAAGGTTGATTTCAGATAGCTGGATAGAATCAAAGGATAAAGAAGAAATCAGAGCTCGAACATGTGCCTAGATCCTAGTCACCGCGTTCCCAGGTCGACCGGGTCGAGGAACGGGAACGAGGATCGTGGTACGCCGTTCTTCAATACTATTTGGAACGATGAGTACACAGCTTCAGCATGTCCCAAAGTCACTTGGACCGTGATCCAAGTTAGTTCGGGACGATGTTCTCGGGACGATGGGAGGGAACGAGGGACGCGAACCATGCATATATAGATCGATACTATTTGAAACAATACATCAAATGAAAATTAACCAAATAGCTTAATTGTCTCACACTCAAAGACTTGTATTGGCAAATCAGTAAAGATTTCAAGGAATCATGCATGGCCTATCATAGTTCAGATAGTGTATATAACATAGTGTTGGTCAAACAATGAGAATCTCAGAACGGCATCACACTGGCCATACATTCAATCAGAGATACATGCAAAATTGTAACAACCACTTGCAAAACAATAGTCAGGCAGGCTCAGGCATTTCATCGAACAAGCAGGTTGCATAGTACAACTTGATTACCTCACAGGGTGGTTCTTCTTCCTCTTCAACGTTGATGGCCCCTTCCAGTTCATCACCGGCGTGTATGTCTTCATGATCCTCGGACCACCTACGCTTCCCCGATCCGAACGCCATTGCAGTCCAGAGATTAGAGAAGAGGGAGGACCAGAGGAGGGAAGGGAGAAGTGCAGGACAGCAGGAGCAGAGCAGATGGACAGACTCACCTAATAAAGCCTCGCAGCATGGCCTTCCGCCTTCCTGGACCAGGAAACGATGCAGATTAATGGGGGCTGACTAGCGGGAACGCTATTCACCTCCCTCATCTTGCCCCGATAGAAACACGCCGCTTGGCCTCCCGTTCCTGGCGCGGGGACGCGATCCAGTTCCCATGGCTGCTTGGTCGAGATCCTGCAGTGGCTCGGTCGAGCTCCGGGGCGACGCGGGCGACCAGCGGGAACGTGTTCCGCCGTCGTTCCGTGCTCGACCCCCACGTGCTCCCGACCCGCGTTCCGGGATGTCGTTTCGCGGAACGAGGTTCGCCGCGTCGTCCTGCGTTCCCGGTGACTAGGCCCTAGATTAGTATATGCAGATATCAGGTTCAAAAATCACAGCTTTTAATGAATTAGGTCGAACGAGCAATTTCAATGCAAGAACCTATAGAAAGAGAATAATCAATCACAAAAGCCTCCTTAGGTAGAGTAAACTGAAAACGCATCACAAACTATCCCACATATTGCAAAGCTATCAATTACGTAGCTATTACAAAAATCTCCAGCTGCTTCTTTCGAAAAAAAGCCTAGCTGCTCACCGATAGCACACAGTGGACAGTGACTCCAAACCCTAATCACCAGGTGCATAAACGAATTTCCGGAATCAACAATCAAGATGCCTATACTATATTGCCCCTCGAACAATCCAATCTAATCCAATCTATCAAGATTAAATTGCGCGCGGAATTAACCAGGAGGAGTAGACTTGACAGTAACGCAAAGTACCTCTCGCTGATTGAGGATGAGGATGAGGGGAGGAGTAATTACTTGCTTGCGAAGAACCGGCGGCGCGGCACAACAGCGAGAGGGGATGAAGCGAGCAGGGAGTAGCTGCAACCTGCGAGTCCCGTGGTCAGGTGAGGCTGGAGTCAAGACGAGCGGCGGTGCGGTGGTGAAGCGACAGGGAGGCGGCGTGGTGAAGCGCGGCGGCGCAGGTGGCGGAGTGGAGGGGGAGGAGCCGTGCATGGCGGAGGCGCCGACCGCCGAGTTGCGAGGTGGGGAAGACTCGGCACAGGGAAAAGAGGGGGCTAGGGTTGCGGCAGCCTGGGCTAGTGGGCTTCCAAATGACGGGACCAATCCACCCGGGGCCAAAAATGATGTGGGGGTTCGGCCTGGGGTAAATGGGGGGATCCCAGTGGGATTCTGGGCTCCCAAAGGGGCCCTTAGGGGATTTTCCCCCTTCCTGGTAGCCGCTGCCACCTGTTGAAGAAGACAGAGGAGGAAAAGAAAAGTGGAAGGGAAGAAGGGAATGGAAAAAAAGAGAAGGAGGAGAGGGCGAAATTGGAGCACCCGGACCAAGAGGGGAGCCACCGTGGGGCTTTTGAGTGCCGCCTAGGAGCTCTACACCGTTGTCGCGTTTTCGTCTTCATCACGACCTGTTACTGATGTCCGGGAGGAGAGGGACGCCGTCCCCGGCGAGTGAAGCCATGGACACCTTCGTCAAGCTGCCACTGGTACAATGGCTTGGACACCAGCGCCACCAGAGGGATTCGGGAGCGTCGCTGCTTCTACTACTCCAGGAACACCATCACGGGAGATGAAGCAGAGGAAGGCCGGAACGCCATGAACACTGACACTGCGCCTCCGTCTTCATCAAGCCTCGTCACCTCATCGTGAGTACCGTGGCCGCACCCGCCTTCCTGAAAGTGCATCTAGGCCCCTAAGTGGATTTTGGTGAATTGAATGACAAGGCAATTAAAGGACTAATGAATTTGTCTAAGATTGTGAGCGGGTTTTCTTTATATATTCATGAGCAACCATTGAAGTATTTAATTGTGGATGAATATTATGGCTCACATTGACAAAGACAAGTATATGGTGCAAGACTTCATGTGTTTATTGAAAGAGAACATAATAATGAGTGTACACACTATGGTTCTAAATTGGAAGCTTGCACATCCGTTGTCAATCAAGATCAAGCATTTGAAGCGGGATTTTCAAATGAAGGTTAATTATGTATGAAGCAAAGTGGAACTCAAAGTGGATTGGATAAGTGATGAAGGGATCAACCGTGATGTCTTGGGTGAGGGACTAAGCAATCTTTGGGGCTATAGCTAAGATGACATTAGTGTTTTGCTAAGGTGAAGTTCTAGCATCCGTGGGGTCATCAAGTATCATATTCAAACCTTAACCGAGGGAAGCATTGCAAGTCATCAACTTGTTAAGATTGGCAATATGGAGTGACTTATGGATCCAAGTGTGCATTCCTATGCTATATGGAAAGATTCTAAGTCACTAGCTCAAGTATGGACGTGCTCAAGTCAAAGGCTATGTTGAAAGCCCTCAAGTGGATATTGATCAAGTATGGCAAGATTGAAAGTGTTCAATCTCAAGAGATCAACAACATGTTTTCATTCATTCTTGAGTATAGGTATGCCGTACTATCAAGAGGGATGCAACTTAGCGAGTTGACCAAGTCAAAGTGCTCTTTAGTTGACCTAAGTGAGATCTAGCCTTAGAGTGTGCTAACAAACCTTTCTAACCTAACCTGAGTCATTTCATCTTGGTGGTGAAGTGCTAGTCGCTTAGAAAAGGTTTTTGGGGGTATCTCGAGCCTGACCGGTCTGACCGGTCAGAGGTACCGGTCTGACCGGTGCCGCTAGCCCAACTGCTAGTTTTTCGAACACCGGTCTGACCGGTGTGAGGCACCGGTCTGACCGGTGCCGCCCGAGGACCAACGGCTAGTTTTCTCTTTTGAGGGGTATAAATACCCCAAGCCTTCTTCAAGTGAGGGTTAATTCTTATAGTGAGTTTGCTGATGTCCCAAGCCATTTCTAACTAGCTCTAAGCCTTAGTGGCTCTCGCCAACTCTCTCTTTGTGAGATTTGTGGATTCAAGCCATAATCTTTGTGAGTGAGCTTAAGAGTGACCTAGTGAGCTAGCAAGAGCTTTTCCATAGCTTGAGCACTTTGGTTTCACGTCTACAAGCTTTGAAGCGTTTGTTACTCTTGGAGGTTTGCCTCCTAGACGGCTAGGCGTCGCCGGCTAGCTCCCAAGGTTGTGGTGAGCAGCGGAAAGTTTGTAAGGGCTGCGATCTTGCCTCTCTGTGGAAAAGATCCCCTTAGTGGAAAGGAGGAAAGTGGTTGAAAGAGACCCGGCTTGTTGTGGGAATTGTCCCTTACAAGCTCCTCAACGGAGACGTAGCCATTCCTTAGTGGGTGGTGAACTTCGGGAAACAAATCCTTGCTTCTCCGTGTGGTTTGACTGTCCAAGTTGTTTTTCTATCATACTTTATTTGCTTCCACTTCTATCTACTTGGGTGTGCTACTTGTGTGTGCAGGGCTCACTACCTTGCTTATGATCATCTACAAAGGCCACACACCAAGTTCGGTTCATGCTAGAAGTCAAGAGGTGCTTGAAGTCATTTTTGCAGGTGTTCTGTGCTTGACCGGTCTGACCGGTCATAGCCACCGGTCTGACCGGTGGAGCACTATCAGCTCAAGTGTTAGGGGAGAAAGAGTTTAATTTGGTCGTCATGCCTATTCACCCCCCCTCTAGGCGTCATTAAGGTCATTTCAATTGGTATCAGAGTGTGGTGCTCCGATTCGAGCTTAACCGCTTGGAGTTCTTCGATGTCGACAACTTGTGAGGTACCGTTTGAGCCTCTAGCTCTAGATGGCTCAAACTATTCTTCTTGGTGCTCGGATGTTCTCATTCCACTTAAGGTTTTGGGTCCTACCGCTGAGCACATTATGGTTGCGAGTATCCTTCCAAAGGATGAGGCATGTGTCTCGTCAATGGACTTGGAGAAGAAGCAACTCAATGCCATTATTACTAACCTTTTTTGTAGTTGTGTATGTAGAGAACTAAAGTATCTTATCCTAAAGAGCAAGAAGATTGGTGAAGATGCTCATCTCATTTGGAAATTACTATTTGAATTGGTAAACACCAAATGGGATGAAATTGAGAGTGATGATGAAGATGAGCCAGTGGAGATGTGCCCTACCTCTACAACATCCACTGATCATCAAGCATCAAACCCCGAGCAAGAAAAAGATCAAAGAAGCGAACATGTCGTCCCTCTGCAGGGACTGGTCAGACCGGTGACACCCACCGGTCAAACCGGTGCCAGCAAGGGCACTCCAACTTGCTTGATGGCCAAGAAGGAAAAGAAGAGCAAGAAGAAGAGACAAGCCAAGGGAGCTAAGGGCCAGAAGATTGAAGCATCAAGCTCTACGTCAAGAGAACTTGAACTTCTAAAATCCGAGCTTGCATCCTTGGTTTGTAAGTATGAACCTTTGGCTAACAAATATGATCATGACATCAAATCCTTTTCTTGTAGAGCTAAAGTAGAAGAAGAAGCCTCATCTAGAAGCCAAATTAGCGAAACTCACCAATGAGCATATGGTTCTACAAGCTAGTCACAACAAACTTGAACATTCCTATGAGAAGCTTGTCGATTTTTATGCAATGCTAGAGATAGCCCATGAGGTTGTGCTTTCGTCGGTAAAATCAATACAACCCCTATCTCACACATGCACATGCTCACAAGTTCAAGTTAATTTATCTTGCACTAATGATTGTTTGTCTCAAGCAAGCCAATCTAGCATTGAGCATGTACTTGTAGAATCTTGTGATGACCTCGTTGCTAAAGAAAATGATGAACTCAAGCAAGAGGTTGAAAAGATTCAAAAGGACTTGTATGTGTTGAAGGAAAAGAGCAAAGTGCAACCGTCTCAAGATAACCGTGAAGACATGGTGAAGAAGCTTGAGAAGGGATCAACCACCACTAGATCAACTCCACAACAACATACAATGACCCACAAGAACAAGATTCAAGAAAAGAGCAAGGTTGGGCAAATCAAATCCCAATATCATTCAATCAAGCACAAGACACAAGAGTCACTCTCCAAGAAGCCTAGAAGCTCCAACAAGTGGAGGGTGTGCTACAAGTGCAGAGAGAAGGGACACTTTGCCGATTCGTGCCCAAATTCAACAATGGGCAGTGGCACTAACCGTGACCGGTCAGACCGGTGCATGCCACCGGTTAGACCGGTGCCGGCCAGGGCAGGCCCACCTCAAGCAAACAAGGCAAGGAAGACCCCTTCTCCAAGAAAAAGGCTCAGAGGCAAGTATGGGAAAGAATTTGTAAGGAATGATGTGACCAACAAGAACAAAAGCTGTATTTGCTATGAATGCCGTCAAAAGGGTCACATGGGCAAAGATTGTTCCAATGGTAATGTTCTTCAATCAAGCTTAGTCCATTATGATTTCCATAAGCTTAGGAACGATAAAAATGGAACTTGTGCTATGAGGGAGATTAGTTCACCTCATTGTAGCATGAGAGTTATTTGGGTTCCTAAACATCTTGTGACTAACCCAATAGGACCCAACAAGTGTTGGGTACCAAGAAATGCTTGCTGAGCTTCAGGTTGAAAGAGATGCATTGATCACATGGTTGGAAGATTTGGAAATCAAGATGGATTCAATTGGCCATGTGAAGAGGAAAATCATATAAATCTTGAAATCAATGTCATCTAGGTAACTAATACTCTTTGATTGAGTCTAAGTCGCTCTTGGTCCTCGGTGAACACTCATGTGACACTTTTCTTGTATAAGCGAAACATGAGGTAGTGACTTTGACTATTTCATGAAAATTTACTCTCTCATGCCATTCGATGTTTTCAATGGCTCTCTAGTAGAGCACTGCCCTATCCATGTTGCAGAATTTAAATTAGTGACATATTCACGAATTCAAGGAACAAGGAGGGAAAAATCACCAAAAAGGTGTAAACTGGTGGTCACCGGTCTGACTGAGGCACCAGTATGACCGGTGTCGACCCACTAAGAGCACTTGGGTGGGTGACCCGGCACCTGTGCCCAGGTGACCTGGTACGCCTCTGTATGCTGCAGGGTGACCCGACCCCTATGGCCGGGTGACCCGGGGTTGACCCAACTTTCAAGGTGATTTGGCGTCAAAGGTTATGAGAGACTCAACACATTTCAATTAATAAATCATTTTTTGTGTTGTGACCAAGTTTGGAATGAGCCTCACCAAGTTCTTAATTGAATAAAGTGCCTTGTTTGAGAAATTCAAAATATCTCTGGCACTATTTGAGGGGGAGCTAATTGCAACACTTGAGTCACTTGTGGGACTAACAATTTCTTCTAAGTGATCTTATAGTCTCATTCTTTTGTGCATCTCAAAGAGAGCTCTTGATAAGCATATCTTCCAAAACGAACAAGTAAGAGCTAGCACCGATCGAAATTTGAACATATGCACAAATGAATTGGTCTTAAGGCAAAGGTATGTTTTCATGAATCTCTTGAAATACCGTAATGCATCTAGGCCATAATACCATGCTAGTGTGCCATCCTTAGCATGTAATTTCTTCAAGTGAATTCTTGTGCGCCTCTCTAGATATTTGGTTGATACCTTTATTTCCACTCGTCTTCGTGTCTCGAGGATGAAGGTATGAGCCAAATATGCTTGTTAAGCCATTCATTTGAAGTGGATGCATGCACTTTGTGACATAGGATAGACTTTTCGAAAAATCAACTAGCATGTGTAGGAAGTGTGCTCATTTTGAAAAATATTTGATTCTTGGTCTTTGTGACCCAATCAACTTAATTGTGACTATAGTTCCCTTTGTTTGATTGATGGCTAGTCACAATTAAGAAGATTTTCTCAAGTCCCTAAAATATATCTTTATTTATCTCTCTCTCTCTTGGAAGAATCAAGAATTATCAATGAAATTGGATTACCCTCTATTCTTTCAAGAACTTGGCAATATTTGGATCAATATCATCGCTATATCTCTTATCCAATCTTTGAGAAAGAGGAAGGAACCAAAGTCTGTTGAAGTTGTGCCTCAGGAGGGCACTGGTCTGACCGGTGTTGTCCACCGGTCTGACCGGTGGCGACCCTAGGTCACAAGTTTCTTTTTCTGAAGCTTAATTGGAAGAAAAGTGTCTCATAAAATATTTGGAGAAGATCTAAGGAGCAAAATCTCAAATTGGGAGTGAAGGATCGGAACTTCCGAGGCTAAGTCGGTTCTACCGATATGGCTTCTCTGTTGAGTTTATCAAAATCGACGGTACTACCGAGGACGGGTCGGAAAAACCGCTAAGGGCTCACTGGCCCGACAAAGGGTGGTCACCGGTCTGACCGGTGGCCGTCACGGTCTGACCAGTGGCGCTCGACTTCAACCCGTGGGCCAACAGTGAAAATATCCTCTCTTTTACCCCTCTTCCTTCTCTCTCCTCCATTATTCACCAGGTCTCACTCCTCCAAACCATGGAGGCCCCTCCCTCTTTCCCTCTTTCACCTCTCTCAACATCCATGGAGATTTGAAGTTTCAAACAAGGGAAGGCATCAAGATTGGAAGCAAAAGGATCTCTCAAGGCCCCTCTTCACATTCCCCCTCGAGTTCTTTGGATTCCTCTTGAGTTCTTCTCTCCAAAGGTATTCAAATCTTCGTTTTGCCCGATCTCCTTACATGGTGCAAAGATTTGAATTTCCCTTGGTAGAACATCTTCTAAGATCACCTAGAAGACATACCTATAGATCCATAAGGTTTTGTTGGACACATTGCGAGAACCCAAGATTTGGGGTTGGACGGCCTTCACCGGTCTGACCGGTGGTCGTCACCGGTCTGATCGGTGGCGCATGTCCAACCCCAAATGTTATTTTCTTCATGCTTTTCAACACATATCTATATTAGGTTATCTCATGTTCATCTATACCAAATCTTAGACTCAAAGCTGCACAGATTGATTGTGGGAGCAATTGGCTCTGTTCTGGGTGGCACCGGTCTGACCGGTGCCCCTCACCAGTCTGACCGGTGTGGCCCAGAGCAGACCTAATTGTTCTGAACTTTCAAGAATCATTTCCATATTAATTCAATCTATTTCCTAGAGTCTTATACACTCTTGTCATCCTTTTGTGACTCAGGAAAGCAGCTATGGTCCGAGAAAAGGAAGGTGCTAAGAAAAGAAGAGACGAGGTGCATTCTCGCCGAGGGGCTGTCCCCGGTGAATTTGGGGAAGGGGGCAGCACAATCAATGTTAGTGGCAAAAGGTTGAGACGCCGACCAGCTCAAGCGAGTACAGAGGCACCTGACCTTGGAGGTGACACCGGTACTAGCAGCAATGATAATGTTGAGGATGAAACCTTTCCAGGTCAGTATGAGCTGAGGAGGCACCAGGAGGCTGGGTCTGATGATGATGACACCGACGAGGATGAGGATGAGGATGAGGAGGATGAGGAAGAGGATGTGGATGCCATGGATGAGGATGATGATGTCCAAGGTAGATTGAAGATCATGCCACCCACTTATATCTATCCTGACAGGCCGGTTAAGTACCACGAGGCAGGCATGACCAAGGCCCTAAAGAAGTTGAGAGATAAGAACCCTTATGAGGAGGCTAGGACCACGTCGGATTCGAGGTTTTGGGCTAAGTTTCAGCAGGATTACTATGCCACAGTGATCATCAAAAAGCCCAAAATCACTCATAAGGCACAGTATGTGGATTGGGAGCACATGGCTAGGAAAAAGGACCCGATTTTTAATGAAGTCATAAGCAACTGTGAGAGGCAAAGGGTCAAGACACTTATGGGGTTCCGACAGGATTGGAACAAAGAGATTATAGCCCAGTTTTATGCCACAGTGCACTTTGGATACATTGATACTGAGAGGGCTATGACTTGGATGACAAATGGTCAGAAATACTCTATCACCTTCCATAGGTTCTTGAGGTGCTTTGGGATCATGGCGGGGGACAAGGACTTAAGGAAGCTCCATGATGAAGGAGAGCTCGACAAGGATGCATTGCACCTTATGTACCCGAGAGGTGAGCATGCCAACTATGGGAGGGTGAAGAATCTCTATACCTACTATGCTGCACTCAATAGGCTTCTTAGGGTGTCTATTACACCTAGAGATGGAAACCCCTCTTAGACTACAAAGTTTCAGAAAAAATTGATGGTTGCTTTGAGGTCGGGGGCTCCGGAATTTAGTGTTGGGAATTTCATTTGGCAAGAATTCAAGCATCTATCCGAGGACCCCAAAAAGATTTGCAGCGATAGCCCATATATCATGTATATGATTGAAAAGGTTGCAAAGACGGAGTTTTCGAAAAATGTGACACACAAGCCCTTGAAGCTCAATCCCAGCAAAAATCCTCGACTTACATCTCCTAGGGTTGAGCAAGCACCTGGACATGAGGAAGGAATTTTTGAGGAGGGCACAACTCAGCCAGATCAGCCACAGGCAGGGGCTCAGGCCGTCACCGGTCTGACCGGTGCTGAGCACCGGTCTGACTGGTGGGGAGGCTGGGAGCATGGCAGGCCTCGCAGGTCCACCTCCCCTTTACAGAAATTTCACAACTTCATATTTGGGATGTGCAGGAGCCAGCATGACATGCAAGTTGAGCAACAAAGGTCTAGAAGGGCAAATAAGCAAATGAGGGACACGATGATATTAATGCACAATGCTCAAGGGTTTCAACCACCTCGCTCTCCACCATCTCCTGAGTCTCCACAGGTTGAGATACCATCGTTTGAGGATAGGATGAGAGGATGGGCCAACTCTGACATGCTTAACCAATATGGGCCCATGTTCTTCGAGTTCGAGCAAGGGCAAGGGTCTTCTTCGTCGGTTCCTCCTCCACCTCCACCGTTTGCACCTCCTCCTCCGGATGTGGCAGGTTCATCTCACTTCATGGAAGAAGAGCAAGAACCTCCACCTCCTGAGCAAGGACAAGATTGGGGCGCTCGCTTCTCCGCTGAGATCTTTGGCTACAATCCATACTACTATGGTAAAAACAGCGCATCCATAGCTCATCTGTCTCAAATCACTATCTCGGATTCTATTTATCTAAACTCTCCTTTGCACTGGATTCTTGACAATTCTCAAATAGGAGGGAGCTCTCGCCAGGGAGACGGATCTCAGGGACAGTGATCGGTAGCTGCTTCTTCTCCAAGCCCTTCTTGGATGCTTGATGACAAAGGGGGAGAAGATTCGGATTAAAAACCTTGTTTTAGAGCTGTTGTCTGTGTTGCACCGGTCTGACCGGTGCCTGTTGGCTATTGAGAGAAGCCATGTAATAAGTTTAGAACTTTATCTTAGTGGACTTGAGAACATTTGTGTGAGTGCTACTGTGTTTGAACCTTGTTGTAATAATTAAGCGACTTTATTGCTAGATTGTGATGCATGATTTAATTGGTGTTTGTTTGTGTTGGCTAAATGGAGCAAAGTGATCTAAACCAGCTTGCAACCCTGTCCTAATCACTTTGGTCCAAACAGCACCCACACTGTTTGCTTAGTGCTCAGGCTGGACCTGACCGGTCTAACTGGTCAAGGGCATCGGTCTGACCAGTGCCTCCCAGCTGGGTGTACTGGCTCGACCTGACCGGTCTGACCGGTCAGTGGCATCGGTCTGACCAGTGCTGCCCAGTCAGTGCACTTCTCTTTGCTTTGTGCATATCTTGTCATAAGCATCACGGTTTTTATTTTGTCGCTCACACATGTTGCACTCCATTGATTCTAAGATATAGGGGAGCTCACACGCGTTTTCTTCCAAATTTGTGCTATTGGCATTTGAGGCCAAATTTTTGAAATTCAACTCAAAGCACAAATTAAGGGGGAGCTCTAGCTATATCTAAGAATCTAAAATGCGATTTAACGTTTTATTTGCAAGATTTAATCGAGTTATCATCAATCACCAAAAAGGGGGAGATTGAAAGTGCATCTAGGCCCCTAAGTGGATTTTAGTGAATTGAATGACAAGGCGATTAAAGGACTAATGAATTTGTCTAAGATTGTGAGCAGGTTTTCTTTATATATTCATGAGCAACCATTGAAATATTTAATTGTGGATGAATATTATGGCTCACATTAACAAAGAAAAGTATATGGTGCAAGACTTCATGTGTTTATTGAAAGAGAACATAATAATGAGTGTACACACTATGGTTCTAAATTGGAAGCTTGCACATCCGTTGTCAATCAAGATCAAGCATTTGAAGCGGGATTTTCAAATGAAGGTTAATTGTGTATGAAGCAAAGTGGAACTCAAAGTGGATTGGATAAGTGATGAAGGGATCAACCGTGATGTCTAGGGTGAGGGACTAAGCAATCTTTGGGGCCGTAGCTAAGTCGCCATTAGTGTTTTGCTAAGGTGAAATTCTAGCATCCGTGGGGTCTTCAAGTATCATATTCAAACCTTAACCGAGGGAAGCATTGCAAGTCATCAACTTGTTAAGATTGGCAATATGGAGTGACTTATGGATCCAAGTGTGCATTCCTATGCTATATGGAAAGATTCTAAGTCACTAGCTCAAGTATGGACGTGCTCAAGTCAAAGGCTATGTTGAAAGCCCTCAAGTGGATATCGATCAAGTATGGCAAGATTGAAAGTGTTCAAGCTCAAGAGATCAAGAATGTGTTTTCATTCATTCTTGAGTATAGGTATGCTGTACTATCAAGAGGGATGCAACTTAGCGAGTTGACCAAGTCAAAGTGCTCTTTAGTTGACCTAACTGAGATCTAGGCTTAGAGTGTGCTAACAAACCCTTCTAACCTAACCTGAGTCATTTCATCTTGGTGGTGAAGTGCTAGTCTCTTAGAAAAGGTTTTTGGGGTATCTCGTGCCTGACCGGTCAGAGGCACCGGTCTGACCGGTGCCGCTAGCCCAACAGCTAGTTTTTCGAACACCGTTCTGACCGGTGTGAGGCACCGGTCTGACCGGTGCCGCTCCAAGACCAATGACTAGTTTTCTCTTTTGAGGGGTATAAATACCCCAAGCCTTCTTCAAGTGAGGGTTGTTGTTTCTAGTGAGTTTGTTGAGGTACCAAACCATTTCTAACTAGCTCTAAGCCTTAGTGGTTCTCCCCAACCCTATCTTTGTGAGATTTGTGGATTCATGCCATAATCTTTGTGTTGGGTTGAGAGTGAGCTTAAGAGTGACCCAGTGAGCTAGCAAGAGCTTTTCCATAGCTTGAGCACTTTGGTTTCACGTCTACAAGCTTTACTCTTGGAGGTTTGCCTCCTAGACGGCTAGGCGTCGCCGACTAGCTCCCAAGGTTGTGGTGAGCAGCGGGAAGTTTGTAAGGGCTGCGATCTTGCCTCTTCGTGGAAAAGATCCCCTTAGTGGAAAGGAGGAGAGTGGTTGAAAGAGACCTGGCTTGTTGTGGGAATTGTCCCTTACAAGCTCCTCAACGGAGACGTAGCCATTCCTTAGTGGGTGGTGAACTTCGGGAAACAAATCCTTGCTTCTCCATGTGGTTTGACTCTCTAAGTTGTTTTTCTAGCATATTTGATTTGCTTCTGCTTCGATCTACTTGGGGTGTGCTACTTGTGTGTGCAGGGCTCATTACCTTGCTTGTGATCATCTACAAAGGCCACACATCATGTTTGGTTCATGCTTGAAGTCAAGAGGTGCTTGAAGTCGTTTTTGCAGGTGTTCTGTGCTACACCGGTCTGACCGATAAGGCACACCAGTCTGACCGGTGTCACCTGTGAAGTCCAGTGCTTGACCGGTCTGACCGGTGGAGCACTGCCAGCTCAAGTGTTAGGGGAGAAAGAGTTTAATTTGGTCGTCACGCCTATTCACCCCCCCTCTAGGCGACATTAAGGTCCTTTCATTTCCCTCTAGCTATTTCTGTTGCCTGAGGTACCTGAGGAAGCACCTTCCAGCGCTCGGTGATCGGTCGCCGCGCCGCCATGTGGAGCTCTGAGCTCGCCATCTTTATCTGTGACCGGGCTTCGATCCGCACCTCCCTGTGCAGGAACCCAAGTCAACCCCTTCCTTTGAACCCTTGAAACCCCGATCCATACCGCGTCTCCACACTGTCCCGCCATGCGCCACCAAACCTTGTCACAGCCCAGCCGCCGAACATCAACGCTGCCCCATGACCTAGTCGTAGAGGCTCCAATGACGAGCCTTGGTTGGGGAAACTCGTGCACCACCGCCGCTTCGTATCCCCAACTCGCCGGCGTATAGCCTTGAGCCCCGAAAAGCCAAGTCGTGGTCGCCGTGCGCAGCACTTCGTCGTTGGAGCGCCGCACCACGCCGTGTGTTGTGTGGTGTCACGCCGCACGCGGACCGCGGAAGCCCGATTCCAGGGCTGTGACCACGCCGGGATAAACACCAAGCCCTAGCCCCCATGACCTTGGCACCGCTTGGCCGTCGGAGACCCTGGAGCCACCGCGCGCAGTGCACCATTACCGTCATGCACCACGCCGGGACGCGCCTGTTGGTGTTTTAGACTGGCAACCTACCAAGGGGAGTACCCGAGGTAGATGAATGTGGCCTCGCCGAGATCGGTAACTCGAAGGAAGAGACACGTGGCACACAATTTAGACAGGTTCGGGCCGCGAGGTGCGTAATACCCTACGTCCTGTATGCTGCGTAGCTCTGGATTGATTGGGTGTGATTACAAGATGATGCGTATGAGAGAGAAGGGTCCCTGCCTCGCCTTATATAGTCCGGGATGCAGGGTTACATGTCGGTTTAGGGAGAGAGTACTAGTCGCGTACGTCTAGGAGTCCTCTACACAGTACAAGGCATTTATAGCTTCCTATCCGAGTACTTTTCCACCGTAGTCCTTGCGCCTCACGCCATCAGGTGTCGTGTGGCACAAGCCGAGTAGTCCCAGGGGCCCACCGAGTAGTCGGTCCTGGTACCCACCGAGGTAGTGGGCCCAGGAGGTCGATACGACAGCGCTGACGCCACGCCCGCGGAGTAGGGAGCACCACCGAACTCAGCATAGTTCATAGTCGAAGGCTAGACTTATGTGAGTAAACCCTGATGGGCGTTTAGGCCTTCTAGCCCATGAAAGCCCATCTGATCCAGATGGTTACCCAACCTTATCAAGATGGTTACCCAGCCTTAGAGTAGAGTTCAGGGAGGATCGGTAGACTTGGTCCACAGGGCCCGTTAGGCCAAGTTTGTTGGGCTGTTTTTGGCCCACTAGCTCTAGCGACCCAATAGCAGCCCACTGACTTGCTGACCGCTGACGTCATGCTGATGTCAGCATGTTTTCATAAAAATCTTTTTCTGATTTAAGAAAGGTTTTAATAAATGTTTTATAAAAGCTTTTACCTTTGAAAAATCATAACTTTTTATCGGGAGCTCCAGAAAATATGAAACCAATTGCGTTGGTTTCAGAATTCTGAGACGCACACCGCTATCCTATCCTTTTCTGCTCTTGCCCTTGAATTGAGCCCTTTTTTCCCTGTGTTCTTGGTTTAGAACTCATGGCCACTAATGCCACTGCGCTATTATGGGTCTGGGATGTCGGAGCCCCGTAACTAGCCATTGGCGTGCCACGGACAGGAATCCAACCCTATGTTCACCTCGCTTACCTTTCCTACATCACTGCCTCCACTTTGAGCTGCTTCGAGCATAACCCGCTCCTGCACTACGTTGCTACGTGCTGTGAAGCGTGTACCATGTCATGAGCTTGAAATCAAGATGCCGCCCGTGATGGACGGTCGTGACGTGAGTAGAGGTCTCTGCTTCACGAACGGTAACCCCGTGCCGCAACCTAGCTGCCTCGCCATGGACGTTGCCACATCGCGAGTACATGCCTCGTAGTGCTCTTAAGCATGCCTTCCCGCTTTGTCACCCAATATCGGTTACAAGTTGAGCCTTTCATCCCCTTTGAGTTGTCGCCACATATCTTGGCATGGTAATGCGTTTTCTAGTTTATCTTTGTCTCGATTTGCTATAACCATCCTTTGAGCTACCGCTTAGCTTAAACCTTACAAGTGCTTGATCTCAGCCTTTCAAGCCGCACCTAATGCATGTGTTCTTGTAGACCATGGACATGCTAGATTATTCCCTGTTCCACCAAATCCTTTCAGTCCAGAAAGCTAGCAACCGTGGCACTAATGCTCTCCCAATCCTTTGCTAAGCTCTGGCTGGTGAGGCCGAGTGCTGTGACCTTGAGCAGTTAATCCATCCTGCACAATCTCTCCAATCTGACCTACGGGGCCCACAAGATGACTTGTGGGGTTTGGTTGACTTTTGACCTTCCTTTTTGACTTGGTTAACAATGATCGTTGACTAGTCAACTTACCATGCAGATCAACCCAAAACCTAGCTTTTGGTTCTCTAACTTGCTGACTTATGTTTTGTGTGCTTTATCGCAATTAATTAAATACATAAAATATTTCTTTATTTGAAAATCAGTATTTAAGTTATCCTACCTTAGAACAGTATGGAATCAATTTCTTTATTCCTCTAAAATCATGCAGCACCTGTTAGACTAGCTTTTGGAGTTATTTGGTTCTTTATTGCTTATCTTTGGAGTTATTTGCATCTAGACACTGTGTTTATTTATCTTTGCGAATCTAGGAATTCTCGAAGCCGAGGAGTCAAGCCAGAAGATCAAGAATGACTACGGAAACTCCGACGACTACTTGCACACAGATGTTCATGCCCGACTGATTCTGAAATTCCAATTAGGCATTGCTATGTAGTATGCTAGCGCTTTACTTTATTTGCATGATGATGAACCTTGCATAGCCTTCTTTATTTCTCATGTCCTTGATTTCCCTACTACTACTATGTTACATATATGCGTGTATATATGCTGAGCTTCGCGATGCAGGTGATGGGATGGGTATAGTGGTTCTTAGCGTGTGTGGGGTAAAAACCGGCAAGAGAAGGCGTTTTGGGTACCTTGGCGGGGGTGAACTCAAAACAACCGATCTGGGATCGGGGATGAGGGTGCACTCCTTAGTGAATGCCCGCTTGTACGGTTTTCGGAGCACAGGTGTTGGGGTTTTACTTACTGATGGAGGACAAGAGCTTGCCACAGTTTGAAAGCGAGTGGATCAAATTGTCGATAGGACTTTCGTACACACCACCTCGCCGAGAGTGGGGTTAGGGCCGAATTGAGCTCGGCAAGTGCGGAACCATACCTACCAGCAGGATAGAGGATATCAGTGGGGGAGAGGTGGGAGTGAGACCACCTTCTCTCAGTGCGTCTCCCATGTGGCCACACGGGGGCATTTCACAGTTCCGGTGCAATTCCTTCTGCGGGGGGAATCGCTTGGAGGGCGGGATGCAGGATAAGACCGTAACTAACGAGAGTTCGAACGGTAGGGTGGGTTTGGTCGGTTCGCTACCGACTAGGCGCCATCTCGAGTTGGGTACATGTGTACACGCTCTGCAGAGTTTTGATCTATACGTATAGCCACATCCTTGATCATGAACAAACCTTGAAGACATGTTTGTTCCTCATGCTTTGGGATTTCTACCTCCCCCTGTAGTTGAGAGTGTGGTGAGCCGTGGTTGCAGTCGGGGAGAGGAGAGTTGCTCCCTCTACCTCGTGGATCCGATTGCAATCATTGAGGTGCAAGGAGAGTGAGTTCTCGCATCGACCCTAGATGGAGATAGGTTGTGGTGTCGAGTCCCTGGGGTACCAGGTGTTCCCGACTTGTGATGAGAGTATGGATTGGGCCTTATATGGAGATGTTTTCTCTTTATGCTTCACAGCTGCTGCATAGGAATCCTGAGCTTTTACCTTGCCACTTTTCTAATCCATTCGAGTTAGGCCACTTAAAGCTGCATACAGTTAGTGACGTGAACCTATCCCGTTCCTTGGGGATAGCTTTGTGAGTGTGCAGGATTGGACTTGGAGTGAGAGTCGAGTTTGAGGAATTCATGAAGGAAGGGTTGTGTTGCTTCACTCAAGAATGTCTGTGGTGAAGATTGAAGATGAAGACTTGAAGTCCTAGCTACCGCTATGCAAGATTTCTACTTGTCGCTTAGCCCAAGGGGCTTGTACAAAATTCGTCTACCGAGTTTTTCAGATGTAAATATTCTGTTTTGTACTCTGATTTCGTTGTGTGGAAATGATATTATTCTGTTATGAGTTCTGTACGTGATAGCTACCGATCTAGGGACTATCACAAGGGTACAAGGAGTCGAGTTTTCCTCACCGAAAACCCGGGTCATTACATTTAGTATCTTAGACGTCATCGGTGCAGCTTGTTAGTTACTGAGAAATGACATTCTAGGGGATGACAATCCTTGCAACAAAATTGTCCAGGATATATATTGTTGGGCTTCAATGATCCAGTAAAAATCTACCATTTTTGAGCTAATAGTTAAGTGCGCTTTGTACCCTTTTAGAGCAAGCATTGACAATGGCTGAGTCCCAGTCAATTTGGAACCCACAAAATCTCATGGAAAATTATGTCAGTCTTAAGTACTGGTAGTGGCGACATCATACATATTGCAACAAAAAAATGTCTATACATCTCTTGATGTATCAATTCAGCTAGTGAACCTAAGAATATGGCATATTATTCAGACAAAAACAACCATATGCAATCCTCGATTCACCAACACTTTAAGTTGCTCATCTACTCTTGATAACAACCTTTCCTACTTTTTGTGCCTATTTGTTTTTAGAGTTTTCAACTAGTAAATGATAAACTGAAATGAACAATGATGAGTCCACATTAATACTCCCTTTATCTTATATATGGAATTAAAGGGGGAACAAGATAATAACTACCTTATGCTAAATGACAAAAAGAGGCTAAAAGAAATGTCATTAAAGAAAAATCAATGCTCCGGGTATGAGCATAAATTATTTGGAAGGTCTTTCATTTTCTAGAATGGACACTAACATAACATAGCAAGCAATAGTTTACGAGAAAAAGAATAATTGTGCATAACTAAACACTGGTTAGATCACTTCTTTATATTATGCACCAAAACTATACATTAAGGTGAGACTTTACATAGTGATAACAGTTCCAAGTCAAATAATACCGAAGTAGTAATTTGAAATCTTGAGGACTTGTCCAGCTCATAATGTATTATATCTACCATGTGAATAAAACAAAACTAGGATTGTCAATGGGACAAGATAAGTAGCAACCTTAGCAAATGCAACATGAACAAAGCGAGTAACACCCTACAACGATAAAATAGTTATCATTGTATTGGTAAAAATTTCATGCAATGCATTCACATGTGCATTACAAAAGTACTATCTTGACCTTATCTTCATTCTCTAAAATTATAATTTTATTAAATGTACTATTCAAGTTATTCAAACAAGATTCCAATCCAATTGTAAAATTCTTAAACTTAGCCTTGGTATCCCAAAATTCACTCTCATGATAATTAGAACAACATATGTTGAACTTATCACATATACATTTAATTTACACTACTAATATTTACTATTATGGAATGATATCTTGGTTGTGTTAATGAACATTAACAATAGGAAAATTACTTGCCTGATATGTTAAACCAAGTACTCACATCATACATATCTTAAATGAGCTAATGTTTTTTCCTAAATACTAAATTCAAATAAGTGCTTATTATGTTCATCAACAGGGAGTGTGGTATTTGTCATTCATGAAGTGATAAAATGGGAAGAATTTACACAAAGTTTGTATACAAATGATTCTCTCCATGTTGATGTACTAATCAATTAACCAATATTTTGTATCTAAACCAATGTTCTCAATATATTAATTGTAATAAGATGTCTAGTTATCTCTGCTTGATTACCAATGCATTAGATGTATCTTAATGGCTGATAATTGTGATTTGAACTTTAAATTTCAAAACATTTTATATTTTTTACTGGTGATGATATTGAAGTAATAAAAATTGTATGATCTATTTGAAATGTATCTACGAAAGGAAATTTGTTCCAAACTTGAAAAGCTAGCTACTCATGTTATTCCTATGTGATTTAGTTTTCAACACCCATTGACAGAGTGTTGAGCATTTCTTAAATTCCTCCTAAATGGATATCTAAACAATAGGAATGTCATAAATGAACTAATGATCGTTTTGTGGCGTGAGGTTCTTAAAGACAAGTAGAATACAATGATTAATCATATGGATATTTTAGGAGAGTTTTTGTAGAAGGACTTTAGAATGGGTGGATGATTTTATTTATCATTTAGATATTTATGTGACCAAAGTTCACTGTTGTAGTGAAAATGATACTAGGCTATTGATTTCAGTGATTAATGATACCATTGTCGGGGACAGCCATAGGGGTCCCCTAACAACAGGGGAAATCACCCCTTCCTAAAAATAAACGATCGAATGCGCAACTGCAAATCACCCACTGCAACAGCCGTAACCTTAAGATAACTAAGGCCCACTTCCCAAAAAGCCTCAGCGGCCCGGCAAACCACCATCACCGGTACCCCTCGAGTGAACCTCTGTCTCGCTCGAGGGGCGGGCACCGCACCACGAAACTCCCCACCTCGCTCGAGGGCGTGGCGCCCCTTCAACGTGTCTCCACCTCGATCGAGGGCCTTGGCCCCTCGTGCGAGTTTCCGCCTCGCTCGAGGGTTCTGGCCCCTCGAGTAAGCGTCCGCCTCGCTCGAGATCTCCCTCGGCCCGCGGCGCCCCGCCTGCTCCCCCAACTGGGGCATTAAATGCTCTAATGCGTCGTGGGCGCGTGGGTCAAAGGCGAATCCCCACCACACCGATCTCCTGACACAGCCTGGGAATCAGATCCCGGCACTGTTCGAACAACCCGCCGTTGTGCGGCCATCCCCGGTGTTGTGCGGATGTTGTGCGGGATGGTCGGCGTCACTCTGTGGCACTGTATCGCCCACTCCCGTCATTCCTCCATGTCGCACCCCTCGAAAAGGGACAGCGACACCCTAGAAAGGCGTATAGCCACTAACTCAGTGTCCATCTAGGATGACGTCGTGACGTAAGGCGAACGAGGCGCATCTCCTTCATCACCTTCGGCCCTGTGCGGTCATCCCGGCGCTGTGCTGCCATCCCGGGTACTACGGCCAGAGGCGGAGCCAGAAAGTTGGTTTTTTGAATGTTAAGGGGGGCAAGCTTGTTAAATTTTCAAAATTTATTCAAATTTAAAAAAATTAATATAAATTTGACATTCATAGAGGGTGCTAGGCCCCTCTCAGCCCCTCCCTAGCTCCGCCCCTGACTGCGGTGCCATTCCCTACACTATGAGGGCCTGAGCCGACGGGACGCCACCACGCCGGCCGCTGTGCAACTCAGGATCCCCCGTCAGCCGGACCCTCGAGCTGGTGTACGGACGACGACCAGGCAAGAACACCAGCAAGACCACCCTCGAAGCCGCCCCTGACAAGCACAGGAGCCACCACGACGCCTGCCAAGGCCGAGATTCGCCAGGACGGCCATCAAATCGCAAAATCTGTGCGCCATACCGCAACACTAAACCTAAAGCCATGCGGCACAACTGTAAACCGTCTCCCCTCGGTCTATAAAAGGAGGAGGCACCCCCCTAGCCGCAAGGGACGACACACACAACCATTCTCCCATCCGCACCCACTCACGATATTGGCATTTGCCTCAATCAATTCGCAGGGACTTGGAGGCTTCGCCTCCTCTCCCGCCTCGCTTGTAGCCCCCCTCTACGAGCAGCACAATGCCTTGCAATACAGCGCCACGAGCGCACACCTGCTGGACGTATGACCCACGGCCAGAACCAGGATAAACCTCGTGTCCCATTGTTGCTTAGCACCGGCCATCGAGAGACCGATCTCAGCGCATCTACCAGTTAGTGTCGGGATTACTTTCCGCACCGACAACCATAGTCATTTGGACTAATGTACATGCAAGATGTACCCTTGTAGGTATATTTTGTAGGGAATGAATTTAAAAAGTCAACAAAATGAGAAAACAAGAAAGACATACAAAAGATCCAAAAGAAGTCTTTTTTGTAAGACATCCAAATGATTGTGATGAAGCTGAGATAAATTCACGCAAAGACTTGTAGCAAATCCTATTGAAAATGTGAAAAGACATATTTCACTGATTCATACAGTGACAATTGGATTAAATCAAGAAGAACCGTGCACTGTGTGCACCAATTCATTCGATGTCAACAGTTTTTTGTCACTGAAACTTTTGGTGATTGTTGGCTCATCTCGTCATGAGCTAAGTTTCACTTCTAAATGGTCTTAGTAATACATTCACCAGATTCATATAGTGGTAATAGTTACCAGGGAAGCTAAACATTCTGCGGGCTAGGCCGAAAAAAAGCCTGGTTCATTCGGGCTGAAAATTCGTGCCAACGAAGAAAGTACCATGGCCATTGTTGGGCTGAGATTTTCTATGGCTTCCCACTCTTTATTTTTGTTCAAAATTAGATTAAGTTAATTATTTTGGCAAGCTCAGGCTGGCCAGATCTATTTCGGGCTTGGTTTTCGCTGACCATGCCAGCACCCAAGAGCATACCAGTGAGGCGAGGTAGAGACACACTTGCGTGTGGGAAAGATCCGTCGGTAACCTTACGGAGTTACTTGACCGGAGAGCACCTTTAGAGCAAGTATTATGGATCCTAGTCAGCAGGCTAAATGGTTGTCCATGTCATAAAAATCCTAGCTGGAAGAGGGAGAAAGGAAGAGAGAGAAGAGCACGGGCGATTGCTTCGTCGCCCGCTCGGCGCAGGCGCATGCAACCCGCCTGAGGAGTATGCGTCCTTTCTTTAGAGTCTAAACCAATGCTAATTAATTAAATATTTCATCGGGCGCTCGCTTTCTCCTATGACCACTATACTAATTTTTTTTATTGCTGGCCGTAAGTGACGCGGCACATGCATTTCGCCAGCTGCCGGCTAAACCATAAAACTTGCTCTTACAGGAGCATTCTCGATGGGCACAAAAAATGAGGACTAGTACACTAGATTAAAATTATCATCTTTGGAATTTGCAATCTCTATTCTCTATCACTCTCATTTCCACGCTTACATAACTTTTCAAGAATTATCATGTGTAGTTTACAGGTTTGGAATTTATGGCGCATAACTAATGTTCGGTTAAAATAGCAACACATAAAAAAAACATAGTACACATCTAGATGGATTTTAAAATAGATTTTTATACATGCTCGGAGCTTTACTTTTGGAACACCGAATTCACCCTCGCTCATGTATGTATGCAAAAGCCACCTGTCAACTTTAAAAGTCACCCTGGGCAGTGGGCAGATGGGCTGGCTACACGTACTGAGCACTTTTTTTTTTGACAGGGACAGAGAAGGTAGCGTGATGCTCGTGTGACAGAGAAGCTACCAATGGTGAGCAGAAATCGTTCAGTAGTATCAGAGTTGAGAAATGCACCTTTTTTTCGGCGTGTAAGTGGTGAGAAAGATTACTTTGTACTCTCTGATTGAGAGCTGTAACCATAGAGATTCATTGCACGTACAACCCAGACTTAAAAGGAAAACATGCATGGCAGCAGCCTACAGGAGAGGGTATGTATCAGAAATACTCACATCATCAGCGATCTGAATCTCACGCTGTCGGCTGTCGTCGAAAGTTGAAACCAAGACAAGCGTAGTGTGACCCTCTCTGCTCGATCAGTATGCAAACCAACTGTACTGTACCCATTGCGTTTTGTTCTACTGCCGGGAATCGTATATCTGCACAGTATAATCTCACTTGTCAGTCAAGCTGCACAGGAGTATATTCCTCGCCTAGCAGAGGAAACAAACAAGTCAAGTCACTTCAATACCTCAGACAGTACAACCGCATTGCACATTTCTCAGTTTGTAATAAGTACAGAGGAGTATCATGCGTCATAGAAATCTTAATTACTTACTTAGATACTACTGAGGGTCCTTTTTTAGGCCATACACAATGATTCTCATATTACCCATTTGACACACAAAAACTGTATGTTTTTTTTTACAAAATCAGAAACAATAATATTCATCCACTCGATTTGAGTAGGAATCATAGTAACCATTGGATCAAATTTCGTATGAATTAGTCACAAATGCTGGTGCAAGGGCAGACAGATCGAACTAGTCAAAGATCGGAGGAGAAATGTTGGCAGTATGATGCCAATCCATGCAAGAGTGAATTGGGTTTTCGTTCATTACTATGTGATTTGGGCTTACAGTCCATATATTCTGCATGCATGAAGATATCAGTCAGTAGCAGCGCTGGCGGCCACTAACTTGTTCCCCTGACAGCAACACAGGATCTACCGCGGGCAACATATATCATTCCGTGCCCCGTATGCGCGCTAGTGCGATGTAAAAAAAAACAACGACGACGGTCGCTTCAGCCCGACGCCAGATCGGAACCAGTAGCACCATCGTTTAGTGGACACAAGAATTCTTTCAACAACAAAAAATAAAATAAAATAAAATTAGCTTGCCGGTACAAGTGCCATTCGAGAAGACTAAATTATATTTGCCTAGTTGGATTTTAGTCCAACGAGATTGCATTTCCAAAAGTGTGGAGTATACATATGTATTCAGTGACCGGATGACTGTAGTGAAGTTCAGGCTAGCAGTCGAGATCATCATCAGCAGCAGCAGCAGGCAAATTAGCAAGCCTAGCGCCGATAATCTGGGTCGCACCGTCACACGTCGCCCATGGAATGGAAAGGCGCCGCGAGCGCGCGGACGACGACGACGACGACAGCGGGTGAAGTGGACTGGTCGGTCTCGCGCACCACAAATTAGCAGCTGTACATGTGTCCGAAAAGGATCTGTCACCAAAACTTGCTCGCGGATCGGTGCTGACGAGCTGAAACAATGATGGGAGGCGAGACATCACACAGTGAAAGTCAACGGTTGCAGGATGAAGCAGCCAATTAGCAGGTCATGGCAAGCAGCAAGGACGTAACCCCCGGCCAATTGTAGCTAGCAAAGCTTTGCTTTTGATGTGTGACCATGCTTCCAAACCAAGCTACAGGTATAGCTCAAAAACCCGCATCTTCAGGTACTGCACAGCAGTTGGTCAGCTGATGAGGTGAATATCGATGATGCGACGAACAAATTAAACACTAGTAGTAATTTTGTAGTGTCCCTGTTTGGCCGTGCAACGAAGCAGCGCGGGGTGGTTCGCCTAACACTAAACAACACTAGTGCCAGATGAGGAAACCGTTCGTCGTGGCCTGAAGATTCGTCAACGCTTCCGTTTCGTTGTCTGCAGGAGCCGGGCCAGAGCAGGCCAGGAATACAGTGCAAGAGCCCGACCTGAACCCGAGCAGCACCTGCTCCAGCTTCTCGGTCTCTGCTGACGCCTGACGACGACGACCGGTACAAAGCTATAGCTGCTGCGACGACGGTGATGCAGCCGATCGACGAGATGCTAACCTAGGATTCGAATGAAAAGGGAGAGAGAGAGAGAAAAAAGGCAGAAAGAATCGGCCGTTCACGTACGCTGCTCTCGGTCGCGGTAATCAATCAACCAATCAATCCGCAAAGCAAGCAATGAAGCAATCAAGCAACGAACTCGCACGGCGAGGCGCGCGTCGTCCTTGGTTCCGGCCCCTACCACCACTACACCTACCACCACCCCTACATGCTCGCAGTGCGCGCACGCGCACGGCCCGGCCGGACGTCCGGCGGCCGCCGCAGCATCGATCATCCGGCAGACGACGACGACGACGACGTACGCTGCTCGGCTGCTGCAGCGCGCGGCACCACACGCGCACCTAATAAACACTGATGGACGACGTACGCGGGGGCAAAAGCTAAGCTAATTAATAGATGGCAACGCCTCGCCTCGCCTCGCCCCACTACGCGCGATCGAGATCGAGGAGGACAATCTCAGCTGGCGCAACTGTTTTTTTTTCTTCTTTTTGACAAAATAGCAGAGGCAACTTTAATTTCATTTGGTTCTAATACACAGCATGCTGATACCCGGCATTGGAGACGGAGTTCATGAACGTCTCTGTTGGCCCCTCCTTTCTCTGTGGGACTGACTATCCAGGTGGAACGGAAGACGGCGACCACATCTCCGATGTTTCTCTCTCGCCCTCGCTGCTGACGTCATTTTGGAGACGGCCCCTACAGAGGTGGTAACAGGCTCTCCAATTTATCCCAACAAATTTCGACGGCATCAGTCGTAACTTCCGAAATTTACTGTTACACTTATGCATATGCTTGAAAGGAACCATGTTTTTTTTTTTTTTTTGACGGGACGTGAAGAGAGGCAGTTCTGTAACTAAGCAACTATGCATCATGGTTTCCCCGCACTTAGGAATAGATTTTGGGGGGCAAAAAAAAGAAACCACCGCAAGACGGGACCGCTCCGCCGTAGCTCGACTCGCCATTAGTCTTCCTGGAGAAAGGACAGGTTCGGTGGCCGCGGGAGGAGCATTTTTTCAGGTCGCCGCTAGCTCAACTGTCATTTTTTTCTATTGTTTGTCTTGCATATTCTTCAACTCCATATTTATACATATACAGCCATAAATCGTACTGAACATTAGTTTAGATCTCAACATTTTAGGAAAACATATAATAATTAATTTGTTTGAAGGCTTAAAAACATTTCGTCCAAAGTCTTATTTAGGTGTCTCCAATAGCTATCTAGCAGTTGTAATTTGGCTTTCTTATAAAAAAAAAGAAACACGAGCCAACCTACGGTAATTCGTGAACGATCTAACATATCCTCGGAAGAGGATGCATGTCTGAAGACTCTGATCAACATTCAAGCCGGAGCTATATCCATTATCCAAAAAAAAAGAACTTGCTTCTACTCTTTGTTCCCCGGAAGAGTGTAAAAAGGTCGCTTCTACTACTTTTCTACGCCATGGCTGCAAGTAAGCTACCTAGTACACATACCACTCAGTCAGTGTACGAGCTAGCCACGACTGATCAGAGAGCACGGGAATGCAGGGAGAAGCAATGCAAGCTAAGCCGGCCTTGGGTCCCACTCGTCCTGCCTTCTACGGACAAAAATACACGTAAGTACATACTTACCCCTTGCGAGAGGAACCGTACCGTAGGTTGCTGAATGGTTCTTATCTGTACAATACGTACAATCAGCTAGTAGTGCCAACACACTGCAGTGCAGTGCAATTAAAGGTATACCTTACAATAGCAACGAGTCTAACTAAGGCTAAGGGTGGCATGCTAGACTGTTAACACCCCCTCTCTAATCAAGTAATCATCCCTGTAGCTGGAAACCAAAGCCAAGCCACTTTACAATATTTGATCAACTGAATCCCAAATATTTTAGTGAGCACGAGACAAGCTGTCCTTATCTGCACCGTATGTTAAAATAATAAAAAGCGGAACAATGCATTAATTTCAGTCAAATTGTAGGTCGTTTGACTTTTAAAACCTCATTTTTACCGTTTGTCTTATCCAAATTAAGAAATTGTGCAAACATTTATAGTCATGTTTGAATCATTCTTGAAGGACTTTCATTACTAAAGTCAGTCACAATAAAAAAAATACTATGCACATTTTTTAAAATAAGACGAGTAGCGAGAGACAAAAAGAAAAGTTAAACGAACAATAATTTGGAACGGGGAGACTACTTATTTATGTACGCATGTACCACCAGGTATCATTACCAGAATCGTATACCTGCGCCTTGCGACAATTAGTGATGGTGGTCGAGCCCATCCAGTGCTGCAACAGTGTCGAGTGCAGTGATGATCTTTCAGAAAAGATACAGTCCAGTACAGAGCATTGTTGCAACTGAAGTAAAAGCTTACAAGTTTACAAGTAACACATGCCACACTGTACAATAACGCTGCTCATCCATCCCTTTACCCGCTAGAAACGAAAGCCAAGTCACCCTCTGGTAGCAACCACAACCACTACCAGTAGCTATATATACTTTTTTTGAACATTTGGAGACTACTACTACTACAGAGTACAGACCATTTCCTCCGGTCAGAGGAATGAAAAACTCCTAGCAGCTAGCAACAAGCGTCTGATCTGCAGAAATATACAGGAGAATGACCAAAGCCACACAACACATTATGCTCATAAACAGCAAAGGACACGGCAGCATCAGTGTATAGATTGGCGTCTAACCGTTGTTTGCTTTACCAGTTGAAATAAACAACCGCAAGCAGCCTGACAGGTGACAATGCGTATCTAGGTGACTGCAACTGGTGGATCATCCCCGAACGTTAATAAATGATGACACTTTTGTTGTTGTCCCTGTCTGAATGTCTACGACTATTGGAACACAAAATCAGCATCAATTTCAGGCAGTTATCCTCAAACCAAACCCTAATTGAATATGCCAGCATCAATTTCAGGCAGTTATCCTCAAACCAAACCCTAGCATCAACTATATGTAATGCCTTAATTTGTTCACACGAATTCATGTAGGTGTGGTGCTGCATCAAAATCATAGGTTCATTGATGCACATTTATCCAAGAAAGTGTAAACACAGTACATGGTAGTAGTATGGCGCATTCGTTTTGGCTTATCACCATTGGCAACAAGATCTTTTCTCTCAAAATAAAAGCCCATCACCAACCAACAAGTAAAGCTGATCTTTCTCTCGAAACAACCAAAGACACCATCAACCAATCAACCATGTAGCCGAACGAACAGGCTGTATAGTAGTATATAGAAGGAATAAAATGTATGTCGGTCTCACACAAATTCATGTAGGCCCTCAATAAGCTCAGTTTTCTGATTTTGTGCTGATGAATAAAGTAGTTGTGCACCTTCCGGACACAAATGAACCTTTGCATTCCGAAACATGAGTTATGTGTGGATGTATATTTTTACCATCTTGCAGTCCAAACTTGGCTGTGTGATTTGGCAGAGGCTAGATATTTATCTTTTTTTTTCTAAAACAATCCTGCAGTCCAAAAACGAGGTTTTATGCACGTAGTTAACTGAGTTAAGTTGAGTAGAGAAAACATTAGTACCACTGAAGAACAACGATTGACTTATCTTCACTACATTACAACAGTCTCTACTACGCCGAACAAATTAGTAATTTCAAAATAAAGAATTGTTGCAACTTGGATTGTCCTCCAAAAACCATAAGAAAATATCATAAGGGGCAACAACGGGAAACTCAGCTGCACCACCACATTTCAATGAAATACAGGGACCCAGCCGCAAAACCGTCCACCATATTTATCCACCCTCCTCTGTCCCCGCCTTCCCCACACCTCCACCAAACTCGCCACCGGCACCGGCCATCACGCGCGCGCCCCAGCTTCCCCCACCCATGCCGACCGGCCAAGCTCGGACGCCGCAGCCACCACCGCTCCCGCCAGCGCCGGCCAAAGATCCACTCTCCCAGGCGAAGACTCACCGCCGCCACCGCACGTTCTCGTCGTCGTCCTCCTCCTCTTCCTCGTCGCTCTCCACGGTGTCGTCCGCTGCCTCCTCGCCGTCGCCGTCCCCGCGCGGCCGCGCCGCCACATCCGTTCCTTTCTCCTGGGAGCACCACCCGGGCATCCCCAAGACGCGCCTCCCCGCCACCGCCGGCGCCAAGGTAGCCTCCTCTGCTCCGCCGCCGCTCCCGCTCCCTCCGCCCCTCCGCGCGCCACCGTCCCGGACCCGGCACCAGCAGCAGCAGCAGCAGCAGCATCACAACCGTCGCCGGCGCTCCAGCATCAGCAGCGGCCACCCGCCGGCGGCCGGCGCGGACCCCTTCGCCGCGGCGCTCGCCGAGTGCACCAGGGAGCGCGCCGCGGCAGCCGACAGCGACCGCCGCCTCATGGACAGCCTCTTCCCGGCCCCGGAAGCGGCAACGCAGGCGTCGGCGTCGTGCGCGCCCGGCAGCCGGCGGTGGTCCATCGCGTCATCAGCCGGCGGCGTCGCCGGTCTCCTCGACATGTACGGGTGCAAGAGCGCCATGAGCGTCGCGGAGGGCGCGTTCGTGGTGCGGCGGCCGGTGGCGGTGGTCCGCCACGGGCCAGGCCGAGTGGTCCTGGGCCGTGCCGGGCGGCGTTGAGGAGGAAGGAGGAGGGGGGCCATGGTGTCGAGTCGCGCATCATGATGGACGCCATGACGGACGGGCTCAGTTAGGTACATAAATAATCAAATCGATCCATGTGCAAAAAATGTTGGGATCGAAAATGAGGTGGAATCTTTTCCTCTTTTTTTTGTTTTGTTTTCTTTTATGTTTTTTTTTGAGTGAAGCTTCGTAGTGGATGTGATTGATACCAATATATGAGTGTTTGGCATAACCATCCACTAAACGATGTGATGATATAGTAGATTGTTAAGTACTGTTGATGGCACATATTGTAAGCCAAAGTATATAATGCGGTATATTGATATTGCCATATAATGCCATCTACTCATAATAATGGATTAATTCACTAGCTAGTTTAGTTGAGAACTCGTATACTTTTCTTATTAATTAGGTGGCCATTATATTATTAGGAAATGATTTGTCAATTTGCAAATGCATATAGTTCTTTTAGTTGTAGAAGATTAGGAGATGATATGTGTATGCATAATCGTCATATAATGCGCTTGCTTAACTAAAAAAAACCTTTTTTTTAAAAAAAAGGGAGAATGAGATGGGATCAAGACTCAAGAGTCTGCCGGTCCAGCCATGGGTCAATAACTAGATATATTCATTCATATACAAAACAAGCACCTACTAGTTAAATCAAAAAATGAGACACCGAAAAGAAGAAGCAATAGTTCGAAAAAGAAATGAAGAAGGAAAAGGTAAAGCCCAGTCCTAGCTAGTGTGCACGATTCCTATATATACATATCACCACGGCCAAGTGTGTACGAAATCCACTAGCCTTTTCAAATACGGCCAATTTGCACCATCCAATTAGCGCTTTTTCAAAACGCGTACGATTCGAATTTTAAATTCGAATTTTAAAATTGGTGGCGAAGAGCTAGCAGTGGGCAGATGGATCGACAAGAGCTTTATAATTTTAGCAATAGTCCCCATCTGAGATCGGCACGTAGTACTTACTATACACACGCGCACACGAGGGGTGGTAGATCGATGCGTCTCTGAAGACGACGTGGCTACATGCATCTGCTGTGTACGGATTGGATCGATTCGATCTTGGCTCTCATGACAGCTAGCAGGACTCGGATGGCAGTGATCAGTAACATTCGTCGCCTTCTGGTTTCTTGATTTCTTTTGTCATTATTTAAGTCCTGGTTTCTTGATGACCTGTGCTTTGACTAGATAGGTAGGTTATTATTTGGATGTTGGAGCCTTTTTTACTCATGCATCTGAATGTATATGCATGGTCTCTACTGTATAGTAATACTTTGGTGGTCGGATTGGGAGTTTTTATATGGTGATGATCTGCAGACCTGATGCCACCTGACAATTGACATGTAACCTGGCAGAAAAGGACACTTTAGCTTGCACATCTCTGATCACCGTTCATCTTGTACTGTTATATGCTGTCATATGCATGGAGCTGATGGACAGTTTTACTGGTGGATGGAGCTTCATCAGTGAGCATGCAGGAGGGTGTAGAGAGTCTGTTCCAGATGCGTGGGGGGGCCTGCAGGAATCAAGGTGCCAACAGTGCAGGTAGGTGAGGCGAGTGGATCGGATGGATATAGTATGAGCTGCCACTATTCAGATCTGAGCTAGTAGAGTGCAGTCAGCAGCTAGCAGATTATTGATGAGAGGATCGATCGACTGATGAGAGAGGATCGGTTGAGATTATCACATTACTCGCTCATATCATTCATCCTATTCGATGGAGCGTACACCACTACCGGAGTACAGCTCCCACTTCGATCTTCATCAGTTCGGGTGACGTTCTGATTAAATTTGCCTCATAAAACCAGAGAGCTTATTTGGTGCTCGATGAGATGCGTTGAGCTTGAGCTGTTGAGCATGTGGATCCCGGATGGAGATGGTGACCCCCTGCATGCTTCGCACTGTCCTTGTCGAACCACTGTTACGTGTGGCGCCTCACCCCGGCTCGATCAGCAGCTCATCACAGATGATTTTTCAGATGGTGACACAATAATGCAGAAGCACCTTTCAATTTGGGGGCGGGGCCTCCTCATCAGGCTTACTCTCTCTCTCTCCCTCCCTCTCTCTCTCTCTCCTCTATCTCTCTCTCTCTCTCTCTCTCTCTCTCTCTCTCTCTCTCTCTCTCTCTCTCTCTCTTGCGTGTCATCAGGCCTACCTGATCGATCAATATACAGTGCAATGAAAATTATGCCTCCTCATGCATCAAGCACCTTTCATAATGCTGGAAAATATCAGCAGCAGCACGCCGGTAGCTAGCGCACGATCGAGGATCCGATGATCGAGAGAGTTTGCATGCATTTCGCTATGCTGCTCCTAATTTGGTGCAAAATTTCTTAATCGATTGCTATGTATAAACAGTGTAGGTTGGGAGTATTTCAGAATTTTTCGTATCAACTCGATCTGATAATTTTGAAATTAATAAAACCTCATTTATCGAAAAAGTACAGTGTCTGTAATGTGTCATCGACAAAGATCAAGCAGTCCTGCAAAGATGGGCAGAGTTTGGGACAAAACTCGCCTTTTCTTTTTTGGGTAAAGGAGAAAAAAAATTATAGTACAGGATGTACAACTGCAACATAGAAGAAGAAGGGATGTTTTTAGAGAAAAAAGTGATCAAGTTATGGCAAGATGATTATGCCTGCATGATTGAGGACACCGAATTAAACAAAGAGGAGCAGCATCTACTCTGTTCAGTTCTCTCCAAATCTTTCTCTGATGGGATTTGGGATCATCTGAACCCTCCTCTGCTGCCGATGGAGATGAGCCATGCCATCACTGCAAGCGCGAAAAGCGTGCAGGTTTCCAACAGTTTATCTGCCGATGGAGATGAGCATGCATCAGGACCATGTTTAGCAGGGAATGCAGCAGCGGAAAAATTGCTTACCGTGCACTCCAAACTCCGCGCACCTACCCTTCACCACCACCTACAGTGTGGTCTGGATGGCGGTACACGCAAGTGCTTGGTGTGCATCTATCGGTTGGGATTGCATTTTAGCATCATCCGGCTTTAAAGTTGGGATTTTTGCATTAATTAGCTGTATAGAATTCCAAATGGGCCGAGCACGATTGGCGGCACGAGGCACGGTCCTAAAAAGCACGGCCCTAACCCGACCCGAGGCACGATCAATAGTGCTTAGTGCCGGCCCGGCCCGACGGCCGTTTAGTGCTTGGGCCGCCACCTCGGCTCGTCGGGCCGGCCGAGGCGGAGTCGGCCGAAGGCGGCCCGACCTCAGGCACGATTGCAGCCCGGCCTGACAAAGGCCTGTTAGAAGCCCATCCTATCTATGGTATATAAACTAACACATTTCTACCTCCAACTCCAACCCTAATTTCTCACTCACCCTCTCCACCTCCCTGGGGGTAGCCGCCGCCGCCACCCCCCCCCCGCGAGCGCCGCCGCCAGCCACTTCCACCACACCCGTGGCGGCCGGCCACCTCCGCCGCGGACGACCACCTCCACCGCGCCGTGGCGGCCGGCTTGGGCCCGCGGCGCCCTTCGTCCCCGAGTCATTGGCCGGAGACTCCCCCTCCTCCACAACACCAGCGAATCCCGCAGTCCTCATCCCCGCGACCGCGACGCCAAGACGACGACTTCGGCGGAGGCTCCTCCTCCCCCTTCATGCCGGCGACCCTGGTGGCCCCCGTCCCCACCTTTCCCCGCCGCCACGTCGGTCCACGAGGTTCCGCCGGTGCCGCGTCGGACTCCGCCGTTGATGGGCGCGCCGGCCGGACTCCGCCGCCGATGGACGACGCCGGGGGCGCGCGGGCCGGACTCCGCCGCCGCTACCGGTCCGGCCTCGCGTCGCCCTCCGCCGGTGTAGTGCGGGCCGGGCCACGACCCGGTCGCGGCCCATCGGGCCGTCTTCGGCGCCGTGTCGGCCCGGCCGAAAAACGAGGGCCGTCGTGTCGGGCACGGGCCGCCAAGTCGGCACGACGGCACGGCCCGGCCGGCACGAAAAGGTCATCGGGCTGTTAGTGCCGGGCCGCATCGGGCCGGGCCAGATCGTGCTCGGGCCGTGCTCGGGCCGGGCGGCCCGTTTGGAAATCTATAATTAGTTGTGTGTGTTGCCCGGATTAGCAACGACGCAAGTGAAGACACAAACAGTGTAGTTTGGCAGGCAGATGAGGAGGGCTCTCTCTGCTGCTACTCACTAGAATAGTGAAATCACTCTGGCATGCACAAACACAATAATGCAAGCACATTGATCTAGCCACTGCTTAATTCAGAATATAGATCCGGATCCTCGTCAGGCTTTACGATGATGGAACGGTCACATCCAGTTGAGACAGATAGAGTCGTAGAAAAGCTGGCAATAAGCAGGATCATCGAGTAAGCCTAATAAGCAGGATCCTGCTAGCTGCTCCGGCAGGCACCAAATCTCAGATATCCTGTGCCTAATCACCTGTTGTGATCGCCTAACACTTTGCTGTCGGTTAGCAAAGAATCTAAGATGATATGTGGATGCCCATATCCACATCAGTTATGCCTACTTCCCTACAATACAAAGAGTTTTCAGATAAGATGTTGCACCGGCACTTTTCTGTGAAGGGACCAATAACAAGCATGGATTTATGTTAAGCTCGGTGACCAATCGAATGTCTGCAAAGGACAGAGATGGTATACAGAAGGTGGGCCGATCTTTAGGGAAAAGGAGTTACACATGATTAGTCACGCAACTGTTTCTTTCATTGATGTGTGAGCCGAACCATTCTCTAGCATATCTCGAGTGAAGGCGTGTGCAATATACTAGAGCTGCCATCATCACTGCTAGTGCAAGCGCGGCTTCTTCTTGCTTAATAGGTATCTGCCTACGCGGCGACGCACTACCAAATTTAGCAAGGGAAGCCGGGAAGGGAGCACGCATCTAGCTAGAGACGAAAGTGGTATGTATATAATTCGTCTACCCGTTCGATCAAAAGGGTCGGTTACTCAACTAATAATGTGAACGTTCGATATCTGTACTTATTCGTACCATATTATTCCGGATATTCAATGTTGCACTTCTAACATCCAAATATTATTCGATCTGAGAAACTATATGTATCTGCAATTTCTGTTCATATCCGATCCATTTGCATCGCTACGTACATCCGTGTTTGCTTACGGTGCACTTCACTCCATGTGCAGTTTGCACCTAAAGCAAAGTCACTGTTCTATTATTTTCCTGGCGCTTTGTGATTTCTTTTAAGGTTTAATTTGTAATGCAAGGTGTCGGACGCACTCAAGCACATACTACACCTCGTAAGGTGACATAGCTGTGTGCCCCAGCATACTAAATTTAGTAAATTTATGACTCGAACGTTAAGAATGCACACACAAGGTAATCAAAATGACCTGAGATTAAAAAACCAGAGCACTAAAATCTCTGTTGGGTTAACGAGCCCAGCAGGCAGCAGCCAGCATCACCACGAACGAACATGGACTAAGAAATGCATTTGTGGGCCGGAAGTCGGGCCTACCAGTCTCACAATTGTTTTGCCAGGCCAGTACCCAAGGCTGACGCCTTTTAATAGAAGAAACTGTTGGATATGATCCGAATTCTTAACGTGAGTCTTGTGGGGACGCCGGGAGGACCCACGGTTCGGGTTATATGTTTAGCGGATTTGTTTCTATATTCGACTGCAGTCAGTTTAGTCCACCATATATATACATCTTGTAAGCCGCACGGGAAGAGCGAGAGGGCTCATTGTATTCCATGCGTTGTAACTCTCTCATCATAGTGAAGATTGCCGGTTGGCGCCTGTGGTTTTCCCCGCAAGGGGTTTCCACGTAAAAATCGTGTTTCATGTTCGATCTTGTTTTCGCATTATTTGCTAACAAGTGGTATCAGAGCTTGGCATGAGATTCGATTAGATTGAAAAAATTAGGGTTCAGTCGCTTCATCGTGCTGCCGCCGTTTCTCCGTTGCTGCTAACGGCGAGATCTTCAACGCCGTTGGAGGACGGGATTAATCTGGCGTTGTCCGTTCGTGTCGCTTTCCAGCCGGAGAAGAAAATCTACCGCTGCTGCCGCACGAAGTGCCAAGGATATTTTTCTGGTGCTGCTGATTCCTGTTGCACGTGGATCGAAGGAGGACCTGCACCTCCGCTGATTTTCTCCAGTTTGCTACCGGCACACAAGAAGGTTACCAGGAGGTTTCTCCGGTCTTTTTGCTGGACGTACACGAAGGTGTACACAGGCTGCAGGTTTTGCTAGGGTTACACAATTCTATACCTAGATTTATTACTGCAGATTATTTCTTCTGGTTATGTCTTTCTAATGGCTACTATGAAGTATGATATTCCACTGCTTGATCGAGATACAAGGTTCGCATTGTGGCAAGTCAAGATGCGAGCTGTTTTAGCGCAGGCTGATTTGGATGATGCGCTTGATAAATTCGGGAATAAGGATTCAAAGACTTGGTCCGATGATGAGAAAAAGAAAGATCGTAAAGCCTTGTCTCATATTCATCTTCATCTTTCAAACAATATTTTGCAAGAGGTTTTGCAGGAGAAAACCACTGCTGCTTTATGACTCAAGTTGGAGTCATTTGCATGTCAAAAGATTTGACAAGCAGGATGCATATGAAGATGAAGTTATATACACACAAGTTGCAAGAAGGTAGCTCTGTGTCTACCCATCTCTCGGTCTTTAAGGAGATCGTCGCTGACCTACAGTCTATGGAGGTAAAATATGAGGATGAGGACACGGGTCTTATTCTTTTGTGCTCAGTGCCTAGTTCTTTTGCAAACTTCAGAGACACTATATTGTATAGTCGTGATACTCTAACGGTGAATGAGGTTTATGAAGCTTTGCAAGCTAAGGAAAAGATGAAACAAATGGTGTCTTCTGAAGGTTCCGCTTCCAATGGAGAATCATTGTCTGTTCGTGGCAGGACACAAAATAAATCAAATGATGGTTATAGAGGCAAGAGCTCGAATGGCTATAGAGGTCGTTCAAAGTCTAGAGGCAAGGGTGAAAAATTCTGCAGGTACTGCAAAAAGGATACTCATTTTATTTCTGAGTGTTATAAATTGAAGAACAAGGAAAAGATAACTGGCACTTATAGACCGAAAGGTAATTCTGATGAAGGTAATGCTTCTGTTGCTGCTACTAGTGATAGTTCAGATCGTTCTGAGGTTCTTGTTGCTTTTGCTGGATGTGCAAATAATGGTGATGAATGGATTCTTGATTTAGCTGCTTCCTTTCATATATGCATTAATAGAGATTGGTTCATCACTCATGATTCTGTCCAAGGTGGTTCTGTTAAAATGGGTGATGATAGTTCACATCAAATTATTGGCATTGGATCTGTTCAGATTAAGATGCATGATGGTATTATCAGAACTTTGACAGATGTGAGGCATATTCCAGATATGAGTAAGAATCTTATAGTACTCTTGATGGTAAAGGGTACAAATACTCTAGTGGAGATGGAGTTTTGAAAGTGTCAAAAGGTTCTCTTATTGTTATGAGGGGTGATTTAAAATCTGCCAATTTGTATCGTCTTCGAAGTACTACAATTACAGGTGATGCTGCTGTAATTTCTAATTCATTATCTACTTCTGATGCTACTAACCTTTGGCATATGCGTCTTGGGCATATGAGTGAGCTTGGCTTGGCAGTGCTAAGTAAGAGAGGACTTCTCGATGGACATAGAATCAGCAAGTTGGATTTCTGTGAGCATTGTGTGTTTGGCAAACACAAGAGAGTGAAGTTTAATACCGCTACTCATTCAAGTAAAGGTATTCTTGATTATGTGCATTCTGATTTATGGGGACCATCTCGCAAGCCTTCTCTTGGTGGTGCTCGTTATATGTTGACCATAATTGATGATTATTCTAGAAAGGTATGGCCATATTTCTTGAAAGATAAATCAGAAGCATTTTCAACATTTAAAGAGTGGAAGACTATGGTTGAAAATCAAACTGAAAAGAAGGTTAAAAAGCTTCGTACCGATAATGGGATGGAATTTTGTTCTCATGAATTTAAGTCATATTGCAAATCTGAAGGCATTTCGAGGCACTACACTGTTCCTTATACACCCCAACAGAATGGTGTAGCTGAGCGTATGAACAGAACTATCATCTCTAAGGCCCGTTGCATGTTGTCTAATTCTGGTTTGAATAGGCGTTTTTGGGCCGAAGCTGCTTCCACTGCTTGCTATTTGATTAATCGTTCACACAGTATTGCTATTGATAAGAAAACTTCAATTGAGGTATGGTCTGGTTCTCCAGCTGATTATTCACAATTGAGAGTTTTTGGTTGTACTGCTTATGCTCACGTTGATAATGGTAAATTAGAGCCTAGAGTTGTTAAGTGCATCTTTCTTGGTTATCAATCTGGTGTTAAAGGCTATAAATTGTGGAATCCACAAACTCAAAAAGGTTGTGATTATCAGGAATGTTATTTTTAATGAATCTGCTATGTTGCCTGACAACCCTTCTACTAGTGCTCCTGTTCAGCAAACTTCAAGTGTGCAGGTGGAGCATTTTATTGATGTTGATAGTACACCAAATAATGATAATGTTGTTGTCCAAGATGCACCTAATGTTGATGATTCTCCAATTGTTGATGATCCATCTATTGTTGAGCATTCTTCTCCAGTTGTGCAGCCTCCACAACATTCAATTGCTAATGATAGGCCCAGAAGGGGACCTAAGCCTAGAAAAAGGTTGATTGAAGAATGCAATGTTGCTTATGCTTTAAGTGTTGCAGAAGAGATTGAAGGTGCTGAACCTTCTAATTATTCTGAGGCTATTATTTCTGCTAATGGAAACAAGTGGATGATCGCTATGCATGATGAGATGGAGTCTCTTGAAAAGAATGACACTTGGGATTTAGTGCAATTGCCCAAGGGTAAAAATACCGTTCGTTGCAAATGGATTTTCAAGAGAAAGGAAGAAAGGTATAAAGCAAGGTTGATTGCTAAAGGCTATAGCCAGATTCCAGGTATTGATTTTAATGATGTCTTTTCCCCAGTTGTTAAGCATAGTTCTATTCGTACTTTGTTGAGTATTGTTGCTATGCATGATTATGAGTTGGAGCAGTTAGATGTCAAAACTGCGTTCTTGCATGGGGAGTTAGAAGAAGTTATTTATATGGACCAACCTGAAGGTTTTGTTGTTCCTAGAAAAGGAAATATTGTTTGTAGATTGAAGAAATCTCTTTATGGCTTGAAACAATCTCCTAGGCAATGGTATAGGAGATTTGACTCCTTTATGATCTCTCATGGTTTTAAGCGGTTTGATTATGATAGCTGTGTCTATTTGAAGACAGTTAATGATTCAACTATTTATTTGCTTCTTTATGTTGATGATATGCTGATTGCTTGAAAAGATAAATCAGAAATAGCTAAGCTGAAGGCACAATTGAATTTAGAATTTGAGATGAAGGATCTTGGTGAAGCCAAGAAAATTCTTGGTGTGGAAATTATCAAAGAGAGAAAATCTGGTATGTTATACGTCAGTCAGCGAGGTTACATTGAGAAGGTTCTTTGTCGTTTTAATATGCAAGATGCAAAACCAGTGAGTACTCCGTTAGCTCCACATTTTAAATTGTCCTTAGATTTATGTCCAGCTTCAGATGAAGATATTAAGTACATGTCTAGAGTTCCATATTCAAGTGCTGTTGGTTCACTTATGTATGCCATGGTCTGTTCTCGTCCTGATTTAGCTCATGCAATGAGTGTTGTCAGTAGATACATGGCTAATCCTGGCAAAGAGCATTGGAATGCAGTTCAGTGGATTTTCAGATATCTACGTGGTACTTCTAATGCTTGTTTGCGGTTTGGGAAATCTACACGTGGACTTGTTGGTTATGTTGATTCTGATTATGCTGGTGATTTGGATACTAGGAGGTCTCTCACAGGTTATGTTTTCACCATTGGTGGTTGTGCTGTGAATTGGAAAGCACGTTTACAGGCTACTGTTGCTTTGTCCACTACTGAGGCTGAATATATGGCTATTTCTGAAGCTGCTAAAGAAGCTATTTGGTTGAGAAGTTTATACTCTGAACTTTGTGGGATTTCTTCTTGCGTTACTTTACATTGTGATAGTCAAAGTGCTATTTGCCTTACTAAAGATCAGATGTTTCATGAGAGAACAAAGCACATTGACATTATGTATCATTTTATTCGAGATGTTATTGCTTGAGGTGGTGTTATTAAAGTACGCAAGATTCATACTCGTGACAATCCTGCTGATATGATGACTAAGCCTGTTCCTACAGCTAAGTTTGAGCTATGCTCAAGCTTGGTTGGGATTAAAGTTTTAGTCCTGGTGACTTTTGGCGCCAGTGATTATTTATTATTGAAGTGAGTTCATTGATGATACTGTAAGTGCAATCAAGCCCTATGAGGGTTTTGGTGATATTGACCACACAATTAAAGAGCTAATGAGCTTTTGAGACTGTTGTGCAACATAATTTATTTTACAGGTGCAAAAGAAAGAATGGAGACCCCTCAACTGAATGAAGAAGGATACCTATGCCCTTTGGAGAAGTTTATTTATTTTATCTTTTGAATTTGAGTATAGGACAATCCGTACTATCAAGAGGGATACTAATGGTGAGTTAGGGTGGTTTCAAGTGCTCATAGTCTATCTTTCTTAAACCCTAACCTTCACTCAAAGGGAAGAGATCTGCTGCTGTTCTGCTCCTACTATTTGTTGTTTGGAGGTTCTGAGTTTTTTATCAGAGGTTCCGACCGTACGGGCTACAGTCAGCAGAGATTTCAAAGGTCGGAAGTTCCGAGATTTTTCTCGGAGGTTCCAAACTCTGGAATATAGCCGTTACTGTTCTGGATCTGGGGGTATTTATACCCCTTGGTCCCCCAACGGCTATTCTTTCCCTGCCCCTGAACAGAATGCCGTTCTAACTCATTTCTCTCACCTTGCATTCACTCATAACCTACTCTCTTCCAAATCCTTGCCTAGCATTGATTGAGAGTGGATTCTTGAAGTGAGTTTGTGAGCAAATCTCTCTCTCTCTTGAACTTGAGCACTTGGAAAAGCCCTAGCAAGCTTGGTGGATCTATTACTCTTGGAGCCTTGCTCCTAGACGGATAGAGGTTCTTGGAAGCTCTCCAAACCCGATTTGTGGAAGCTCCAAGGTGTTTGTATTACCCTTTGTGATTCTAGTGGAAAGCCTCCACCTATTACCCAAAGTGATAGGTGTGAGAGAGGAGTTGACCTTTGTGGTCCCTAGCCTTTGTGGCTTCCTCAACAACTTGGACGTAAGCAAGCCTTTGTGGCAAGCTGAACCACAGGATAAATCCTTGTCTCGTGTGTGCTCTCGTTTATATCTTTGCATTGCTCTTGTTCATACTTGTTCTTGACTAGATCTATTAGGGTTTGCTCCCGATCTATGTTGTGGTACCTTCCTAGCTTGTTCTTTGCTTAGAAATCTTCTTGCTAGGTCCTAAGTACCACCTAGAATTTGGTAGATCTGTTTTTCATCAAGTTATTTGCTGCTCAAGTCCTATATGCTCTGTTCTAACAGTTCCCGGAAGTTCTGAGTTTATTCTCGGAGGCTGCCTCGTTCGGAGGTTCCGAGAATAATCTCGGAAGTTCCGGAGTGTGACAGTGTTTTCGCAAAAAAAGTTTAAATTCTGTGTGCAGGCCTATTCACCCCCCTCTAGGCCATATTACCTCGATCCTTTCAATTGGTATCAGAGCGGGTTATCCTTGCGAACACCTAACCGCGTGAGGATATGGCAAGTGGAGATGACAAGCAAGAGGAGGAGGAATTTGAGGACTTGCCAAGTGACGTTGAAGGTGATGCCTCGGAGGTAGGGAACACCTCAGCCCAAGAGAAATTTGACAAGCTCAAGAAGGCTGTCAAAGAAAGCTCCAAGGACAACGGCAAGCAAAGCAAGAAAGAGGACAGGAAGAAAGAGAAAGAAGAGGAAAAGAAGAAAGAGGACAGCAAGCAAGAAAAGAAGAAGAAAGGGAAGAAAGAAGAAAATAAGAGAAGAAAGAGAACACCTTCACCATCTCCATCACCATCCTCATCATCTTCTTCATCTAGTGAGAATGGAGATGGGGATGACGAGTACTACGTCACAAGAATTCCCAAGAGAACACTCAAGCCTAAACCAAAGTCCAAGGCTAAGTCCAAGAATGACTATAGAAGTGTATCCTTTAACTATGATTCTTTGGAAACAAAACCTAAGGATGATATCACTATACCCGTTGGCAAATTACCCCAATTTGATGGGACTAACTTTGCTAAATGGAAGTATATGATGAAAGCCTATCTAACCGGTTTGAGTTTGGAGTTGTGGAACATTGTGTGTGTAGGTTTTGATGATCTCGAAGACTTTGGAAACCTCACTCCACGTGATCGTCGCAACATCAAAAGAAATGCTCAAGCTACAAGCATACTTCTTAGTGCTTTGAGTGCTCAAGAGTACAACCGGGTTAATGGGCTAGAGATTGCCAAAGAAATTTGGGACACCCTCCTCATTTCTCACGAGGGTGTTGACAAAGTGAAGAAGTCCAAGATCAACATTTTGATGGCCGAGCTTCATAGGTTCACTATATTTGATGGAGAAGGGCCACAAGAGATGTTTGATAGATTAATGGTCATAGTTGGAAAGATACGAGGTTTAGGTGGTGATGAGTTGGATGATCACTATGTTGTGAAGGTGATGTTGGAGGCCTTTGCTCCAAGGAATCCCACTCTAGTCACATTGATTAGAGAGAAGAAGAGATTTGAGAGTTCTCCCCAAATGATGTTCTTGGGAGGATTCTTCTCATGAGCTAATGGACAAGGAAATCCAACATAGAAAGAAAATTGGTGAACTAGAAGCTAAGTTGAACAACTTGAAGGTCAAAGAGGTTGCTTTCCATTCCAACAAGTCAAGCAAGCCTACTACTTCATCCAAGCATTCTACTCCATCCAAGCCCACCAAGTCAAAATCCAAGAAAGTGGAAGTAGAGAGCTTTACAAGTGACTCAAGTGAAGATGAAGATGAAGGCTCTCATGTTGAGATTGGGGACATGGCCTTGTTCATGAAGACATACAAGAGAGGATTAAAGAAGGAAGGGTATAGGTTTGTCAAGAGGAAGTTTCCCAACAAGAAAAAGAGAATTTGCTACAATTGTGGAAGCACCGAGCACTTCATTGCGGATTGCCCTAATGAGAAAAGAGAAAATAGGAATGACAAGGGTAAAGGGAACTACAAGAAAGACCAAAAGCCACATTACAAGAGAAGAAACTATGGTGGAGAGGCTCATATTGGTCATGAATGGAATTCCGGAGATGAAAGCTCTAGTGAAGAGGAAGGGAAGAAAATTGCAACCGTGGCTATCAAGAAGCTTCCCTCTACATCAAGGTTGTTCAACAACTTGACCGATGATGAAGAGAGCACATCCATTCATTGTTTCATGGCCAAGGGCGAGAAGGTAAAAATTAACTCAAAACCCTCTTCTCAACCTAGTGATGAGTCGGAAATGGACTCGAGTGATGATTCTAGTGATGAGGAAGCAAACCAACTTGTTCGTAAGATGGATGAGCAATCTAGAGATTTTATGGCTAGGCTAATAGTAGAACTAGAGAAAAGCCAAGAAACTATTATCTCCGATAGAAGTGAGCTTGAGGCTTTGCGTTTGGAAGTTAACCAAGCGGAGAGTGTCATAGCTACTCTCAAGGAAGACCTTGCTGCCTCTCAAGCTCAATGTAATTATCTCAAGTTGAGGAATGAAGAGCTTGAGGAGCAATATAGTCTCCTTTGGAGTAGCACCTCACATCCTTCGAAGGTAAAAGGCGACTCTAGTGCTTCTACTAGCAAGGGTTGTGATAGATGTCATCATATTGATATTGAATCCTATGCCAATGATCTTGCTAACATGGAGGCTATGAAGAAAGAGATTGCTAGGTTGAACTCAATCATAGCTAGAAGATGCATGGGTGAAGAAAACAAAAGGGCAAGATTCACCAAGAGGAAAGTTTTAGAGAAAAGCAAGAATCCAGGCTTTGGATATGTTGAAGGTGGCAAGACCAATGAAAGAAAAATCACCAAGGAAAAACAATGCCTTGAATTCAAGAGCACTGGGTTTCTGTTTGCCCAGACCTCGGAGGTTCCGGAGTCTGGAAGCCTCGAGCCACACAGACAGCCAAACTCGGAGGTTCTGAGAAAATTCTCAGAAGTTCCGGGGTCTGTAAAGACAAGACAAAGAAAAAGAGCAAGGCTCAGCACCAGCATGTTTCCAAGGCATCTAACACTAGTATGCAGGTTCAAAATCATCCAATAATGCCTAGAAGAAACTTGAATCCCAACAAGAGCAAGGCCCATGCATCTAGAGACATACCTCCTAGCTATGTGTTGAGATGCAACAATGTTGGTAAAGTTGTTGCCACGTATGTTGGAAATGAGTCCAACATATATGTGAAAAGATCACTATGGGTTCCAAAGGTTTTGGTTGCTAACGTGGAAGGCCCCAAGTCAAATTGGGGACCTAAAAGAAGGAACTAAATTGTTTTGTAGGCATACTCCTCCGGTGGATCAAGTTGGGTGCTTGATAGCGGATGTACACATCATATGACCGGAGAAAAGAGTATGTTCTCATCCTATCTCCATTTGGAAGGACCAAAGGAAACTATTGCATATGGAGGGGATACAAAAGGAGAAGTCATCGGTGTAGGTGATATCCCTATTTCTCAAAAACTATTCAATTACAAATGTTCTTCATGTTGATCCATTAGGTTACAATCTATTATTGGTTTCACAACTTAGTGAGATTGGTTTTGATTGTCACTTCTCGGATAAGGGTGTGTCCATCATAAGAAGGGAGGATTCCTCTATTGTCCTTACGGGTCGCTTGAGGGGGAGGCTTTACCTAGTTGATCTCAACAAAAGTAAAGTTTCTCCCAAGACTTGTCTAGTGGCAAAATCTAGCATGGGTTGGCTATGGCATCGCCGACTAGCCCATGTTGGCATGAGGAACTTGGCCAAACTTTTGAAAGATGAACACATCCTTGGACTAACAAATGTACATTTTGAGAAAGATAGGATTTGCAAAGCATGCCAAGCCGGAAAGCAAGTAGGAGCACCTCACCTACCAAATAGCATCCTCACTACATCAAGCCCGTTGGAGCTCATTCACATGGATCTATTTGGACCGGTGGCCTACATAAGTATTGGCGGTAACAAATATGGCTTGGTTATTGTTGATGATTATTCTCGCTTCACGTGGGTGTTCTTTGTGTTTGACAAGAGTGAAGTACAAGGAAAGGTGAAGACCTTCATAAGAAGAGCACAAAGGGAGTTCGGGCTACCAATCAAGAAGTAAGAAGTGACAATGGCTCGGAGTTCCGAAACACCTATGTTGAAGAGTTTCTTGATGAAGAGGGCATCAAGCATGAATTTTCAGCACCTTATACCCCTCAACAAAATGGGGTGGTTGAGAGGAAGAATAGAACTCTTATTGAGATGGCAAGAACCATGTTGGACGAGTACAAGACACAAGATATCTTTTGGGCTTAAGCTATTAACACGGCTTGCCATGCCATCAACCGCCTCTATCTTCACAAGTTTCACAAGAAGACCTCCTATGAGCTTATCACCGGTAAAAAGCCTAAGGTGTCTTACTTTAGAGTGTTTGGGTGCAAATGTTTCATTCTAAACAAGAGGCCCCGAACTTCTAAGTTTGCACCAAAGGTTGACGAAGGATTTCTTCTTGGTTATGGTCCAAATGAGCATGCTTATCGAGTCTTCAATCTAACCACCGGGAGGATTGAAGTCATGGTAGATTTGACCTTTGATGAATCTAATGGCTCTCAAGTGGAGCAAGTTGACTTGAATGTTGTAGGTAATGAGAAGCCATCTTGTGAAGCAATCAAGCAAATGGCCATAGGTGATGTTAGACCAGTTGAGGCACAAGAGGAATATGAGAACCAAGCACAAGCTTCACACCACTCGAAGGGCCAGAAGTTTCTGGTTCAGGAGCTGTACAGACTTCGGAGGTTCCGGGAACTGGCACTGAAACTCAACCTCCGAGAAATTCTCTGGAGGTTCCAGGTTCTGGAAGTCCAACACCACAAGGCACCCTGAACCAGCAAATTGATCAGCAAGGGGATGTTCAAGAAAGCACATCTGAGCCCCAAGCTGATGAAGATAATGAAGACCAACCTCTACACCAACCTATTGGACCATCACATCCTCGTGTACATCAAGTCATACAACGGGATCATCCCGTTGACAATATCCTTGTGAGCATAAGGAGAGGGGTAACAACACGATCTCGTCTTAAGAATTTTTGCGCATTTTACTCGTTTGTTTCCTGTCTTGAACCAACCAAGGTAGAGCAAGCTCTTGAGGATCCGGATTGGGTGGTGGCTATGCAAGAGGAGTTGAACAAATTTGAAAGAAATCAAGTGTGGGAGTTGGTGGAGAGGCCAAATACCAACATCATTGGTACTGAATGGGTCTTTCGAAACAAGCAAGATGAGTTTGGTATTGTGACTAGGAACAAAGCAAAATTGGTTGCTCAAGGGTACACTCAAGTTGAAGGATTAGACTTTGGAGAAACATATGCACCGGTAGCAAGACTTGAAGCAATTCAATTTCTACTAGCTTTCGCTGCCCATCATGACTTCAAGGTCTATCAAATGGATGTCAAGAGTGCATTTCTAAATGGACCGCTCTCCGAAGAAGTATATGTTAAGCAACCACCGGGTTTTGAAGATCCCAAGAGTCCTAATCATGTCTACAAACTCCATAAGGCGCTCTATGGGCTAAAGCAAGCACCAAGAGCATGGTATGAATGCCTTAAGGATTTCTTGCTCAAGAAAGGCTTTGAGATAGGCAAAGCCGATGCTACTCTCTTCACTAGAAAAGTTGATGGTCATATCTTTGTGTGCCAAATATATGACATAATATTTGGTAGTACTAATGAAACTTTTTGTGAAGAGTTTAGTAGGGTGATGACAAAAAGGTTTGAAATGTCCATGATGGGTGAGCTCAAGTTCTTTCTCGGATTTCAAATCAACCAAGCAAAAGAAGGGACGTTCATATGTCAAACCAAGTATAGAAGGGATATGTTAAAGAAGTTTGACATGGACAAGGCAAAGTCCATCAAGACTCCAATGCCTACTAATGGACACATGGACCTCAATGAAGAAGGGAAATCCGTGGACCAAAAGGAATATCACTCCATGATCGGCTCTCTTCTTTACTTATGTGCATCTAGGCCGGATATTATGCTTAGTGTGTGCATGTGTGCTAGATTTCAAGCTAACCTGAAAGAGTGCCATCTCATGGCCGTAAAGAGAATCTTGAGATATCTAGTACATACCCCTAACCTTGGCTTGTGGTATCCTAAGGGCTCCACTTTCGATCTACTTGGCTATTCGGATTCCGATTATGCCGGTTGCAAGGTAGATAGAAAGAGTACATCGGGGACATGTCAATTCCTTGGTAGGTCCCTAGTGTCTTGGAGTTCTAAAAAGCAAAACTCAGTAGCCCTTTCCACCGCCGAGGCCGAGTATGTTGCAGCCGGCGCATGTTGTGCTCAACTACTTTGGATGGAGCAAACCTTAAAGGATTACAGATGTCACTTTTCCCATATCCCACATTTGTGTGACAATGAAAGTGCCATAAAGCTTGAAAAAAACCCCGTAAGCCATTCTCGCACAAAACATATAGACATTCGTCATCACTTCTTGAGAGACCACGAAGCCAAAGGAGATATCATTTTAAGTCATGTGAGCACCGACAAACAACTAGCCGATATCTTCACTAAACCTCTCGATGAGTCAAGGTTTTTTAGTTTAAGGAATGAACTAAATATTCTTGATTCTCATTGCGTGGTTTGATCTCTAGCATGCCATGATTATTTTCTTCAAACTGTTGATATTCTCTGAAAAATTTGTTTGAAAAAGTGTTTGTGAAAACATAATCTTAAAAGAAATTATTTCAAAATCTACTTTCATATCCCTAACCTGTCTTAAGTGGCTATAGTTGAATGTGTGATTGTTTGTTTTCTAGCCACTTAAGTCAAGGGTACCATGACCTAAGGATCTGAGTTGATAAAAAGTTCAAAATCTCAAAAGGAGTGAAAGTTTACTGTCTCTGGAATTCAAGTTTCGGAAGCTCCGAGGAAATCTTTGGAGGCTCCGAGCCTCGGAAGCTCTGAGAAAATCATCGGAAGTTCCAATCTTTACAGACTTAGCGTTCAGTCTCGACCGAAGAGCAGTTAAAAAGAATCTAGCATCTTTCGGGGAATACTCTTTCACCTAGGGTTAATCCATCGTTACACTTCACCGCGCGGTCAATCTCTCAGATCCCTTTTACCGCCTCTCTCTCTCTCTCTCTCTCTCTCTCTCTCTCTCTCTCTCTCTCTCTCTCTCTCTCTCTCTCTCTCTCTCTCTCTCTCTCTCTCTCTCTCCCGACGGCGACCGCATCGCACTCCCCTTCTCCACCACCGCGCCACCGCCGCCGCTTCCCTCGCCGCCGGTGACCGCGCTCCTCGTGGGTCACTCGTGCGACGCTGGGCACCTCTCTTCGTCGGTGGGTCGCAATTGAGAAGGAAGGAAGAAGAACCGCTCCAGGAGTTGACCTAGATCCACTCGGATCTAGTACGGAGAAGAAGAAGGAAGCCTCGATCTGCGCCTTTACTCATATTTCTCGTCGATCTCTGAGAAGCAGAAGAGGAACAACATTTCACCGTTGGATTTATTCCGGCGAGTTGCTCCTCTTCAGCGCCACCAGATCTCTGATCTGGAGGGGGCCTCTGGGCTACGTCCCCTGGCGTAAACGCATCTCTAGATCGTCGACTTCTATCATCTTTTTCCCTATTCGAGGTAAACCAAGATCAAACCCTAACCCTAATTCCTAGATTCACCTCATCTTAGGGTTCTAGATCTTGCAGCTGTAGAATGATACCTTGTGCCATATTCTGGATGCTTGTGATGGATGTGTAGTTTAAGTTCAGTGGAAAGTTGAATCGAAGTTCAGAATGCAGTAAGGTTCATAGAGTCTCGGAGGTTCCGAGAAAATTCTCGGAGGTTCCGAACCCTGTAACCTACTGTAGGCTGACTTTGATTCAAAGTTCCACTGAATTTTACTTCACTTGCAGCACCTTATCTCATATCTGTCATAGTTAAATTCCATCATGTTTGCTTCCTTTGGTTAAGATTCAGTTGAAAGTTGAATCAACAAACTGTCCTCTATCAGTACCCAGACTTCGGAGGTTCCGAGAAAATCCTTGGAGGTTCCGATGTCTGTACTAACAAGTGACAATCTGTGATTCAAAATTCCACTAAAAACTTAATCAATCGAACTTCATGTTTATCTGTGATCCTTAGTCTTTATCTATCTTGATCCAATCCTTATCTGCTACCTATGATTCTTCCTGGAAGATGTCTGGAACTCCTTCTGACAAAACCTATGCCAAGAGGCAGAGGCAACCATTTGAAACACCTGCTGGAGAGAGGGCTTTCAAGCTTGCAGCAAGGGAGGCTGTGGGTGGTAGTGGCAGAAGGGGGAAAGCTACCCCCAGGAGAGGAAAAGGGGGCAGTTTGTCAGGAAGAAGAGGATCTGGCTCTGCAGCACATATAGAGGATAATGGGGGTACAGAAGGGAAGACCATCCCCATTGAGCTTGAAGATGATATGCTGCTTGGGGAAATTGACTCCACTTACCTGAAGTATCATAAAGTGCTGCTCAAAAGACACCCTCCTACCAAGTATGACAATTCAGTTTACATTGAGCACACCAACTATGATGGGGCAGGTTACCTAGTCAAAAAGGCCAAAGAAGAGAACCCATATGTGAATCCCAAGATGGCAACAATAGATTATAGGTTTTGGTCTGTGTTTCATTTCAAGTTCTATGAGACAGTCCTGAACACTAAGATGAAGTTGATCAAGATGAAATGGATTGATTTTACTCATCTGGATGCAGCAGAGGAACCAGTGAAGGAAGATGTGCTTGAGCTAGTGGACAAGTACAAGATGAGAGATATAATGAGCTTCAAGTATGACTGGAACATTGAAGTCTCGGCTCAGTTTCATGCTACCTTCTTCCATGAGGACAGGAAAGAGACCATCCACTGGATGACTGAAGGAGTGCACTACAAGATAGACTTTATCACATTTGCTAGGCTGTTTGGGTTCAGCAAGGAGGACAGGGAGGCTGATGTCATACACTTTGAGGCTCACATGAACCACAACAAGATTGTTGCTGCCTATGAGTATATGAGCTGGCAGATGGCTCCACCACTGCCTTGAAGTCTGTTTATTATGTGCTCAACAACATGTTCAGGGAAACCATCTACCCTAAAGGGGGAAGTGACTCAACCAGCCTTAGGAGGTTTGCACCAAATCTGATAGCTAGGCTGCTGCCAGGAGCCCAACCCTTTTCAGTCAGCAGGTTCATTTGGTTTAACTTGGTGGAAGTGACTGAAAGTGGCAAGTGCAACCCGCCTTATGCCCCTACATCATGTACTGGTCTCCGACGTGAGCTTCAAGAAAGATGTTGAGCATGCATACTACCAGGTCAAGCAGTGGCAGCACCAGAAAAAGCAACAAGTGGTTGAGGAGCACATCCTGAAGAAGGCCAGTTCCAAGCAGCACAAGACTGATCAAGAAGAAGGACCCAGAAAGGCACCCATACCCACTGGACTGCATAAGCTGAGGGGCATAGTGAGGGACACCTGGAGGTTCTGCAACTGGACAGCAACTCAGCTGTTTGAGCTCAGGGAGGACATGAACAGGCTGCTGAAGCACCAGGGGCTGTCTTTCAATGCCATGCTCCATCCTCCACCCATATTCCCTGATTTTCCAGAGTATACCACTAGTGAGGATGAAGGTGAGAAGGACCCTGTCAGTCCTATGGCTAAAGATGTGCCTGCTGCTCATTCTGAAGAAGATGAAGAAGATGTTGAGCCACTCAGTGCCGAGATGGCCAGGCTTAGAAAGGAAGCTGCTGGTAAGAGGGCAATGAGCTCTTCATCTGGTGGAAGGGTAAGAAGGAAGGCCACTACTGGAAGACCTGTCAGAAGGCCTGTGGACATATCCTCTGGATCTGGCTCTGATTTTGGGTCTGACAGCACTGTTTCTGAGGTTGAGGAGGATGCCTCTGACTCCAGTGATGAAGAGTAACTTCCCTAGGTCCTGTTCTAACTTCCTCTCTTCTTTTCTTTACTTTTTGTTAAACTGTTGACAAAGGGGGAGAAATATGAAGATTGAGATGATCTGAAGACCTGGAGCTGGTGGGGCTGGTGACTAACAACAGAAAATTCTTTTGTTCTTTTGGTGAGATGAGAGTGCTAACTATTCTCTCATAAACTCCTGGTGGTTAATCTTGGTGAACTGCTGTAAAGCTTTAAGCTTGCCTCTGTTGGCAAGTATGGTCTGGTCATGGTCAAAACTGTGGGATGTGAAAACTTTAAAACTCTTCTGTGATGGATGTAATAGGGCTAGATGTGTTGGATGCTTTTATCTTTATCTAGCTGCTATTTCTGGTCATATTGCTGCATTGCCTGTGTATGGTTGTTTGTTGGAGTATCTGTTGCAGACCTCGGAGATTCTGAGAATTTTTCCGGAGGCTCCAACTCCTGGAGGTTTCGGAAACTTTCTCGGAGGTTCCGAACTCTGCTAACAGATAACTCCCACATATTACCCATTACACTTCTTTTGCACCCTTCGATGGTTTGAGTATAATTATCTTGACACTTTACTCACAATGTATGCAAATTAAATGTGAGTTGAGACATATTACCCTATTCAAAAGGTACATGCATACATTGAGGGGGAGACTTGTACTCAAATCATCAAAAGCTCAATCTTTTAAATTAAATTGTAAACTTTAATTGGGTTGTCAACATTTACCAAAAAGGGGGAGATTGTAAGTGCAATCAAGCCCTATGAGGGTTTTGGTGATGTTGACCACACAATTAAAGAGCTAATGAGCTTTTGAGACTGTTGTGCAGCATAAAGTTATTTTACAGGTGCAAAAGAAAGAATGGAGACCCCTCAACTGAATGAAGAAGGATACCTATGCTCTTTGGAGAAGTTTATTTATTTTATATTTTGAATTTGAGTATAGGACAATCCCTACTATCAAGAGGGATACTAATGGTGAGTTAGGGTGGTTTCAAGTGCTCATAGTCTATCTTTCTTAAACCCTAACCCTCACTCAAAGGGAAGAGATTTGCTGCTGTTCTGCTCCTGCTGTTTGTTGTTCGGAGGTTCCGAGTTTTTTCTCGGAGGTTCCGACCGTACGGGCTACAGTCAGCAGAGATTTCAAAGGTCGGAAGTTCCGAGATTTTTCTCGGAGGTTCCGAACTCTGGAATATAGCCGTTACTGTTCTGGATCTGGGGGTATTTATAGCCCTTGGTCCCCCAACGGCTATTCTCTCCCCACCCCTGAACAGAACGCCGTTCTAACTCATTTCTCTCACCTTGCATTCACTCCTAACCTACTCTCTTCCAAATCCTTGCCTAGCATTGATTGAGAGTGGATTCTTGAAGTGAGTTTGTGAGCAAATCTCTCTCTTAAACTTGAGAACTTGGAAAAGCCATAGCAAGCTTAGTGGATCTATTACCCTTGGAGCCTTGCTCCTAGATGAATAGAGGTTCTTGGAAGCTCTCCAAACCCGATTTGTGGAAGCTCCAATGTGTTTCTATTACCCTTTGTGATTCTAGTGGAAAGCCTCCACTTATTACCCAAAGTGATAGGTGTGAGAGAGGAGTTGACCTTTGTGGTCCCTAGCCTTTGTGGCTTCCTCAACAATGTGGACGTAAGCAAGCCTTTGTGGCGAGCTGAACCACGAGATAAATCCTTGTCTCGTGTGTGTTCTCGTTTATATCTTTGCATTGCTCTTGTTCATACTTGTTTTTGACTAGATCTATTAGGGTTTGCTCCCGATCTATGTTGTGGTACCTTCCTAGCTTGTTCTTTGCTTAGAAATCTTCTTACTAGGTCCTAAGTACCTCCTAGAATTTGGTAGATCTGTTTTTCATCAAGTTATTTGCTGCTCAAGTCCTATATGCTCTGTTCTAACAGTTCCCGAAAGTTCTGAGTTTATTCTCGGAGGCTGCCTAGTTCGGAGGTTCCGAGAATAATCTCGGAAGTTCCGGGGTCTGAAAGTGTTTTCGCAGAAAAAGTTTAAATTCTATGTGCAGGCCTATTCACCCCCCTCTAGGCCTTTTTGCCTCGATCCTTTCAGATACTTCATTCGATGCAAGATGGAATTCGCCGCAAGGTGGAGTTTGTTGGATATGATCCGAATTCTTAACGTGAGTCTTGTGGGGACGCCTGGAGGGCCCACGGTTCGGGTTATGTGTTTAGCGGATTTGTTTCTGTATTCGACTGCAGTCAGTTTAGTCCACCATATATATACATCTTGTAAGCCGCACGGGAAGAGCGAGAGGGCTCATTGTATTCCCTGCGTTGTAACTCTCTCATCATAGTGAAGATTGCCGGTTGGCGCCCGTGGTTTTTCCCGCAAGGGTTTTCCACGTAAAAACCGTGTCTCGTGTTCGATCTTGTTTTCGCATTATTTGCTAACAGAAACTATTTTTTCACCGCTATATGGTCCCTCAACTGCAAAACCAATAAGCTCGCATCGTTCAACTTTTCAATCAGTTTGTTTTGGGTCTCTTGATGTTTTCGATGGTGGTTTTGCCTTACGTGGTAGTGGGCCCTAAATGATTAGTAATGATGAAATTATTGAAGCATATGACCTTGCTGCTAATTTTAAGCTGATACATATGCAAATGTGTTTTTAGTTAAGGCTTGTAAACATACCCCTATTATATACAATACAACTAAAACCATGTGGTATGATATAATTCTACTTCCGTTTTCTTTTGTTCATCACACCCTATTCTTAAATTCTGGCTCCGCCCCTGCACATCCTTGATGTTGCCGCACCCGGGCTGCTCCTCACTCCATCGCTGCAGGACGAGCCAACGACAGGTGGATTAGTGCAGCCATGGCACACGCCATCACAGCTCGTCCATGGCACCCAGAGCTGCAATCTATGACGCCCGCCGTCAGCTTGACAGCCATGGATCCACTGTTGCGCGCCCCTATTCGATCTGCCGACCTCGGATCCATTGCGGGCCACCCTGCTCGAGCAGCCATGGATCCGTCAGCGGTGTCCCTATTGACCTGTCTGCGAGGGAGAGAAAGACGGAGGTCGCGAGGGACAGTAAGACGGAGGTCACGAGGGAGGCAAGGAGGGGAGGGGTAGGAAGCGCGGCCTAGGAGGAAGGGAGGGGCCGGTTGGGAGAGGGAAAAGGGTCGTCCGTCGCCGTCGTCGCGGAGGGCCAGGAGGGAGGCGTCGTCGCTCGAGAGAGGAGAGAGGGGAAAGAGGCAGAGAGTGAAAGATTTGTGGTAAAATAATTAAAAAAATCTGCAAGTGGGACCCAACGCCATATGTGCAGCTCATCACAGATGATTTTTTTAAGATGTGACACAATAATGCAGAAGCACCTTTCATATTGGGCGCGGGGCCTCCTCATCAGGCTTACTTTTTCTTTTTGTATCATCTACCTGATCTATCGACATACAGTGGAAAATAATGCCTCCTCATGCATCAAGCACCTTTCACGATGCTGGAAAATATCAGCAGCAGCAGGCTGGTAGCGCACGGATCTGATGATCGATCAGAGTTTGCATTTTCTAATTTGGTGCGAAAAATTCATAATCGATTGCTATATATAAATAGTGTCGTCGGAAATATTATAAGATTTTTGTATCAACTAGCGATCTAGAAATTGATAAAATTTTTATTTTCTTTATCGAAAAATACAGCGTCTATAAAGTGTCGGTAACACGGATAACAGTGTCCTACAAAGATGCGCAGAGTTGGGACAAAACTCACATTTTCTTTTCCTTTTTCTATTCTATTCTATTCTATTATATTTTTTCTATAATGGAGCGAAGACAATTGAAAATTTTTCTCACTCAACTCCGATCTGCCTTACCCTTCACGTCAGACCCACCCGTCATATGTTTTTGGAAGTGGATAGGGTGGAAGGACTATAAAAACACAAAAAGTCGCAATTTGCAGAGCGTTTATGCCAAAATCATAATATTTTTGCCACCACAATGTCCCTACGCACCTCATATACCCACCGGCTATACGGTGTCCGTAGGCAGGACTGCAGGAGTCCATCCAGAGGATCGGCATCGCTTGCGGCCACAGCACTCAGAAGTCAAAACAAAAAAGATCCGTACCCACGTCACCACATGGCCGCATAGGTAACGGACTTCCCTAAAAAACAGCAAAAAAATTTATTTAAGACATTTTCAAAAATATAAATACAAGAATTTTAACAAAAATGTGTGTATTTTTTTTTTGTAAAATCTGTTGCACAAAAGTTTTCTGAAAAGTTTGGTAAAAAACAGTTTAGCACAATATTGAGCATAAGTTTTTGAAGTGAAAACATAAGAACAAATTTTAGAACACATTCTGTGCATAAAATGGGTACTGAAAAATTTTGAAAGGAAAGGTTAAAAATCAATGAAAAAGAAAAAAGCTAAGGGGTAAGTTTTTTGGAAAACAAACATTTGGGACAAATATTTTGAGACTTTTTAAAAAATAATATGACAAAAAATTTGTGCAAAAATAGAGTTACTATAGGAAAAAACCATCGGAGCCGCGACCGAGCACTGCTCCCGCGGGGGCTCCGGCCTAGCTGCGCTGGGTGTAGGGGTGAAAACAGTTACGGAAATTCCCGATCGACCGAGCTTTTTGTTTCCTAAAAATATGAGAAACAATGAAATTGAAATGGTAGCAGCCGGAAATGGTATGGAAATAGGAAAACGTTCGTGAAAATGGAAATGGAAATGATAGTGGTTTTGCACCGTCGAATACAAGAATAGACCGTTTTTGTTTGGAAAATTCCGTCGGAATTCCGAATTGTCATCGGATGACCCATAAGTCTAGGTAACATCGAGGCCTAACATGGCTCAATAACACAACCCTACGTATATAACTTCAGTCTGTAGCGAACATGACCTCACATGCCATTAGTTCGGAGTTTGATTTTGGTGATTCATGACAACATGATCATTGGGACTAACCATATTGTTTGAGCATGTCTTTGTAGACACTTCTAGGTCCCAAGGATGCAAGAAAACCCCATGCAAAAATGCCAAAACAAAGGGTCAAAACCAAGCAAGAAAAGGAAAAGACAAGACACCGTCGGATAGACCGACGGGGTCCCCACTTAGACCGTCGGATCATCCGGTGCTACTGTCTTCCTTGCTCTTCCTCTGCAACTCGTCCGACGCATGTAGAAAATGGACCGTCGGTTCATCCGACGGTACCTAGGGTTTCACCCTGTGTACCAACTCGTCCGACGATTGCACCGACGCTTGTAAATGAGGGACCGTCGGTTCATCCGACGGTGTCTTGTCTTTTCCTTTTCTTGCTTGGTTTTGACCCTTTGTTTTGGCATTTTTGCATGGGGTTTTCTTGCATCCTTGGGACCTAGAAGTGTCTACAAAGACATGCTCAAACAATATGGTTAGTCCCAATGATCATGTTGTCATGAATCACCAAAATCAAACTCCGAACTAATGGCATGTGAGGCCATGTTCGCTACAATCTCCCCCTTTTTGGTGATTTATGACAACACAACCAAAGCAAGCATAAATTTGCTAGAATTGACAGAATTAGAACCACTTACACTTGAGCAAGCTATAGGGTTAGCTTCCCTTTTGTTTTCATAAACAATGTGCATACATTTGGTTGGTGATTCAAACACTAAATGCACACATTTAGGGGGAGCTCATCCTATGGTTTGGTTATGGGACTAACGTTGTTTCAAGCTTTTCTTATGTAGTCCCTTAGCGACGCGTTCCGGTGCGGTGTTTCATTCTAAGAGAATGCTATTTCACTATCAATGTGATCTAACATCTCTAAAAGAGTGAATATAGCAATATGAGCTTCATGCTATTGAGTCATGTCCTTACGAGCTTATGTCTCTATATAAGTTCAAAGGCAATGTACTCATACATTACTAATCCTTGTGGTACCCCAAGTGTCTTCTATACAAGCTTCTTTCAAGTGGTGTCACCTAGTGATATCATTTCCAAGTGGCTCATCTCAATGTGGTGCCAACAAGGTAGAGAGGATCAACCCCCGGAGGTATGCAATAATCAAAAGACTACAAGTGATATCTACAAGTGGTAATGTAACAAGAACCCATTTGTTTTATCTCTTGTCCTTTAAGCTACCTCTTTACATGATATGCTCTAAGCTTCCTTGTTTTACAAGTTTGTAGTTGTGCACTTGTTTCTCACTACCCTTGTTTTACAAGTGGTATTCTTTTTATGCACACACTTAGGGGGAGCTTAGTTTGTATCATGTTAGTCTCATGAGCTTGTGATCCACCTTAGTTATTCACACATGTGGTATCTTCATTGATATCATATATATGGATCATGGTTCATGCGGCTTTCTCCCTTGCATTTAACATCTCTCCTTTGAGCTATGGTTGCTAGATCTTGCTAGTTTCCTTGGACTCGTTTGCTTTGGACTTTTTGGAGATTTTATTCCAAAGGGGGAGAATGTGAGACCAAAGCAAGCGTGTGGCGTAAGCTTACAAGTGGGCTCAAGGATGCTTACAAGTGATTTCAAGGATTTGAGACCAAAGGGGGAGAATGTGAACATAAGAGCAAAAAGGGGGAAGTTTGATCTAGGGGGAGTTTGGATGATGGTAAGCATCCAAGCAAGTGTAAGTGGTTCTAATTCTGTCAATTCTAGCAAATTTATGCTTGCTTTGGTTGTGTTGTCATAAATCACCAAAAAGGGGGAGATTGTAGCGAACATGGCCTCACATGCCATTAGTTCGGAGTTTGATTTTGGCGATTCATGACAACATGATCATTGGGACTAACCATATTGTTTGAGCATGTCTTTGTAGACACTTCTAGGTCCCAAGGATGCAAGAAAACCCCATGCAAAAATGCCAAAACAAAGGGTCAAAACCAAGCAAGAAAAGGAAAAGACAAGACACCGTCGGATGAACCGACGGTCCCTCATTTACAAGCGTCGGTGCAATCGTCGGACGAGTTGGTACACAGGGTGAAACCCTAGGTACCGTCGGATGAACCGACGGTCCATTTTCTACATGCGTCGGACGAGTTGCAGAGGAAGAGAAAGGAAGACAGTAGCACCGGATGATCCGACGGTCTAAGTGGGGACCCCGTCGGTCTATCCGACGCTCAGTTTGAATTCATACAGATATGCGCCAAGACGAAGCCTTCAGCACCGGATGATCCGACGCCTTGGTCAAGGCATAGCGTCGGTCTATCCGACGGTCCGTTGGAAGCTAACGATGCGACCCGGACGCGAGGCCTTCAAAGACGGATGATCCGACGTAGCGTCGGAGCATAGCGTCGGAGCAGTTGTGTCGAGAGAACCTCAACGGCTACGTGACGTGGGAGGGGCACCGGATGAACCGACGCCCGGAAAAGCATAGCGTCGGATCATCCGACGGTACCTTTTTCGGGTGGACGTTAGCCAACGGCTAGTTTGATGCCTTGGGCTATTTATACCCCCTCCACCCACCCATTTGAGGTTGCCTGGATTGTGTGGAAGTGCGAGAGGAGTTCAAGACACATTCAAGATCATATCCAATCCATCCAAGTGCTTAATTGCTCATCCTTAGACTTGCATATGCTTTGTGTATATGCTTAGTGCTAGGCTTAGCTTAGAGCCGAGTGAGTGCAAGGTTGTGCCAACCTTGTGAGGTGATTCTTGAGTGAATCCGGTTGTACAAGGTTCGCCGGAAGCCTTGGGGCCTAAGTGGCTCACCGGCAATCGTCATCGACCCTCCGGCTTGGTGTGGAGCGGCGAGGACACTTTGTGCGGGGGACGTGGAGACCCCCTTCCTTGGTGGAGAAGCTCCTTAGTGGAGGCGGCATCAAGGTGACCAAGGGAGCTTGACAAGTGCCTAAGTGGCTAGCCTTTGTGGCAAGTCAAGTTGGTGCTCTTGGGAGAGACTTGGTGACCGGGAAGCAATACTCTTGTGTGAGTGCTTCAACAACGTGGACTAGGGGTGGCTTAGTGCCTACCGATACCACGGGATAAATCGCGTGTCAAGAGTTTGCTTCCTCTCATCCCCTTTACGTTTCCGCATTTACTCTATTGCAATCTTTGCTTGTCTCTACATTCCTAGAGTAGTATCATGCTAGGATTGGCTATAGGTTGCAAACCTTCTTTTGGGATGGGAGTTTCACACTAGAACAACCGTAGTTGCACATATAGATAGTATGTTCTAGTTTACCTTTGCGCAAAATTAGTGAAGCCATAGGTTAAGGTTTTAAGTTGCCTAATTCACCCCCTCCCCCTCTTAGGCTAACGGGCATCCGATTCCTTACACAGTCTCCACTCGCAGTTCCTAACTCGCGGACACGACCATTGGTTGGTATCTGTGATAGGCTGCTTTGATAGAATCTTGGGGCCTGATTGGTGGGTATCCAAACTTGCCAAACCAAAATTTGGGCAAGCCAAAATCTGGGCTTACCATACCAAAATGTGGGACAAATATTTTAGAATGTGTCTATACCAAAATGTGGGACAAAAATTTTAGAATGTGTCTTGAGTTGGGTGCCAACCAAGTGAATGTCAAAATTTATTGGACTTACCCCAATTTTGGCTTGGCAGATTTGGGAGCCAACCAATCAGGCTCTTGTTGACCGATTGGAGAAAGAGAATGAGAAGGAAGAAGAGAGTGAGCGGTCAACCGTGGGAGAGAACAGGCGAGTAATAGGTTCTATACCCCATGTGCGCTACTGAAAAAATTTAACCTTGGCATCAGGTGCCAAGGTGAAGCGTAAATTGCTTGTGGGTAGGGTACATGCTACATAAAACAATGAAAATTGTGTTTCAAAAATATGCAACTAGGTGCTCACTTCTTGCATCATTTTTTCTTATGAGTTGTGATCCATACTGAATATTTATACACCAATCTCTTTTGAGTCAAGGAGAAAAAAATTATAGTACAATATGTACAACTGCAACAAAGAAGATGAAAGGGATGTTTTTAGAAAAAAAGTGATCATGTTTTTTTAGAAGGAACATGTATTGATCTTAGCGCATTACACCGGCCTGTTTACGAACGGGACCCGAAAGAAAAGCAAAATTACATAGAAATTCAAAACTCCTGTTCATCTCCCTCGAAGCCTTCAGCGATCCGTTCGTTGCCGCTATCGAAGCCGTTTCCCAATCGTCGTCGAGCACCAGAGCCAAACTCCACAAAGTGGAGGCCGCAGAGAAGGGCTTACTGCTAAGCGAATCAGCCGAGTACATTGCCTCCCAGGTGCATCGGCCAACTCCAGTACCCACGACACATCCTTCGTTTCCACCACTGGGAACCCAAGCAATGCTCAAATTTCTTCCAAAGGTCATCTTCTTTGAGATTAACAGGGTCAACAACATCATCACTTGAAGAAGACGACGATGCGTTGGCCCTCGACTCCTTGACAGGTCTCCCGAGCCTCTCCGTTGACGTCGGAGTTGATCGCCGTCAGAGAACAGAAGAAGCTGAGAGAACTTATTCTTCTGCAACGCCATAGCTTCCGCATCGCCAGCGCCGCCGAGAGAACCAAGCCGCTGGGAAAAAAGTGATCAAGTTATTGTTGGAATTTAGTCCATGTGGCCCATTTAGTAAATTCTAAAGCATGCACAATAATAGTCTCGTATTGCCAAGACAAGGAGAGGTTGCCTTGCTTAAATATGGGAGTCTCCTATCATAGCAAAATAGATGCACTTGAGAGAAAAGGAGACTGTTGATACACGCACGTGCAACCCGCGCATTTTCGCGTAAATTATCGCGTGACTTGTGACTTGCGACTTGCGACGAGCTGGCTGTTATAGGTGCATTTTAATTTTTGTGCTGTGTCAATGACATTTCAGTTTCGACTGATTAATGGTGACAGATTTACTGCAATCAAATAGGCAGTTTCAGCCTGCTTGATAAAGGTGGCAGTTTCTGATTGAATCACTTGAGCAGTTATCAGTCTGATTGATGAGAGGAATATGAAATGTTAGCTGGAGCCTATAAACGCCAGGAGACGTCTTGGTGGATGGGACACAGAGTAGACATACACTTCATCTCCCACGCGTTCGCTGTTCTGACCGCTAGCTGCTGCGCTTCGTCGACCTTCGACCTCGGCGTGCACCGGGCTTGGAGGAAGCGGGATCTCCGAAACCACTACCGCAACATTCCTGCACGGGGCGGTAATCAGGTTTTTGGGCAGCGTCACACGCGACCGCTTGGTGGATCTGCAACTACTTCTTCGGCGCGTTCGTCAACTCACTGCACAAGAACTGTGAGTAATTTCTTAACATGTGGCTTGTTCATTTGTGTTGTGTGATTGCATCATTTTTAGTCAATATGTTTTTCCTCAAGATTAAATCTGGATTATTCATAATTAGGCTGTTTTTTTCCAACACTCCAAAAACTTGATTACGCCTATTTTTATGATCTAGCAATGACAAAAGCATCTGATGCCATGAAACCTGAGAGGTTTGGAGGTGAAAACTTTCATAGATGGCAGACAAGGGCCAAGTTTTGGCTCATGTCGTTGGGATTATGGTGGGTGATACACCCGATGTTTCCTTTTCCAGAGGAACAGGAAGCCCAGTTTTAGAATGCGAATAACACCGCATTGGGCTGTCTACTCACCATCCTGGCAGATCAACTCTATGATGTGTATATGAATTACACGTCGGCCACTGCTGTGTGGGATGCTTTGGAGCAAAAATATGCGGAAGCCGAAGCTAGTCACTGGTTGTATGTGTGTGAAAAGTTCTTTGATTTCAGCATGGATAATGCTAAATCAATTGTGACTCAAGCACACGACCTCCAGCTTCTGGTTGGCGATATTGCACATTTGGGATGTGCTTTGCCTCCAAAGTTTGTTGCGGTTGCGATAGTTGCAAAACTTCCTGCAGAGTGGTGTGATTTTGCTACGTCTATAAAGCACAAAAGAGAGGAGATTTCTATGGAGGATCTCATTGCAGCTCTCAATGTCGAAGGGAAGGCAAGGGCAAAAGATGCGCAGACCAAGAACGTGCAGAACAATGCCAATTTTGTTCAAAAGAACAAACAATCTAACAAGAAGAAGGGTCTCAAGCAGAACAAAACTACTAGCTTCAAAAAGAAGAAAACAAAGAAGAAGGATATGAAGAATCTTACCTGTTTCGTGTGCGGTAATCCTGGTCACTTTGCCAAGGATTGTAAAGACCGCAAGGACAGGACCACTGAACTTAGACAAAAGTTCACTCATGTGACCATAGGCGATGCCTCTACTTCAGAAGGGTATGGTAATCCTTTTGTTGTCTATTCGCATTTCATTCTATTGACCGGTGGGTCGATACCGGTGCAAATGTTCACGTGTGTTCCGATATTTCTTTGTTTTCTTCGTATCGGGCGGCGGGGGCTTCCGGCGTCCCGATGGGGAACGGATCGCGTGCTTCGTTCTTGGTGTTGGTACGGTGGATCCGAAGTTAACTTCGGTGGAAAACCCTCCAATTGAAGAATGTCCAGTACGCGCCTGCCATAAACAAGAACCTGTTGAGCGGGTCTCTCCTGTGTAGGAGTGGTTATAAGCTAGTTTTCGAGTCAAATAAATTAGTTGTGTCTAGGTTTGAGACCTTTATAGGAAAAGGCTATGATAGTGGAGGCTTGTTCCGCCTAAGTACTGTTGATTCTTGTTATGAGATGAATATTAATACTATTCTGAACAAAAATCTTGCTGATGTGTGGCATTCGAGATTCTGTCATGTTGGTTTTGATACAATTGCTGGAATGTCCAGATCCGAGTTAATTCCTAAGTGCGACATAGTCAAAAATTCTAAGTGCCAAACTTGTGTGCAAGCAAAACAACCACGAAAACCTTTCAAAGCATTAGAGTTTGAGAAGGTTTTGGCACCTCTAGATTTAATTCACACTGATTTATGTGAGATGAATGGTGTTTTGACTAAAGGAGGAAAAAGATATTGTCTTACTTTTATTGATGATGCAACACGTTACTGCCAAGTCTACTTGCTGAAAACTAAAGATGAAGCGCTCAACTATTTTAAAATTTATAAGGCAGAGGTTGAGAACCAATTAGAAAGAAGTATTAAAAGACTCAGAGATGATAGAGGAGGAGAGTATACCTCTACTGACTTTTCTAATTTCTGTTCTGAGCATGGGATCATCCATGAATTTACACCACCATATTCACCACAATCAAATGGTGTAGCTGAGGGGAAAAATCGGACGCTTTTAGATTTAGTGAATGCCTTACTACAAAATGCCGGTATGCCTAACATGTGGTGGGGGGAAGCAATCTTGACTGTAAATTTCGTGCTCAATAGAGTGATCACGAAAAGAAGTGACATAACTCCATACGAGGCATGGAGGGGAAGAAAACCCAATGTCAACTTTCTGAGAACATGGGGATGTTTGGCGAAAGTCAATATTCGGGGAGCCAAAGAAGAGAAATCTTGGGCCAAAAACGGGTCGATTGCTTTTATATAGGATATGCTCGGAATAGTCCCGCCTATAGATTTTTGATAGTTAAATGCGAAACTCCAGAGATGATAGTTGATACTATAATGGAGTCTAAGGATGCGACTTTCTTTGAAAATATCTTTCCTATGAGACAGACTAGCAGTAGTTTAGAAAATGTGGATGTAGTCATTCCAGACTTTCCTCATTGTGAACAAGTAGAGAACATACCTCTGTGAGAGGATGATGATGAGGAAGACAACAATTTAGTCATCACTCCGCGCAGGAGTAAGAGACAAAGGGTCGAGAAATCATTTGGAGATGACTTTATTGTATACCTTGTGGATGACGTGCCTAAGACTCTAGCTGATGCTTATGCATCTTCGGATGCAGAGTATTGGAAAGAGGCGGTTCGAAGCGAGATGGAATCCATCTTGGCAAATGAGACTTGGGAAGTCATTGAACGTCCAGCTGGGTGTAAACCCATTGGATGTAAATGGATTTTCAAGAAAAAGATGAGACCAGATGGCACGATTGACAAATATAAAGCGAGGCTTGTGGCCAAAGGATTTACACAGAAAGAAGGTGAAGATTATTTTGACACATATTCACCTGTGGCCAGGTTAACCACTATCAGGCTCCTCATAGCATTAGCTGCTTCCTATGGTCTGCACATTCATCAGATGGATGTAAGGACAACTTTTCTTAATGGAGAGTTGGAGGAAGAAATCTATATGGAGCAACCTGATGGTTTTGTGGTTAAGGGTCAAGAGAGTAAAGTGTGTAGATTACTAAAATCTTTGTATGGTCTGAAACAAGCACCCAAACAATGGCACGAGAAATTTGATCAGACTCTAACATCTGTTGTTTTTGTTGCAAACGAAGCAGATAAGTGTGTTTATTATCGTCATGGTGGGGGTCAAACGGTGATCTTATGTTTGTATGTGGATGACATACTTATATTTGGGACTAATACTGCAATAATTGACGAGGTCAAATCATTCTTGTTCTCATGCTTTGACATGAAGGATCTGGGAGAAGCAGATGTTATCCTAAATATTAAGTTGACAAGAAATGAGAATGGGATTATTTTAAATCAATCTCATTATGTGGCAAAAATGTTGTGTTGCTTTGGTTTTGAGAATGCCAAAGTAGCCCCTACACCCTATGATGTGAGTGTAAAATTAAGAAAAAATCAGGGCGAAGGGTTGGACCAATTGAGTTTTTCACAAATAATTGGTTCCCTCTTGTATCTTGCTGGAGCAACACGTCCCGACATCTCTTTTGCTGTGAGCAAATTAAGTCAATTTACTTCCAATCCAGGGAAGGATCACTGGGAAGCACTAGTGAGAGTGCTACGTTATCTAGTAGGAACAATCGCATATGGAATTCACTATACTGGTTATCCATCTGTACTAGAAGGATATAGTGATGCAAATTGGATCTCTGACACAGATGAGATTAAAGCCACGAGTGGCTATGTGTTTACATTAGGAGGTGCTGCAATTTCATGGAGGTCATGTAAACTGACCATTTTGACGCGATCAACCATGGAAGCTGAGCTTGTAGCACTTGACACGGCTACGATTGAAGCCGAGTGGTTGAGAGAACTACTCATGGACTTGCCACCGGTAGAGAAACCGTTCTCGCTATCCTTACATATTGTGATAATCAAACGAGTCTTGGCCAAGATAATGAGTACTAAGGATAACATGAAGTCCTCGAGACATGTGAAGCGGAGGCTTAAATCGTTAGAAAGCTGAAAAACTCCGGAGTAATTGCTGTGAATTATATTCGCAAAGTGAGAAAAATCTAGCGAGATCCTTTTACAAAAGGGCTTGCACGGACGACGATATCTGTTGCAAGTATGGACATGGGACTGAGACCCATTTAGTTGCAAAGTAATGGTAACTCACTTCCTCTGAAAGGAGATCCCTTATTTGGAAAATGAGAAAAACAAAGTTACTGTTGTAACAAGGAGTACAATTCGTTTAAATTACCCATGTTCATAATATGTACTCTTTTCTGTATGGAAGGTTGGCTATAATACCTTAATGTGTTCTAGTGTCTACCGAGAGAAAAGGTATCATCCTACAGGATACCTATAATGAACACACCTATGTGAGCTCAACTGTTAGGTCGCAGTTTATGAGAGTGGGGTGCTTTCTAGATAGCTCATGAGAAGATCGGGGAGCAAGACCTTTAAAGCTCCGTTTAGACTTGGCGTTCTGGTAGTCTAGTACTAGATAGATTTTCAAGAGAAATCTGATAGCAAAAAGCTATGAATTCAAGGCTTAGTCCATTCACAAGCTGCTGAAAGATGGATCTTGTTGATCTAAGTGTAAGTTCAACCCGTACGGGACTTGTACCGAAATTCTGATATATAAAAGTGGTTTAGAACAGCAACTGCTTTAGAATTGGTGGGGGGATGTTGGAATTTGGTCCATGTGGCCCATTTAGTAAATTCTAAAGCATGCACAATAATAGTCCCATATTGGCAAGACAAGGAGAGGTTGTCTTGCTTAAATATGGGAGTCTCCTATCATAGCAAAATAGATGCATGTGAGAGAAAAGGAGACTGTTGATACACGCACGCGCGGCCCGCACATTTTCGCGTAAATTATCGCGTGACTTGTGACTTGCGACGAGCTGGCTGTCAATGACGTTTCAGTTTCGGCTGCTTAATGGTGACAGATTTACTGCAATCAAATTGCAGTTTCATCCTGCTTGATAAAGGTGGCAATTTCTGATTGAATCAATTAAGCAGTTATCAGTCTGATTGATGAGAGGAATATGAAACGTTAGCTGGAGCCTATAAACACCAGGAGACGTCTTGGTGGATGCGACACAGAGTAGACATACACTTCATCTCCCACGCATTCGCTGTTCTGACCGCTAGCTGCTGCGCTTCGTCGACCTTCGACCTCGGCGTGCACCAGGCTTGGAGGAAGCGGGATCTCCGAAACCACTACCGCAACATTCCTGCACGGGGCGGTAATCAGGTTTTTGGGCAGCGTCACACGCGACCGCTTGGTGGATCTGCAACTACTTCTTCGACGCGTTCGTCAACTCACTGCGCAAGAACTGTGAGTAATTTCTTAATATGTGGCTTGTTCATTTGTGTTGTGTGATTGCATCATTTTTAGTAAATATGTTTTTCCTCAAGATTAATGTGGATTATTCATAATTAAGCTGTTCTTTCCAACAGTTATGGCAAGATGATTATGCCTGCATGATTGAGGACACCGAATTAAACAAAGAAGAGAGCATGCATCTACTCTGTTCATTTCTCTCCGAATCTTTCTCCGATGGAAGCATCGTCGGAACCCAGCCACGCCATCATTGCGAGCGCTAAAAGCGTGCAGGTTTCCAACAGTTTATGTACCGATGGAGGTGAGCATGCATCAGGACCATGTTTATAGCAGGGAATGCAGCAGCGGAAAATTTGCTTACCGTGCACTCCAAACTCCGCGCACCTACACGCAAGTGCTGGGTGTACATCAGCCAAATCCGATGGGATTGCACTGTAGCATCATCCGGATTTAACTTTGGGATTTTTTTTTGCAATAGTTGTGATGCATGTGTTGCCCGGATTAGCAACCACGCAAGCGAACACAAACATTTGTAGTTTAGCAGGCAGATGAGGAAGTCTCTGCTGCTCACTGAAATATAGTGACATCCATCCCTCTGGCATGCACTAGCACAAGCACTATAATGCAAGCACATTGTTGGTCCAGCCCACTACTTCAGAGTTTACGATGGAACGGTCACATCCACTGAGGACAGATAGAGAAAAGCGACAAACAATGTGTTAATAAGCTCTAAGAAAGTTTGGATGAGGAAAAGGTTAGGGGGGGTCTCTCCTTTCCCCTCGCGTCGCTCTCTCCCTAGAGGGCAACCCGATGGCTCCCTTCCCCACCACCCGAGCCCGCCACCAACTGCTCTGTTGGCCGCCGCCGCAACTTGCTCCGTCGGCGGCGGCGGCGGCCAGCGGCAATGCCAGAATATGTGTCCGTTTGCGTGCTCGCCCTTCTTCCCTCTCCTTCTCCCTCCCTCACAACACCACCAGGTCGTCCTTTGGTCGTTGGCTGCAGCCACCGCCTGGGGCTCACCCTCCTCCGGCATGTCCCCCGCAGACGTGGCGCCGCCTCCCCCGCCCTGTCCCTGCGTGCCCTGTTCCCTTGCGACGTCGTCGCACCTCCCTCCTCATCCCTAGATCTACATCTAGGTCGGCAGCGGCGCAGGCCGGGCGCACTCACTGGCGCCGCCAGGCTCCTCCGCCACGGTGGGGAGGGGTCCCTTCATCGTCGCGCCGGCGGTCGCGGCAGCCTCCCGCCGGTGGCCTCCTCCCACTCCCCCGCCTCCCCGTCGGCTACGCCGGCTCGTGGTCGTCTCTCCGTGTTCGCGCCCGCTCCCGCCGGCCACGCCACCTCCACCCTCGGACGCGTCGTGGCTCCAACCCCCCCCCCCCCCCCGCGCCCGCCTACACCGCCCTCTTCTTCGGCTCCAGCGGACCGATCTCGACGGCGTCTTCAGCTCAGGCGCTGCCTCGCCCACCCGTGCTCGTCGCCATGCTTCTCTCTTCGACACTTTGGTGGGCGGTGGTGGGCGTCGTCCCCACAACTCGTCCAGCTCCTGGCCCCCTCCTCTCGGCCAGCGCTCACGTCCTTGTGGGGTGTGGACCGGCCCTGTGTGGATGCGGCTCGGGAACGACTCGATGGCCCCTTCCCTGGTGGGTCGCGGTGGTCCCTTCTCTCTGACGGATCGCGGTGGCCCCTTCTCTCCGATGGCTTGGGCTCACCCCTTCCCCCCTCGCCTTTGGTTGCCGAAGCTCCTCTTTGCACATCATCTTGGCTCCTGCTGCTTCTCCGTCATTCTGGCCTTCATCCGGGTTGCGATGGTCGACAGTGTGTTGTTTGGGTGTTGGGGGCCTTTGGCGAAAGCCCTTCTAGCCTTGCTAGTGTCGATGACGGTTGCGCTTTCTTGTAACTAACCCTGCTGGGAGCGTCGTTGCGGCCTCTAACTCCCTTAGGTCGCCAGGTGAAGAATCGGCCTACCCCTTCATGGGTGGGCGGATGACGACGGTTATCATTCCCTTCTTAAAGGTGTTGTTCTGCAGGACCTCTTCGCTCGGCCTCCGCTGCTTTTGAGATGATCGACAGACGATGATGTGCGGGCCTTCTTGATGCATCTTCTTTGCTGGCTTTGGTCGTTCTAGGTAGTCTCTTGTGTGGTGGTCGTTCTAGGTAGTCTCTTGTGTGGTGTTGGTGAGGTGCTTTTCTTCTCCCTTTGTTGTCGTTCTAAGTTGTCTATCTTTCGGGTTCTCCCTGCTTTAGGGTTTCTCCTAAAGTCGCGTCTTGTAAAACTCTCTTCTCTGAATGAAAAATGTGCTTTGCAAGTCTTAAAAAAGGTTAAAGGTCTATTAACAAGCTCTTGTCAGGGAAGCATATCCATGTGGTTGGCACAGGATCATCTAGTAAGCCTAATTAGGGCTCTGCTAGCTGCTCCGTTCGGAAGCAAATTAAATCCTGTGCCTACTAATAACCTGTTGTGTCGATAGCCTAACACTGTCGGTTAGCAAAGAATCTAAGAATGATTGACTGCCCATATCCACATCAGCAGATGTTGTGCTCATCTTTCAATTTTTAGCAGGACCTACTTCATAAACCAAGTACCTACGTACAATACAAATAGTTTTCAGAGATAAGATGTTGCATTGCCACTTTTTTTGGACTAGTAAGGTGCACGTGCGGCACGCACGTGCAAAAAATGTATCAAGTATTAGTCAAATTACATCACTCAATTTTTTTATGAATTATGAATTATTATAGGCTAACATTCTATAAATAAATTATGCATTGATGCATTTCAACATAATGAATTATTTAAAATGATTTAAATATATAAATAGCTCCGATGTGCTCATGATGCTCTCTGAATTAGTGATTCTTCAAAATAAATATATGTGGCAACACCATTTGTGTGTAGTACAACCAGAGAATGTAAAATAAACTTTAAAATGCTGGAAAAGGTATGAAAATAAGGTGAGGACCGTGCATCCTCCGCATGGCTATGGGGGAGGGGCGGCCGGCCATGGATCCATGGGGGAGAGGGAGAGGGAAGGGCAAAATTGAACAGGGAGACCGGAGGGATCTGGCAGCCGGCTCTGATACGACCACGACGGTCGGCAGTGCGGAGGACAGTGGGAGGGAGTGGAGAGTAGGGCGGCAGCCGAGGGGAGTAGCTGCGTGGGGGGGGGGGCATCACGTCTGGGAGTGCGAAAGAAAAGATAAGGGATCAAATATCTTTTTCCATGTTTAGCCCTGAGACTGGAAGTCATCTGTAGAATCTCGACCTGCGCGTACAGGCAAATGTACAGACAACTTATACATCCCATAGATAGAGAGGCCGACTGTAAGCTGTTTAACACTTTGCATGGAGCTTAGATCAACTACAACTGTATTCGTGTATACCATTGTTTGGCATGATTGATTCCTTGAGTTGCCTAGGTATGTATTGGTCGAGATTTAGTAGTTGAATTTCTATCACTAAGTTCACTATAGGTTTTTTCTTTTTTTATTTCCCCCTGCAGGCGCGGTGTGCTTCGGCTAGCTCGAGATCCACTACTTTCCCTCAAATCTCTGTTCTCTCTTCTCTCTCCAACGGCCAACTCCTCTCTCCACAACAGCGTGCGCGAAGATCGGTGACGCTGGAGGTGGAGCTCCTCCTCACGATAGCCGGGGCAGAAGGCTCATGCTGGAGCTCACCGCACGCACCCCGTGGAGCTCCATCAATGCCTCCTCTGAACCCATCGCCGCAGCGGAGTTGCTGAGGCCGCGGCCTCTCCCGTCGAGAGGCGGAAGACAACGAGGAGGAGAGGGAGTAGTGAGGCGGTAGAGCTCCGGGTAGAGTCGTGAGGGTGTGCAGGCGTGTGAGCTGTCCGGCTGGGGAAAAGCGCCGCCATGGAGCAGTGGCGCGAGGGCGGGCGCGACCGGCCAGATCTTCGGCGAGGCGGACCTACTCCGGCAGCCACAACCCAGGATAGAGCTCCAGGGTGTGGCACAACGGATCTCCTCCAGCGGTGTGCTCTGCATGCTGATGTTCTCTCTCCCTCTCTGCAAGCTGCCCCGAGCTTGTCCTTCTCCGCAACCTCCCTCTCCCACGCGCTTCTCTTGGTGGGTAATTTCCCGCAGCGCGATCTTCTTGCAGGGGGAGTGCGGGATCCAGCCTGACGTCGCTCGGGTGAAGACGCCTTCCACAGCACCTGGCGTCACGCGTCGCATGGCGTCGGGGAACGGGACGACCCTGTCGCCTAATCTAGCGACACAGGGGCCGTCAGTTGGGAAAAATTGGGCGCACCCCCTTGTGGCGACTCGCGAGAGTGCCTAGCCACCATGTCCTCGCGATTGGATGGAACCGTATGGCTCGCTCCCGCTCGGCTATCTCCCGCCCCGCACGCGCCGCGATCTGCTGCTCAGCTCTCAGCTCTCCTACCTTGTCTCTCATGACAAAGTTCAATTAAAATTACTTAACTCCAACATCTAGCTCAAGAAATGAGAGTACATGTTCACCAATGTTCATAGGTCATATTTTGCTACCGTGAAGCCAAAGTTTAGATGCAAAATTAATCAGAAATAAATTTCAAAACCACCTAACTGAAGCTGTTTTAGACTTTCCTTCACCAACCTGCTAACAACCAAATGAATTTGTTGGCTGAATACATTCATTCGTTCAGTGAAGCACCTATGACAGCCTTGAGTGCTGAATTGAATTTGTTGTCTAGGGGCAGCCACCCTGGATAGTGGCGTTTCCATTGGACTCATTGGGCATGTGCAGACGAGCTGCCCGGGCCCCGGGATGTTAACGCAAACACCGTAGCAAAACAACTTGTCACTACACTGCACTCATCCACATCTGTTGTTGGGTAACCATGATTCATCAAAGATGATCAGATGAGAGTAGGAGACCGAGAAAGAGGCCAGACTTTCAGGGAGGAGCACACCTGCGTAGCCGTCGATCACGTAGGGGTTGCCCTGCTACCTGTCGGTGCAGTTGCAGACATAGCCGGGGTCGTTTCTTGACTCAAGACGACGCTCCGCGCGCCCTTTGAGGACCATGTGTGGTTCGAGGACCGGTGGTTGATTGCTTCCTGGTGTGATGAGTGATTGACAACATTGTGTGGACTGATTCTTTGCTAAGTAATGTAGGTGCAGGTTGCGGCTTGACTGGTGTTGGTACAGGTGAAGAACAAGTGCGAAAGGTTGTCACTGGTGAGGCCTCCAGGTGTGGAGAAGACAAGTAGGCTTCGTTCGAGGGACCCGGTGGCCAGCGGGGTCAAGTGCGGGCCGCATGGTGGCATGAACAGCAAGATGAAGTCATGGATGGTTTCTTGGTTGAGCCTCAAAACCAAGATTGAGCCGGGACTATGTGGGAGCCGAGTCATGAGTGGTGATTGGCGGAGGCTACACTGAGTTCGTGGGGTTTCCAGTGGTTCACCAGAAAACCACTGGGTTCCTTGGTTGATCCACAAAGACAAGACCGAAGAACCGAAGACGGTGCAACAACAGCTTCAGAACGGTCTGACCGGTGAGGAGCACCGGTCTGACCAGTGTGCGACGACGCAATCCAAAGACTTCGAAGCGGAGGACATGCGTCGGGATCGCATGGCTTGCATCGAGGCTAAGCAGGGTGCGGTTGCCGGGCATTCGTCCGATGGAGAAAATCTGAAGACTTCCAAAACCGCCCCTGAGGGGCTTGTATCCCTAGTTGTTAAGTAGGGGCATTTTAGACTTTAGGCTTGCCTCCATATAACCCAAGTGGTGAGAGGATGGCAGCCATATCTTGGAACCCTAGTTCATTTGCTTTCCTAATTTTTCCCTTCCTATTTTCTTAGGATTTCTATAGGACTAGCTTGAGAGCTTCATGGTGAGATTTTGTGAGAGGGTTGGATGATCGGGCGGCAAGCTAGATCTTGTATGAACCTCCTTGGTATGTATAGATGATTCAGCGTGGTTCCTCAAGGCTTTGTTGTGTTGTTCCCGGTTGTTCTTGGGGGTGATTTTTGGAGCCCTCTCTTGGTGGTTTTCTTGGTGTGTTTTCGGGACCTTGCTCTTGGGGATTTGATGGGGGAAATATGTGGGAACCCTTCGTGGTTCTTTTTCCTTTGATTCCCCTCCCAAATCCGTGAGTTAAGGGGCTCAATTTTGGGGTTTTCGGTGTTCTAGGGTTAGATGAGTTCTTGGCGGGATTTCTTCGGTTCCTCTTGATTTGACAAGTTTTGGTGGGATTAAACTTGGCTATGGACTCCTCATGAGGTGTTCCTACTATCCCCAAAGTCTTGTTCAAGTCCGTGGAGCGATTCTGGAGATCGAAGTTTGGATTTGGGGGAGTTGACCCGCGAGTGCTGTTCATCCCGAGCTGCCCAGGTTACACCAGTCTGACCGGTGCTCTTGACTGGTCTGACTGGTGCAAGCCACTTGTAGGATTTGCCTCGGGTGAACTGCTTGACTCGTGTGTCTTTGGGTCTTGGTGCTGCTGGTCAGTTCTTGGTCTGTTTGGAGTTGTTTTGCTAGGTTTTGTGTCGGCTTTTCCTTCCGTGCAGGTTGTGTTTTAGGGGTGTTTCTATTCCAGGGCCTAGAGAAGTCGCTGAGGCTCTCTGGAACACTTGTTGTGCGGCTGTTGTAGCCACCGACCTGACCGGCTCTGTCCACCGGTCTGACCGGTGTCACCGGTCTGACCGGCGCAGGCCATCAGTATGACCGGTGCAGCACAGGCAGCAAGCCGTGCAAGTTTTCGCTGTGCGTGTTAGTGTGTTTTGGCTTGTAAGGTTGTTTGTTGGTTCCTAGGTCCAGTGGCACTTCAATGGCTAAGTGGGCTTGACCAACATGGGTAGTGAGTCGGAGACGTGTGTAGGAAGCCGTGTTCGTCTTGTTGGAGTCTCCATCTCCTTCGAGAAGAATTTTTATCAGCTCCCATTCACTCCTTCCTCTCTGGTTCGTCGTATCGGTCCTTCAAGTGGTATCAAAGCCGGTTACAGGTCTTGATTGACTCTAACCAGTCTAACATCCAAGGATGGCGTACCAGGAATGGGGTTCGAGTCCTCCACACTTCGATGGCAAGAACTACTGTTGACGGTTAATAGTTATATCAAAGTTCGTTTATGACTTGCAAGCGGACAAGTCTCCCGTCGTGGTCAAGGGACCCTTCTTCCCTCGAGTGGTGAACCCAAGGTATCGAATCCGTGGAACAAATGTGTGACACAAGAGTTGATCTAGTAAAGCCAAGTAACTTCAATCTTCGGTAAAAGAGAAACCATAATGCATCTAGGTAAAAGACACGAAACTAATCTAATCTACTAAAGACCGGATATAACAAAGTAAGATTGGGTAGATAAACCGATCTAGAGAGATCGGGTTAAGCCTTTTGTTGAAGTTCCAAGCAAGAGAAGAAGTAGCAAATCGAATCTTATTAGAAGCCTCTTTAAACCGTGGTTTCCCGTCCATATCCGAAAACATCCGCCTTTCGGAACCCCCGTTCTGTCACAACTTATCCCTACTCATGCGGGGAGTCTAGGGCGAGTCAAAAGACAAGTCGAGATTCTTTCGGAAGATCTGGCGTGTACCTCTAGCCACCGCGGCTACAAGAACACCCTATGTGATCTATCTCGCGCATAGATCTAGAATAAGCAAACCAATCGAAAAACGAAATCTTCGAGGAAACACTTGATCGCTAAGAATAGATTCAACTTGATAATTCAACTATGACAATGATACATACACAAGATCACCACCGGGATCCTTCCTTGATCTTGCTTCTAGCTCCGGGAACTCCGACGTGGTCTTCCATGCAAGGTTCCCACGCCGTCTAGGGAAACCCTAGTCAACTAGCTCGACCCTCTCCTCTCCGGGATGGTGTCCCTCTCTTCTCTGCTCCTCGGCGGCCGATGACGAATTGGATGATGCGTGGCTCTCGGTTAGGGGGCTATAAATAGCCCGAATGGCGGCTAGGGCAAAGGGGAGCATCACTGGGCCCTAAACAGGGCTGGGCCGACCGGCCTGGGCCGGCCGGCCTGGGCCCATCCAGGCCTAGCCCGCAGCCTCCTTTGCTCTACGTCGGTTCCCGTGTCTTCTAGATGTTTCCCTCTTCTGCATGTAGGTCCATGTCGTCAGTTTCTCTCCGAATTGGGCATAACTTCTTGTCTTGCAAGATTCAACACTTTTCTGGTTAGGTCCTCGGAGTTTGTCATCTTCTCGGATCAAGTCCCTGGCTTCTTGGAGTTAAGTTTGCTTCATTGCATGACTTGTACGGGGCTTCAAGGTCTTGTCATAAGGTGCTTGATGAACTTATCCCGAAAGTCTTGCTTTCAACGCTAAAACCCTACATAAACACTAAACTCCAAAACCGACATGCACACGTGAACTTGTTATACCACGGGGGTTAGTACCAATGGATAAGATATAAAACTTATGTCAACACCGAAGGTAAACTCATGGCTAGGTTGACGGATTTTCACCGTCAACATCTCCCCCATGCTTAAACCTTGCTCGTCCTCAAGTAAGCCTTAGATGGATATCATCGTTGCCAAACAATGTTTAAACCTTGCACTTGATCATACATGAGAAAACATAATGTTCTCAAAATTTTAATTCATTAAAGTTCCATAATGTACTTGCCTTCATCTCTACGGAGGGTAGATTCTTAGTTAAGCTTATCCCACAAGTATTAACATGCTCACAAAGTTTAAATAGATCTCAGAATTTTTGAAATAAAGAACGAGATGAAGAAAAGCTAAACCAAGTTCACAAATTTAAATCATCTTGCATATTGCTCATGAACTCTCAACTCACTTGTCTCTCAAGCCTATATATTCTACTCCTTTCCCTCTCACATATATGTGGTAGGCTTTATATGGAGCTTTGGGAAAGTTTAGTCCTACCAAGATTTTATAAATGAGGTGTTGTCAAAACAAGACAAGCTTCTCATGGTCTTACCGAGACTCGTCAAAAAGGTCATTGGAAAATGATGTTATATCAAGGAGGGGAAAGAGAAAAATACACACACTTTAGATGAGTGGACATATGCAAATGGCAAAGGGTGATCCCGAGGCACAAAGGAGGTCCTCGTTATCGGATTGCACATGGTTGGAAGCAGTCGACGACGACGAGTAGTCGACGATGAGCGGCGCGATAAGCCGCGTGACGAGCCGCGCGACGTGCCGAGGCACCCGGACGCGCGGCGAAGACGAAGTAGTCGACGACGACGAGCCTGAGCGAGGCGGAGTAGTCGACGACGAGCGGCGCGATAAACCGCGTGACGAGCCGCGCGACGTGCCGAGGCACCCGGACGCGCGGCGAAGACGGGGGGCCGACGACGACGAGTAGTCGACGACGAGCGGCGCGATAAGCCGCGTGACGAGCCGCGCGACGTGCCGAGGCACCCCGGGACGCGCGGCGAAGACGGCGGGGCCGACGACGACGAGTAGTCGACGACGAGCGGCGCGATAAGCCGCGTGGACGAGCCGCGCGACGTGCCGAGGCACCCGGACGCGCGGCGAAGACGCGGGCCGACGACGACGAGTAGTCGACGACGAGCGGCGCGATAAGCCGCGTGACGAGCCGCGCGACGTGCCGAGGCACCCCGGGACGCGCGGCGAAGACGAAGGGGGCCGACGACGACGAGTAGTCGACGACGAGCGGCGCGATAAGCCGCGTGACGAGCCGCGCGACGTGCCGAGGCACCCCGACGCGCGGCGAAGACGAAGTAGTCGACGACGACGAGCCCGAGCGAGGCGGAGTAGTCGACGACGAGCGGCGCGATAAGCCGCGTGACGAGCCGCGCGACGTGCCGAGGCACCCGGGACGCGTGGCGAAGACGAAGTAGTCGACGACGACGAGTAGTCGACGACGAGCGGCGCGATAAGCCGCGTGACGAGCCGCGCGACGTGCCGAGTCACCCCGACGCGCGGCGAAGACGAAGTAGTCGACGACGACGAGCCCGAGCGAGGCGGAGTAGTCGACGACGAGCGGCGCGACAAGCCGCGTGACGAGCCGCGCGACGTGCCGAGGCACCCCGACGCGCGGCGAAGACGAAGTAGTCGACGACGACGAGCCGGGGCGAGGCGGAGTAGTCGACGACGAGCGGCGCGGCGAGCCGCGTGACGAGCCGCGCGACGTGCCGAGGCACCCGGACGCGCGGCGAAGACGAAGGGGGCCGACGACGACGAGTAGTCGACGACGAGCGGCGCGATAAGCCGCGTGGACGAGCCGCGCGACGTGCCGAGGCACCCGCGACGCGCGGCGAAGACGAAGGGGGCCGACGACGACGAGTAGTCGACGACGAGCGGCGCGATAAGTCGTGTGACGAGCCGCGCGACGTGCCGAGGCACCCCGGACGCGCGGCGAAGACGAAGTAGTCGACGACGACGAGCCGGGCGAGGCGGAGTAGTCGACGACGAGCGGCGCGGCGAGCCGAGTGATGAGCCGTGCGCGGCGTAGGAAAATTGATTCCTCTTTGACAAGAGCAAGGCGACTTGCTTCATTGGATCTCGGCGAGTCGACGAGTAGATTGATCTTGTTGACGGGGGTTCTTCGAATTCGCCCGGTGGTGATGATCACCCCTACCTGGCGCGCCAGCTGTCGGTGTTTTAGACCGGCAAACCTACCGAGGGGGTACCCGAGGTAGTAGATTGTGCGGTGAGGATCGTGATCGGTTGACCGAGAACTCGAAGGTATGCGCAAGGACACGGGACACAAGATTTATACAGGTTCGGGTCGCCAAGGTGGCGAGCCCTACGTCCTGTTTGTGGGATCAAGTATGGCGCCCTGCGCTTGGTGTTGGTTGTCCCCGGAGGGATTGGGGATGTGCGGCTAGGTACCCGGCCCTCCTTTATATAGTCCAGGGGGCGGGTTCCTAGTCGGTTACAAGGCAGGAGTCCTAGTCGGTTACAAGGCAGGAGTCCTAGTAGGAGTACACAGAGCGAGTCCTAGTAGGAGTACAGGGGAATTCTACCAGGAGTCCGTCTTCTACTATTCTTCCTTCCTTGCATGAGTACCCGGGGTGTATGCCCGACATATGGATCTTTTAATCTTGAAGCCTTGAATTTCCTAATTCACTTTAGAGAACCGGGGAGTTCATTTTATTTTTGCACATACTCATATTTTTCTCTTTTTCTCTTCTTTCTTTGTTTCTTTCTTTCATTCTTTTTCTCATTCATTCATTTTTTTCTTGTCATACATTCGGTAACGAGACTTTCACATCGGAATTTTGATTTTTTTATTTTGCTCCCCTTTGAACTTTTTTTAATTGCTCCCCTTTGAACTCTAAATATTGCATCGTACCTACCTCCTCCCCCATGATTAGACGTTGCTCGTCCTCGAGCAAAGAGGCGATAAATAAGGTAGGTACCGGAAATATTTTTCCTTGGAGAGATACTTGAATTCTTCAATGTTGGCACCGTCTTGCGATCTTCCTTGAATTGATGATCCATTCTCAACGATAGGCTGTGGTCAGGGAGGTAAACACAAAAGATGATATTTGGTTTTAAGGGTGGATATCCGGCGAGGTTTGTGAGATCTCCGATGCAGGGATACACAATGCACGGATAAAAGGCTAGCAAAAAGATAGATACCCAAAAACGGAATGACCAGCTTCTTAGTCTCGGGCCAGAGAAATCATGGCCTGCAATAACTCACTCAAAAATAAATCTTGTACACTAAGGTTTATGCACTCAAATATATGTATTAGGCTTTGGATAGGTTGAGCAACACACAAGTGATATTCATGACAAGGTTAGCGATATTTTTGAGCATAAAAACCATCTTCAATCTATCTATAACTTGAGAGCACATAAAACACTATGGGTCTTTATTTTAATCATAACCTCCGCTAAAGATTAAGCTAGCATTTAAATAAATTCAGATTCGTATTTTAAGAGAGCACTAGCTTTAGCATGCATAAATCAATTACAAAGATAATCAAAGCGGCAATTATAATCATATATCATCATGGCACAAATTTTTGTAACTTTTCCAATGATATAAACAAGGTGGTATCTTTATTAATGATGAAATCAAGTTGAAATACAAACTGAAAATAAACAAACACACTTACTGAAATTTAAATAAAAACAGAAAATATTACGCAAACACACACAAACAAAAGCTGAAAATTACAGAGAAAGGGAAAAGAAAAGAAAACTAAAGTTCCTTAATCTTCCTAGTCCTCCGCCGGTGGTTGGTGTTAATAATCTTGATAGTAGTACCCTTGCTCGTAGTAAGGTTGGACATTCCCTCCAACGAATTGATCCGGCTCCACTAGGTGAAGGCGTCCAAGCTCATAGGCAATATTTGCATTGCCCTCACCAAGTTGAGCCGTGTTGGCTTGGATGGCTACGACGTTTTGGGCGTTTCTCGCAATGTACCCTCCAATTATGGCCACGCTTTGTTGCGGTTGGGGATATTGTGCGTAGGGCTCCGCGAAGTTTACGTTGGGCACCACATAATTTAGTGGGGGTACCGGCGCACCACCCCCCCATGCTTGCTCTTGTGGCCCTCCGTAATAACTTGGCGGAGGAGGAATCCCGCTGAAAGGTGGCGCAACATTGGGTTGTGCACTACCCGCTTGAGCGGAGGTGGATCCCTCCTCTACGATTCTTCCTCTTTTATGTTTCCTTGCCGGGACAAGGAGTCCCTCTTCCAACCAATCTTCCCTCCCTTGGATGAAAAGCCTAAGCCTCGCATCCGGAAGGGGTAGGTTCACCTTGGCCAAATGAAAACCTCCTCTCTCATCTCCACTAATATATTTGCCTTGTCGCAAATACTCAATGCCGAGAGAGGTACCACGCAAAAGATGTTCGGGGTTTCTTATGATCCCCGGCCGTAGGGAGAAGGCCAACATAGAGAGGTAGCACCCCGAACCAATATGTCCCGCACCCGATGTTGCCTCGCAACACCAACGGTTGATCATAAGGTATGAGGGGTCTATTGGCTGCTTGGCAATTAAAGTCGAGTAGAGCCAATTCAACTCTGTGTCGGTCACCTTCGTCTCCCTCATCCTCCCCAATACCCTCTTGCACATCCAAGAGTGGAATACTTGGATAATGGGGTTGCGGATGCAATTGCGTTGTTGGTGGGCTTCTCCGGAGATCAACCTCCAAAATCCATCTAACATGCCGGGAGGCACGTCGACTTTCTCCGGAGCTCCCTTATGGAATCCAAGTAGCTCCCTAACATGCTCGTAGGGAACCACTTGTTGGACTCCCTCCAAACGGAATGATAAACTTTGCACCCCATCATCAAGGATAGGTGCAATGGTCATCAAGATTTCCAAGGCGAACTCCTTGTGGGTGTCCACTGATACTCCGTTGGATAATTGCACCCATCCAAGGTGCACCAACATGTAATATATGTCGATGCCGAAACCCAAGTAGTAGAGTGCTTGGTCGTCGAACTCGGCGTTGGGCACAAGCCTCTTCTCAAGACGAGAGAGCCTCTTCTCCTCCTCCTCCGACAAAATGATGAAGCCATATGAGGAATATATCGGAGTGTATGGAGGTGGCGCGGTTGAACGGGTCGATCGTCGTGGTGGAACGGGCGGCTCCTCCGTGTGCCCTTGAGGTTCGGTAAACCTCATGGACGTGCTCCTTGTTGCCCTCATGCCACCAAGGAGGAGAGCATCGTTCCTCCTTGGTGGTGCCGTATCCTCCTCCATGCTCCGAGGAGACTCGGAAACCGAGTGCCTCCTCAAAGACGTCATTGACGACGGCTTGGATGACGATAAACCCTTCTTCTTGGAGAAGAGACTTGTGGTTTTCTTCCACATGGTTGCTGCACTCTTCTCTCCACTAAAACTCCGGGTTGCAACCGGTAACTAGGCACTTAAAATCTTACTTCGGGATGTGGACTTTGAGTGGATTAATGTGGTGGATTTTTTGAGCTATCAAGCTTGGGAAGGTTGGCTATGTCTACGGAGGTTCTGGGCACACAAACTTGAACACACAAACTAAGGAAGGAGAGGGAAGCTTGCCTACAGAAGACGGGAGCCGGGAGGCTCCTTAGGTGGCCTCTGGCTCCTCCCCGCCTCGACTTTCTTCCAGCATGATCATTTCTCCTCTGCAACTTTCCTGCCCGCGTGCTCCACGAGTTGCACCGCCCAAACGCTCTCGTCCACTCCTTTTCTTGCATTATTGGTCCTTCCACTTGATGCTTCATGCTTTGAGTCTTGTCCATACTCCCTTGCTCCACTTGCTTCACATGCCACCATGAAATTCCTGCAAAGTTCATGCTTGCTGCCCACCATGCTTATCTTTTGCATGTGGACTTGGTGAAAGTTGATGAAAGAGTATCCAATGGTGCATGCATGATCAATTCAAACTAGATTGCCTCCCTTTGATTGTGTTTAAGGTTAAGCACTCCTCTAATTTCGAAATTTAAAAATATTTTTCAGAGCCATGCAAGAGCTCAAGCATAAATTTAGAGAAGTTTTTAAACCATTAAAAACAAATGTAAGTTGAAAATATTTTCCGACAACGTTGATATCGGTCTCACCGGTATAGTTTGCCTTCATTGGTTGAGAGCAAGCTTTTCCCGGCTTGATCATGGGGGCATAGGTTTAGGTTCTAATTTTGGCTAAATGAGAGAGATTTTGAATAAAACAAAATTAGATGAGGCTTAGAAAAATTCTAATCCTAGAGAAACCAAGGATATGGATTTTTAAACCAACCAAAAATTTTGATTTCTAGGTTCACGCGAGTCCTACCACGTGCTGAAATTTAATTAACTCCTAGGTATAAGTCGTGGCTCTACTCGTGTGGTTTTAGCATGAAAAATAATTCAACCACAACACCATAATGAGAGTGAAAGGTTGAGTTAGGTTCTGAAATTATTTGGTTGTGGTTTCTCGAAAAAGAACAAACAAGCACATAGGAGGGTTCATGCAAAGGGTTTATGATAAAGCAAAATATTCAACCAAGAATTATGTCTCTAATATTGTTCAACCACTTCTAAGTCTAATGTCTTTGCGTAATAAAATTCATAACTAACTTATTATTAAAAAGACTAAAAAAACCTAGAATCGGGTTGTCCTCCCGGTAGCTTATTCTTGACTCGACGAAACGGGTTGCCTCCCACCTAGCGCTTCGTTTATAGTACATGACTAGACTTCTTCACTTGATTACCTCGGATCAACGCTCTTTGCGGGCGTTGCAATCTTGGGTACCCACTTCCGCACCATCTTGGGCACGGGCTTCTTCTTTGGCTTAGTTAATTTTTTTGGTCTTCACAGGCTGGCTTTGTCTTTTGGTCTTGACGGATGCAACAACTTCCTTCATGTAGTGGCTCGACATATCGAACTCCGGTCCTTTGGTTGTGATCTTCATGGTCTCCTTAGTGCATCCTCCTTCTCTCCCGAATGAGTTTGAGTAGCCTTCGCCGTCTTGGGACCTTGGAGTTGTCTCGGATATTCTTCTTTGTTACCCATCGGGCGCCCGACAAGTTGTCCCACTTGCGTCTCTAGCATCTTCATCACGATGAACACTTCATCCTCGCATGTGGATCTTGCCTTGGCAGCCTTTAGGTGTTGAGCTTATTTCTCTATCTCCATCTTCTCCATCCTCCTCTTAAGTAAACCGATTTGCCACTCAAGGAATCCGGCTTGTATGTATTCATTGAAACGCTCCAAAGCTCCCGTAATCATCATGCGGGTCGTTGAGACCTTGATCTTGAACGGCCTTCCGGCGTCTTGAAGGTTTATGATAGGTAGATCAACAATGTCGGTTTAGGTTGATCTTCCTTTGGACTTGGAGGTGGTGCTTCCCTTGGAGATTCCGACGGTCCTTCAACTTCGGCTTTTGAATCTAGGGTTTCCAACCCTTTAGCTTGTGTTGCACGTCTCCTTTGCCTGTAAAGTTTTCCTGGATCATCCACAAAAAAGTTTGGGTTTCTTGGAGAGGTAGCCAACCATCTCCGGTTAGGGTTAGCAATAAACAAAGTATGCAAAAACTAGAAAGTAAAAATAAATCTATGAAAACTAGGGTTAGACAAACAAGATTAGATGTATTTTGAGGATGATCAAAGTTTAGTAGATGCAAAAAGAAAAACTAAAATAAAACTGAAAATTACAAAAAGGCAATAAAAAATCAAATCTTGATCACTTGTTCCCCGACAACGGCGCCAGAAAAAGGGGCTTGTTGACGGTTAATAGTTATATCAAAGTTCGTTTATGACTTGCAAGCGGACAAGTCTCCCGTCGTAGTCAAGGGACCCTTCTTCCCTCGAGTGGTGAACCCAAGGTATCGAATCCATGGAACAAATGTGTGACATAAGAGTTGATCTAGTAAAGCCAAGTAACTTCAATCTTCGGTAAAAGAGAAACCATAATGCATCTAGGTAAAAGACACGAAACTAATCTAATCTACTAAAGACCGGAGATTACAAAGTAAGATTGGGTAGATAAATCGATCTAGAGAGATCGGGTTAAGCCTTTTGTTGAAGTTCCAAGCAAGAGAAGAAGTAGCAAATCGAATCTTATTAGAAGCCTCTTTAAACCGTGGTTTCCCGTCCATATCCGAAAACATCCGCCTTTCGGAACCCCCGTTCTATCACAACGTATCCCTACTCATGCGGGGAGTCTAGGGCGAGTCAAAAGACAAGTCGAGATTCTTTCGGAAGATCTGGCGTGTACCTCTAGCCACCGCGGCTACAAGAACACCCTATGTGATCTATCTCGCGCATAGATCTAGAATAAGCAAACCGATCGAAAAACGAAATCTTCGAGGAAACACTTGATCGCTAAGAATAGATTCAACTTGATAATTCAACTATGACAATGATACATACACAAGATCACCACCGGGATCCTTCCTTGATCTTGCTTCTAGCTCCGGGAACTCCGACGTGGTCTTCCATGCAAGGTTCCCACGTCGGCTAGGGAAACCCTAGTCAACTAGCTCGACCCTCTCCTCTCCGGGATGGTGTCCCTCTCTTCTCTGCTCCTCGGCGGCCGATGATGAATTGGATGATGCGTGGCTCTCGGTCAGGGGGCTATAAATAGCCCGAATGGTGGCTAGGGCAAAGGGGAGCATCACTGGGCCCTGAACAGGGCTGGGCCGACCGGCCTGGGCCGGCCGGCCTGGGCCCATCCAGGCCCATCCCGCGGCCTCCTTTGCTCTACGTCAGTTCCCGTGTCTTCTAGATGTTTCCCTCTTCTGCATGTAGGTCCATGTCGTCAGTTTCTCTCCGAATTGGGCATAACTCCTTGTCTTGCAAGATTCAGCACTTTTCTGGTTAGGTCCTCGGAGTTTGTCATCTTCTCGGATCAAGTCCCTGGCTTCTTGGAGTTAAGTTTGCTTCATTGCATGACTTGTACGGGGCTTCAAGGTCTTGTCATAAAATGCTTGATGAACTTATCCCGAAAGTCTTGCTTTCAACGCTAAAACCCTGCATAAACACTAAACTCCAAAACCGACATGCACACGTGAACTTGTTATACCACGGGGGTTAGTACCAATGGATAAGGTATAAAACTTATGCCAACACCGAAGGTAAACTCATGGCTAGGTTGACGGATTTTCACCGTCAACAACTACCAGATGTGGAGTAAGCGGATGGCGACGTTCCTCCGCCGAAAGGGTCAGATCCTTTGGGATGTCATGGTGGACACAGGCTATGTCCAGCCGATGAACTTCCTTGCTCCAGGATCAAGGGACATGTTCGATGCCAACAATAAGGCGGCCGACTACTTGTTTCGTGCTTTGTGTCAGCCTGAATTTGATCAGGTGCACACTGAGCACTTGGCTTGTAGAATCTGGTCGATGTTGAAGGAAGCTCATGTTGGGAATGCCCAGGTTCAGGCTCGGATGTATGTGTCTTACCGGAGAGAGAGTACGAGAACTTCACTCATCTCCCCGGCGAGTCCATCGATGCCTTGTTTCAGAGGTTCACGGTGGTTGTGAACAACATGAGGGCCAATGTGGGCGTGCTCCCGTACGATGATCATGATAGTGCTGTCAAGCTCTTACACTCGCTAGATCGTACGGTTTGGGGCGGAAAGTTCGAGGCCATTGTGGAGTCGGAGAAGTATGACACTCTGACCATGAACGAGCTGTTCTCGAAGCTCAAGTCGGCTGAGGTGGATAGGGGCATGACAGCCAAGATCGAGGGCCCGACTGACTCCCATAGTCTCGCCCTCGTCGGTGGTTCGAAAGGAAAGGCTAACACTAACCCATCTACCAGGATGTTCTCTTTGTCCTCTTTGATGTCTTTGCCAGATGAGGAGTTCGACATGCTTGGAGAGGACGAGCTGGCGCTGCTGACCAGACGGTTCGAGAGGATGCACGAGAACCGGGTGAACTCAAGGACGAACTCGAGGGCGTGTTTCAAGTGCGGCAAGGCCATACACTTTTTCGCCGAGTGTCCAAAGGTGAACAACCACGACAAGCACAAGTTCAAGGAAAAGAGGAAGAATCCAAGAAGAAGGATCATGGACATGGGAAGAAGACACGATCTCGAGAGAAGATGAAGAGATCGAGCAACATCGAGTCTGACTTAAAGGACACGTCTTCAATCTCGAGTGATGAAGACGAAGAGGGTGACAAGAAGAATAAGAAGAAGAATCTCAGCAAGTATCTCAACGGCCTTTGTGTGACGGGCCTGAGCCTCAAGGACGACTTTTGCGGCATGGCTCGCAGTTCCAGCAGCAAGAGAAGCCAGAAGGACGCCTCGGACTTAGATTCCGAGGATGAGGTATGTGATGAGCTCTCTTCCTTGCGCAAGGAGAATGAGGAGTTGGTTGGCTTGCTTGATAATCGCGATCACATGCTTAGAGAGGCTAAGAAGCTTAGGAAGGAGATTAGATCTTTGCTTGAGGATGCTAGGACTAGAGTGGTTGAGCTAGAAACTCAGGTTCTTGATAGCAAGCTTGAAATTGATTCTCTTAAGGCTAGCCCTGTTGTTTCTGATGAGATTGATTGTGCTGATTGCTCTGTTTTCCTAGATGACTTGACTGATCTTAGGGAAAAGTATGCCTCCAAGTGTGAGGAACTAGATGTGCTTAGGGTTGAGTTGGCTGAGCTACAATCTAGACCCACTTTGCTTGGTGCTTGTGAGTTTTGTGGAAAGGATGGTCACAAGAAAGAGTTTTGCTATAAGAGAAGAAGAGAGACGAGAATGGCTAAGGAGTGGGCAAACAAGGATAGGTACCACCCTTCTCATGGTGGGCCTGAGCCTCGTATGTCTCTGCCGAAGGGAAAGGGTTTTGTGTATACGGTTCCAACATGGAGAGATAGGAGAGCCTCAGGTGGAGACAAGGCTGCTGGCCGAGGACCACCGGCCAGACCGGTCAGGGTGACCGGTCAGACCGGTGCTAGCCAGATTGCTGGAGAGTTTTGTTTCCCTGGTCATGATGCTAGAGGGTTCAGTCCGTTCAGTCGTGGAACAGATGGTAAGCACCTTGAGTTTGGTGGTGTTGAACTTGCTGGACGTTATCCATCTCGTGATCAATACGAGTTTGGGAGAGGTCGCAGTTTCGAGTCTCAGAGGGTCTACGGACCATTGTCTTTCTTTCGTGGTACTCGTACTCCTCCAATAAGACGGGAGTGGTTTTCCCATGGTGGTTCCAGGTTTGATAGGTTTGACAAGATGGATCGCAGTTTTGATAGGCGCGGTAGGATGAGTGTTGCTAACCTTACTTTCGAGGAAATGGCCCAACACTGGTTTAACACTTTTAGAACTAACCCCAGTGCTGAGTCATTTGCTTGCTCTCGCTCTTGGTTTTGAGTTGCAGGTGGGTGGCCCGGAGAACATTTGGTTGATATCGGGGGTGGTTCTCCGGCCTCATACCTCAGTGGTGACATGGAGGTACATCACTTTCGGGGATGGTGGACAAGGACGAGTGAATTGTGAAGAAATGATCAAGGTAAGTCAATTTGTGACCTTTGAGTGTGTGGCCTTGGTCAAGCCACTTGGCTTGTTTCGCTCTTTGCCCTATCTCATGTGTGTAAGTTGAGCTTTGTATGCTCTTTGACCTTAATGCATGAGTTTAGGGGGAGCTTGTGAGTTTTGCGCTCCTTTGCTCTTTTACCGGTGGTGTCGAGCCCTTTTTGCCTCCCCTCGAGGAGCCAATGGTTTGTGAGCTTTGTGTGTGGGAGCCCCTTTGTAGCATATGTATAGTTTTTCGTTGTGCAATTCTTGCATTTGGCATGGCATATGTAACATGATGTATAGGCATCCTTGTATCTTAGATTGCATGCATTTTGTATCATATGCATTGGTTAGGAAAAGCTTCTCTCATATACATTGTGTTGGGGAATTCAGTAAAACTCGTCACCCTCGAAACGCTGAGTTTAACAAAGTTCTTGAAGCATGTTTTTCAGGAGCAGGGAATTCGCGATTGTCGGAATCCTGGAACCTGTGAAGCCTTGAATTCGCGAATATGCAAAGTTCGGGAATCTTGATTCGGTGAAGAAGTGGAGTCACGAACATGCGGAAGCCTGGAATCTCGAGCTGTCGATGGCCCGAACTTCGGAGAACGGCCGATTCGAGAACCTGTCGAGGACTGAGTTCGGGAGTCAGGCGCGTGGGCGTGCGCGAGCCAGCTGAGAAGCGAAGACCAATTCCGGAAACTGCTGAAGACCATGTTCGGGAGTTTCACGCGAAGACATTCACAAACCGGGGGAGAAGCAAAGTCAAAGTTGTTGTCCCAAAAAGTTCGGGTTTAGAGTGTGAACTAGTGGCAGATTTGTAAATATGTTGGATGAAAAAGAGAATCCTGAATGCGTTCACACTAGGAATATTCTCTGAGGCTAAGGGTGTTATCGGTATGTAAAAGTCCCTACGTCTCCCTATAAAAGGGCGCGCAAGGGCACGTGTAAACGGATTCAGACTTTTGGGAACTTGTGCTACTTGCAGAGGGAATCACAGTCTCTTTGCGCTCTCGCTTTGTACTTGAACGTGTTAAGAACTCTCACTCGTGTTAGGGTAGTCATCCGAATTTTTCGGGTAACCCCCCAACATTGGCGCCCACCGTGTTCCAGCCGAAAAGAAACTCACGATGCCACCTCAGAAGAAGTCCAAGAAGAACGTTCCAGCACAGGCAAACCGAGACGATCGCCATCCCACCCAAGGGAATGAAACCTCGTTTGTTCCTGAATCCTCGAACATAACAGACCAAGAACGAAGAGAAAAGCTCGAGGCCCTCATGAAGGCAAGAGCAGAAAAGACAGCTCACACCCAAGAACAACCTGCTGAACAGCAGGAGTTCGAGAATGTGGATGATGATGATGCCATAGACAGAGAGCTAGCCATGGTTCAGCAAAAGATACAGCAGCTGCAGAAAGACAAGGAAAAGTTCGCAGCTCAGTTACAAGCGAAGAGGAAAATCTCCGAAAAGCTAGAGCAGCTGAACAAAGCAAAAGAGCAGATAGAAGCAATACAGAAAGAAATTGATGAAATGAAAGAACAAGAGAACAGTTCCCTGTGGCAGGAGTCACCGCGTCAGAACCCTGCGCCCGCAAGAGAATCCCCGAAAGAAAACTTCTTCGCGGGAAACGGAGTCTCACACTTCGTGGATTCTGAATCGCCACTGTCAATAGGGCTGCAAACAGCACCTTGGCCGCCGAAGTTCAAGCCTGTCTCTCTTCCCAAATACAACGGCTTCGGAAACTCCAGGCAGTTTCTCATGAGATACGAATTAGTCGTGAACTCGGCGGAGAGGAGATGATGTTGCACGGCCAAATCCTTCATCATAGCTTGCGAAGGACCGATCTTGAATTGGTACTCACCGTGCGCCTCCACACTCGGTCTACAGGCGGGTAGACCTCAAGACAAAGTTCATGCAAGCGTTTCGGATGTTCCACGACACGACGGCCCGAAGCCTCGTATTTGTATAACTGCAAGCAGAAGGACAGAGAACCACTGCGGAACTTCGTGAGAAGGTTCATGCAACAGAGGTCTCAAATTCCCGACGCTGATGACAAGACAACGATCAAGGCACTGATCAAAGGTCTCACCCCAGGGCCAACAGCTTCCCATCTCACGAGAAAGAAGCCCGAGACAGTTGAGGAACTTTTTCGAGAATTGGAGGAGTACATTTTGTCTGATGACGACCACCGCAAGAGGGTAGCTGAGCGAAACGAGGCTAGACAGGGCAACAGAGATACTACCTGGCGGGCACCACCTCAGCATCCGCGAAACGTCAACAGCGTCGGAAACTCTCAACCACAACAAGGCAACAGGCCAAGCACCAGGGGAGGATTCAATCCCAGAGGAAGGGGGAGAGGAAGAGGAACCCCAGGACTCACGAACCACAACCCAAAAGATCCTCACTTCTACTGCCGGTATCATGGAAGAGGCCACGGCGGCGAAGGGTGCCCGCGGAAACAAAGAAGAACATGGCAAGAATCCAACAAGAGAAAGCACTAATGAGCATTGCATCCTCAATGCCAAGCCAGTTTCGTCCGAACTTCTGGCAACCGCAGTTCGCGAGCCCACAGTCAAGTTCTGTCTCAGTTCAGCAATTTCCACAACCACAGCCAGCATGGCAGCCGTCGCAACAATTTTTCCCTCACTCGCAAGCAATCCAGTCAATCCAGCAACCACAACCCATTCGAGAATCTTGCCACCGCCCCCAGAAAGTTTGTCAAGACCTCAGTCAAGTTCAGGACCTCAGAACTCCAAGGCATTGCCATCATTCGGGACTATCATGCCAATCACGGGCGGATCTGCTATGGAATTCGAAACAAAGAAGCAGAGAAGCAATTACTTCAGATCTGTGAACACCATCATCAATGACGGCCCAGCCGCGCGCCCGGAGTGGGCAAAGGTGCCAATCACCTTTACAGAAGAAGATTTCAGGCTGAAATCCGCGATTCATAATGACGCCATGGTCATTGAGGTCAATATTGCTGGGTGGGTCATAGGAAAAGTCCTGGTTGACAACGGGAGTTCGGCGGATATCCTGTTCCTGAAAACATTCGAGAAAATGAATCTGAGCCAGCACATGTTGGACCCACCAGAGTACCCATTGCAGGGGTTCGGAGGAAAGCCCATCAAGCCGGTGGGAAAAATATCACTCCCAGTTTCTTTTGTACATCTTGAAAATGCCAGAACGGAGACCCTCACTTTCGATGTAGTTGACATATATCACCCATACCTCGCGATGTTCGGCAGAGGTTTCTTGAACAAGTTTGATGCTGTCATAAGACAACAATTCCTATGCATGAAGATGCCTGCGCCCAAAGGGGTCATCACGGTGTTCGGCAATCAGCAGGAGGCGAGGAATATAGAAAAAGGCCACACGCCGGCCAAACAAATGTGTACCGGTGAAAGCGGTGATGAGAGGAAGGAAACTTATGAAGAGCCTAAGCGGGACAAAGAAAAAAATGAAATAACCGCAGAAGATGAAACAAAGAAAGTGTATTTGGATGACATGCCCGACGGAAGCGGTCATAATAGGGGCAAACCTCGGCGCCGAAGAGGACGGGGGAACTTATACGATTCCCGAACGAAACAAGGATGTTTTCGCATGGTCAGCTAAGGACTTGAAAGGTGTTGACAGGGATATCATCGAACATGCCCTGGAAACAGACGAGAAAATACCACCCAAGAAGCAAAAACTTCGGAAAATGTCCGAGGAAAAAGTCAAAGTAGTGGAAGCAGAAGTTCAGAGGTTGCAGGATGCCTAAGTAATCAGAGAAGTCAAGTACCCAGTCTGGCTAGCCAACACTGTGCCAGTTAAGAAGAAAAATGGGAAATGGAGAATGTGTGTGGACTTCACCGATTTGAACAAGGCATGCAAGAAGGACGATTTCCCCTTGGAAAGGGTAGACAAAATCGTGGATGATGCAGCCAACAGTGAGATGCTTTCACTCCTGGACATGTTCTCTGGGTATCATCAGATCAGGGTTCGCAGAGAGCACGAGGAGAAAACAAGTTTCATCACTCCTTTCGGAATATTTTGTTTCGTAAGAATGCCAGAAGGGCTGAAGAACGCAGGATGCACATTTTCGAGAATGATAGCAATAGTACTGCACCAGCAGATTCGGAGAAACATCTTGGCATATGTGGATGACATAGTTGTCAAAAGTGTTCAGAGGAAAGACCACATCAGTGACCTGGCGGAAACATTTGCGAACATGAGGGCAACGAATCTGAAGCTGAATCCGGAGAAATGTGTATTCGGCATTCACAAGGGGAAAGTTCTTGGATGCCTAGTATCAACAAAAGGCATAGAAGCAAATCCCGACAAAATCAAGGCTCTAGTAGAAATGCAAGATCCAGTTTCAGTGAAAGATGTGCAGAAACTGACAGGGAGAATAGCTGCCCTCAACAGATTTATTCCTAGAGCCGCAGAAAGAAGTTTACCGTTCTTCCAAGTCCTCAGAAGTGCCAAGAATTTCCAATGGTCTGAACCTCAGAAGCAAGCCTTTCGCGAACTGAAGGATTACTTGTCCGCCATGACCAAACTCTGTCCTCCTGAACCAAAATCGCCACTTCTGCTGTATGTGTCCGCATCAAATTCGGCAGTAAGCGCAGTGCTGGTGCAAGAAAAGGAGGAAGAAGGAAAGCTCAGGCAAATTCCTGTATACTTCGCCTCTGAAGCATTGTCTGGTTCCAAGGTCTTCTATTCCGAGCTGGAAAAGATCGCATATGCGGTCATCATGGCAGCAAGGAAGCTAAGACATTACTTCGAGGGTCACAGAATAAGAGTCATCACCAACCAGCCGCTGAATGACTTGTTCGCAAATAGGGAGGCATCCACCCGAATCGTCAAGTGGGGTGCCGAACTTTCTGAATATGTGGTAGACTTCGAGAGAAGAAGTGCAATAAAATCACAAGTTCTGGCAGATTTTGTCGTGGACTGGACTTCACCCACTCAGAATCTCGAGGAAAATATACCCGAACCTTGGATAGTGCAGTGTGACGGAGCATGGTGTTACAAGGGGGTTGGAATTTCGGCTGTTGTAACGTCCCCGACGGGCGTGGTCATAAGATATGCAGCGCGGCTCGTATTCGCGAACAATGAACATTCCACAAACAACACAACGGAGTACGAAGCCCTACTGTTGGCATTAAGAAAAATGAAAGCCTTGGGACAACAGACCTTCATAATCAGAACGGATTCGAAAGTGATCCAAGAACATATTGAGAAGGAAAGCGAGGCCAGGAATCCAGTTCTCATGAAATATCTCGAAAAAGTCAGAGAAATGGAAAAACACTTCAAAGGGTATTCGATCCGGCATATCCCAAGGGATGACAACAATGAGGCGGACAAGGCGGCGAAGGCGGCGGCCGAGAAATCAAGAGCTACCACCAGATGTGTTCTTCGAAATCATCAGAGAGCCCTCCATCAAAGATTCGAGGGCCCAAATCGTGAATGTAGTGGAAATTCCAGACTGGAGAGCAGAAGTCATGGCTTATCTGAGAGGACATTACGAACCACAAGATGAATTGGAGGAAAAAAGATTAAAGCAAAGGTCTCGGGGCTATACAGTAGTAAATGAAGAATTATACAAATCAGGAGTCACTGAGCCTTGGCTGCGCTGCATCACCTCCGAAAAAGTTCGGGAACTTCTGAAAGAAATTCACAGCGGATTCTGTGGGGCACACATAGGCACCAGGGCTTTGGCTGGAAAGGCGATAAAGCAGGGATTCTATTGGCCCACCATAAACATCGATGCCAAGATGTTAGTTCAGCAATGTGAAGCATGCCAGAAGACGGGAAATCAACAGAATCTGCCTTCAATGCCAGTTCATCTAATTCCTCCAACTTGGCCTCTGCAGAGGTGGGGAATGGACCTAGTAGGCCCGTTGCCAACGGCTCAAGGCAAGCTCGATTCGCGGCTGTAGCAGTCGATTATTTCACGAAGTGGGTGGAGGCAAAACCACTCGCGAATATCACAACAGACAACAGTTCAGAAATTCTTTTGGCAGAATATAGTCCGCGAGTTCGGAGTTCCTAGAGGGCGACGGTTGACAATGGCAAACGGTTTGTTGTTACACCTTCAAAGAATCTTGCGGAACCTTAGGTACACGGGCGAAATTTTCGTCGGTATATCATCCACGATCCAATGGTGCGGTTGAAAGAGCCAATGGCCGATTTTTCGGGAATCAAGAGGTGTTTGTTTGATCAGAAAAAGGGAAAGTGGGTGGATGAACTTCCGAAGGTGATCTGGTCTCACAACACCACAGATTCAAGGGCAACAGGTTTCACGCCTTTTCGCCTACTTTTCAGGACTGAGGCTATGACACCGGAGGAGATCAAGAATGAAAGCATGAGAGTCCTGAAGGGAAAAGAGATAGAGGAAATTGATAAGGTGGAAAAAGACATGATCGAGATGACAATCCTTGAAGCAGCGGAAAACATTGAGAAATACCAGAGAGAGACAAGGGCATGGAGGGACAAAAAGGTGGTCCGAAAGGACATTAAAACTGGTGATCTTGTCTTGAAAAGAAAGAAAAATTGGGAGAACCCAGGAAAACTTCATGAGTCATGGGAAGGGCCTTACATCGCCGGGGAAACGGATATGCCGGGGGCTTTTCGCCCGATGGAGCGGTGGCGAAGAGTTGCCGTATTCGTGGAATGCCGACAGCCTAAAAAGGTATTATCCATGAAAACCCTAGTTGTAGATAGATGTAACGTGTAGTAGTTTTTCGATTTTCGTAAGTTTGTACTTTAGAAAGCTAAAAAATCCGAATCACGTGTCTATAAGTGATTTCGGGACGAAAATTAGTTTTACTTCTTGTAGTCGTATTAGAATAAGAAGGACCGTACTCTTTTCCTTGCAAAGGGGGCTCTAAATCAAGAGGCAAGGTTTTTAACGAGGCAGATCCTATGTAAATACTCTTTCTGATATATATATGAAAAGAGTCTTCCCCCAAATTGCGTATCTCGAGAATTCCATCGTGAAAAAAGAAAAAGTTCGTGAGAAAGGCTTCGTGATAGCCAAAATTCCATCGTGAAAAAAGAAAAAGTTCGTGAGAAAGGCTTCGTGATAACCAAAATTCCATCGTGAAAAAAGAAAAAGTTCGTGAGAAAGGCTTCGTGATAGCTAGAATTCCATCGTGAAAAAAGAAAAAGTTCGTGAGAAAGGCTTCGTGATAGCCAGAATTCCATCGTGAAAAAAGAAAAAGTTCGTGAGAAAGGCTTCGTGATAGCCAGAATTCCACCAAGGAAAAAGAGGCCTGAGACAACAACAAGTTGTGGCCCAGAAAATCTCATCCATCAAGGGATTCCCACCGAAAAGGCCTGAGACAACAACAAGTTGTGGCCTAAAAAAATCCCATCCACGAAGGGATTCCCACCAAAAGGTTTGCATGATGATTTCGAGAAAGTGAATGCCTAAGAGGTTGCCTGCATATTCTCACTTAGTGTAGATTGTTGAAAATTTTTTAGGTATCATCATTTTAATAAAAGGGCAAGGGGCTCCATCGGAGAATTGTAGAAAATCTTGGTTGAAGCAACTGAGGGTTGCAATTTCAACCGAGGCAAGTCCGCCGATCGGGGCAAGTCCACAAAATTCGAAAAACAAATTTTGTCGACTTGCACAATGACAGTTGAAATTTTCAAAAATTAACGAAGATTTCTCCTAAATATATGCTCGAAATCCGTGAATAGTAAGATTCGTGAACCTGCCTTCAAATTTTCATGCAAAACGGCAAGGTGGGGGAGGGTGACGTTTTTTCAAGAAAAAACGTATTCATTGCCTTATTCGCATAAAAACTTCAGAATAGTTCCTCGATAATTACAACAATCAGTGCGAAATTTAGAATGAAAGTTCTACAACATGTCCTGGTTTACAAACGTTGTTTTCAGCCATATCGCTAGCATAGGCGAAGTCAGACGCACCGGCTAAGGGGCTAAGGGGCTCCGTCTTTGGAATTTTCATGGATCGCGAAGTAGAAGATGCAGTGCGACTCTTCTTACGAAACAAGAAAAATGAAGAGAGATTAAAACAGCCTATAGAAAATTTAAGCGAGGCCTCAAGCCAAAAATCGAAAAAGTCTTGTTCAGGATGTGCTCGCTTGAACAGACGCCATGCTTCACCACTAACGAACATCCTATCCCGATGAATTCGTAGCGGCAACACGTCCTGCGCAGGCCCAGCTTGCAGGACCTGCGCAGGTTAAAGTTATACAAAACATTTGTTCAGAAAAGTTTAGTGAATCTACATAAATGTACAGGCAATCTCGAATACACCCAAGGTTCGAATATGACGTCTAGTTTGTAACATCCACCTTCGGGGAATCATCCTCTTGTTCGGGGGCTTGCTCGTCGTCGCTGTCTCCATCGGCTCGCTGGCACCGCCTGCTGCTGCTGCCTGAACCTCCTTCGCCTGAGTCGCTCGAACCTTCGCCGGAGGTCGACCCTTCGGGAGACGCGGCGATGTCTTCATGGTTCTCCTCTTCGTTCAGCTGAGAAAGGAAGGTAAGTGTGAAGAAGGTTCGAGAAACTAAAACATCTGCGGCAGGCACAAGTCACGAAATCAAAAACTACCTCAGCAAGCTTAGCGCGAGCAATGAGCTTAACGGTCTCCTTCCCGCTAGTCAGCCAGAACTCCCTTGCGAACTTGATCTTGATAGCTTGAACATCGGCGTTGGCTCGAAGTATCGCAGTGCTTGTGGCACTGGGGAATTGGGAGATCTTCTCGCGAAACTTCTCCAAATCAGCGCAGTCATAGTCATGAAGAATCTTTAAAATGCTCTCCACGGAGAAGGCGGCCGCGAAGTCACTGGCGCCAGAGATCACCTCAGAAAGGGCCTTGAACTCGGCCTCCATCCAGTCCATGAATTCGGGAATCTCAATGTTATCCGGAAGAGGGGCTGGGCGAACACCGAATTCATTCAAGGACTTCTTGTATTCCTCATAGAGCAGTTTCAGCTTTTCTAGAATCTCGGAAGTATTTTTCTTCGAGGCTTCACTCTGCTCTGCAAGCGCCTTTTCGAGATCCACGATTTTACGGTCCTTCACGCTCAGGGACTGGCGAGACTGGCATTATTAATATGAAGATCTTCGGCGGTTTGCATAGCCCGCTCGTGCTTCTCCCGAAGATTCTCAATCACACTCAGGTCATCTTCATGGGACTTTTGAACCTTTTCAGGATCTCTCTTGGATTGTTCAAGAGCCAATTCCGCGAGCCCCTTTGCGACCTGGCTTGCTTTCAGAGCCTCCGCTAACTCAGCCACTTTCTTCTCGAGTTCAGCGTTCGCGGATTGGGCAAGGTCGAAACTGCGCTTCAGTTCTTTAGATTTCTGGGTCAGTTGCTTGTTCATCTTCTCTTGTTCGACGAGCCGCTCTATGGAAACTTTCCCCAGCATAGAGTGTTTAAGCGCATAATCCTCCTAAAAGCGCGCTAGCTTAGAGGGAGGGTAGGAGTGCAAGAGATCCTTGAATTCTGAAAATATCAAAATTACAGTGTAAGATCAAGATTTAATAATCGGAGAAAAAGAACAAAAGAGCACTGAGAAGGGACGAACCTTGTTTACTGAACTGCTGCATGGTGACCTGTTTAGCCGAACCGGAAGAAACCTTACCCTGAGGCGAAGGGGTGCCCTCGGGAGAAAGATAAGGCCCTTTCTCAGAAGCAGCAACAGCTCCTTCAGATTGTCCCGAACTCTCCTCTCCTGATTCATCAATAGTCACAGACGATTGCCACAGTGTTAAAATCTTAGAAGTCCTCCTCCCAATGCCAGTGGTCTTGAGGCCAACACTTAGTAATTTGCCACGGTGAGACGTACCGAAGCTCTTGTTGAAAGTGGCCAAGGAGAGAGAGGGAGCTTGATCTTCGGGAACAATCTCCCGAACTTCGACCAGAGGAGCGTGTTCGGTAGGACCCGCCCCCCTTTGCACAGTGAGCTCAAGCGCTTTGGCGAATTCAGGGGAAGCTTCATACCGAAAGAGAGCAGGTCGAGAGACATCGGCAGCAGAGGCTTCAGCGGCAACGGGGACCTCAGGGGGGCAGCAACGTCAGCAGCAATGGTAGATTCATCAGCAGCGGCAGGGGCAGTCTCCTTGTCAACTTCGGGAGCAGCATCTGAAAAGGAATCAACATCCACGAATTCATTCTCGGAACCAGATGGACAGTTGTCTCGAAAGTTAAACAGTGGCCAGAGGAAAACACCTTTGAGGCTGTCTGTTTCCACGAAGGCGTCGTCGTCGAAGGCGAATGGGACTCGCCGAACACCGATGGAAGAAACTTTCTTCACAGCCTTCTTCAGTCTCTTGCGGCTCATCTGGGCAAGCCCCGAAGCAGTCTGGAGTTCAGTGTCCGAAGTCCAAAGTTCAGAAGTCTTTCGCTTCCGCTTCGACGATTCCAGGGATCTAGTCCTGGAAAGCTTGACTCCCGAAGAAGCGCCTTCGCTGGCAAGTGACGAGCCTCGCTTCGATGACCTTATTCGGGGAGCATTGATTGGGGCGGCTGAGCAGCTGGCCACGGCAACGGCAGGAAGTTTCAACTTGGGACCCGGGCCTCGAGAGCTGAAAAATTTGTCACCGCAAACTTCCGAAAAAATGCGGTTGATCTTCTTCTTATGCTTCACCAGGGCCTTGTACGCCTTATACTCGTTCATGGTATATTCGCCTACCATGACGTTCACCTTTTTCTCCACTTCATCCATGAAGGCCTTGGCGCTCTGGTCTTCACGAAGCTTAATCCCGAACTTTGAGAAAGACACCTTCTGATCTGCCAAGTTGATGTTGTAGTACACGAGCTCAATAGGGGACCAACCACTCGAGATAGGCCAGACCCGGGTGGTGACAATTCTTCGATGATGTCACGGCCGCCAAGTATGGTGCTGGCCAGGTGAAAGGCATTCTCGCAACTTCTGATTCCCAAGGCCCATTGGTTGAATTTCGCAACATTCACCGCGGCAAGAGGCGCGATCGGGCAAGACAGCTTCGGCATATCAACCTTTAGATAAAACCAGTAAGACCTCCAATCATCGGTGAGGTTGGACTTGCAACAAGGAGCAATCTGGATTCGGGTGATTCCTTGTCGGGTGTTCTGACGTCGCGTGTTGAAGGTGCAGCACGCGTGCTGACTGTGGTAGAATTGCCCGTCTTCACCTTTCACGATCTCAGGGATGATCACCAGTTCATAGAATCTGGCGAAGGCATCGACGCTAGGACTGCAGCCAAAGGTCTTCAAAATCCAGATAAACTTCGACACTTCAAGGAAAGATGTCGGCGAAAGCTGGTGAATCTTCACCGAAAACGCATCAAGAATAGGCGGCGGGGCCCGGGTCACGGGGGAACCTCGGCCGCGAGATAAAGAAATCCCGAAATACGACAATTTCCCCGTCCTTAGGAGTAGGGATCTGCTCGTCAAGCGGGGGCACGCCCGGCGCCGGGGAGAGAAGAATCCGGCCTTCTCATATTCCCGAATCGTGTTGCTGGTCACCTTTGACTCTCCGAAGGTGAGTGAGGGTGGCAACGGGCCGGAAGTCCTTGCTTTGATCAGATCGTCGACACCGGCATCCACATCTCCGATGCCTTCGCCGCCGTCGGGCCCGAACCTCCCCATCTTCGCGACTCCGGGAGCCACTGGGAGAGCCAGAATCTTCGGCAGGTGCAGCATGCTCCGCACCTTCGGCAACTGGGTCGAGCGGAAGACCAGCCGCAACAAGCTCTTCGTTAGTCATGGGTCTAGCTGTGCTTTTAACTCGATCCACCTAACCAACAGATACGAACATACGAATAGTTAAAAATAACATTCGAGAATAAAGCTCGCGAAATCGTGATACCACTGCACCAAAGTATAACAAGTAACAATTGACAAGAGAAAGATGAAGGAATACCTTAGAGAAGTGCGAAGAAGACCTGAAGCTCGCGAGCTTTTCAGCAGAAGACCAGATTCCGCGAAAAAGAGAGATGCACGAATCGTGAAAAGCTGGAAAGCTGTAAAATTTTTTAACAGCGGCAGCCCGCTATTTATAGGGCCGGGGAGGGGTAGTTCCGCGAAACACGCCTCGATTTAACCGTCCTTGGTTTCCCGGGCGACGCGTGTCCCCTCCGACGTTCCGAGGGTGACGTTTTTACTAAATTTCCGAAGGATTCGTGGAATCGGATCGTCGGAGTCAACCCGCTTCCCCGAGGGGCTAGTGTTGGGGAATTCAGTAAAACTCGTTACCCTCGAAACGCTGAGTTTAACAAAGTTCTTGAAGCATGTTTTTCAGGAGCAGGGAATTCGCGATTGTCGGAATCCTGGAACCTGTGAAGCCTCGAATTCGCGAATATGCAAAGTTCGGGAATCTTGATTCGGTGAAGAAGTGGAGTCACGAACATGCGGAAGCACGGAATCTCGAGGTCGTCGATGGCCCGAACTTCGCAGAACGGCCGATTCGAGAACCTGTCGAGGACTGAGTTCGGGAGTCAGGCGCGTGGGCGTGCGTGAGCCAGCTGAGAAGCGAAGACCAATTCGGGAAACTGCTGAAGACCATGTTCGGGAGTTTCACGCGAAGACATTCACGAACCGGGGGAGAAGCAAAGTCAAAGTTGTTGTCCCAAAAAGTCCGAGTTTAGAGTGTGAACTAGTGGCAGATTTCTAAATATGTTGGATGAAAAAGACAATCCTGAATGCGTTCACACTAGGAATATTCTCTGAGGCTAAGGGTGTTATCGGTATGTAAAAGTCCCTACGTCTCCCTATAAAAGGGGGCGCAAGGGCACATGTAAACGGATTCAGACTTTTTGGAACTTGTGCTACTTGCAGAGGGAATCGCAGTCTCTTTGCGCTCCCGCTTTGTACTTGAACGTGTTAAGAACTCTCACTCGTGTTAGGGTAGTCATCCGAATTTTTCAGGTAACCCCCCAACACATTGTTCACCATGGAATGATATATATGTCTTTGTGAGCTTGTTTGGTAAGCTATGGTTAGGGTGGCTTAGCTCTTGATGATCTTGATTTATAATCCATGGTTGATGGCTATGTTTTTGAAAAGTGTCACATATATGCTCTCTCATGTGTAAATGCCTTTATATGATCTTGACATGTTTTAGTGGCTTGGTTATGCTTAATTTGTGGTTGGATAGCTAGTTTATTGATCATATGGGGACAAAGGCTCATTTGTCATCATGAATGTTCAGCCCTCTTGCTTTATCTTGTGGAGGGGCATAAGTTCCTTTTTGTCGCAAAGACATTTCATGTACCAATTTTGGCTCATATATAGAAGTAGGCACATGGCTCTGTGGCTTTGACATGACATGAGGTGCTTGTGGGTGTTTGTGATGGTCTTATGATTAGAATGGTTGTCCTAGCATGAAGTTTGTGTGGCTTTGCCATTTTGACATGTTTTACTCATGTTTAGGACTTTGCTCATGAAAGGGAAAATTTTCGCAAAATTGCCCAAATCCATCTTAGCTTCGTCCAATGGTTGTGAAACTTGGTGATCATGTAGTTGAGATCGATACGAAGCTATAGAGTATCTAACTTGCTCATTTGGACATGTGTAGCATCCTATGTTGAATTTTGTCTATTTGAGAAGCTCTAGGTTGCATTTTTCGCATTTTTGGCTTGATTCATGCATTGCCAACAAGGGGGAGAAGTTTGAGCTTGAAATGGCTTGCTGGATGCATTTACAAGGTTTTCAGGTTGTTTCAAGCCATTTCTGGGCTCAGGTGCGCACCGGTCTGACCAGTCGATGTCACCGGTCTGACCGGTCAGAGTGTTGGCCCTGTTCACATGTTGCACACCAGTCTGACCTGTGGTGTTGACCAGTCTGACCGGTCAGGGCTGGGCTGTTGCAGCTGCCCTATTTCAAGTGGCGTCTTGCATGCATTCGTCCAGGGGAGTTGCGTTGGTTCAGGGGGAGCTTGCATGTGTGCAGGGGGAGGTCTTTGTGGTTTTTCGAGTTTTGGTTTGGTGGTTTGTGCTCTTTGCTTGAGCATAGTTTTGTCTCGGGTGTGTCGAGCCATTGCCCTTGCCTAAGGGGTCCGAGACTTGTCTTCTTCAAGTGATCTTGCTCTTTGCCTTTGTTTGGTTTTTGATCGCTTGTTGGAGTTTCTTTTTATTCGTTTCTTTCATTTTTCTTTTCTCTCTTGTTACTTTATGTGGGTGTTGTCAATGCACTCATCAAGGGGGAGATTGAGGACCATGTGTGGTTCGAGGACCGGTGGTTGGTCGCTTCCTGGTGTGATGAGTGATTGACAATGTTGTGTGGACTAATTCTTGGCTAAGTAATGCAGGTGTAGGTTGCGGCTTGACTGGTGTTGGTGCAGGTGAAGAACAAGCGCGAAAGGTCGTCGCCGGTGAGGCCTCCAGGTGTGGAGCAGACAAGTAGGCTTCGTTCGAGGGACCCGGTGGCGAGCGGGGTCAAGTGCAGGCCGCATGGTGGCATGAACAGCAAGATGAAGTCATGGACGGTTTCTTAGTTGATCCTCAAGACCAAGGTCGAGCCGGGACTACGTGGGAGCCGAGTCATGAGTGGTGATTGGCGGAGGCTACACCGAGTTTAGGGGGGTTTCCAGTGGTTCACCAGAAAACCACTGGGTTCCTTGGTTGATCCACAAAGCCAAGACCGAAGAACCGAAACGGTGCAGCAGCAGCTCCGGACCGGTCTGGCCGGTGGGTACCGGTCTGACCAGTGAGGAGCACCGGTCTGACCAGTGTCCGACGACACAGTTCGGAGACTTCGAAGCGGAGGACACGCGTCGGGATCGCATGGCTTGCGTCGAGGCTAAACAGGGTGCGGTCGCCAGGCATTCGTCCGATGCAGAAAATCTGAAGACTTCCAAAACCGCCCTTGAGGGGCTTGTATCCCTAGTTGTTAAGTAGGGGCATTTTATACTTTAGGCTTACCTCCATATAACCCAAGTGGTGAGAGGATGGCAGCCATATCTTGGAACCCTAGTTCATTTGCTTTCCTAATTTTTCCCTTCCTATTTTCTTAGGATTTCCATAGGACTAGCTTGAGAGCTTCAGGATGAGATTTTGTGAGAGGGTTGGATGATCGGGCGGCAAGCTAGACCTTGTATGAACCTCCTTGGTATGTATAGATGATTCAGTGTGGTTCCTCAAGGCTTTGTTGTGTTGTTCCCGGTTGTTCTTGGTGGTGATTTTTGGAGCCATCTTTTTGTGGTTTTCTTGGTGTGTTTTCGGGACCTTGCTCTTGGGGATTTGATGGGGGAAATAAGTGGGAACCCTTCGTGGTTCTTTTGCCTTTGATTCCCCTCCCAAATCTATGAGTTAAGGGGCTCGATTTTGGGGTTTTCGGTGTTCTAGGGTTAGAGGAGTTCTTGGTGGGATTTCTTTGATTCCTCTTGATTTGACAAGTTTTGGTGGGATTAAACCTGGCTATGGACTCCTCATGAGGTGTTCCTACTATCCCTAAAGTCTTGTTCAAGTCCGTGGAGCGATTCGGAAGATCGAAGTTTGGAATTGGGGGAGTTGACCCGCGAGTGCTGTTCATCCCGAGCTGCCCAGGTTATACCGGACTGACCGGTGCTCTTGACCGGTCTGACCGGTGCAAGCCACTTGTAGGATTTTCCTCGGGTGAATTGCTTGACTCGTGTGTCTTTGGGTCTTGGTGCTGCTGGTCAGTTCTTGGTCTGTTTGTAGTTGTTTTGCTAGGTTTTGTGTAGGGCTTTCCTTCCGTGAAGGTTGTGTTTGAGGGGTGTTTTTGTTCCAGGGGCTAGAGAAGTCGCTGAGGCTCTCTGGAACACTTGTTGTGCGGCTGTTGTAGCCACCGGTCTGACCGGCTCTGTCCACCTGTCTGACCGGTGTCACCGGTCTGACTGGCGCAGGCCATCGGTCTGACCGGTGCAGCACAGGCAGCAAGCCATGCAAGTTTCCGTTGTGCGTGTTGGTGTGTTTTGGCTCAGAAGGTTGTTTGTTGGTTCCTAGGTCCAGTGGCACTCCAGTGGCTACATGGGCTTGGCCAACTTGGGTAGTGAGTCGGAGACGTGTGTAGGAAGCCGTGTTCGTCTTGTTGGAGTCTCCATCTGCTTCGAGAAGAATTTTTATCGGCTCCCATTCACGTCCCCCTCTTTGGTTCGCCGTATCGGTCCTTCACCCTTCCGCCATGGTCGTCGTCCGGACTTTGCAGGGTCAGCGGCTTAGCGCATGGGTAGACGGAATCCGTGCCAGGCGGCAACGGAAGCCGAGCAACGATGGATCGTGAGGGTGCTGAGTGTGTCGTGCGCACAGGACGGAAGCCGAGCGGGACCCGAGCGCAGACGCATCACAGCAGTTCCGGAATATAGACCTGTCGTTGGATGCGAGACGTGCGGCGATGTGCGGCCCGATTTTGTCCCGTCGGTAGGGTGGGTGGTCGTGTGGGGCCGGTGGTGGGTGACAAAAAAAATTACGTTTTTGGCAGAAACACTCTCCAAAATGCGATTTTTTGTACTTCATAGTCCTTCTACCTTATCCACTTTCAAAAACATATGACGGGTGGGTCCGGCGTGAGGGGTAAGACGGGCCGGATTTAGGTGAGAAAAGTTTTAAATGGTCTTCGCTCCTTATGATATAGATAGATAGATATGTTAAGCTCGATTGGTAACTGACCAGTGAGTGTGACATGATTAGTCTCCAATTGGGGTACGGCGGCATGCATCCGTTTTCTTTCTGTGATGTGATGAACCTAACCATTCTCTAGCAGTTGTCAAAAAAAGCATACTCTAGCATACACTCATCAGTGAACGTGCGTGCATATATTCAAGGACTGCAAAAAAAAAAAACACATTCTCTAGCATATACTCAGCAGTGAACGTGCGTGCATATATTCAAGAACTGTCATCATCATTGCTACGTGTTGCAGCGCAGCTTCTTGCTTAATGTAGGAATATCTGCTCACGCAGTACCCAATTTACTGATTTAGCAAGGGACAAATTGGGTAACCAAGAATGCACACACAAGGTAACCAAGTTGATCTCGAGATTCTTTTTTTTAATTGAAGAACTAAAAAATCTCTGTTGGGTTTAAGACTATCTCCAGCAGCAATGTTACGCATCTACAACCTCTTTGTGCACATGATTTGTGCACAAGAGAGAGAGGAATCGGGCCACACAAAATGTTGGTAAATTAGCCAATTTAACGAGTAATTTAATCCAGAAAAATAAAAGTAGAAAGTTAACAAAGGCAAAGTTCATGACAAAATTTGATCTAGCATAATATGCGAATATGTAGATAATATGTGAAACAGTAAGCAATAGATTATACCCAGCGGCATTCATGCCGGCGCTAGTCGACATAGCGCTTATCGGTGTAGTCGTCCCGCTCGATGCAGTGCAGAAAGGATGCAGTGCCGATCTTCACTCCCTCCAGCAGTGCAGCGCTCCAATCACGTACAGGAAGACGAACAGTAGCGAGTAGTCGTGCTGAAGGCACTCCCAAAAACGTTATCGCTGGTCTTCACCCGAGCAGATGAACTCCGACTCTGACGAACGTCCCGGAGGCTCCTACTCTCCCACGGTCCTGTGCGCGCAAGCCATGGGATGAGAAGCTCTGTTTGCAGCAAGTTGTGTTCTCTCATGAATTATACCGTGCTCCGCACAGAACTCAGAAAAATCATTTGAGAAGTATTCTCCTCCGCGATCGGACAGTAGCCTTTTGATTTTTCTCTCAAGTTGATTTTCTACCTCGGCCTTGTAGATTTTACAATATGTAGTGTTTCATCCTTTGATTTTAACAAATATACGTAGCAAAATCTAGTGCAATCATCTATAAATGTCATGAAATATCTTTTGTCACCTTTAGTCAACTCGCCATTCATCTCGCACAAATCAGAGTGAATTAATTCTAGAGGTGCCAAGTTCCTCGCCGCAGCAGCCTTGTGAGGCTTGCGAGGTTGTTTCGATTCAACACACATGGCACTTAGAATTTTTGACTAAATTAAATTTCGGGATTAAATTTAAACCAACTAAGCGAGACATGCAACCAATTAATATGACATACCACGAATGCCAAATATTCGCCTCATCATGATTATTAATATGGTTCACAAACTTAACTTAACAGTACTCTCACAAAAAGACAAGTGGAACAAGCCTCTGCTCTCATAGCCCTTACCAATGAAAATACCAAACTTCAACAAAACACATTTATTCGACTCAAAAACTAGTTTGCAACCATCATGGAAAAGTAAAGAGCCACTAATCAAGTTCTTCCTTATTGAGGGGACATGCTGCACGTTCTTCAGCTACATGGTCTTTCCCGAAGTAAGCTTCAGATCGACCGTACCAGCACCACGAACAGAAGCATGTGCTTTGTTTCCCATCAACAAGGAGGCAACTCGCCCGACCTAATAAAAAGAAAACAAGGATTTATCAGCACATACATGTATATTGGCTCCTGTATCAATCCACCAATCAGGTGAATTAAAAACTAAAAGAACTGTATGGAGTGAATTACCATACCCCAAGGTTCCTCCTTCAACCTCAACCATGTTTACTGATTTGTTCTGATTTGACTTCCACTTTGCATCTGGGCAATCTCTAGCAAAATGCCCAGTCTTGCCACAATTGAAGCAGTTGTCTTTCTCCTTGTCCTTCTTCTTCTTCATGAAAGAAGTAGTGTTCTTTGGTTTCACATCTTGCTGGTTTTTCTTCTTCTGTGGTTCAGGACGATTCGTTTGCACCACATGTGCACTGGAACCACCCTCTGCAACTGTCTTTCCCTTGACATCTTTTGCTCTTGCCTTATCTTCCACATCAAGAGTACCAATGAGTTGGGTAACATCAAACTCCCTTCTCTTGTGTTTCAAAGAGGTTGCAAATTCTGTCCAAGAAGGTGGCAATTTTGCACTCATGCATCCAGCCACAAACTTGTCAGGGAGATCACAGCCATGCATCTCAAGATCTTTTACTACCGCTTGTATTCCATGAGCTTGTTCCACTACGGAGCGGTCATCGACCATCCGATAGTCATGAAACTGCTCCATGACAAACAACTCATAGCCAGCATCAGAAACTCCATAGCGTTGCTCAAGTGCATCCCACATTTCTTTACCAGACTGTAGAGGTATATGCATCAACTATGGTGTCACCAAGCACGCTTAGTAGTCCTGCTCTGAACCTCACATCAGCATCATGGAATGCATTATCCTCCTCAGGAGTATGCGGACCAACAACTCTAGGTTCGACCACAAAGAAACAGTGCATGGAAGTCATCCATAATATGCACCTCTGGCGTCATCTCTTGTAATTAGAGCCATAAAAAACATTGGGTTTCAGCATGCTCACAAAGCCAGTACTCGTAAAGGCCTATAACGTTTTTGGACAGTTGGTAAATTAGCCAATTTAACAAGTAATTTAATCTAGAAAATTAAAAGTAGAAAGTTTACAGAGGCAAAGTTCATGACAAAATTTGATCTAGCATAGTATGCGAATATGTAGATAATATGCGAAATAGTAAGCAATAGATTATACCCAGCGGCATTCATGTCGGCGCTAGTCGACATAGCACTTGTCAGTGTAGTCGTCCCGCTCGATGCAGTGCAGAAAGGATGCAGTGCCGATCCTCACTCCCTCCAGCAGCGCAACACTCCAATAACGTACAGGAAGACGAACAGTAGCGAGTAGTCATGCTGAAGGCACTCCCCAAAAATGTTATTGCCGGTCTTCACCCGAGCAGATGAACTCCGACTCCGACGAACGTCCCGGAGGCTCCTACTCTCCCACGGTCCTGTGCGTGCAAGCCATGGGACAGGAAGCTCTGTTTGCAGCAAGTGGTGTTCTCTCAACTGAAGGATCAAATCCAGACGGGGCTATATATAAGAGTTCTCAAGTAAACCAAGGGTCAAGAGGGGAAGAAACGCCAACGCAGTTGAAGTGCTTCAGCACTTATTTGCCAGGAGTTGAAGTGCTTAGCACTTATGGGATCTCACATAAAAAAGGTAAAACCTTTCCCATTCCGTCCCGACATGCACGCACACCCGCTCGGCTGGCTCGGCACGCACGCTGCCTGCCTGCCTCGCCACGCCACCCGCCCCGCCCACGGCACGGCCCGACCGGCGACGGCGGCGACGCGCGCGTGTGTGGCATCGTTTTGTCCCCATCTCAACATCTCAATAGAGATGGAACAAAGTCCAACATATAAGTTGAGTCTATGCCATGTCAATTATTATGCTGGTATTATTTGTTTTAAAACAAAGAATATTAGGATTATTAGTCATAAATGGGCCAAGCCCAATTAATAATCCAACAATAGAAATAAAGAACCGCACTCTAATAGATTTGGTTGACGCCATGTTAGACACTACAGGACTATCTAAGGAATGGTGGGGTGAGGCAATATTGACAGCATGTCATGTTCTAAACTGAGTGCCCATGAAGAACAAAGAAGTCACACCATCCGAGGAATGGGAGAAAAGGAGATTAAATCTCTCATATCTACGAACATGGGGTTGTTTGGCAAAGATGAATGTGCCAATTAACAAAAGGCGAAAGCTTGGACCCAAAACCGTTGATTGTGTCTTTCTCGGCTATGCCATTCACAACGTGGGCTATAGATTTTAAATTATTAATTCCAAAGTGCCTGATATGGTGGAAGGCACAATCATGGAATCGAGAGATGCTACATTTTTGAAGATGAATTTCCCATGAAAAATGTACCTAGAACTTCTAGTCATGATTCTGTATCTCTTGAGACACCTGAACCTGAAAATATTGTTGTTGATGAATCTCATGAAAATATTACCGAGGAGGATAATGATATAGTCACTCGAAAGAGTAAGAGGCGCGGGGTTGCAAAATCCTTTGGCGATGACTATATCATATACCTTGTGGATGACACCCCCAAAACCAAAGTGAAATGGATTCCATAATGTCAAATGGTACTTGGGAGGTGGTTGATCGTCCTTATGGGTGCAAACCTGTAGGATGTAAATGGGTTTTCAAAAAGAAACTCAGGCCTGATGGTACTATTGACAAGTACAAAGCAAGGCTTCTTGCAAAAGGCTATACCCAAAAAGAAGGGGAAGATTATTTTGATACTTATTCACCTGTAGCCCGTCTTACGACTATTCGAGTGCCACTATCCTTGGCTGCCTCACATGGTCTTTCGTTCATCAAATGGACGTTAAGACAACTTTCCTAAATGGAGAGCTTGAGGAAGAGATCTATATGGATCAGCCTGATGGGTTTATAGCAAAATGTCAAGAGGGAAAGGTGTGCAAGTTATTAAAATCTTTGTATGGCCTAAAGCAAGCACCTAAACAGTGGCATGAAAAATTTGATAAAACACTAACATCAGCATGCTTTGTTGTGAATGAAGCTAATAAATGTGTATATTATCGGTTTGGTGGTGGAGAAAGTGTGATTTTGTGCTTATATGTAGATGATATTCTAATCATTGGTAACAATGAGAATGTGATCAAAGAAGTAAAAGATTTTCTGTCTAATAATTTTGAGATGAAAGACTTGGGTGTGGCTGATGTTATTCTTAACATAAAGCTACATAGAGAAGAAGGAAATGGTGGGATTTCTCTTGTGCAAAACCACTATGTGGAAAAGGTATTGAGTCGCTTTGGTTATAGCGAGTGCTCACCTGCTCCAACTCCTTATGACCCAAGCGTATCTTTGAGAAAGAATCAGAGAATTGCACGAGATCACTTGAGATATTCTCAAATAATTGGTTCACTTATGTATTTAGCTAGTGCAACGAGGCCTGACATCTCCTATGATGTGAGCAAATTGAGTCGGTTTGTTTCAAACCTAGGAGAGGATCATTGGCAAGCTCTTGAAAGAGTATTGCGCTATCTAAAAGGAACCATGAGCTCTGGAATTCACTATACCGGGTACCCTAGGGTACTTGTGACGCCCCAAGTTTTTAATTACCGTCATTAACGTTAATGACCGGATCAGCCGAGTCAAACCAGTCAAACCCGGTCAAACCTAGGTCAACCTGGGTCATCACCCGAAAACCTCGCCAATGAACCCTAATGAACCCCTTGACCAAGCCTACACACACCCGTAGTGGACCCTTGGCCAAATACACGATCAAAACCGGCTTAACCGTTGACGTCAGCGAATGTCATCCGGAACTTTTGCCACGTTCTCCAAAATTCACCTAAACACTTTAAAATCTACCTTTATGAAATTTGTCCATCTTGTTGAGGGACACAACTTTCATGTAGATTGGCATTTCAAATTTTGAGTGGAAATTGGCGAAAAACTCGGTCGACTGACAGTACCTCCTGTTTTCCAGGACAGGCTGACATTCGAAGTTGGCACGACGTTCCTGTAAAATCCGTCGAGAAAAACACTAGACGACCTTTACGAAAGTTGTAGAGGGTAGTTAGATCTACAATTTTCCTATTCATCGCTTTGTGCACTGTTATTCAACTTTTTGGAGATTCAAGCATCCAAACCAGCGCTCAGCGAAACGTTGGGCCGGCCAGGGCCGCGCCACGGCGTCATGCGTCGCGCGCGCGCGCGCGAGCGCCGCGCCGCCTCGGAGTCGGGGCCCCTCGCGCCGTCCCGAGACCGCACCGCCCGAGGTAGGGAGCACTCCGGGGCCCCCGAAGTCCGTGCCCCGCCACGTGGAGCCCTTGCCCTCGCCGCCCTTCGCGCTTTGGGTTGCCCACCGGTCCGCCGCTGGGCTCCCGACGCGCGCCAGTCGAGGACACGCCGTACGCGCATGTCGACCATAAAGGGGAAGCCGCCCACTGCTCCTCCCTCGACGCACCAACCTTTTCCCCCACTGCTCCATGCCGCCGCCAGCCGCCATGGGGGCTGCTCGGTGAGTAGTGTCCTCCCCTTCTTTCCATCACCGTCCAGCTACCCTACACCTCCCTGGGGACCCCGTGGAGGCCTCCCCCGCCGTGCGTTGCCCGAATTCGCCCCCACCTCACCGGAATTTCACCGCCGCCGCGGGGGCCAGTGCCGAGCGCCACCGAGCTCCCCCGCCGGGCCCTCCAACGCCCCCTCCAACCCACCAAAACGAGCCCTAGGTGAGCCTTGAGTCTTCCCCCACCTTCTCCCCGCACCCCGGCCGCCGCGGTCGCCGGATTTCGGCCGGAGCCGCGCCGGCCGGCTGCCCGGGGGTCGCATTGCGAAGCTCCGTTTAATTTTAAGGGCCCTACTGCAAAGGCAAGGCTATATTCGTAAGAACCTGAAGTTTCCAGGGACCGCGCGCAAAGTAGTTCTTAAATAGTACTTGAGCTTTGACTGATTCTTGTAAATTGCATAGAAAATCACAGAAAAATCAGAAAAATGCAAAACCAATTTTTTTGGATCCGTTGTGAATTATCCTACCACTTTTGTTATTCTGGACTGAGATAATTTCTCTTAGTTTTTGCATGAAAAATACAAATGTGAAAAACCTAGATCTGCAATATCTCAAAAACCATATATCCTCTGTAGCTATTTTTTTGGATATGTGTGTGTTAGGTCATGACTAGCTCCTATGCCAAAAATTGTACAAAGTTATTATGTAAATCGTTTTATAAAAATGTGTTTCCAATTCTACCAGAGCTGCATAAATGATTTTTCTTGCTAAATATATTTATGTTTTTGCGCTCAACTTGTGCACACTGTCTTGTAATATCAAAATACATATCTTGTGAATTAATCATGATTTTTGGCTTACCAGAAATATTTATCCTCAAAGTATGCATGTTTTCCTTTGTAAATTAATAAACCTAGATCAGTAGAGTTCCTAGGTGAACATGCTAGTTCTCTAGACTTGTTTAGGACCAGAGAGAAAGCACAATAAAGTTTGGATCATTTTTATGCTTATTTATTTTTGTATGCATTTAAAATGAATCACTAGCTAGTCCTTATTATTTTCTCCAATATTTAATTTCCTAGCATCCAACATTTACATGTGGGTCCAATGGACCAGGATAGGTGCTAGTAGGCTTAAGGAACACTCCTTTAATTTTTGGTAATTTAATTGCTTAATAAAAAGCTTAAAAGCCCTTTTAATAATAAAGAGAAATTAAATAAAGAAAATCCCTTATTTAATTCTTTTTCCTTTTGAAAGTATTTCCTAATTTAATTAAAGGGTAATTAATTACCATTGCTGATAAGACATTAATTCATAACTAAAAATATTAATTACACCTTTGCTTGTGAAGATAAAAGGAATTAAAGCTTTCACATGAAATGACAAGTACAAAGAAACCTTTATTCAATTGTGTAATAAAAGAATAACCCATGTACAACCAATCACCTTCCTAAAAGAGAAATCACCAAACCACCCATGTTAACTTGAGGATGGTTGCAAATCATGTTAAAAAGGTTAAATATACCTACCCACTACTGTTGGTGAATTTTAAATTAAAATATTTACATATATATGTACACAATCACCATCAAAAAGAATAATTAATAAAAAGTTGCATATTGTTCCTTTAGGGAAGAGTATGCTGAATGTATTCTTATCTAGGTGAATGTGCCCAACAAATACACCCCTTGATTGTCAATATGGTTTGTAAGTGACTAAAGTAAAAACTGTCGAATAAATCTTGCATTTGCATCTTCGTGTAGATCTTTCCGCTTGTAGACGTACGCTCGTGCCAGGAGGAGGAGACGAAGGTGCCGACAAAGAGCTATCGTGCGTAAACGTAGCTCAAGACCTGGACCCAAGTCTAGAAGGGCCCAAGGCCAACCTTGCCAGCGAAGGCAAGCCCCAGATCATTAACCCCGTCTTTTAAAATTATGCAATTATGTTTGCTATTATTGTGCATTTACGTTTCAGGAGTTGATTTGAAACCCTAGATGCATGATCCCTAGGTACCTATGCTCTATCACTAGTGTGCTAGGTCGATAGCTGCTATGCTATAGGGCCGATAGAAGTCGAGTGATGTTCGTCACTCGCGAGAATAGGTTCCTAGATAGGAATCATAAGATATCCTTAAATGGATTTCTCATGTGGTAAGAGCATGGGATTGGGCCCCGGTCCAGTGGTCATGTGGGCTAAGCTTTTGAACGTACCAAACATTTGCCGGGAAAGGGACCGGTAAGCCTAGTACCTTAATGAGACGGCTAGGGATGGAACTGTCACTACTCTTGGGATTCGCTCTCACGGCTCGCCACCGGTTGTGTATGGTGACTCCGGGTATGTCGCGGGGTATGCCGGATAGCCTGCACCAAAGACTGTGGCCTTTCATCCCGACCTGGGGATTTTTGGGGACGGCCTGGGAAAGTTGTTCTCACGGGGACAGCCTACCGTGTGTTTGGGTCTACCTTGCAAGGTTTAAATCAATCGATTGTCGGCCTCTCACCGTTATCCGAGACTGCTTAATCAACTAGCCATGATATCCCATAATGATGGAACTCGAGGAATGTTGTTGTATGAATTAATTGCTTGCCCAATTCCTGATTGAATTAGATGGCACATTTAGAAATGGTAATCAACTAGAACTTGTGCTAAAAGATTGAAAGTAAGGATCTACTTTTAGTAGATGTTCAGCAAAAGAAACTCCACCGGCCAAAAGCCTTTCATGTCTAGAGTTTGGTGATGTAGTTATCACCCGACGGGTAAGTCTTGCTGAGTATTAGTATACTCAGCCTTGCTTTAAAACTGTTGTTGCAGGTGTGATTGACCGGATGGGTAACGACAAGTGATGACATCACGGATGGCCTCCTGTGATGTCTACAGTTGCGCTAGTTTAATTTATTTCCGCTGTTTTCGAACTCTGAACCTCTACTCCATGTCATGAACAATGGTTTGTAATAAAATGTTTAATTCATGTTGTACTCTGGACTCGCCCTCGCGTGAGTTTTAATGCATGTGTCGATCCTCTGTTCGATGTCCAAGTGATTTACCGGGCATTAACCCGGCAACCAACGACAGGATGATACCTTACTATTGCTTAATGACCAAAGTGGATCGGTCTTAGGCGATAGTACGGTATTTTCCTGGGCGGGTTGTCACAATAGCATTGGACTATGTCAATACGTCCAAAAATCTGGCAGATCAATTTACCAAGGGTCTGTCGCAATGTGATAGAAGGTGCATCGAGGGAGTTAGGCTTAAGACCCACTTGAAGTCACACCATAGTGGTAACCTATTCTATGTGATCGGAGATCCTGTGAAGTAGGATGGTGAAACAAGCTAGTGGTTGACTGAGGGAGAAACACCTTAACTAAAGCTCAAACTGATTAGAGATGCATTGTTTCTCCTATTCTGTAGCAAGATGGATGAGTCCTTAATGTGATCCGAGTGGCTTACTAAAGCAGGGATGTTATCCTACAGAATATCCTCAAAGGGACACACCTATATGAGTTCGACTGCTAGTCACAGTCTATGAGATGTAGGAAATCTCTAGATACTCATGAAAGGCTCAGGAAGTATGACTTATATGCTTCAAAACAAAGGGAATGTTTGTAGCAGCCTAGTACTAAGATATGAACTTTGTTGAAACTCATTTCCACGCAAAACTCTCAATTCAAGTCTTAGTCCATTGGCCAGGTGTGAGTGAGTGGATTCATTGTTCTAGACGGAAGTTCAACTTCACAGTCTCCGTCGAAACTCTGGTATATCAAAAGTTGTGATATTTGAGATTATTTACTTAAACCCTAGAGATAGGTGGGGATTGTTGGATTATTAATTGGGCTTGGCCCATTTAATGACTAATAATCCTAATATCTCTTTGGTTTAAAACAAATAATACCGGCATGACAATTGACGTGTCATAGACTCAACTTAGAGCAACTCCAACAGTTTGGCAAACCAACTTGGCATCCATATAATTTTGGCAAAACAAGAAAAATTTGCCTCCAACAGTTTGGCAAACCAACTTGGCAAAAATAGAAACTTGGCAAAACTCACCTCCCCACGCGCATATATGCGCGCGCGGATCGTGGTTACCATCGTTGTTTCCCTCTAGGTGGGAGGGTGAAAAAGAAATAAAGAATAGAGAAGGATTTCTGATGTAAGTTTTTCAAGAGGTGGAAGGGCACATACATAATTTTGTTTCTCTCAAAATTCCTGATGTAAGTTAGATCTGGATTTGACAAGAGAATTATGCCAAACTGTTGGAGATGAATTCTTTTTTTACTTTGCATAGCTTTTTAGAAGTTGGCAAAACACAGGATTTGCCAAGTAAATTTTGGCAAACTTTTGGAGATGCTCTTATATGCTGGACTTTATTCCATCTCTATTGAGAAGTTGAGAAGGGGACAAAACGATACCACACGCACGTGCGCCACCGCCGCCGGCCGGGGGCGTAGCGAGGCGAGGCGGGCCGCGTGCGTGCGTGCGTGCCGAGCCGAGCCAGCCGGACGGGCGTGCCGGGATGGAATGGGAAAGGTTTTACCTTTTTGATGCGACATCCCATAAGTGCTGGAGCACTTCAACTCCTAGCGAATAAGTGTTGAAGAACTTCAACTGTGTCGGCGTCTCTTCCCCTCATGACCCTTGGCTTACCCGAGAACTCTTATATACAGCCCCGTCTGGATTTGATCCTTTAGTTGAGAGAACACAACTTGTTGGAAATAGAGCTTCCCGTCCCATGGCTTGCGTGCACAGGACCGTGGAAGAGTATTGGAGCGCTGCGCTGCTGGAGGGAGCGAAGATCGGCACTGCATCCTTTCTGCACTACATCGAGCGGGACGACTACACCGACAAGCGCTATGTCGACTAGCGCCGGCATGAATGCCGCTGGGTATAATCTATTGCTTACTGTTTCACATATTATCTTCATATTCGCATACTATGCTAGGTCAAATTTTGTCATGAACTTTGCCTCTATTAACTTTCTAGTTTTAATTTTCTGGATTAAATTAATCGTTAAATTGGCTAATTTACCAACACAAAAGAGTAGTGCCTTTAGCAGTAGTAGCAGAAGCTTATGTACATCCACCCGGGTGGTTGACTCCCGCGACAATGGGATTGAGCGGGCGGTGGAGAAAGAGGTTTTGGAAAAAGGAGAGAGTGCCATCACCGCAGGTCAACGTGTCGTGATGTCGTCAGAATCTATGAGGAAGTGGCCTGGGGAGAGGGAGGTCGTCGGTCAGCACAGATTTCACTACAGCCGCGCCGCCTTGGAGGAAGGGGAAAGGGTGAGGGCAGATGAGATCAAGACCGGTCACCCATGCTCCTCACTCTCTCCACGACCGCCTCGGCCGCCTCCTCCGCGGAGTCCCCCCGCCGCCGCCGTGGCCGCCGGCCCCACCGCGGGTGTGACGCATGCGGACCGCCGCCTCCACCAGCTCAAGGTCACGGGCCGGGAGACAGCGCAGAGACCGCGATAGCCCCTCCCCTCGAGCTTGTCGATTGCCCAACTCCGGCCTCCCAGATCCATGCGTCGTCATGGATCCACTGCCAGTTGGGGTCGTGCGCACACCAGATCTAGGGGTTCCTCGCGCCGGCTAGCTGAGACCGGAACAGCCCCTCCACCACTAGCTCATCGCCACAGCCACTGTCGCGCGTTGTCCCCGGCCTCTGCTCCGCTCACCGCCTTGAGGCCGCTCGAGCCCCTCTTCCGCTCGCCGCCGAATCAAGGGAGAAGGGATGAAGGGAGGTAGTGACGACGGGCAGGGGTGAGCTAGAGGGAGTTGCTGGCGTAGAGAGAGAGGCAGGTGGAGTGTGGCAGTTGAGAAAACATGATGAAGAAAGGAGAGAGATATCCCGAGGATGCGGCTCAGTAGGCATGCGTGTGCTTAATGAAGGTGCAGATGCAGGTACCGCTAGAGGCTGCAACAGTGTCGTTTGCGTCTGCATTTTGTGTTTGCGGGGAGGCATGTGAAGAGGGGAAAAACTAGGAGTAATCATCTTAGCCCCTAAACCTCCCAAATCACAAAGGCTAATGATGTGCTGCATCCGTGAAGGCCCAACATCAACAGCCAACAAGCCAGGCCCAGCTTCCCTTTCTCAAGGACAGCGGCATGACATCATCTACATCTACAGAGCCACCTCCGACTTAGGCGGTCGTCCAGGCTACCTGGAGGGGCGACTCCACCTCGCACGACCTAAGGTTCCTTCCGCGGCAATCCCTCGGCATGGCCGCCCGCTCCAACCTCGACAACCCAGCCCGCACCACCCCCAGGTGGCTGCTAGCGACGCCAGGACGGTTGGTGGCTCGCTGCTGCATGGAGCGGATTCCGTTTGCGTCTAAGCTAAATTAACCGACGATGCATGGTTCCTGCAAGGATACGATTGACTTTGAGCGGGGCTCAATTTTGGGCAGCGACTCTACTTCAAGCGGTGAGTGCATGTATGCAACATGCAAGTAGGATTCAGCTTCAGCGCGGTCCTCGATCGCCGACTGGCGTCCCCGACTCGCACCGCCCCAACTCGCTGCGTTGGAGGTCCGGCGGCAACCGCGGCCACAGTAATCCTTCATCCGCCGCGTCCTATGGTGTGGCCGCCGCCCTTGCGCGGCTCCCTACACCGCCGCCTCGACCAGATGCGAGGAGCGCGATTTGGTGCGTGGAGGAGCGAGGGATCAATTCCACCGGGGAATCCAGGGGATTTTGCGAGCGCCTGGCAACTGGCATCGCCAAAGCTCGCCAGTTGGAGGACAATTTTTTAATTTTAACCTTTTTTTAATTTATTTTTAAAAATAACCCCTGACGAACTTTTTTTGCACCAGGTGACCCTTTTGGCCGCGCCTGGCAGCGTGGCGCGGCAAGCAGCCGCTGCCGCGCCACATGCGGCGGCGCGGCGGCCGCCACGCCGGCCGGCCGCGCGCGCGCGCGCGCCGGGCGTGGGCCGGCCCCGCCGCGCCACATGCGCCGGCGCGCGCGCCGCCGCGCCACCTCGCATGGCGCGGCGGCGTGAAGACATGAGGGCCCGCGCGGCCCCCTTCTTCCTCCTCCTCTCCCCTGTCTTCTCCCCGGCCCCGAGCCGCGCCGCCCGAGCCGGTGCCGCCGCCGGCCGCCGCCCCCCCAATCCGGCCCCAAATCGGTGCATTTGGGGTGGGAAAAGTGGGGGAGTTTGTTCCCCGCGTCCTTGTGAAGGTATTGACCTACTTCTCTCATTCTTTTATCGTTGCATTGTGTAGATCGGAGTAGATATTTGTGACCTAGGGTTAGGTATAGAAATTTGAAATTTAGACGAAATGCAATTAGTTTTAATGTAAATGATGATTAGTTCATACGCAGTAGTTTCTCTGCCTGTGTTATTGACGTGTAGAACTTTTTGCATGAATCGATTTAATGATATTATTGATGTCAACTGTTTAGGGTAGTTGGTAATGGGTGTAGCTATTATATGGATGCACATTTATTAGGGGGAATACCTAACAATTGTGTTGAATAACAGAATATGTATAATGTGTACATGCATTTTGTTGAATAATCGAGATGGATATAATTTTTGTTGAACACAATTCTAATTTTGAATGTATATTCATAATAAATCCTATATTCTAGTACTATATAGTTATGAAACAAGTTAGTTCATGAAGTTCTTTAAATTTTGTAGATGGACTGTTTAGTTCGCATGTTTCATGGGGGCGTAGTTAAAGAAAATGGAGAGTTTGAGAATATGACAGAGTTAGTAGAAACATTTGATGGTCCGCCAAGTTTTAAGGATGTAGTTGATTGTGCAATGGTCAACTATGGAATTGGAATGCATGAGTTGACATTTAGAGGTCGTTTTGATTGTGGGAAGGCTAGAGCTCATTATGTGTTGATGAGCTTGTCAAGTGAAGAAAATTGGAATCGGTATAAGACGGTAGTTGGTCAAGCTAATGTGTCATGTCTAGAGGTTGTGGTAGATATTACTCGTGGGACTAGTGGTAATGTTTACATGAATGAGGAAGTGCCTTTTGAGGTTCTAAAAGGTACACAAGAGTCTACAATTTTAGAGGAGGACTTTGGTTGTGGGGAACCTAGTCGGGATGTTGGGATGGTGAATGATGATTTTCCCAATGATTGTTTTGAGCGGGAGGAAGAAACCATGGATGATGATGATATATCTGACAGCTCTGAAAAAGGTGATTCTGAAGATGAGTCTAATGAGGAGCATGCGGAAGAGCAAAATGATGCCAATGCACATGCGGCTGAAGCACTCCTTGGTTTAAATGAGGTTAACTTGGATAGTGTTGAACATGATTATGTTGCAGGACCCTCAGTGAACCATAGAACCTTTGAAAGGGAAGTGCACATAATTAGGCCGCCAGTAAACACTAGAAATGGTGAAAGTGAAGAACACGTACCTAGGTTCCCGGACAACACTAGAATTGGTGAGAGTGCTGAACACTACACCCAAGCTCAGTACCAATTTGGAATCCCTTCTGTTCGCAATGACAGAGACTTGAGTAGGATCGATAGAGCCATTTGTGATTCTACTAGGTTGTTCACAGAACGAATAATTTTTACCAGTGAGCCTGAGATACATGAGAAAATAATGTTTGACTCCCTGGATGAACTTAAGTTTTTCTTGGCTGACTATACAGTGAAGCATTATAGGCCTTTCACTCTGGTCCATTCGGACAAGAATCTTAGGTATGAAGTAATGTGCAAACAAGGGTGCATGTGGCGTGTATGGACACGGCTGCAAAGAGGGACAAGGAAATGGAAGATTACAAAGGTTGTGGGACCTCACACATGTCGTTCGAGTCAGGTGAAGGGAGTTCACGCACAATTGACTACAAGTTACGTTGGAAGGTGTATCTTAGGCGTTGTTCGTGAGAATAGTGAGGTGACGGCCAGCAGTTTGATAGAGCAGATATTGATGTTTGCTGGATATCGTGTGAAGTATTCTAAGGCATGGCGGGCTAAACAACATGCAATTGCCTTGCTATGGGGCGATTGGAAAGAGTCATATGCAAAAATTCCAAGGGTCTTGAGAGCCATGAGCCACTTCAATCCGGGGTTAAATGGTTCCCTTACATGACCGGTTCTCGTGTTCTCGACGGTTGTGTTTTGAAGCCCGTCCTTCTACGTGTTTTTTGGTGCTTTCCACAATGTAAAGTGGCTTTCCAACACCGTCGTCCAGGTGATACTTGTAGACGGAACCTTCTTGACCGGCAAGTACAGAGGTACACTCATGATGGCAGTTGCTGTAGATCCTGAACAACAACTTGTGCCTTTAGGTTTTGCCTTGGCGGAGAGTGAGAATGCCGACAGTTGGTCATGGTTCATGAGGCTCCTTCGCATTAACATACTTGGTCCAACGCGACAGGTATGTATGATCTCTGATCGGCACCATGGTCTCATCAAAAGTGCGAGCGACCACCTGGATGGGTATCCACCACTTGTTCATCGGTGGTGCATTAGGCACTTTGCCGCCAATTTGTGGCATCGTCAAAAGAACAAGGAGGCAATAGGACAGTTGAAGTTGCTGGCATCAGTACATACAGAGGACAAATTTAAGGAACTGCACAAAGACTTAGTTAAGAACTTGCACGAGGAAGCTAAAGATTGGTTGGACTATGAAATGGAGGATAAGGACAAATGGGCTCAAGCATATGATGCCGGGGGTATGCGTTGGGGTATCATGACAACAAACTATTCTGAAAGTGTCAACAACATATTTAAAGGAATAAGAAGTAGACCCGTCGCGGGGATCATTGAATACTCATTTGAAAAATGCAATGAATACTTTGTGAAAAGATGGCGGAATGCACGTGATTTGTTGGATAATGGGGGTAGAATTGGATCCTTTGCGGATGAGATAATGTATCGTCGTCGCTTTAAGATCTCGTGAACCAACATGCGAAGCATACGGTCCGAGCGGAATGATTTATTCTATTCGAGGTTCCTCTACTACTAATGTTGGAGGGGAGAGTCATGGCGGTCGACACTATAGGGTGGACCTCCGGCCGGTACTTGCACCTCAGAATCGTCTTCAATTGTTGCATCTTCCTTGTTCTCACTTGATGACAGCTTGCACTGCTAGAGGTCTAGACTATGAAAATGCCATGTACATGTCTCCTTTGTTCATAGAGAACACACCATTAAGATTTGGGAATCCAGCTTTGAGTCGTACCTTGATCCGTCACAATGGCCTGAATATGATGGCCCAGAGTACGTGCCACTGCCGTCTTTGAAGAAATTGAAAAAGGGTAGGAGGCAAAAGAAGCGTTTGAAAGGGGACATGGACGAGTGTCATGGAAGGTTTGCCGCTGATTATGATATGGGTGATTTTGAAGCTGATGCGGACAAGATGACGTATCTTTGCTCAAAATGTCACAAAGAAATTAAAAACTGCAAGTGTCGGAAAAGAAAATCGAAGGGCAAGAAAAAAGCAACGGGGACAAATAGAAGGATGGGTGGTTCCAACTCGAGGGTAGGTGTCATGGTAGTACATTAGTAGGTGAAAAATTATGAAATTTTGTATGCAAGTTAAATAATTTTATATTTCTATATACTTTCCTTCAATTTTTAATTATTGTTACTAACTATAAGTAAATGTTTTCAGGATGGCGCACCCAGTGTACCCGCTCCTTGAGGCTGCATATGATGGCAGCCATCGTGCACGCCTTCTGGCCGACCTTCACGAGGTATTTACAAAATCCTGAACTTAAGATCCAAATTTATTAGTTATTGTACCTCCTAGTTGTGTTTAATATGTAATAGTGTTAATATGTGAGCTAAGCATATTTCTTGCATTTTGAGGACTAGACATTGCTAATGTTGTAATTATTGAATTTTATTGTTTTTCAGGACTTGAACCCGTTGAGGGTGCGAGAGCACTTTCCACTTCCTTGGGACGAGAGATACGCCCCGTACTTGGCTAGAGCGGGGTTCTTGGACATTGCTTTGGTCGTGGTTCGTGGGTTGCTCGTGATGGACGGGCCGTTGTTGTCGGCCTTGGTGGATCGATGGCGTCCGGAGACCCACTCTTTCCACCTACCGTGCGGAGAGATGACGGTGACCTTGCGAGATACCGCCGTGATCCTTGGTCTTCCACTTGAGGGGCCGGCAAAGTGAGTGGGATCATTCGAGTGCTTTGGTTGGCGAGACATGGTTGAGTTGCACATTGGGGTGAGACCACCAGATGCTGATGAGGGGGATGCGTCGAAGAAGACCTCCGGAGTGAACACAGTTTGGTTGAGGAAGCACTTCACCGTATGCCCCCAGGGAGCTCCTCAGGCTGTTGTAGAGAGGCACGCACGTGTATGGCTTTGGTACTTTGTTGCCACGTTCCTGCTACCAGATGCTGCGGGTAACACCGTTTCTTGGATGGTTCTGCCACTTTTGGGTCAGGATTGGGACAATATCCGTGGCTACAGTTGGGGTTCGGCGGCTTTGGCATGGCTGTATAGGCAGCTATGTGATGCCTGTAGGTGGAGTGGACGGGACGCGAACCTTGGTGGATGCGCTTACCTACTGCAGATTTGGATTTGGGAGCGTCTTCCAGTAGGCCGACCACACCGCGGGCCAGTTGAGGTACATACAAATCTTTTGTTCTTTATTCATGCAGACTTATATTCATGAATTATTAATCTTTCAAATTTTGGTTATATTTTGCAGGCTTGGAATTGGCAGGATTCTCGACCCACTTTTGGGTTTGTGTGGAAGACAGCGACAGCGGTACGTGGTCCTCCGGGAAGGAGGTACAAGTTCTACACAAACGAGTTGGACTGTCTTACTCAGGCACAGGTACAAACCCATGTCCACTAGTTCGTGTTCAATTTGTAAATTTTGGTTCATCACATTTTCTCTAAACATGTTGTATGTTTGTAGGTTGAGTGGCTACCGTACGACCGCGACTTTCTTTAACACGTCCAGTTCTCACCCATGTGTTACAGAGACAGGCTTTTGTGGAGGTCGACAGTGCCACTCATCATCTACTATGTTGTCGAGTGGCATTTGCCAAACAGGGTGCTACGCCAGTTTGGGAGGCTTCAGCCTTCTCCTCCAGAGTGTGTGTCCACCGTTCCAGCCTTGCACAAGTAAGAAACCTACTCGATACATTTTCCATTACTCTCATATGGCATAAGTTGCTTTGTAAATAATGTGACAAGCAATTTTGGTATTTCAGGGTGAACAGGCAAAAAAGATACAAGGAGAATGATTGGACGGTGAAGCATGCTAGGTACCTGGACCTTTGGAACAATCGCCAGAGGATGGATCATGAAGATGGTGCCGGTTAGCGTCCTGGACCACATAGAGAGTACATGAGGTGGTACCATACCTCTACAAGAACCAAGATCAAGCCAGCTTTGACGGATGAGCATATTGAAGATGCCCCCTCAGACTCCGACGACGACATAGGGGGTAGCGTCCCCACTCATCACTCACCTCCAATCCTCACAGGCAACCTCCACTCGTACCTCACCTCCATTCCTCCAGTCGTTTGAGAGTGTTGGTTGTCCGAGATGGGCTCAGGGTTTGGGTTTATGGATGTGAGGAGGGACATGGAAGCCATGGAGGGGGCATACCCAAATGATCCCAATAGATCCATACTTAGTTTGAACAAGAGGCCGAAAGGCGAGATCCCCCCAGAGTGCCATTGTGGCATGAATGTGGGATGCAAGGTCTCACGTGAAGATGAAACGTTTGGCAGGCGGTTTTGGTGTTGTCAAAACATCGATCAAGCTAAAAAGGAGCTTGCGGCATTGGCAGTAAGTGATACTGTTAAGTAGCATTGTATCTACTTCGTGGTGTTCATTTCTGACTTTGTATCTACGTGGCATAAATTGAAGGGAAGCAGTAGATCTGTTGCTCCAAAGGTGACGAGGGCGTGCCACTTCGAGCAGTGGATCGACGACTTCATTAGTGGTCCAGATGCCGCGTTTCTGGCGAGGGGGAAGAAAATTGATGGAGACCCCAAAGATCGAAGCTCTTGTGAAGAAGGAACTTGAGGACTTCAAGAAGTGGAGCGATGACTTCATCAGTGGTGCATGATTGTTGTTATGTGTAACACGTGCCATTGCTTGTGTGATTTAAATTTCCTAAGGCGTGCTAGGATTAGTATTGGCACATGTGCCATGCATGTCATTGGAAACTCGTGTGATTTAAATTACCTAAGGCGTGCTAGGATTAGTATTGGCACATGTGCCATGCATGTCATTGGAAACTCGTGTGATTTAAATTACCTAAGGCGTGCTAGGATTAGTATTGGCACATGTGCCATGCATGCCACTGCAAACTTGTGTGACTTAAATTCCCTAAGGCATGGTAGGATTAGTTGTGGCACATGTGCCATGCATGCCACTGCAAACTTGTTATGTAAGAGAAATGTCTAATGAAATAGCAATGGCCACAGTGTTGACAAACCAATTTGTAGTTCTTTAGACTTTTCAGTTTTTGCAGTTGAAATGATGCCTCACTGAAAAGGCTAGAGATTCCAAGGACCCTAGGGTTTCAGGGTGCATAGATTTTATCAGGGTGTTGTCAAATCAAATGTTGTACTGGACAACATGGCTCACTGAAAAGGCTAGAGATTCCAAGGACCCTAGGGTTTCAGGAGTGCATAGATTTTTTCAGGGTGTTGTGAAATCAATTGTTGTACAGGACAACATGGCTCACTGAAAAGGCTAGGGAATCCAAGTATGCTACTATTTCATGACTGCAAAGGCTTTTTCAGAGTGTTGTCAATTCAAATTTTAAAGCACACGTACATGACATAAGAGGAGCCTGGGGGCTGACATTCTTTGTAGTTGCAGCAGTAGCAACAGCACCTTGGAGATTAACATTATCGACTGGTGTTCTAGGTTCAGGCACATAATTGCTTGGAGTGTTGAACACACAAGGATTCTTTTGTTTAGGATGGCTTCTAACAGCAGGCTGTGATTCAGGACTCAGACCAACTTCTTCGCACAGAGCAACATAATTGCACATATGACAAGTCATGTTTAACAAGTTAACACTTTTGTCAACTATATATTTGTACAGAAGGCAAAACAAGAACCGACATCACAAAGTCTCAACAAGCCTCCTGAGTGCTGACAAAGGTCATCAAACTCCCCCCGGGACCACTACATTCCACCCAACTCGACAACCAATTCAAATTTTAAAGCTCACATACATGACATATCATGTGCATCACGATGGGGTTCTGAATTGAAAGCTGCAAATGGCATAAGGTAGTTTACACAACAATTACAACACTAATAATCTACTTGTACGAGAACTGTCCGGATAACATAGAGCCAAAACCACTCGATTCCTGGGAAGGCATGTAGTAGTTCCCAAACGGGGGTGGAGGTGGCTGGGATGGACTTGACGGTGGACTGTTCTTCATGTGACATCCGCAGTGCATAGCGCGTCGTCGCTAGATGGTGGATCTGGAGGAGTAAGTGCCTCCGCGAGCTCATGCTTCAGCTTCTCGATGCGTCCTTCTAGGTACGTGATGTACTCTTCATATGGATGAATAGCTGGCGGATCGACCCATTGCGAGAAACCACAGTTGTTAGAGTCATACAAGTACTGCAAGCAACAATAGTATGTTAGTTACCTAAATAAACTGATGGAAATACTCGTGGTAGTGTTCCTTACCCAGGCACGTGGACAGTGCCAAAAGCGACGACCGGAGTAGTAAAGTCCAACTCCCTCATAAACTTGCATTACACACAACTCATTGTGCATGCATCTTGGCCACTTTACTGGGTTCTTCGAATCGTACGGTCTAACATCCCGCAAAGATCGGAAATAACTCTTCTCTCTTGGTGGGAAGTACTCCTTACATTCGGGATCCTGTTCTGTCCACAAGTCGGGACCGAGAGAATTATCCTCACCTGACAAGTCATCCATTGCTGGTTATTGTGAACAACTTACCTGAAGGGTGACATATATAGGGAAAGAAAAGAAGTGGTGGGCCATTCAATCCGTGGGAGAAAACACACCCTACCCCCTACCCTACTACATGTGATGTGAGTACAAGAAAACACACCCTACACCCTGCCACGGCTATATAAAGAGCGACGGCGACCGCAAAGACTACCACTGCCACACCTTGCAGGCTCCTCCCTCTCCTCACGGGCTCATCTTCTATCTTAGCTACGGTTCCTCTCTTTGTTAATTTAATGTAATCAGTTTAACTACTTCAAAATAATGTTCATTTTTTAACAATAACTAGAGATGTTTACGGCTGCTGCCGGAGGGGGTGAGGATGGCAATGGTGGTGGTGATCTGAAGGGCAAAAACACAAATACAACACCTGATCCAAAGAAAATGACCACTTTTAAAAGAGCCATGCTTCGTTATCTGCAAGGAAAAACTGCATATGCCATTGCAAGAGGAGAGGACCCCCCTTGGAATGGTCTTTATGCTCCGAGTGGTCTTTACGGTCCTGCAGCAAACCCGTCTGTCCCTAATCCACCAACTAAAAAAGGTACCAAGAAGTATAAACCTTCGTCATCACATCACAAGGATGGCTAAATATTGGAACTTTGTATGAGGTCGTTGTCTTTGACCATGCGGTGTTGTAATATTTGAGCTACTATTTCGTTTACATCATGGTAGTGTAATATTGTTCTAAGAAAACTACATCCTGAATGTGTTGTAATAATGGAACTATTATTCCTAAATTTGTTATTTTTCTAATCTCCTACTCCATTAATAAATATGCATGCAACACAACCAAACACATTTTTTTCATTGAAAAAATAGTTCACTACAACACATACAACTGATTCTTAAGGACCATTCATCATCAACTACATCACATAACAAAGTGTTCGCTTAACATAAAACTACCAAACACACTAGTTCATTGAAAAAAATATTACACTGCAACACATGCAACTGACACTTGAGCACCATTCATCATCCTCCCACAATCCTCTTACCTTTTCTGTCGGCCTCTGCCTTTCTAGCCGCTTCATCCCTCGACCTATCCCTGGACCTCTCCATCAATGCCTTCCACTCCTCTTCCTTTTTCCTCTTCTTCTCACTCTTCTCCTCTGCAGTCAATGGACGTATCCCCCATTCTAAGAACTTCTCCCTGTTACAACGCCAATATGCCACAACTTTCTCGTAGTTGGCGTAACCAACTACAAATTCTAGCTCCACTCCAGTTTCACGAACCATCTCATCACAAATTGGACCACTTAGATCCTCCTCTTCCGGTAAGGGCACACCATATTTTGCTCTTATCTTGTTTTTAATAGATTCAGCTTTTAAACCTCCTCCCGTGTTCGAAGTTCGTCCCAACTCTAACATTAACTCACGACGATCAAGAAATTGCTCCCAATCACAAGTCCGCCCCTCCTGCAAAATATAAGACCGTATCATACAAAGTTAAATCAAAATGAAGACAACCACGACGGTAGTGCTACCTAAATCAAAGAAGTTCACATCATGCTCACTCAAAAGTCTCCATATGCATTGCCACAAAACATTCCAAAACCGAGCTCAGATGGCACAACACCTTCCGTGGCTACTATGCCACACTTGCACCGTGAAGGTGGATAGCTAAGGCAAGGCCAAGCCTTCGTCCCGACTCGAACTCTTTCACTTCGATTCGGTTGGCCACTCCGATCTTGGTCCATGTATGTATTCATTTAAGTCACACCTAGGCCACCCACTCTGAAATGCAGAACAACCATTAATAGCAATGAGTCATGCACATTTATAAAACTTAAATGATAACAAGGATATGCTTTTTACTTACAACATTCTTTAGGGAGCAACGAAAGAATGGTGTAAACTTATTTGGGGCCTCAATGTTTGGTCGTTGAAGATACGCACGCACTCCACAATCACACACTGGAGGGTTGTTAACTCGCTCAATGGCGGCCAACTGCTTCTCCTCATAAGTCATCGGTGGAGGATTAGGTGGAGGAGGAACCCATCGTTGAAACTCATGATATGGCTTCAAGACATGACTCGCATACAGGAAGAGACGTATCCTAGGATCAAACTTGTCGGGCCCGTCTATCCACTGCAAAAAATAACAAGGAGCTGCCGGGGGTGGTGCTTCCCTAATCCAACAACAGTAGAATGCTCTACCCGCGGTCCTGGCACACCTATACTGTTTCACATAAGCCGGCACACCACATAAACAATTGGGTACAGGGAGAGCTCGAGGCACATGACCGTTTTCATCCCACTCTTCGGGAAAACTTCCTTTACCCCTAACAATGGCACAGTAACGTGGGTTTTGGTGGCTCATGTCTACTAATCCTGCAACCAATAATATCAAAATGAACAATCACTTTCAACATATTTGCAACATTGTATTAAGCATGTAGTAAAGCAAACCTACACTAAAGCATGTAGTAAAGAAACGTATTTTCAACATATCAATAGATGGCACATTGTCTAATGAAACTTCCCAAAGCATAACTTTCAACACACACCCAACATCTAACACATCACAATTTCAAATTATTGTCAAACCCTAGCTCACCTATACATGCAAAATACGGCAAAATTAAGTGCTAAAACTGAGATTAAATAAGGGCAATACCTTCCAAGGATACCGGGATCGATTTCCCACACTATCCCCGCCACAAATAGCCGGATACAAGGGGGGGGCGGCGGCCGGCGGCGCGCGCGCGCACGGACGCGAGCTCGGGCCGGGAGAGAAGAGAGGGAGGAGGAAGAAGAAAGGAGTCGCGCGGGCCCTCTTTACCCGGCCGCCGCGCGCGCGGCGGGGTGGCGCGGCAGCCCCCGCCACGCCGGTGCATGTGGCGCGGCGGGACCGGGCCGACGCCCGGCGCGTGCGCCGCGGCCGGCCAAAAAGGGTCACCGGGTGCAAATAAAATTCGCCTGGGGTTATTTATAAAAATAATTTAAAAAAAAGGTTAATATTAAAAAATTGTCCCCAGTTGGAGGGGGCTGATGGCAAGGGAAATACCGATTTTCTTTTTTGCCGCGTCGGTTGGAACGGCAATTTTGCTCTTTTTTATATTTTTCCGAAGGAAAATGAAATAGAAAAACGGTTGGAGTTGCTCTAAGAAATAGAAAAGCTGTTGAAAAGTAAAAAAAATGCAAACGTTGCTGCTAATCGCCAAAAATATGAGAGAAAGTGATTTGTGCTAATCATGACAAAGATCCTCACGCATGGCATGGTGCTAATCTACGAATTCCACTAGCCTCCCTTGAGATGCCATCGCAGATACAGAATCCAACTTGGACTTTTTCATTACCATAAATAACAGTCCGGGACCTCCGCCCACAGCCTGTAAAATTGATATGCGACGTCACGTGGTCCATTGTTTTTCATTTTTTTTCTTTTTTTAGTTCGCAAACTCAGTTTGCTCTGGAGTCTCTCCAGCAAGAATCTCGTAAGCTCTTGACCCTAAAAAACACAACACTCAGTTCTGTTCGGAATGCAAGGATCAATCACTTTTCACATGCGTAGGCACACACGTTTTTTTGGCTACTATTTTGTTATCATTCCGCCTCTTGTACTAATCCTAATCATGGTCATGGGTCTCCGCTTCTCAACACACTCCAACTTGTAACCATTCTCTCCGTCTTCGTGGTGTTAATGTGTCGGTGTTTTAGACCGGCAACCTACTAAGGGAGTACCTGAAGTAGATGAATGTGGCATCGCCGAGATCGGTAACTCGAAGGAAGAGACACGTTGCACACAATTTAGACAGGTTCGGACCGCGAGGTGCGTAATACCCTACGTCTTGTATGCTGCGTAGCTCTGGATTGATTGGGTACGATTACAAGATGATGCAATCTTACGCCGTGACATGAGATAAACTAGAGAGGGGTCCCTGCCTCGCCTTATATAGTCCGGGAGGCAGGGTTACAAGTCGGTTCAGGGAGAGAGTACTAGTCGAGTACGTCTAGGAGTCCTCTATACAGTGCGGGACATGTACAGCTTCCTAACCGAGTACTTCTCCTCTGTAGTCCTTGTGCTTCACGCCAGCAGGTGCCGTGGAGCGCAAGTCGGGTAGTCCCAGGGGCCCACCGAGTAGTCGGTCCTGGTACCCACCGAGGTAGTGGGCCCAGGAAGGTCTATACGACAAGCCCCCGAGTACTTTGTAGTCGAGAAGGATAGCTTCGAGTAGTCTTGACGGCCTTAAAGAGTAGTGCTCAAGCGTCCCCGAGTACTACAAGTCAAAAGTCCTCAAGAGTAGTCGAAGCATCCCGAGGCTGGAATGTACTCCAGCTGACATTTGAACAATCCTGAAGTCTTCTCGAGTAGTCCCAAGAGTCCTCGAGTGCTGCTCTTGAAGGTCTTCAACAATGCCCGTGTTGTCTTGAAGCCGAAACTGATATGGAAGTGCGATTGCAAAATCGCACTCCATATGGAGTAGCCCCCGAACCTTAGGTTGAGTTGTAGACTCTGGCTGAGGGTCCATCTAAAGTTTTGACAAAAAAATCCAGAAAAATCCGGAGAAAAAACCGAAGGACATGTGGCACGGAGCCCCCGAGCCTTGAGTCGAGTACTTCCTCTCGAATTGAAGGGTCATCTTGTAGAATGTGTCCTGAGTTGCTCTTGAGTCTTGTCGCTACCCAGGAAGTCGAGTAGAAGTAGCCGAGCCCCCGAGGTGGAGCGCGTCGACTAGTAGAAGTTGAAGAGTCACGCGTTGCCGCTGAGTCATCCGAGCGCAGACTTATCCATCCGGCCGTTGGAGGGGCCGTCGTTGACTTATAAATAGAAGCCAAAACCCTTATGGTTTTTCACCCAACGCATTTGCAACCATTTTCTAGTAGATCTAGCCAAAGATCACTGCCAGTGCGTACTGCCGCTGTTGAGAAGCTGTAGATCCAAGCGCGCCGCCGCAGGAAGCCACCGCTGTAGCCCCCGAGCGAATGCTCGTGAAGACGCCGTGCACCTGGAGAATGAAGCCTTCACCGTCGAAGACTGCGAAGGCCGCCGCTGGGAAGAAGAGGGCCCGTGAAGAGGCCGCCGGATCTGCTGCTGGGACGCCGCCGGTGTCTCCGCCGCGGCCAGATCCAAATCGCGAGTGGAAGAAATCCAAGGCCAAGACCGAGGATCTGCTAGCCCTTCTCAACAGCAGGTTCATCCGGGAGAAGGAGGTGGACATGTGGAGAGCCGTCGCAGGGGATCCGTACCCCATGGAGAAGAATCCGGACGAGATCCCAATGTTCACCTGGTTCGTGGAGCGCGGACTGTCCCTCCCGGCGAGCGACTTCTTCAAGGGGCTGCTGGGGTGCTATGGCATCGAGTACCTCAACCTCAACCCCAACGGTATCTTCCACACCTCTGTCTTCGTACATTTTTGCGAAGACTTCTTGGGGATCAAGCCCCATTGGACCTTGTTCCAGAAGTTCTTCCGGGTGAAGCCTCAACCCAGCGCCAGCAATCCCCGAGTAGTCGGAGGAGCGGGGATCCAGATGAGGGAGGACGCCGCAGAGCAGTACCTCTCCTACAAGTTGATTGATTCCAATCAAGATTGGAAAGCGAAGTGGTTCTACGTCACGAACCACCACCCGGAGCTGCCGAAGCCAAGCGGGAAACAGCCCAAGCACCGGCCGTGGTGGAACTCGGAGCCGACGATGCAAGAAGGTCTTCAGTTGCCCGAGCTGTTGGCGAAGATCAAGGCGCTGATGGAAGCCGGGCTGAGGGCCGAACATGTGGCCTTCAGTTTCATGAAGCGTAGGGTGCAGCCGCTGATGGCTCGCGACAGCCTAGGGTACGAGTACACCAGCGACGACGACACGTCGCGGATGCTTGGAGATGAAGTCGACGACGACATTGTTGATAGGCTGGCCAGAATCTTCAAAGATATGCCGGCGTACACACCGTGCCCAGTACCAGAGTACTCTGCCGCGCGCCCACCAAAAGAGGTCAGTAGCCGCATCCATTGTCGAGTACTCATTACTGAAGAGTAGTCGAGTTGACGAGTTGTGCTTCTTTGCAGGATGACATGGCGAAGTTCGTTTTCGAGCCGGCCTCGCCTCCTCAGCTTGTCGAGGTCCCAGAGGAGGGGAGAGCCAAGACCAAGGAGTGGCGTGAGGTTGGCGAATGAGACGACACAGTTGTCGTCGAAGACACGTCCGAGGAGGACGATGATGAAGAGACGCTCCAAGAGCGCTTCCAGCTGCGATCAAGATTTAGCCGCCCTCGATTGCCGCACGTTCCTCTCGTTCAGGATCCGCCGGCTAGCCTAGAGGCTAGTCTGCCCGCGCCGCCAAGGAGGCCGCGCAATGTGGCCCGCAAGCGCGTGGCCAAGAAGTTGAAGGTCACTGAGACCACATCCCAGGAGGTAAGCCGTCTTTACTAGGGTAGTCGAGTACTCATGTCTCGATCTTGTGTGTTGACGACGAAGTTTCCTTGTTTGCAGGAGATGCCGCCTTCCGACCCTGTTGAGTAGGGCGTCGGAAGCGATTGGGACACCGTGGGGGAGGCAGCTAGGGGTAGTCGTAGCCCAGCCCCCACCGTAGAAGAGCTCTTGGCGCAGATGGAGCGCCAGCCCCCTGTTGCTCAGGGGAGCACAGAACCCGCCGCTGCTGCTACTGAAGAGGCAGCGGCTACCGAGGCGCAGGAGGAGGCGCCTGCCGAGGCAGGACTGGTCGACATCGCTAGTATCCTCGGCGCCCCAACCATGACAGTAGTCCGGTCAAGCTTGTAAGTGTGGATCCGTCCCGAGTAGTACGTTGAATGTGGTAGTCGTATTAGGTTGACAACCGGTTTGTATACTCTGCAGGAAATCGACGGACCTGTCCTGGGAGGGGGATGAACCCGCCACAGCGGTGGCCGAGGAGGAAGCCGCACTGCCCGCTGAGGAGTCTGCTCCCGCCCCTCAGGCAGAGCCCGAGGCGCCGACCGCTGAGGCTACGTTGCCTGAGGTCAGCGTCGTTGAAGGTGAGTACTCTCTCAGGTACAAGTGGCCCTGAAGAGTAGTCGTAGCCGCCAGGTATGACTGATACACTTCTACTTTTGATGACAGGTGCTGAAGCCGAGGGAAGTGATATCCCGGAAGCGGTACCCGTTGAAGACGTGGCACCGGAGACTCAGGAGGCTGCCGGAAGAGCCCCCGAGCCAATGGAGGTGTGTAACATACCAGAAATTTGAATGTTTCCCATGTGTGAATTTTCGCAAAAATTTAAAACTTTTTGCCTGAACTTGTGTGCTACCAAATTTTGAGCCAAATTGCTAGCCACTCATCTTAAATTCCATATAAATAAAACCATATAAAAACTATTTCTAAAAGTATGGTATAAATTGTGATTTGGAGTTCTTGAATTTTATTTGGAGTTTCAAATTGAGTGAAGTTTGAATTTGAATTATATTCAAATTCAAACTTAGCTATAAATAAAACCTACTTTGAATAAATGGAACCCTATTTTACTAACCCAGCTAACTACTAACCCATCTAACTTTTGGCCCGCCGGCCTGCTCTACTTCGCGCACAGCCCACTGGCCGGCCCAACTAGCCCGACAATCATCTCTCTCTCTATGGCCAACCGGGCCCGCTGGTCATCCTCTCTGCTCACCTTTCTTCTTTCCCCGTCTGTACCGCTCCTCACACGCGCAGCACGTGCGCCCCGATGGGACAGTCTCGCCGGTCGAACTGCGTGGGCGTGCACGCCAGCAGCCACCCGCGCGCCCGAGACCGCACCCGCGCCTCGTTTTTGCCCCCGGAGGTCGTGAATGGGCGCCACGCCACCGAGCTGCATCGCCCACTGCATCTCGGCCGCCCGCCGGCCGGCACCGCGCCCCAGGGTGCCCAAACCCTAGCCTTGCGCAGCCACTACATAAGAAGGCCGCTCGGCTTCTTCCCCAAGGCCGCCGCCACACCCCGTAGCCACCCCTTGGGGTTTTCCCCTTCTGCTTCGCCAAGGAACAGAGGAAAGAGAAGCAAAGGGAGAAGCAGAGGAAAGGGAGAGAGAAGGGTGGAGCACCATCGCGTCGTCGCCATCCAGGGACAGCCCGACGTCGTCATCCTGGAGCCTCTGCGTCCTGCTGGACCGCGTCCTCACCGCCAAGGACAACGACACCGGAGCACCGCGAGCCGGCTGGGAGTTCAACGACGCCGCCAAGCTGAGGATGCCGCCACGGACACTGCGCCACCAACGCCGGGGAGCATCACACCTTTGCCATCTAGGAGCCGAGGACGCCCATGGACGACAACACCGAGCCGGAGCCGTCGCCGGGAGCATCGAGTACATCGACGACCGCGAGTTCGGGTTCAAGGAAGCCCAGCTGGAGATCGACGCCCGAAAGCGCTACACCCGAGCTGACCTGGAGCCTCCTACCATGACGAAGCTGAGGGCGCCCACCACCTGCTCGGCGTTATGCCAGGACGCCAAGCTGCCTTGGGTCTGCATCCCCTTCACCGAGCATGGCACAACCACGATCAACGGCTTGCCTGCACTACACCGAGCCACCACGGCCTCGAGCTCGCCCTGCCTTGCCTTGAACACCGACGAGTCCATGGTGAGCACAACCACACTGTTTTTCTCTTGTCTTGTGCACAGCAAGCCGTTGGCAGAGTTGCTGCCCTTGTTCTGTCTCTGATGCCGGCCTTCGTGCCGTGTTCGTCACCTGCAGGGTTCGAACCAGTGGCATGACCATTGCCAAGCTGCGCCTCCTTGATCAAGGGCACGAACACGAGGTGTTCGACATAATGCGCCAAACAAGACGCTGACCACCAGGCCGTTCACCACCTCACCCATGACATGCTTGATGTTTTGCCAATGAGGTGAGATGCCCACAACAGTACCCCTTTTTTTCGTTCCTTCATCTTGCCTGTGCTGACCTTTGCCCGTCCAAGCTGATGCCCTGTTCGTTGGTGTGAAGCCATGCTGCCCAAAGATGAAGGACCATGCTCTCGCTGCTACCCCGAGCTTCTGCCCTACTCTTCACGTACTACCGGCCTCTGTCTATCTCGCCCTCGACGTGCTTGTCGAAACGCCTGAACCATGTCGACAAGCCCATCGGTGAGCTCATCCACGTTCGCCCGCTCTCGTTCTCTCGTCGCTTGTTCCGCCGTGCCACTGTCCTGATCCGTTCCCGTGTCCGTCGTTGATTTGTGAACCGGCCATCGAGCCGTGGGAGACGAACCACTTCTGCCCGGCCTTCATGCCGCCAAACTGTGTAGGTGTCGCGCCGCTGCTGCCGCTCTCGCCGATCTCGCTGCACTGCATGTCCCCAAGTTGCAGGCTTTCCCCAACGCTGCACACCACGTGTTCGATGGTACGTGCCAACCAAGCTGCTGCCACCCGCCACCTGTTCGAAGATTTGCACAAAAAGGTGCAGCACGCATTTCTTCCCTTTTTCTCCGCCTTTGTCCGGCCGTCGTGCCGTGGTCTTCTACAGGTGCCACCGCTGGCCTGCTTGTCGCAGCCGTGGCTTTTGGCCAACCCCGCACCGCGCCGCCGCCTTTGCCTCACCCCCATGTCGGGCGCTGGCCGTAGAGGTCCAAAGTTTGGACCCTTGCTGTGCTTGGTTGTATCCTATGAACCAACAACCTTCTCCTGTCTCGAATCTATCGCCGACACCCTAACCCGTTGCCTGGCTGTGCTTCACCGCCGTGGAGCACCGCCTGCAGATCGTCGAGCATCTGGGGTACATTGACACGTGACCAAAGAACCCAGTCGAACCTCAGGGGAGAATCTAGGGTGGATCTCTGGACTTGGCTTTCCAGTCCATATCGGGCCAGGTCCAATGGGCCGCTTCCGGCCCACTGACTGTTGACGTCATGCTGATGACATCGTGTTTTATAAATCCTCCCCCCCCCCCCCCTCAAAAATTCATAACTAATTATCTGAAGCTTCGAAAATTATGAAACCACTTGCGTTGGTTTCATAATTTCGAGGATCTCGCCACTATTATGTGTTTCTCTGCTCTTGCCCTTAAATCGAGACCTTTATACCCCGCGTTCATGGTGTAGAATTCGTGGCCACTGCCTGCCACTGTGCCAATGTGGGTCTGGGACGCCAAAGCCCCGCAACTAACCATTGGCGTGTCGCGGACAGGAATCCTACCCCATTATCTCATCGCCTACCTTTTCTACTATTTGCTGCTTCGCGCATATCCGCTCTCGCTCCACTTAGCTTCGTGTAGTGAAGCGTGTACCGTGCCATGTGCTTGAAACCAGGAAGCCGCACGTGATGGACGGCCGTGTCGTGAGTAGAGGCCTCTGCTTAACGCTCGGAAACCCCGGGCCGCAACCTAGCTGCCTAGCCATGGTCGTTGCCGCATCACTACTACATGCCGCGTGGCGCCCTTAAGCATGCCCTGTCACATCACCCCCAATATCGGTCACAAGTTGATCCTTTTATCTCCTCTGAGCTGTCACCATATATCTTGGCACGATAATGCCTTTTCTAGATATCTTTGCCTCCATCTGCTATCGTCATCCTTTGCGCTACTACTTTGATCATCCGAGTGCTAAACCTTGCAAGCGTTAATCTCAGCCTCTCCGCTTTCTACCATGCAAGCTTGATCACCCAAGATCTTAGCCGTGAGGCCCGTAAACTATCTTTGAACTAACCCTGGTTCCTACCCCGTTTTCTAGTATAGAAAACTAACTTGTTTAAACTGCTTTTGTTTTAAAATCAATTGCTCTATTTTCATCAATTAAAATAGTGCTGCTTGTATTTACTCTAGAGTTTATTTGGATCTTCTATATTGGTTCTTATTGATGTTTTTGCATTAGATGAATGCTCGTTATTTATTTCCACGTCGCATCTCGTGTAGGCTTGTGTTCCTGTTGAAGACCCGAGCTGCGACGACTGAGGAGACGCGACTACCCCGACTTTGCCCGAGAGGACGCTCAACCTCTACTACTCTACGACGACTACCACGCAGGTGTCATGTCACTCCCAACCATGTAGAACCCATGCATGCTATTAGTTGCTAGTGCTATATTTATGTTACTTGATTTGATGGATTGCATAGCCATTTGATTAGCCTTGCCTTGTTATTTGATATATCCTGATTCCTTGCTCTACCTACCTCGGGACTAGCTACAGACCCCTAGCTAATCCCATATACCAACTATCCATACTTTTGTTGCTTGATTATGGATGGTACTCTAGGCTTGGACTGAGATGTGGGAGATCTCGGTGTGTTCTAGCGTGAGTTCTGGGTGTGTTCTTCCTTGACGTGTTTCTGGCGGGAGCGAGCCATTTGGCTACTTGTGAATGCCTGCCTCGGGAAGATGCGATCTGGCCTCTTACCCGAGCGGTGTGTCGGACGGGATGGAGATGGGTAGTGCTCGCTCTCGGCCCCTAAGGACTGAGTCGACTTACCACCAGATGCAGTATCTACTTTCGTACAAACCGCCCGCCTTGTTATGGGCGGGGGTGCGGGGTGAGACTCGTAGTGGATAGCACCATTCCTGTAGGCGGATCGGTGTGATCGTGATGGGAGACGACGTTCCTCCTTAGAAGACTTCGCCCCGGCGAGGCCGGGGAAGGGTTCCACAGCTTCGAGGGACCTCTCGCTGGCAGTATGAGCTCTACAGCGGAGGCTGTGCTAGACTCGGAGACGCAGGAGGGTACTGTCCACTTACTTGGACTCCAGCCGTATGGTAGGGTTTCGGGTGGTTCGCTACCATCCGGGCTCTATTCGGGCGGGTACAATTGTACTACCTCTGCAGAGTGATAAACCTATAGCTATAGTCCGTGTCCACTAGTTATGGACAGTACTGCTATCTACCGCTACTTCCGACTAGACTCTTTTCTTGTGCTTCTTCTCTCCCCCGAGTGAGTGAGCCCGGCCTAAGGCCGTTGAGATGTGGGGATAGGAGCTGGCGGGCCCCACATCGCAGATGAGAGTTGGGAGCTGGATCGTGGTTGTGATTCAGTGCTTTGGTGTGGACATCCTTGTTGAGGGGTGCGGACCCCGGAGGTGCGGACCACAGAGGTGTGGACCTCAGAGGTGTGGACCTCCCCGAGGTGTGGACCTCAATGCTTATTCTACATACCTTGATTGTTGCTACCGCGCTGCTGCATGCATAACTTTCTACAGCCCAATATAGGTTTTATCCATGCATACTAGATTCAACCACCGCTTTTGCTCTTTGTTGGGAAGCTGACATGACCTACCCGCTTATCGGGTAGATGCTGGCATTTCAGACTCGGTGACCGTCTACGACTGCAACTTCTGTGACGAAGGTGTGAAGACTAGAGTTGGTCCTATGCTCAAGTTTGCCTGTGGAGCTGGAGACGCTTCGCTTCGATAGATCCACTGCGTAGATGTTTTACCTTTCTTGATTCAGTCCTGTTGGACTTGTACCCGGCTTGTGCCGAAGAGTTGTACTCTGATGTTGTAATAATAATATTATGTAATTCTTCTTTTATTCCTGTGTTGTATGGACTTGTACCACTTGAGACAGGGATTGCACGTGATAGCCTCTTCCTGGGACTATCACAGAGGTGCAGAGAGTCGGGTTTCCGTTCGCGGAAATTCGGTTCGTTTCAGGTGGTATCAGATCCGTACTTGACCATAGGACGAGCCCTAGCAACGGCTGATAGATTAGGACAGCCTAAATATCCTTGATTGAGTATATACTCCTTAACTCTTATATAAACCCCTTGAAATCTGCTATTACCTCCTTGAATTCTCACTAACTGACTCACTAACAACCCCTCTACACGATTGGTGACCTAAGGAGAACAACTGATGTCACATGCTTGCAACTCTACGGGACGACGTCTGATACAAGGGAAAGACAACTACGACAGTGACAACTATGAAGATGGAATACGAGGACGAGATGAAGCTGAATCTACAGGACTCAATTGGATTATCCCTGCTGACTCATCAGTGTCATGTTATGTCAACACGGTTGTCTCTACTTTGGAACTAAATCCACCGGGGAATGATTAGATTGCCCCGTGATACATGAAGTCTGCATACAGATGATGCTACAACAACAGGATGTGCCCTTCCACCTCTTGCTTGAAACGGAGCTTGGATGACACTAGGTGCCTACTCCGAGGATAATGAGGAGTTAAGATCCTGAATCCAAGTGTGCCAATATAAGGAAACTGGCAGTCTACTATATGGAACCGGCACACATAAGTTTGGATGAAGGAGTCGGAGACTCCTAAGATGCTGTAGCTCAGCAGTTGGATGAAGACCCAAAGACTCGAAGCTATACGAATAGCCGAGTCGCAGAGGATTAAGATATTATACCAAGTTGTAGCTACATGAGGCAACCAATGGATTGAATGGTCAAGTTAGCACTAACTTACAAGCGAGCATCACATACTCGGAATAACAGCTAGATAATTGACCCAACGGACCTTCCCCTCGGTAAGCAATATGAAACTTGGATGCTCTGCCAGGGTCGACGACTGGAATAAGATGAATGAATGAGGAACAAGGGGCATGGATATAACAATTAATATAGAGTATCCCCTTTCTTCCAAGGACAAAGCCATGAGAGCTAGCATGAAGGAGAGTTCCACCAACTTACTTCTGAAAGATCAGTGCCGAAACACCAGATGGCATGCGTTCTTTCAAGTGTTGTATAACTAACATTAGGAAAAATCCCTCAAGTGCCCGCGATATACTAGTATGCTTATGCCGGTGTAACCTTGAAGGTCTTAGGAGTCAGCCTCGAGGAACACATTTGTTTTGGTGCATTGCTTGAGTGATTGGATCTTTTTGGTCTTATTGTTGTGATGCATCTTCATGATTGAGTGAAATTGTATTGAGTGCGTATGCTTGCTAGATCTTTAGATGACTCCTTTAGAGGCCTTAGCTACCCATCCTACAAGATCAAGCTAGCAAAATGAAGATCGACGTGCTCAAGCTAGCATAATAAGCTCCAACTACAGAAGACGTGAAGGATTTTTTGCAACCTCATCAAATTAGACCAGAACTTTGGATGAAATACCCTATGAATATTGGACTCGAGTTCGTAAATCAGAAAATGAGTACCTCAAGAATTTGCAACCTTTGAAGCTCGGAACTGCAAGTACCGTTACGGAGGCATACATTGGTTAAGCTCAATTGAGTACCCTAAGATGTCAGCAACGCATTTTGGATAATTTCAGACGGGACTCAATTATCGGATAAAGATGAAGTACTCCATATGGAACAAAAATCAATGTGGGAAGTTTTATTCAAGTACTTTAGCTTTTGTGAAGTACCTTATGAATGACCCACCTTGGAATTTGCTAATGCAATACAAAGTTGCTAATAAGGTTCTTCTCCTAACCGCGAATTGACCCATCTGGAGACTCAAAAGAACATGGTAACCTCATATCTTGGTAATGGATCCATCGACGAGAATGATTAACATATCAGAAGACAACCCAAGATATCGAGGGAGTGGATATAAGCGCATCGAACTCTCCACGGATGGACAATCACACATATTTTATGGAATTGCGCCCCGACCGTGTATTCAGAGGTAACGAATCCATGAATAAGGGATCATCCCTAAGTAGACAATACCTCGACCTGGAAGGTATTGTGGAGGTTTTGGATTTAATTCGGATGACTAAACTCAAAGGATATAAGGTTTGCACTACACGAGCAGTCATCCTAGAGTCATTTTTAATGGAATAATCCCTCTTACACCCATAAGCAGTTGTTTTGGAACTTCTGTGTAAGCAATAAATAGTTGTGCGCCACAAGTTGTGCTTCTGGAATAGGATGCCCAGAGGGTATGTAAAGGGATTTCGAGGTCGACTTTTGGAAAAGATATGGAGTTCAGTCGATCCCACTTTTGGAATAAGCAATTAATAAAGAAGCTCTACTGGACACCGTATATTGAACTAATGGAAAAAAGAATAACTCCGACAACTACTGGATGTAAGTTATTCGTTCGACCTCGCAGCTGGAACCTACCGCCCTATTGGAAAATAGGTCATAAGAGGTTGTGAGCAAAAGTGAGGAAAATTGCTCACCTAAACGGGTGACATTATTTGGAATTGTTGAATAAGCATGGAAAGCCATGAAGCTATGAATATTTCCAGGGTACCTAAAGGTGAGAATACCATCATGAGGAGTAACTAAAAGGAATGGTGAAGGATCAAGGTCTACACTAAGGTTGTGCAAGTGAACCAATCCTTAAAGTTACAATAACTTCGGACGTTCTGAGGAATTAATTAAGCTTTGATGGTATTCCTAAGAGTTATCACCAACCAAGTCTCCTGAGTTTGCTAGATGAGCATGAGTAAAATAGATGTGATTTTGTCGAGAAGGTCCATCTGAGGAAGTGGAATAAACACGTCGAAATTCATCAACATTGGGAAGCTGAACATAAAGAGGAAACAGAAGGCATACCGAAGTGAAGACCCTCACCACACCGGGTTTGAGCTTAAATCTCGAGGACGAGATTCTCGTGAGGGGGGTAGAATGTAACATACCAGAAATTTGAATGTTTCCCATGTGTGAATTTTCGCAAAAATTTAAAACTTTTTGCCTGAACTTGTGTGCTACCAAATTTTGAGCCAAATTGCTAGCCACTCATCTTAAATTCCATATAAATAAAACCATATAAAAACTATTTCTAAAAGTATGGTATAAATTGTGATTTGGAGTTCTTGAATTTTATTTGGAGTTTCAAATTGAGTGAAGTTTGAATTTGAATTATATTAAAATTCAAACTTAGCTATAAATAAAACCTACTTTGAATAAATGGAACCCTATTTTACTAACCCAGCTAACTACTAACCCATCTAACTTTTGGCCCACCGTCCTGCTCTACTTCGCGCACAGCCCACTGGCCGGCCCAACTAGCCCGACAATCATTTCTCTCTCTATGGCCAACCGAGCCCGCTGGTCATCCTCTCTGCTCACCTTTCTTCTTTCCCCGTCTGTACCGCTCCTCACACGCGCAGCACGTGCGCCCCGATGGGACAGTCTCGCCGGTCGAACTGCGTGGGCGCGCACGCCGGCGGCCACCCGCGCGCCCAGACCGCACCCGCGCCTCGTTTTTGCCCCGGAGGTCGTGGATGGGCGCCACGCCACCGAGCTGCATCGCCCACTGCATCTCGGCCGCCCGCCGGCCGGCACCGCGCCCCAGGGTGCCCAAACCCTAGCCTTGCGCAGCCACTACATAAGAAGGCCGCTCGGCTTCTTCCCCAAGGCCGCCGCCACACCCCGTAGCCACCCCTTGGGATTTTCCCCTTCTGCTTCGCCAAGGAACAAAGGAAAGAGAAGCAAAGGGAGAAGCAGAGGAAAGGGAGAGAGAAGGGTCGAGCACCATCGCGTCGTCGCCATCCAGGGACAGCCCGACGTCGTCATCCTGGAGCCTCTGCGTCTTGCTGGACCGCGTCCTCACCGCCAAGGACAACGACACCGGAGCACTGCGAGCCGGCAGGGAGTTCAACGACACCGCCAAGCTGAGGATGCCGCCACGGACACTGCGCCACCAACGCCGGGGAGCATCACACCTTTGCCATCCAGGAGCCGAGGATGCCCATGGACGACAACACCGAGCCGGAGCCGTCGCCGGGAGCATCGAGTACATCGACGACCGCGAGTTCGGGTTCGAGGAAGCCCAGCTGGAGATCGACGCCCGAGAGCGCTACACCCGAGCTGACCTGGAGCCACCTACCATGACGAAGCTGAGGGCGCCCACCACCTGCTCGTCGTTATGCCAGGACGCCAAGCCGCCTTGGGTCTGCATCCCCTTCACCGAGCGTGGCACAACCACGATCAACGGCTTGCCTGCACTACACCGAGCCACCACGGCCTCGAGCTCGCCTGCCTTGCCTTTAACACCGACGAGTCCATGGTGAGCACAACCACACTGTTTTTCTCTTGTCTTGTGCACAGTAAGCCGTTGCCAGAGTTGCTGCCCTTGTTCTGTCTCTGAAGCCGGCCTTCGTGCCGTGTTCGTCACCTGCAGGGTTCGAACCAGTGGCATGACCGTTGCCAAGCTGTGCCTCCTTGATCAAGGGCACGAACACGAGGTGTTCGACATAATGCGCCAAACAAGACGCTGACCACCAGGCCGTTCACCACCTCACCCATGACATGCTTGATGTTTTGCCAATGAGGTGAGATGCCCACAACAGTACCATTTTTTTTCGTTCCTTCATCTTGCCTGTGCTGACCTTTGCCCGTCCAAGCTGATGCCCTGTTCGTTGGTGTGAAGCCATGTTGCCCAAAGATGAAGGACCATGCTCTCGCTGCTACCCCGAGCTGCTGCCCTACTCTTCACGTACTACCGGCCTCTGTCTATCTCGCCCTCGACGTGCTCGTCGAAACGCCTGAACCATGTTGACAAGCCCATCGGTGAGCTCATCCACGTTCTGCCCTGCTCTATTCTCTGCTGCTTGTTCTGTCGTGCCACTGTCCTGATCCGTTCCCGTGTCCGCCGTTGATTTGTGAACCGGCCATCGAGCCGTGGGAGACAAACCACTTCTGCCCGGCCTTCATACCGCCAAACTGTGCATGTGTCGCGCGCCGCTCGCCGCTCTCGCCGATCTCGCTGCACTGCATGTCCCCAAGTTGCAGGCTTTCCCCAACGCTGCACACCACGTGTTTGATGGTACGTGCCAACCAAGTTGCTGCCACCCGCCACCTGTTCGACGATTTGCACAAAAGGGTGCAGCATGCATTTCTTCCCTTTTTCTCCGCCTTTGTCCGGCCGTCGTGCCGTGGTCTTCTACAGGTGCCACCGCTGGCCTGCTTGTCGCAGCCGTGGCTTTTGGCCAACCCCGCACCGCGCCGCCGCCTTTGCCTCACCCCCATGTCGGGCGCTGGCCGTAGAGGTCCAAAGTTTGGACCCTTGTTGTGCTTGGTTGTATCCTATGAACCATCAACCTTCTCCTCTCTCGAATCTATCGCCGACACCCTAACCCGTTGCCTGGCTGTGCTTCACCGCCGTGGAGCACCGCCTGCAGATCGTCGAGCATCTGGGGTACATTGACACGTGACCAAAGAACCCAGTCGAACCTCAGGGGAGAATCTAGGGTGGATCTCTGGACTTGGCTTTCAAGTCCATATCGGGCCAGGTCCAATGGGCCGCTTCCGGCCCACGGACTGTTGACGTCATGCTGATGACATCCTGTTTTATAAATCCTTCCCCCCCCCCTCAAAAATTCATAACTAATTATCTGAAGCTTCGAAAATTATGAAACCACTTGCGTTGGTTTCATAATTTTGAGGATCTCGCCGCTATCTTGTGTTTCTCTGCTCTTGCCCTTAAATCGGGACCTTTATACCCCGCGTTCATGGTGTAGAATTCGTGGCCGCTGCCTGCCACTGTGCCAATGTGGGTCTGGGACGCCGTAGCCCCGCAACTAACCATTGGCGTGTCGCAGACAGGAATCCTACCCCATTATCTCATCGCCTACCTTTTCTACTCTTTGCTGCTTCGCGCATATCCGCTCTCGCTCCACTTAGCTTCGTGTAGTGAAGCGTGTACCGTGCCATGTGCTTGAAACCAGGAAGCCGCACGTGATGGACGGTCGTGTCGTGAGCAGAGGCCTCTGCTTAACGCTCGGCAACCCGGGCCGCAACCTAGCTGCCTAGCCATGGTCGTTGCCGCATCACTAGTACATGCCGCGTGGCGCCCTTAAGCATGCCCTGTCACATCACCCCCAATATCGGTCACAAGTTGATCCTTTTATCTCCTCTGAGCTGTCACCATATATCTTGGCACGATAATGCCTTTTCTAGATATCTTTGCCTCCATCTGCTATCGTCATCCTTTGCGCTACTACTTTGATCATCCGAGTGCTAAACCTTGCAAGCGTTAATCTCGGCCTCTCCGCTTTCTACCATGCAAGCTTGATCACCCAAGATCTTAGCCGTGAGGCCCGTAAACTATCTTTGAACTAACCCTGGTTCCTACCCCGTTTTCTAGTATAGAAAACTAACTTGTTTAAACTGCTTTTGTTTTAAAATCAATTGCTCTATTTTCATCAATTAAAATAGTGCTGCTTGTATTTACTCTAGAGTTTATTTGGATCTTCTATATTGGTTCTTATTGATGTTTTTGCATTAGATGAATGCTCGTTATTTATTTCCACGTCGCATCTCGTGTAGGCTTGTGTTCCTGTTGAAGACCCGAGCTGCGACGACTGAGGAGACGCGACTACCCCGACTTTGCCCGAGAGGACGCTCAACCTCTACTACTCTACGACGACTACCACGCAGGTGTCATGTCACTCCCAACCATGTAGAACCCATGCATGCTATTAGTTGCTAGTGCTATATTTATGTTACTTGATTTGATGGATTGCATAGCCATTTGATTAGTCTTGCCTTGTTATTTGATATATCCTGATTCCTTGCTCTACCTACCTCGGGACTAGCTACAGACCCCTAGCTAATCCCATATACCAACTATCCATACTTTTGTTGCTTGATTATGGATGGTACTCTGGGCTTGGACTGAGATGTGGGAGATCTTGGTGTGTTCTAGCGTGAGTTCTGGCTGTGTTCTTCCTTGACGTGTTTCTGGCGGGAGCGAGCCATTTGGCTACTTGTGAATGCCTGCCTCGGGAAGATGCGATCTGGCCTCTTACCCGAGCGGTGTGTCGGACGGGATGGAGATGGGGAGTGCTCGCTATCGGCCCCTAAGGACTGAGTCGACTTACCACCAGATGCAGTATCTACTTTCGTACAAACCGCCCGCCTTGTTATGGGTGGGGGTGCGGGGTGAGACTCGTAGTGGATAGCACCCTTCCTGTAGGCGGATCGGTGTGATCGTGATGGGAGACGGCGTTCCTTCTTAGAAGACTTCGCCCCGGCGAGGCCGGGGAAGGGTTCCACAGCTTCGAGGGACCTCTCGCTGGCAGTATGAGCTCTACATCGAGGCGTGCCGGACTCGGAGACGCGAGGAGGGTACTATCCACTTACTTGGACTCCGGCCGTATGGTAGGGTTTCGGGTGGTTCGCTACCATCGGGCTCTATTCGGGCGGGTACAGTTGTACTACCTCTGCAGAGTGATAAACCTATAGCTATAGTCCGTGTCCACTGGTTATGGACAGTACTGCTATCTACCGCTACTTCCGACTAGACTCTTTTCTTGTGCTTCTTTTCTCCCCCGAGTGAGTGAGCCCGGCCTAAGGCCGTTGAGATGTGGGGATAGGAGCAGGCGGGCCCCACATCGCAGATGAGAGTTGGGAGCTGGATCGTGGTTGTGATTCAGTGCTTTGGTGTGGACATCCTTGTTGAGGGGTGCAGACCCCGGAGGTGCGGACCACAGAGGTGTGGACCTCGGAGTTGTGGACCTCCCCGAGGTGTGGACCTCGCTGCTTATTCTGCATACCTTGATTGTTGCTACCGCGCTGCTGCATGCATAACTTTCTACAGCCCAATATAGGTTTTATCCATGCATACTAGATTCAACCACCGCTTTTGCTCTTTGTTGGGAAGCTGACATGACCTACCCGCTTATCGGGTAGATGCTAGCATTTCAGACTCGGTGACCGTCTACGACTACAACTTCGGTGACGAAGGTGTGAAGACTAGAGCTGGTCCTATGCTCAAGTTTGCCTGTGGAGCTGGAGACGCTTGACTTCGATAGATCCGCTGCGTAGATGTTTTACCTTTCTTGATTCAGTCCTGTTGGACTTGTACCCGGCTTGTGCCGAAGAGTTGTACTCTGATGTTGTAATAATAATATTATGTAATTCTTCTTTTATTTCTGTGTTGTATGGACTTGTACCACTTGAGACAGGGATTGCACGTGATAGCCTCTTCCTGGGACTATCACAGAGGTGCAGAGAGTCGGGTTTCCGTTCGCGGAAATTCGATTCGTTTCAAGGTGACCGTCGGAGAAGCCGCCGCGACGGCTGGAGGGGAGGGCGACGACGCGCTGCCAGAACCCGCTCTGGAGGTGGTCGTCCGCTCGCCAGAGATCTAGGACGCAGAGCCAATCCACTCGGCGCCAAGGACCGAAGCCGCGACGAGTAGTCGTGGCGTGATCGAGTTGTTGGCGGATGAACTTGTCGACATGGCGACGGTGGCTCGGCACTTGGAGGCGATGCGCCAGGCCGAGCAATGGATGAAGGTGAGTAGTCGACACCCTTGAGTAGTCAATCCGTTAACGTTGAGTACCCATTTGACATGTGTTGTGTGTTGCAGGACGTCGCGGAGAGGTCCCGGGAGAAGTCCAACATGCTTCAAGGCTTCGGCGACGCAGTACTCCGGGCGGAAGCCTTGGAAGAGCAACTCGTGAAGTCCCAGAATCACGCCGCCGCCATGCAGTCAAAGCTGGACACCGCCTTCGCCAAGTATCACAATGATGTCCAAGAGATGCAGGCGAAGAGCGACGATCTGGTGCGGAAGAACAAGTCTCTCCGCAACAAGAACAAAGGTACGCGACCTCCTTGTCGAGTACTTGTTGATGGTAGCTTGAGGTAGTCTGACCCACATATGCCTTTTGTTGATGGCAGAGCTTGAGACCCGTGTAGATCAGCTGAAGGCTTCGGAAACTGATCTGAAGAACCTCTTCTACTGAGAGCAGGAGGCCCGCCAGGTACTGGAGTACGATTATAAGGAGCTCGCTTACGAGAGCGACAAGCACATGGAGCTCCGTATTGCATCCAATCGTGACCTCGTCAACTGCTACAAATCCTTGCAGAAGCTGAACGAGGACTGCGAGAGGCTGCAGGCTCAACTCAAGGAACTCGAGGAAGCCGCGCTCCCCATCGCGAGGGGGGCGGCCGGTGCTTCACCCCTGGCGGTCCAAAGATAGCTCCACTGGTGGACCGGCTGAAGGAAGCCCCCAGCCGCTTGGCGGCCAACTGTTAACACCAAAATTTGGTAAGGAGTCTGACCTGTGGGTCCGGTTCGAAAAAGAGTCCGTCTGGTGGAAGGAAGGATATTTTCAGAGATTTTCGGCAAAGAGATCTGCGGTCGGCTATCTGCTCCGGTTCGGCAAAGGAACAGTAGAGCTGATTTTGCGGAATTGGACGGTGACGTGGCTCAATCAGGGGAGACGAATGGATGGATAGGCGATCAAGTTTAGTTAGGCAATGAATCCATTCGCAGTTGTACTCAACAGGGTATAAATACGACCATTGAATGTATGTAACAAAGACGATCATTCTTCAATACACACTGGCCTTACGCCAAACCCTAGAGTCCTTGTCGTGTCGTCGAGTTCTTCGAGAGGGCCAATCGATCCTTCGACCTCCGTGAGTACCGGCAACCTTGTATCATGTCTAGTATCATGCGGTGGATTTAGATCTGATGCAAGTAGTCTTGTTACCATGCTTCATGTCATGCGGTAGATTCAAGCTTGGTTCAAGAGGGTTTCTTGTTAGATCATGAGCCATGCGGTAGGCTAAGATCTGGCTTGAAGCTAGTTATCGGCTCTATTGGATTTTGGCAAGATCCAATAGATTCATTAAGTTATCCCGTGTTATCTTGAGTTTTACTTTATGTTTTAATTCATGTAACACATCTTTGCCCAATCTAGATGGGTTTGGATCGGCTATATCTCTTTTATGATCCTTGTTCGAGCGAGGTTTCGTGTTTTGACGCGTGGATCTTATGCTTTCCGATAGCCGAAACCGAATCGATCTAGGTTGTTACGTGTTGCGGGTTCAAGCTTGCTATGTTCGTATAAATCTTGAAAGAACCGGGTATCATGCGGTAGATGCAGGTTTTTGGGTTGCTTTGGAGCTAGTCATCCGGTGGATTAGATTCCCAAATCAGTCTGATAGATTTGTTCACGTGGTAATGTTTGTTCCTTCTTCATGGACCCTGGATCGGCTGTTCAGCCGTATTCGGTTATATTTTCACGAGTAGAACATGTGCATTATTTATGTTTTAAATGATGTATGCTTTTAGCTTTCCATATTTAGATTGTATCATGCGGTGGATAGATCTATTTGTGGAAAGTGGTACGCTTTTTCATGCGAGTCGTATCATGCGGTGGATAGATTTGTTTGTTATCGTACCCGACGGGTTTTAAAGTAACTAGACATGCGGTAGACTAGTGCTTTGGATCTATGCATGCTTATTTAATACATGATCATGTCCGTGCTTTACTTCATTTATTTAATGCTAATCTTCATGGGGATCGGTCATAACTTTGCACTTGCATCTTGGTTTATACAAAGACCGATCGTTGTCATGCTTACGTCATCCATTCGGCAATGTTCTTTTTCCCTTTACGGTTACCCGAATGGTCGTGGTTCTTTGGCAAATAGCTTTACATAGCTATATGTCATCTTGCTTGGCTTCTTGGCCGTAAATCTGGAACTGTCTGGTACCACCCGGCAAGTTCCAGGCTTTGGTATTTAACTGCTTTATCTTTTGTTAATTTTCAGGAAAAATTGACTGGCACGTCATTTGCTCTCTGCGCGTGTGAAGCCAGCTTTGTTCGGATTGCTGTGTGATTGGCGTTAAGTGCACATTTCGCGCCAACACACTTTTTGGCACGCCCAGTGGGACCAACAGCCGAATTGATTCAAGATGCCTGAGATTGCAGACCTTATGGATGTCGACCTGGAAGATCTTTCTCCGGAGCAGCGGCAGCAGCTCCAAGACGTCGTAGATCAGTTTCAGCAGAAGTGCCTGCTGTCGTTTAAGAAGAACGAGAAGCGGCGTCCCATATCCGAAGAACGAGATGCCTAGAGTGCGCTACGGGAGAAGTCGATGCTACGTCTCGGCGAGGAAAAGGAGGAATGCGCGCGGGTGTTCCAAGAGTCGGCGGATTACATGCTCACCAAGCACAACAAGGCCTTCCTCGGATCGCTCCAACGGATGATGGTGGCCATCTTTGGCCCGGGCATGGAGCAAGCGTTCGGGAAGGCGCCCTTCCCGAGAAGAACACCGTAGAGCCGGGTGAATCAAGCTCTCGGCCGCCGCTACGGAGCCGAGCCCACGGCAGCCTCCTCCTCGGAGCGCCGGAAGCCAAGCGTTCCAACCTCCTCCGCAGGCGCCGGGGGGCGGCCGTTCGGCCCCGTTGCAAGCTTCGGGGAAGTCAACCAATCCCGCCGCCACCACGGAGCAAGGCACGAGTCGGCCCGTGCAACGGCCCGATCCGTACCAGCCTACGTACGGGGACCTAGCGTTCGGCTCGTCTGGGGCCCCACTTGACCCCGGTCGGAGAATTGCTCCGTCGACCAACTGGCTCCAGAAGAATTTGTACGGCGGTGGTTATCATGAAGTGGGAAATTACGGAGCGTTCGACGCCTTCCCGCACCCAGGGTACGCGCCAGCTGCAGGCGCGCAAGAAGATGACGCCCTAGCACGCAAGATGGCCGAGTTGATGCAAAATCAGTTCGGCCTCAAGCCAAAGATGCAGGGCCCCGCTTATAGGCCGCCGTTCCCGCAGTGGTACTATAACGTGCTCTTGCCGCCGAGAGTGAAGCCGCCGACGGAATTCACAAAGTTCTCGGGGCAGGACGAGACAAGCACGGTCGAGCACATCGCCCGTTACCTCATGCGGCTTGGGGGAATGCTCGGCCGAGGAGACGTTCGGGGTTCGCTACTTCCCCGCCTCACCGACGGGTCCCGGCTTTTCGGTGGTTCTCGTCCCCGCCTCCCCGAATCGGTGGCCGGATGGAAGGATTTGGAGCGTAAATTCCACGCTCATTATTTCGCGGCGATTCCGAGAAGAAGCCGATTGATCTCGCCACCCCGAAGCAAAGGCACGGCGAAACACCGCCGGAGTTTCTTAGAAGATTCGGGGAAGTCAAAGGCATGTGCTTCTCGGCCGAACTTGCCGGACGATCGGTGGCCGATATGGCCGTCGCCGGGATGTTACCGGCCGTGCGCGAGAAGTTATTTGGGATGGAGTTTGAGAACCTGGGCCAGCTATCACAGAAGTTGTCTCTAATGAGCAATCAGGCATATGGTCTCAAGAAGGACCCAAAATTTGGCAAGCAGCACGACGTCGCTGATATCTACAACCAATTCTTGGACAAAGCTGATTTGTTCGAGGATTCTGATGACGAATTGGACGTAGCTGCAGCAGAGATCATGTGGGGCAAAGAGCCCTTGACAATGAATCAGCGTTGGGTCAAGCAGACCAAAGGGACTTACGACTTTGACATCACGAAGGCTGATAAGTTGTTTGAGCTCTTGGTGAAAGAAGGCCGAATTAAGCTGCCTGAGGGGCATTCTATGCTTCGGCTTGATGGAGTTAAAGAAAAACGTTACTGTGGCTTCCATGACAGGGATTCACACTCCATCAACGATTGCAGGGTCTTCAGGATGAGGATCCAGAAGGCTATCCAGGAGGGACACCTCAAGTTCGATAACAAGATGAAGCTGGATGGCCACCCCTTTCCTCAGAACATGCTCGACTTTTCTGTCAACGCGATAACAGCCGAGGAGAAGGGAAAGGTCAAGGTCCTGACCTCAGCCAGGTCCAAGCAAGGTGGAGGAGTGGACCCAGAGCGCCAGGTGACCCTGGAGCAAGTACAAGGCGACGCCCCCCGCGTTCTCAAGAGCAACATCGAGATCGGGGAATCATCCAGGCCTAAGCCCAAAGTGACGTCGCGCATTCTCCTCAACAAATGGCAGCGCCAAATAGAGAAGGAGCGCTACCAGAAGCGTCGTCACGAGGAGGAGCAGCGCAGAGCTGAAGAAGAAGCGCGCAGAAGGGACCAAGAGCAGTACACGCGCGAGCAGAGCGCGCACACACGGGGATGCGCCTTCTTCGGGCCTTCTTTGGAATGAGGGCCCGAAGCTGCCCACATTGAGGAACCGTCCCGAATGCGGCGACGGATATGTTGAGTACGGGCGAGGAAGCGCCAATCGCCGATCCGTCCATGAGAGACTTGGAAGGATCCACCCGAATGGGGATCGGCGTCAAAAAATTGAAGTCATCGATCATCCCAGGAAGCGCCAAGCCGATCTCGGGTGGGCTGATCAGGAAGAGGACGAGGATGTCCATGTCTGGCAGAAGGGGCAGTGGTGCCCGCCCGGTCTACGCGGGGAGCCGGAAGAGGCGGGTCCGGCGCTTGAGGAACCGCGAGATGAAACAAGCCGGGATCCGGACGAGGCGAAGTGGCGCCCCAAGGACCAGCCAGGGGGATCGAAGCGTTCGGCTCCTACATGCATGGTATACTTCCGCCGAACGAGTTCATGGCTCCCGCTAACCGAGGTCATGCGGGGAGGAAGCTTCCTTTGATGACGAGCGACCGAGGGGATGATGGCACAACCGGTGCGGCCAAGCGAGGTGCCATCTTCGACAAGCCGGCCAAGAATCGCCACATGAGGCTGCTGTACTTGAGGGGGTACGTCAATGGCAAGCCATTGACCAAGATGTTCGTCGACGGTGGAGCGGCAGTCAACGTAATCCCGTACACCACCTTCAGGAAGCTTGGCATGGGCCCGAGCGATTTGACACCTACAAGCATCATCTTGAAAGACTTCGCCGGGAACCCCTCAGACACCAAAGGATGCGCTCACGTGGACTTGATGATCGGGTCCAAGACGTTGCTCACCACCTTCTTTGTCATCGAAGGCAAAGGAGCCTACAGCCTGCTGCTTGGGCGGGACTGGATTCATGCTAACTGCTGCGTCCCATCCACCATGCATCAACAGCTCATCCAGTGGGTGGATGATGAGATTGAGGTCGTCCAGGCAGACGACTCCGTGAGCGTAGCCAACATGGAACCAGCCTTCTGGGAGTACCAAGGCATCGATTGCTTCTCGGGGAAGGACGGGGAGAAGGTCTGTTGAACCTGTCAGCGGTGACCAACGGCCGATTCAAGCGAGTTGGCTCTTATAGTAATTTTTAATGGAGAACCCCGTGGATGGCACCGATGGCAAATTAGGGCGAGGATTCATGTCGGCCGATAAAGGCGGAAGAAGTTGACATTGGAAGCGGTGATAAGCCAAGGCCGACGTTCATCAGTGCAAATTTGCAACCAGACTTCGAGGGGGAATTTAATTGAGCTTCTCAAAGAATATAAGGATTGCTTCGCCTGGGATTACTCGGAGATGCCTGGATTGGATCGTTCCATCGTCGAGCACCGGTTGCCAATCAAGCCTGGTTTCAAACCATATAAGCAACCGCCCCGGAAAATCTACAAGGATGAAGTATTGGCCGATGTGAAGAAGGAAATCGAAAGATTACTTGACGCAAACTTCGTTCGGCCGTGCAGATATGCGGAGTGGATTTCTAACATCGTCCCTGTGTATAAGAAGAATGGAAAAATGACGGTTTTCATAGACTTTAGGGACCTAAACAGAGCTACTCCCATGGATGGATACCCGATGCCTATTGCCGATTTGTTGATTGACGCCGCTGCTGGACACAAGGTGATTAGTTTCATGGATGGCAACGCGGGATACAATTAGATCTTCATGGCAATAGAAGACATATCAAAGACGGCCTTTAGATGTCCTGGTCATATAGGCCTATTTGAGTGGATAGTCATGACGTTTGGGTTGAAAAATGCCGGTGCAACCTATCAGCGGGCCATGAATTACATTTTTCATGAGTTGATCGGCAAAACTGTGGAAATCTACATTGATGACGTGGTGATCAAGTCCTTAAGTCATGACACCCATCTGGAAGATGTGAAGAAGACCTTGGAGTGCACCCGGAAACATGGTTTGAAGATGAATCCAAACAAGTGCGCTTTTGGGGTATCGGTGGAGAGTTCTTGGGGTTTTTGGTCCACGAAGGGGGAATCGAAGTTGGCAAGAAAAGCATGAAAGCCATTGATGAAGTCGTTCCTCCAACCAACCTCAAGGAATTGCAATCATCTTGCTCGGCAAGATCAACTTCGTGAGAAGATTCATCTCAAATTTATCACGAAGGTGTTGCCATTCTCTCCGTTCTTCGAAGCTAAGGAAAGATCAGAAATTCACATGGGGCGACGAACAACAAAAGGCTTTTGATGAGATCAAGCAGTACATGAAGGAGCCGCCGGTGCTGGTTCCTCCTCAGCTAAACAAGCCTTTCAAGTTGTACGTGGTGGCCGATACCCAAACCATTGGATCGGCCCTTATTCAAGAATTCGAAGGAAAGGAACGGGTAGTAGCTTACCTTAGCCGAAAATTACTTGATCCTGAAACCAGGTATTCGGCTATAGAGAAACTGTGTCTTTGCGTGTACTACTCGTTTACAAAGTTTCGGCACTGCTTGTTGAATGCCGAATGCACTGTATACTCAAGGTTTGATGTGATAAAACATATGTTATCTATGCCAATTTTGAATGGTCGGATTGGCAAATGGATTTTAGCTTTATCAGAGTTCGAATTGAAGTTCGAATCGGCAAAAGCCATCAAAGGTCAGGTCATTGCCGATTTTATAACTTAACATCGTGACCCGTCAATTGATCTGCTTGAAATTACCCCTTGGGCTTTGTTTTTTGATGGGTCATCGTGTGGCAAAGGTGGGGGAGTAGGAATCCTACTAATTTCGCCCAGAGGTGAGATGTTTGAATTCGCCATTCCTATACAACCCACTGTCACAAATAACCAGGCTGAGTACGAGGCGCTACTTCGAGGGCTTCAATATTTGAGAGAAGGTTGGGGCCGTTTCGGTTGAGATCTATGGAGATTCGGAGAATCGGTAATCAAACAATTGAATGGCCAATACGAGTGCGGGGAGCGAAGCGCCGAGGAGTTACTACGAAGAGTGCAGGGAAATCTTGAAGAGCTTCCCATTGGTAACCCTACAGCACATTCCTAGAGAGCATAACGAGGAAGCAAACAGGCTGGCTCAGAGCGCCTCTGGTTATAAAGAGAGTCAAGAAGCGTTTGCTGCAGAGGTGTTTGCACTAGGGGCGGATCTTGCAGAAGATGATTGGAGGAAAGAAATCATTGACTACTTGAAAGATCCATCCCGAAAAGTCTCTAGGAAACTCAGGTACAAGGCAATTAAGTTCGTTCTTCTGGATGATAATTTATTCTATAAATCATTAGACGGGGTATTGCTACGATGCCTGGGTCCAGAAGAAGCCAAGAACATGATGAGCGAGGTGCACGATGGGATATGTGGAGCGCACCAATCGGCCTATCGGATGAAGTGGGTTATTAGACAAGCTGGATGCTTTTGGCCGACAATATTAGAGGACTGCTTTGAATATTACAAGGGATGTCAAGATTGCCAAAGGTTCGGGAATATTCAAAGAGTCCCCGCATCAGCATTGAATCCCATCATCAAGCCATGGCCATTCAGGGGCTGGGGTATAGACTTGATTGGCCAAATTAATCCGCCGTCTATCAAGGGGCATAAGTTCGTGCTTTTGGCTACAGATTACTTTACCAAATGGGTCGAGGCAATCCCACTGAAGAAGGTGACGTCAGAAAACATGATCGAATTCGTCAAGGAACACATCATCTATCGATTTGGGATCCCTCAGATGATTACCACTGACCAGGGGGCACAATTCGTGTCATTGGAGTTCGAGAGATTTTGCCGAAAGCATGGGAATCAAATTGTTTAATTCTTCTCCATATTATGCCCAAGCTAATGGTCAAGCGGGAGGCTTCTAATAAGATCATGATCAAGCGATACGAGAAGAAGATCGATCGAAGCCAAGGAGGTGGCATTCGGTACTCAGTGAAGCGCTGTGGGCTTACCGAATGGCCCCCCATGGAGCTACAAAGACCTCTCCTTACGAGTTGGTTTACGGGCATCGTGCAATCCTGCCTTGGGAGATACAATCAGATTCAAGGAGAGTAGTGCTGCAAAACGAGTTGAGCTCCAAGAATTGCAGTGGCCTAATGATGGATGAGTTAGAAGATTTGCATATGATCCGTCTCAGGGCCCTGGAGAACATCGAGAAAAACAAGCTGCGAGTCGCCAAGTACTATAACAAGAAAGTAAAAGTAAGGCAATTCGCATAAGGCGATCTAGTGTGGAAAGCATTATTGCCGATTGGAACTAAATACAGCGATTTCGGCAAATGGTCCCCTAACTGGGAAGGACCTTTTCGTGTGGTCAGATGCGTTCCTGGTAATGCATACATATTGAAAACTTTGCTAGGAGAAGAATTTTCCGCTGCGATAAATGGAAGATATCTGAAGAAATATTATCCTAGCATTGAGATCGATCGATGATTACACACATCCGGCACAAAAATAGCCGGCGCTCGAGAATGAGGCCGCCTTCAGAACAAAATCCATGAACAAGAGAAAATGGCCAGTGCCTGGATGCATTGCCCTTAGCTCAATACTACATTACAACTACTTCTTGCAGGATCACATCTAACAACCCTGATGGTCAGGTCCCCGAGGAGGTGGGAAGCAGAAGGCGTGGAGAAAGAAGCGAAAGTATGAATCCTTTCTTTACTTCTTCGGCTGCTGCTCCCTCTTCAGTTGTTCCAGGACCACCGTGACGGCAACTTGGAACGCACGAGGATGACCATGATTGGCGGCCTCCACCAAGCTATCCCAGGCCGCCTTCAGGTTGCTGTACCTATCAGAGACATCTGGAGCAGGAGAATCAAGGTTAGAGGCAAGAAATCCAGATGCAAGCATGAAGGAGTCAGGAGCATTTACCCCCTACTAGTGCTTCCAGCGCCATGCGACGCTCGCGCTCGGCTTGGCAACGGGCGGACATGTCCCTGAGGCCATGCTCCAGGTGCTGGACGCGGCGGCGCAGCTGATGGTTGGTCCTCTGTTCAGGCGTGGCATCCTCTGCTTCGAGAGAGGAATCGGAGGAGATGTACTCAGGCACATCTTCGGTCTCGATGACTTCTTCGGGAAGCAAATCAAGGCTGAAAAGGGCTCAAAGGAAAACTCAACAGGGAAGGTCAAGGTGTCGTTGCCTAGATAAGGAAGCCAAAGAGGATTGGGGAAACCTTTGAAGAACAACTCGAAGAGCCGGGCCGATGTCCCGTTGGATGGAAACGATTGAAGCCGCTTCTCCGTAGTTTTGGCATCCTCTCGGTAGCTTGAGGCTCTCCTTCGGGGTGATTGGACAAAGGGAAGAACTCGAAGTTCAAATCGACACCGACAATTTGATGCATGTGGAGCTGCAGCCACATTTGAACAAACCACCAAGGGCCATTGACGCATGTTATCCTCTGACTGGTGTACATTTGGGTAACAGTCTGATGAAGCATATGATATACGCTGCCCAAGAAGAATTTTCCCAGAGGGAGGCGATTGCCACCAGCCAGATGAATCGCCATTGCGATATGGTTCAATGTGGGCTCGTTGGCTTTGCCACAGAAAACGAATCTGCACAGCCACATGTTCAGAAAAGCTCTGTATTCAACATCGCCAAGGGGATTGTCTTTCATGTGCTTCAAGATATAATTCTTGTAGCCGTTCCCTGGCTTTACCCCTGTCTGGCGTGAAGAGTTTTTGAAGTCCCGGGCGGGACGGACCGGTGATGTCAAGGCCGGTGATCATATATACATCGGCCAAGGTTGGAGACATTGGGCCATGCCCAAAAAGGAAGGCGTTGACGCCATTTGACCAGAAGTGGCATGCGGCTATCAGAAGATCTTCATTCTTGGGGGTCTCAGCCACGGATAGCTCCAAGCACTGGGCGATACGGAGAGCATCCAGGTTGGTCAATCCACTCTTATCTGCAAGAATCCTCCGATACCAAGTCTTCCAGCCTGCAATTGGGGGCAAAGGCCAGTTCTTGAACGCATCTTGCCATTGAGGAGGCGGAGACAAAGCTGCCTTGAAGGGGATTCTTTGAGATTCAGCGGCAATAAGATCTCGAGGGTCAGGATTCCCTACAGGACCAAGGTAATAAGACTGCGAATTGGCCTCGATAGGAATCAAAAGAGCAGTAGAAGGCTCCTGGAAGAAAGCAGAAAAGGAAAATCTCAGGTAAAATTGAAAACTTAATGCCGAACAAGGTTTGCGGGGGGTGAATTTACCTGAGCAGCTTGGTTCTGAGCCGCCATTAGGGGTTCGAGCTCGGAACGAGGGGATCTAGGGTTGGATCTGGACGAAGATTCCGGCGGATTGCGAAGAACAGGTGTTGACAGATTTGATTCAAGGATTCGTGGCTGGAGTCAATTGTGGAACAAAATTACTTTTATCCCACAATTGAAGGGGCATGTGTTAACACCAAAATTTGGTAAGGAGTCCGACACCGTGGGTCCGGTTCGAAAAAGAGTCGATCCGGTGGAAGGAAGGATATTTTCGAGAGATTTTCGGCAAAGAGATGCGCGGTCGGCTATCCGCTCCGGTTCGGCAAAGGAACAAGAGAGCTGATTTTGCGGAATTGGGCGGTGACGTGGCTCAATCAGGGGAGACGAATGGATGGATAGGCGATCAAGTTTAGTTAGGCAATGAATCCATTCGCAGTTGTACTCAACAGGGTATAAATACGACCCCTGAATGTATGTAACAAAGACGATCATTCTTCAATACACACCGGCCTTACGCCAAACCCTAGATTCCTTGTCGTGTCGTCGAGTTCTTCGAGAGGGCCAATCGATCCGTCGACCTCCGTGAGTACCGGCAACCTTGTATCATGTCTAGTATCATGCGGTGGATTTAGATCTGATGCAAGTAGTCTTGTTACCATGCTTCGTGTCATGCGGTAGATTCAAGCTTGGTTCAAGAGGGTTTCTTGTTAGATCATGAGCCATGCGGTAGGCTAAGATCTGGCTTGAAGCTAGTTATCGGCTCTATTGGATTTTGGCAAGATCCAATAGATTCATTAAGTTATCCCGTGTTATCTTGAGTTTTACTTTATGTTTTAATTCATGTAACACATCTTTGCCCAATCTAGATGGGTTTGGATCGGCTATATCTCTTTTATGATCCTTGTTCGAGCGGGTTTCGTGTTTTGACGCGTGGATCTTATGCTTTCCGATAGCCGAAACCGAATCGATCTAGGTTGTTACGTGTTGCGGGTTCAAGCTTGCTATGTTCGTATAAATCTTGAAAGAACCGGGTATCATGCGGTAGATGCAGGTTTTTGGGTTGCTTTGGAGCTAGTCATCCGGTGGATTAGATTCCCAAATCAGTCTAATAGATTTGTTCACGTGGTAATGTTTGTTCCTTCTTCATGGACCCTGGATCGGCTGTTCAGCCGTATTCGGTTATATTTTCACGAGTAGAACATGTGCATTATTTATGTTTTAAATGATGTATGCTTTTAGCTTTCCATATTTAGATTGTATCATGCGGTGGATAGATCTATTTGTGGAAAGTGGTACGCTTTTTCATGCGAGTCGTATCATGCGGTGGCTAGATTTGTTTGTTATCGTACCCGACGGGTTTTAAAGTAACTAGACATGCGGTAGACTAGTGCTTTGGATCTATGCATGCTTATTTAATACATGATCATGTCCGTGCTTTACTTCATTTATTTAATGCTAATCTTCATGGGGATCGGTCATAACTTTGCACTTGCATCTTGGTTTATACAAAGACCGATCGTTGTCATGCTTACGTCATCCATTCGGCAATGTTCTTTTTCCCTTTACGGTTACCCGAATGGTCGTGATTCTTTGGCAGATAGCTTTACATAGCTATATGTCATCTTGCTTGGCTTCTTGGCCGTAAATCTGGAACTGTCTGGTACCACCCGGCAAGTTCCAGGCTTTGGTATTTAACTGCTTTATCTTTTGTTAATTTTCAGGAAAAATTGACTGGCACGTCATTTGCTCTCTGCGCGTGTGAAGCCAGCTTTGTTCGGCTTGCTGTGTGATTGGCGTTAAGTGCACATTTCGCGCCAACACCTACGTCAAGCACTTGGCGAAGTCGATCCCGAACCAGGTGCTGGCCTTCATGAAGTCGTACTTCCCGAAGGCCCCCATGGACGTAGTCGCCGGCGGACTAGCCGCCAATTGCACGGATGAGTAGTACGCGGAACTGCTGGAGCAGATGGCGCCCATTGCTGAACAAGTCGCTGAGAAGCTCAATCTGCATTAGTCCTGTAATGTTAGCTCGTAGCAGTAGTTGTACATAAACAATTGTAATGAAATTGCTTAAGTATGAATGAAGAAAATCTTCCATGAATGAGTACTCGTTATCGCGATCTCTGAGTGCGGAGTCCCATCATGAAGTCGTTGCGAGTAGTCATACTCGCCAGTGGTCCTGTGTAGGGAAGAAGACAGTAAAGCAGTTGATAGGTAATCAAACTTTATTACTAAAGAAGTACACCTGGCTGGCCAGGGCCGTTGTTACAGAGTAGTCGCTAAGACCCGTAGGCCGCTTGCAGCTAAGTAATGCTAGGGCGTAGAGCCGCTTACAGCAGTAGATCCGTAGTAGCCGTGTAGGATGGATCTAGAAGTGCATGGTCTCTCAGTAGACCGCTGCTAGAGTCCTTTGTCGCTCATCGCAGCCCAGGATCCGTAGGTAGCCGCATGTGCCAGATCCTGGAGAGGAGTAGTCCGGAGACTGGTGCCTGGACCCGGAGGCCGCTTATAGCGAAGGGGTCTTGATGTAGTCATGTAGACTTGAGCCCCCAGGGTAGTCGTATAGACTAGGCATAGAACCGGCAGAGTTGGTCGACGTTCCATGAGTTGTTGACGTCTTCACCTTCAAGCGTCTGGAGGCGGTAGGAGCCCGGTCCGGTCACCTTTGCAACTGTGAAGGGACCTTCCCAGGGCGAGCTGAGCTTGTGTAGTCCTTCCATGTTCTGGATGCGACGGAGGACAAGATCACCAACATTGAAGGAGCGTTCCTTGATGTTGCGGTCATGGTAGCGTCGGATACCCTCTAGGTACCTTGCTGATTGGACGAAGGCGGCACAACGAGCTTCTTCGAGTCCATCGATGTCAACTCTTCTGCTGTCTTCGGAGATGCCTTCGTCGTAGTGCTCCACTTCTGGTGAATCCCACATGACATCAGCAGGGAGGATTGCTTCAGAGCCGTAGACCAGGAAGTATGGAGATTGTCCCGTTGGCTTGGAGGGCTGAGTACGTAGCCCCCAGAGTGCATTGGGTAGTTTCTTGATCCACTTGCCTCCTTTGGAGTTGGCGGCGTCATGTAGCCGCTTTTTGAGAGCGTCGATCACCATCCCGTTGGCGCGCTCGACTTGTCCGTTGGCCCGAGGATGGGCGACTGAGATGTATCAGACGTCGATCCTGCTGTTCTCGCAGTACTCCCAGAACTGGTGATTGTTGAAGTTGGAGCCCAGGTTTGTGATGATGCGATGGGGTAGTCCGTAGCGATGTACGAGCTCATCCAGGAAGTCGAGTACTCTGTCCGCCTTGGGGCATGTAACCGTCTTGACTTTGATCCACTTGGTGAACTTGTCGATGGCCACCAGTACTCTGTTGAATCCACCTGGCGCAGTTGGGAGTGGCCCAATCATGTCGAGCCCCCAGCAGGCGAAAGGCCAGGTTGGCGGTATGGTGACTAGCTTGTACGTTGGGACATGTTGCTGCTTGGCGAAGTATTGGCACCCTTGGCACCTTCTGACGAGTTCTTCGGTGTCGCCCAGAGCTGTGGGCCAGTAGAAGGCTCGTCGGAAGGCCTTGCTACCAGCGTGCGAGAGGACGCGTGGTTGCCGCAGACGCCTTTATGGATCTCCTCCAAGAGTCTTTGCCTTCTTATCTGGGAACGCACTTCATGAGTACTCTTGAAGATCTGCCCCGCCTGTAGAGCTTGTCTCTGACGAGGACATAGGACTTGGCACGGCGGATGAGCTGCTCGGCCAAGTTCTAGTCTGAGGGAACCTTCTGCTCGCTGAGGTAGTCGATGAAGGGCTGCCTCGAGTCCACGTCGATCATCATGACCTCCTAGCCAGCCGGGGGATGCGCTGGGACAGTGGTTGGTGGCGCCGGCTCCGGGATGGATGGCGCATGAAGCTCGTGGACGAAGACACCCGCTGGTACTTGAGCGTGAGTAGAACCAAGCTTTGACAGGACGTCCGCTGCAACGTTGTTGTCGCGGACGACGTGGTGGAACTCGAGACCATAGAACTTGTTCTCGAGCTTGCGGACTTCTAGGCAATAGGCGTCCATGTTCTCCTTGTTGCGGTCCCAGGATTTGTTGACTTGGTTGATGACCACTACGGAGTCGCCGTAGACTAGTAGCCGCTTGATGCCCAATGAAGCAGCGAGGCGGAGCCCGTGTAGCAGAGCTTCGTACTCGGCTTCGTTGTTTGAGACCTTCCAGAAGATCTGCAGGACGTACTTGAGTTGTTCGCCCGTTGGAGAGATCAGGAGTACCCCTGCACCTGCGCCCTCGAGGTTGAGTGAGCCGTCGAAGTACATCACCCGGTGCTGCGGTCGCTCGGTTGGAGTAGGTAGCCGATTCTCCCGCCACTCCGCCATGAAGTCGACTAGTGCTCGCGACTTGATGGCCGTGCGTGGCTTGAAGTCGATGTTGAGGGCGCCGAGTTCGACCGCCCACTTGGAGATTCTTCCGGTAGCATCTTGGTTCCGCGAGGATGTCGCCGAGCGGGTAGTCGGTGACGACGGAGATCGAGTACTCCCGGAAGTAGTGTCGTAGCTTCCGCGAGGTGATGAGTACCGCGTACAAAAGCACGTACGGCCGGTAGCATGCCTTGGACTCTGACAAGACCTCGCTGACGAAGTAGACTGGGCACTGGACTGGATAGGCATGGCCGTCTTCCTGCCGCTCGACGATGATGGTAGTACTGACCACGTGAGTAGTCGCAACGAGGTAGAGCAGTAGCTGCTCGCCTTTGCGAGGAGCCATGAGGATTGGCAGCTTTGATAGAAAGTCCTTGAGCTGGGCAAGGGCTTGGTCCGCCTCTGTGGTCCAGACGAACTTCTCTTGATGCTTGAGTAGTTTGAAGAAGGGGAGCCCCCGTTCTCCAAGCTTCGAGATAAATTTGTTCAGGGCCGCCATGCACCCGGTCAGCTTCTGGATGTCTTTGATGCACATGGGAGCTTTCATGCTGGTGATGGCGGAGATCTTCTGGGGATTGGCTTCGATGCCGCGATGGCTGATGATGAAGCCGAGTAGTTTGCCCAAAGGTACGCCGAATACGCACTTGTTCGGGTTGAGCTTCCAGCGGTACTCGTGCAGGGATGCGAAAGTCTCTTCAAGATCGTCGATGAGCGTGCTGGAGTTTCTGGTCTTGACGACCACGTCGTCCACGTAGGCTTCGACGTTCTTGTTGAGTTGCCTCTTGAAGCAGGCCTGGATAGCTTGTTGGTATGTGGCGCCGGCGTTCTTCAACCCGAAGGACATGGTCGTGTAGCAGTACGCGCCAAACGGGGTGATAAACGCGGTCTTCTCCTGGTCTTCTTCCTTGATCGCGATCTGGTGGTACCGGAGTAGCGATCGAGGAAGCAAAGCAGTCGCGGCCGCCGTGGAGTCGATGACTTGGTCAATCCGCGGCAATCCGAAGGGGTCCTTGGGGCAGTGCTTGTTGAGGTCGGTGTAGTCGACGCGCATCCTCCACTCGTTCGAGTTCTTCTTGCGGACGAGGACGGGGTTGGCGAGCCACTCAGGATGGAAGACTTCTCTGATGACGCCGGGCGCGAGTAGTTTGGCGAGTTCCTTCTTGATGGCGTCCCGTCTGTCGTCGGCGAAACGGCGGAGGTGTTGTCGCTTGGGGGTAGCTTTAGGATCGACGTTGAGGGAATGCTCGATCAACTCCCTGGGCACCCCTGGCATGTCTGCTGGCTTCCACGCGAAGATGTCGCTGTTAGCCCGGAGGAAGTTGATGAGTGTGTCTTCCTATTTGGGGTCGAGACCCGCCCCGATGGTGGTGGTCTTGTTGCTGTCGCCTGTTCCGAGGTCGATTGTCTTGACCAGGACCTCCTCAGGTGGCTGAGGCTTGTTAGCTTTATCCGACTTCTCTGGGATGTCGAGTTCACTTGGGGCAAGCTTCTTCGACGCAGCGTAGATCTCCATCATGGCATTGGGTACTTGATTCGTGGAGGCGATCTCCACAGCTTCCGTGTCGCAGTCGTGCGAGATCTTCAAGTCCCCTTGCAGTGAGAGTACACCTGCTGGACTTGGCATCTTGAGTACCAAGTAGGTGTAGTGGGGTACCTCCATGAACTTGGCGATAGCCGGTCTGCCGAGGATGGCATGGTAGGAGGTCTCGAAGTCCGCGACTTCGAACTTGATGTACTCGGTACGGTAGTTGTTCCGAGGTTCCCCAAAGGTAACTGGCAGGACCACTGATCCTAGTGGGATAGCCGCGTTCCCGGGGACGATGCCGTAGAAGGGTGAGGTGCTCTTGGTGAGCATGTGGGTGATGTCGAGCCCCATCTTCTTCAAGGTCTTGGCGAAAAGGACGTTGAGCCCGCTTCCACCGTCGATGAGGACCTTGTTAAGCTTGGAGCCCGCGACCACCGACTTCAGGACTAGTGGGAACCTGTTGACGGTGTATTTTGGTGCACCTAGCATGTTCATTACACTTTGGTTTGGATTTGATTATGGAACTAACCCGCCACTAGGCACACTAATCATATAACAAGTTCATCTTTGTGCATGCATTTGGAAGTGTTGTGTTTATGTAGGAAAACATGGACATAAAGGACGGATTCGCAACAAGTTCAAAGGAGCATTCACGGAGTCTTGTTCGTGTTCATGAGCTTGCTGAAATCACTTCCAATGGTGGCGAGGACCGAAGTGCTACGAGGAACACCCCCGGGGATTGAAGCGTAAAAGATCAAAACTTCATGCAAAGAGAGCCTCCATCTTGGACGCGAGGATAACAGCATCAAAATCATGCAAGTGGAGGGGGCAAAGTACATAAGTGTGTTAACACCAAAATTTGGTAAGGAATCTGACTTGTGGGTCCGGTTCGAAAAAGAGTCCGTCTGGTGGAAGGAAGGATATTTCTAGAGATTTTCGGCAAAGAGATCTGCGGTCGGCTATCTGCTCCAATTCGGCTAAGGAACAGTAGAGCTGATTTCGCGGGATTGGACGGTGACGTGGCTCAAATCAAAGGAGGCGAATGGAGAGACAGGCAATCGAGTTTAGTTAGGCAATGAATCCATTCGCAGTTGTAATCAGCAGGGTATAAATACGATCCCTGGATGTATGTAACACAGACAATCATTCCTCAATACACACCGGCCTTACGCCAAACCCTAGAGTCCTTGTCGTGTCGTCGAGTTCTTCGAGAGGGCCATTCGATCCGTCGACCTCCGTGAGTACCGGCAACCTTGTATCATGTCTAGTATCATGCGGTGGATTTAGATCTGATGCAAGTAGTCTTGTTACCATGCTTCGTGTCATGCGGTAGATCAAGCTTGGTTCAAGAGGGTTTCTTGTTAGATCACGAGCCATGCGGTAGGCTAAGATCTGGCTTGAAGCTAGTTATCGGCTCTATTGGATTTTGGCAAGATCCAATAGATTCATTAAGTTATCTCGTGTTATCATGAGTTTTACTTTATGTTTCAATTCATGTAACACACCCTTGCCCAATCTAGATGGGTTTGGATCGGCTATACCTCTTTTGAGATCCTTGTACGAGTGGGTTTTGTGTTTTGACGTGTGGATCTTATGCTCCTCGACAGCCGAAACCGAATCGATCTAGGTTGTTACGTGTTGCGGGTTCAAGCTTGCCTTGTGTGTATAAATCTTGAAAGAACCGGGTATCATGCGGTAGATGCAGGTTTTTGGGTTGCTTTGGAGCTAGTCATCCGGTGGATTAGATTTCCAATTCAGTCTGATAGATTTATTCACGTGGTAATGTTTGTTCCTTCTCCATGGACCCTGGATCGGCTGTTCAGCCGTATTCGGTTATGTTTTTCCCGAGTAGATCACGTGCTTTGTTTATGTCTTAAGTGATGTATGCTTTTAACTTTCCATATTTAGATTGTATCATGCGGTGGATAGATCTATTTGTGGAAGGTGGTACGTTTTTCATGCAAGTTGTATCATGCGGTGGATAGATTTGTTTGTTATCGTACCCGACGGGTTTTAAAGTAACTAGACATGCGGTAGACTAGTGCTTTGGATCTATGCATGCTTATTTAATACGTGATCATGTCCGTGCTTTGCCTTATTTTATTTGATGCTACCTTCATGGGGATCGGTCATATTTTCGTGCTTGTATCTTTATTTATACAAAGACTGATTGTCGTCATGCTTACGTCATCCATTCGGCAGTGTTCCTTTTTCCTCTGTAATGGCCCGGATGGTTATGATTCTCTGACAGATAGCTCTACATAGCTACATGTCATTTTGCTTGGCTTCTTAGCCGTAAATATGGAACTGTCTGGTACCACCCGGCAAGTTCCAAGCTTTGGTATCTAACTATTTCATCTTTTGTTAATTTTCAGGAAAAATTGACTGGCACGTCATTTCGTTCTCTGCGCGTGCAAAGCCAGCTTTGTTCGGCTTGCTGTGTGATTGGCGTGGAGTGCGCATTTCGCGTCAACAAAGTGCACGAGGACCCACGGAGCAAAAGGGGCGACCGAACCGGGCCGAATTGGGCTCGGGCCGGCCGGCCCGGGCCGGCCGGCCCGGCCCGGTTCCGCACCGGTTCGGTCCCGTTTTCCTTGCCCTCGAAGGATCTTCAACCCTAAAACCCCCGAGGCGCCGCCAACACCGGGGAGAGGAGTCATTCGCACCAGAAGGCCATCCACAAGCTAGAGAGAGAGGAGGAGGATCTCCGGCGGGAGATCAACCAACTCGAAGGAAGCACCCTCTCGTGCAGAAGAAGGAAGACACGGCGGAAGGGAAACCATGATCAACGGTGCCATGATCGCACCTTGATGGGGTAATCTTCTCATTCGTCCATGGGTTGTAATCGATCTTGAGATGTAATCGCACTTTGTCGGATTATCTATCTATCATCTTGTGTTGAATATACTTTAATGCTTAAGGTTAGCTACCATGCCGTAGAGGGAGTACGAGCTCCAATGCTTCCTTGGATCCATTCAATACACCGTGTCCATCAAAGGTCTAGTCATGAATACCTTCGCGTAGTGACAGTACGAGAGGAGGGAAAGGGCGAAATCGTGGTCACAACCCCGATAGATTAGATTGGTTTTCATGTCTTTAAGCGATTGCATGCTCTAGTATCGTAGACCCGTGGGCGGGTGTCTTCTACCTTGATCGTTTATCATTCTCTCTAGTGTAGTTTAGTTGTTTTCTAGTTTAATAGTAAGTTAGGGTTTTAGTAGCTAGTGTGTCGTTGTTGATCGAACGCTTGTAATCCCCTTGCTCCGCGAATTGACAAGAACCTTGGGAATCCCGTGGTGAAAAAGGTGTGGGGTCCGTACGCTTGCGGATCGTAGAGGGATACGTCTTTTATCCGTCAACAAGCCCCTTTTTCTGGCGTCGTTGCTGGGGAGCAAGTTAGTTTACATCGTTTGATTTGCATCTAACTTAGTTTTATATTTAGTTTATCTTTTTGCTATATCTAACATATATTATCTAGAAAAACACTTGTTTCGTTTTTGTTTTTGTTTTTATCTTATTGTCTAGATGGAGTTCGTTAATCAACCCGTGGAAGAACCGGAGAAATCATTAAGGGATTACGCTAGCCCTCGATGTGAAGACATAAAAGTACAAGAGTCGGATTCGAAGCTCGAAGCGACAAAGTATGAAATTAAATCCAAGATCATCAAGATGGTGGCGGAAAACCCATTTGAAGGGATGGTTACGGAGAACCCATATAGACACATAAGGGATTTCACGACAATATGCAACACGGTGCGTCAAGAAGGAGTTCCCGATGAATGGTTCAAATGGAATCTCTTTCCCTACTTACTTGCCGGCAAAGCAAAGACATGGTATTCGGTTGCATCCTTTGAAGTTGAAGGCAATTGGAACAAGTTGACAAAGAAGTTTTGCGAGAAGTTCTTTCCAATTAGCAAGGTTCAACATCTAAGGAGGCAAGTGATCACTTTCATGCAAGGAGAAGAGGAAGGGATAGACCAAGCCTGAGATAGGTTTAATGAATTAATCGAACAAGGACCAAAACTCGGCTTCACCGGTGACGTACTCTTGCATACATTTTTCTTTTCCCTAACCCCTAGTTGCATGCGACACGTTGAAATGTGTGCGGTGGGGATCTCATGGAGAAAACACTCACGGAAGCCGCCCAACTTCTACAAAAAGTTAGTAAAGCGGCCGCCATGCGAAGAGATTGGGAAACAAGACTTGCGGAAGAGCCGGAATTCAATTCAAGGAAGAAGAAGCTTGCTGATTTTTCTAAAGAGGCAACCCCGAAGTCACAAAAGAGGAACCGATCATGGAAAAGCTTGAACAAGAACACATCAAGTCAAGAACTACACCAAGCGTCGACTTCGCCACACCAAATGAGACGAACAAGAGAAGCATGTCAAGCGCGAAGCCACTAAGGGAGTTCGAACCAATGGATTGGGTTCCTATTGATTACGGAGAAGTATTCGACAAGAGAAGACCGTTCCCTAATCAAAAGGGAATGGCAAGAGCATTGGAAGTGGATTTCCCACCGGAGAAGAAAGCTCGAAAATTCATACGACCTCGAAACCACCGGTGAGATTTTTGAAAAGCTCTTTGGAGATGACGTGGTGGATCCAGAACATATTGCCGAGGTGAAGAGAATCATGGGGATCAAGCCCGAAGCATCACCATACGCTCGCCTCGCTGAAATTTACTCGATAGGATCCGAAGAAGAAGAGAAGATGACGCCACACTTGAGTTGCGAGATCAACGGAGTTCAATGCAAAGCTTTATGCGACATCGGAGCCCAAGTAAGTGTTCTATCTTCTAAAATTTACGATAAAGTTCAATACCACAACCTAGACTTAGATCCAATATCAACGAAATTAATTATGGGAGATGGTAGAACTATCAAACCTCTAGGTATTGCTTGCAACATGAAAGTAAAAATCTCTAGAAACTATATACCAACCGATTTCTTTGTTATTGATGCTTACCATAGTAATTCTGATCATATAATCTTAGGTAGGCCTTTTCTTAAGTTGGTTGATGCTGTGTTAGATGCCGGAGAAGGCAAAGTAACAATGAACCTTAACGGAACAAAGTACACATATAACTTTCTTCGTGCTTCTAAACACCTTACACCTTTTCCTCCCGAAGATGAAGAAGTAGAAGAGATAGATAGTCTTTGTTTTGTTGAAACCCTTAGAGACCCGCTGCAAAGAGCGATGGAAAATCAAATTAGTAATCAACAAGACGAAGAACTAGAGGAAGCAACAAAAGGCTTAGAGCCGCATGATGGTAATGTGGAGGAAGAGAAATTCGAAGACATAGGAGAAATCAAACCCGAGGAGCCACAAGTGCCCGAGGTAGACCTTAAACCTTTTCCCAAGGGATTAAAGTATGAATTTTTGGGCCCAGACAAAACTTATCCAGTCATTGTGAGCGACGAGTTGAGTCCCGAAGAAAATGAAGTGTTGCTGATTTTATTAAAAAAACATAGGAAGGTGATTGGATATTCAATTAATGATCTCAAAGGTATTAGCCTAGCCTTTTGCACTCATCGTATACCAATAGAAGACCAATGTAAGCCTGTAGTGGACCACCAAAGGAGGCTAACCCATGCCATGCAAGAGGTAGTAAAGAAAGAGGTTATCAAGTTACTTGATGCCGGAATCATCTACCCGGTTCCGCATAGCGAATGGGTGAGCCCGGTACATTGTGTACCGAAGAAAGGAGGTTTGATCGTGGTGAAGAATGAGAAGAACGAGTTGATACCGCAAAGAACCGTGACCAGGTGGCGGATGTGTATCGATTATCGTAAGCTTAACAAAGCGACGAAGAAAGATCACTTCCCCCTACCGTTCATAGACGAGATGCTCGAGAGGTTAGCAAACCACGCTTATTTTTGCTTTCTCGATGGATACTCGGGGTTCATGCAATTTCCCATTCACCCGGAAGATCAACATAAGACAACGTTTATGTGCCCTTACGGAACGTTTGCATATAGGAGGATGCCCTTCGGCCTATGCAACGCTCCGGCCTCTTTTCAACGTTGCATGATGGCCGTGTTTTTGGAATTCATCGAAGAAATTGTTGAAGTGTTTATGGATGATTTTTCCGTTTACGGGAAGACGTTCATGGATTGCTTAGCAAACTTAGAAAAGGTCCTTACAAGGTGTGCGGAGGTAGATTTGGTTTTAAATTGGGAAAAGTGCCACTTCATGGTTAAACAAGGCATAGTGCTCGGACATGTTATATCCGAGAGAGGAATTGAAGTGGACAAGGCTAAGGTAGAGACGGTTGAGCAACTCCCACCTCCTACGGATGTTAAGTCCTTAAGGAGCTTTCTAGGCCATGCCGGATTTTATAGAAGATTTATTAAGGACTTCTCGAAGATCACTAAGCCTTTAACGCACCTTCTTCAAAAGGATGTGGCTTTCGACTTTGACGAGAAGTGCCTAGCGGCATTCCGGACCTTGAAAAATGCGTTGGTGAGCGCTCCCATCATCCAACCTCCGGATTGGAGCCAACCTTTCGAGATCATGTGTGACGCAAGTGACTACGCCGTAGGCGCGGTCTTGGGTCAAAGAAAGGAAGGCCGAGTTCACGCCGTTTACTACGCTAGCAAAACTCTTAGTGGGGCACAATTAAATTACGCCACTACGGAAAAAGAGTTGCTAGCGGTGGTATTCGCTTTCGAAAAATTCAGATCTTACATCGTGAACTCGAAGGTCATTGTTTACACCGATCATGCAGCCATCAAGTATCTCTTGGCTAAGAAGGAAGCTAAACCACATTTGATTCGTTGGATCCTTCTTCTCCAAGAGTTTGATGTTGAAATCCGTGATAAAAAGGGGGTGCAAAATGTTGTGGCCGATCATTTGTCTAGGATGAATCGTGGACAAGATGATAAAGAGCCCATAGAAGATAAGATGAGAGATGACCACCTCTATAGAGTGCTTGATAAAGATACTTGGATGATCGACATCATTCGAGCAATTCGGAAGATGCCCCTCGATCATCTAGATAAAAACACTCAAAGGAAGATAATCTCCGAAAGTAAGAAATATTTTTGGGATGCACCATACCTCTTCAAGCTTGGCAATGATGGAGTGATGAGAAGATGTGTGCCAAGAGAAGAGAGGGTTGAGATTCTAAGGAAGTGCCACTCGGCGGAGTACGGTGGACACTATAGCCATTTTCGAACCGAAGCAAAAGTATGGTCGAGCGGATTCTATTGGCCGGAGATGCATGAAGATACTAAAAGATATGTTGCGTCATGCCCCGAATGCCAAAGAACCGGAAACATATCCCAAAGAAATTCTATGCCTTTGAAATACAACTTACAAATCGACATATTCGATGTATAGGGCATAGACTTCATGGGGCCTTTTAAAAACACATTTGGATTCGAGTATATCCTTGTTATGGTTGATTATGTATCCAAGTGGGTAGAGGCTATACCATGTCGTAAAGCTTCCACGGAGGAGTCCATCACTATGATCAAGAACGTGATTTTTCCCCATTTCGGTACACCGAGGATCTTGATAAGTGATGGAGGAACTCATTTCACCGGGAAGAACTTCAAAAAGTGCTTGTCCAAGTTGGGAATTGAGCATAGGGTCTCCACGGCCTATCACCCACAAACCAACGGACAAGCGGAGACGTCAAATAGGCAATTAAAAAGCATACTTAACAAGACCATAGAGAAGGGAGGCAAGGATTGGGCAAAGAAATTAGACGGAGCTTTATGGGCTTATCGAACGGCGTTTAAAACACCGATAGGTATGACCCCTTATCAATTCGTCTATGGAAAAGCTTGCCACCTTCCGGTTGAGTTGGAACATAAAGCCTATTGGGCGATTAAAGAGATGAACCTTGATCTCGATGCCGCGGTGGTGAAACGAAGAATTCAAATAAGCGAGCTAGAGGAGTTGAGGTTGAAGGCATATGAAAACGCAAGCATATACAAGGAGAGAATCAAAAGGTGGTATGATAAAAGATTAAAGAAAAAAGAATTTAAAGAAGGAGATAAGGTCCTCCTCTACAATTCGAGGTTTAAAACCTTCGGAAAGGGGAAATTGCAAAGCAAATGGGACGGACCTTATGTTGTGCATTCGGTGTTCTCCAACGGAGCGGTAACCATTATGGATATAAACGGCGATCAATTTGTGGTGAATGGACAACGGCTTAAGGTTTACTACGAACCCGATGTCGTGCCCCTTCACCATGTTGACGTCTTCACCATGGAGGAAGAGCCCGAACGTCCCGCCTAGGACGAAAAACAAGGCATCAACTTCGTAAATAATTTTTCTTTTAGTTTTCCGGAGTTTTTCGCGAAGATTCACCGGGCCAAGTTTTTCCCATGGGCTAAGGAAGAAAAAATAGGGCGGTGTGCAAAAACCGGACCGGCCCGCCCCCAAGGCGGGGGTGGGCCGGCCGGCCCGTGCGGACCGGCCCGCAGGGGCCCGAGGTCCGATGATGCCGAATTTCGCCCGAATTGCTCCTTTTTGACTTCCTTGTTTGGTCGGAAAATTTTAAGGGAAGTGTAAAAAAGGAAAATAAGGTTCCCGGTGGCTTTTCTCTCAGGACTATTTATTTGGCCGAATTGGGAGCTCGAGGATCAAACCTTTCAAGCAATGTGTTGCACCCTTGTAGCAGCCATTGTGCCCCCAAGGAGCTTAGAGTTGAAGCTAGAAGCCAAGAAGCCATCGATGGAGGAGGCGATGCGATGCGAGCTCATGCTACCCGTCAAGAGGACCGCACGCATCCGTTGCGGAGGACGTGTCCCGACTGGAGCTCTTGCATCTCGCAACCCCGTCGAAGGAGAGAAGGTCCCTACACCCGTCCGAAGGTCGGCACGCATCCAAGGCATCAAGCGCAAAGACTACAAGGAGGTGTCACCTGAGCCTAAGGATTATGGGGATAGCGACTACTCCGACGATCGTAGCCCGAGCTCGTGGGCGACCGCCGGTAGAGATGATGATGATTGGGATGAGCAGCCCAAGGAAAGGACTCCCGAAGGCCCCAACGGCGACGGCAATGATGGCAACGAAGGCGACGACAATGGAGGTGGCGACGACGGTGGTGAAAACGGTGGAGATTATGGCGACGACGACCCCTTCGGATTGCATCCGATGTGTTGTCGAGTTTGTCGTCAATCCATCGCGGATCTCTACACGTCGGCCGACGAATGTCTCCAAGCCCTGGAAGCGATGAAGCAGCGTATGGAGGACTTGGAGCGCGTAGTTGAAGACGACTACAAGTTCCTTAACCGCAACGTGCGCAAACTTTTCGGCATGGTTGGAAACATGAGAGGCAAGTGGTGCAAAACTTGCTTGAAGTATCACTAGATCTAGTTTTCCCCTTAGGATTTTTGTAAGATACGACGAGGACGTCGTATGTTTTAAGTGTGGGGGAGAGCTAGCTCGCTAGCCTTAGCTTTTGAACTTCAAGTTTAGGTTCGGTTTAATCTTCGTGTGTGAGTCTTAGTGTTTTAATGAGTCTTTAGTTTTTGAGTGTGTTTTAAAATTTTTGCAAATGTCTTAAATTAGTGTTGAGTCAAGAAAATCAAATAAAAAGAGTCTTTATATATATCTTTGTGTTTTATGTATTGTTTATCTTTATTTACTTGTTTGTTTAATCTTCGATTCTTGATATATGAACACAAGTATGTGGTTTGAAAAATGTTTACCGTGGTGCTTAGTGGAATCGCTACTACTTAAAGTACCCATACCGCACTTCGATCTTGAGCTTCACATGTTAGTTGTGCTATGTTCGATGCTAAAAATTGGAGGATTTCAGTTCTGAAAATTATCTTAAAACCCTTGTAATAAAGGTTAGCAAAACCTCTTTTTCCAAATTGAGAGTAAGAAAAAATTCCTATCCAAAGCCAAGTTTATTTTTTCGCTCCACCATAAGTGTGATTAGCACGATGAGTTAGGCTAGGACCCTTCTCTCTTGGTGAGTTTTAATTTCAAGCAATGATCATGTCCTTGTGCTTATCTTTTGTTGCTAGCCTCGTCATATATTCGGTACGTGACTTTCACAACGAAAGTCACGATCGTCGCCGGATTCCATACCCAACCCTATACATCTCTTTTGTACATCGTATTCCTTGAACACAACCTATTTTCAAAGTTTCGTCTCGTCTCTAGCATGATTTATTTAAAATTTCAGATTGTATGCATGCGAGGAAAGAGAGAATTGAAAGCTTTGAAAAGTTGTCAAGAGAGAAAAATAAAGAGAAAAAGTATGTGTATGGAAAAGAAAGAAAGAAAGAAAGAAAAATCATATGTGAATGAAAGAAGAAAAAGAAAAAGAGAAAAAGATGAGGTAGCAATGAAGATATGAGAGGGATGGATCAAGTGAAAGAAAAGAAAAATAATAAAGTGTAAGGAAGGATGTCACGTTGATTGTGAGACGAAACTTTTACTCTATTTCCAACCATGTGCAATCCGACAACGAGGACATCATTGGTGCCTTGAAGTCACAATTTTCTTTTGCCCTTGCACATGTCCACCATTCTAAATCTTCTCATCCTTGATATCCCTACATATGGTTAATTCTCATGATCATTGGCTTTGAAAGGTAGACAACCATTAGAGGAAGTTCTTAGTTTGACAATACTTGTGTTGATTGCTCTAGCCCTACCTATAGCTCCACTTTACATGATATATGAGAGATTAATGGGAGGTGAGAGTTTTATAAAATTTGGTTAGGATAGCCACTTCATATGAGTGACTTGAGAGAGCTTGGAGAAAGGTTTTTGTCTAATACTTGTTGCAGGAATTTTTGTTTTGAAAATCATAAAAACCCTCCGATGGAAGCAAAGGAGTAAGCATGGCTGAAATTGAAGACTTCGAGTGAAGAGTTGAGTTGTGGGGTAAAACTTGACGTGGTAAAAGTTCTAAACACCCATGTTTATGTTTGATTATTATTACTTTGTGTTTATGTGTTAAAGATGAAAGGATTGACTAACTTGTGAAGGAGGATTAATGATACACGATTACACACCTTGGACGAAATTCTTTTACGAGTACTTGCTCGAGGACGAGCAAGAGCTAAGTGTGGGGGAGATGTTGACGGTGTATTTTGGTGCACCTAGCATGTTCATTACACTTTGGTTTGGATTTGATTATGGAACTAACCCTCCACTAGGCACACTAATCATATAACAAGTTCATATTTGTGCATGCATTTGGAAGTGTTGTGTTTATGTAGGAAAACATGGACATAAAGGACAAATTCGCAACAAGTTCAAAGGAGCATTCACGGAGTCTTGTTCGTGTTCATGAGCTTGCTGAAATCACTTCCAATGGTGGCGAGGACCGAAGTGCTACGAGGAACACCCCCGGGGATTGAAGCGTAAAAGATCAAAACTTCATGCAAAGAGAGCCTCCATCTTGGACGCGAGGATAACAGCATCAAAATCATGCAAGTGGAGGGGCAAAGTACATAAGTGCACGAGGACCCACGGAGCAAAAGGGGCGACTGAACCGGGCCGAATTGGGCCTGGGCCGGCCGACCCAGGCCGGCCGGCCCAGCCAGTTCCGGCACCGGTTCGGTCCCGTTTTCCTTGCCCTCGAAGGATCTTCAACCCTAAAACCCCCGAGGCGCCGCCAACACCGGGGAGAGGAGTCATTCGCACCAGAAGGCCATCCACAAGCTAGAGAGAGAGGAGGAGGATCTCCGGCGGGAGATCAACCACCTCGAAGGAAGCACCCTCTCGTGCAGAAGAAGGAAGACACCGGCGGAAGGGAAACCATGATCAACGGTGCCATGATCAGCACCTTGATGGGGTAATCTTCTCATTCGTCCATGGGTTGTAATCGATCTTGAGATGTAATCGCACTTTGTCGGATTATCTATCTATCATCTTGTGTTGAATTTACTTTAATGCTTAAGGTTAGCTACCTTGCCGTAGAGGGAGTACGAGCTCCAATGCTTCCTTGGATCCATTCAATACACCGTGTCCATCAAAGGTCTAGTCATGAATACCTTCGCGTAGTGACAGTACGAGAGGAGGGAAAGGGCGAAACCGTGGTCACAACTCCGATAGATTAGATTGGTTTTCATTTCTTTAAGCGATTGCATGCTCTAGTATCGTAGACCCGTGGGCGGGTGTCTTCTACCTTGATCGTTTATCATTCTCTCTAGTGTAGTTTAGTTGTTTTCTAGTTTAATAGTAAGTTAGGGATTTAGTAGCTAGTGTCTCGTTGTTGATCGAACGCTTGTAATCCCCTTGCTCCGCGGATTGACAAGAACCTTGGGAATCCCGTGGTGAAAAAGGTGTGGGGTCCGTACGCTTGCGGATTGTAGAGGGATACGTCTTTTATCCGTCAACAGAACCGTCCTGGTTCGGAGAAGCTTGTCCATTGATCCGCGCGGGAGAAGGTAATGGGTACCTCCGACCACCTGAGAGGGGTCGGGACCGCTGGTTCAATGCTCATGACTTCTCAACGGGTAGCCTTTTGTTCCCGTCTGCTAGGTAGTCCACCGAAGAGGACGTTGACCGTCTTGTCGGGTTCTTGGAAGTCGTCATTTCCTTCGTCGTTCTTCTTCTTGCCTTTCTTGTCATGAGGGTGCGGTGGCTCTGGAGTACCCTTGAGTGCCCGCCTGAGTTGGTAGCACTGCTTAGTGGTGTGGTTGCCGTCTAGATGCCACGGGCACTTCTCTTTCAGCAAGTCTTTGAAGCCGCCGGAGGTCTTCTTCGAGTTCTCCTTCGCAGGGTGCTGGATAGCCGCGACAGTGTTGTCTGGCTTGCGCTTGCGGTTGGGACCCGAGTAGTTGTTGTTGTTGCGACCGCCTTGGTTCCCGTTGTTGCTGCTGCCACCGCCCGTGTTCTGTTTGCTCTTGCCACAGATGGCATCGTACTTGGTGTTGGCTTTGTCTTTTTCATCCGCCCAGGATGTGATCATGTCCTTGAGATGGGGGATGGACTTGTGGCGGCGTCGACCGAAGTCTTCGAAGGTGCGACGGTGGTAGAGACCGTCTTGGAAGAGGTCGATGACCTCCTTGTCAGTGACATCGACTACGGTGGCGCGCTTGTCGAAGAAGCGCCGCATGTACTTGTGAAGGGTCTTGCCTTGTTCCTGCTTCACCATAGCCAGGTCCATGCGAGTACCCGAGCGGCCCATGGCGCCCGCGAAGTTGCTGGTGAACTGCTCCTTCAGCTGGTCCCACTGGTCGATCGAGTGCTTGTCCAGCGACTCGAGCCATGTGAGCGGTGCTTGGTCCAGGCAGAAGGGGAAGTAGAGGCATTTTGTGTCGTTGTTGCCACCAGCGTTCTCGATGGAGAGGGCGTAGCATCTGAGCCACTGGATGGGATCCTGCTTCGCGTCGTACTTGGTGATTCCCAGGGGTTTGAACTTGTCCGGGAGGATTAAGTTGCGAAGCCGAGGAGAGAAGGCGGGGAAGCCGTCGTTGTCGCCTACGGTGGCGGACTTCTTCCGCCGCAGTTCTTCGATCTTCTGGCGGGCGTCGTAGCAGCCTTGTGAGGCTCCGGAGGCGTGGCTGTTCGCGTGGCCTCGACCGCCGCGGTCGCCTCCGCCACCGGCCCTCCTGTTGGCACCATGGTTGGAGCTTCCGCCGTCACTGCCTCCGCCGCTAGGGTCGCGGTGGGGGACGATCTCACGATCGCCGGCAGCAGCTGCGGCGTTGTTGCCAGCTTGAGAGGGTCCGCCGGCGTTTGCACGAGTACGGTTGGGCTGGGCCGGCAGCTCGGCTCGAGTACGGTTACGGCTGAGGTCCGCGCTACGACTTGTAGCTTCGTTGTCGCGGTTCCTGGCGGGGGGTGGCTGGGTGACCCTGTTGTCGACTCGCATGAAGTAAGCATCTTCTGCAAGCTTGGCGATGACTTCTCCAGCATGTATCCCCTGAGCTTGGCGTGCGATCGCTGTGATCGACATGAGGCATTGCTCCGGGGTGGTGTGTACCCTGCTCTCGACTTGTTCGAGGGCTTCAGCGAGGTTGCGGATGGGGAGGTTGTCTCGGAGACGCCGTTCGTTCCGCTTTCTGTTACGCTCACGTCGAGCGTCCCTGTTGGCGTCGGTCTCATCCGCGGGTGCTTCAGCAGACAGCTCATCTGCGGAGATGTCTTCAAGGTACCAGTCCTGTGCCCCTGAAGTTCCTGGCGTGTTGCCGGCAGCCATGAAGACTTGGCGATCGGGGTTTCCAAGACTGGAGTCAGAGCTCGCCACCTCAGTTGGAGAGTACTCCTCAGTTCGAGTGAGTGGTGTTCCCTCCTGGAAGGGAAGCGAGTCGAGGTAGGCGACGTAGCGTGAGTTCCCGTCTATCAGGTCGGCGGGCTTGCGGTCTGGCCAGTAGACGAATCTACCGGCGGGTGTGGATGTTATAACTAGCCTAGAAGCCGGCCCTGATAAGGGTTGCTCAGTAGAGTTGTTCTCGGACTCGGGATCCACAGGGTCCGACCCGAAGTCGAACTTGTACGCGGAGTCCGAGTAGAAGCCGGAGAGGGGGTTGGAGTCTAAGGCGTGGCCGGGAGCGGTGTCGGAGTCCGAGTTGTACTCGGGTACGGGCTCCTTGCCGGCCCGGCGTGGAGGGGGAGCCTCCGTGCGGACCCTGCTGAGGTTGCGGGGACCACGTGTGAAGCGCTCACGGGGTGGGCTGTCCACATGCGATGGCTGAGCAGCCGGCTCGCACACAGTGGCCCACGGGGACGTCGAGTTCGAATTGGAGGTGCATCCAAGCTCGAAGTCAGCGTGTTGGTCGAAAAGCGAAATTTCGCCGAACTTGCCGGCGAGTTCGCCCGTGACTACTTCGGGAAGCGTCACGAGGCCGGTCTCCGGGTTGGGCGGCATGGTGAGGCGGCGTTGGAAGGACCCAGCGCCGTCTGCGGTGCAGACCCAGGCACCGAAGACGAAGGTGTCGCCGCGGTTGAAGGCGACGGTTGGCTTGATGTAGACGGGAGCCGTCGAGTTCGCCATGTGATCTCGGGCGAGATCCCCTACCTGGCGCGCCAGCTGTCGGTGTTTTAGACCGGCAACCTACTAAGGAAGAGACACGTGGCACACAATTTAGACAGGTTCGGGCCGCAAGGTGCGTAATACCCTACGTCCTGTATGCCGCGTAACTCTGGATTGATTGGGTACAATTACAAGATGATGCAATCTTACGCCGTGAGATGAGATGATCTAGAGAGGGGTTCCTGCCTCGCCTTATATAGTCCGGGAGACAGGGTTATAAGTCGGTTCAAGGAGAGAGTATTAGTCGAGTACGTCTAGGAGTCCTCTATATAGTGCGGGACATGTACAGCTTCCTAACCGAGTACTTCTCCTCTGTAGTCCTTGTGCTTCACGCCAGCAGGTGCCGTGGAGCGCAAGTCGGGTAGTCACAGGGGCCCACCGAGTAGTCGGTCCTAGTACCCACCGAGGTAGTGGGCCCAGGGAGGTCCATACGACATAATGCACGAATGAAATGTTTGTTGTAAAAAATGTCGATTCCAGACAAAGAAATAACCTTTGTTTATGTGTCAATAGGGTGCCATTTTAATTGATGAATCCATATGCAATTTTAAAAATAAAAATGCACACAAAAGTTATTCATTAATTACTTATAAGAAAATGTCCACTACGAAATTTGGAGTTCCTGCTTGATTGTGCTTAAGGAGGCCCGTGCCTATGGGCGGGCATGGAGACAGTGCGATGGTACAGGACCACCCAATTAAACGTGGCGCAACAATTTCCTACGCAGCCCAAGCAGTAAGCATGTGCACGAGGATGAAAACAGATCAAAATTCCGCAGGGCCCCCCATGCCTCTGTGTCTTCTTGTTTCCGCTGGGAAATTATTATTTTTATATTATTTTTTTGGTTTTTCAGAAATAGACGACCCACTTCAATTTTTCAAAACTATACTACAACATCCATGTGATACGGTGATTGGAGATGCTACAGAGTTCCAACCACCGTGTGGTACGGCGGTTGTGAACAGTGCCCCCACGCATGTACTGTAGCACCTCATACCGTCGTACCACACGGCGGTAAGGATCAATCTTTTTTTTTCAAAAAATGGTAACTTTTTCGTATGAACACGGATGGAGATAAACTTTATACGAAAATTATAACTTTCGACGAGATTTATAACTTTATAGTTCAAACTTTTTCATTTGAAGTCATCTTGCGGTTCAAACAATCAGTATACTATCCAGATCTAGATACCGAAAACTAAGATCTGGGTTGTGAGACATGGGTACCCCTGGTTCCCACCGACCAGGCTCACAGCCGTCCCCGACAAGTGGGTCCGGCCTACTAGAAGACTTGCCGACTTGTTAGTGGTCCCAACCGACCTCGTTGGTGGCCCACACGACCTCCTGAAGACCTTCCAGAAGATTCCCCAGCCGACCTCAATCAGAACGTCCACAAGACTTGACGTGCAGACAAGGCAGTCCAGACGGATTAAGGCAGCTCGAATAAGCCTTCCATATTGTAATTGACTAGAGATAGGTTTCCCTGTTGTAACCGATTTGGACTCCGGTCCACCGACCTTGTCTGTCGCCCAATATAAGGCGGGCAAGGGCGTCCTCCCGGGGACAGGTCGCCATGTAATCTCGCCACGCAAGCAATACAAACCGAAGAACTGGACGTAGGGTTTTACTCTTCGGAGGCCCGAACCAGTATAAAATCGCCTTATCCTTGTGTCTCGTCGTAATTTCCGTGCGCTACGCTAGCATAACCATCGCGTTCTTAGCTCCCGATCTCCCTGCCGAACAACTAAACCACAGGGATTAACACCCCCGTGGGCTGTCCAGATCTCACCATCTGACATGGGTAGTATATCATTTTTTGGCCTCAGGGTGACTTCAGTGAAACAAGTTTGAACTACAAAGTTATATATCTCGATGAAAGGTACAATTGTGATATAAAATTTATGTTCATCTGAATTCATGTAAAAAGTTACAATTTTTTGAAAACGAATTGACTCTAACGCCGCGTGGTACGGCCGTTGGAGGTGCAATAGTACCCAAGTACCCCAGCGTGGGTACTGTTTACAACCTCGGTACCACATAGCGGTTGGATCAATGTAGCACACTGTAGTTTTGCAAAATTTGAAGTGAGTCATTTATTTTTTAAAAAATATGAAAATAATATAAAAATAAAAAAAACATGGAAGGGCCGCAGTCATCGTCAGGCAGCTAACAGCAGTCCCACCATGTAAGTTATTTACCAAATTTCTGTACCTCAATGTTGTTAATGTATCCTTTTAATAATTGTAATAGTCTAATTATTCTTCTCATCTTTTGTATGCATGTTTACTATTTATCTATACGTGTAATCTTTCACGATCCAAACCATGTCTTCTGCGGATTGCTCTAGAAAGTATGATTCTGGTTGTCAAAAGCCTAAAAAAAGAGAAAATGATAAATAAATTAACTCAATCTCGTAATGGAAGCAACTGATATGTTTTTTAAAGGAATCATAAAGGTCCTGTAATAATCAACAAAAACTACAAGAATTAAGTTGTTCAATTAAAAATTATGCGACGAAAATTAAATAGGTATTTGTTATTTACTCCGATCTTCTTTAGTTTTGTACATGGCCTATGCTTAATTTTTTTAAAAAAAAATCAACGGGGGCTCAGAAACCCCACCTGAACAATTTTATTTCTTCAAAGAGGTTTTCAAGATCAGACATACATATTTGTCGTCAAAAATGATTATCAGGATACATAGTTGGGAAGAAAATGAAAAGGAGCCTCAAATAATTACAAATCGCAGCACCAGCACAACACACCTAAACAAAAAACAACTAGAACAACCAGGGCACAAAGGGTCAGGCCAAAACAAGCTCCTAAGACGAGTGAGCTAATAAAGCACCGGGAAGAGCTACCACACAACAACCTTGCACAAATCACTTGCAGCCCAAATCACAGCAAGAGAGGCTGGCAATGGGTCAGAATTAACCTCGACTTGCAACACTCCTCACCAATCACCACAAGTTGGGAAACTGACTAGTGCTCGTGCAGTGGTTAGCTGCCGCAGAAACAAACCGAGGTAGAACGAAGGTTGTCAAAAGAGTGTGAAGGCATATCATGTGGAGGCGAAGCACCTCCCCGCGTGACGAGCGTGATACTTTCATTGCACGTCAAAATGACATCAATGCCAGGGCCGTGCGGAAATGAAGCATCTCCCCGCACACTGAGCGCAACACTTTCCCTGCCTGACCACTGTTGCTTGAGGACCCAGGCACCACCACCCTCGCTGCCCTCACCGATGATCAAAGCACATCCACACGACCGATGGACGCGTGAGTTGGTCGGGATGGGAGGGCAACAAGAAAAAGCGAACGAGGTCGCTGAGAGACCACTGACACCAACCTCGCTGCCCTCACCACTAACAAAAGCGCAACTGCACGACCGATGGACACGGGAGTTGCTCGGGATGAAAGTGAATGAGTTAGCTGAGAGAGCGCTGGTGGCCAGGCGTTGTGGTAGGATAGAGCCATATCCAGATCTGTGGGCCCCCAAAGGCAACAACTGTAGGGGGATCAAGGGCGCACACACTAGAACGGCCGTACACCCTACGCGAGAAGCAACTCGCCTCCAAAGAAGATTGAAGCCAAACAGCCACCTCGTCACTCGACTAGGAAGCCGGTGGGGAGGGGGGCGTGGGGCACCTCCACCGCGGCTGACCTGTCATGGCATAGCCACCGGCAACATGGGAATGACAGGAGCTCGCTGAAGTGCTCTCCAAAACCACACATCGTGCCACACACCCTGCACCTTTCCTCCACCTACCACATCACTAGCATAGGCCCCTGACCAAGAGGTCAGCGCAAGGGGCCAAGGGCCAGCTGTGCAGGACGACCGAAGAGGCACACAAGCTGCCGGAGAAGACTGAGCTTTTTTGAATTAGGGATATTTGGATCTGGATCCAGGGTCCATGCAAGCAAAAGACAGGTGAGTTGGGGGGTTGTCATACCCGGTTTTCAAAACAAAACCAAGTGTTACCTATATGTATGCCAGGATCTAGCTTCATACATATAGTGACATCATTAGTGAATAACATAAACAATTGCCGATGTTTTATTCCAGCAAACCTACCAAGGGGGTACCTAAGGTAGTAGATCATGCAGGGATCGCCAGACATGGAACTCGAAGGTAAATGCAAGGACACGAGACACAGATTTATACAGGTTCAGGATGCCAGAATAGATGACACTACGTCTCGTTTGGAGTATCATAGGTGGCACCCTGCGCTTGGGTGTTGTTTCATGGAGGGGTTGAGGTGTCCTCCCAGGAAACTAAGCCTCCAAGGGCTAAACTGGAAGAATTGAGGGCCGAAACCTAATTATGTGTATAAACTAAAGGTTTAACATGCAGAAGAGCAAGGCTTGGATGGTAGTTAGGATTAACAGAATGATAAGGGGTCTAAACAGAAGAAAAGGGACCCAATAGAAAGGATCTTTATAGGTGGAAGGGTATGGTGGTGAAATAGAAAATTTTAGGGGTTCTTTTATAAAACAATGGTTGTTGGCTCGGGTTGACCGTTATGGGTCTATTGACTCGTGGTTGTGGGCGCATCTGGGCCGCAAATCTTGCGACTGAGTGCTGCGAGCGGCAGCGGTGGGCTGACGATGGGCGGCAGCGAGCTCGCCGGCGCAGCTCAAACTCGAGCTCCTAGGCAACAAACTTGACAGGGAGAACTCGAAAATGAAGATAGGGAGCTTGCACACTCACCTAGAGGCTCGAAGAGACGACCAAGACCAACACGAAGATGAAGGGGGTCGAGGAGCCGACCGAGCTCCGATCTCACTTCTTTGGGGCGACAGTGCTGCGCGAGCGAGGGGAGAGGGGGCGAGGTGTGGGTGGAACAGGGGCTCAGGGTCTCCTTTTATACTACGAAGAGAGGGTAGGGGAAGAGGCAGTACGGCAGCGGAGCTCAAATGGATCTTGGCCGTGAAGGCATGGTGGTGGTGGAGGCATTTCAAGAAAGGAATGGAGCGAAGCAATTGTGTGGGTGCACCGGTGCATTGATGGTGCCGTGAGAGGGGAGGGTAGGAGGCGCGGAGAGGGAAGGATGCTGGATGGAGGCTTGCGCAGGAGCATGACCGGTGGAAGGGGGTGGTCGGAGGTAGGGGATGAGCCCGACGGTGGGGCCTGACTGTCAGCGGCTAGGAGATAGGAGAGAAGTAGTTGGGACGACATGCCAAACTAGGCCGCGGGGAAGCTGGGTCGAGACAAGGCCGACGACCTATTGTAGTTGAGGGAGAAAGGATGGAACGTCCGGGCTGAAAGGAGGAGCGAGCCAGGTTTGGGCTCAAAGGAAGAAAGAAAGAGGTAGGAAGAGGGTTTAAGGTGGTTTTAGGGACTTCTAGGATTTGAAAACCACACTCATCAACCTAAAACCATGCAAACGAATATGATTGCAACACTCATAGAACCATTTTGTTGATTTATAAAACAACCTATTATTATTCCTGTTCTAATCCTGTAAAGAAAATAAATGTTGGACAAATTTTATTATTTTAGGGACTGCTGAGGCTCTATAGCCTGCCGCCGCCGCCTAGTCCCCAGAAGCCCGGAACAGAGCGACTCAGGAGACAGAGCGTGAGTCCCATTCGGGTTTGTGCTTATAAAGGAATTGAAGAATGTCAATTTAGAATATAACGAAACTACCATGTTCTCCATCCTTGACAGAGTCCAGCATCCTCTGCTGCATGCAGCCTTGGTCCTCCACCTCTCCTTAATTGAGGCTTCATTGACTACCAGATGATTTGGATCACCACTCATGTAACAAACCATTTTACATGTGCTGCCTATATATAGGCTCTAGAGATTGCAATATAAGATGAGGCGAATTGCCATTCTTCATGGTAATCAGAGCACACTGATCCCAGGCCTTCCAATTTTTATTCTTCTTTCCATTTGCCCTGCACGCAGACATGACCTCCGCAGCTCTTTCCACCGACTCCACACGGTGGCGCTCATATCCGAGGTCGCCAGTGTTGTTGTCTCTGCCGCAGCAGCCTCTCTTTCATTTTCACATCCCACCCAGGGCATAAACATCAAGAGCCTTGCTCCCATTACTCTTGACATGCAATCCACTTCTTTCCCGCGCTAGCATAATACGTTCTGCATCATTCTTGGGCGTTTCGATCTGCTCTCGCACATCGAAGCTAACAATCCACGCCCCAACGATGCCGCCTGGGTGCAGGCGGATGTCACTGTCCTCATGTGGATTGATGCCACGCTCGCCGATGACCTCATGTACATGGTCATGGAGGACAACCCGACGGCGTACTCCGTCTGGAAGCAAATCGGTGATTTCTTCAACACCAACAAAGGTAGTCGCGCCATTCAACTAAAACCTGAGTTTCATAGCCTTCAACAACTTGATCTTTTTGCCTCTGAATATTGTCACCACCTCAAGACCTTTGCCGATGCTCTCGCCGACTGTGATCAACCACTCTGTGGTCGCACTCTTGTTCACTAGCTGTTTCATTGAAGACCCGCAAACAGCTGGTGAACAAGAGTGCGACCACAGAGTGGTTGATCACAGTCGGCGAGAGCATCGGCAAAGGTCTTGAGGTGGTGACAATATTCAGAGGCAGAAAGATCAACTTGCTGAAGGCTATGGAACTCAAGTCTTAGTTGAATGGCGCGACTACCTTTGTTGGTGTTGAAGAAATCACCGATTTGCTTCCAGACGGAGTACGCCGTCGGGTTGTCCTCCATGACCATGTACATGAGGTCATCGGCGAGCGTGGCATCAATCCACATGAGGACAGTGACATCCGCGTGCACCCAGGCGGCATCATTGGGGCGTGGATTGTTGGCGTCGATGTGCGAAAGCAGATCGAAACGCTCGAGAACGATGCAGAACGTATTATGCTAGCGCATGACAAAAGTGGATTGCATGTCAAGAGTAATGGGAACAAGGCGCTCTGGGTGGTATTGGAAAACCAAGGAGCAGCTGTTGTGGCAGAGACGGCGACACTAGTGACTTCGGATATGAGTGCCGCTGTGGAGTCGGTGGAAAGAGCTGCTGAGGTCATGGCCGCGTGCAGAGCAAATGGAAAGAAGAAAAAAAATTAGAAGGCTCAGGATCGGTGTGCTCTGATTTGAAGAACGACATTTCGCCTCATCTTGTATTGCAATATCTAGAGCCTATATGTATAGGTTTGTTACATGAGCGGTGATCCAAATCATCCGCTAGTCAAGGAAGCCTGCAATTAAGGAGAGTTGGAGGACCAAGGCTGATTGCAGTCGAGGATCCAATCTCCTGGAGTATTTGAAGTCACGGTGGCGCGCTGGACTCTGTCAAGGATGGAGAATGGGGTAGTTCTGTTATACTCCAATAGGAATAACTTTAATCTTTTTTCAGTCATCACACACTATGCATGGATATATAGAGGGAACCATATACAGTGGTATACTGGTGTGCCGTGTGCACACTATAACTAATACAGTAATACAGAGAATAACCATCCTCTGGTGCTTCACACACACACACACTACAAATACATGGCTTATTAATGACATGTGTCACACCATGTCACTGTATGCTGGTGTGCCGTGTGCACACTATAACTAATACAGTAATACTTATACAGAGAATAACCATCCTCTGGTGCTTCACACACACACACTACAAATACATGGCTTATTAATGACATGTGTCACGTACACCATGTAAAACTCTGAGGCATCATGGGATATTGTTTAGTTCCTTCTCTGAGCAAAAGGCACAAGATTCATGTCTTCGCTACTTACTTTTAATCAAATTGTCTTTTGTTAGAATTGCATATGCTATGCCAGCCTTCAATCACATAAAAATTGGATGCCTTAGATATTAGATGTAAAACAAAAAGTACAGCAGCTTGATTGCCCTGAGCCCCTGAGTATCTCAATTGAGCTTAAGCGTACATCATCAATTGGATATGCTATTGTGCAGAGGCGAACTATTCTAAGCTTTAGTGGTGGTGTTTACCTTGGCAAAAGAATTTATGGCTATATCATGAGGAGTATGCTTATATTAAGTTCTAATATAACAGAAACATGTATGCTTAGCTTAATCATATTGCCGTAAATTTCATTGTCATTTATTTATGCGGTTTGCTCTGAACTTTCTGAACAGGTGCCCCAGTGGAAGGATCATTTGTGTAAAAAATCAAATCCACGTCTAAGCATTGTTACCTTAGATAAGGATAAATGGATAGTAGCCTGACTTTCCATGGTTGCTATTTGCTTCTTCCGTCAGGTACATGTTGTCAGCGAAACATGTCCCTTCCATTTTTTGTCTATGCAGAAACGCGAACATGATTATTGCTTGGTTGGTAACTGAAACAACTACAACTGCAAAGGAAAATCATTGAACACATGGAGTGCATGGTCAGTGAATTAGACATTGGTGACCAGCAGAAAATGTAACGGGAGCAGGAACAATCACCAAGGCCGGCGTAGGACTGCACACAATGAATCAGATTAGACGATGTTGGCGCCATTGCAAGCAGCAGCAGCAGCGCCGCCGCCGCCGCCATGAGAGCAGTGAAACTCATCTATGTGGTCACGAGGCCGGCGACGCGGCGGGTCTGTGGAGGCGGCGCTTCGATTCGCTTCCCACGTGGAAGGGCCAAAGAGGAGGGAATGGAGAGTGGTAGGTCCACATCAGGCCTGGACGCGCTGCCCGCAAGCAGGGAAGGGAGGCCTCGTAGCCGTAGGTGAGTGATGAGGCGGAAGCCGCGGCACGGTAGGGGCAAGGCGGAGGACGACGAGCGGCGCGGCATGCGAATGGGGCGAGCTCCTCGCTTCAGCGGGTTCACCAGGATTTGCAAACGCCCGGACGGGCGAGACCCGCTGCGACCCGGATCGGACGGCCAGTATTGTGAGTTGGCCAAATCGAACGGTTGTCGGGTTAACGGGCTATGTGGATAACGCGTCCGCCCGCGAGCGGAAGCCACGGCACGGCGGGGGCGAGGCGGAGGACGGCGAACGGTGCAACATGCGGATGGGGCGAGTTCCTCGCTTCCACGGGTTCGCGAGGATTCGCAAACGCCCGGACGGGCGAGACATGCTGCGACCCGAATCGGACGGTCATTATCGCGAGTTGGCCAAACCGAACAGTTGTCGGGTTAACGGGCTATGTGGATAACGCGTTCGCCTGCGAGCGGAAGCCGCGGCATGGTAAGGGCGAGGAGGATGGCGAGCGGCGTGGCATGAGAATGGGGCGAGCTCCTCACTTCCGGGGGTTCGCGAGGATTCACAAACACCCAAACGGGCGAGACCTGCTGCGACCCGGATCGGACGGCCAGTATGGCGAGTTGGCCAAATCGAACGGTTGTCGGGTTAATAGGCTACGTGGATAACGCGTCCGCCCACAAAATAACCCAGCTTTCGTCTTGTAAGCTAGATACGGTGCCATTTTTATTCATGAATGCAAATGCAAGTATTCAAAATAAAAACACAGACAAAAGTTACTCATGAATAAAAATATCTGACGTTGTGATTATGAACAATAATTTAATTATAATCTTATCTTAGTCATCACAAACTACGTACGCTTGGATATATAGAGGAAACCATCATACATTGATACATTGGTGTGCCGTGCACACTATAACTAAAACAGAGCATAACCATCCTCTGGTGCTTCATACACACACTAAAAATACATGGCTGAGTTATACATGTCGCACGATGTAAAACATATTGAGAATTACTTTTTCATCAAGATGTTCCAAGTGACAACGACATGCACACACACACCTTGTGATACAAGTGATCAATGGAGGCGAAATAGGAATACCGCAGTCCCTTATGTAACAACATAATGCAGAACACCACCCAAAGGCCAAAGATGAACGCAATAATCATGCTCAGGTACACGGAGTTCACCACTCCATTGTCTTTTTGCTCCAGCTCATCAGCTGAAGAATTACTTGTTCCATTTCCAGGGCACTCCTTTGGGAGCGGAGGCCCACATAAACCCATGTTTCCGATATACATTGATGCTGGGTCGTCAGTTGCTAGTGTCTGAAGTTGATTCCCTGATGGTATTCTTCCACTTAGATTGTTATACGAGAGATTGAAGCTGGCCAAAGAAGTAAGAGCTGATATGCTTGAGGGGATCTCTCCAGATAGCTCATTATGTGATAAGTCAAGGGACTCCAATGCCGTGAGGCTACCAATATTTTTGGGAATTCTTCCGCTTAAATGGTTCCAAGAAACATTCAAGCTTTTCAAAGCAATAAGAGCACTAATGCCTTGAGGAATTTCTCCAGTCAGATTGTTACATGATAAATCAATGTTTACCATCATGTCCTCGATTTCTGTAGATAGTTCTAGATGTTGCCGTTTGGTTACAACTGATATGGTCTCTGTATAAAAAATATATCCATAGTCATCGTTGGTAGTACTAGAGCGAGCTATTGCACTCAAGTTCACTAGGGACTCAGGTATTTGACCACAAATGCTGTTACATGCAAGGTCAATATATCGAAGTCTTTGAATCTTTGCAAGTTGACTAGGAATATTACCAGAAAATGTATTGGACCGCAATCGTAACAATGCTAGGGATGGCAACTTATCTCCTAACCATGCTGGCAAATTCCCAGAGAATCCATTATATGCAAGATCAAGGAATGCTAGTCCTCTGGCCTTTCGAAGAGCTGGTGGGAAAACTCCTGAAAGATTATTGCTATTTAAATTAAGTGCAATCATATCCCTGAAGGGGCTAGAATCTCCATTGCAACTGGCCAGCTCTCCTGATAACATGTTTCCCGATAGGTCTAATCTTACCTATTATTAAAGTGAGAACCGCTTCTGCCCACTTTTTGGTTTGGTCCAACTACTATCATTGACAGGTGGGGTCTCAAATCACCTTAAGTAAATTGTCACATGTCCCGTCCTGGCGCTCCCCTAATCCACTTCGCTTCCGGCAACCTGAATCCTACAGCGACACTATTTCCTCTCCCTATCGTGCGCACGGTGGGCTGCTGGCAGCTGGCCTGTGGTTCCATAAAACGTGGAGCCAAACAGCAGGCCCTATATGAGAGCAAGATAATTTGGTAACCCTAATTACAATATTATAATATAAAATTCAACTACATTTGCTACTATTACTCTTTTAATTGTCGACATAAAAATGCACATACATGAATACATTTAAAAAATCATGTTTAGTCTATTATATATCAGATATCTTCTTCACCCGTAGCAACGCACGGGCACCTTTGCTAGTATATATACAAGGATTGGACAAGGCACAACGAATAGGGTATGCTGCCAGAAATTGAATTGTTGTAAAGAACAATCGTGCCTAAGCTCTGGGCCACGAAGTCTGGTAGTGTCCCTGATAAATTGTTTGTGGAGAGGTCAAGATAACTTATGTTTCTTGAAAAACGTGGAACTGGACCTGTCAGTCTGTTACTACTAAGGTCCATTCTGGTGCCTGCTGCAAACATTTCCAGATTTGTCGGTAAGTTGCCACTTAGTAGATTGTTTGATATATCCAAATATTTAGCTGTTGAAACTACGGACCATAACCAATCGGGTATATTGTCATCTATGGTTGCATTTGAAATGTCAAGATCCTCGATTTTCTTTTGCCATCTAATCCATGCTGGAAACGTAGGTCCTAGCTGGCAAGATCTGAGACCAACCACATTTAACTGGAATGAAGGAATCCAATTTGAGCGTACCACAAAGGAAAGAGAGTTATCAGACAAATCTAGTACTTGTAAGTTTGTCAATCCTTCCAAGTGTTCTTCATATATTTCACCCACCAGTTGGTTAGAACCAAGATCTAATTTAGTCAAATTGTTAAGCCTTCCTATCCAAAGTGGTAAAAAGCCTGCGATATTGTTACCATGCAGATTTAAGCAATTCAATTTATTGAGATGCCTCAACATACTTGGCAGGTTCCCACCAATTTTGGTTTCAGAAAAATCCAACCAGTTCAACTTGTCCCACGAACATTTTGGCAACCACCTCCCCATCAAATCACCTATCTCCAAATTGATATGATTCCAAGAAAGATCCAGAACCTTCAAGTTGCATAGAGTTTTCCAATTCGGTGGTACGGTACTCCTAATATTGTTGAAACGTAAATAAACTTGCTCAAGTGAGGTCATATTTCCCATCTCATAAGGAATTGGGCCTTGGAAGCCGGATCCGGAGAGGTCAAGATAAGTCAAGGTCGTTATGTGCCAAAACCAACTGGGAGAAAATGCAGTATCAAAGGAGTTGAATTGGATGTCCAGCACCTTAAGTGCAGTTAGATTAGAATGTCCGACATTGGCAATTGTATTTCTTATTTCGCAGCCTGCTAGATGAAGAACTTCTAGCGATGGAAGACTGCTAACTCCATGAATCCAGTCTACCGCGGCGCTAAGATTCGTCCAGCTCATGTCGACGTACTTTAGTAGGGAAAGATGTGACACCCATGTAAGGCTGTCTGAGTATAGAGATGAGCCCAAGCAATTCGAGTTGAGATCAAGATAGGCGAGCTTGGAAAGGTTACCTAGCTGCGCAGGCATTCTCCCCCCAAATAGCGAACAGGAAAGGTTAAGGTATTCAAGGCTTTTAAGGGAGCCAATAAACTTTGGGATGCTTGCACTACTGAAGTTGTTACAACTCAAGTCTAAATACCTCAAATGCTGTAATCCAACTAAAGAGGAGCTCATCTCACCTCCCAGTGCGTCGATAAAATCGCTAGCGGTGCAGCAAGAATTTCCATTGTGGAGATCCAGCTTGACAACATGGTTGGTTCTGTTCCTGCAGTGGACACCCTTCCACTGGCAGCAATCCTCTCCCTGCCATGATGAGAGTTGGCCCCCGGGATCTGATAAGCCGGCCTTCAAGGAGAGCAGTGCATCTCTCTCACTTGCGATGCATCTCCCATTCGATCTCTTAGCATGAAGGGAAGAACTACTTGAGAGCATGGGCAGGATAAGAAGCAGCAAGGTTAGGACTGATCCTTGCAGAAGCAGGAACCTCACCTCAGCCATTTTCAGCACATACTAAAACGTTTTTTCCTCTTCTTCAGAGATATGAGCGACTATCAGCATAACATTCAAGCTCATCTTATTCGGTGGCATCCTTTCAGAGCACTCAACTAACGCAGAAAGTCTTGGTCATATCGTCAGAACGATATGGTCCACACAAATTTGTGGCACAGCTGTCAGATGCCACAACATACTCCCTCGTATATTAAGTCGTCAGAGTGACAAGATCTCCGGTGTACAACTTTTGACTTCTTATTTTTATAAAAATATTTATGAAAAATAACATATGTATACTTTTATGAAAGTATTTTGCAAGACAAATCTATTCATATAGTTTTCACAATTCCAAACTCAATGAGTAAAATGTTAGCCATAATTTATATTCTCAATATTTGACTCAAATTTTGTCAAAAAACGACTTCATTTACCAAAACGACTTAAAAGCCATGTTGACAAATTCCGGAAAATGGCATCACTTTGAGTCTTATCTCTCCATCAATCATTGATTCATCTTGCTTACCAAACATTCTTTCAGCTACCCATGATCAATATCATTACATTGTTTATTCAAATATGAATGGTTCTTCAGTCTTGAAGTTGAATCCCACATGATGATTAATTAATTAGGGTAGTTTTCGGAATTTATCATGTAAAACTTTATCTATAAATATTTAATGGATTGTGTCCATACAGGTAAGTTCAGATAGATAATCTGTCAATTTGAAGCTAGCAGCCATTTTAACTAAAGAAAAAGGAACAGTTCAACTTTTTTCCGATAAACGAACAGTTCAAATATGCTTGGTTTTATTCCCCATTCAAAAACATATGAAAAAACACTAAACAATTGAAAAGGGTATGCAGTTTTATGCTGCACCAGGTTTCCTTCCTCAGTTTCTAATTTATTAATCTCAAAAAAAGAGTTTCTAATATATTAACATTTGACCAGTGACACAGTGTGACGTGGACCTGGAGCCATCTCTTACAGACATTTTTGTGGTCTATATAGGGCCCGTTTGGTACAGCTTCATGAGCAACTTCACGAGCACCTTCACAACTTCAATAGCCAAACAGCCAACTCTCTGACCAACTCTCTGGTTAGCTTCTCTGACAACTCACTCTCACAGAGTTAAGCACATGGTGAAACTGCCAAAACATAGCTCTCTCCCCCACTCATGAAGTTGCTCATGGAGTTGTTTTCTAAAAAACAGCTCTACAGGTGAAGCTGAGCTGTGCCAAACGAGCCCATAGACTCTCTACACATTTGCTCAATAATTTCCATGGCCCGTAACACTTGTCCGTTCTGAGGGATTTGCTCAATAATTTCCATCGCTTGTGTCCTTCCCATTGGGATTTAGAATTAATTGTGTGTTGCCCGGCCGGATTAGCAACCACGCAAGCGAACACAAACAGTGTAGAGGAGGATGCTCTCTACTCACTGAAATAGTGAAATCAGTTTGGCATGAACAAGAGCAATAATGCCAAGGCACCGAGGACATTTGGTCCAGACACTGGCCATGTTTGGATGCAGATGTTAGTGTTAGTTTAGAGCAAATTAACACAAAACTAACACTTTGGATCTAAACATGTGTGTTAGTTTGGTGTTAGTTTTGTTGGGCCCCACTCAAATTTACTTCAGTTTTTCCCTCTCTCCACACCGGATCCACCGGCCCTCCCCTATCCACTCGCATCCATCGAATCCACCTAGCGCCGCCGCGCCACAACCTCCCCTAGTGTCGTCATTGAACCCCATCCACCAACGTCGCCGCCCTCCACCAACCAATGTCGTTGCTTCCTCCCACCAGCGTCGCTGCCCCATCCCCAGCGCCACTGGCGTCCATAGCGCCGCCTGCCTCCATTCACAAGTGTGACAACCCGCCCAGGAAAATACCGTACTATTGCCTAAGACCGATCCACTTTGGTCATTAAGCAATAATAAAGTATCATCCTGTCGTTAGTTGCCGGGTTAACGCCCGGTAAATCACTTGAAAAGCACAAGGATCGAATATATGCATTAAAACTCACTCGAAGGCGAGTCCAGAGATACAACAACATTCATATCCAAATTCGTACCCCGAAGGGTTTAATTATTACAAACCATAGTTTTTTGTCATGACGAGATAGTTCAGAGTTTTCGAAAAGCAGCGGAATAAATTAACGGAAGCGAAGACACCACGGGAGGCCATCCATGATGCTTTCAGTAGTCGTCCTCCACCCACTCCAGCTCCCAGCCGGGCAGGATCTCTCCGGGCCACACATCACTGAAGGCATTACCTGGATCAACACATTATAGCAAGGCTGAGTATACTAATACTCAGCAAGTCTTACCCGTTGGTGATATCTACTTCACCAAATCTAGACCATGAAAGGCTTTTTAGCCACTGGGTTGCCTTTCTAAAAAGTAACAAAGAGTAGGTCCTTACTTTCAAGATTTTAGCACAAGTTCTAGTAGGTTTAATCTTAACTACATTAGCCAACTAGTACAAACAAGTTGTACAATACAATTAATCAAGCATCATCTTCATCAACTTCCATCATTAGAGATCTCATGACTAGTGGAGTAAGTAGTCTCAGATAACGGTGAGAGGCCGACAATCGATTGATTTAAACCTTGCAAGGTAGACCCAAACACACGGTAGGCTGTCCCCGCAAGGACAACTTTCCCAGACCGTTCCCAAAAATCCCTGGGTCGGGATGAAAGGCTACAGTCTTTGGTGCGAGCTATCCAAGCATACCCCGCGAGATACCCGGAGTCACCATACACCACCGGTAGCTAGCCGTGAGAGCGAATCCCAAGGGTAGTGACAGTTCCGTCCCTAGCCGTCTCATTAAGGTACTAGGCTTACCGGTCCCATACCCGACATGTGCTTAGTACGTTCAAAGACTTAACCCACATAACCACTGGACCGGAGCCCAGATCCCATGCTCTTACCACGTGAGCAATCCATTTAAGGATACATTGTGATTCCTATCTAGGAACCTATTCTCGCGAGTGAGGTCATCACTCGACTTGTAACGGTCCTATAGCTTAGCAGCTATCGACCTATCATACTAGTAAGGACAAAGGTACCTATGGATCATGCATCTAGGGTTTTCATTCAACTCCTGAACGTAAATGCACAATCATCCATAGATAATTGAATAAAGAATTTTAAAAACTGGGTTAGATGCACCGGAGCTTGCCTTCGTCAGCTAGGTTAGCTTGGGCACCCTCGGTGTCGAGTACTTCCACGTACTGCAGCGACACTTCCGCTCCTCCTTCCTCGGTTTCCGGGACAAGCGAGTAATCTCCGTCCGGAAGATCTACACGGAAGGCAATGCAAGATTTAGGTGATGTGATGGTTTGTTGTCTTACCTAACTCTTGGTTGGTCATATTCACCTAAACAAGCATCCATCTAATGTTTCTCTTTTCGGAAGGTTATTGGTTGTACATGGGTGATTCTTTTATTGCATATTTGAATAAAGGTTTTTATTATACTTATCATTTCATGTGAAGGCTTTAATCCCTTTTAGTTTCACAAGCACGGGTATAAATAATATTTTTATTCATGAATTACTTTCTTATCAGCAATGATATTTAATTAGCTTTTAATTATATTAAATAATTACTTTCCAAAAAGGAAAAAGGATTAATTAGGGGTTTTCTTTATTTAAATTCCCTTTACTAATAAAAGGGCTTTTAAGATTTTTATTAAGCAATTAAATTACCAAAAATTAAGGAAATGTTTCTTAACCATATTAGCACCTATCCTAGTCCATTGGACCCACATGCAAGTGTTGGATGCTAGGAGATTAAATATTGTGGAAAATAACAAAGGGCTAGCTAGTGATTCAATTTAAATGCATACAAAAATAAATAAGCATCAAAATGATCCAAACTTTCTTGTGCATGCTCTCTGGTCATAAACAAGCCTAAAGGACTAGCACATTCACCTAGGAACTCTACTGATCTTAGTTCATTAATTTTCAAAGGAAAACATGCATAAATCAAGATTAATTATTTCTGTTAAGCCAAAAATCATGATTAATTCACAGGATGTGCATTTTAGTATTACAAGACAGTGTGCACAAGTTGAGTTCAAGAACATAACTATATTTAACAAGAAAAATCATCTAGGCAGTTTCTGCAGGAATGGAAAAGACTTTATTTAACAAGATCTACTGAATAACTTTGTGCAATTTTTGGCACAGCATCTAGCAATATCCTAACACACAACATATCCAAAATTGAGATACAGAGAAGGTATGGATTTCAAGTTATGACAGATCTAGGTTTAACACATTTGTATTTTTCCTGCTAAAACTATTTAGAATCCAGCTATGAGTAAATAACAAAAGAGATGGGATTTATCATCCTGAACCCTACAAAATTTGTTTGGGGTTTTTATGATTTTTCTACGAATTTCTAGGAATTTTCTAAGGCTTTGGACTCATCTGCAAGAAAACTTAGATAGGTTTTACAGCAACCAGGTCCTAACTTTTACACGAAACACCCTAAACAGATTTAAATCATCGCAATCCAGCCCTTGGTCGGAGAGGGCGGCGCGGGAGCAGCCAGCTCCGGCGTGCGGCGGCGCGCCGGCCGGGCAGCAAGCGGCCGGGCGCGACCGGATGCTCACCTAGGAGCCGTAGGTGAGCGGCGGGGCGGAGAAGTGGCCGGTGAGGGGTTTCGGCGGCGGCGGCGGCGGTGGCCGCGGCGGCTTAGGGAAGGGCGGCGGGGAGACGCAATGCCGGCAATCAAGCGACTTGGGGAGGTTTGCGGGTGCCTAAGGGTGCTACCGAGCAACGGCGGCGGCGGCGAGCGCGAGTGGAAACGCGAGCTCGGGGCGGCGGCGGCAATGGCGGCGGTGCGGCTCGGGTGGCACGCGGAGGGGTGAGGAGATGCTTTTAAAGGCGGCTCGGGGGCGTCCGTGGATGACGGCGGTTGACGTCGAAGATGCCCCGCCGTGCTATGGGCTCGGGGCGGCGCGCGTACGGCGGCGGCGACGCCGCCGTCGGACCGGCGGTCCGCGGCGTGCGCGCGCGTACGGCGGCGCGAACTCGAGGCCTTCGGGCGGGGGGGTACGTCGGGGCGCGAGCGGCTCGGGGGCGCAGCGCGCCTTGGGCCGTGCGCGGCCTCGGGAGGCGCGGGCGCGGATGCGGGGGCCGGCGGCGCGCGGCCGGCGACGGGCGGCGTGCGGGGGCGCGCGACGTCGCGCCGTGCAACGCTCCGGCCCAAGTTGTTTTTCTTGGTCTTTGCCTTTGAAATAGAATTTGCTCCAAAATTTTGTATAAAAGTCGACCAAGTGATGAATACCAAAGTTGTAGATCTAGCTACCCTTAACAATTTCTACAAAGGCTAAACAGGGTTTTTCCTCACAGAATTTGAGTTATTTGACTGCCAACTTTGAATGTCGGCACTGTATGCAAACAGTGAATTCTGTCTTGCAACTCATTTTTCAAGTTTTTCCCCTCAAAATTGGAAATGCCAATCTACAGGAAAGTTGTGTCCCTCAATAAGATCTACAACTTTCATAAAGGTAGAATTTTAATGTTTAGGTGAATTTTGGAGAACGCGACAAAAGTTCCGGCAGACACCTATGGACACTAGAGTGACAAGGGGTTTGACCCAACCTTTGACCATGGGTTGGCCCCACAAGTGTGTTTACTATTCAATTAGGGTCACTAGGGTGGGTTAGTGAGTTTTTCGAGGTGAGGGCCCAGGTTGACCTAGGTTTGACCACGGTTGACCATTTGACCGGCTATTAAAGGTTAATTAAAAACCTGGGGCGTCACAACAAGCGTCACTGCCTCCATCCCCCAGCAGCAGCAAGTGGATCAGTCGACAACTACGAAGCACTTTGGGCGGCCAGCCGTATGGCTGCTCTAGTGACGCGGTTCATGCATGTGGAGATCCCCATCGGGCGGCCAGAGGAGGAGGAGAAGGAAGAGCCCCCGGTGGAGCACATGTTCGCGAAGTGCCTTGGCGGGCTGGTGAGCGTGGTGATGCATGAGGTGCAGGTGGAGCTAGTGTTCCCGGCGAGGGAGATCGAGGTGGTGTACTCGTGCGGCCTCGGGCAGTAAGCTATGGGCGGCTCCACCGCTACTACCCACGTCGTCTCCCTCACCCTCGGTGATCTGCGCGCGTGTGGCCACACGGAGGGCAACGACGCCCTCCTTTAGTCCAAATCGCCCACCTGAGATAGAATTGGATCCTCAAATGATTGTAAAAGTAGCATTAAATATAAACTAACACAACTACCCAAACATAATTGGTGTTAGTTTGTTACGTGTTAGTTGGGGTGCTAAAGATTATCACTACCACTGACACTAAGGGCGTGTTTGGCAGGGCTCCAGCTCCACGTAGCCATGGCAATGGGTACCCGCTACCCGTTTACCCGCGGGTAAAAACCCTATTAGGGTGCGGGTTTGGGGGATTTTGCCCCCCACGGGTCTGCTAACGGGTGAAAACTTCACCCATCGGGTGAAGCGGGTGCGGGTGTGTTATTTAATACCCCATACCCGTCACCCGTTGGGTCCCCGTTTGAGAGTATGACAGGTAGGTCCACCTAGTCACTCAGTATATAAAAGAACGCAAAAACCTAGCTCCTCACCTCAGTTTCATTCCAACCCATCCACCGCCGCCACCCTCTCTCCCAGGCTCTCTCTCCATCCCTTCTTCGATTCCCCCTTGCCCGGTTGACCTAGTCCCCCAGATCTCGCGTCATGGCTCCCTGCTACCGCGTCTGGCAGCTCCCTACGCCAGGCAGCCGCTGCTCCCCGCGCGGCTGTGCCAGGGAGGTCGTCGCGCCCGCGCTAGGACGTCGCCGCCGCTCACTTCGCGGCTTCAACAGCCGCCGGGCTCCCCTCAACGAGCCGCCACCGCTCCCTTCGCCGGGCCGATGCCGCTCCCCGTGCGGCTACGCCGGCCGCCGGCTCCCTCTCGTCGGGACACCGTGCTCCCTTCGCCGGGGCGACGCCGCTCCCGCGCCGGGGCCCGCGTCGCAGCGCCCCCACACGCTAGGCCTCTAGCTCGACGATGGGAGGTTGGGTGACCCGATGGGTGACCCGTTACCCATGTGGGGGCGGGTATGGGGGATTTCTTGACCCGTGATGGGTGATGGGGCGGGTGACGGGTGTTGAAACCCTGGCGGGTGGCGGGTGTGGTTTGCTGCCCCCCACCGGGTTTGCCACCTGCTGCCATCCCTAGCTCCACGAAACTCACTCCGGAGCTGCAACTCCACCAATTTCCAGCTCCACCGTGGAGCTGGACTCTTGTTTTGGAGCTGAGGACAAGTGTTTGGCAGAGACAACAACTCCAACTCCACAAATTGATAGTTTCAATTGTTTTTCCTCTTTTGCCCTCAAGTTTTTTCTCGTTCGCTGTGTGCGTGCTGTGTGCATGTGCCTGTGCGTGTTGTGTGCATGTTGTGCCTGTGCATGCGTGCTGTGCTGTGCATGTGGTGTGCCTGCATGCAAAGTGTACGTGTGTGTGCAGTGTTGTGCATGGGTGTGTGCGTGTTGTATGGCGTGTGTGTGCAGTGCTGTGCGTGAGTGTGTGCCTGTGTATGGCGTGTGTGTAGCGTGTGTGTAGTGTGTGCCTGTGCATGTGTGTGTGCGTTTTTTTTGAATTTCAACAAACGAGTAATCATTTTTTGAACACATATCTCCAAGTAATTGAGAACTAGAAACTGTCCACATAAACAAATAAAAGTTTGCACTCACAAAATCTCAGTACCTAAGAAATATAAAAGTAAAAATTGGATTACAAGCTAATTATTCCAACCAATAGCAAGAGATGTGGCAAGTTCATCCCGAAAATTATCCATGGAAGTCGAACTCGCTTCCGGAGTAGATGTATCTGATGCATTTGCTGGGACGGCATCTCGTTTATAACGATCCGGTATTGTAGGCATAAATTTGGATCACGGTCGAATCGAGCAAAGTCGGCATCCTCACTGTTATGCTCACGAATGAAATTGTGGAGGACCATACAAGCGACAACTATCATTTTTTGCTTCCACATGGGGTATTTCTTGATTCTATAAAGAATTTCCCACTTCATTTTGAGTAAACCAAAAGATCTCTCAATCACATTACGAATAGATGAATGCTTGCGATTGAACTTTTCTTTCGGGGTATTAGGTTACATACCTCTATGCCACTCTGGCATATGGTACCTCTCACCCTTGTATGGAGCAAGGTAGCCGGGACGATTAGGATATCCAGCATCGACAACATAAAATTTACCTGTAAATAAAAAAATATATCAACATATTTTCATGGTCAATGCAAGTAAATTAATTATTGACACCTATTTACCTTGTGGAGGATGTGGAAAGAATTCCTTGTCGACACTCAATGCATTGTAAAGCACACTTGTGTCGTGCATAGATCCCGGTTGGGCCGTTGACACATATGTGAATCTCATGTAAAAATCACAAACTGCTAATACATTTTGGATGGGTATCCCTGTCTTTCCAATGTACCTGACTTTCTCATCAGGTGGTAGTGTCACACGAATGTGTGTGCCATCTAGTGCTCCAATGCAATCTTTGAAATATGGATAGGCTCGCTTGTCATCCCTTATCCTCCTATGGACTGTAGGAAAATTTGGATCTATTGGCCTAATGAAATCCTTTGACATGGTCATCAAACTGAACAAAACCTCCTCAAAATTTCTACTGATTGTTTCACCAGAGTGCTTGAATCTATTTTGACTTCTGTTGTTGGACTCATTCCCCGAACAAATGAATAACAAAATACCTAAACTCTCAATAGATGACATATGTAGAGATGAAGTCAACCCATACCTCTCAATCAATAACCTATGGAGGTCGAAAAAAATCTCTGTGCTCATGCGCAATTGCCTATGGCATTATCCTGGAGTGTTGAAAAGCTCCAACATAAACCCCATTCCACTTGTGGTAGACGTCCTGGGAGGATTTTTTTAATAAACATGTCTAGATAAGTTTCTCCCATCATTGCACCAGCAAAGATCATTTTAAAAAAATCCTCATCTTCATTGTCGTCGTCGTCATCATCATCGCTAGATATCTGCAACAATTTGTTTACATGATACATAAATAATTTATTCACATTGGAGATAAATAATTTGACCACATCAGCAACATAAACAAGTTGCCCGCATGATACATAACAGAAAAAATATAACACTTTGTCCACATAACAAAGGATAAAAAAATTTGTCCACGTCACAAAGGATAAAAAATTTGTCCACATCACAAAGGATAAAAAAATTTGTCCACATCACAAAGGATAAATAGTTTGTCCACATCACAAAGGATAAAAAAAATTGTCCACATCACAAAGGTAGACCACACTGATCACTTTGCAAACATCATGTCAAACTTCCTCTTCAGCCAATTGAACCTATCCTCATTGGTGGGTATAGTCATAAACATCTGCCTATGTTCTTTCTTCACAAACAACTCAGTTGCCACAAAGTGCTCATCACTCCCTGGAACAGCCCCACATGCAGTGACATGGCCCATGACATCCTCAATACTAATCCCTCCAAACCTAGCTGACACAAAAGCCGCAGCACTCTCTGATATCTTTGACATATTCTGTTGTATAACTGCTCCAGTGCTACTTTTAGGCTTCTTGTTAGGTTTGTCTAGAATAATGTGAGCTTTTTTCTTAGGTTTGTTGCTAGGTGTGGGAGAGAATTCCAAATTCTTTTCACCAAAATTAGCAGCATTATCTTCACCATTACTGTCACCATTCCCATCACCATTCTCTTCCCCTTCATCCTCTAAATCAATATGATCCTCAACACTATTTGGTGGTATTATTGGGTTGGAAGACATAGGATTCCAATGATCAGTCTCTTCATTCATGATGTTCCCAAACATCACCTTCAAATATTCTTCATTTTGAAGAGGTCTATTCTTAAATTTTCCAACACCAGGTATCTCCTACATAATTAGGTTATAGTAAGCAAGTGTATGTATTATTAGAAAAAATAAATAAAAACAAATGTTAGGCGCTCACAGATTTGGTTTTTTTCCACCACTCTTTATCCATGTTGATAGTTCCTGTGCTCCAATTCCAACCAGTTCCAGTTTGTTTCCTCATCAATTTTCTCCAATTGGTCAAATCAGTCTTCAACTTGTCCCATTTGTTCTTCAGCTGACTTTTTTTCAACATGATACCGGTACATTGGTAAAACCTATGAATCACCTCCTCATAGCCCACATTATTCAAGTGTGTGTTTGGTCTATTTCCTTTTCTTTTTTGTTCAGCAAACAGTTCGCAAACAAGGGTGGTATTGTCATCATTCCAATCAATATAATCTCCCTATACATGATTCATAACACAGCAGTTTAAAATCTAGTAATTAAAAAATATATGCACTTATGATGCATGTATTATTGTCCTATTTTTGCTGCCATAACAATCATAAATGTATAGGTTTGGAATATATTAAAAATAAACTGATGCAGAGGTGGTGTTGTCACCAGAACATGCAGATGCAGAGGTGGTGTTGTCACCAGATGGTGTTGTCACCAATGTCCAATCGCGCAAGCCCTTCACACGCCACACTGAAGAGCAGTTGTGCGTCCGCAAATGTAGGTTTGATCGATGGCACTGCAGAGTTGGCGACGGAGGTGCGCTGTGACGATCGTACACACGAAGACCTTATAGGCATGTTGACTGAACCCACACACTGTGGCTTATGGATCACGTGGAGGGGGCTTCAATGTGAGGCTGCACTTGGTCTTGTTCATCCAGAGGAGACTACGCTACAAACAGTCCCGATTCATGAAGACTGTGTTGTGGTTGAAGTGATCACTGTATATAATATCTTTGTGGATGAACTGTTGGAATACCCTCCTAATGACGAGCTGATGAAACTCGGACAAGCTCAAGGACAGAGGTTACAGTGGAGAAGGTGTCGGATTGACATCAAAGGAGCACCAACATGTATATCTCGTTCACAGGCTATTGTACAGATTCCTTGTAGTTCACACAGTACGGTACAGGTTCCTTCCTCAGATGGTCCCCCCCTCCTCCTCCTCAATCCCCACACATTCCATCCCCACATCCGGAAGGTACACAAAATATTCCATCCCCACCTACTCTTAGTCCTGAAAAAACAGAAAAACTTTCATCCCCACATCCGCAAGAGACACCAAATATTCCATCCCCACCACCACGCCCACCACCTCTTCCTCCTCCTTCTCCTCCTCATGAAACAACAAAACCTACACCCCCAAATGGAAGTGCTCAAAACAATCATGCAAAAGTAGGTACATCTGGGCCTAATACCTCTGTAATTGGTCCTGGTGAGACACCACTAGGCAAGAAAGCCCTTGAGAAACCATCAGTCATTTCAAAGCTGCAAGAAGAGAAACTTGCCAAAAATACAGCTCTACAGCACCTACAGCAGGCAAGCAAGCCCTTAAGAAACCTTCTTCAGCCATCTCAAAGCAGCAAGAAAAGGAAATTGTTGTAAATAAAACCTCTAAGAGGCCTACTAGAAAGCGATCTAAAAGAAACACCAACGAGAATCGTCGGAATATGACTAACCCAAAGCAATCTGAGAGTGACACTGAGAAGAATCCTTGGGCTATGGCTAACCCAAATTACAAATTCGGAAAGAACATTCTCAGTGATGGTGATCTCAGAAAGGCTGCTCCTTTTACCAGAAAGCTCCACACATTCTACATGCAACGTGGTAAGTCAAATGATGCTCTGACATTATGGTCGCACTTCGGCCCAGGACCAATGCATGGTTGAAGAGAGATGAATCGTCAAACGCACTCCAGCTGATGCCTATGCAACTCAGTGATTTGTACGATCTCTTCAACTTGGATGCTTTGGATCTGACACTTCTCCGCTGCTTCATCCTGTAAGTTGCTTGAAAATTTAATCTGCTTCTCACTAATCACATCCTCTATCGAACTGTGCTTTTGGACTCACATCATCTTTATTACCATGTATTTTTCCTTCTTATACTTTGTTTTTTCTTACTAATATGAATATGACTGTAGAAGTTGACAACAAGGGCCTTGCAGTTGACTACAATGATCCTGAAGGCCTTTGCTCGACAACGTTGAGCAGCACAGATAACATTGTTTCTTTCTCTGTTGACTATATGCTCAATGCCTTCGAACAATATGCTACAAAGGATTTAATGTTTATCGCTTATCTAAGTACGAACCACTGGATTGCAGTGGCGATCGTTCTGAAGCAGCGGAAGGTCTACTATCTTGATTCATTGAAGACAATTAATACTAATATTGGCCCTTTCGAGTTAATCATTAATGAATAAGTTATTTCTTTCTTAACCTGCGGACGTTCCTCAACAAATTGTACAGAGTATATTAATTAAAAGTGTCCTAACCATTGTTGATATTTTTGTTGTAGGGCTTGGAATCGTTACTGCCGCAAAAAGTTCTCGCGCCGTGGCCCCTTGAAACACGTCAAGGATGTTAAGGTACATACCACTTATTTCCTTCCTGTGGAAGCTAGTACTAAAGCTTGAGTTTATTTCTTCTCGATCACCACTATTTTTCTTTGTACATTTATTGCAGTGCCACCAACAACCTATTAGATCTAGACTCTGCGGCTTCTATTGTGCCTATCACATGCTTCAATTAAAATATAGCGGCACACATATGGAGGTACTTTCTTGGATCTTCATTTGTAAAACCTGCAATTGAGCACAGTTCTTGCTTATTAGCACTACACATGTTTGGTAACCACCTATATATGTGTGCTGACTGGTGACATTATTATATCCAGAGATTAGGGCTAGATGAGCATCCTCTCGACAAATCATTGCTAGCAGATGTTTGTGAAAGAATTGCCACATTCCTCATGGAACAGGTGATCACAACCGGAGGAAAATTTCATGCTGATGAAACTGTGTGGGCTCAGATTATGTTTGGTGACTAGGAAATTTTTGCATTCCTCCTTGTCTATGAATTTTTGCATTCCTCATTGTCCATGAATTTTTGTGATATTGTTGCATTCCTCCTTGGGAGATGCATTTCCTCCTTGTATGAGATGATGATGCTGAATTTTGTCATATGATGCATGTGAATTGTGGATTCCTGTGAATTTGGATGTTGGATATAATTTCTGTGAATTTAGTCATATCCTGGCTGGTTCCAGGATGCAGCCCCTGATGGCTGCCAAATCCTGGCTGGATCCAGGATGCAGCCAGCAAGCAGGCAGCAGGTTATTGTAGGGGTGACCTACGTATTTGTAACGGGTGTTAATCAAAGCTCGTTACAAACACTGACCACTGAGTAACGGGCTTCAATTGGAACACCCATTACAAATTTGCCAACAAAGTAATGGGCACCGTAAAAGCCCGTAACCAATACGTGGCCCGTTCGTTGAGACATCGGAGACGCAGGTTCACCACACGCGTCTCTGATATTGATTTCACAGTAACGGGCTTTGTTTTTTGTCACACCCGATTTTACAAGGAAAACCGAATGCATCTCATATGTGCGCCAGGATCAATTTACACACACATGATAGACAAAACGAGAGTAATACCATTGCTGTAATAAAACGTACAAGAGTTTAAACCAGTAAACCATTATTACATCCAAAGGGGTGGACTCGAAGGTCCGAGCACGACGATAACTAAACGACGACGAGCAACTCCATCGTTGACTTCCACAGGCATGATTACTGGGGGATCTGCATGCCCTAGAACTCCTCGTAGTCACTCCAGTACTCGTCCTCGCCTCCGACGTTCTCCTCTGAACAGCGGTAAGCAAGGGTGAGCACACTTATGGTTGGTGCTCGGCAAGTGGGGGAAACAATGCAAGGCTATCAAGGATAGGCTATGGTTCACAGCGGTAAGCATTTTATAAGTTGATCAAATTTTATTAGCAAGCACCTAATTACTAGGTGTAAGTGTATACCAACCCACTTAACCTTAAAAGAAACCTCAAACCAAACCACCAACCCATGATTTGCATTAATCCTCAAGTTTATTAATCATGTGAGGGTCCAAGCCGCTCATGACCGTGAGCACGGCCGATCGATCGATTTTACACTGCGAGAGGTTGTACACTTTACCCACGGTTCGTGTTCCCCATCTTGCCGGGTTAGCCGGACCCTTAAACACTTCCAAGGTGAGTGGCTAGGGGTCCACTACGAAGCCTTTACAAAGGAAAGAAGATAAACCAACGCCCCGCAACGATTCTGACGGCGGAGCGGACCATAACCCTCCCTAATGGTCAACACCTTAGCCAAGGCTGCTACCCCAAAAGGACCGGGCTATACCCCTTCAACTCCGGCCCCCTGTGCCCCTCTCGGAAAAGAGCTATCAGCTAACCCACTCTCCTAATTAGTCGCCTAAGCCAGAGCCATGTGGACTGTGGTTGTACTGTTATCTTGGGTGTTTCTCCATGTTCCGATTACGAATCAAGTTATCTTGTTTTAAGCACAAACACATTATATAAGCAAAACGGAGATGTAAAACATAAACAAAGCATAACCAAACTCATGTAGAGCAAACTAAGCATTTATCTACCCCAAACATTTGTTTAACAGAGTTGATCAAGGTAAAGTGGTAAAGCATCTAGTCAAGTCCTTAGCTAGGTGTTTGCCCATCAGGTTTATGCATAACAACAGGAATAGTAAATATTGTTTAGCATGCAGTGTCATAGGTTCAAAAAGATTATGCAGAGGGGGAAAGCCACTTGCCTTCCTCTACAAGCTAGGTGAAATCCTCCTCGAAGACAGGCTCTTCCTGATCACCTCCGACAGGGAGCTCAGACGAAATAGGCACGATATCTACGAGCCAAACATGAACAACAAACAATAAATAAAATAGTACACCAAACAGTAACAAAACTGGTAAATTTACTGTTTAAAAGATTCTACTCGTCGAGACGATCATTTCGGTATATAGAACGCTAAAAACGGAGTTAAAATGAGAAAGTTATGATTAAAACAGTTTTCAGGGGCCTATCTGCAAGAAAACTAAGTTTACAGGGCTGTTTATAAATAAAATCAGGGGCTAAAACATATTTATAAATTAAATCAGAGGGGTCTAGGTGCAAAAAGGAGTGAAAAGGGACCTTTAACACTATTAACCAGGGTAGACAGGGGCTAGATTGTAAAAACCAGGACCTATCCGTAAGGATTCCTAAAGGTGGAAGGACCGGCTTGCTAAAGTTTAAAAACTCAGGGGCTCTTAAAGAAAAGGGCCGCAGCCGCACCGTGGATCTCAGATCCAACGGCCAACGACGCGTGCGCGCGCCGTGGACCCAGCCGTGGGCGCGGTCCACAAGCCCACGGTGGACCGGCCTTTAAACGCGAAGGGGTACGCGATCCTAGCCATCCACGCGAGATCGAACGGCCCAGGACGCGTGCAAGCGATGGGCGGCGGCGACGTCACCGGAGAGCGGCGGCGCGCGGCGGCAGCTCGTCGGCGCTAGCTCTGGACGGCGCTCCCGGCCATCACTTTGACCACGGGTTGGGGCAAAATGACGCGGGGACGCTTGCGCACGTGTTCGTGGGGTCTATGGGAGCGATCGGGCCTCACCGGCGGCCGGCACCGTAAGGGGGCAGCGCGGCTACTCCGGCGAGCCTGGGGAGGCAGTGCTACGCGCAAAACAGAGGGTAAATGAGCGGGGGATAACGCTTACCGCGCACGAGAGGACGACGGCGAGCTAACGGGCGGAGAGGAGGCGGCAACAGAGGGGCTTGACGACGGCGGCGGCTCGGGCGGCGCTCGGTGAGCTCGGGGGCGCGGCGCCACGGGCGTCGGGGACGAAGACCTGCGGCAACACGAGCTTGTCAAGCTCCTAGCGATCCCAAAAGTCAAGGAAAACAGGCGGGGGGTCTAGCCCTTCACCGGCGGCGACGGATCGATGGCGGCGGAAGAGACCCGAGGCGGCGGCGTAGGGAAATTGGTGCTCGTGCGTGCGCGTTAGTGCGTTGCAGAGGCAAAGGGAGGCGCAGGGGTTCGCACTCGAGCTTAAGTAGGGGCAAAGGGAGGAAGGCGAGGCGGGTAGGGGACGGGACAGCCGGCGGCTTGCCATTGATGGCCGCAGCCATCACGGCTAGGGTTAAAGGATGGAAAGAAACGGTCCTAATTGATCACGGGAAGGTTAATTGTCTTAAATGATCGCAAGGGGAGAAAGGAAGGTGGGGAGGCGGCCGGGCGCGGCGGGAATCGCGCGCGGCGCGCGGGCTCGGGGGGGGGGGGGGCGGCGGGAGGAAGAAGAAAGGAGGGGGGGGGGAGAGGGGAGGCCGACGGGTGGGCCCCGGCTGTCAGCGTCTCGGTGGAAAAAGAAAACGGGGAGGGGGAAGGTGGGCCGGCGCGGGAGGCAAGCTGGGCCGCTTGGGCCGAAAAGGAGCCGGTGCAGATTTCTCTTTTTTTTTCTTTTCCTTTTTCAAACTTCATTTTCAAACCAAATTTCATCGCAAATTCAATTCAAACTTTTTCAAACTTTTCTCAAGAATTTTATAAACTTTTAGAAACCACACAAGCAACCAAAAACCATGCAAGCCAATTGATGATGCACATACACTTGTTCTCTCTAAGTTTATTAAATTATCTTTAATATTTTAGAGCTCAATTGAAATAACAATTTAATTTCTTTTTAAATCCTTAAGACTATTTTAAGTTGCTAAGTGATTTTAGTGATGGAATTTTTAGGGTGTCACAAATCCTACCCCCTTAAAGAGAATCTCGTCCCGAGATTCAGAAGACTTAGAGAACAGCTGAGGAAAGTCTTCCTTGAGTTCATCCTCTCTCTCCCAAGTTGCCTCTTCCTCAGTATGGTGACTCCACTGTACTTTGCACATTCTGATGATCTTATTTCTGGTAACTCTTTCTGATACATCCAAAATCTTAACAGGGTATCCTTTGTATGTCAGGTCATTCTCCATTTGAATATCCTCTAACTGTACCGGTTCTATCCTAACCTCACTTGTACATTTCTTCAGCTGTGATACATGAAACACGTCATGAACTCCTCATATTCGTCTCGGCAACTCTAACTGGTATGCTACTTCTCCTTTCCGTTCCAAAATTTTGAAAGGTCCGATAAATCGAGGTGATAACTTCCCTCTGACATTAAACCTTCGTAATCCCCGAATAGGTGACACTATGAGGTATGCATAATCACCGACTTCCAAAATCACCTCACTTCTCCGAGGATCAGCATAACTCTTCTGACGCGACTGTGCTGCTTTAAGATTCTCCCTTATGATTTCAACTTGCTTTTCTGCTTCTCATATGCTGTCTGGCCCAAAGAATTGTCTTTCACCAGTCTGGTTCCAAAACAACGTTGTTCTACACTTCCTTCCATACAGAGCTTCAAAAGGTGCCATTTTAATGCGGGATCGATAGTTTGTTGTTATAAGCAAACTCTGCATAAGGTAAACTCTTATCCCAACTGCCACTGTTCTTTAACGCACAAGCTCTCAACATATCTTCAAGTATTTGATTTGTTCTCTCTGTCTGCCCATCTGTCTGAGGATGGTATGCTGAGCTGAAGTTTAACTTTGTATCCATCGATTCATGCAACTTCTGCCAAAACCGTGAAGTGAACCGTGTGCCTCGATCTGACACTATCTTCTTCGGTACCCCGTGCAAACACACTATCCTCGAATTATACAACTCAGCTAGCTTCACTCCTGTGTAGGTCGTCTTCACTGGAATAAAGTGCGCTACCTTGGTTAATCTATCCATAATAACCCAAATAGAGTCATACCCATCACGAGTACGAGGTAATCCCACTATGAAATCCATACCGATTTCCTCCCATTTCCACTCGGGTACCTTCGTAGGTCAAGCAATCCTGCTGGCCTTTGATACTCAGCCTTCACTCTTTGACACACATCACACAACGCTACATGAGCTGCTACATCTTTCTTCATCCCATACCACCAGTATCTCTGCTTCAAGTCCTGATACATCTTTGTACTACCAGGGTGTATAGAGTAAGCTGAGTCATGTGCTTCCTTCAAAATAGCTTCTCTCAACTCCTTGATCTCAGGTACACAGATTCTGTTCTTAAACCACACTGTCCCTTGCTCATCTTCTCTGAATTCCGGAACTTTGCCTAACTTAATCAACTTCCTGTATTCTGCCATCTTGGCGTCAGTCAACTGTCCCTTCCTGATATCCTGCTCAAGTGTCGACTCAATTTCTAATGTCAAAGTCTCACTTGAAGCAACCATTCCCAAGTTAAGCTGTGCCATCTCCCAACATAGCTCCTGAGGTAACAGGTGTCCTATCAGCATGCTAGTCTGTCCCTTCCGACTCAAAGCATCTGCCACAACATTTGCCTTTCCTGGATGGTACTGGATATCCAAATCATAATCCTTGATTAACTCCAACCATCTTCTTTGCCTCAAATTCAAATCCTTCTGAGTAAAGATATACTTCAGACTCTTATGGTCAGTAAAGATCTTGCACTTGTTCCCAATCATGTAATGTCTCCAAATCTTCAATGCGTGAACAACGCGCGCTAACTCAAGATCATGAGTAGGGTAGTTCGCTCATGTTTCCTCAAGCTGTCTCGAAGCATAAGCTACTACCTTTCCTTCTTGCATTAGCACACATCCCAAACCTTGCCGAGAGGCATCACAGTATACATCGAACCCTTTGTGTATGTCTGGCATGATCAACACAGGTGCTGTGGTCAGCCTCTTCTTCAACTCCTCAAAACTAGCCTGACACTTCTCATCCCACTTGAATTCTCTTCCTTTCTCGAGTAGAGTGGTAAGTGGCTTCACTATCTTAGAAAACCCTTCAATGAACCTCTGATAGTATCCTGCAAGTCCAAGGAAACTTCTGATCTCTGGCACATTCTTAGGCGTACTCCAGTTCAATACATCCCGAACCTTGCTTGGATCGACTGCTATGCCTCCATCTGTGATGATGTGTCCGAGAAAAGAGACCTCCTTCAACCAGAAAGCACACTTGCTGAACTTGGCATACAATTGATGTTCCCGTAGCTTCTGTAACACAAGCCTCAGATGTTCCTCATGTTCTTCCTCACTCCGAGAGAATACCAATATATCATCAATGAATACCACAACGAACTTATCTAGATACTCCATGAATACCTTGTTCATCAAATACATAAAGTATGCTGGTGCATTGGTCAGGCCAAAGGACATCACAGTGAACTCATACAACCCGTATCTAGATGTAAATGCTGTCTTTGGTATGTCCTCCACTCGGATTTTTAAGCGGTGATAACTCGATCTAAGATCTATCTTAGAGAAGGCCTTAGCTCCTCTCATCTGATCAAACAAATCCTCAATCCGAGGTAATGGGTATTTATTCTTGATAGTAACCTCATTAAGTGATCGATAGTCTATACACAACCTCCTAGATCCATCCTTTTTATCAACGAAGAGTGTAGGGGCTCCCCATGGTGATGAACTAGGACGGATAAACCCTTTACTAAGTAGTTCTTCGATTTGTTTCTTTAATTCAGCTAGATCTTTAACATCCATTCTATATGGTCTTTTAGATATGGGAGCAGTACCAGGTATAAGTTCAATACTAAATTCAATGTCACGATCAGGTGGCATACCTGGCAAATCCTCTGGAAACACATCAGGAAATTTATTCACTACCCTTATATCCTCCAAGGCCTTGCCTTCAACAGAGTTCACAACTCCTTTGCTGGATGAGAGTGCACTCACATATTCTACTATCTCCCCTTGAGGACTGGTTAACAGTACTGACCTCTTCCGACACTGAATAACTCCATCACAACTCCTTAACCAATCCATACCAAGAATGACATCTATTCCCCATGATTTTAGAACTACCAGATTAGCAAGAAAGTCTACCCCCATGATATTAATCTTTACTTGTGGGCATATATGACCAGTTTTCATTTCTCCCCCAGGAGTGCTAACTATCAGTGGGTTCTTCATTGTGCTCATAGATAAGTTATATTTTGCCACAAATTGATCGGTTATGAATGAATGTGATGCTCCTGAATCAAATAATACGGTAGCAGGTACAGAGTTGACGAAAAACGTACCCAATACCACGCCGGCATCATTCGAGCTTGCTCCACCGATACATGATTGACTCGGCCACGCACATGACTCGCCGGCCTCTCTTGCCGGGTGTCCGTGGAGTACGAGCCCGTGAAGATGGCCGCACGATCCCGTTTCCATTGTCTCTCTGCGGAGTCCGCATCACCCTCTTGGGACAATTGTTAGCATAATGCCCCGCCTCTCCACACTTGAAGCATCCACCGAGCCGAACGGGGTTGGTGTTTCGACGAGGTGCCCCGAGTTATTGCTAGGACGACTCGGCCCGAGGGGTAGGAGCTGCGGGTGTCCGAGGATTGAAGCGCCGTGGCGAAACGAGCGCCGGCATTGCGGTCGCATGTTCTGTGGGTACCTCCCGGCTTGACCACCGGGACGATATGGAGTCGGGCTCTGCCGGGAAGCGTAACGGGGACGGGTGTTACCGCTAGAGCGTCCATGAGACCGAAACTTGCGTTTCGTTCACCCATCTCCTTTCTCTTGCTTTCCGGCCCAATAGCTTTGTTCACCGGCGTACGAAAGTACGGGAAGATGTGACTGCGAGTTGATAGTTCAAAGGACCAATCAAGCCATCCGAGGAACCTTTCTTGCCTCTTTGGATCGGTGTTGACTTCATCGGGTGCATAGCGTGACAAGTGAGTGAACTTGTCCGGATACTCGATCCATCGACATATTGCCTTGCCTCAGTGACAAGAACTCCCTCTGCTTAAGCTTGAGAACCCCCGAAGGAATGTGGTAAGTACGGAAGTTGTCACGAAACTCCTGCCAAGTGATATTATGCCTGTTGGGATGAGCAGTTGAGTACGCATCCCACCAATCTGCGGCCTGCCCCACAAGTCTTCCAGCAGCATACAGCACCATCTCCCTTTCAGTGCATTGCACGATCTCCAGCTTCTTGGTGATAGTTTTCAGCTAGTCGTCAGCATCCAGTGGATCAGCCGAGTGGGAAAATGTAGGGGGATGGTGGCTCATGAACTCCTTGTGCCTGTCCCTTGGTGGCGGGGGTGGAGGAGGGATCGGCCGTGGCGGCCGGGTTCTCGTTGGGCTTGCATCCGCCGCACCTTGTGTTGGTAAGGTTTCGAATCGTTGCATCCGTGTTGCCAGGAAGCCGCTGCATGTTTGAGTCCATTGCTTGGTTGATCGGTGGAGGTGGTGCTTGGGTTTTCTTGATTTGCGATATGTGCCGGATCACGGGCAGTACGTCTTGACCTCCTCCGGACCTGGTGTTTACCATCTGACCGTTAGAAAAATCATATCTCAGATAATTGTACTTGAATCATTGCATAAGAGGATAACTCAAAATGAAATAACAGCATGTTCTTCAGTTAAGACAGATTGTGTTGACCTCAAAGAATTATGTATAACTTTCTGTGTAATTATCTAATGACTACGAATTTTTACCAGATTATGATGTATACAATTATGGAACCATCCCAACTGGAATCACCTCATTTGGACATCTATATCTCGAGATAAAATTCAAACAGTATAGCTATATCAGCAGAGATTTACAGATTCTGACATGTTCATTACTTTGTGCATAACTCCCAGAATAAGTATTGTATACCATTGAATTTTTGACAGAAATTCATCCTCTAAATTTGTGAACTAACCCAACTGGTTTCATGTCATTTGGAGTCTGATATGGCATGACTTCCTGAGGGAGTCGCTGTCCTGCCAGCTGTGCTTCCAGACGTGCTATCTTCGCCTGTGCAGCCTGCAACTCTTCATGATACTTGTTCATCTCCAAAGTTGCTCCCTCCAGATCTGCGTTCAGAGCAGCAGTCACCCGTGCCAAGACGTCGATGCGATCATTGCCTCCTGCTGGCACCACAATCACTTCTGTGCCACTTGCACGTCGAGGCACATGGCGGTACTCCGATTGGAACAACTGCACCCGATTTGCATAGCAGATCGACCAGAGCGCCCTCCTTGCTGCATCATTCACCGCAGCATCATCCGTAGAGAACTGAGTTGTGCTATGGTGAGATGATCGATACCTCCATCCTTCTGTATCATTCAGAGGCTTCCTGATGTAGACTCTGCAAGTGCAGTAGTCCCTCATTCCCGGCTCACTGAAGTGCTTAGTCACATAGAGAGGCCTTATGGTATATCCCAGGTACCTCAGAACATTCCACAGAAGAATGCAGAACTGTCCATTCTCAGCTTCAGTAGAGTGTTTGTGGTATTCCGCTCCATGATAGCGGGGATTTTCATCCTCATCATCCTCTGGGTTGCCAACAGCATTGTTACCATCATCCTCACCCACACTGTCATCACTGGAGTCATCCGGGTCACCTCCTTCATCATCAGGAACTGGATCAGCAGGTGCAGGGGGTGCTTCCTCATTGACTACAGGCGCCGGTGGGATCACAATGTATCCATCTGCGTCTGCCTCTAGCACTGTGCCATCGTACAGTTGTGGCTGTTCCAATGGCTCTTCTGGCTCCTCCTCCTCCATCTCGACCTCTTCAGGATCCTCCTCTTCTTCTTCTGGCTGGACCTCCTCTGGGTCTTCCTCCACCTCAACCTCTGGCTGGAACTCCTCCTGTTCCTCCTCAACATCTTCAAGACGATGGCGAGGGGCCAGCTGTCCAGAAGGAAAACGCCCACCAGTGCTCTTGCGAGGGGTCATGTAAGTCATGGCCATCTGTCAAAGCAAAACTGATCTCAGAGTACAGAATAAATCAAAATGACAGTATAAAATGATAAACAAAATTAAATTAGATTTTTAATGCGTAAATAAGATGATTTGAAGCATGATAAGGCTTTCTAGAACATGAATCCTTAATTTCGTCCATTTCTAACTAAGGCTGCGACCTACAGTCATCACGGCTCTGGTACCACTTTGTCACACCCAATTTTACAAGGAAAAACCGAATGCATCTCATATGTGCGCCAGGATCAATTTACACACACATGATAGACAAAACGAGAGTAATACCATTGCTGTAATAAAACGTACAAGAGTTTAAACCAGTATGATAACCATTATTACATCCAAAGGGGTGGACTTGAAGGTCCGAGCACGACGATAACTAAACGACGACGAGCAACTCCATCGTTGACTTCCACGGAGCATGATGAGCGGGGGATCCGCATGCCCTAGAACTCCTCGTAGTCACTCCAGTACTCGTCCTCGCCTCCGACGTTCTCCTCTGAACAGCGGTAAGTAAGGGTGAGCACACTTATGGTTGGTGCTCAGCAAGTGGGGGAAACAATGCAAGGCTATCAAGGATAGGCTATGGTTCACAGCGGTAAGCATTTTATAAGTTGATCAAATTTTATTAGCAAGCACCTAATTACTAGGTGTAAGTGTATACCAACCCACTTAACCTTAAAAGAAACCTCAAACCAAACCACCAACCCATGATTTGCATTAATCTTCAAGTTTATTAATCATGTGAGGGTCCAAGCCGCTCATGACCGTGAGCACGGCTGATCGATCAGTTTTACACTGCGAGAGGTTGTACACTTTACCCACGGTTCGTGTTCCCCATCTTGCCGGGTTAGCCGGACCCTTAAACACTTCCAAGGTGAGTGGCTAGGGGTCCACTACGAACCCTTTACAAAGGAAAGAAGAGAAACCAACGGCCCCGCAACGATTCTACGACAGCGGAGCGGACCATAACCCTCCCTAATGGTCAACACCTTAGCCAAGGCTGCTACCCCAAAAGGACCGGGCTATACCCCTTCAACTCCGGCCCCCTGTGCCCCTCTCGGAAAAGAGCTATCAGCTAACCCACTCTCCTAATTAGTCGGCTAAGCCAGAGCTATGTGGCGGTGGTTGTACTGTTATCTTGGGTGGTTCTCCATGTTCCGATTACGAATCAAGTTATCTTGTTTTAAGCACAAACACATTATATAAGCAAAACGGAGATGTAAAACATAAACAAAGCATAACCAAACTCATGTAGAGCAAACTAAGCATTTATCTACCCCAAACATTTGTTTAACAGAGTTGATCAAGGTAAAGTGGTAAAGCATCTAGTCAAGTCCTTAGCTAGGTGTTTTCCCATCAGGTTTATGCATAACAACAGGAATAGTAAATATTGTTTAGCATGCAGTGTCATAGGTTCAAAAAGATTATGCAGAGGGGGAAAGCCACTTGCCTTTCTCTACAAGCTGGGTGAAATCCTCCTCGAAGACAGGCTCTTCCTGATCACCTCCGACAGGGAGCTCAGACGAAATAGGCACGATATCTACGAGCCAAACATGAACAACAAACAATAAATAAAACAGTACACCAAACAGTAACAAAACTGGTAAATTTACTGTTTAAAAGATTCTACTCGTCGAGACGATCATTTCGGTATATAGAACGCTAAAAACGGAGTTAAAATGAGAAAGTTATGATTAAAACAGTTTTCAGGGGCCTATCTGCAAGAAAACTAAGTTTACAGGGCTGTTTATAAATAAAATCAGGGGCTAAAACATATTTATAAATTAAATCAGAGGGGTCTAGGTGCAAAAAGGAGTGAAAAGGGACCTTTAACACTATTAACCAGGGTAGACAGGGGCTAGATTGTAAAAACCAGGACCTATCCGTAAGGATTTCTAAAGGTGGAAGGACCGGCTTGCTAAAGTTTAAAAACTCAGGGGCTCTTAAAGAAAAGGGCCGCAGCCGCACCGTGGATATCAGATCCAACGGCCGACGACGCGTGCGCGCGCCGTGGACCCAGCCGTGGGCGCGGTCCACAAGCCCACGGTGGACCGGCCTTTAAACGCGAAGGGGTACGCGATCCTAGCCATCCGCGCGAGATCGAACGGCCCTGGACGCGTGCAAGCGATGGGCGGCGGCGACGTCGCCGGGAGAGCGGCGGCGCGCGGCGGGAGCTCGCCGGCGCTAGCTCTGGACGGCGCTCCCGGCCATCACTTTGACCACGGGTTGGGGCAAAATGACGCGGGGACGCTTGCGCACGTGTTCGTGGGGTCTATGGGAGCGATCGGGCCTCACCGGCGGCCGGCACCGTAAGGGGGCGGCGCGGCTACTCCGGCGAGCCTGGGGAGGCAGTGCTACGCGCAAAACAGAGGGTAAATGAGCGGGGGATAACGCTTACCGCGCACAGAGGACGACGGCGAGCTAACGGGCGGAGAGGAGGCGGTAACAGAGGGGCTTGACGACGGCGGCGGCTCGGGCGGCGCTCGGTGAGCTCGGGGCGCGGCTGCCACGGGCGTCGGGGACGAAGACCTGCGGCAACACGAGCTTGTCAAGCTCCTAGCGATCCCAAAAGTCAAGGAAAACAGGCGGGGGGTCTAGCCCTTCACCGGCGGCGACGGATCGACGGCGGCGGCGGAGACCCGAGGCGGCGGCGTAGGGAAATTGGTGCTCGTGCGTGCGCGTTAGTGCGTTGCAGAGGCAAAGGGAGGCGCAGGGGTTCGCACTCGAGCTTAAGTAGGGGCAAAGGGAGGAAGGCGAGGCGGGTAGGGGACGGGACGGTCGGCGGCTTGCCATTGATGGCCGCGGCCATCACGGCTAGGGTTAAAGGATGGAAAGAAACGGTCCTAATTGATCACGGGAAGGTTAATTGCCTTAAATGATCGCAAGGGGAAGAAAGGAAGGTGGGGAGGCGGCCGGGCGCGGCGGGAATCGCGCGGCGGCGCGGGCTCGGGGGGGGGGCGGCGGGAGGAAGAAGAAAGGAAGGGGGAGAGGGGAGGCTGACAGGTGGGCCCCGGCTGTCAGCGTCTCGGTGGAAAAAGAAAAAGGGGAGGGGGAAGGTGGGCCAGCGCGGGAGGCAAGCTGGGCCGCTTGGGCCGAAAAGGAGCCGGTGCAGATTTCTCTTTTTTTTTCTTTTCCTTTTTCAAACTTCATTTTCAAACCAAATTTCATCTCAAATTCAATTCAAACTTTTTCAAACTTTTCTCAAGAATTTTATAAACTTTTTAGAAACCACACAAGCAACCAAAAACCATGCAAGCCAACTGATGATGCACATACACTTGTTGTCTCTAAGTTTATTAAATTATCTTTAATATTTTAGAGCTCAATTTAAATAACAATTTAATTTCTTTTTAAATCCTTAAGACTATTTTAAGTTGCTAAGTGATTTTAGTGATGGAATTTTTAGGGTGTCACAGGTGCACGTTACCAAAGTTTCGTGTGGGCCCAGAGAAACAGTCATTTTCACGTGACCGGTGGCTAGTTGTTGTTTGGTGCCCGTTACGAATATGTGTTATCAGTAACAGGCATCTGCCCTATTACCTTTCTTGGCTTATTTGTAACACTTGATCGGTAACGGGCGCATTGCCCGTTACCAAAGGCGATCTACACCTGTTACCAAAGCCAGTTTTTCACGTAGTGATAGGAGGAACCTGTTACAAAGAACCAAAATTATGGACCGAAACCGAATATTTGTAGGCCCGGAACTAATTCTCTGTGGGTTAGGAACTAAATATTAACGAGTTCCTTTTGATTCCTCTGCGAAATCAACATAGGAACCACCGGTTTTAGCCGGTTCCCCTCGGGCACCATAAAAAACCTCTTGGTTCCGGCACATAATTCAAACCTGCTTGCCTGATGTCGGTGGACGTAAAATTCCTTCGGCCTTGTTCGGTTGTACCATTCCCGGCCGGGATCGCGACCCAACCCACGGGGTACCCCGGCCTAGGTTCAGATACCGGCCCAGAAAAAATGTTGCATTCGTTTCACCCTGGCCCGTGTTGGTTCCCGGTCCAAAACTCCCCCGATCCTCCCACCCCGGCCGGTAACAAAAACTCCTCGTCGCTGGCATGGGAGGGAACCAGGAACACACCCCGCGCGAGGGCGGAGCAACGCAAGGCGGTGGCGGCATCGAGAAAAACGTGAGGCGGAGAGGGTGGCGGCGACGCATCTCTGGTGGTGGCGGTGCATCTCTGGCGAAGAGGGTGGTGGCGGCGCATCTCCGGCCGACGACAGCAGATCGGGTGAAGCAGCAGGAGGGCCCCTCCCGACAACCCTATGTCGGCGACGGCGAAAGGCAGGTCGGAGGCGATGGTGACGCAGGGCAGGTCGGCGGCAACGGTGACGCACGGTAGGTCGGCGGTGAGTGAATCCTCGCCCTTCTCCTCTTTTCTTCGTTTCCTGCTAGAGTTTTGCTTCACATGCCTGAATCTAGGTGTAGGAATTCTTGATTCATGGTCGATTAGTTTGGTATAGTGCTGATGACTGCAGAGCACCATGTGGTCTTGTTTTTTTTGCAATAACAGACCTTGTGTTTCATCGCTACATTCAGACAATTAAGTCAAGGTCACTAGCTTATCTGCCATGGCACTATATATATGGCTGGATTGCTTCAGGATAGTTCTCTGAAGTTCACTGCAGCTCTTTGTAATCACACATTTGGTTTTAGTGAGATGCCCAAAGAAAAGAAATGGCTGATGCCAGTTTTGGTATGAAAAGTTCAGTTGTGAACCTGGTAACCTGCTGCAGTATTTCTTGACGATTTTGCAGCCTGTAGTGATGTGCAGCTTGTTGACTCGTGTACCCATACACATGTTAGTGGCTGTTATTTAGTAACTCAATCTTAGTGGCTTTTATTGAGTAACTCAATTCACTTGAGGAAGTAGCAGTCCGGCACTAGATTTTGTACTGTATACTGCACAACCAATAGCTAATCTTTCTCTGGACTGTGAAATCGATTTAGCTGATAGCTTGCATATATGATATATCTACTGGTGAGTGGCGATGTTGAAATTTTCATTAGATATTGTTGGCACTTGGATTAGCACATCATGTTTATACTCATTTGCTATAAATATGTGCTGACCTCTCCATCAGAGGTTACTCAGTTGCTCTTTATTATTTTTCAGTATGGAGTGATAAAAGAGTTCAAAATCACATTTTTAAGTTGATGAATAAGCATGCTGCATGCTAGAACGGTGCTGCAATTTGTCATGTAGATTTGCAGGTAGTTACCATAATCTGCCAAGAAAAAGTAATGTAACTTGCAGGATACATGTTCATGTCCAGATCTTTCCTGCACTTTTCAATTTCATTGACACTATGCTAGTTACATATGGCAATCTCATGTTCATGACGCGGGGACGCATGGAATGGGTGCCAGGTTCATAATACAAGATGTTTGGAAGCATAGAAAAAGAACCAGAGTCACGTTTTTTTAGAGAAAGAAACAGAGTGATGGCATTGGCTGATGAGTTAGGTTCGGAAAGTTCAGAGAGCTACTGGTGTACATGTATGCGGAGAAATAAATCACTTTACTTCATTGTTCTATCATTACATATGATTATATCCTGCAAGTTAACCAACTGTTCATGATCCTACTTGAAAGAATGGCAGTTGAAATACATAGGTCCTGCTACATCTAGATTTTTGTAAAATGATATAAATGAATGAACTAGATTAGTTTTGGCCATTATTTATATCCTAGTTTTGTATCACCAGCAGCTTCTTGCCATATGCAACTCTTGTTCAACTAACATATGTGCCCTGTGCTGTTTACAGTCACTACTTACAATATTTTTCTAATGAAAGTCCAACCACCTCACTGAAAGTATCTTCAATTCATCAGTTCTGATTGACACCTACTTGTTATCTCTTGTTCGTTTGTGAGGCGGCGTCACATGCGGAGAAGACCTGCAAGGCCTCACCGAAAGTATCTTCAATTCATAAGCTCTGATTATGATTGCTTTGCAATCTCAGCCTCAAATTGCCGTGCAATAGATTGTGCCTTGTGAGATATGGTATTTGTTTCTTGAGAATGCTGCTCTTGCTCTACTGTCCGTCTTGTTTCTTGTTGGAGGTTGTACTTCTGTGAGAAGTACGTTTAGTTTTGTTGAAGGGGCATCACTTCGGTTTGATTTTCCTTTCTACTGTTATATAGCACAAGAAAGTGGAACATTAGAAAAGCACTTTGGTAAGTGACTAATATTCAAATTGCATTTCCTAAGAACAATATATTCCTGCTGGTGTAATTGCTACCTGTAGCTCTTTGGGCTCTTCCAGTTTAGTATTCCAGGTATGTTCTAAGTACATTCTAAAATTAACTTATATGTGAGTGACCTCTATCAGAAAATTTGATTCTCAATGAGTGGAAAAGGTGGGCAGAAGTCAGATTTAAATAGACCAGCATCTGTTTTCGCCTTTGGCATTTGACATGTGCAATGCTAAATTTCACTTCTGCTTGCATGTTCACCACATATATATGGTCATATGGAGATTCAGCAAACACTAAATACTGACTTGAATATATTTCTTTGATTTCGCAAACACTGCTAAATACCTTATCAGTAATGGACCCTTGTGATGCATTGTATCATATATGGAAGCACATGGAAAAAAATTTATATTCTGATATGTGTAATACATTTACAGGAAGCAGATTAGTCGATGATGGAGAAACATCGAGCTGGACAAAATGGTTTTAATTATAGATGTTTTGTGTGCTTATTTTTTTAGATTTTTAGACGTCTTTTCCGGTGGATTCCATCTTTGTAACACCATGTGGACACCAAATTCCTACCGGGAGAGTACTATCTTGTTGGTTGTTGCTTGACCATATATAAATTGTACTATAATTTAATGGTGGACTTTTAAAGAAACACAGTTGCTGCTGCATGCCTTCCGCTATGTTTCTATTGCCTCCCCAGAACTAATCCCTGCCAGCCGAATAGTGCAAAGGGATTAAAGATAGGAGAGGATTAAACCCCCAAAGGGAATAAGTGAGAGCAAGGGATCCACTCATTCCCTGCTTGTATTGAACCCCTTTTGGGATTACTCCCCGGCCAGCCGAACAAGGCCTTCGTGGGAGGGTTTCCCTGATGGGCCGGTCCGTAACCTCCTCAGACCGATCGACGAGACGCTTCAGCCCAGGAAAACAATATGCAACTACAAATTCAGCCCACGGTAGAATCAATTGAATTTCACGTTTTTTTTGGAAAAATACAAATAGATCGAGCGGAAAATTATATTCGATTCCTCCTTTGAAGTACCTTGCACGAATCTGAAATGTGGCTAGGACGTAGTTGCATTTCAATCGGATCCAATGGCGTATCAATGATTCGATTTGGTTCGACGAAATCCGAGCATTTCGAAAAAGTTTGCTGTATCAAGCTTAATAGGAACACGCTAGAACAATGGTTTTCAGCTTTCGCGCGACAGATGATGAACTTGAGTTTCTTGACGAGGAATTCAGTTGAAGTGATTTCGCACGCACCGTACTATCAGGGCCGTCAAAATCTCGTAAATCTTGTAATCGTCAATTCGTCGTGTGCACTCACTAGAATAAATTTGACTCTTTTTTAACCACAAACCCATCATCAATTCTTCTTCTTCAATATATAGTACACTTGCTTTGCAAGAAGGCATCCCGATCGATGGCGCCGAGACCACCAAATTTTAGGTAAGAGATTTAAAAAAACCAAACAAGAGATCGCAAGAGGAAGAAGACGACCTCGTCGATCGCCGGCGACGCCAACAACAACCGCGTCATCTGGTCGATTCATCTCCCTCGTCGCCCTCCACGCCCGCCCGCCGGCCGGCGCCACGGATCTCAGTTCGCCGCGCGCGCCGGTCCGGCCGGAGCCTTTGATCACCGCCGTTCCGGGCCCGGCCCGCCCGGCCGGCCGGAATAGTTAATGAACACACGCACCTAGCTAGCTAGCTACAGCGGCCGGCGGCGCCGACCGGCCAGGTCACTTCCTGACGCGGCGCAGCGCGAGGTACGCGAGCAGCCGGTAGCCGAAGAACATGGCGACGAGCGCGGCGACGCAGGCGCCGGGCCCGGCCTCGCCGTCGACGGCCTCCGGCGGGAGCAGACGCCGGAGGTGGCCGCCGTACTGCACGGTGATGAGGAGGCGGTAGCAGTAGTAGGTGAAGGAGGTGTACTTGGCCCACACCATGAACCCCGGCACGTTGTGCACGTAGAACCCGCCGGTGAGGAGGTATGCGAGCATGATGACCGTGACCAGCGTCGACGCCCGCTTGGCGTCCATCATGACGGCGCCGACGGCGAGTCCTAGCCCCCCGGCGACGAGCACGTAGGAGAGGATCACCACCAGGGTGAGCGCGAACGCCACCGGCGACGGGTTGAGCCCCGACATGAGGTAGACGACGACGGTGAAGGCCGTGGGCAGGGCGAGCTCCATGGGGAGGTCGCCGGCCATCCGGGACATGAAGTAGGAGGAGAGCGCGTACATCCCCGACGCGCGCTCGCGTGCGAGGACGGGCCGCTCCTGCGGGAAGGCGAAGACGGCGTTGAAGGAGGCGAAGACGCCCCAGAAGATGGAGATGAAGAAGAGGAGGCCGAGCCGGTCCTGGACGTCCACCGGCGACGACCGCCACCACATGGCGCCGGCGACCAGCGCCGGCGCGATGATCTGGAACACGCGCAGCGACGTGAACGTCTCGTGCCGCCGCTCCTTGAGGCTGCGGCGGAGCAGGATCGTGAACTGGTTTGCCCAGCTCGTGCAGCACCCGCTGCAGCTCTCCGCCGGCGCGGGCGGCAGCGGCTCGGCGCCTCCATCCTCCACGTGCTCCGTCGCCGCGGCAGCTCCGGCGGCGGCGTTGATGGACGCCTTGACCCTTGGGGCCAGCACCTTGGTGTAAGACGAGAGCAACGACTGCTTCACGTTTCCGCCTTCCGCTGTGAAGTTATAATCGGCTTGAGCAAAACCTGCAAAAATTAGCGATTAAAGTAGTTAGATAATACGATCATTTTTTTAAAAAAATTATGCTAGTATATAATATATACTTATGCAATAAAATGGGTAAGATATATAGTAGGCAACAATATAGTGCTTCAATAATTGGAGATAATGCCATATTGTTTTGGTTAAATACCAAGATATATAATGCGATGATGTTACGCATCCCCTTTTCCCATTTCTCTTCGACACAACAATAATTCTACACGTAGCGCATCCTCTACCGTTCAATGAAAAAGAAAGATTCAAAAGCGGCGAGGTATTGTACATATTTGCACATCGATCTCTACAAATTAAAATCGACACCAAATGCGATTTGAAATCGGCGAGGTATGTATTTGTACAAAAAAGGTCAAGGCCGGAGGATCCAAAGGCGCGTCGATCTGTTGCCATGGTGCTTAGCTAGCTGTGGTGACATGAAAGGCCCGGCCGGCCGGGCTGTGTGGATAGATGGATGGTGCACAAGCTTTGGTGTTGATGTGCTGGTGCACTCACTGAGCGAGCAAAAAAAAATGTTAAAAAAAGATGCAGAGAGCCAAAAAGGAGAAAGTGGCCCTCCAAACCAAAGAAGGCAATCTTGCACCAAGAAAGGATTCCTCCTGTCTAAAGCCGGCAAGAGAGCAGGGGGGCATATATTTCCAAGTCTAGTGAGACAGGCACGCACTTAATTGGAACCATATCCATATCATCATCGATCCCTGATCATGCATATATGCATCCATTCCAGCTGCAGGAGTGCAGTGCAAAATCATCTGCTCCTGCACATGATCCAGCATATATGGTGTGCATCCAGATCCAACTAAAAGCTGCCACAGGTGTCGGAGGTCGATCGATCCAAATTTGCATCAGCAGCTAACACCCCTATGCTCTGTTCAGGCCTCCGTGTTAGCAGGCGAGTCGCCGGGCCGGGAGGGGTGTATAGCTAGCTTTTTGCTGTGGGAGTGTGATGATGACCAGTGGGGGTGCCCTGGCTAGCTAATCCCCCCACTCCGGTGACAGGTGTCCCTTAGCCTTGTGATTTTTCAACCATAAAGTGCTTTGCATGCACAAATAAAGTTGGAGGACACTAGCTAGGGATCGATCGATGGCAGGCACTCACCCCTCTCCCCACCTTTTTTTTATTTTTCAAAATGCATTTTTCTTTCTCTCTCTACCTTATGTGTTGGGTGCACTCCACACTCACTCACCAGGTGTTTTGCTTGTCCACAGTCTAATGATGAGTCCAATACTCCAATCCTCCTCGCAATTGCATAAAAGGGGTAGCAAGAACACACAAACCACACCCATGTATAGTATATAGTCCTTCTGACTTCAACTCCACACCACATCCAATTTGATCACCCTATCCCCAATTCCCCATTCAGTTGCATGCCAAACTTTGCTTGTTCAAGTGGTTCGGTCAATCTAGTAATCCTCTCTCATGTTAGGCACTAGTACTACCATATAAAAGTAGCAATAACAACCATTTTTTTGTTCCTAATTAAATCAGTTTTAATTTCTTGATTAGTTGAGGAAAAAGAATTGAATACGTGTCCCTAGCTAGACAGCTAGCCACTTTCCCTGCTGTAGTAAGGAGTAATATGCACAGTAGCTAGCTCAGTACCGTTGGCGAGGTCGAGCATGAAGTCGGCCGGGTTGACGTGGAACCCGGGCGCGAAGCCGACGGAGGCGAAGTAGTCCATGGCGTCGCGCCCGGCGCCGAAGTAGAGGCAGCTGCCCTCGGCGAGGAGCAGCACCGAGTCGAACATCCGGTACACCCGCGACGACGGCTGGTGCACCGACATCACCACCGTCCGCCCCTTCCTCGCCAGCGCCGAGAGCGTGGAGACGAGGCGCGCCGCGGCGGTGGAGTCGAGCCCCGACGTGGGCTCGTCGAGGATCAGAAGGCTCGGGTTCACCAGCAGCTCGTGCCCGATGCTCACGCGCTTCCGCTCCCCGCCGGACACGCCGCGCACGAACGCGTTCCCGACGATGGTGTCGGCGCAGGCCGCGAGGCCGAGCTCCGCGATCACGGCCTCGGCAGCGGCGGCCTTGGCCGCGCCCGTCGCGGCGCGGGGCAGGCGGAGCATCGCGCAGAAGACGAGCGTCTCCCGGACGGTGAGGTGCGGGTGGAGCACGTCGTCCTGCGCCACGAACCCCGTCCGCCGCTGCACGCCGCGGGTCGGCGCGCGGCCGCCGGCGAGGACGGTACCGGAGTGGCGACCCGCCAGGCGCCCGCCGAGGATGGAGAGGAGCGTCGACTTGCCGCTACCCGAGGGGCCAAGCACCGCGAGGAGCTCACCCGGCCGCGCCTCGCCCGTCACGCCCTTAAGGATCGTCCGCTCTTCCACCGCGGCGGTGCCGGCGGTGGCGCCGCCAGCGTGTGATGAGATCCGGCCCGGCGGCGCCGCCTTGGACGACGCCGATTTCTCCGTCTTGACGCGGTACGTGACGTCGATGAACTGCGCCGACATGCATGAACTCGTTGGCTTGGGATCGAAATAGGAACGCAAACGAAGAAGCTATATACTAGCAGAAGCCGCCGCCGCCGCCGTCGTCGTGTGGGTTACCTACCTGGAGGTTGAGCGGCGTGCATGCGGTGGTGAGAAAGCAGTCCATCTTGGTCTCCGCCGCCGCCGCTGCCGGACCCGCCTGCGTCACGGTGACGCCGTTGGTGGTTCCATGCGTGTCCTGGGCGTTGGGAGGCATTGGTGGCGGCTCAAGCGTCCCTGCTTTGCCGATCGACGAGGAACAGAGGAGCACCTAATAACCGCTCACGCAGAGCAACCGCTAATCCGCCGGAGAAAGAGGTGGTGGCGCTGGCATGCGGTGGCGGAGGAGGAGGAACCAGTGTGGTGAGGAGGCGGCGGAATGGAAGGGGACGGCGAGGCGAGGCGCGGTATATAAGGAGGGGGGCGGTGGTGAGGTCCACGTCACGGCGGGGGCGGAGGGGGCACGTGGCGGGCGGCGAGGGAGAGCGGAGTGGAGCGGCGGGCCCACAGGAGTGGCTTTTGGACCGGGGTCCAACCATGTCCACCCAGCAGACGGCACCGGCGGAGAGGGGGAGACAGCAGAGGAGAAGTGTACACGTCTGCTACTCTCTGCGCAGGGAGGAAGGAAGGAAGGCCACACCAAACCATGGCGGGTGGCTGGGTGGTGGGTAGTGGGGCGGCCGGCGTGAGCGAGAGGAGGACGAAGCACCTGGCGCGGCGGCGGCGGCTCGTAGTGCCGCCGGCCGCCGGAGGGAATCCTAGCTACTGTCCGGCTGCAGTACGTATAGTTCAGTGTGTATCAATGTACAAGCAATGTAGTCTGCTACCGTGCATCTGGGGAAAAACATAGAATTGATTTCCGATCAAATGACTAGGATCATCTTGCAAAAAAAATGTTTCTTTAATCTAAAATTTCAAACACATTAGTATTATTGGTAGAAGTAAATGTCTATACTACCTTTAATTATATGATTGAAAATTGTGGTGTTCATTTTGTTTTTAAGACTCTTTGCATGATCATAACCAAACAACATCAATTGATCATTTGATGGGCTCTTTCCCACCCCACCTCTCTAACCCTGCCCGCAGCGGTAGCGCTGCCGCCTCCTCCCCATCCAACTCGACCTCCACCTCATCATCCCCTCCTCCCCATCTATCTCGACATCCACCTCGTTGCTACCCTTGCCAACCCCGTGACACTACTACCCTCCACATCGCTGCCCTAATTTCCGCGTCGCCCCGGCACCTGCGCCCCACGTCAGCGCGGCCCTATACAGCACGCCATTCCCTCATGCGCTGCGTGCTAGGGACGACGTGCCAGGGGTTGCTACTTACCAGGAAACCACGCCACCCGTGCTCACCGTCTGTCGTGGAAGGAGGGAAGAGGATATGTATAAGAGAGAAGATAGAGATGAGAGGTGGAAGGTGTAAGATATATCATAAGTCATCGGGAGCATATCAGGCGGAAACCAGGGTAGCTGTGCAAAATTAGAAGCAGAGATGTAGGATCCGTATCTGATGGCTAGAGAGGTGAGTTTCATTATGCACTTTAAGAGCAACTCCAAGAGACTAGCTAAAATGACTTGGCTAGCTAAATTTTGGGAAAAAAAACTCAAAAACACTCTTCCAATAGACTAGCTATCTACCCAACTAGCTATCCTAACTAGCTAAATTCGTTGTTCGCTAGCTATCTTTGGCTAGTGGCTAGTGACTAGCTATCATGATTTTCATGAGTACGGCAGGCAGGACCCACATGCGGTGGAGCATATAGAGAGTTCAATTTAGAGAGACTGTTGGATGTCAACAACTTTTTACTAGCTATTTCATTTTACATATTAGCTAAATCAGGATTTTAGCTAGTGATTTTTAAAAAGACTCTTGGAGTTGCTCTAACCCTCCCACCATTTCCAAAAATAATCCAAGCTTTGCACTTGACCCTTCCCCATCCGGCCATCCCCAGGCACATGAGAGCTCGACGTCATCTTTTCTGTCCACGCCCCTACCAACTTCGACGCGCCACCGGCGAATCCCACGTCGCCACCATGGAGGTCGATGCCCATGGAGTCCGATGCTGCCAAATATGCCGCCACTGCCATGGATTCCGATGTGGTCGAGTCCGCCGCCGCCACCATGGAGTCCGCTGCCGAGTCTGTCATCGCCACCATGGAGTCATCCGCCCAGGCAGACAGTAGCTCCAACGTATGAACTCCGTCGACAGCGGTGCATCCATCCTGTGCAGCGGACCCGTCTCTGGAGCGACGAGGCACAGCCAGGGGCAGCGGCGCTGCGAAGAGGTGGGTCACGATCGAAGGGTCGGCGGCGCGTCGAAGTGGCGGCGGCGTTGATGGGAAAATACGTTGTGGAGCTCGCGCGCGCCCAGGGATGGGGAGGGGTCCAGTGCAAAATTTGAATTGCTTTTAGTAATGGTGGGAGGGGTCCATAATGAACTCATCTCTCTTTGGCCATCAGATCTAGATTCTACGTCCCTAATTCTACTTTCCAAAATTTGCATAGGCACACTGATTTCCATGGATACGCTCCTTAAGGTCAGTCTCAGTGGGGGTTTCATGAATCATGAACATTAAACAGGCTGCTATGTGAGCACTTTTGATGATGTGACAGTGTATTAATGAAGAGAGAGGTAAAATGTGTTTCTAGGACGAAACCCTCCTTACACAGTTACCTAGACAATTTGTGTCTTGCATGCAACCTAGAAAACAACAACAGATGAAATTATTCATTAGGCCAGTCTCAGTGGCAGGGTCATCGACATTTAATAGACTGCCACATAGGCATTTTTGATGACATGACACCAAATAAATGAAGAAAGAGAAGATCTTAGGGTCATGGTGATGACCCCAGGTCGACACAGGTGCCAGTGCTCACGCCCCTCCACTGAGAACCCATGACCCTGCATTTGACCACAGCACATGCAAATTTAAATGCTACATTCTATCTATGAATTTGTGCCCATGACCCTGTGCATTGAGAGTGGCAGGGTCATCATGCTGAAAAACTGATGTGACAAACTTGGTACCTGTGCTCGTGACCCTGCGCACTGAGATTGGCCTTAGGCCAGTCTCAATGGGCAGTGTCACTGCACGATTTCACATACTAGCATGTCATCAAGATTGAAATGAAACCATCTGTGAAACAACCTCAGCAATGGAGCATTTCACTTTGTTGTTTCCAAGGCTAAGCAAAGTATTTAATTGTCGCAAGATGATTGGATCATATGCAAGATGGTGAAACGATTTGACCCTCAATGGAGTTTCACTCGGTTACCAAAGTCTGGGAAACAACGCATACGAGTTTCACCATGGTGAAACTCTTTTCTTCTCTCTCCTCTCCATTTCATACAAAACTTGTTTGTTTGCTGATGTGTCACGCTATTAAATATGCATGACACTCTACTGAAATGCCCATTGAGACTGGACTTATAGTTTCAAATGTTTTTAGATGATGTGCCACTCTAGGCAATCATGTATATGACATCTCCACTGAGAATGGTCTAAGTCCTCAACCACCAATTTAGCTGGTGGGTCCAAACACATGTTGCTAAATTTTCCTATCTGACCTTTATATAGCTAGTAAAAAGGGGGAACATTTAAATTTTTGCAACCAAATTTTAATTTAGACGGGTGTGTATCCACATTTTAAAATTCGACGACGGATCTTTCCATTGTTATCATGGGCTGGAGCTCAACTTTGACCGTCCTGCACTAGAGGTTTTCAAACAGCAGAGCAGCAGGGGCAAAGCAGCATCCAAAGTTGCTCGAAAACTACACTAGCCGTGCACGCATGTCCATGCCGGCATGAATTCCAGCCTCTCTCCCTTCCTCCCATGCCTGGAAACCGAAGGTAGAAAACGATCGATCCTATCCCGCGCGCGGCGGCAGCATGCATGGGGCGGTCAAAAGGTGCATGCACGCCACCTAGACCACCCCTACACCGTCGACGCGGATCCAGATGCGTTCGTTCATTCATGTATGGATGCTGCAGCACAATGCGTTGCGTCCTCCCTCCGGCCGTCTGCAGACTCGTCGATCGGCGACGTCATCACCTCTCACTCGCTGCCGTTGCTGCTGCTGCTGCTGCACTCCAGCTATAGCTAGCTAGCTGCTTCATCGATCCGAGATGCTAGTCAACTGAAACCTGAACCGCTGTCGTCTGCGATTCCTTTAATTATTTGTCGATCGCCTGTCGACGGCCTGGATCCGTTGCATGGGCTAGCTGCTGGGAGCAAACGCGTGTGCTGGCTATATACTTACCTACGTATAGTAGTATTGCAGTTGCAGGCAGCCTCTAGCTACTGTTTGCCACGTACACACATCATCCTGTCCTGCAGCTAGGAGCTAGGCAGCTAGCGAGTATACTACGTAGGATCGAGTAGCATGAAAATGCACGCACGCACTTGAATGCGACGCCGGCGCCGATGCGCGTTTCCGGGCGTGGGCTCCGGCATGGATCCGTCCTCGGTCACAATACCCCGCCAGGAAACCTGCGGTCGCGCTAGCGCTTCTTTCTCGCTCGCTTGGACGGGCGCGTGACGGCGTGGCCGAGTCCGGACAAAGTGTGTCCATGTACAGTGGTATATATACATTGACGCGTGACGTCTGTGCCACCTCGCGTACGTCAGTTTTGCTCTGTCTAGCTATTATACAGCTGCCCGCTCTTGTACGTATACATACCATGGATGATACGCATGTCTCCGTACGTGTATATATATGGGAATCATGCATGTCGTGGATTTTGCAACTGTAAATAGCAAGTTCTTGTTGTTGCCACGCACACCATGCATATATCTTTCTTGGAGAAATTCAGCAAAGCGTGTATTATTGGTGTGGTCAATCAAGGCAGCTTGGACCTTGGAGGGTATATATACGCCCGCGCGTGTTGTGTTGTTTCGCCACATTGAGACAATAATCTGGCGCCCTCGAGGAGAAGCGAACCAAGGACAATCCCGGGGGCCGGGATTAACAAAACAAGCTAAGCAAGCAGATCGATCACCAGGCAGGCAACTGCTCTGCCATCGCTTGTACGTTACGAGTTCCGTTTCCATGCGTTTTGGATGGATGTACATGTCGTGTGCTCCCGGCACTGCTACCTTGCATGCAACAACCCGACACATGCATCATGCATGCATGGTCGCTGCTGGCGTGGCGCAACGTGACGTGACGCGAGGCGGCCGGTGGATCTTCTTCTCTCTTCGTCGTGTCGATCCGATCCGATCGGTCGACCGTAGTCGTACGTCCATGCGTGCATGCATGCATCATGTGCATGCCGGGCCTTGATCCACGCCAGCGCTAGCGTATATACTTCATTATTCATCTCTATCTCCATACATGGATTTTATTCTTAATTAATTACGTGTATCAACTCACAGTACAAGGGGAAGTAAATACACCGAAAATACTAAATTAAAAGGAATGCACATCTAATTTGTGTTATAAAAAATGCAAAAAAATCTTATCAAAACTTAATTCTAATACGGGCACCATTTCCCAATTTAAATAAATCTTGAAATTAACATGTGGGTCTTAAGACCAATCTCAATGGAGTTTCATGGGAGGGCTTCATGTATTAAATTTTGCTGACGTGACGATGGTACCGAATGAGAGAGTTTCATGGCATCCGAGGAGAATTTCATCCCTATGAAACTCTACTGTAACAATTACCACTCCCTCCGTTCTTATATGTATGTTGTTTCGGACAACAAAATTATTAGCACAAAATAAGCTAAGAGGGTGTTTGGATCCATGGGTGACTAGAGATTAGAGACTAATTTTAGTCACCAAAGTGACTAAACCTCCAAACACCCCTGACTAAAGGGTGACTAAAACTAGCTAGTCACCGCTAAAATCCCTTCTCTCACCTAATTAATTGCTCCTCACATTGATTACGTGGACCCAAGAAGACATAGGAGAGGAGAGAGAAAGGAGGGAGAAAGAACAATTTAATGTTAAGAAAAATTAATGTTGACTAATTTTAGTCACCATCCAAACAGGGGCTCACTAAAAAGTTTTAGTCTAACTAAACTCTAGTCAGGTGACTAAAGGGATCCAAACACCCTCTAACTTCCTTTGTCTGACCATCAAATAAAAGCAGACGGATGTAGTAATTTTCGGTGTATGTAACTATGCAATGAAACTTACACTAAGACTGACCTAACAAGGGCATGCAAAATGAAGAGACAGGGAAGAATCTGTAGAGAACTAAAATTAACAATTGTACCTAACTAGAGGGCAGTTTTCAATACACAAGCAGAGCCACTATTTACCTACAAGGCCGTTTAGCCCGTTTACGATGCTACGCAATGCCTGCCTATGCGTGTCTATTTAATTATCCGTTTGGTCCGTTTAAGGGCCATTTAACCCATTTATTAATATAGTATAAGGTTGTTTAGTCCAAATAAACGCCTAAACAGATCCAATATGCTTCGCTGTTAATTGCATTCTTTATTTGAGGCTATATATCCACATGCTACATGATAAATTGTTAGTCTTTATACTAAAAATAAAAGAAGGCGAATAATGTACGGTATTTTGTTCGTCGATCATATGTTCTGATCCATCGCAACATCATTATTGAAACTCTTTTGACTCATGTCGATGACGACCAGCATTGTAATGACGAGGGACCAATAATGAAGATCACCAATTATATATTCAACTATTATTGCGTCGCCATCACATTGATCAGCCTAAACTCGATTGACCGATGACGAACTGAGAGTAGTCCGACAGTCCGTGAAAGCTAGATCCATTGTTGATTGAAGGTGTCGTCATATATGTCTATAGTTTGATCCATGTCGTAGTAGTAACTACTAGGAAGTTCAACAATATTCCTTTGATCAATGTCATTAATTAAGAAATTCATGGCAACACGTTAACGTTGTTTCAGATAACAATCATCGGTCAAGTATATCCAGTTTATACGTTTCTGACATGACTCAGTCGTTGTGAACATAAACAAAAAAAATTCCATCTCCGGCCAAAATGTCCTTAATTATCTCCTATGACCCTAGACAATCAGTCTACATTTGAACAGTATATAGTTAGCGATACAGCTCAGTTGTTACTATAGGAACTCGACTTCATCCCCGACCAAAGATGTCGTCATTATTATAGTTTCCCCTCTCTTATTATTTTTTCCTGGACGCTATGTACCCCATGGGCAATATTTGTGTACATACGAGGAAAAGGTCTCTGATAGATCTAATATTTCCTCCAAAATCTCATAATAAGAACCTCATGAATCATGATATGTAAATGGCCACACTTATCAGTCACAAAACTTCTTTGTGTAATTAATAGTCACTGTAGTACTCTCGATCTTCATAGGGTCGTACAAAGTGTATATGTATGTGTGTGTGGGCGTAGTCATCAACATTTCAAGATTTGGACCAATGTTGTCCTAGCTTTATTCACTACGGGAAAAACGATGATTGCCGTGCGTTCCAATCTTTGCCGTGCGCATATTTTCGGCCGCACGTCAAAGAGAAGCTTTGCCGTGCGCATTTTCCATGGCGCACGGCAAAAAAAACGCCCGGTAAAAAATAATTTGCCGTGCGTTTTTTTGGCGCACGACAAACAAATAGTTTGCCGTGCGTTTTTGTTTGTTTTTCCCACCGGACGTTAACCCCGTTAGGTTGTTCGTCGCCTTTGCCGTGCGTTAGGGTAAGACACACGGCAAAGACATTACCTTTGCCTTGCGCCGCCGAATAACGCACGACAAACATATAGTTTACCGTGCGTTTTCACACAGCGCACGACAAAGTATTTCTAAAAAAATTATTTTTTTACTTCTTTTAATTTCTCCACTACAAAAACATTATTTTGTACTTCATATTTCAAATTTATACTTATCTCGATTAATTTACTAATTTTAATAATCATGTGTCACTTAAAGAATTTTTGTCGTATACGTCAAATTTGAACTGCAAGTGCATAAAGTAATGTAGTAAAGTTTGTGGAAAAATCGTATTCATGTAATCAATTCATTTTTAGACCTTATCTATGAAATTGGATGAAATTATGATCATTTTGTTCGCGAATCATGAAAACCCACATGCAGTTGCATTGTTTATTAATTGTATAAAATGCAAATGAAGTTTGAAAATCATGAGATTCGTCGAGGGCTCATGGTATCCTATGTGAAGCTTGTGATAAATCATATAGAGTGTTTTGAGCAAGTTGTCATAGATGGTGCTTAGAAACCGAAGTATCTCGCTAGAAGTTTCAGAGTCTCGTGACACACTTGATTCAGTTTGTAGCCATAATAAAATTCAAATTTGAATTTGAATTCAAAGTTTTTTATTTAGGTAATATACAACTTATATTGTCACATTTTAATTTATGGTAATTTTTTGGATCCGTTTGATAATTTTAGTACATTAACACAAATTATGAGGTTGAAATGAAGATAAATGAAAAAGGTCATTGCCGTGCGTTTTCTATTTGGCGCACGACAAAGTTACCTCTTTGCCGTGTGTTTTTTTATGGCGCACGGCAAAGTTTTCCCCCCAATGTATATCCTCCTAAGTCCCAAATCCAATTGCCTCTCAAAACAAATTCTTCTCACTTTGAATTTTTTTCTACTCTATAGATACAACATGTGATACTTTATTATAAATTTTGGTAGTTATTTATTTATTTTCTATATTAAACTTGCATTCAAGCAAATTTTTCAAAGAAGCCAAATTTCAACTACAAGTGATTTAAATTATAGAATAAAGCGAGTGAAAAATGATCTATGTAAAATTTTAGTTGATTTGAAATCATTTGATAATTTTAAAATATCAAACGCAACAAAAATTTTTAATGATGCAAAAAATATTTGCCGTGCATTTTATTATGTGGCGCACGGCAAAATAAATGGTTGCCGTGCGTTTTTATGTTGGGGCGCACGGCAAAACCCACTTGGAACCGGCCCAAATTCACCCGATCGTTGTGAGCCGTCGATCGCGATCTGACGGTCTACGTTAGACGAAGACACACATATATATAAACAAACCTCTAACCCTAACTAACCCCATACCCGCAGCCCCCTTCCCCCACCTCCTCTTGCACGCCGCCCCTTCCTCCTCCGGTCGGGCCTCCTTCTTCCTCACATGGCGCCGCAGCCCCATACTCCCCCATCCACGGCGCCGACGGGATTTTTTTTCATTTGTGGGTCTGGCAGGGCAGCAGTATGGGGCCGGCGGCGGGCCTTTGTTTTTTTATTTTCATGAAAATAATTGCCGTGCGTGATTTGCATGTGGCGCACGACAAAGGGCAGTGATTGCCGTGCGCTTTCAACGGTGGTGCACGGCAAAGGGCCGTGATTGCCGTGCGTTTTAGACTATAGCGCACGACAAAGGGCAGTTATTGCCGTGGGTTTTTTCTTCCGGCGCACGACAAACACAGTAACACGCCGTTTAGCCCTGCGCCGTCAGTCGCTTTTTTTTGCCGTGCGCCTTCCCGTGACACACGGCAAACATAGGTCACCGTGCGTTGTCAGACACGGCGCACGGCAATGGGACTTTACCGTGCAAAATGCTACCCTGTACCCTTTGCCGTGCGCCCTGACGGAAAACGCACAACAAAAATTTTGCCGTGCGTTTTCGTGCCTTTGCCAAACCCTCTGTTTCCCGTTGTGATTAAACGGTGACAGATGTTACTGTAAACTTATTGTCTAACCATTTTTTGGTGAGAGGGTCGACAACTACTTTTAGACGATTTGCAGCTGTCTTAGGGCGTCTCAAACAATCTAGCTTAGAGCTAGTGAAACTAATTTTTTAATCATGAAACATTACAAAAGACAAGAGACTAACTAGGAGAGAAGAGATAAGCTCGCTCAATTCCCAATACACTATTCTCTCACTGCACATTATTCAAAGTTAATTGTTGCACTCTTTTCTCGATTAAATTCATCAGCTTAGAGCTAGTGCTAGCTCATACGATTGGATACGCCCTTAGCTAGGAAAAGAAGACGTTTTCCGAGGTTTAATAGGTACCACTCCTTCCGTCGCAATTTACTATTCATTTGCTTTCTACTAGATGCGTAAATAGCTATATTAGAGCATCTCCAAGAGTTTGCCGAAATTTACTTGGCAAATCCTGTGTTTTTGCCAACTTCTAAAAAGCTATGCAAAGTAAAAAAAGAATTCATCTCCAACAGTTTGGCATAATTCACTTGCCAAATCCAGATCTAACTTACATCAGGAATCCTGAGAGAAACAAAATTATGTATGTGCCCTTCCACCTCTTGAAAAACTTACATCAGGAATCCTTCTCTATTCTTTATTTCTTTTTCACCCTCCCACCTAGAGAGAAACAACGATGGCAACCACAATCGGTGCGCGCATATATGCGCGTGGGGAGGTGAGTTTTGCCAAGTTTCTATTTTTGCCAAGTTGGTTTGCCAAACTGTTGGAGGCCAATTTTTCTTGTTTTGCCAAAATTATATGGATGCCAAGTTGGTTTGCCAAACTGTTGGAGTTGCTCTTAGAAAAGCCAAAACGAATGGTAATTCAAGATGGAGGGAGTACCTTTATTTAGGATATTGGCATTGCTTTTTTTACTTGCAAATACTTATCATTTTGAACAAAAAAAATCAGTCTCAAAATACACTTTTTACCTGTATTATCAATTATAATATTTTAGAAAATGAGTAAAGTCCATTTTTGACCATCCAACGTTTACCTAGGTTTAATTTTGGCAATCGAATTTCAAAACCGGGCATATGTCACTGGTAGGGTGAGGGGCTTTAGTCCTGGTTGGTAAGGGGTATAGGTCTCTCAAGTTCAACCGGGGCTAATGATGAGAGACAAAAAGCCCCCTTTAGTCCTGTGTGAACCAACCGGACTAAATGGTTCTTTAGTCCCGGGTGGTATTACCAACCGAGACTAAAGGGGTTTCGCAAAAACAAAACAAAAAAGCTCACGAGCTGGTGTTTCTGCCCCAGCTCCAGCTCCGTCACCACTAGCTTCAACTTCGCTACACTAAACTCCGGCTCCAACTTCACAAAAATAAGTTTAATTTCACCACAAACATCAATTTGCACAAGTCTTTACATAACCACCAGATGCATCAACCAATTTTTTTACAGGATGCAATTCACAATACATGTTCGATTTAATTCACATCACACAAAGGATTCCCAACAAAAATCCGTTACAAAAGAAATCTCTAACGGTTTGCCCGGCCTTGGTCACCGGCGAACTCGCTCCTCTGCCCAGCGCGCTTCACCTCTGCCTGGCCGCGCTCGCGCCAGAGCACCCGGCTTCGCGCCCGCGCAGAGCCGGAGCGCCGCACGCCCGCACCTATGCCCGGCCATGCCCGTGCTGGGAGTTTCAGGCTGCCCCATCGCCGAGCTGTGGGCGCCGCTGCGCCTCAGGGCAGCAGGCGCCGCATCGCTCCGCTTCTCCTCGGGGTCACGAGCGCCACTCCACAGGCTCTGCCCCGCCACGAGGTCACGAGCGCCTGAAGGACCGATACGGCGAACCAGAGAGGGGGGGAGTGAATGGGAGCCGATAAAAATTCTTCTCGAAGGAGATGGAAACTCCAACAAGATGAACACGGCTTCCAACACACGTCTCCGACTCACTACCAAGGTTGGTCAAGCCCACATAGCCACTGGAGTGCTACTGGACCTAGGAACCAACACACAACCTTCCGACCCGAGAAACACAGCGGAAAAACCAAACCTCGAGTCTACAGACCCACACCGGTCAGACCGGTGAGCACCACCGCCGACCGGTCCCCGCTGGTGAACCGAGCAACTTTCACTAAGTGGCTCTACACCGGTCGGACCGGTGAGACACACCGGTCGGACCGATGGCGACTCGAAAGCTCCCAAGACAACAAACAAAGCCAACCGACCACCAAACCGACCCAAACTCGAAACGGCGGCTACACGGGACAACACGGAACACACCAAGACGTTCACCCGAGCAAAATCCCACAAGGGCTCGCACCGGTCAGACCGGTCAAGAGCACCGGTCAGACCGGTGTAGCACGGGCGCTCGGGATGAACAGCACCCGCGGGTCAACTCCCTCAAATCCAAATCTCGATCTCCCGAATCGCTCCACGGACTTGAACAAGACTTTGGGGATATTATGAACACCTCATGAGGAGTCCATAGCCAAGATTAATTCCACCAAAACTCGTCCAAAAAGGAGGAACCGAAGAAATCCCGCCGAAAGCACTTCTAACCCAAGAACTCAAGAAACCCCAAAATCGAGCACTTTTACTCACGGATTTGGGAGGGGAATCACAGCCCAAAGAACCACGAAGGGTTCCCACAAATTTCCCCCATCAAATCCCCAAGAGAAAAGTCCCGAAAACAACCCAAAGAAATCACCGAGAGAGGGCTCTGAAAATCACCACCAAGAACAACCGGGAAAAACACATCCAAACCTTGAGGAACCACGCCGAATCATCTATACATGAAACAAAGTTTCGTACAAGGTCTAGCAAGCCGCCCGATCATCCATCCCTCTCAACAAGATCTCTCCGTGAAGCTCTCTTGCTAGTCCTAAATAAGACCTAGGGAAAATAGGTGGAAAATAGGAAAACTAATGAGCTAGGTTCCAAGAGTTGGCTGCCATCCTCTCACCTCTTGGGTTATATGGAGGTAACCGAATGTCTAAAACGCCCTTCTCTACTAACTAGGGATACAAGCCCCTCAAGGGCGGATTTGGAATTCTTGATGTCTTCACCATCGGACGGATGCCCGGCGACCGCACCCTGCGTAGCCTCGACGCAAGCCATGCGATCTCGACGCGTGTCCTCCGCTTCGAAATATCCGGACTGCGTCGTCGCACACCGGTCAGACCGGTGCTCCTCACCGGTCAGACCGGTCCCCACTGGTCAGACCCACCGGTCAGACCGGTCTTGCGCTGCTGCAGCTCCGTCTTCGGTTCTCCGGTCTTGGCTTTGTGGATCAACCAAGGAACCCAGTGGTTTTCTGGTGAACCACTGGAAACCCCGCGAACTCGGTGTAGCCTCCTCCAATCTCCACTCATGACTTGGCTCCCACGTAGTCCCGGCTCGACCTTGGTTTTGAGGCTCAACCAAGAAACCGTACACGACTTCATCTTGCTGTTCGTGCCACCATGCGGTCCGCACTTGACCCCGCTGGCCACCGAGTCCCTCGAACGAAGCCTACTTGTCTTCTCCACACCTGGAGGCCTAACCGGCGACGACCTTTCGCGCTTGTTCTTCACCCGCACCAACACCGGTCAAGCCGCAACCTCGCACCCCGCAATACTTAGCCAAGAATCAGTCCACACAACGTTGTCAATCACTCATCACACAAGGAAACGACCATCCACCGGTCCTCGAACCACACATGGTCCTCAATCTCCCCCTTGATGAGTGCATTGACAACACCCACACGAAAGTAACAAGAGAGAAAAGAAAAAGAAAAGAAACGAACAAAAATAAACTCCAACAAGCGATCGAAAGCCAAACAAAGGCAAAGAGCAAGATCACTTGAAGAAGACAAGTCTCGGACCCCTTAGGCAAGGGCAACGGCTCGACACATCCGAGACAAAAACAAAGATCAAACAAAGAGCGCAAACCACCGAAACAAAGCTCGAAAAACCACAAAGAGCTCCCCCTGCACACATGCAAGCTCCCCCTGAACCAATGCACCTCCCCCTGGACGAATGCATGCAAAACACCACTTAAAACAGGGCAGCTGCAACAACACAGCCCTGACCGGTCAGACCGGACAACACCACCGGTCAGACCGGTGTGCAACATGTGTACAGAACCAGCACTCACACCGGTCAGACCGGTGACCCTGACCGGTCAGACTGGTGCACAACAGAGCCCAGAAATGGCTCGAAACCACTTGAAAACCTTCTAAACACATCCAGTAAGCCATTTCAAGCTCAAACTTCTCCCCCTTGTTAGCAATGCATGAATCAAGCCAAAAATGCAAAATTTACAACCTAGAGCTTCTCAAATAGACAAAATTCAACAAAGAATGCTACACATGTCCAAATGAGCAAGTTAGATACTTTACGGCTTCGTATCGATCTCAACTACATGATCACCAAGTTTCACAACCATTGGACGAAGCTAAGATGGATTTTGGCAATTTTGCGAAAAACTTGCCTCTCATGAGCAAAGTCCTAAACATGATCAAAGCATATCAAAATGGCAAAGCCACACAAACTTCATGCTAGGACAGCCATTCTAATCATAAGACCATCACAAACACCCACAAGCACCTCATGTCATGTCAAAGCCACCGAGCCATGTGCCTACTTCTATGTATGAGACTTCTCATTGGTAGGCATCATGCAACAGTTTAGCACCCAAAGCAAATTAAATTCAGCACATATGACATGGGAGCACATTTTGAAGCATTTTTCATTTCATTTTCAGATTTGTAAATGGTACATGAAATGTCTTTGCGACAAAAAGGAACTTATGCTCCTCCACAAGATAAACCAAAAGGGCTAAACATTCATGATGGCAAATGAGCCTTTGGCCCCATATGATCAATAAACTAGCCATCCAACCACAAATTAAGCATAGCCAAGCCACTAAAACATGTCAAGAGCATATAAAGGCATTTACACATGAGAGAGCATACATGTGACATTTTCAAAAACATAGCTATCAACCATGGATTATTCATCAAGATCATCAAGAGCTAAGCCAAACTAACCATAACAAACCAAACAAGCTCACAAAGACATATATTTCATTCCATGGTGAACAATGTATATGAGAGAAGCTTTTCGTAACCAATGCATATGATACAAAATGCATGCAATCTAAGATACAAGGATGCCTATACATCATATTACAAATGCCATGCCAAATGCAAGAAATGCACAAAGAAAAGCTATACATATGCTACCACCGGCTCCTCGAGGGGAGGCAAAACGGGCTCGACACCACCGGCAAAAGAGAGCTCCCACACACCCAACTCAAGAAATCAAACACACACCAAGTTCCCCCCGCAAACGAGTGAAAGTTGCTTGATCTAGGGGTTTGGTGAAAATATCGGCTAGTTGGTCAGGTGTGGGTACATGGATCAAAGCTATCTTCCCTTTCTCTACGTTGTCTCTCGAAAATGGTACCTCACTTCTATGTGCTTGGTTTTGGAATGGAGCACCGGGTTCTTTGCAACGCTTATGGCACCGGTGCTATCACATTGAAGTGGGACATGGGTATACTCCTCACCAAAGTCACTCATGGTGTAGGTGATCCAAAGGAGCCGAGAGCAACAACTAGCGGCGGCAACATACTCGGCCTCGGTCGTGGATTGAGCAACACTCGACCGCTTGCGGGAAGACCAAGACACCAAAGAGGAACCCAAAAAGCGGCAAGTCCCGAAGTGGACTTCCTATCCAACCGACACCGCAAAATCCGCGTCCGAAAAACCATGAAGCACCAAAGAAGAGGACGCGGAGTACCAAAGGCCGAAGTCGGGAGTGTGACGCAAGTACACGAAAATTCGCTTCACCGCTTGCCGATGCGAAGTCCTCGGAGACGCTTGAAAACGAGCGCACGGACACACCGAGGACCGTATGTCCGGCCTCGTCGCCGTCAAGTAGAGGAGTGACCCGATCATGCTCGGTACTCCTTCCGGTCCACGTGTTCACCTTCCTCGTCCGCATCAAGAGCCGTAGTCGTACTCATCGGCGTCGTCATAGCCTTGGAGTCCTCCATCTTGAACTTCCTCACAATGTCCTTGGTGAACTTAGCCTGGTGCACAAATGTTCCTTCCTTTGATTGCTTGATTTGTAGCCCGAGGAAGAACCGCAACTCACCCATCATGCTCATCTCAAACTCCCGCTTATATCATCCGCAAACCTTGCAACAAGAGAGTTAGACGAGCCACCAAAGACAATATCATCCACGTACACCTGCACAATCGGGATATCTCCCGCCCGCCTCAGCAAAAACAAGGTCTGATCGCCCTTCCCCATCTCAAAACCTCTCTCAAACAAGAACCCCCTCAACCTGCCATACCAAGCTCTAGGCGCCTGCTTCAACCCATATAGCGCCTTCCTCAACTTGTACACCCAGTGGGGGTACTTCTCACTCTCAAACCCCGAGGTCGCCTCACATACACCTCTTCCTCCAACACACCATTCAGAAAAGCACTCTTCACATCCATTTGGTGCAACTTGAACCCTTTAGCCACGGAAAAGGCTAGAAGGATCCTAATCGCCTCCAAACGGGCTACGGGAGCAAAGGTCTCCTCGTAGTCAATCCCCTCCTTCGACTGAACCCTTGAGCAACAAGTCTCGACTTGTTCCTCACAACCTCACCCTTCTCTCCCTCTTTGTTTTTCCACACCCACTTGGTACCAATCGGCTTACACCCCGGGGGAGGGTCAACCAACTCCCACACCTGATTCCTCTCAAAGTTCTCCAACTCCTCATGCATCGAGTTAACCCAATTGTGATCAGATAGTGCGTGTCCAATGTCTTTGGGCTCGAAAGAAGCAACAAATGCAGCATGAGCGAAATGAGAGTTGTTCCGAACCCTCGACCGTGTAGTGCGCTCATTCATGTTGCCGATGATCCTCGAAGCTGGTGGTCCACCTGTACTCATCGGGGAGGTTCTCGCCTCGATGCTACCTCCCCCTCAACATCAGCTTCTCCTCGTTCTTGATTTGTCATCGTCGGTGTAGTAGAGGGTCCATCCATCATCGTAGTCGAAGTAGTGGGTACATGTTCAGCCGAGGGCACCACACCACCATCTTCATCATCACCAAGTTCATGCTCCTCCTCCTGAAAGATCTCCTCGCCAAGCTCATCATCACCTGCACACTCAAAGACAAACTGACTACGTGACTCTATCTCGTCGAAGGTTACCTCGCAAGTCTCCACGATTTGGTTAGTTTCAAGATTGAGCACACGATATGCTCTAGAATGAGATGCATAACCAAAAAAAATGCCATCGACAGACCTAGCCTCAAACTTATCCAACTTTCTGCCTTTCTTAAGAATGAAACACTTGCAACCAAAGACATGGAAGTGACTCACCTTGGGTGTGCGACCATGCATCAACTCATAGCATGTCTTCTTCTTGTGCACTCTGAGGTATATCCTGTTCGACACATAGCACGCGGTATTCACCGCCTCAGCCCAGTACCTCCTCGGAGTCCTATGCTCATCAAGCATCGTCCGAGCCATCTCGCACAAGGTCCTGTTCTTCCTTTCCACAACACCATTCTGAGGAGGCGTATACGGACTTGAAAACTGGTGCTCAAGACCCAAGTCATAGCAAAAGGTTTCAAAACGAGAGTTCCTGAATTCCGAGCCATTATCACTGCGGATAGCTCGTATGGCATCTCCGTGCCTCTCGTTCCTCAACCTCAAGACTAGATCTCGAACAAAACCAAACGTCTCCCCCTTATCCTCAAGAAAGAACACCCACGCATACCGAGAATAGTCGCCCACCACAACAAGGACATACCACTTCCCACCGCGGATCGCACACGAGCTGGGCCAACAAGGTCCATATGGAGCAGCTCGCATGGACGCTCAGTCATCACATCGGTGAGAGGCGGGTGAGAAGAGGCCACCATCTTGGCATGCCTACACGGAGCACAAACCAATTCTTTCTCAAGCTTCAACCGTGGCAATCCTCGGACCAAATTGAGTTTACTCAAGCGTGACAGAAGGTCAAAGCTCAAGTGACCCAACTTCCTATGCCACGTCCACAACTCACTCGAAGAACCAGCCAAGAAACAACGCTCCACACCCGAAGACTGAGAAAAATCAGCACGAAACACCTGACCCTCGGGAACAACCATACAAACAAGGTCCCCTCGAGAGTCCACAATCCGAGAACCACCTGGCCGAAACAACACCTCAAAGCCCTCATCCAACAACTGGGACACAGAAAGCAAATTGTACCCCAGCGATTGAACAAGAGCAACACGCCTCAGAGTGATCTTGTCACTAACTTTGATCTCACCTTCTGAAAGCACACACCCACGCCCATTGTCCCCAAAGGTGATGTACCTCCTTGTCACCACCGGGACGAGACTTGAGAACCACCCCCTGTCTCCGGTCATATGCCTCGAGCAACCGGAGTCAATGAACCAAATGTTCTTCAAGTCTCCCACCTGAAATTCAAAAATAAGCACGTGAGCGAACAAACGACTCAGCACTGGGGTTAGTACCAAAAGAGAAAAACCAGTGCCGAGCCATTTGCTCGAAAGTGGGGTTAGCACCAACCAAAGCATCTCTCCTACCAAAGCTACCTCCACGAACACCACCATGGTAACCACCCTGAGGGAACCACCTCTCTCTACCTGGAGGAGGACCAAATCCACGCAAGAAAACCCGTGGAACATCCTTCCTCTCCAACTCACAGCCACGACTCCTCCGATCCCCGTATTGAGCACGAGGAGGAGAGCGCCTAGCAAACTGACCACCTGCACCCTTTCCAGCCCAACCACCAGAACCACGATCACCAGAGACAACCCTCGCACCTGTACGAGCTCGAAACCCAAACGAACTGTGCGTCTGTGCCCGCACCGGTCTGACCGGTGCCCCACACCGGTCTGACCGGTGTGACCCGGGCGAGCGGCACCACCCCGGCCTTCCGCTCTCCCCAAGCCCGAACTGTCCTCACACTCGCCTTGCCCCTGGGCATCTGCATACAAGGCTCAAGTACACCATCAGAAGGGTGGTACTTGTCCTTGTTAGCCCACTCATTCTCCATTCTCTCCTCACGCTTCCTCTTGAAGAAAAACTCCTCCTTATGGCCATCTCTCCCATAATAGCCACAATGGAACCTCACAAGCTTAGGCTTAGGCTTGGGATGTGGCTGCTCACTTGGTTTCTCTCCACTCAATCCCTCCACCGGTTTCTCACCACTAGCCTTCTCACTTTCCTTCCCAAAGAACACTTTTCCCGAAGTGCTCACAAACTTGATAGGCTTTTGTAGGTCATTTGTGGGTGTAGGAAACACGGGTGGAGCAGGGGTTGTGTCTAGTCGGTTCCTAAGATGGTTAGGTTTTGGGGGGAAATCATTTTTGTGGTGGGTTTTTGGTGGCTCCGGGATATTCTCTCCACTTCCCTCACCAACCTTGTTTGCCCCAAGCCCCTCACCATCTTGCCTCTTAAAGGCCTCGATCATCATCCTCAACTGAGGCTCATGACCGGACAACCAACCCATCAACTTCCTCAAGTCATCATTCTCATCCTGCAAACGATTAACATAATGTGCAAGCTCCAAATTTTTCAAAGCATGCATTTCACAGGTAGAGCAAGATGTAGGCATAGGTTCCTTCAATTTAGCCTCGAGCGAACTAGTATAAGCATGCGTATCATCAATCTTAGCATGCAAAACAGGGCAAGAAGTGCAAGCACCTAGCAAAGCAGGTCTAGACTTAAGCTCAGCCACTTCAACCCTAAGCGCATCTAGTTCCTCACACTTGGAGGCATGTTTCTCCTTAAACAAAGCAAGATCAGCAAGGAATATGGAGCAATCAGCACAATCATTCTCATCAGAAACAACAGGGCTAGCCTTAAGGGAATCAATCTCAAGCTTGCTATCAAGCACCTGTGTCTCTAGCTCAGCCACTCTAGTCCTAGCATCCTCGAGTGAAGCCCTAAGCTCTTTCCTCATTTTCTTGGCCTCTCTAAGCATGTCATCACGGTTATCAAGCAAACAGCCAAGCCTCTCGTTCTCCTGGCGCAAGAAGGGAAGTTCATCACGCACCTCGTCGTCGGACTCAGAGTCCGAGTCGCTCTGTGTGCTCTTCTTGCTGCCGGAGCTCAGCGCCATGGTGCAGAAGCCGTCTCTCGTGAAGCAGCTCAGCCCGCTCAGGTTCTTGGACGACTTCTTGTTCTTGCGACAATCTCCCTCGTCTTCACTGCTGCTCGAGCTCGAGGTGGAGTACGCGGAACTGGAGTCGACGTCGCTCGCTCCCACCATCGCTCGGGCCTTGCCACGGCTCTCCTTCTTCCTCGATCGTCGCTCGTCCTTGTACTTGTTCTTGTGCTTGCTATTGTGGTCGTGCCTCGAACGGTACTTGCCGTCCATCCTCGGCTTGTGCTTGTAGCTATCCTTGTTCTCGGCCTTCTCCGGGCAGTCGGCGACGAAGTGTCCCGGCTTGCCGCACTGGAAGCACGTCCTCGTGTTCCTCCTCATGTTCACGCGGTTCTCGTGCAGCCTCTCGAATCGCCTCGTCAACAGCGCCAGCTCGTCCTCTCCAAGATCATCAAACTCCTCATCTGGCATAGACATCAAAGAGGAAAAGAAGAACATCCTGGTGGATGGGTTAGAGTTAGCCTTTCCTTTGGAACCACCAACGAGGGCAAGACTATGGGAATCAGTCGGTCCCTCGAGCTTGGCAGTCATGCCCCTATCCACCTCAGCCGACTTGAGCTTCGAGAACAGCTCGTTCACCGTCAGAGTGTCATACTTTTCCGACTCGACAATGGTCTCGAACTTTCCGCCCCATATCGTACGATCCAAAGAGTGTAAGAGCTTGACCGCTCTATCATGATCATCGTACGGGAGCACGTCCACATTGGCCCTCATGTTGTTCACCACCACCGTGAACCTCTGAAACAAGGCATCGATGGACTCACCGGGGAGATGAGTGAAGTTCTCGTACTCTCTCCGTTGGGCCCATACATCCGTGCCTGAACCTGGGCATTCCCAACATGAGCCTCCTTCAACACCGCCCAAATCCTACAAGCCAAGTGCTCGGTGTGCACCCGATCGAACTCAGGCTGACACAAAGCACGAAACAAGTAGTCAACCGCCTTATTGTTGGCGTCGAATCTGTCCCTCGATCCTGGAGTGAGGAAGTCCATCGGCTGGACATAGCCTGTGTCCACCGTGACATCCCAAAGGATCTGACCCTTTCCGCGGAGGAACGCACCCATCCGCTTGCTCCACATCTGGTAGTTCTTGCCATCGAAGTGTGGAGGACCCGAACCCCGTTCCTGGTATGCCATCCTTGGATCTTAGACTGGTTAGAGTCAATAAAGACCCGAACCGGCTCTGATACCACTTGAAGGACCGATACGGCGAACCAGAGAAGGGGGAGTGAATGGGAGCCGATAAAAATTCTTCTCAAAGGAGATGGAAACTCCAACAAGATGAACACGGCTTCCAACACACGTCTCCGACTCACTACCAAGGTTGGTCAAGCCCACGTAGCCACTGGAGTGCTACTGGACCTAGGAACCAACAAACAACCTTCCGACCCGAGAAACACAGCGGAAAAACCAAACCTCGAGTCTACAGACCCACACCGGTCAGACCGGTGAGCACCACCGGTCAGACCGGTCCCTGCTGGTGAAACTGAGCAACTTTCACTAAGTGGCTCTACACCGGTCAGACCGGTGAGACACACCGGTCAGACCGATGGCAGCCTGAAAGCTCCCAAGACACCAAACAGGTCAACCGACCACCAAACTGACCCAAACTCGAAACAGCAGCTACACGGGACAACACGGAACACACCAAGACGTTCACCCGAGCAAAATCCCACAAGGGCTCGCACCGGTCAGACCGGTCAAGAGCACCGGTCAGACCGGTGTAGCCTGGGCAGCTCGGGATGAACAGCACCCGCGGGTCAACTCCCTCAAATCCAAATCTCGATCTCCCGAATCGCTCCACGGACTTGAACAAGACTTTGGGGATATTATGAACACCTCATGAGGAGTCCATAGCCAAGATTAATTCCACCAAAACTCGTCCAAAAAGGAGGAATCGAAGAAATCCCGCCGAAAGCACTTCTAACCCAAGAACTCAAGAAACCCCAAAATCGAGCACTTTTACTCACAGATTTGGGAGGGGAATCACAGCCCAAAGAACCACGAAGGGTTCCCACAAATTTCCCCCATCAAATTCCCAAGAGAAAATTCCCGAAAACAACCCAAAGAAATCACCGAGAGAGGGCTCCGAAAATCACCACCAAGAACAACCGGGAAAAACACATCCAAACCTTGAGGAACCACGCCGAATCATCTATACATGAAACAAAGGTTCGTACAAGGTCTAGCAAGCCACCCGATCATCCATCCCTCTCAACAAGATCTCTCCGTGAAGCTCTCTTGCTAGTCCTAAATAAAACCTAGGGAAAATAGGTGGAAAATAGGAAAACTAATGAGCTAGGGTTCCAAGAGTTGGCTGCCATCCTCTCACCTCTTGGGTTATATGGAGGCTACCGAATGTCTAAAACACCCTTCTCTACTAACTAGGGATACAAGCCCCTCAAGGGTGGATTTGGAATTCTTGATGTCTTCACCATCGGACGGATGCCCGGCGACCGCACCCTGCGTAGCCTCGACGCAAGCCATGCGATCCCGACGCGTGTCCTCCGCTTCGAAATATCCAGACTGCGTCGTCGCACACCGGTCAGACCGGTGCTCCTCACCGGTCAGACCGGTCCCCACCGGTCAGACCGTTCAGACCCACCGGTCAGACCGGTCTGGCGCTGCTGCAGCTCCGTCTTCGGTTCTTCGGTCTTGGCTTTGTGGATCAACCAAGGAACCCAGTGGTTTTCTGGTGAACCACTGGAAACCCCGTGAACTCGGTGTAGCCTCCGCCAATCTCCACTCATGACTTGGCTCCCACGTAGTCCTGGCTCGACCTTGGTTTTGAGCCTCAACCAAGAAACCGTACACAACTTCATCTTGCTGTTCATGCCACCATGCGGTCCGCACTTGACCCTGCTGGCCACCGAGTCCCTCGAACGAAGCCTACTTGTCTTCTCCACACCTGGAGGCCTCACCGGCGACGACCTTTCGCGCTTGTTCTTCACCTGCACCAACACCAGTCAAGCCGCAACCTGCACCTGCAATACTTAGCCAAGAATCAGTCCACACAACGTTGTCAATCACTCATCACACAAGGAAGCGACCATCCACCGGTCCTCGAACCACACATGGTCCTCAGCGCCGCCCTGCGGGCTCCTCCGTGCCTCGGGCACCGCCTCCGCCACGCCTTGGACCATGGGCTCCGCGCGCGCCCGGCCAGGTGCCACCGCGCCTCAGGGCCGCACGCGACGACGACACATCTAGCGCCCCGAAATGAGAAGAGAGGAGATAAGGTTATAGAAGAAAGAATGAGAGGAGAGAGGAACAATCTGACAGGAGGAAAAGAGATAGGGGATAGAGAAATATGAGGGCGCTGGTGGTGGGTGGGTGGGGAAGCCATTTAGTCATGGGTGGTGTTCCCACCCGAGACAAAAGGGTCCCCCTTTAGTCTCGGGTGGAAACACCACCAAAGACTAAATCTTTGGTCTCGGGTGGGAACACCACCCGGGACTAAAGAATGACGCCAACAGTTAAGGCTGGTCGGTGTTGGGAGAGTGTCCCTTTAGTCTCAATTGGTAAATGGTAATATCAACCGGGACTAAAGGGTAGGGGGCGTACACGACTATTTCAGGCCACGTCGACGAAAGGCCTTTAGTCCCAGCTCCAAAGTTGAACCAGGACTAAAGGGGCGTATCAAAGCCTCCGACTCTACCCATGTGTGACCATCCAACTCTTAAAACCATTCACAATTGGCATGAGGTGGTTTTGATGGCTAGTTCCGCTGACATGGACACCATGTGGCAGTGGAGCCCACATGTCAGACTAAATTGGCTTCCGAATAGGCGAAGGCGACGACGGAGTCGCAGGGAGGTCTAGAGACCAGACGAAGGCGACGACGGAGCCGCAGAGAGGTCTAGAGACCTGATGCTAGCGACCATGAAGACGTTGGGAGGTTTACCGACCTGAAGCTGGCGACGAAGGAGCCGTAGGGAGTTGTAGCGACCCGACGAAGGCGACGAGCCGTAGGGAGGTCCGCCAACCTAAAGCCGGCGACGAAGGAGCCGCATGAGTTCTAGCGACCTGATGAAGGTGACGAGATGTAGGGTGGTCCACTGACCTGAAGCCGACGACGAAGGAGCCGCAGGGAGGTCTGCCGACCTGATGAAGGTGATGACAGAACCGTAGGGAGGTCTAGTGACCCAACAAAGGCGACAACAGAGCCGTAGGGAGGTCCACCGACCTGAAGCCGGTGATGAAGGAGCCGCAGTGAGGTCTGCTGATGTAGCGAACATGGCCTCATATGCCATTAGTTCAAGTTTGATTTTGGTGATTCATGACAACATGACCTTTGGGACTAACCGTATTGTTTTATCATGTCTTTGTAGACACCTCTAGGTCCTAAGGATGCAAGAAAACCACATGCCAAAATGAGAAAATCAAGGGTCAAAACCGAGCAAGAAAGGAAAAGAAAAGACACCGTCGGATGAACCGACGGTATCAAAACAGCAAGCGTCAGTGCAATCGTCGGACGAGTTGGTACGCAGGATGAAACCCTAGGTACCGTCGAATGAACCGACGGTCCAATTTCTAGTAGCGTCGAACGAGTGTTTTAGGGGAAGAGCAGCGAAGACAATAGCACCGGATGATCCGATGGTATGAGTGGGGACACCGTCGGTCTATCCGACGCTCAGTTTGAATTCATACAGAGACGCGCCAAGACGAAGCCTTCAGCACCGGATGATCCGACGCCTTGGTCAAGGTGAAGCGTCAGTCTATCCGACGGTCGCATGGAAGCTAACAGAGGTGACTTGGACGCGGGGTCTTCAGCACCGGATGAACCGACGCACCGTCGGTGCATAGCGTCAGTGCAGTTGTGTCAGAGAAGTCATGTGCGGTGGAGGCAACGGTGTAACACCCTAACAATTCCATCACTAAATTAATTTAGGCAACAAATGGCTAGATTTAATTTCCCTAAGGACATAATTAAATTATCAAACAAATTGGCTTTTAAATATTTAAACATCACTAAAATAATTTAGAAATAATAAGTGTTTGTGCATCATGATTCGAATGCATGGATTTCTGTTTGGTTGAAGTTTGAAAGTTTGAAAAACGATTTTGAAAAGAATTTAAAAAAAAAGAGAAAGCCTTCTCCCTCTCCCCTCTCCTCTCTCCACAACCGGCCCAACCCTTCTCTTTCAGCCCGCGAAGGTTCCCAGGCCGTCGGCCTCTCCCCGAGCGCGCGCTTGCGGCCCACGCTGGCCCAGCTCGTTTCCCCGCTGGCCCAAACCGCGCCTCCTCCCTTTTCTTTTAGCGCCAGAGGCTGACAGGTGGGGCCCAGTGGTCAGGACCTCCTTCCACCTCCAGCCGCGGGATGGCCGCGCCCCCTCTTCAAGCCGCCGGCCGTTACCGGCCGAGTCCGCCGCTTTCCCGCCATCAAACCACCCTAATCAAGTGCAGTGACGCCCCTACCTTCATTTCCCCTCCTTAAATCGCCCGTTATCTTCTTAAATCCCCTTCCCCCCTTCACTCTCCTTCAAACCGCCATTAATGGCTATGCCCGCCGGGGAACCGCCTCCCAGAGCCACCCCGAGCCTATATAAGCGACCCCAGGGCTCCTCCGCATTCCCCCTTCTCTCAATCCCAAGCTCACACGCCTTCCCGTGCCCTAGCCGCCTTTGCCACCGAATTGGAGCGCCGGCCGCCGCACCATTGCCGCCGCCCGAGCTCCTCCGTCGTCGGTGAAGCTCCCCAAGCCCTTCCTTTCACTTCCTCTTCGTGTTTATGGACTCACACGTGCATCAATTTGAAACCGCAGGGTCCCTAGTGCCCAATTCGCCCGTCGCCGTCGCCACCCATCGGAGCCGGCCGCTGACGTTGATCTCCGCCGCCGCCGTCTCTTTCATCGATTCCTCGCCCACCGAATGTCACACCCGATTTTCCGTAGAAAACCGAATGCATCTCATATGTGTGCCAGGATCAAAATTTCACACATATGATAGACCCATGAGTGTAATATCACAAGACACTGCTCAAAACGTACAGAAAAGGTTTATTATATTTTATTACACTCACGAAGGTAGACACAAATGTCTTTACACGAACATCGATAACTATGAAGACGCGACTCCATCTTCATCTTCCACGAGCTTCGATCGGTTGATCGCATCCTCGAACTCCTCGTAGTCGGTGAAGTACTCCACTCCGGGATTCTTCTCTGAACAGCGTAAGCAAGGATGAGTACACTTATGGTTGGTACTCAGCAAGGCCACAGAAATAACCGGAAAGCAAAATTAATCCATCTTTAAGTTCAATTAATCATGTGAGGGTCCGGGCCGCTCTTGACCGTGAGCACGGCCGATCGATCGCTTTTACACTGCGAGAGGTTGCACACTTTTCCCACGGTTCGCGTAAAAGTTCCAAAGAACTTTGAACCCAACCACGCATGTGCCGATCGTGCACAATACCACACTTCCGAGGTGTGATTGCATAGGGACGCTACGAAGCCTTTACAAAGGTATACAAAAGACTAACGACCCGCATAGTTACGGATCGGGCGGACCATAACCCTCCCTAGTGGTCAGCACCTTAGCAAAGGCTGCTACCCCAAAAGGACCGGGCTATACCCCTGCAACCCGGATCCCCCTCTGCTCCTTTCGGAAAAGGGCCATCAGATCAATCGCACACCTAATTAATTGGCTAAGCCAGAGCCATATGGACTGTGGTTGCACTGTTTTCCTGGGTGGTTCTCCATGTTCCGATTAATTTATAGTGTTCTTGATTAAAGCATAGGTAGAAGGGTGGTTAGGGTCACTTGCCTTTCTCCAACGATAAGCTACTTTCCTTATCTGCAAAGCTCTGCACTTGAACTTCCTCGAACGGCGTGTTGGCTACGATCATGCAAGAAAAACATACAATAAATAAAACAATACATCAAACATTACCAAAAGACTAAAACAAGCTTTTAGAAATGACGGGCTCGGAGAGACGATCGCGTGGACATCAAGAACGCGTAAAACGGAGCTAGGATGGAAAAGTTATGGCTGAAACAAGGTTCAGGGACTAAATTGTAAAAGTACTGAAAGTTTAGGGGGTTTTCTGGAAGATTTCAGGGACCTAAACATAAATATGGGTGGAACTAGAAGGTCTAACATGTAAAAGGTTAAGGATAGGCTATTAAACATGAAATCTAAGGACTGCAGGGGCCTAAGTGTAAGGAAAAGGACCTGATTGAAAGGCTTTTATATAGGTGGAAGGGTTTATTTGTAAATTCTGAAACATCGGGGTTCTTTCTGCAAAACCGCCAAAGCAGCCGGCGGGTGGACTGTGGTGGCGACACGTGGCGGCTCGCGGTAGGCTGTGCTGACGCAAGCGATGACGTGGTGATGACGTCAGCGTGTGGACCGCGCCTGGTGGACCTGGTCCACCGGTCCACCGTGGACCGGGCGAAGGGGTATACGGCCCTTTTAATCCGGGCCGTCCGCCGGATCGGGCGGCTGCTGTGGCACGCGGGCGTCGGGGCGGCGGCGGCCGGTTGGCGGCGGCGGCGCGCGCGGCGCCGGGCGGCGGGGCTCGCCGGAGGAGGCCAACAGGGGCCTCCCGGGCACCAAAACGCGCGGGAAAAACTCCAGAAGAAAGAGGAGGAGGCAGGGAACTCACCGGCGGCCTTGGAAGGGAGCTAGGGGCGCCGGCGGAGGAGATCGACGGCGAGGGGCGGGGCTCTGGCGACCTTCACGGGGGTGGCGGTGCTGCGCGCGGGGAAAAGGAGGGGGAGTGGTGCGGGTGGTGCGGGGGATGGTGTTGTCCCTTTTATAGCTCGGAAAAGGGAGGGAGAAAGGCGCGGAGGCGGTGGATTGGGAGCTCGCCGGCCGGCCATTAATGGCGGCGGCGGCTCAGCTCGGTGCGGGCCGTTACGGTAGGGGGAAAGGGTGAGTGCGGTGGGGGAGGTGGAGCGGCGCATTGATGGCGAAGGTGGACGGGCGCGGGGCGGGGAAGGCGGCGCCGGAGGGAGGGAATGCCGGCGGCGGCGCGGGGAGAGAAGGGGCGCGGCGCCGGAGGAAGAAGAAGCCCCTGACAGGGCGGGCCCACCTGTCGGTGGCTGAGAGAGAGAGAGAGGAGGGAGGGAGGCGGCGGGGTGGGCCGTTGGGCCGAAAAGGGAAGTTGGGCCGCGGGGTTAGGTTAGATTTGTTTTTTTTTTCTTTTCCTTTTCTTTTCAAATCCAAATTCAAATTCAAATCAAAATTCAAAACTTTTTCATCTTTTCAAATTGAAATTTTAACACAATTTTATTCAAATATTTTAAGACTTTTAGAAAACTTTTTCAAACATTTTTAAATTCAAACTTTCAACCTCTTTTCATTTTTTTTAATTCAAATCTTTATTCCAATTTCCACAAACTTTTTCACAAATATATTTTTTTTAGGACTTTTAAAATCACACCACAAACAAAACTCATGCATTTCGACATGATGCACAGACACTTGATTGTTTCTAATTATTAATTGTTGTTTAATTTAATTAAAGGCGAATTTATTTATTCCAAATTTATTAAATCCTTAGAAAACAAAACTAAACCATGTTGCTAACAATATTTTATTGTGATGGAATTTTCGGGTGTTACAAATCCTACCCCCTTAAAAAGAATCTCGTCCCGAGATTCGGAGGGATCGGGAAACAAGAGGAGATACAAGATGTCTTGAAAGATGACGGTTTACTATCACAGAGCTTGTTCACTTCTCCTTCTTCTTCGGGCTTGTAGCGGCAAACTCAATTCTATCTCCTTGCGGGGTAGTTAAGAGCACCGACTTCTTGGCACACAAAATGATTCCATCATGCTTGCTTAACCAATCCATACCAAGGATCACATCTATTCCACTGGATGTTAGAATCACTAAGTCTGCTTCAAAATCTATCTCTCCGATCTTAAGATTGACCTGTGGGCATACATAGGTGGATTTCATTTCACCGTTTGGGGAACTGATTAGCAAATGTGTCTTCATGGAACTCTTGGGTACATCATGCTTCGTCACGAATCGTTCAAGTAATAAATGAATGCGATGCCCCGAATCAAATAAACCGTTGCGGGTACGAGTTGATAAGAAACGTACCAAGCACAACATCTTTGTCTCCTTGAGCTTCTTCGTACCGTCACATGGTTCACCCTACCATGCATATTGTTCGTTGACCTCTCGTTATCTCTCCGGGGTGTCCGCATATTACGCTGAGGGCAAATACTGGCATAGTGTCCTAATTCTCCGCGGTTGAAGCATCCACTGGGGTGAACTGGAGTAGTGTTCCTTACTGGTGCACCTGAGCGATTCTGATGAGGATTTGGAGCCTGGGGTGTCATTGGGTTGGATTCTTCGGGTTCATCAAACGAATGATACTTTTGACTCTGTCCATGGCCTCTGCCTGGTGTGCTAGAACGAAACTGAGAGTCTTGCGGTGAGTTGTAACGAGGGCGGGTGTTACTGCTGGATTGACCTTGAGGTTGAAACTTGCGCTTCTGTTCACGAAGTTCCTTGCGTTTATTCTCCAAGCCTATAGCCTTATTGAGTAACATTTGAAAGTTAAGAAATGTGTGGCTCTGCAACTGATAGTTAAGTGGGCCTATCAAACCATCGAGAAAGCGTTCTTGTCTCTTGGCATCCGTGTTGACTTCATCTGGTGCATAGCGGGACAAATGAGTAAACTGATCTAGATACTCACTAACGGTCATGTTACCTTGCTTTAGAGCTAGAAATTCCTTCTTCTTCGCCTTCTTCACACCGACTCGGGATGTGATGTGTACGAAAACTCTCCCGGAACTCCCGCCGGGGTAATGGTGTCGGCGGAGAAGATGCGCGACGGTGTAAGCATCCCACCAATCGGCGGGCCGCACCTTCCGGACGTCCCGAGGCATACAAAACCTTCTCACGATCATTGCATTGGGTGATATTCGGCATCTTGTTGATGGTCTTGAGCCAATCATCGGCATCGAGGGGATCCACGGAATGAGAGTAAGTGGGCGGGTTGTGGCTCATGAATTCTCTATGCTTGTTCACCGGTGGTGGAGGTGGTGGGGGTCCTTGTGGTGGTGGGCGGTTCCGCCGTGCTTGTAGATTCCGGGACGGTGGCGGTGAGGTTCTCGTATCAACCGCATCTGTTCCGTAAAGAACTGCTGCATCGCGGGATCCATCGCTAATTCTTGTGGTGGAGGAGGGAACTTGATTCAGCTGATTGATGACGAACGGAATATCCTGTCCAGCTCCTGACCTGATGTTTACCATTTGATTGTTAGAGAGAGAAGTTTTCCGATAGGAAGTTGAATTGATAAAGATGAATCAGAGAGAAGGGGCTAAGATTCAAATTTTAATTTTAATTATTTTATTGATGTATTTGTGGCCATCACTCCACAAAAACATTTCAATCAAGTCAAAGATCCAAATCATGCATGTTTACAATCAACAAGCATTAACATCGCACGTCCTCACAAGAACGGCTCTATCGAAACGAAACTGGTAGAAGGGTAGGCAACCTAAGAATGTATCCTATAAAACTCGTGTGATAGTTCAAGGTGGAAGATCAAGAATCAGATTCAGCGTAGAAGAAAACAAAAGATTTGATTTTGTTTAGAGAATAAAGAATAAAATATTTTTTTATGCGTAAATAAGATATTTTGAATGCTGGAAAGGCTTTCTAGATAAAGAGAGTCCTTAATCTCGACCATTTCTATCTGAGGCTGCGTCCTACAGTCAGCAATGCTCTGATACCACTCTGTCACACCCGATTTTCCGTAGAAAACCGAATGCATCTCATATGTGTGCCAGGATCAAAATTTCACACATATGATAGACCCATGAGTGTAATATCACAAGACACTGCTCAAAACGTACAGAAAAGGTTTATTATATTTTATTACACTCACGAAGGTAGACACAAAGGTCTTTACACGAACATCGATAACTATGAAGACGCGACTCCATCTTCATCTTCCACAGGCTTCTGACTGGTTGATCGCATCCTCAGAACTCCTCGTAGTCGGTGAAGTACTCCACTCCGGGATTCTTCTGCGAACGGCGTAAGCAAGGATGAGTACACTTATGGTTGGTACTCGGCAAGGCCACGAAATAACCGGAAAGCAAAATTAATCCATCTTTAAGTTCAATTAATCATGTGAGGGTCCGGGCCGCTCTTGACCGTGAGCACGGCCGATCGATCGGTTTTACACTCTGCGAGAGGTTGCACACTTTTCCCACAGTTCGCGTAAAAGTTCCAAAGAACTTTGAACCCAACCACGCATGTGCTGATCAGGCACAATACCACACTTCCGAGGTGTGATTGCATAGGGACGCTACGAAGCCTTTACAAAGGTATGCAAAAGACTAACGACCCGCATAGTTACAGATCAGGGCGGACCATAACCCTCCCTAGTGGTCAGCACCTTAGCAAAGGCTGCTACCCCAAAAGGACCGGGCTATACCCCTGCAACCCGGATCCCCCTCTGCTCCTTTCGGAAAAGGGCCATCAGATCAATCGCACACCTAATTAATTGGCTAAGCCAGAGCCATATGGATTGTGGTTGCACTGTTTTCCTGGGTGGTTCTCCATGTTCCGATTAATTTATAGTGTTCTTGATTAAAGCATAGGTAGAAGGGTGGTTAGGGTCACTTGCCTTTCTCCAACGATAAGCTACTTTCCTTATCTGCAAAGCTCTGCACTTGAACTTCCTCGAACGGCGCGTCGGCTACGATCATGCAAGAAAACATACAATAAATAAAACAATACATCAAACATTACCAAAAGGCTAAAACAAGCTTTTAGAAATGACGGGCTCGGAGAGACGATCGCGTGGACATAAAGAACGCGTAAAACGGAGCTAGGATGAAAAAGATATGGCTGAAACAAGGTTCAGGGGCTAAATTGTGAATATCTGAAAGTTTAGGGGGTTTTCTGGAAGATTTCAGGGACCTAAACATAAATATGGGTGAAACTAGAAGGTCTAACATGTAAAAGGTTAAGGATAGGCTATTAAACATGAAATCTAAGGACTGCAGGGGCCTAAGTGTAAGGAAAAGGACCTGATTGAAAGGCTTTTATATAGGTGGAAGGGTTTATTTGTAAATTCTGAAACATCGGGGTTCTTTCTGCAAAACCGCCAAAGCAGCCGGCGGGTGGACTGTGGTGGCGACACGTGGCGGCTCGCGGTAGGGGCGTGGCCGACGCAAGCGATGACGTGGTGATGACGTCGGCGTGTGGACCGCGCCGGTGGACTCGGTCCACGGTCCACCGTGGACCGGGCGAAGGGGTATACGGCCCTTCTAATCCGGGCCGTCCGCCGGATCGGGCGGCCGCCGTGGCACGCGGGCGTCGGGCGGCGGCGGCGCGCGCGGCGCCGGGCGGCGGGGCTCGCCGGAGGAGGCCAACAGGGGCCTCCCGGGCACCAAAACGCGCGGGAAAAACTCCAGAAGAAAGAGGAGGAGGCGGGGGAACTCACCGGCGGCCTTGGAAGGGAGCTAGGGGCGCGGCGGAGGAGATCGACGGCGAGGGGCGGGGCTGCGGCGACCTTCACGGGGGGTGGCGGTGCTGCGCGCGGGGAAAAGGAGGGGGAGTGGTGCGGGTGGTGCGGGGGATGGTGTTGTCCCTTTTATAGCTCGGAAAAGGGAGGGAGAAAGGCGCGGAGGCGGTGGATTGGGAGCTCGCCGGCCGGCCATTAATGGCGGCGGCGGCTCAGCTCGGTGCGGGCCGTTACGGTAGGGGAAAGGGTGAGTGCGGTGGGGGAGGTGGAGCGGCGCATTGATGGCGAAGGTGGACGGGCGCGGGGCGGGGAAGGCGGCGCCGGAGGGAGGGAATGCGGCGGCGCGCGCGGGGAGAGAAGGGGCGCGGCGCCGGAGGAAGAAGAAGCCCCTGACAGGGCGGGCCCACCTGTCGGTGGCTGAGAGAGAGAGAGGAGGGAGGGAGGCGGCGGGGTGGGCCGTTGGGCCGAAAAGGGAAGTTGGGCCGCGGGGTTAGGTTAGATTTGTTTTTTTTTTCTTTTCCTTTTCTTTTCAAATCCAAATTCAAATTCAAATCAAAATTCAAAACTTTTTCATCTTTTCAAATTGAAATTTTAACACAATTTTATTCAAATATTTTAAGACTTTTAGAAAACTTTTTCAAACATTTTTAAATTCAAACTTTCAACCTCTTTTCATTTTTTTAATTCAAATCTTTATTCCAATTTCCACAAACTTTTTCACAAATATATTTTTTTTAGGACTTTTAAAATCACACCACAAACAAAACTCATGCATTTCGACATGATGCACAGACACTTGATTGTTTCTAATTATTAATTGTTGTTTAATTTAATTAAAGGCGAATTTATTTATTCCAAATTTATTAAATCCTTAGAAAACAAAACTAAACCATGTTGCTAACAATATTTTATTGTGATGGAATTTTCGGGTGTTACACCGAAGCTCCTACGCGCTGTAAGGACCCATTCCCCGCCCTCCTTTTCGCTTAAACCGAGCCGTAGGGCACGCCGCCACACACCGGCCGCCGGCGACCCGCCCCCTTGCGGTGCTAGCCACTATGGCCGCTGGAGCCGCCTCCCTATCCACCTGAGAAGTTTTCCCGTCATCCTAGCTTCGTGTAGAGTCGAACCCCGTCCGAAATCGTGCTCCCTAGCTCCTATTAGCGTTCGCTGGCGAACCTCCGGCGAGGTTTCGGCCGGGCGCCGCCGCGGGCCGGCCCGGCGCCGCCGTCGGGCGCACGCAGGGAACCCCAACCGTTGATCGCAGCTAGCGGCCCAGATTAAAAGGGGACGAAACCCCTTGGCTTGGTCCACCGTGGACCAGTGGACTTGGTCCACGGCGCCGGTCTACGACCGCGCCCGCCGCCCGATCAGAGATCGACGGTGCAGATCGCGCCCAGCCCGATCCACCCAGTGGCCGCCGGCTGTTTTGTGGAAAACCCCCTGGAATTCTTTAATATCATATCCGAACCCTTCCACCTTTAAAGTTCCTCGCTTTTAGGTCCTGTTTTTATTATTTTGACCCATGTTTTATTAGAAATTCTTATCCGAGGTCCATAACACTCTTTTAATGATTTAAACCTTCTTTTTAAGTATAATTACGTTTTAGCCCCTGTTTTCTTGCTGTTAGGTCCCTGTAAAGTCTAGTTTATCGCAGATTAGTCCTTATACCTTGTTTTTAGCATATCTTCTCCGTTATAGCTCCGTTTTTAGCGTTCTAGCAGTCCTTGCGATCGTCTCAGCGAGCCCGTCGCTTTAGTAGCATGTTTTCAGTCTTTAGGATTGATTGGTGATCTGTTTTATTTATTGTATGCTTTATGTGTGAATCGTAGATATCATGCCTGTTTCAACTGAGCCACCTCTCGGGGACGATCAGGAACAGTTGTTTGAGGAAGAGGAAGATTTTGCTGTAGCTGAAGAAGGCAAGTGGTCTTCTCCCCCTGCATGTTCTATTTTTATCCTATATAACTGCATTATAATTAAAGTTTACTTTTATGATATCATTGCATTAATTTGACGGGAATACCTTTTAAGGACTTACCTAGATCTTTTACCCTGATCCTTGGCCTAGCCCCTTTTAAATAATGTTTTGGGTAGAAATTGCTAGTTGCTCAACATGGGTTGGATAAATGGGTCTTTTATGGAAATGATATATGTTTAATAACTAATGTTTTGGGTAATGCAAGAACACTTGATTTAATCGGAACATGGAGAACCACCCAAGAAAACATGCGCAACCACAGTGTCACTTGGCTCTGAGCTTAGCCGAATAATTAGGTGTGTGATCGTACTAGTGGCCCTTTTCCGAAAGGAGCAGAGGGGGATCCGGGTTGCAGGGGTATAGCCCGGTCCTTTTGGGGTAGTAGCCTTTGCTAAGGTACTGACCACTAGGGAGGGTTATGGTCCGCCCTGATCTGTAACTATGCGGGTCGTTAGTCTTTTGCATGCCTTTGTAAAGGCTTCGTAGCGTCCCTATGCAATCACACCTCGGAAGTGTGGTATGGTGCTTGGCCAACATCGCATGGTTGGGTTTAAAGTTCTTCGGAGCTTTTACGCGAACTGTGGGTACAGTGTGCAAACCTCTGCAGAGTGTAAAACTGATCGATCAGCCGTGCTCACGGTCATGAGCGGCTTGGACCTTCACATGATTAATAAACTTAAAGACGAGTTAAATCGTGGTTGGTGAAGCTCGATGAGCTTGGGGTGTTTTGTATTTAAGTTTTTCTTAAGTGGGAGGTACGAACTTACGCATAGTAACTAAGCGTTCTTTAATTAAAACTTGACCAACATTAAAATGCTAACCGCTGCAAAACCTTAGCCTATCCTACACAGCCTTGCATTTTCCCCCACTTGCTGAGCTCCAACCATAAGAGTTCTCAGCCTTGCTTATCGCTGTTCAGAGGAAAATTTTGGAGGAGAATTCTACGACGACTACGATGAGATCTGAGGCTTGTGGACCCCCAGTCAAGTGCCTGCGGGAGCGGAAGACGAGGACTCGACGAGTAGTTATCGTTTTCCGTTGTTAGAGACCTCCGAGTCTCCCGCATGAGTGTAATAAGTGGTTAAACTCTGAAATACGTTTTAATACTGTTTATGATATTTCACTCATTTTAGTCTATCATATGTGTGTAAACTGATCTTGGCGCACATATGAGATGCACTTGGTTCCTATTTGGAAATCAGGTGTGACAAACGGCTAGTAGCACCGGATGAACCGACGCCCGGAAAAAGATAGCGTCGGATCATCCGACGGTACTACTTTCAGCAGCTTTTAGCCAACAACTAGTTTGATGCCTTGGGCTATTTATACCTCTTCCACCCACCCATTTGAGGTGGCTGGATTGTGTGGAAGTGCAGAGGAGTTCAAGACACCTAGAAGATCATATCCAATCCATCCAAGTGCTTGATTGCTCATCCTTAGACTTGCATATGCTTTGTGTATGTGCTTAGTGCTAGGCTTAGCTTAGAGCTTAGTGAGTGCAAGGTTGTGCCAACCTTGTGAGGTGATTCTTCAGTGGATCCAGTTGTACAAGGTTCGCTGGAAGCCTTGGGGATTAAGTTGCTCACCGGCAATCGTCATCGACCCTTTGTGCAGGGGACGTGGAGACCCCCTTCCTTGGCGGAGAAGCTCCTTAGTGGAGGGGGCATCAAGGTGACCAAGGGAGCTTGGCAAGTGCCTAAGTGGCTAGCCTTTGTGGCGAGTCAAGTGGTGCTCTTGGGAGAGACTTGGTGATTGGGAAGCAATATTCTTGTGTGAGTGCTTCAACGTGGACTAGGGGTGGCTTAGTGCCTACTGATACCACGGAATAAATCGCGTTTCAAGAGTTTGCTTCCTCTCATCCCCTTACGTTTCCGCATTTACTCTATTGCAATCTTTGCTTGCCTTTACTTTCCTAGAGTAGTATCATGCTAGGATTGGCTATAGGTTGCAAACCTTGTTTTGGGATGGGAGTTTCACATTAGAACAACCCTAGTTGCACATCTAGATAGTATGTTCTAGTTTATCTTTGAGTAAAAATAGTGAAGCCATAGGTTAAGGTTTCAAGTTGCCTAATTCACCCCCTCCCCCTCTTAGGCTAACAAGCATCCGATTCCTTACAGCCGACCTGATGAAGGCGACGATGGAGACACCAAGAGGTCCCCCGCTCCCTCCTCATCGACGTCAAGCGGCAGAGCTCGGTCGGCGATGTGGCATCGGCCCCTGGGCGGCCCCTCCTGCACCGGTGCTGCTCCTCCTCGGTAGCAGGAAGCCACCGCACCTCGGGAGGGAACGGCCCCCAACGGCTCCGCCGTGTTCTCCAGTGGGCTCGGGATGGTCCGCCGCCACCTCCTCTGCTCTCTCCTTGACATCGCCACGGGCGGCGCACCTCGGCCAGCGGTGCAAAATCAGCTCCCTAGGCGCCCGAATTGCGTGGGTGCTCCTCCTCCTCGTCATCACGAAGGCGTCGTCCCCCTAGAGGGAACGACCCCTGATGGCTCCGCCGCGTTCTCCAGCGATCTTGGGACGGCCCGCTACCACCTCCCCCGCTACCTCCTTCGCATGCCTCTCCTCCTCCTGACGCCTCTCCTCGGCTCCCGACGTTGGTGGGCCGGACAACAAGGATCCCAACGGACAGGGTGGCTGCCACCATGAACGGCCAGGCTACATGTGCAAGGGTGTCGTGCTTGGGGTTCGGGGGCTGGCGGCTGAGAGGAGAGAAGAATGGAAGAAAGAGGTTGAAAATGAAGAGAGAGAGAGAGAGAGAGAGAGAGAGAGAGAGAGAGAGAGAGATGGGAGAGGAGAGATCAGACATGTGGGCTCCCACCCCCACGTGGCATCTACGGCAGCGAAACCGGCCATCAAAACCTCTAGATGACCAATTGTGAGTGGTTTTAAGAGTTGGATGGTGAGATATAACTAGTTTTGGAATTCAATGGTCAACAACAAACCGAGGCAAAAGTTGAATGGTCAAAAGTGGACTTTACTTTTAGAAAATTTAATTAACACATACTTTCTTTTATGCAACTCTCCGCATGACTTGTGTTCGTTGACATAAAAATGGAAATAATTATAAATATTCAAATTTTAATAGTTTGACAAGATACTTATCCAAAATGACACTTTGATCAATGATTTGTAAAACACGATAGCTTCAAGGAATATAATTAAAATTTTACGAGGTGAGTTTTTCAGAGTTTCATAACATCTATCTGACACGTATTCTTATTTTTTTAAAATTATATATGGTTAGGTAACAAAAAGTTTGAGTAGCACGAATCCTAAAACGACCAGCCTGATCATTAAAAACACTTATCGGAAGGACCGTGCAGATTAAGTAGTTCAGTAGCTTTTTTCATCAGAGGCACTAATCGCGTATTCGCGTGTACATTAGCAGAACAGAGACGTTCGTCTCATGCGTTTGGATAGAGATACATGTCGCATTAGCCAGCCGTACCGAGCACATGATTCGAGCTGCAGAGGCTGCGGCAGAAAGTGAGGCCGGTGATGGCCAGTTCGTCACGATCTTGGTCCATGCATATGATCCATGTGCCCACCGTAGTACCTCCATCTGACTTTAACGTGTGTGTTGTTCCCGCGGCTTGGAATAATGCTGAATACGGTTATTCTTGAGCCAAGTGGCTCAAAACCTTTTCGCACAATATATATGATTTGAGATCAGGTGGTGCAGATCTCCCTACAAAGTAGCTGGAAAATAGTATGTGACATGCATGTGTGTGAACTGTGAAGCACGCAGCAGCCAGAGGGGGATCCATGGAGTGCATGGCCGGTGGAATTTGCAGCTGATGGATCAATGACATGAAAGGAAAGCGTATATGTCCATGCATGCATGCACCTAGTTTAGTCAATGCAGAATAATGCAGCTATAGCTAGAGATCTAAGAACAATATATGTGGCACGCACATTTGGAATACTCTGGAAACCATTCTCGATCGAAATATTGTAGTTTAGGGTTGCCATTCTCAAAATATTATTGTACTACAATAATGGACCTAGCTAGAGATCTAAGAACAATGCATGCCACGCACATTTCGAATACTGGCCTTGTTTTTGTTTGAGCTTCATAGCAGCTTCTCAGCGTGAAAAGTTAGAAATTCAAATAAACAGCAAATTTCTCGTGCAGCTCCCGGAAAGTCAAAATCTCCTTGAGTCTAGGAAGCTAAGTCCTTGTTTGGTTTCCATGAGTCACCTGATGACTTAAATGCAAATAAGTTATATGTGGAGCTAACCTATTAAGTTCATAAGGTAATACACATTAGGAGTCCAGGTGCAAAGATGGATAGAGTTGTTTGTTTGAGACGGAAAATCGCGAGACGGATCCATTAAGCTAATTAATTTATCATTAGAGATTTTTTAATGTAGCACGACATTGTCTAATGATGGCATAATAATTAGCTTCATTAGATTCGTCTCGTGATTTGAGCTAGGGTTAATTATGAAATGAGGTTTGTCATTAATCCACATTTAATAATCCTACTTAGTGTTCGAAGTTTGATGTGACAAGTGGGCAGAATATTTTGAAAACTAAATGGGGCTAAGTACATGTGGTAACAATACAAATCATTTCATTTTGAGTTTGCTTTCAGCTGAACATAGTGTACTCTTAAGCTAAATCGATAGATTGCATCGTGACATATTTATGTGAGAGATTAGTTAAAACTCGACATGATTAATGGCACACTACGTACCATCCATTGCTCCTTAGAACCTGGAGCAAATCATGCATCCAAATCTAGCTGAAATAAAGTTGTACACGTTGATAACTAGGTCAATTGTCTCATTTGTTTTAGACACTCATGATTAAGTTGTTCTCCATACAAAAACAAAAAGGATCGATCAGTGGGCGCCCAATGACACCATTGCATTTGATTTAATTCCTTCCTCTCCACAGAATCTTTTGCTTCTTACGGTGTACTACATGCTAGCCACCTATCTAGAACATCGCCTATATCTTGCTTTAATCCACGCATGCGCACCTAATATATTCTCATATTTGAGAAATGATAGTATTAAAATTTAATGTTCCTATAGAGCTAAGTTACCTATAATAAGCATATATACATATATGCTACGTACAGTACCATATCTCAACCTGATATGGTCCTAGCTAATTTCAGTGGCTACATCTAATCCACCGAGGCGCAATCAGTAAGGTTCCCAAACCATACAGTGAGCAATCTGGTATCATATCTTGACTGGGATCGGTCGAAGAACTGGTTAAAGCAGGTTCATTTTGTGAGGCGAGGATGAGCAAACATATTCAAGCAAAACCATCAATGAGGGCAAATTGATGAAGATATATTATTGGTGGGGCCTTGAACTGATAATTCTTATATCCATGGTGAAATATATATTAAACCCACCAATATATAATCATAAAGTGGTAGTAAATTAGTACAAAAACCTCTCGCTCAAATTATTAAATTTGAAACAGACTGAGATATAATCCTCGTGGTTATACGGACATCAGATCCAAACCACTCCCTAATGATTTAGCTTGCGCATCAGTGTTTGAGGACAAATCTCCAATGTGGTATCAGGCATCAGCATCGCTGGCTTGTATAGTGCTCTAGTTGTTGGGATGTTGAGTAGGCAGCATGTTCTTCCAAAAAAAAGTGATATTGGTTGGAATATCTGAGGATACGAGTGTAGTAATGTAGCCAACCACCATGTGTGTGAGTCGCTTCCTTTTTACTCCAGTGTGCATGATGAAGTCTACATATAGATATACTCTTTCCGTTTCAAAATATAGGCCGTTTGACTTTTTTAACCTCAAGTTTGACCACTCATTTTATTCAAAAATATTTATGCAAATATAGTCAAATTTAAGCCAATCTTGAAGGACTTTTATTAATAAAACAAGCCACAACGAACAATATGATATTTTACACAATTTTTGAATAAGACGATTGGTCAAACTTAAGATAAAAAGTCAAATAAACTATAATTTGGAATGATCAGATGGGCCATGTAGCCTAGTGATTACATGAGCTCGGTAGCACTTGAGGTCCTGGGTTCGACTCCTCGTGGGAGCGAATTTATCAAGATTTAATGTCATTGTACTTTTAGTGGTAGGTGATGTTCCCGTCAAAATCGAGACACCTGTGGTGACTTCGTCAATCTTAAGGATAAAGTTTGAAAATACTCATAGGGATAAGGTTTGCGTGCATGTGTTCATAAAAAAAACTAATGACCTGCATCTACATGAACATAAGGTCTCTGATGGACTTTTATTCACTCTTTAATCTCAAAAAGATAAAAAGAGACCAAATGCACATATGCTTTTCCTATTTTTTTCTTTTTGAGAAACAAAACTAGAAGAGAATCAAAGCCAGGCCCTTACCATACCGCTGAATATATACATGCAATGTGTGAAGCACATAGCAGAGTTGAGGCATCATCAAGTAGTGCAAAAAAGTTTAGGAAAAGGAATGAGTTAATTAATAACAACCAAGAACAGACGATTGTTTCTATAGATGCAAAAGGCAGGGTATGATGCTTGGATCGATGGTCAAGCAAAGAACATGATTCGAGAGGAGAACTTATTAAGATCGATCTGCCGATCGAGATGGACTTGAGGCTCGATCGATCGATCGTTCTAAAATATGGTCAGAAGTTCCTAGCCATCCATACGTTCAGGACTATAGCTTTTTGTCTATATATGCGCTATAGCTACTTGATGCCTCTCTTTGTTTGCAGCTTCTTTAAGATGGGACCATCATACTCATCATCTGTTAAGTTGTTTTAGCCATCCATTATACATTATGTTACAGTTCATAGTACCAGCTAGCGATCTTGCTCGATTGGCCAGTAAGCTATTCCATTGGCTGGCACCATCGACACAAAAAGGGATCAACTATTGTAATGGAGCGACCACGGACGGCGGAGCGCAAATGCAGAGGTCAGGATCTCTGTTTTTTTTAATTCTTTAGAAAAAGAATGAAAGAAAAGAAAGAGGGAAATGCACATTACCCTACCTAGTATCTGACTATATATATGCTATATATCTGATTATATATATTTACTTTCAACCTGGTTCAGCACTACGGCAGTAGTCAATCACAAAAAGAAAAAGTCAAAACATTTCACCCCAAAAGAAAACCCAAAATAACTATTCCATGATAATATCCTATGATAGCTAGGCTTTTAGCCAAAATTATATCCCAGAGATGATGCTAAGGACAATATAGCTCTATTGGCTATGATTGCTTGGAAGGAAATCAGATGGCTAGTCGGCGCCTTTCCCACCTACAGCAGCTAGCCTCTCGATCATGAGCCATGACCATGCAGTCAGAAGACAGATGCCGAACATGCAGGAAGCTAAGATAAGAGAGATAGAGGAGTAGTGCAAAAGAGGAGGACTAAGAGAGCATAAATTACACCATCATGCAAGCATGGGTCGATAGCAATCCTGAGATAGATGGATGATCAATCCGATCCAGCTCCATGACATTGCTTTTGCCCAAAGCGTCAAAGGAATGAACGCAGAAGGTGCACGCACGTCCAGGTGTGTGGCTGATCGTCGTCCATGGCGGCGCCCCGGCCCGGCCCGGCCGGCGGCGTCCAATCTCACCGGAAAGGATCAGGCAGACAGCCGTGTATGTCGCCGCGCGCCGCACGTCGTTGTATCGGCAAATCTCGCTTTATTAGCCATCCCCTCATTGCCAAAGTGACGCTTGCTTTGTTTTTCCACATCACAAAATGCATGCAAAAGATGCTGAAACTTCTCGCTTTGTTTCCTCATCATAACAAAACATGTGCAAAGGACGATTGAAAACCTCAGAAACGAAGCAGCTCTCTCCCTTGATTTTTTTGTTCTACAGATATTTGCCAAACATTTTTATTTGTACATGTATGGATAATGTTTGCAGTGGCAATATGTTTTGTGGGTAATCGTATCGTTTGGCGCCGCCCAGGGTGAATACTGATGAGTGAAGGCACTATTTAACAAATTCCTAGATGATGAAGTTTGAACATGGTGGAAATTTATCTATTACTCTGACATGAAAAATTTGAGTGAGGGCATGTTCCCTTCGTTAGTGTCAACATGGGTCCGCCCCTTGGCGGTTCAGCTAATTAACTCTGGAGACCCAAGAGGGCAAGTCTTCGGATTCAGGCGGGGAACAGAGGTTGGTAGCGTTCTAGCACTTTTGCTTGTTAGGCCTCATAATTAGTTAGGTCTCTAAGACGGCATTAGGTCGTTTAATTAGGCACATTCAAAAAAAAAAGAATGCTTTATAGGCCGGCAAATCGATAGGAGACATGATTGCCGAGTTTTGAGTGTTGTTGTAATATGCATATGTGGTATGTTACAAATGTTGTAACCATTGATGGACAGACTTCGACCCAACCCCTGTACATATAATATATATCAATGCATTCAGCACGTAGAGTAGAGATGTCTTTAACTATGCACCGATCAGTCTCACCTAATGCACAGTTAAAAGGACATCTCCAATTAATATACTTTGCTTAAAGCTAGCTTTTGCATTAGTGTGATCAATGTGCACACCCCGGCCCAGTACTTAACCCTACGTTTCACTCAGAAACCAAAGTCAACTCTAGTCGTGTTGTCACCACATACACACGTGTTAGTCGTGCTGGCTGAACTGCTAGCTGCTCAAAGCTATTGTTCTCAAATCTCAACCAGCGCAATGGCCGGCTGCTGGGATATGCACACAGTTGCAACTTGCAAGACATGGCAGTTCAACGTCAAGTACACTCGCGGAACTTTTAAGAAGCTCTTGATGAATTTCAAGTCTTAGCTTGGATCTTTTGCCTTTTGCATGTAACAAGTACGGCTTCGTGAGCAAAGGATACAGTCTATTTTGTCAACTTGTCATGCATGCCATAGTTGGTTCGCACGACCTCCTGAAATGTCAACACTCAACAAGCCCACAGCCGCCGGGGCCCACTCCAGCACTCCTCCGGGCCCACCGAGCAGGGCAAACAAAGATGCCGCGTTGCCGGCTTTTCGCAGCCACCAGCGGTGGGGCCGGCTCCCCACCCAGCCAGGATCGAGGTCGAGGCGCCACGTGTTTGATGCCAATAATGTGAGGCGCACCTCACCTGAGCTGAGAGAGCTAAGCTAGGTAGCTGCTGCACCACCGTTGGGCAACTTGGGACCAGGAGGATTCGATTTGCAGCAATGTGCAAACTGTTCCACACACAGTACTCCCTCTTCCTAGGCATGCATGAAGTGAAATTGCTGCTAGCTCCACTCAGAAAGTGCCACAGAAGAAGATGGAGAGGTTGAAAGCTACAAATTCTCGAGAAAAACGATGCCGATTGCGCGTGCCGAACACGTACCCCGTTAAAGAAATGGTCAACACGAACGGGTTTTGGAATTGCCTGTGACAATGAAATGTTCAAGATGAAGTTATCAGTGAACGAAGCGTACGTAGCTCCGGTGTTAAATTTTTGCATGGCAAAACATGTCCACCCATGTTTGAGTCCCGTTTTTTTTAAAAAAATGAAGGCAAGCAAAGTATTCTTCTAAAAAATAATGTTAACTATAGGTTAGCACTACAAATAAAGGGTCAATAAAAACTGGATGTAATAAATGTTTTCAATGTCCTGCTGCAATCAAAATACAGTGCATATGGGTTTAAGGGCTAACCATCTAAAATGAACATTGTGGAGGGCAAAAGTATGAAAGAATTTCTAAAAAAAAGTATGAAAGTTTATATGACCATTAATTATGAACTCTTTTAATAGCCATCTACATTGTATTATAGTTGGATTTTTTTAAATGCATATGAATGTTCTCTTTTTGGTAGTGAGAAGATGAAAATTAAGTATAACAGTCTAACCATATGTATGTACTCCCAACATTTCAAATTACTTGTCGTTTTGACTTTTCCATATACATTTCTTTTATTGTGTATATAGACATACATATATATCTAGGTGCAAAGCCAATATATAGAATGTATCTACAAAAGTCAAAATGACAAGAAAAAATCTCCTCCATCTACTACCGAGCGCAAAAAGGACGAGCCGCAACTTCGCCGGGACGGGCGCGGCCACGTAGCCTCGCCGGATCGCACATAGCTCCGCCCGTAGCGCCGCCAGCTCCTGCTGCACCTCCGTGTTCCGCCACCGCATGAGCTCCGCCTCCTCCACCTTCACGACGACCTCACAGCCCTTCCTCCCTACGCCCGATGATGACGACGAGGAGGACGGTGTTGCGATGCAGATGAAGATCATTGGCGCGATTGCCGAGGTGGCGCGATTCCTCGAATCTGGGCTGACTATACTAGTCGGCCTCGCCTGTACTGAGAGGACGAGGTCCGCGGCCTCGCCGGGGCGGGCATGGCGCGGCCTCGCCTCGGTAGCATCTGGTCGGCCCCTTCCCTCTCTCGGCGGCGGCGCCTCCCGCCCCTCCCTTCACTCTGATTCGCTGGCCCCGCGCCGACATCCATGGAGCTAGGCCTCACTGTCGGTGTCGGAGGAGTAGGGCGGCCTGGGAGGCCAGCGCAGCAGCATGATTAGTGTCCCATCCTCATCCTTGCGGCAATGGCGGATCCGCCATCGTAATATTGGCGGAGGCGGAGGCGGAGGGGAGCTCGCATCTCTCCTCCCATTGTGCAAGAAGCGACAGCCGACGACATGAGGTGCGGCGGACGACATACGGCGCAAGGCGAGCACACGACCTCACCGCCGGGGTTTGGCATGCGGCCATGGTGTAGGTGAGGAAGCGTCGGGCGACACGGGGAGAAAGAGGGAACAAAATAAAATGAACCGGTCATTTTTCACTAATCGATGTTAGTGGTGGGTGTCAGATGGTGAGATCTGGACAGCCCACGGGGGTGTTAATCCCTGTGGTTTAGTTGTTCGGCGGGGAGATCGGGAGCTAAGAACGCGATGGTTATGCTAGTGTAGCACACGGAAATTACGACGAGACACAAGGACAAGGCGATTTTATACTGGTTCGGGCCTCCGGAGAGTAATACCCTACGTCCAGTTGTCGGTGTCGGCGGGTCTTCTAGTAGGCCGGACCCACTTGTCGGGGACGGCCGTGAGCCTGATCGGTGGGGACCCAGGGGTACCCATGTCTCACAGTGGGTAATTTCTCCCAACACCACAAAATTTGGAGTTGGTGGAGCACCCCCTCGGGTACTAAACGAAATCCACGGATTGAGGCCCGCTCCACCTTTTTGGAGGATATCCACCGTGGATTTGTTGGAGCTAGAATCGTTTGGCTGGAAAAATACGGAGCAAAGTTGGTTTTTTGAAGCTGGAGCTACATGGAGCTCTGCCAAACACGCCCTTGGCTTCATGCAGGGACCGGGTATTTCTGAAGATATGTGTCTAGCCGAGTAGTATTTTTTTCAAAATGGTCCGTCCACAAAAAATATTTTTCAAAACAGACCCCTAAGGATACGTTTTCAGAAATAGTTTCCCTAGGGGTCCATTTGTAAAAATAGTTTCGCAAAGGTCCATTTTGAAAAGCATTAAATGCACATGTAGTTTGATGCTTTGCTGGATTTTTTTCTCTCTTGATGCATGCAATGCAAGAGCTGTGATCAAGCTGTTTTCCGCTGCTACATTCCTTTATTTGTTTCAACTTCCAAACATAGTCGGAAAAGATCACACGTGTTGTACATCCTCTCTCTCTATCGATTTGATTCCATACATGTGTGGCTGATCGCTCACGTATAGAGACCCTTATCTTACGGCTCACACAATCCCAAGTCCCCAAGGCTTTGTTCCGTTGCAACATCTGGCTTTTGGCAAGATTGCGTTGCACTCTACTTTGTACCTTCTACATGTAGCAAAAAAGCAAAGCTCCAAAACACGGCCGTCGTCTCTTTCATTCCCCTTGGCTTTAACCTCCGCGCGTAATTGACTTGTGTTGTTTTCAGCCGCATATATATCATGCATGGCCCCGCTTCTTTTGCGTCGCCATTTTTCCCTCTTTGAGGAAAGCTAGCTAAAGATGGGTGGCCAAAGCTGTGGCGCCAGCTCAATGTCTCGCATCTCTCGCCGAATCTTCGTCCTGGATGATCTGTGTGGCATGCATGGATACGTGCTTCCTGGAATATACAACTAGTTAGCTAAAGAACAGGATCGGAGTACATGTATTCGGAGTGAGCAAAAGATCTTCATTACCTCAAACATGATGACTAATGAATGATACGCGAGCTATGTGTGTGACACGTGTAACTTACGTTATGGTTATGGTTCGCCTTATGGGAGTTTTGTTTAGGGTTAGAAAGGTGCCTTGATCTATGCTACACTTGGATCCACTGCTAGATTATTGTGGGAGAGTGAGGTCAATGATTAGTCACATCCTTCCATGCTTTAATTTGTGTAACTCGATTTCCCTATTTTAATATATATAACATAACGATGTGTAGCTCTCCTACACATATTCGAAAAAAAAAGAAAGATTAATCGTGCATTCCATGCTACGACGCGTGTCGTCTCTCTTGACTAGTGCTCCTTAAGATACTCGACGTGCTTAGTGCTACTACTTGTCAAAACTTGCGCACAAGCCCATCACTTGACAACGATAACTCATGGACGATATATTGTGCTGAATGCCCGACACTTCAACATGCTCTGATGTGTAGCTGCTATATAGCGTCCGGTTTTTAGCTGGCCCGATCATGGATACATGGAATTGTTAGAATAAGGTTAGGCCAAAGGCATAAGCACATTAGGCCGTCCAAAATAGCTGGCTAGCAAGCTAATTCGTATTGCCACATTTGGTGGCAGAAGAAAGGCTAAAGCCGGCCAGATAGTTCTCTACTCTATCTAGCTCCAATAATGCTGAAGATCAAAAGTTGAGAGAGGATGTTTTTTCTCTTTTATTTGAAGAGCAAAATTCTTTGCTTTGGGATGAAGGATCTTTCCGCGTATACTATGGAATGGCATGGTTTTTTCTCCAATAATAATATTGCAAAAATTATAAGAGAACGCATCTCACTTTATTTGTGAGGAAAAAATTCTGATATATATATATATATATATATATATATATATATATATATATATATATATATATATATATATATATATATATATATATATATCGAGTCTAACAATCTAGTGCATGCCCAAGGTACTCACTTTCCAAATATGTGCCTGTTTTCTAAATTAAAATGAGCTTATACTTCCTTTTTTCTCCTCTTTTGCGGCAACAGATAGCATGGTCCCAAAGCCAAAGCAATAACGGGGTGCTTATTTGCTCTAACAGGGTCTCAAAGCAATAGCATGGTCCCTACTATGTATTTTTTGTATGCATATTTATAAACACCTATGAATTTTTTTTAAAAAGTCAAATAGTCTATTCGACAAATCTTAAAACAGCTTCTGCTGATTTGCGACTGATTTGTTGTGAAAAAAATATTGCAAGCAGAAATACGTACTGTAGCAAAAAAGAAGTTGAAGGGTCACCTATATTTGAAATGGAGGGAGTAGATTACACGTGTTCCTGTGCAGTAGTGCTCCATAATAGATACTCATGAGTCATCGTAGTACATCAAACAAAACCCATTGTTTCGCACTGCACCCAGAGCCACCAAATGGCGCCAAGATAGCGGCCGTTCAGAAGCATCAATTGTACAATGCATATATGCTTCACTACAGGTGTTGGGATTTGATTTTATGCGTGGCAGGGAATGTATATCCTGGACATCATCACAACATTGGAGCCCGCCGACCGAACAAATATGAACAATCCAACAGTAGCTGCAGCTGCTGCCGTTGTCCTGGTGACGAAAACACTGAACTGACAAGAGAGCAAGAAAAGATCTGTGGAGAATACATTACGTGTCGATCAGGTGGGAGAATTATGCTCTCGAGACAACGGGGAATCGCGAGCTACTGCAACGATCGTCAATTTGTCATGCTTGGACGCCAAAGTGCTCTTGATCATACTTTTTTCTTTTTCATTGGTTCATGGTGTCAAATATTGTGTCGAATATTTGTACAGTCCGGTTACGACGGGACTTGAGTTGTATTTAGCATATAGGGTAGAGTCCGTGTTATGCTCTGTAACCTGAGTCTCCTCATCAATATGAGAGGGGGACTGCTGTTGTAACCATGACGATATAGCGACAGGCTCGCAGGGGGAAGGTGGCACAATGCCAGCATCCTAAAGCGACCGGTGTTGCGGTTTGGGGAGGAGCCCCCGTAGTCATGCCGCGGGGATGTAGGCTTCGGCTGAACCTCGTTAACAAAGATCGTGTCTCCGTTGTCGTCTGTGATCGTGCAAGTTCGTCTCGGTAGATCCGATCGTCGTTCTGCTACGTGGAGATTAGCAGGCGGCTTGTCGCCGCGGAGGGCTAATTTCTTACAAGTGGTATCAGAGCCGAAGGTCGGAAAAACCTGGGAAAACATCTTCGGGTCACATGGTGACGGGGGAGAGGGTCACACGGATGATTGTGACTAGAGAGTTGGACTCGGGCCTGGATAACGTCTTCGGGAGATCACACGGATGGTTGTGATGGAAGAGTTGGGCCCAATGTGTGACGGGGGAGATTGTTGGGTTTAGTCCCACATCGGAAATTGATGGTGGGGGAGCGCAAAATATAGGTGAGTGCAGTCATCACTCATAAGGCTAGTCTTTTGGGTTGAGTTAGGCCCATAGGCTGTTGTTGTGGGCTTCGGTGGACCAGCCTGGTGGGCGTCGGCTCGTGGGTATAGCGGGCTGGATTGGATTCCGCTGCGCCTCTCTGATAATACATGGTCTCATGGATTGGATACGATCCGGCCCCCCTAATAACCAATTCAATCATTGGTTGGTTTATTATGCTCCGATCGAGCTGTAGCAGCTAGACATCTGGTAGATGCGAATCAGGTGCTTACACGTTGCCGCAGGTCGTCTTAGCAAGCTTGCTGTTGCGTCTGGCTGTCTGTCTCTCGTTTCCAAAATTAAAGGCGCTTGACATATAACCATCCTCCAAAAGCACCTTTCTTTTTGCACAGCTTTTTACTACAATGTGTGTCATCCGTGAAAGATGTGCTGGTACATATAGAAGATCAAGAGAGATGTACTAGATAGTATGCATTTTGTAGTGAGATTAGTTCTTTTTGCAATGGTGGTTTCAAGAAAAATTATCTGTCTGCTGGACATCTGCTGCTAGCAGCTTTAAAATCTTTGTGGCCTAAACGTGTTTTACAGTAAACATGTACAGAAACACTGTACATCTGAGCAAGCAGCACGTTGGTTTGGTCTGCTTTTGTCGGGTGTCTTTTGATAGCGTCGCTGCACCTGGATGGCAACCTTTCCTCGTGTACCGACGCGCGTCGCTACACGTGTGGAAGCCATGAGGTGCTAGTTGTTGTTCATGCATGCTGTTGCACGACACCATGTCCACCCGGCCCTACTTATGCTGTGTGTGGCAGCGACGTTACGGTTTTCCTGGTGATGACAGCTCGAACACCACCCAACTAACGGGCCACATGCAGAAACGTTTATTTCGAAGCCGACCATAAATTCCTCATATGTTTGGTCTGGTTGTTCATACTTGCATGGTTGCAAAGATTTAGAACCGATCTTGTAGAGTTTGCGTTATCGGTGAGAGTATATGAGTTCGTTTGTGTGATCAGTATATATAATTTTTTTCTCTATTATGTTTTGCAATGGAGATCTTTTACGGTGGTTTAAAAGTACCCATCATTCCCTTTTTTTACCACCCAAGTCAGACTCCAAGAGTCTCTTTGAAAATCACCAGCTAAAATCATAATTTAGCTAGTATGTAAAATGAAATAGTTAGCAAAAAGTTGTTGACATCCAATAGCCTCCCTAAATTGAACTCTTTATATGCTCCACCGCATGTGGGTCCCGCCTGCCATACTTATGAAAATCACTAGCCAACGATAGCTAGCGGGACAACCAATTTAACTAGTTAGGATAGCTAGTTGGGTAGATAGCTAGTCTGTTGCAAGAGTGTTTTTGAGATTTTTTCCAAAACTTAACTAGTCAATCATTTTAGCTAGTCTGTTGGAGTTGCTCTCAGTAGGAGAGACATCTACCTAGCTATTTTTGATATATAAAGGGATATGTACATTTACAAGACTGAAGGCCCAAAGGTAAAAAAGAGAAAAAAACATTTTACAGACTACACTCAGCCAATTATTTACGAGCAACCAAGAACTCTGGTTTCACTCTAAGAGTATTGTTTACGAAGTTCAGTTATCCCTGCCCCCCGCGTCGTCGCGCTCGGTGCGACATGGGCGGACCCCGACCCCCGCCGCCCCCTCCAATGCCTCCAACCCTCATCACCGCCGCCCGAGTGGCCGCCGGCAGCAAGGACGGCGGTGGCGAGGCCGCGCCTCCCTCCTCTTCTCCTCCCCTCCCCCTCGCGTCTCGCTTGGCGGCCCCTCCATTTCCCATGGCGACGGTTGCCGATTACGGCTGGCGGCACTCGCATCTGTAGCGAACATGGCCTCATATGCCACTAGTTCGAGTTTGATTTTGGTGATTCATGACAACATGATCATTGGGACTAACCTTATTGTTTAAGAATGTCTTTGTAGACACTTCTAGACCCCAAGGATGCAAGAAAACCACATGCCAAAATGCCAAAAGAAAGGGTCAAAACCGAGCAAGAATAGGAAAAGAAAAGACACCATCGGATGAACCGACGTTATCAATTTAACAAGCGTCGTTGCAATCGTTGGACGAGTTGGTACACAGGGTGAAACCCTAGGTACCGTCGGATGAACCGACGGTCCACTTTTTAGTAGCGTTGGACGAGTTCCGGAGGAAGAGCAGCGAAGACAGTAGCACCGGATGATCCGACGGTCTGAGTGGGGACACCGTCGGTCTATCCGACGCTCAGTTTGAATCAAGACAAAGACGCGCCAAGACGAAGCCTTCAGCACCGGATGATCCGACACCTTGGTCAAGGTGAAGCGTCGGTCTATCCGACGGTCGATCGGAAGCTAACAGAGGCGACTTGGACGCGGGGTCTTCAGCACCGGATGATCCGACACACCGTCGGTGCATAGCGTCGGAGCAGTTGTGTCAGAGAACCTCAACGGCTAAGTGACGTGGGAGGGGCACCGGATGAACCGACGCCCTGGAAAGGTATATCGTCGGATCATCCGACGGTACTACTTTCAGCAGCTTTTAGCCAACGGCTAGTTTGACGCCTTGGGCTATTTATACCCCCTCCACTCACCCATTTGAGGTTGCTGGATTGTGTGGAAGTGTAGAGGAGTTCAAGACACATTGAAGATCATATCCAATCCATCCAAGTGCTTAATTGCTCATCCTTAGACTTGCATATGCTTTGTGTATGTGCTTAGTGCTAGGCTTAGCTTAGAGCCGAGTGAGTGCAAGGTTGTGCCAACCTTGTGAGGTGATTCTTGAGTGAATCCAATTGTACAAGGTTCGCCGGAAGCCTTGGGGCCTAAGTGGCTCACCGACAATCGTCATCGACCCTCCGACTTGGTGTGGAGCAGCGAGGACACTTTGTGCGGGGGACGTGGAGACCCCCCTTCCTTGGTGGAGAAGCTCCTTAGTGGAGGCAGCATCAAGGTGACCAAGGGAGCTTGACAAGTGCCTAAGTGGCTAGCCTTTGTGGCATGTCAAGTGGTGCTCTTGGGAGAGACTTGGTGGCCGGGAAGCAATACTCTTGCGTGAGTGCTTCAACGTGGACTAGGGGTGGCTAAGTGCCTACCGATACCACGGGATAAATCGCGTGTCAAGAGTTTGATTCCTCTCATCCCCTTTACGTTTCCGCATTTACTCTATTGCAATCTTTGCTTGCCTTTACTTTCCTAGAGTAGTATCATGCTAGGATTGGCTATAGGTTGCAAACCTTGTTTTGGGATGGGAGTTTCAGACTAGAACAGCCTTAGTTGCACATATAGATAGTATGTTCTAGTTTACTTTTGTGTAAAATTAGTGAAGCCGTAGGTTAAGGTTTTAAGTTGCCTAATTCACCCCCTCCCCCTCTTAGGCTAACGCGCATCCGATTCCTCACAAGTGGTATCAGAGCCGGGACTCACTTCCTTCACAAGGAAACAGCAATTCGATTGGTAAATTGTGAAAACCGGCTCATTGGAACGGTTAGGCTTCACCGCCTAGTGAGTTGCTCTATAGAGGAATGAAAGGGGTGGATACCATAGGTTTGGCTCCACATTTCGATGGCACGGGCTATCCTCGGTGGAAGGTTCTCATGGAGGCCTATCTCCAAGCAAAGGACCTTGATGTTTGGAGAGTCACCGATGAGGGCATGAAAAATGGTACTAGGAAGGAAAAGCAATTTGATGTGATTGCTAAAAGTATCATTTTGTCCTCATTAGATGTAGGCGTTTTCAATATAGTTTTTACTTGTGAAAATGCTCATGAGCTATGGAAAACCATCAAGTAGCAAAATGAGGGTTCAAAAGAAGTTGCTAATGAAGACTACGATTGTCTCCTTGAGGAATTCAATAGCTTTAAGTAACTTGCAAATGAAAATACCGAATCTATGTACTCACGCTTAAATGTGCTTGTCAATGAGATCAATCCTTAGGTGTGAAGGACATCACGGACTTGAACATCAACCGAAAGATCCTTCAAAGTCTCTGGAAGCCCGATTATTGAGGACCAGGAGCGTTCCAGTGGTCAATGGATGACCGCTCCTTAGTGATGAGTGATTGACAACGGGTGTTGGACTGACTCTTGGCTTAGTGCGCAGGTGTAGGCTGCGGCCTAGTTCGTGTTGTTGCAGGTGAAGAACGGGCGCGAAAGGTCTTCAACCTTGAGGGGCCTCCGGGAGATGGAGAGACAAGTAGGCTCGGTTCGAGGGACCCGGTGGACGGCGGGGATCGGGTGCGGGTCACATGGTGGTGACACAAGCAAGACGAAGTCATGGACAAGCGAGCGGTGCACGGTGGCGGTCAAGTCAAGTGGTTTGGCGGGAGGCCGGACCGAGCACGCGGGGTTTGGTGGTTTGCCCACAAAACCATCGGCGGACGGTTTCTTGGTTTGGGCCTCAAAACCAAGTCCGAGGGCCCAACACGACGGAGACGGGATCCGGCGTGTCGGGAAGCTTCGAGGCGGAGGACACGCGGCGAGATCGCATGGCTTGCGTCGGGAGGACGCGGGGTGCGGCAAAGGCGTGGCCGTCCGATGGCAAGACCCACAAACATTACCTAAATGCCCCTGCGTGGGTTGTATCGCCAGTAGTTAAGTTAGGGGTAGTGGAGTCATTTACCACTCCGGCGGGACCCGATATATAAGCCATAAGGGTGTGTGAGTGGCTCTCCCTCTCTGCGACTTAGGGTTTCATTTCCTCCCTCCCATTTCTCATTTTCGTAGCTATTTTTCTTCCATTTTCTCTAGGCTAGCATGAGAGCTTCATGAGAGATTTGTTGAGAGGGATGGATGCTAGGGCGGCATGCTAGACCTTGTGAATCTTTCCTGGTTTGTATAGAAGATTCGGAATTGTGTTTTTCGTGGTCTTTTTGTGCTTGTTTTCGTGCCTTCGTTCTCGGTGTGATTCCGCGGATTTGAGTGGGTTTCTCCCCGGATTTCTTTGAGGGAAACATGGATAGATGTCTCTCGCATCTTTGTGATTGATCTTGTGCCCTCAAACGCCGGGAAACCACTTCGATTAGAGAGTTTTCGTTCGGTGCTCAAGCTTTTGGTGGTGCTCAAAGGATTCGCGATTCCCGGTGATTTAGGGAGTTAGGAGGCAAGATTTTTGGGCTATAGCATCCTTGTGTGATGCTTTTCAAGTCCCCAAACCCTTGTCTCCACAGCTTCAACCGTTTGGGAAATCCGATGATGATTTGGGGGAGTTGACTTTCGAGGTCGGGCGTTTTTCTGCTCTGTCCGAGCCTCGCGGACGGTCCGCGCCCCCCTGGCGGACGGTCCGCGCCGCTCGTGTTCGTCCCGTGTTCTTCGTGTTCTTGCTCGCCTTTCGTTTCGATCCGTCGCGATTTTGATTTTCGGTTGGACGGAGTTTCAGACGGTCCGCAGCAGAGGGCGGACGGTCCGCGGGTGCCTGGCGGACAGTCCGCGTGCTCCCCGCGGACCGTCCGTGGTTCGCGGTGTGCCACCGGTGGTTGTTTGTTTTAACGGACGGTCCGCGGCTCGGGGCCGGACGATCGCGGCAAGGGTGCGGACGGTCCGCGGTACCCTGCCGGACGGTCCGTGCGGCGCATCGCGGACGGTCCGCACTGCTTGGCCGGACAGTCCGCCAGAGGCTGTGAGCTTTGCTTCTTGTTTCGATTCCTTCCTTCCTTTCTCGTGCTTCCGCGTGTGCTTCAAGGAATCGTTCCTAAGGCTAGAGGTTGATCCATAACCTCGTTGTCTTGGCGATTGGTGTATGATTCGATCCATCGCTCGTGTGTGACCGGGATTTGACTAGGGTATAGGCCGGGTTCTTTGGGAAGAATTTTTACCGGCTCCTATTCACTCCCCCCTCTCTAGTCGCCATCTGGTCCTTCAATTGGTATCAGAGCTTGGTGCCAGGTTCTTTGTGACCTTGACAAGTCTCGAATCCTAAGATGGCGTACGTTGAGCGGGGCGGTCCGCCGCACTTCGATGGCAAGGGTTACCACAAGTGGGCGGCCCGAATGATGATCTTTCTTCGTGGGAAGCTGTTGGATTTCATTGTGCTTGACAAGACCTATGCTATTCCGGTCAATATCCATACTCTTATGGTGACTGATGCTAGTGCTAAGGCCAAGTATGAGGCTAATGCAAAAGCCGTTGATCACTTGGTCCGAAGCTTGTGTGATCCAGAGTTTGAGCGTGTTCGCCATTTGAATCTTGCTTGGCAAATTTGGGAGAAGTTGTTGGTTGCTCACGGTGGTGATAACCATGTGAAGGCTCGCCTCTTTGTCTCTTACCGGATGCAATATGAGAATTTCACTCCACTTCCCGGTGAGGACATTGATGCGATGTTTCAGAGGTTCACCGCCATCGTGAACAACATGAAAGCTAATGTTGAGGATTTTCCTTACACCGAGCATGATCAGGCTTTGAAGCTCTTGCATGTCTTGGACCCAAATGTTTGGGGTGCTAAGGTTGAGGCCATCAAGGAGTCTGGGCAATATTTGACTATTGAGTTGGATGACCTCTTTTCTAAGCTCAAGTCGGCTGAGGTTGACAGGAAGTTGCAATCCAAGCATGAGGGCTCGACTGACCATAGTATTGCTCTTGTGGGCGGATCAAAGGGCAAATCTAACCCCTCCTGTCGACAGTTTTCCTTGTCTTCTCTTATGTCTATTCCAGATGAGGAGTTTGATGTGCTGGGCGAGGAGGAGCTGGCCTTGCTCTCAAGAAGGTTTGATCGACTACACGAGAGTCGGAGGAATGCAAGGCGGAGCTCAGAGACGTGCTACAAGTGTGGCAAGCGTGGCCACTTCATTGCGGAGTGCCCGGAAGAGGAGGAGAACAAGTACAAGGTGAACGAGTACAAGGCATACTCGAGGCGTGAAGACAAGTACTCTTCCAAGGGCAAGCACTTCAACAAGTCCAAGAGCAAGGACAAGGACAAGAGGCGACCGAGCAAGAGCGGCTACAAGAAGAACAAGGCAAGAGCGATGGTGGCCGGTGCGAGCGATGTTGACTCAAGCTCAAGCGACGAGCAGTCAAGCTCAAGCAGCGAAGATGATGACGCCGGGAGGCGCAAGGGCAAGAAGAGTGCAAGCCGGAACCTCAGCGGGTTGAGCTGTGTGGCGCTTGAGGGCTTTTGTGGCATGGCCCATAGCTCAAGTAGCAAGAAGAGCGAGAAGGAAGCACTACAAGAAATCCCTTGATCCATGACGAAATTCCCATGACGTTTTTTGATTTCGTCACAGATCACACTGCATCCATGACGAATAGTCAGATTTCGTCATAGATTCGCAGCGCTCGATATGAAGCCCGATATGAAGTCCAAACACTATGACGTTATGCCAAATTCGTCACAGATTTTGTCACAGATCACACTGCATCCATGACAACAGTCAGATTTCGTCGTAGATTAGCAATGTTGGATATGAAGCCCGATATGAAGTCCAAAGACTATGACGATGCGCCAATTTCGTCATAATACGACCCACTTTGCATTTCAACATTTCCTTATGATCAATAAAATAAAAAATCATATAATATGTGAAAAAAGTAGCAATTTTCAGAAGTTTTGACGAAGTTTTAGATTTTATTATCATTATTTTGTAATAAAGGGTCAAGTAGAAGTTCGAATTGTGACAAAAAACATTTGGATCTTTCATCTATTTTTAGAATGCAAGTTATAGTAGATCATAACTACTTAAAATTTAGTTTTGACAAATTTTTTAAATTTTACTTGACAGACATATAGTTCAAATTGTAATTATTTCCATATTGCAAAGAAATAAAAAAAGAAAAAGAAAAATTGTTAAGCAGTGTACAAATGAATGAGGCCTGTTTCGGTCCGAAACGGCCCAACTATTTTCGACCGTTCATCTGTGAACCGATGGCTCTGATCACGTTTCCATTGTATATAACATGCTGCAATCTGCCCCAACCCTAGCCTCCTCCCGCAGCCCCCATCCTCTGTCGCCTCTCTCCTCTCACCGTCCCCTCCTCCTCCTCATCCCCTCCGCCGCCACCCTCTCTCCTCATCCCATCCGCCACCGCCCTAACGGTAAAAGACCCTGCTCTTCGAGGCGGCCGGACCCCGACGCCGACTCCCCCGCGGTGCCAGCGTCGTCGTCTCTGCTGCGCACGCGGACCTTGAGAGGAGTGCGGCGCTCGGGCTCAGCTGCTTTTCGTTGGCGTCCGCTCCCGCGGCTGCAGCCGAGCGCCGGTGGATTCCTCGCCGCCACCTCCGCCGCGGGTGCCTTATGCGCCGGAGGCGGGACGCGCGTCGCCGGCCTCGCCCTCGTCGACGCGGCGCCTCCCGCTTGCGCCCCAGCACGGTGGGCCTCGGTGGCACCGGGTCGGCCGCCGCCGCCGCGGTGGGCCTCGGTGGCGCTGGGTCGGCCGCCGAACCATGCCGCGCGCTCCGGACTCCGGGGCGACGAGGGGAGGCGGCGAGGGAGGACCCCTCCGACGAGCTGAGGTATCAGCAGGCGCAACGTCATATGAAAGCGGTAGTGTACATGGTGTGCTTAAGGAGGCGGGTTGAGGTGGCATCTGACTTGGTATGTCCCTGTCTTCCATATCCATATCTACTTATTGGTTGTGCTTTACATCGTTGATGATAGCTACTACTTGGATGTGTGTGATTTGGATGTCTGTGATGTCATGAAATGCTTGGGTGTTCTTCTGTAATATCCATGTCTAGTCTTGTCCTGCTTTGCTAATCGTCAGGAAACTACTATACTTGAATGTGTGTGATCTTGGACATTGAATATGCTACTGATGTTTGATGTTAGTTTTTTTCCGGGGGGAGGGTGACTTTGTCACGAAAGTCATCGGCCCAAACAAATATTGCTAGGGAAAGGTAGATATGTTTACATGGATAACTAGTGTTCGGTTGGTTAAAATGTAACATAATTCGATTAAATATCTTTGCATGAGGTGGTTCATAATCAATTTATATTGCAATCGAATTCTTCACCTCTGCAATCTTACAATGTTACTAGAGTGCAACCAAACCAATAGGATAATCACACTTCACCCATTTTGCCCCCACATTGTAATAATCACACTTCACCTATTTTGCCCCCACATTGTAATCTTATTTCCTTTGCGTTTACACTACCTTAGAACGACTAAACATTATGATAGAATCATTTGTATGTTTTTATGCTACTAAATGGAATAAAAGTAACTGCAAGAAGAATCATTTGTCTTCATTTAAGTGAAACTCTTTTGTTTAAATATTTGTTTGCGACATTTCCTATTCGTTGATTCATCTAAAATTATATGCTCATCGATTAGTAATTTTCTATTTCTTGAATATATTTTTGAATGTTGCAGATAGAGTCTCTTTCATTAACATTCCATGGGCATGACATTATCTTGCTGGCATGTGGAGTTATGTGTAATCTAGAATGTATGCTGCCATGTGGCCAACTCAAATCGTGTTTGCACGCCGGATTTTTCCCATTGGTTACTTGCCGATTTGCATTGTTGATCTAACTTTGCTGGTTATCCTTCTTTTGTGCGAGATGTCGAAGTACCAAAATGTTGTTGGGGGAAGGTCAAGTGAAGGGGAAAGCACTAGATGTCAAGGAAGGTGGAGTCAAGAAAAAAAGAAGAAACAGGAATGTGAGGAGTAGTCTCAGATCGGACACGAGCTTCGTGAAGGTTTGGCTCATAACACTAGCTAATGCAAGTTGTAGTCTGTGCTTGTTTTTCTTGTCCAAAAGATATGTATGCACATGGATGCATGATTTGCCAAGTTTATCTCTGATCTATATCATTTGACTACAGGTTTCTGTCTTTGTTGCTTACATTGCAATGGTAGGTTCAATTTCTAGCTTGTGATAGAATATCTTCCTTTTGTTAAGTGCTTGGCATATAATCGTATGTTTCCTTTGACATTTTCATTCTATCAATCACGTACTGATGACCTCTTTTGGAAAGCTTGGGAAAACTCTTTTATTTTTTCCCACTTGAAAAAGTTGAAAGCTGCTGACGGAGGTAAAAAATTAAAGAGGATTTTGTTGTCGTCTCATGCATGGTTGGACAAACGATAGTGATAACACAGGCTTTAGTTTCATATAAGCTAATCATATTCCACATGCTATAACCAGTGAATATGTTTGTTGAATTGGTAGTTGCATTGAGCTAGCATGGAAATATGTTTGTGGGGTGGCAGTACCATAATCAAATGTTTATTGATTGCACTCCTGCAATATTGTAAGATGTACCACATTAGTACTTAAGTTATCCTGATCTGATGTTGTATTAATCTTAGTCTGCACATTGTTCCATTTGGAAAGTAGCAGTACTTATTCTTGCATAGTTGTGAAATTGTAGTACTTAACTCATTTATCCTTATTTCGAGATATACTAGTATTTTTCTTGCTGGTCTTAGAATATGTACCTGTATGCTTACTGCAGTAATTTGCTTCACCATTGCTCCGCGGGGCTCCTCTAACTAGGGGACCTGAGGAGCTTCCGCCGCCGCGCAGCCGGGAGTATGTCGAACTAGGTTGTGTCTGGTCTGTGCTGAGGAAAATGTTGAACATTGCTTACTTGCGTCGTTGCTTGGCAATTGTGTGGTGATGCTCTTTCATCTAAGGACATATCAGCGAAGAATTTTAGCAAGCGACTATCTGGATATATTTATTCCTTTATTATTCGAGATTATTTACTACTCATACTGCATTTCTTAGTCCTGTATGTCACATGTAACAAGTAATGCTGCTCGTGAAATGGGGGTTCTTGCATCGTTATTCGGTGGGATTTAGTTTTGTCGGATATTTCCTTTGACAAGGTCATGCCTTTTTCATACTTCTCTTATTCGATGTATATTTTTCATACCTATCAATGAGTTAGTGGGGTCTATAAATGAATTTATGTTGCCTTTTTGTTAGATTTCGATTGAACCGGCTATGCGCTAGTTTATATCCGCAAGTCGCCGACCAACCGGCTATGCAAAGTGCATCCGAAATGATTAAGTGTCCGATGGAGATGCAATTTATAGAAGGGATCACAAAGATATCCCGATTTGTGTCGGATTTTAATTGGACGGTTATGCTTGGTTAAGAGCATTAGTGCTTATTTAGACCCCCATTAGTTGCTCGACTTGGTTCTTACAAGGCGGTAGATAAGTAGGTCCAAATTCCAAAATATGGTTGAATTGTTTTATTTCAGCCCTAAGATATTCTCCACAATGTACCCATGATATTTTTAAATTCAAGTTTAATAATAATGTCAGTCTATGAATGTTGCCTCATTTAACTTGTGCTCAATTTTCTTGGCATATTTTCCTTTTTCCTCTAAAGCGAAGGTGTGGTCCTTTATTTCCATACAGTGGGAATCTCCCTTACCACTGATACAGCAGATTCTTTTCCTTTCCACTCTAAAGGAATTTGTGCTATATACCTCATTATGCAAACCATAAAATGGAAAAATTTCTTTTGTACTTCATGTGGAATGTTTAGCTTACAATTATATCGGACATTCGGAGAGTCGATTGTCATTTATACACATAAATACGCTTGAATAACATTCTTCTCAAAGTCGAACTGTGGTTTTGGCACTTGATAAGCGCTATCTTGATCAACGCCGTTGAAGGAATCCCGGACAACAAGCATCTAGACCTTAATCTAATTATATAGATAGTCTTGTCTTTGGACGATGACAGTGTAATATTCATTTCTATGCTCTTTGTATGAGCAATTTTTTAATTGCGGTTGCTTAGCCTGCTCACCTCCCTTTGTGTTCTGCTGCGAAGCCGCACTTGAAACTTGTGTTGTATTCTTTGGTGCTTGCTTGACTTGATTTGTTCCATTTGTTATTCTATATCAATTGCCCACCGACAAGTGTTTGGCAATGTTCTATTTTCGAGTTGAGGATTGGATGCATCAAGAAGAAAGTCGTTATAAGTGATTGGATCGGCAAGCAAATGACACGATCTTCGCTAGCGATGCTACAAGAATGTGTTTGATCCGTCATTTGTTTCCATGTCATGTTATGGTGTTCTTGTCCGGATTTTTGTGCTTTTCTCGTAGTTTGATAAGTCTAGTTGAAAACTAGGCTCGTTGGATTGAATAAATATGGGTCGCGTATTTGTTGTGGAATTACTTTGGTTTAAATTTGATCTGTTGAGCTGAATTTTATATGGGCTTGGTGTATATTTCGAATGACATGAATTGTGAAATGGGTCGTGTTGGGCCGAATCTTATGGGCCATGTAGATCTAGGTCATTATATTAAATTTGGCCACGTCATCATCCATGTAGGTCGCCACATCGGCGCCACGTGGCCGCCACGTCGTCGCCATGTTTTTAAAATATCATTGCCACGTCATTTGCCACATAATCACCACGTCATCTGCCACGTAATCGCCACTTCATCTGCCACATCATCTCTACAAGTGATGTGGCAAGTTAATCCATGACGATCACTTTCGTCACAGATTTTGGGCTTCGGGCTGGGTTCACTGGGCTTTACACCAATCTATGACGACTTGAGAACGTCATGGATCACGCTAATCTATGACGAAAATTTAAGGACGTCACGAGAAGGGATCCGTGACGCTCAATACATGACGTTCTCAAATTTCGTCATAGATGTCATTTTATGACGAAATTTTGATGATCCGTGACGAAAATTGACCGTCATAGACCACGAGATTTTTTGTAGTGAAGACAGCGACTCCGACTCGGAGGATGAGGTAAATCGTGACCCCGACTCTTTGCTTGCTGAGATCGCTAGGTTGAATGGCTTGATTGACAACCGTGATAGTGTGCTAAGAGATGCCAAAAAGATGAGGAAAGATCTTAGGGCTCAACTTGAGAATGCTAGTGAGAAAGTATGAGAGTTAGAGTCCAAATTGCTTGAATTGAAACTTGAGAATGACTCTTTGAAAATTGCTCGTACTACTCCTGATGATGTTGAGTGTCTTGAGTGTGATGCATGGTTGAATTAGATCAAGTTGCTCAATGAGAAGAATGCTTCCACTTTGGCTAAACTAGATGCTCTTAGGACTGAGTATGATGAGCTTAAGGCTAGACCTACTTTGCTTGGTGCTTGCAAATCATGTCCTACTATGCATGCTAAGCTTGTTGATGCTCGTTCTACCATTAGTTCTTTGGAAGCATCTTTGAAATCTCCTGTTGCTAATGCATGCTCTAGCTGTGATGAAGTTACTTTGCGCAATCTTGAACTTACTTCCCGTTTGGATGTCATCTATGAGGAGAATGACTATTTGAGGAAGGTGTTGGGTTGGTTTTACAAGGCGGGAACCTCAATTGAAAATCATGATTGAGGAGTTCAAGAGAGCCGATGGTCGTGGTTTGGGGTTTGAGAAGTTGGGTGAGAAAGTGGGAGAGAACGGTGGGGAGAGTGTGTATGAGAAGTGTGTTGAGTCTAACCCCGAGTTTGAGGTGATCGGAGACATCCAAGTCCCACTTCCAAAAGCACCCAAGAACTCTTTCACACCAAAGCCCAACCACCTTTGCAACAAGCTTGACACAACCCAAGATCCACCCAAATTCCCACTCAAGACAAATGACCTCAAGAAACCTGTGAAGTTTGTGAGTGAGAAGGGTGTGAAGCCTAGTGAGAAGCCAGAGCCAAAACCAAAACCCATCCCCTTCAGGTGTGAGTATTGTGGCAAAGAGAGGCACCTTGCAGAGTTTTGCTACAAGAGGAAGATGGATGAGAGGCTTGCTAGGGAGCAAGCAAACCAGGACAGGTATCGCCAGCCTCATGGTATTCCTGAGCCTAGAGTGCCACTTCCACGGGGTGTGGGAAGTGTGAGGAGTGTTGGCAGGTTCCCACAGAGAGATGATGGTGTGCGTGCTGGTGAGAGGTTTGGTCGGGCTCGTGGTAGCTTTGCTGGCCGTCCCCCTACTCGTCCTCAATATGGGTTTAGGGGAGATGATCGCAGCTTTGGGTTCCAGAGGAACTACGGACCACGTTTTCCCCCTCGTGGTGCTCATACTCCTCCCATGGGACATGGGAAGTTTGGTGGCAAGGGATTGATGTTTGCTAACCCCTCTTTTGAGCAGATGGCTCGACACTGGTTTAACTTTCTTTGTGCTAACCCCAGTGTCGAGTCGTTAGCTCACTCTCGTTCTTGTTTCGCTTGCGGGCGAGGAGGCTTGGAGGACATTTGGTTGATCGACTCCGGGTGTTCTCGACACATGACCGGAGATAAGAAGTGGTTCTCCAGCCTCACCCCAGTGAAGGAAAAGATGTACATCACATTTGGGGACAATGGACGAGGAAGGGTGATGTCTGAGGGTTCTGTGCATATGAGTGACATGGTAACGTTGAAGAGAGTTGCGCTTGTGAAGTTTTTGGGTTTCAATTTGCTTTCGGTTTCTCAGTTGCTTGATGAGGGTTTTGAGGTGCATTTCAAGTCTGGCGAGTCTCGTTTGCTTGATTCTCGAGGTGATCTTGTCTGTATGATCATCCCCGAGGGTCGATTTTCGTGGCGATTTTTCTCGTTCTTTGGGTCCTGCTCGTCATTTGTTTGATGGCCGGTCCTTCTTCGATTTGTGGAAATGGCATAGGCGGTTGGGACACTTGAGCTTTGATTTGGTTTCCCGCTTGAGTGGTCTTGACCTTGTCCGAGGATTGGCGAGGTTGAAGCTTGAGAAGGATTTGGTTTGTGCTCCGTGTAGGCATGGCAAGATGGTAGCCACTCCCCATCCACCCCTGACCGATGTCATGACCGAGCGTCCGACAGAGCTGTTGCACATGGACCTAGTTGGGCCAGCTCGAGTTCGCTCGGTGGGTGGGAAGTGGTATGTCCTTGTTGTGGTGGACGATTACTCTCGCTATGCCTGGGTGTTTTTCTTGGAGGATAAGAGTGAGACATTTGGCTTTGTTCGAGATCTGATCGTGAGGTTGAAAAACGAGAGGCATGGGAATGCTATTCGAGCTATCCGCAATGATAATGGCTCTGAGTTCAAGAACTCTCGTTTTGATGCCTTTTGTCGTGATGTAGGCCTTGAACATCACTATTCGACCCCTTATGTGCCTCCTCAAAATGGAGTCGTGGAAAGGAAAAATCGGACTCTTTGTGAGATGGCTAGGACGAAGCTCGATGAGCACAGGACTCCTAGGAGGTATTGGGCTGAGGCGGTCAATACGGCTTGTCATGTTTCCAACAAGATTTTATTGCGAGCTTTCAAGAAGAAGACCTGTTATGAGCTTATGCATGGTCGGGCACCCAAGGTGAGTCACTTCCGAGTCTTTGGCTGCAAGTGCTTTATTCTTAAGAAGGGAAAACTCGACAAGTTTGGAGCTAGGTGTAGTGATGGTATTTTCTTTGGATATGCTAACCATTCTAGAGCCTATAGGGTGCTTAACCTTGAGACTAACAAAATCATGGAGACTTGCGAGGTAACCTTCGACGAGACAATGCCATGTACCTCTCTTGGCTTTGAATGTGCAGGTGATGAAGAGATGCCCGAGGACCTCTTTGAAGAGGAGAAGGATGAAGCTGGAGATGATGATGGAGAGAACCATGCGCCTGAAGCTGAGTGTGTACCCACTACTTCCCCTACGACCACTACGGAGTGTGGACCGTCTACTTCATGGACAATGACGGTGCGACAAGAGGACCAGGCGAGAGAAGCTAAAGTTGAGGGGGAGGTAGTCTCGAGGTGTGAGGCTCCCTGGCGGATTCAAGAAGTGCATCCCCTGTCGAAGATCATTGGGAACATCGACGAATGCACTACACGGTCAAGGTCCAGGAATTCCTCTCATTTTGCTCATGCTGCTTTTGTTGCTACTTTTGAGCCCAAGGACATTGGACATGCTTTATCCGATGCAAACCGGGTCAATTCTATGCATGAGGAGTTGGAAAACTTTGAGAGGAACCGGGGTGTGGGAGTTAGTTGAACCACCTCCAAATTGCCATCCCATAGGAACCAAGTGGGTCTGGAAGAACAAAGAGGGAGAGAATGGGATGGTTGTGAGGAACAAGTCCAGACTTGTTGCTCAGGGGTTTAGTCAGAAGGAGGGGATCGACTATGAGGAGACCTTTGCTCCTGTGGCCCGTCTTGAGGCAATTCCAATCCTTCTAGCCTTTGCCGTGGCTAAAGGGTTCAAGTTGTTTCAGATGGACGTGAAGAATGCTTTTCTGAATGGGGTCATAGAGGAGGAGGTGTATGTGAAGCAGCCACCTGGGTTTGAGAGTGAGTTGTACCCACATAGGGTGTACAGGTTGAAAAGGGCTCTGTATGGGTTGAAACAGGCGCCCCGTGCTTGGTATGGGAGATTGAGAGGTTTTTTGTTGAGCAGAGGGTTTGTGATGGGTACCGTGGATAGGACCTTGTTTCTCCTCAAGCATGGAAATGACTTGTTGATTGTTCAGATATACGTGGATGATATTGTCTTTGGTGGCTCGTCACATAACCTTGTTGCCAAGTTTGCAGATGAGATGAGCAGGGAGTTCGAGATGAGCATGATGGGCGAGTTGCAGTATTTTCTCGGGCTGCAGATCAAGCAAGTGAAGGATGGAACATTCGTGCACCAGACCAAGTACACGAAAGACATGCTGAAGAAGTTCCAGATGCAAGATGTGAAGCCGATGTCGACTCCCATGGGGAGTACGGCCACTTTGGATGCGGACGAGGACGGAGAACCAGTGGACCAGCGGGAGTACAGGAGCATGATCGGCTCCCTCCTCTACTTGACGGTGACGAGGCCAGACATACAGTTCAGCGTGTGTTTGTGCGCTCGTTTTCAGGCTTCACCGAGGACATCACATCGGCAGGCCGTCAAGAGGATTTTCAGGTACCTACAGTCTGCCCCTGGTCTTGGACTTTGGTATTCGTCCTCCTTGACTGTTTCTCTTCATGGTTTTTCCGATGCGGATTTTGCTGGTTGTCGAGTCGAGAGGAAGTCTACTTCTGGTACTTGCCAGTTTCTTGGTTCTTCGTTGGTTTCATGGTCTTCCCGCAAGCAGTCTAGTGTAGCTCAGTCTACCACCGAGGCGGAGTATGTTGCTGCCGCGAGTTGTTGTTCCCAGCTATTGTGGATTTCATACACTTTGAGAGACTTTGGTGAGGAGTGCACCCAGATTCCACTTCTTTGTGATAGCACCAGTGCCATAAGCGTAGCCAAAAAACACGGTGCTTCACTCCGGAACCAAACACATAGAAGTGAGGTATCATTTCTTGAGGGACAATGTGGAAAAAGGAACCATTGTGTTGAGCCATGTCCCTACCCAAGATCGGCTTGCGAGACATTTTCACAAAGCCTCTCGACCGAGCTACATTTGTGCGCTTGCGGGGGAACTTGGGGTTTGTTGCCCTTTCTAGTTGATTCTTGGGGGATTTCCTTTTTGTATCATATGTATCATACCATGTTTACTTTGATGTATATACATGCTTTGCTTGATGTATAAACCATGGTAGGATAGCCATCTTGTCATATATCATGTTGCATTTGTATCATATTACATTTTAGGATGATGAGCTTCTTTCATATGCCATATTTGAGTTTCTTTGGCTATTTGTGAGATGTTGGTCATATGTGTGGAGAAATGGTGATGTGAGGCTATGCTCTTGGAATATTTGAGATATATGTGTGGTGAGATAGCCCTTTTTGAAATAAATGCTAATCTTGACTAATTTTTGATGAAATATGCTCCACTCGTGTGTAGTTGTATATCCATGTCACAGTTTGGTCTAAATGTGCTTTTCATGCTTAGGCTGTGCTTGGATGCCTTGTTCTTGCATTTGGGCCAAAGGCCGAATATCATTGTGAATGTTTAGCCTATGTTGCATTCATGGGGGAGCATAAGCTTCTTTTTGCCGCAAAGGCACTTCATGTACCATGAAATGACTTAATCTTGAAAAGAAGTCTATAATGCTTGACAAATGCTCCATCCATCATGTCTATGCTTAAAATGTCTTATCTTTCACATATGGGTGCAAAACATGTTGCATGATGTTCACCAGTGGAGAAGTCTCCCCGAAGTGGACACATGGCTCATGAGCTTTGACATGACATGCTTTGCTTTATGGGTGTTTGCCATGATCTTTTGCTGAGAATTTGATATCCTTGTATGATCTTTGAATGGTATGCATGTTTGTGGCTCAAGTGTGACATGGATAGGCTTTTACATGTGAAGCGAGCCTTCTTTTGGTAAGACTGCTTAAATTTGAAAATTTTGCTTTGTCACATGCTTGTATTTTCATATATTACTTGTGGCAATGCTTTTACTATGCTATGATTCATATGTGTGATCTTTGTCTCATTTTTAGCCTTTGACACTAGATTTGGCCTATTTGAGAAGCTCATGTAGATGTTTATATGCTTTGTTTTGCATTTCGCATTTTCACCTTGATTCATACATTGTCAACAAGGGGGAGAAGAGGTGAGCTTAATGAAAATTCAGAAGAGGTGAGCTGAAATTTGGAAGTTTGCATCCACATGTTCAGGGGGAGCTTGCATTTGTGGATTTTGTGCTTTGCTTGGCTTGTGACCTTTCTCTGCCTTTCCTTGGTTTTGGTCATGAGTTGAGCTTCTTTATTTTTCTTTCTTCTTCCTTTCTTTCTTTCTCTGAATTTCATTTCGCGTTGTGTGTTGTCAATGCACTCATCAAGGGGGAGATTGAGGACCAGGAGCATTCCAGTGGTCGATGGATGACCGCTCCTCAGTGATGAGTGATTGACAACGGGTGTTGGACTGACTCTTGGCTTAGTGCGCGGGTGTGAGGCCGCGGCCTAGTTCGTGTTGTTGCGGGTGAAGAACGGGCACGAAAGGTCTTCGACCTTGAGGGGCCTCCGGGAGATGGAGAGACAAGTAGGCTCGGTTCGAGGGACCGGTGGACGGCGGGGCCCGGGTGCGGGTCACATGGTGGCGACACAAGCAAGACGAAGTCATGGACAAGCGAGCGGTGCACGGTGGCGGTCAAGTCAAGTGGTTTGGCGAGAGGCCGGACCGAGCACGCGGGGGTTTGGTGGTTTGCCCACAAAACCATGGGCGGACGGTTTCTTGGTTTGGGCCTCAAAACCAAGTCCGAGGGCCCAACACGACGGAGACGGGATGCGGGCGTGTCGGGGAAGCTTCGAGGCGGAGGACACGCGGCGGGATCGCATGGCTTGCGTCGGGAGGACGCGGGGTGCGGCAAAGGCGTGGCCGTCCGATGGCAAGACCCACAAACATTACCTAAATGCCCCTGCGTGGGTTGTATCGCCAGTAGTTAAGTTAGGGGTAGTCGAGTCATTTACCACTCCGGCGGGACCCGATATATAAGCCATAAGGGTGTGTGAGTGGCTCTCCCTCTCTGCGACTTAGGGTTTCATTTCCTCCCTCCCATTTCTCATTTTCATAGCTATTTTTCTTCCATTTTCTCTAGGCTATCATGAGAGCTTCATGAGAGATTTGTTGAGAGGGATGGATGCTAGGGCGGCATGCTAGACCTTGTGAATCTTTCCTGGTTTGTATAGAAGATTCGGAGTTGTGTTTTTCGTGGTCTTTTTGTGCTTGTTTTCGTGCCTTCGTTCTCGGTGCGATTCCGCGGATTTGAGTGGGTTTCTCCCTGGATTTCTTTGAGGGAAACATGGATAGATGTCTCGCGCATCTTTGTGATTGATTTTGTGCCCTCAAACGCCGGGAAACCACTTCGATTCGAGAGTTTTCGTTCGGTGCCCAAGCTTTTGGTGGTGCTCAAAGGATTCGCGATTCCCGGTGATTTAGGGAGTTAGGAGGCAAGATTTTTGGGCTATAGCATCCTTGTGTGACGCTTTTCAAGTCCCCAAACCCTTGTCTCCACGGCTTCAACCGTTTGGGAAATCCGATGATGATTTGGGGGAGTTGACTTTCGAGGTCGGGCGTTTTTCGCTCTCGTCCGAGCCTCGCGGACGGTCCGCGCCCCCCTGGCGGACGGTCCGCGCCGCTCGTGTTCGTCCCGTGTTCTTCGTGTTCTTGCTCGCCTTTCGTTTCGATCCGTCGCGATTTTGATTTTCGGTTGGACGGAGTTTCGGATGGTCCGCAGCAGAGGGCGGACGATCCGCGGGTGCCTGGCGGACAGTCCGCGTGGTCCCCGCGGACGGTCCGTGGTTCGCGGTGTGCCACTGGTGGTTCTGTTTGTTTTAACGGAAGGTCCGCGGCTCAGGCTGGACGGTCCGCGGCAAGGGTGCGGACGGTCCGCGCACCTCGCCGGACGGTCCGCGCGGCCCATCGCGGACGGTCCGCACTGCCTGGCCGGACAGTCCGCCAGAGGCTGTGAGCTTTGCTTCTTGTTTCGATTCCTTCCTTCCTTTCTCGTGCTTCCGCGTGTGCTTCAAGGAATCATTCCTAAGGCTAGAGGTTGATCCATAACCTCGTTGTCTTGGCGATTGGTGTGTGATTCGATCCATCGCTCGTGTGTGACCGGGATTTGACTAGGGTATAGGCCGGGTTCTTTGGGAAGAATTTTTACCAGCTCTTATTCACTCCCCCCCTCTCTAGTCACCATCTGGTCCTTCAATTATGACTTGGTGAAGGCAATCATCTACGAGAAGAAGATCGAAGATTTGAAGCCATCTAATATCTTGAGCAAGATCATGGCACATGGGCTTCAACTCATGCCCAAGTCAAAGAAGGCGCCCCAAGAAAAGCCCCAAGAACCATCCTCTCCAACTACAAGCCATGCTCTCTCAAGCCAACAAGAGAAGATGTTGAGTAGGATGGCTACTCATGGAAGCTCAAGCGAGGATGATGGTGAAGATGGTGACGATGGAGATTCCTCATGTGATGAAGAGGTTGAATCCATGGTGGCCGAGTACGTGAAGAAGATCTTCAAGTATGTGAAGAAAGTCAACATGTACGGCTACAACGTCCACTTGAGAGAAGGGCATCATCATCAACACATTAAGTTCACCAAGATCGAGCACAAGCCCAAGAAGAAAGTGGTCAAGGAAAGGAGACCAAGGCAAAAAGCAACTATAGCCGTCTGTGAGTGGACAAGTGGTGGAGAATCAAGTTCTTCTACCTCAAGTGATGAATCAAGGAAGAACTTCTCCACCCGCTTCATGCAAGGTCCCTCATCATCACTACACATGTGCCTTATGGCCAAAGGTATGGAAAAATGTAAGTAATGATGAATCCGACACCACCTCTCTTGATGATCTTGTTGAGCTAGTCCATGAGCAAAAAGGAATTCTTGAGAAACAAGCTAATGAAATTAAAGAACTCAATGCTCTCAATGATCTTAGTGCAACCCTTGCTACAAATTATGAACATTTGTTGTGCAAATTCAAATTGCTTAGCAAGGAGTGTGATGAGCTAAAATCTAAGCTTGAGAGCAATGAGACTAAAACAAGTAATTCCTTTGAGCTTAATGAATCATCTATTCCTTGTGCAATTCCTATCTCCAAGGTAGATGCTTCAACTTCTTGTATTGATTTAATTGATGAATCTTCCTCACCATCTTGCAATGAGAATGTTGTTGTAGAAAAATGTGATTGCCTCATAGTCAAGAAAAATGATGAGCTCAAGCAAGAAGTGAAATGGCTCCGAGAGAGGTTGGCAAGCTTGATGGGCAAGGGCAAGAACGATGAGGAACAAGTGGACATCTCTCAAGACATGAAGAGCAAATTAAAACCTTCTCAAGATAACCGTGATCCCATGGTGAAGAAGCTTGAGAAGGGTGCAACCGTGACTTGCTACAAGTGTCATGGAGAAGGGCACAAGTTCTACAAATGTCCTCAATTTGTCAAGAAGATGGACAAGGGCGCAAAGAAGAACTTGAACCCCACCATCAAAAGCTCACTCATCTACACCAAGCCCAACCGCAAGAACAAGACCAAGAGCAACACCTACGTCATCGAGAAGAAGGCTAATGGCAAGGTGGTCGCACACAAGGTTGGGAAAATGAAGGAGGAGCGGGGTTGGAACCAACCCATTTGGGTGCCCAAGGAAGTCATCATCAACATGAAGGGGCCTAAAATGGTTTGGGTTCCAAAGGCCACTTGAAGGCCATGAGAGTGGGGACTTGGGAGGCTTGGCACAAAGAAGTTGTGGAAATTCATGCCTACAAGCCAAGCTTGCAAGTTGGACAAGTGTTGCCTAAGTTCCCCGGTTGAGGTAATGGAAACTAGAACCTATCTCATGTATCACTGTAGCTCCATTGCCTTGTTTAGGTTGCATTTGTTGCAATGTTTACATATGGTAGGTTGCTTGTGTCATGTGCTAACCCATGAGCAACGTACATGGATTGATTAGTGTGTAGGAAAGCTACACTTGTTCTTTCATGGTGCATGTTTTCATATATATCTCTTTGCATCATGAGCAAGCTATAGGGTTATCTTCCCTTTTGTTGTCATAAACATTTTGCATACATTTGGTTGGTGATTCAAACACTAAATGCACACATTTAGGGGGAGCTCATCCTATGGTTTGGTTATGTGACTAACATTGTTTCAAGCGTATCTTATGTAGTCCCTTGGCGACGCGTTCCGGTGCGGTACTTCATTCTAAGAGAATGCTATTTCACTCTCAATGTGATCTAACATCTCTAAAAGAGTGAATATAGCAATATGAGCTTCATGCTATTGAGTCATGTCCTTGCGAGCTTATGTCTCTATATAAGTTCAAAGGCAATGTACTCATACATTCCTAATCCTTGTGGTACCCCAAGTGTCTTCTATGCAAGCTTCTCTCAAGTAGTGTCACCTAGTGATATCATTTCCAAGTGGCTCATCTCAATGTGGTGCCAACAAGGTAGAGAGGATCACCCCCGGAGGTATGCAATGATCAAAAGACTACAAGTGATATCTCCAAGTGGTAATGTATCAAGAACCCATTTGTTTTATCTCTTGTCCTTTAAGCTACCTCCTTGCATGATATGCTCTAAGCTTCCTTGTCTTTCAAGTTTGTAGTTGTGCACTTGTTTCTCACTACCCTTGTCTTACAAGTGGTACCCTTTTGTGCACACACTTAGGGGGAGCTTAGTTTGTATCATGCTAGTCTCATGAGCTTGTGATCCACCTTAGTCATTCTTACATGTGGTATCTTCATTGATATCCTACATATGGATCATGGTTCATGCGGCTTTCTCCCTTGCATTTAACATCTCTCCTTGAGCTATGTTTGCTAGGACTTGCTAGTTCTCTTGGACCCCTTTTGCTTTGGACTTTTTGGAGATTTTATTCCAAAGGGGGAGAATGTGAGACCAAAGCAAGCTAGTGGTTTAAGCTTACAAGTGGTTTCAAGGATATGAGACCAATAGGGGAGAATGTGAACATAAGATCAAAAAGGGGGAAGTTTGATCTAGGGGGAGTTTGGATGATGGTAAGCATCCAAGAAAGTGTAAGTGGTTCTAATTCTGTCATTTTTTGCAAATTTATGCTTACTTTGGTTGTGTTGTCATAAATCACCAAAAAGGGGGAGATTGTAGCGAACATGGCCTCATATGCCATTAGTTCGAGTTTGATTTTGGTGATTCATGACAACATGATCATTGGGACTAACCTTATTGTTTAAGCATGTCTTTGTAGACACTTCTAGGTCCAAAGGATGCAAGAAAACCACATGCCAAAATGCCAAAACAAAGGGTCAAAACCGAGCAAGAAAAGGAAAAGAAAAGACACCGTCGGATGAACCGACGGTATCAATTTAACAAGCGTTGGTGCAATTGTCAGACGAGTTGGTACATAGGGTGAAACCCTAGGTACCGTCGGATGAACCGACGGTCCACTTTTTAGTAGCGTCGGACGAGTTGCAGAGGAAGAGCAACGAAGACAGTAGCACCGGATGATCCAACGGTCTGAGTGGGGACACCATCGGTCTATCCGACGCTCAGTTGAATCAAGACAGAGACGCGCCAAGACGAAGCCTTCCACACCGGATGATCCGATTCCTTGGTCAAGGTGAAGCGTCGGTCTATCCGACGGTCGATTGGAAGCTAAAAGAGGCGACTTGGACGCGGGGTCTTCAGCACCCGATGATCCGATGCACCGTCGATGCATAGCGTGGGAGCAGTTGTGTCAGAGAACCTCAGCGGCTAAGTGACGTGGGAGGGGCACCGGATGAACCGACGCCCTGGAAAAGTATAGCGTCTGATCATCCGACGGTACTACTTTCAGCAGCTTTTAGCCAACGGCTAGTTTGACGCCTTGGGCTATTTATACCCCCTCCACTCACCCATTTGAGGTTGCTGGATTGTGTGGAAGTGCAAAGGAGTTCAAGACACATTGAAGATCATATCCAATCCATCCAAGTGCTTAATTGCTCATCCTTAGACTTGCATATGCTTTGTGTATGGGCTTAGTGCTAGGCTTAGCTTACAGCTGAGTGAGTGCAAGGTTGTGCCAACCTTGTGAGGTGATTCTTGAGTGAATCCAGTTGTACAAGGTTCACCGGAAGCCTTGGGGCCTAAGTGGCTCACCGGCAATCGTCATCGACCCTCCGGCTTGGTGTGGAGCGGTGAGGACACTTTGTGCGGGGGACGTGGAGACCCCCCTTCTGTGGTGGAGAAGCTCCTTAGTGGAGGCGGCATCAAGGTGAACAAGGGAGCTTGACAAGTGCCTAAGTGGCTAGCCTTTGTGGCGTGTCAAGTGGTGCTCTTGGGAGAGACTTGGTGGCCAGGAAGCAATACTCTTGTGTGAGTGCTTCAACGTGGACTAGGGGTGGCTAAGTGCCTACCGATACAACGGGATAAATCGCGTGTCAAGAGTTTGCTTCCTCTCATCCCCTTTACGTTTCACATTTACTCTATTGCAATCTTTGCTTGCCTTTACTTTTCTAGAGTAGTATCATGCTAGGATTGGCTATAGGTTGCAACCCTTATTTTGGGATGGGAGTTTCACACTAGAACAACCTTAGTTGCACATATAGATAGTATGTTCTAGTTTACTTTTGTGTAAAATTAGTGAAGCCGTAGTTTAAGGTTTTAAGTTGCCTAATTCACCCCTCCCCCTCTTAGGCTAACGAGCATCCGATTCCTTACAGCATCCACCCCTGGGGTGGCAGGATCTGCTCCCTGTGGCCTCGGCGGGCTGGCGGCCGCCGGTGGCGGCGACGGTGGGTGACCCGGCATGCGGCACGGCTTCTCGCGGTGCGGGGGTCCGACGGCGCCTCCGCGGCCGGCCGGCCGGTACCCCCCCCGTCCTCGCTCGCGGTTTGCCCCCACGCCAATTCGTCCGGCGGCGGCGGTGGGCCGGCCCGCGGCGGCGGTGCGGCCTCCTCGGCCGGGCTCCATCCGGTCCGCCCTCGGTCGCCGGTCTGCTCCCCGGGGCGCGACACAACGGGGTGGGCGGTCGGTCTGGCTGACTGCGCCCGTTCCCGCCCACGGGGTGGCCCGGTCCGCGCCTTTATAGCCGGACCTGCCCCTTGTGGTCTCGGTGTGCGGGTCCTCTGGCGGCTGCTTCTCCGGTGATGGTTGGCTCGGGTGTTGAGCAGTGGCGAGTCGGCGGTGCCTTGGTGGCACGGCCGGCCTTCGTCCTTGTGTGATTTTGCACCTGTGGCACCGTGGTGGTGCTCTGGGCGGCGGTCGTGCGGTGGATCCTCGGCAGCGCCACAGTGGCGAGGTTCGATGGAGCCGGCCATTTGCACTGCTTGGCGACAGCGATATGGGTGAAAACCGTTTCCTCCTGACTCGGTCAGGGGACGATGTCATTGGCGCGGCGATGTCATTCCCTTGTTGGAGGCGACATCGAGTGTCCCAGTTGCCTACCCTGGCTCTACCTAGGGCCGACGTTGTCGTCGTCGACTTGGTACTTAGCGGTGGATGCTTGTTGGTATTTGTTAAGCCTACATAAATATTATGATGGATAATCCGCAAGCGCACGGATACCTGTCAGCATCCCACCCGGGAAAGGGTTTTAAATATTGAATCCACAGGAAGAATGGTAAAGAGAATATTTGTGGTATATAACTAATCAGCTAAGTAGCTATCAAGGACTTGACAGAAAGAGAGATAAGGAAAACTTAAGAATGTATGGTTCTTATTCTCACAAGCTATGTCTATATTGTTCTTATGGGGTGATTGTCTGAAGGCACACTTAGGAAAGGGAACCTCCTGAGAATCTGGGGGAGTCCTACAATTTCTATAGATGGGAGGTGGACTACGAAGGACTCAATGGTGCTGTCACCACCACGATCTACCACACGATCTGGAATATAGAAGGTATTCATAAGCTAGCTAGTTTAAGCACCACGCTTACACTAAACATGCAACTTTAATTCAAGAGCGACAGGAATTAAAGTACTCAAAGAGTTATGAACCGTAAGAACAATAAAAACAATTATCCTCACTGGAATAAGAAGTCAATGTTTCCACAAGGTCTCAGGATCAGGCTCCAATTGAGTTGATCCCAGATGTAGAAGATGAAGAGGAGACACCGACAGGTCCGGGCCTTCCTTCAGCTTCGCCTCAACCGCTCTCTAATCCTCTCGAACAAGATTATCTAGATCTAATTAGATCGTGGCTCTAATATCTCAACTTGATACTAACTCTCCAACTCTAATTCTAATCTAGAGCTCTAGTCTCAGATAGGCATGGAGGATCTGATAGAATGAGTTGTTGTCTCCCCGGGGTCAGGGGGTCTGCTTATATAGTCTAGAGGAGATGACGTGCACCGTAGGATCAAACCGACCTAAACATGTGGTTTAGATTGATCTTCATAGGCGGTGGAGGAACATTCTAGAAGCCAGGCCCATTTGGCGCCAGGGGATGGCTGACCGGCCCCACAATTGGGCCGGTCGGTCTGGTGTGGGCCCCACTTGGGGTCCACTTCAGCCAGGTGGGTCCTTAATCCTTCTAGATGCTTCTTTTTTAGGTGCTAAGTCACGTTGAGTTCCGGAGCCTTCTGGGGGTCTTCTGGAGAGGTTTCTTTGCATATTTTTTGAATAGTCCCTGCAAATTCATAAATTCACCAAAACTCGTCGAAATTGTCAATATAAACCCTAATAAGGTGATCTAATCATATTTTAGTCCTTTTCCAGTAAATGTGGAGGAATAAAATTCATAGATAAAATGTGTCAACAACGCTCCGTGAGGACGTTCTTCTCTTCTTTTCTTTCTTTGTGAAAAAAGAGAGAAAAGGTATAGTTTTGGTAGGTAGTAGTTTCTCCTTTGAACGGGGGAGAAGAGAGGTTGTGGTTCTTGGTTGTGCGTGTGGTGGCTCGCATTGATGGCAGAACAAAGTTGTGGAAACCCGTATAGATGTCCCAATCCGATCGGATCAATCCTTATGAAGTTGTTTGAGTTGATCGTGTCGATGTCCCAATCCGACCGATGAGTTGTTGAGTTGAGTGGTGCGTGTTGAGGACCCAATCCAACCCACCGGAGGGCTTAGTTGTATGGTCTGCAGACCGGAGTCATTCGGGGTTCTGCTCCCCTAGTTGTGCGGTCGATCGACCACAGTTGTATGGTTTTCGGACCCGGTTTTCCTTATAAACTGGGTCAACTCTCTTCTTCTAATAAAAATTCGGGGAAGCGTTTGCTTCCACCATCCATTCAAAAATAAAGAATTGTTTATGAGCAAAGAGAACTCTAGTTTCACTCTAAGAGTAACCAACTTCATTTCTTTCACTACGGGATTCCTTGAAGATGCCGAGTGCCCCAGGCACTCGGCGAAGCCCATAAAACACTCGACGTTATATTTGCTGATTGTACCACTCGACGACTACACTTGCGGATCAACTATTTGGTGAAGAGGAAGACGCCGATGTCAAATGTCGGTCACTCGACGAATGGTGGCCGAGTGCCTCGCCGAGTGCCGACACGACACTTAGCAAAGGATACTGACCAGACGGCGGCAGTCTGACGGTGACGGCAGGTTCATTGAGTGCGAAGCCTCACACTCGTTGAAGAATTTTTTTAAAAAAATGAATAAAGCTAGGACGCGGCTCCCTGCCACTACCACTAGCGTGCCACTACCCTCGACCGCCACCACTAGCGCACCTGCTGCCCTTGACTGCTGCGGGAAGCTGGATGCCGGCTGCTACCGTGGCCCCGGGGAGCCTCAACGGCTGCCATGCCTCTGAGAGCCTCACGCCGTGCCAGAGCCACCGAGCTGTGTCATGCCGGGGCCAACGCCCCGGGGAAGGGGAGGGGGCTGGACCCGGTGAGGCTCGTACCACGACGCCGGCCCCCACCATCGTAGCCGGGATGCGACGTCGTGCTCAGCAGTGGAGCTTGCTGGCTCCTACAGCGGCACTCGCCACGGGGCTGCGGCAGCTCACCAAGGGCATGACAGAGCTCGCCCGAGGCCGAATCCCACTGCGGAGCTTGCCTGAGAGTGTGGTGTAGAGGGACAGGGTGCGTGGCGGCGACGCAAGGCAGGGTGTTTTTTTGAGAACGAGAACTTTATATATTAGAAAGGTACACAGTACATCTGGAAGATTACATAAAGCTCCTTGACCAAACTAGGAATCACAACGAAGACCCTAGGCAGTTCTATCTTCTTCTCCATCCTTTGCTGCCGCCATCGACTGCAACCACCAGAGCCAAGGTTCCTCTTCACGCCGGCATGAATCCTCAGACTTGAGTTTGCCTCATGAACCGGACCACCATCAACGCCATACCTGATGAATCGCGGTGGAGCAAACGTGGAGGAGGAAAAGGAACCAACCCGATTGTCGCCGCCTCCACCGGAGCTGACTTCGTCGTCGTTGAAAAAGAAAGAGAAGCCAAGAAGAACCAGAACCACCACCGACTCCGGCCAGCGGTGAACTCCTATACACGAACTCACAGACCTGACGCTGGCACCAGAGCACGCACCGGCGAAAGAGAGAGAAGTTTAGAGAACCTTATTCCACAACAGCGACGCCGACTCCCTCATCCAAGCGCCGCTTGGAAACCCTAGCTCCACCGTCATCATCGACGGCGAGCAAACCCTAGGACTAGATATAAACTACCTATCCTATACTAATCCGCACGTCGATTCCCCATCCCCCTCTCTCTCGGACGTCGGCACAGCCGCCGGAGAGGAGGAGGGCTGGCGGAATCACGCTGGAAACCGCTCTGCCTCGCGCCTCGCTGTTTCGCCCGCTCGGTACGGTTGGGGGAAAGGCTAGTTTTTGCTTACGCAAGGCAGGGTGTCGTCCGCACCACTGGTGCCGTCCATCCGCGCTGCAGCTATCTAGTGCCCCGGTCGCGCCTCCGGAGGGAGGGGTTTGGCGCACCGCGGGTGGGGAGAGGCCGGTGGTGTTATTGGGTGAGAAGGAGCTCCAGGAGAGAGATGATGGGCACTGGTGGTAGGAAAGAAATGAGAGTGGAGGGGGAAGGGGAGCCAACCTTATCCGATCTGATTGAGAGTAATGGGGCCAATCAGAGAGCACCATTTGATGGCCCAGGATCGATGACATGGGAGATTCGCCTAGTGTTTCACATTTGGCACTCGGGAAACAACAATTATTTGCCGAGTGTTTCGCATCTGACACTCGATGAACCTACTTATTGTTTATTTCATATTTTTCGAAATTATTATGGTGTGATTTAAATGTTGTTCACCGAGTGTCAACATTGAACACTCGACAAACAATTTTTTATTTTTAAAAATTTCCTCATTATTTTCATCTCCTCCTTGAAAAAACACCCTAATTTTGTCATTTTTCAAATTTTTCTCCAATATACTTTGCAAATGCTTGTTAAATTTTAAAAACCAACGCAATTTTAATGATTATACACATACAAATCCATTACTTTTTGCAGTTTACTCAATTTCAATTTGTATCTAATTGTTGTTAATAAATTAAAATTACCAAATGGATCCAAAAATTCACCAACTTTCAGTGGCTACAATATAATCTAGGTTGTCCATTTTCTATATTTTTTTTGAAATCTAACTCTAATTTGAGTGCCATTGTTACTCTAAAATCTAACTGAATCCTTCTCAATTATCTTAAACTTCTTCAAAGATCCTTCAGTTTGTAAGCACTACACGTGATGAATTGTGCGAAACCTTCTCAACTATTTACCACAACCTCCAGACATCTTGACAAATCTCATATTTTTATATCTTAGATTCCATTTTATAGAATCAAAAAACAATTTGGCTACAAGCATGTGATTGTATTTATTGAACAAGATGTGCAAAATTAGCTTTGAAATAAGGAGCACATCCTCAAATGGACTAATAAGTACCATGAATAACATTTTTACTAATTTTATAACAATATTATAATCACTTCCAGTTCAATTTTGACTTATTCCTAGAAATTCCTTTAAATGAAATTAATATATCAAATATCACAAACAAACCAAGAAATGTATCAAGATTGAGTATGGAGTACCAAATACTGTATGAGAACCAAAGATAAAGTTTGAAGGCACGGGGAAGAAAACAATTCAAATTTTGTCGGAGTGTCATGGGCTGACACTCGACAAAATAAGTTTACGCCGAGTGTTGGGCCTGAGACACTCGGCGAATAATTGGTAGATGCCGAGTGCCGCTGCATGACACTCAGCAAACAAGTGTAGACCGAGTGTTTTCAGGTCCACACTCGGCGAAGAGACTATTCGCCGAGTGCCCCATGGAAAACACTTGGCGTCTTTTTTAGCACTCGGCGTCTTTGGGTTTTCCATAGTGTTTAACAAAGTAGCTCCTCCAACTTGCGAAAGAAAGGGAAGCATTGTCGAAAATATTTCCTTTGTTAATTTTTTTGCAAAAGAAAGGGAAGTGTTGTGTACCCATCATGACTTGTTTGGTACTTCAGGATACTCCCTTTTTTAATTTTTACCGTCTGGAAAACTAATCGAAAAATAATTTTAAGAATTATTTTTGGTACTTGGTGTGACAACCCGCCCAGGAAAGTACCGTACTATCGCCTAAGACCGATCCACTTTGGTCGTTAAGCAATAATAAAGTACCATCCTGTCGTAAGTCACCGGGTTAATGCCCGGTAAATCACTTGAGAGCACAAGGATCGAATATATGCATTAAAACTCACTCGAAGGCGAGTCCAGAGATACAACAACATTCAAATTCAAATTCGTACCCCGAAGGGTTTACTTATTATTACAAACCATAGTTTTTGTCGTGACGAAACAGTTCAGAGTTTTGAAAAGCAGCGAAAATAAACTAACGGCAGCAAGTCACCACGGGAGGCCATCCATGATGCTTCAGTAGTCGTCCTCCACCCACTCCAGCTCCCAGCCGGGCGGGATCTCACCGGGCCACACATCACTGAAGGCATTACCTGGATCAACACATTATAGTAAGGCTGAGTATACTAATACTCAGCAAGTCTTACCCGTCGGTGATATCTACTTCACCAATTTTAGACCATGAAAGGCTTTTTGGCTACTGGGTTGCTTTTGCTAAAAAGTAACAAAGAGTAGGTCCTTACTTTCAAGATTTTAGCACAAGTTCTAGTTGTTTAGTCTTTACTACATTAGCCAACTAGTACAAACAAAGTTGTACAATACAATTAATCAAGCATAAAGTTCATCAACTTTCATCATTAGGGCTCATATGACTAGTGGAGTAAGTAGTCTCGGGTAACGGTGAGAGGCCGACAATCGATTGATTTAAACCTTGCAAGGCAGACCCAAACACACGGTCGGGCTGCCCCCGCGAGGACAACTCCCCAGGCCGTCCCCATAAATCCTCGGGTCGGGATCGAATCTTACAGTCTTTGGTGCGGGCTATCCGCATACCCCGCGAGATACCCGGAGTCACCATACACCACCGGTGGTGAGCCGTGAGAGCGAATCCCAAGAGTAGTAACGGTAGGATCCCTAGCCGCCTCATCATGGTACTAGGCTTACCGGCCCCATAACCGGCATGTGCTTAGTACGTTCAAAAACTTAACCCACATAACCACTGGACCGGAGTCCAGATCCCATGCTCTTACCACGTGAGCAATCCATTTAAGGATATAGTATGATTCCTATCTAGGAACCTATTCTCGCGAGTGAGGTCATCACCCGACTTGTAACGGTCCTATAGCTTAGCGGCTATCGACCTATCATACTAGTAAGAACAAGGGTACCTATGGATCATGCATCTAGGGTTTCATTCAACTCCGAACGTAAATGCACAATCATTCATAGATAATTGAATAAAGAACTTTAAAACTAGGTTAGATGCACCGGAGCTTGCCTTCGTCGACTAGGTTAGCTTGGGCACCCCGGGTGTCGAGTACGTCCACGTCCGCGAGAGAACCTTCCGCTCCGCCTTCCTCGGTTTCGGGATCGGGGAGTAATCTCCGTCGGAAGATCTACACGGAATGCAATGCACTTTAGGTGATGTGATAGTTTGTTGTCCTATCCAACTCTAGTTGGTCGTATTCACCTTAACAAGCATTCAACTAAGGTTTCTCTTTTAGGAAGGTCGGGGGAATGTACATGGGTTACTCTTTTATTCCACATTTGATTAAAAGTCTTTATTAGGTTTATCAATTCCTGTGAAAGCTTCATGTCATTTTATCTTTATCAACAAGGGTGGAATTAATATTTTTATTTATGAATTAACTCCTTAACAGAGCTGATAATTAAATTTCTTTTATTTATATTAAATAATGCTTTCAAAAAGGAAAAAGATTTAATTAAGGATTTTCTTTATTAATTTCCCTTTAATATTAAAAGGGCATTTAAGCCATTTATTAATAAATTAAATTACCAAATTACATGAGTGCTTCTTAAGCCTACTAGCACCTATCCTGGTCCATTGGACCCACATGTAAGTGTTGGATGCTAGGAGATTAAATATTATTGGAAATAACAAAGGTTAACTAGTGATTCATCTTAAATGCATATAAAAATAAATAAGCATCAAAATGATCCAATTTCTCTTGTGCATCCTCTCCGGTCCTAAACAAGCCTAAAGAACCGGCATGTTCACATGGAATCTCTACGAACTTGGTTTATTAATTTACAAAGGAAAACATGCATAAATTAGGAATAATTATTTCTGTTAATCCAAAATTCATGATTAATTCACGGGATGTGTATTTTGGTATTACAAGACAGTGTGCACAAGTTGGGCTCAAGAACATAAATATATTTAACATGAAAAATCATTTGGGCAGCTTCGCGAGAATGGAAAAGAATTTGTCTAGCAAGATCTCTTGCATAACTTTGTGCAAGTTTTGGCACAGCAACTAGTCATATCCTAACACACAACATATCCAAAGCTCGATTCTGAGAGGAGTTGCATTTTTTAAATTAGGACAGATTCATTTATAACACATTTGTATTTTTCCCTGCCAAAACTATTTTGAATCTAGCCAAGAGTGCACAACAAAGAGGTGGGGTTTATCATCCTGAAACCTACAAAATTAGTTTGGGAATTTTCTGATTTTTCTGTGAATTTCTAGGAATTTGCTAAGACCTTGGACTAATCTGTAAGGAAAGTTAGATAGGGCTCTTCACAAACTAGTCCTGCCTTTTTACTCAGAACACCCTAACAAGAACTAAATCCCTGCAATTGGGTCCCTGGCCGGGCCGGCGGCGCGGGCATGGCCGGTCCGCGAGCCGGCGGCGATCCCGGCGGGAAAGCGGCCGTGAGGACCACGTGCTCACCTAGGGTGGATGGGTAGGCGCGGTTGGGGCGGAGAGACCGCACGGCGGCGCTCGGCGGCGGCCGGCGGGCACGTCCGCGGCGGCTCGGGTTCCGGCGAGGAGGGCGCGGGCTTGGACAACACGTGACCCCGGGAGGTATAGTAGGGTCTAGGGAAACTCGTGGTGCGGTTGGCCGGTGGGGAGGGCGAGCGCGAGCTCCGGCGGCGGCGGTGGCGGCAATGGCGACGGGGCGCTCGGGGGTGGCGCGCGGGGAGGAGAAGGACGGCGCTTAAATAGCCTTGGGGGCGGCCCTCGGCGATGACGGCGGCGTGATCCTTGGCCGTAGTACGGCGCACGCGGGCGAGGGGGCGTGAACGGACCGTCGGTCCAAAGGGGGGGCGTCCCGGCCACCGCACGCGCGCGCGCGCGCGCGTCGCGCGCGTGGCGCGCGCGGCCCCGACCCCGCGCGTCGCGGGGCGCGGGTCGCCTCGGCACGGGCGCTCATAGGGGCGCGGTCGTCCTCGGGTGGCGGGCGTTGGGAGGCGCGCGGGTGCGGACGCCGGAGCGCGGGCGGCGGCGGCCGGCGACGCGCGGCGCACGGGTCGCGCACGACGTCGCGGCGCGCCGGCGCTCCTGCCTTAACCCTTTTGCTGGCCCACTGTTTGACTCATGTTTTCTTCAAAAATTTGAATAAAACTTGAACAAGCAATGAATACCAAAGTTGTAGAGCTAAGTACCAGCTAAAATTTTCACAAGGGCTGCATGGGGTTTCTCTCTCTAGATTTGAATCTATTTGGATGCCAACTTTGAATGTCAGCCTATGTCTGGCAACAGTAAAAGCTGGTTTGCAAGGGGTTTTTCACAATTTTCCCCTCCAAATTTGCAATGCCATTCTACATGAAAGTTGTGTCCCTTAACAAGACCTACAACTTTCCTAAAGGTAGAATTTTAAGTGTTTAGGTGAAATTTGGGGAACGCGGCAAAAGTTCCGGCAGACATCTGTGGACACTGGATGGCAAGGGGGTTTGACCCACCCTTTGACCATGGGTTGGCCCCACAAGTGTTTTAACTATTCACTAAGGGTCACTAGGGGTGTGTTAGGGAGTTTTCATGGGTGAGGGCCCAGGTTGACCTCGGGTTGACCATTTGACCGGCTAATCTGGTCATTAGCGTTAATGACGGTAATTAAAAACCTGGGGCGTCACAGCCTACCCCCCTTAAGAAGAATCTCGCCCCGAGATTCGATTTGACAACGAAGAGATGGGGAAAAGACTCACTGTTTCGGGATTGGAGGAAGCCCGGATACTTGGTGTTAAGATAATCCTCTGTCTCCCATGTAGCTTCTTCTTCCGTGTGATGGCTCCATTGGATCTTGTACATTCGCACGGTCTGCCTCCGGGTCTTTCGCTCTTTTTGGTCTAGTACCTTCAATGGATGCTCAACGAGCGAGAAATCCGGCTCGATCCAAGCATTAGCTTCTGTAATGATCTCGTTCTCCGGAACAGGCAGTCCCTTCTTTAACTGAGTTACATGGAACACATTGTGAACTGCGGAAAACCGTTCGGGCAGTTGGATACGGTAAGCCACGGGTCCACATACTTCTATTACTTCATAGGGTCCAATGTAGCGCGGGGCTAACTTTCCCTTGACTCCGAACCTTTGCACACCTTTGGTGGGGGATACTTTCAAGTATACATGATCTCCCACTTCAAAGTGTCAAGGTGCGGTTCCCTTATCATGGTAACTTTTTTGTCTCATCTGGGCCATCTTCAAATTCTCTCTTATCACTTGTACCTTCTCTTCGGCCTCTTTAACTAACTCTGGTCCAAAGAGTGTTCTTTCTCCGGTCTCTGACCAGTTCAGTGGGGTGCGGCATCTACGTCCGTATAGAGCATCGAACGGTGCCATTCTCAAGCTGGCCTGATAGCTGTTATTATAAGAGAACTCTGCCAAGGACAAACACTTGTCCCAACTCTTGTCAAAGTGCAAGATGCTTGCTCTCAACATGTCCTCTAGAATCTGATTTATCCTCTCCGTCTGACCATCGGTCTGTGGATGATAACTGGAACTACGGAGTAGCCGAGTTCCCAAACGGTCATGCAATTGTTCCCAAAAACGGGCTACAACCGAGTCCCTCTATCAGAGATTATAGTCTTTGGGATTCCATGCAGACGAACTATATGGTCCACGTACAACTCTGCATATTGTTGTACGGAGTACGTGGTGTGCACGGCAATGAAGTGAGCGGTCTTGGTGAGTCTATCCACGATTACCCAAATAGAATCTTTCTTCCTAGGGGTCAGGGGTAAACCCACAATGAAATCCATACTAATATCGTCCCATTTCCACATAGGTATCGACAGGGGTTGGAGTACTCCTGCCGATTTCAAGTGACTCGCTTTCATCCGGTGGCAAGTATTGCACTCGGCTACATACTTGGCTACATCCACCTTCATATTGGACCACCAAAAGTTCTGCTTTAGATCTTGGTACATCTTGGTACTACCGGGATGAATAGAGAACTTGGACTTATGAGCTTCATCTAGAATGATTTTCTTGAGTTCTGGGTCAACGGGGACCACTAGACGCTTTCCAAACCAGACCACCTCCTGATGATCCATCTGGAAACAAGTGTACTTTGGGTCTCCTTCTGCTAGCTTCTGTCTGATGGTTTGAACATCTGCATCATTGCGCTGGGCAGTGACAATCCGGTCGTAAAGGTTTGACTCTGCCGTCAAGGCATAAAGGATTCCCTGCGGTACCACTTCTAAGCTGAGCCTTCTCATTTCTTCACACAAAGGCTCACTGACTGGCTCTAACTCTAGATGGTTGCAATGATCCTTGCGGCTAAGGGCATCCGCAACAACGCTTGCTTTACCGGGATAATAGTGCACTTCTAAATCATAATCCTTGATCAACTCAAGCCATCTTCTCTGTCTCATATTAAATTCTGACTGGGTGAAGATATATTTGAGGCTCTTGTGATCAGTGAAGATATTGCAATGATTTCCCATTAGATAATGTCTCCATATCTTGAGGGCATGAACAACGGCAGCTAACTCAAGATCATGGGTAGGATAATTGAGCTCATGGGGTCGAAGGGCCCGTGAAGCATAGGCAATGACTCGGCCTTCTTGCATAAGGACACAGCCAAGACCGGTGCCTGATGCGTCACAGAAGACTTCAAACGGTTTGGAATTATCGGGTTGAGCTAGCACTGGGGCTGAAGTTAGATGTTGTCTGAGAGTGTGAAAAGCTTTTTCACATGCTTCACTCCACACGAATTTCACTCCCTTCTTGAGCAATTCGGTCATTGGTTTTGCGATTCTAGAGAAGTCAGGAATGAATCGACGGTAATATCCCGCCAATCCTAGGAAACTGCGGATTTGATGTACGGATTTGGGTGGTTTCCAATCCATCACCTCTTGAACTTTGCTAGGATCTACGGAGATACCATCGTGGGAAATGGTGTGCCCCAAGAATTTGACACTTCTCAACCAGAATTCGCATTTGGAGAACTTAGCATAAAGCTTGTGATCTCGCAAATGCTGAAGGACAACTCTGAGATGTTTGGCGTGCTCTTCCTCGCTCTTAGAATAGATGAGGATATCATCGATAAAGACCACGACAAACTTATCGAGCTCCGTCATGAATACGGAGTTCATGAGGTACATGAAGTAGGCAGGTGCATTAGTAAGTCCGAAGGACATGACCAAGAACTCCTAAAGAACATAACGAGTGGAAAACGCGGTTTTAGGAATGTCGCATGGTCGAATCTTGATTTGGTGGTAGCCAGAACGAAGGTCAATCTTAGAGAAGACTTTGGCACCAGCCAATTGATCAAACAGAACATCAATTCGAGGAAGTGGGTATTTGTTTTTGATGGTGACTGCATTGAGCGGTCGGTAATCTACGCACATTCTCAAGCTACCATCTTTCTTTTTGACAAAGAGAGCGGGGCAATCCCAAGGAGAAGAGCTCGGGCGAATGTAACCCTTATCGAGCAATTCTTGGAGTTGGGTTTTTAGCTCGGCTAACTCTTTGGGTGGCATGCGATAAGGTCTTTTGGAAATGGGTGCGGTACCGGGCTGGAGTTCGATCACAAACTCGACATCTCTGTCTGGTGGCATACCAGGCAACTCGTCAGGGAATACATCCGGGTACTCACACACTACTGGAATTTCATCAAGGGAGGAGATAATGGTCACATAGGCACAAGAGTCAGTACCGTCCCGAAAAGGTAGGTACAAGGTAGTGTGCCCGACCGTAGGAGAGTGGATCTCTACGACCCTATCTGATATGTCTAGAACCACCTTATGTTGATTCATCCATTCCATACCCAAAATAACATCCATGCTTCCCAATTTGATGGTTATAAGATTAGATCGAATAACCTTACTTCCTAGCCTCAGAGGAACTTCGAAGGTCACTAATTGAGACGTGATGTCTCCACCGGGTGTGGTAATTTTATAAGCAGATTTGGTTTGTACTCCTCTTAATCCCAATTTGTCTAGTAAACTCTCATTTATGAAACTATGGGTGGCTCCCAAATCAAATAAGACCTTAACAGGAGTGTTATTGATAGAGAATGTACCCGTGAGTACTGGAGCTCCTGCGGGAATGTCACTCATGGTGGTGAAGTTCAGCTTGCCCTGGCGCACTTGCACCATAGGCTTCTTGGCCGGAGTGGCAGGCTTGTTTCCCGTACTCTGAGTCTGCGGGTTTGGCTTGATCTGCCTGGGCTTAGGACACTCATTAATGTAGTGCCCTGGCTGGCCACAGTTGTAGCAACGACGGTCTCCAACATCACGAGGGGGTGCATTAGGCTTTGGAGCCTGCTGCTGGGCACGGCGGAACTGGAAGTTCCCGGCAGGTTTGCCCTGGAATGGCTTCATCGTCCAGCGTCCAGTTGAAGATTGCTGGGATGGGCCTGGAGCTTTCTTCTTCACAAAGCAAAACTTCTTGTTTGTTCCGCTGCCTGGGGTGAAACCGGACATTCTCTTGTTGTCTCTATGGGCTTTCTTCATATCATCCTCTTGCGAGATGGCTTTATTCACGAGCTCATGGAAGTTTGCAGGCTCGAGTAGATTCAGGCGCTCATACAACTTGCCATCAAGCCCGTCGCGGAACCTCTCCATCTTCTTGGCATCAGTATCAACATGATGCCCACCGTACTGGCATAAGCTATTGAACTTCTGAGCATAGCGGTACACAGAGTCAGATCCTTGACGGAGGGCTAACAGCTCCCTCATCTTCCTGTCCATCAGACCCTTGGGAATGTGGTGGCTTTTGAAAGTCTGCTTGAACTCGTCCCAAGTCACGGCGTGGTCTTGCTGCATGGACATGAAATGGTCCCACCACATCAAAGCTTCCCCTCGCAGTTGTAGGGCTGCGAAGTTCGCTTTGTTCTGCTCGGAGCAAGGCAGCACAAAGGCAGAGAATTTCGCCTCTATGGCCTTGACCCAAGCCTCAGCTTCCAGAGGGTCTTCTGCTTTCGCGAAAGTTGGCGGCTTCATGGCGATGAACTGGGCGTACGTGGTTGGGTCCCTCGTGGTTGGCCCCATGCGGCGGCCCTCGGTTCATCTGCTGGGCGATTTGCTGCTGCGTCTGCAGGATCTGGCGCAACACCTCGGTCTGGGTGGCCATGAAAGCCTCCATCGGTGTCATGGGCGGGGGTGGTGGCAAGTCACCACTACCACTCGCTCCAAAACCGTTGGGAGAGCTGCGTGTGGTTCCCACCATCTGAAAAGTGAGCGTTATTAGCGAGATAACCAAAAGCTTACTCCAAATGATGACAAGCATGATCATGCATTATCACATCTCATTAGTAATTAAATAATGAGGGCGGTAACAAACAGCAACATTCTTTAGCCACCAAGATTCATAGAATCGTTTCTCTCAACATGGTTAGGACAGCGATTTCTCGATTGCGCGGCTCGTAATCACCTTCGAACGATCGTTGTCATTCCGGATACCAAAGAAGGTGGTATGTGAATTAGCACTTATTTGCTGGCAACGAGTGATGTTTGTAAGGGTGCTTTGTTTTGCCTATGCTTTGAGGAGAAAACAACAATGCAATCTTTGACAAGCGTGAACATTTGCAACGAATTATCCAAGGATATGGTATTCAACACACGAAAATCTTACTTTGCATTACGACGAAATTCACTTAAAGCATACAAGCTTAAGCATTCTTATTACAACATGACAGAACAAGGTTCAACGTCATTACAACTTGATTTCGAAACATCATGACAATACATGATACAATAGTCGCTTGGCACGAAGACGTGCTGTCAAGCCAACTATTCTAACATCTCGAAGACAACTCGGTAGGATCGACATCCTGCTGCTCCCTGCTGTCGGCAACCTAGTTGCCCACTGAAGCACCACTGTACGAAGGCGAAGCTGGGGGAGTCGGTAGCGGTGGTCCTGCCTGGCTCGTCTGATCCAGACCGGACACGGCGGCCGCTCCTCCGGTGTGTGCACATGCTGGGGGCGGTGGGCTGTAAGGCCACTATAGCCTGTAAGGCGGCCACCTGTACGTCAGCCTCCTGTACGTGCTCCTGCATCTCCGCAATGTTCTGCAGCAGTGTCAGCCTCTCTATCTCGTGTGCGTCGGCATCCTCCTCCAGTGCATGGTTCTCTGCCTCTAGGTCCACGATCCTCTGGAGGCGGTCACCTCTCTCAAGCTCCGACCGGAACCTCCTAGCACGCGACTGTCGTTCTCCTGCTGCACACGGGTAAGCGTGAAGTTCGGCCGCCGGGTGTCTTTGCCGAAAGCTGCTCCCAATCGCGCCTAGATGCCTCCAAGCGGCGTGCAATGATCGGCCGCGGTGTTATAACGCAGCCCACGGGAGTGTGAAAACCACGTTCGGACAACGGGCAAGTGTCCGGGTAACATCCAAAAGCTGCGCTAGGGTCGGTAGCTCCCGTAGATGGTCCATACGGTCCAACCAAGGCCGGGTCGTGAGGACTCACGGCGAGAAACGGTCCAAACGAGGAAAGAGCTACCACGGTAGGGTTGTGGTCACGGAAGTCCGTCGGCACTGCGACGGCGGGCGACTCCACGGACTCGTGCGTGATAAATCCCCGGTAAATAAAACTCGGGTCAAACCGGTCGGCGTGGTCGGGTGCGGCAACACGGTAACGATCACCTGCAGCGGGGAACGCCAAAGCGCTCAAACTCCTTCACCTCGTACGTCGGTGGGGTAAGATAGGCTGCGACGCGAGTGCTTCCCACGCCAAGCGCGGAAAACCCTCCCAGTGCAACCCGTTGGTACGGATCGTACCGTCAGCGTCGAACTGGCGGAACACGGGGAAATCCATCTGTACACAAATGTAACTCATGTCAGCTCTCAAAGAGAACGGCATGTCAAATGGTGAAGTTCTGGCAGCTGTGAAATAATTTCATAACTAAAAATCCAGAAACCTCAAAAATTTTTCCCAAGGTTTTAAATGAAATTAGCCCTCTTTAAGGTTGAACATCGATTAAGGAGACAAGATGAAAGGTCCTTAACCTGGATGTGCCTAAGGAATGTGAACCAACCCATCGAAACTAGGATTGAGATTTGCTATTACAAGACAGCTAGTTGAGGAGCCATTATGTTTAACAATTTGGTTTAATTAACCTAGCACATGATAAACAATTTTTCATAAAATTTCGGCAGCATGACGGCTAGGTATGAGGGTACCTCTAATTTATAAAAAGCACACACTAGCATAAACTTCCTTAGAGAACATATGGAATTCCGATTTTTGGGTCCATTTTAGTTCGATATTTAATATGCATGCAAGACGTCCTATTCGACCTCACATGGCAATCAAGCCAAAAATCGAAGTTAGTGCCGGTGGCAAGGCTTTTACTCGTCTCTCCCTATAATATCTAGTCGAGAGCTATACGGTACTTGCTTAACAACTAACGAAGCGCTGTTATGTACCTGCAGAAAACGAACCTTTCGTGCCAGCATGTCACGAAAGCGTCCACATACATTACCGTTCACTATAGAAACGGTATCCATGCGTTAAGCCGCTGCATGGACAGCGTCCAACCTCGGACACCCTCCGTTTGAATGGAGCGTATCCTTGCCTCGCATGAGCGACATGCGGAACGCACACGCATGAAACACGTGGCGACACACAACTCATAAACAGACGCGAAGATGGGATCCGTGGAATGGATCACTCCATCAACCCTCGCAATTCCCGTGATGCGGAACAGCACACGTATAAAACACGTGGCTCCTAGTTTGGTTGTGCATGAAAGTAAGTCTGACATAAAGTAATGTGCTGGAAGTTAGCAAAATAAACCATAAGTTTAGCTAAGCCACCTGAAAGAACCCAAAATTCCCTCTAGGGCCTCTCGGTCTAGTTTATCCTTAGCGGACCAACGTTATTTTGGAAAATCAGAAAATTCTAGCATATTTTATTCAAAAATCAGTGATTAAGGTTTATTAATTAATCTCTGGTGCATATAAGTTCTGATGCCAACTGTGACAACCCGCCCAGGAAAGTACCGTACTATCGCCTAAGACCGATCCACTTTGGTCGTTAAGCAATAATAAAGTACCATCCTGTCGTAAGTCACCGGGTTAACGCCCGGTAAATCACTTGAGAGCACAAGGATCGAATATATGCATTAAAACTCACTCGAAGGCGAGTCCAGAGATACAACAACATTCAAATTCAAATTCGTACCCCGAAGGGTTTACTTGTTATTACAAACCATCGTTTTTGTCGTGACGAAACAGTTCAGAGTTTTGAAAAGCAGCGGAAATAAACTAACAGCAGCAAGTCACCACGGGAGGCCATCCATGATGCTTCAGTAGTCGTCCTCCACCCACTCCAGCTCCCAGCCGGGCGGGATCTCACCGGGCCACACATCACTGAAGGCATTACCTGGATCAACACATTATAGTAAGGTCGAGTATACTAATACTCGGCAAGTCTTACCCGTCGGTGATATCTACTTCACCAATTCTAGACCATGAAAGGCTTTTTGGCTACTGGGTTGCTTTTGCTAAAAAGTAACAAAGAGTAGGTCCTTACTTTCAAGATTTTAGCACAAGTTCTAGTTGTTTAATCTTTACTACATTAGCCAACTAGTACAAACAAAGTTGTACAATACAATTAATCAAGCATAAAGTTCATCAACTTTCATCATTAGGGCTCATATGACTAGTGGAGTAAGTAGTCTCGGGTAACGGTGAGAGGCCGACAATCGATTGATTTAAACCTTGCAAGGCAGACCCAAACACACGGTCGGCTGCCCCCGCGAGGACAACTCCCCAGGCCGTCCCCATAAATCCTCGGGTCGGGATCGAATCTTACAGTCTTTGGTGCAAGCTATCCGGCATACCCCGCGAGATACCCGGAGTCACCATACACCACCGGTGGTGAGCCGTGAGAGCGAATCCCAAGAGTAGTAACGGTAGGATCCCTAGCAGCCTCATCATGGTACTAGGCTTACCGGCCCCATAACCGGCATGTGCTTAGTACGTTCAAAAACTTAACCCACATAACCACTGGACCGGAGTCCAGATCCCATGCTCTTACCACGTGAGCAATCCATTTAAGGATATAGTATGATTCCTATCTAGGAACCTATTCTCGCGAGTGAGGTCATCACCCGACTTGTAACGGTCCTATAGCTTAGCAGCTATCGACCTATCATACTAGTAAGAACAAGGGTACCTATGGATCATGCATCTAGGGTTTCATTCAACTCCTGAACGTAAATGCACAATCATTCATAGATAATTGAATAAAGAACTTTAAAACTAGGTTAGATGCACCGGAGCTTGCCTTCGTCGACTAGGTTAGCTTGGGCACCACGGGTGTCGAGTACGTCCACGTCTTTGCAGAGAACCTTCCGCTCCGCCTTCCTCGGTTTCCGGGATCAGGGAGTAATCTCCGTCCGGAAGATCTACACGGAATGCAATGCACTTTAGGTGATGTGATAGTTTGTTGTCCTATCCAACTCTAGTTGGTCGTATTCACCTTAACAAGCATTCAACTAAGGTTTCTCTTTTAGGAAGGTCAGGGAATGTACATGGGTTACTCTTTTATTCCACATTTGATTAAAAGTCTTTATTAGGTTTATCAATTCCTGTGAAAGCTTCATGTCATTTTATCTTTATCAACAAGGGTGGAATTAATATTTTTATTTATGAATTAACTCCTTAACAGAGCTGATAATTAAATTTCTTTTATTTATATTAAATAATGCTTTCAAAAAGGAAAAAGATTTAATTAAGGATTTTCTTTATTAATTTCCCTTTAATATTAAAAGGGCATTTAAGCCATTTATTAATAAATTAAATTACCAAATTACATGAGTGCTTCTTAAGCCTACTAGCACCTATCCTGGTCCATTGGACCCACATGTAAGTGTTGGATGCTAGGAGATTAAATATTATTGGAAATAACAAAGGTTAACTAGTGATTCATCTTAAATGCATATAAAAATAAATAAGCATCAAAATGATCCAATTTCTCTTGTGCATCCTCTCTGGTCCTAAACAAGCCTAAAGAACCAGCATGTTCACATGGAATCTCTACTGAACTTGGTTTATTAATTTACAAAGGAAAACATGCATAAATTAGGAATAATTATTTCTGTTAATCCAAAATTCATGATTAATTCACAGGATGTGTATTTTGGTATTACAAGACAGTGTGCACAAGTTGGGCTCAAGAACATAAATATATTTAACATGAAAAATCATTTGGGCAGCTTCTGCAGGAATGGAAAAGAATTTGTCTAGCAAGATCTACTGCATAACTTTGTGCAAGTTTTGGCACAGCAACTAGTCATATCCTAACACACAACATATCCAAAGCTCAGTTACAGAGGAGTTGCATTTTTTAAATTAGGACAGATTCATTTATAACACATTTGTATTTTTCCTGCCAAAACTATTTTGAATCTAGCCAAGAGTGCACAACAAAGAGGTGGGGTTTATCATCCTGAAACCTACAAAATTAGTTTGGGAATTTTCTGATTTTTCTGTGAATTTCTAGGAATTTGCTAAGACCTTGGACTAATCTGTAAGGAAAGTTAGATAGGGCTCTTCACAAACTAGTCCTGCCTTTTTACTCAGAACACCCTAACAAGAACTAAATCCTTGCAATTGGGTCCCTGGCCGGGCCGGCGGCGCGGGCATGGCCGATTCCGGCGAGCCGGCGGCGATCCGGCCGGGAAAGCGGCCGTGAGGACCACGTGCTCACCTAGGGTGGATGGGTAGGCGCGGTTGGGGCGGAGAGACCCCGCACGGCGGCGCTCGGCGGCGGCCGGCGGGCACGTCTCGCGGCGGCTCGGGTTCCCGGCGAGGAGGGCGCGGGCTTGGACAACACGTGACCCCGGGAGGTATAGTAGGGTCTAGGGAAACTCGTGGTGCGGTTGGCCGGTGGGGAGGGCGAGCCGCGAGCTCCCGGCGGCGGCGGTGGCGGCAATGGCGACGGGGGCTCGCTCGGGGGTGGCGCGCGGGGAGGAGAAGGACGGCGCTTAAATAGCCTTGGGGCGGCCTGGCGATGACGGCGGCGTGATCCTTGGCCGTAGTACGGCGCACGCGGGCGAGGGGGCGTGAACGGACCGCCGGTCCAAAGGGGGGCGTCCGGCCACCGCACGGCGCGCGCGGCGCGTCGGCACGTGGCGCGGCGCCGACCCCGGCGTCGCGGGGCGCGGGTCGCCTCGGCACGGGCGCTCCTAGGGGCGCGGTCGTCCTCGGGCGGCGGGCGTTGGGAGGCGCGCGGGCGCGGACGCCGGAGCGCGGGCGGCGGCGGCCGGCGACGCGCGGCGCACGGGTCGCGCACGACATCGCGGCGCGCCGGCGCTCCTGCCTTAACCCTTTTGCTGGCCCACTGTTTGACTCATGTTTTCTTCAAAAATTTGAATAAAACTTGACCATCAATGAATACCAAAGTTGTAGAGCTAAGTACCAGCTAAAATTTTCACAAGGGCTGCATGGGGTTTTTCTCTCTAGATTTGAATCTATTTGGATGCCAACTTTGAATGTCAGCCTATGTCTGGCAACAGTAAAAGCTGGTTTGCAAGGGGTTTTTCACAATTTTCCCCTCCAAATTTGCAATGCCATTCTACATGAAAGTTGTGTCCCTCAACAAGACCTACAACTTTCCTAAAGGTAGAATTTTAAGTGTTTAGGTGAAATTTGGGGAACGCGGCAAAAGTTCCGGCAGACATCTGTGGACACTGGATGGCAAGGGGGTTTGACCCACCCTTTGACCATGGGTTGGCCCCACGAGTGTTTTAACTATTCACTAAGGGTCACTAGGGGTGTGTTAGGGAGTTTTCATGGGTGAGGGCCCAGGTTGACCTAGGGTTGACCATTTGACCGGCTAATCTGGTCATTAGCGTTAATGACGGTAATTAAAAACCTGGGGCGTCACACTTGGTCCCACCGAGTTGGAACTTTAAGGTACTTCCTTTGTTTTCATGGTTAGATTTTTTTTGGTATGGATGACTCTCATTTTATCTAATCATTCTAAAGTTTCTTTTCGAAATGATGTATATGTGCATGTTCATTAGTACTAAGTAATAGGAGGAATGGAAATAAAATCTTGATTAACCTACTCTTGGTTAAAAATATTTGTACATTAAGGATTCCTAGGCCTGTTAAAGCTTCTTAAAACTTAGCTTTTACAATCACACATAATGTTGTAGATTGATAATGTAAGGTAGTCGTGTTACTATATTTTTCATCGAAAGAATTTGAACTTATTTAACATCTCTGTATAATCTTTTTCTTAAAATTTGCTAGTCAAAGTGCCATTTTTAATTTATAGACTAGGTTGATATCCAAATTAATATCCTATATTCGAATTAGAGAGAGTAGTTGCAACTTAGTTTATCATAGATCTTGTGCCTGACTGACGAGTCATTTATTTAGGAATTAGGATGGTTGGTAATAAGCACACACTGAGTGGATTTCTGGACACTTCACCTTTCACATACTCCCGTCATTCCAAATTATAGTTCAACTTACTTTTCTTCTAAACCAAATTTCTCTAAATTTATAATTTAACCTTAAAAACATCAACGCCTATAATACTAGATTAGTTTCACTGAAACATTATGAGGTATATGTCTGTATAGTGCGTTAATTCTTTTAGTATTGTAGATGTTACTGTTTTTTTTCTGTAAACTTGATCAAAGTAAGATAAGTTTAAATTTATAAGGAAGCTAAAGTGAAATATAATTTAGAACAGATGTGTATATATTTTGATTCCTGTTTTCCCGATGAGGCATTATACCATGTAATTAATCCCTAGTTATTCATGCTTTAGTGGTCATAGCATTTCAAAAGGTTGAGCATGTAATAATGTCTATTTTGGTTTGTGCCGTGATCACTAACAAAGCCTTTTGCAAAAACGTACTATTTTTGTGTTCGAACCAACAATATGCTCTGGGTCCGGCCCTGACGCTTCGGCATCACATACCAATGCAAAAGCGATTAATAAAAAGTTAAAAAAATCTTGTGGGAGCACTCAGCAAAAGGATTTCGATGTGGCGGACCCCGCCCTAGCATAAACCATGATACACCAGTAATTTATACCACACCAAGGTAAACGATGACATGCGCGGTGATGTCATTTTCGGACCCCTCCTTCGGAGCAGCAGATTCATCCTTATGGAAAGCTCAAATTTGTTGTAATGGGGGACAAAAGCTCAAAGCTAAAAAAGTGCCTCCTTTTCCGCTTTATTTGTGTATTTCCAGCTTATTACGCCTTGCTTGATCCTACTGGCCACTTAATTAACGGCAGCAGTGACATATTATGTGACCCAACTACTGCAGCCTATCGAGTGATTAAGCATCAAGTAATCTATAAAGTAGCTGATCACCAACCAGTCACTCTATTGGGTGCGTGTGTTAACCGTAATTACGTATACGTATTAAAGGAATTAATCGTTGTATGATATAGCCACGTGTGCTTCCTAAGATTGCCCGGATTGTTATAAACCATATGTATGATTGATCTCATTTTCAAGCATTGGACCACATCAGTGAGTGGGACATTACTTTTGTGGTAAAGATATTGTACAGGATTAGACTAATGTAGTAATGTGGTCCAGTAGGAGACATTGAGAGGTAGCCTTGGATCAGATCAAACTAAAGTGTGTGTGTTAAATGCTTAACCACACCGGCCCCGTATTTTTTAGAATTTTAATTTGCATTTCACTTCCACCTCCACCGTCTTTGTTTTATGGAGCTTCATGGTTATTTTTTAGACAATGGAGCTTCATGGGCTAATCATCGTAGCACAACACACATCCTTTTGTGCCTTTGACCATGTAATCATATTTTCAAATGATGTGCATTTACATTCGTGTGTTTGCAACCGTGTCTAGCGTTGACACATGTCGGATCAAATTAACTATTAATCCAAGGTTGACTGCTTGAGCTGGCTACCTAATTAATCTGCCCAATAGATAGTCTGTAGTGCCTTTTACTATATATATTTGAGAGATTCTAGAAGTCAAAGTGATTGAAAGCATGTCTCAACTGGGCATATTACTGATATTTGTAGACTATGAACTTTGTAGTGTTATAAAGTACTTTCAAGTTAGGTCTACGTATGCTAAATTGAATTATAATTACTGAGAGTTACATATTGTTGGAAAAGGTTATGATGGTATTATACTATGTTGGTTTTGTTAAGTGATTGGAGAAGAATTTAATTATCTAGCAAGTTCTAGTTAGATTCACTCAATCATATGTACTTTATCATCATGACTCATGAGGAATAATCCTGCAACTCAAAATTGCGTTTAAATTAAATTTTATTTCTTATGATTAACGAGAAAAAGCAGGTGTTATATTATGTCAAATGGTTGATCAAGCCACCCAAATAATGAAAAGATAAGCAGTAGTGCTACAAACCCAAAAAATGTGCTTCCTTGTGCCTTTAATTTTTCAAATGCTGTCAACAATTGGCCTTTATGGTTTTGGAATCTTATCATTAATGAACATGGATGCATCATGTGATTAAGCAAATATCCTCTTTTCCGGATTTGCATGCAATGCTAATTAGCCCTCAACCGCAAGGGCTAAAGGCTAAAGCAAGATGCTCATAAATCTGAACAAGTATTGTAAACCAACCAATACGCGTAGAAAATGACTAGCTACTCTTTCAAATTAGCCAAACTATTTATATGTTTTGATAATGCTGATTTATATGTTTTAAGCCTCAAGGAAACATTTTCAAATAGTTCAATAGACCTTAATTAATTTGAAGGATCCGCACCCAAAGTTACCATGCATAAGTTTTATGTCATGAGGTTTGTTACAAGTACAGTAAGGTATGGAGTAAATGTGATACTTGGTGATACTTTCCATTCTTATCCTTCTCTTATCCTTCTTTACCCCAAATAGATAGATTTTCACATAACTAAAAGGGTATCATAGTGATTTCTCACTATTTTTTTGTACTTTCCTTTAGATACTTCTTGATACTTCCACCATTGGATTTCATTGAATGGACGGCTCTTATTGATTTCAAGCACTTTAAAATCTCCTTGGTTTTAAGTACTCTTGTTCTGTCTCACTCTTTTTTTCCTAAATAAAAAATATTTATATTTTCTTTTGTGTTCTATTCTAGCTTAGGTAGGGACCAAATCCAAAGGTGCATGCCCATTTCATTTCGTGGGTTTTGGAAGAATTATACTCTCTATAAATGATTTTGTCTAGCATTATCTTGTTTGGACCATATGCAAAAATAATTGAGCCTAATAAAGTAACTATACTTCACTAAGAGTCTTTTTCTTTAGTTGTTACCATTGTTAAACTTTATGTCTTTTTAAGGTAACACATACTAAAAAGTGTTTTTTATATATATTGGGCTTTAATTTTTCTCCTACTAATGAGCAATGAGGATGAAATGTAGTACTCCAAAGAAGGATCGCGGTAATATTTATTAGTCACCTATGAAATTTTTCATATGCAACTGTGGTCACAAAATATTCACTAGAACATAAGACTTATATATAATTCATCTGGTGAAGCTGCACAAAGCTTTGTCATGATGGATCAAAAGAAAATTAATTATGACCCACACATGTATATTTTTGCACAACAAAGCCATGATTTGTCCGTTGAAAATTGTAATGTAATCAAAGATAGGTCTTGTGTGGCACATGAACCTAACATTCAGCATTATCAAAAGAGATGAAAGTACTAAATCGATCAACACAGAGTAATCCGAGATGGACATATTGGTTCTGTTCGACTTATATTATTTTGGCTTCTTGTGCAACACTTGCCTTTTTGAACAAATCTGCCATACAAATCAGCACAAATTACTTTTCTCTCAGATGAAATCTGCTTAAAAGTCAGCACAAGATTTGCCAATCAAAGTAATTTCTATCCTGATCACATATAAAAAGCTGAGGAGTCACATATAAACAAAAAAGATAAACCATTATTTCACCACTTTTTATGCAAATTAAGTGACTTTTACATCAAGCTCGAAACAGATATAAAAACTGTAAGTGACATGAAGAGTAATGTGCTTATATATCTCACAACCTTGCATTTTGAATCATCAAATAACTAACAATGCAAGCAAATCAACTTTGTGATCCGAAATGGTGGATTGTCTGATGATGCTCATAGTGCAATTTGGCAAAGCACTGAATGATCTCTAGGTAGATATATAACCACACATTAACCTCTTGATTCTCCGTGAGTCCATGTAGGCATCCATATACGTATCCATCGTTCGTTTGCAGCACACACATCGTATTAGTGTAGGTGCCATATGGTCGGTCAGAAAAATTGCACATCTCACTGTCCAGTAGTTACTCTGTGGCTGGCCATGTCAAAGTGTTTTGAAAGGAATAAACATCTTTTTTATCTTTTTATTTTTTCTCCGCTATTCATGTGAGATTGATGTATGGACTGATTGGTCCATCAAGCAAATCTTTATTCGGCTCTTTATTCGTGCATTGCCTTTGATTCAGCAAATGTACGTGGCACTGGGTGGTAGAGAGAAAAGATTCACATATGTATGTTTATCAAATAATGTGTGCTACGGTGTAGCTAATGAGCACTGCTTTTGAAAGGGATAAAGAAATGGATCACGCTGGACTTGCATGAGCTGCAACTTTTGCATTTCAAGTCTATCTGCTGCCAAGGCGGGGAAAATATCAGAAGACGGCCTCTGCTGCCGACAATGGACGCTTCCATGCAGGTCTATCCTCGTAGACACTAGATTCAGTTTATTATGTTCTTGCATGCATTGGACGTGCTCACTAAATTAACCATTATCGGCCATTGTTAACCTCTGATCGGTCCATAATGGTATCATTTAGGAGTAGTGTAAAGCTGTGGACCATACGGTGACATACTTGCACCATTAGTGCCTTTTCCATTAACATTCGGCGGCAGTTCTATATTAACCCATGTCTCTTTCAATTCTATTTTGGAGACTTACTAATTTTATATCCATGCCTACCATGCCGCGAGATAGTATAACGTTTCAAAAGTTTGTCAAAAGCAGTATGTTGTGTTTCATTGACAGAAATCAAAAGTTTTCCTAAACTGCGATGACGGGCAAAACCGATACTCTCTCCGCTCCAAATTACTTGTTGTTTTGGCTTTTCTAGATATATTTCTTTTGTTATGTAGCTAGACATAAATATATATCTAGGTGCATAACAAAAAAATGAATCCAAAAAATTAAAACAACAAATAATTTAGGACGAAAGGAGTGGCTTTTGTGTTGTCCTACACCAGGGTCACATAGCTCCCGCCTTTTTTGTCAATGCCAACTCTGATCGGCCAACAAAGATACCAACATGATACGAGAATGAAAACGAGACATACATGAGTAGATATAAAGTTCCCTGCTCGATATAATCCTCACGAGAAGAACGTTACCACACCGATGCATAGCCAAAAAGTATGTGTACGTGCTGAATAGAAATAGATCGTCTCTCGACCAATCCATGCTAGGCAACATCTATCCATGAACAATTTATTGTCTTCTGCATGCTGGCTTCAGTTTGTTGGAGCGCGCTTGTGGTGACCACCAGTCCACCACTACCGCACGCACGCCGGCGTAGTCGCCGGGAAATGGCCTGGAAGACACGTCGAAAAAGCGCGACGGCGAGCGGGGCATGCGGCATGGACTGGGTGACGCCGGGTCCGGCCTTGTGGGAATCGGCTCAGGTTTATGTTGGACGCTGACAACGTCCACATCGCCGAGATGTACATAGTGGACGCTGTGTTGTCGTATGCACGAGAATTGCAAGGATTTATATAGTTGGGATAGTTCCGGGCATATACTGATTCTAAAAGCAGGAACCAGCTGCAGGTAGCAGATATATATTTGAATACTAAGCCAATAAGTACAACAATAATGTCAGAAGTTTTGAAGTTTCCTGTAGAATGGTATATATGTGTCGTCATTGTTGTTGATCTAAGAAGCATTTCATGATCTAGACAGGCGCGCGCACCAATTATCGGTGTAATTAAAGAGGATCTATATCTCAGGCAGAGAGTGGACAACACGGAAACTTTTGCACGTGGAAAAGAACCGGATGGTATGTCCCCTAGAACAAGCTGCAGATGCACGTTGCTGTGGCTAGGAGCGCGTGTAGTGCGCATGCACTTACATGGATTCATTCACATGGGTTGAGTGCGAATAGTCTCTCTTGGTGAGCTAGCAAGGTTTTCAAGTTTCTTCTTGTTTGGCCAGGCCCAGTAATGAGTGTGTCGTCCATCACTAGTTGAGGCGTGTGATATGGTCAAGCGGCTATAATATGACCATTCAACGTACAAGTGCCGTGTCATCGATCAATTTTCCATTGAACGGTGAGATGGGACGACCTGATCATGACTAGGTACCAAGAAATGTATACTCCGATGGTGACAAAGGTTTTGAAGAAGTAAAATCATGAAGAATTACAGTGCCAACGATGTTATTGTTTCCAAAAGATTGGAGGAGCATTTTTTTGCACAATAGATTGGAGGAGCATGATCGTAAGTGCGTGATGAAGGCCTCTCTTGACTTCATTTTGAGCCCAACCCAACTCTCGGCCAAGCTACGCTAGCTTCATCCATCTGGAAAATATATCGTTGACTGTTGTTATCCATCTGCGCAGATCATCTCGGCCTCTGTCTCTGTCCGCCGCTTCAGCCATGGTCAACCCAAACCCACCGTCTGATCGATGATGGAGACGACCTGCAGTTGGTGCATTGTATCATGGTGTGCGCAAGCAAGAGGGGCTTGATGGGTTACGTCTAATCATCACTACTAGATAGCCCCAGCTAGGTATATCTTAGCAGTGGTAGCTACACTCACGAAGCTGTCGCTCAGGCTTTAATTTGTTGTGTCGTTGTTGCCTGATCGACAGGCACTCTGTCTCTTATACGTTGCCTACAATTTTCTTTTGTAACCGAAGTTTTATTATTTTCAAGACATTAAATCAAGTGGAAGTGATGCACACAGCCAAACAAAGAAAAAATAGAGCATAAATCAAACACTCTAATAACATTCAATTCAATCGTTAAACTAGACCGCCACCCATCTGTCTGGGTAAAGAATCATCTGCACAAATCGTAATGATGCCGCAACAATTAAGTCATGCGAAACTGACTTATGCACTGTACCATTCCCGCGGAGTGTGTAATCAAGAAAATAACCTGCGAGGGAGAAGAGTTATAATTTTTCTTAAAGATCATATCCAACATGTAGCAGCCCCTCATGGCAGCCTAGTCACCGGGGAACGGGAACGACCTAGCGTTCCTCGTTCCGGGAACGCCGTTCCGGGGACGGGAACGCGGGAACGTTTTCGTTCCTACAGTGTAAAATTGCATCCAAAATGCTGTTCCTCGTTCCTCGATCCGTCGTTCCCGTTCCGTCGTTCCGGGAACAACGGTGACTAGGCATGGCAGAAATATAGCAGCTTTAGATCTCTTCCAATACCCAGTACTCAAACCTTACTCCCTCCGGTTTCATATTAGAAATCGTTTAGGATAGCGACACGGTCACCAAAACACAGCTTGACTTCTCTTTTCTATTAAAATCTTTATTGGAAAGTTATATATATGTATATTCTTATAAAAATAATTTTCAAGAAAAATCTATTTATATGATTTTCACATTTTCAAACTCAACAACTTAAAAGTTATTCATGATTTATATTCCCAATGTTTGACTCAAACCTTATCCAAAATGACTTCTAATAGGGAACCAGAGGGAGTACACCACATATAAAACAGACCATACAACACAATTTAAATTACATTTAAAGAAAATATGTTTAATCGTTTCATACCTGTGACAAAAGTAACAACTTTTCTTCAATGTCAATTACGCTTTGCTAAGTTATCTTTTGTTAGCACTGCTCCCCACATATACCACATAAAAATCTTTATTTTTAAAGAGATTTTAATTTCCACATGTGGTTATTGAGGTTCGGGATACCACTATGGATCATTGGCAAATAGTGAGATTTCACCAAGAACTGGCCACTTGGATGTAATTTCATTGAAATTCGTCTGGTTCTTAGCTTAGCACAATGTTAACAATACGTGAAACTACATTGTTGCAGTGTTAACTTGTGGCTAATGACATCTGATCCATCCTCCATGTTATATTCAGTGGTGAGGTACATTATCATGTTTGCGGCAAGCTATTTTGTACAAACATGGATAATGTTCTCGAAAGGTCGAGTTTCACAACCATTTACCTTCCCAAAACTTAACATGTGTTCCTTCTTTGATTATAATTGTCCCAAGACGTAGGAACTGCCTTTCAGCTTCATCAAACTAGGCAAAAATGAGAGTCCCCATTTTTCCATTGGACTTGTGAAAGTAGCATAGAGTGAAGATATTTTTGTTTTTTTGCGAGTGAGTGAAGATATTTGTTACACAATAAGGTCAAGTCCTATCCACAGTAAGAAGCATGTAAAGCCATAACTGAGCAAAGGTTGTCTTTTTATATCTAATTTAAGTCCTAAATTTCCGGGCCTTCTTGATCTTTTGGTTGGCAGGGATGGGATGGGTTGGGATGAGATGGGATCGGATAATACCTCTACCATCATTATCCATATTTTATGTTGGATGAGGAGTGGAGTAGATATTACATGAGCTTACGGATGCAGATTTTCCGGATATCAGAAATGATGCGGAGTCAGATCGGTGTCGGAGTGGACAAGGATTAAGATAGTTGGATAATACATGTTTATGTTCAGCTTCAAACGGTGATCATATCAATAATTTTTACAACAACAAACCTGTAAAGTAGCAACATAATATGAAAATACTCTTTATGGTTCGCTAATAATGAAAGCGACATTTCACACTCAACATCAAAAAATTTATCATTGAGTTTTGAACTTATTCTTAAGAGTACGGCAAGAACTTAAAAAATAACTAAATATGGATGCCTCAATGACTCTTTTGTTATGCTCCCTTGTCCTCCAGTTCCTTCAATTCGATAGTATGGGTAATATTTGGTTGTCATAATAGTCGGATATCCTATTATAAGTCTCGTCTTATCCATGTTCAATTATCAGATAATCCATATCCGTCGTATTTTGGTAATAGCATATCCTACTTTGCATCCGCACACAATCGAATTTAGATTATCCACGTCCGCATGTGGATATAAATATCTCTTCCATATATCCATATATAATTCGGATTCGGATAAGATTGGATGTAGTAATTATCCACACCACTTTCAACCCTAGTTGGCACATAATCTTTCAGATAGACGTTAGCGGCAACTTGTCTCTCACAACACGAGCGCGTCAACATTAATCCTGTTATTTGGGATCACCATGATCGCAATACAGATACTACTAAGTATATATATGTGACCTAGAAACTAGATGTTCTCGGAAAAAGTGGCATTAAGATCATGTAAAAGATTGGGTAGAGGTGTTGGTCATGTTGATTACATATGGCACTCCACCAACTCGTGCTCCTGCAAGGACTACGAATTTTGAGGAGCTAGGTTTATAAAGGCCTCATACCTAATAACGACAATTATTTATCTTACACATTCTCCTTTCTGTTAAATTTCTAATACAATACAATTAAAGATAATTATCTCTATCTCAGCATCGTCCACTGCCACTGCACACTTGTCAAGTTTGGCAAGTTCAGAGGCTGATGCTGGATGGGCCAGAAGAAGTCGACAGCCCATCGGGGCCCACTTATTGCTCTTCTATGGGCCCACAGGGCAGAGTCTCATACTGGTTCAAACAGGCTCTCCAATCGCAATTGTGTGGATGTGACGCCACGTGTCAGCTTGAATAATGTGAGGCGAGGTGCGACCGTGGATCTATCTGTCGCTTCAGCAACAAATTCATCTAGCGTCGCCGCACGTGGGAGGGGAGGACGCAGGGGTAGTATTTCTTTTTTTCCTGTTTGGGCGGACGCGGGGTCTTTCCTTTTCTTTCCCCTTTTTTCTGTTTCTTTCTTTTTTTCAGTTTCTTCCTTTCTTTCTTATTTTATTTCTTTTTCTATTTTCTTTTTTATTTCTTTTTCTTGTTTTTTCTATTTCTTGTTTTATTTTTTATTTCTTTTTCTTGTGTTTTATTTCTTGTTTCTTTTTCTTTATTTATTTCTATTTCTATTTTCATTTTTTATTTCTCATTTCTTTTATATATATTTGTTTCTCTTGGTGAATATTTGTTTCCTTTTCAATAATTTTTTCCACAGAGTGCATATTTGTTTGTTTCTTTCTCTATTTTTATTTTCTTTTCATTATTGTTCTTCCATAATTTAGTTGATTTTATTTTTTTCTTCCATTATTTTCTTTCGTGTTTTTCTTTTCCCCATTCTTTACATTTTCCCTTTTATTCTTTCACATTTTTCATATATTCCTTTTTCTCGCCTTTATTTTTCCGTTTTCCCTTTTTTCATTATTTTTCTCTATTCATTTTATTTTATCTTTCAACTTGTTATTTATTCATTTATTTAATTATTTAATTATTCTCATTTCTTCATCTTTTTATGTCTGTTATTTTTCCAATTCTTTATGATTTTTCTCTTTTACATATTTGTTCGTCTTCTGTAAATATCTGTTCGGCTATAATAGGATCTTGTTCTGATTGTTGTTCTTATTTGTTCTGACACTTTATTTTGTTTATTCGAGATGACATACAAATGTGTTCCGGATATAATAATAAGTTGTTCTTGCTATAATAATATTTTGTTCGGACTATAATTACAATTTTTTCTCTCTATAATAATAACTTATTCTGAGCCTTTGTTCTGACAATGTATTTGTTTTTGTTCGAGATGACATACAAACTTGTTCTGACTATACTAGGATCTTGTTCTGACAGTTCTCATTTGTTCTGACACTTTATTGTGTTCGTTCGAGAAACATACCAAGTTGTTCTGACTATAATAATAAGTTGCTCTGGCTATAATAATACTTTGTTCTGACTATAATAATAACATGTTCTGTCTATAATAATAACTTGTTCCGTGTTCTGACAATTGTTCTCATTTGTTCTGACTATAGTAATATCTTGTTCTGGCTATAGTAAATTCTTGTTCTGTCTATAATAATAACTTGTTCTGTGTTCTGACAATTGTTCTCATTTGTTTTGACTATAGTAATATCTTGTTCTGGCTATAGTAAAATCTTGTTGTGTCTATAATAATAACATGTTCCGACCATTGTTCTGATTTGTTCTGACACCACATTTGTTGTTCGGGATGACATATAAACTTGTTCTGAAAGTTGTTCTCGTTTGTTCTAGCACTTCATTCGTTTTGTCTAGCGATAACAGAATATATAGCCTTAATTAAAAAATATGAATAAAAAAGATTGTCAAAATATAGTCTAATGGGATCTTATTTCAAAGTTTTTATTATCAGAAATCCAATGGTGCGATCGGAATATAATTTTGATGTTTGATTTGTGATTTATAGATTTCTAAAGCTTCAAATAACTTTTTAGATGAAGATGGCATCATTACCTTTGACTTTTTACATGCATGCACTCACCCACCATGCATGTTGTGTCTTTCTTTCTCCGGGGTGCTGGTTTTTCTTTCTCAGGTACCTACGGGAGAAGCAATATTCCCGTATCAGGTAGCCAGGACAGGAGGAAAGGGCGTATCAGGTGGCTTACGCTTCCTGTAAAAGACGTGTCTCGGACTTGTATTATGAGGCCCGCCTGCAGGCGCACATTGACTACAACGCCACCTACTGTAATAGAAGAATCAACAGAAAGCAGGCAAGAAGTGAGACAGAGATTCTGACAAGGGAGCAGTACCTCTGGTAAATACGAAACATCTCCTATTGATCTCTTTTCAGATTATTACCTATGCCAATATGATCTTCTGATGGCTTGTAGGTGATTCCGAGCTGGTGCGCAACCTTTTGCGATTGCTGGGCTGCTATGGTGCAGAAATGGTTGGACGCGGACTGCAGAAGATGCACCAAGAGAAAAAAGACCACCGTATGCTGATGCCAGGTGCACCTCACCACCAGGGCAGCGCCAGCCTCAGCAAATACAAAAAGACATATGTAAGTTGACACCACTTGTCTAATATAGCCGCGTTCAATTCTAATTGATTCCTAACCACATGTTGGCTTTTTTGTAGGAGGCGGCTCACGGTGGCCGGCCAATTACCCAACTCGAGGCGTATGCTCTCGCCCACATGGGCCCGGCCAAGTCCAACATCGAGTACAACCCCGATGCGGGCCCAGAGGCGTACACAAACTCCAGCGTCCACACCCGCCTTAGTTCGTACACGAAGGCATTAAGGTTAGTCCACGGGCCAGACTACGACCCGAGGTTCGAGGAGCACCTTGATCCTGAGCTAGTGATGAGGATTGGGCAAGGCAAGAAGCATGGACGGTTCTACATTGGCGACGGCATCCTCCACACGGCCTCTACTCCTCCTCTCGACCGCCTACGAGCAGCGAGCACGAGCTCTAGTGTGCCCATAAGCCAACGGCCGACAGCGATAATGTCACTCCAGGTAAGTATTCTCACTTTCATTAGTCGTTCTTTGACTTTGACTTTTACGTTCCTTAGCTCTGCATTATTGGAACATTGGTGTCAAATATTGCAGGCCGAGATGCGGCGTCTTCGGCGGCGACGGGAGGCCTTGCTTGCCGAGCGGGAGGCTGAGCGGGCCGAGCGGGAGGCCGAGCGGGAGACGATGCAAGGTTTGCTCGCGTTCGTGCAACAACTTGGGCAGCAGCAAGGTTTGCAGATCCCAGCACAACTTCTTGCACCACCACGACCACCTCCACCACCTCGTCGAGAGTCCACCCCGGTCACCCCGGTGAGTATAAGCACAATTGTTTTACTTTTTGTGCTAATGCTTAGTGTCAAACCTAGTGTCGGCCTTCGTGCCTGATGTGTTGATTTGTCGGCCTTCGTGCCCGAGTTGTTGATTTGTCGGCCTTCGTGCTGGAAATGTGTTTGTTGGCCTTCGTGTCGACCTTCTTGCAGGTTTTGGAAACCTCCCCATGTAGGGGAGGTGCTGCCGAAATTTTCAACTTTTCTTTACAACTTGGATTTTTATCTTGTTACTCACGTGCAATTTTTTTTATTCGGCGGCTCTCGGGGGCGTCGTCGAACCATGTCGGAGGGTCGCGGGGATGCACGTCGGGGCATCCCCGGCGGAGCATCACGGGGTCGCACGTCGGGCGGGATCCCGATTGCCGTGAGCCACCCGCGGACTCGTTTATATGTATTGCACTTGTGAACTTGGAATAATGTGTACTTTTGGATATGTGGTTTGTATGTGTACTTTTGGATATGTGGTTTGTATGTGTACTTTTCGATACGTGGTTTGTACTTTTGTGCACTCATTTTTATGTATTCCGGATATGTTTGGCCACACTTTTGGATGTGTCGTATTTCATTTATAAATGTGGTTTGTGAGATATTGAAGTTGAATTGTGATTTATATAAATATATGTTTTATTTGTCACACCGTAAAGCAAAAGAAAAAAAACAAAAAAAAGGGAAGGAGGCTTCCCCGAGTGCCTGCGCACCTGGCACTCGGGGAAGACAAAAATAAAAAAACCACCAGCAGCCTTCCCCGAGTGCCTTGGCAACTGGCACTCGGGGAAGAGGAAAATAAAAAAAAGGACGCGGGCCTTCCCCGAGTGCCCTGCACCTGGCACTCGGGGAAGACAAAAATAAAAAAAACCACCAGCAGCCTTCCCCGAGTGCCTTGGCAACTGGCACTCGGGGAAGAATTTTCAAAAAAAAAAAGAATTTCTTCCCCGAGTGTTGCACTCGGGGAAGAGGTTAAAAAAAGAGAGTAAAAAAAAACCCCGTCGACGGTGTTAGATCTTCCCCGAGTGCTACCGTGGCACTCGGGGAAGTCTTCCCCGAGTGCACGATTTTTGGCACTCGGGGAAGAGCTCTTTCCCGTGAGAAGCATCCCTGGAAGCTCTTCCCCGAGTGTTGCACTCGGGGAAGGCTTCCCCGAGTGCTTTTTGCTCTTCCCCGAGTGCTTCAGGCACTCGGGGAAGCAGGTGGCTGCTGTAGTGGGTGCTGGTTTTTTCTTCAGCGACAAATAGCATGTCGTGTCTTTCTTTCTCCGGGGTGCTGGTTTTTCTTTCTCAGGTGCTGGTTTTTTCTTCAGCGACAATGCGTCTATTTGTCGCTGAAGCGATGTCCAACAGAACCCAGGTGCGACGATGTCCAAACAAGACGTACAACACTTTCCTTTTCTAGAAGGAGGCAACTACAGTCTACACAGCGAGCTCTCTCCGTGTAGCGCTACGCGGAGACCCCCCTAGCCACCACTTCACCCACCCCTCCAACCTTATCTGCTGCGTCACATTCACATCTTTTTTCCAACGCACGCATGCGGCTCCGCCCGGCCTGCCGCCGCTGTCCACTTCGCCGGCGAGGGCCAGCCATCTCTACTGCTCTCCTCCCCTTCACCAGATCTGCACAGACCGCGACACGATCTAGGCATCGCCGTATCTCTGTGAATAATCCCTAACTTCGTCTTCCTCCTCTCCGGCACCTCCCTCGCCATCACCACCACCCTCCACCATCGCCCGCGGCCGGCGGCAACCTCGCCACCGTGTCGTTTCCCCACCAACCGCTCACGGCCCCCTTCCCCAGCCTTCCTAACCACTACTTCTTCTTGCCCCAATGCCGACCCGCCACCGCCGGCCTCCAACACCACCCACGGCCGGCGGCGACCTCGCCGCCGACCACCGCCCACCGCCCACCCTTCCTAACCTTTGACGTCCCAGGTTTTTAATTAACCCTAAGTGCTGGTCAAACCTGTTGACTGTGGTCAAATCATGGTCAACCTGGGCCATCACCTCGAAAACCTCGTCAACAATCACTAATGACCCTCTTAATCGAGTCAACACAAACCCATGGTCAAACCTTGGTTAAAGGCACAGTCAAACCCTTTTTAAACCCCAATGTCCTTGAGCATCCTCCGGAACTTTTGCCGCGTTCTTCAAATTTTACCTAAACACTTCAAAATCTCCCAATATAAAAGTTGTCCAGTTTTTTGAGGGACACAACTTTGCTTTTGGGTGGCATTTCAAATTTTGAGTGGAAAAGGGTGTGAAACTTGGTCAGCTGCAGCTTTTACTATTCATCGGCGCCGTGGAAAACCAGCAACTTTGTCTGCAGTTTATGCTCAAACCATTGAGCAAAACATAGGACAACCTTTGTAAAAGTTGTAGAGGGATCATCGCTCTACAAGTTTGCTATTTACACCTGGTAGCACTTCTGTCTCGAGAAATGGTGGGTCAAAGATGGGTAAACGAAATCAGGAATGGTGACGTCGCGTCGCGACGCCGCGCTCTCGCGCCAAAGCGCGCCACGCCCGCGCGCCACGTGGCGTCCCGCTCGCATCGGTGTTCGGGCCCCCGCCGGCCGCGCATCCCGAGACCCTGTGTCCCCCGAGGCGTGCGCACCCCGAGCGCCTTGGAGCTTGCACCACCACGTGTCGCGTCCCCACCGCGCCGCGCGGGCCTTGCCCGCGCTCCGCGCGCGCCGGCCGGACCCCCCCTCGTCCCTTGTGTTGCGTCAAAGCACTGTGGACGCCACCTATAAAAGGCCACGACTGGTTCCCTCGTGCGTGCGCGCCCCTTCCACCTCCCTGTGCTCGCCGCCGCCCCGCCATTGGAGCGTCACCGTCGAGCTCCCTATTCTGTTCACTTCTAGTGCCGACCAACCATCCTAGGATGTTCCCCATCACCCCCTCGAGCTACACGTGCCGCTTGTACCCCAGCCGCATCGTTCCCTTCGCTGGAAACCCCGCCGCAGCGGCCGCCACCGTCGGGTGCCGCCGTGCGCCGTCACCGACACCCTTTCCGCCCCACCTCCGGTCCCAAATCGGCCCGTGGTAAGGCCCTGGCCTTCCTCCACCCTTTCCCGACCCTCCCCGGCGAGCTCCTCGCCGGAATTTGGCCGGAGCCGCCGCCGGCCATGGCCCAGGGGCCATTTTGCAAGGCCCCCAATCTTTCCTAGGTGTCTTGTGCGAACCGAGGGCATATATGTGAATAGTCAGAAGATTCTAGGGACCCTAGTGAAAAACCAGATCTTCAATAGTGTAGCAGTTTTGCTGAAAATTGTAAAATCCGTAGACAATTGTAAAAAAATCAGAAAAATGCGAACTCAATTTTGTTGGATTCCGTGTGAAAAACACTACAACTTTTGTAAAGCATGTTCATACTTTTTTCTAATAGTTTTTGCATGAAAAATAAAAGACTGTTAAACCTAGATCTGTTGTATCACAATCTACAAGTGCTATGTAGCTAAATTTTGGATATGTTGTGTGTTATGTCATGCCTAGTTTCTGTACCAAAAATTGCACAAAGTTATGCAGTCGATCTTTTATTATGAATTGTTTTGTATTTATGATAAATCTTTATAAATGATTTTTTGTAGCTAACAATTATTAGATTTTTGAGCTCAACCTCTTCATGTCATCTATTTATGCCTAAATTCATCTCTGGTGAATTAATAACAATTGTTTATCTGTCAAAAATATCAAATCTTGTTTTATGTTTATTTTTCTTTGTAAATGCATAATTCAAGATATATAGTAGTTTTAGGTGTATTTGTTACATGCCTAGCTTAGTTTTGGACTAGAGACCATGTGTGAGAAAGTTGGGATCCTTTGAATGCTTATTTATTCTTATACGCATTTATCATGTTTTGGTAGCTACCTTTTGTTATTTTCGGTATAGTTAATTTCATAGCTCTCATAAGTGTCCATGTGTGTGCAGTGGCGTTGTTTAGGTTTGTAGTGCTTCATGTAACACCCCACTGGTTTTTATTAATTTATTTTGTGAATAAAACAATGGGATCCATTTAAGCCTTCTATTAAGTTTAATAGGAAAAATCACCTTTACTTCCTTAATAACTTTATTAACATGATGATTAGTTAATTAGAGGCTACACATACACCCTTGCTGTTTTGTGTGATAAAATAACCTTAATCGCTTAAATATGTACGCAATCACTATTAAAAGGATTAAAAGAATAAACCTCACGTATAATGACTTTGATGAAAAGAATTATTAATTAAATGTTTGTCAAGGTGAATATGGCCAATAAGAGTTGGATATAATAATTAATCTCTCACTCCACCTGAACCGTGCATTGCATTCTGTGTAGAACTCCCTGACGGTAACTGCGCACTCGTGCCGGAAGCCGAGGAAGCAGGAGCTGACGCGGAGTTGCAATACGTGGAAGTGAACGAGAACACCGAGGACCCCAGGCTAATTGTGCTGACGAAGGCAAACCCCGATGCATTGACCTAATTGTTTTTAAAATTTACATAACTATCTATGGATGTTTGTGCATTTACATTTAGGAGTTGAATGAAACCCTAGATGCATGATCCCTAGGTACCTATGTCCTTACTAGTATGATGGGTCGATAGCTGCTATGCTACAGGACCATTACAAGTCGAGTGATGCTTGTCACTCGTGAGAATAGGTTCTAATGTTGGAATCATAAGACTTTATGAATAGAGTTGCTCATGTGGTAAGAGCATGGGATGTGGGCTCTGGTCCAATGGCTTTCCTGGGTTAAGTGTTTGAACGTATTAAACACTTATCGGGAATGGGACCGGTAAGCCTAATACCTTAATGACGTGGTGAGGATCTTACTATTACTCATCTTGGGATGTGTCTCATGGCTAGCTATCGGTGGTGCATGGTGATTCTGGGTGCCTTGCGGGGTATGACAGATAGCCTGTACCTAAGACTGTAAGATTTGATCCTGATCCGAACAGTTTTGGGAATTGCCTTGTTTGTGGGATCTTGGTGAGTACACCCTACCGTGTGTTTAGGTCTACCTTGCAAGATTTAAATCAATCGATTGTCGGCCGCTCACCGTTATATGAGACTACTTAATCAACTGGCCATGATATCCCTAATGATGAAACTTTGTGAATATTTATTGCACAACCGATGCTTGCACTAGCTTGCTAATTTAGAAAAGAGTAATCTACTATAACTTGGGCTAAAATCTTGAAAGTAAGGACATACTCTTTGTTGCTTTTCAGCAAAAGAATCTGAAGTGGCCAAAAATCCTTTCATGTCTAGAGTTGGTGATGTAGTTGTCACTGACGGGTAAGTCTTGCTGAGTATTAGTATACTCAGCCTTGCTGTAATTTGTTGATTTCAGTTAATGCTTTTAGTGATGTGCGGCCTAGAGAGATCCCGCCTGGCTGGGAGCTGGAGTGGGTGGAAGACGATGAATGAAGGCATCATGGCAGGCCTCCTGTGATGCTCCTCACACCGTTTAGTTCAATTCCACTGTTTCGAAACTCTGAACTTCGTTATCATGTCAAAGACTTCGGTTTGTAATAATTAAACCCTTCGGGGTAGATTTGGATGTTAATCATGTGTTGTACTCTGGACTCACCTTTGCGTGAGTTTTAATACATATATGTCGATCCTTGTTGCTATGTGAGTGATTTCACTAGGCGTTAACCCGACAACTAACGACAGGATGATACTTTATAATTGCTTAATGACCAAAGTGGATTGGTTTAGGTGATAGTACGATATTTTCCTGGGCGGGTTGTCACATAACCTCTCCCGTTCCTTGCCCCCGCTGCCAACCCTGGCCCAACCGGCCTCCTCCGCCACCCCGACGGGCGGCACCGCCACCGCCCGCCATTCCGCCCACACCCTGCAACCACCGACGGTCTGGCAACTGGCCCTGGACCTCCCTCAAGGTCTGGTGGCCATGAAGAACCCCCAAATCCCGAACCCACAAATGCTCACCCTGAACCCCGAACCCTAAGACCGCCTCCTCCGCTGCCGTCCACGCCCGACGGCGACCCGCCATTGACCACCCCGCCACCAAACGCTGGAGTTGGTGGAGATCGCCGGAGAAGGGGGTGCTAAACAGACGTGTTACTTCCTACATGTGATTTGTTACCTTTTTCGTTTTTTCTTTTCTGACTTCATTCCTCTCTTCTCTCAGAGATGGTGTCCCTCTCTTCTCTACTCTCGGCGGCCGATGACGAATAAGTTGATGCATAGCTCTTGGCCTCGGGGCTATAAATAGTCCGAATGGCGGCTAGGTCAAAAGGGGGGTCGGCTGGGCTCGAAAATGGGTTGGGCCGGCTGGACTGGGCCCATTTCGGCCCAGCCGACGGCCTCCTTCGCCCGGTGTTGGTTCATGAGTCTTCTAGATCCTTCACCCTTCTGCATGTGGGCCCATGTTGTCAGTTCCTCTCCGAATTGGATGAAGCTCCTTGTCCCGCAAGATTCGGCACTTTTCTGACAAGGTCCTCAGAGTTTTTCATCTTCTCGGGTTTGGTCCCTGGGCTTCTTGGAGTCATGTTCACTTCATTGCTTGACTTGTACCGCGCTTCAAGGTCTTGTCACAAGGTGCTTGATGAACTTATCCCAGAAGTCTTGCTTTCAACACTAAAACCCTGCATAAACACTAAAATCCAAAACCGACATGCACGAACGAACTTGTTATACTAAGGGGGCTAGTACCAATGGATAAGATATAAAAGTCATGCCAACACCGAAGGTAAACTCATGGCTAGGTTCACGAAATTTCACCGTCAGCATCTCCCCCATGCTTAAACCTTGCTCGTCCTCGAGTAAGGCTTCGATGGATATCATCGTTGCCCTTCATTGTTTAAACCTTGCACTTGATCATACATGAGAAAAAGTAATGCTCTCAAAAATTAATTCGTTAAAGTTTCATAATGTACTAGCCTTCATCCCTACGGAGGGTAGATTATTAATTAAGATTATCCCACAAATATTAACATGCTCCCAAAGTTCAAATAGATCACACAATATTTTGAAATAAAGAACAAGATGAAAAAGAGCTAAACCAAGTTCACAAATTTAAATCATCTTGCATCTTGCTCATGAACTCTCATCTCATCTTGTCACTCAAGCCTATTTATTCTACTCCTTTCCCTCTCATAACATATATATAAGTGGTAGGCTTTATATGGAGCTTTTCGAAAAATTTTAGTCCTACCAAGATTTTATAAATGAGATGTTGTCAAAACAAGACAAGCTTCTCATGGTCTTACCGAGACTCTTCAAAAAGGTTATTGGAAAATAATGTTTTATCAAGGAGGGGGAGAGAAAAATATACACACTTGAGATAGGTGGACATGTGCAAATGGCAAAGAATGATCTCGAGGCACAAAGGAAGTCCTCGTTATTGGATTGCACATGGTTGGAAAATGAGTATGGATCTTTTGATCTTGAAGCCCTGAAATTCCTAATGCACTTTAGAGAACCAGGGAGCTCACTTTATTTTTACTCGTATTCACATTTTTTTGTTTTTCTCATACATATATTTTTCTTTATTTCTTTTTTCTTTCTTTCTCTTTCTCATTCATTTTTTTTCTATTTGCTCCCATTTGAACTCTAAAATTGCATTGTACCTACCTCCTCCCCCATGCTTAGACGTTGCTCGTCCTCGGGCAAAGAGGTGATAGAGATAAGGTAGGTACAGGGAATACTTTTCCTTTGGAGAGATACTTGAAATCTTAAATGTTGGCACCATCTTACAATCTTCCTTGAATTGATGATCCATTCTCAACGATAGGTTGTGGTCAAGGAGGTAATCACAAAAGATGATATTTGGTTTCAAGGGTGGATATCCAGCGAGGTTTGTGAGATCTCCGATGTGGGGATACACAATGCACGGATAAAAGGCTAGCAATAAGATAGATACGCAGTCCTACAATAACTCACCCAAAAATAAATCTTGTACACTAAGGTTTAAGCACTCAAATATATAAGGCTCTTGATAGGTAGAGCAACACGCAAGTGATATTCATGACAAGGTTAGCATTACTTTTAGGAATCAAAACCATCTTTAATCCATCTAAAATTTGAAAGCATATAAAACACTATGGGCCTTTATTTTTATCATAACCTCCGCTAAAGATTAAGCTAGCATTTAGATAAATTCAGATTTGTATTTTAAGAGAGCAATAGCTTAATCATGCATAAAACAAATACAAAGATAAACAAAGCGGCAATTATAATCATATATCATCATGGCATAAATTTTGTAACTTTACCAAAGGTAAAAACAAGGGTGGTGAATTTTATTCATGATGAAAACAAACTAACACACATGCTGGAATTTAAATAAAAACTGAAAACACTACGCATACATAAGCAAACACAAGCTGAAAATTAAAGAAAAAGGGAAAAGAAAAGAAAACTAAAGCTCCTCCTTCTAATCTTCCGTCGGTGGTTGGTGTTGATAATCTTGGTAGTTGTACCCTTTCTCATAATAGGTTTGGACATCCCAATTGATCTGGCGGTACTAGGTGAAGGCGTCTAAGCTCATAGTCAATATTTGCATTGCCTTCACCTAATTGAGCCGCGTTGGATTGGATGGCTGCGATGTTTTGCATGCTTCTTGCAATATATCCTCCGATTATGGCCACACTTTGTTGTGGTTGGGAAAATTGTGCATAGGGCTCCGCAAAGGTTACATTGGGCACCACATAATTTTGTGGGCGCATGGCGGCACCACTCCCCCATGCTTGCATTGGTGGCCCTTCGTAGTAACTTGGCGGTGTAGGAATCCCTCCATACGGTGGCACATAGTTTTGTTGTGCACCCTCCTCTTGTGCCGAGGAGGATCCCTCTTCTACAATTCTTCCTCTTTTATTCTTCCTTGCCGGCACAAGGAGTCCTTCCTCCAACCAATATTGCTTCCCTTGAATGAAGAGTCTAAGTCTTGGATCCGGAAGGGGTAAGTTCACTTTGGCCACTTTAAAGCCTCCTCTCTCATCTCTAGCAATATAGTTTGCTTGCTTCATGTACTCAAATCCGAGAGAGGTCCTAGGTAGAAGATGCTCGTGATTTCTTGGAATTCCCGGTCTTAATGTCACACCCTGAAATTTCCAATTTCAGGATGTGAATAGAAAGAATAATTAGATAACGATTTTCTCATAATTTTAAAATTTTTCCTACATTTATTTTCTTTACAGGGAATATAGTATAGGAAAAATTCATTGTTTGAATTTCTAAAATTAAATAAAAGTTAGGTGTGTTGCATTCATGCCGATGCATCTAGTGGTTCTTGAGTGCAAAAAGGTTTCAAAAATGCGTGTAGGAGTTGTCCAAACTCTCCCGAGAATTTTCCGGATTTTTCTGGAATTTATTCTCATTTTTCTTGAGCTATTTCTATTTATTAGAAGGCTCTAAAATCTTTTTCATGAGCACCAAATGCTTTATTAGGGTTGTTCATGTCTTAATCTATCTCTAGGAATTTTCCTGGAATTTTCGGAATTTTCTGGGTATTTTTCGTGCCTCTAAACATTTTCTGGGCATTTCCTGGATTTGTTTTTGCACTGAAAAAAATTCGAAAAAAAATCTACCCTACCGGATTGGGCCGAGCAAGAGGCCCGACCCAACCCGCTCCGCCATCGCAGGCCCGCGCGGGGCCCATCCGGGCCCGCATCGCGCCGCCGCCCGGGCAGCCGCCTCCGCCCCGCCCGGCACGCACCGTGCGCGCGCCCCCATAAAGGAGGCCACCGCCTCCTCGCGTGAGCCGCCGCGGCCGCCGCCCTCGCGCCGCCGCCCGCACGCCGCGCGCGCCGCCGCCCTACGCCGCCGCCCCTGCTGCAAGCCGGAGCGCCGCCCGGAACCGAATCGCAGCGGCGTTGACCCTTCGAATCCGGCAGTTTTCCTTCGCGTCCGCCGCAAGTGAGCGCCTCTTGAGGTTCCCCTCGTCCTCCTCGTCCGATTCCAGTCCTCGTCCGCACTCCTGGCTGCTCCGAACGCCGGCGCCGCCGATGGCCGGAGCTCCCTGTCCGTCGGCGTGACCAAGTGCTGGAGATAGAAGAAGAGGTGGCGTTTTACGTATAGCCCCCTAGGTTTTTGTGTAATGTTCAGATCTAATCTATGAGTCTTGCACCTTTCCTCGAAAACCCCCTGGAAAGATTAGATTCCTTAGATCCAATCCATCCCAAGCACTTTTATAGATCTAACCCTGAGTTTTATCCTTTTCACGAGCACTGTTTCCTGTGTCTCGGGAATCTTTTCAGCTACTCTATGAAATCTATAGTTAATCGCGAACAGGTCCTTTTCATCTTGTTTTTCCTATATCTTTTTCGTTTAGCTCCAATTTCATCCGTTCAAATTGCGTAGGGTCCATAATATTGTAAAGCACGCGTTAGTGGAGTGTTTTCACCATGTTTTGTTTTCTGAAAATAAAATTAATATTAATTTTGATTAATGGCTAGTTATACACGTCTTTTCCAAATAAAAGCAAAATAGATCTATACATCGTTTTCCATAAGCAAATTTAATTTGATTAATGTTTCTATCACATGTTTTTGTACATAAAAGTTAATTAGATCTTCATCTCGGTTTTCGTAAACCAAATGTTAAATTGTTTAATAGTTAATTAATCTTTTCTAATTAAAATTTGATTAGGCTTTTACATCGGCTTTTCTAATAAATGTTAATACGATTAATGTTAGTTCCATAATGATTTTAATAATAATATGATCTACTCGAATTACAAAGTTTCGTTTAGATTGTTCATATAGTTTAGTTTTTCTAAATTAAATGTTTAATCGGTTAATTCATATATAAATCTTTATTAATAAAACTTGACTAGTTCTTTACACCGGTTTCGCAAATAAAGTTTAATATTGCATTAATGTCAACATAGGGTATTTTATTTCTGAAATATCCTTTATATTTGTTTCGTTAATTAAAATGAACCTAGCTCATAGCCTTGCTCTCTCATATATGCAAAACGTTTGTTAGACGTTCTTTTCTCAGCTCAATCTAAGTGTGATCTTTCCGGTCCTTGCTCAATCTTCCACAACCATCTCTTTAAAGCAAACCAAGTGTTTCTTCCCCTAAGCACGGTTTGTACGCGACTTGTGGGTGCAAAGCTCTTCGGAGTTTTTACGCGACTTGTGGGTAAAGATGTACAACCTCTGCAGAGTGTAAAACTAATCGATTAGCGGTGCTCACGATCAAGAGCGGCCCGGACCCTCACATGATAATTGAACTTGAAGATGGACTTAAATCGCTCTCTCTGGTTATGTTTGCCATGTGCTCATGGTGTATTTCTTACCTTATGCTTAATGTGGGTTGGTATAAACTCATACTTTATTAGTAATCAGGTGCTAATAAACCTTGACCAACTAAAATTGCTTAAATGCTTAAAGCCGAGTCCACTATAAAGCCTTTGCATTCATATCTTTTTCCACACTTGCTGAGTACGACAAGTGCTCACCCTTGCTATAAACATTGTTGCTCAGAAAGAGGAAGCTGCCATGAAGATGTTGCTGGTGCTAGGCGTACGCAACCCCCAGTCGACTTCCTGTGATGTTTGGTGCCTTCGTTTCCAGATTAAGCGTAAATCTCTGATAATCTTTCTTTTTCTTACGTGATACTGTTTCTGTATTCACTTTTATGTCACTATATGCATGAAACTTGATCCTGGCATGCATATAGGTATGCACTTGGTTTCCTTCGGAAATCGGGTGTGACAATTAAGGAGATGGCCAACATGGAGAGGTAGTACCCCGAACCAATATCTCCCGATCCCGATGTTGCCTCACAACACCATCGGTTGTTCATGAGGTATGAAGGGTCTATTGGCTGCCTGGCGATTAAAGCCGAGTAGAGCCAATTCAACTCCGTGTCGGTCACCTTCATCTCCCTCATCCTCCCCAAAATCCTTTTACACATCCATGAGTGAAATACTTGGATGATGGGGTTCCGAATGGAATTCCTTTGTTGGTGGGCTTCCCCGGAGATTAAATTCCAAAATCCATCCAACATGCCTTCCGGCACGTCAACTTTCTCCGGAGCTCCCTTTTGGAAACCAAGTAGCTCCCTAATATTTTCATAGGGAACCATTTCCTGAATTCCCTCCAATCGGAATGATAAACTTGGCACCTCCTCATCATGGATAGTTGCCATAGTCATCAAAATTTCCAAGGCAAATTCCTTGGGGGTATTTGTCGACGCCCCATTGGAGAATTGCACCCATCCATGGTGCCTCAACATATAGTAAACATTTGTGCCAAAACCCAATGAGTTGAGAGCTTGATCATCGAGATCGATGTTTGCCACAAGCCTCTTCTCAAGGCGAGAGAGTTTCTTCTCCTCCTCCTCTGACATGATAATGAAGCCATACGCGGAATACCGCGGAGTGTATGGAGGTGGAGCGGATGAATGGGTCGATCAACGAGGTGGGACGGGCGGCTCCTCCATACACCCTTGATGTTCGGTAAACCTCATGGACGAGCTCCTTGTAGCTCTCATGCCACCGAGGAGGAGAGTGTCGTTCCTCCTCGGCGGTGCCATGTCCTCCTCAATGCTCTGAGGAGACTCAGAAACCGAGTGCCTCCTCGAAGACGTCGTCGAAGATGGCTTGGACGACGACGACCTCTTCTTCTTGGTGAAGAGACTTCTGGTTTTCTTCCACATGATTGCAGCACTCTTTTCTCTAATATAATTCTGGGGTTTTAACCGGCAACAAAGCACTCAAGGATTATTTCGGAGTATGGACTTTGAGTGGATTAGGGATGTGATTTTGTTGGGCAAAAACTAACTTGGGAAGGATGGCTAAGTCTAAGGTGGTTCTGGACTAAAAACTCGAGCACACAAACAGAGAGATGGGAGAGTTGCTTGCCTGCCGAAGACGAGCATTGGGGGGTGCTTTTTATAGGGGAGGCCGGCCGGCCTGGGCCGACCGGCCTAGGGTGGTTCTAGCCCTCTCTGGCTCGGTTCTTCCTCAGCGTGATGATTTCCACCTTGTGACTTTTGTGCCCGCGTGCTCCACTAGTTGCACCGCCCAAACTCTCTCATCCGCTCCTTTACTTGCATTATTGGTCCTTCTACTTGATGCCTTTGCTTTGAATCATGTCCATGCTCCCTTGGTTCACATGCCACCATGAATTTCCTGCAAAACAATGCTTGTTGCCCACCCATGCTTGTCCTTTGCATGTGGTCTTGATGAAAGTTGTTGAAAGGGCATCCAATGATGCATCATGGTGCATGCATGATTTACTTAACTAGATTGCCTCCCTCTAAGCATGTCTTAAGGCTAAGCACTCCTCTAATTTCGAAAATTAAAAATAATTTCAGAGCTATGAGAGAGCTCAAACACAAATTTAGATATTTTTTTAAACTATTAAAAACAAATGTAAGTCGAAAATATTTTCCGAATACATTTATATCGGTCTCTCCGGTATTGTTTGCCTTCATTAGTTGAGAGCAAACTTTCCCAGCTTGATCATGGGGGCATAGGTTTAGGTTCTAATTTTGGCTAAGTGAGAGAGATTTTGAATGAAATAAAATTAAATGAGCCTTAGAAAAATTATAATCTTAGAGAAACCAAGGATATAGATTTTTTAAACCAACCAAAAATTAAGTTTCTAGGTTCACGAGTCCTACCACGTGCTGAAATTTAAATAACATCCAGATATAAGTCGTGGCTCTACTCGTGTGTTTTTAGCATCTAAAACAAGTCAACCACAACATCATAAAGAGGATGAATGGTTGAGTTGGGTTCTGAATTTATTTGGTTTTGGTTTCTTGAAAAGGAGCAAACAATCACATGGTATGCTTCATGTAAAGGGTTTATGATTCAAGCAAAATATTCAACCAAGAATTATGTCTCTAATATTGTTGAACCACTCTAAGTCTAATATCTTGCGCAGTAAATTTCAAAACTAACTTACTTGAAAAGACTCGAAAAAACTTGAATCGAGTTGTCCTCGCGGTAGCTTATTGTTGACTCGACGAAACGGGTTGCCTCCCACCTAGAGCTTCGTTTATAGTCCATGGCTAGACTTCTTCACTTGATTACTTCGGATCAACGCTCTTTGCAGGCGTTGCAATCTTGGGTACCCACTTCCGCACCATCTTGGGCACGAGCTTATTCTCCGGCTTAGTCATTTTTTTGGTCTTCACAGACGGCTTTTGTTTCTCCGTTTTGACGGATGCAACAACTTCCTTGATTTTTTTCACGTCCTTCTTCTTCGGCTCTTCCTTCTTCCTTGGTTCTTCATTAAAAACGCAACGATGAGGTGGAACATATTTAACTTCAATCATATTGCATACCTCGTGGCGTGTTCGAAGCTTGAAGGAACTCCTTTCTCCGTTAATGTCGAACATGATCTCCCCCTTGCCAACATCAATGGTAGCTCCCATGGTCTTGAGAAAAGGCCTCCCAAGGATGAGTGGTAGCTTCTCCCTTTCTCCCATCTCGAGTACCACGAAGTCGATGGGGCTGAAGTGGTGTCCGACCTTCACAGGCACATCTTCGGCGATGCCTAAGGGATAGTGAATGGAGTTATCACCCAACTCCAAACACATACCCTTAGGCTCGAACGGTAGGCATAGCCTCTCGAACACATCTCTTGGCATGACTCTCACACTAGCTCCAAGGTCGCATAATGCTTCTCGAACTTGAATGAACCAACGGAACATGGAATCGTCGGGCATCTGGGGTCTTTTTGATTCTCTAATCCATTAGCAATAGCGGCGCTACATTGCTCGAACATCTTGACATGATCTACCCCGAGTGTTGCTATCACATATTTATTTGCAAAGATATCTTTGAAGTAACGAGAATCCATTAACTTCTCAAAGTGATTATCAAGTTTACCTCAGAAGTAGCGTGGCTTGAGTTGCGGTATCTTCGTGTCTTCTCCCGGCATGTCAAACTCGGGCTCTTCGGTGACGATCTCCGTAACTTCCTCATTAGCAAATTCCTCCATCTCAGTGGATGGTTTAGGCTTCCTTGCTCCCGCGGAATGTTCTGGATCTTCGGTCTCCTTCCCCGAACGTATTTGAATAGCCTTCGCCGTTTCGGGACCTTTAGGTTGCCCCGGAAGCTTCCCTTCATTAGCAGATAGGCACCCGACAAGTTGTCTCACTTGCGTCTCGAGCATCTTCATCATGTTGAGCACTTGATGGTTGGAGCTTCCGACCTCCGTCACCTTGCTATCGATGTTCTCCAACACCTTGTCTATGGCCTTGAACTTGGTGAAGGTGTACTTGTTGATCTTGCCCGTAGAAGAAGTTCGGCAAATCTCCCTTCCTCATGTAGTCGAGCACCTTGGCTTCCTCCGGACAATCCTTGTGTACATGGCCATATTCTCTGCACTCTTCACATGTGGATCTTGCTTCGGCAGCCTTTAAGTCTTGAGCCTCTTTCTTTTCTATCTCCATCTTCTCCAACCTCCGCATGAGTGAATCGATCTTGCCTTCAAGTATGTCTTCTTTCTCCACTTGCAAGACTCCTTTGACGTTCCCCGCGGGTTGAACCGGAAGTAAGCGTCTGGACGACGCCCACGTATCATTGTCCGCGACCTTCTTGGATAGAGTGAAAGATTGAGTCGGTGTAAGCTCGATGATAGATCCTTCCGCCGATGCATCGATGATCGTCCTTGATGCCATGGTGAGTCCTTGGTAGAACTTTTGTACGAGGTTCTCCTTCGGGAACTATGTGGAACCGCCCGAGTGTACTCATTGAAGCGCTCGAATGCCTCCGAGATAGTTTCCGTAGGATATTGAGCAAAAGTAGCAATCTTATTACGCAATCTTTGAGTTTTACCCGGTGAGTAGTATTCCTTCATGAAGGCCCTCATCAATGCATTCCAATCTTGCACCGTCTCTACCAGTTGAGTAGAACCATTGCAAAGCCTTCCCGAGTAGAGAGAATGGAAAAAGTCTCGCCCTCATTTGATCTTGAGTCACCCCATCCATGTTGAACGTTTGACATAGTTGAATGAACGCTTGGAGGTGAAGGCTCAGATCCTCTTTACCGGTGAAGGGTGAATGTTGCACCATGTGGATTGTTGAGGTCTTGATCTCGAACAGCCTTCCGATGTCCGCGAGGTTCAAGATTGGTAGATCGACGATGTCCGGGGTGCATAGCTCCCCGATCTTGCGTTCTTGCGGTTGATCTCCCATCGGTGGAAGTCGATTCTCCCGAGGACTTTGAGGTGGTGAATTCTTCAGAGATTCCAATGATCCTTCGTCTTCCGACTTTGAATCTACAAAATCCAGCTTCTTAGCTTGTTGTGCTTCGCGTCTCCTTAGCTTGTAAAGTTTTTCTGGATCATCCACAAAATTATCGGGTTTGTTAGAGAGGTAGCCGTCCATCTCCTGTTAGGGTTAGCGATAAACAAAATATACAAAAATGAAAAGTAAAAAACAAATCTAAGAAAACTAGGGTTAGACAAACTAGATTATATTGATTTTGAGGATGATCAAACATAGTAGATGCAAAAAGAAAAACCAAAAGAAAGCTGAAAATTTACACAAAAAGCATTAAAAGATCGAATCTTGATCACCTGTTCCCCAGCAATGGCGCCGGAAAAAGGGGCTTGTTGACGGTGTATAATCGTATTAAACTTCAAGTAGACTCGCAAGCGGACAAGTCTCCCGTCGTAGTGAATGGACCCTTCTTCCCTCGAGTGGTGAACCCAAGGTATCGAATCCGTGGAACAAATGTGTGATGCAAGAGTTGATCTAGTAAAACCGAGAAACTTCGATCTTCAAGAGGTGAAACCTACGCATCTAATCTTAAAGAACATCTCAAGAATGAATCTAATCTATTAATTAAGACCGGAGGTAGCAAGAGATAGAGAGGGATAGATAAACCAATGTAGTGAGATTGGATCAAGCCTTTGTTGAAGTTCCGAGCAAAGAAGAAGTAACAAGTTCAATCTCATTAAAAGCCTCTTTAAATCATGGTTTCCCGTCCGACTCTGAAAACGCCCGCCTTTTGGAGCCACCGTTCTATCACAATGCACCCCTATTCGTGCGGTTAGTCTAGGGAGAGTCCAAGGACAAGTTGAAATCTTTCGGAAGGTCAGGCATGCACCTCTAGCCACCATGGCTACAAGAACATCCTCGGCGATCTATCTAGAGAATAGATCTTAAGATACGAAAAGCCGATCGAAATGAAAGACGTAGGAGAAATACTTGATCGCTAGAAATTGGATTGCAACTTGATAATTCAACATTACATGATACATGAATCAAGATCACCAGCGGGATCCTACCTCAATCTTGCTTCTAGCTCCTGGAACTCCGACGTGGTCTTCCTTGCAAGGTTCCCACGTCGGCTAGGGAGACCCTAGTCAACTAGCTCGACCCTCTCCTCTCCGAGATGGTGTCCCTCTCTTCTCTGCTCCTCTGCGGCCGATGACGAATGAGTTGTTGCGTGGCTCTTGGCCTCGGGCTATAAATAGTCCGAATGGTGGCTAGGTCAAAAGGGGGTCGACTGGGCTCGGAAATGGTCTGGGTCGGCCGACCTGGTCCCATTTCGGCCCAGCCGACGACCTCCTTCTCCCGGTGTTGGTTCCCGAGTCTTCTAGATCCTTCCCCCTTCTACATGTGGGCCTTTGTTGTCAGTTTCTCTCCGAATTGGATGAAGCTCCTTGTCCCGCAAGATTCGACACTTCTCTGACTAGGTCCTCGGAGTTTTTCATCTTCTCGGGTTTGTTCCCTGGGCTTCTTGGAATCATGTTCACTTCATTGCTTGACTTGTACCAGGCTTCAAGGTCATGTCACGAGGTGCTTAATGAACTTATCCCAGAAGTCTTGCTTTCAACACTAAAACCTTGCATAAACACTAAACTCCAAAACCGACATGCACGAACGAACTTGTTATACCAAGGGGGTTAGTACCAATGGATAAGATATAAAAGTCGTGCCAACACCGAAGGTAAACTCATGGCTAGGTTGACGGAATTTCACCATCAACAGATGCCAAAGGTCATAGCGCTGTTGTAGAATAGCACGACGCCATGACCCATGGTATCATGTTGTTGTACAATGGCGCCATGACCTTTGGCACCATACTAGGAGTCAATTTTTTTAATTCTTTTCTCCAGAGGTCCAAGTGTAGAAATCTTACTGAAAATAGGCTAAAATGCAAATTCACTTAGATTCGACATGGGACTTGTCTTAGGGTTTACACCATCCCAAGTTCCCAAGGCTGGGATCGGTGCAACATCTGGCTTTGGCATGATTGCAGCTAGCTCACGCTAGTACGTACGTTTGTGCGTTCTATATCGGACAAAAAGCAAGTCCCAAAACGCGGCCGGTCAACAAGCACAACAGGGCGCACCAGCCACTATGCAAAACAGATTCTTCTCTCATGGCTTAATAACCTGCATCACTGCATGAGTAATTTGACTTGCATTTGTTTTGAGCCGCATATCATGCAGGGCACGCAGGAGCACACGTCCCATCCGCTTATTCTACTGCACCACCACCATTGTGGCTTTAGCAAAAGCTAAAGACTAGAGGATGCAGAAGGCCAGAGATGTGGCAGCAGCTCAAGGCCCCGTATCTGTCGTCGAATCTCCATGGGCGGCTGATGGCGGTATGCTGCGTGCTTCACAGAATATGCTGTGAACATAAAACCATAGGGTTTTAATGGTGCATGCGTAGAATTAATCATGCATGGATGGATGGACAGTAATAACCATGGAAGATACAACTGGACACGTGTAACATTAATTGTTAATTTAGTATGGAGAATGCTTATTGTTTCGATTATTCTGATGATCGTTGCAATGGTACATCCAAGATTAGCATCTTTTGCTGAGGGTTTGTACTTACCATATCAACAATGTTAAATACATTGTGGTCTTAAGACCCTAAACTCGTGGTCTGATACCCCTCTCTTGAGGGTTCTCATTATCTAAATATAGTTGTAGTTCCTTGTTTGGTATTTGTCTGTGATTGTCCGTGGCTGATTCACCATTACCCTTTCGGGAATGACTTATATTATACTCCAACAAAGTATATATAATGCAATGCCACTTTAAAAAACATCACTAAATAGAGTTTGAAAGAGTACGTTTGATCTCAAAAAAGGGTGACGTGTTGAAACATATATAATTGATCGAATAATTGGTGAGGGGAAATAGGGAATAATAAAAGTGTATGATAAGATCCTGCCGAACAAATGAACAATTAAAGGCACAAATAGTTGTTGTCCTAGTGACGAAAACTGCTCATCAGGTGCTCAAACAAAAGCCTGCATGCAGTGGTGCCGATTGATGGAGCACAAATTGACGTGTCAGGATCGATGGACTATACGGAGGGACAGAATTATGCTCTGGATCAATCTCCAGGAATCGCAATCTTGTCATGCTTGGAAGCAAAGTTCTGTATCTGCTTAGTTGTTGATGGACGGATCCCAGTGGCCTCAATCATTGGCCAATGTATATGCTCACAGGTAGAACACCAAAAGCTTCGATATCTAGATGCTTACACGTTGCTGCGAGATCTGCGTTCGTTTCCAATGCAAGACGCTTGAGAAGTAGCCATCCTCTAAAAGCAGAAGCTAGCTTTTTTTCCCCACCTCTTTATAGTGCCATCATTGTAAGTGCCAACTAATGACTTTAATAACGAACATATATATCGCCAGCAGTGGTGTCGATTGCACCTCATCACGGCAACATTTGCATGGCTGTCGATCACGCAATCTGGCGAATTTTATTTGGAACGAGATGGTGATCAAGATAGCATATCCTGTATGGATTATTCGTCCAGAGAGAAAAAAAACTCTTTTTTACGTAATTTCTAAAGCATATCTGCGTGGAAAAGCACCAGCATACGGTCAGCATACGTGACATGAAAGGGGGGGAATCCCCTAGCGTTACGTGTGCGTGTAAGTGTAGACATGTCGTCGAGCTCATCACATAGCTGGCTGACCCGTTACGATCTCAGCTAGAGCTCATCATCACTGATCGGATCAGGATACGCTGCAACTGCACGTTGATCTGGTCCGCTTTTGTCGGGTCCGTCGCCTTTGCACCTGGACGGCCAACCTTTTCCGTGTACCGCAGCTGCCGGTGCACGTGGAAGGCCTAGCCCCAGCTGAATTTGCTCAGGCACAGCACCTACACAGCCACATGCGTAGACGTTATCAAAAGTAATCTCAAGTGCTCCCTAAAAGAATAGAGGATATTTTGTGTGGAATTAGCTCGGTCCACAATGACAAAAACTTCACCAATGATCTCTGTTAAAAGTTTTTTAAATGATATATCTTTTTAAAACAACTGAATCAGAATATTCACGACGACTAGCATGCATGCCGATTAATAGAACCAGCCAAGAGCTCCGATATATTAATCGGCAACAAAAAAAAAAGTAGAACATTCGTGTCGGTTCCATGGAACCGTCCAGAATGATTGAAATGTCTTCGATTCAAAAAAGAATGATTGAAATGTCCATAATTTTTAGACTATTATTTGTTAGGATATCGGTACTTAATAGGCTGTTATCGTGCCGTTTTCCAGCTGGGCCTGCGAGCCCGCCTCTCTAGTTTTGTCCTGCGTGCCTGTTACGTCTTCTGCTTGTACCGGAGAGGAGAAAGGGGAGAGGGGGTCTATCATTTTGTAATCAGACAACTAGTTCTTCTTCCTCAAGACGCCGGCCATGGTGCCGTGCTTCCTCCTCTGTTCCCTTGCTATATCTTCCTCTGATTCCTCTACTTCCCTCTCCTATCCCCCTGCTGTTGGTAACATTCTTTTTAAAGGTGTTTGATTCCAAGGTTAAATTATTCTGGCCAAATTAATTGGGGCATGGTTTCACCTGGAATGGTCCTGAGATTAATGTATTCATAACTGATTGTCACTTTTTATACAATATGTAGATTTCAGCAACATCATTTTTCATATTATATATCTTGGATTCCAGCTTTCCAAATCAGAAGCATACGTAGTTTTCATAGCCAAATTGTTCCATGATCAAATGCCAAAGTAAAAGATAAAAAATCTTGTGAGGGCATTTGCAAAGAAAGATTTGGTAAGAGAAATTACTAAATTACTAATAACCGCAAACCATTCACACACTGCTGTAGTTGATATATATACTTAAACAAAATAGATATAAAGCATTGGCCACTTGCAAAAAAAGATGACGATCAGGAAATGTTTCTAGCTAGTATTGTAGTGCGGATATAAGCATTTCTCTAATTATATGTTTTGGATTCCAGCATTCCAAATGAGGCTCATACCATGTAATCTAGGTCGCTAGTTGTCACATTTTAAAATTTTCATCAAGCTTCTGCCACCCATTTGTGCCATGATCACTAAGTAAGCCTTTTGTTGAGAAAACATAAAAAAATGATTTTCACTCCCACCAACTGTGTGTGCTCTGGGTCCGGCCCTGACGTTTCAGCATCACATGCCATGGTAAAGGTAATGGCAAAGCTAAAATATTGCGGGCGCATGCATTTTATATAAAAGATTTGCTGTGGAGGACCCATCCCTAGCAAAAACCATGATAGGTTACTAATACATCCTACCAAGAAAAATGACATGTGCAGTGATGTCATTTTCTGATCCCTCCTTCGCAGCAGATTCGATCCTTTTGTAGATCCAAATTTGTTTAATTGAGAACAAAAACTGAAAGATAAAGTATCTTCATTTCGGGCCTTCTTTGTTATATATGAAGTTTAGACACCAATTGATCCTAATGGCCGCTTACCGGCAGTGACATTGTGCCCCAACTACAGATCAAGTGGTTAATATTGAAGCAATTGTTAATCAATTATCCACCAACTCTTGTCTCAATTGGGCGCGTGTGTTAATACTAATTAACTAATGAACCTTTCTGAATAACCTTCCCCCCATCAACCCTAACTCCAAAGACTCCTGGCACTTCATTTGGGGGCAACGTAGGTTCCTGGCTTGTCATTTTTATCATTATTAGTTAAGATAGCTCAGGCCTAGTAGGGTCATTCTTGACATTTGGAAAACCAAGTGTATCCCGAAGATCAAGTTTTTTGCCTGGCTACTTCTCAATGATAGGTTGAATACGAGGAATATTTTGAGAAGAAGAAAGAAAGTGCTGGATGAAGGATACAACTGTGTGATGTGCCACAACAGTGAGGAAGAAACTGCAGCCCATCTCTTTTTCAACTGTCCTGCAGCTGCCAGCAGATGGTTTGCTTTGGGAATTGTTTGGGAGGAAAATTTAAGTGTCCACCAGAAGCTCTTGCAAGCCCGGCTTGATTTTGGACAGCCTTTCTTCATGGAAATTTTTATGATTGGTGCCTGGTGCCTTTGGAAACAGAGAAATGATGTCATTTTTGAAGGCAAGCCTCCACACCTTGTTGCTTGGAAGGCTATTTTCAAAGCACTTGTCATGGATCACCTCTATAGAATCAAGTCAAATCTCCACTCCTCGATCAAACTCTGGCTTCGTGCTCTGTAACTTTTTCTGTAGTGCTGCTCTCCCTCTTCTCTGCCTCTTCTTTTTAGTTTGCTGTTTTTAGACAGTCCTCCTTGCTGCCTAACCACTGGTTGGGCCGGCTGTAAGTCCTTCCTTGTAACTCTTTTTGCTCTATATTAGTTGTTTTTGCCGGGGGGGCGTTGCCCCACGGTACTCGCTCAAAAAAATAACTAATGAACCTGTCGACGACGAATAGAGCGAGCCACGTGTGCACCGCAAGTTTGTTCCAATCGCTATGCCAGTTATGATTGATCTCATTTTACATTAGGACTTTTTGAGTATATAGAACTTTGTGGTAAAGATCTTGTCCATGACCAAAGTGATCCCACAAAACATCGAAAGGTAACCTTATTGTACACATGGATTATTACAGAGCAAAACATGCATTTAAAAGGGACGAACTGCTACCAAGCCTATATTTCTATGATTTGTTAGAGTTAATTGTGGCACCTACTCATGACTCATCATTTTGTCCCTTTTGACTTTTGTGATCATGGTTTTATGATACATGTACACCTTTGCATATGGGCCCATAATTGACATGTTACATGTCATGCATTAACTAGCATCCAAGGTTGACTGTGCATTGTCTACCAAATCTAATCCGATTGACAGATATTTTTTTGAGCGAAAACCATGGGGCAAAGCCCCTGCAGCTATATAAAAGAAACAGGACAACTTGACAACCCAACCAACGATTAGGGAGAAGGCAGAAAAACAGGAACAAAGAAAATAAGGCTACAAATAAATGGGGGGGGGGGGTAAAGAAAGGATTACAAGGCATCAAGCCAACTCAGGATTGAACTATGGTAACATTGCTTGATCCTAATGAGACGACTAGTAATAGCTGTAAGGAATCGGATGCTCGTAGCCTAAGAGGGGGAGGGGGTGAATTAGACAACTTAAACACTTAATCGAAGGCTTCCACTACTTTGCATAAAGTAAACTAGATTATTACCATCTAGATGTGCAATCTAAGGTTGACCTAGTGTGAAACCCTCATCCCCAAAAACGTTTTGCAACCTATAGCCAATCCTAACATGATACTACTCTAGAAAAGTAAAGGTAAGCAAGAACTGTAAGAGAGTAATGCGGAAACGTAAAGAGGGATGAGAGAAAGCAAACTCTTGACACGTGATTTATCCTGATGTATCGGTAGGCACTAAGTCCCCTCTAGTCCACATTGTTGAAGCACTCCACACAAGAGTATTGCTTCCCGGTCACCAAGTCTCTCCCAAGAGCACCACTTGACTAGCCACAACGGCTCGCCACGAAGGCAGTCGCACCATGATGTCTCCTCCACTAAGGAGCTTCTCCACCAAGGAAAGGGGTCTCCACGTCCCCCGCACAAAGTGTCCTCGCTACTCCACACTAAGCCAAAGGGTCGAAGACGATTGCCGTTGAGCCACTTAGGCCCCAAGGCTTCCGGCGCGCCTTGTACAGCTTGATCCACTCAAGAATCACCTCACAAGGTTGGCACACCTTGCACTCACTCAGCTCTATGCTAATCCTAGCACTAAGCACACACACACACAAAACATGTGCAAGTCTATGGATCAGCAATTTAGCACTTGGATGGCTTAGACATGATCTTCTAAGTGTCTTGAACTCCTCTGCACTTCCACACAATCCAGACCTATCAAATGGGTGAGTGAAGGGGGTATAAATAGCTCAAGGCATCCAAAGAGCCGTTGGCTAAGGGCTGCAGAAAAGTATACCATCGAATGAACCAACGCTAACTTTCAGGGCCATTAGTACATCCATTGCCCCCCGCTACGTCACATAGCCGTTGCAGTTCTCTGACACATATCATCTGACGTATAGACTGATGCTCCTCTACTGACCATCGGTTCATCCGGTGCTGAAGGATTCATGGCCAAACCCTTACTGTTAGCAAACACACCGAAGGACCGATTAGGCGACTAGAGAGGAGGGGAGTGAATGAGAGCCGATAAAAATTCTTCTCGAAAGGGATGACTTCCCAAACAAGATGAACTCGGTCGGATACCCAAAATCTCACGCTCCGCACGCAACCTTCCGTTTGCCAAAACCACGTAGCCACTGAAGTGCTATTGGTCCTAGGAACAAACACTACCAGCAGCCGCAACTCCAACACAAACACACTTGACAGCGGAAAAGACTTGGAAGCGGTTGCCTAGAGGGGGCGGTTAGACCGGGTACGGGGGAGGTTAGACCGCCTCCACCTGGTAAACAAGAAATCCTCCTAAACACCTCTTCCAAGCCCCAAAACACACCACGTTTTCACCAACAGAAATCTCTGGTCAAGGCTAAGCTAGCTACCAGGAAATCTTGGCGAAACCAAAACTTCACCCAGGGGCCTAGGGGCGGTTAGACCGGCTAACACGGGCGGTCTAACCTCCTGTACCTAGCAACGAACTCAAGGCAAGAACTCCTAGCAAACAACACCGAAACGAGCCAAGATTTCACTTGAACGTTCCTCTGATCAAGGCGAACAAACTCACAGAGGACAATCTGGCAAAAACAAAACTTCGACCTAGGAGACCCAGGGGGGTTAGACCCCCTATGGCGGTTGGACCGCCCTACCCAGAAAACTTGTCGCGGGCCAACCCTCAACTTCACATAGCCCGATCTCCTGATTCACCCAACGGATTGCGGTGAAATTCCGAGGATAGTTGGGTTACCTCCTAGGCAACCTCTCCCTCAAAGGAACCGAACCGAAACGCCCACAATCAAAGGGATTCGCGGATTTAGGCCCTCTAGGTCAAGAACTCGAGCAACTCGAAAAACCACCAAATCGAGTTCAATTCAAGGGGGTTCTTGGGGCAAAATCACCAGCCAAAGAGGCACAAGGTCCTCATACATGACACCCAACAAGAATCCCGCAAGAAAACACCCTCAAAATTCCGCCAAGAGAATCACAAGAAAGGGCTCCGAAAATCACCAAAAAGGAAAACAGGAGAGACAACACAAGGCCTTGAGGTACCACGCTGAATCATCTATACATGCCATGAAGGTTCATACAAGGTCTAGCTTGCCACCCAACCATCCATCCCTCTCTCTAGATCTCACATGAAGCTCTCAAGCTAGTCCTAGAAAAAACTAGAGGAAAATAGGAAGAGAAAATGGGAAAACAAATGAGCTAGGGTTCCAAGAGTTGGCTGCCATCCATCCCCTCAAGTGTTTATATGGAGGCACCCAAAAGACTAAACTACCCTTACTAGATAACTAGGGATACATGCCCCTCAAGGGCAAATTTGGAAGTCTTCAAATTTTCTCCGTCGGACCATTGCCTAGCGACCGCAACCTTGCTTAGCCTCGACACAAGCCTTGCGATCCCGACGCGTGTCCTCCGCTTCGAAGCTTCTCGGCGGCAGCGACCCAGGCGGTCAGACTGCCCCCCTTGGGCGGTTAGACTGGCCCAAGCAGTCTGACCGCCCCTCTTGGGCGGTTGAACCGGCCTGGGTGGCCACTCCTACTCGTCGAGTCTTCAACCTTGGTTTTGTGGCTCAACCGAGTAACCTAGTGGTTTTCTGGTGAACAACTGCAAACCCTGCGAACTCGGTGTATCCTCCGCCAATCACCACTCATGACTCGGCTCCCACGTCGTCCTGGCTCGACCTTGGTGTTGAGGCTCGACCAAGAAACCGTCCATGAATTCGTCTCGCTATTCTTGTCACCATGCGGTCCGCAGTTGACCCGTTGGCCACAGGGTCCCTCGAACTAAGCCTACTTGTCTTCTCCACACCTGGAGACCTCACCGGCAACGACCTTTCACGCTTGTTCTTCACCTGAACCAACACTAGTCAAGCCGCAACCTGCACCTGCAATACTTAGCCAAGAGTTAGTCCACACAACGTTGTCAATCACTCATGACACCAGGAAGCGACCATCCACCGGTCCTCGAACCACACATGGCTCTCAATCTCCCCCTTGATGAGTGCAGTGACAACACACACATTTGGACATTTGGTAACCAAAGAGAAAAGGAAAAGAAAAGAAACGACTAAAGGAAACTCCAACAAGCGATTAAAAGCCAAAGAAAGGCAAAGAGCAAGATCACTTGAAGAAGAACAAGTCTCGGACCCCTTAGGCAAGGGCAACGGCTCGACACATCCGAGACAAAACATGCTCAAGCAAAGAGCACAAACCACCAATCCAAAGCTGGAACAACACAAAGAGTTCCCCCTAAGCCAAAGCACAATCCCCCTAAGCCAATGCAGTAATGCAACATGGGAATGCAACAAAGAGCAAAAGCCTGCCCAAGGTGGTTAGACCTCCTACCCAGGGCGGTTAGACCGCCTCTCTGGGATCTGACCGCCTGGGGGCGGTTAGACCGCCCAAGAGATTGGCCCAGCACCAAACTTTTCAAAACCTGCTCGAACCACTTGGAACACCTTCCAAATGCTCCAGGTGCCCAAATCATGCACAAACTTCTCCCCCTTGTTGACAATGCATGAATCAAGGCAAAATCTGAAAAATTTCAACATAGAGCTTCTCAAATATACAAAATTCATCACAAGATGCTACACATGTCCAAATGAGCAAGTTAAATACTCTATAGCTTCGTAATGACATCAACTACATGATCACCAAGTTTCACAAGCATTGGACGAAGCTAAGATAGAATTGAGTAATTTTGCGAAAATTTACCCTCTTATGAGCAAAGTCCTAAACATGAGCAAAGCATGTCAAAATGGCAAAGCCACAAAAACTTCATGCTAAGACAACCATTCTAATCATAAGACCATCATAAACACCCACAAGCACCTCATGTCATGTCAAAGCCACCGAGCCATGTGCCTACTTCTATATATGAGACTTCTCATTGGTAGGCATCATGCAACGGTTTAGCACCCAAATCAAATTAAATTTAGCACATATGACATGAGAACACATTTTCCAAGCAATTTACATTTCATTTTCAGATTTGAAATTGGTACATGAAATGTCTTTGCGACAAAAAGGAACTTATGCCCCTCCACAAGATCAAGCATGGTGGCTAAACATTCATGATGGCAAATGAGCCTTTGGCCAATATGATCAAAATAAGCTATCCAACCACAAATTAAGCATAGTCAAGCCACTAAAACATGTCAAGATCATATAAAGGCATTTACTCACAAGAGATCATACATGTAACATTTTTGAAAAACGTAGCCATCAACCATGGATATAAACCAAGATTATTAAGAGCTAAGCCAAACTAACCAATTTACAAACAAGCTCACAAAGACATACATATCATTCCATGGTGAACATTGTATATAGGAGAAGATTTTCCTAACCAATGCATATGATACAAAATGCATGCAACCTAAGATACAAAGATGTCTATACACCATGTTACATATGTCATGCCAAATGCAAGAAATGCATAAAGGAAAGCTATACATATGCTACATAGGAGCTCCCACACACCAACTCAAGAAATCAAACAAACACAAGCTCCCCCCGCAAACGAGTGAAAGTTGCTTGATCTAGGGTTTGGTGAAAATATCGGCTACTGGTCATGTGTGGGTACATGGATCAAAGCTATCTTCCCTTTCTCAACATTGTCTCTCAGAAAATGATATCCCACTTCTATGTGCTTGGTTTGGGAATGAAGAACTGGGTTCTTTGCTACACTTATGGCACTGGTGCTGTCACATTGAAGTGGAACATGGGTATACTCCTCACCAAAGTCACTCATGGTGTAGTTGATCCAAAGGAGCTGAGAGGAACAACTAGCTGCAGCAACATATTGTGCCTCGGTAGTATTGAGCAACACTCGACTATTTGCGGGAAGACCAAGACACCAAAGAAGATCCCAAGAACTGGCAAGTCCCAGAAGTGGACTTCCTATCCATCCGAAACCCGGCAAAATCAGCGTCTGAAAAACCATGAAGAGCCAAAGAAGAAGACGTGGAGTACCAAAGGCTGAAGTCGGGAGTGTGACGCAAGTACCTGAAAATGCGCTTGACCGCTTGCTGATGCGAAGTCCTTGGAGACGCTTGAAAATGAGCGCACAGACATACCGAGAACTGGATGTCTGGCCTTGTCGCCGTCAAGTAGAGGACTGACCCGATCATGCTCCGGTACTGCTTCTGGTCCACGTGTTCACCTTCCTCATCCGCATCAAGAGCTGTAGTCGTATTCATAGGCATCGCCATGGCCTTGGAGCCCTCCATCTTGAACTTTCTCACAATGTCCTTGGTGTACTTAGCTTGGTGCATAAATGTTCCTTCCTTTAACTGCTTGATTTGTAGCCCAAGGAAGAACTACAACTCACCCATCATGCTCATCTCAAATTCCCTGCTCATGTCTTTTGCAAACCTTGCAACAAGAAAGTTAGAAGAGCCACCAAAGACTATCATCCACGTACACCTGCACAATCAGGGTATCTCTGCCCTGCCTGAGGAGAAACAAGGTCTGATCGACCTTCCCCATCTCAAACCCTCTCTCAAACAGAAACCCCCTCAACCTACCGTACCAAGCTCTAGGCACCTGCTTCAACCCATACAACTCCTTCCTCAGCTTGTACACCCGGTGGGGGTACTTCTCGCTCTCAAACCCCGGAAGCTGCCTCACATACACTTCTTCCTCCAACACACCGTTCAAGAAGAAACTCTTCACATCCATTTGGCGCAACTTGAACCCTTTAGCCATAGAAAAGGATAGAAGGATCCTGATCGCCTCCAAACGAGCTACAGGAGCAAAGGTCTCCTCGTAGTCAATCCCCTCTTTCTGACTATACCCCTGAGCAACAAGCCTTGACTTGTTTCTCACCACTTCACCTTTCTCTCCCTCTTTGTTCTTCCACACCCATTTTGTCTGAATCGGCTTACACCCTGGTGGAGAGTCAACCAACACTCAAACTTGGTTCCTCTCGAAATTCTCCAACTACTCATGCATCGAATTAACCCAATTATGATCAGATAGTGCGTGTTCAATGTCTTTGAGCTCAAAGGTGGCAACAAGAGCAGCACGAGCAAAATGAGAATTGTTTTGAACCCTCGACTGTGTACTACATTTATTCATGTTGTCGATGATCCTCGAAGCTGGGTGATCCACTTGTACTTCTCGGGGAGGTCCTCACCTTGATGCTACCTCCCCCTCAACAGCAGCTTCGCCTTGTACTGGGTTTGTCGTTGTAGGTGTGGGAGAGGGCCCGTCCTCGATCATCGTCAAAGTAGTGGTACATGCTCAGCCGCGGGCACCACACCACCATCTTCATCATCTCCATGTTCATGCTCTTCCTCCTGAAAGATCTCCTCGCCAAATTCATCGTCACCTGCACACTCAAAAACAAGCTGACTACGTGGTTGTGTCTCATCGGAGGTTACCTCGCAAGTCTTCACGATTTGGTTACTTTCAAGATTGAGCACATGATATGCTCTAGAATGAGATGCATAACCATAGAAAATACCATCGACCGACCTAGCCTCGAACTTGTCCAACTTCTTCCCTTTCTTAAGAATAAAGCACTTGCAACCAAAGACATGGAAGTGACTCACCTTGGGTGTGCGACCGTGCATCAACTCATAACAGGTTTTCTTCTTGTAGTCTCTAAGATAGATCATGTTCGATACATACACGCGGTATTGACCACCTCAGCTAGAACCTTCTCGGAGTTCTATGCTCATCGAGCATCGTCTGAGCCATCTCACACAAGGTTCTTTTTTTCTTTTCCACCACGCCATTCTGGGGAGGTGTATACGGACTCGAAAACTGATGTTCAAGACCCAAGTCGTGGCAAAAGGTTTCGCAGTGAGAGTTTTTGAGTTTCGAGCCATTGTCACTGTGAATCGCTTGTATGGCATCTCTGTGCTTCTCGTTCCTCAACCTCAAGACAAGATCTTGAACAAAACCAAATGTCTCTCCTTTCTCCTAAGAAAGAACAGTCACGCTTACCGAGAGTAGTCGTCCACCACAACTAGAACATACCACTTCCCACCCGCAGATCGCACACAAGCTGGGCCAATAAGGTCCATATGGAGCAGCTCGCACGGACGCTGAGTCATCACATCGGTGAGAGGTGGGTGAGAAGAGGCTACCATCTTGACATGCCTACACAGTGCACAAACCAACTCTTTCTCAAACCTCAACCGTGGCAATCCTCGAACCAAATTGAGTTTACTCAAGCGAGACAAAAGGTCAAAACTCAAGTGACCCAACTCCCTATGCCACTTCCACAACTCACTCGAAGAACCAGCCAAGAAACAACTCTACACCAGAAAACTGAGAAAAATCAGCTCGGAACACTTGACCCTCGGAAACGACCATGCAAACCAGGTCCCCTCGATAATCCAAAATCCGAGAACCACCAGGCCGAAACAACACCTCAAAACCCTCATCCAACAACTGGGACATAGAAAACAAATTGAATACCGGCGATTGAACAAGAGCAACACGTCTGAGAGTAACCTTGTCACTTACCTAATCTCACCTTCTGATAGTACACGCCCTTGCCAATTATCCCCAAAGGTGATGTATGTCCTGGACACCACCGGGACGAGACTTGAGAACCACCCCTTGTCCCTAGTTATGTGCCTCGAGCAACCGGAGTCAATCAGCCAAACATTCCTCAAGTCTCCCACCTGAAATTCAAAAGTGAGCACGTGAGTGAACAAACGACTCAGCACTGGGGTTAGTACTAAAAGAGTAAAACCAGTGCCGAGCCATTTTCTCCAAAGTGGGGTTAGCACAATCCAAAGCATCTCTCCTATCAAAGCTACATCCACAAACACCACCACGGTAACCACTACGAGGGAACCAACCCTCTCTAGCTGGAGGAGGACGAAAACCACGAAAGGAAGACCGTGGACCGTTCCTCCTCTCCATCTCAAAGCTATGACTCCTCCCACCCTCGTATTGAGTACGAGGTGGAGAACGTTTAGCAAACTGACCACCTACAGACTCACCACCTACAGACTCACCATGCCAACCACCAGAACCATGACCACCGGAACTGAAACCACTCAACTCACCACCTCGAAATCCGAACCGCCCAAAAATCTGGGGAAGGCCGGTTTGACTGCCTGACTAGGCCGGTCTGACCGCCCCCCTCTGGACAGGGTCGGTCTAACCGCCCCTCCAGGCCGGTCTGACCGCCTTCTCCAGAAAACCACCTCGGTTGCGGGAACTCACCTCTCCCCATGCCGGAACACTTCTCACCACCTTGCCCCTGGGCAGTGGCATACGAGGCTCACGTACAACATGGAAAGGGTTGTACCTATCCTTGTTGGCCCACTCCTTTGCCATTCTCTCCTCACACTTCTTCTTGAAGCAAAACTCACCCTTGTGACCATCTCTCTCGTAATAGTCACAATGGAACCGCACAAGCTTAGGTTTAGGGTTGGGTTGGGGCTGCTCACTTGGTTTCTCTTCACTCGGCTTCTCTACCGATTTCTCCTCACTAGACTTCTCACTCTCTTTCCAAAAGAACACATTCCCCAAGTTGCTCTTGAACTTGATAGGCTTTTGGAAGTCATTTGTGGAGTGAGGGAATATGGGTGGATTTGGGTTTGTGTCGAGTTTGTTTCGTAGTGGGTTGAGTTTCGGAGCATAGGTATTTTTGTGGTAGGTTTTTGGTGGAGCTTGGATATCACCAATTTTCTCTCCTCCCTCATCACTAGACTCTCCAACCTTCTCCGACCCAAGCGCTTGCCCATCTTGGCGCTTATAGATCTCCATCATCATCCTGAGTTGGGGTTCATGCCCCGACAACCAACCCATCATTTTTCTCAACCAATCATTCTCATCCTGCAAGCAATTCACATAGTGTGCAAGTTCCAGATTTTTCAAAACATGCACTTTACATGTAGAACAAGAAGTGGGAACAGGTTCTTTCAACTTAGCCTCAAGCAAAACAGTATAAGCATGCATCTCATCAATTTTTCCATGCAAAATAGGGTAAGTGCAAGCACCTAGCAAAGCAGGTCTAGACTTAAGCTCTGCCACTTCATGATACTATCATCAAGTCGGATTGGAGAATTCACGGGGCATTGATGAAGTTAGTATCTGAATAAATAATGTGTGTCTAAGCTTTCACCGTGTTTTTTGGTTCATTGTTTGTGGTCACCTTGTCGTTCTCAACATTATCCATGTTCTTCTATTGCACTTTCCGTTTACCAGCAACATTTCTACTCCATATATAAGTTGAATGATTCATGCTAGGGTTTTTAGCATGGGAACTGAGTCTGGTGAGTATTCAGACCAATGTTCGTTGTCCAATGCTTGAAACCATATCAGAAAAGAATGGATATGGAGTCATGGAGTGCATTGAGTGACGGTAAACATGACGTACCCCGTAAGGAATGGGTTAGACTGAACTTTATTTCAGGTAACCATGCAGGGATAAGCTGCACAGAAAAGAGAAAAAAATGAGACATGTCAGAAAATGTTCTGGATCATAAGGAGCCGAGGAAGATGTCAAACAATAAAGCTTCAACCTGCACGACCTCAAACTCCCAGATGTAAATATATGTTCCATAGCAAACACATGCTAAGCATTACCAATTCCCAAATCAACCACAAAAGTAATTAAACTGCAACTGATAGAGTGGAAAAACAGGGCACATACAAAACCAGAAAGTTAGCTCAATACGATTTAGCTAAACGATTGAAATAACTAATTGCTGCCTGACTCTGAAGTTGTTCCCAAAGTGAAACAGGAAGGAACCAAACTGAGGGAGGACATCGACCTAAGGTACTATATCGGTGATCCCCTTTGATGTTCTCACCATTGACATCTCATGTACAGTTAAGATTGCCACACAGGAAGCACCCTTGCTATTCCTCAAAAGAGAAACCTGCAGAAATGAACAGAATCAGTTGCAAGGAGTAACATATGAGAAAAAACATAAGCAAACGTCAGATACAGGAATAGACATAGTTTGGCTACATCCCCAAGGCCAAAGCTCCTACTAAAATGTAGGGGTAGTTATTATTGTGCAATCAGAAAAGACAAAACAAGAAAGTATGATATTCTGAGCATGTGCCATTCTTCAGAATAAAATCAGCTTTAAAGTGAGCAAGCTTCCATAAAATTGTGAATCAATTATCTCTCAAATAGTTTCCACAACAAATATGGCATCATTTTTACATGACTATCGAAATGTTTTTCATCTTATAAGGTGGTTCGTTAAAGAGTCGGACTTCTATTTGTAGTTACGCAGAATAAAATAAAATAATACATGGGGTCATTAATAAATTTCTACCTAAAATTGTAACAACTTAATTTTGTCTTTAATATTTTTCTTTCAATAGGATCCCCTGTATTTTCTTAATCAAACTTAAGTTGAAAAGGCTACTATAAGCCTATAAGATTATGCCTAACTTATTACTCAGCTCCCAAGTTGCTGAGCCAGTAGAAATGGTTGCTGCAGCCTACCATGGTTTGATGTTGTATCTCAGCCCAAGGGCTCCTAGACCATAACACTAACATATATTGATTGTGAAAATTTAAAATATTTTGTTCTACACTGTTAGGGAATATTTTCCAGTGTATTCATCCAACTCTAGAAGGGTGGGCAATATAGTAGCTGTATATGGGCCTAGATGGGCCTAATATACACATGTCATATGGGTTATACACATATACACTAACACCCCCGCGGTATGAACTACCGTCGTAGTGGAGTTTAAGACTGGACAACAAAGAAAGCCTAACATACACACATACCCCCCCCCCCCCCCCCACAGCCACAACAAGAAACTCTGAGAACGTCAAGGAGGGAAGACCCTTGGTGAAGATGTCGGCAAACTGAAGGTGGTCGGGACATGGAGAATCCGAACATCATCGATAGCGACTCGGTCACGAACAAAGTGCATGTCAATCTCCACATGCTTCGTCCGTTGATGCTGAACCGGGTTAGTTGAGAGGTACACGGCGCTGACATTGTCGCAGTAGACGAGCATGCTCTTGGTGAGGGGCTGTGAAGCTCACCCAAGAGTTGTCGAAGCCAGGCTGCCTCTGCCACACTGGAGCGGGAGACAGAGTTGCCGCTTGGACGACCAGGAGACGAGGTTGCCCCCCAGGAACACAGCATACCCAGAAGTGGAGCAGCGATTGTCCGGATAGCCAGCCCAGTCAGCGTCGGTGTAGACAACTAGCTCAGCAAAGGAGTGGTGGAGAACTAGGCCGAAGTCAACCGTGCCTCGAACGTAGCGAGGGAGGCGCTTTAACGCAGCAAGGTGTGACTCCCGCGGGTCATGCATGTGAAGACAGATCTGTTGAACGTCATATGTGAGGTTCGGTCGGGTGAAAGTGAGGTACTACAAAGCTCCAACAAGGCTCCGATAGGTTGTAGGATCAACCACGGGAGCACCTTGAGTAGCAGACAGCTTCGCCTGAGTATCTCCAAGAGTAGAACAAGGCTTGCAATCTGTCATCCCAGCTCGCTCCAAAATATCAACGGCATACTGTCGCTGGTGAAGAAGAAGACCAGACTGGCGGGACTCAACAGTGACACCAAAAAAGTGGTGAAGGTTGCCAAGATCCTTCATAGCAAACTCCTGCAAAAAGGAGATAATACACTGAAGCAACTGTGGACTGGAGGTTGTCAGGACAATGTCATCAACATAGAGGACTGGGTAGGCAATCCAATCGACATGGTGATAGATGAACAAAGAAGTGTCGGACTTGGCGCCGACGAACACCAGTGAGAGCAAGAACGTGGCAAACCGGAAGTACCAAGCCAGAGGAGCCTGCTTCAGACCATAGAAAGATTTGTGGACTCGGCAAACCAGATCCGGACGATTGGAGTCCACAAACCCAACAGGCTGACTGCAGTACACTGTCTCTGACAAGATGCCATAGAGGAAAGCATTCTTTACACTGGGGAGCAGGACACGAGTGAGAGAGAGCAAGTGAGAGAACAATACGCACTGTAGCAAGCTTCACCACTGGACTCAAGGTCTCATCATAATCAACACCGGGCCACTAACTGCAACCCCGGAGAACCCAACGAGGCTCCAAAGAACCATCCGTCCGACTCTTATGTGTCCAGATCCACTTGACAATGACCACATTTCGACTAGATGATGCGGCACAAGGTCCAAAGTCTGGTTGGCAAGAAGCGCCTCGTACTTCTCTTCCATTGCACAACGCCAGTTAGGATCGGACAATGCTTCGCGGACAGAAGACAGTATCAGAGATGGCTGCAGCGCTCCCTCGGTGGCGGAGAGAGTCACCGACCGAAGAACCCCAGCCGCCTGCCGAGTCACCATGGGATTAGTATGACGAGGATCCCGATGGATGATCGATGGGTGGTACACTGCCAGCTCCACGAGTGTGGCGCGTTGGAGGCGACAGTGGACTTGGAGATGGCGACGGTTGTGGTGGAGGCGGTGATGGCTCCGATGAAGGTGGTGGTGGAGGCGGAGCCGTCGAGCGGCACTCATAGACGAAGCGCACAAGAGGCGCATAGTGCGCGGGCACCTCCAAGTCGACCACGACTCCTTAGGAGGCGCATAGTGCGCAGGCCCGTATATTGGGTGGCGCAATTGGAGCGACCGCGCTGGGCCGCCCCAAAGTGAGGGCCGCCAGTGATGCATGTTACATGCATGCTAATCTGGTGCATGCAGGTTCGTATACACACCCTAATGAGCTAATCTGGTGCATGCATGCATGCATGGGGTTTGATTTTTTTTCTCTCCCTTGGTCACTTAATCTATGAACGTGTCCTTGCCTTTCCTAGTCCAGCTTCTCACAAACCTTTGTTGGCACAGATCCAATCTTTCCTTTCTTTTAACGTGCCCACAAAATCTCTTGGTATGCTTGCTTGTTTCTCTTTTGCTCTTTTTTTCCTTCACACATAAACTCCAACGGTAATCTGCTATTATTCTCTACCTTGATTTTGATGTAGCTATTTTTCATTTAGTGCAAAAGATGAATTAAACTCAAAATCCAGCCAAATAAAATCAGGTTTAAGGAATTGAAGGTGTCAACTTTTCCTATCAATAATTAGTACCAATCACTAATCTACCAAAACAGGGTCGCACTAATCTAAATTTGATGACGGCTTCTCTCTTTCTTTTTATCGCGTTCTGCGACGGTCATTGCTTATCTTCTCAAAATAGTCTTGTTTTCTCCATCAAGTAATCATCCTTCCAATTATGAAGCAACTTATAAAATTACCTCCTTGCACTCATTTACACTGTTCGATTGATCATGATAGTGATCATGATAGCAAAGCACCCAATCATGATGGTTTTATAATCAAATCAAGATACATTTTAATTGTTTATATTTTCCAACATATAAGGCCTCATTTTATATTTTGCACCAGGACCACTAAATCTCAGGTACGGCCCTGATAGTGTGGCTATATATTGTGTGCCTCTAAAATAACTACGTATATACACAGCAACTACGTATCTGTAAGGATGAGTTTCAATAAAATTTAAAATGGGAACCCTAATGCCTATGAAATACTGTTTGGAACAATGCAACAATACAAGCATAATGCCTTGCTGCTTAAAATATTAAATAAAGACACATATATGCCACAGCTCAGAATAATCTGCATGCTAAGAAAGTGTATTGTGCATCAGGACCACTTATTTCAAACATATGAGCAACTATTTAGAATCAATAACTTATCAAGTTTGGGAGAAAATTCATAGTTAACATATAAATCCCCTTGTATTTTGCACCAGCAAAATGCATTGAAGGGTTTCATTTCCCCATAAATTTAGGAGTTCCTATGTTATTTGATTCTATCAAACATTTTAAAGCAAATTGCGAAAATGTAATAAGCATGTATTCGAGAGAAAAAGAACATGTAGTGTGATAGAAGGTAGCTTACATATATTATGTTTACTCAGGAACTTCAGAACATTGAGAACTGTCTCATTAATTACTTCACATTTGACTTCCACAATTTTGAGCTCTTGCGATATTGCGGCTGATATCACTTTTGGATGAGGATTTCCTTTTATTTCCACCATATGTGTAGGCCCCTGCAGTATACAAATCATTTTTTCAAAGATTGATACAACATTGTATACAACAAATATTCCTAGAATGCAACATTTATTAACCCAGAAAATGTATACCTTGGAAAATAGCTGAAGAGTGAGTTTCTCTAAAACTGGTGCATGCTGAAGAATACATGCCAATGCACATACATCAGGCACACACCAGCATTCATTGAGTAATAATTTCTTCAATTGCCTAAACATAGGGCAGTGTTTCAAGTCTCTTCTGAAAATAAACTGGACAGGTTGGAACAAAAAAAGGGTCAAATGAAGCCTTTATGATTGACATAATGATTGTCTTTTATATAACAAGGTTAACATGTACACAGCAATTAAAAAAAATCATCTAGGTCAATGCATTGACTAAGCATATCTGAGCATTCATTACTAGAATTACGAATAACACTATAGACAGTACAACATAAACAGTAGCTGTGTATCATATAGTGGAGCAAATAAGAAAAGGTTTAAACATACCATATCAGGCGGAGCTACAAGTGCCAAGTTCTTAGCAGTAGACAATCCCTGAAAGAGCACACATGAAGCGTCACTTTCTATGCCATAGCAGCCTTGGCATTCCAAAACATTACAACCTTCAGAGGTCGTACGTGTGCATCTGTCAGAATTGCATTGACCGATTGTAACAACTGCCTCTGTGAGGGATGGCATTTTCTCAAGCACAGGAGCCCTGTGAAAAGTCTTATCAAGCCACAGCGAAATAAGATTTGGTGCATGAATGCGAGTGCGCAATGTCCGACTGGAATTGCAATCAGCAATGATTAGACACTTTAAGGGCTGTGATGAGATACTCTTGGCAACTAATTTGCATCTTCTAATGTGTAGATCTTGCAATGCAGGGCAGCTTGAGAAGTTGAGAAAGCAATCCCCGAACTGGACATAGGAAAAATCTAGCCGAGTCAAATGCTGGGAGGCAAAGAGTAGATGAATACCCTTCAGTTTCAGCCAAGTGACACTGCCCAAGATCTCAAACTGGAGTGCACAGGCTTTGCATGCCAACACATGGCGGATCCAAAGGTTCACACGTGCATTATCCGCATCGGAGATGCCGTTGTGGGTTCTGAGCTGGAATGTGTCAATAGGCGAGCCCGCGCGTATGAGCAGCATGTGGTTCACAAACTCTTTTATTTCCTGAATGGAACTTGATGTAACGATGCGCAAACCTTCGGTGGACTTCCAGATGTGGCGCCAGCGCCGGGCGAGCACACACGTCCTGACGGCATCCTGCGCTGGGATGAAGGAGAGGATGTGCTCGAGGGCGTCGTCAGGAAGGGCGCTGATGTGATCGTGGCCATTCTCATCCGGCGCCACAGCGGCCTCATTATCCGTCTTCCCCTTTTCCTTGGAGGCATTTCGTCGAACAGGAGGCGGGCGGGCGTTGGCGCTGCGACACAAGCAATGGTCGGAGTGTCGGACTGAGATGGAGCATGATGGGACGGGTTCGAAACGAACAGGACGTAGTTTAGAGATGGATTCGGAGGTAAGTCCTCACCTCAAACTCGCCGGCGGCCGCTTCACCGGTGGGCGTACCAAGGACGCCGACGGCAATAGTCGCAAGCCGCCAAGCCCGAGAGACCAGCTGCCGAGATGGAAGCCCGCAAGAGGCGGTGCAGACGAAGAAACTAGGATTAGGTGTGATGCGGAAGAATCAACAAAGAAGTGGAGGTTTGCGAGAGGAGCGGAGGCATTTGAATCGTTGAGGGATTTTGTGCAGGGGATTAGGGAGACGAAGACGAACGAACTGGGAATTTTGACCGCAGGGTACTGGCAAGTAGACCCTGCAGCCTACACTTATTCACTGACATTACTGCCCCAGGGGCCAAATTTCCACTCCGATCTACTCTTTCACCTCCTCACATCAACTCCACTTTTTCCAATTAAACACCTCCGATCCAAATATTTACCATTCACCATTTTTCGCCCATAACATCCCAACCACTTTTTCTAAATTTCCGCTATTCAGAGAACCTTGACAACATATCTACTTTTGTTAGCTAAATTTGGGGTTTTAATCCTTTATAAAAATAGAATACTTAATAATTCTATGCAATGATCCAACATACTCTTTAAATTGAACCTTCCATCTGAGTGGACCCCACGTATGATACCCAAACTTATCCATCCCCAGTTCCCACACCCTACTGTTACTAGCCTGCTGCTCCCCCCATTCTCTCTCCCTCCCATCTCCGTGCTCCGATCTGACCCACACACTGCCGTTCTAGCACCCATGTTGGCATCGCACGTAGGTAGGGGAGGATCGCTCGGCCAGCTAGCCCGCCCGCCCGCCAGCCGCCATGCCGAGCTCCCCAAAGCTCTCCGTCTCCGCCGCGGGCTCCGTCGCCGACATCCCCCGCCCTACCTCGCCACCAGATCGTGCGGGCGCCACAAGGTCATGGCCTTCGTCGGTATCTTCATCGGGTTCAACTCCATCGACCGTCGTCACACGCTGCACTGGGTCGCCGCTTGCTCGCCCCGTCCATGGCGAGATGCGGCTCGGCTGCGCAGGGATCGGGCGGAGGCGCGGGGGCGCCGAGAAGCGGCGGCCCGCCGTCGTCGCGCGCGCTGCGGTGGAAGGTGCGGGACCTGCATAGGCTAGTGCCGGCGGGGAGGAGGCGTCGGCCGGGGTGCTGCTCGCCCGCATGACCGACTACATCGCCGCCCTCCGGGGGTCGGATTCGAAGTCCGACGGGGTGGGCGGGCGCCGCGGCCGCAGCCTCGGAGGCGACACGGGAAGATCGATTTGCGCGGGAGGCAGGCGCGGAAATCACGATTGTGAGGAAGCACGGGGTGACCGCGATGGGCGTCCTCGCCTTCCTTCATCATCGGCGGGTCGTGCCCCTGATGGAGAGGCCGCTCTGCATCTTCGAGATGACGGAGGCGGCCAACCCCATCGACCTGGCGAGGTCGCGGATGCTCCCGACGCTCCTTGAGCGGCCGTATGCGCTCACCCGGGCGCGGAGCGCCGTCGACACCCGGACGCCGCCGGGCCGCCCGAGGGCCGGGACCCCCGTGGGACGTCGAGATGCTCCCCCTTCGGCCCGCGGGTGAGTTGTGTTCCTAATCTCGTTTTAGTTCTTGGTCTTGCTTTCGTCTCCTGATCCGCCATTGTCACTCTTGTGCGCAACTGGTGGAGTTCAACATCGCCAAGTCCGTTCCGCCCACCCCCGACTCCCGTGCGCTTGGCCGGGCGGCGCGCCGGGAGCGGCGGGGAGCGAGCGGCGCGCAAGAGGGAGCACGCAAGGCGGCGCCAAGCGCGCCGCGACGCACGGTCCGCGGAGTACCGGCGGCGGGAGGAGCCGGGGCTCTCCTCCCGGGACATCGAGGAGCCCTCATCCTCGGAGCGAGACGAGGAGGAAGAGTCCGAGGGGGAGGGCCCCTCGGACGGGTGGCGCCCCGCGCCCCGTCGCCGGAACCCGCGCCGGCGTCGGGGGCGGCTTTGCACGGGGCGGGCGCAACGGCGCCCGTCGTCGAGCAATCACCGTCGGGGGCGGCACGCGCGCGGGGGTGCCGCGCGCGCGCCACGGAGGCGCGCGCGGCGGACGTGCTGCGCGCGCGTCGCGTGCCGCGCGCGGCGGGGAGCGCGTCCGCGCGCGCGGCGTCATCGTCAAGGGGCGCGTCGGCGGGGCGTGCCCGCGCGCGCGGGCGAGCGTGCCCCCGCGCGCGGTGGCGTCATCGGGGGGTGCGGCATCGGGCGCGCCCACGCGTGGGGCGGGCGTGCCCGCGCGTGCGGCGGCGCCGTCGGGGAGGCGGCTCGCGGCGGCGCGACCGCCGCGCCCGGCCTCGTCGAGGCCTCGAGGAAAAGGAAGCGGGCCTTTTCCTCCGCGAGGTAAGGAACTCTGTTCTTCCTTTGTTTGGCTTTAGTTTGCTTTGGTTATTAGATGCTCTAACCCTCCGTTCGTGTTTGCGCGGGGGCGGTGCCAACCGTCCCTCCTCTTGCACCGGCCAAGGTGCCGAGGACGGACGCGTCGATCCCCACCCGGCGGCGTTCGTCGAGGGGGTCGCGCCGGGGGACGGGCGCGGCGGCGGCACGAGCTCGCAAGGCCCGGGCGGGGCCTCGAGGCCCCCGGCCCGGCGGATCGGCTCGCCGCGGTGCGGCCGACAGGTCGCCGGGGCGGCGGCGCCGGCCGCCACGGAGGCGCGGGCCGCGGCGGCGGCTACGGTGGGAGGTGCCGCCCGCGGTGACCCGGCCGGGGCGCGAAGGAGGCGGAGCGGGCGCAACCGCGGGGCGCCCGCGCATGCGGCGGCACGGGCGGAGGTGGCGGTGACGGCGCCACGACGGGCGCCGTGGCCGCGGAGGCGCGGTGGGGGGCGCCGGCGGAGGCGGAGCGGCGGCTCCTCCCCGCCGGCGGTCTCCGGGCGGAGGTGGTGGAGCTCTCGGATGACTCCCCGCCGCACGGGTGGAACCGATGGGCCGGCGGCCCACGACCCTCCCCCGAGCCCCGGGGAGGGGGCCCTCGTGAGGCGGCGCGAGGGTCACCGACGGTGGGGGGTCAAGGGCACGGTGGCGGGGCCTCGTCCTCCCACGCCGGCCGCCCCGCCCGTGGGGGGGGGTCGTGGAGGATCCCCCTGCGTTTGCGACGACGCCGGGGGGGGGAGCAGGAGCTGCGGGGGCGAGCTCCGGAGCCACGGCGCCACGCTCAACCGCGCGTTGAATGAGGCGGCGCGGGTCCACGGCGGCCCGGCCTGGATTGTCTTCCGGGGTGAGCCACGGTTGCTCTTCTCCCTTCCTTTTTCGTTTTCGCGTGCTGCATTCAAGACTTGGCGCTTACGAGGTTCGATGTGTGGATGCCAGGAGCTCGAGCGCCGCGCCCATGAGAAGTACGGCGCGTTCGACCGGGTGAACGCCGAGGCCCGCCGGCTCCGGGAGCGATGCGGCGCTTTCGACGCGCTTGCGGAAGCTCTCGGGACGCGGACGGTGACACGGCGGGTGTGCGGGCGATGGCGTGGTGCGACGTGCTCCCCAGAGAGCTCGGGCGGGGGCACCGGCACGTCACGCGAGCCTCGAGCGGATCCGCGCGGCCCTCGTCGATCGCGACGAGGCGCCGTGGAACGCGCGTGAGGACTCGGACAAGACGCGGACGCCGGCCGCCACCCGGGAGGCGGAGGTGGCCACCGCTCGCGCCGAGACCCGGGAGCTCCGCACGTCGCTCGAGGGGGCGCGGGCGCGCCGGCGCCGGGGCCGAGGAGCGGGCGCGGGGGTTGGAGCGAGCGCGCCAAGGAGGCCGATGACCGAGGGCGCCCTCGACGCCAAGGCCGCGGCCCTCGTCGCCGCCGAGGAGCAGCTCCGGCGAGAGCGCATCGCCCGCCGGGGGGCCGAGGGGCGGCTCCGGCAGAGCGGGCCGCCCTTGGCGACGCCCGACCCGCGCGGAGCGGGAGCGCATTGCTCGCGAGGGCGGCGGAGAAGTCGCCGGAGGAGCGAACGCCGCATTCTCCGAGGTTGAGGACGAGGCGCTCGCGCTCGCATCGCAACGCCGCCCGGGGAGAGCCGGCCCTCCGCGAGCAAGGCGAGGCCGTCCCGCCGTCTCGAGTTGGAGCTCGAGTCCGCGCGCCGCGACCTCGATCCGGAGAAGAAGCAAGTCGAGGGTGAGTCACTTTCTGACTTGTTTGTTGGCTTTCCGCTTCGAGAGGGTTCGCTTCCCCTTTCGATTTCTTGTCGTCTTGTTGATTCCGGGCTTGCGCACCGCCTTGGGACACGGCGCCGGGCGGCCGAGGCCCCCGCAGCTTCTTACAACTCCTCGGAGCGGAGAGCCGGGAGGAGCGCGGGACGCGGCCCTCGAGACCGTCGCGTCGTCGAGGAAGGCGAGGCCCGGCCGGCGCTCGGCCGGCCGCCCGCCTGCGCGCCCTCGGCGGCCATGTCACGGAGCGGATGCGCCGGGCGTTGCACCTAGGCGTGCGAAGGCCCTCGGAGTGGTGCGATCCCACTACGAGGTCAACCTCGAGGCGGTGGCGGAGGGCTACATCGTGCCCGAGGGCGTCGAGGACGAGGTGGCCATGGAGCGCGCGGACGCGCTTGTTCTGTCGACGCCGCGGGTCGCTTGCCGAGGCCTTCGAAGAATTTCTCTTCCCAGACGCCGCCGATGCCGCCGCTCCATCCGCCTGAAAGCACCTGGGCGCTAGGCCCGTTTTTTGTTTATGTGTATCAGAATTCTGGCCTCGTGGCCTCTTGTAAATAAACAAGTCATCTCATGAATCATGGACAGTTGCTTGTAAATGAAATCGTTTGCTTATTACGCTTTTTTGTTTCTCCTTCTTCCTGAGTAGATTCTAGTTAGGGGAGTTCGTTTTTCGCAGGGGGCCCGCTGGGTTGGAGGCGAGAGAGACGGGCCATAGCCACGCGGCGTAGGCTGTCTCTGGCTCGCGCGCTCCTTCCGCTGTGCCACCTGCGCCCTGTTTGAATCATGGCTCGAGGTTGAAGTAGGAAACAAACTTAGCGCGTGTGAGTCGTTTTTTATTTTTGCGCGAAAAATGGGACCATTTTGGGGGGGGTGCCCCCCCGCAGTAGCCCCCGAGGGTAACTTGGGTTTCAGGGGAAAGCCGAGTTGCCCTTTTATTCTACTTGGAGTATTTACATAGGTGACACCAACGCGGGGCGTTGGCCGTGCGTTTTTACAACGAGTAAAATACTTGGAAATCCTAGCTAAGGGTATAAGCGACGTAGGCCGTTGGATGTTCCAAGCGTTGGTGAGTTCTTCGCCGTCCTCGTTGGCCGACTTGTACGTGCCGGTTTGAGCACCTTCACCACGACGTAGGGTCCCTCCCATGGGGGCGATAGCTTGTGGCGCCCTCGGTTGTCTTGGCGTAGCCTTAGGACCAAGTCCCCCTCGCCGAAATCCCTCCGACGTATCTTGCGTGCTTGGTAGCGTCGTAGGGAGCGTTGATACCTCGCGGAGTGCATCAACGCCACGAGGCGTACTTCGTCTAGGCGATCCGGCGAGTCCTCGCGGGCTCGCTGGTTAGCATCCTCGTTGTAGCCTCGAACCTTGGGCGACCCGTATTCCAAATCCGTGGGGAGGACGGCCTCCGCGCCATGAACTAGGAAAAACGGGGTGAACCCGGTGGCTCTGCTTGGGGTGGTCCTTAGGCTCCACACGACTGCTGGTAGTTCTTGGAGCCATTTTCGGCCGGATTTGTTGAGTCGGGTCGAAAATTACGGGGCTTCGAGGCCCTGTAGAATCATGCCGTTGGCGCGTTCCACTTGGCCGTTGGTCCGTGGGTGTGCCACGGTGCCCAATCCACGCGGATGTGGAACTTGTCGCGAGAACTCCAAGAACTTCCGCCCGTGAACCGGGACCCGTTGTACGTGATGATGGAGTTTGGCACTCCAAAGCGGTAGACGATGTCGGTGAAGAACGTGACCGCCGCTCGGCCCTCGGATTCGTGATAGGGCGCACCTCCACCCACTTGGAGAACTTGTCGATCGCGACAAGCGAGGGTGGGTGAAGCCCCCGGCGCCTTCCGCGGGGGCCCGACGATGTCCAACCCCCACACGGCGAATGGCCATGTTACGGGGGATCGTTTGTAGAGCGTGAGCGGGCAAGTTGGTCTTGCGGGCGTAGAACTGGCACCCTTCGCAAGTGCGCACGATTTCGTTGGCGTCCGCGACCGCGGTAGGCCAATAGAAGCCACGGCGGAACGCGTTGCCAACGAGGGTGCGTGGCGCGGTGTGGTGGCCACAGATTCCCGCGTGGATGTCCCGTAGGAGCTCGCGCCCCTCGGGAATGGGTATGCACCGCTGGAGGATGCCTGACGCGGCGCGCTTGTACAGTTCGCCGTCGACGAGGGTGAAGGATTTGGCCATCCTGGCGATGCGCCTGGCTGCGGGCCTGTCTTCGGGGAGTTCCCCTCGAGCGATCCAGGCGGTGTACTTTTCACGCCAATCCGCTTGGACCGGAGCCGGCTCTATGTCCATCGCCTCGGCTTCGTGGGAGCCGTACCCCTCGAGAAGGGAGAGCACATACGCCTCGTTCGAGGGGTCCTCCTCCATGGGTTCTGCACCCGCTGGATTCGAGGGAGCCCCCGAGGGTGCGCCGTCGCTCGAGGGGTAAGGCTCGAAAGTGACCGAGGGTTGTGCGATGTCGCGCGCAAAAACGTTCGGGGGAACGGTGATCCGCCCGGACGCTATTTTTGCCAGCTCGTCTGCTTCCTCGTTGTACCGGCGGGGTACATGATTAAGCTCGATGCCGTAGAATTTGTCCTCGAGGGCCCGCACGGCTTTACAGTAGGCCTCCATCTTATCGTCGTGGCAGCTCGCGTTCTTCATGACTTGGTCGATCACGAGCTGCGAATCCCCTCGCACGTCGAGGCGCTTGATGCCCAACTCAATGGCGATTTTGAGGCCGCGAGAGAAGGGCCTCGTATTCCGCCATATTGTTGGACGCGGGGAAGTGGAGACGCACCGCGTAGCGCATGTGCTCCCCGAGGGGGTGACACGAAGAGCAGCCCGCGCCCGCTCCCCGTCTTCATCACCGAGCCGTCGAAGAACGAGTCCCGGACTCGCTTGAATGCGAGGGCGGCGGCACCGCGTGTCCGTCCATTCGGCCGACGAAATCGGCTAGGATTTGCGATTTGATGGCCTTGCGCGGAGCGTAGGCGAGCGTCTCGCCCATCAACTCCACGGACCACTTGGCATTCCGCACGCCGCGTCGGGGTTGCGAATGATCTCTCCTAACGGGAAGGAAGAGACCACCGTAATGGCGGGTGGGCCTCGAAGTAGTGGCGGAGCTTGCGCCGCGCGAGGACCACCGCGTACAACAACGCCTCGGACTCCGGGGGTAGCGCGTCTTCGTGTCCGACAGACTTCGCCGATGTAGTAGACCGGCCTCTCGCACGAGCAAGGCATGCCCTTCCTCCGTGCGCTCCACGACGATCACGGCGCCGACCACCCGAGTGGTTGCGGCCACGTAGAGTTGGAGGGGTTCGCCGTCTTGCGGCGGCGTAAGGATTGGGGCGTGCGTCGAGACGCCTTCGGCTTGTCGAGCGCTTCTGGGCCTCGGCGGTCCAAGAGAAGCGCTCATGCTTCTTGAGCGCCCGTAGAGGGGCGAGTGCCCTTCTCACCGAGCCTCGAGACGAAGCGGCTCAAGGCGGCAAGGCACCCCAACACCTTCGCACCCCTTTGAGGTCCCGAATTGGACCCATTCGCTCGAGGGCCGCGACCTTTTCGGGGTTGGCCTCGATTCCCCGTCGGGAGACGATGTATCCTAGGAGCATGCCCCGCGGCACTCCAAAGACACATTTTTCGGGGTTGAGCTTGACCCCCGCCGGCCCGCGAGCGGTCGAACGCGATGCCAAGATCGCTAACCGGGTCGTCCGCCTTCTCGGTCTTGACGACGATGTCGTCTACGTAAGCCTCGACCGTCCGCCCGATATGGTCCCCAAAAACGTGCTGCATGCAGCGCTGATATGTTGCGCCCGCGTTTCTGAGGCCAAAAGGCATCGTGATGTAACAGAACGTCCCGAACGGTGTGATGAACGAAGTCGCGAGCTGGTCGGACTCCTTCATCTTTATTTGATGATATCCCGAATAGGCATCAAGGAAACAGAGTAGTTCACACCCGGCTGTGGAATCAACGATCTGATCTATGCGTGGCAAAGAAAAAGGAACTTTTGGACATGCTTTATTGAGACCGGGTGTAGTCAATACACATCCTCCACTTCCCATTTTTCTTTTTTACAAGCACAAGGATTAGCTAGCCACGTAGGGTGGAACACTTCCTTGAGGAATCCGGCCTCGAGGAGCTTCCGCAGCTCCGCTCCGATCGCCCGTCGCCGCTCCTCGTCGAAGCGGCGCGGCAGCCGGCGCCGCCGCACGGCGCGGCGTTAGGCGGGATATCAAGGGAGTGCTCGGCGACCTCCCTCGGGATGCCTGGCATGTCCGAGGGGCTCCACGCGAAGACGTCGGCGTTGGCGCGGAGGAAGTCGACGAGCACTGCTTCCTATTTAGGATCGAGGGTCGAGCTGACCCTCAACGCTTTGCCCTCGGGGGCCGACGGGTCGAGGGGGACCCCTTTGGTTTGCTCGGCGGCCTCGAACGTGCCGACGTGCTTGGCGGCGGAGCTGAGGTCGTCGTTGACCATCTTCTCCAGTGTGTTTACCGGCCGCTTCATCCCGGCGCTAGCGCCTCTGCATGTTCCACGCACTCGACATCGCAGTCGAATGCGTGCTCGATCGACGACCCGACGGTGATGACGCCGTTTGGACCCGCATCTTCATCTTCGGGTACGTGTAGTTGGGGACCGCCATGAACTTGGCATAGCATGGTCGCCCAAGGATGGCATGGTAGGCCCCTTTGAATCCCACCACCTCGAAGGTGAGGGTTTCCTTGCGGAAATTCTTGGGGGTCCCAAACCGGACGGGCGGATCGATCCGCCCGAGAGGTTGAACCTCGCTTGCCGGCGCGATGCCGTGAAACGGCTTCGTCTTTGGCCGGGCCGCAGTGGGTCCACCCAATCCCCATCGGGCGCAATGTATGCGCGAAGAGGATATTGAGGCTACCGCCTCCGTCCATAAGGACCTTCGAAAACCGGGCGTTCCCAATGATGGGATCGACCACCGCCGGCATCGGCCGGGTTCGGGATGCGGTTTGGGTGATCATCCCGGCTAAAGGTGATGGCATCCTTCGACCAGTTGAGAAAGGCCGGAGGTGCCCTCTCTGCGGCGAGGACTTCGTGCCGCTCCTTCTTGCGCCGCCGGTCGACATGTCGACAAGTGGGTCCCCCAAAGATGAGGAACACATTTTCGACGGCGGGGAAGCCACCGCGTCGCCATCGCCCCCATCCTTCTTGGCCTCTCGCCTCCTTCGCGGCGGCACGGCCATAGAACTTCTTGAGCATGTCGCACTGCTCAAGAGTGTGATTCACGGGGGTCTTGTGGTAGGGGCATGGCTTCTTCATCATGTCGTCGAACACCCCCCGGCCTCGAGGGAGCCGGTCGAGGGCCCCGTCGGCCGGGTCAACGGCCGAGGGCCTCGGCGTTGCCGCCGTTGCGCCCCTGCTCGCGCGCCTCGTGGCACGGCTTTTTCCCCTTCTTGCCCCGCTTGTCGTTGCGGCGCGGCTCCTTGGACCCGCTGCCCTCCGCGGGCGTGTCCTCGGAGCGCTTGCCCTTTTTGCCGTCGAAGATTGCCCCCACGGCCTCCTCTCCGGAGGCGAAACTGGTGGCAATGTCGAATAGCTCGTTCGAGTCCGTGGGCGGGCTGCGTCCCAGCTCGCGCACAAGGTCCCGGCACGTGGTGCCCTCGAGGAACGCGTGCACGATCTCTCGACTGTGCCACGCTGGGAAGCTCTGTGCAGCGCTTGGAGAAGCGCCGTATGAAGTCCCGCTAGCCGACTCGCCCGGCCGCGTGCGGGGAGCGCGCATCCCAGAGTTCCCGTGGCGCACGTATGTGCCCCGGAAGTTGCCCACGAAGGTGTGGACTAGGTCGTCCCGGTTATGGATCCGTGTCGGCGGCGCAAGTGCTCGAGCCACGTCCGGGCCGCGTCGCCCAGATGCAGGGGCAAGTTGCGGATGATTACTTCGTCGTTGGTGGCCCCGCCCAGCTGACAGGCCAGGCGGTAATCGTTGAGCCAGACACGAGGGTCCGTCTCCCCGTTGTACTTGACGATCGTCGAGGGCTGACGGAAGCGCTGGGGGAACGCTGCCGTGCGGATCTCCCGGCTGAACACACGGGTGCCCGGGGGCTCCGGCGTTGGGGAGCGATCCTCCCCGCTGTCGTAGCGTCCACCCCTTCGAGGGTGGTAGCCCCTGGCCGCTCGTGCGTCCGCCTTGCTGGTGCGCCTGGCGTTGATGACGTTGCGGGCGTCTCCATCCAGCGCCCTGCGTGTGTCAAGGAGCCGCTCCTTGGCCGGCGTGCGCCCCGGTTAGCAAAGTTGACCCACGTGCACCGAGGGTTCGCCCCCTGGTGCCGGATCATCACCCCGCGCGTCCCCCTGTTGGCGGATGCGTGAGGCCGAGCTCTCGGCCCGCCGGACGGCCGCTTGCTCAAGGAGGGTCCGCACCTCGCGGTGCATGTCTCGAGCCTCGGGGGTCGAGGGTGCCGGCATGGCGCGCAGCAGCGTTGCGGCGGCGATGAGCTTTTGGCTCGCCCGTGGCGGAGTATCCGCGTTGTCGACGTTGGGGACGGGGGTTGAGGCGGTCACGGACTTGTCGGCCCGGCTCCCGCGCGCGTTCGCCGCGCGCGGAGGCCTCCCCCCCGCCATCGAGGCGCGGAGTAGCCGCACCGTCCGTACTCCTCGGCCGCCTTGGCCTCGAGCTCGCGAGCTTGGGCCGGCCGCGCGTCGACGTCGGCCCCGGCGAGAGCGCTTGGCCCCGCGGCCGGGCGCGTGGCGACCCCCGGGGCGGCGTGACTTCCCCATCTCCGGCGCCCGCCGCGCCGCGGCGTTGGCCGGGTCGTTGGTGATGACGGCGCAACATTCCCGCGTGGGGTCGTAGCTCCCGATCTTGGAGTCGTCGGGAGCGACCAAACCGCAGTCCGTGGCGTCGAGGAAGCGCCTGAACGCGACTGGGTCCGGCACGCCAGAGAAGTCCCACTCCGCGTACCCATGGCGGTTGGCGGGTGGCATCGTGTCGACGGAGCCCAAGGACGACTCGTCCGCTGCTGAAGTGCCGGGGTCTCTGGCGACGAAGACGTGCCGACCAGGCGGAACCCTGCTCATTGTCGTGTTGACGTTGGCGTTGTAGGCCGTAGTGGCGCCACGCAGCCCGATGGGGATGCGCGGTCCTGAGACTGCACGCGGTCCCTCCGGGGCGGTGGCGGCTGTTGTGACGGTGGGCGCTCCGCGTTGGGCGGCGGCGCGCTCGGCCGCCGCCGCTCGGACCGCGCCCGACGCGAGCGTAGCCCGCAGCGACGACGGCGTCGCGGCGTCGACGGACCCGCGCGCATCCGTGCCCGCAGCGCCCGCGCCGATGTCGTGCGTGCGGCGGAGACCGCAGCGGACCTGGCCTCGCGCTGCGCGCGGAGCTCCTCACGGTTGGTGAGGCGCATGAGATAGCCGTTCCCCGTGGCCTGGAAGTTCAAGTCCCCGAAGCGGATCTCGAACCCGGCCGGAAGAGGGTCCGAGCTACCCATGTTGTAGCGGGTGCTACGGTACTCAGTTCGGATCACCATGGAGGGAGTTAGCGAAATGACCTTAGGCGCTCGTTTGCCCCACGGTGGGCGCCAACTGTCGGTGCGGAATATGGTCCCGACACTAACCAGTAGATAACGCCTAGGTCTATCCCTCAATGGTCGATGCCAAGCAACAAATGACACAAGGTTTTATCCTGGTTCCGGCCGAGGGGGCCGTACGTCCGAAGTGGTGTGCTCGTGGCACTATATTGCTCTAGACCGGGGGTGCTTGTAGTGGGGCAAATACAAGCAAGGCGGGAGAGGAATCGTGGCTTCCAAGTCCCTGGGTGAGTGGCTGGAGATGTTGTGGGAGAATAAGAGAGTGAGTGCACGGTGCGTTGTGCTCGACTATGCTTGTTCCTCTGAACTCGTCCCCCCGCGGCTGGGGGCTCGCCTCCCCTTTTATAGGCCAAGGGGGCAGCGAGTTACATGCACGCCGCGCTACCTAGCTACGTGTGGGAGCACGTCGTGCTACGGTGTAGAGCGGGCGGCCGTCCGGACGATCTTCGCTGCGATCCGGCCATGATGGCCTACCTCGTACCCGAACAGTGGCGGTTCGAGGGTAGGAGGCGGCAGATGGCGATGGCGTCCCCTGATAGGCTTCGAGGGGAGGTGCCGATGATGGCCGGTACGGGGTACGGGAGCGGGCGAACGGCGTTCCTTCCCAATGAGCTCGCGGTGGTGGAGTGGTTCTTTGCCGAGTGCCGGGCGTGCGTCCGCGGAGTCGGGCGTGCGCCGCGCGCGTGGGTACGGCGGCCGCCGCGCGCGGGGCCGGGATGGCCATCCACCGGCCTAGCGCCCCTTACCCAACCCGCAAGGTCACGGGGAAAGTGGAATCGAGGGTGCGCCCCGCCCCTTTTCGAGGGTCGGGCGCGTTAGTCGTACGGTAGTGGGCGCACGGTGTCACGGGACCGACACCGGCCGTACGCACGGTCCATCCCACGGTGGCGGGGATGGGCTCCTCCCTAGGGAGTTGGTGCGGCGGCACGCGGGCGTGAGCCCCGGCGCATGATGGCGCCGTCCGCGGCGTCGTGGCGTTAAATGCCCAAGTACAGGCCGGCGCACGCGTGCGGGCGCCCGTGATCGTGGCGGGCCCCCGCCGAGGGCGGAGCGGACCCTCGAGCGAGACGGGACTCGCTCGAGGGGAGCGCGCCCTCGAGCGGGGCGGGACCGCTCGAGGGAAGGGTCGCCCCTCGAACGGGGCGGAGCCCGTTCGAGGAGGGGGTTGCCCTTCGAACGGGACGGAGCCCGTTCGAGGAGGAGCGTGCCCTCGGCGAGGCGGAGCCTCGCTCGAGGGTTCTTACAGACGAGCCGTCTTGGTGGGCCTCCGAAGTCCTGCCGCATGGGCCATGTCCTGCATGGTTAGTTTCCTGCATGGTTAGGCTTAGCTTATTTCGAAGCAGGGATTTAAGTGAGGGTTCCCCCATTGTTTAAGGGGACCCCTAGGGCGGTCCCCGACACACCCTTACTTAACTTTGTAAATTTGGGGTTTTGACAACTCGTTGTTTTTAAGGTGTGATAATTTTCAAAGTTGATGCGACACACATGCTTGTGAAGGCACTATGCACATGCTCGTGCGGTATGGTGCTCATGATGCACGTTAGAATGACTCGGTTACCCAAATGATGAATTGGTGACTGCGAGAGCAATCAAAAGGCCAAGAGAAAATCTGAGTGGCGAGTCGCTTTCTCACAACCAAGATACCTCGCGTGCTCCTAATGGCAGTCGTGCAGCTGCAGCACACACGATGCCCTAGGTTCCGTCGCAGCACCTTTGGCTATGGGATGACAACATCACCAATCAAGAGAGGTAGAGTAGGAGTACGGGGTTTTCATGCGAATGCAAGTTAGTATACCCAAGTTTCCCAAATGCATATGCTATGCAATGCATGCTCAAAAGAAACATTTATTTTAATTCACAAGGTTGTGAGCAAGACCAAAAGAATAAGTTCAGGACTGAGGAATCGATTGGATCTTTGATTGACACGAAATTTGTGGAGCACAGAACTTGATTGATCACAACTAGCATAAATAATGCTTTACGAACATTATTGCTGAAAGAGATGTCTAATCCAGGCATTACATCGATGATGGTTTTCAGAATTACCAAACAACGTTTGGAATTACAATGCAGACTAGCTGCACAAAGAAACTCCTAGTCCAACCAACCGCAATAGTTAACCAAACGTGGTTATTGCACACTAGGGTTCCTTACAACACTACACTCTTACGACTCAGAGTTTTATTTCCACATACAAACTTCCCAGGGTTGGGTCTTCCACGCTGAGGGACTATGGTGACTCGGGTCCAGACTCAATTCCAGATTCTCCTTGGATATTTTCAGCATCTTCTTCTCCTGCTGGTCCAGGATTGACAGGTTCCGGAGGTGGAACTGCTATAGCTTCCAGTTGATTTTCTAGTTCAAGCATATACTGGTCGTTATGCTGCAACAAGAAATTCTGCTCGTGTATGATCTCACTCAACTCTTGTATCTTTGCCTTGTCCTTGCGTCTTTCCTTCTTGAGAGTAGCTATCATGGCTCGGGCTTCCTTCAATGCTTGGGCTGTACACTCTGTTTCTTTCACTCGGTACCTATAGATTTGGTGTCTATAAAATACACTTTCTCCCACCATCCTTTGGTAGGTGTCATACATAGCTTCCGAAAAGCGGACTGAGGTGACAAGATCAGGACTATAGGGAGAGTTGCTCTGGGCTGGAAGGATAGCTTCACGCTCGCCACCAGGTGCAATGTGTCACTCGGGTACCGGGATTACTTTGGCTGCAGAGTTGGCTATCTCGGTAGGGTGCTTTCCACAGAAAGTTGTGAGTGCTTCGAGAGCATCTTTCTGCACCGTGTCGGACAAGTTTGGCCCTTGTGCCTTACACTCCCACTCTTCCCAAGCAGGATTGGTCGGGCACATTGAAATCTTCACCTTCACTTCACAACGAAGGAGTTGGCCTGTGGTCATGACCTCACGTGTCGAGTACTCTGGGTAAGTGGTGTACCCAAAGTCCCTCAGGGTGTCCCACAGAAGTGCAGGAAATCCACCCTCCTCGAGGTAGTTCACGAGAGTCCATGATTCCACATCGGCCGACGTAGAGCCAGCGTTTTCCATCTGGACATAACGACAAAAGTGAGAATCAGACAGGTGCGAGTGTACAAGGGTAACTCGATCCACGAATAAGGGTAGGGTTAAGGTATGGGGTAACCATGCATACTAAATACCATCGTATGCTGAACTCGAACGAGCAGGCATACCAAATGATACAAGGTTCGGGTAATCGGAAATTGAATATCCTAACTCAAACCAGAGTCCAACACTTCTCAATTCTGCGTAGTAACATAGCAAGGTTATGAAACTCAAGTTGGGTATGCAAAGTTGAGCTAGAAGATTAGGGAAAGTGCTATTTAAGCAAGATTCCAAATGATTCTAGGAAGATAGCAAGACAAGGGTTGACTAACCGAGCATAACTTGCGGTAGACCAAGTTATGATCATGAACTTCGGCGAGCAGAACTAGATTAGATTGGAGAAACCTAGGTAGAGACCACTTAGACACAAGATTCTTGGACAAGAACAGCAATCTAAGCAACAACTCTAATAAATTTCATGCACAACAACACATCTACGCTAGAGAGGCTAGACAGGACAAACACACTATCACCATTTACCTTGGAGAGCACGGAAACAGATATGAGTTCCATTTAGGTTCTACCACGACTTTTAGCATGATGCAAAACGTCCTATTCGTCCTCACAAGGCATTCAAGCCAAAACTCGAAGTTAGCGCCGGTGGCATGGCACATACACGTATCTCCCTATAATAAATAGTCGAGAACTAGTCGACACTCGCTTAACGACTTATGAAACAAGGTTAGTGTACCTGCAGAAGATCACAGAATACAACAAACCTTTCATGCCAGCACTCATGAAAGCGTCCACATACATTACCGTTCACTATAGAAACGGCATCCACGCGTTAAGTCGCTGCATGGACAACGTCCAACCTCGGACATCCTCCGTTTGAATGGAGTGTATCCTTGCCTCGCATGCTTGACATGCGGAACGCACACGTATGAAACACGTGGCGACACACAACTTACAACCAGATGCGAAGATGGGATCCGTGGAAGGGATCACTCCATCAACCCTCGCTAACCCCGTGATGCGGTACAGCACACGTATAAAACACGTGGCTCATCTAGTTTGGTTGTGCAAGAAAGTAAGTCTGACATAAAGTAATGTGCTGTGAGTTAGCAAAATAAACCATAGATTAAATAAGCCACCTGAAATAACCCAAAATTCCCTCTAGGGCCTCTCGGTCTAGTTTATCCTTAGCGGACCAACATGCTTTGGAAAATCAGACAATCTTGGCAAATTTTATTCAAAATCATGTGATTAAGATTGTTAATTAATCTCTGGTGCATGCAATCGCTCTGATACCAGCTGTGACAACCCGCCCAGGAAAATACCGTACTATCGCCTAGGACTGATCCACTTTGGTCGTTAAGCAGTAGTAAAGTATCGTCCTGTCGCTGGTTGCCGGGTTAACGCCCGGTAAATCACTTGGAATACAGACAGAGGATCGACACATGCATTAAAACTCACGCGAAGGCGAGTCCAGAGTAGAACATGAGTTAAAAACATTTTATTACAAACCAATGTTCCTGACATGGAGTAGAGGTTCAGAGTTCGAAAACAGCCGAAATAAATTGAACTAGCGCAACGGTAAACATCACAGGAGGCCATCCGTGATGTCATCACTTGTCATCACCCTTCCGGTCAACAACACCTGCAACAACAATTTTAAAGCAAGGCTGAGTATACTAATACTCAGCAAGACTTAACCGTCGGGTGATAACTACATCACCAAACTCTAGACATGAAAGGCTTTTGGGCGGTGGGGTTTCTTTTTCCGAATAGCTACTAAGAGTAGATCCTTACTTTTAGTATTTTAGCACAAGTTCTAGTTGGTTATCATTTCTAAATGTGCCATCTAATTCAATCAAGAACTAGACAAGCAATTAATTCATACAACCATCTTCCTCGAGTTCCATCATTATGGGATATCATGGCCAGTTGATTAAGAAGTCTCGGATAACGGTGAGAGGCCGACAATCGATTGATTTAAACCTTGCAAGGTAAACCCAAACACACGGTAGGCTGCCCCCGCAAGGACAACTTTCCTAGGCAATTCCCAAAAGTCCTCGGGTTGGGAGCAGAGCCTACAGTCCTGGGTGCAAGGTTAGCTGGTATACCCCGCAAAGTATCCAGTCTCACACAATACACCCCCCTTCCCGGTAGCTAGCCGGTAAGGTGATTACTCAAGAGTAGTAGGGAAAAGTTCCCGCGCCGTCTCATTAAGGTACTAGGCTTACCGGTCCCATTCTCGGCAAATGTTTGGTACGTTCAAAAGCTTAGCCCATGAAAGCCACTGGACCGGAGCCCAATCCCATGCTCTTACCACATGAGCAATCCATTTATAAAGATCTTATGATTCCAACATAAGAACTTATTCCCACGAGTGACGAACATCACTCGACTCCTATCAGGTCCTACAGCATAGCAGCTATCGACCTAGCATACTAGTGATAGAGCATAGGTACCTAGGGATCATGCATCTAGGGTTTCAATTCAACTCCTGAAACGTAAATGCACAATCGAAGCATACATAATTGCATAATTTTAAAAGACGGGGTTAATGATTCGGGGCTTGCCTTCGCTGGCAAGGTTGGCCTTGGACCCTTCTGGACTTGGGTCCAGGTCTTGAGCTACGTCCACGTACTGCAGCTCTTCGTCGGCACCTCCGTCTCCTCCTTCCGTCACGAGCGTACGTCTACCGACGGAAAGATCTACACGAAGATGCAAATGCAAGATTTATCCGACGATTTTTAATTTTAATCAACCACAACATTAAATGGCAATCAAGGGGTGTATTAGTTGGACACATTCACCTAGATAAGGAATACATTCATCATACTCTTCCAAAGGGAACAATATGCAGCTCTTTATTAAATATTCTTTTTGATAGTGACTGTGTACATATATATGTAAATAATTTAATTCAACTTCACAAACAGTAGTGGGTAGGTACATTTAGCTTTTTAAAACAATTTACAACCACTCTCAAGGTTATTAAAGATGGTTGGTGATTTTTCCCATTAAAAAGATTATTACGCCCTTAATGACCCGCATAGTTTTTATTCATGAAATTTATTAATACAATTCATTGAAAGGGTGTGTTACACACTAAACACCTATAAAAAGCCACTGGTCACACATGCATGCTTTGGATAGCTAGAAATTAATTGTTTTCGACAATAACAAAAGCTAGCTAGAAGGACAGGGTAAAAGCACACAAAAATAAATACTTAACAAAATGATCCTAACTTCCTCACACATGTTATATGGTCCAAAACTAGCCTAGGGGTGCAGCATATACACCTCGAACTATTATGAGCTTGAGTTGTGCATTTTTAAAGAAAAACAAGCATAATTCAAGAATAAATATTTCTGGTAATTATAAAATTGTAGTTAATTCACCAGAGGTGTGTTTTGGAGTAAAAAGACAGTGTGCAAAAGTTGGTTGCAAAATCCTAATGATTTTTGCTAGAAAAATCATTTATGCAGATCGTGCAGAAATGGAAAAACATTTTTATAAAACGATTCACAACATAACTTTGTGCAATTTTTGGCATAGGAGCTAGTCATAATCTAACGCACAACATATCCAAAAAATTAGCTATAGAGGATTTATAGATTTTGATATATTGCAGATCTAGGGTTTTCACATTTGTATTTTTCAGGCAAAAACTTTTAGGAACTAGCTCAGGCAAGAATAACAAAAGTTGTGGGATATTTCACCACGAATCCAACAAAATTGGTGTTGCATTTTTCTGATTTTTATATGATTTTCTACGCAATTTACAAGAAACAGCCAAATGGTTTTACTATTTGAGTTACCAAATTGCAAGAAGGCCCTCGGAAAGAATCTTTTCCTTGCAATGTCGCCCTTGGGGGCGGCGGCCGGCGCGATCTGAGCAAAATTCCAGCGAGCTTGTCGCTGGCTTGGCCGGGGAAGGGCGGGGGAGTGTTCTATGGGCCACTAAGGGTCGATTTGGGGCTTGGTTGGTGAAGAAAGGGCGGCCAGCAGGGGTGCTCCGCGGCTCCCGGCGGCGGCCGGCCGGAGCGGTCGCTCCGGCGAGATGGGCGGCTCGGGGGGCTTGTGAACGGACGGCGAGCTATGGGTAGGGCAGAGGAGCAAGTCTTAGGGCGCTGGAACCATGGGGAACGTCCGGGGACGAGGTGTAGCTGCGGTGGGTGCCGACGCCGACGACGAGCTCGGGAGGAACGGCCGTGGCCGCTTTATATCGCGAACGAGCAGGCAAGGGGAGGTCAAGTCCACGGGGAGGCGTCCCTGGGCCGGTTAATGCCGCTCGTACGGCGGCCGAGCCTCGGCCGGCGCGCCTGGCGGACGCGGCCGACGGACCGCCGGGTCGAGCGCGGTTTGTACGGCGGCGCGGCGTTCCGGGCGCGGGCGGCGAGGACTCGCGGCTCCTCGGCGTGCGTGCCGCCTCGGGGAAGGAGCCACACCTAGGGAAGGGCGCGCGGGCGGCTCGTATGCCGAGGTGGGCGGCGGCGCGCGGCAGGGCGCGCGGCGGGAGCGCGCTCTTGGCAGTAATTTACTCGGAGTGCCCCTGTTTGACCGCGATTTTCTCCTGAAACTTGAATAGAAGTGCACAATGTGGTCAACAAGAAAGTTGTAGATCTCCCTACCCTTTACAACTTTTGCAAAGGCCGTCTAGTGTTTTTCTCAACGGATTTTGCAGGAACGTCATGCCAATTTTGAATGCCGCTCTGCTTCAGGAACAGGAGGTACTGTCGGTTGACCAAGTTTTTCACCAATTTCCACTCAAAATTTGAAATGCCATTCTACATGAAAGTTGTGTCTCTCAACAGGATGGACAACTTTAATAAAGGTAGATTTTGAAGTGTTTAGGTGAATTTTGGAGAACGCGGTAAAAGTTCCGGACGACATTCGCTGGCGTCGATTCTTAAGGGGGGTTTGACCGTGCCTTTGACCAAGGGTCGACTACGGGTGTGTGTAGACTTTGTCATGGGGTCTAATAGGATTCATTAGCGAGGTTTTCGAGGTGATGACCCAGGTTGACCTAGGTTTGACCAGTGTCGGCCGGTTTGACTCGGCTGATTCGGTCATTAACGTCAATGACGGTAATTAAAAACCTGAGGCGTCACACTAGGAAAATTGTTGATGTGGCAAACAATTTAATGATGAGTGAGGGGTGAAAACTTAGAAACCAAGTCTAAGTTAGACTCCAAGTCTACACGCAAAACGAAGTCCGTGCGGATCCCGTGTGGCTGCCCACATGCGCGATGTGTCCTCTTATTTAATAAAGCGGGAGTAGAAGATCTGTGAGAAACACTAGATAGATTCCATGGTAGAAAATCTGCATTGGAGACTATAGTTTTTTGTGATAGAGTTTCGAGATATAGACTCCATGGGTAGAGTCTGGGTTGGGAGTGCCCTAATGAGCACCTTCATGTGATGGCTCTGAAACATATGACGGATGATGCTAAATGAACTTATGATATTATATATGCTTTACATATACTCCAAGGCTAAAAGTAGTCCAGAATTCTGCTAATAGATCATGGAAACAGAATTGTTGGATGCATGCAGACATTTAGGATCATATTGTTAATTGATTAGCTAATAACATGAAACCTAGGCTAATGCTTAGTTTCAGAAAGATGTGTTTTCTGAAATAACAGTGAGCAGATGAACATACCATTCATTGGCCATGGCAGAATCTGGCATTCTATAGGAATCCAGCCCAAATGGCAGAAGAAACTAAACTGATATGAATCAAAACACCTTTCATCCTTCCTTACTTGGCCACTATAGTTCTGACACAATGCATCACATGTCTGATCCTGAGATAAATATTCGTGTCCAACTGTTTCATTGGCCCCGTTGACAGTTCAGCCGGTCAATCACTATTTGAAACGGAAAAAAAGGTGGGAAAGAAGAGATGGTCACACATGACAACTTCACTGAACAAATATTATGAAGTAATCTACTATCTGCAAAGTTCATGGTGCAGTGAGCACATCAAAGTTGTACAATACAGATAGAGAATTTACCTTCTAGGGGCAAGAGCGGACCCAAAGGAAATTTTGAGTGTGGGCACTCCTTAATGAGAAAACATAGATTTGTGAAATTTTTACATGGTGAAGATGTTACCTTTACTTCAAAAATCTGAGTGAGAGCACGTGCACACCATCATCAATCCAAAGGCTTATCTATTAGACATAAATTAGGGTATGCATAGATAATTTACTCTCTTCATCAACACAGCTCAGAATAGCACAGCTAAAAAAATCAGAGTTGCACTGTTGGCACAATTAGACTATTAGTAATAAAAATTGTCAGTGTTTAACAAATCCAGAGTACTCATACATCAATGTTTAGAATAGAAAATGACATCTCTCAGTTTAGTGGGATCCAAAGATCCGAGAAAAAAAAACAAGATGGAATCTTTTTCCCTTACGTCTATATATGTAGGATGAAGGATCTGCTATCCGCGCAAGAACAAATGGACAACTTCCCTCTCACTCAAAACTCGAATCAAAACCAGAAGAATGAAGAAAAGAGTATAATGACTGTCAGATTGAAGACGGAGATCTGCTTGATTGCAGCCTTATAAGTTATGGAGACCATTCTGATAATGAGCAATTTACTGGACAAATAAGAAGCACAATTAGTTTAACCACATCATATTCATGAAAAGTAAACATCCTTAAATTACATAGTGGCATACACATAATGCAGCATAAGAAAACATCAGCTTGCTCACATCTAGACACATGACTGATTGACACTCATACTAATTTTATGTAGGGTTTGCACGTGCATAGGATGGATAGAAGGACGAAAGTTAAATGGCCATAATACTCTTATACTCAAACTCACAACATTTTGATCTCTGAATAGGGCTACATATTAAATAGCATCATCCTACCTTGATTATTCCTTAAGGGTGAATGGGGGAGGCAGTGTGCAGATCAATGAACAAGCATGAACCCACTTGATGCGTGCGGTTGAATGAGGGGGGCGACAAGGAGTGTTCGAGGGAGATGGCGTAGAAGCATCTTACTTGGAGAACCACGACAGGGATGGCGTGGTCGATGGGGGCGACAACGATGTGGTCTGCGACGATGGTGTGAGGGATCGGAGGACGCCGGGGAGATGGCGTGGTTGACGACGGCGGCGGCGACGATGGCGTCGATTGAGGGATCTGGGTCAGAGGATCGGGCGGCGGCTCCATGAGGGATCGGAGGACGACGGTGGCGATGACGTCAATTGGAGGACGACTACGACGTCGATTGGAGGGTGACGGCGGGGACGACAGCGGCAGCGTCGACGGCAGCATGATGTAGGGACGGGAGGGCGCGGTTGGGGAGGCGGGGCGTAGATGCGAGAGGTGACCAGGACGACGGATGCGGAAGCAGGGATCGGGAGGGTTGGGGGCACGATGCGCGAACGCGGTAGATGGGAGGGGCGCGATGGCGACATTAGGACGGGAGGGCGCTCAGGGTGTGGACGGGCGATGACGGCGTGAGGACGGAGGCCGCATGATTGAGGGAGGGCGACGCGGAATGGAGGAGGGCGCAGGTTGGGGGAGGGCGGACGCGCAAGGTAGCGGAGAAAAGGTCGACCAGGTTTTTGTCTCGACTTCGTACTTTTTAGGAGTAGAGACGATTCATGCATGCCTCACTGAGCTCTGACTCCACCCTATGTGACTAGGCCCCGCGCCTCACCTCGCTCGATCCAGAGTGGGGCTAGCTGGATCCCTCTTTCGGTCCAGCGTGGTGTCGACCGGAGGGAGTAGTGCGTAGGATGGGCCGTCGCCACAGGGCCTGCCGTTGGATAGTTCACTCTCATGAACTACACTATATGGATAGAAAAGGCACATTAAAAAATGTATCACAAATTTTTTATCATTATTTTGATAGGTTAGTATATTTAGTAATAAAATTTATCATTAGGATATAAATTCATATAAAACTAATAATGAAACATTTGTAAGTTATTTTAAATATAGATTACGATGCTCACTATCATCTTGTGAAATCTCAAATTCAAATTGTGTATGGAGAAACAAAAATGATAAATTGCACTATGGGATAAGTTGGATCAATTAGGTAAGTTTAGAGGGCAAATTGAAGCAAAATATAATTTAGAAGGTACACTACGTGAAAACTCACTTTAGTAGCGGACATAGATTGCCTTTAGTAACAGGCAAAGCGCCTGTTACCGGTCAAGTGCTACAAATGAGCCAAGAAAGGTAACGGGCAGATGCCCGTTACTGATAACACATATTCGTAACGGGCATCAAACAACGACCGTTACCACAATTAGCCACCGGTCACGTGAAATGGTTGTTTCTCTGAGCCCACAGGGAACTTTGGTAACGGGCACCAAAACAGAGCCCGTTACAGTAACTCAACATCAGAGACACGTGCTGTGTACCTGCGTCTCTTCTATCTCGATGAAATGAGACACATCTATTTCATGCGCGTCTCAGCACAACTAGGATTCGTAACGGGCATCATATAATAGTCATTACCACAACTAGCCACTGGTCACGTGAAAATGACTGTTTCTCTGGACCCACAGGGAACTTTGGTAACGGGCACCATAATAGAGCCCGTTAGAGTAATTCAATATAGGAGACACGTGCTGTGAAACTACGTCTCCTCTGTCTTGACGAACGGGCTTTGACGCTACCCCGTTACATTGTTGGCATGTTTACAACGGGAGTTCCGAATGAAGTCTGTTACTCACTGATCAGTGTTTGTAATGAGTTTTAATTAACACCTGTTATAGATACATAAGCTACCCCTACAGTAACCTGCTGCCTGCTTGTTGGCTGCATCCTGGAACCAGCCAGGATTTGGCAGCCATCAGGTGCTGCATTATGGAACCAGCCAGGATATGACTAAATTCATAGAAATTAGATCCAGTATCCAAATTCACAGGAATCCACATAATTCAACATCATCATCTCACAAGTAAAGAAGCATCATTGGCTTGACAACAATATCACAGCCATAGTTAACTAGCTTAACAACAATATCACAAAATTCATAGGACAAGGAGGAACGCAAAAATTTCCTAAGAACCATGTACAATATTAGCCCACACAATTTCATCAGCATAAAATTTTTCGTCGATTGCGATCACCTGTTCCATGAGGAATGTGGCAATTCTATCACAAACATAGACCAGCGTGTTGTGGTGGAGAGGATGCTCATCTAGCCCTAATATCTGGATATAACAATGTCATCAGTCAGCACACATATATAGGTGGTTATCAAACATGTGCAGTTGTCACACCCAGTTTTAAAAGCAAAACCGAATGCATAGATCACGTGTGCGTCAGGATCAAGTTACACACACGCTTAGACATTGTGAATACCAAAATCAGTGCCACACGAATAAAGAGTTATTACAAACCATAGTCTTAATCGAAACTTAAATAACGAGTTCTCGCAGCGGACAAAATGCCTCCACAGGCAGCTGACTGAAGACTACGCACACCTAGAACTCCTAGAAATCTCCTGGAATGTCTTCAAAGTTCTCCCAGTCTGAGCAGCTATCCGGGTATTGTAGATGCAAGAGAATAAACAAGCGTGAGCACATGACGTACTCAGCAAGAGAGAACAACATAACATGCAAGGCCATATGGTGGATGGCCAGGGTTCAAGCAGTTTAGTATTTTAGTTAGTCAAGTTTTATTAGCACCTGATTACTAAAGAGTGTAGGTTCATACCAACCCAATTAATAAGATCTAAGCATCATAAATAAAGAATAAAACAACAATTAAACATTAAAGTTCAATAATTTAATCATGTGAGTGTCCAGGCCTCTCTTGACCGTGAGCACGGCAAATCGATTAGTTTAACACTCTGCAGAGGTTGTACACTTTCACCACAAGCAGCGTAAAAGCTCCGAAGAACTTTGAACCCAACCATGTGGTGCTTGCAAGGCACCATACCACACTATCGAGGTGTGATTGCGTAGGGACGCTACATGGCCTTTACAAATGTTCTCTAGCAAGTTATGACCCACAAGGTCTGGATCAGTTAGCAAGGTATAAAGTCCCCTAGCAGGTCGATACCCCACCAAAAAAGAATAACTCACCCAACCCCCTGCTAGAGCGAGTCTATACCCCACAGTACCGCCGATCCCTTGTCCTTATCAGGTAAGACCATCCCAAGCTAAAGTTCCTAATTATTCAGCCAAGACCATTGCCCATTAGTTCTTGTGGTTGTACTGTTTTCCTGGGTGGTTCTCCATGTTCCGATTAACATATTAAAGTGTTCTTGTAAGGAAAAGAACATAAACAGAACATAGAATAATAAAAGTAACTAAGTTGATTAATACCAATCCCAGTTGAGCATGGTAAGCAATAGCTACCACAAGATTAATTTAATAAAAACCCGGTGACAAGGTAAAGGTAGTAAAAGACTAGGCCTGATCCTTAATAGGTTCCCATCAAGTTAATGCAAGCGGAAAAGTAAAGACAGTGAATTTAAATGCATGTTATGTAGGACAGGCGGGTATGCAACAAGGAAGACTTGCCTTCAACAAAACTCTGCTGCTCAAACTCTTGCACGACTTGATCTTCAAATCCTTCGAACGAATCGCTCTCTACGATCCACAATCATCACATACAAGCATACAACAAGAATAAATAAGAAACATCACCAAACAGATCAAACAGAACTAAACAGTAGCATAAAACTAATCTACGCTTCGAGACGAACGCATGGACATAAAGAACGCTAAAATTGGAGCTAAAATGACCAAGTTACGGCCTAAAGAAGGTGCATGGACTAATCTGTGAAGGTTTGAAAAGAAACTGGGCTAAAATAAAGAAAAAGGACTAAACTGTAAGAAACTTCCTAAGGTGGAAGGGTATTTTTGTGAATATTGGAAAACTCAGGGGCCTTTCTGCAAAAACACCTGAGCCGGCTGGGTTTGACCTAGTTGACTTGGGTCGGCTTGATCTAGATCCATTGGATCTAGATCCAACGGCTGCCGCTGTTTGCGGGGCGGTGGTTTAGATCCGGCGCGTTAGATCTAGATCTAACGGCCGGGGACGGCTGCAAGCGGCGGGGAGGCGGAACGCGGCGGCCGACGGCGGCCGGCCGACGGCGAGCGGCGGCGAGCTCGCCGGCGAACCCGATCTAGGGTTCTGGTGCACGGTTAAGGGCGCTGAGTGCATCTACGCGAAGCGCGCAGGCAGGCGAAGCTAATGGAGGCAACGACTGCGACGGAGATGCGGCGAGGCAGGTGGTCGACGCGGCGGCGCGGGTCTTGAACTCCGGCGGGGTCACTAGGGCGCCACGGTGCACGGGCTTAACAACAAGTGGCGCGGGCGGGTTGTCACCTGCAGGCGCAGCTCCCGAGCAGCTTCACGACGACGAGGCGGCGACGACGGCAAGAATCAACGGCAGCGGCGGAAGGCTAGGGTTAGGGGTCCCGACGGCGTTCGATGTAGGCAAGGGCGGCTCGGGTGAGGGGCGTCCAGGGGTGCGGCGCAGCTTATAAAGGCCGGGGGAACCGCCTTGGTGTGCGGGCCACGCGTCTAGGGCGTGCACCGATCGGACTCGGGCGGTGGCGGCGGAGTCCTGGGCGGAGACGTCGCGGGGTAGGGGATGACGGGGAGGCCGGAGAGGGTCCCCGCCGCGGCCGCTCGCGAGCGAGGGAGGAGGCGGGGGAGAGCGGGCTGGCAGCGGCTTGGGCCGGAAGTCCAGGTGGGCCGCTGTGCGAGCTGGGCTGCTACGGCTGGGTTGCTGGGCTGCCACGCAAAGCTGGGCCGCGGTCTACAGCGCTGCTGCTAGCTGGGCTAGAAAAGGGATGTCGGGCTGCTTTGAAGGGGAGGAAGGGAAAAGAATAAGGAAAAGCTTTAGGGAATTTTGAAAAGATTCAAACAATAGAATTCAAACTTTAAATTTGAATTCCAGCAACCAAAAGCAATGCACCAGCATGTATGCAACAATTAATTCCTATGGTTCCTTAACTTTATTTTGGAAAAGTTTTAAATGCCTAAAAGAAAAATAAAGCAACCTTATATTCCTTAAGCAATTAAAGGTTTCTAGCAAATTTTTAATAAAGCCAATTTTTAGCAAAATTAGGGTGTTACAAATCCTACCCCCCTTAACAAGAATCGCGTCCTCGAGATTCGGACAGATTGGGAAAAAGATCTGGAAAGTCTGCTTTCAGCTCATCCTCTCTTTCCCATGTTGCCTCATCTTCTGCATGATTACTCCACTGTACTTTGCACATCTTGATCACACTATTCCGGGTGACCCTTGTCATAGTTTCCAATATCCGGATGGGGTGCTCTTCAATAGTGAGATCCTCTTTAACGTTTAGATCATCCAAGGGTAACGACTCCTTGTCATGAGGACCAAAACCCTTCTTCAACTGAGAGATATGGAATACGTCATGCACATAAGCTAGCTGGACTGGCAACTCCAACCTGTAAGCCACTTCTCCCACTCTCTCAAGGATCTTAAAAGGTCCGATAAACCGAGGTGACAACTTTCCTTTAACTTTGAATCGACGCAATCCTCTGATAGGTGATACCTTTAGGTACACATAATCACCTTCCTGAAAGACCACATCCCTTCGTTTACCATTTGCATAACTTTTCTGTCTAGACTGAGCAATCCTCAAGTTCTCTCTTATGATCTGAACTTGTTTCTCTGCTTCTCTGATGATGTCTGCCCCGAATAACTGCCTTTCTCCTGTCTCACTCCAGTATAACGGAGTTCTACACTTCCTTCCATACAAGGCCTCAAAGGGTGACATTTTGAGACTGGCTTGGTAGCTGTTGTTATAAGAGAACTTAGTGTACGACAAGCTCTTATCCCAACTACCACCATGCTTAAGTGCACATGCTCCCAGCATGTCTTCTAGGATCTGATTGGTCCTCTTTGTCTGTCCATCAGTCTGTGGATGATAAGGTGAGCTGAAATTTAACTTAGTATCCAGAGACTCATGCAGCTTCCCCCAGAAACGAGAAGTGAACTGAGTACCTCTGTCTGACACGATCTTCTTTGGTACACCATGCAAACACACAATCCTGGACATGTATAGTTCTGCCAACTTAGCTCCTGTATACGTGGTTTTCACCGGAATGAAGTGAGCTACATTGGTCAAGAGATCCACAATGACCCAGACCGAATCATAACCATCTCGAGTTCGGGGCAATCTCTTCCCACTTCCACTCAGGCACCTTCAATGGTTGAAGCAAACCAGCGGGCCTCTGATGTTCAGCCTTAACCCGATGGCAAGTGTCACAAAAAGCCACATGTGCGGCCACATACCTCTTCATACCATACCACCAATACCTCTGCTTGAGATCCTGGTACATCTTAGTACTGCCTGGATGGATGGAGTAAGCTGAGTCGTGAACTTCTTTCAAGATAGTCTCTCTGAGGTCTCCTGTCTCTGGCACACACAACCTGTTCTTAAACCACACTGTGCCTTGTTCATCCTCTGTGAAATCTGGGGCTTCTCCTTGTTTCATACTCTCCTTGATTTTCTGTATTCCAGCATTCTCTAATTGCCACTTACGTATCTCCTGCTCCAAAGTGGACTGCACTTCCAAAGTTACTCCTCCTGCATGTGCAACCACCTTCAAGTTGAGCCTTTCAAACTCTTTTACCAACTCATCGGGAAACTGGAGAATCATAGCCACGTTAGTATGTCCCTTCCAACTCAAAGCATCAGCAACCAGATTCTCTTTACCAGGATGATAGTGAATCTCCAGATTATAGTCTTTGATCAACTCTAACCAACGACGCTGTCTCTGATTGAGATCCTTCTGGGTGAAGATGTACTTCAGACTCTTGTGATCAGTATAGATCTGACACTTAGTTCCCATAATGTAGTGTCTCCAAATCTTCAATGCGTGAACCACTGCTGCTAACTCAAGATCGTGCGTGGGGTATTTCAACTCATGCTTCCTCAACTGGCGAGATGCATAGGCTATAACGTGACCTTCTTGCATCAGCACACAACCCAGACCTTGTCTAGATGCATCACAATAGATGTCAAAGCTCTTCTGCAGATCAGGCATCACTAGAACAGGTGCTGTGGTCAACCACTTCTTTAATTCTTCAAAACTGGACTGACATGCACCAGTCCACTTGAACTCCCTGTCTTTCTCTAGCAGTGTGGTGAGAGGCTTCACAATCTTGGAGAATCCCTCAATGAACCGACGGTAGTAACCAGCAAGTCCTAGGAAACTCCTGATCTCAGACACCGTACGAGGGGCTTCCCACTTCAACACATCACTGACCTTGCTTGGATCTACCGCAATACCTCCGTTGGTGATGATATGACCCAGAAAAGACACTTCCTTGAGCCAGAACTCACACTTGCTGAACTTTGTGTGTAACTCATGCTCTCTCAGCTTCTGCAACACAAGCCCCAAATGCTCCTCATGCTCTTCCTCGTTCTTGGAGTAGATCAAAATGTCATCAATGAACACCACAACAAACTTGTCCAGGTACTCCATAAAGATCTTGTTCATCAAGTACATGAAGTAGGCAGGTGCATTGGTTAACCCAAAGGACATAACTGTGTACTCATAAAGTCCATACCTGGTAGTAAAAGCTGTCTTAGGTATATCCGAAGGCCTGATCTTCATCTGATGATAACCAGATCGCAGATCGATCTTAGAAAACACTTTGGCTCCTCTCATCTGATCAAACAAGTCCTCAATACGAAGGGTACTTGTTCTTAATGGTAACATCATTGAGAGACCTGTAATCAACACACATCCTCTGTGTACCATCCTTCTTACCCACAAAGATTACTGGTGCTCCCCAAGGTGATGAACTAGCACGAATGAACCCTTTACCCATTAATTCTTTAATCTGAGCTTTAAGTTCTTGTAACTGATCACAAGACATTCTATATGGGCGCTTAGAGATAGGAGCAGTACTAGGCAAAAGATCAATAACGAACTCAACATCTCGGTCAGGGGGCATACCTGGCAACTCCTCAGGAAACACATCGGGGTAATCGCACACCACTCGTATGTCTTCCAAGGCCGTTCCATCAAGCTTATTCACGGCACTGGCGTTTGATGGTGCGGGATCTGCTGCAAACTCAAACCTTTCACCAGCTGGACTCGTAAGAAGGACTGATCTCTTAGCACACTGTATCACCGCATCACACGCGGTCAACCATCCCATTCCCAGTATCACATCAATCCCCTTTGAATCCAAGATTATAAGATTGGCACGAAAATCTCTTCCCACAATCTTGAGATGGACGTTGTCACATTTATATATGGCTTTCAATTCCCCCCAGGTGAGGTAACTAACATGTGGCGAGACATGGGACTGATGGGTATATTATGTTGAGCTACGAACTATGATGTAATGAAAGAATGGGATGCTCCAGAATCAAATAAAACTGAGGTAGGAGTGGAGTTGACTAGAAACATACCGAGCACTACTCTGGGTTCTCCTGGGCGACTTCAGCATCAACGTGCATCGCCTTGCCTCGTGCATAGCTCTGTTGTCCCTTGTTGGTCTGCAGGGTTTGGCTCCCACTCCTTGTCTGCTGCTGGTTCTACACAGGGGTATGTGGAGGGTTCCTCTTTGGGCAAGCATTGGCATAGTGACCAAGCTCTCCGCACTTGAAGCAAGTAGTGGTGGAAAGATTAGGAGGTGCCACGGACCTCATAGGTGTGCCAACTGGAGCTCTCTGCTGACTCTGCTGGGAAGCTGGGCATGGAGTCTGAGGGACAGGACGCCGAAACCGCCGAGGCATCTGGCCGGAGCCGCCGAGCAGACGTTGGGACCGGCCATCTGCCCAAAGTTTCCACCCGGTCCCCCAAAGCAGAACGGGGTGTTCGGCGGTGGGTTGAAGCGCGGGCGAGACGCACTCCCAAACTGCCCAGAGCTGGCGGCCTTCCTCTTCTGCTCCCCGAGCTCCTTGCGCTTATGCTCCAAGCGGATGGCGGCATCAACTAACTGCTGAAAGTTGGGGAAAGGATAAGACATCAGCTGGGACTGCAGCGAACCAGCTAACCCATCCAGGAACAGCTCTTGCTTCTTCCTGTCTTCTGCAACCTCCTCAGCTGCATAGAGAGACAATTCAGTGAACTTGTCTCTGTACTCAACCACTGACATTCCTCCCTGCTTCAGAGAAAGGAACTCCTTCTTTATGATCTTCATGACTCCAGAGGGTATGTGATGGCTCCTGAAGTTGGTGCTAAACTCTTCCCAGGTGATAGTGTCTGGGGCGGCATGAGCGGCAGAATATGCATCCCACCAAACGGCTGCAGATCCTTGAAGTCGTCCTACAGCATACATGACTTTCTCTTTGTCGTCACACTGACAGGTAGTGAGCATCTTCAGCACTGTCTTCAGCCAATCTTCAGCTTCAAGCGGATCAGCGGCATGAGTGAACATGGGAGGATGGTGACTCATAAACTCCCGGTACTTGTTGCGAGGCGCCGGTGGCTGAACCGATGGGTTGTTGACCTGGGCTTGCAGGTTCGTCACGGTGTTGGTCAGGTGCTGGAGGAGCTGAGTCTGTGTCTCCAGGAATTGCTGCATAGCGGGGTCCATTGGTGCTTGCTGGGGTGCTCTTCCTGGTCGATTTACTGCTGGTTGATCAACTCCTGATCCTGACCTGGTGTTCACCATCTGAGTGTTAGGGACATTACTTTAGATGTTTGCATCAAGAGTTAAACTCAGAAAGATAGGATAACAATGGTGTTTAGATAAGACAGATTCTGTTGACTCCAAACAATCAGGCATAACTCTCAGTGTGGGTAACCAAAAAATTATGGGTTTTGGACTGATAAAAGGTAATGAAATTACGGAACTACTCCAACTGGAATCACCTCAATCGGAGTTGTGTAACTCTGGTTATAAAATAAACAAGACAGATAGGTCAGCAGTGTTTAACAGATTCGTGAGGCTGTAATGTTTCAGTCATAACTCTCTGATTATCCACCCAAATATTCTGAATTTTTCACAGAAAATCAGTCACGAAATTTCTGAACTTCTCCAATTGGTTTTACTGCAATCGGAGTTCTGTAGCTCGAGATAAAATTAAAATAGAGCAGCTGACTCAGAAAGCAGCGCGAACAGATTTAGAGCTCTCGGATTTGCATTAAGGAAAAACTTAAAGGGACAAAAAGATTAAGATAGATAATTGATTGAGACTGAAAGTTACCCCCACAAACTTACTACTAAACCAATGTCGTTGTGGTCATCACCCCACAACACATTGCACTCAAACAAAATCCAGCTCAAACATTAAGCACAAAACCAAGTATTCAACCACACTTCTAAACTAAGCACACTTTACCGATCGTCTACTAGCGATTACAAAAAGACCCTATTCTTAACTTAATCCTAAGGACTATCTTCTGCCATGGCATCTGTGCGGGCGTCAGGGGAGTCGTAGTGTGGCCTCTTGGGCGACGGGGAGGTACATCCTTCTGTGGCCTCATGAACAACTGGCTGCTTCCTGTTCTGCGGTGCAGCTTCCAAGGCACGCTTCTGCAACTCTAGAGTGAAGATCTGCTGCTGCGCCGCACACAAGGTGTTGTTGGTGTCGTCCAATGCGGTGTTAACAGCTGCAAGTAGACTCTGGACATTTTTCAGCGTTCCTTCATAGGCTGGTGCTGGGGCGATGTAGGTCTTGGCTTCCCCACTGGCTCTGAAGGGTGTGTACCGGCAGTGGGTATCCTCCTACCTGTCACGCTCCTTGTGAGAGAGAACATAAAGCGCTCTCCGAGCTGACTCGGCTATACCAGCGTCCATAGTACTCCTGTGAGCCACATCATGATGCTTGGACATCTCCCTCACTCCACGGCATGGAATGTACTCCTCCAGGATGGCAACAACTTCCCAATGGGGCTCGAACCACGGATGAGTCCACGACTCACAATGGTAAACAGGGGCCTTGTCATAGCCCAAGCGGAGTACCATAGCTCGCAGGTGGTCAGCCATGGGAATGCCCACTCCATCAGCTCTGTAGTGGTACACTTCCCAGATCACTTCCTCAGCTGCTTCATCTTGCTCTTGCTCTTGTTCTTCTTCCTCCATCTCTAGATCAAGGTGATCCTCCAGATCTTCTCCTGGCGCTTGCTCCTCTAGGTTGGACTGTTCAGCTGGCTCATCCTCTTCTGAGATCATCTCTTCTGGATCCTCCTCATCATCAGACACCATGATGAGGTTAGGGACGACCATAGGTGCAGGCTCCATCTCAATCTCCTCATCCGTGTCTCCGTCATGGAAGTCATTGTACTGTTCTTGCGGGGCATACTGGTGGGCAGCACCAGCATGAGAAGTATTCAAACGGCGAACCATCTGTAGTGCAGTGTAGAATGAGATAGATGGTAAGACAAAAAAGGATGAGAGCTAAAGCAAGCACAAGGTAAAGAACGCAAACAGCTCAAGAGTAAGGCAAAAGGCAAGAGTAAGGTTAATAGAAGTAAAGCAAGCATGTAAGAGAAAGCTTCCATTTCTATCTAGGCTAGCGTTACTACAGTCAACACGGCTCTGGTACCACTCTGTCACACCCAGTTTTAAAGGCAAAACTGAATGCATAGATCACGTGTGCGCTAGGATCAAGTTACACACACGCTTAGACATTGTGAATACCAAAATCAGTGCCACACGAATAAAGAGTTATTACAAACCATAGTCTTAATCGAAACTTAAATAACGAGTTCTCGCAGCGGACAAAATGCCTCCACAGGCAGCTGACTGAAGACTACGCACACCTAGAACTCCTGGAAATCTCCTGGAATGTCTTCAAAGTTCTCCCAGTCTGAGTAGCAATCCGGGTATTGTAGATGCAAGAGAATAAACAAGCGTGAGCACATGACGTACTCAGCAAGAGAGAACAACATAACATGCAAGGCCATATTGTGGATGGTTAAGGTTCAAGCAGTTTAGCATTATAGTTAGTCAAGTTTTATTAGCACCTGATTACTAAAGAGTGTAGGTTCATACCAACACAATTAATAAGATATAAGCATCAGAAATAAAGAATAAAACAACAATTAAACATTAAAGTTCAATAATTTAATCATGTGAGTGTCCAGGCCGCTCTTGACCGTGAGCACGGCTAATCGATTAGTTTAACGCTCTGCAGAGGTTGTACACTTTCACCACAAGCAGCGTAAAAGCTCCGAAGAACTTTGAACCCAACCATGCGGTGATTGCAAGGCACCATACCACACTACCAAGGTGTGATTGCATAGGGACGCTACATGGCCTTTACAAAGGTTCTCTAGCAAGTTATGACCCACAAGGTCCGGATCAGATAGCAAGGTATAAAGTCCCCTAGCAGGTCGATACCCCACCATAAAAAGAATAACTCACCCAACCCCCTGCTAGAGCGAGTCTATACCCCACAGTACCGCCGATCCCTTGTCCTTATCAGGTAAGACCATCCCAAGCTAAAGTTCCTAATTATTCAGCCAAGACCATTGCCCATTAGTTCTTGTGGTTGTACTGTTTTCCTGGGTGGTTCTCCATGTTCCGATTAACATATTTAAGTGGTCTTGTAAGGAAAAGAACAGAAACGGAACATAGAATAATAAAAGTAACCAAGTTGATTAATACCAATCCCAGTTGAGCATGCTAAACAATAGCTACCACAAGATTAATTTAATAAAAACCCGGTGACAAGGTAAAGGTAGTAAAAGACTAGGCATGATCCTTAATAGGTTCCCATCAAGTTAATGCAAGCGGAAAAGTAAAGACAATGAATTTAAATGCATGTTATGTAGGACAGGCGGGTATGCAACAAGGAAGACTTGCCTTCAACAAAACTCTGCTACTCAAACTCTTGCACGACTTGATCTTCAAATCCTTCGAACGAATCGCTCTCTACTATCCACAATCATCACATACAAGCATACAACAAAAATAAATAAGAAACAGTCACCAAACAGATCAAATAGAACTAAACAGTAGCATAAAACTAATCTACGCTTCGAGACGAACGCTTGGACATAAAGAACGCTAAAATCGGAGCTAAAACGACCAAGTTACGGCCGAAAGAAGGTGCAGGGACTAATCTGTGAAGGTTTGAAAAAAAAATGGGCTAAAATAAAGAAAAAGGACTAAACTGTAAGAAACTTCCTAAGGTGGAAGGGTATTTTTGTGAATATCGGAAAACTCAGGGGCCTTTCTACAAAAACACCTGAGCCGGCTGGGTTTGATCTAGTTGACTCGGGTCGGCTTGATCTAGATCCATTGGATCTAGATCCAACGGCTGCCGCTGTTTGCGGGGTGGTGGTTTAGATCCGGCGCGTTAGATCTAGATCTAACGGTCGGGGACGGCAGCAAGCGGCGGGGCGGCGGAACGCGGCGGCCGACGACAGCGGTGGGCTCACCGGCGAACCCGATCTAGGGTTCTGGTGCACGATTAAGGGCGCTGAGTGCATCTACGCGAAGCGCGCGGGCGAGGCGAAGCTACTGGAGGCAACGGCTGCGACGGAGATGCGGCGAGGCGGGTGGTCGACGCGGCGGCGCGGGTCTCGAACTCCGGCGAGGTCGCTAGGGCACCACGGTGCACGGGCTTAACAACAAGTGGCGCGGGCGGGTTGCTCACCTCCAGGCGCAGCTCCCGAGCAGCTTCACGACGACGAGGCGGCGACGACGGCGAGAATCAACGGCGGCGGCGGAAGGCTACGGTTAGGGGTCCCGACGGCGTTCGATGTAGGCAAGGGCGGCTCGGGTGAGGGACGTCCAGGGGTGCAGTGCAGCTTATAAAGGCCGAGCGAACCACCTTGGCGTGCGGGCCACGCATCCAGGGCGTGCACTGGTCGGAATCGGGCGGCGGTGGCGGAGTCCGGGGTGGAGACGTCACGGGGCGGAGTCGGCGCCGCTCGCGAGCGAGGGAGGAGGCGGGGGAGAGCAGGCTGGCGGCGGCTTGGGCCGGAAGGCTAGGCCGGGGCGCCCGTGCGAGGCCGGGCCGCTACGGCCGGGTTCTTCGGGCTGCCACGCAAAGCTGGGCCGCGGTCTACAGCGTTGTTGCTAGCTGGGCTGGAAAAGGGATGTCGGGCTGCTTTGAAGGGGAGGAAGGGAAAAGAATAAGGAAATGCTTTAGGGAATTTTGAAAAGATTCAAACAATAGAATTCAAACTTTAAATTTGAATTCCAGCAACCAAAAGCAATGCACCAGCATGTATGCAACAATTAATTCCTATGGTTCCTTAACTTTATTTTAGAAAAGTTTTAAATGCCTAAAAGAAAAATAAAGCAACCTTATATTCCTTAAGCAATTAAAGGTTTCTAGCAAATTTTTAATAAAGCCAATTTTTAGCAAAATTAGGGTGTTACAGCAGTGCTAATAAGCAAGAACTGTGCTCAGTTGTAGGTTTTACAAGTGAAGATCCCAAGAAAGTACCTCCATATCAGGGCTTCTATCTTTTAATTTAAGCATGTGATAGGCACAATAGAAGCTGCAGAGTTTGGATTCAGCAGGTTGTTGGTGGCACTGCAATAAATGTACAAAGAAAAATAGTGGTGATCGAGAAGAAATAAACTCAATCTTTAGTACTATGTTCCACACGAAGGAAATAAGTGGTATGTACCTTAACATTTTTGACACATTCGAAGGTGCTGCGGGGCAACTTCTTGTTGGCGCAGTAACGTTCCCAACCCCTACAATGAAACATGCAACAATGGTTAGGGCACTATTAATTAATATACTCTTCACAGTTGAGGAACGTCCGCAAGTTAAGAAAGAAATAACTTACTCATTAATGATTAGTTTGAAAGGGGTAGTATGAGTCTTCACTAGTAGAAATGTTAATATCTATGACAATTTGGTAGTGACGTTCCGTTTATTCGTCATGGAAGTGGTCTCTACCATGACGAATTTTATAACTTCGTCACAGATAACGAGTGACGGTGCCAAGCCACTCAAAATAATGACGAAACTCAAAGGATGGTCACCGAACAACAAACCTATTTCGTCAAAATGAATCTTTATAGTTCTGCTCATGAGGAACCAATGCCGAAAGAAAACTGGCGTCACAAAACAATAACGTTATCATCACAAAACAATTTGAAAAAAGATAACAAGGATCTGGTCCCACATGCAACCACGTGTAATTGTGGGTACGGGTCCCACATACAGTCCCACCATCACATGGTCCCACATGTGGGCTCACCAGTGGACACACTAGCGCTTGGTCCCGGATGTGGGCTGCACCAGTACCGATCCCACATGTGGGCAACCATAAGTGGACCAAAATTTACAAAAAATGTTATGAAATTGAGAGTTTGAACCTAGGTCATTAGCACTCTAACCAACTACCCCAAACCACTACATAATAAGTAGTTATGTGTCTTTGCTTTCAAGTTATTTATATTAGCCTCTTTCTAATACATTGGCCCACAATAGCGGCAACGGCGGGCCTCGTCGGGCCGACGCAATAGCGCATCACGCTGGAATTTAATCAGCGGGGGAAAGCGAGCCACGTCGGGTCGGTCCACTAGCGCGCCATCAGCGCGGCAAAAGCGGGCCATGTCGGGCCGGCCCAATAGTGTGGCGCGTGGGAATTTAATCAGCGCGGAAAAAAGAGTGGATGGAGGGATTCAAACCTGTGACAGAACCGCTCAAATCACTACTAGGAATGATGCCTTGGCCAATGCCTATATTTGGTTGCAATATGGTCATTTTTGTTGCAACTGGAATCAATTGCATCTAAGTTTTTTGGTCGACAGATGATTGCAATTGGAACAGTGTAATAGCCTCAGGCAACCATTTGATGTGGCGTTGCAACAGATTTTTCTATTGCAACGAAAAAATTTGCCTAATGCAACCAACACTTCGTTGCAAGATCAAATTTCGCAACTAACAAAATAGCCTTATGCAACCAATACTTGGTTGCAAGAACAAATATTGCAACGATTAGATTGGTTGCCTTAGGTTCTAATGTGATGAAACACTTGGCTGCAATATTGCATGGTTGCCACCAATGAATGTGTTGCGATAGAAAAGTATTGACACACGAAAACTACATGGTCATATGGTCATATTACCATGAAGTTTGATCGATTGCATTACATTGCTCTTGCAACATATCAGATATGGTGGCAATAGATGATATGTTAATGCAATGAACTAGTCTTCGAGGCAATATATGTAGATTGCAACGTATTTGTGTTGGTGGTAACAGATGTCACATGCAACCAACAATTTTTGTTGGCAATAGTTGATATTATAATGCAACGAATAGTTCTTCGAGGTGATACATAGAAGTTGCATCGAATTTGTGTTGGTGACAATAGAGGGCACATGCAACAACAATTGTTGGTGGTAAACGATAATATGATAATGCAACACTTAAAGTTGGTTGCAATAAAGAGTATTGCAACCAATATCAATGATCGCATATTAGTCTATCGCAACAAGGTGAAAATGATACTAGTTTTTCAATTATTTCGCTGGTAGAGAATATCACAAATAATAATTGATACATTCATTAATAATAATTTTGTCTCAAACTAAAGTATCACACAATGACAAACATTCTGGTTTAAAGGACATGACCACAACTAACAAAATAAGGACATCATATTTAACTAAGTTCACTGCATTGTTTAGCATAAAAAATTGATCCAGAAATGGGTAAGTTGGTTGCTCCATCACCCTTCAGCAACTTGTCATTCTTGTTGGTGTCAGCCATCTACTTGCATCCATAGAAGCTTTCTCTAATTGTTTTGGCTCTTCGAGTTTCTCTGTGGTTCATGAAAACAAATATGTTTAAAATCATGGAGTAATTAGCAATCGTTGGACAAGTGCAATTGAGATCAAACAATTCCAAGCACATTCAGCCATGCTATCTCATTAGATGCCCACTAATAAATTATTAACATGGAAATATTATAGGCCAATGAATCACCACGGGCGCCCTCTGATCTATACGTACAAAGTGATAAATGATTAGGGTAGTAATGCACTGAATTTATTAGAAAACAGCAATCATAAAGGAACATCACGCTGGAACTTTGCCGATCTATACAAAGTATAGGTTGTAGAAACACAAAAATAGTATTTCAAAGACATTCCATATCTCGCTATTTCTTTATCACTTTAATTGGTTGTATTACACATAATATCAGTAGCTTGATACCAGAGTACACTAATATATATGCAGTATTGATTACTGTTATGGTCACAGATACACATCCCATTTCTTATATATGTAAACTCTATCCATGTCAAATCACAGAGAAACAGATGAAAATGCACTTCAACAGATTGATGAGTCTTTGTTGCAAGAAGAATAAAGACAGAATCTCAGAGAAAGCTACATACCATACTCTTTCAAATAATCCATTAGCAAAGTCGTGAATACATCACTAAGAACTGCTGACTTGGCCGAGCTTTGGGACATCGGGCAGTGGAAATCCATCTTGGTATAAGGGTGTGAAAAACATTGTATCGACCTATCGAGCCTGAACATTTAGATGAGTAGAACATAAGTTTAAATAAGCCATCAGCTAGTATATATGAGGGTCTAAATGGGTATATACACAAATTTGAGAAACCAAGACACATTTCCACTAAACATAATACGTGAAAAATCCAAAACAACCTTGAGAAAGATTATCTAGCATCAAGGTTATCTAGCATCTAGACACTTGATTGCAAGATTGCATCTGCCCCGAGAAGAAAGATAAGGAAGAACCTGGATGTGATTCAGGTGGAACATTCCATCATTGCTTACTTGCTTATCTTTCCCTTGAAACGGAAAATTGAAAAGTGCATAAGCACGAAAATGGGAAAATTAGCAATCTGCTGAAGCCAAGAACACACCACAAAAGTAGTACCCTGAAGTGCAGATCGGGAAATTGCAGATAAATTAGGGAAACCCCACAACAATTATCCTTCATCTTCTTTTCCAATTTTCTGCTCCCTTCCCTGATTGCCTCCAACAGCTGGCAGCAGCAACCCTGCTCCACAAGCAGCAGCAGCAGCTCACACATCGCAATGAGAAGCAATAATAAAATAGCGAGGCAGGGAAATTAACAGCAGGAAAATGTCTTAGCCTTACCCATAGACTGAACCAGGAGCACAACGACAATGACGTACAACTGAACCAGATGGAAGTGGCTCACAAATCTCACCAGCCTGTCCATCCCGTGCCCCATGCTCAATGCTCGGCACCTTAGTAGATAGGCCGTAAGTCCTAGGAACAGATCCATGGGCGGATGTGTTTACTTAGATGCAGGATAATCTTTCACTTACCCGTCTCGTGACGATGAGGGGTAACTGCAGTGGGGACAGAGGGATGAAGCAAGGAGAGAGTGCATCCGCCAGTTGGGGCTGCTCCTGGGAGCCGTCGTGCAGGCGGCAACCGAGAGCACGTCACTGCGCTGCACCCTCGCCACCAACCGGAACTAGCCAACCGCGATGCGTTCCCCGTGGATCTGCAAGAGAAACATTATGATGCGAATCAAATCAGAGAGAGAGAGAGAGTGCCACCACCTTGCCTTCCCTCGTCCCTAATGTCAGCCACGTGGAGAACTGTGAAGGGTGTCGAAGTCAGGTCGAGAGGGAGAAGAGGAAGGGGAGGAGCACTCTAGCTACTCCAACTGATTCACCCGGGTAAACCTGTCGTCCCCTCCTTGCGCACCGATGTGTCCAGGAGTCTGGATCCACATCCGGAGGAAGGATGTAGGGGGCCCACGGGAGCGGCAACGACCTGAGGAGGTGGAGGTGAGCACGAACGGGAACGCAGGAGCGGCAGTGGCACGACAGGAGAGCACGAGGAGGGAGGGGATGCGGGGCGACAGCTAGGGTTTGTTGGGTGCGGGTGGACTATGCTGCAATTTCCATAGAGCAGAGGGGTTTCTTTGCAAAACTAGCAGGTGGGGGTGCAAGAACGAGCGCTGGTCGACATGTATGCCATGAGGTGCGGAGAGAGCCGCAAATGGGAGGGGTCTTTCATTTCTCCGATTGACTCGACGGGTTAGCTTTGAAATTAATTAGTACTAGGGTCGTGCCTGTGCGTTGCTACGGGAAAAACATCATATCTTTATACAACACCCAAATTTTTTTAAAAAATCCATAGAAATGCTTAATGCAAAATCATAGTGCATTTATGTGTTAAGTTTCTTCATTTGTCAATTCTATACAATAACTAAATCCTAGTGCATTTCGATCTCTAAGGACATTATATGATTAACGTATATATGCTTTGTATTAATATTAGTTCAAGATGATGTGATTTTAGCACAACTCAGATTATGAGGAAAACGAACTTTTATGCCAAAATAAACACAAACTCTGCTCTGGTTCTTTCTCCCAACAGACCATACAACAATCTCCTCTTCATCTTGGCATATTCAATGGTTCCTTCTCCCAACAGACCACACAACAATCTCCTCTCCTCCATCTTGGCATCAACAAATATTGATCTGGACAAAAGATAAAATAAACAGAAAACTGTCGAAGAAGAAAGAATGGAGCAACTGCAAACCTTTCACGAAAATATTCATGCAAATTATTTAATTATCTACCTTTCAGCTTCACACAGATATAGAAAAGAGAGGAGTGACACTGAGCAAATGAATTCCTACACTTAGGCAGCAAAGACAACTGAAGTCAATCCTCATGCATGTGTATTTTAATTTAGTCAGAATTGAACAACATTAGTAAAGGCTTCACAGTTGGTCTAAGCATTAGTGTGAATCCTTACTTTGTGACGTATGTCGCATGAATCATGACACTATCACAATTGGTCTAACTTCTAAGCATTCTGAATAGATTTAATTACATAGCAATCGAGTTAGAATTAATTTGTAATGATAAATGCCATTTTACAGTAAAAACTTGCATGAAGTGCCTCTTGAGAGCATTTGTTTTAGAGTATACTAAAAAATTAGCAGATATTAAATTTTGTCAAAGCAACAAATGACTAATTAGAACACAGGCTGTACAACCACATGTGACATATTCCATGGTTCAGAAGGTTATTATGAATCAAACTTTTCATCATACCATACAAATTAAAGGAAAATAAACAAATAGACATCATACAAATTAAAAGAAAAGAAACAAATAGAAAAGGATTAAAAGAAACAAATAGAAAAGGATTTAGATTAATTAAACATTTTTACGAAATAAAAATTATACCAATTATATGTTTTTTTGGAAGACTTAAGAGTTTTAGTTTGAGATGGAAAGAGAAATTACACTAGTTCAACAATTCAAAATTTTAAATCTTAAAATAGTGAATGTTTTTAAATGAAAAGTCGTCAACAACAAAGTTCAATAACTCAAAGAAATCTACATGTTTTGTTTTACTTATTTATCCATTTTATATATAAGTTTAACTGAGTCTACCAAAAAGATCCAAGCTCAAAGTTTGATAAGGTTTGACCAAGTCAAACTTTGAAATTTAAAACAATGACAACATCAAGCTAGTATTTAGTACTTAAATTTTTTCAAATGAAAACATCATGAATACCAAGTTTGTTAAAGACATCAAGATCTACATTTATTATTTGGATCAAATTTTCACTTGACTAATTTTGAATGAGTCAAATTTTGGATTTTTAAATTTTAAAACTCCAAAACAGTTTTCGAAGCCCTAGACAGCCTCATCTTGGAAATTCATGAATACACAAAATTCATAACTCATCAATATCTACAAACTTTATTTAGGTCATCTTTGCATCTGAGAAAGTTTTTGGAAGGTGTAGTTCTAAATAGACAAGTCTCTCACATAGTTTCATAAATTCTATGTGAGATCCATGATTTTGTGAGTAGTGCAATCACTAATACGGTGGACCCACCTCGCCATAAAAAATTGGCACCACCTACTCCTCCCGCTAAGAACGGCGAAATTCGCCCCGCGGCCGCGCGCAGCCTGCCCTTATCATCTCTTGGCCGCCTCCTTCCTCTGCACCCATCCCGCCACATCTCCACACACACACACACACACACACACACACACAAGATTGCGCATCACGACTCACACCTCCACCGGTGGCAGGAATCCACCCATCCCGCGGCCCTACCAACGCCAGATGTCGGAGTAGGAGGAAGCACGGGCTCGACCTCGGACTCCACCAACTCGGCGAAGCGAGGAAGGGGGCTGCGGTGGCCAGATCTGGCACTGGCTCCCTCTCCTGCACTAGCTCACGTGGATGAGGTAGAGGTGGCTGTGGGGCTGCGAAGGAGCAGGGGACATGTGCGCCACGCCCCTCCTGGCAGCGGTGGGTGCCCCTTCTGCCTCGCCGGTTGGACCTTTTCTCCGGGTGGTGCCCGTGGATGACGGCGAGCAGCGGCTGCACGGCGAGGGGATGGCGGCGCTAGTGTCGCGGCCGCGTCACTCCTCCCTGGCACCAACACATAGGCCGAGGCTCCTATCATGAACCAGGTTCAGACGTAAGCACATGAAGGAGCGTTGGCATATTTTCGAGTGAAGATGTATTTTCTTTATTCTAGTGATTTAGTCTGTATCACTGTTAAGTGGGCCCCAGGCCGTTCTGTACGCGGGAGTGGCTTATATGCCGTGGCGTGTAAATGTGGAGAATCAACTTGATTCTTGCGAAACAATTCATTAAAGCAACAGAGGAAGGGTCTCGTCGCTCCTCTCTGGTTCCTGAGATCTTATCCCCTGATTTCCCCTACTATCTAGCTCACGTCATCGGTGCTGATCTCTCCGGCGGCCAAGGGCGGTTACGGTAGTATCAGAGCCGGCGTTCCTCGGCGGGTTTGGGTGGCGGCGCATCGTTGTTCATGTGCGGCGCTTGGGCGTGGCGTGTGTTGATTTCTGGTAGATCTGGTGGTGGAATTCTTCACGCCAGCGACGTAGGCGACGGTGGGAGCCGGGGACGAGCAGGGAGCATCAATTTTGGCTGATCCCCGGCAACACTGTGGTGAGTCCACTTATCCCGTCGATCCGAGTCTGCAAACGGGTGTGTTAGGGTTCTACAATTTGAGTAGTACATTACTATTCAAGTTGACCCCATGATTCCCATCCACGCGGATTCGATTTGCGGCGCGATTCATCACGACGCCCCCGAAGGCGACGATTCAGACCCAGTTCATGCTCGACGCGATTCAGTCCATGGAGGATCATGAGAAGGTGCGTTGGGACAATTGGAGTGCGTGCGACAAGACCCGTTGGGATGATCACGACGAGCGCGAGAAGACGTACTGGGATCACTGGGAGCAACAGGAGAAGAGTCGCTGGGAAACGATGGAGGAGAGTATCAATCTTCTGTTTTCCAAGGTGGGCGAAATTGACAAGACCCAACAGCAGATGTCGAACCAGATCGACATCAGTGCTCAAATCCTTGTAAGCGTGGTGAAGGATCAGGTAATGTTAGCCGGACAACTTGATGCAACAGGTCAAGCAGTGGCTCGTCTGACATTAGATCGACCACCAGTGGAGGAGGTTCCTCGTCCAACTCGTCCTAGTGTGCGCATGCCTCAAATGGGGGAATTGAGTTCACATGAGGATACTTATGGGCATCCACATCATCCTGGTGCTCAAGGTGGACGTGCAGGGAACAACCTGTTTCAACAACATTGATGTCTTTTCCCAGGTTTAATGGGGAGAATCCAAGGATTTCGAAAGATAAGTGCTTGAATTATTTCCATATCTTCAACCTACTTGAAGCTCTGTGGCTACCCACTGCTATAATGTGTGTGGATGATAATGCAGCTCGGTGGCTGCAAGTGTATAAGCTGAAACAAGGCCTCACTGATTGGAATACATTCATAGCTGCTGTGGAGGAACAGTTTGGATCTTATGATTACAGAGATGCTATTGGGGATTTGGTGGCTCTCACTCAGGATGGGAATTTGGATGAGTATATATTCACTTTTTCTGGTTTGCAGTATCAAGTGCAGATGCATAATTCGGGGTTGGATGAGACAAACTTTGTTACACAGTTTATAAGAGGGCTGAAGCCTGACTTGGCTACTGGAGTACAATCTCAAGTACCAAAGAATATGAAGAAGGCAGTGATGCTAGCCAAAGTGCAATAACAGTTGCTGGATAGTAAGCAGATGAAGTTCAGCAAATATAATGGCAAGAATTATGCACCCAGATTTGACAGCAAGCATCTAGTTCATCACAAACAGAAGCATACTTATCCTTGAGACTAGTAAGATCAGCTAGGTACACAGAGCAATCAACACAGTCAACATCATCAGAAACCACAGGTGAAGCCTTAAGCGAATCAATCTTAATCTTAGCATCTAGATTCTGGGTTTCAAGCTCAGCCACACAGTTCCTAGCATCTTCTAGCGAGGCCCTAAGCTCTTTCCTCACCTTATTGGCCTCTCTAAGCATATCATCACGGTTATCAAGCAACTGTCCAAGATGCTCATTCTCCTCACGCAAGAAGGGAAGCTCGTCATGTACCTAGTCCTCAGAGTCGGAGCCCGAGTCACTTTGGTGACTCTTCTTGCTGCTAGAGCTACGAGCCATGCCGCAGAAGCCATCTCCCGCGAAGCAGCTCAACCCGCTCAAGTTCGTGGGCACCTTCTTGTTCTTGCACCGATCACCTTCATCTTCACTGCTACTCGAGCTCGAGGAAGAGTAGGCGGAGCTGGAGTCGGCGTCACTTGCTCCGACCATCGCTCGGGCCTTCCTGCCGCGGTCGTCATTCTTCTTCGACCTACGCCTGTCCTTGTGCTTGTTCTTGTGCTTGTGATCGCGCCTCGATCTGTACTTGCCATCCTTGCTGGACCGGTGCCTGTAGTCGTCCTTGTAGCTGTTCTTGTTCTCCATCTTCTCCGGGCAGTCGGCGACGAAGTGTCCGGGCTTGCCGCACTGAAAGCACATTCGTGTTGTCCTCCTTGTGTTCACCTGGTTCTCGTGTAGCCTCTCGAACCGTCTGGTTAGCAACGCCAGCTCGTCCTCTCCAAGCACGTCGAACTCCTCGTCTGGAAAAGACATCAAAGAAGACAAAGAGTACATCCTGGAAGATGCGTTAGTGTTAGACTTGGTCACTTTGCTGCCGACGAGAGCAAGGCTATGGGAATCAGTCAAGCTCTCAAGACGGGCTGTCAAACCCCGATCGACCTCAGCAGACTTGAGCTTCGAGAACAGCTCATTCGCCGTCAGAGTGGCGTACTTCTCGGACTCAAGAATGGCCTTGAACTTTCCCTCCTACACAGTACGATCCGGTGCGTGTAAGAGCTTCATCGCTCTATCATGGTCATCGTATGGGAGAACGTCGACATTGGCCACCGCTGGAACAAGGCATCAAATAGACTCATCACCAGGGAGATGAGTGAAGTTCTCGTACTCTCTCCGGTAAGTCGCATACAACCGTGCCTAAACCTCAGCATTCCCAGCATTAGCATTCTTTAGCTCCAACCAAATCCTACAAACTAAGTCCTCTGTCTGAACCCGATCAAATTCAGACTGACACAGAGCACGAAACAAGTAGTGGACCACCTTGTTGTTGGCGTCGTGCATACCCCTCGATCCCGGAGCTAGGAACTTAGCCAGACGTACATAGGTAGTGTCCACCGTAACGTCCCAAAGGATCTGACACTTTCCACGGAGGAACACCGCCATCCGCCTCTGCCACATCTGGTAGTTCTTCCTATCAAAGTGCGGAGGACCCGAACCCCATTCCTGTTACGCCAGCTTTGGATCTTAGACTAGCTAGAGTCAATGAAGACCCGAACCTGCTCTGATACCAATTGAAGGACCGATTAGGTGACCAGAGAGGGGGGAGTGAATGGGAGTCGATAAAAATTCTTCTCGAAAGGGATGACTTCCCAAACAAGATGAACTCGGTCGGATACCCAAAATCACAAACTCCGCACGCAACCTTCCGTTTGCCAAAACCACGTAGCCACTGAAGTGCTACTGGTCTTAGGAACTAACACTACCAGCAGCCACAACTCCAACACACACACACGGTAGCGGAAAAGACTTGGACGCGGCTGCCTGGAGGGGGCGGTTAGACCGCCTCCACCTGGAAACCAAGAAATCCTCCGAAACACCTCTTCCGAGCCCCAAAACACACCACGGTTTCACCAATAGAAATCTCTGGTCAAGGCTAAGCTAGCTACTAGGAAATCTTGGTGAAAACCAAAACTTCACCCAAGGGCCTAGGGGCGGTTAGACCGGCTACCATGGGCGGTCTAACCTCTTGTACCCAGCAATGAACTCCAGGCAAGAACTCCTAGCAAACAACACCGAAACGACCCAAGATTTCACCTGAACATTCCTCTGATCAAGGTGAACAAACTCACAGAGGAAAATCCGGCAAAAACAAAACTTCAACCTAGGATACCCAGGGCAGGTAGACCACCCCCCTATGGTGGTTAGACCGCCCTACCAGAAAACTGGTCGCGGGTCAACCCTCAACTTCCCATAGCCCGATCTCCTGATTCACACCACGGATTGCTGAGAAACTTCGGGGATAGCTGGGTTACCTCCTGAGCAACCTCTCCCTCAGGAATCGAACCAAAACACCCAAAATCAAAGGGATTCGCGATTTAGGCCCTCTAGGTCAAGAACTCGAGAAACTCGAAAAACCACCAAATCAAGGTCGATTCAAGGGGGTTCTTGGGGCAAAGTCACCAGCCAAAGAGGCACAAGGTCACCATACATGACACCCAACAAGAATCCCGCAAGAAAACGCCCTCAAAACTCCGCCAAGAGAATCACAAGAAAGGGCTCCGAAAATCGCCAAAAAGGAAAACAGGAGAGACAACACAAAGCCTTGAGGAACCACGCTGAATCATCTATACATGCCATGAAGGTTCATACAAGGTTTAGCTTGCCACCCGATCATCCATCCCTCTCTCTAGATCTCACATGAAGCTCTCAAGCTAGTCCTAGAAAAACTAGAGGAAAATAGGAAGAGAAAATGGGAAAACCAATGAGCTAGGGTTCCAAAAGTTGGCTGCCATCCATCCCATCAAGTGTTTATATGAAGGCACCCAAAAGACTAAACTACCCTTACTAGATAACTAGGGATACATGCCCTAAAGGGTGATTTTGGAAGTCTTCAGATTTTCTCCATCGAACGGATGCCCAGCGATCGCAACCTTGCGTAGCCTCGACGCAAGCCTTGCGATCTCGTCACATGTCCTCCACTTCAAAGCTTCTCGGCGGCAGCGACCTGGGCGGTCAGACCCCCCTTGGGCGGTCAGATCGCCCCCCTTAGGCGGTTAGACCGGTCGAGGCGGTCTGACCGCCCCTCCTGGGCGGTTGAACCGGCCTGGGTGGCCACTCCTCCTCGTCGAGTCTTCGGCCTCGGTTTTGTGGCTCAACCGAGTAACCCATTGGTTTTCTGGTGAACCACTGCAAACCCCACGAAGTTGGTGTAGCCTCCGCCAATCACCACTCATGACTCGGCTCCCATGTCATCCCGGCTCGAGCTTGGTTTTGAGGCTCAACAAAAAAACTGTCCATGACTTCGTCTCGCTATTCTTGCCACCATGCGATCCGCACTTGACCCCGTCGGCCACTAGGTCCCTCAAACCAAGCCTACTTGTCTTCTCCAGTCCTGGAGACCTCACCAGCAATGACCTTTCGTGCTTGTTCTTCACCTGCACCAACACCAGTCAAGCCACAACCTGCACCTGCAATACTTAGCCAAGAGTCAGTCCACACAACATTGTCAATCACTCATCACACTAGGAAGCAACCATCCACCGGTCCTCGAACCACACATGGCTATCACACATGACCATCGGATGAACCACTGCTACCACCGCCAGTTCATTCGGTGCTTATGCTTCTGCAACTCGCTGCTCTCTGTCTTGATTTCTTGACTCATCAGATAGATCGATACTCAAACTAACCAAGCCATCAGTTCATCTGGTGCCACTGAGTCTGCTGCTTTGTCTCTGGTAATGATCCTACGCATGTGGAAGATGGACCATCAGTTCAACTGATGGTGCCAATTATCTTGAGTCTTCACGTAGTATTCCACTTCATCCGTTGGTTGCACTGACGCTTCTTCTAGGGTACCATCGGTTCATCCGACAGTGTCTTTTCTTTCTTTTTCTTCATCGGTTTGGCACGTGGTATTTTTGCATCATTGGGACCTAGAAATGTCTACAAAGACATGCTCAACAATTTTGTTAGCCCCATTGGTCATGTTGTCATGAATCACCAAAATCAAACTTGAACAAATAGCATATGAGGTCATGTTCGCTACAATAGCATCTTTTTTTAGCATAAAAGACTATGGGCGCAACAAATTTCATCTAAAACAACGAGATATGTACAAGAGAGAAAGAGGGGGTGGGGGGATTACAACCTATGCATTAAGTTACTGTCTCTAAAATATGAATAAAAGAAGAGCATTTATCCTCCTTAGATGATCTCCATACTGCAATACTTGGCGCTTTGCTCTTGAATATGTAGTCATTCTTTTCATTCCAAAGACACCATGCACCAATCCAAAAAATCTCCATAAATAAAGGTTGTTTGAATTCATCTTTGGCAATGAAAATTTTTTGGTGAACATTTGAGTGCTCATCCCAGGTTATTCCAAGTAGGAACCACCGACTGACAACAGAGGAGCATTCAAAGAAGTGATGGTCAGAAGTCTCTTCCGTACCATCTTGGCACATAATGCAGTGGTAGCCTTCCTGTAGAACCTTCATTCTTTTTCTCAACATGTTCCTCGTGAGTCTAACAACTAGCAGCAGCCAGCCAACGAACTTGATCTTAGGAACACATTTACTCTCCCAAATCCAAACAACTGACCTTTCAGGATGCACGTTTTGAAACTGATAAAGAAAATATTTGTTTGAAGAATATATTAAAGGAGCACACATCGCTATCATTCTCAAGACTAAGTGATGCATTTTAAAAATATCATAATAGTGTATTTTATTTTCAAGGGTTTCTGGGCCCTAAAGGTCAAAGTTATGCAAATTAAGGGATGGTTCAACTTGTTACTTGTCTCCTAACTTAATTTGTTTCTTCTTGTTTGATCATCAAGGTTTCAATTGTTTTTTAGATATTATTGAATTTATATATTTTAGATAAAGGGAAGTTCTATTTCATCAAGCAAATGAAAGAGGTCCCAGTCTCTTCATCAAAAGATGAATGTGAACATTGATTATCATTGAATTTATATATAGTAGTCCGGAATAGATTCAAGTCAGGTCCACGTATATAAATGGCGAACCGTGCTGAGTTCAATTTTCCAAGATATGATAAAAGCTAAAATATATGATTGGAATGTGTCTTTAAATGATTTGAGGGATATGACTAACAGATTCTTGTAAAATTTACCTAGTTAATTATGTTTTATGAAGAAAAATCATGGTCACAGGTTTGATTAAAGCACCAATAATGGTGATAAGAATCGGAAAAGGAAAAGAATTTAATTTCTAGGGTTTTAATAAGCATTGTTAGCATCTTATCAAAAACGAACATGATTCCATCATTTGGGTACAGAAATATTCCTCTTTCCTGATTTGCACTGCTAAGCTCAAAATGAATACAATGGTGTACGCACTGTGGATGATCATTCAAATTAAGTTTAAGAAAAGGTTCAAACTAAACATAAGACCTTTTCCCTGTGCACGTTCTAGGGCTAAGAGCTCTCTTGTCCCACCAGTAGCAATATCCCCCTTCAGTCAAAAGAAGGATCATGTTGAATTCTCTTGTGTCTTTTTAGCCAAACTGTTTAAAAGACATTGGACACAAGATTAAACATTTCAAAATTATACAGCGCAAATATATAGATTTGTGAACAAAAGTACTTCGTGCCATTCCATACTTGCCATGATTTGTACAAATAATATGCTGTAATATATTCAAGTGTTGAAATTCGCATTTTGAATACCAAGTTTTTCGAAATGTTTGAATACGATGTTAATAAAGTCCAATTCACGACATGCTTTCTGTAGCTATGAAGGCAGATTTATGAAGACTACAAACTTATAATACAAACCACCACTCAAGGCATATATATTCATGGCTAGAGCTAGCTTTGTCATGTCGAATGATTGAAAATGGGACAATTTCTAGCCCAGTCACTAGCCATAGAAGGAGAGCTTTGGAATAAAACAGTTTTCTTAGTTCATTGCACTGCTAGTTGGAAAAATTATGCCCTGCATGATTTTGTTGACATGATCATATTGATGGGATGGTGCTAGCTTTTTGTTGCGTATGTGTGAGCAATAATTCAGTCCAATAGTTATCACCAAAGAAAATTGATTTGTTTTCAGGCGTGTTTAATTTTATATATACAAAGGTTGTGAAATTTTAGAGTGCTTCAAAAATGAGAGCCATCCATTTATGAAATCAAATGGCAGAAACAAGGAAGTACCATGAAGTACTTGAATAAAAGTACCAATTCGGTAGGACCAAGTACCACACTAATGAAAAATTACTATGATGCCCTTTAAATTATGTCTAAAACTATTTAATTATTTTTTGTTATAAGGATAAGAAATGAAAGTGCATCCAAGCACCGCTGTTACTTTAAAATTCGTTCCAAGCAAACAACTATGCAAGTACATACATGTATATAATACATTCAGATGCAAAGAACTGTATTTTTTAGGTTTTCATATGGTCTCAACTTAATGCATTATATTGAGTACAAAATTATAATCATATCTATATTATAAGTCAAGATACAATAATATAAAAATTCATGCTAAGAAATATATCCTTAAGAATATTATGGCCATTAAAGTTTAAATTTGGAAACTACTAACGAGAGTGCACCATTCTGTTTTACATCATCATCACTATAGGATTCTTTAAGCAGGTGTCTTATAAGGGTTTATATGGTTGTTTTTGTGGTGGCTTAAGGGTATGTGAGAGAATTTGACACAGATCACTAATATTTATGGACATGATTTTAAAGGTTCCACATCCAATTTTTTAGAACACACAAGGCACACAGCTTGACTATAGCTTAATTGTCGCACTATACTTTTTCTAAGAAATCTTTTTTTTGTTGTGTAATTAATTGTGCTAGATTGTAGCTTAGGTAGGGGTCAATTGAACCAGAAGCTGCACATTTTGTTTACAGATAACCATACCGTCCATGATTTGTGCCATCATGGTCGGATATATACTTTTCACTTTTGAGAAATATAAAAAATTAATTGAGCCAAATAATAGTTACTATCATCGAAGGAGATAGATTTGACAGAGTATGTATATTATTATTTACAAAATATTACAGTTTAATATTTGTAGTTGACAGTGACTCTGAATCCAAATGACCATTATAATAAATACTTCTTTTTGTTTCTATTGGATAACTAGGAGGCTAGTATGTATACCGCTCCAATACCGTATGACATCCAAAGAATACTAACCTAATTTTATGGTTTTCATATACAGTCTCTTGTCTTTTAGATAACAATACTGCTGGGACGCCTTTTTTCTAATGTAGTAGTATAAGTTTTTTTTATAGAGAGCGGACTTAATTCATCCTTCTGCATAATGCAAAGCATACAACACCTTTGTCATTATTACAACATTTCTGCTGGAAGCTGAAGTCTCAAAGCAACAATGTAATTAATAAGACGCACCATGTTCTGATGTATCGGCAAAGATAGCGTAGCTTTATTACTTCTTTACATGTTAGGCAAAGAATTCCAAGCATGTGACAAATTGTCTCTTCTCTTTGGGCACTAGTCCCGACAAGCACCTCTAAAGATAACATTAGTGTGGTACATAATTTGTCTGCTTAAGTCAGTACAGAGCTTATCCAAGGATGGCTTTAAAGAAAAATGAACCGACTCACATATATATTTCGGTTTCATACAGAAAAGGCCTTTATATTACTTTCAAAGATGGATAATAATGCCGAAAGTAAGCGAACTATATGGTCATGTATGTCGCAACCCTGCATTTAGAGAATCATCAAAAGAACAAAAGTTACTAAATTGACCAATCGAGTAATCCAAGATAGCGAGAATGCGATACAAACCACAAGCACAAAGCTAAAGAGTCACACATCCAAATCAAGAAGACAGCCCATTTCACCGGCCTGTATGCAATAAAGTCTCAAAGTGACCTATAAATCTTTAGCTAGAGACGGGTAAAAACGGTAAAGTAACATGAAGAGTCGTGTACTCGCGTCACAATTCACAACCCATAAAAATCATATATATGAATCACACCGACCCGACAATGCTATAGAAAATCAACTTCGCAATGACATACTAGCTAGTGTGATTTTGAATTGTGGACAAGCACTGAATCGTTCGATGTCTAGGTAACCACACATTAACACTTGATATCAGGTTCATCCGTGTAGGTATGCGTCATATACGTGTGTGCATAGCTTGCTCGCAGAGAGAAGCGTACTACATTGCCTTGCTCCGAAATCTTGGTCGGCCATGATTTATTATGGAACACATTTCATTGTCCAGCAGTCACTCTCGGTCTGTATGGCCGCCGGATCAAAGGGATTTGAAAAGCATGCAGAAATGAAGCAGTTTCTTCATCTTTAAAGTTTTACCGCCGGATCAAAGACTGATGCCTAGTGAAATAATATTTATTCGCTGCCTCTTTATTACTCGTGCATTGCCAATTTTGATTCACCAAATGTATGTGCACTACGGGATTCCGCAAGTTTCTCGTGCGCCTAATGTTTGTCGTGGGCGTAACGCCTGGCATACGGCAAGCAAATTGGCTGAGGATCACGGCGCTCGGCAAACATGATGCACGCCGTGTGTTGTTTGTTTGCCGTGAAGCTGGATTGTGGCACACAGAAAACTAGTGGTTTGCCGAGTGCTTGAAGTTTGGCTCACGGCGGATACGTCGGCGTACGGCATACACACGGTTTCCATTAGTGGTGCGCCACTTGAATGTGACCGAAAAGATTCACAGCAAATAGTGTTCTAACTAGGTGATACCCCGCGCGTTGCTGCGAGAATTTTTTAAACAAAATTTTAAGGTGAAATGTGAAAGTAGTGACACCAAAGATATTACATGGCAATATTCGTTTGTAAACTCATTATATATGAAAGCATGTTATTTTGTTGAGAGTGAATCGTTCTAAAATCATCAGCAAGAATTTTGTGGTGTGATATACATGCTATAAGCCACAGAAAATCGATTGAAGACATAAATATGTGATTTGGTGGATGATGACATGGCGTATAGTGGATGGTGACATGACACATAGTGGATGATGATGTGGAATGCTTGCATGTTGAGAGAAATCCAACTATGACTTATAGTGGGTCTCACCTATATAAGTTTTATAGATTAGTACAGTGTAATGAACACTGGTTTTGGGCAGGTTTAAAAGCAGGGCACACGCGATCGGCATGCAAATTGCAATTTAAGTCTATCTGCTGTTGAGGCACCTTGTTCTATCCTTGTGGAAAATGTAAACCTTATTATGTTGTTTGCACACGCATGTATCGTGCACCATTATCTTCCTCAGTCGTCATCCTCTGATGATCGATCCATAAATAAAGCAATGGACCATAGGGCCGGTGACATCCTTGACGTACCATGCATCTTAGTGCTTGCTTTGGCGTGCGACACTAGGCAATGGCATGCATGGTGGTTATTGATCCATGCATAGGTCTGTCAGGTCTCCATCATGTTGGATGCGATGGTGTAAGCCCGCGAGTTCTCTAAATTATAATCAATAATGCCCCTTCACGACAGGCTGCAGATCGAGGGCACACGCACGCATAGTAGCCATGTAAAAGACAAGTGTGTTGCACTTTCAGGACTCTTCTACTGGGTTTGGTTTGGTTCGGTTGGCTGGTGGCTGATGGTAGTCTTTGGTTTGTTACGAGAGAAAATCTTCTTGGCTGGTTCTTTGGTGGCTGGTTTGTTACGAGAGAAAATCTTGGCCTTGTTTGGTGGCGATAAGCCGAGCGAACATGCTGTCAGCATGCAGGGCCAATGACCACACGCGCCTATAGATCAATGGTGAGAGCTAGCTATATATATTATATAGCCGCCACAGTATTTGTACGTTAAAGACGAGGACGTAGACATGTAACACTAGCTAGTGTTTGGTCCGTGCAACTATCACGTTAGTTTGCAAAATGCAACAACACGATATATATGCAAGTGTTGGGGGTACCCGAAAAATTCGGAATACTACCCTAACACAAGTGACAGTTTCCAACACGTTCAATAACACAGTTAGGGCGCAAAAAGACTATAATTCCCCTTGCAAGTAGCACAAGTCCCAAAAAAGTCTGAATCCGTTTACACGTGCCCTCGCGCCCCCTTTTATAGGGAGATGAAGGGACTTTTACATTCCGATATCACCCTCGGGCTCGGAGAATATTCCTAATGTGAACACACACAAGAATGTCTTTTCCCCCCTACATATTTACAAGTCCTGCCACTAGTTCACACTCTAAACCCGGACTTTTTGGGACTACAACTTTGACTTTGCTTCTCCCGTGATTCGTGAATGTCTTCGCCCGAAATTCTGAATTAGGTCTTCGAAAGATTCCCGAAGTGGCTTTTGCTTCCCGGCGGGTTCGTGCGTATCCCGGCGCACGAGTCCCGAACGAGTCTTCGTCGGATTCCCGAATCGGAAAATCTCCGAAATTCGGACCATCAACCGTTGAGATTCGGGCTTCCGCGTGTTCATGACTCCGCTTCTTCGCCGAATCAAAGTTCCCGAACTGCGCACATCCCCGATTCGAGACTTCGCCGGTCCCAGACTTCCTGGATTCGCGACTTCCCTGCTCCTGAAAAACATACTTCGAGGATGCCGTTAGACTTCGACGTTTCGAGGGTGATGTGTTTTCCTGAATTCCCCAACACTAGCCCCTCGGGGAAGCGGGTTGACTCCGACGATCCGATTCCACGAACCTTTCGGAAATTTAGTAAAAAACGTCACCCTCGGAACGTCGGAGGGGACACGCGTCACCCTGGGAGCAAAAGGCGGTTGAATCGAGGCGCACTTCGCGAAACTGCCCCTCCCCGGCCCTATAAATAGCGGGCCGGCGCTGTTAAAAAATTTTTACTGCTCTCGTGCCTTTCACGATTTTCATATTTTACTTCCTTCGCGGAACTAGCTTTCTCTGCTAGAAAACTTGCGAACTCCAGGCCTTGTTCGCGCTTTTCTAAGGTATTTCTTTATGTTTGCTTTGTTGTTTCGTTAGTTCGTTAAAGTTTGGTGTAGTAATGTTACGATTTTCGTAGCTTTTTTTTCGACTATTAGTCTAAACTGCCTGAATGCTCATATTTGCTAGGTGGCTCGCATTAGAAATACAGCTAGACCCATGACTACTGAAGAGTTGATCGCTGCCGGTCTCCCACTCGATCAAGCTGCCGAAAGTGCAGATCGTGCTGCACCGGCCGAAGATGTTGGGTCACCTAGCGGTTCCCGAAGTCGCGAAGACGGAGAGGTTGGGTCTGATGGCGGCGAAGACGTCGGGGATGTGGATGTTGGGGTAGACGATCTGGTCATGCTGAGGACTTTTGGCCCACTGCCGCCCTCACTTGCGTTCGGAGAGTCGAAGGTGACGAGCAACGTTATTCGTGAGTACGAGAAGGCCGGATTCTTCTCTCCTGGGGCCAGGCGCGCCCCGCTCGATGAAGTAATTCCCACTCCCAAGGCCGGAGAAATTGTGGTTTTTCGGGACTTCTTCATCTGTGGGCTGCGGTTCCCTTGTGACCCGCTCCCTACGGCAATTCTTGATGCATTCTCGGTGAAGATCCACCGGCTTACCCCAACGTCTTTCCTCGAAGTATCAAAGTTTATTTGGATTCTGAAGACCTTCGGGTGCAGTCCTACCATCGACGCCTTCACCAGGTTCTACGAACTGGTGATTATTCCAGAAGTCGTGAAAGGCGAAGACGGGCAGTTCTATCACAGCCAGCACGCATGCTGTACCTTCAATACCCGACGCCAGAACACCCGACAAGGGATTACCCGAATCCAGATTTCTCCCTGCTGCAAGACCAACCTTTCCGACGATTGGAAGTCCTACTGGTTTTACCTGAAGGTCAATGTGCCGAAGCTGCCATGCCCGATCGCGCCCCTCACCGCAGTGAATGTGGGGAAGTACAACCAGCGCGCCCTAGGAATTCGGAATTGCGAGAGTGCATTTCATTTGGCCAGCACGATACTTGGCGGCCGCGACATTATCGAAGAATTCGTCGCCGCGCGAATCTGGCCTATCTCGAACGGCTGGGCCCCTGTCGAAATCGTACACTACAACGTCAACTGGGCAGATCGGCAGGTTCCTTTCCCGAAGTTCGGGATTAAACTTCACGAGGGCCAGAGCGCCAAGGACTTCATGGACGAAGTAGAGAAAAGGGTCAACGTCATGGTAGGCGAATATACCATGAACGAGTACAAATCATACAAGGCCCTGGTGAAGCACAAGAAGAAGATCAACCGCGTCTTTTCGGAGATCTGTGGTGACAAATTTTTCAGCTCTCGAGGCCCTGGTCCTAAACTGAAACTTCCTGCCGTCGCCGTGGCCAGCTGCTCAGCCGCCCCTATCAACGCTCCTCGAATCAGGTCGTCGAAGCGAAACTTGTCACCTGCCACCGAGGGGACGTCTTCAGGAGTGAAACCTTCGAGGACCAGATCGCTTGAGTCGTCGAAGCGTAAGCGAAGGACCTCCGAACCTCAAACCTCAGAAGCTGAACTCCAGGCTGCTTCAGGGCTTGCCCAGATGAGCCGCAAAAAATTGAAGAAAGCTGCGAAGAAGGTTTCTTCCTCTGGAATTCGGCGGGTCCCGTCCGCCTTCGACGACGACATCCTCACGAAGGCAGATAGTCCCAAAGGTGTTTTCCTCTGGCCATTATTTAACTTTCGAGACATTTGTCCTGTCGGTTCCGAAAATGAGTTCGTCGACATCGATTCCTTTTCAGATGTTGCTCCCGAAGTCCAACAAGAGGCATCCCCCGCTCGCTGCCGAGAAGTCGGTATTCTTGAAGTTTCTTGCTCACACTGAGTCCCCCGCTGCTGCCGAAACTCCTGCTGCTGATGTCACTGCCGCTGATCAAGTCTCCTCCGATTTTGCCCATGATCTTGAGCGGACCATTCAAAGGGATGGCCATTCTTCCGAAAATATTCCATTGGTCGAAGTTCGGGAGGTCGTCCCCGAAGACCAAGCGCCTTCTCCTTCCTTGGCTGCCTTTAACAAAAGCTTTGGTACATCTCATCGCGGCAACCGTTGCGTGTTGGTTTCGAGACAATTGGCGTCGGGGGCAAGACGTCCAAGTTTTTAACTCTATGGAAATCGTCCACAATTGTTGATGAAACAGGAGAAGGTGCGTCGGAACAACCTGAAGAAGCCGCTCAAGGCTCCGAAAAAAGGCCTCTGTCTATCTCCGAAACTACCCCTTCACCTCAGGGGAAGGCCTCTTCGGGTTCGACTAAACAAGTCACTATGCAGCACTTCAGCAAGCAAGGTTCGTTGATTCTCACTGCCCCCTTGTGCGATTCTTGATTGTAGAATCTTCACCTGAGATTTATTCTTGAATTTTTCAGAATTCAAGGATCTGTTGCATTCCTATTCTCCTTCGAAACTTGCGCGCTTCCATGAAGACTATACTCTCAAGTACTCTATGCTTGGGAAGGTTGCCATAGAGCGACTTTCTAAGCAGGAGAAGATTAACGAAAAACTTTCTCTGAAGTCCAAGGAGCTGGAGCGCAACTTTGGTCTTGCTGAATCCAAGAACTTAGAGCTGGAGAAGAAGGTATCTGAGCTGGCTGAGGCTTTGAAAAGGAGTAAGGATGAGAAGAAGGTCGTCGAAGCCGCGCTCGAGGATTCCAAGAAAGAACTGGAGAAGGTTCGGAAATCTCACGAAGATGACCTGAGTATGATCGAGAAACTTCGGCAACAACAAGAGCGTCTTTGCAAAGATTGTCGAAGATCTCTGCATCAACAACGCCGGCCCTCGCTAAGTCACTAAGCTCAAAGGATCGGAAGATCGTGGATCTTGAGAAGGCGCTGGTAGAGCAAGGTGAATCTTCGAAGAAGAACATTTCGGAAATTTTGGGGAAGCTGAAACTGCTTTATGCTGAGTACCAGAAGTCCCTGAACGAGTACGGTGTTCGTCCAGCTCCTCTCCCAGATGACATTGATATCCCCGATTTCATGGACTGGCTTGAGGAGGAATTCAAGGCTCTCCCCGAAGTCATCTCTGGTGCCGGCAACTTTGCCGTATCTTTTTCTGTAGAGAGCATTCTCAAGGTCCTTCACGATTACGACTGTGTAGACTTGGCGAGGTTTCGCGCGAACCTTACTCAGTTCCCAGGCGTTACCAGCAATACGATACTTCAAGACAACCCTGACATTATTGCTATAAAGCTGAAATTCGCGAAGGAATTCTGGATGGTTGGCGGGGCGGATATGGCTAAGACTGTTGCGCGGGCAAAGCTTGATGAGGTAATTTCTTTTTGCTTGATTTCGTGACTTATGTTCGTCGCAGGTGTTCCAGTTTCTTAAGATTTCCTTACTCTTCTCTTCCTTTCACAGCTGAGAGAAAAAGAGGAGCGAGAACACGTCGCCGCGTCTCCTGAAGTATCGACTTCCGGGGAGAGTTCGGGAGAATCCGGCGAGGACGGCTCAGGCAGCAGCAGCAGCAGCAGCAGTGACGGTGGCAACGACCGTGGACAGGTCCCCGAACCAGAAGAAGACTCACCGAAGGTGGATCTTATGAATTAAACGACATGTTCGAACTTTTGTGTGGATTGGAGATCGGCTGTACATTCGTGTAGATTCATCAAACTTTTACGAACGGATGTTTTGTATATTTTAACTGCGCGCAGTCCCGCAAGCCGGGCTGCGCGAGACGTGCTACCACTACGAATTCATCGAGATAGAATGTTTGTTAGTGGTGAAGCATGGCGTCTATTCAAACAAGCACATCCGAGCAAGATTTTTCCGATTTTTGGCTTGAGGCCTCGCTTAAATTTTCTATAGGTTGTTTTGATCTCACTTCGTTTTTCTTACTTCGTAAAAAGAGCCGTTCGCATCCTCTACTTCGCGATCCACGAGAACTCCGAAGACGGAGCCCCTTAGCCCCTTAGCCGGTTCATCGACTTCGCCTATGCTAGCGATGTGGCCGACAACAACGTTTGTAAACCGGGACATGTAATAGAACTTTCATTCTAAGTTTCGTATCGATTGTTGTAATTTTTGAGGAACTATTCGGGAGTTTTTATGCGAATAAGGCAATGAATATGTTTTTTCTTTGAAAAAACGTCACCCTCCCAGCTTGCCGTTTCGCATGAAAACTAGATTGCGGGTTCACGAACTTTACTATTCTCGAATTTCTAGCATATCTTTCTAAGAGTAGTCTTCCTTAGTTTTTGCGAACCTCGATTGATAATGCGCAAGTCGACAAAATTTGTTCCGAATTTTGTGGACTTGACCGGACTGGCAGACTTGCCTCGGTTGATACAGCAACCCTCGGTTGCTTCAACCAAGGTTTTTCTGCGATCGTCTGATGGAGCCCCTTGCCCTTATACCTGAAAAATTTTTAACAATCTATACCAAGTGAGAATACACAGGCAAATCCTTAGACATTCATTTTCTCGAAATCATCATGCGAATTTTTCTGATGGGAATCCCCTCGTGGATGGGATTTTTCTAGGCCACAACTTGTTGTTGTCTCAGGCCTTTTCGATGGGAATCCCTCGATGGATGGGATTTTTCTAGGCCACAACTTGTTGTTGTCTCAGGCCTTTTCAGTGGGAATCCCTCGATGGATGGGATTTCGGCTATCAGGAAGCCCTTTCTCATGACATTTTTCTTTTTTCACGGTGGAATTTCGGCTATCAGGAAGCCTCTTTCACGAACCACTTCTTTTTTCACGATGGAATTTTGGCTATCACGAAGCCTTTTTTACGAACCACTTCTTTTTTCACAATGGAATTTTGGCTATCACGAAGCCTTTTTCACGAACCACTTCTTTTTTCACGATGGAATTTTGGCTATCACGAAGCCTTTTTTCACGAACCACTTCTTTTTTCACGATGGAATTCTTGAGACACAAAATACGAAACATGCAATTTGGGGGAAGACTCTTTTCATATATATATCGGAAAGAGTATTTACACGGGATCCGCCTCGTTAAAAACCTTGCCTCTTGATTTAGAGCCCCCTTTGCAAGGAAAAGAGTAGGGTCCTTCTTATTCTAGAACTACGATTAAGACATAAATCTAATTTTTTGAAGTCACTTATAGACACGTGACTCGGGCTTTTATTTTCTTACGTTGTAAACTTACGAAAATTGAAAAACTGCTATCTACTACACTTATGTACAACTAAGATCTTCATGGATAATACCTCTTTAAGCTGTCGGCATTCCACGAATACGGCAACTCTTCGCCAGTTTGCTCCATCAGGCGAAAAGCCCCTGGCATATTTGTTTCCTTAGCTATGTAAGGCCCTTCCCATGACTCATGAAGCTTTCCTGGGTTCTCCCAATTTTTCTTTCTTTTCAAGACAAGATCACCGGTCTTGATGTCCTTCCGGACCACCTTTTTGTCTCTCCACGCTCTTGTCTCTCTCTGGTATTTCTCAATGTTTTCTCGTCGCTTCGAGGATTGTCAGCTCTATCATGTCTTTCTCCACCTTCTTGTCAATTTCCTCTATCTCTTTTCCTTTCAAGACTCTCATGCTTTCATTCTTTATCTCCTCTGGTGTCATAGCCTCAGTCCCGAAGAGTAGGCGAAAAGGTGTGAAACCTGTTGCCCTTGAAACTGTGGTATTGTGATACCAGATCACCTTTGGAAGTTCGTCCACCCACTTTCCCTTTTTTCGATCAAATAAGCATTTCTTGATTCCCGAAAAAATCGGACCATTGGCTCTTTCAACTCGCTCCATTGGTCGTGGATGATAAAGCGACGAAAATTTCGCTTGTGTGCCTAGGGTTCTGCAATACTCTTTGAAGGTGTAGCAGTCAAACTGTTTGCCGTTATCAACCGTCAGTTCTCTAGGAACTCCGAACTGCGCGACTATGTTCTGCCAAAAGAATTTCTGAACTGTTGCTGCTGTGATGTTCGCGAGTGGTTTTGCTTCTACCCACTTCGTGAAATAGTCGACCGCTACAGCCGCAAATCGGCAATTACCCTGAGCCGTTGGCAACGGGCCTACTAGGTCCATGCCCCATCTCTGCAGAGGCCAGGTTGGAGGAATTAAATGAAGCGGCATTGAAGGCGGTTCTTGCTGATTTCCCGTCTTCTGGCATGCTTCACATTGCCGAACTAACATCTTGGCGTCGATGTTAATGGTTGGCCAATAGAACCCTTGTTTTATCGCCTTGCCAGCCAAAGCCCTGGTGCCTATGTGTGCCCCACAAAATCCACTGTGAATTTCCTTTAGGAGTTCACGACCTTTTTCGGAGGTGATGCAGCGTAGCCAAGGCTCAGTGACTCCTGATTTGTACAATTCTCCATTCACCACTGTATAGCCCCGAGCCCTTTGCCTCAACCTTTTCTCTTCCAGTTCATCTTGCGGTTCGTAATGTCCCCTTAGGTAGGCCATTATTTTTGCTCTCCAGTCTGGAATTTCCACCATATTCACGATTTGAGTTCTTGAATCTTTGATGGAAGGTTCTCTCGATGATTTCAAAGAACACATCCGGTGGTAGCTCTTGATTTCGGCTTTGCCTTCGCCGGCCTTATCCGCCTCATTGTTATCATCTCTTGGGATGTGCTGAACTGAATATCCTCTAAAGTGTCTTTCCATTTCTCTGACTTTTTCAAGATATTTCATGAGAACTGGATTCCTGGCCTCACTTTCCTTCTCGATGTGTTCCTGGATTACTTTCGAATCCGTTCTAATTATGAAGGTCTGCTGCCCCAAGGCTTTCATTTTTCTCAATGCCAGCAGTAGGGCTTCGTACTCCGTTGTGTTGTTCGTGGAGTATTCATTGTTCTCGAATACGAGCCGTGCTGCATATCTTATGACCACGCCCGTCGGTGATGTTACAACAGTCGAAATTCCAACCCCCTTGTAACACCATGCTCCATCACACTGCACTACACAAGGTTCGGGCATATTTTCCTCCCGTATTCCGAGTAGGTGAGGTCCGGTCCACGACGAAATGCGCCGACTTGCGATTTTATTGCACTTCTTCTTTCGAAATCCACCACATACTCGGAGAGTTCGGCACCCCACTTGATGATTCGGGTAGATGCCTCCCTGTTTGCGAACGGGTCACTTAACGGTTGGTTGGTGATAACTCTTATTCCGTGGCCCTCGAAGTAGTGCCTTAGCTTTCTTCTTTGCCATGATGACCGCATACGCGATCTTCTCCGAGTTCGGAATAGAAAACCTTGGAACCGGACAATGCCTCGGAGGCGAAATATACAGAATTTGCCTCGCCTTTCCTTCTTCTCCCTTTTCCCGGCCAAAGATCGCGCTTACCGCCGAATTTGATGCGGACACATACGGCGAAGCGGCGATTTTGGCTCGGGAGGACGAGCTTGGTCATCTTGGACAAGTAGTCCTTCGGTTCGCGAAAAGCACGCTTTGAGGTTCGGACCACTGGAATTTCTTGGCACTTCTGAGAACTTGGAAGAATGGCAAACTTCTTTCTGCAGCTCTGGGGATGAATCTGTTAAGGGCAGCCACTCTCCCTGTCAACTTCTGAACATCTCTCACTGAGGCTGGCTCTTGCATTTCCATCAGAGCCTTTATCTTGTCAGGGTTTGCTTCAATGCCTTTCGTTGAAACTAGACATCCAAGAACTTTCCCCTTGTGAATTCCGAACACACATTTTTCTGGGTTCAGCTTCAAGTTTCTTTGTCCTCAAGTTCGCGAACGTTTACGCCAAATCAACGATATGGTCTTTTCTCGAATACTTTTGACGACTATGTCATCCACGTATTCCAAGATATTTCTCCGAATCTGTTGGTGCAAGCACTATTGCTATCATTCTTGAAAACGTGCACCCCGCATTCTTCGACCCCTCGGCATTCTTACGAAACAAAATGTTCCGAAAGGAGTGATGAAGCTTGTCTTCTCTTCGTCCTCTTTGCGAACTCGATTTGATGATACCCGAGAGAACATGTCCGGGGAGCGAAAGCATCTCACGTTAGTCGCATCATCCACGATTTTGTCTACCCTTTCTAAGGGAAAATCGTCCTTCTTGCACGCCTTGTTCAAATCGGTGAAGTCGATACACATTCTCCATTTGCCATTTTTCTTCTTGGTCGGCACTGTGTTGGCTAACGGTGACCGGGTACTTGACTTCTCCGATTACTTGGGCATCCCGTAATCTCGAACTTCTGCTTCCACTTGCCTTGACCTTTTCGTCGGACATTTTCCTAAGTTTTTGCTTCTTGGGCGGTATCTTGTCATCTGTTTCGAGGACATGTTCGATTATGTCTCTGTCAACGCCTTGCAAATCTTTGGGCGACCATGCAAAAACATCCTTGTTTCGTTCGGAAATCGCATGAGTTCATCATCCTCTTCGGCGCTGAGGTTCGCCCCTATTATGACTGCTCTGTCGGGCATGTCGTCCAGATACACTCTCTTTGTTTCATCTTCTGCGGCTATGTTACTTTTCTCTTTGTCCCGCTTCGGCTCTTCATAGGTTCCCTTTCTCTCTTCGGTGCTTTCGGGCGATACACGTTCGTTTGACCGGGCGTGTGGCCCTTTTCTATGTTTTCGGCCTCTTGTTGATTGCCGAATACCGTGATAACCCCTTTGGGCGCAGGCATCTTCATGCAAAGGAACTGTTGCCTTATGACAAGACATCGAACTTGTTCATGAAACCCCGTCGAAGATCGCAAGATACGGGTGATATATGTCAACCACATCAAAGGTGAGGTTCTCGGTTCGGCATTCTCAAGATCTCCGAAAGAAACCGGGAGTGATATTTTTCCAACCGGCTTGATGGGCTTCCCGCCGAACCCCCGCAATGGGTACTCGGTGGGTCCAACATGTGCTGACTCAGATTCATTTTCTCGAATGTTTTCGGGAATAAGATGTCCGCCGAACTCCCGTTGTCCACCAAGATTTTTCCTATGACCCATCCAAGCAATGTTGACTTCAATCACCATGGCATCATTGTGGATCGCGGATTTCGACCGAAATCTTCTTTCGTAAAGGTGATTGGCACCTTCGCCCACTCCGGCGGGGGTACGGACCATCATTGATGATGGTATTCACAGATCTGAAGTAGTTGCTTCGCTGCTTCTTTGTTTCAAACTCCATGGCAAATCCGCCTGTGATTGGCATGATAGTCCCGAACGATGGCAATGCTTTGGAGTTCTGAGGTCCCGAACTTGACTGAGGCCTTGATGAGCTTTCTGGTGGCGGTGGCAAGATTTCCCGAATGGGTTGTGGCTGCTGGATTGACTGTATTGCTTGCGACTGAGGGAAGAATTGCTGTGAAGGCTGCCATGTTGATTGCGATTGTGGAAATTGTTGAACTGGTACAGAGCTTGGCTGCGAATTCACGAACTGCGGCGGCCAGAAGTTCGGCCGAAACTGGGTTGGCATCAAGGATGCGATGCTCATCAGTGCCTTCTCTTGTTGGATTCGTGCCATGTTCTTTTTTGTCTCAGGGCACCCTTCGGTGCTGTGGCCTCTTCCATGATACTGGCAATAGAAGTGGGGATCTCTTGGGTTGTGGTTCGGAAGGTTTGGGGTTCCTCTTCCTCTCCCCCTTCCTCTTTGACCGAATCCTCCCCCGGCACTTGGCCTCGCTTTCTTGTTGTTGCCGAGGATTTCCCACACTCGTTTACATTTCGCGGATGCCGGGGTGGTGCCCTCCGGGTCATATCTCTCGCCGCCCGTCTTGCCTCGTTTCGTTCGGCTACTCTCTTGCGGTGGTCATCATCGGACGAGATGTAATCCTCCAATTCCCGAAATAATTCTTCAACCTGTCTCGGGCTTCTTTCTTGTGAGGTGGGAAGCCGTTGACCCTGGGGTGAGACCCTTGATCGGTGCCTTGATCGTTGTCTTGTCATCGGCGTCGGGGATCCGAGACCTCCGTTGCATGAATCTTCTCACGAAATTTCGCAGGTGGTTCTCTCGTCCTCTCGCTTGCGTTATACGGATCCGAGGCTTCGGCCGTTGTGTCATGGAACATCCGAAACGCTTGCATGAACTTTGTTTTGAGATCTACCCATTCGTAGATCGAGTGTGGAGGCAGCAATGAGTACCAATTCAAGACGGTCCTTCGCAAGCTATGATGAAGGATTTGGCAAGTGCAACATCATCTCCTCCCCGCCGAATTCACAGCTGACTCGTATCTCATGAGAAACTGCCTGGAGTTTCCGTAACCGTTGTACTTGGGAAGAGAGACTGGCTTGAACTTCGGCGGCCAAGGTGCTGTTTGCAGCCCTATTGACAGTGGTGATTCAGAATCCACGAAGTGTGAGACTCCGTTTCCCGCGAAGAAGTTGTCCTTCATGGATTCTCTTGCAGGTGCGGGGTTCTGCTGCGGTGTTTCTTGCCACAGGGAGCTGTTCTCTTGCTCTTTCATTTCGTCAATTTCTCTCTGAATTGCCTGTATTTGTTCTTTTGCTTTGTTCAGCTGCTCTAGCTTTTCAGAGATTTTTCTCTTCGCCTGCAACTGAGCCGCGAACTTTTCTTTATCCCTCTCGTAGTTGCCGAATCTTTTGGTGGACCATGGCTAGTCGTCTCGTCTATGGCATCATCATCGGCATCAATATTCTCGTGCTCTTGCCGTTCGGTAGGTTGTTCTTGGATGTGAGTCGTTTTTTCGCTCTCGCCTTCATGAGGGCTTCGAGCTTCTCTTTTTTCGCCGGGTCCGTTACGTTCGAGGATTCGGGAACAAACGAAGTTTCATTTCCTTGGGTGGGAAGGTGATCATCCTGGTTCGCCTGTACTGGGGCATTCTTCTTGGATTTCTTTTGAGGTGGCATCGTGAGTTTCTTTTTCGGCTGAGACACGGTGGGCGCCAATGTTGGGGGGTACCCGAAAAATTCGGAATACTACCCTAACACAAGTGACAGTTTCCAATACGTTCAATAACACAGTTAGGGCGCAAGGAGACTGTAATTCCCCTTGCAAGTAGCACAAGTCCCAAAAAAGTCTGAATCCGTTTACACGTGCCCTCGCGCCCCCTTTTATAGGGAGACGAAGGGACTTTTACATTCCGATATCACCCTCGGGCTCGGAGAATATTCCTAGTGTGAACACACACAAGAATGTCTTTTCCCCCCCTACATATTTACAAGTCTGCCACTAGTTCACACTCTAAACCCGGACTTTTTGGGACTACAACTTTGACTTTGCTTCTCCCGTGATTCGTGAATGTCTTCGCCCGAAATTCCTGAATTAGGTCTTCGAAAGATTCCCGAAGTGGCTTTTGCTTTCCAGCAGGTTCGTGCGTATCCCAGTGCTTGAGTCCCGAACAGAGTCTTCGTCGGATTCCCGAATCGGAAAATCTCCGAAATTCGGACCATCAACCGTTGAGATTCCGGGCTTCCGCGTGTTCATGACTCCGCTTCTTCGCCGAATCAAAGTTCCCGAACTCTGCACATCCCCGAATTCGAGACTTCGCCGGTCCCAGACTTCCTGGATTCGCGAATTCCCTGCTCCTGAAAAACATACTTCGAGAATGTCGTTAGACTTCGACGTTTCGAGGGTGATGTGTTTTCCTGAATTCCCCAACACTAGCCCCTTGGGGAAGCGGGTTGACTCCGACGATCCGATTCCACGAACCTTTCGGAAATTTAGTAAACAACGTCACCCTCGGAACGTCGGAGGGGACACGCGTCACCCAGGGAGCAAAAGGCGGTTGAATCGAGGCGCACTTCGCGAAACTGCCCCTCCCCGACCCTATAAATAGCGGGCTGGCGCTGTTAAAAAAATTTTACTGCTCTCGTGCCTTTCACGATTTTCATATTTTACTTCCTTCGCGGAACTAGCTTTCTCTGCTAGAAAACTTGCGAACTCCAGGCCTTGTTCGCGCTTTTCTAAGGTATTCCTTTATGTTTGCTTTGTTGTTTCGTTAGTTCGTTAAAGTTTGGTGTAGTAATGTTACGATTTTCGTAGCTTTTTTTTCGACTATTAGTCTAAACTGTCTGAATGCTCATATTTGCTAGGTGGCTCGCATTAGAAATACAGCTAGACCCATGACTACTGAAGAGTTGATCGCTGCCGGTCTCCCACTCGATCAAGCTGCCGAAAGTGCAGATCGTGCTGCACCGGCCGAAGATGTTGGGTCACCTAGCGGTTCCCGAAGTCGCGAAGACGGAGAGGTTGGGTCTGATGGCGGCGAAGACGTCGGGGATGTGGATGCTGGGGTAGACGATCTGGTCATGCTGAGGACTTCTGGCCCACTGCCGCCCTCGCTTGCGTTCGGAGAGTCGAAGGTGACGAGCAACGTTATTCGTGAGTACGAGAAGGCCGGATTCTTCTCTCCTGGGGCCGGGCGCGCCCCGCTCGATGAAGTAATTCCCACTCCCAAGGCCGGAGAAATTGTGGTTTTTCGGGACTTCTTCATCTGTGGGCTGCGGTTCCCTTGTGACCCAGTCCTACCGGCAATTCTTGATGCATTCTCAGTGAAGATCCACCAGCTTACCCCAACGTCTTTCCTCGAAGTATCAAAGTTTATTTGGATTCTGAAGACCTTCGGGTGCAGTCCTACCATCGACGCCTTCACCAGGTTCTACGAACTGGTGATTATTCCAGAAGTTGTGAAAGGCGAAGACGGGCAGTTCTATCACAGCCAGCACGCATGCTGTACCTTCAATACCCGACGCCAGAACACCCGACAAGGGATTACCCGAATCCGCATTTCTCCCCGCCGCAAGACCAACCTTTCCGACGATTGGAAGTCCTACCGGTTTTACCCGAAGGTCAATGTGCCGAAGCCGCCATGCCCGATCGCGCCCCTCACCGCGGTGAATGTGGGGAAGTACAACCGCCGCGCCCTAGGAATTCGGAATTGCGAGAGTGCATTTCATTTGGCCGCACGATACTTGGCGGCCGCGACATTATCGAAGAATTCGTCGCCGCGCGAATCCGGCCTATCTCGAACGGCCGGGCCCCCGTCGAAATCGTACACTACAACGTCAGGCGGGCGGATCGGCGGGTTCCTTTCCCGAAGTTCGGGATTAAACTTCGCGAGGGCCGTAGCGCCAAGGACTTCATGGACGAAGTAGAGAAAAGGGTCAACGTCATGGTAGGCGAATATACCATGAACGAGTACAAAGCATACAAGGCCCTGGTGAAGCACAAGAAGAAGATCAACCGCGTCTTTTCGGAGATCTGTGGTGACAAATTTTTCAGCTCTCGAGGCCCTGGTCCTAAACCGAAACTTCCCCGCCGTCGCCGTGGCCGCTCGGCCCGCCCCTATCAACGCTCCTCGAATCAGGTCGTCGAAGCGAAACTTGTCACCTGCCACCGAGGGGACGTCTTCGGGAGTGAAACCTTCGAGGACCAGATCGCTTGAGTCGTCGAAGCGTAAGCGAAGGACCTCCGAACCTCAAACCTCAGAAGCCGAACTCCGGTGTCGGCCTCTGTCAGGGCTTGCCCAGATGAGCCGCAAAAAATTGAAGAAAGCTGCGAAGAAGGTTTCTTCCTCTGGAATTCGGCGGGTCCCGTCCGCCTTCGACGACGACATCCTCACGAAGGCAGATAGTCCCAAAGGTGTTTTCCTCTGGCCATTATTTAACTTTCGAGACATTTGTCCTGCTGGTTCCGAAAATGAGTTCGTCGACATCGATTCCTTTTCAGATGTTGCTCCCGAAGTCCAACAAGAGGCATCCCCTGCTGCTGCTGAGAAGTCAGCTGTTGCTGCTGAAGTTGCTGCTCACACTGAGTCCCCCGCTGCTGCCGAAACTCCTGCTGCTGATGTCACTGCCGCTGATCAAGTCTCCTCCGATTTTGCCCGTGATCTTGAGCGGACCATTCAAAGGGATGGCCATTCTTCCGAAAATATTCCATTGGTCGAAGTTCGGGAGGTCGTCCCCGAAGACCAAGCGCCTTCTCCTTCCTTGGCTGCCTTTAACAAAAGCTTTGGTACGTCTCATCGCGGCAAACTGTTGCGTGTTGGTTTCGAGACAATTGGCATCGGGGGCAAGACGTCCAAGTTTTTAACTCTATGGAAATCGTCCACAATTGTTGATGAAACAGGAGAAGGTGCATCGGAACAACCTGAAGAAGCCGCTCAAGGCTCCGAAAAAAGGCCTCTGTCTATCTCCGAAACTACCCCTTCACCTCAGGGGAAGGCCTCTTCGGGTTCGACTAAACAAGTCACTATGCAGCACTTCAGCAAGCAAGGTTCGTTGATTCTCACTGCCCCCTTGTGCGATTCTTGATTGTAGAATCTTCACTCGAGATTTATTCTTGAATTTTTCGAATTCAAGGATCTGTTGCATTCCTATTCTCCTTCGAAACTTGCGCGCTTCCATGAAGACTATACTCTCAAGTACTCTATGCTTGGGAAGGTTGCCATAGAGCGACTTTCTAAGCGAGGAGAAGATTAACGAAGAACTTTCTCTCGAAGTCCAAGGAGCCGGAGCGCAACTTTGGTCTCGCCGAATCCACGAACTTAGAGCCGGAGAAGAAGGTATCCGAGCCGGGCCGAGACTTTGAAAAGGAGTCAGGACGAGAAGAAGGTCGTCGAAGCTGCGCTCGAGGATTCCAAGAAAGAACTGGAGAAGGTTCGGAAATCTCACGAAGATGACCTGAGTATGATCGAGAAACTTCGGCAACAACAAGAGCGTGCTGCAAAGATTGCTGAAGATCTCCGCATCAACAACGCCAGTCTCGCTAAGTCACTAAGCTCAAAGGATCGGAAGATCGTGGATCTTGAGAAGGCGCTGGTAGAGCAAGGTGAATCTTCGAAGAAGAACATTTCGGAAATTTTGGGGAAGCCGAAACTCGCTTTATGCCGAGTACCGAAGTCCCTGAACGAGTACGGTGTTCGTCCAGCTCCTCTCCCAGATGACATTGATATCCCCGATTTCATGGACTGGCTTGAGGAGGAATTCAAGGCTCTCCCCGAAGTCATCTCTGGTGCCGGCAACTTTGCCGTATCTTTTTCTGTAGAGAGCATTCTCAAGGTCCTTCACGATTACGACTGTGTAGACTTGGCGAAGTTTCGCGCGAACCTTACTCAGTTCCCAGGCGTTACCAGCAATACGATACTTCAAGACAACCCTGACATTATTGCTATAAAGCTGAAATTCGCGAAGGAATTCTGGATGGTTGGCGGGGCGGATATGGCTAAGACTGTTGCGCGGGCAAAGCTTGACGAGGTAATTTCTTTTTGCTTGATTTCGTGACTTATGTTCGTCGCAGGTGTTCCAGTTTCTTAAGATTTCCTTACTCTTCTCTTCCTTTCACAGCTGAGAGAAAAAGAGGAGCGAGAACACGTCGCCGCGTCTCCCGAAGTATGGACTTCCGGGGAGAGTTCGGGAGGATCCGGCGAGGACGGCTCAGGCAGCAGCAGCAGCAGCAGCAGTGACGGTGGCAACGACCGTGGACGAGTCCCCGAACCGAAGAAGACTCACCGAAGGTGGATGTTATGAATTAAACGACATGTTCGAACTTTTGTGTGGATTGGAGATCGGCTTGTACATTCGTGTAGATTCATCAAACTTTTCGAACGGATGTTTTGTATATTTTAACTCGCGCAGTCCCGCAAGCCGGGCTGCGCAGGACGTGCTACCACTACGAATTCATCGAGATAGAATGTTTGTTAGTGGTGAAGCATGGCGTCTATTCAAACAAGCACATCCTGAGCAAGATTTTTTCGATTTTTGGCTTGAGGCCTCGCTTAAATTTTCTATAGGTTGTTTTGATCTCACTTCGTTTTTCTTACTTCGTAAAAAGAGCTGTTCTGCATCCTCTACTTCGCGATCCATGAGAACTCCGAAGACGGAGCCCCTTAGCCCCTTAGCCGGTTCATCTGACTTCGCCTATGCTAGCGATGTGGCTGACAACAACGTTTGTAAACCAGGACATGTAATAGAACTTTCATTCTAAGTTTCGTATCGATTGTTGTAATTTTTGAGGAACTATTCGGGAGTTTTTATGCGAATAAGGCAATGAATATGTTTTTTCTTTGAAAAACGTCACCCTCCCCCAGCTTGCCGTTTCGCATGAAAACTAGATTGCGGGTTCACGAACTTTACTATTCTCGAATTTCTAGCATATCTTTCTAAGAGTAGTCTTCCTTAGTTTTTGCGAACCTCGATTGATAATGCGCAAGTCGACAAAATTTGTTCCGAATTTTGTGGACTTGACCGGACTGGCAGACTTGCCTCGGTTGATACAGCAACCCTCGGTTGCTTCAACCAAGGTTTTTCTGCGATCGTCTGATGGAGCCCCTTGCCCTTATACCTGAAAAATTTTTAACAATCTATACCAAGTGAGAATACACAGGCAAATCCTTAGACATTCATTTTCTCGAAATCATCATGCAAATTTTTCTGATGGGAATCCCCTCGTGGATGGGATTTTTCTAGGCCACAACTTGTTGTTGTCTCAGGCCTTTTCGATGGGAATCCCTCGATGGATGGGATTTTTCTAGGCCACAACTTGTTGTTGTCTCAGGCCTTTTCAGTGGGAATCCCTCGATGGATGGGATTTCGGCTATCAGGAAGCCCTTTCTCATGACATTTTTCTTTTTTCACGGTGGAATTTCGGCTATCAGGAAGCCTCTTTCACGAACCACTTCTTTTTTCACGATGGAATTCTGGCTATCACGAAGCCTTTTTCACGAACCACTTCTTTTTTCACGATGGAATTCTGGCTATCACGAAGCCTTTTTCACGAACCACTTCTTTTTTCACGATGGAATTCTGGCTATCACGAAGCCTTTTTCACGAACCACTTCTTTTTTCACGATGGAATTCTCGAGACACAAAATACGAAACATGCAATTTGGGGGAAGACTCTTTTCATATATATATCGGAAAGAGTATTTACACGGGATCCGCCTCGTTAAAAACCTTGCCTCTTGATTTAGAGCCCCTTTTGCAAGGAAAAGAGTACGGTCCTTCTTATTCTAGAACTACGATTAAGACATAAATCTAATTTTTTGAAGTCCCTTATAGACACGTGACTCAGGCTTTTATTTTCTTACGTTGTAAACTTACGAAAATTGAAAAACTGCTATCTACTACACTTATGTACAACTAAGATCTTCATGGATAATACCTCTTTAAGCTGTCGGCATTCCACGAATACGGCAACTCTTCGCCGCCTTGCTCCATCGGGCGAAAAGCCCCCGGCATATTTGTTTCCTTAGCTATGTAAGGCCCTTCCCATGACTCATGAAGCTTTCCCGGGTTCTCCCAATTTTTCTTTCTTTTCAAGACAAGATCACCGGTCTTGATGTCCTTCCGACCACCTTTTTGTCTCTCCACGCTCTTGTCTCTCTCTCGGTATTTCTCAATGTTTTCTCGCTCGCTTCGAGGATTGTCGGCTCTATCATGTCTTTCTCCACCTTCTTGTCAATTTCCTCTATCTCTTTTCCTTTCAAGACTCTCATGCTTTCATTCTTTATCTCCTCTGGTGTCATAGCCTCAGTCCCGAAGAGTAGGCGAAAAGGTGTGAAACCTGTTGCCCTTGAAACTGTGGTATTGTGATACCAGATCACCTTTGGAAGTTCGTCCACCCACTTTCCCTTTTTCTGATCAAATAAGCATTTCTTGATTCCCGACAAAATCGACCATTGGCTCTTTCAAGTCGCTCCATTGATCGTGGATGATAAACCGACGAAAATTTCGCTTGTGTGCCTAGGGTTCCGCAATACTCTTTGAAGGTGTAGCGATCAACCGTTTGCCGTTATCAACCGTCGGTTCTCTAGGAACTCCGAACCTCGCGGACTATGTTACGCCAAAAGAATTTCGAACCGTTGCCGCCGTGATGTTCGCGAGTGGTTTTGCTTCTACCCACTTCGTGAAATAGTCGACCGCTACGCCCGCAAATCGGCAATTACCCCGAGCCGTTGGCAACGGGCCTACTAGGTCCATGCCCCATCTCTCGCAGAGGCCGGGTTGGAGGAATTAAATGAACCGGCATTGAAGGCGATTCTGCTGATTTCCCGTCTTCTGGCATGCTTCACATTGCCGAACTAACATCTTGGCGTCGATGTTAATGGTTGGCCAATAGAACCCTTGTTTTATCGCTTTGCCAGCCAAAGCCCTGGTGCCTATGTGTGCCCCACAAAATCCACTGTGAATTTCCTTTAGGAGTTCACGACCTTTTTCGGAGGTGATGCAGCGTAGCCAAGGCTCAGTGACTCCGATTTGTACAATTCTCCATTTACCACCGTATAGCCCCGAGCCCTTTGCCTCAACCTTTTCTCTTCCAGTTCATCTTGCGGTTCGTAATGTCCCCTTAGGTAGGCCATTATTTCTCGCTCTCCCGATCTGGAATTTCCACCATATTCACGATTTGAGTTCTTGAATCTTTGATGGAAGGTTCTCTCGATGATTTCAAAGAACACATCCGGTGGTAGCTCTTGATTTCCGGCTTTGCCTTCGCCGAGCCTTATCCGCCTCATTGTTATCATCTCTTGGGATGTGCTTGAATCGAATATCCTCTCGAAGTGTCTTTCCATTTCTCTCGACTTTTTCAAGATATTTCATGAGAACTCGGATTCCCGGCCTCGCTTTCCTTCTCGATGTGTTCCTGGATTACTTTCGAATCCGTTCTAATTATGAAGGTCTAATGCCCCAAGGCTTTCATTTTTCTCAATGCCAGCAGTAGGGCTTCGTACTCCGTTGTGTTGTTCGTGGAGTATTCATTGTTCTCGAATACGAGCCGTGCTGCATATCTTATGACCACGCCCGTCGGTGATGTTACAACAGCCGAAATTCCAACCCCCTTGTAACACCATGCTCCATCACACTGCACTACCCAAGGTTCGGGCATATTTTCCTCCAGTATTCTCGAGTAGGTGAGGTCCGGTCCACGACGAAATGCCGGACTTGCGATTTTATTGCACTTCTTCTTTCGAAATCCACCACATACTCGGAGAGTTCAAGACCCCACTTGATGATTCGGGTAGATGCCTCCCTGTTTGCGAACAGGTCACTTAACGGTTGGTTGGTGATAACTCTTATTCTGTGGCCCTCGAAGTAGTGCCTTAGCTTTCTTGCTGCCATGATGACCGCATACGCGATCTTCTCCAGTTCGGAATAGAAAACCTTGGAACCAGACAATGCCTCAGAGGCGAAATATACAGGAATTTGCCTCAGCTTTCCTTCTTCTTCCTTTTCCGTACCAAAGACCTGCGCTTACCGCCGAATTTGATGCGGACACATACGGCGAAGCGGCGATTTTGGCTCGGGAGGACAGAGCTTGGTCATGCTTGGACAAGTAGTCCTTCGGTTCGCGAAAAGCTCGCTTCGAGGTTCGGACCACCGGAATTTCTTGGCACTTCGAGAACTTGGAAGAATGGCAAACTTCTTTCGCAACTTTGGGGATGAATCTGTTAAGGGCAGCCACTCTCCCTGTCAACTTCTGAACATCTTTCACTGAGGCTGGCTCTTGCATTTCCATCAGAGCCTTTATCTTGTCAGGGTTTGCTTCAATGCCTTTCGTTGAAACTAGACATCCAAGAACTTTCCCCTTGTGAATTCCGAACACACATTTTTCTGGGTTCAGCTTCAAGTTTGCTGTCCTCAAGTTCGCGAACGTTTCTGCCAAATCACTGATATGGTCTTTTCTCTGAATACTTTTGACGACTATGTCATCCACGTATGCCAAGATATTTCTCCGAATCCGCCGGTGCAAGACTATTGCTATCATTCTTGAAAACGTGCACCCCGCATTCTTCACCCCCTACGGCATTCTTACGAAACAAAATGTTCCGAAAGGAGTGATGAAGCTTGTCTTCTCTTCGTCCTCTTTGCGAACTCTATTTGGTGATACCCCAGAGAACATGTCCAGGAGCGAAAGCATCTCACTGTTAGCTGCATCATCCACGATTTTGTCTACCCTTTCTAAGGGAAAATCGTCCTTCTTGCACGCCTTGTTCAAATCGGTGAAGTCGATACACATTCTCCATTTGCCATTTTTCTTCTTGACTGGCACCGTGTTGGCTAACCGTGATCGGGTACTTGACTTCTCCGATTACTTGGGCATCCTGTAATCTCTCGAACTTTCGCTTCCACCGCCTTGACCTTTTCGTCGGACATTTTCCTAAGTTTTTGCTTCTTGGGCGGTATCTTGTCATCTCGTTTCGAGGACATGTTCGATTATGTCTCTGTCAACGCCTTGCAAATCTTTGGCTGACCATGCAAAAACATCCTTGTTTCTGTTCAGAAATCGCATGAGTTCATCATCCTCTTCGGCGCTGAGGTTCGCCCCTATTATGACTGCTCTGTCGGGCATGTCGTCCAGATACACTCTCTTTGTTTCATCTTCTGCGGCTATGTTACTTTTCTCTTTGTCCCGCTTCGGCTCTTCATAGGTTCCCTTTCTCTCTTCAGCTGCTTTCAGCTGATACACGTTCGTTTGACCAGGCGTGTGGCCCTTTTCTATGTTTCTGGCCTCTTGTTGATTGCCGAATACTGTGATAACCCCTTTGGGCGCAGGCATCTTCATGCAAAGGAACTGTTGCCTTATGACAGCATCGAACTTGTTCATGAAACCCCTGTCGAAGATCGCAAGATACGGGTGATATATGTCAACCACATCAAAGGTGAGGTTCTCAGTTCTGGCATTCTCAAGATCTCCGAAAGAAACTGGGAGTGATATTTTTCCAACCGGCTTGATGGGCTTCCCGCCGAACCCCTGCAATGGGTACTGCGGTGGGTCCAACATGTGCCGACTCGATTCATTTTCTCGAATGTTTTCGGGAATAAGATGTCCGCCGAACTCCCGTTGTCCACCAAGATTTTTCCTATGACCCATCCAAAGCAATGTTGACTTCAATCACCATGGCATCATTGTGGATCGCGGATTTCAGCACGAAATCTTCTTCGTAAAGGTGATTGGCACCTTCGCTCACTCCGGCGGGCAGTGGACCATCATTGATGATGGTATTCACGGATCCGAAGTAGTTGCTTCGTCGCTTCTTTGTTTCAAACTCCATGGCAAATCCGCCCGTGATTGGCATGATAGTCCCGAACGATGGCAATGCTTTGGAGTTCTGAGGTCCCGAACTTGACTGAGGCCTTGATGAGCTTTACGGTGGCGGTGGCAAGATTTCCCGAATGGGTTGTGGCCGTCGGATTGACTGTATTGCTTGCGACTGAGGGAAGAATTGCCGTGAAGGCCGCCATGTTGATTGCGATTGTGGAAATTGCCGAACCGGTACGAGCTTGGCCGCGAATTCACGAACCGCGGCGGCCGAAGTTCGGCCGAAACTGGGTTGGCATCGAGGATGCGATGCTCATCAGTGCCTTCTCTTGTTGGATTCGTGCCATGTTCTTTTTTGTCTCAGGGCACCCTTCGGTGTTGTGGCCTCTTCCATGATACTGGCAATAGAAGTGGGGATCTCTTGGGTTGTGGTTCGGAAGGTTTGGGGTTCCTCTTCCTCTCCCCCTTCCTCTTTGACTGAATCCTCCCCTGGCACTTGGCCTGCTTTCTTGTTGTTGCTGAGGATTTCCCACACTGTTTACATTTCGCGGATGCTGGGGTGGTGCCCTCCAGGTCATATCTCTGCCGCCCTGTCTTGCCTCGTTTCGTTCGGCTACTCTCTTGCGGTGGTCATCATCAGCAGGATGTAATCCTCCAATTCCCGAAATAATTCTTCAACTGTCTCAGGCTTCTTTCTTGGGAGGTGGGAAGCCGTTGACCCTGGGGTGAGACCCTTGATCAGTGCCTTGATCGTTGTCTTGTCATCAGCGTCGGGGATCTGAGACCTCTGTTGCATGAATCTTCTCACGAAATTTCGCAGGTGGTTCTCTCGTCCTTCCTCGCTTGCGGTTATACGGATCTGAGGCTTCGGCTGTTGTGTCATGGAACATCTGAAACGATTGCATGAACTTTGTTTTGAGATCTACCCAGTTTGTAGATCGAGTGTGGAGGCAGCAATGAGTACCAATTCGATCGGTCCTTCGCAAGCTATGATGAAGGATTTGGCAAGTGCAACATCATCTCCTCCCCCGCCGAATTCACCGACTCGTATCTCATGAGAAACTCGCCGGAGTTTCCGTAACCGTTGTACTTGGGAAGAGAGACTGGCTTGAACTTCGGCGGCCAAGGTGCTGTTTGCAGCCCTATTGACAGTGGTGATTCAGAATCCACGAAGTGTGAGACTCCGTTTACCGCGAAGAAGTTGTCCTTCGGGGATTCTCTTGCAGGTGCGGGGTTCTGCTGCGGTGTTTCTTGCCACAAGGAGTTGTTCTCTTGCTCTTTCATTTCGTCAATTTCTCTCTGAATTGCCTGTATTTGTTCTTTTGCTTTGTTCAGCTGCTCTAGCTTTTCAGAGATTTTTCTCTTCGCCTGCAACTGAGCCGCGAACTTTTCTTTATCCCTCTGTAGTTGCTGAATCTTTTGGTGGACCATGGCTAGCTGTCTGTCTATGGCATCATCATCAGCATCAATATTCTCGTGCTCTTGCTGTTCAGTAGGTTGTTCTTGGATGTGAGCTGTTTTTTCTGCTCTCGCCTTCATGAGGGCTTCGAGCTTCTCTTTTCGCCGCCTTTGGTCTGTTACGTTCGAGGATTCAGGAACAAACGAAGTTTCATTTCCTTGGGTGGGAAGGCGATCATCCTGGTTCGCCTGTACTGGGGCATTCTTCTTGGATTTCTTTTGAGGTGGCATCGTGAGTTTCTTTTTCGGCTGAGACACGGTGGGCGCCAATGTTGGGGGTACCCGAAAAATTCGGAATACTACCCTAACACAAGTGACAGTTTCCAACACGTTCAATAACACAGTTAGGGCGCAAAGAGACTATAATTCCCCTTGCAAGTAGCACAAGTCACAAAAAAGTCTGAATCCGTTTACACGTGCCCTCGCGCCCCCTTTTATAGGGAGATGAAGGGACTTTTACATTCCGATATCACCCTCGGGCTCGGAGAATATTCCTAATGTGAACACACACAAGAATGTCTTTTCCCCCTACATATTTACAAGTCTGCCACTAGTTCACACTCTAAACCCGGACTTTTTGGGACTACAACTTTGACTTTGCTTCTCCCGTGATTCGTAAATGTCTTCGCCCGAAATTCCTGAATTAGGTCTTCGAAAGATTCCCGAAGTGGCTTTTGCTTCCCAGCAGGTTCGTGCGTATCCCAGCGCCTGAGTCCCGAACAGAGTCTTCGTCGGATTCCCGAATCGGAAAATCTCCGCAATTCGGACCATCAACCGTTGAGATTCCGGGCTTCCGCGTGTTCATGACTCCGCTTCTTCGCCGAATCAAAGTTCCCGAACTCTGCACATCCCCGAATTCGAGACTTCGCCGGTCCCAGACTTCCTGGATTCGCGAATTCCCTGCTACTGAAAAACATACTTCGAGAATGCCGTTAGACTTCGACGTTTCGAGGGTGATGTGTTTTCCTGAATTCCCCAACAGCAAGTGCAGCACACATTTGCGCGTGGGGACCGAAAACCAAGTGCAGGAATGATGTCGTCTCATTGTCAGCAAATCAGCAAAGCCGCTAGCTGCTACTGATGTCGTCTCATTGTCATGAAGCAAATAATGGCCCGCGTGCCGCGTGCATGATGATGATGGGTCGGATGAATGGTGGACATTAAACCCCCACTGTGGACAGCGCGCAATGCCGGTCGATGCATGGGTGCTGTACGTGTCAATTTGTCCGTAGCTGATCCGATTCTCGTGCGTCCCGGCCAGAATCGCACGCGACGTACGCGATCGATCGACCAGCAGCGAGCTAGTCAGCGCACGATCGAGCAGGACGCGCTGGCGATCGAGAATCACACTTGAGAGAGTCGCGAGAGTGACGCTACGACGCGTACTCTGCTTAGCTCCTAGGTTTTATCAATACTAGGTGATACCTCGCGCGTTGCTGCGGGAATTTCTATCAAATTTGAAGATGCAATTCGAAAGTACAAACACTAAAATGATTGCACCGCAATATTTTTTTCAAACAATAATGTAGATGAAAAAATTCGTTTTATTGAGAGGGAACTACTTAGAAATTTGTATATGGTACTCGCAAAGACTAACACAATACATGCATGATTACTATTAGCAGCAGAAAATCGGTAGAAGACATAAATTCATGATTCTAGTGGATGATGATGTGGACAGTTTGCATGTTGAGAGAACCTCTAGTGGATGATGACGTGGACCTCTCGCATGTTGAGAGAAGTCTATCCATGATGTGTAGTGGGTCTCACCTATATAGTTGTTATAGATTATCAGAGTATAGTCCCTTCTCAAAGATTGTCCACTTTAGTTTCTTTCCAACCAAACTATTTTGAAGTTTCAGCAAATTTTCGATGCACTGTATCAATATTTATAACACTAAGTATGTTATGAACATATATATATATATATATATATATATATATATATATATATATATATATATATATATATATATATATATATTTCATAATGAATAATGAAACTTACTAGCACACGTAGAGTCAAATCCTTTGGTACGCTCCTTTAGTCCCGGTTGAGTTTTGGAGCCGGGACTAAAGGGAGCATCAAACTGCTGTTTCACAACAATAATTGGCGCTAGTACCGGGCGGTGTTTCTACGCGAGACTAAAGGGGTCCTCTTTAGTCTCGGGTGGAAACACCACCCGGCCGTGACTAAAGCCATTCTACCCACCGGCATTTTCTATGTATCTATCACTTCTCTCTTTTCTCTCTCACACCGGTCAAAGCTTATCTTCTTCTTCTCCTTCCTTCTCTATCTCAATTCTTTCTCTCCTCTCATGCAGATCCACAGATCGAGGAAGTCCAACTGCTCCAGGCACGGGCGGGTGGCCACCGGCCACCGGCGCGGACGCGGGCGCGCACGGCCGACGGTGACGGAGCGCGGCCGGCCACCGGCGCGGGCGGCCATGGGCGGGCGGGCACCGGCGCGAGACGCGGGGACGGGCGGATCCCGAGCGCGGGTGAGGCTCCCGGCCGCGGGCGCGCGGCCCCGGCGCGGGGCACGACCATGGCGCGCTGTGTGGTTCGTTAATTTTTTTCTAATTTTTCTGATTTTTTTCTTGTGATGCAAAGAGAACTTGTGTTTTGAATCGAATCAAACTTGTGATGCAAAGGAAACTTGTGTTGTGAATTGAATCAAACTTGTGATTTACGAGTATTGAAATTGATTGATTTACTCATGTGATGGTTAAGTTATTATGTGATGAATACTTCTCGTTTGTGGTGTTTTTTTATCTCGTCAATTCTCAATTATTATGAACAACGGTGGAGCTGGAGCAGGATGCTCGCCGGTGAGGGGGTGGCGGAGCTTGAGCATGCAGGGCACCAACAACTACAGTCTTTTTTTCTGGAAAACCTTTTAGTTCCTGTTGGTATTACCAACCTAGATTAAAAGATCCCTTTAGTCCCAATTGATCACTCGGGACTAAAAGGGAGAAACTTTTGTCTCTTATCATCAGTGCCGGTTGGACATGAGAGACCTAAGGCCTCTACCAACTGGGACTAAAGCCCCTCACCCTACCGGTGTAGACATAAAAAAATATTGATATATTTTTATAAATTTGATCAAATATTAAATGATGATTTGACTTTTTTTGCGAATTACACAATACATCGGAGACACTCACAACGCACGCACACTCATCCCTATGAATACACGCACGCAAACCCTACCCCTAGGAGCATCTTCGAAGACTGTGTCGGCAAATCCTCGAGATTGACGAAGTCACCACAGGCGTCTCGCTGTCGACGGGAACGTCGCCTACCACTGAAAGCACAAACGCCGTTAAATCCTGAGAAATTCGTTCCCACGAGGAGTTGAACCCAGGACCTGAGGTGCTACCGGGGCTCTTGTAACCACTAGGCTACATGCCCTTTCGCAAATGATGATTTGACTTGACAAATCTAAAGTAACATTCTTCTCGGAACAAAGACAGTACGAAGCTAGCATCGACCATACCTGCTCGAGGTAGCATGTCACACCCGATTTTCCGTAGAAAACCGAATGCATCTCATATGTGTGCCAGGATCACAATTTCACACATATGATAGACTTCATGAGTGTAATATCACAAGACATTGCTCAAACGTACAGAAAAGGTTTATTAACTTTTATTACACTCACGATGGTAGACACGAAGGTCTTTACACGAACAACGATAACTATGAAGACGCGACTCCATCTTCATCTTCCACGGAGCTTCGACGGTTGATCGCATCCTCAGAACTCCTCGTAGTCGGCGAAGTACTCCACTCCAGGGTTCTTCTCTGAACAGCGTAAGCAAGGATGAGTACACTTATGGTTGGTACTCGGCAAGGCCACGAGAATAACCGGAAAGCAATATTAATCCATCTTTAAGTTCAATTAATCATGTGAGGGTCCGGGCCGCTCTTGACCGTGAGCACGGCCGATCGATCGGTTTTACACTGCGAGAGGTTGCACACTTTTCCCACGGTTCGCGTAAAAGTTCCGAAGAACTTTGAACCCAACCACGCATGTGCGATCGGGCACAATACCACACTTCGAGGTGTGATTGCATAAGGACGCTACGAAGCCTTTACAAAGATATGCAAAAGCATCAACAACCCACGACGATTCTGACTCGGGCGGACCATAACCCTTCCTAGTGGTCGGCACCTTAGCAAAGGCGCTACCCCAAAAGAACCGGACTATACCCCCGCAACCCGAGCCCCCGTGTTCCTTTCGGATAGGGTCGTCAATACAATCGCACACCTAATTAATTGGCTAAGCCAGAGCCATATGGATTGTGGTTGCACTATTTTCCTGGGTGGTTCTCCATGTTCCGATTAATTTATAGTATTCTTGATTAAAGCATAGGTAGAAGGGTGGTTAGGGTCACTTGCCTTTCTCCAACGATAAGCTACTCTCCTTTACTGAAAAGCTCTGCTCTTGAACTTCCTCGAACGGCGTGTTGGCTACGATCATGCAAGAAAACATACAATAAATAAAACAATACATCAAACATTACCAAAAGGTTAAAACAAGCTTTTAGAAATGACGGGCTCGGAGAGACGATCGCGTGGACACCAAGAACGCGTAAAACGGAGCTACGATGGAAAAGATATGGCTGAAACAAGATTCAGGGACTAATTTGTGATTATCTGAAAGTTTTAGGGGGTTTTCTGCAAGATTTCAGGGACCTAAACATAATTATGTGTGAAAGTAGAAGGTTTTAGATGCAAAAGGACAAAGCTTGGACCTCGGATGGAAAACCTAAGGAGCTCAAGGGCTTAACCGAGAAAAGCCGGACCTAAGCGCAAGGGTTTTTGGAGGTGGAAGGATGTTTATGTAATATTAAAAACCGCAGGGTCCTTTTTTGCAAAAAGACAGGCGGCTGCTTAGTTGACCGTCACGGTCTTGGTTTGACTCGGGGCGAGGCGCGATGCGGAGCGTCGATTCACGATCGGACGGCTGGGAGCTGCGGTGGCGGGCGGCGGCGCTGCCAACGGCGGTGGACGGCGGCGCGGCGGCGGCGCGCGCGCGGCGGTGAGCCAAAGTCGACCTCCCGGCCACCATTTCACACGGGAAAAATACCGGAAGAAAGAGGAGAGTGTGGGGATCTCACCGGGGGCCTTAGAACCGCGAAAGGAGGGGCGGGGGAGGAGATCCACGGCGAGGTCGGGGCTCCGGCGGTGAGCTCCGGCGGCGGCGGCGCTCCGGTCCTCGCGCGCGCGAGTAGGGGCGGGGAGGTGGTGCGGGTGGAGCGGGGGGTGGTGCTGCCCCTTTATAGGGCGAGAGAGGGAAGGGGGAAAGGCGCGGAGGCGGTGGAGTGGGAGCTCGGACCGGCGGGGCCTTTAATGGCGGCGGCGGGCGGCTCGGTGCGGCGGTTACGGGGAGGGGAAGAGGTGAGGTGGTGGTGTGGGAGTGCGGCGGCTCCATTTATGGCGCGGTGGAGGAGGTGACGGGCGCGGGGCGTCCGGGAACGGCGGGGAAGGCCGGCGGCGGCGCGGGGGAAGAAGGGGGGGGCGGCGGCGGGAGGGAAGGGGACGACCCCGACGGGGTGGGCCCCACCGTCGGTGGCCGCGTGAGAGAGAGAGGGAGGGGGAGGCGGGCGGAGCGGGCCGTGTGGGCCGAAAGATGGTTGGGCCGGCGGGGAATTGGAGAAGGGGGGAGGGGAGTGGGCCGCAGGGTTGGGCTGTTTTGTTTTTTTTCTTTTTTTTCTTTTCTTTTTTTCAAATCCATTTTAAAACCAATTTCAAACCTTTTAAATTCAAATCTTTTACATGTTTTCAAACTCAAATTTTAACACAAATTTTCCAACTATTTTAAGATTTTTAGAAAACCTTTTAAACAACTTTTCAAACATTAAATTGAAACTTTCATCATTTTTTTAATTCAAACTTTTACACCAATTTTCACAATTATTTTTAAGACTTTTAAAATCACACCACAAACAAAACTCATGCATTTCAACATGATGCACAAACACTTGATTGATTCTAATTATTAAATGATGTTTAATTTAATTAAAGGCAAATTTATTTATTCAAATTTATTAAATCCTTAGAAAATAAAACTAAACCATGTTGCTAACAATATTTTATTGTGATGGAATTTTCGGGTGTTACAAATTTACCCCCTTAATAAAAATCTCGTCCCGAGATTCGGAGGGATCGGGAAACAAGAGGAGGGGATACAGGACGATCTTGAAAGATGATGGTTTACTACCACAGAGCTTATTCACTTCTCTTTCTTCTTCGGGCTTGTAGCGGCAAACTCAATCCTATCTCCTTGCGGGGTAGTTAAGAGCACCGACTTCTTGGCACACAAAATGATTCCATCATGCTTGCTTAACCAATCCATACCAAGGATCACATCTATTCCACTGGATGTTAGAATCACTAAGTCTGCTTCAAAATCTATCTCTCCGATCTTAAGATTGACCTGTGGGCATACATAGGTGGATTTCATTTCACCGTTTGGGGAACTAATTAGCAAATGTGTCTTCATGGAACTCTTGGGTACATCATGCTTTGTCATGAATCGTTCAGTAATAAATGAATGCGATGCCCCGGAATCAAATAAATCTGTTGCAGGTACAGAGTTGATAAGGAACGTACCAAGCACAACATCTTTGTCTCCTTGAGCTTCTTCAGCTGTCACATGGTTCACCCTACCATGCATATTGTTCTGTTGACCTCTGTTATCTCTCTGGGGTGTCTGCATATTACGCGCGAGGGCAAATGCGGCGTAGTGTCCTAATTCTCCGCAGTTGAAGCAACCACTGGGGTGAACTGGAGTAGTGTTCCTTACTGGTGCACCTGAGCGGTTCTGATGAGGTTTTGGAGCCTGTGGTGTCATTGGGTTGGATTCTTCGGATTCATCAAACGAACGATAGAATGGTTGATTCTGTCCATGGCCTCTGCCTTGTGTGCTAGAACGAAACTGAGTCTTGCGATGAGTTATGACGAGGGCGAGTGTTGCTACTAGACTGACCCTGAGTTTGAAACTTGCCCTTCTGTTCACGAAGTTCCTTGCGTTTATTCTCCAAGCCTATAGCCTTATTGAGCAACATCTGAAAGTTAAGAAATGTGTGGCTCTGCATCTGATAGTTAAGTGGCCCTATCAATCCATCGAGAAAGCGTTCTTGTCTCTTTGCATCCGTGTTGACTTCATCTGGTGCATAGCGGGACAAATGAGTAAACTGATCCAGATACTCACTAACTGTCATGTTGCCTTGCTTTAGAGCTAGAAATTCCTTCTTCTTCAGCTTCTTCACACCAGCTGGGATATGATGTGTACGAAAACTCTCCTGGAACTCCTGCCAGGTAATGGTGTCGGCAGCAGCATGCGCGACGGTGTAAGCATCCCACCAATCAGAGGCTGCACCTTCCAGACGTCCTGAGGCATACAAAACCTTCTCACGATCATTACATTGGGTGATATTCAGCATCTTGTTGATGGTCTTGAGCCAATCATCGGCATCGAGGGGATCCACTGAATGAGAGTAAGTGGGCGGGTTGTGGCTCATGAATTCTCTATGCTTGTTCACTGGTGGTTGAGGTGGTGGGGGTCCTTGTGGTGGCAGCTGGTTCTGCTGTGCCTGTAGGTTCTGGACAGTGGCGGTGAGGTTCTGAATTAACTACATCTGTTCCGTGAAGAACTGCTGCATCGTGGGATCCATCGCTAATTCTTGTGAAGGAGGGAACTTGATTCAGCTAATTGACGACGAACGGAATATCCTGTCCAGCTCCTGACCTGGTGTTTACCATTTGATTGTTAGAGAGAGAAGTTTTTCGATAGGAAGTTGAATTGATAAAGGTGAATCAGAGAAAAGGGGCTAAGATTCCAATTTTAACTTTAATTATTTTATTGGTGTATTTGTGGCCATCACTCCACAAAAACATTCCAATCAAGTCAAAGATCCAAATCATGCATGTTTACAATCAACAAGCATTAACATCGCACGTCCTCACAAGAACGGCTCTATCGAAACGAAACTTGACAAAAGGGGTAGGCAACCTAAGAAGCTTATCCTATAAAACACGTGTGGTAGTTCAAGGTGGAAGAACAAGAATTAGACCCAGTGTAGAAGAAAACAAAAGATATGATTTTGTTAAAGAATAAAGAATAAAATATTTTTTTATGCGTAAATAAGATATTTTGAATGCTGGAAAGGCTTTCTAGAAAGAGAGTCCTTAATCTCGACCATTTCTATCTGAGGCTGCGTCCTACAGTCAGCATTGCTCTGATACCACTCTGTCACACCCGATTTTCCGTAGAAAACCGAATGCATCTCATATGTGTGCCGGGATCACAATTTCACACATATGATAGACTTCATGAGTGTAATATCACAAGACATTGCTCAAACGTACAGAAAAGGTTTATTAACTTTTATTACACTCACGATGGTAGACACGAAGGTCTTTACACGAACAACGATAACTATGAAGACGCGACTCCATCTTCATCTTCCACGGAGCTTCGACCGGTTGATCGCATCCTCGAACTCCTCGTAGTCGGTGAAGTACTCCACTCCAGGGTTCTTCTCTGAACAGCGTAAGCAAGGATGAGTACACTTATGGTTGGTACTCAGCAAGGCCACAGGAATAACCAGAAAGCAATATTAATCCATCTTTAAGTTCAATTAATCATGTGAGGGTCCAGGCCGCTCTTGACCGTGAGCACGGCTGATCGATCAGTTTTACACTGCAGAGGTTGCACACTTTTCCCACAGTTCGCGTAAAAGTTCCGAAGAACTTTGAACCCAACCACGCATGTGCGATCGGGCACAATACCACACTTCCGAGGTGTGATTGCATAAGGACGCTACGAAGCCTTTACAAAGATATGCAAAAGCATCAACAACCCACGACGATTCTGACTCAGGGCGGACCATAACCCTTCCTAGTGGTCAGCACCTTAGCAAAGGCTGCTACCCCAAAAGAACCGGACTATACCCCTGCAACCCGGAGCCCCCTGTGTTCCTTTCGGATAGGGTCGTCAATACAATCGCACACCTAATTAATTGGCTAAGCCAGAGCCATATGGATTGTGGTTGCACTGTTTTCCTGGGTGGTTCTCCATGTTCCGATTAATTTATAGTATTCTTGATTAAAGCATAGGTAGAAGGGTGGTTAGGGTCACTTGCCTTTCTCCAACGATAAGCTACTCTCCTTTACCGAAAAGCTCGCTCTTGAACTTCCTCGAACGGCGTGTTGGCTACGATCATGCAAGAAAACATACAATAAATAAAACAATACATCAAACATTACCAAAAGGCTAAAACAAGCTTTTAGAAATGACAGGCTCGGAGAGACGATCACGTGGACACCAAGAACGCGTAAAACGGAGCTAGGATGGAAAAGATATGGCTGAAACAAGATTCAGGGACTAATTTGTGATTATCTGAAAGTTTTAGGGGGTTTTCTGCAAGATTTCAGGGACCTAAACATAATTATGTGTGAAAGTAGAAGGTTTTAGATGCAAAAGGACAAAGCTTGGACCTCGGATGGAAAACCTAAGGAGCTCAAGGGCTTAACCGAGAAAAACTGGACCTAACTGCAAGGGTTTTTGGAGGTGGAAGGATGTTTATGTAATATTAAAAACCGCAGGGTCCTTTTTTGCAAAAAGACAGGCGGCTGCTTAGTTGACCGTCACGGTCTTGGTTTGACTCGGGGCGAGGCGCGATCTGGAGCGTCGATTCACGATCGGACGGCTGGGAGCTGCGGTGGCGGGCGGCGGCGCGCGCAACGGCGGTGGACGGCCGGCGCCGGGCGGCGCGCGCGCGGCGGTGAGCCAAAGTCGACCTCCCGGCCACCATTTCACACGGGAAAAATACCAGAAGAAAGAGGAGAGTGTGGGGATCTCACCGGGGGCCTTAGAACCGCGAAAGGAGGGGCAGGGGAGGAGATCCACGGCGAGGTCGGGGCTCCGGCGGTGAGCTCCGGCGGCGGCGGCGCTCCGGTCCCTGCGCGCGCGAGTAGGGGCGGGGAGGTGGTGCGGGTGGAGCAGGGGGTGGTGCTGCCCCTTTATAGGGCAGAGAGGGAAGGGGGAAAGGCGCGGAGGCGGTGGAGTGGGGAGCTCGGCCGGCAGGCCTTTAATGGCGGCGGCGGGCGGCTCGGTGCGGCGGTTACAGGAGGGGAAGAGGTGAGGTGGTGGTGTGGGAGTGCGGCGGCTCCATTTATGGCGCAGTGGAGGAGGTGACGGGCGCGGGGCGTCCGGGAACGGCGGGGAAGGCCGGCGGCGGCGCGGGGAAGAAGGGGGCGGCGGCGGCCGGAGGAAGGGGACGACCCCGACGGGTGGGCCCCCGTCGGTGGCCGCGTGAGAGAGAGAGGGAGGGGAGGCGGGCGGAGCGGGCCGTGTGGGCCGAAAGATGGTTGGGCCGGCGATAATTGAGAAGGGGAGGGGAGTGGGCCGCAGGGTTGGGCTGTTTTGTTTTTTTTCTTTTTTTTCTTTTCTTTTTTTCAAATCCATTTTAAAACCAATTTCAAACCTTTTAAATTCAAATCTTTTACATGTTTTCAAACTCAAATTTTAACACAAATTTTCCAACTATTTTAAGATTTTTAGAAAACCTTTTAAACAACTTTTCAAACATTAAATTGAAACTTTCATCATTTTTTTAATTCAAACTTTTACACCAATTTTCACAATTATTTTTAAGACTTTTAAAATCACACCACAAACAAAACTCATGCATTTCAACATGATGCACAAACACTTGATTGATTCTAATTATTAAATGATGTTTAATTTAATTAAAGGCAAATTTATTTATTCAAATTTATTAAATCCTTAGAAAATAAAACTAAACCATGTTGCTAACAATATTTTATTGTGATGGAATTTTCGGGTGTTACAAATTTACCCCCTTAATAAAAATCTCGTCCCGAGATTCGGAGGGATCGGGAAACAAGAGGAGGGGATACAGGACGATCTTGAAAGATGATGGTTTACTACCACGAGCTTATTCACTTCTCTTTCTTCTTCGGGCTTGTAGCGGCAAACTCAATCCTATCTCCTTGCGGGGTAGTTAAGAGCACCGACTTCTTGGCACACAAAATGATTCCATCATGCTTGCTTAACCAATCCATACCAAGGATCACATCTATTCCACTGGATGTTAGAATCACTAAGTCTGCTTCAAAATCTATCTCTCCGATCTTAAGATTGACCTGTGGGCATACATAGGTGGATTTCATTTCACCGTTTGGGGAACTAATTAGCAAATGTGTCTTCATGGAACTCTTGGGTACATCATGCTTTGTCATGAATCGTTCAGTAATAAATGAATGCGATGCCCCGGAATCAAATAAATCTGTTGCAGGTACAGAGTTGATAAGGAACGTACCAAGCACAACATCTTTGTCTCCTTGAGCTTCTTCAGCTGTCACATGGTTCACCCTACCATGCATATTGTTCTGTTGACCTCTGTTATCTCTCTGGGGTGTCTGCATATTACGCTGAGGGCAAATACTGGCGTAGTGTCCTAATTCTCCGCAGTTGAAGCAACCACTGGGGTGAACTGGAGTAGTGTTCCTTACTGGTGCACCTGAGCGGTTCTGATGAGGTTTTGGAGCCTGTGGTGTCATTGGGTTGGATTCTTCGGATTCATCAAACGAACGATAGAATGGTTGATTCTGTCCATGGCCTCTGCCTTGTGTGCTAGAACGAAACTGAGTCTTGCGATGAGTTATGACGAGGGCGAGTGTTGCTACTAGACTGACCCTGAGTTTGAAACTTGCCCTTCTGTTCACGAAGTTCCTTGCGTTTATTCTCCAAGCCTATAGCCTTATTGAGCAACATCTGAAAGTTAAGAAATGTGTGGCTCTGCATCTGATAGTTAAGTGGCCCTATCAATCCATCGAGAAAGCGTTCTTGTCTCTTTGCATCCGTGTTGACTTCATCCGGTGCATAGCGGGACAAATGAGTAAACCGATCCGGATACTCACTAACCGTCATGTTGCCTTGCTTTAGAGCTAGAAATTCCTTCTTCTTCGACTTCTTCACACCAAGCTCGGGATATGATGTGTACGAAAACTCTCCTGGAACTCCCGCTGGGTAATGGTGTCGGCGGCAGAAGATGCGCGACGGTGTAAGCATCCCACCAATCGAGGCCGCACCTTCCGGACGTCCCGAGGCATACAAAACCTTCTCACGATCATTACATTGGGTGATATTCAAGCATCTTGTTGATGGTCTTGAGCCAATCATCAAGCATCGAGGGGATCCACCGAATGAGAGTAAGTGGGCGGGTTGTGGCTCATGAATTCTCTATGCTTGTTCACCGGTGGTTGAGGTGGTGGGGGTCCTTGTGGTGGCGGGCCGGTTCTGCTCGTGCCTCGTAGGTTCGGGACGGTGGCGGTGAGGTTCTCGAATTAACTACATCCGTTCCGTGAAGAACCGCCGCATCGTGGGATCCATCGCTAATTCTTGTGAAGGAGGGAACTTGATTCGGCTAATTGACGACGAACGGAATATCCCGTCCGGCTCCCCGACCCGGTGTTTACCATTTGATTGTTAGAGAGAGAAGTTTTTCGATAGGAAGTTGAATTGATAAAGGTGAATCGAGAAAAGGGGCTAAGATTCCAATTTTAACTTTAATTATTTTATTGGTGTATTTGTGGCCATCACTCCACAAAAACATTCCAATCAAGTCAAAGATCCAAATCATGCATGTTTACAATCAACAAGCATTAACATCGCACGTCCTCACAAGAACGGCTCTATCGAAACGAAACTTGACAAAAGGGGTAGGCAACCTAAGAAGCTTATCCTATAAAACACGTGTGGTAGTTCAAGGTGGAAGAACAAGAATTAGACCCAGTGTAGAAGAAAACAAAAGATATGATTTTGTTAAAGAATAAAGAATAAAATATTTTTTTATGCGTAAATAAGATATTTTGAATGCTGGAAAGGCTTTCTAGAAAGAGAGTCCTTAATCTCGACCATTTCTATCCGAGGTCGCGTCCTACGATCCGCATTGCTCGATACCACTCTGTCACACCCGATTTTCCGTAGAAAACCGAATGCATCTCATATGTGTGCCGGGATCACAATTTCACACATATGATAGACTTCATGAGTGTAATATCACAAGACATTGCTCAAACGTACGGAAAAGGTTTATTAACTTTTATTACACTCACGATGGTAGACACGAAGGTCTTTACACGAACAACGATAACTATGAAGACGCGACTCCATCTTCATCTTCCACGAAGCTTCGATCGGTTGATCGCATCCTCGAACTCCTCGTAGTCGGCGAAGTACTCCACTCCGGGGTTCTTCTCTCGAACAAGCGTAAGCAAGGATGAGTACACTTATGGTTGGTACTCGGCAAGGCCACGGGAATAACCGGAAAGCAATATTAATCCATCTTTAAGTTCAATTAATCATGTGAGGGTCCAGGCCGCTCTTGACCGTGAGCACGGCCGATCGATCGCTTTTACACTGCGCAGAGGTTGCACACTTTTCCCACGGTTCGCGTAAAAGTTCCGAAGAACTTTGAACCCAACCACGCATGTGCCGATCGTGCACAATACCACACTTCCGAGGTGTGATTGCATAAGGACGCTACGAAGCCTTTACAAAGATATGCAAAAGCATCAACAACCCACGACGATTCTGACTCGGGCGGACCATAACCCTTCCTAGTGGTCGCACCTTAGCAAAGGCCGCTACCCCAAAAGAACCGGACTATACCCCCGCAACCCGAGCCCCCCGTGTTCCTTTCGGATAGGGTCGTCAATACAATCGCACACCTAATTAATTGGCTAAGCCAGAGCCATATGGATTGTGGTTGCAATCGTTTTCCGGGTGGTTCTCCATGTTCCGATTAATTTATAGTATTCTTGATTAAAGCATAGGTAGAAGGGTGGTTAGGGTCACTTGCCTTTCTCCAACGATAAGCTACTCTCCTTTACTGAAAAGCTCTGCTCTTGAACTTCCTCGAACGGCGTGTTGGCTACGATCATGCAAGAAAACATACAATAAATAAAACAATACATCAAACATTACCAAAAGGCTAAAACAAGCTTTTAGAAATGACAGGCTCGGAGAGACGATCACGTGGACACCAAGAACGCGTAAAACGGAGCTAGGATGGAAAAGATATGGCTGAAACAAGATTCAGGGACTAATTTGTGATTATCTGAAAGTTTTAGGGGGTTTTCTGCAAGATTTCAGGGACCTAAACATAATTATGTGTGAAAGTAGAAGGTTTTAGATGCAAAAGGACAAAGCTTGGACCTCGGATGGAAAACCTAAGGAGCTCAAGGGCTTAACCGAGAAAAACTGGACCTAACTGCAAGGGTTTTTGGAGGTGGAAGGATGTTTATGTAATATTAAAAACTGCAGGGTCCTTTTTTGCAAAAAGACAGGCGGCTGCTTAGTTGACCGTTACGGTCTTGGTTTGACTCGGGGCGAGGCGCGATCTGGAGCGTCGATTCACGATCGGATGGCTGGGAGCTGCGGTGGCGGGCGGCGGCGCGCCAACGGCGGTGGACGGCCGCGCCGGCGGCGGCGCGCGCGCGGCGGTGAGCCAAAGTCGACCTCCCGGCCACCATTTCACACGGGAAAAATACCGGAAGAAAGAGGAGAGTGTGGGGATCTCACCGGGGGCCTTAGAACCGCGAAAGGAGGGGCGGGGGAGGAGATCCACGGCGAGGTCGGGGCTCCGGCGGTGAGCTCCGGCGGCGGCGGCGCTCCGGTCCCCCGCGCGCGCGAGTAGGGGCGGGGAGGTGGTGCGGGTGGAGCGGGGGGGTGGTGCTGCCCCTTTATAGGGGGGAGAGGGAAGGGGGGAAAGGCGCGGAGGCGGTGGAGTGGGGAGCTCGGCCGGCGGTGCCTTTAATGGCGGCGGCGGGCGGCTCGGTGCGGCGGTTACGGGGAGGGGAAGAGGTGAGGTGGTGGTGTGGGAGTGCGGCGGCTCCATTTATGGCGCGGTGGAGGAGGTGACGGGCGCGGGGCGGCCGGGAACGGCGGGGAAGGCCGGCGGCGGCGCGGGGGAAGAAGGGGGGGGGCGGCGGCGGAGGAAGGGGACGACCCCGACAGGTGGGCCCCACCTGTCGGTGGCCGCGTGAGAGAGAGAGGGAGGGGAGGCGGGCGGGAGCGGGCCGTGTGGGCCGAAAGATGGTTGGGCCGGCGGGAATTGAGAAGGGGAGGGGAGTGGGCCGCGGGGTTGGGCTGTTTTGTTTTTTTTCTTTTTTTTTCTTTTCTTTTTTTCAAATCCATTTTAAAACCAATTTCAAACCTTTTAAATTCAAATCTTTTACATGTTTTCAAACTCAAATTTTAACACAAATTTTCCAACTATTTTAAGATTTTTAGAAAACCTTTTAAACAACTTTTCAAACATTAAATTGAAACTTTCATCATTTTTTTAATTCAAACTTTTACACCAATTTTCACAATTATTTTTAAGACTTTTAAAATCACACCACAAACAAAACTCATGCATTTCAACATGATGCACAAACACTTGATTGATTCTAATTATTAAATGATGTTTAATTTAATTAAAGGCAAATTTATTTATTCAAATTTATTAAATCCTTAGAAAATAAAACTAAACCATGTTGCTAACAATATTTTATTGTGATGGAATTTTCGGGTGTTACAAATTTACCCCCTTAATAAAAATCTCGTCCCGAGATTCGGAGGGATCGGGAAACAAGAGGAGGGGATACAGGACGATCTTGAAAGATGATGGTTTACTACCACGAGCTTATTCACTTCTCTTTCTTCTTCGGGCTTGTAGCGGCAAACTCAATCCTATCTCCTTGCGGGGTAGTTAAGAGCACCGACTTCTTGGCACACAAAATGATTCCATCATGCTTGCTTAACCAATCCATACCAAGGATCACATCTATTCCACCGGATGTTAGAATCACTAAGTCCGCTTCAAAATCTATCTCTCCGATCTTAAGATTGACCGTGGGCATACATAGGTGGATTTCATTTCACCGTTTGGGGAACTAATTAGCAAATGTGTCTTCATGGAACTCTTGGGTACATCATGCTTTGTCATGAATCGTTCAAGTAATAAATGAATGCGATGCCCGGAATCAAATAAATGCATTGCGGTACGAGTTGATAAGGAACGTACCAAGCACAACATCTTTGTCTCCTTGAGCTTCTTCAGCTGTCACATGGTTCACCCTACCATGCATATTGTTCTGTTGACCTCTGTTATCTCTCTGGGGTGTCTGCATATTACGCTGAGGGCAAATACTGGCGTAGTGTCCTAATTCTCCGCAGTTGAAGCAACCACTGGGGTGAACTGGAGTAGTGTTCCTTACTGGTGCACCTGAGCGGTTCTGATGAGGTTTTGGAGCCTGTGGTGTCATTGGGTTGGATTCTTCGGATTCATCAAACGAACGATAGAATGGTTGATTCGTCCATGGCCTCTCGCCTTGTGTGCTAGAACGAAACTGAGTCTTGCGATGAGTTATGACGAGGGCGAGTGTTGCTACTAGACTGACCCTGAGTTTGAAACTTGCCCTTCTGTTCACGAAGTTCCTTGCGTTTATTCTCCAAGCCTATAGCCTTATTGAGCAACATCTGAAAGTTAAGAAATGTGTGGCTCTGCATCTGATAGTTAAGTGGCCCTATCAATCCATCGAGAAAGCGTTCTTGTCTCTTTGCATCCGTGTTGACTTCATCTGGTGCATAGCGGGACAAATGAGTAAACTGATCCAGATACTCACTAACTGTCATGTTGCCTTGCTTTAGAGCTAGAAATTCCTTCTTCTTCGACTTCTTCACACCAAATTCGGGATATGATGTGTACGAAAACTCTCCCTGGAACTCCTGCCGAGGTAATGGTGTCGGCAAAGGATGCGCGACGGTGTAAGCATCCCACCAATCGAGGCCGCACCTTCCCGGACGTCCCGAGGCATACAAAACCTTCTCACGATCATTACATTGGGTGATATTCAGCATCTTGTTGATGGTCTTGAGCCAATCATCAGCATCGAGGGGATCCACTGAATGAGAGTAAGTGGGCGGGTTGTGGCTCATGAATTCTCTATGCTTGTTCACTGGTGGTTGAGGTGGTGGGGGTCCTTGTGGTGGCGGCTGGTTCTGCTGTGCCTGTAGGTTCTGGACAGTGGCGGTGAGGTTCTGAATTAACTACATCTGTTCCGTGAAGAACTGCTGCATCGTGGGATCCATCGCTAATTCTTGTGAAGGAGGGAACTTGATTCAGCTAATTGACGACGAACGGAATATCCGTCCGGCCTCCCCGACCCGGTGTTTACCATTTGATTGTTAGAGAGAGAAGTTTTTCGATAGGAAGTTGAATTGATAAAGGTGAATCGAGAAAAGGGGCTAAGATTCCAATTTTAACTTTAATTATTTTATTGGTGTATTTGTGGCCATCACTCCACAAAAACATTCCAATCAAGTCAAAGATCCAAATCATGCATGTTTACAATCAACAAGCATTAACATCGCACGTCCTCACAAGAACGGCTCTATCGAAACGAAACTTGACAAAAGGGGTAGGCAACCTAAGAAGCTTATCCTATAAAACACGTGTGGTAGTTCAAGGTGGAAGAACAAGAATTAGACCCAGTGTAGAAGAAAACAAAAGATATGATTTTGTTAAAGAATAAAGAATAAAATATTTTTTTATGCGTAAATAAGATATTTTGAATGCTGGAAAGGCTTTCTAGAAAGAGAGTCCTTAATCTCGACCATTTCTATCTGAGGCTGCGTCCTACAGTCAGCATTGCTCTGATACCACTCTGTCACACCCGATTTTCCGTAGAAAACCGAATGCATCTCATATGTGTGCCAGGATCACAATTTCACACATATGATAGACTTCATGAGTGTAATATCACAAGACATTGCTCAAACGTACAGAAAAGGTTTATTAACTTTTATTACACTCACGATGGTAGACACGAAGGTCTTTACACGAACAACGATAACTATGAAGACGCGACTCCATCTTCATCTTCCACGAGCTTCGATCGGTTGATCGCATCCTCAGAACTCCTCGTAGTCGGCGAAGTGCTCCACTCCAGGGTTCTTCTCTGAACAGCGTAAGCAAGGATGAGTACACTTATGGTTGGTACTCAGCAAGGCCACGGGAATAACCGGAAAGCAATATTAATCCATCTTTAAGTTCAATTAATCATGTGAGGGTCCGTGCCGCTCTTGACCGTGAGCACGGCCGATCGATCGGTTTTACACTGCGAGAGGTTGCACACTTTTCCCACGGTTCGCGTAAAAGTTCCGAAGAACTTTGAACCCAACCACGCATGTGCCGATCGTGCACAATACCACACTTCCGAGGTGTGATTGCATAAGGACGCTACGAAGCCTTTACAAAGATATGCAAAAGCATCAACAACCCACGACGATTCTGACTCGGGGCGGACCATAACCCTTCCTAGTGGTCGGCACCTTAGCAAAGGTCGCTACCCCAAAAGAACCGGACTATACCCCCGCAACCCGGAGCCCCCGTGTTCCTTTCGGATAGGGTCGTCAATACAATCGCACACCTAATTAATTGGCTAAGCCGAGCCATATGGATTGTGGTTGCACCGTTTTCCGGGTGGTTCTCCATGTTCCGATTAATTTATAGTATTCTTGATTAAAGCATAGGTAGAAGGGTGGTTAGGGTCACTTGCCTTTCTCCAACGATAAGCTACTCTCCTTTACCGAAAAGCTCGCTCTTGAACTTCCTCGAACGGCGTGTTGGCTACGATCATGCAAGAAAACATACAATAAATAAAACAATACATCAAACATTACCAAAAGGCTAAAACAAGCTTTTAGAAATGACAGGCTCGGAGAGACGATCACGTGGACACCAAGAACGCGTAAAACGGAGCTAGGATGGAAAAGATATGGTTGAAACAAGATTCAGGGACTAATTTGTGATTATCTGAAAGTTTTAGGGGGGTTTCTGCAAGATTTCAGGGACCTAAACATAAATATGTGTGAAAGTAGAAGGTTTTAGATGCAAAAGGACAAAGCTTGGACCTCGGATGGAAAACCTAAGGAGCTCAAGGGCTTAACCGAGAAAACCGGACCTAACCGCAAGGGTTTTTGGAGGTGGAAGGATGTTTATGTAATATTAAAAACCGCAGGGTCCTTTTTTGCAAAAAGACAGAGCGGCTGCTTAGTTGACCGTTACGGTCTTGGTTTGACTCGGGGCGAGGCGCGATCCGGGAGCGTCGATTCACGATCGGACGGCCGGGAGCCGCGGTGGCGGGCGGCGGCGCCGCCAACGGCGGTGGACGGCCGGCGCCGGCGGCGGCGCGCCGGCGGTGAGCCAAAGTCGACCTCCCGGCCACCATTTCACACGGGAAAAATACCAGAAGAAAGAGGAGAGTGTGGGGATCTCACCGGGGGCCTTAGAACCGCGAAAGGAGGGGCAGGGGAGGAGATCCACGGCGAGGTCGGGGCTCCGGCGGTGAGCTCCGGCGGCGGCGGCGCGCTCCGGTCCCTGCGCGCGCGAGTAGGGGCGGGGAGGTGGTGCGGGTGGAGCAGGGGGTGGTGCTGCCCCTTTATAGGGCAGAGAGGGAAGGGGGAAAGGCGCGGAGGCGGTGGAGTGGGAGCTCGACCGGCAGGCCTTTAATGGCGGCGGCGGGCGGCTCGGTGCGGCGGTTACAGGAGGGGAAGAGGTGAGGTGGTGGTGTGGGAGTGCGGCGGCTCCATTTATGGCGCAGTGGAGGAGGTGACGGGCGCGGGGCGTCCGGGAACGGCGGGGAAGGCCGGCGGCGGCGCGGGGAAGAAGGGGGGGCGGCGGCGGAGGAAGGGGGACGACCCCGACAGGGTGGGCCCCAACTGTCGGTGGCCGCGTGAGAGAGAGAGGGAGGGGAGGCGGGCGGAGCGAGCCGTGTGGGCCGAAAGATGGTTGGGCCGGCGGGAATTGAGAAGGGGAGGGGAGTGGGCCGCGGGGTTGGGTTGTTTTGTTTTTTTTTTTTTTTTTCTTTTCTTTTTTTCAAATCCATTTTAAAACCAATTTCAAACCTTTTAAATTCAAATCTTTTACATGTTTTCAAACTCAAATTTTAACACAAATTTTCCAACTATTTTAAGATTTTTAGAAAACCTTTTAAACAACTTTTCAAACATTAAATTCAAACTTTCATCATTTTTTTAATTCAAACTTTTACACCAATTTTCACAATTATTTTTAAGACTTTTAAAATCACACCACAACCAAAACTCATGCATTTCAACATGATGCACAAACACTTGATTGATTCTAATTATTAAATGATGTTTAATTTAATTAAAGGCAAATTTATTTATTCAAATTTATTAAATCCTTAGAAAATAAAACTAAACCATGTTGCTAACAATATTTTATTGTGATGGAATTTTCGGGTGTTACATAGCACCAACACAACTATACGGTATAATACACAGCATGTATGCAACTAGTAGCCAGCAGCGACCACATGGGCTGGATATCGAGCTTGGCTCGGCTCGTTAGACGCTCATTAAGGCTCAACTAGTTCTAATTGTTATCTTAGTGAGCTAGAAACTCAATTCGGTTTGACTCGTTAGGAAGCTCGAGCTGACTCGTTAAGCTCGTGAGCCAGCTCATGAGCAGTTATAAATTTACAAGTCACCAAACCATAAAACTAAGTAGCCAACAAGTAATCTAGTACTCAAGAAAATTATTACTCTATCTACTCTACTAACAAAACATCAACTCGTTTGTTGGCTGCTGCACTGTCTCGTGTCGTTATCGTACCGAGCTAAAATTTGAGCTCGGCTTGGTTCAAATTTACTTATAACGAGCCGAGCCGAGCTGAGCCACTAACAAGCGAGTTTAAGCGAGCTAACGAGCTTCGAGCTTTTTATCCAGCTTTAGACCACATGAGTGACGACCGGCTGGCCTGGTAGTATATTTGGAGTCCTCTGAATGTAGCCCAAGGCGATTCCAAAAAATATAACCCATGGCCTAAGAAGAGGGGACCAAAAAATACGAAGCTTACCGGGATGCATCTTTTTTTAGTACATAGTAAAATGCAGACGCTCACACACACGCACGCACACTCACCTCTATAAACACATTACACATGTACGTAAACTCTACCCTTATGAGCACCTCTGAATAATTGAGATGGAAAATCTGGAAATTTTCGAAGTCATCATTGGCACCTTATCGTCGAGAAGAATATCTCTTACCACTTAAAGTATAACGCTGAAAAATCTCGCGATAAGTCCAGAGAAGTGCAAGCACCCGTGTCAAAGTCGAGAACTTGAATTTGGGTGGCTACGTCTCACCACAATGGGCCTAACCAACTGACCGTCTTGTGATCAGTTCGCACGCATCCCAGGAGGATGCATCTAATTGGGTGTCGGTGTGGCCCATATAAAATGAAATTAAGCCTTGCTTTCGGGCCGTCTTCACTGATTGTCGGTCGTCGGGCTGCTCGGAAGACTAGTTTTTGAATTGTGATGCCCGTGTGCAAAGTTATTGCCAGCACCATCATCAAGCCCGTCTGCAAAATTTTTGAATTGAAGCCCGTGTGCAAAGTTACTCTCCGCATTTAGTAGTTTGCACACGGAGAGTACTTCTAAAGCCCATGTGCAGTTTCAACTTTTTTCTGTCTAATTCAAAATCTGACACCGTTTGCTGCCATTATTTTTCAAACTCCCGCCCTTCGCTATTGATAGTGATCAAACAGCTGTCAAAAATGATGTTTTCAATGATGATAATGATGTTTATTAGTAGGGAAAACTATTGAAACATAACACTACCAATTTATGTTTTGACTAAACACGCACAAATCACTGCGAGAATGATCCTTTTTTGGATGACACTAGAACAAAAGGGAAGATTATTTTTTAGAATTTCTCTTTTTTAAAAAGGATTTAGGGAAAATTAGAATGGAGTCATTTGGAATAAAGTCTGTTTCAGAAAGTCGTATGTGGCTTTAGTTCAAAATGAATTGGAAAATAGTACAGCCAACCATATGCTCCCTGACCCCTGTACCATTTCGGTATATGATATCTTGCGCCTCTGAAAGGAACTAGTTTACCCAAGACGATTAGGATCACTAAGGTGTGGGTGGCGTGCTCGCGTATGCTAATCGATTAAAACATAAAATATGATCAATTAAAAAACAGCAACTATAATCGATTAGAAAAACAAGGGCCTCTGTAGGGTACCCTCTCTCTTACCACTGCACTACACTCTCACATACGTCCATATCCCGTTTTCATCCTTTTCAAATTATACTACATGTGTAAATTGCTTCTTTGAAGCTCTATATGACTTCAAATTAAAAAGTGGTCAACTACAAAGTTTCATGATTTTCTGAGATCTACAACCTTTCATTTCAGGAGTTTCTACATTCTAGGTTGTTACAAAATTTGAATTTCAAATTTGAGGAATTCAAATATAGTTTTTCGTTGACAATATGATTTCAAATAAAAAATTGTAAACAACAAAGTTTCATAACTATTCAATAGCTAAAACTTTTATTTAGAATGTTTCACCATTTGAGGTCGTTTGAAAAATTCAAAATTTCAAATTCGAGAAATTTCATATGTACTTTTCGTTGACGAAAGTAATCCAAATTAAAAAAATGTTCAACTACAAAGTTATGTAACTTCTGAAGATGGACAACTTCTATTTTGGTCATTTGCTCATCCGATATAGTGGTAGTAACATTCTTCACAAATTTTATATACCTCTCATATAATTTCATGAAATATATAAGAGATATATGTTTTGTGAACAATCTCATATTACTTAAATTGATATTTTTAAATATTAAACAAACCCAAATGAAATAGTTTTCAATTCAAAAAATTTAGGTCTCGTCGAGCTATACAATTTTGATATAAAATTTGTCTTCATCCAAGATTATATGAAGAAGTTATGATTTTTTCCACGAGACCATTTCCCGGACTGGGTGATGTCATCACCGCACAAGGAAATCCATATTCGAAGCGGGTGATGGCGTCCCCTGCACTTGAACATCACCCTCTCCTGGAAATTAGAATGTTTCTAGGAGCGGGTGACTAAGATTTCTTGTGTGGGCTGAATGCTACAGTGTCGTCTCATTTTTGTTAGATGGGCGGCAAATTTACCCGCTCCTAGAAAAAAGTGAGGCACATCTTCAAATCATTTTATGTAGTAGTGGATCCATCCATGGATCAGATGGATGGTGAACCCCCCTGTGGACAACACACAAGAACAGACCGGTCAATCAATGGATGTTGTGTTTGTTCGTAGCAGATTTGTGCGTCCCGGACAGAATTGCACGTGACATACGCAATCAACCACAAGTCAACGCACGATCAAGCGAGACACTGCCGATTGTGAGGTAATCCTTTATATCTTCCGAAAGATAGAATGTTGAAATTATAACTCACTAGTAGCCTAATAATGGCCCATAAAACCCAATTAAAATGAAATTGTAGCCCATCCCCATCTCGTGCACCCACCTCTACCCGCTGCCGCCTCCCTGTGTGGGGGCTACCTCACCGGCGGCTATAGCCCCGCGGGAGCTCGCCAGTCTGCATGGGCTCGGAGGTGCCGCGGCCCCTGTGCAGGCAAGCATGGCCATGTGTGTCTGCAGCTACAGCCATGGCTGCACGGTTAGCCCGCGGCTGCCATCGCCGCCGTTTTCCACCTGAGCCGAAGGAGAAGCGCGCCTTCGGGGCTGGCCATCGGAGGTGAAGAAGATGGTCCAACATTTTCAAAAAATGTTGGTCCAATATTTTTGAAAAAATTGTTGACCCAACATTCTCTGAAAAATGTGACGAATTGTTGGTCTAACATTCACTAAAAATTATTGAAAAAATGTTGGGTCAACATTTAAAAAAAAGGTAGGTCAAGATTTTTTAAAAATGTTTGTTTGAAAAATATTGGTCCAACATTTACATAAAAATGTTGAAAAATATTGATGTTGACAACAATAGTTAAAAATGCCGGTCAACTTTTTTTAATCAGTTGAAAATATTGAATGAATTATTATTGGTTGGATATTATTAATGGATCGGTAGCTTTGATGGGCTATCTTTAGTGGGTTTGTGGGCTTTATAGTCTTTGATAGGCTATCTTTAGTGGGTTAATAGTTTTAATGCGTATCCACCTTCATGTAACCATAGAACATCATGATCGCTATGAGAAAAAAGGATGCATCTAATTGTAGGCTTATGCTTTCGGGCTGTTTGGATAGACCGTCGGGCTGCTGCTACCCAAAAGACTAGCTAGCTTCTGAATCTTCTGAATTGTAGACGTGTGCAAAGTTTATCGGGCCGCTGTGTACTGCGAAAGCCCAAGTGCATGGTAAAACTTCTTTTTTCCATCTAACTTCTGCCTTAATTGAGTTTTGGCCATCCAACTTCAAAATCTGATATCTTTGATCATCTAACTTTTAAAATCATTCACAATTGACCATCGGGTAGTTTTGATGGGTGGTTTTAACTTTTTATATTTACAATTTAGTATGTATAACTTGAAATGATCATTACCTTTTGCTCGTAACTCCGATTTAGGTGATTTTGCGGTCATGTATTCGTAACAATGAGCTTTATCTTCTAAAATGTTTTTATACTATTTTATCACTTTTTTATATTATTCTTATATTGTTGTGTAAAAACAACAATATAAGAAAAGTAAAACAAAAAGTTACAAAACAATATGAACACATTTTTAACGATAAAGCTCATCATTATTAATGTATGATTACAAGAATTACGTAAATTAAAGGTACAACAAAAAAATAGTAATCATTTTAAGATCCAAGGTCTAAATTGTAAATAACATGATTAAAAATAGTCTGTGAACTTTAAAATTATTACTATTTTTCCTCATATCTCCAATTTATGTGATTCTTGTGGTCATGCGTTGATAAGATGAACTTTATCATTTAAAATGTTGCTCATATTATTTTGTAACTGTTTGTTTTACGTTTCTTATATTATTGTTTTTACGCAACAATAGAAAAATAATATAACAAATAGTTATAAAGTTGGATAAAAACATTTTAAAAAGATAAATCTCACCGTTATGAACACGTGAGCGCAAGAATCACCTAAATCGGAGTTCTGAGCAAAAAGTAATGATCATTTCAAGTTCTAAGGACTAAATTGAAAAAATAAAAAATTAAAACCACCCATAAAAACCGTCTGATGGCCAATTATGAACGGTTTTAAGAGTTGGATAGTCAAAGATATCTGATTTTAAAGTTTGATGGCAAAAACTAAATTGAGGCAAAAATTGGATGGTCAAAAATGGTCTTTTTCCCTTATTTTTCAAACTCGCGCATGGCTCTTTGCTAAAAATTAAAGGAAGAATAATATTTTTCAGCGACTGCATACATCGGCAATGCACCTTATCGGGACGGATGGAGTATAGTTAATGAAAAGTGATATGCCTAAGGCCTTTTCTCACGCACTGCCTTTTTTCCTCCAGCGAGATGCACACATTTAGTTCGCGAAGTCAAACTTTTGGGTCTAGGCCTATTAGGAGTATTAAACATAGATTAATTACAAAAATAATTAAATGAATGGACCAGAAATTGCGAGACGAACCCATTAAATCTAATTAATCCATCATTAGAGATTGGTTACTGTAGCACAACGTTGCCTAATCGTGACATAATTAGTCTCGTTAGATTCGTCTCGAAAATTAAGTAGGGGTCGTGGAATGGATTTTTTTATTAATCTACATTTAGTACTCCAAATTAGTGGAAAGAAGATTGATGTGACGGGTTGTTGGTGAAAATTTGGTAAACTAAACTGGCGCTTTACGTGAACCAATGCATGAAATGAAAGGAAAAAAGAAAAAAAAAGAACAGCCCACCTACTAAATCCCTAAAAAGCATAAGCTGATTAAAGCGGGTTCCTAAAACAACTTCCCATGGATACTTCCAACCAGTTATGCTATATTTCATTTGTTACTTACTCCCTACTTCCTGAAATACAAGGCATTCAAGGGTTCAAAATTTGTCTCTAATATAAGCCATCTTAGGAGTTTTGGTAACTACTTAATCAACTCAATTGAAGACTTGCCAAATATTACATTTGTTAACTAAAAACTTACCTTTAATTGTCATTAGTTAAGGGTATATGTGACATTTTCCCATCTTTTTAATCTGTCCTAAAAATCCTAGAATGCCTTATATTTCAGGATATATATAGGGAGTAGAGCAACTCCAAGAGTTTGACAAACCAACTTGGCTTCCATCTAATTTTGGCAAACAAGAAAAATTGACCTCCAACAGTTTGACAAACCAACTTAGCAAAAATAAAAACTTGGCAAAACTCACCTCCACGCGGGTATATATGCGTGTGCGGGTTGCCATCGGCGTTTCCTATGGGAGGGTGAAAAAAGAAATAAATAATAGAGAAAGATTCTTTATGTAAGATTTCAAGAGGTGGAAGGGTCTAAACTTAGTATTGTTTCTCTTAGGATTCCTTATGTAAGTTAGATCTGGGTTTGAAAAGTGAATTATGCTAAATTATTGGAGATGAACTTTTTTACATGACATAACTTTGTAGAAGTTGGCAAAACACAAGATTTGCCAAGTAAAATTTGGCAAACTGTTAGAGATGAGCATCTCCAAGAGTTTGCCAAATTATACTTGGCAAATTTTGTGTTTTGCCAACTTCTAAAAAGATATGCCAAGTAAAAAAAGAGTCCATCTCCAACAATTTGGCATAATTCACTTGCCAAACTCAGATCTAACTGTAGCGAACATGGCCTCATATGCCATTTGTTCGGAGTTTGATTTTGGTGATTCATGACAACATGATCATTGGGACTAACCATATTGTTTGAGCATGTCTTTGTAGACATTTCTAGGTCCCAAGAATGCAAGAAAACCCCATGCAAAAATGCCAAAACAAAGGGTCAAAACCGAGCAAGAAAAGGAAAAGAGAAGACACCGTCGGATGAACCGACGGTCCCTCAAATACAAGCGTCGGTGCAATAGTCGGACGAGTTGGTGCACAGGGTCAAACCCTAGGTACCGTCGGATGATCCGACGGTCCGTTTTTTAGTAGCGTCGGACGAGTTGCAGAGGAAGAGCAAGGAAGGCAGTAGCACCGGATGATCCGACGGTCTAAGTGGGGACCCCGTCGGTCTATCCGACGCTCAGTTTGAATTCATACATAGACGCGCCAAGACGATGCCTTCAGCACCGGATGATCCAATGCCTTGGTCAAGGCATAGCGTCGGTCTATCCGACGGTCTGTTGGAAGCTAACAGTACCGACTTGGACGCGAGGCCTTCAGCACCGGATGATCCGACGTAGCGTCGGAGCATAGAGTCGGAGCAGTTGTGTCAGAGAACCTCAACGGCTACGTGACGTGGGAGGGGCACCAGATGAACCGACGCCCTGGAAAAGCATAGCGTCGGATCATCCGACGGTACCTTTTTTAGCAGCTTTTAGCCAACGGCTAGTTTGATGCCTTGGGCTATTTATACCCCCTCCACTCACTCATTTGAGGTTGCTGGATTGTGTGGAAGTGCAGAGGAGTTCAAGACACATTCAAGATCATATCCAATCCATCCAAGTGCTTAATTGCTCATCCTTAGACTTGCATATGCTTTGTGTATGTGCTTAGTGCCAGGCTTAGCTTAGAGCTGAGTGAGTGCAAGGTTGTGCCAACCTTGTGAGGTGATTCTTGAGTGAATCCTGGTGTACAAGGTTCGCCGGAAGCCTTGGGGCCTAAGTGGCTCACCGGCAATCGTCATCGACCCTCCGGCTTGGTGTGGAGCGGTGAGGACACTTTGTGCGGGGGACGTGGAGACCCCCTTCCTTGGTGAAGAAGCTCCTTAGTGGAGGCGGCATCAAGGTGACCAAGGGAGCTTGACAAGTGCCTAAGTGGCTAGACTTTGTGGCGAGTCAAGTGGTGCTCTTGGAAGAGACTTGGTGACCGGGAAGCAATACTCTTGTGTGAGTGCTTCAACAACGTGGACTAGGGGTGGCTTAGTGCCTATCGATACCACGGGATAAATCGCGTGTCAAGAGTTTGCTTCCTCTCATCCCCTTTACGTTTCCGCATTTACTCTCTTGCAATCTTTGCTTGCCTTTATTATCCTAGAGTAGTATCATGCTAGGATTGGCTATATGTTGCAAACCTTTATTTGGGATGGGAGTTTCACACTAGAACAACCTTAGTTGCACATCTAGATAGTATGTTCTAGTTTACCTTTGCGAAAAAGTAGTGAAGCCATAGGTTAAGTTTTTTAAGTTGCCTAATTCACCCCCTCCCCCTCTTAGGCTAACGGGCATCCGATTCCTTACACTCACTTACATCAGGAATCCTGAGAGAAACAAAATTTTGTTTATGTCATCCACCTCTTGAAAACTTACATCAAGAATCATTCTATATTCTTTATTTCTTTTTTCACCCTCCCACCTACAGGGAAACACCGATGGCAACCACGATTCGCGCGCGATATATACACGTGGGGAGGTGAGTTTTGCCAAGTTTCTATTTTTGCCAAGTCGGTTTACCAAACCGTTGGAGGCTAATTTTTCATGTTTTGTCAAAATTAGATGGATGCCAAGTTGGTTTGCCAGACTATTGGAGTTGCTCAGTAGCATATATGTTTTATTCTATTTGATTCTCAAATTAGGATGTGAGCACACTTGGACCGTTTAAGTAAATTCTATGTAGAAGGGGTGTAGAATCCAAAAACGGAGCAATATATTAGAGCATATATGTCACCATGACAAAAAGTAGATTAGAAGGCTTACGAAGACTAACAAAATTTAGCTGAAGCAAACAAAGCACGCTTATGATAGAACAAACCAGTAAGTTCGTAGAAAGAACCTCTCCTTTGCAGTAATGCCCTTTGACATTGGGTAACTAACGCGTGAGCCTGAACCCATATGTTAGTGACGTAATATTAGAATATGTACAATACTTTCCATGAATCGAATCCTCATTGGTCTACACCGGGCGCAGGTTTAATTATTAGAGATTTCATGAGCATTAATTGGTAGGACATTTCAGCAAATATGCTGATTTGGCAACATCATTAATAGGAGAGAGAAGATTTTGTTTCATCCGTGTTTCATCTCCACGAAACGCCCTCGACGCGACTACCTAGTTGGTGAAATTAGGATGAAACACGCACCGAGAACTTCAGCGTTTCATGGTGGGATCCATTGCACCCTGCGCTCCCGCAGCTCCTTCCGCCTGCCTCCTGGCTCCTGCGTTGTCGCATCCTCCCTAGCTCCCTGTGCTCCCACCCTCCTCTTCAAATCGCCACTCCTCGACCTTAAATCGGAGTCGACGCCGGCGAACTGGTGTCGTCCTCACTCTCGCCCTCCATCTCTGTGAAGGCAACCCGACGAAGGGCGGCGGCGGCGACCTGCGGAAGCAGAACCACGGTACATCTCTTCCCTGACACAGCTCCAACTCCGCCTACAACGCCACTGCAGCCCATCTCCGTGCAGGCGGAAGCACCACCCCCACCACCGACTGGATCATGGTGGCCTGGATTTGGACGTAGCAGTGGTCCCATCTCGTCCCCACAGGGAAGCCAGCTGCTAATCCATGGTAACCCGAATTGCTTTCTGATGTTTTGTGATAGCTGCAGTGCTAATGTCTGTAGCAAATAGGTTACTGCTTGGGATAAGCTTGTATAGCATCCATGGACAAATTAAAAACTGGCTTGTCATTTGAAGGTGTACAGCACTACAGATTTGTCGTTGTTAGTTCTTTCATTTTGCAAGTACATCCAAACGGACAGGCTGGTAGTTCTTTCAGGCTTGAGAAGATGGAAGCTGTACAGGGCCTAAACATATTTTGGTCTTTTTATCTGAGTACAATTTGAATTTAGCTGTTAAAAAAATTTAAGTTGTTTTAGTCAGTTATCCGAGTACACTTTCAAACTGGCTATTAGTGGCTCTTCAGACATTATCTATTGTTTTGGTCACTTATCTATTAAGTTGATGAAAATGGTTGGTACAATATGTGTCATGTGCCTCCCTTTTTCCATGCCGCACAACACTTCTTGTTTTTTTTTGAACCAAGCCGCACAACACTTCTGCACAGATTTATTTCAAACTTGCGGCACAACACTTTCATTCGATACAATATTGAAGCAAATTAAAATGTAACCTTGTTTTGGAAAAGGCTACAATGTTCTCATGCCACATTTGACCAGGGCACATCCAAGATTTTAATGTTGCATCAATGTCTATGAAATTGTGCCGTGAAATTGTGCATTGAGAGGATCAGTTTCATCATGTTGAAAATTTGACGTGGCAATCTAGGTAATAGTGTCCATGAAATTACAGACTGGCCTTAGAGCAATGGAGATGTATACGGAAGGATAGCTAGCTAGGTGTGAGTGTATAACGCTGGGCGTGGGCATATGACCGTATGATCTGCATGTGGCCATGTGGGTGATAAATTAATAGTAGTCCAAATCAACTACTTGTATGGGTGGAGCTCGTCCCAAGCATTTGCTCTCGGTGTCAGCTAGTCTATTTTTCTGCGTCACGCTCGGTCCCATCTACTTAACAATCAATAGAATATGTATTCCTGTAGCACTTGTGAAATCAGAGGCGCAGAAGCAATAGTGCCTCCTGGCGTGCGGCGGCTTCGTGTTTATATATCCAACGAACATCCCTTGGGTGGATTACAAGCTTGCAGCACAAGGAACAAATGACCGGTTGTTGGTTGTTGTGATTTACATACAAGAGATATTTGCATCTACAACTAATCCTACAATAGCTAACAACATTGACTAACAACCGGTCATCACATCTCAAGCGCACATATACATTCTGTTTAACACTCCCCCTCAATCATAACCGTGCAAGGTTAAGATTGTGCTTAAAGTTCTCTTATTGTCGAACCGCCAATCCTTTGATGAAGCCATCCGCCACCTAATCTCCTGTAGGCACAAAGTCTATCTGCAATTGATTGCTTAGCACCCTTTCTCTAACAAAATGAAAGCCCACTTCTATATGTTTAGTTCTTGCATGAAACACAGGGTTAGAGGATAAATACATAGCTCCCATATTATCACACCATAATCTGGCCAAACGAGGGCTAGGTATGCCAATCTCTTTTAACAGAGTCTGAATCCACTTAATCTCTGATGTCGCATTTGCTACTGCCTTATATTCCGCCTCGGTGCTTGACCTGGAAACTGTGGCTTGTTTTCTTGCACTCCATGACACTAGATTATAACCAAGGAAAATAGCAAAACCACTTGTTGACCTTCTATCATCTACAGATCCTGCCTAGTCGGCATCTGAGAAGCCATTCACTAGCATGGAATTGGACTTTCGAATCTTAAGCCCTATTCTAGTATCTTGTTTCAAATACCGCAAGATCCTTTTTACTGTTGCCCAATGAACATCAATAGGTGCATGGAGAAATTGACAAACTTTATTTACCGAGAAAGCAATGTCCGGTCTAGTAAGTGTCAAATATTGTAACGCACCCACTATGCTCCTGTATCTTGTGGCATCACTAGGACCTAGCACTGTTCCTTCAAAGGCTGAAAGTTTTTCACTGGTTGAAAGAGGAGTACTCACAGGTTTGCAGCTGGCCATGTTTACCTTCTTAAGTAAATCTGACGCGTACTTATCCTGGGTTAATACAAGACCATCTGCTACCTTGCTGACTTCGATCCCAAGGAAGTAATGCAGCTCCCCAAGATCCTTCAATGCGAAATCCTGCTTCAAGCTGTGGAGAAGACCACTCGTGGCACTAGGTGTTGAGCTCGCAACAATTATGTCATCAACATATATTAGCACAAAAACCACAGTACCATGCTTGTTAAAATAGAAAAGAGATGTATCTACCTTTGAAGGAATCAACCCAAGTGCCATGAGTTTAGCACTGAGACGAGCATACCATGCACGTGGCGCCTGTTTCAAACCATAAAGAGCTTTATCCAATTTACACACATAGTTCGGGCATGATTTGTCTATGTATCTAGGCGGCTGTCTCATTAAACTTATTCTTCTAGTATTCCATGCAAAAAGGCATTTTGCACATCAAGCTGCCTGAAACTCCATCCCCGTGAGACAACAATAGACAGAATTAAACGAATGGTAGACATCTTTACCACGGGACTGAAGGTGTCCTCATAATCTATCCCAAAGCACTTCTTGTAACCCTTAGCCACTAAGCAAGCCTTGTATTTATCCAGACTACCATCAGCCTTATATTTGATTTTGAAAACCCATTCGCTATCTATAAAGTTGCTTCCTTTTTTTAGTGGAACAAGGTGCCAAGTATTATTCTTCATCAAAGCATAATATTCTACATTCATTGCCTCCTTCCAATTTTTGTTCCCTAGAGCCTCTTCAATAGTACATGGTTCTCCAGTGGAAGTAAGAAAACCGTATCGTATAGTGCCATCAGTATATACCTTAGGCTTGCGCACCCCAGCTTGAAGGCGCGTTCGATGTCGAGGCTGCTCAGGTGAAGGAGACAGAGAGGTGTCCACCGCAGAAGATCCAGGAGCCGATGCGTCATCCTGCCACGACGGTTGATCCGAGACGGATCCTGTCAGAGAATCCCGCGCGGGCGTGGGCGCCGCAGGCACTGTCACTGTCGCAGGCGCTATCAGTGCGGGTGTGGGCGCCGTAGGCCGCGCTGTCGGTGCGCTGTCTCCCCCTGGATGACGCCCCGCCGCAGGCGCTATTGGCGATGTGGCGCTGCCTGGTTGGCGCGGAAAAGAAGCCATCCTGGTGCCGTCTGGCTGCCCTGACGCGCCAATGATTGGCAGCGGTCCTGAAAACGATCTTGGGGCAGCACTTGGCGTTCTTCGAAGCTCTTGAACCTTCACTTCATTATTTCTTGGACAAAAAAATGTTGGGATTAGCAGGGTTAGTAGCATTAGACACAGTATCAATCACAGATTCATCCCCACGTGATGGATTAAGGAGATTAGATGGGAGAAGAGAAATTTCTGATCGGAGCCTTGCCCCAGCATTTGGATGAAGCTTGGAAAAGGGAAAGGTGTCCTCATCAAAGACTACGTCCCTTGATATATACACACGGCCGGTAGAGATATCAAGACATTTGAATCCCTTGTGCATATTACTATATCTACGAAAAGCACATTCTTTGGATCTAAATGAAAGTTTATGATTGTTATAGGGATGAAGATTCGGCCAACATGCACATCCAAAGATGTGAAGGGAGGAATACTCAGGTTTGGTGTGGAACAACCTTTCAAAAGGAGTCTCAAAGTTAATGACTTTGCTAGGCCTACGATTAATCAAGAAAGTAGCGGTAGAAAAAGCTTCATCCCAGAATTTTAAAGGCATGTGTGCATGAGCTAACAGGGACAAGCCAACCTCTACAATGTGCCTGTGTTTTCTTTTTGCGGCGCCATTTTGCTGATGAGCATGAGGACATGAGACTAGGTGGGTTATACCTATTTTAGTGAAGAAAGAGTTTAGCTTCTCATACTCACCACCCCAGTCAGATTGGACAGCAATGATCTTCCTGTAAAAAAGTCTTTCAACTTGATTATGAAAATCACGAAACTTATGAAAAACTTTAGATTTATATTTCAAGAAATATATCCAGGTGTGTTTGCTTAAATCATCAATAAAACTCACATAATATTTGTACTTCCCAACCGAGTCAACAGCTGGAGCCCAAACATCAAAAACACAAGTTCTAATAGTTTGGTGGATACACTAGTGGAGATAGGATAAGGAAACTGGTGACTCTTTGCTTGCTGGCAAGCACCACACACTGAAAGTTTATTTGACTCTGACAAAAAAGGAAGTTCATGACTCTTGAGGACACGCTCAACAATAGGAAAAGCAAGATGCCCTAGACGACTATGCCATCTACTAATGGACACATTATTGACTCCACAAGCTTGCTTCGACGACGATGTAGAGGGAAAGGGGTAAAGCCCCTTGTGGCAAGGCCCCTTAAGAAGTGTGCTCCTCGTGTCCCGATCCTTAATAAGAAAAAAAATCAGGATGAAACTCCAGGAAGACATTATTATCAGAAGCAAGGCGATGAACAGAAACGGGATTCTTTTTAGTAGATGGCACATGTAAGATATTTTGTAGATGCAAGTCACGATTCGGGGTATGAATTGTAGATTGACCTATGTGGCTAATGTGCATACCTGCACCGCTGGCCATGTGGATCTGATCAACACCGTTGTACTTGTCCTGAACATCTAGCTTCTCCAATTCACCTGTGATATGATCTGTAGCACCAGTATCTGTGTACCAGTTGGAGTCGATGTTGTAGGAGTTCATGGCCGCCGACGCATTATTTACCTTTGGAATGTAGTTCTCCTCAAAGCCGTGCCAACACTGATCAACGTTGTGACCACTTTTGAGGCAAACTTGGCACACGGGCATGCTGTTGCTGTTGCTGCCCTTGTTGCCGTGTCCACCGCCACCACTGTTTCCTTGACGGTAGTTGTTGTTGACGTTGCCAATGAAGTTGTCATTGCCGCGACCATGGCCACCAGCATTATAGCCGCGGCCACCACCACCGCGACCACCACCATTGCCACGACCACCACGATTGGCAGAGTTGGTCGAAGATCCAGAGTGGCCAATACCTAGAAGATCCATACAATTCTCAAAAGGAAGTAGCTGCTCATAAGCTTCACTTACAGTAGCCTTTTCTTTTCTTGCAATGAGGGCAGACACGATCGGGTTGAAGTCTTCATCTAGCCCCATGAGTATGCACTCCACGAGTTCCTCTTCTTCAAGCGGCCAACCGACCGCCACCATCTGATCCCCGAGTGCCTGCATCTTGCCGACGTACTCGACAATTGTCATGTTGCCCTTCCTAGTGGTCGCAAGTGCCAGGCGTGTATTGACCGCTCGTGCCCGATTTTGCGACGAGAACATGTCCTCGATCGCCGACCAAAGAGCAGCAGTCGTCTCTATTGTGGCGACTTGGGAGAGGATTTCTCGAGCCAGCGACCCGAGAACGAAGCTGAGGACCTGTTGGTCCCTCGTGTACCACTCTGCGATCTACGGATTTGGAGTCTTGATGTCCTTCCTGGTGGCGTCCTTGCCATCAACCTCTGCGGCAGGCACTGGTGTAGAACTGGTGAGGTGGCCTTCAAGTCAAAATTCCCGGACGGCGGCGAGGATCTGTGCTCTCCACATCGCATGATTAGTGCAGGAGAGTTTCTCGGTGATAGTAATGCCAACCCATAGATTGACAATGGATGAAGAGGCCATGGCGTGATCTAGGGAGGATAGTAGATGTGTTTGGGAGGTGGTTTAGGCTCTGATACCATGTGAAATCAGAGGCGCAAAGCAATAGGGAGAAACGTCGTGCCTCCTGACTGTCATACCCAACCCAAATTGGATGGCCCATGAGTGGCTCATGAGCGCAGGTGCGCGTGTTTAGTGCCACATTGCCAGTTGAGCAAGGGTGGAGCCAATTTATAAGGCTTTGTCCACCAGCCCATACCACCCTCGGGTTAACCCTTTTACACGAAGCGAGGATGAAAGTGTAAGCAGGGTGCTATGTGTACGCGTGCTCGCCCCTACGGAAGGGCTGGGCGGTGCGGCTTTGGTGGACAGGGTGTTACAAATGGTATCAGAGCCAACCCTCGTGGTTGCGCGTACGGGTCAGTGTGCGGACATAGGGCGCGTGGCGCGTGTGGGCCTGAGATGGGACACACGACATGGCATATGGGTCTGCACTGGACGTACGGTCGTACGCTAAGAGGGAAGGTTCCTGGACATTTGCTCGGGTTAGTTTGCGAACATATGCATGTGCGTGTGGGCCTGGGATGGGACACACGGCATGGCGTATGGGTCGACACTGGACGGGTGAGTTGGACCGACAAGGACATCGGGTTCTTTGAGGGGGGGGGGGGGTGAATGTCACACCTGGCCCAAATTGGATGGCCCATGAGTGGCCCATGAGCGCAGGTGCACGTGTTTAGTGCCACATTGCCAGTTGAGCAAGGGTGGAGCCAACTTATAAGGCTTTGTCCACCATCCATACCACCCTTGGGTTAACCATTTTACACGAAGTGAGGACGAAAGTGTAAGCAGGGTGCTATGTGTACGCGTGCTCGCCCCTACGGAAGGGTTGGGCGGTGCGGCTTTGGTGGCCAGGGTGTTACACACCAGCACCCATGTCGGGGGGGGAGGGGAGCGAAGGGCCGCTGGGACCCGCACACAAGATCCGCACCGCCAGTTGCCGAAGAGAGGGGGAGTAGAACGGAGCCGCGGTAGAAGCCTTCTTTCGCAGACATCATTGAAGAGAGGGGGAGCAACATAAAGGCGCGGTAGAAGCAGCTTGCCGCGAAAGAGGAGGCGGCCCAGATCTAGACGCCGACGGCCCAACCCGCTAGCACCCAGTGGCCGTTAGTAGGGACGGCGTTGGGTGAAGAGGAGGTGGTCGCGCTGAGACGGAGTCGCGAAGATGATGCTGAGCACAACCTGCTAGTGCGATGGAGAAAGGGTTCGTAGAGGCGGTGACAACGGTGTTGCGGGGAGAATTGGAGTAGGCGGTCGGTAGGGGTGACGACACCGGGTGAAGAGGAGCGACCGCAGCGGGACATGCGGCTCCGACCCCCAACCACCAGCCTCGGTAGCGCAACCTGTCTGTCTCTAAGGTAGCGTGGATAATGGAGGGTCTTCTTGAAGGATTAGGCTTCAAGGGTAAGATAGCCATGTATATAAATAGTTGGTTCCGGTATGTGGCTCTACGTTGTATCCGAACGTGGAGGACTACAAAGGGTCTAATGACTGTCACTATCGCGGCCTACCTTTATATAAACATGGGATACTGGGCAAATGAAGGATAACCCAGGGTCTAGACACCATGTCTACACCACCGATCACTATTGTAACAAAGTTGTGTATGTCAACCCGCAAGAACACATCAACACTCTGTATAAATACAAAGCAACAAACCCGCAAGATACAGACTAAACCTTACTCATGAACTATGATGCAACAGAAAAGAACAGATGCTAGCATGACAAAGCAAACCTAATAGATCAAAAGGAGTTCAAGCACATAAACAAGATACAAACTTATGCCTGCAATCAACTGGATCGAAGGATCGTGTTTGCTAAGAACACGAGCCTCTAAATGATGAACAACTGAAGAACACAAGAACATATCACCTATGCATGAACACTACTTTAGTCTAAATAAGAAATGCAAGAATACTCACTTTGTTATAAATGAAGAGCATCATCATCTGCAGAGGAACAAATCTTGATGAACGATGCACGAATCATCATTCTCAAGCCTCCATCTCTCTCTCACCCCTCTCTCTACCTATCACACCCCTAGGCTAATCTCTACAATTCACTCCTCTCCTGTGGGAATTTCACCCACAAGGAGAGAATGAGAAAGAGAGAAATAACGCAAGAGAAGTGTTGGCTACAAGTGTTGTTGAATAATGAGCCTTTGCACTTCTGTTTATAGGCAATGGAGGTCACGGGGAATCACCAGAAGCATGCCTGAAATGTGGCCTTGGACCAATCGCAAACTACAACGTGGAAAGCCAAGATCAACCGGCCCTAAGACGGTTCGGCCGAACCCACAGTTCGGCTGACCCCTTATGGGCCCAGCTAGTCCCCTCGTTTAGCTAGGTGACTGACATGTCGGCCCTTGGGTACATTCTAGGTGTTTGTAAGATGTTGAGGCGGTTTGGCTTCCTGGTGGACCCTTGGATCCTTGTGACATCCATGTGGCACATTCTGATTCGTTGGGGCTTGCCTCTCTTGACTTGATGATATGGCATATTTGCATGGGATCCAGGTGGATCCCATGTGGCAGCCCCCTATGTAGCTAAACCTGAAATGCTTGGCTCAATGTGTGTATTTTCTTTGCATTTCTTAAGTTAAATCCTTGCATTCAAACAAACATTGACACTGGTAGAACGTGTGAGACTAAGCCCCTATTCTAGCATGGATGCTTATTTCTTCTATCAAAATGCCAGAGTTGATGCCCTAAAAATAGGTACTTAGTAGGCGTCAATAGTCGGGGAAGCCCCTATTCTAGCTGATGATTCATATAACGTCACCAGCGCAATATCAATTTCGCACTCGTACACTGTGACACTTCCCAGTTGCGAGGACGACCGTCTAGAGGCCCACCGCCCACGGGCATGGTGCTCCGCATGGCTGGATGCAGGCTGATTATTTTGTTTTCTTAAGAAAACGCTTCTCCTCACTCCTGAATTGTTGCCTTCGAACGGAGTAGAGGATCCCATGCGAATCCGTGTGCATGCTGGGTTGTGTTCGAATTTTTCCTATAACAACTAAATATCATGTATGTATAAATTATGTGCATATATTTTTTTAAAATCATTCTTTTAATACATATGTGCATTAATTTTTTAACAGCATTTTCTCAAAAATGTTGACAAAATATTACATGTATAAGTTATGTATATCTTGAAAAAGTGTAAACATAAGTTATGCATTGTAACACCCTAAATTTCAACTTCTGAATTTAATTAAAATTTGCTTAGCAACATTTTGATCTCGCTTAAGGAATATAAGGTTGTTGTGCTTTTATAGGCATTTAATTGTTTTTATTAATTAATTAATGAAATATAGGAGTTTACTGTTGCATACATGCTGGTGCATTGCTTTTGGTTGATGGATTCAAATCCTGGTTTGAATTCAATAGTTGTTTGTAGTTTAATTTTGGTTTGGAAAAGATTTGGATTTGAAAAAGGAAAAAGGAAAAAAAAACCAAACCGCCGCAGCAGCCCGGCCTGCTTTCCTATCGGCCCAGCGCGGCCCAGCAGGCGCCGCGGCCCCGCGCCGCCCGCTCTCGCCGACAGGCGGGCCCCCGCCCGTCGGCGTCTTCCTCCCGCCGCGCCCGTCTGCGGTTCGGGGTCGAGTCCGACCCCCGACCGCGCCGCCGCCGCAGCCCACGCGCCGGTGCCTCGCTCCGCCCTACTTAAGGCGCCGCCACCCTCCCCGTGCCGCGCACAACCGAATCCCCCGAACCCTAGCGCTCCCGTGCATCCGCGCCGACGCCTAACCCTAGCGCGTTGCGCCGCCGCCCGTTGCCTCGGTCCGCGCCGCCGACCCGCGCGCGTCGCCGCCTCGCCGTCTAATTGGAGCCGTCCCGAGCTTCGCATCTAGGTGAGGAACACCCCGGTGCGTTGGTTTGGGTTCTCGTGCGCCGCGCCATCGTCTTCACCGTCGCCGGCCTTGGCCGCCGCCGTGCCCCGCCGGCGCCGTCGTCCTTCGTCGTCGCCGCCCGTGAAGGTCACCCGTGGTTTTGTCTCGCGCGCGTGGTCGTAGCAAGTGTGTTTCCCGTGCGTTTGGGGCACCCTAGCCCCTGTTTCGCCCCCGCGCCGCCGCTCACCGCCGCGCGCCGCCGCGTTTCGCTCGCCGCCGGCGCACCCCGTCGACCCCGCGCTCGCGCGCGCAAGACCGTGACCGCACGATACAGATCCAGCGGCCACCGCTCGCGCCACGCCGCCGGTCAAACCGGCGACGTATCGGTCAACACCAGACCGCGCCCGCTTTAGATCCCCACCGCCGGATCGCGATCCGACGGTCAGATCCGTCCCCGCCGGGTCAAACCCGCCTGACCGTGGCGTTTTTGCTTAAGAAGCCCTAAGTTTTTCTAAAATTGCAACCCGGTCCTTCCACCTCATAAAACTTTCACAGATTAGTCCTGTTTTCTTCTGTTTTAACCCTTAGCCCTAAAATTCTTTGCAAATAAGTCCTCAAACTTGTTTTAATCATAACTTCGTCGTTTTAACTCCGTTTTCAGCGTTCTTTATGTCCACGCGATCGTCTCGACGAGTAGAGTAGTTTCCTGTCGCTTTTGTTACTGTTTGAGATGATTGGTGTACTGTTTCTTATTTATTTCCATTGCTTGCTTGTATGTGATGTGTGGAGCGTAGCGTACGAGCAATTCGGGGACTTCGCCGTCGTTGAAGAGTATCAAGACCCTGAGCAGTTTCCGGTGCTGGTAGAAGGCAAGTCCTTGCTGCATTCCCGTTAAATTCCTATTACAACATGCATTTTAATTACACCGTTGTTACTTTTGCTATGCATTAAATTGATGGGTCCTATTGCTAAGGTTCGACTAGCTTTGTTATCCTATGCCTTGATCAACCGGGTTTACTTTATGTTGGGTAGCACATGCTAGCGCTTTACGTGGTTTTGGATGGTTTAATGAACACTTGATAATATGGCTTTATTTATGTTATCATTTCATGTAATGCAAGAACACTTTACTTTGTTAATCGGAACATGGAGCGACCACCCAGGAAAACAGTACTACCACAAGACATATGGCTCTGTCTTGGCTTATTAATTAGTGAACTAGATGTTAGGTATGCTTTACCTGATAAGGGTTGGGGGCCGGCGGGTAGTGACGTATGGACTGCTCGGGCGCGGGGTGTGGGCTTAGCTAAGACACGGTACTCGTCCGGGAGCTTTATACGTTGCACCGACGGGTAACCTAGCGGGCGACCTTCATCCGGGGATCTTTGTAACGGCCTCGTAGCGTCCCTATGCAATCACACCTCGGAAGTGTGGTATGGTGCCTTGCAAACACCGCATGGTTGGGTCCAAAACTCTTTTGAGTTTTTACGCGACTTGTGGGTAAAGATGTACAACCTCTCGCGAGTGTAAAACTAACTAGTTAGCCGTGCTCACGGTCAAGAGCGGCCTGGACCCTCACATGATTAATTCTATGGAAGATGGAACTTCTAAACTTGTGCATTACATTTTATGGATCCGTTGCATTTTATTATCTGGGTTTGGTATATACTTACACATGCTAGTAATCGTTGCTTAATAAAACTTGACCAACTAAAATGTCGACTTGCTTATGAGCCAACAGCCTTCCACCATAAAGCCTTGCATGTTGTTATAGAACTTTTTCCTTGCCGAGTACGACATGTGCTCACGCTTGTTGTTTATGTATTGCATCTACACTACCCGGCCGCCGCTCGGATGGGCGCTTTGAAGACTACAATGATGAGTTTGATGGGTTCTAGGCGTCCGTTCTCCGGGCCACCGCCCGTGGAGGACTTCTACGTGTGTTTCTTTTCCGCTCGTTAGCTACTCGAACGATTGTTTAGTTGAGACATTCGGTCATGTAATAACTGTTTAATACTCTCTTTACGCTTTTACACTGTGTTTTGGTATTCACTGCGTCGATGCATGTGTGTAACTTGATCCTGGCGCACATGTATTCTTGCATTCGGGTTTGTCCTTAAATCCGGGTGTGACATGCATTTTGCTGAAGTTGTGCTAAATGATCTTATAAAAGTTACATCATGGAGTTATGCATCTAAATTATGTATATCGTGAAATGTTATACAAATAGTTCCGCAACCGAAGTTGTGTTAAAAATTATATCATAAAGTTATACATCTAAGTTAAGTATATCAAGATAAGTTTACACATAAGTTTTGCATTATGTTGAAACTGTGCTAAAAACTTGTCTCATAAAAATTCTATCTTGAAGTTATGCATCAAAATTGAGTGTATAAATTATGATATTCTAAAAATGGAAAGTTTACACGTCCTAGACTGAGATGTTTGAACCCCAAAATTTACATGTCCAACACCATACATGTGATGGCACCATTTTTTAGCACATATCGAGGGTAAGGTGAAGATGCACGAAGGAATCGACAGGAAGTGACTATGTGTGCAGTACTTGAAGCAGGAAGCTTGTCCAGGTGCGGTTGATCAAGGCTCAGCTGATTGCACAGAGGCGGGTCAGCAAGACCATGGAGGAAGCGGCAAAAGGCAAGAAGCAGCAAAAGGCAAATATTCCAAAGGGTGACGCGGCGGAGGCAGGTCAACATTCTTGTTGACATCTGGTACAAGTTTAGGCAAGGAGTCAAACTCTTGCATGAGTTGTTCAGTTATGGAAGTTTTGTTTCTTTAGATACAAGCAAACATTGTCCTAATCGAGTAGGAGTTCAGCTTTTCAAGGTATAAATAGTGGTCTTGCATGGTCAAGAAAGTTTATACACGCCAAATTCAACAAAATCCTTTACAATCATTGGTTTAATTCTTGCGGTTTACTTTTCAAGCCTGTGGTTTCTCCATCCTTTTTCTTTTGTTTCAATGAGTTCTTTCTTGTTCGTCGAGCTGCATCGCATTGATCTCCGCCTTGCTAGTGAGTTCTGTGTTATCAAGTGAATTCTGGACTTTAACCTCCTGGCGCATCGCTGTGGTTTCATCTAGTTTTATTCATAATTTATCAATGATTATTAGATTGAAAAGTTTTCGTACCAACTCTTATAGTTTAAGCTTTTATCACCAATTTATCCAGCTTGAGGGCAGGTTTAGTCATCTTTTACTGTCTTGAACATTATTAATCCATCTAACTAGCCGATCTAGAATTTCTTTGAAGTGTTGTCACGTGACATCGATCGAGTAGCTTACGGTAGCTGACATCAGATTGGCTGACATAGTCGATATTTTACATACTTGCACTTCGACTGCTCTACGCCTACCGATCCTTCCCTATTTCGTATTGGCCGATCCGACAGTTACGTGTGATGTTGAAGACACATCATTCTTTAGCCAATCTAATCATATTTAACGATTTTCTTATCTTCCTTGTTCATCAATAGATCAGATTGACTGGCACGCCCGACACCGGAAATTTCATGTGTTGCTACGTAGGGGTCACATCTGATTTTTGTGTTAACAAACTTTTGGAACGCTCAGTGGGACTCAGAGAAAAAGTCAACATGTCTGGTATTCCTGTTCCTTCCACTGTTAATCAGCAGAAAATTCAACCGGTTGCTGAAGATCAGCTCAAGCCAGAAGATAAGGCCAGGTTTGACCAAAACATGGAAGAATTCAAAAGTCTATGCTTGTCTTCTTACGACCGTACTAATAGTGGAGTCATAAAAAAGTCTTATCTTCCAAGACCTCGACACATGACTATTCACACGGATCAATTAGTAGTCATGAGCAACACCATCCAAAATAGCTTTTTGGAAACCTTAATAGGAGGATTGGAGCAGTGGTTTCCAACCTGGCAGTTCCAATGTAAAGATCCAAGAGCTAGTGTCAACTTCTCAACTGACTCATGGTTATGGTACTGAAGCTACACCACCACATACTCTGTCGATGGTAACATCCGCTCAAGTAGCACAGTCAGGCAGCCAGGGTCCAAGTTTTTCTACTCCGCAACCAAAGTCTTAGTTTGTTCCACAGAAAGATGCATATGGGAGGCTTACTGGATGGAGAATACCTCTTGATTTTTTCATACTACAACAAAGTCGGCTCGACTAGTTATCACCTGCATTAGCAAAATGTGAAGTTTGTTGAAAATATCGGTGAACTATCAATAAATGTTCTACAACAAAAATGTTGAAGATATTATATACATTTGGTTAGATTTCACCTTCAAGAATTAATGTTGAATTATTTAAATAAATTGTTCAATGTGGGAAAGTGTTCCAAAAAAAGTTTACTTACATAAAAAGATTGTTTGCCAATACTTAGAATTGTTGGTGCTTGTCAAGAATTGTTGATTCGATCTCAAAGAAAATATTATAAGAAAATAATTAAATGTTGATCTGTCAAGAAAGAAATGTTGATATAAAAAAAATTGTTGCAAAATATGAATGAAAATGTGGATTGTCAAAAAAATGTTGGCTTTTTCTCAATAAATGTTGTTCATGAGACAAGATGATTGAAAACGTTGGTTTTAAAAAGTATTTGTAATGGAGAACAAAATTGTTGGTTATTGTGGAAAATATTGGTTCGTTTGTACGATTCAAAAGAATTGTTGATTCAGTCACAAAAAAATCATTAGTTAGTGTAGAGGAATGTTATAAGAACATCAATAAATGTTGATTTATGTAGGAAAAATTGTTATTAAGGGAAATGTTGGTAGAGTATTTAAAAATGTTGACAAATCTAAACAAATGTTGGTGGTGAGTTAAAACAAGTTGAGTCAAATAGATGATTTACATAAAAATTGTTGATAAAGGAGAATAAAATATTGAAACTTGTGACAAATGTTGGTTTACGCAAAAATGTTGCTTTAAGTCAAACAAATTGTTAGTCAAATGTCATGGATAATGTTGGTGTGTTAAAATGTTGGTGGCATAAAATGTTAGGAAATCATAAGAAATGTTGATGTAGGAAAAATGTTGAGAAACATTAAGGAAATGTTGGATTCTAACAAAATGTTTCAATCGGCAATAGATGCCGAATTTTCTAGAGGAAATGTTGGCAACCATCAAATGTTGAATTAAAATGTTGGCCAACATAAAGAAATGGTGTTATGTGTCAACACAAGAATGAGTATTTTATTAGTATTTTAAAACATGTTGTGGTGTGTTAATATAAAAAATGTTGTTGTTTGTCTAGAAATGTAGAGAAAACTTCTGCACTTATCAAAGGAAGTTCAACAAAAAAAGTGTATGAAAACATTATTAGTATTTTATTATGAGTTCAAAATTTCGGGAAATTTGTCGGCACAGAATAAAAAATAGAATCTCTTATGGTAAGCATATGCAAGCTTAACTCCTAAAACATTTTTGGTGAAGATGACTTTCGGATCATTGTGGAAAAGACAATTATTGCCCAACAAGTCCTGCAAAAAAAATATTTCAAACATATTTTAGCTAACTTGGTGTCGGGGAATTGGGTAAAAACCCTTCACCCTCGAAACTTCGGAGTAACAGAGACTTCGGTGAATTCGTGAAAGTGTTCGGAGATGAGTCGTTGAGTCGTGAATACTATTTTGTAACATGAAAGTGTTCGTGAAGGTGTTTCGTTATTTTTACATGATTCACTAACCCCCTGAGTTTGCGCAAAATAATCGCCGAATGAGCACTGGATCACAGGTTTGTTTCTTGTTTCAAGACAGCAGGAACTTGGCAAGTTCAGGGAATTGTGGTGATGGAAACTTTGGAGATATTAAGGATCCTCACTTCGGCTGTGAATGCGGAAACTCGATTCGGAGATCTTGGTGGTTGACAACTATCACGAATGAAGAGTCGAAGGTCGAGGAAAGACTCAGTCAAAGGTGTTGCCTCAAAAGTCCGGGTTCGAGGTGTGAACTGGTGGCAGGATTTTAAATATGTGAAATTAGTTCCGCAAATCATGGGGTGTAAAAGACATTTTTGTACATCTTCATACTTAGAATATTCTTTAGATTCGAGGACAATCTCGGAATGTAAAGTCCCTTCGCCTCCCTATAAAAGTGGGTTCGAGGGCACGTGTAAAGGGATTCACAACTTTTGAGACAGATACAAACTTTCGGGGAACCTTGTCCTCTCGCTTTTACACGCTTTCTTGTGCTTGTTCTAGAATCTTATGTTCGGGATCTCCATCCGATTTTCCGACCCCCAACATTGGCGCCCATCGTGGTTTTAGCCAATAAACAACTCACGATGCCTCCACAGAAAAAGTCCAAGAAAAACACACCCGCTGAGGCTAAGCAGGAAGATCATCACATCGCAGAAGACACTGAGAACTCTCTCACTGCAGAACCTTCATAGATCTCAGATCAGGAAAGGAGAGCAAAACTTGAGGCCCTTCAGAAGGCACGAGATAAGAAAACCTCGCACACTTTGGAAGCATTTGCTGAGGAAGAAGCCGAAGAAGAAGATGAGGCTGTAGACAGACAACTGCAAATGATGAACCAAAAGCTCTTGTTACTCTAGAAAGAGAAAGAGAGATTCGCGAGTCAGTTGGAAGCAAAAAGAAAAGTTTCAGAGAAACTAGAGAAGCTCAACTAGGCAAAAGAACATCTGGAAAAGATACAAAGGGGAATTGATGAAATGAAAAAACAAGAGAATAGTTCAATATGGCATGATTCACCCCACCAGAACTCTGGCTAGCACAAAAGAACTCCAAGAGAAAACTTCTTCATGGGCAATGGAATCTCGCCATTCACAAGCCCAGAGTCGTTACTATCACTAGGGCTACAAACAGCAGCATGGCCACCAAAATATAAACTAGTTTCTCTCCTGAAGTACAATGGATATGGGCATTCCAGACAGTTCATCATGAGCTATGAAGCAGCTGTAAATTCCGCAGGAGGAGATGATGTAGCAATGTCCAAATATTTCATTATTGCATGTGAAGGTCAAGTCCTCAACTGGTATTCTTTGTTGCCTCCACACTCAATATACAGCTGGATTGATCTCAAGACCAAATTCATTCAGGCATTTCAAGTGTTTCATGAAACTTCGGCAAAACCATCAGACCTTTTCAATTGAAAACGAAAAGATAGGGAGCCACTTCAGAGCTTCGTGAGAAGATTCATGCAACAGAAGTCCCGAATTCCAGGAAGAGATGACAAAACAACAATCCAAGAACTTATCTAAGGTCTGACTCCAGGACCAACAACCTCGCATTTAACTAGAAAAGAACCATAGACCATCAAAGAATTTTTCAAATAATTGGAACAATACATCAAGTCTGATGAAGATCACCGAAAGAGAGTCGCTGAGTGAAATCTAGGAAGACAAGGCAATAGAGGAACAACATGGAGAGCTCAGTTCCAAACTCCACGAAACACCAACAATGTGGAAAACCCTCAGTTCAACCAGGACAATAGACCAAGCACAAGAAGAGGTTTTACGTCGAGAGGAAGAGGACCCCCAAAAGTGCAGAACCACGATCCAATAGATCCATACTTCTACTTTCGATATCATGGCAGGGGCCATAGCACCGAAGCGTGCCCAAAAACTAAAAAACATAGCAAGAATCCAACAATAGAAAACTATGATGAGCATTGCCTCTACTATGTCGAACCAATTCCGTCCAAACTTCTGGCAACCACAGCCCGCAACCAAGCCCAATCCCGATTCAGCAATTTCAACAGGCACAATCATCTTGGCAGCCTTCGCAACAGTTCTATCCTCAGTCTCAGGCAATTCAAACCATTCAGCAACCACAACCAATTCAAGAAATATTGCCGCCACCACTAGATAATTCATCAAGGCCAGAGTCGAGTTCAAGAGTCCATAACCCAAAAGCATTGCCTTCCTTTGGAACTATCATGCCTATCATAGAAGGCTCAGCCATGGAGTTTGAAACAAAGAGGCAAATAAACAACTATTTCAGATTTGTGAACACAATCATCAATGACGGTCCAGCAGCGCGACCAGAGTGGGCCAAAGTACAAATAACATTCACCAAATAAGATTTTAGATTGAAGCCAACTGACCACAATGATGCCATGATCATCGAGGTGAATATAGCCGGATAGGTCATCAGAAAAGTTCTGGTGGATAATGGAAGTTCAACAGATATTTTATTCATGAAAGCTTTCGAGAAAATGAGCTTGAGTCAACACATGCTGCAGCCACCAGACTATCCACTACTGGGTTTCGGAGGAAAGCCAATCAAGCCGACAGGAAAGATATCTCCTCCAGTATCCTTCGAGGATTTGGACAATGCTATAACTAAGACTCTAACTTTTGACGTAGTCGACATGTATCATCCCTACTTCGTGATCTTCAGAAGAGGGTTCATCAACAAATTTGATGTCGTGATAAGGCAACAGTTTCTATGCATGAAAATCCCAGCACCCAAGGGGGCCATCACAGTTTTTGGTGATCATCAAGAGGCCAGAAACATCGAGATGGGCTTCAAGATGCCAAGGTGATTAGGGAAGTAATGTATCTTGTTTGGCTGGCTGACACTGTGCAAGTAAAGAAGAAGAATGGGAACTGGAGAATGTGTGGACTTCACAAATTTGAATAAAGCTTGCAAGAAAGATGACTTCCCCTTAGAAAGGGTGGACAAAGTGGTTGATGACGCTGCAAACAGTGAAATGCTATCACTCCAGGACATGTTCTCAGGATATCATCAAATAAGGGTGCGAAGAGAAGATGAGGAGAAACAAGTTTCATCACTTTTTTCGGAACCTTTTGCTTCGTCAGAATGACAGAGGGTATAAAGAATGCAAGGTGCACATTTTCAAGAATAATAGTAATAGTGCTTCAGCCTCAGCTTCGGAGAAATATTCTAGCATATGTCAATGATAAAGTCGTCAATAGCATTCAGAGAAGAGACCACATTAGCGATTTAGAAGAAACCTTTGCGAACCTCAGAGCAACAAATCTTAAGCTAAATCCTGAGAAGTGCAATCAAGGATCTAGTTGAGATGCAAGATCCTGTTTCAGTGAAAGATGTGCAAAAGCTGGCAGGAAGAGTGGTTGCCCTTAACAGATTCATCCCTAGAGCTGCAGAAAGAAGCTTGCCTTTTTTCCAAGTTCTCTGAAGTTCCAAAACTTTCAGTAGTCTAAATCTCAGAAGGCCTTCTGTGAACTCAAAGACTACTTGTCAAACATGACCAAGCTATGCCCTCCAGAGCCAAAATCGCCATCCTGCTGTACTTGTCTGCTTCTAATTCAGCCGTGAGTGTTGTACTAGTGCAAGAGAAAGAGGAAGAAGGAAAATTGAAACAAATTCCAGTAAACTTCGCTTCAGAAGCTTTTTCGGGATCCAAACTCTTTTACTCTAAATTAGAGAAGATAGCATATGCAGTCATTATGGCAGTAATAAAATTAAGGCATTACTTTGAGGGTCACAGAATAAGAGTTATCATAAGTCAACCGCTGAATGATTTGTTCACAAATAAAGAGGCATCGACCAGAATCATCAAGTGGGTTGCTGAACTATCAGAATACACAGTTGACTTTGAAAGAAGAAATGCAATCAAATCGCAAGTCTTAGCAGATTTCGTCGTGGACTGGACATCCCCAACTCATAATCCTGGTGAAGATATAGTCACGCCATGAGTGGTGCACTATAATGGGGCTTGGTGTGATAGAGGGATTGGAATATCAGCAAATGTAACATCTCCAGCAGGAATCGTGATAAGATACCCTACTCAACTTGATTTCGCGGATTGTTGACGGTGTATATTCATATCAAACTTCATATGGATTTGCAAGCGGACAAATCCCCCGTGGTAGTCAAGGGACCCTTCTTCCCATAAGTGTGAGAACCCAAGATATTGAATCCGTGGAACAATGTGAAATGCAAGGATTCAATCTAGTAAAAGCGAGGAAAGCTATCTTTTGAAGAACTAAGTTGCATCTAATCTAAGAGATCATCAAAAGACCACATCTAATCTAATCTACTAAAGAGGTAGCAAGACAAAGCAAGAGATAACCGATCTAGAGAGTCTAGATCATGCTTATGTTGTAGCTCCAAACAAGATAGATGAAGATAGAAAAGCGAATCTCATTAAAAGCATCTTTAAACCGTGGCCTCCGATCCGATTTTGAAGACGCCCGCCTTTTGGAGCCACCGTTGTGTCAGAACGCACTCCTATTCATGCGAGTTAGCCTAGGTTGAGTTTGATAAGAACAAGTTGAAAACACTTGGTTGGTCTGGTATGCACCTCTAGCCACCGCGACTACAAGAGTATCCTATGCAATCTATCTTAAGTATAGATTGGGGAAGAAGCAAAACCAAGGGAGAACAAAATCATCGAGAAGACACTTGGTCGCTAGAAATTGGATTCACTATCAAACTTCACCATGAATGATTACATGAACAAGATCACCACCGCGATCTGTCGGTGTTTTAGACTGGCAAACCTACCTAGGGGGTACCCGAGGTAGTAGATTGTGCGGTGAGGATCGTGATCGGGAGACCGAGAACTCGAAGGTATGCGCAAGGACACGGGACACAAGATTTATACAGGTTCGGGCCGCCAAGGTGGCGAGCCCTACGTCCTGTTTGGGGGATCAAGTATGGCGCCCTGCGCTTGGTGTTGAGTTGAGATCCGGTGCCCGGCTAGGTACCCGGCCCTCCTTTATATAGTCCAGGGGGCGGGTTCCTAGTCGGTTACAAGGCAAGAGTCCTAGTAGGATTACACGGAACGAGTCCTAGTAGGATTACAGGGGAATTCTAATAGGAGTCCGTCTTCTACTATTTTTCCTTCCTTGCATGAGTCCCCGGGGTCTATGCCCGACAAGCCCCCGAGCACGTTGGAGTCGAGAGTAGTAGTTCGAGTAGTCTTGAAGCCTCTTCGAGTAGTTCTTGAGCGTCCTCGAGTACTACTTGGAGAAGCCTTCAATAGTACTTGAACTACCGTGAGGCTGAAAGGTGGTCCAGCTCATCTGTCTTGAAGTCAAGATTATATGGAAGTGCGATTGCAAAATCGCACTCCATATGGAGTAGCCCCGAGCCTTAGGTTCAGTTGCAGACTCTAGCTGAGGGTCAATCTTGATTCCGAATCTTCCGTCTTGAAAAATTTTAATGATGGGTGTAGCATAGCAGCCCCCGAGTCTTGAAATGATTAGGTAATCAATCCAAGGGTCTTCAGTGTTCGCGAAAGCCATCATCTGAGTACCCTTGTAGCGTGTAACCCCAGAGATAAGAGAGCTGTATGAGCCACGTCGAGTAGTGATTGGTGAGGAGCCCCCGAGCTTGAGAGCGAGCGAAGCATGCTGAAGTTATCTTCAAGTAGCCCCTGAGCTGGAGAGATTCCAAGAAGTAATTTGGCGTCGAGCCGTGGAGCTTGAGAAGTAGTCGTACCGTCAGAGCGGACTTTAGATGCGACCGAAGTCGACTTTAGATGCCGGCGGAGCAGACTTTAGAATGCGACTTGAAAACCGAAGTCGACTTTAGGATGCCGCACAAAGCGGACTTTGATATGAGACTTTGGAAGTCGACTTTGTGCCACACGGGGTGGACTTAAGATGCAAAAAATGAAAAGCACTTTCCGGAAAGCCAAAGCGAATGAAAAATCAGAGAAAACGAGTAGTTTGGCCGCCGGAGCGGGCTTAAGATTGCGACCGGAGTCGGCTTGTGCCACCGGAGTGGGCTTGGATGCGACCGTTAGCATCGACTTGTGCCACCGGAGTGGGCTTGAGTACCTGAGCCATGGATTTCAGACCCAAGGTACGATTGCCGCCAGAGCGGGCTTGTGCCACCGAAGTGGGCTTAAGTACCTGAGCCATGGATTTCAGACCCAAGGTACAGTTGCCGCCAGAGCGGGCTTGAGGGTGCGACCGGAGTCGGCTTGAGGGTGCGACCGGAGTCGGCTTGTGTACCTAGGCCATGGATTTCGGACCCAAGGTACGGGTGCCACCGTAGTGGACTTGAAGGTGCGACCGGAGTCGACTTGCGTACCTAGGCCATGGATTTCAGACCCAAGGTACGGGTGCCACCGTAGTGGACTTGAAGGTGCGACTGGAGTCGACTTCGTACTTGGGCCATGGATTTCAGACCCAAGGTACGGAGCGCGAGTACTTAGGGCACTTGGACCCATGGTACAGAGCGTGAAGACCACATGCAGCTAGGTTCCATCGTCGCCAGGACCCGAGGTCCGCTTACAGCTAGGTTCCATCGAAGCTTACACACGTAGTATGCCACCGAAGCAGGCGAAGATGCGACCGGAGTCGACTTTAAGATGCTGTACGGAGCAGACTTTAGAATGCGACTGTAGAAGTCGACTTTGAGTTGCCGCACGGAGCGGACTTTAGAATGCGACTGTAGAAGTCGACTTTGAGTTACCGCACGGAGCGGACTTTAGAATGCGACTTTAGAAGTCGACTTTAGATTGCCGCGCGTAGCGGACTTTAGAAGCTGCTTCCTAGGGATAGCCCCCAAGTTGATGAAGTAGGCTCGTGGTGACTTGATTGATATACCCCAAGAGTAGTCAGCAGAGTGCAGCTCCCGTGAAAACTCGCCGAGAAGCGTACACAAATGAGTAGTCGGCAAGTAGTCCTACATGATGAGGAGAACAAGCCAAGAAAATAGAACAGTAATCATTTAAATAAATGACTTAGCTGTTGCCACCAGTGCGGACTTGTAGATGGAGCCGTGGCGGTCGGCGATGAGCCGCGACGGTTGTTGCTGAAGTTGACTAGTCAGAGTTGATTCCGACCAGTTGTTGGGGGCATGACTGCCGTTCTCGACTAGTTTGGAAAACTAGTCGAGATGAATGGTCAACGCGATGCAACCGAAAGACGACGTCGCGGCGGCGTGCGGCGTACTCGAAGTAGAGCCAGTGTTGCCGCGAGACAAGTAGTCGCGACGCACAACGTGGCTGAAGTAGAGCCAGTGTGGCCGCAAGAGGAAGTTGCGGCGTACGGAGTAGTCGACGACGAAACCCGAGACGGGCCGCGCGACGTGCCGAGGCACCCGGACGCGCGGCGTAGGCGAAGTAGTCGACGACGAGCGGCGCGACGAGCCACGCGACGAGCCACGCGACGTGCCGAGGCACCCGGCCGCGCGGTGGGGACGAAGTAGCCGACGACGAGCCGCGCGCGGGGCGGAGTAGTCGACGACGAGCCACGCGACGTGCCGAGGCACCCGGCCGCGCGGCGGAGACGAAGTAGTCGACGACGAGCGCGCGGGGCGGAGTAGTCGACGACGAGCCCGGAGTAGTCGACGATGAGCGGCGCGACGAGTCGCGTGACGAGCCGTGCGACGTGCCGAGGCACCCGGACGCGTGGCGGAGGTGAAGTAGTCAACAACGAGCCTGCGCGAGGCGGAGTAGTCGACGACGAGCGGTGCAACTAGCCGCGTGACGAGCCGCGCGACGTGCTGAGGCACCCAGACGCGCGGTGGAGGCAAAGTAGTCGACAACGAGCCTGCGCGAGGCGGAGTTGTCGACGACGAGCGGCGCCACTAGCCGCGTGACAAGCCACGCGACGTGCCGATGCACCCGGACGCGCGGCGGAGGCGAAGTAGTCGACACAAGTCGTCGACGACGAGTCGCGTGACGATCCGCGAGACGAGCCGCGCGACGTGCCGAGGCGCCCGGACGCGCGGCGGAGGCGGGGGTAGTCGACGACGAGCGGCGCGACTAGCCGCGTGACGAGCCGCGCGACGTGCCGAGGCACCCGGACGTGCGGCGGAGGCAAAGTAGTCGACAACGAGCTCGCGCGAGGCGGAGTAGTCGACGACGAGCGGCGGGACCAGCCGTGTGACGAGCCGCGCGACGTGCCGAGGGCACCCCGACGCGCGGCGGAGGCGAAGTAGTCGACAACGAGCTTGCGCGAGGCGCAGTAGTCGATGACGAGCGGCGCGACGAGCCGCGTGACGGGCCGCGCGACGTGCCGAGGCACCCGGACGCGCGGCGTAGTTGATGTAGAGCCGCCGCAGTCGAGAGACGAGTAATCGCGGCGCACGACAAGGTTGACGTAGAGCATGTGTGGCCGGGTGACGAGTAGTCGCGGCGCACGGCAAGGTTGACGTAGAGCGCGTGCAGCCGGAGACGAGTAGATGCGGCGCACGATGAGGTTGACGTAGAGCGCGTGCAGCCGAAGACGAGTAGTCGCCCTGCTCATGTACATGAGCTGTGTACGTTGAGCAAAGATCTTGGAGTCTTGTGGGTAGGCCTCGGTGTGTGTGTGTAGCACAATGCTCCAAAATTTCATTTTGCACCAGCAATATAGAGAGAGTGCTCCACGTCTTGTTGCGCGTGTGCATGACTTGTAGTACTCGGACTTGGTGCCCTAATTTTTTTTAAGATGCTTGATGCGGCTGCGCTGTCAACTTTGACTCCAGGATGGAAACAAAAAATTTGCTCGATGGTGCCGAGGGAAACAACAATAGGGACTCGACGAGTCAGTAAATTTCTGAATCACCACGCCCCTTCGGATTGATTTGCTTGTGATGGACATGAGCTGTCCAATTCGAACTCGACGACGACGGACATGAGCTTTCTGATCTGAATTGGAACTCGATGATGTGCCTGATGGAGTAAGCAATCACGCCGCTCGAAGTTGATCTTGTAGATGAACTTGTCCTGATTCGGCTTTGGAAACCCAGTAGCAATCATAGCAGGCAGGCAGCATGCTAGGCACGCTTGGACTCGACGAACTGTGTTGCACCGAGTAGATTGATTGATGATGAGAGGTCCTTCGAATTCGCATGGTGGTGATGATCACCCCTACCTGGCGCGCCAGCTGTCGGAGTTTTAGACCGGCAAACCTACCTAGGGGGTACCCGAGGTAGTAGATTGTGCGGTGAGGATCGTGATCGGGAGACCGAGAACTCGAAGGTATGCGCAAGGACATGGGACACAAGATTTATATAGGTTCGGGCCGCCAAGGTGGCGAGCCCTACGTCCTGTTTGGGGGATCAAGTATGGCGCCCTGCGCTTGGTGTTGGGTTGAGATCCGGTGCCCGGCTAGGTACCCGACCCTCCTTTATGTAGTCCAGGGGGCGGGTTCCTAGTCGGTTACAAGGCAGGAGTCCTAGTAGGATTACACGGAACAAGTCCTAGTAGGATTACAGGGGAATTCTAATAGGAGTTCGTCATCTACTATTTTTCCTTCCTTGCATGAGTATCCGAGGTCTATGCCCGACAGGATCCTACCTTGATCTTGATCCTTTCTCCAGAGCTCCGACGTGGTCTTCCATGCAAGGTTCCCATGTCGGCTAGGGAGACCCTAGACAACTAGCACGACCCTCCTCTCCGAGATGGTGTCCCTATAGCTTCTCTGCTCCTCAGCAGCGGATGACGAATTGATTGATGCGTGGCTCTTGTCCTCGGGGCTATAAATAGTCCGATTGGCGGCTAGGTCAAAGGGGGGCTGACTGGGCCTCAAAGTGGGCCGGGCCATCGGCCTGGGCCGACCGGCTTGGGCCCACTTTGGCCCAGCCCGAGGCCTCCTTTGCCCGATGTTGCTTCCCTAGTCTTCAAGAGTCTTCCCCCTTCTGCATGCGGGCCCTTGTCGCCAGTTTCTCTTCGGATTAGATGAAGCTCCTTGTCCCGCAAGATTCGGCAGTTTTCTGACTGGGTCATCGGAGTTTTTCATCTTCTCGGGTTTGGTCCTTGGCTTCTTGGAGTCATGTTTACTTCATTGCTTGACTTGTACCGGGCTTCATGGTCTTGTCATGAGGTGCTTAATGAACTTATTCCAGAAGTCTTGCTTTCAACACTAAAATCCTCCATAAACACTAAACTCCAAAACCGACATGCACAAACGAACTTGTTATACCAAGGGGGTTAGTACCAATGGATAGGATATAAAATTCATGCCAACACCGAAGGTAAACTCATGGCTAGGTTGACGGAATTTCACCGTCAACATCTCCCCCCATGCTTAAACCTTGCTCGTCCTCAAGTAAGCCTTCAATGGATATCATCGGTGCCCTTCATTGTTTAAACCTTGCACTTGATCATACACGAGAAAACATAATGCTCTCAAAAGTTTAGTTCCTTAAAATTCCATAATGTACTAGCCTTCATCCCTACGGAGGGTAGATTATTAATTAAGCTTATCCCACAAGTATTAACATGCTCCCAAAATTCAAATGGATCTTAGAAATTTTGAAATAAAGAATGAGATGAAAAAGAGCTAAACCTAGTTCAAAAATTTAAACCGCCTTGCATCTTGCTCATTAACTCTCATCTCATCTTGTCTCTCAAGCCTATTTATTCTACTCCTTTCCCTCTCAAAACATATATGTAAGTGGCAGACTTTATATGGAGCTCTTTGGGAAAGTTTTTGTCCTACCAAGATATTATAAATGAGATGTTGTCAAAACAAGACAAGCTTCTCGTGGTCTTACCGAGACTCGTCAAGAAGGTCATTGGAAAATAATGTTATATCAAGGAGGGGGGAGAAAAATACACACACTTTGAGATAGGTGGACATGTGCAAATGGCAAAGAGTGATCCCGAGGCACAAAGGAAGTCCTCGTTATCGGATTGCACATGGTTGGAAAGATGAGTTTGGATCTTTTAGCTTGAAATTCCTAATGCACTTTAGAGAACCGGGGAGTTCACTTTATTTTATTTTTATATCATACATACTCATAAATTTTTTTCTTTTCTCATTTTTCCCTTTATACTTACTTTTTTCTTTTTCATTCTTTCTTTCTCTTTTTTATATTTTTTCTTTGCTCCCCTTGAACTCTAAAACTACATTGTACCTACTTCCTCCCCCATGCTTAGATGTTTGCTCGTCCTCGGGCAAAGAGGTGATAGAGATAAGGTAGGTACTAGAAATATTTTTCCTTTGGAGAGATACTTGAAATCTTCAATCTTGGCACCATCTTTCGATCTTCCTCGAATTGATGATCCATACTCAATGATAGGTTGTGGTCAAGGAGGTAAACACAAAAGATGATTTTGGTTTTAAGGGTGGATATCCGGTGAGGTTTGTGAAATCTCCGATGTGGGGATACACAATGAACGGATAAAAGACTAGCAATAAGATAGATACGCAAAAATGGAATGACCAGTTTCTAGTCTCGGGCCAGAGAAATCATGACCTAAAATAACTCACCCAAAAATAAACCTTGTAAACTATGTTTTTGCACTCAAATATATATACGGCTCTGGATAGGTAGGGCAACATGCAAGTGGTATTTATTACAAGGTTAGCATTACTTTTAAGAACAAAAATAAATCATCTGTAATCCATCTAAAACTTGAGAGCACATAAGACACTACAGGTCTTTATTTTTATCATAACCTTCGATAAAGATTAAGCTAGTATTTGGATAATTTCAGATTTATAATTTAAGAGATCATTAGCTTAATCATTCATAAAACAAGTACAAAGATAAACAAATCGGCAATTATAATCATATATCATCATGGCACAAACTTTGTATCTTTGCCAAAGGTAAAAACAAGGTAGTGATTTTATTCATGATGAAAAATAAAAACTAACACACATGCTGAAAATTAAAATAAAAACTGAAAACACTACGCATACATAGTCGTACACAAGCCGAAAATTAAAGAAAAAGGGAAAAGGAAAGATAACTAAATCTCCTCTCTCAATCTTCCGCAGGTGGTTGATATTGATAGTCTTGGTTGTTGTACCCTTGCTTATAATAGGATTGCAACGCTCCTCCTATGAATTGTCCCGGCGGTGCTAAGTGAAGGCATCCAAGCTCATAAGTGATGTTTGTATTTCCTTCACCCATTTGGTTTGCATTGGTTTGGATGGTGATATTTTGCATGTTTCTTGCAGCGTATCCTCCAATGATGGCCACACTTTGTTGTGGTCGAGGAAGATGTGCATATGGCTCCGTAAAGGCTACGTTGGGCACCGCAAAATTTGGTGGGGGCATGACTGCACCACTCCCCCATGCTTGCATTGGTACATCACCGTAGTAACTCGGCGGCACCGAGATTATTCCAAATGGTGGCAAATAACTTTGTTGCACACCTCCTTCTTGGGCCGTGGAAGAACCTTCATAATCCTTCCTCTTCACCGGCACAAGAAGTCCTTCCTCTAACCAATCTTCTTTCCCCTCAAGAAAAAGTCTTAATCTTCCATCCGGAAGGGGCAAATTTACTTTGGCCACTTTGATGCCTCTTCTCTCATCTCCACTTAAGTATTTGCCTTGCTTAAAATAATCAAATCCTAGGGAAGTCCCGACTAGGAGACGCTCCGGGTTCCTTGTAATACCCGATCTCAAAGAGATATCCAACATGGAGAGGTAACACCCCGAACCAATATTTCCCGAACCCATGTTGCTTCACAACACCATCGGTTGATCATAAGGTGAGTGGGGTCGATTGGCTGCCTGGCAATCAAAGACGAGCAAAGACAATTCACCTCCATGTCGGTTATCTTTGTCTGTCTCATTCTCCCCAAAGTCCTCTTACACATCCATGAGTGAAACACTTGGATGATGGAGTTCCGGATACTATTTCTTTGTTCGTGAGCTTCTCCCGCGATCATACTCCAAAAACCTTTCAATGTGCCTCCATGCACATCCACTTGTTCTGGGGCTCCCTTTTGAAAACCAAGCAATCCCCTGATTCAAAGGGACCCACTTCTTCAACTCCCTCCAAATGGAATGAGAGACTCGACATTCTTCATCAAGGATATGCGCCATGGTCATGAGAATTTCCAAGGTGAATTCCTCGTGGGTGTTTGCTGACACTCCGTTGGAGGATTGCACCCAACCTAGGTGTCCCAGCATGTAGTAAATATCTGCATGAAAACCCAACACATGGAGAGCTTGATCGTCGAAGTCGACGTTTTCCACAAGCCTCTCTTCAAGGCGAGTGAGCTTCTTCTCCTCCTCCTCTGTCATGATGATAAATCCATTATGGAGGTGGAGCAGATGATCGTGTCAAGTGGCGAGGTCGGACGAGCGGCTCCTCCGCATGTCCTTGAGGTTCGGTGAACCTTATAGACGAGCTTCGTGTGGCCCTCACGCCACCGAGAAGAGTGCTCCTCTTCAGAGGTGCCGTGTCCTCCTTCATACTCCGAGGAGATTCGAAAACGAGTGCCTCCTCGAAGAGGTGTCGATGGCTTGGACGATGATGATCCCTTCTTTTTGGTGAAAAGACTTGTAGTTTTCGTCCACATGGTTGTTGCACTCTCCTCACTATAATACATTCGGGGTTTTCAACCGGCAACATGGCACACAAATATTATTTGGAGTATAGACTTTGAGTAGAATTAGGATGTGTTTTGTTGGACGAAACAAATGGGATGGATGGCAAAGTCTAAGGTGGTTCTGAACTACAAGCTTAAGCACACGAACAAGGAACTAGGCAAGTGACTTACCTGAGGAAGATGGGCACCGGGGGGCTTTCGAAGGGGGTACACCGGTCGGCCTGGTCCGAACGGCCTAGGAGCCACTCTGCTCCTCCTGGCTCGGTTCATCTCCAGTGCGCTCATGCTTACTTTGTTGCTCCGTGACCACGTGCTTCACGGGGTTGCACCTTCCAAACGTTCTAGTCCACTCCTTCGCTTGCATTATTGCTCCTTCCACTTGATGATTTTGCTTTGAGTCACCTCCATGCTCCCTTGCCTCACATGCCTCCATGATATTCCTGCAAAATAAGGCCTTGGCTGCCCCCATGCTTGTCCTTTGCATGTGGTTTGATAAAATATGTTGGAGGGGCATCCCATGATGCATCATGGTGCATGTATGGTTAGGTTAACTAGATTGCCTCCCTCTAAGCATGTTTTAATGCTAAGCATTCCTCTAATTTCGAAAATAAAAAATAAAATCGAAGCTATTAATGAGTTCAAATATAAATTTAGAGAAGTTTTTAAAGCATTAAAAACAAATGTAAGTCAAAAATATTTTTTACTACTTTTATGTTGGTCTCACCGGTATTGTTTGCCTTCGTTAGTTAAGAGCAAACTTTTCCCGGCTTGATCATGGGGGCATAGGTTTAGGTTCTAATTTTGGCTAAATGAGAGAGATTTTTAATGAAATAAAATTAAATGAGGCTTAGAAAAATTCTAACTCTAGAGAAACCAAAGATATGGATTTTTAAACCAACCAAAAGTCAAGTTTCTAGATTCACGCGAGTCCTAACACGTGCTGAAATTTAAATAACATCTAGGTACAAGTCGTGGCTTTACTCATGTGTTTTTAGAAGGTAAAACAAGTCAACCATGACATCATAAAGAGGATGAAAGTTGATATAGGTTCTGAATTTATTTGGTTTTGTTTTCTCGAAAAGAAGCAAATAACACATAGGATGGTTCATGTAAAGGGTTTATGATCCAAATAAAATACTCAACCAAGAATTATGTCTCTAACATTATTCAATCATTCTAAGTCTAATGTCTTGCGTAACAAAATTTCAAAACTAACTTACTTGAAAAGACTCGAAAAATCTTGAATCGGGTTGTCCTCCCGATAGCTTATTCTTGACTCGACGAAACAGGTTGACTCCCACCTAGCGCTTCTTTTCTAGTCCATGGCTAGACTTCTTCACTTGATTACTTCGGATCAACGCTCTTTACGGGCATTGCAATCTTGGGTACCCACTTCCGCACCATCTTGGGCACGGGCTTATTCTTCGGCTTAGTCACTTTTTTGGTCTTTATAGGCTGGCTTTGTCCTTTGGTCTTGACGGGTGCAACAACTTCCTTCATGTAGTGGCTCGGCATCTCAAACTCCGGTCCTTCAGTCGTGATCTTCGTGGTCTTAGTGTGATCCTCCGTCTCTCTTGAATGAGTTTGAATATCCATCGCCTCCTCGGGACCTTGGAATTGTACCGACAATCTTCCTTTGCTACCCGTCGGGCGCCCGGCAAGTTGTCTCACATGCGTCTCTAGCATCTTCATCATGATGAACACTTCACGGATAGAGCTTCTGACCCCCGTCACCTTTCCATCTAAATTCTCCAATATTTTCTCCATAGCCTTGAACTTATTGACGGCATGCTTGTTGATCTTAGCTTGGACATGGCCGTATTCCTCACACTACTCGCATCTGGATCTTGCCTCGACAGCCTTTAGGTCTTCAGCTTCTTTCTCTATCTCCATCTTCTGCATCCTCCTCTTAAGTAAACCGATATGCCATTCAAGGAGTTCAGTTCGCATTTATTCATTCAAACGCTCCAAAGCTTCCGCAATCGTCTCCATGGGCAATTGAACAAATGTATTAATCTTGATGCGCAAACTCTGAGTCTTGGTAGGCGAATAAAATTCCTTCATAAAGTTCCTCATCAACGCTTCCCAATCTTGTTTTGACTCCACCAGTAAAGTGTGGAACCAACGCAAATATTTTCCATGTAGTGAGAACGGAAAAAGCCTTGCCCTCATTTGATCTTGAGTCACTCCATCCTCATCGAAAATTTGACATAGTTGAACAAATGCTTAGAGGTGAAGGTTCGGATCCTCTTTACCGGTGAAAGGCGAGTGTTGCACCATGCAGATAGTTGAGACCTTGATCTTGAACGGCCTTCCGGCGTCTTGAAGGTTTATGATAGGTAGATCAACGACGTCCGGGGTGCATAGCTCAATCTTGTGCTCCGGTTGCGGTTGTTGTCCCATGGGTGGCGGTTGAGGTTGATCTTCCTTTGGACATGGAGGTGGTGATTCCCTTGGAGATTCCGACGGACCTTCGACTTTGGCTTTTGGATCTAGGGTTTCGAACCCTTTAGCTTGTGTTGTGCGTCTCCTTTAGCTGTAAAGTCTCCCTGGATCATCCACAAAAAATATTTGGGTTACTTGGAGAGGTAGCCAACCATCTCCGGTTAGTTTAGCAATAAAACAAAAACCTAAAAAGAAAAATTAGGGTTAGTCAAAAACTAGATTAGATTGATTTTTTTCTTTTGGAGGATGATCAAAATTAAGAGATGCAAAAGAAAATCAAAAGAAAAACTGAAAAATATCCACAAAGAAGCGATACTAGATTGGATCTTGATTGCTTGTTCCCCGGCAACGGCACTAGAAAAAGGGGCTTGTTGACGGTGTATATTCGTATCAAACTTCATATGGACTTGCAAGTGGACAAATCCCCTGTCGTAGTCAAGGGACCCTTCTTCCCTTAAGTGTGAGAACCCAAGGTATCAAATCTGTGGAACAATGTGCAATGCAAGGATTCAATCTAGTAAAGCGAGGAAAGCTATCTTTTGAAGAACCAAGTTGCATCTAATCTAAGAGATCATCAAAAGAACACATCGGATCTAATCTACTAAAGAGGTAGCAAGAGAAAGCAAGAGATAACTAATCTAGAGAGTCTAGATCATGCTTCTGTTGTAGCTCCAAACAAGATAGATGAAGATAGAAAAGCGAATCTCATTAAAAGCATCTTTAAACCGTGGCCTCCGGTCCGGTTCCGAAGACGCCCGCCTTTTGGAGCCACCATTCTGTCACAACGCACTCCTATTCGTGCGGGTTAGCCTAGGGTGAGTTCGATAAGAACAAGTTGAAAACACTTGGTCGGTCGGGTATGCACCTCTAGCCACTGCGGCTACAAGAGCACCCTATGCAATCTATCTTAAGTATAGATTAGGTAAGAAGCAAAACCAAGGGAGAAAAAAATCACCGAGAAGGCACTTGATCGCTAGAAATCCGATTCACTATAAAACTTCACCATGAATGATTACATGAACAAGATCACCACCGGGATCCTACCTCGATCTTGATCCTTGCTCCGGAGCTCTGACATAGCCTTCCATGAAAGGTTCCCATGTCGGCTAGGGAGACCCTAGACAACTCGCACGACCCTCCTCTCTGAGATGGTGTCCCTCTAGCTTCTCTGCTCCTCGGCGGCGGATGACGAATTGATTGATGCGTGGCTCTTGGCCTCGGGGCTATAAATAGTCTGATTGGCGGCTAGGTCAAAGGGGGGGCCGACTGGGCATCGAATTGGGCTGGGCCGGCCGGCCTGGGCCCACTTCGGCCCAGCCAGCGGCCTCCTTTGCCCGGTGTTGCTTCCCGAGTCTTCTATAGTCTTCCCCCTTCTGCATGTGGGCCCTTGTCATCAGTTTCTCTTCAGATTAGATGAAGCTCCTTGTCCCGCAAGATTCGGCAGTTTTCTGACTGGGTCCTCCGAGTTTTTCATCTTCTCGGGTTTGGTCCTTGGTTCCTTGGAGTCATGTTTACTACGTTGCTCGACTTGTATCGGGCTTTAAGGTCTTGTCATGACGTGCTTAATGAACTTATCCTGGAAGTCTTGCTTTCAACACTAAAATCCTGCATAAACACTGAACTCCAAACTGACAAGCACAAACGAACTTGTTATACCAAGGGGGTTAGTACCAATGGATAGGATATAAAATCCATGCCAACACCGAAGGTAAACTCATGGCTAGGTTGACGGAATTTTACCGTCAACACGGATGATGTACACTCTACGAACAACACAACTGAATACGAGGCTCTGCTTCTATCTTTGACAAAGATGAAAGCTCTGGGTCAACAAACTTTTTATCATGAAGATAGATTTCAAAGTCATTCAAAAACACATTGAGAAAGAGAGCGAAGCAAGAAATCCTATCCTGATGAAGTATCTTGAGAAAGTCATAGAGATGGAAATGCATTTCAAGGGCTATTCAGTCCAACTTATACCAAGAAATGACAATAACAAAGCAAACATACTGACGAAAGCAATAGCTCAGAACTAGGCAATGCCTCCGGACGTGTTCTTCGAAATCATCAGAGAGACATCCATCGAAGATCTAAAGCCAAAAACTGTGAACATTGGAGAAACTCACGATTCGAGAGACGAAATCATGGCATACTTGAGGGGTCATTATGAACCACAAGATGAGTTGGAGGAAAAAGGCTAAGGCAAAGAGCAAGAGGATACATTGTTGTGAGTGGGGAAGTTTACAAGTCCGGGGTAACCGAACCATGGCTAAGGTGCATAACCTCAGAAAAGGGAGTAGAACTTCTCAAAGAAATCCATAAAGGATTTTGTGGTGCACGCATAGGAACAAGAGCACTAGCTGGCAAAGCAATAAAGCAAGGATTCTTCTAGCCCTCCATAAACTTTGATGCAAAGAAGCTGGTGCAGGAATGAGAAGCATGCCAAAAAATAGCAAATCAGCAAAACCTACCATCTATGGTAGTTCATCTAATTCCACCATCATGGTCTCTGCAAAGGTGGGGAATGGATTTCGTCGGCCCATTGCCAACAGCTCAAGGAAACTGCAAGTTCACAACAGTGGCAGTTGATTACTTCACCAAGTGGGTGGAGGCAAAGGCATTAGAGAATATCACAGCACTAACAATTCAGAAATTCTTCTGGCAAAACATAATCTGCAGATACGAAGTACTAAGAGAGTTGACTGTTGACAACGGAAAGCAATTTGACTGTTATTTTTTCAAGGAATATTGCAAAACTCTAGGCACTCATGTGAAGTTCTCTTCAGTTTATCATCCGCAGTCTAATGGGGTTGTTGAAAGAGCAAACAGGCTAATCTTTTCAGAAATCAAGAAGTGTTTATATGATCAGAAGAAAGGCAAGTAGATAGATGAGCTACCGAAGGTAATCTGGTCTCACAATACAACATTATCAAGAGCAACATGTTTCACGCCATTTCGCTTGCTATTCGGCACTGAAGCAATGACACCAGAAGAAATCAGGAATGAAAGCTTGAGAGTACAGAAAGCAAAAGAAATCGAAGAAGTTGACATGAAGGTAGAAAAAGACATGATCGAACTAACAATCCTTGAAGCCTCAGATAACAATGAAAAATACCAAAGGGAAACCAAGGTGTGGAAGGATAAGAAAATAGTCATGAAAGATATAAAGAGTGGTGACTTAGTGCTGAAAAGAAAGAAAAACTGGGAGAACCCCAGGAAACATCAAGAATCTTGGGAAGGACCCTACACAGCAAAAGAAACAAGTATGCCAGGAGCTTTCCGCTTAATAGACCAAACCGGCGAAGTGCTGCTGCATTCGTGGAATGCGGACAGCCTAAAGAGGTACTACCCTTGAAAATCATGAAAAGTAGCTAGATTTATTATTCAACATTTCTTTTCGCACGTTTAGATTCCATAAAATTGTAAAAACTCAAACCACAGAACTATAAGTGGTTTCGGGAACAAAAATATTTAGTTCTCGTCTTTTACTTAGAACAAAAAGGACTGTACTCTTTTCCTTGCAAAGGGGGCCCTAAATCAAGGGGCAAAATTTTTAATGAGGTTGATCCTATGTAAATACTCTTTGTGATATATATGAAAAGAGTCTTCCTCCAAATTATGTGTCTTGTGAAGTTCCATCATGACAAATCGCGAAAAGGCTCTGTGATAGCCTAATTTCCATTCCGAGAAAGAAAAGTTCGTGAAAAGGCTCCGAGATAGCTTAAGTTCCATTCCGAAAAAAAAGTTCGTGAAAAGACTCTGGGATAGCCTAAGTTTCATCATGAGAAAGAAAAGTTCGTGAAAGGGCTCCATGATAGCCTAAGTTCCATCACGAGAAAGAAAAGTTCGTGAAAAGGCTCCGTTATAGCAAAAATTCCATCATGCAAAAGAGTGGAAGTTCCAGGAAAAGGCTCAGTGATAGCTGAGGTCCAGAAGAGAAAGAGAAGTTTTGTCAAAAGTCTCCTTATTAGCTTTCGAGATTCATATGTAAGCTTCCCGACAAGTTCCTCCTTTTCGAGAAGCCATTGAGAGACGACTTTTGCCAACAATAGATGCCTTCAAGTCATAGGTTTTGCGGAAGCTAGTAAAGTCTGATGATGAAAGTTTTCGAACAGTCTCTTCAAAACCTGCGAAAACCAGAAGGCATACAAGAACAAAATATGTAAGAAAAACAAGAAGATCAGCAGAGTATAAAAGATGAAAGTAATATACAAACCTTTTTTATTAAGTGTCCCTAGGGGAACATGGACTACAGAGTCAGAAAACGTCACAGATTTCTGGAGGGAAGAAGAAGTTTGCTTCTCGGCAACAGAGATTGTCTTGCTAGTTAATTGAAGTTTCTTCTTTGGAGCATATCCTCTTGTTTCACCCATAAGTTTAGGGGATTTCCATAGCAAAGAAAACTTAGGAACACCACCATCTGCATCAACCAATTCACCGCTAACACTCAATAGTCCACCTGTAAAAGACGTACCAAAGCTCTCGTTGTAAATCGTAACTGACGGGGTGGGATCTTGATCTTCGGGAATATCTTCATGATTACCAATCAAAGACGAGTTTTAACTAAGTCACCGCCCTTGCTCACTGTGCATTCCAAGTCTTCAGCAAACTTTGGAGAAGCCTCATCATTAGTAACAAGAGCTTGGGAACAACCAGCCCCAGCTTCAGCAGCAACCGTAGAATCAACAGGAGTTTCCCGAGCTTCAGGGACAATGTCTGAAAAAGTTTCAACATCAACAAATTCATTCTCAGAACTTGGAGTATAAGCACAACGAACTCCGAATCTTAATGCAAAACACAAGCAAGAAGAAAAACCTGTTTGGTGAGGTTCATTAGTCATCTCGTCATCAGAAAAAGCCGGAGGAACACGCTGGACAACAACAAAAACTACCTTCTTCATAGCCTTCTTAGATTTTTCTTGCCTAGCTGCGCAAGACTTGAAGCTGCTTCAATCTCAGCGTCGGAAATGTCTTCGGAAGCTTTCCTCTTCCTCTTGCTGGATTCCAAAGACTTAGTCTTTCCTGAGCGAACAACAGGAGAAGAACTGTCGCCCGCATTGCTTTTAGTCTTCCTTTTTTCAAACCCTTCTTCTTCAAGCCTTAGGAGGGGTAGCCGAACAAACTGCTATGACAGCAGCCAGAAACTTTTTCTCCACGCCTGGCGGGCGAGCTCAGAGAGCAGTCTCAGCACCGAGTTTTGAGAACACACGATTCACTCTTTTCTTATGCTTCACAATGCTCTTGTAAGCTTTATACTCATTAAGAGTAGATTCACCAACCATTTCATTAACTTTCTCTTAAACTTCAAGAAAGAAGTCTTCAAGGCTTTGACCATCCTTAGGTCGCAAATTAAATCATGGAAACGACACCTTCTGAGAAGCCCAGTTCACGTCTAGGACAACAATATCTGAAGGCTTCTAGCCATCTGATAAGGGCCAAACTCGAGCTGCAAAAAACTCTTCAATAGCATCACGACCTCCAAGAATGGTGTTGGCCAAGAAGAAAGCATTTTCATAGCTCTTCAAACCAAGGGTTCGGCTGTTATATGAAGTAGTGCAAACAGCGGTCACTGGTGCCATCGGTGAATAGAATGGATAGGCTGGTCCAGTGTATCCAGAAACTTTAGACATATCAACCTTCATATAGAACCAAAATGAGCCCGAGTCTTCAGAAATGTTTATCTTGCTGCAAGGTGCAAGCTGGATACGGGTGAGGCCTTGATGCATATTTTTCTTTGTGTGTTGAAGGTACAACATGCAAATGAGCTTCATAGTATTTCCCATCATCAAGCTTAAGAACATCCTTTTCGGTCACAAGCTCGAACAAACGTGCGAATATGTCAGCACCAGTAGTACATTTGGAAGTCTTCATTATCCAGAAAAATTTTGAAAGTTCCAGGAAAGAGTTCGGAGTCGATTGGTGCATCTTCACGGAAAACTTCTCCAGAATGGAAGGCAAATGAGGGTCACAAGGAAATCTAAGTCCACAGGTGAAAAAGTCCCTGAAAACAACAACTTCGTTGGCTTCAAGAGCAGGGACCTCTTCATCAGAAGGAGGACGTCCATCACCGATAGGGAAAAATCTGTCCTCCTCATACTCTTTATTAGTTCCGGTCGTAACTTTAGACTTGCTGATAACAAATGCTGGTGGATAAGATTTAACCTTGCAGCAACGACCTCACTTAGGTCAACTTCAACATTGGAGAGATCTTCATCACCATCAGATCTATTTTCAGATCTTATCTCTCCATCTTCGCGACTGCCGGAATCGCGAATGGCTTCGGCAGCCGGATCATTTGTACTAGAAGGAGCGTTCTCCCCGGTCGGCGGGACACCAGTGGCAGCCAACTCCTCAGAAGTCATTAGTCTAGCAGTACCCTTAGTACGAGCCACCTTTTCAAAAGAAAAATAAACACGAAATGTGTACCAATTTACAAGAAACAAAAATCTACGAAACAATTAGCTAATAACCGAAAAAATATGAGAAAGAAGAATAGAATACCTTCGAATAACCAAAGAGTTCGACGAACTTCAGACGTCTTGAAAACTTTGTGCTGCAAACAACTCAGAAAATCGGAGAATGAGACGAAGTGGTGAAATAAAGTTACTGTGCCTGGCCTCTATTTATAGGGTGAGAGGGGGGTAGTTTCAAGAAACTGTCTCGATATGACCGTTGTGCGTTTTAGGGGGACGCGTGCACACTTCGACGTTCTGAGGGTGACGTTTTTTACCGAAATTCTAAGAATTGTTCGTGGAAACGGATCGTCAGAGTCAACCCTCTTCCCCTAGGGGTAGTGTTGGGGATTTGGGTAAAAACCCATCACCCTCGAAACTTTAGAGTAACTGAGACTTTGGTGAATTCGTGAAAGTGTTCGGAGATGAGTCGTTGAGTCGCGAATACTATTTTGTAACATGAAAGTGTTTGTGAAGGTGTTTCGTTATTTTTACATGATTCACTAACCCCCTGAGTTTGCGCGAAACAATCGTCGAATGAGCACTGGATCGCAGGTCTGTTTCTTGTTTCAAGACAATAGGAACTTGACAAGTTCGGGGAATTGTGGTTTTTAAGGAACCTCAATTCGGCTGTGAATGCGGAAACTTGATTCGGTGATCTTGGTGGTTGACGACTATCGCGAATGAAGAGTCGAAGGTCGAGGAAAGACTCAGTCAAAGGTGTTGCCTCAAAAGTCCGGGTTCGAGGTGTGAACTGGTGGCAAGCTTGTAAATATGTGAAATTAGTTCCGCAAATCACTGGGTATAAAAGACATTCTTGTACATGTTCACACTTAGAATATTCTTTAGTTTCGAGGAAAATCTCAGAATGTAAAAGTCCCTTCGCCTCCCTATAAAAGGGGGTCCGAGGGCACATGTAAAGGGATTTACAACTTTTGAGACAGATACAGACTTTCGGAGAAACCTTGTCCCCTCGCTTTTACACGCTTTCTTGTGCTTGTTCTGGAATCTTGTGTTCGTGGCCTCCATCCAATTTTCGGACCCCAACACTTGGATAATAAACACCATTTTAAAATCAAGTTGAGTAGTTGGAAAAGTTTAAGGAAAATATTAGTTTATGTTTGTCGGGGACAGCCCTAGGGGTCCCCTTAAACAATGGGGAAAACCTCACTTAAAACCCGCAACGAAACCCAAATACGTTAAGCCTAACCATGCAGGCACCTAACCATGCAGGACACGGTCCACAGGGACTCCGACGGCCCATCGAGGCGGCCCACGGAAGGATCCCCTCGAACGGCAGCGCGCCCGCTCGAGGGCGGCCTCCCCTTCGGGCGGACACGCGCCCGCTCGTGGGTACGCACTTCCCTCGAGCGGGCTCCGCCTCGCTCGAGGGTACGCCCGCCCTCGGCCGGGGTCCGCTACGCTCGAGGGTGCCCCTCACGCGTGCACCGGCCTCGTACGCGGGCATTTAACGCCACGACACAAGGGGGCGGCGCCATCATGCGCCGGGGGCTCGCGCCCGGTGCCGCCGCACCAACTCCCCGGGGAGGAGCCCATCCCCACCCCCGTGGGGGAGGGAGCGTGCGGTACGGCCGGTGTCAGTCCCGTGACACCGCGCGCCTGCTTGCAGTACGGCTAACGCGCCGACCCTCGAAGTGGGCGGGCGCACCCTCGATTTCACTTTCCCGTGACCCTACGGGGGGTTAGGTGGAGGCGCTAGGCCGGTGGATTGCCATCCCGGCCACCGCGCGCGTGGCCGCCGTACCCGCGCGTGCAGGCGCACGCCGGACCCTGTAGCAACGACTCCCGGCCCGTGAGGCGCGTTGGGAAGGAACGCGGGTCGCCCTGCCCCTGTACTCCGTACAAGATTGCGTCAGCACCGCCCCCGAGCCTATCAGAGGACATCACTGCCATCCGTTGCTCTCCTACCCTCGAACCGCCACTGTTCGGGTACAAGTCAGGCCATGATGACCGGATCGCAGCGGGGATCGCCCGGACGGCCGCCCACTCTACACCGTAGCACGTCGCACCTCTCCACATAGCTAGGTAGCGCGGCGTGCATGTAACCCGCCACCCCCTTGATCTATAAAAGGGGGTGCGAACCCCCAGCCGCGGGGGGAGACGGACGAACAGAGACACAAGAACACTTCACACACCACGTACTCATCCTCATTCTCCCACAATATCTTCAGCCATTCCTCCAGGGACTTGGAAGCGACACTTCCTCTCCCGCCTTGCTTGTATTTGCCCCACTACAAGCACCCCCGGTGCTAAGTAATATAGTGCCCCGAGCACGCCTCTGCTGGACGTACGGCCCCCTCGGCCGGAACCAGGATAAAACCTCTGTGTCACTTGTTACTTAGAATCGACCATTGAGGGATAGACCTCGGCGCTATCTACTGGTTAGTGTCGGGACCATATTCCGCACCGAGCCGGTTGGCGCCCACGCGTGGGGCAAACGAGCGCCTAAGGTCATTTCGCCAACTCCCTCCATGGTGATCCGCACCGAGTACGCGTGCTACACGCTACCGCATGGGTAGCTCGGACCCCCTCCCCGCCGGGTTCGAGATCCGCTTCGGGGACCGAACTTTCGGGCCACGGGGAATGGCTATCTCATGCGCCTCACTAACCGTGAGGAACTCCGCGCGCGGCGTCGGGCCGGGTCCGCTCGGACCCCCGCCGCACGCACGACTCGGCGCGGGCGCCCGCGAGGCACGGGCGCCGCGGGTCCATCGACGCCACGACGCCGTCGTCGCTCCGGGCGGCGCTCGCGCCGGGCGCGGTCCCGGCGGCGGCGGGCGAGCGCGCGCGCCACTCAAAGTGGCGCGCCCACCGTCACGACCGCCGCCACCGCCCGGCGGGAGCCGCGCGCGGTCTCGGACCGCGCATCCCCATCGGGGCCGCGTGGCGCTACGATGGCCTACAACGCCAACGTCAACACGACGATGCGCGGGGGTTCGCCCGGCCGCCACGTCTTCGTCGCCGGGGACCCGGCGCCTCGGCGGCGGATGAGTCATCCCCGGGCTCCGCCGACACGCTACCACCCGCCAACCGCCACGGGTACGCGGAGTGGGGATTTCTCCGGCGTGCCCGACCCGGTCGCGTTCGGCGTTTCCTCGACGCCACGGACTACTGGTTCGGCTCCTCCGACGACTCCCGGCACGGGGAGCTACGACCCCACGCGGGAGTGTTGCGCCGTCATCACCAACGACCGGCTAACGCCGCCGGTGCGGCGGGCGCGGAGACGGGGGAAGTCACGCCTGCCCCGGGGGATCGCCGCGCGCCCGGCCGCGGGGCCAAGCGCTCTGGCTGGGGCCGACGTCGACGCACGGGCCGGCCCAAGCCCGCGAGCTCGAGGCCAAGGCGGCGGAAGAGTGCGGACGGTGCGGTTGCTCCGCGCCTCAATGGCGGGGGGAGGCCTCGCGCGTGGCGAACGCGCGCGGGAGCCGGGCCGAGGGTCCGCGACCGCATCAACACCGCCACCAACGTCGAAAACACGGACGTACCCCCACGGGCGAGCCGGGAAGCTCGTCGCCGCCGCGCCGCTGGCGCGGGCTATGCCGGCACCCTCGACCCCCGAGGCTCGAGACATGCACCGCGAGGTGCAAACTCTCATCGAGCAAGCGGCCGTCCGGCGGGCGAGAGCTCGGCCTCACGCATCCTCCAACGGGGGGGGACGCGCGGGGTGACGAAGCCGCACCGGGGAGGCGAACCCTCGGTGCACGCGGGGGGGAGGCGTCCCACCGAGCAAGGACGCACGCCGGCCAAGGAACGACTCCTTGACGCGCGCGTAGGGCGGCTGGATGGTGACGCCCGCAATGTCATCAACGCCGGGCGCATCGGCAAGGCGGACGCCGGCGGCAAGGGGTTACCACCCTCGACGGGGGTGGACGCTACGACGGCGGCGAGGACCGCTCCCCGACGCCGGGAGCCCCGGGCACCCGTGTGTTCGGCGGGGAGATCCGCGCGGCGGCGTTCCCCCAACGCTTCCGCCAACCCTCGACGATCGTCAAGTACAACGGGGAGACGGACCCCCGTGTGCGGCTCAGCGACTACCGCTTGGCTTGCCGGTGGGCGGGGCCACTAACGACGAGGTCATCATCCGCAACTTGCCCCTCGCACCTTGGCGATGCGGCCGGGACATGGCTCGAGCACCGCGCCGCGGCCCGGATCCATAACCGGGACGACCTAGTCCACACGTTCGTGGGCAACTTCCGGGGGCACATACGTGCGCCCGGGAAACTCATGGGACTGCGCTCCGCACGCGAAGCCGGCGAGTCGGCTGCGGGACTTCATACGGCGCTTCTCCAAGCGGCGCACGGAGCTCCCCGGCGTGGCGCGGTCCGAGATCGTGCACGCCTTCCTCGAGGGCACCACGTGCGGGACCTCGTGAGGGAGGCCGGGACGCGGCCCCGCCCGCGGACTCCAACGAGCTGTTCGACATCGCCACCGGCTTCGCCTCGGGGAGGAGGCGGGTGGGGGCGATCTTCGACGGCAAAAAGGGCAAGCGCTGCGAGGGACGCGCGCCGCGGAGGGCAGCAAGTCCAAGGAGCCGCGCCGCAACAACAAGCGGGGCAACAAGGGGGAAAGAAGCCGCGCCGCGGGCGCGCGAGGAGGGGCGCGACGGCGGCAACGCCGAGGCCCTCGGCGGTCGACCGGCTCGACGGGGCCCTCGACCGGCCCCTCGAGGCCCGGGGGTATTCAACGACATGCTGAAGAAGCCATGTCCCTACCACAAGACTCTCGTGAACCACACTCTTGAGCAGTGCGATATGCTCAAGAAGTTCTATGGCCGCGCCACCGCGAAGGAGGCAGAGGCCAAGAAAGACGGAGGCGATGGCGACGCCGGCGGTTTCCCCGCCGTCGAAAATGTGTTCCTCATCTTTGGGGGACCTACCGTCGACATGTCGACCGGCGGCGCAAGAAGGAGCGACACGAAGTCCTCGCCGCGGAGAGGGCGCCTCCGGCCTTTCTCAATTGGTCGGAGGACGTCATCACCTTTAGCGGGAAGACCACCCGAATCGCATCCCCAACCGGGCCGTGCCGCCGGTGGTCGATCCCATCATTGGGAACGCCGGTTCTCAAAAGTCCTTATGGACGGAGGCAGTAGCCTCAACATCCTCTTCGCGCATACATTGCACCTGATGGGGATCGGGTTGGACCAGCTGCGGCCCAGCACGAAGCCGTTCCACGGCATCGCGCCGGCAAGCGGGGTTCAGCCCCTCGGGCAGATCGACCTGCCGGTCTGGTTTGGTACCCCTAAGAACTTCCGCAAGGAGACCCTCACCTTCGAGGTGGTGGGGTTCAAAGGGGCCTACCATGCCATCCTTGGGCGACCTTGTTATGCCAGATTCATGGCGGTCCCCAACTACACCTACCTGAAGATGAAGATGCCCGGCCCAAACGGCATCATCACCGTCGGGTCGTCCATCGAGCACGCATTCGGCTCGCGATGTCGAGTGCGTGGAACATGCGAGGCACCGGCGGCGGATGAAGCGGCCGGTAAACACGGCGGAGAAGATGGTCAACGAGGACCTCAACTCCGCCGCCAAGCACGTCGGCGCCTTCGAGGCGGCGGAGCGGACCAAAGGGGTCCCCCTCGACCCTTCGGCCCCCGAGGGCAAGGCGTTGAGGGTCGGCTCCCACCCTCGACCCCAAATAGGAAGCGGTGCTCGTCGACTTCCTCCGCGCCAACGCCGACATCTTCGCGTGGAGCCCCTCGGACATGCCGGGCATCCCGAGGGGAAGTCGCCGAGCACTCCCTTGACATCCGCCAAACGCCCGCGCCGTGCGGCGGCGGGCTCGCGCCGCTTCGACGAGGAGCGGCGACGGGCGATCGGAGGCGGAGGCTCGCGGAAGCTCCTCGAGGCCGGATTCATCAAGGAAGTATTCCACCCTACGTGGCTAGCTAATCCCGTGCTTGTAAAGAAGAAAAATGGGAAGTGGCGGATGTGTGTAGACTACACTAGTCTTAATAAAGCATGTCCCAAAGTTCCTTTTCCTGCGCCACGCATAGATCAAATCGTTGATTCAACGAAGTGGGTGCAAATTGCTCTGTTTCCTTGATGCCTATTCCGGGTACCACCAAATAACAATGAAGGAGTCCGACCAGCTCGCGACTTCATTCATCACACCGTTCGGGACGTTCTGCTACGTCACGATGCCGTTTGGCCTCAGAAACGCGGGTGCAACATACCAGCGCTGCATGCAGCACGTTTTTGGGGATCACATCGGACGGACGGTCGAAGCATACGTGGACGACATCGTCGTGAAGACCAGGAAGGCGGACGACCTGGTTGGCGACCTCGGCGTCGCGTTCAGCTGCCTACGGGCCAATGGGGTCAAGTTAAACCCCGAAAAATGTGTCTTTGGAGTGCCGCGAGGCATGCTCCTGGGGTACATTGTCTCCCAGCGGGGAATCGAGGCCAACCCTGAAAAGGTCGCGGCCCTCGAACGAATGGGTCCGATCCGGGACCTTAAAGGGGTGCAGAAGGTGTTGGGGTGCCTTGCGCGCCTTGAGCCGCTTCATTTCACGGCTCGGTGAGAAGGGCCTGCCCCTCTACCGCCTACCCAAGAAGCACGAGCGCTTCTCCGGACCTCCGAGGCCCGGGGATGCGCTCGACAAGCTAAAGGCATCTGCGACACACGCCCGATCCTCACGCCGCCCCCGGGACGGCGAGCCCCTGCAGCTCTACGTGGCCGCGACCACCCAGGTGGTAAGCGCCGTGATCGTTGTGGAGCGCACGGAGGAGGGGCATGCCTTGCACGTGCGGCGGCCGATCTACTACATCGGCGAGGTCCTCTCGGACACGAAGACGCGCTACCCACGGGTCCGAGAAGTTGCTATACGCGGTAGTCCTTGCGCGGCGCAAGCTCCGCCACTACTTCGAGGCCCACCCCGTCACGGTGGTTTCTTCCTTTCCGCTAGGAGAAATCATCCGCAACCCCGACGCCGCGGGAAGGATCGCCAAGTGGTCCGTGGAGCTGATGGGCGAAACGCTCGCCTACGCCCCACGCAAGGCTGTCAAGTCGCAAATTCTGGCGGATTTCGTCGCTGAGTGGACAGACACGCAGCTGCCACCCCCACAAATCCAGGCAGAGTGCTGGACTCTGTTCTTCGACGGCTCAGTGATGAAAACGGGAGCGGGCGCGGGCCTGCTCTTCGTGTCACCCCTCGGGGAGCACATGCTCTACGCAGTACGCCTCCACTTCCCCGCGTCCAACAATATGGCTGAATACGAAGCCCTCCTCTGCGGCCTCAAAATCTCCATTGAGTTGGGCGTCAAGCGCCTCGACGTACGGGGGGACTCGCAGCTCGTGATCGATCAAGTCATGAAGAACGCGAGCTGCCATGATGACAAGATGGAGGCCTACTGCAAGGCCGTGCGGGCCCTCGAGGACAAGTTCTACGGCATCGAGCTCAACCATGTGCCCCGAAGGTACAACGAAGAGGCGGACGAGCTCGCCAAGATCGCGTCCGGGCGGATCACCATTCCCCCGAACGTTTTCGCGCGCGACATCGCTCAACCCTCGGTTGTCTTCGAGCCCTACCCCTCGAACCACAACGAACCCTCGGGGGCTCCCTCGAACCCAGCGGGTGCGGAGCCCATGGACGAGGACCCCTCGAACGAGGCGTACGTGCTCTCCCTTCTCGAGGGGTACGGCTCTCACGAAGCCGATGCGATGGACATCGAGCCGGTTCCTGTCCAAGCGGATTGGCGGGAGAAATACATCGCTTGGATCGCTCGAGGGGAGCTCCCCGCGGACCGGGCCGCGGCTAGGCGCATCGCTAGGATGGCTAAATCTTTTGCCCTCGTCGACGGCGAGCTGTACAAGCGCGCCGCCTCCGGCATCCTACAGCGGTGCGTGCCCATTCCCGAGGGGCGCGAGCTCCTACGGGACATCCATGCGGGGATGCGTGGCCACCACGCCTCACCCCCGCACCCTCGTCGGCAACGCGTTCCGCCAAGGCTTTTACTGGCCTACCGCGGTCGCGGACGCCAGCGAAATCGTACGCACCTGCGAAGGGTGCCAGTTCTACGCCCGCAAGTCCAACTTGCCCACCCACGCCCTACAGACCATCCCCGTTACATGGCCGTTCGCCGTGTGGGGGCTGGACATCGTCGGGCCCCTGCGGAAGGCGCCCGGGGGCTTCACCCACTTGCTAGTCGCGATCGACAAATTCTCCAAGTGGGTGGAGGTGCGCCCCATCACGAACCTAAGGGCTGAGCAGGCGGTGACATTCTTCACCGATATCGTCTACCGCTTTGGAGTGCCAAACTCCATCATCACAGACAACGGGTCCCAGTTCACGGGCCGGAAGTTCTTGGAGTTCTGTGACAAGTTCCACATCCGTGTGGATTGGGCAGCTGTGGCGCACCCACAGACCAACGGCCAAGTGGAACGTGCCAACGGCATGATCCTACAAGGCCTAAAACCCAGAATTTTCGACCAGCTCAACAAATCTGGGCGGAAATGGCTCCAAGAACTACCAGCGGTCGTGTGGAGCCTAAGGACCACCCCAAGCAGAGCCACCGGGTTCACCCCATTTTTTTCTAGTCCACAGCGCGGAGGCCGTCCTCCCCACGGATTTAGAATACGGGTCGCCCAAGGTTCGAGGCTACGATGAGGGGTGCTAACCGGCGAGCCCGCGAGGACTCGGCCTGGACCGGTGGACGAGGCACGCCTCGTAGCCTTAATGCACTCCGCGAGGTATCAACAGTCCCTAAGACGCTACCAAGCACGCAAAATACGTCGACGGGATTTCAGCGAGGGGGATCTGGTCCTAAGGCTGCGCCAAGATAACCGAGGGCGCCACAAGCTATCGCCCCCATGGGAAGGACCCTACGTCGTGGTGAAAGTACTCAAACCGGGCACATACAAGCTGGCCAATGGGGACGGCGAAGAGCTCACCAACGCTTGGAACATCCAACGGCTACGTCACTTCTATCCTTAGCTAGGATTTTCCAAATATCTTTGTTGTAAAAATCACATCGCCAACGCCCCAGTTGGCAATGACTATGTAAATACTCCAAGTCTAATAAAAAGGATAACTCGGCTTTCCATTGAAACCCAAGTTACCCTCGGGGGCTACTGCGGGGGGCACCCTCCCCCCAAAATGGTCCCATTTTTTCGCGCAAAAATCAAAACAACACGCGCTAAGTTTGTTTCCTACTTCAACCTCGAGCCACGATTCGAACAGGGCGCAGGCGGCACGGCGGAAGGAGCGAGCGAGCCAGAGATAGCCTACGCCGCGTGGACATGGCCCTTCTCTCTCGCCTCCAACCCAGCAGGCCCCCTGCGAAAATCGAACTCCCCTAACTAGAATCTACTCAGGAAGAAGGAGAAACAAAAAGCGTGATAAACAAAGAACTTCATTTACAGCAAGTGTTTAAGTTCATGAAACAGCTTGTTTATTTACAAAGGCCACGAGGCCGGGATGCGTACACATCAAAAAAACGGGCCTAGCGCCCAGCGCTTTCGGGCGGGAGGAGCGGCGGCATCGGCGGCGTGCGGGAAGAGGAACTCCTCGAAGGCCTCGGCGAGCAACCGGCGGCGTCGGCGGCGAGCGCATCCACACGCTCCATGGCCACCTCGTCCTCGACGCCCTCGGGAACGATGTACCCCTCCGCCGGCGCCTCGAAGTTAACCTCGTAGTGGGATCGCACCACTCGGGGGCCTTACGGACGCCCGAGCTGCCGGCGCCGGCGCATCCGCCGGTGACATGGCCACCAAGGGCACGCGGAGCGGGCGGCCGGGGGGGAGGCTGCCGGCACGGGCCTCGCCCTCCTCGACGGAGCGGCGGGTCTCGAGGGCCGCATCGCGCGGCTCCCGCAACTCTGCTCGGAGGAATTGTAGGAAGCTGCGGCGCCTCGGCCGCTCGGCCCGCATGCCCCGGAGGCGGTGCGCAAGCACGGAAACGCCAAAGCAAGAAAGAAATCGAGAAAAAGGGAATGCGAGTTCCCAAACGAAAAACCAACGAGCAAGAGTCAAACGGTGGCTCACCTTCGACTTGCTTCCTCTCCATCTCGAAGTCCCGGCGCACGGCCTCGGCCAGAAGCCGGCTCGAGGCGCGGACGGTTTCGCCTTGCTCGCGGAGGGCCAGCTCCTGGTTGGCGTTGCGATGCGAGCATGAGCGCCTCGTCCTCGACCTTGGAGAACGCGGTGTTCCGCTCCTCCCGGCGACTTGCGTCACCTCGTGGGCGGCGCGCTCCGCTCCGGCGGCGCACGGGCGTCGACGAGGGCGGCCTGCCCCTGCTGAAGCCGCTCCTCAGCCCCTTGGCGGGCGGTGCTCTCTTGCAGGAGCCGCTCCTCAGCGACGACGAGGGTCGCGGCCTTGGCGTCGAGGGCGGCCTTCGGGTCGTCGGCCTCCTTGGCCGGCCCCGCTCCCGGCCGCGCGCCGGCTCCTCGGCCTTGCGGCGCTTGCGCTGCGCCCCCTCAAGCGACGCGCGGAGCTCCCGGGTTTCGGCGCGGCGGTGGCCACCTCCGCCTCCCAGTTGGCGGCCGGCGTCGCGTCTTCTCCAAGTCCGAGCGCGCATTCCACAGCGCCTCATCACGATCGATGAGGGCCGCGCGGACCCGCTCGAGGCTTGAGCGACGTGCCGAGTCCTGCCTCGAGCTCTCGGGGAACTCGTCAGGCCAGGCCAAGGCCCGGTACGCCAGCCAACTGTCCGGCGTCCCAAGGGCGTCAGCAAGCGCGTCGAAAGCGCTGCACCGCTCCCGAAGCTGGTGGACCTCGGCGTTCACCCGGTCGAACGCATCGTACTTGCCATGGGCGCGGCGCTCGAGCTCCTGGCATCCACACACCGAGATCCGTAAGCACTATGACACGAAAGCAGCACACAAAGACGAGAAGAAGAGGAAAGCAGGCGAGGACACCCTACTTGAAAGACGCGCCATGCGGGGCCGCCGTGGACCTGCAGCGCCTCGTTCAGCGCGCGGTTGAGCATAGCGCCGTGGCTCCGGAGCTCGCCCCAGAGCTCCTGCTCCCCCTGGGCGTCAGCAAACGCCGGGGGGATCATCGATGGCCCCCTCCACAGGCGGGGGCGGCGGCGTGGGAGGACGAGGCCTCGGCGCGGGTGTCCTCGACCCCCCACCACCGGGTGACCCTCGTGCGCCTCACGAGGGCCCCCTCCCGGGGCTCGGGGGAGTTCGTGGGCCGGGCGGCCCCGCGATTCCACCCGGGCGGCGGAGAGTCGTCCGAGACTTCCACCACCTCCGCTGCGGATCGCCGGCGGGCGCGGTGCTTGCGCGCCTCCGCCGGCACCTCCCTGCGTCTCGGTGGCCGCGGGCGCCGTCGTGGCGCCATGGCCACCACCTGCGGCCGCGCCTGCGGCCACGGGCGCCGCGGGTTGCTCCGCTCCGCCTCCTCCACCGCGACGGCCCCGCGGGGCGCGCCTCCATCAATGCCGCCGCCGCGGCCTGCACCTCCGCGACGGCCGGCGGCGGCCGCTCCTCGGCGACCGCCGGCCGCGCCGCGGCGGCGATGCGGTGGCGAGACCTCGGGGTCCCGGCCGCACCTGCGAGCTCTCGCCGCCGCCGCCGTGCTTGTCCCCCGCGCGGCGCCCTCGACGAGCGCCGCGGGGTGGGGATGGACGCGCGTCCGTCCTCGGCACCTTGGCGGTGCGAGAGGAGGCACGGTTGGCACCACCCTGCGCGAGGGCACGGACGGAAGGTCGGGGCACCCCGGTCATCGACAAATCAAACCAAACGAAAAAAGACGGGCTCCATACCTCGAAGAGGAAAAGGCTGTTCCTCTTCCTCGAAGCCTCGGCGGATGAGGCGGCGCGGCCGGCGCGGCCGCCGCCGCGTCTCCCCGACGGCGCCGCCACGCGCGCGGGCGCGCCCGCCCCGCGCGCGGTCGCGCCGATGAGCGCGCCTCCCGGCCGCGCCGGCGCGCGCGCGCGGGTACGCTCGCCCCGCGTGCGGGTGTGCCTGCCGCCGCACTCCCCGACGACGTCGCCGCGCGCGTGGACGCGCTTCCCCGCGCGCGCGGGCACGCTCGATGCGCGCGCCCGGCGCGCGCGCCGTGCGCGCCCCGGCGCGCGGCGGCGCCCTCGCGGCGCGCGCGCGCCCTTGATGTCGATGGCCGGCGGCGGGCGCGGTTGCGCCGCGCCCCGGGCGATGCCGCCCTCGCCGCGGGCGCGGCTCCCGGCGAGGGAGGCGCGAGGGGCGCCACCTATGCGAGGGGCCCTCCCCCTCGGCCTCTTCCTCTTCGTCCTCCTCGAGGACGAGAACTCCCTCGGTCCCCGGGGAGGAGAGCCCCGGCTCCTCGCCGCCGGGTACTCCGTGGCCCGCCGGTCGCGGCGCGCTTGACGTCGCCTCGCGTGCTCCCTCTTGCGCGCCGCCCGCTCCTGCTGCTCCCGCCGCGCGCCGCCGGCCACGCGCGCGGGGAGTCAGGGGTAGGCGGAACGGACTTGGCGATGGTGAAAGTCACCAGCTGTACACAGAAGCAACAAGAGCGCGTCATGAGGCAAAGGCAACGCTAAGAACTAAAACGAATTCAAGAACCGCACTCACCAATGGGCCGGTGGGGAGCATCTCGAGGTCCCACGGGGTCCGAGCCCGCGGGCGGCGGCACCGGGTGTCGACGGCGCTCCGCGCCGGGGTGAGCGCGTACGGCCGCTCGAGGGGCGTCGGGAGCATCCGCGACCTCGCCGAGTCGACGGGGGTTGGCCGCCTCGTCATCTCGAAGATGCAGAGCGGCCTCTCCATCAAAGGCACGATCCGCCGGTGATGGAGGAAGGCGAGGACGCCCATCGCGTTCAGCCCGTCCGCCGCCAGTCGCTTCAGCGCAGCCAGGACCGACTCTGCCGACTCCGATGCTGGGCCGTGGACACCCCGTAGCCCCAGGAGTCAGGCCTCTCCTTGAACACCCGGCCGTTGTAGGGGGGGAGGCCGGGCTCGGCGTTACGCAAGTAGAACCATCCCCGCTCCCAGCCGGCGTTGTTCGTCGTCATGGTGCAGGGGATGTAGACGTCCTTGAATTGCCCCCGCGGGGCAGCGACATCCCGCCGGCGCGCATCGCACGGCGGGTCCTCGGCTCCGTCGTGGGGCTGCGTGATGAGCTCCGCGCGGAAAAGATGTACCCGAGCTCCCCAATTGACCGGGATCCCCGGGTACCCTCCGCGAGACGCCCACGAATGTGGCCGCCTGCGAGATCGCGTTGGGGGCGAAGTTGTGCAGCTCCACTCCGTAGTGGTGGCACATCGCCCGCATGAAGGTGCTCGCCGGCGCGGTGAAGCCCCGCTCGTGGTAACGGATGAAGCTCACCACGTAGCCCTCCGGCGGGTTGGGCTCGCGGTCCGTGGCCGGCGGCACGATCCACTCCGCCGGACGTCCGTCTTCGTTGGCCGCCGGCGGCGGCGGCGACCGGCTCGCCAAGGGCCGGCCGCGTCCACCGTCGACCTCTCCCAGGCATATGGCTCCAGGATCCTAAGGGGAAGCTGAGGCGGCGCCATGAGGAAGGACGAAGGAATGCGAGGACGGAGAACAAGGAACGGGAGAAAGGCTCTAATGGCGACACCGCGCGGTGGCAAGAGCTAGGCGAAGACGAAGGGGCGGGGGACTGAAGATGGTGAGGCGTCAAGGTAAAAAACCGCCGTCTCTTCCACCCCTCAGATTTATAAGCCGACGGAGCGAGCTCTCCGGAGCAGACGCCCCGCTAGCATTAACTGCAGGGAATCTTTCCTTCGCGTCGACGGGCGGGCCCCACCACGACTGCGGCGGCCACGTCATTGCAGGCGGGCCATCATTACGGCAAAGACCGCGCGACGACCGAGGCGAAGCGGTCACATCCGCCTGCCATGCCGCCCACTACGCGCGCGCGCGGCCACAGCGCCTAAAAAGGCGCGCCTGCGCTGCAAAACCGCGGCCACGATCGCAAAGCATTTAAAATAACTGGGTCCCTTGCCAAGCAAGGAGAACCCTCGAGCGGGGCGAACTCCTGGCTCAAGACCAGGGCAACCCTCGATGGGATATCGACGTGAGAAGGTCGCCCGGGACCTGCTCGATGTAGAGCGAGGCACCGCGGTACCCATGCCACGTAAGACCCTCGAGCGGAGCAAGCCCTCGGCTCAAAGCGAAGACAACCCTCGACGGGATATCGACGTGAGAAGGTCGCCGGGACTGCTCGATGTAGAGCAAGCACCGCGGTACCCATGCCACGTAAGACCCTCGAGCGGAGCAAGCCCTCGGCTCAAAGCGAAGACAACCCTCGACGGGATATCGACGTGAGAAGGTCGCCGGGACTGCTCGATGTAGAGCGAGGCACGCGGTACCCATGCCACGTAAGACCCTCGAGCGGCGCGAGCCCTCGGCTCAAAACAATGTCAGCCCTCGAAGGGACACCGAAGCGTGAGAAGGTCGCCGGGACTGCTCGATGTAGAGCAGGCACCACGGGTACCCATGCCACGTAAAACCCTCGAGCGGCGCGAGCCCTTGGCTCGAGAAAATATCGATTCTTCAAGGAAGGGCACATACGCTGTGCTACCAACCAGCACCTCGAGGGCTGGCTCGCCCAGACCCCTCGATGGCCGCAAGCGTGAAAAGACGGGGCCGCCCAGGCACCACCCCGCACGGCCCTACGATCGAGAGGTTCTAAGCCGACCCTCGACGGGTTCGAACAGGCGCCACAGATCGCGAGTTAGGGACGACGAGGGCACGCGCATTCGAGCCGTTCCTCGAGCCCGTCGGCTCGGGGGGTGCCCCACATGTCGTGTTCAAGAGCCGGCAAGGGCGGCTAGCGGGGGGGATCCCCCGAGGGGAGAGCTTCCGCGCCCTCGGTCCCTATCGAACGGGGACCGAGGCCCCACCTAGCAAACCCACGCAAGTGCTTCCATGGACGTGTCTCCGGACCGCGCGGCCTACCCTTATCGAACGGGGCATGGACGTCCACTCGAACCACCCGCTAGCGGCTCGACGAGGAATCCGCAATCCGCGACCCGCTCGATGGGGGTTGCGGAAACCTCACCCTCCGTCCCGCGGAGGGACGGCGAGGGCGCGTTAAAAAACAAGTCGCCAAGCTCTACCGATCGCCTCGAACGGGCCAAGGCTCGGGGGCTTGGCGCACGGCTACACCTCCTTGAAATTGCACCCACGGAGACGGTGCCGGCGGTGCGTGCACCCCGAAGCCGGCTGAAATACCGCCGATGCCGGTTGGCATATGTGCCACGCCTCTCTGACCAAAATTCTCGCGGTTAACCCCTGCAGGAGAACCCACACTCCTGCAGAGCTTCGGGGGCTAGACCCGCGGGTCCGCTGACGCGGCCCCACGGAAAGCGTTCGCAAACAAGGAGGGAAGAACGTCCTATCAGTAGGTTCCAGCATCTGCGGGAGCCTCAATGGCAAACCCACAGATGCTCGGGGGCTACTGTCGGGGACAGCCCTAGGGGTCCCCTTAAACAATGGGGAAAACCTCACTTAAAACCCGCAACGAAACCCAAATACGTTAAGCCTAACCATGCAGGCACCTAACCATGTAGGACACGGTCCACGGGGGACTCCGACGGCCCATCGAGGCGGCCCACGGAAGGATCCCCCTCGAACGGGCGCGCCCGCTCGAGGGGCGGCCTCCCCTTCGGGCGGACACGCGCCCCGCTCGTGGGTACGCACTTCCCTCGAGCGGGCTCCGCCTCGCTCGAGGGTACGCCCCGCCCTCGGCGGGGGTCCGCTACGCTCGAGGGTGCCCCTCACGCGTGCACCGGCCCGTACGCGGGCATTTAACGCCACGACACAAGGGGGCGGCACCATCATGCGCCGGGGGCTCGCGCCCGGTGCCGCCGCACCAACTCCCCGGGGGAGGAGCCCATCCCCACCCTCGTGGGGGGGAGGGAGGGCGTGCGGTACGGCGGTGTCGGTCCGTGACACCGCGCGCCCTCTGCGGTACGGCTAACGCGCCCAACCCTCGAAGGGGGGCGGGGCGCACCCTCGATTTCACTTTCCCGTGACCCTACGGGGGTTAGGTGGAGGCGCTAGGCCGGTGGATTGCCATCCCGGCCCGCGTAATGGCGTGGCCGCCGTGCCGCGCGTGTGGGCGCACGCGGGACCCCCGTAGCAACGACTCCGGCCCCGTGAGGGCGCGTTGGGAAGGAACGCGGGTCTGCCCCGCCCCCCGTACTCCGTACAAGATTGCGTCGGCACCGCCCCCGAGCCTATCGAGAGGACATCACGCCATCCGTTGCTCTCCTACCCTCGAACCGCCCTTTGTTCGGGTACAAGTCGAGGCCATGATGACCGGATCGCGGCGGGGATCGCCGGACGGCCGCCCACTCTACACCGTAGCACGTCGCACCTCTCCACATAGCTAGGTAGCGCGGCGTGCATGTAACCCGCCGCCCCCTTGATCTATAAAAGGGGGTGCGAACCCCCAGCCGCGGGGGGAGACGGACGAACAGAGACACAAGAACACTTCACACACCACGTACTCATCCTCATTCTCCCACAATATCTTCAGCCATTCCTCCAGGGACTTGGAAGCGACACTTCCTCTCCCGCCTTGCTTGTATTTGCCCCACTACAAGCACCCCCGGTGCTAAGTAATATAGTGCCCCGAGCACGCCTCTGCTGGATGTACGGCCCCCTCGGCCGGAACCAGGATAAAACCTCTGTGTCACTTGTTACTTAGCATCGACCATTGAGGGATAGACCTCGGCGCTATCTATTGGTTAGTGTCGGGACCATATTCCGCACCGACAATGTTAGAGCAACTCCAACAGATCCTTTATATCCTTTTGTATTGGTAAAAATAGAGAAACGTGAAACAGTGGTTCCTATAGTGTCGTTATAAAACAAAATCGCAATCTCCCTCGCCATCCACACGTGCCGGCTCGCAATGTTTGGCGAGGCCATCCGCCTCGCAATCTTGCCATTCCCGCGCCAAATCAATCCTTCCCCTCCCCTACCTCACGCTGACAGCAGGAATCGGTTGTGGGGGCGGCACTAGAGGCGGCAAAGGAGTCAAATCGACGACGACAAAATTGCTGGAGTTGGAGGAGGAGGAGGACGACGAGCTATGTCGGGCCACTGGGGAGGTGGAGAGCGCTGAGTTGCGTCGGGCAGCCAGGGAGGTGGAGGGCGCCGAGCTCGTTGGGCCACCGGAGAGGTGGAGAGCATCGTGCTGCGCTGGGCCGCTGGGGAGGTGAAGGGCGCCTCTTATCAGCAAAGTGGTGGCACTGAGCGAGAGAAGGTCCGGGCCGGAGCCATGAGTCACCACCTGCCGCCGCCTGATTCACCCAGGGGAAGGAGGAGGTCAGACGGCACCGTCGGGGAAGGAGAGAGCGGCTGCAGGGGAGAGGCCGGTCGGTGGAGAGGATCTCAAGGGAGAGGCCGGCTCCAGCGGAAGGAGCTTAGGGGAGGACTGGCTCCTATAGAGAACAGCTGATGACTCTTGTGGATAGGAGATCGAGGGAGATTGAGGGAGGTTCCGAATCTGGCGAAGAGGAGCTCTTGGGAGGACCTGCGCAGGCGTGGGGGTGGCGGGGAGATGGTTGAAGGAGGAGCTCGGGAGACGGTCGGCTCATCTGGTCCTTGACCTTTTCCGCAGACCGGTTGGCAGTGGGTGCCACCATGGGAAGAGACGACGGCGGGTGTCGCCGCGGGAGGATAGCGGCAGGCGTGGGAGGGGAGAGGCGACGATGAGCGTGGGAGGGGAGGTGCTCATCCCAGCGAAGAGGAACGGTTCGGGTAGGATGGAAGGGAGGCAGAGGGAAACTGAAGAGAAGGAAGGAAGGAAGAAGAGTAGGGGATAAGTGTGGGTCCTACATGTAAGTTAGTGAAGGAGCGTTTTGAATATGGATAGCTAAAAAAATTTTGAAGACTCTGTAGGTCTGCTCTTTAATTATGAAGCTCTTTATTTTTTCACCGTTCTTCTAAAACTCTAAACTTAGTTAAAATTATAGCTAGTCTGTTGGAGTTGCTAATAAGAGAAGGCAATTTTCCGATACGATGCAGCCCCAAGAAAAAGCTATGTGATGCACATTCAGCTACATTGGAGCGTCGCTATACTTTTGCCGTGACAAATCTGCGCTGATAACCTTTGAAAGTAACAAGGATTAGATACAAAATTTTGAGAGAAACAGTAGTAGGGGTTTTTGAAATCCCCGTGGTTTATTTGTAGTCAAGTTTTATTTTTTGCAAATTTCATAATTATATATTGATCAGCATCGATGAAAGCGCCCCACTGGGCTGGATCGGATCTGGAAAGCGAGTCACCCGCCGACAGCTCCACCAGCATGCTCACCTACTGCTTTACCTACTTTTTTCCTCCCAGCACACAGTTGGACAGCCACATGCTCGTCAGCTCGTGTCAGTGTCCTTTTGCAGCCGGTTGGATTCGTTCGGATGAAAAATCCGAACAACGCAGTTAAGGCCAGTCTCAATGGGGGTTTCATGAGTGTTTCATGCACATTAAATACAGCGCCACATCAGCAAAATTTCACTTTTTGCATGAAACCCTTAGGAGAGAGAAGGAAAGAGTTTCACCATGGTGAAACCTTTGGGCACAGTTTCACATGCGTTGGAAACTGTGTGAAACCCCCATTGAGACACAAATAGAGTTTCATCATGCAACCATGCAATTAAACCATACAATGAGAGGGAGGTTGTGGGACCCTTGAGCCTATGAAACTGTGCAATGAAACTATGCATTGAGGGAGACATCTATTTCATACCAAAGTTTCACATCTTGGAAACCGGGACGGTGAAACTCTTCATTGAGACTAGCCTAGTAACCTCTCTTTTCTCGACAAATTTCAATCCGAGACTGCAAATTTCCAAAGTACCATTTCGTATTCTTCCCAACTCCAATCCAGTTCAACTAACTGATGAATTCTCAAGCTTTTTGTTTTCTTTTCGAGTACTAGTATAAATGATACAAGACTCAAATTAAAAGTCAAATCCATATCAACGAACTGCGGCCATCGTCAGCCACCGCCGGCGGCCGCCGGCATGCGAGCTCTACAACTAGCCACCAGGAACTACATACTAGGCCTTGACGTTGACGGTGTACTGGACGACGGTCTCCCCGGAGGTAGCGCCGGAGTCGATGGTGTGCGCCTGGACGTACCCTTTCGCCATCCGGAACTTGCCGCTGCCGCCGACGATGCTCATCTCGCGGACGTCGTTGAGCACCTCGTTCCGGCCGAGGATGGAGAGGCTGCTCCCGTTGTGCTCCCCGGCGGTGAAGACGAAGTTCATCACCATGAGGAGGCCGAACGTCTTCTGGTCGGCGAACGTGTAGGTGCCCTGGGCGCGGCCGATCTCGGTGCCGGCGGCGCGTGTGGGCCCCGTGGTGAGCGGGTCGTCGATGGCCACCACCGCGCCGAAGAAGGTGGAGGAGGAGTTGGAGGAGGGCGCCTGCGCTATCCGGATCGCCGTCGGGCTCGTCCCGCCCACCACGTCGTGGAAGTAGAGCTTGAACGTCGTGAACTCGTCCGCCGCGGAGGACGGCGTGGGAGCCAGCGCGGCGAAGGCGCCCGCGGCGGCGCAGAGGAGGAGGAGAGCACCGTGGGTGGTGGACATGGTGGTGGTCGTGGTGGATGGCTACGGCTGCTGGAGGCGGTCGAGATGGGGCAGCTGCACAGGATAAGTAAACGGCGGGTGGTGGAGGCCGGTGGGGTGGGGAGAGGTTGGTGATGCAGTGGAGCAGCAATGGCATATGGCAGCAGGCCACGGCAGTGGGGACGGTAGGTGAGCGAGGTCGTCATCGATTGTCTTCTTCCTTTTTCTTCTGGATTCGATGCCTTTTCTCGCATGGCGATAAGCATAATTTTATTTGGGTAGTTATTCGATTCCCATGTCGTCCCCAGCAACAACGATATACTGTGATCACCACCGGAATCGGCGGTTTTGCCTCGCAAACGGAGAAGCCTCGAATACGAACAATCATAAGTTTGCCATGTGTGAGTGTGACACACAGCGGCCGTCGCACGTCAGCTAGCTGCACAGCAAAGTGCTCTTTGACCTGTGCTTTTTCCGCACATAGTGTAGTACTTTGTCGTGTGACAAAACTCACACACAACAAATATTTTCTAAAAAAAAAAAGTCGTCCCAAGAGCCTCCACAGTCCACAGCCCGCCGTGTTTGGATCCTACTTAGCGGACTAAACTGGGCTTAGTGTGTTGTTGAGCTGCGGCCTGTATTGTTGGGCCAAGCCCATATAACTAGTAGAGAGTGTTGGGCTTTATTTTTCAACTGTGGGAGAGAAGGGTATGGATGATTATGTAACAATAATTATATTGTTCTTCTCTTTAAGGCAACTTGTTGTGTCTCTGTCTCCTGGATCCCCTTCCCTGTTCTTTCTCATCTTGATTCCCTAATGCTATCCCTCTTGTTCTCTTCTCCAATTCTTTACTCACTACCTATTGTTAACGGGTTGTTACACCTTGAAATTTCCAATTTCAGGATGTGAATAGAAAGAATAATTAAATAACAATTTTCTCGTAATTTCAAATTTTTTCAACATTTATTTTATACAGAAAATATAGTATATGAAAATGTCTTTGTTTGTTTTCCTGAATTAAATAAATGGTTATGTGTGAGTGTTGCATTCATGCTGATGCATCTTGGTGTTCGTGAGTGCAAAATGTTTTAAAACACGCTTAGTTGTTGACCAAATCCTTTTGAGAATTTTCCAACTTTTTCTAGATTTATTCTCGAATTTCTTGAGCAAAAACCATATATTAATTAGAAAGCTCTAAAATTCTCTTTGCGAGCTCCAAATATTATATTTGGATTCATGGTTCCCCAAGATATCTTTGAACTATCATATAGAGCATACATATCAAGATCGTCGCCATCGCCATTGCTCCCAGGCTAATCATTCCATGCCATGTGGATCAAATAAAGTCCAATCAGACTTGGATTAGCCTTCTCTACGTCCAAGCAAATTCAACGTTGTTGGATGTCGATCGAGCCAAGTGAATGGATGTCCACGTCCAGCTAATCCAGTTGAAATCCAAGCAAGGTCCAACTCGACTTGGACTAAGCCCAATCCATTATCAGGTCTAGCAACGCACGACCAAAGTCCAGATGATCCTGCCCAGCCCCTACAAGTACCCTGGTTGCCGATCCAAACTCTTCCGTGTGCAACAACGTCGCAGCCGCAACCCTAATAAGTGTCGCCCCGTGCATGCTGCCATCATCGAAGATGAAGCCATCGGCGCCGCCGCCTATCGCCCTGCACTCCCTGTTGCTGCTCCCGCTGTCATCGAGCAAAGCATTGTACGTGTCGCCGACTGTAAGGAATCGGATGCCCGTTAGCCTAAGAGGGGCAGGGGGTGAATTAGGCAACTTAAAACCTTAACCTATGGCTCACTAAAAAATACACAAAAGTAAACTAGAACATACTATCTATATGTGCAACTATGGATGTTCTAGTGTGAAACTCCCATCCCAAAAGAAGGTTTGCAACCTATAGCCAATCCTAGCATGATACTACTCTAGGAAAGTAGAGGCAATCAAAGATTGCAATAGAGTAAATGCGGAAACGTAAAGGGGATGAGAGGAAGCAAACTCTTGACACGCGATTTATCCCGTGGTATCGGTAGGCACTAAGCCACCCCTAGTCCACGTTGTTGAAGCACTCACACAAGAGTATTGCTTCCCGGTCACCAAGTCTCTCTCAAGAGCACCACTTGACTCGCCACAAAGGCTAGCCACTTAGGCACTTGTCAAGCTCCCTTGGTCACCTTGATGCCGCCTCCACTAAGGAGCTTCTCCACCAATGAAGGGGGTCTCCACGTCCCCCGCACAAAGTGTCCTCGCCGCTCCACACCAAGCCGGAGGGTCGATGACGATTGCCGGTGAGCCACTTAGGCCCCAAGGCTTCCGGCGAACCTTGTACAACTGGATTCACTCAAGAATCACCTCACAAGGTTGGCACAACCTTGCACTCACTCAGCTCTAAGCTAAGCCTAGCACTAAGCACATACACAAAGCATATGCAAGTCTAAGGATGAGAAATTAAGCACTTGGATGGATTGGATATGATCTTGAATGTGTCTTGAACTCCTCTGCACTTCCACACAATCCAGCAACCTCAAATGAGTGAGTGGAGGGGGTATAAATAGCCCAAGGCATCAAACTAGTCGTTGGCTAAAAGCTCTGAAAAAGGTACCGTTGGATGATCCGACGCTATGCTTTTCCAGGGCGTTGGTTCATCCGGTGCCCCTCCCACGTCACGTAGCCGTTGAGGTTCTCTGACACAACTGCTCCGACGCTATGCTCCGACGCCACGTCGGATCATCCGGTGCTGAAGGCCTCGCGTCCAATTCGGTACTGTTAGCTTCCAACAGACCGTCGGATGGACCGATGCTCCACCTTGACCAGGGCGTCGGATCATCCGGTGCTGAAGGCTCTGTCTTGGCGCGTCTCTGCATGAATTCAAACTAAGCGTCGGATAGACCAACGGGGTGCCCACTCAGACCGTCGGATCATCCGGTGCTACTGTCTTCCTTGCTCTTCCTCTGCAACTCGTCCGACGCTACTAAATAATGGACCGTCGGTTCATCCGACAGTACCTAGGGTTTGACCCTGTGCACCAACTCATCCGACGATTGCACCGACGCTTGTAAATGAGGGACCATCGGATCATCCGACGGTGTCTTCTCCTTTCCTTTTCTTGCTCGGTTTTGACCATTTGTTTTGGCATTTTTGCATGGGGTTTTCTTGCATCCTTGGGACCTAGAAATGTCTACAAAGACATGCTCAAACAATATGGTTAGTCCCAATGATCATGTTGTCATGAATCACCAAAATCAAACTCCGAACAAATGGCATATGAGGCCATGTTCGCTACAATCTCCCCCTTTTTGGTGATTTATGACAACACAACCAAAGAAAGCATAAATTTGCTAGAATTGACAGAATTAGAACCACTTACACTTGCTTGGATGCTTACCATCATCCAAACTCCCCCTAGATCAAACTTCCCCCTTTTTGATCTTCATGTTCACATTCTCTCCCTTTGGTCTCATACCTTGAAAACACTTGTAAGCATCCTTGAGCCCACTTGTAAGCTTAAGCCATACGCTTGCTTTGGTCTCACATTCTCCCCCTTTGGAATAAAATCTCCAAAAAGTCCAAAGCAAATGGGTCCAAGGAAACTAGCAAGATCTAGCAACCATAGCTCAAAGGAGAGATGTTAAATGCAAGGGAGAAAGCCGCATGAACCATGATACATATGTATGATATCGATGAAGATACCACATGTGAGAATAACTAAGGTGGATCACATGCTCATGAGACTAGCATGATACAAACTAAGCTCCCCCTAAGTGTGTGCATAAAAAAATACCACTTGCAAGACAAGGGTAGTGAGAGACAAGTGCACAACTACAAACTTGTAAAACAAGGAAGCTTAGAGCATATCATGCAAAGAGGTAGCTTAAAGGACAAGAGATAAGACAAATGGGTTCTTGTAACATTACCACTTGTAGATATCACTTGTAGTCTTTTGATCATTGCATACCTCCGGGGGATGATCCTCTCTACCTTGTTGGCACCACATTGAGATGAGCCACTTGGAAATGATATCACTAGGTGACACCACTTGAAAGAAGCTTGCATAGAAAACACTTGGGGTACCACAAGGATTAGGAATGTATGAGTACATTGCCTTTGAACTTATATAGAGACATAAGTTCGCAAGGACATGACTCAATAGCATGAAGCTCATATTGCTATATTCACTCTTTTAGAGATGTTAGATCACATTGAGAGTGAAATAGCATTCTCTTAGAATGAAACGCCGCACCGGAACGCGTCGCTAAGGGACTACATAAGATAAGCTTGAAACAATGTTAGTCCCATAACCAAACCATAGGATGAGCTCCCCCTAAATGTGTGCATTTAGTGTTTGAATCACCAATCAAATGTATGCACATTGTTTATGACAACAAAAAGGAAGATAACCCTATAGCTTGCTCATGATGCAAAGATATATATATGAAAACATGCACCATGAAAGAACAAGTGTAGCTTTCCTACACACTAATCAAACCATGTAGATTGCTCATGGGTTAGCACATGACACAAGCAACCTACCATATGTAAATATTGCAACAAATGCAACCTAAACAAGGCAATGGAGCTACAATGATACAAGAGATGGGTTCTAGTTTCCATTACCTCAACCGGGGAACTTGGGCAACACATGTCCAATTTGCAAGCTTGGCTTATTGGCTTGAATCTTCTCATCTTGATTGTACCAAGCCTCCCAAGTCCCCGCTCTTAAGTCCTTCAAGTGGCCTTTGGAACCCAAACCATTTGAGGCCCCTTCATGCTGGTGATGACTTCCTTGGGCACCCAAATGGGTTGGTTCCTACCCCGCTCTTCCTTCATCTTCCCAACCTTGTGTGCAACAACCTTGCCATTAGCCTTCTTCTTGATGACGTAGGTGTTGCTCTTGGTCTTGTTCTTGCGGTTGGGCTTGGTGTAGATGAGGGAGCTCTTGATGGTGGGCTTCAACTTCTTCTTTGCGCCCTTATCCATCTTCTTGACAAATTGAGGGCATTTGTAGAACTTGTGCCCTTCTCCATGACACTTGTAGCAAGTCACGGTTGCACCCTTCTCAAGCTTCTTCACCATGGGATCACGGTTATCTTGAGAAGGTTGGACTTGGCTCTTCATGTCTTGAGAGATGTCCACTTGTTCTTCATCATTCTTGCCCTTGCCCATCAAGTTTGCCAACCTCTCTCGGAGCCATTTCACTTCTCGCTTGAGCTCATCATTTTCCTTGCCTATGAGATAATCACATGATTCTACAACAACATTCTCATGGCAAGATGGTAAGCAAGATTCATCAATTAAATCAATGCAAGAAGTTGAAGCATCTACCTTGGAGATAGGAATTGCACAAGGGATAGATGTTTCATCAAGCTCAAAGGAATTACTTGTTTTAGTCTCATTGCTCTCAAGCTTATATTTTAGCTCATCACACTCCTTGCTAAGCAATTTGAATTTGCACAACAAATGTTCATAATTTGTAGCAAGGGTGTCACTAAGATCATTGAGAGCATTGAGTTCTTTAATTTCATTAGCTTGTTGTTCAAGCATTCCTTTTTGCTCATGGATTAGCTCAACAATATCATTGAGAGAGGTGGTGTCGGATTCGTTATCAGTTACATTGCTTTCCATACCTTTGGCCATAAGGCACATGTGTGATGATGAGGGACCTTGCATGAAGCGGGTGGTGAAGTTCTTTCTTGATTCATCGCTTGAGCTAGAAGAACTTGATCCACCACTTGTCCACTCGCGGATGGCGAAGGTTGCTTCTTTCCTTGGTCTTCTCTCCTTGACCACCTTCTTCTTGGGCTTGTGCACGATCTTGGTGAACTTGATTTGTTGATGATGACGCCCTTCTCTCAAGTGGATGTTGTAGCCGTACATGTTGACTTTCTTCACATACTTGAAGATCTTCTTCACGTACTCGGCCACCATAGATTCAATCTCTTCATCACTTGAGGAATCTTCATTGTCACCATCGTCACCATCATCCTCACTTGAGCTTCCATGAGTAGCCATCCTACTCAACATCTTCTCTTGTCGGCTTGAGAGAGCATGGCTTGTAGTTGGAGAGGATGGTTCTTGGGGCTTTTCTTGGGGCGCCTTCTTTGACTTGGGCATGAGTTGAAGCTCATGTGCCATGATCTTGCTCAAGATATGCGATGGCTTCAAATCTTCGAGCTTCTTCTCGTAGATGATTGCTTTCACCAAGTCATAGTCGGGCTTCCGGAGACTTTGAAGGATCTTGCGGTTGATGTTCAAGTCTGTGATGTCCTTCACACCTAAAGCATTAATCTCATTGACAAGCACATTTAGGCGTGAGTACATAGATTCGGCATTTTCATTAGCAAGTTGCTTAAAGCTATTGAATTCCTCAAGGAGACAACCGTAGCGTTCATTAGCAACTTCTTTTGAACCCTCATTTTGCTCCTTGATGGTTTTCCATAGCTCATGAGCATTTTCACAAGTAAAAACTCTATTGAAAACGCCTACATCTAGTGAGGACAAAATGATACTCTTAGCAATCACATCAAAATGCTTTTCCTTTCTAGTACCATTTTTCATGCCCTCATCGGTGACTCTCCAAACATCGAGGTCCCTTGCTTGGAGATAGGCTTCCATGAGAACCTTCCACCGAGGATAGCCCGTGCCATCGAAATGTGGAGCCAAACCTAAGGTATCCACCCCTTTCATTCCTCTATAGGGCAACTCATTAGGCGGTGAAGCCAAACCGTTCCAATGAGCCGGTTTTCACAATTTACCAATCGAATTGGCGTATCCTTGTGAAGGAAGTGAGTCCCGACTCTGATACCACTTGTAAGGAATCGGATGCCCGTTAGCCTAAGAGGGGGAGGGGGTGAATTAGGCAACTAAAAACCTTAACCTATGGCTTCACTAATTTTTCTCAAAGGTAAACTAGAACATACTATCTATATGTGCAACTACGGTTGTTCTAGTGTGAAACTCCCATCCCAAAAAAAGGTTTGCAACCTATAGCCAATCCTAGCATGATACTACTCTAGGAAAGTAGAGGCAAGCAAAGATTGCAATAGAGTAAATGCGGAAACGTAAAGGGGATGAGAGGAAGCAAACTCTTGACACGTGATTTATCCCGTGGTATCGGTAGGCACTAAGCCACCCCTAGTCCACGTTGTTGAAGCACTCACACAAGAGTATTGCTTCCCGGCCACCAAGTCTCTCCCAAGAGTACCAACTTGACTTGTCACAAAGGCTAGCCACTTAGGCACTTGTCAAGCTCCCTTGGTCACCTTGATGCCGCCTCCACTAAGGAGCTTCTCCACCAAGGAATGGGGTCTCCACGTCCCCCGCACAAAGTGTCCTCGCCGCTCCACACCAAGCCGGAGGGTCGATGACGATTGCCGGTGAGCCACTTAGGCCCCAAGGCTTCCGGCGAACCTTGTACAACTGGATTCACTCAAGAATCACCTCACAAGGTTGGCACAACCTTGCACTCACTCAGCTCTAAGCTAAGCCTAGCACTAAGCACATACACAAAGCATATGCAAGTCTAAGGATGAGCAATTAAGCACTTGGATGGATTGGATATGATCTTGAATGTGTCTTGAACTCCTCTCGCACTTCCACACAATCCGGCAACCTCAAATGAGTGAGTGGAGGGGGTATAAATAGCCCAAGGCATCAAACTAGCCGTTGGCTAAAAGCTACGAAAAAGGTACCGTCGGATGATCCGACGCTATGCTTTTCCGGGCGTCGGTTCATCCGGTGCCCCTCCCACGTCACGTAGCCGTTGAGGTTCTCTCGACACTGGCGCTCCGACGCTATGCTCCGACGCCACGTCGGATCATCCGGTGCTGAAGGCCTCGCGTCCAATTCGATACTGTTAGCTTCCAACAGACCGTCGGATAGACCGATGCTCCACCTTGACCAGGGCGTCGGATCATCCGGTGCTGAAGGCTCTGTCTTGGCGCGTCTCTGCATGAATTCAAACTAAGCGTCGGATAGACCGACGGGGTCCCCACTCAGACCGTCGGATCATCCGGTGCTACTGTCTTCCTTGCTCTTCCTCTGCAACTCGTCCGACGCTACTAAATAATGGACCGTCGGTTCATCCGACGGTACCTAGGGTTTGACCCTGTGCACCAACTCGTCCGACGATTGCACCGACGCTTGTAAATGAGGGACCGTCGGATCATCCGACGGTGTCTTCTCCTTTTCTTTTCTTGCTCGGTTTTGACCCTTTGTTTTGGCATTTTTGCATGGGGTTTTCTTGCATCCTTGGGACCTAGAAATGTTTACAAAGACATGCTCAAACAATATGGTTAGTCCCAATGATCATGTTGTTATGAATCACCAAAATCAAACTCCGAACAAATGGCATATGAGACCATGTTCGCTACACCGACTTGCCGTTCATGCAGACTGCAGAGGCAGCTGCTGGAGCACTGCCGTGATGAGAAGCCGAGCCAGGCGTCGTTCCGCCAGCCATCACCGCCCTCATGGACGAGCTGCTGCTGGAGAAGCACGTCTTCGCTATGGTCGAACCGCAGCCCGTCTCGTCCAGTTCAATGTTCATCATCGCTCGTCCGTCGTCATGTTTGGCTTGGGGCCAACACGTACGTGAGCTTACCATCTGGTTTTCCTTGTTCAGCTATCTTTCTATGTTGCATCAAAAATTATCAATCGCATCTCTCTGTCCATGACTCCACTTATGCCGGCCGCCGGGAAGGAGTTGATCACGAGGGGAACCAGCGAGGTGATCCAGAAGCTCGAGGTTGCCGTCCCTGTCACAATCGATCTACTGTCAGAGCAGCATATCATATTTATCCACAATCTTTGTCGAGTTCGATGTCTGCCTCCATCGTCGTTTCCTTCTTGATCTTAGGTGAGCATTCCAATATTACCATGTTCGTCCCTGGTCTCGGTCTTTCAGCTGGTTTGCATCTAATCCGCGTTCCTCCCGCCTTGTAGTGCATATATGTATATGCGCAGTGGTCTATATTTTTTACTTCTGGTGGCAACAAACTGCTAGGCGTGCTCTGTCTACGTGCATGTGCAATGCATTCTGTGTGCATGCATGATGCATGTGTGGACTGCAGCGAGAGAAGCCAGCCCGGACACGCCTGAACTTCAACGCTGTCGTTGCCGCATGCCTTCATCGCCAGCAAGTGCTTTCCTCTGGCCGAGTTCATCCTCGTTGCCGCCGGCGAGAATCTCCAAGCATGCACCCTTCCGTCATCTCTCACTATTCACATTCAAGCAAAACAGTACCATGCATGCCCGTACGTATACAATCTGCAAGGCCAACATCAATTCATTTGCCACATTGTTTATTGCTTAAACACCTTGGTGATGTCATACTTACATCATGCTTAAGTAATAATAATTCTCTTTATCTCATTACATGCACGAATGCACCACCAATTCCTTTGCCACATTGTTTATTGCTTAAACACTTTGGTGATGTCATGCTTACATCATGCTTAATTAATAATAATTCTCTTTATCTCAGTACATGCACGTATGCACCACTAGCATGCATGCAATGTGATATTTAGCTAGCTGTTTTTTATGTGCTGCCGCATGCTATCATCATGTTTAATAGCTATCCTTTTATCCCATATCTTATTCCATTCAATTTCTATCATCTCGTACGTTCTCTTAATCTTTCTCTTAATCTTTTCTTTTGATTGGTGTATGGTTCTTAGTTGCACTTGTGTGCGCTTTGCATGTTTGTGTTTCATGATTGATGCGAGTAGAGTGAATGCGTTGTCCAATAAGCTTTGAAGAGCATGAAGGTGAATATATTCTGAGCAACAAATCTTTGGTTAAAGGCAAGTGTCCTTGTTCTTTTGTCCCAATAACTATATTTAATCACTATTTCATATGCCTTGCATTAATTTTGATGGGTCCCTATTAAGGATGATGACTAGTGTTCTTTTTACTATTGCCTTGTATAACTGAGTTGTTTAATTAAGTTGATGGTAGACGTCTGCTTAGTTTGCTCAAGTGGGTTGGTAATAATCAACATGGTTACTCTTTTACACTGTATGTTCCTTTATGCTAACTTTAATACAAGATCATATGTTTAATTGGAACATGGAGCAACCACTCAGGAAAACTGTACAACCACAAGGCATATGGCTCTGCCTTGCCTGAGTAATTAGGGCCTCTAGTGTTGGGATGACCTTACCTGATAAGGGCAAGGGGGAGCGCCAGTTGGGTATAAATTCGCTCTAGTAGGGAGTTGGGCTTTTCTAAAACACGGTACCTACTAGGGGACTTTATACTCTGCAACGACTCAGAACCTTCGCGGGTTGTTTCACATTGGGGAATCTTTGTAAAGGCCTCATAACGTCCCTATGCAATCACACCTCGGTAGTGTGGTATGGTGTCTTGCAAACACCGCATGGTTGGGTCCAAAACTCTTTCGAGTTTTTACGCAACTTGTGGTGAAAATGTACAACCTCTGCAAAGTGTAAAATTAATCGATTAGTTGTGCTCATGGTCAAGAGTGGCTTGGACCCTCACATGATAATTGAACTTGAAGATGGACTTAAATTGTTTTTATGGTTATGCTTGCCATATTCTTATGGTGTATCTCTTACCTTTATGTTTAATGTGGGTTGGTATAAACTTATACTTTATTAGTAATCAGGTGCTAATAAAATTTGACCAACTAAAATGCTAAATGCTTAGAGCCCAGTCCACTATAAAGCCTTTGCACTCATAGTTTCCCCACACTTGCTGAGTACGACAAGTGCTCACCCTTGCTATAAATAATGTTGCTCAGCAAGAGGAAGCTACTACGGAGTTTGTTGAAGATGTTGTTGAGTTCTAGGTGTACGCAACCCCCAGTCGACTGCTTGTGGAGTTTGATGCCTTCGTTTCCAGGATTAAGCATAAATCTCTGATAATCTCGCTTTTTCTTACGTGACATTGTTTCTGTATTCACTTAGTGTTACTATATGCATGAAACTTGATCCTGGCATGCATATAATTATGCACTTGGTTTTCTTTGGAAAAACAGGTGTGACACAAGTGGTATCAGAAACACCGATCTTTGGTGTGAGCTCATCGATCTCATGCATCTAGTTCTTGGGTGGGGTTGGTGAGCGCAATTCGTCATGGCCAATTCCGTCTCCTGAACCTTGATATGGAACAACTTTATGTCGGACTCATGGAGTTTCTGCGAAGAGACACTAGTAGAGAAATGACCTTTGGTATGCCCCTTTAGTCCTGGTTGAACTTTGCAGCCGCGACTTAAGGATTTTCATCGACGTGGCTTGAAATGTCTACCGGAGCCGCCTACCCTTTTGTCCCGATTGGTAATACCAACCGAGACTGGGGGTGCTCCCAACAGCTATTTGTAGTGATGGTTGGCCACCCGGAACTAAAGGACTCCCTTTAGTGCGGGGCGGTGACACCACCCGGGACTAAAGTCCATCGCCCTATAAATCGTACTCCTTCCTCCTGTGGCTACCCGAGCATTATTCATTGAGAGCTCAAGGTCCTCCTCTCATGGTGCCTCAATCCTAGCAAGGTGCTGCAGAATTTTTTCTTCATCAGTTTATAAAGATTGTCTCCTCCAAAGTGTTGACAAGGTTTGATTCTTCATGCTCGCTTCATTTGTTGTAACTAAATTTTGTTTTCTAGTTTAGAGAAGGAGAAAATAGAAAATTTAATTTCTAGGTAGGAGGAGCTAAGAGATGAAGTTTTTTATATAAACTTCAGATTTAGAAACAAGTAGTTAGGATGATACTATAATTGTTCCTTCTTTCGTTAATTTTTTATTAGGCATGCTCTTATTTTCTTGTTTTTGATATAGTGAAAATTTAATTTTACTTTTCGATATAATGTGAAATATAATCAATTTAACTAACATATTTTCTTTTAAGGTAGTTTATAAAATATATGCCCATAAATAAATGAGATAAACACAATAATAGAAATAAAGAAAATGTACAACCTACTTCCACTATTTTATCATTTAGAGAGGGAAAATAGAAATTTTATTTCTAGGTAGATACAGGAGGAGTTAAGATTAAATTTTATTTACATACTTTAGATTTAGAAACAACTAGTTATTTAGCTAGTAGAATTATTTGTGCTTTTATTCATTTTTATTAAGTAAAATTTTTCTATATAGAATAAATTTAAGCATTCTCTTACTTTTTTTGTTTTTTATGTACAACCCTACATCCTAGCTAGCTACAGTCCTACATCACCAGCGATAAAGGTGGGGTTGTAAGTTGGTGATGTAGCACTGTTGCTAGCTAGGAGAAGCAGGGCTATAGCTTGGTGATGTTGGACTGTTAGTGGGTGAGCCAGGTGTATATGATGGTGAGGTGAGACTATAGTTCCTAGAGGCTCAGGGTCATCTGAGTCATTGGTTCATAAATGTCACGTACATTAATAATAGTGTTGAACTCATTCCTTTTTGTTTTTCTTTTTATGCCTATATTGAATTTAATATGTGTAAACCAATCGGACTTTTCGTGAATAATGTGTGCTATGTCGATTTGGATATAGTTTGAGCTAACAATGTCGTGGTCAAGTGGAGTTGGTGATGTGAAGCGTCCCCTCATCAGAGGTGACTAAATGTGACACAAATACCAGTCCCAGGAGGCTGGTAGCACATTTATTACAACAGGTGGAATCAGTCTTTTACATCACGGCGACACAAAGGGCACGGTAGTGCCAACGCTACAAGGAACAACACAAACGCTAACGACCACACTACAATGGCAAAGGCTTCCATAGCCTCCTCTGAGTACCACACCATGGAAGCTTTCGGTAGGGCCCTGGGAACACAGGCACGGTTGGGTGTAGGGCACGACCTACTCAATGTCTTCGGGGATGTAATCGGGATCCTCCTCTGTAAAATAGTTAGTAAAAACAAGGGTGAGCACATACGTACTCAGCAAATCCAACCCCACCCACGGAGGGGCTTATAAGCAGAATCATGCATAGAGTATAACAAGGATTAGGATAAGGTTCATTTCGCAAACTTACACATGCAGGGGTTCATTTCAAAAAGGTTTTCGCAAACATTTTCACAACCAAAGTGACTCAATTGTTTTAGGGAAAAACCTACTGTGGAACTACCGGACTTCCCGTCCGTCGTAGCCCAGGCACACAGCCACACACTTCACCCAGAAAACAACTCACGCCAGAAAACATCCCATCCCAAACACTAGTTTTTGTGACCACACCGTGACTCGTCCAATACCGTGGACACGGCTATTCGAATAGGTTTGACACTGCAGAGGTTGTACATCTTTACCCACAAGTAGGGTACCGTCACACGGACACCTCGGTACGGTACGGATCCTATCAAAGCCATTACCCACCTTAGCTAACACTACGAGCCACCACGGAAGCAACCAAGGGGTTATCCCACATAACCGGGGCGTACCTCACACGAGCGTACCCCTACTCCTTGGTCTCCCGCTGCTCACCCGCACACCAGATGGCAAGTAGATTAACTAGTGGGATTTATGCTAAGCCGTTGCCACATACAACGGTCGAGTGGTTGTACGATGATTTGGGTCGGTGAGATGTCACGCAACCCGGTCCTTAACCGACAAGATGGACAACTCCCAACACGCTCAACCACACGGTACGAGCTCACCCATACTCGCGACACACACGTCCATCCCGTCTACCCAGTTCTTTACTCATTTTCCAAACATATCCCCTTTTTGTTTTTGAAGCACTCACACGTTTTGAAAGCACTCACACATTTTGAAAGCACTCACACATTTTAAAGCAAACATTCAGGCCAAAACAAGGTTCAATCATGGCAATCAAGGGTGGCTATCCTACCATGTTTTGCAGTAAAACAATATGCAATTTATAAAACGGGTATAGGGTATATTTATAAAACTAGGACAGAAACATGCATCAAAGGATGAGATTGGACTTGCCGTCTTCGAAGTCTTCGGGGAGTGCCGGCTCGGCGTTCGGGACCTCGGGCTCCTGCTCGCAGTAGTCGGCTTCGATCTCCGGCTCGGGGTACCTTCCTCCGTCTACTCCATCGGCTAAGGCGCACACACAAGCAAGCAAGCAATATTAGCACACATGTCTCCAGCCGAGCTCGAGGAGGGGGAAGTGAGCGGAGAGGGGGTATATATAAGCCCTAGGAAAGGGGGTTGGTTCGGCGGGGTGCGGTAATATTTGGACTTAACCGGGAATAAAAGGCGTGTATGAAAGGCTAGGTTAAAAAGGGGTTATAGGTATTAAGGACCTATTGGTAATTTCTACTAATGGAGAAAGGGTGTGTTTATGACAATATAAGTTGGGTTAGGGCCTGTTTGTAAATTGTTTAGGCTCAACAGTAATTAATTATTAGCCTTAGGGGCTATTTGGAAGGAAAAGGAGAGAGAGTGAATAGGATTAGAGAGGAACTCAGGATAAAAGAAAAGGCCAGGGGGCCTTGGGCAAAAGTGCCCTTCTTCTTCCCCCCCTCGAAACAGAACAGAGAGGGAGGGGGCGCGGGCATGGCCGGCCGGCGGGGGTAGCCGCCGGCGGCTCCAGCCGTGGCGGCGGCCGGGGACAAGGGGAAAAGGAAGAGGGGGGGCGAGGGGGTCCTATCCCCGTGCTCACCTTGGGCTACAGTGCATGGTGGAGGCGGCTCCGCGGGAGAGCAGTGGCGCGGCGGCGGCGCTAGGGGGCGACGGCGTGGTGGTGCTCGGGGAAGAGGGGAGGAGGTGCTGTGAGACCGTGGTGGTGAAGTGCAGCGAGCCGGGGAGGCCGTCGGCCCCTTTTATAGGCGGCGGATGGCGGTTTAGAGGGGAGATTTTTCTCCGGCGAGCCCCACTCCGGCGAGCTCGAGGAGCTTCGCGAGGCGGCGACCGGCGACGCGACGGCTCGTGCCGCCGCCGGTCAACTTGCGCGAGGGCGTGCTAGGGCGCGGGGGCGGCGCGGTCGGGCGGTGGAAGTGATGGCTCGGGCGGGGGGGGGGTGTGGCGCCGGCCGCGTCGGCCGGCTCCGGCGTCCCGGCCGGGCGTGGGCTGCGGTGGCGTGAGGAGGCGGGTGATCTTGCCGGCGTGCCGAGGAGGGGGGGCGGGGCGGACGCGGGGCCCCGGGCCGGGGTCAACCCCCCGTCGGGGCGCCGGTCGGGCGCATGCTCGGCCGCGCGGGAGGAAGGAGAAAGGAGGGGAAAGAAAAGAAGAAAGGAGGAAAAGAAAGGAGAAAAGGAAAAAGGAAGAAAAGAAAAAGGAAAGGAGGGAAAAGAAAAGAAAGGGGATGAAAAATAAGGAAAGAAGAGAAAGAAAGTAGGGAAGGGTTTTCAGAAAATCTTGGGAAATTTTTAGGGAGATTGGGGAAAAGTTTTGCGGGGTTTTTCCCGGTTTTCGGGTGTCGGCGCGTTTTTCCGGGACGACGGTGATGGAGAGGCGGACCGGGCGTCGGGACCGCGGCGTGCGCGGGATTCCCGGCCGGTGGCCGACCGCGGCGTTGGGAAGGCGCGCATGGGTGCTGGCCGAGGTGCGGTGCCGGCGGGATTCGCGGCACGCGCGTCGGGGAGAGAGAGGGGGAAAACAGTGGTTAGGGTTTGAATGGTAATTGAGCTCGGCGGGTCAGTTTTGAAAATACGCATGATTTATTAGGTGATTTATTTAGAGCTAAAAACGCGGGCGTTACAAACCTACCCCACTTAAAATGAATCTCGTCCTCGAGATTCGGCTAGGTTTCGAAAAGGTGGGGAAACTCCTTCTTCAGTGCGTCCTCTTGTTCCCACGTAGCTTCTTCCACCCCGTGTCTGCTCCATTGGACTCTGCACACCCGTACTTCGGTCGTCCTTGTCCGCTTGACCACAGTGTCTAAGATCTTGACGGGCACCTCCTGGTACCTAAGGTCTGGCTGTAGGTCGATGGTCTCTACCGGTACTCGCTTCTCTTCCAGAACCTTCAAGCATCGACGTAGCTGGGAGATGTGGAACACTGGGTGAATATCTGACATTTCTTCGGGTAGCTCCAGCCGATACGCTACTGCTCCGACTCTCTTTATTACTTTATATGGTCCGATGTACCGAGGGGCCAACTTCCCGTGTACTTGAAATCTCCGAGTCCCCCGGATGGGCGAAACCTTGAGGTAGATGAAGTCTCCTGGATTGAAGCTCGCTTCACGCCTTTTCTTGTCTGCGTAGCTCTTCTGTCGGGACTGAGCGGCTTTCAACTTTTCTCGGATATCAGCTACTCGCTCCTCGGCTTCCTTTATAAGCGCGGGCCCGACCAGGGCACGCTCTCCTACTTCTGACCACATCAGGGGTGTCCTACACTTTCTCCCGTATAGTGCTTCGAATGGCGACATTCCCAGACTCGCTTGGTAGCCGTTGTTGTAGGAAAATTCTGCATATGGCAGGCTCTGCTCCCAATCTTTGCCATAGGTGAGGACGCATGCCCTCAACATGTCTTCCAGGATTTGATTCACCCTTTCGGTCTGTCCGTCGGTCTGTGGGTGGTACGCTGAGCTGAAGTCTAGCTTGGTGCCCATGGCTTTGTGCAAGCTTTTCCAGAACCTAGAGGTGAACTGGGTCCCTCTATCCGAGACTATTCTGCTAGGCACTCCATGCAGCTTCACTATATTTTCTATGTAGAGTTTCGCCAACTTCTCTCCACCATAAGTGGTCCGTACGGGTAGAAAGTGAGCGACTTTAGTGAGTCGGTCCACGATCACCCATATGGAGTCATGTCCCTTCTGAGTCCTTGGCAACCCTACTACAAAGTCCATACCTATCTCATCCCACTTCCATACCGGGATTGGTAAAGGTTGCAACAGTCCTGCGGGCTTCTGATGTTCGGCTTTGATCCTCTGACAAGTGTCACAGTGGGCGACGAACCGTGCAATGTCTGCTTTCATCCCATTCCACCAATACTTCTGTTTTAAGTCCATGTACATCTTGGTGGATCCCGGGTGAATGGAGTATGCTGAGTTGTGTGCCTCATCCATGATGGTCTGTCGAAAGTCTCCACCTTCGGGCACGCATATCCTGTTCTTGTACCACAGGGTGCCTTGGTCATCTACCCTGAAGTCGGGGGCCTTGTTCTCTCCGGTATGCTTGCGGATCTTCATCAGATTTTCATCGGTCTCCTGGGCCTTCCAGATCTTTTCCTCTAGGGTAGGCTGAACACTCAGCTGGCGGACGTAGCCTTGGGGGACGATGTGTACGTTGAGCCGTGCCATCTCCTCTTGCAACTGGGCACTCTTGGGTGCTGCCTTCTCATAGGTTTTTCGGCTTAGGGCATCTGCTACTACATTGGCCTTCCCCGGGTGGTAGTGAATCTCTAGATTATAGTCCTTGACTAGCTCTAGCCATCTTCTCTGCCTTAGGTTTAGGTCGGGCTGGGTGAAGATGTACTTTAGACTCTTGTGGTCTGTGTAGATTTCACACTTGTTCCCGATCAGATAGTGTCTCCAGATCTTCAGGGCATGCACTACGGCTGCAAACTCCAGATCATGGGTGGGATAGTTCTGCTCATGGGGTTTAAGCTGACGGGAGGCATATGCCACTACCTTCCCATCTTGCATGAGAACACATCCCAACCCTTGTCGGGAGGCGTCGCAATACACGACAAAGTCCCGTTGAATGTCTGGCAGGGTTAACACTGGGGCTGTGGTCAACCTCTTCTTTAATTCTTGGAAACTTCTTTCACAGGCCTCGGTCCAGTTAAACTTCTTCTCTTTCTTGAGCAGCTCTGTCATGGGCCGGGCGATCTTGGAGAATCCCTCGATAAATCTCCGGTAGTACCCTGCTAATCCTAGGAAACTCCCGATCTACTCACGTTGGTTGGTTCTTGCCGTTGGAGACCTGTCTCAACTTTCCGGGGTCTACAGCTACTCCTTCTGCAGTCGAATGTGCCCAAGGAAGGATATTTTCTCTAGCCAAAATTCACACTTGCTGAACTTGGCGTATAGCTTGTGTGCCCTCAATTTTCCCAGCACTACTCGAAGATGTTGTTCATGCTCCTCCACGCTCTTGGAATAAACAAGTATGTCGTCAATGAAGACCACGACAAACTTGTCCAGCTCTTCCATGAACACCTTATTCATGAGGTTCATGAAGTATGCTGGTGCATTGGTTAGTCCTAAGGACATCACCGTGAACTCATATTGCCCGTAGCGAGTGACAAAGGCAGTCTTGGGGATGTCACTCTCCCTAATCTTGAGTTGGTGATACCACGATCTTAGATCCACCTTCGAGAAATACTTGGCTCCCTTCGGTGGTCAAACGGGTCATCTATTCCGGGGAAGAGGGTACTTGTTCTTAATAGTGACCTCGTTCAGCGAGCGATAGTCCACACACATCCTCATGCTCTTATCCTTCTTTTCCACGAAAAGCACCGGGGCTCCCCATGGTGATGAGCTTGGTCTGATGAACCCGCTTCGCCGGAGCTCGCGAGCCGCTTCTTCACCCCCGCCAACTCGGGGGCTGCCATCCTATAGGGTCTCTTGGCTATGGGAGAGGTTCCGGGGATGAGGTCGATTACGAACTCTATATCCTGTTCGGTGGCATCCCGGGGAGTTCTTCGGGGGAACACATCCGGGTATTCTCGTACTACTCGGGACATCTTCTATGGACTTGGCTTCTATGTTGAAAACCATTATATCCGGCTGTGTCCTCGGGTGTGGCGGGTCACTTGTATCCCGTCCGGATTGGTCGGGTGTACTACTTTATCGGCGCAACTTATGAGGCCATGGTGTTGGCTTAGCCGGTCCATACCAAGGATCACATCTATCCCCTTGGATTTCAGTACTACCAGGTCTGCTAGGAACTCTACCCCACTTAAAATAATCCTTACCGGGGGCATCCCGAGTTGACACTTAATGTCACCTCCGGGCGTTCGAGTTATTAGGGGTGCTTTGAGTAGTACTGTGGGTATGTTATGCTTTTCCACAAAGCTTGAGGATATGAACGAGTGTGATGCTCCCGAATCGAATAGTATGGTAGCCAAAACTGAGCTGACCAGGAACTCACCGAGTACTACGCCTTGTGCTTCCTGTGCTTCCTGCGCATTGATGTGATTCACCCGGGCGCGTCCATATGACTGCTGGGGCTGCCTCATCTGCTGGTTGCTGGTGTTGTTGCCGAAGTTGTTGTTGCTGCGCACTAGCATGCGGTTGGCTCCTGACGCAAGTGGCCTTGGCCCGTTCACCGAGTTGGAGAAGGTGGTGGTGGTTGGCTTTTTAGCATAGCGGCAGTTGGCGATGAAGTGCCCGGTTTCTCGGCAGTTGAAACACACTCGGGAGCTGTTGTTGTTGTTGGTAGTGATCTGGCTGGTGTTGTTCTGTGGGGGCTTTATGGCACTCGGTTGTAGGAGGGCTTGAAGCGGGCTCGGGGGCTTGTGAGCTCGTGGCTTGGGATTGGGTTACGTACCGCATAGGAGCTTGGAACCTGGACATGGGGTGTCCAAAGTTTCTCGGCCTCTGGGACCGCTCTTGCTGCTTGGCCTTGTGTTCCATGAACTTGCGCTTGTTTTCCTTCTTTTCCTCGGCCCTTGCTCTCTCCGTGAGGATTGCCATGTTCATAAGGGTGTTAAAGTCCGGGTAAATCTGAGGAGTCAGCAGTGTCCTCAGTTCCGTTTCAGCCCCTTCTTGAACATCTCTTGCTTTTTGGAGTCTTTATCCACCTCCTCGGGGGCATAGCGTGCCAGCTCTATGAACTGGTACGTGTATTCCTCCACAGACATGTTGCCTTGGCGGAGTTCGCGGGAACTCGTCCGCCTTCCGCTTCGGTGTGGCCTCGGGATGTGGTAGCGGCGGAACTCCTCCACAAATTCATCCCATGTGATGGCGGAGGGATCCTTGGGCGCGGCGCAGTAATTCTCCCACCAAGCTAGGGCTGTCCCGTGTGGTGGTGAGCTGCCAAGAGAACCTTGTCATGGTCCTCGCAGTGGAGGGGCTCCAGTTCCCTCAGGATGGCTCTCAGCCAATCGTCAGCGTCCAAAGGATTCACCGACCCGCTAAAGGTGGGCGGCTTAGTCCTGAGGAACTCGATCCGCTTCTCATTCATGCTCATAGCACGGGGTCTTGGGCGGTTGATGGCATTGAAGATAGCCTCCATCAGGACAGTCTGGTTGGCTAAGACTTGTGCCAAGTCAACAGGAGGGGGTGGCGGTGGCAGGACCACGTTTTCTCCTCCATCTTCATTTTGGTTAACCTCCTGGTCGTGGAGACGCTCCCTCCGATCGGCTTGCGATCCCTCGCCGTCCGATCGGTGGGTCCCGCGAGGCGCCTGGAAATCATCTGTAAAGAAACGGGTTTTCTAAGAGGTCTGGTTTTATGTGATGTTTAAGTGGATTATATCGGGTTTCTTTTTGAAAAGGCAGGGTTTATTCTGCCGGTAAGCACACAACAAGCACATAGCAAACAAGCAAGCACAAACAAGTTTTTATTACAAACCAGCAAGGAGGATACATCCCGACTACGCGGACACACTACACGACTAAGGGCTAAGGGCGCGACTTGGACCGGTACGGCTTCATTCCCTGGGTCTTGGGGCACACTACTCGCGAGGGGAGCCGTCTCTCTCGGGGTCGAGTGTTCTTCCAGCGGAATGAGCAACTCGTCATCGTTTCCGCCTTCGGGGTCTCCGTTTTCCTGAGGCTGTGTTGCGGCTTCAGCGGTAGCTGTTGGGGGTTCGGTGGCTGCTGGTGGTGCTGGGGGGACTTTGATAGTTCCTCCCCATCCTACAAGGGGTGTTCCCAGCAGGACTTGAGCTTCTCCAATGGCTGGAACGGGTGTTCCGCCGTGGGTCCATTCTTGCATGCGTTGGTCCTGGATTCTCCTGAGGCTTTCCTGGGCAACGGCTTCACTGCTTATGGCTGCTGCAGTCCGCGCTTCAGCTTGAGCCACTCGGACTTGGTGCATCCTCACTATGACTTCAGCTTGCTCGACCCGGCTGATCTGTTCCCTCAAGTGCCTGGCCTGGTCATCAAAGAGTTTGTCCAGGGAGACAAGGTAGGCGACTACGTGGTACAGCAGGTCTTCTTGGTGGCGACGTCGTTCCAGGTTCCTCATGCGGGCTTGCCAAACTGGGGTTCTGATGGCGGGAGGGAAGTGTCTCATCGGTGTGGGGACGAGGTGTTCCTCGTAGATCCGGCATAGGTAGCGGAAGGCTTTTCTGAGGGCCAAAGGATAGGTATCCCGGTGTCGGAACCCTGTGGCGGTCACGCGCCACGGCTCGATGTTGGTGTGGCGGTTGCTTCTAGCGACGGAGAGGACCACTCTACAGCGAAGAGTACCGAGTTGCTCGTACTCTCTGCTGTAGTACCTAGGGCGCTCAGTAATACCGAGGCGCTCCAGGGAGTTGATGAGCAGGCGAGCAAAACCAGGCTCCTCCTGGCACACGCCTTGGGTCCATCCATCTTCCGCCATCTGAAAACAAAGATAGAGTTGAACAGGTTGTGGTGGGGTACAAGAGATGGATAACTTTATTTAGTAGGAAGGTTGGGGTACATCCTTCGGGGTACACTTATTATTGCTAGGACTCAATTTCTAGCCTAAACACCCTAGTCTCATGGTGATTCTGCCTCTAACTGGATACGACGCTTCTTCAGTGGAAGATCTTGCTCCAGTATCTCATCTTCAGTCTGGGTCCCTTTGTCCCAGTGGGTTTCTTCGGGTTCATCTTCTTCTGCTCTGGCTCCTTCATCTCTGCTTCTTCGCTCCTTTAGTTCATCCCATAGGGCTTTATGGGCCGACAGCGTGCGTTCTCTTTCCCGGAGGTATTCCTGCTTTGTGTTGTGTAGTTCAACTTCTGCTATGGTCGTCTTCACCCTTTCTAGTTCTATCCTCTGTTCTGCTCTTTCCGCTCTGTCGATCTGCTGCTTCAGTTGCTGGGCTTGCTCCTGATAAAGGTGGTCTAGGCCTCTGAGGTATATGGATAGGTGGGAAACTGCCTCTTCTAAGTCTTCTTCCTCTCGTTCTAGACCTCTCATGCGATCAATCCACGAGCGTCCTCTTCCTCCAGAGGGTGGAAAGAACCCCATTGGAGTCCTTCGAAGGTGCTGTCTATAAACCACTCGTAGCTGTCGCAGGGCCTTCCGAGCAGCCTTGGGGTAGGTGTCGGCAAAGCGAAAACCAGTGGCGGAGACGAACCATGGCTCTATGTTGGGGCAAAGCGTGCTTCTTCCCACAAAGATCAGCAGCTTACACCGAGGGGTGCCGAAGCGTTCGTACTCTCGGTAGACGAACTCTGGCGGATCCCTTACTCCGACGCGCTCCAGGCTGAGTAGCAACAGGTTAGGGAGGCCAGGCTGGACGGGGCAGATTCCTCCGTTCCATCCGGGGTTAGCCATCTGGAAACAGGCAAGAATCAAGGTAAGGATTTGGGAACAGGTGAGCTTAGCAAAGGAAAGGTTAGAGAAGGCCAGAGGAGGTCTCGTATCCTAGGGGTCGCGTCCTACGGCCAACTTTGCGGCTCTAATACCACCGAAGCGTCCCCTCATCGGAGGTGACTAAATGTGACACAAATACCGGTCCCGGGAGGCTGGTAGCACATTTATTACAACAGGTGGAATCAGTCTTTTACATCACGGCGACACAAAGGGCACGGTAGTGCCAACGCTACAAGGAACAACACAAACGCTAACGACCACACTACAATGGCAAAGGCTTCCATAGCCTCCTCAGAGTACCACACCATGGAAGCTTTCGGTAGGGCCCTGGGAACACAGGCACGGTTGGGTGTAGGGCATGACCTACTCAATGTCTTCGGGAATGTAATCGGGATCCTCCTCTGTAAAATAGTTAGTAAAACAAGGGTGAGCACATACGTACTCAGCAAATCCAACCCCACCCACGGAGGGGCTTATAAGCAGAATCATGCATAGAGTATAACAAGGATTAGGATAAGGTTCATTTCGCAAACTTACACATGCGGGGGTTCATTTCAAAAAGGTTTTCGCAAACATTTTCACAACCAAAGTGACTCAATTGTTTTAGGGAAAAACCTCTCGTGGAACTACGGACTTCCCGTCCGTCGTAGCCCGTGCACACGGCCACACACTTCACCCAGAAAACAACTCACGCCAGAAAACATCCCATCCCAAACACTAGTTTTTGTGACCACACCGTGACTCGTCCAATACCGTGGACACGGCTATTCGAATAGGTTTGACACTCTGCAGAGGTTGTACATCTTTACCCACAAGTAGGATACCGTCACACGGACACCTCAGTGCCGGTACGGATCCTATCAAAGCCATTACCCACCTTAGCTAACACTACGAGCCACCACGGAAGCAACCAAGGGGTTATCCCACATAACCAGGGCGTACCTCACACAGAGCGTACCCCTACTCCTTGGTCTCCCGCTGCTCACCCGCACACCAGATGGCAAGTAGATTAACTAGTGGGATTTATGCTAAGCCGTTGCCACATACAACGGTCGAGTGGTTGTACGATGATTTGGGTCAGGTGAGATGTCACGCAACCCGGTCCTTAACCGACAAGATGGACAACTCCCAACACGCTCAACCACACAGGTACGAGCTCACCCATACTCCTGACACACACGTCCATCCCGTCTACCCAGTTCTTTACTCATTTTCCAAACATATCCCCTTTTTGTTTTTGAAGCACTCACACGTTTTGAAAGCACTCACACATTTTGAAAGCACTCACACATTTTAAAGCAAACATTCAGGCCAAAACAAGGTTCAATCATGGCAATCAAGGGTGGCTATCCTACCATGTTTTGCAGTAAAACAATATGCAATTTATAAAACGGGTATAGGGTATATTTATAAAACTAGGACGAGAAACATGCATCAAAGGATGAGATTGGACTTGCGCGTCTTCGAAGTCTTCGGGGAGTGCCGGCTCGGCGTTCGGGACCTCAGGCTCCTGCTCGCAGTAGTCGGCTTCGATCTCCGGCTCGGGGTACCTTCCTCCGTCTACTCCGTCGGCTAAGGCGCACACACAAGCAAGCAAGCAATATTAGCACACATGTCTCCGACCGAGCTCGAGGAGGGGGAAGTGAGCGGAGAGGGGGTATATATAAGCCCTAGGAAAGGGGGTTGGTTCGGCGGGGTGCTGTAATATTTGGACTTAACCGGGAATAAAAGGCGTGTATGAAAGGCTAGGTTAAGGAGGGGTTATAGGTATTAAGGACCTATTGGTAATTTCTACTAATGGAGAAAGGGTGTGTTTATGACAATATAGGTTGGGTTAGGGCCGTTTGTAAATTGTTTAGGCTCAACGGTAATTAATTATTAGCCTTAGGGGCTATTTGGAAGGAAAAGGAGAGAGAGTGAATAGGATTAGAGAGGAACTCGGGATAAAAGAAAAGGCCGGGGGGCCTTGGGCAAAAGTGCCCTTCTTCTTCCCTCCCTCGAAACGAGACGGAGAGGGAGGGGGGCGCGGGCATGGCCGGCGGCGGGGGGGGTACCCGCCGGCGGCTCCGGCCGTGGCGGCGGCCGGGGACAAGGGGAAAAGGAAGAGGGGGGCGAGGGGGTCCTATCCCCGTGCTCACCTTGGGCTACGGTGCACGGTGGAGGCGGCTCCGCGGGGAGAGCGGTGGCGCGACGGCGGCGCTAGGGGGCGACGGTGCGGTGGTGCTCGGGGAAGAGGGGGAGGAGGTCTCGTGAGACGGTGGTGGTGAAGTGCGGCGGCGGGGGAGGCCGTCGGCCCCTTTTATAGGCGGCGGATGGCGGTTTAGAGGGGAGATTTTTCTCGGCGAGCCCCACTCCGGGCGAGCTCGAGGAGCTTCGCGAGGCGGCGACCGGCGACGCGGCGGCTCGTGCGCCGCCGGTCAACTTGCGCGGGCGTGCTAGGGCGCGGGGCGGGGGCGCGGTCGGGCCGGTGGAAGTGATGGCTCGGGCGGGGGGGGTAATGGCGCCGGCCGCGTCGGCCGGCTCCGGCGTCCCGGCCGGGGCGTGGGCACCGCGGTGGCGTGAGGAGGCGGGTGATCTTGCCGGCGTGCGCGAGGGGGGGGGGGGGGGCGGCGGGCGGCACGCGGGGCCCGGGCCGGGGTCAACCCCCGTTAGGCGCCGGTCGGGCGCGTGCTCGGCCGCGCGGGAGGAAGGAGAAGGGAGGGGAAAGAAAAGAAGAAAGGAGGAAAAGAAAGGAGAAAAGGAAAAAGGAAGAAAAGAAAAAGGAAAGGAGGGAAAAGAAAAGAAAGGGGAGGAAAAATAAGGAAAGAAGAGAAAGAAAATAGGGAAGGGTTTTCAGAAAATCTTGGGAAATTTTTAGGGAGATTGGGGAAAAGTTTTGCGGGGTTTTTCCCGGTTTTCGGGTGTCGGCGCGTTTTTCGGGACGGCGGTGATGGCGAGGCGGACGGGCGTCGGGACCGCGGCGTGCGCGGGATCCCGGCCGGTGGCCGACCGCGGCGTTGGGAAGGCGCGCATGGGTGCTGGCCGAGGTGCGGTGCGGCGGGATTCGCGGCACGCGCGTCGGGGGGGAGAGAGAGAGGGGGAAAACAGTGGTTAGGGTTTGAATGGTAATGGAGCTCGGCGGGTCAGTTTTGAAAATACGCATGATTTATTAGGTGATTTATTTAGTGCTAAAAACGCGGGCGTTACATGATGGTCGTGGCATAGTTCTTGGTCGTGGTGGTTGTGGCGGTCTTGGTGGTGTTGGCTTGGAGGACCCGTTGCCTTGCCATCAAGGATTTCACTTTCACCGTGAGATGGCCTTGCAATTAGGTGATCACACTTGTAGCCAATTTGGTAATATAATGATCAAAATTAATTTACTTCACATAGATCTTTTTCACTTCACAAGGAAAATCTCTATTTTAGTCAAATATAAATTATTGTAGGTTATCAACAATATTAGATCACTTAGAGATATTATCGATGGTATGCCTGTTAATCCTCCCATAGTGTAACCTAGGTGTGTTGACAACATGACAAGAGGCATACTTTAACCATACTTACAGGTCATTGCCAATAGGCGTGCCACACCTAATGGTTCCCATTGCAGCAGTGGGCTCAACATCATTTATTTGGTTAACCCAACAAAAGATTGCCATAGAGACTTGTCTACAACAGCTTCAGAATGTTGGGTGCTTCATGTCAGACCTTTCCTTTTTAAATTAAGGAAACTCGAAGCGAGTGAAAGCAATGTGGTTTAGACTATAGAGAGGTTTTGCAGGGCTCATCGGGATTTGGTGTATATATATATAGTATCCATTATTAATTAATTTGTTTATGTTACATATTTTTAACTTTCATAGTGTTATTATATCTCATCATCATCTGATTGTGTAGGGTCTCTTTCGTGCGATTCTTAATCAAGTCGTGGAAAAGAGTTGAGTTGGATTACTATGGTGGGGCGTCGTCCTTCACCAGAAATTGGAAGCACCAAGGAACTCTAACTTTCTACAACCAGCAGAACCCGAGGCTCCATTGTTTGATGTTTGCACTGGTGTGTGTGACAGTCCTCCGAAAGCGGAGGAGAGTGCACTCGTACGCGCTCTAACTTATTTTGATGGAGTTCTAGGCTAGACGATTAGAGAAATTAATTATGTTTCATATCTACAAGCACGTGCTAGATTAGCTCCAGGTCCTCAGTAACATCATGCATGCATAGATTAGGCTTTATACCGTACCTATTATATGATCTTGTATGAACTAGCCAACTATGTGAACCTTTATGCACTTATTAATTATTAATGGTCTAGTTTATTAATTGTAGACATTATCTTTTAAATTGGTTTAGCACTTTTTCAATTATATTGAATTTTTGTGCGACATCATCCAATAATTAAATGTTGAACTGAGTTCACCCCTGAAAAGATTTGGAATGGAACCAAACAATGTCACATGGTCTCTTGTGCCTTAGGAGACAAATCTTTGTGGTGGCCGATGCAGAATTCTTGTCTTTTCAATATATAATTCGCCATATTTTGTCTCATGCACCACTCAAAAAAATACAATGATCAGAATAACCTAAAAACTTGTGTGGAATTGAATTAATGATCAGAAAAACCTAAGAACTTTTTTCAATTTAACTGAATTACCGCATGACATCACAATGTATATAAACATTGATCTGAGTCCACCCCTGAAAAGATCTGAAATGGTGCCAAACTTTACCACAAGATCATTCATTAGTTGATTCGATTAATGATGCACAAAGGGACTCAATTAATGATGCATAAAGTGACTCAATTGCCAAACAACGGTTTATGACAAGAAACACTCTTTTTTTCGTCGCTAGTCAGTGGTTTCCTTGTAGTGAACGACTGTCACTACTTCTCCTACCTCTATCTATATGTGGGGCACAGGGCAAACAAAGGATAACCCATAGTCCAGACACTACGTCTGCACCACCGATCACTACTATAACCTAACTCCGTGTGACGTCCCAGAAGCCTTGCTATAGAACTCCGATGAATGTGCTAGGAAGATAGTAGCACTAGCTCAAGATCACAACTATCACTTATGCTAGATCACAAATGCACTTTGGTCTAATTGGAGCAGTACAACAGCATCAACTTTATTCTAATCGATAAGCTATCACATAAACAGAATGCAAACTTATGATCCCATTCTACAAGATTGAAAGGGTTGTGTTCGAAGAACACAAGACTCTGAATCAACAACGAATGAAGAACACATGAACACACTCACCTATGCATGAACATGAGTTTTGTCTAAATAGAAAATGTCAATATACTCAAGAGACCTCAAGATTTTGCCAATCAAGGTGTGAAGGTGGAATGGCAACAATTTTAAGATATTTATGAAGTCTACCAACTAGACGCCTTGAATACCGATCTTATGATCGCCTTGTGTCTAAAAGTAGCATATTTTCATATATTTATTAATAAATTTGTTGTCTCCCGGTCTACTGATTAACTTTGTCTTCGTTTTATGTAGCCTGCAACTTAATGAGATGCAAAAGAAGGGTTGTGAAAGAGTTAGTTTCATCTACCTAGCAAAAGTTAACCAACATGAGGTCCAAAAGGAACCAGAAAAAAACAACTGACACAATCTATAGGACCTTGTCTGAATTTAATTACAAGAATTCTATACTACTACCTTACAACTTCAAGTAAGTGCGATTGCCCATCAAATTATCCTTGTTAGTTCTATTTAGTCAATTCTAATCTTTTATGAGCATGCATACAATTTCCATTGGATTTTTTATCATAATCATGGTCGACAACAACAACATCATGATGTTTGATTCACTGAGAAAATACCCCTCACAATACCAAGACCTTCAAGATATGTTCCAAGTGCAATAATTCTATCTAAGATGTTTTCTTTAATGCAATATTGTTTGCTTTTACTAACCCTCTATCTTTTATTATTTTTCATTGATAAAATTCATTGAAGAGAACTGAGGACCATTTAAACCAACAATTAGATTCAATACTAATTTTCCGGTATGTAATCCAAAGAACAACTCCATATTGAGAACATTTAAATTGTATAACACTAGTATTTCATCATTTGTTCCCCCTCCACTTTAGTGTTTGAAACAGGAACCAGAAATAATTTATGTGGATACTACTTCTTTGAGCACATACACCGTTCGGGAGATCATACTGTAAGTAAAATAAATCTATTAATTAATACATCATTTTCTAACTACTTATATATTTAATTGTTGGTTGTAATATATTAACATATTTGCACATTATAGATGGATATGATTAGGGACACACTGACTGAGAAGGACCGTCTCTCGGCGATTCAATATGGTCTCTTCAGATTCCTCGTGGACAAGATGGTTAATCCAGAAGGAAAACATCATTATCACATACATCCAATTGGCCAACTTTAATTAGTACCTCCATTGGAAGTTGACACTAAGAATTTGAATATAACGATATTTTGATATATATATATATACACACTAATTTTAGAAAATACTATCTATTTTGATGTGCATAAAGTTATCTGTGTGTGTATATATATATATATATATATGATATTTATTTTTTGTACCCTCGGTATGGAATAGTTACTAGGTGATACCCCGCGCGTTGCTGCGGGTTATGTTGCTTAATTTTCTACTATTTTTTGATGCAATTGGGGAAACATGATATTTGAATTTTTATTAATAATTATTTGATGCATTTGGAAAAAAAAGTAAAGATTTGAGTTTTTTACATGAGGGTAAATGATTAGTCATCCGAACTGATAACATTTTTTAGAAACATCAGCACACTTTTATTCATCCGGACAGATAGCAAGCAAGAGGAAGAATCATACCTCATATGGGCTGTGACGAATGATTCGAAACAGGCCTGTTAAGTTAACAGGAGCTAAGCCCATATGGCATCGCTGCACCTTGGAGTCCCTGCATACGAAAGTCAACGACCTTTTATCTCTTCCCGTACCTACATACGAAGCCATACGCGCGACATCCAACCGCCGACCCCCGCGGCTTCCCTCGCCGCCGGCGGGAGGGGCCTGATGGAGGCGCGGGCGGACTCCTCCTCCCGGCGAACTTAATCAGCGGCGGCCCGCCATGCGCCTCCTCACCCCCGCCGGCAACCGCCTCTTCCCCACGCCTCGGCCTCAGCCTCCTTGCACCAGCGCTAGTGAGATCTGTCGGAGCTCGCAGCTCGCCCTGCGCCTGCGAGCTCGTGGCCCACCCTGCGCCTCCTCACCCCCGCTAGCAGCATCCTCCTCCCCGCGCCTCAGCCTCGGCCTTGGCCTCCTTGTACCCGCGTCGGTGAGATCCACCGGAGGTCGCAGCTCGCCATGTGCCGGTGAACTGGCAGCTCTCCTTGCGGGCGGACCTCATCTGGACGGCCGCGCGGCTGCCGGTGAGGGCGCGTAGCGCTCACCATCATCTCCTTCCTGGTGGTCTTGGGGCAACTTTATGGGATGGATGGAGATGGGGAGGCAAGGAGGCGGCACGACACCTCCACGCGGCGGCCGCCAAATTGCAAATCTGAACTCCGCCAGCCCCAAGCGCACGACAGCGCAAAGCAGCGAGGTGACGACGGCCGGGGAGATTCTGCAAGTGAGGACGTGGAGGAGTACGTCGCCCGCCTCCGGCCTGTACATCGGGAAGTGACCGCCGTCCTACAGATCGATTGGGAAGGGGTCATCGACCTGTAGATCGAGAAGTGGTCGCCGGCCTGCAGATCGTTGTAGCGGAAGGGTGTGGAACGGACCGGGGGGCATTTATGGAGACAGGTAAGGTGGAGAAGGTGCGGGGGCGCTGGTGGGGAGCCGGCGGGATGGGCGGACGGCGGCGGTGCGGGGGTTCCTGATGGCGTTCTGGCGCGAGTGGATCCGGAGGGTCGCACGGGGAGAGGAGGGTAAGGGGGGATTAAAGGCAGATGACATAACCGCGGCGCAATCCGATTCAACCCGCCCTCGCCCAGCTAACAGACTGGTTTTCTTTTTATTTTCTCAAATTTTAACGCGTGCAAGAGTCGGAGATCGTGGGACATCATTGGCAGTTTCCCATCGGCATCTAGTGGACTAGTGCTCGACCCCGCACAGCCGCCTCTGCGCCGCCGCCAGTCCCTCTCCGCAGACTGTAGCACCGGATCCGCCAAACCCAATCAGCACAGGTCGGGCCACCGCCGCCAGCGCTGGAGGCACGACCGGCGGTTTTGGCTGGCGCTGGAAGCCCATCGATCTCGCAGCAGCCCGGCGTCACCTTCTACCTCCAGCTCGCGCCGAGGACGAGACCATGTGCGTCGCTTGACGGCTCCTCCGCCGGCCTGCTTCTCGCTCCTCCTGCCTCCCCGAGCTGGAGCTCCTCCACCGCCTCCCACCTCCCGCAGCGGAGGAGAATGAGCCGCCATCGTCTCCTGCTCTCTGCACCCACCAACGATTTGAGGAGGAAGAAGAGGTCCCTGCAGTCCTGCTCCTCCCCCGCAGCACCGGATCCGGCCACTGCCGGTGTCCGGAGCGCCACGGTGAGCTGGATCCGGTCGCCGTCACCGCTGATAGGGGTGTCCCGGGGGGGGGGGGGGAGGAAGTGCGGCTGACAGGATCCGGTCTATCCGTCACCATGGAGCTCAGGGGCATCTCCACCCCCTCCTTGCACCGATGTCGAGCAGGGGAGGGCCGCCCTTCGGTTCTCCCGCCCGTAGCCCGGGATTTGGCGGTCGGAGCTCTCATGGTCTTCTCCACACCGCCGCCTCCGCCGCTGGTAACAGGTCCCCAGTCAATCGCTCTCCAGTGCCGCCACTGCCACCCTTGGGCGAAGAAGCCGCAATGAATAATCTAGATTGACCCGGGGATGGCAAGATCCGGCAGTGATATGCTCGATCTGATGGCCTAGTGAACGAAACCCCACAAGTTGATCTTGCACTACGTGGGGAGCTCAATCATATCTCTAGCCACCACCGTCGTCCCTCTTCCTGGTTCAGCCCAGAGTACTGTTGGTGGATGGCTGGAGCTGCGTCGGCGTTATGGCTCCACCTTGTTGACCTCCACTACACCTTCCCAACCCTCTGCAATCCGATAGCGAAATACCCAAGGTAACACAATACAATCCCACCTTCTGCACTTTGTATTCCCATCTTGTATGTGTGGCCTTCGGAGGATTTCTTTGGATGAGTCTGTGTTGATTCCCCTGCTGCGCAGATAACCATCCTGACTCTAAAATTATCTACTTTATTTGATTGTTGAATTAAAACCAAAATTCTCTCCTTTATGTAGATTTGAGGCACTAGAACATGAGCAAGATTTTTCACCTCGATAACACATAACTGCCAAGAACTTATATTCTAAGATTGATCCTGATTTGACCCAAACAATTTCTGAAATTGCACATATTTTTTCTTATCCAACAGTATGTTTTTTTGGGAAAATGGTAGAGCAGAATTGAATACTATAACATAGTGAAATAGTATTTTAATTAGCAATTCTGATTTGACTCCTTCCTGGAGATAGGGATGCTTGGCTCCTTTTCGTGCTCTGTTTCGTGTCCACCAGCTTTCAACATTTCCTCCCAGTTTGTCCATTTGAGGGGCAATAGCAAACCTTATGTTCTGTAATAGGGTTTTGTCTTGTTAGAAACTGTTTCATTATACTGAAATTATAAAAACTAGCTAGATCGACTCTTGGTGCCGATGCCCATTCCCAATGGATGAGCTAGGGCGATGAGCAGACGCACAACAAATAATGTGTCATTAAACTGTTGACCTTTGTCGACTCTAATTCGTACATGTCCTGCAAAGCACCTTCTGTTTCGGTGCTGAATGTCAGGACCATCTTCTTGCAAAACGTCATGTTGTACCTCCACTTGCTGGTTCACTCTCATTCCCCATTGTTGTCAGTTTCTACTTCAGCTCCCGCACATTTTGTTGTGGCTCTTGCATGGTGCGCCCTGCAAACTGTAGTTTTCTTGGTATTTATATTTGTCAATTACTAGTTCAATTTATGCAGTAAAGGCTAGATCAGGGTGCGATTACATCGTTTTCTTACTAGATTACAAGTTCAATTTATGCAGTAAAGGCTAGATCAGGGTGCGATTACATCATTTTCTTACTGGATTACAATTCCTCAAAGCATCTCAGCATCTCTTCTTAGGTTGCGCCTATTACATTTTGGGTATTTATCATATATCCATCTATCTTCATTAGCAATATATCCATGTCTGATATTATTGAATTTAGGTTTCCAAGTGTTGATTATGTCATGCTTAGTGCAAGTGATTGTGTGAGACATTGGTACTCTTGTGCTCATAAATCTCAGATTTGACGAACATTGCTATCAATTTACAATCTGGTTTATCAACCCAGTATGTCTCCACTATTGAATTTCCTTGTGTGTTAATATAACCTTGTCCCAGGTACGTTATTAAGTCTGAATACTGTAGAGTTGAAATCTGCTTATCTGCTTTGTCAACCGCAGTATGTGTCCACTATTAAAATTTCCTTGTTCTTTAATATAAACCTTGATTTTGGTACATTATTTGAATGTATGAATGTTATATAGTAGTCTCCTTTCTGCAATCAAATTTAAGGCAGTTCCTTAAAATTCTTCTTACTGGCTTTTCGATTTCTGTACTTGTATTCCATTTACATGCGATTGAACTTCATCGGGCATTGTTTGTTTATGGTGCATGAGAAGAATGATTTGTTCATGATCTTAAACATCTCATTCTATTGGATTCCATTTTTCTAGCCCCTAGGATATCTTTGTTATGATTCATAGATGTTGAGTAAATTGCATCTTGTTTGTCAGACATCGTTTTCTTTTTTTAAAAAAAACCTAGTGATTTTCCACTTGGAATATGAAATTGCACATCAGAATTCTGAAGTACTCCGATTCTGAAGTATATTTGAGTTGAGCAAGTTTTTTTCTCCTTCAGATGTGGAGTATAAGAATGTACATTGAATTTCAGGCTTAGTTTTTTTCTGCAGATTTGTGCACCTGATGATAATGCTACATTACCAGTGCACAATTGACCTCAGCTATCATTTACACGGTATAGGCACAATTGACCTCAGCTATCATTTACACGGAGGTATAGCGATTACCTTGCCACGGCTATTCCAGTTCTGTTAACTAATTTGTGTCCTTTAATTTGCCTTTCAATTCTGGACAATGATTCTTCAGTTGTTATGCCACAATGGTCTCATCAATTGCAGGAATATTCCATGCCAATTTTGTTTTTGTTGTATAGTTCTGGGTGATGACCTTTGCAATGTCTTGTAAATCCATTGTTTCTTGGGATTCATTTTTAATTTATTACTAGCTGCTCATAGTGTGTATTCCATGGTTTACCAACTGAACTAGATGAATAGAGATGCAGCTAGGCGACCTTATCCACGTTTCATAAATGTCTCTATCAGATTTGAGTGCATTCGGAGTTTAAAGAGACATTACAGTCAACTTGCTCAGTTCACTAATTTGCATTCTTCCGCCTTCAGATTCTAGCTTAGGCCTTCCAGCTGTGTGTCACCAGTTGGTATGCCAATGATCAGCACACCTTAGGCATTATCTGCCACTTCGATCCATTAGTTCTAAATTGCCGGAGTGAATAATAGTTAATATATATTGGTTCAATCATTTACTCTGTCAACAATGCCAAATGTTCTGAAGCTTTGACTTCAAAATATTGTGGTTCATGATTCTACGTCTACATCATGCCTGCATTTTTGTCATTTTCTTTATCTTAGATTTGTTGTTCATTGCTGATAGATATCGGCATCTAGGTGACAATAATCTAGAGGGGGTGAAAGGCCTGCAGCTTGCTGAAGAATTGGGCACAAGCAATACTCCAATAGCATGGGCAACTCTGTAGCTAACAGAGAGGAGATGCTGCTTCGTGGCATTTAAGGCAACACAAGGATATTAAGTCAGATAAATCACTTTAAGTTTTTTTTATGATAAAGGCACACTTTTTTCGGCAATCCCAATTTTGTGCACCAGATTTTCAGAGGTTGATGATATTAGCTGACTGTTCCTACAAAATTATTTCACTATTTGCTACTTTGTCAATTAGAAAAGCATCCGCACTTATGTTTTGGAAAGGAAATCATTAAGCTTGTGCAGAATCGGTGAATCTTATGTGAATCTAGTAACAAGGACTGGGTGCGATGGTTTAGTATAATGAACTAGTCATTCTAAAATCATTCCAGTTCACTTCACTACTTACTTTATAAGTAAAGTCCAATATCATATTCTATTACGTGTCTTTCCAATGACAATTTTTCTACAAAAGGATCTCATGAGGCACATTGGGTAATAATATAACACTATTTAACATATGGAGGCATTCTTCGAAACGGCAAAACCTCACGTGCGAAAACGAGACAGCTACAGTGAGAAAAAACAAAAAAATCACGAAATAGAGAAATCATGTATAGAGAAATCATGTGGGGCTGAACGGCTTGCGGGCCCAGGTAGTAAAAAAAGGGGAAAATGTGGGGCAGAACGACTTCCGGTCCAGCTCGTGAAAAAACCACCGAACCAGCACGTGGGGAAAAAACGAACCAGCACGTGGGAATCGGAGAGGAAAACCGGCGGGAGTGGGTGCGTCGCGTCGGGACGCGCTCCGCGTGCTGCGTCGGAGGGGCCTCTACCCAGGGTGCAACAAGGTGCAATATGTACAGCAGATGCACAGACCCCGCAGTTTCAGCCAATTGCAACTAGTTGACTAGATCAATTGTAACTGTGACACCATACCAATTGCAACTCGACGGAAAAGCATTTTGCACAACAAATGTACATACTCTCGAAGTTAGGAATGTGCGACTGCACTAATTGCAACTGGACGGACCGGTTGCAATTGGATGTGGACCAATTGCAATCGGACCCAACTAGTACCAACTGGCGCTCACTGCGTGTAATCCAATTGCAACAGTGAGACTATATCAATTGCAACCATGACACTGTACTAATTGCAACTCGACGGAACTAATTACAACAAATCTGACCCGTTGCAACTAGATACAAACGAATTGCAACTAGATCACCCAATTGCAGCCCGACGCAAACTAATTGCGACTAGAGTAACTCCAGTTACAACTAAGCGAAAATCAATTACAATCAGGGTGGGTGCGGAGAATGCACCCATGTGCATTATAGCAAAACACTAATATATATATGTATGTATACATACATATATATATCTATGTATGTATACATAGATATATATGTAAGTATATACGTATGCATGTATGAATGCATGTATGCATGTGGTTTCAATTTATTTTTGTGCTATGATGCTACCAAAATTTATTGTGTCAAATTCTTGTTTATAGTTTGGTTGAGATGTTTCTGAAATATAATGTCACATAACAGTATATTCACAAAGTTCTAAAAAATTAGGGGTAAATTCGCAAGGGTAAAATTATTATCTTTGACACCGTTATGTGTTGTTTATTTTTCGAGAAAGACCGTGGGGGGGAGATCCCCATAGTATAAAACTCAAATTAAAGAAAACTAATCAAAGGGTTACAACATTTACTTACAGAGAAATTAACTAAAAGCATCGAGCCAAGATCTAAAAGCTGATCGTAGATCAACTTTGAATCTAACAAGGTGCATATAACACTGGTTTTGAAAATTGGTAAACCATCTATCTATTGAGTGATTCCCTCTGTTGAAGATCTTGTCGTTTCGAAGTTTCCACAACTCCCATGCAGCTAGCAGTGTTATCTCTAGGAAGAAGTCCAAGTTACTGCTTTGCTTTGCCTGGTAAATTCTTTCCACAATATTGAGAGTTAGATCCCAGTACACATCTATGCGGCTCCAGTACTAAATGGCAAGGAGGCAACTGAAAAAGAGGTGCTCAATTGTTTCATTTACTCCCATGTTGCACATGACACAAAGGTCATCCTCTCTTGCTCCAATATGTCTTCTAGTTAGAACAGTTTGGTGTTGAGTTGATCGACCAAAAGCATCCAGAAGAAGAACTTGATTCTTGGGGTGCAGTTTGATTTCCATACTATCTTGAAGATGGGGTGGGTCTCAAGCACATCATAGACATGGTTGTAAAAGACCTTTGCGGTGTAATCTTTACTTCTTTTAGGTTTCCAGATCTCTACATAATCTTCATCATACTGAATTGCTTGTAGAGCGACCTGTAGCTCTTCTAGCTCCAGAATGGTTTGTTCTGAGAATGGCAGGATGAAGATGTTAGATCATTGGCTTCCATAACAACTTTAACTGAAGATGTGGTTAACAAGGAAAAAGAGGCCAATCTCGGGTAGGTGTGAGATAAGATAGAGTCTGCGCATCTATCTTCCCAAAAGCAGACAGTGGCTCCATTGCCCACTATACAATAGAAAAACCCTTGTAAAGATTGTTCAAACGCCAGATATCTTTCCACCAAAAGGATCCTACTTCTCTGGAAGCATGTGGAACTTTATCTTGATAATATCTGAACCAAATCAGCTTAACCCAGGGAATGTCATGTTGGTTGTAGAACTTATGAAGATGTTTAATGAGGGCATCATTCAGCAGTCTAAGGTTGAGGACCCCGAGCCCACCTCAATGCTTTGGCCTTTGCACTATCTCCCAGGCTACTAGATTCCCACCTCTTTTCTGTTCACTGTTTCCTCTCCAGAGACATTGTTTCCTAATGCGATCAATGTTCTCTATAACACCATAACACCACGAGGCAATTTGATTGTGCACATGGTGTAGGTGATGATGGGTGTGATTGCAGTGTTAACCATTTGTAGTCTGCCTGAATAAGAAAGCCATGTGGCACAACCAGAGAGCTTTCTTTCAACTTTGTGCATCATAGATGTTACGTCTTCCATTTTTGGCTTGGTCGTGCACCGTTATGTGTTATTCATAGAGTAGGGGTAAAATGAGGCTTCATTTCGGAATAGTAAGGGTAAAAATGCAAAGTGAAAAAAGTCAGGGTAAAATCGCAATGGGGTTGAAAACGAGGTTAGAAACGTAATAGCCCCATTTATTATATATAATATTAAAGTGAGGAAGCAACCCCTCATGTTTCCTACCAGTTGGTTTGGTTTCGTCCGCCATCTTCTTTTTACGTTTTTCGTCAGCTCACCACATACCCATAGCTACGATATACATTGATGCAGCAGCGGAGCACAAGAAACCTTGGACCTTGGCGGTTAATTGGATCCCAGCCAAGTAACAGTCGTGCCGCAGTCTTCATCCTCCTCGACTCTTCTTCGGCTCCATGCAGAACTGGACGGGTCATGGTGCATTTGAAAGCGGAATAAACTCGGCAGGATCGATCCATATATTAATAGAAGAATTAATAGCAAAACACAGACTGCGTTCATACCTAGCAGATACATATTAGAGGGAGTTGTGATACTACATGAGATGAGGGTACAACAAAGCCAAGGAGTGATACTGAAACTAGATTTCGAGAAGGCCTATGACAAAGTCCACTGGGGATTCATGTTTGAGGCTCTTCGAAAGAAGAACTTTCCATTGAGATGACTAGATTGGATGAAACAAATAATCGAGGGAGGTAAAGTTGGCATAAATATCAATGGACAGCCTGGAAACTTTTTTGATACACATAGAGGGCTGAGGCAGGGGGATCCGTTGTCGCCATTGCTTTTCAACCTAGTGAGCGATGCCCTAGCCACAATTCTTGAAAATGCGAAAGGAGCGGCTAAAATAAAAGGCCTGGTACCCCATTTGATAGAGGGTGGCATAACACACTTTCAATACGCGAATGATACGGTCATTTTCATAAACATGGATGACCAGTCAATTATGAATATAAAGTTCATTCTTTACTGTTTTGAAAACATGTCAGGACTGAAGATCAATTATGATAAGAGTGAGATATTTGTTTTGGGCTGCACACCAGAGGTGGAGCAGAGAGTGGCCGAGACCCTGAATTGTAATGTGGGGAAATTTCCAGTGAAATACTTAGGAGTGATGGTGGATTGCAAACATATGACGATGTCTGACCTTAGCTATATTTATCAGAAAGTAGAAAAAAAGGTCCCGACATGGCAGAGTGTAGGATTGTCTTCAGGAGGGAAGATGATACTCACAGAGTCATGTCTCAGCTCAATTCCTATGTACTCAATGGGTTACCGCTTACAAGATGAGATACACCAGAAAGTGGATTCAGCTAGGGCAATTTTCTTCTGGCATGGCCCGAACTTGAAGAGAAAATATCACATGGCCAAATGGGATTTAATGGCAACAGCTAAGAGTGCTGGAGGGGCTGAATTTACTAATACTAGAGTAATGAATAGATGTTTGTTGGCCAAATGGCTAGTAAAGATTGAGGGAGGGGAAGACACTTTGTGCTGCCATCTTCTCAGAAACAAGTATCTAGGAGAGAATGGGATTTTCAGCTATAAAAAGAAGAATGGTTCTAAATTCTGGAAGGGCCTGATGTCAGTGAGAGATGATATAGTCAGAGGGATGAGTTATGTAATTGGGGATGGTAAAAAGGCAAGATTTTGGAGGGATGTTTGGATAGGCAATTGTGAATTGAGGGTATGTTTCCCAAAACTTTTTGAAATATGCAATCAGCAAGAATGGACTGTTCACAAGGTGCTGCGAGACGGGGGCCTAAACTTAACCTTCAGAAGGAACTTCAGACCGATCATACAACTTAGTGGGAGGACCTTGTAGTGCTAGTAGAGGGAATCAGTCTCTCATAGACACCAGACACTGTCAAATGGACTCTTGAGAAATCTGGATTATTCTCTACAGCATCGCTATATAGAGAACTAATGTTCCCTGGGGTGGTGAATAAATGGATGATGTGCATATGGAGAGCTAAACTCCCTTTGAAGGTTAAAATCTTTCTATGGCAAGTTTGTAATGATAAGATACAATCGGCTGAACAACTTAAAGCAAAAAATTGGAATGGGCCCTTAGAGTGCAAACTATGTGGAGAGATTGAAAGCACAAGCCACATCTTCTTGGAGTGTGCGGTAGCAATGTTTTCATGGAGACTAATTAGTGGTACTGTTGAGTGGAGCTCCCCCCAAGTAATATGATGGACTTACATAGCAAACTGGCATAGGGTTCTGTCACACCTGGTTTTAGAAAACAAACCAAGTGCATACCTATATGTATGCCAGGATCAAGTTTCATACATATAGTAGACAAAAGTGAATAACAGTAATAGTATCACGTAAAGAACATAAACAAAACTTACTATTCTATCAGAGTTATACAGCTCAATCCGGGAAACGGAGGCGTCAACTCCACAAGCAATCGACTGGGGGCTACGTACGCCTAGCATCAACACCATCTTCAATAGCTTCACACCTTTTGCTTCTGAGCAGCAGTAAACAAGGATGAGTACACTTATGGTTGGTACTCAGCAAGGCCACAAGAACTAACTAGAAATGTTTTAAAGTCCATCTTTAAGTTTAATTAATCATGTGAGGGTCCAGGCTGCTCTTGACCATGAGCACGGCTAATCGATTAGTTTTACACTCTGCAGAGGTTGTACATCTTTACCCACAAGTTGCATAAAAGTCACGAAGAACTTTAGACCCAACCATGCGGTATTTGCAAGACAACATACCACACTACCGAGGTGTGATTGCATAGGGACACTACGAGGCCTTTACAAAGATCCCCTAGTGCAGACTGCTCGCTAGGTTACTTGACAGCGCAATGCATAAACCTCTCTCAGCTACGAAGCTACCATAGAGCAGATCAGTCTGAGGGCCGGGCTATATACCAACTACCGGCAACCCCCAACCCCTATCGAGTAAAGCATACCTAATACCAGGTTTTCTAATTAATTGTCCAAGACAGATCCATATGTCTTGTGGTAGTACTGTTTTCCTGGGTGGTCGCTCCATGTTCCAATTAATGCAAAAGTAATCTTGTAAATAAAGCATAGGAAGAAGGTGGTTAGGGACACTTGCCTTTCTCCAACGAAAAGCTACTCTTACTGCTCTTTCTTCATGTCTTGTTTTCATGGAACTCTTCATCTTCAAAGCAACGAACAATGATTCTTCTACTCGAGCAACCATCGGGCACAACATACAAAACAACAAGTATAACTAAGAACAATACACCAATCAAAAGAAAGCTTTAAAAAGAGCGCACTAAAGGATAGACTCGATTCTATGGTTACGCAAACGCAAGGAACACTGAAAACGAAACTAAGGTCGAAGCTATCGAAAGATCATTATCAACAACAAGAGACTACGTGCTTCATATGTTTTAATTATAAAATAATGTGGCAAGAATATTACAAAGCAGGTTATGTTTAGTTAAGAAAACACGGTAAACCTAATCATATTTATTAGCAAATAATTAAGTACAAGTTATATCCAATTAACAATTAATATTAAAAGACAAAGCATGTGAAAGAATCTAATCGAATAACTTTATATTTCGTGTTTAACTAAACATATTAATATTGAAAAGATAATTATAATACCATTAAGCACATTAAATTTATTACGAAAACCGATATGTAGAAGCATCTTTTATTTATAAAAGCTAGTTATAAATAAGCATCAACCAATTTACATCATGATTAAAGAAAACCGGAATAGAACCTAATCACTTTTATTTAGAAAAGTAATGGAATAAATATTAGTCAAGATTAACATGCAATTTTGATGTTTAAAACAAGTAACAAGTGATACACATGCTAACACATGAGTTACGGTGAAACGAACTAGAACGATAGCAACAAACTATCAAGCACACAAGAAACCTTAAGCGAGGGTTAGGAGAACTAGTCTACAAACTAGGCTGAAGGGAGAACACTAAGCAAAGGTAAGCTATGATAAAGGAACCGATAACAAGATTAGCACTAAAGAAAGATAGATGTGAAAGACTTGACACAAGAGCATAGCTGATCCACCGAGAGGCAACTAGGAAAAGGATTTACTAGCTAGGAAACAAAGAACACTGAGATATAGCTGACAGACAACGTTTAACGATTATTTGCATTTATGAGAGAACAAGATCATGAGCTAGATTCATTTTAATTAACAAAACAAATGTAAAAGGATATTTTAGAAATAAAATACCCTATGTTAGCATTAACTCCGATTAAACATTATCTGAAGAAATCGGCATAAAGAACCTAGTCAAATTTTATTTATAATTGTTCACGTGCCAATTATGCCAATCAAACATTAATTTAGAAAGATTATAACATCTAATTGAATTAAAGCATATGACATGTTGAGCTAAACAAACTTTATTTAGAAAGCACATGCATGTTGACATTAGTCTAGTTAACATTTATTATAAAAGACGGTGCAAAAGCCTAATTAACTTTTAATTAGAAAGGTTAATTAAATATTAAGCAATTTAACATTTGGTTTATGAAAAATCGAAGTGTAACACTAATTAGATTTTATTTACAGAACATATGAAATAATCATTAATCAAATTAACATTTATTAAAAAGCGGCGTAGAACACTAAAAACTTTGAATTAAAGAACACATGTATACTAGGTATTAAACAAAATTATATTAAATTAATTTTCAGAAAACATGTATGATGAAAACACACCACTAACGTGCACTTTATTTTATTATGAACATAACACAACTTGAACGGATTAAAACGGAGTTAAAACATAGAAACTAGAAGCAAAACAAGATGAAAAGGACCTAGACGTGATTAACTCTAGACAACAGGGAGTAGCTGAAAAGAGTCGCAAGACACATTAAATAGTGCTCGCAAAAAGAATAGACTGCAGGGTTAGATCTATAAAAGGACTTAGGTGGGCTTTATGTGTGGAAGTGGGATCTCTGTAGGGGGTTTTCCGCAAAAGATACAAGACACAAAAGAACTTAGAAAGATTATACGACTACAGAGGGATCTAATCGCAAAACGACCTGTCTTCTTCCACCTTGGTCCGATCCAGGATGGAGCGTACAGGGGCGGTTCTGAAGCTCCTGGTGATTTGAATCAGAGGCACTCCGGTGGCCTAGGGGTTCGATTGAGGTGCAAAACGAAGAGAGGGGATCGAGGGAAACTCAGGGATGTGCTCATCATCGATGGAGACGTTCGGGAGCGGCCGGATTTTGATGGAGATGATGGATGGCGTGGGGCTTGGAGGTGGCCGGTCCTCATGGTGATGGCGGCGCTCCAGTGCATCCCAGGCGACGAGAATCGGTGAGGTGGCTCTAGCGCAGCACGGGAAAACTCCTGGCGGTCACGGCTTGCTCCAACGGCGCTCCACATCGGCAAATCGAAGCGGCGGCCGGCAGTGCTCGGCTTCGGCATGGCAGTGCGGCAGTGCTGTACAGCAACGAGGCGGCGCGGCGCAAAGGCGGCAGAGGGAGTTAGGGCACGCGAGGCCTTGGGCGGCGTAGCTTTATAGGGCTCAGGGGCGGTCGCACCTTGGCATGCACGCCAAGAACTGGCGGCGGCGGCCAAGCCGTGCAGCTCGGGGAGATCTCAGCCCAGATGGGCTAGCTGGCGGACCGGAGCGGGCTGATGCGAGTCGGGTCTGTGGGCTCAGCCCAATAGGATAAAATAGTTTTTTTATATCCTGAATTTATTTTAAGTGCGAAAATAATTCCAGAGAAGTCCCGAAATTATTTTAAAGCATGAAAAATAAATAGAAAAACACAAAAATTCCAGGAAAATTCACAGAGACACATTGAGACACAAACAATCCAAATAAAATATTCGGAGCTCATGAAAAATATTTTAGAGCTTTCTAATAAATAGAAATAGCTCAAAGGAAAAATGAGAATAAATTCCAGAAAGTCCGGAAAATTCTCAGAAGGATTTGGACAGCCCCTAATCGCACTTTTGAAACCTTTTGCACTCAAGAAGCACCAAGATGCATCGGCATGAATGCAACACTCACATCGAACCAATTTATTTTTATTTAGAAAATCAAACAATGATTTTTTCCTATACTAGATTTTCTGTAAACAAATAAATGTTGAGAAAATTTTTAAAAGTATGAGAAAACGCTTGTTTAATTATTCTTTCTATTCACATCCTGAAATTGGGAAATTTCAGGGTGTGACAGGTTCTAATAGAAAAAATAACTCTTTTGTTTTTCTATTTGGCTGCTTAGCCTGGGGGCTTTGGCTTACTAGAAATGATCTGATCTTCAATAACATAGTTGCATCAACCCCTGACGTGGGTGTTCTTGGAATGATCTCCTTTATGCAGAAATGGAGCGTGCTGCACAAAGAGAAGGCGCAACACTGGATAGGTTCGGTGATATACAAGCTGAGACTTCAACTATCTTCGTTAAACTCTGAAGACTGAAGCTGGAAACATGAAGACCGGGCGTCATCTTCCTGAACCTGAAGATCTTTGCCTTTTGTAGTGCTAAATGCTCTCTGGCAAACCTGTTCTGTTAAGTTCTTTTTCCTTTTCGGTTTGTCTCTAGTTTGCTCTAAGTTGTTGTTTAGATTAGAGGGAGTTAGAGGGAGTGAGATCCCAAGCTGCTGCCCTGATGTTGCTTATATTTTTGGCTTGTCGTGCTCTTGGTTGAGTCTTGTAAAACTAGCAATCCCAGTACTCCTTGCTTTTTAAGAAAAGCCGGGCCTAAGGGCCTTTCATCTAAAAAAATATTAATGAAGAATGATGATGTGTTGCGGCGATCAAGGGAAGATCCTAATTAATGCACTGTTATCGTCGAGAAGAAATAATACTTGTCGTCTACTGCCCTGCTCCAATTTTTACAACTCCAGTTCAACTTGTTTAGCCAAACACATTTAGCTTCTGAAACTCTACTCCCAGAAAAGGTGGAGTTCAATGTCAACTCCATATTTTTCATGGAGCACGTCAAAAGGTACTCCCAAAACACGAGGTCTGTTAGAAATGTACTGATTCGATTCTTATTTTTTTCTCCCTTGCGAACGCCATTCTTCCTCCCAACCTCCCTCCCACCGCAGCCACGAGCCGCACCCTCCCTCTTAGCCACCAGTCGTGAATCATTCCGGGCACAACGGCGGCAGGGAAGAGCGGCAAAACCGAGAGGAGGACGAGAAGATTCGATTCTCCTACTCACCTGTAGCCGGGGTAGAGTGTGGAGCCAGATCTACAGTGTCGGGCAGACAACGGTGGAGACGACAGTGCTGGTGGAGCTCGAGAGAGGACAAGAGGTGGCTAGGAAGGTGTGCGGCGGTGTGGACAGTGGCATGGGGATGAGTACGAAGGTTGTCCCTGCAGGGATATCGGTCACGACACCAGTGGCTGAGTTGAACAAGCGGACGACCGCTATTCCGTAGGCCGCAGCCGCATACGAGGCAAATGAGGCCGTCAGCCATCGCGAGGTGGCCGGTGCCCTACCCGTCCTGCCACCGCCGCTCACCCTCTAGCCCAGCCATCACCCGTGCCTCCCCACTGTTCTCTCGACACCTCCCTAGTGCCGCCACCGCTCACCTCTAGGCGCCCACGCTCACCGGCATGCCAAGGCCATGCGTCCCCACCTCTCCCCGTAGCAGCCTGCTTGGCAGCGGCCTAGAGGGTGCACGGTGGTGGCCTCTCCTCCACACACATCTCCGGCGAGACCTCCCCGATGTGCGTGGCGAGGCATGGACGGTGATACCTCCCTCGTGCGGTGATGGCAACGCGCGGCCGTCGCGAGTGGCAATGTGTGGCCGACTGGCGGGGCCTCTCTAGCGCGCGAGGCGAGGTGCGTCAGGCGAGGGTGGCAGAGGCCAAGGCCACCCCCATGGAGCGACCTCCTCGCCGTTCTCCCACATCGGTGGTGGCTCTGTTCTTGAGGACATACAAGTCCATCCCCACCAAAACTCTCCTAGCAATGTTAGAGCAGAGTTTTATGCCAAATATGTACACTTGCTCCAGAAACTCTGTAGTGGAGCTACTCCACACTGGAGTTGGTGGAGCAGAGTTGTAATACTTGGAGCGAAGCTGTCCCAAACACGCCCTGTGATCTAACCAGCAATGAATAGACAACTAGGTGATTCCCCGCCTGTTGCTGCAGGATTTGAGAGAGCTTTTCGGTAGACTTTCATGTGTTGCACTAGAGATTTTATGTTAATGTTAAGCCGCCACGGTGATTGTTTTCATCTACGATGTTGGAGATTAAAAGAAGATCAAGTGGGCAGCTAATATTAATCGTTGGCTTGGTGGAAGATGATGTACGCTGATGTGATCTATTGAATGCAGATGATGTAAGCGGATAACGTGGCATGGTGAAAGTTGAGAGAAATCCAACCATGGGCTGGTAGTGAGTTCTATCTATATAGTTGTACTAGGGATCTATCGTGAAAGGTTTAGGCAGGTTCATGCAAAGATCAAAGAAGCTCATTCGGTCAGGCATAGACAAAGGAAAAAAATGCAGGATGTTTTGTTTTGGTATGTTCACTGTCAGTTTTTGTTCGAAAAAAAGAGATATTTTCGCTACCAGAGAGCTGCTAGTTTAGATCCATAGCGGCCAGTGCACGTGCGGCAGCAAGAGGCATCTCCCGTAGTGAGGAGGGGTCGATACCAGGAACGGCAGGCAAGGCAACAGGGACAAACGGGACCGAAGGAAATATAGGGAGGCCCTTGCTGACGAATAGATCCCAGGAACCCATACATTCCTTAATCCTTACTCACTGCTTGGGGCACAGCTTGTCATCACCACATTTAGGCCCCCTTTGGAAGCCCAGAATCCCTCTGGGTTCCTCCTATCTTTCCTGGGTCAAAATTCCACATCGTATTATACCTGGGCCAAACCTACCTACCATTTGGAAGCTCACGAACTCGGGACGTCACAACCCTACCCACCCCTTTTCCCCGGGGGGCTCGCTCCCCACCTCCCAACTCCTGACGCCGCCACCCCGTCCTTTCCGCGAGTCGCTTCCTTCACCACGCCTCCTCCCTCCACGTTGACTCCACCACGCGCGCCACCGCTCCACTACGCCGCTTCCCCATCATCTTCACCACGTCACTGCCGCTCCTCGTCGTCGTCCAGGCCAACGCCGGCGCCGCTACCCAGGGCTTGGAGGAGAGAGGGAGAGAGCACGAAGCCATGACGCCTTCGTCCGCTCTGCCGCCCCGCCTCTCCCACCAAGCGGCTGTCCCTCCGTGCGTCATCCACAGCTTCCCCTCCTTCGTGTCCTAGTCCTTGTCTCCAACCAGCCGCCGCCGCCTCGGTGTCCTTCGCCAGATCCGAGTGGCCCAAGGTCGGCGTGCGGCGGCGACTCCAGATCTAGCGTCGACTAGTCGCTTGACGCTCGACGCGGCACCCCAAGCTCTGCACGTCGTCTCCAAGAAGCCCGACCAACGCATCCAAGAAGTCGTCTCCAACTACGTCGAGCCTCTCCACGCCGCCACCACCCTCCTGCTCGTCAGCACATCTCCGGCAAGAACCTTCGCCGCTAGCGCCTCCTACAGTTTCAAGGTACTGGATTAATGTAGTGTCCAGGTGAATTTGGATGTCTATTTCTTCTTAACTGAATGAATGTTGGTGTATGTCATCAGTTCTGGTAGCTTAATGTAGAGTTCTGGTAGTTGTCAGTTGGTGTCAATCTTTTTCTGAATGAATGTTGTCCTATTCTGAATGATGCTTACTAAATAAACTTGAGTTCATCGGCACTGTTCCCAGTCAACACGATTTTTGGCTTAACATTGTGATCTTACCAGGGGGCAAATTGTGACAATCGGGTATAGGGAGTTTGGCATGTTTTACTAGCAGAAAAGTATAGCAACAAACCAAAAAACTTCCTGGATCACATTTGAACTGAATGAGCATTCTGCATTAGCACTGTATTCACTCTTCCTAGCTCTGAACTGAACTGAAATGCTCCTTCCTAGCTGTCGTGTAGGTTGACATTGGTCTAGGGTTGGATCTGAAAAACACTGTTTAAGGTTCGAAGGAGTGTGTGTGAACTCTGAAGGGTAGTGGAGGGTTGTGCTATTTGGTGACGGTTCTTAAATTTATGTGGTTGCATCTGATTAATTGCATTGGTCACAGAAATTGTTGAGTGTTATTTTGTTTGTAGAAAGTGCTGTTTCTTACCATCTCTAGTTAAAATTTTAACATGTAAAGGTTATGGTTTGTTTTGTACCCTAAATAAGAGGCTGCAGTGATGTTTCATTGTATGTAACGCAAGGTGATGGTTGCAAAATGTTGTCTGATGTTAACATCAATTGAATAGGGGCTGTCGACATTTTTTAGCTGATCAATGATACTAAGACCCAATTTAAGGGATAATTGAAAAAATGTTATGCGGTGCTAATGTATTATGGTCAACCAAATAGCGGTTTGCCTTTTATTGACATTTTTTATTAGAGTCAGACTTGTTTTCCATTTTAGTAACCAAAGTTCAAAGAGAAAAACTGATAACTTATTACTCACAAAGCCAAAGCCAAACTGATAACCAAAGAATCTCGGTCACCACCCTTGCTGTCTCCATAGTTCCCAATATAATCTGCATCCACTCTGACTCTGTTAACACCAAAATTTGGTAAGGAGTATGACATGTGGGTCCAATTCGGAAAGGAGTCCGTCTGAGGGAAGGAAAGGCATCTTCAGAGATTTTCGGCAGAAGGATCCGCGGTCGGCTATCTGCTCCAGTTCGGCAAAGGAACAAGAGGGGCGATTTTGCGGGATTGGATGGTGACGTGGCTCGATCGGAGGGAGCGAATGGATGGACGAGCGATCAAGCTTAGTTAGGCAATGTATCCATTCGCGGTTGTAATCAGCGGGGTATAAATACGACCCCTGGATGTATGTAAAAAGACACGTTCATTCCTCAATACACACCGGCCTTACGCCAAACCCTAGAGTCCCTTGTCGTGTCGTCGAGTTCTTCGAGAGGACCAATCGATCCGTCGACCTCCGTGAGTACCGGCAACCTTGTATCATGTCTAGTATCATGCGGTGGATTTAGATGCGATGCAAGTAGTCTTGTTACCATGCTTCGTGTCATGCGGTAGATTCAAGCTTGGTTCAAGAGGGTTTCTTGTTGGATCATGAGCCATGCGGTAGGCTAAGGTCTAGCTCGAGGCCGATTATCGGCTCTATTGGATTTTGGCAAGATCCAATAGATTCATTAAGTTACCCTGTGTTATCATGAGTTTCGCTTTATGTTTTAATTCATGTAACACACTTTTGCCCAATCTAGATGGGTTTGGATCGGCTCTTTTCCTCTTAAGATCCGTGCGAGAGTAGGTTTCGTGTTTTGACACGTGGATCTCGTGCTCTTCAATAGCCGAAACCGAATCAATCTAGGTTGTTACGTGTTGCGGGTTCAAGCTTGCTTTGTTAGTATAAATCTTGAAAGAGCGGGTATCATGCGGTAGATGCGGGTTTTTGGGTTGCTTTGGAGCTAGTCATCGGTGGATTAGATTTCCAACTCGGCTTGATAGATTTATTCACGTGGTAATGTTTGTTCCTTCTTCATGGACCCCGAATCGGTTGTTCAGCCGCATTCGGTTATATCTTCACGAGTAGATCACGTGCGTTATTTATGTTTTAAAAGACGTGTGCTTCTAGCTTTCCATATTTAGGTTGTATCATGCGGTGGATAGATCTATTTATGGAAAGTGGTGCGTCCTTTCATGCAAGTTGTATCATGCGGTGGATAGATTTGCTTGATGTCGTGCCCGACGGATCTTAAAGTGATTAGACATGCGGTAGACTAATGCTTTGGATCTATGCATGCTTATTTTAATACATGATCATGTTCGTGCTTTGCTTTATTTAATGTTAATCTTCATTGAGGATCGGTCATGGCTTTGCACATGCATTCATGTTTATTCAAAGATCGATCGTTGTCATGCTTACGTCATCCATTCGGCAATGTTCTTTTTTCCCTTGCGTTTACCCGAATGGTCGTGGTTCTTTGACAGGTAGCTTCACATAGCTACATGTCGTCTTGCTTGGCTTCTTAGCCGTAAATATGGAGGCACTGGTACCACCGTGGGTTCCAAGTTTTGGTATTTAATTGTTTTACCCTTTTTGTTAATTTTTCGGGGAAAAATTGAGCGGCACGTCACTTTCTCTCGCGCGTGCGAAGCTAAGCTTTTCGGCTTCTTTGTGTGATTGGCGCGAGTGCATATTTTGCGTCAACACACTTTTTGGCACGCCTCGGTGGGACCAACGTACCGAATTGGTTCAAGATGCCTGAGATCACAGACCTCCTGGACGTCAGCATTGAGGAGCTTTCTCCCGAGCGAATCGGCGGCTCGTAGACGCCGTGAATCAGTTTCAACAGAAGTGCCTCATGTCCTTCAAGAAGAATCGAAGTGGTGTACCATATTTGAAGAATGGCCTGCCCAGAGTGCTGTTGCCGGGAGAAACCGACGCTACGACCCAACAAGAAAAGGAAGAATGCGCGCGGATCTTCCAAGAGTCAATGGACGACGTGCTCACCAAGCACAACCAAGCTTTCCTTGGGTCGCTCCAACAGATGATGGTGGCCCTCTTCGGCCGGGCGCGGGGCGGGCGTTCGGAAGGCGTACGCGGAAAGAGCACCGTGGAGCCGGGTGAATCAAGCTCTCGGCCCCGCCACCACGGGGCCGGTGCGGCGGGCCCCCTCCTCGAGCTCCGGGAGCCAAGCGTTCCAATCTCCTCCACAGGGCGCTGGGGGGCAGCCAGTTCAGCCTCCGCTACAGGCTTCAGGAAGTCAACCAATCCTGCCGCCACCACAGAGCAGCACGGGTCAGCCCGCGCAACAGCCGAATCCGTACCAGCCTACGTACGGAGACTTAGCGTTCGGCTCATACGGGGCCCCACTCGATCCCGGTCGAAGAATAGCTCCGTCCACCAGCGGCTCCCGAGAGGAATTTATACGGCGGCGGCTATCATGAAGTGGGGAATTACGGAGCGTTCGATGCCTTCCCGCACCCGGGTACGCGCGGCCGGGGCGCTCGGGGAGGAAGATGCCCTAGCTCGCAAGATGGCCGAGTGATGCAGAATCGGTTTGGCCTCAAGCCAAGGATGCGGGGCCCCACCTACGGCCGCCGTTCCGGAGTGGTACTATAACGTGCTCCCCGCCGCCAAGGGTAAAACCACCGACGGAATTCACAAAGTTCTGCGGGCGGGACGAGACAAGCACGGTCGAGCATATCGCTCGTTATCTCATGCGGGGGGGGAATGTTCGGCCGAAGAGACGTTCGGGGTTCGCTACTTCCCCGCCTCGGCGACGGGTCCCGCTTTTCGGTGGTTCTCGTCCTTGCCGCCGAGTCGGTGGCCGGGTGGAAAGATTTGGAGCGTAAATTCCACGCTCACTACTTCGGCGGCAGTTCGAGAAAAAGTTGATCGATCTCGCCACCCACGAAGCAAAGGCACGGTGAAACACCGCGTGGAGTTTCGAGAAGATTCGAGAGAAGTCAAGGGCATGTGCTTCTCATTGAACTTGCCGGACGATCGGCTAGCCGATATGGCCGTCGCCGGGATGTTACCGGCCGTACGCGAAAAGCTCTTTGGGATGGAGTTTGAAAACTTGGGCCAAGCTGTCACGAAATTATCCTTGATGAGCAATCGGGCATATGGCCTCAAGAAGGACCCCAAGTTTGGCAAGCGGCACGACATCGCCGATATCTACAATCAATTCTTGGACAAAGCTGATTTGTTCGAGGATTCGACGACGAACCGGAGATAGGCTGCGGCGAGAAATCATGTGGGGTAAAGAGCCTCTCACAATGAATCGGCGTTGGGTCGGACGGACCAAAGGAACCTATGACTTCGACATCACAAAGGTGACAAGTTGTTTGAGCTCTTGGTAAAAGAAGGCCGAATCAAGGCACCGAAGGGCACTCTATGCTTCGGCTTTGATGGAGTCAAAGCGAAACGTTCTTGCGGCTTTCATGACGGGGACTCCCATTCCATCAACGGCTGCCGGGGTCTTCGGGATGAGGATCCAAAAGGCTATCCGGGAAGGGCACCTCAAATTCGATAACAAGATGAAGGCTGGATGGCCACCCCTTCCCGCGAGAACATGCTCGGCTTTTCGTCAATGCGATAACGGCGAAGAGAAAGGGAAAGTCAAGGTCCGACCTCGGCCGAGGGTCCAAGCAAGATGGATCGGTTGACCAGAAGCGCCGAGGGTGACCATAGAGCAAGTCCGGGGCGACGCCCCCGCGTTCTCAAGAGCCACATCGAGATCGGGGGAGTCGTCCAAGCCCAAACCCAAGGTGACGTCGCGCATCCTCCTTAATAAATGGCGGCGCCGGATGGAGAAGGAACGCTACCGGGGAGCGTCGTCACGAGGAGGAGCAACGCGGGGGCGAGGAGGAAGCGCGCGGATGGAATCGGGAACGATGCGCGCGCGGCGGGGAGCGCGCCCCGCGGGGGTGCGCCTTTTTCGAGCCTTCTTTGGAACGAAGGCACCGAAACTACCCACATTAAGGAAGCGTCCCGAATGCGGCGACGGATATGCTGAGTACGGGCGAGAAAGCGCAATCGCCGATCCGTCCACGAAAGACTTGGAAGGATCCACCCGAATGGGGATCGGCGGCAAAAAATTGAAATCATTGATCATCCCGGGAAGCGCCGAGCTGATCTCGGGTGGGGCGACCACGAGGAGGACGAGGAGGTCCACGTACGGCGAAGGGGCAATGGTGCCCACCCGGTCTACGCAAGAGCCGGAAGAGGCGGGTCCAACGCTTGAGGAACCGCGAGATGAAGCAAGCGGGGGTCCCGGACGAGACGAAGTGGCGCCCCAAGGACCCGGCGGAAGGATCAAAGCGTCAAGCCCCCGCATGCATGGTATACTTCCCGCCAAACGAGTTCATGGCTCCCGCTAACCGGGTGATGCGGGAGGAAGCTTCCTTTGACGACGAGCGACCGAGGGAAATGATGGCGCGGGCGGTGCTTGCCAAGCGGGCCATCTTCGACAAACCGGCCAAGAATCGCCACATGAGGCCGCCGTACTGAGGGGGTACGTCAATGGCAAGCCATTGACCAAGATGTTCGTCGACGGTGGCGCGGCGGTTAACGTGATGCCGTACACCACCTTCGGGAAGCTTGGCATGACCCCGAGCGATTTGACACCAACAAGCATCATCACGAACGACTTCGCCGGGAACCCCTCGGACACCAAAGGATGCGCTCACGTGGACTTGATGATCGGGTCCAAGACGGCGCTCACCACCTTCTTCGTCATCGAAGGGAAAGGAGCCTACGGCCTGTTGCTTGGGCGGGGACCCGGATCCACGCCAAGCTGCGCGTCCCATCCACTATGCATCAACGGTGATCCGGTGGGTGGACGATGAAATTGAGGTCGTACGGGCGGACGACTCCGTGAGCGTGGCTAACATGGAACCGGCCTTCCGGGAATATCAAGGCATCGATTGCTTCTCGGGGAAGGAGCGGGGAGAAGGTCCTGTTGAACTGTCGGCGGTGACCAGCAATGGCCGATTCAAGCGGTCGGCTCTTACGGTGGTAATTTTTAATGGAGAACCCCGTGGATGGCACCGATGGCAAGGCGGGGAAGAGGATTCATGTCGGCCGATAAGGTCTGGAGGAAGTTGACATTGGAAACGGTGATAAACCAAGGCCGACGTTCATCGGTGCGGGTTTGCAACCAGACTTCAGGGGAAACTTAATCAAGCTTCTCAAAGAATATAAAGATTGCTTCGCATGGGATTACTCGGAGATGCCTGGATTGGATCGATCCATCGTCGAGCACCGGTTGCCAATCAAGCCGAGGATTCAAGCCATATAAGCAACCGCCCCGGAAAATCTACAAGGATGAAATGCTTGCCGATGTGAAGAAGGAAATCGAAAGATTACTTGATGCAAACTTCGTTCGGCCTGCATGGATATGCGGAGTGGATTTCTAACATCGTCCCTGTGTACAAGAAAAATGGGAAAATGAGAGTTTGCATAGACTTCGGGGACCTAAACAGAGCTACTCCCATGGATGGATACCCAATGCCTATTGCCGATTTGCTAATTGACGCTTGCGGACACAAGGTGATTAGCTTCATGGATGGCAACGCGGGATACAATCAAATCTTTATGGCAATAGAAGACATCTCGAAGACGGCCTTTAGGTGTCCTGGTCATATAGGCCTATTTGAATGGATCGTCATGACATTTGGGTTAAAAAATGCCGGTGCAACCTACCAGCGGGCCATGAATTACATTTTTCATGAGTTGATCGGCAAGACCGTGGAAATCTACATTGACGACGTGGTGATCAAGTCCGTAAGCCATGACTCCCATCTGGAAGATGTGAAGAAAACCCTGGAATGCACCCGGAAGCATGGTCTGAAGATGAATCCAAACAAGTGTGCATTTGGGGTGTCAGCTGGAGAGTTCTTGGGGTTTTTGGTCCACGAAGGAGGGATTGAAGTTGGCAAAAAGAGCATGAAAGCCATTGATGAAGTCGTTCCTCCAACCAACCTCAAGGAGTTGCAATCAACGCTCGGCAAGATCAACTTTGTGAGAAGGTTCGTCTCAAATTTATCACGGAAGGTGTTGCCGTTCTCTCCGTTCTTTGAAGCTAAAGAAGGATCAGAAGTTCACATGGGGTGACGAACAACAAAAGGCTTTCGAGGAAATCAAGCAATACATGAAGGAGCCACCGGTCTTTGGTTCCTCCTCACTGAACAAGCCTTTCAAGTTGTACGTGGCGGCCGATACCCAAACTATTGGATCGGCCCTTATTCAAGAATTCGAAGGGAAGGAGCGGATAGTAGCTTATCTTAGCCGAAAACTACTTGATCCCGAAACCGGGTATTCGGCTATAGAAAGATTATGTCTTTGCGTATACTACTCGTGTACAAAGTTTCGGCACTACTTGTTGAATGCCGAATGCCTGTGTACTCGAAGTTTGATGTGATAAAACATATGTTATCTATGCCAATTTTGAATGGTCGGGTTGGCAAATGGATTTTAGCTCTGTCGAATTCGAGTTGAAGTTCGAATCGGCAAAAGCCATCAAAGGTCAAGTCATTGCCGATTTTATAAGCGAACACCGTGACCCTTCAATTAATGCGCTTGAAATTACCCCATGGGCTCTATTCTTTGACGGGTCATCATGTGGCAAAGGTGGGGGAGTAGGGATCCTACTAATTTCTCCCGGAGGTGAGATGTTCGAATTCGCCATTCCTATACAACCCACCGTCACAAATAACCAGCCGAGTACGAGGCACGCTTCGAGGGCTTCGGTATTTGAGAGAAGCCGGGGCCGTTTCGGTTGAAATTTATGGGGATTCGAGTTGGTCATCAAGCAATTGAACGGCCGTACGAGTGCGAAGCGATGCGGCGAGGAGTTACTACGAGGAATGCGAGAGAAATCTTGAAGGGCTTTCCACCGGTAACCTTACCAGCACATTCCTAGAGAGCATAATGAGGAAGCAAACGGGTGGCTCGGAGCGCCTCCGGTTATAAAGAGAGTCAAGAAGCATTTGTTGCGGAGAGGTGAGCGCACGGGGACGGATCTTACGAGAAGATGATTGGAGGAAAGAGATCGTTGAATATTTGAGAGATCCATCCCGAAAAGTCTCTAGGAAGCTCAGGTATAAGGCAATCAAGTTCGTTCTTCTGGATGACAATTTATTCTATAAGTCATTAGATGGAGTCGCTACGATGCACGGGTCCAGAAGAAGCCAAGAACATGATGAGCGAGGTGCACGATGGGATATGTGGAGCGCACCAATCGGCCTATCGCATGAAATGGGTTATTAGGCAGGCTGGATGCTTTTGGCCGACGATATTAGAGGACTGCTTTGAGTATTACAAGGGGTGTCAAGATTGCCAGAGGTTCGGAAATATTCAAAGAGTCCCTGCATCAGCATTAAATCCCATCATCAAGCCATGGCCATTCAGGGGTTGGGGTATAGACTTGATTGGCCAAATTAATCCACCATCTAGCAAGGGGCATAAGTTCGTGCTTTTGGCTACGGATTACTTCACCAAATGGGTCGAGGCAATCCCACTCAAGAAGGTGACGTCGAGAAAACATGATCGAATTCATCAAGGAACACATCATCTATCGATTTGGGATTCCTCGGACGATTACCACCGACCAAGGGGCACAATTCGTGTCATTGGAATTCGAGAGATTTTGCCGAAAGCATGGGGATTAAAGCTGTTTAATTCTTCCCCATACTATGCCCAAGCTAATGGTCAAGCGAGAGGCTTCTAACAAGATCATGATCAAGCTTATACGAGAAGAAGATCGACCGAAGCCGAGGAGATGGCATTCGGTACTCGGTGAAGCGCCGTGGGCTTACCGAATGGCCCCCCATGGAGCTACAAAGACTTCTCCTTACGAGTTGGTTTACGGGCATCACGCGATCTTGCCCCGGGAAATGCAATCGAGTCAAGGAGAGTAGTGCTTTGCAAAAGGATTTGAGCTCCAAGGATTACGGTGGCCTAATGATGGATGAGTTAGAAGATTTGCATATGATCCGTCTCGGGGCCCCGGAGAACATCGAGAAAAACAAGGCGCGGGTCGCCAAATGCTATAACAAGAAAGTAAAAGTAAAGCAATTCACGAGAGGGCGATCTAGTTTGGAAAGCGCTACCGCCGATTGGAACTAAATACGGTGAATTCGGCAAATGGTCCCCTAGCGGGAGGGGCCTTTTCGTGTGGTCGGATGCGTTCCTGGTAATGCATACATATTGAAAACTTTGCTAGGAGAGGAGTTTTCCGCCGCAATAAATGGAAGATATCGAAGAAGTATTATCCTAGCATTGAAATCGATCGATGATCATACACATCGACACGAAACGGCGGCGCTCGAGGATGAGGCCGCCTTTAGAACAAAAAATCCATGAACAAAAGAAAATGGCCGGTGCTCGATGCATTGCCCTTAGCTCAATACTACACTACAACCGGTTTCTTGCGGGATTACACATAGCGGCCACGAAGGCCAAGTCCCCTAAGGGAGGGAAGCGAGAAGGCGTGGAGTAAGAAGCGAAAGTATGGTTCAATCTTTTCTTTGCTTCTTCGTTCGTTGCTCCCTCTTCAGTTGTTCCAGGACCACCGTGACGGCGACTTGGAACGCACGAGGATGACCACGATTGGCGGCCTCTACCAAGCTATCCCAGGCCGCCTTCAGGTTGCCGTACCTGTCAGAGACATCTGGAGCAAAAGAATCAAGGTTAGGGGGCAAGAAATCCAGATGCAAACATGAAGGGGGGCAGAGGCGTTTACCCCCTACTAGCGCTTCCAGCGCCATACGACGCTCGCGTTCGGCTTGACAGCGGACGGACATGTCCCTGAGGTCACGCTCCGGGTGCGGACACGGCGACGCACCGATGGATGACCCTTTGCTCGGGCGTGGCATCCTCCGCCTCGGGGAGAAGAATCGGAGGAGATGTACTCGGGAACATCTTCGGTTCCGATGATTTCTTCGGGAAGCAAATCAAGGCTGAAAGAGGCGAGAGGAAAAACATGAAGCGCAAGATCAAGCGAGAAGGATGAGGAGCGAGATCAAGAAAGAACTCACTTCCGAATCGTACGCTTCCTTGACGAGCCGCTCCCCGAGGTTGTTTACCCTTGTCCATGGCGTTGGGGTTTTTTCTTCTAGCGACAGAAGAAGAAACGAGAAGCGATGGAGGAGTGTGCGAGTGGATTTGCGAGCACCCCACGGGCTATTTTATTGACCAAGGAGGCGCATTGGGAGTGATGATCGCGCCGACGCACTTGTTGGAATACCAAGCGGCGGGGTTTTCCACCAAGTGCGAAGGGTTTTCTTTTGAACGGTATTTACGGATTGCCGAATTGGGATCCTTTGTGGAGTTTGCGCCAAGGGGCGGTTGCTTGCGAGCGTTCGGCTAAAGACGGTTCCCATACGCATTCGAAGAAAACAAAATTCACGGATGCAAATGCAAAGGGAGATATCACGGAACAAGTGCGGGATTCAAAAGTTCATCATATATTGCCGACATTTACACATCCCTAGTACAATCTAATCAAAGAGTCCGTTCGGCACGGAGCGGGGATGGGTAATTTCGGCAATGGCGTCGCCGTGGCCGTCGAGGCGCTCCCGGGATGAGCTCGATCTCGTCGATATCCCTCCCGGCGCGCCGCCACGGAAGCCACGCGGCCCGGTGGAATAGTCGACGTCCGTATGCGTCGCCATCGCAGCCGGGCCCAAGGTGGTGCCCGGACGAACACCATGGACGGCCACCTCGTCAATACGGCGCTCCACCGCGGCCGGGCGCTCCGCCGGCGTGTCGCCGTGAGCGTTCACCTTCTCCGCCGGTTGCTCCACCGGCGCCTTTGGGCGGGGTTGAGCTCGGCATCACGGGCTGCGAGAGGCAAACAAGAAGGGATTAGCATCAAAGGGTGGACTAAATCAAGAATCGGAACCATACCATCGATGGCTTCCGGCGGTTGTTTCCGCCGGTCCTCCCACTCTAGTTCGGCCACGCTCGCTTTTTTGGAGACGGCCTCCGGCTCAAGACGAGACGCTTCTAGCTCCTCCTTGAAGCGAATAGCGTCGCTTCCCCGTACGGCACGCGGGGAGTGGCCATCGGACTCGAAGAGTCGTCGGGGAAGGGGTTGATTGGCCGGCGCGCGGGGCGGATTCCACCGAATCAAAGGCGAAAAAAGGGAGATGATTGTCAAGGCAAAGGAAGATCAAAAAGAAGATCGACAAGGAGAAATTGATGATCATCACCGCTGCGCGCATTGGCCGGCGCTTCCCTCGGCCTCGTCGGAGGCGCGGCGGCGGTTGAGACGGCGCACCATTGCGGTTTGGGGATGTGCCTTGTTTGCAAGAGGGCCGGAGATTGGCAAAGATTCGAGAGCTAGAAGGCCTGGTGGAGAGCTAGGGGCACCTATGGCAACATTTATAGGCCTGGCAAGGTAATTGTGGCTTCGAATCGTGGCTGTGGATCGTGGCGCACGTCCCAATAAAATCGGAAGGCGGAGAGATTTCCTTGACCAACCCGCCGGCGGGTCGTTTGGAGTTCTAAGCTGAAACGCGCGTGGGTCGATGGTTTCGGCTAAAGGAATTCAAGGTGTCGTTCGGCAGTTAGCGTTTCATTACCGAATGGGTCGTTCGGCATCACATCTCAAAGCACGCCAAGGAAAGGAAACAAATTGCAAAGGAAATATTACAAGAACGACCAGTCCAGGTATACATCAATGAGAACATTCAAGCGTTAAGGAGTTTTGCAAGTGCGTGACGGACACTGGATACTATCAAGTGGGAGTTATCCAAGATCTCCCGATAGTCCTTTTGGGCATCGGATAAGTCGGCAAGCTCGCATCGCCTTTGCTTTACTGCGGTAACGACCGATTCGCCTCCGCTTCGGTCTTTGCTATCAATCCGGGGAGATCGGCTATTTTCTTCCCGGTCAATCTCCATTTCCGCCGACGGGCTTTTCAATTCCGCCTCTAGAGCGGCCTTTACGGCGACTTTCAGATCGTAAGAGGCTTGCGGGTCGCCAAGGCATCCTTATGGCTCTTTGCTTGGGATTGTATCCCGTTCATGGCCTGCTCAGCATCAGTTTTTTCCTTTTCAATGGCCGAACGGGAGCGCAATTTCCTCCAAGTACGCCTCAAGGGAACATAGAAGGGCTCTAAGTCGTAGATGGACGACAGAAAAGCTCTGATGTCATCGGGAAGTTTGCGACTAATGGGCTCAAACATCTCTTCAAAATGACAGAGATCATTGAGCTGATCCTGGACGTTCTTCTCTAGCCGGCCGCGATTTCTTTGAGCTTGAGCAACACCTCGTCGGGCAACGGGCCGGTTTACTTCTTTCATCACATCGGCAGCTGACGGGCCCTCTGATGGCAGGCTCGATGATGACGGGGCGTGATCCTGAAAACAACACTGCCGAGGTGAGAATGCTAGCATCAAGGTATCAAGATTAAGAGCGGAACCAAGTACCTCATGAATGGTATCTTGAGCGGGAGCAATCGCAGACGGAGGAGGCGTCCCGAGTAGAGCCGAAACGTCCAAGTCGGGAGATGCTGGTGCAGCAATCAGCGACTCGTGAGTTTCTGGCTGGGAAAGAATTGGATCTTCCTCTGTTGGATTGGCTGTTGCTGCTTGGCTGGTAGGCGATGGCATCCTGGGAGAACTTGGTGGCTCCAGTTGAGTTGGGGGATTCATCTCTGGAGAACATACTGCTTCCGCAGAAGGTGATGAAGATGAAACCTCTACTGGAATGGGCAATTCAACCCCGGAAGGGCTACGTTTGTTGAACCACCGGAACATCTACAAGTGGTTCCCCAACGATTTCTTCGCAAATGACCAATTGAAGGGATAAGCGCCAGTGCTCATCCTTGAGAAAGAACAGCAAAAAGTCATACCAGTGGATGGAGCATCGGCAGGTATTGGTTCTGAAGAAGGTTGAGCTCTGGTCTGAAATACACAATGATATATCAAGAACAGAGTGACCCAGTAATCAGGAAGGTAAAGGAATTTACCTCAACCAGTACTTTCTTGATAGTTCTCCTCCTTTTAGCGCTCGGAGGGGGAATCAGATGCAATCCTTGCCTCCTGTCAACAGCAAGGCTAGAGAGGCTGGGATCGGTGGTAGCATACCTGTCCATCAGTTGGCGCAGGGTTGTGGATTTAAACCCCAATGCTGAAATCGGGCCTTCGGCATTATAAGTGATTACCCTGGCTCGAGGGGCAGGTACTGTGTTCTGTGGACGAAAGATGAAGGTCAAAACCATGAATGGAGAAGGAGTGCTTGATCTAAAGGTTCATTGTGTTACCTCTGAAGTCGGCAGAAAATCAGGCACCAATTCTGCACAGAACACATGAACAGGTTCACTGAAGATGTGGTCATGGAATTCTTGCCACCATGAGTTGAAGGTGGGGTGAGCTATGGTTGCAGGCACAAAAGGACATGTGTAGACAGTGGGACTGCACACGTAGTGGAAAACTCTGCTGCACTGCAACGGTTCTTTGATTTCCTCCCTGGGCTTGAGGAATTCATGCAAAAACAATCTTGGGGGTATTTGGCCGCATCCAAGCTGCCTGGCCATTACGTTAGGCCGATAGTACTCATAAGTGCGGCATTACCGCCTCCCTCCATTGAACTCGGCCGGTAATATACATGGGCGGATTATGATATTAAAGATTTCCAGGAATCTCCCATCCGAGGGCCGGGCTCAAAGGAAAACTCGACGGGGAAGGTCGAGTGTCACAGCCTAGATAAGGGAGCCAAAGAGGATCGGGGAAGCCTTTGAAGAACAGCTCGAAGAGTTGGGTGATGTCCTGCTGAACAATAACAGTCGAGGCTGCTTCTCCATAGCTCTGACATCCTCTGGTGACTTGAAGCTCTCCTTCAGGGGGATTGGACCAGGGGAAGAACCTGGAGTTCAAGTCGACGCCCACAATCTGGTGCATGTGAAGCTGCAGCCAAATTTGAACAAACCACCAGGGGCCATTGACGCACGTTATCCTCTGGCTGGTATACATTTGGGTAACTGTCTGATGAAGCATATGGTATACACTGCCCAAAAAGAATTTTCCCAGAGGAAGGCGATTGCCACTGGCCAGATGGATCGCCATTGCGATATGATTCAGAGTGGGTTCATTGGCTTTGCCACAGAAGACAAATCTGCACAACCACATGTTCAAGAAGGCTCTGTATTCAACTTCGCCAAGGGGATTGTCTTTCATGTGCTTCGCAATATAATTCTTGTAGCCATTCCCCGGCTTTACCCCCCGTCCGGCGTGAGGAATTTTTGAAAGTCCAAGGCTTGACAGATCCGGTAATGTCAAGGCCGGTGATCATGTACACATCGGCCAAAGTTGGGGACATTGGGCCATGCCCCAAAAGGAAGGCATTGACGCCATTGGACCAGAAGTGGCACGCGGCTATCAGAAGATCTTCATTCTTGGGCATCTCAGCTACAGATAACTCCAAACATTGAGCAATGCGGAGAGTATCTAGATTGGTCAATCCGCTCTTATCCGCAAGAATCCTACGGTACCAAGTCTTCCAGCCCGCGATTGGGGGCAAAGGCCAGTTCTTGAACGCATCTTGCCACTGAGGAGGTGGAGATAAAGCTACCTTGAAAGGAATTCTCTGAGATTCAGCGGCAATGATATCTCGAGGGTCAGGATTCCCTTCAGGACCGAGATAATAAGATTGCGAATTGGCCTCAATGGGAATCGGAAAGGGCGATAGATGGTTCCTGGAAGAGAGCGGAAGAAGAAAATCTTAGGTAAAATTGAAAACCTAATGCCGAACAAAGGTTTGGAGGGGTGAAGTTACCGAGCGACTTGGTGCTGAGTTGCCATTGGAGATTCGAGCTCGAAACAAAGGGGATCTAGGGTTGGATGCGAACGAAGAATCCGGCGGATTGCGAAGAACAAGGTGTTGACGGAGTTTGGCTCAAGGATTCGTGGCTGGAGTCAATTGTGGAATAAAATTACTTTTATCCCACAATTGAAGGGGCATGTGTTAACACCAAAATTTGGTAAGGAGTATGACATGTGGGTCCAATTCGGAAAGGAGTCCGTCTGAGGGAAGGAAAGGCATCTTCAGAGATTTTCGGCAGAAGGATCCGCGGTCGGCTATCTGCTCCAGTTCGGCAAAGGAACAGTAGAGCTGATTTTGCGGGATTGGATGGTGACGTGGCTCGATCAGAGGGAGCGAATGGATGGACAGGCGATCAAGCTTAGTTAGGCAATGTATCCATTCGCAGTTGTAATCAGCGGGGTATAAATACGACCCCTGGATGTATGTAAAAAGACACGTTCATTCCTCAATACACACCGGCCTTACGCCAAACCCTAGAGTCCCTTGTCGTGTCGTCGAGTTCTTCGAGAGGACCAATCGATCCGTCGACCTCCGTGAGTACCGGCAACCTTGTATCATGTCTAGTATCATGCGGTGGATTTAGATCTGATGCAAGTAGTCTTGTTACCATGCTTCGTGTCATGCGGTAGATTCAAGCTTGGTTCAAGAGGGTTTCTTGTTGGATCATGAGCCATGCGGTAGGCTAAGGTCTAGCTCGAGGCCAGTTATCGGCTCTATTGGATTTTGGCAAGATCCAATAGATTCATTAAGTTACCCTGTGTTATCATGAGTTTCGCTTTATGTTTTAATTCATGTAACACACTTTTGCCCAATCTAGATGGGTTTGGATCGGCTCTTTTCCTCTTAAGATCCGTGCGAGAGTAGGTTTCGTGTTTTGACACGTGGATCTCGTGCTCTTCAATAGCCGAAACCGAATCAATCTAGGTTGTTACGTGTTGCGGGTTCAAGCTTGCTTTGTTAGTATAAATCTTGAAAGAGCCGGGTATCATGCGGTAGATGCAGGTTTTTGGGTTGCTTTGGAGCTAGTCATCCGGTGGATTAGATTTCCAACTCAGCTTGATAGATTTATTCACGTGGTAATGTTTGTTCCTTCTTCATGGACCCCGAATCGGTTGTTCAGCCGCATTCGGTTATATCTTCACGAGTAGATCACGTGCGTTATTTATGTTTTAAAAGACGTGTGCTTCTAGCTTTCCATATTTAGGTTGTATCATGCGGTGGATAGATCTATTTATGGAAAGTGGTGCGTCCTTTCATGCAAGTTGTATCATGCGGTGGATAGATTTGCTTGATGTCGTGCCCGACGGATCTTAAAGTGATTAGACATGCGGTAGACTAATGCTTTGGATCTATGCATGCTTATTTTAATACATGATCATGTTCGTGCTTTGCTTTATTTAATGTTAATCTTCATTGAGGATCGGTCATGGCTTTGCACATGCATTCATGTTTATTCAAAGATCGATCGTTGTCATGCTTACGTCATCCATTCGGCAATGTTCTTTTTTCCCTTGCGTTTACCCGAATGGTCGTGGTTCTTTGACAGGTAGCTTCACATAGCTACATGTCGTCTTGCTTGGCTTCTTAGCCGTAAATATGGAACTGCCTGGTACCACCCGGTAGGTTCCAAGTTTTGGTATTTAACTGTTTTACCCTTTTTGTTAATTTTTCAGGAAAAATTGACTGGCACGTCACTTTCTCTCTGCGCGTGCGAAGCTAAGCTTTTCGGCTTGCTGTGTGATTGGCGCTGAGTGCATATTTTGCGTCAACAGACTCTGTATGCCAAATATCATTCCATCTGCAAATGTACTAAAGCGCTTAGTTTCATGGGAAATGTCACACCTTCCTAGGTTGCTATTGTTATTAAGTGGCATCCTTATTGGTACATCTGAACTGTCTAGTTGAGCAGTGTTTTATCCGTGAATTGGTTTATTCATGTTCAGCCTTAGCTTTCATTATGAGCAGTGCTTCAAATTCCTAAGCTTTCTGTTATCCCCATACCTTTGACCTTCAATGCTGCATGGCAGGATTTATTTGTTCCTCTAATTTATTTGTTCTTTTTGTGATTCAGTTTTCCACTCCCAAGTGAGCAGGAGTCCTAATTTGCGAGCTAAGCAAAGTATCTGTGAGCAAGGTCTTGATTTGATGAGAGCTGAAATGCTAACTTGTAGCTATAGGGTGCTTCTATTATTTTATAGGATATGTGTTGGTCTATATTTCATAAATTAGACTTCTGGATGTATATTTCATAAATTAAGGAAGCTGAATGTACTTGCTTTGTGACTTGTGATGTTGCACTCAGCTCATTTTGTATGCTTTATTTTGGATTTGTATGATTTTTTGAGGTGTCAAATTAGTTTTTGTGATTAATGTTGCATATGATCTGCAAAATGCATTGTGGCTACTACAGAAGAGAAATAGAAAAGTGATGCTATTAATTTGAGATCATTTTTTATGTCATGTGGTCATGGTTGGTATTTTATTTAAAAATCGTATGATTTATTTTTTTTTAAAAAAATGTATAGTAGGCTGGTGGCAGAGCCAAAAGGCCAAAAGGTATAGGCCGCACCCCACGCGGACCTCCCTCGTCTCCCAAACAGTGGCAGGGTGAAGCAACGAGGGGAGGGCCACCCTGGAAATTTTGGTAGCAGGAGGAATGCCCCGTCGGGATTTCCTTCTACAGGTGTGCTTGCCACTGGCTCCCAAAGGAGGCCTTAGGTGAAAACTAGGGGTGCAAATTGATTGTAATGTGGTGCACCTCCGAACCTCTTAGTTCAATTAATGATACCACTTTTTCAATATTTTGAGAACGTAGTACAAATAATTGAACTAAAAAGGTTCGAAGGTGCACCTAGCGGTTAACCTTTGCACCCTTATGAAAAACATTTTCAATTGTTTTCCAACTTTATAGAATATACAGATACCTAAAGAACGAAAATCCGGTAGAACTTCACGGCTTGCTCCACCCCCACCCTTCCTCTCTCTTCCTTATCCTCTCTACCCTATGTTTTTTTTGAATTTCTATAGCATTTACAGCCAATTTTTGCTGTAAAAAGACCAAAAATTAAAACGTCGTTATGGTCAGCTGGCTTCTTTACATCTGCAAAATTGTAAAAAAGAAAAAAAAAATTCTAAAGCAGGGACTGCTTCTTGCTGGCTGCGTGAAAGCAAGGGAGGAGGAAGGATGGAATGAATTGCAGAAGAAGCAACGCATAAAGGTATACTACTATGAGAATGTGATGGCGAGAGGATGCAGAGCATATATGCTCGCCAACTCCATCGCAAGCACGCCAACGGCCACATGGCTCTCAACCACATGGGCGTCGCAGCCATCAACCTCGTCGCCGCGCTGCTCTCCATCCCCGTCATCGCGACCGGCATCTGGCTCTCGACGCAGGCGGACAACGCCTGCGTGCAGATCCTCCAGTGGCCTGTCGTTGCCCTTGGCGTCGCTATCCTCGCCGTCGGCCTCGCGGGCTTCGTGGGGGCCTTCTGGCGCCTCCCCTGGCTCCTCCTCGCCTACCTCGTCGCCATGCTCGCCCTCATCCTCGCGCTCGCCGCCCTCGCCGTCTTCGTCTTCGCAGTTACCACGTGCTCCTCAGGCCGCCCGGTCCCCGGCCGGGCCTTCCTCGAGTACGACCTCGACGACTACTCGGGCTGGCTGCGCCGCCGCCTGGACGCGCCAGGCCGCTGGGACCGGATCAAGGCCTGCCTGGCCGCCACGCCCACCTGCTCCGATCTCAACCAGACCTCCTCCTACGGCACGGCGCAGGGCTTCTTCACGGCCGCCTGGCTCAGCCCTCTGCAGTCGGGCTGCTGCAAGCCCCCGACCAGGTGCGGCTACACCTTCGTCACCCCGACCTACTGGATCAGCCCCATCAGCGCCACCGCCGATCCCGACTGCACCACCTGGAGCAACGAGCAGGCCAAGTACTGCTACTCCTGCGCCTCCTGCAAGGCCGGCTTACTCCAGAACCTCCGTAGGGAGTGGCGCCACGCCGACATCATCCTCGCCGTCGATGCTGCCGCGCTCCTTGCTGTCTACGCCATGGGCTGCTACGCCTTCCGCGCGGCAAAGACCGACGAGCTGTTCCGCCGCTACAGACAGGGATACACATAACTCAATTTGGTTTCGTCACATGTATGTTTTGTTGATATATAGCAAATATATTTCTCAAAAAAAGCAAATATATGCTCACATCATGAACATAAATTACAACGATTAACTACTTTCTTAAACACTTTGGATATTCCGAGATGAGTGGCATGTGATTCTGTTCTTCACCCAAAATTGGCGCAGGCCGACCATGCTGGGTCCAGCTTATAGAATTCTGTACAGCTTATGGAATTCTAAATGGACGGGCTCAATGCGCGGCATGAGACACGACCTAAAGAAAAGCACGGCCCTAGCTCAGCACTAGGCACGATACGGTGGCTAGGGCCAGCCCGACACGATAGGTTGATAGTGCCCGGCTGTCACATCGGTGCATAGTGCTTGCTCGAGGCACGACCTGATTTTGACCGGCCTGGTACCAACTTTTCCATCTTTACCTAATACTAGCAACAATACTCGCGTGACAAGCGCATGCCATAAATTTGTGATATAATGGAATAATTATTTTATACTCGAGATACACAATAACCTTAGATCTAAAGACATACATAAATAGGTTCAAACTTATATTTTAGCTATGCTATCTATACTATTTATTCAAACTTTAATATTCTCGGGAAACACGTTGTGAAATTTGAGATCGACGGTGGAGCTCGCCGTAACGAAGGATCCGAATCGCACTGGCAGTGGCTCGAGCAGTCGGGCGGATGGGTGTGTAGTGAGGGGAAGGATTTAACATTGCCGGGAAAAGTGTGGTGAAATTTAAGATAAATTTGGATCAATTAGGCGCATAAAATTGATAAGTCAAAGGGGTGTTTAGGGGCTAATTTAAGGTGGAAGGGATCTATTTGTGGAAACCTCTAGAGTTCAGGGGTTTCAGTGGAAAGGAAATAGAGGGAGGGAGGGTTGTGGGTGTGAAGGACCGAAACGGCGAACCAGAGAGGGGGAGTGAATGGGAGCTGGTAAAGATTCTTCTCAAAGGAGATGGACACTCCAACAAGATGAACAAGGCTTCCAAAACACGTCGCCGACTCAACTACCCAAGTTGGCCAAGACCACGCACCACTGGAGTGCTACTGGTCCTAGGAACCAACAACCACCTACAATGACTCGAGAACGCAGCAGAACTAGCAACTCGAGCACCACTGACCTACACCGGTTAGACAGGTGAGACGCACCGGTCAGACCAGTCCCTGCTGGAGCTCCCCAACAGAAGGCTCCAACACCGGTCAAGCCGGTGTAGCTCGCCGGTCAGACCGGTCTAAGTCAGGAATCCTAAAAAACCCAAACCTCACCTTTCGAGCTCCAAAACGAACCAAACTCGAAACAATAGCAACACGGGACAACAAGGAACTCACCAAGACGTTCACCCGAGGAAAAACCCATAAGGCCTCTGCACCGGTCAGACTGGTGAAGCTCGGACGCTCGGGGTGAACAGCACCCGCGGGTCAACTCCCCCAAATCCAACTCCCGATCTCCTGAATCGCTCCACAGATTTGCGCAAGACTTTGGGGATAGTAGGAACACCTCATGGGCACTCCATAGCCAAGTTTTGGTCCACCAGAACTCACCAAACCAAGAGGAATCCAAGAAATCCCACCAAGAACGCCTCTAACCCTAGAGCCAAGAAAACCTCAAAATCGAGCCCCTTTGCTCACGGATTTGGGAGGGGAATCACAGGGAAAAGAACCACGAAGGGTTCAAGCATACATCCCCCACCAAATGCTAAAGAGAAAGGCCTTGAAATCGCTCCAAGTAAATCACCAAGAAAGGGATCCGAAAATCACCAAAAAGGATAAACAAGAAAGACACATCCAAGCCGAATCATCTATACATACCAAAGAGGTTCATACAAGGTCTAGCTTGCCGCCTGATCATCTTTCCCTCTCACAAGATCTCACCATGAAGCTCTCAAGCTAGCTTATGGAAATCCTAAGGAAAATAGGAAGAGAAAATAGGAAAACAAATGACCTAGGGTTCCAAGAGATGGCTGAAATCCTCTCACCACTTGGGTTATATGGAGGCAAGCCAAAAGACTAAAATACCCTTACTAGCTAACTAGGGATACACGCCCCTCAAGGGCGAATTCGGAAGTCTTTGTCATCACTCCATCGGACGGATGCCCAGCGACCGCAAACTTTCTTAGCCTCGACGCAAGCCTTGCGATCCCGACACGTGTCCTCCGCTTCGAAGATTTCGGACTGCATCGTCGCACACCGGTCAAACCGGTGACCGCTTAGACCCACCGGTCAGACCGGTGATGCTACTGCACCTCCTTCTTTGGTCTTCGGTCTTGGATTTGTGGATCAACCAATGAACCTAGTGGTTTTCTGGTGAATCACTGAAAACCCTGCGAACTCAGTGTAGCCTCCGCCAATCGCCACTCATGACTCGGCTCCCACGTAGTCCCTACTCGACCTTGGTTTTGAGGCTAAACCAAGAAACCGTCCATGACTTCATCTTGCCGTTCTTACCACCATGCGGCCCACACTTGACCCCGCTGGCCACCGGGTCCATCGAACCAAGCCTACTTGTCTTCTCCACACCTGGAGGCCTCGCCGATAACGACCTTCCGCGCTTGTTCTTCACCTGCACCAACACTAGTCAAGCCGCAACCTACACTTGCAATACTTAGCCAAGAATTAGTCCACACCACCTTGTCAATCACTCATCGCACCAGAAAGCGACTTAACACCGGTCCTCGAATCACACAGTCTCTCAGGGTGGAAATAGAAAAGAGAGGGAGGGGCTTTTGGAAAAGTTTCCATCTCCCTTAGGGGAAAATAGAGGAGGAGGAGGATAGGGGTTGGCCAGCTAGCCGACGACGGCACCTGCTAGCGACTCCGGGCATGGCGGCGGCTAGGGGGAGGGGCAAATGAGACAATTTGATGAGAGAAATTGACAACGGTAGGGAGACGTGGCGGTGGTGGTGGAAAGTATCGCTGGGCACCTACTCCGACAAGCGAGGCGGCAGTTGGAGGCGTTCACCGCCGCCGTGGAGGAGGTCGCTGGGTAGGCGGAGAGATCGATAAACACCTGCTCCAGCGCGCGAGGCAGCCGCTGGAGGTGTTCGCCACCGCCGTGGGAGTGGATGGCAGTGCCCATGCCGGAGGCGAGGGGGAGGAGGAGGTACGCGCAACGGTGCATGGGTCGCATTGGCCGGTGCCCGATGAAGAGGAATTGCAGAGGGGTGACCGCGGTGTGGGTGGGTGGGCCTGGTGACACATTTTATCTATGAATTTTATTCCTCACATGTACTAGAAAAAAGGACTAAAATATAATTAGATCACCTTATTAGGGTTTATATTGACAATTTCCACGAGTTTTGGTAAATCTATGAATCTATAGGGACTATTCAGAAAATATGCAAAGCAACCATTCTAGAAGACTCTAGAAGGATCCCGAACTCAACGTGACTTAGAACCTAAGAAAGAAGCATCTAGAAGGATCAAGGACCCACCTGGCTGAAGTGGACCCCGAGGGGGCCCACCCCAGCCCGAGCGGCCTGGTGGTGGGGCCGGTCGGCCCCCTCGAGTCCCAAACCGCCTCATCTTTTGGAATGTTCCTCCACCGCTTCCTAGGATCGATCTAAACCACATGTTTAGGTCGGTTTGTTCCTATGGCGCACGTCTACCCCTCAGGGCTATATAAGCAGCCCCCCTGCCCCCTGGCAGAGGAATCTGGAAACTCATCTGGAAACCTGAGGTTGAATACACCAGATCAAGTCATCAAGTCAGAGATACTATGCCCTAGAAACACCATATAGCAGACTAGCTAGCTAGTCTAGATTTAGGAGGAGGCAAGGCGTCTACTTGGCTCCTGATCATCTAGAGGCTGATCGAGATACTAATCTAGCTTCGCTCTTGTAAGTTCTTATCTAGTTCCTTACATTTGTTATATAGACATATGTTCTTATCAATGATTATATTCGACATTGTATGCTTTGGTGTTTATTATGATTACATGTTTAGCATAGTTGATTTTCCTTTATATTCATGTATGGAGTCGTATAGCCCTCGCCTAGATCATTTGTTGACATGGGTGAACGGTAAAAACAGTGTAAGCGTGATGCTTATATTGTATTTATCTGCGATTGCACCCTATATGTCGGGTCGCGTGGTAGATCGTGGTGGTGACAGCACTATTGAGTCCTTCGCAGTCCACCCCCCGTGTATAGGACTAGTGGAGCCTTATACTGTTTGGGTTGTTTCAAGTTTCGGCCTCGATCCTCCTGGATAGTCTCCCCATGCATTAATATAATAGTTCTTCTTCCATGATTGTTAAATGTTTGCACTAATTATAGTTTGCATTGACATATAGTTTAGAGTTACCGAGGAGTATCCTCTCTAACTAGACTTTGCTATGTTTCTCTTGCTATAATGTCACTTTCTAGCTGCTCATGATGTTATGACTTGAATAATGCTATCAATATCTTTATTTTTATGTGACTTACCCCGGTTTATAGCAATTGATATATTTTGGCCACTCTACATTATAAAAATGAGAGATGAGCATGTATTAGCTATTATGGATTAGAAAAACTTCTTTCCCTGTAGTAGAATATAAATACGATACCTAGTTTTACTCCTGGTTAAATTGCTACAATGGTATATTCATATTTGTGTGCTTGCGGATTCCTTGTTTATATATATCTTTCTAGAGATCAAAGACATATGTAAGAGTACCATATCCATGTGTTTTTGGCACACCTGTCTGGGCTGACAACCTATATCGAGTTGTGCTATGATTTATGTCGCAGTTCACCTTTTAATTTAATCTAAAAGCAACATCTGATATACACTTAGCATCATGTTAAGATATACCTTTTCATTTCTGGTGTCGTCGATAGAGATGGATCTTATATCCGTTTCTAGTCGATGACGTTAGTAATGTCAAGAAGCATTTTAGCGCCGTTGCAGGGAAAAAATGTCTATAGCCTAGATGAAAAAGTTTCAGTAATAGCATCCATGAATCTCTCACACATAATGTATCGAGAACCCAAATAATCATTGCTTAAACAGGTTTACCCTTGTTCTTTCCACTTTTGTCTATCTTATTTCAGGGTAATGTATGAATAAGAATCTTCCAGAAAACTTCGTTTCAGATCCAGAGAAAATCTTAAGGAAGGCAAGGTCAAAGCTCAGGTCTCCTGATTCTTGGCCCACGACTTCTGCCTTTGAAGATTCAACAGCGCAGAGCTTAACACACACGTTTGAAGTAATGGCAAACAAGTCCCTACGCGAATACTCCGCATCGACCCCGGACAACGTTCGTACTGGTCCGACAATCGCTATAGGAAATGCTGCTTTTGAGCTCAAGCCTGCACTGATCAACATGGTACAAGGTAGCCAATTTTGTGGAAAAGCTCATGAAGATGCAAACAAACACCTTCAAAATTTCTTGGAGATATGTAGCACCTTCACGATAAAAGATGTTTCAAGTGATGCAGTCCTACTTTGTTTATTCCTATTCTCATTATTGGGGCGAGCTAAGCAATGGTTTTGCTCCAACAAAGACAAATTTACAACTTGGACATTGTGTTCTACTGCCTTTCCGGCAATGTTCTTTCCTATAGGCAAAACCAATGCCTTACGGGGGAATTTCGAGTTTCCAGTAGCAACACAAGGAATCTGTTCCTGAAGCATGGGAGCGCTTTCAAGACTACATTTTAGATTGCCCACATCATGGAATGGAAAACTGGTTGCTCTTGCAGACCTTCTACCACGGGCTCTCTACCAACACCCGTGAAACGATGGATGTTGCAGCTGGAGGTGCTTCCCTGTCTCTTACACTTACTCAAGCTACTAACCTTGTGGAAAAGATGACATCCAATCAAGCTTGGAACGAGGAACGTCGACCCCGCAAGAAAGAAAGAGGAATGCACCCGCTCAAGGAGGTAGACATGTTGTTTGCCAAAATGGATTTACTGATGAAGAGGCTTGAAGACAAAGCCCCTGAGAAGGAGGAAGTCATGCAACTCTTCAAATCCCGCATGACCTGTGAAGAGTGCGGAAACACTGGACACTTAGGGAGTCAATGCCCTCACCTGGAGGTGGATGTAAACTACATCAACAACAACAACCAATATCGTCCCCAACAGAATCAAGGATGGACTCAGCAGAGGACCAACTACCCAGGTAACTATTTAGGTAACTATCAAGGTAATAATTCTTCAAATAATTTCTCACCTTTAAGAGACTTAGTCCAAAACCACGGTAGAATTATGGATAATCTATCTAAGAAGTTAGCTTCCAATGATAAAATACTCAAAACTATTAGTAATAAAATGGAAAGTTTTTCTTCTGCCATCAAGAACAAACATAGCTTTAATAAAATGCTAGAATCTCAGATTTCTCAGCTGGCATCATCTATTCCGACAGCTAACCCAGGTAAGATTCTAGGCCAGCTGGAAGAATTAGAATATGCAAATCTTGTCGATATCTACTCTGCAGATCTGTGTTCGAGTAAGACAGAAGAAGACCCAAGATGGATTGACTGGGGCATGCCCGCCAAAAGAGGAGATCCAGGAAGGCCTGTCATCACCATCACTATTGGAGCCTATACCTTCAAGAATGCACTTTGTGACTTTGGGTCTAGCGTCAGCATAATGCCTAAGGTAATATATAAGAAAATAAATGGTTCACCTTTATTGTATACAATCATGTGCTTGCAGCTTTCAGACCTATCACTATGCCACCCCGAGGGCATCCTAGACGACATATGTCTGGGGGTAGGACACTCCTACGTGGCTGCCGACTTCGTTGTTGTCGAGACTGGGGGGAAGTGAGAACACTCCAATTATTTTGGGACGTCCTTTCCTTGCCACATCCAAAGCCATCATCTACGCCGACGCCTCTAAGATCGTCTTCACCATCAATGGGAAAAAGGAGAGATTCAATTTCAAGAACAAGATCCTAAAAGCTTCTGCACACCCCCGATATCCTTACCCTCAAGAACACGAGCCAGTTGTCGAGAAGAAGAGAAGAGATAGAAGGAGGAATAAGAAGAACAATCTACCTTAACTGCATGTGGAGGAAGTTTGGATGATCAACACAATTCAATCAGAGAATGAGAACCTGTTCTCTTCACCATTACTGCGAAAGCTTGAAGACCCTGGAGTTCCATCAATCCACTGCTCCATCAATCAATGGAACTTCCAGCGAGTTGTCTGCGACAAGGGATCGGGCATCAACCTAATGTCTAAGGTAACCTATGAATTAATATATGGTGACCTACCTTTGTATTCCACATATATAATATTGCAGATGGCAGATCAATCACAATGGTCCCTGGAAGGAATTGCACGAGATGTAGCCGTCAAGATAAAGAACCACTATGTCCTGACTGACTTTTTAGTCATAGACATGGGAGATGAGCAAGTTCCACCCATTGTGCTTGGAAGACCGTTCCTGAACACAACAAGAGCAATCATTTGCATCAGGACTGGTGAGATCCACTTCCAGTTCAAAACTGGAAAGGTACGCTGCTACTTCAATACTTATACTAATCCTGAGCAGCTCAAGAAGAACGAGCCGCGGAGACGCCTTCAGAAATTACAATGCAAGCTGAACACAAAGTTGATGGATGTAAAGAACATTAAAGAAGAGATCAAGGAGAGGTCCGCTCAGCTTCTACCAGCCTAGTATTTCGAACCTGCTACTCCAGAAAGGTCTCCACTGAAAAAACAAGTTTGGAGGAAGAAAGATCAAAGTACACCTTTAGAAGACCAATCACAGCCCGCGTCATCAACTGATCAACCAATGGCCACTACACCATGGAAGTACTCTAAACTCTCACCGAGAGATAACTCGGTATTTATCTTTATATTTTGCATTGCATATTTAGATTAGCATGTTTATTTCCCCATACCTACATTAAAAAGATCATAAAAATATTTTCTGCTTTCGCATTCTTTAAGTCCCCATGTGCTCTGTACCGTGGCGGCATAAAAAAAGTAATAAATATATTTTTGCATTCATAAACTTTTCTTTTAGCATCCCTTTTGCATATAAAAATTCACAAAAAACATGTGGGCACATGAAGGTCCACACATTTCTGAAAAAAAACCCGAAAAAGTGGGCACATGAAGGCTCACAGCATAATCCTAGAATTTGCTCCTTCGGGTATGTGCGAGACTAATATTTACAAGGAGAAATTAATAAGGACCTGAAGGCAAATAAGTTCCAAGGATGAATCAAGAATCACTTCAAGATCCAGCTTGGGGGAGAGCACCCCCAGTTATCACGATAAGTATCACTATCCTATGTTTTTAGCTAGTTATTTGAGTATTAGTTAAAAGTCTTAGTTTGAATAAAATGCTTGAGTCTGCTAGTTGGCTTTTCTCTTTAATAATGATCTTGATGATATATGCTTGGAGATGATGAATAGTTGCTCCTCTGTAATTCCTTTAAAAAGTGCTTAGTTTTCAGACCTAGATTCTCCTGAAGCTTGAATGCTTAATTTTCTCTAAAACCAAATCCTGTGCAAGTACATGCCTAATCTGATTCTAGACTTTGAAAGATGGTTCATCAAAAGTTGAGTTGCTATTGATCATTTTCTAGAGTAGCTTGAATCTTGGATTTATCTTAAAAATCATGAAATTTCATATGATGAGTTCTTGTGTCTATGATCCTTAAGAGCTTGTCAAACACATCAAGACCATTCCATTCCACCATTTATGCTGCTTCTGACATGGAAGTACACATTTTCCATCAAACCATATAGCTCATGCTACTCTAGGATACATCTCTCTCAATGTTAAAAACGATTTTGGGGCTACATTCGAAAAAAAGAAAAAAAAGAGAAAAAAAGAGAGGAAAAAGTGAGAACAGAGAGGGAGAGAAAAGGACAAGTTTCATACTAGGCGAGAAGGGCCTACCTCCCTAAAAGAAATAAATTTAGAGATGAAAAATGAACAAGTGTCCGAGGGCGAGTGGATCCCACATCTCTAAGGAGACAGAAAAATGGGCAAAAGTTTGGGGCGAGTAGTGCCCACCTCTCCAAGAATGGAAAGCCCATATCTTAAAATCTTAGAAAGAGAGATATAGTCCAAGAGCTAGGCTAAAAGGCTTACCACCTTTCACCCTCATCCATCCAACACTATCATCCATACATTTCTTTCCAAGTGTGACTCCATGCTTAAGAAGGTCATACACAGGATCTATAAGTTTTATCTGAAAAATGTGCAAAACCCCAGGATGATAGCTAATCAAAGAAATTGAGACATACTGGTTGACTTGATTGTTTTGTCTTCTATTTCCTCAAGATTTATGAAAAGCTATGCTTAAAGGTTGAAGGTAAGAGATGAGGACCATGTGTGGTTCGAGGACCGGTGGATGGTCGCTTCCTTGTGTGATGAGTGATTGACAACGTTGTGTGGACTGATTCTTGGCTAAGTATTGCAGGTGCAGGTTGCGGCTTGACTCGTGTTGGTGCAGGTGAAGAACAAGCGCGAAAGGTCGTTGCTGGTGAGGCCTCCAGGTGTGGAGAAGACAAGTAGGCTTCGTTCGAGGGACCCGGTGGCCAGTGGGGTCAAGTGTGGGCCGCATGGTGGCATGAACAGCAAGATGAAGTCGTGGACGGTTTCTTGGTAGAGCCTCAAAACCAAGGTCGAGCCGGGACTACGTGGGAGCCGAGTCATGAGTGGAGATTGGCGGAGGCTACACCGAGTTCGCGGGGTTTCCGGTGGTTCACCAGAAAACCATTGGGTTCCTTGGTTGATCCACAAAGCCAAGACCGGAGAACCGAAGACGGAGGTGCAGCAGCACCAGACCGGTCTGACCGGTGGGTCTGACCGGTGGGGACCGGTCTGACCGGTGAGGAGCACCGGTCTGACCGGTGTGCAATGACGCAGTCCGGAATCTTCGAAGCGGAGGACACGCGTCGGGATCGCATGGCTTGCGTCGAGGCTACGCAGGGTGCGGTCGCCGGGCATCCGTCCGATGGTGAAGACATCAAGAATTTCAAATCCGCCCTTGAGGGGCTTGTATCCCTAGTTAGTAGAGAAGGGCATTTTAGACATTCGGTTGCCTCCATATAACCCAAGAGGTGAGAGGATGGCAGCCAACTCTTGGAACCCTAGCTCATTAGTTTTCCTATTTTCCACATATTTTCCTTAGGTTTTCATTAGGACTAGCAAGAGAGCTTCACGGAGAGATCTTGTAGAGAGGGATGGATGATCGGGCGGCTTGCTAGACCTTGTATGAACCCTTGTTTCATGTATAGATGATTCGGCGTGGTTCCTCAAGGCTTGGATGTGTTTTCCCCGGTTGTTCTTGGTGGTGATTTTCGGAGCCCTCTCTCGGTGATTTCTTTGGGTTGTTTTCGGGACTTTTCTCTTGGGGATTTGATGGGGGAAATTTGTGGGAACCCTTCGTGGTTCTTTGGGCTGTGATTCCCCTCCCAAATCCGTGAGTAAAAGTGCTCGATTTTGGGGTTTCTTGAGTTCTTGGGTTGGAAGTGCTTTAGGCGGGATTACTTCGATTCCTCCTTTTTGGACGAGATTTGGTGGGATTAAACTTGGCTATGGACTCCTCATGAGGTGTTCCTGATATCCCCAAAGTCTTGTTCAAGTCCGTGGAGTGATTCGGGAGATCGAGATTTGGATTTGGGGGAGTTGACCCGCGGGTGTTGTTCATCCCGAGCTGCCCAGGCTACACCGGTCTGACCGGTGCTCTTGACCGGTCTGACCGGTGCGAGCCCTTGTGGGATCTTGCTCGGGTGAACGTCTTGGTGAGTTCGTTGTTGTCCCGTGTTGCTGCTGTTTCGAGTTTGGGTCCGTTTGGTGGTCGGTTGGCTTTGTTTGGTGCCTTGGGGGCTTTCGGCCGCCATCGGTCTGACCGGTGTGTCTCACCGGTCTGACCGGTGTAGAGCCACTTAGTGGAAGTTGCTCAGTTTCACCAGCAGGGACCGGTCTGACCGGTGGTGCTCATCGGTCTGACCGGTGTGGTTCTGTAGGCTCGAGGTTTGGTTTTTCCGCTGCGTTTCTCGGGTCGGAAGGTGGTGTGTTGGTTCCTAGGTCCAGTGGCACTCCAGTGGCTACGTGGGCTTGACCAACCATGGTAGTGAGTCGGAGACGTGTGTTGGAAGCCGTGTTCATCTTGTTGGAGTTTCCATCTCCTTCGAGAAGAATTTTTATCGGCTCCCATTCACTCCCCCCTCTCTGGTTCGCCGTATCGGTCCTTCAAGAGAGAGCAATCTTGTTGAGGAGAATTGGTTTTTGAAAACCATAGTACTTTTGAGGTGTGAAAGTATTGTAGCAACTCCTGATCCTACTAGGGACTAGCAAAGGGTAAGCTTGGGGGAGTTTGTTGACACATTTTATCTGTGAATTTTATCTCTCACATTTACTAGAAAAAGGACTAAAATATAATTAGTTCACCTTATTAGGGTTTATATTGACAATTTCCACGAGTTTTGGTGAATCTATGAATTTACAGGGAGTATTCAGAAAATATGCAAAGAAATCACTCTAGAAGACTCCAGAAGGCTCCAGAACTCATTGTGACTCCAGAAATCACCTAAGAAAGAAGCATCTAGAAGGATCAAGGACCCACCTGGCCGAAGTGGACCTCGAGAGGGGCCCACCCCAGCCCGAGCGGCCTGGTGGTGGGGCCGGTCGGCCTCCCCTGGGTCCCGAACCACCTCATCTTCTGGAATATTCCTCCACCGCCTCCTAGGATCAATCTAAACCACATGTTTAGGTCGGTTTGATCCTACCGCGCATGTCTACCCCTCTGGGCTACATAAGCAGCCCCCTGCCCCCTAGCAGAGGCATCTGGAAACTCATCTAGAAACCTGAGTTTGCATACACCAGATCAAGTCATCATGTCAGAGATACTATGCCCTAGAAACACCATATAGCAGAGTAGCTAGCTAGAATAGATTTAGGAGGAGGCAAGGCGTCTACTTGGCTCCTGATCGTCTAGAGGCTGATCGAGATACTGATATAGCTTCTCTCTTGTAAGTTCTTATCTAGTTCCTTACATTTGTTATACAGACATATGTTCTTATTAATGATTATATTCGACATTATATGCTTTGGTGTTAGTTATGATTACATGCATGTTTAGCATAGTTGATTTGCCTTTATATTCATGTATGGAGTCGTATAGCCCTCGCCTAGATCATTTGTTAACATGGGTGAATGGTAAAAACAATGTAAGTGTGGTGCTTATATTGTATTTATCTGCGATTGCACCCTATATGCCGGGTCGTGTGGTAGATCGTGGTGGTGACAGCACTATTGAGTCCTTCGTAGTCCAGCCCCCGAGTATAGGACTATTGGAGCCTTATACTGTTTGGGTTGTTTCAAGTTTTGTCCTTGATCATCCTGGATAGTCTCCCCATGCATTAATATAATAGTTCTTCTTCCATGATTGTTAAATGTTTGCACTAATCATAGTTTGCATTGACATATAGTTTAGAGTTACCGAGGAGTATCCTCTCTAACTAGACTTTGCTATGTTTCTTTTGCTATAATGACACTTTCTGGCTGCTCATGATGTTATGACTTGAATAATGCTATCATTATCTTTATCTTTATGTGACTAACCCCTGTTTATAGCAATTGATATAATTTGGCACTCTACATTATAAAACTGAGAGATGAGCATGTATTAGCTATTATGGATTAGAAAGACTTCTTTCCCTGTGGTAGAATATAAATACGATAGCTGGTTTTACTCCTGGTTAAAATGCTACAATGGTATATTCATATCTATGCACTTGCGGATTCCCTGTTTATATATATCTTTCTAGAGATCCAAGGCATATGTAAGAGTACCATATCCATGCATTTTCTGGCACACCTGTTAGGGCTGACAACCTATATCGAGTTGTTCTATGAATCGTGTCGGAGTTCACCTTTTAATTTAATATGAAAGCAAAATCTGATATACACTTAGCATCATGTTAAGTTATACCTTTGCATTTCCGGTGCCGTTGATAGAGATGGATCTTATATCCATTTCTAGTCGATGACATTAGCAATGTCAACACGGCCTGGTTGCAGGTGTGGGGCGGGCGAGTACGTTCGCGATGGGTAAAAAAATTGTTTTTGGTAGATACGCTCTCCAAATTGCAATTTCTATGGGTCTTCCACCCTATCCACTCCCAAAATATATGAGAGGTGGATCCGGCGTGAGGGGTATGATGGCCCCAATTTAGGTGAGATAAGTTTGTTGGTGAATTGGGTAAAAACCTTTCACCCTCGAATCTTCAGATATCTTACAATTATTGCGAATTCGGTGATATGGGTCGAAAAGAGCCAGGCAGCATGTTCATTTTCATGATTTCTGAAGAATTAGGTTTTGGGTTTTGTGAATTCTAACTTATGTGAAATGTGAATGACGAAAATTCTCTAACCTTATACCCTCGGGCGAAATGTTGGCTGAAAGGACTCGAGTTCGTAAATTTGTTCGTCGTTTCAGGGTACTGAAGACTTCAGAAATCCTCACAGCTCGGGAGACTTGGCTTCAGAGATGGTTTTGAATGCTCATAGCAGGAATCAATACACTAGAAGATCTTCGCGAATAAAGGCAAAAGCCATGAACAAGCCGAGTCGAAGGCGTGGCACCAAAAGTCCTGGATCGAAGTGTGAACAGATGGCAAGTTTAGCAAATATCCGAAATGAGCTCCGCGAATTGAGGGATGTAAAAGACATATGTGTACATGTTTCCACTTGGAATATTCTCTAGATCCTAGGGCAATTTCAAAATGTAAATGTCCCTTCGTCTCCTTATAAAAGGGGGCCGGGGGCATGTGTGAAGGGGTTCGCAACTTTTGAGGAGAATACAGGATTTCAGAGATTCCTTGTCTCCGGGTTCGTGAGTTTCTTCTCATGTTTGTTCTTGAATCTTACTTGACTAGTGTTCAGGGGTTCCATCAGATTTTGGAATCACCAACATTGGTGCACACTGTGGTCTAAGCCGACAGAAAACTCATGATGCCTCCACAGAAGAAATCGAAGAAGAACACAACTAGTGATGCAGACTAGGAAGACCATCACATACAAGAGGAAAATGGAAACACTCTAATAACAGATCCTCAGCAGATTGCAAACCAAGAAAGGGAAGCAAAACTTGAAGCCCTCAAGAAAGCACGAGCGAAAAAAACTGCAGAAGTCTTGGAAACACATATTGAGGATGAAGATGAAGATGATGATGTCGTGGACAAACAATTAGGAGTATTGAACAGAAAAGTGCAAATGCTTCAGAAGGAGAAAGAAAAATTTGCGATTCAGCTGGAAGCAAAAAGGAAAGCTGAGGAGTTGCACATCTTTGAATCGTTGTAAATCCATGACAACACATGACCCCCTTGGAAAGTTGAGGAGTTGTCTAAGCTGCACCATGGGACGAAGTGGTGCAATCGGTTGTGTCTGCATAGAAAGGAGTAATCCAGGAAATGTTGTAACAAGAAAGGTGACCACTGTATCAGGATCTGTGTGCATTGTCGCGGTGGCTGCTGCCTTGCAGGCGCTCTCCCTCCCCACAGTCACCGTGCTTCTCTGAAGAGACATCTCGATTGCTTCGCAGAGGTCGACCACAGTGAAGAGTAGGTACCACATGGATTGGTGCACGAAGGTGGTGTCAAGGCAGGAATGGAGGTAGGCGACGAGGCCACGGAGGGAGGGGCACGCTGCGAGAACAAGGCTCCTGAAGTAGATCATGCCCACAGAGGGTCTCTTTCCGGTGGAACGTGGCTTCGTACCTGAGAGTGTTGAGCACGATGTTGTAATATCTCAATGAGCGCCATCATGTCAGAGACATCATAATCCTCAGACTTTTCCTGCCCAACACAAAATTCAGAATGAAAACGGAGGTTCTTTTGTCTCGACACATCTTTTGTAGTACCTCGATATTTGCTAGGAAATGCATGCGGCCGCCGTAGCACACGTGGGAGTCGCCTTTGTCGTTTGGGAGGTGAAGGTGAACCTGCGGCCCTTGGAGATGTAAAGCCCCGAGTTTCTGAGCTTGGCGCTAAGAATGCGCTTCGCTCCCGCCCTCCGGGCGTCAATAAGAAAATTCAGTTGTTGCTGTTGCTGTTTGCTCGGCTGCTCCCCCAAGGCTCCGAGAAAGAAAGCTTCGACGGAAGAAATAATAAAATGCAATGTTGGCAACACCTCTTCTTCCATCATTCGCCCTGAGAAGACCAAGTCCTTGGAATCTAGCAAGAGGAAACGCAAGGCTTCTAAGGGTGATTCTGATGCTGAGGTCCAGGCGGCTACGAGTCTTGCTCAGCTAGGTCAGAAGAAATCTAAAAAGGTTGTAAAGAAGATTGTTGTTGCTACAGTTCAGCGTATTCCTTCGGCTTTCTCGGATGACGAGATGACTGAAGAATCTCGCCCGACAAGTTTCTCTTCTTGCTTTTGGTGTGATTTGAGATTCAGTATTCGTCGCAGTTATACCCCAGGTTCTGAGAATGAATTTGTCAATGTTGAAACTTTTTCAAAGATGTCGTCGAAGTTCAAGAGGCCCCCGTTGGTTCTATTGCTGCTGTTGATTCTGAGGCTGGTCCTTCCCAAGCTTCCGCCCTTACAGACAGAGCTTTTGTGACGCCCCAAGTTTTTAATTAACCCTAATAGCCGGTCAAAGCAGCTAGCAATGGTCAAATCACGGTCAACCTGGGCCCTCAGCTCGAAAAACTCACTAACCTACTCTAGTGACCCCCTTTGAATAGTAAACACACTTGTGGGGCCCACCCATGGTCAAAGACTTGGTCAAACCCCCTTGCCACCCTAGTGTCCAAGGATGTCTGCCGGAACTTTTGCCGCGTTCTCCAAAATTCACCTAAACACTTAAAATTCTACCTTTATGAAAGTTGTCCATCTCCTCGCCGTCACCCGTTGTCACCAAGTGCATAAGCGCCTATAAAAGCCGGCCTTTCTCCCCTTCGCGCGCCATCCGCACCGCGCCACCCGCCATTGCCGCCGCCATGAGCTTGCATCCCCGCTCGCGCTCGCCGCCGGCCAGCTACTCCGCTAGCTTCACTAGACTCCAGTACACCACACAAGGTCGCGTGTTGCCTAGCAAAACGCCTTCCTCGTCGTTTTCCCCGAGCCGTCGCGGCAACCGCCGCCGCCGCCGTCGATCCCCCTCGCGGCGGCTTCTCCGCCCTAACTCCGGCCACCCGGAGCCCCTAGGTGAGCATCCCGTCGACCCCCACCGCTTGCCGGGCGGGAGTGCCGCCGGCTCGCCGGATTTGGCCGGAGCCGCGCCGCCCTCCCCGGCCAGGGACCCAATTGCGGGGTTGAAGATCTTATCAGGGTGCTGGGTGTAAAGTTTAGGGCCTGTTTGTAATGAATCCTATCTAAGTTTTCTTGCTAGTTAGTCCAAAGCAGTAGAAAATCCCTATAAAATTGTAGAAAATTCAAGAAAAACTCCAAACCTATTTTGCTCGATTCATGGAGAGAAATCCCACAACTTTTGTTATTCTCGCATGGCTTGATTCTCAATAGTTTTAACATAAACAATAGGAGTGTGAAATACCTAGATCTATCATAACTCAAAATTTACAACTCCTCTGTATCGAAATTTTGGATATGTTGTACGTCTTGCCATGACTAGCTCCCGTGCCAAAAATTGCACAAAGTTATGAAGTGAATCTTGCTAGATAAATTGTTTTCCTTTTCTGTAGAAACTTCCTAGATGATTTTTGTAGCTAAATATACTTATGCTTTTGTGCCCAACTTGTGCATGCTGTCTTGTTATGTCAAAACACACCTCTTGTGAATTAATCATGATTTTTGGCTTAACAGAAATATTTATTCTTAATATGTGCATGTTTTGCTTTGTAAATTGTTGAAGCAAGATCAGTAGAGTTTTTAGGTATACATGCTGGTTCTTTAGGCTTGTTTAGGACCAGAGAGCATGCATGAGAAAGTTTGGATCATTTTGAGGCTTATTTATTTTTGTATGTATTTAATTTGAATCGCTAGATAGTCTTTGTTATTTTGTATAATATTTAATTCCTAGCTTCGAAGCATTGCATGTGGGTCCAATGGACCAGTATAGGTGCTGATATGCTTAAGAAACACTTCTTTAAATTTTTGGTAATTTATTGCTTAATAAAAAGCTTAAAAGCCCTTTTAAATATTAAAGAACAATTAAATAAGGAAAACCCCTTTTTAATTCTTTTTCCTTTTGGAAAGTATTACCTAACTTAATTAAGATTAATAAAACATCCTTGCTGATAAGGAATTGATTCATGAATAAAAATATTGTTCATACCCTTGCTAGTGAAGGGAAAAAGGAATAAACCTTTACATAAAATATCAAGTACAAAGGAACATTTATTCAAATATGCAATAAAAGAATAAATCACATATACCCAATAACCTTCCGAAAAGAGATGTACTATCTAGATACTTGTTAAGGTGAATATGATCAACAAGAGTTGGATAGGATAACAAACTGTCACATCACCTGAACTTGCATTGCATTCCGTGTAGATCTTCCGGACGGTGATTACTCCCTTGTCTCGGAATCCGAGGAAGGAGGAGCGGAAGCTTCGCTGCAGTACGTGGAAGTACTCGACGACACCGAGGGTGCCCAGGCTAACCTAGCTGACGAAGGCAAGCTCCGGTGCATCTAACCTAGTTTTCAAATTCTTTATTTAATTATCTATGGATGATTGTGCATTTAAGTTCAGCAGTTGAATGGAACCCTAGATGCATGATCCCTAGGTACCTTTGTCCTTACTAGTATGATAGGTCGTTAGCTGCTAAGCTATAGGACCGTTACAAGTCGAGTGATGGCCTCACTCCCGAGAATAGGTTCCTAGATAGGAATCACAATATATCCTTAATTGGATTGCTCATGTGGTAAGAGCATGGGATTTGGGCTCTGGTCCAATGGCTATTGTGGGTTAAGTGTTTGAACGTACTAAGCACTTGTCGGGAATGGGACAGGTAAGCCTAGTACCTTAATGAGACGGCTAGGGATGGAACTGTCACTACTCTTGGGGTTGTCTCACGGCTAGCTACCGGTGGTGTATGGTGATTCCGGGTATCTCGCGGGGTATTCCGGATAGCCTGCACCAAAGACTGTGGCCTTTCATCCCGACCCGGGGATTTTTGGGAACTGCTTGGGAAGTTGTCCTTGCGGGGGCAACCTACCGTGTGTTTAGGTCTACCTTGCAAGGTTTAAATCAATCGATTGTCGACCTCTCACCGTTATCTGAGACTACTTACTCCACTAGCCATGAGATCCCTAATGATGGGAAGTTGATGAATACTATGCTTGATTAATTGTATTGTACAACTTTGTCTGTACTAGTTGGCTAATGTAGTAAAGATTAAAGCCACTAGAACTTGTGCTAAAATCTTGAAAGTAAGGACAGACTCTTTGTTACTTTTTAGCAAAAGCAACCCAGTAGCCAAAAAGCCTTTCATGTCTAGAAATGGGTGAAGTAGTTATCACCGACGGGTAAGTCTTGCTGAGTTTTAGTATACTCAGCCTTGCTATAATATGATGATCCAGGTAATGCTTTCGGTGATGTGTGGCCCGGAGAGGTCCCGCCCGGCTGGGAGCTGGAGTGGGTGGAGGACGACTACTGAGAGCATCATGGATGGCCTCCCGTGGTGTTTCCACTTCCCGTTCGTTTAAATTCCGCTGTTTCAAAACTCTGAACTATTTCGTTATGGCAAAAACTCCGGTTTGTAATAATTAAACCCCTCGGGTACGAATGTGGATATTAATGATGTTGTATCTCTGGACTCGCCTTCGAGTGAGTTTTAATGCATATATTTCGATCCTTGTTGCTATTTAAGGGATTTACCAGGCGTTAACCCGGCAATTAACGACAGGATGATACTTTATTATCGCTTAATGACCAAAGTGGATTGGTTTAGGCGATAGTACGGTATTTTCCTGGGCGGGTTGTCACAGTTGGCATCAGAGCAATTATATGCACCAGAGATTAATTAATAAACTTAATCACTGGTTTTTGAATAAAATATGCCAAGATTGTCTGATTTTCCAAAACAAGTTGGTCCACAAAGGATAAACTAGACCGAGAGGCCCTAGAGGGATTTTTTTGGGTTCTTTCAGGTGGCTTAATTAACCTATGGTTTATTTTGCTAACTTCCAGCACATTACTTTATGTCAGACTTACTTTCTTGCACAACCAAACTAGACGAGCCTCATGTTTTATACGTGTGCTGTTCCGCATCACGAGAATTGCGAGGGCTGATGGAGTGATCCATTTCACAGATCCCATCTTCGCGTCTGTTTATGAGTTGTGTTGTCGCCACGTGTCTCATACGTGTGCATTCTGCATGTCGATCATGCGAGGCAAGGATACACTCCATTCAAACGGAGGGTGTCCGAGGTTGGACGCTGTCCATGCAGTGGCTTAACGCATGGATGCCGTTTCTAAAGTGAACGGTAATGTATGTGGACGCTTTCGTGACATGCTGGCACGAAAGGTTCGTTTTCTGCAGGTACATAACAGTGCTTCGTTAGTCGTTAAGCGAGTATCGTATAGCTCTCGACTAGATATTATAGGGAGAGACGAATAATAGCCTTGCCACTGGCACTAACTTCGATTTTTGGCTTGATCGCCATGTGAGGTCGGATAGGACATCTTGCATGCATGTTAAAAATTGAAACAACTGAAATGGACCCAAAAACTGAATTTCCATATGCTCTCTAAGGAAGACTTTGCTAGTGTGTGCTTTTTTTTAAACTAGAATACCTCTCATGCTTAGCTATCATGCTGCCAAAATTTTGAAAGGCTTGTTCACTTGTTGTACCTTGGGCTAGACTTAATTAAACTAGTTTGTTGAAACAGTTGCCCTTAACCAGTTTAGCTTGTAGTCGCAAGTTTCGATCCTAGCTTCTTTTGGTTGGTTTACACCTTCCTACGCACATCTAGATCTTGTATCGTCCACCTTGTTTTCCTTGATCGAGGTCAACCTTAAAAATCAAATATGTGTTAAAGAACTTTTGTAGTAACCGGGAAACTTGGGAAAGATTTGAGGGTTCTGGATTTTGGTTATGAATTTTTATTCACAGCTGCCAGAACTTTACCATTTGACATGCCGTTCTCCTTGAGACCTGACATGTGTTACATTTTTGTACAGATGGCTTTCCCCGTGTTTCACGAGTTCGACGCTGATGGTATGATCCGTACTAACGGGTTGCACTGGGAGGGTTTTCCACGCCTTGCGTGGGAAGCACTCAGCGCCGCAGGCTACCTCACACCACCGACTTATGAGGTGTCCGAGTTCGAGCGCTATGGTGTTCCCCGTTGCAGAGTGATTGTTACTATTCTACCACAGCCGGACCACGCTGACTGGTTCAACTAGAGTTTTATCTACTGGGGATTTATCACTCACGAGGCCGTTGAGTCAGCAGCCCTCAGAGTGCTGACGGACTTCTGTGACCACAACCCCACTGTGGTAGCTCTCTCTCCGTTTGGGTTGTTTTCTGCTGTGAGTCCTCACGACCTGGCATGGTTGGACCGTATGGATCACCTACGGGAGCTGTTGTCACTCGCAGAGCCACTGGATGTCACTCAGATGTTGACTCGCTGTCTTAACGTGGTTTTCACACTTCAGGGGCTGTGCTATAATACCGCAGCGGTTATTGGGCAGCGTTTAGAGGCATCTAGGCATGATTGGCAGCAGCTATCAGCGGCACATCAGCAGCTGAACTTTACACTTACCCAGATGCAGCAGGAGAATGACAAGCTGCGTGCTAGGAGATTCCAGTTAAAGCTAGAGAGAGGCGACCGCCTGCAGAGGATCGTAGATCTGGAGGCAGAGAATCACACCTTGGAGGAGAATGCCGATGCGTATGAGATTGAGAGGTTGACACTACTTCAGAACATTGCTTCTATGCAGCAGCAGGTGGAGGAGGCTGAGGTACAGGTGGCAGCCTTGCAGGCTATAGTGGCATTACGACCACCGCCCCCGACAGGCACACCGGAGGAGGAGCAGGGGGATCCGTCCGGTCCGGATCGACGAGCCGAGCGAGACCACCGTTGCCGACTCCCCCAGCTTCGCCTACGGACAGTGGTGCTTCGGTGGGCAACTAGGTTGCCGACAGCGGGAATAAGAAGGATGTCGATCCTATGGTGTTGTCTTCGAGATGTTGGAGTAGTTAACCTTTAGCACGTCTTTGTGCAGAGTAACTGCTTGTAACCTTGTCGTCTTGTGGTGTTTTCAAATTCGAGTCTTGTAATGTCCTTGGACCTTGTTCCATCTTGTTGTACTAATGAATGCTTAAGCACGTGGTGTTTTAATTGAGATTCACTTGTTCACCCAAAAGTTGAAGTTATTGCGTGTGATTGCCGAATTCTTGAATAAATCATTGCAATGACCACGCTTGCCAAATCTTGCATTTCACGTAAGCGTTAGTAAACCCAAGCATTTCTAGGGGCATCACTCGTTTGCCCAACGATTAAGTGCTCGTTCGAATACGACCTTCGTTGGTACCCGAAGTGACAATAATTGTCCGAGAGTGAATGTTGGCTCATGTATTCGAGTGATCGCATTCCTAACTGTGTTAAGAACGAGTCTATGAATCCTTGTGGCTACGTGATACTTTTTCTATTGTTGCTGTCCTCATCATATGAATGCTAATGAGTTGTGGTTATATATGATCATGCTTGTCATCATTTTGGAGTAAGCTTTTGATTATGTAACTAATAAGGCTCGCATTTCAGATGGTGGGAACCACGCGCAGCTCACCGAACGGGTTCGGAGCGAACGGTAGTGGTGACTTGCCACCACCACCGCCCATGACGCCGTCGGAGGCCTTCATGGACACCCAAACCGAGGTGTTGCGCCAGATCCTGCAGATGCAGCAGCAGATCGCCCAGCAGATGAACCGAGGGCCGCCACACGGGGCCAACTATAACATTCTGGAATTTCCTCCGGGATGTTAGCAATGCAAAAATGTGGATTTCAAAATTTCGAATTGAAATTGAGTGCACAATTAAGATGTAAGGCTGTCTTCTTTGATCCTTCCCTAATTTCCTAGATTTAATTTGAGCAAAATAATAAAATTTAGGAAATATAACTTGCTAGTGGGAGAACCTTGGAGTTTTATGGAATTTATTTTGCATCTTGATTGTGTGGGATTCAAATTTGAATTCTAATTCAAATTCGAATCGTAGTTTAATTAGGAGCTAGGGTTTAAGAAAATAGGAAGGGAACCTTTGCACCTTGGGCCTCAACTCATTTCACTAAGTTCTCTAGACCACCCCGAAGCCCTCCTCTGGTTCGCCTAAGCCGCAGCCCACCATGCCTTGCGGCCCATCACAGCCAGTCGGCCCAGCTATCAACCACCTTCCTTCTTCTCTCGCTGCAATGCGGGACCCGCCGGTCAGCTCTTCTTTCCCCCTCACCTTTTCCCCTTCCTCTGCCGATCCCCACCGTGACGCAGGGGCGCCGCGCAAGCAGCCGGCGCGCCTCACACTGAGCTCACCCACGCCCCCCTGATGCCGCCGCGTGGCTAGGAGCACGGACGCCGAGGGATCCAAGCCGTCCGCTCCTGTTCCCGGAAACCCTAACAGCCGCCCTATAAAGCCGCCCCAATCAACATCTCCCTGTACCGCGCCGCCGCCCATGGGGATTTCTCTGTCCGCCGCAAGAAGAGAGGGGGAGTGGAGGAGAAAAAGACCTGGGGGAGAGGGAACTGGAGGCCGCCCGTGGGAGGACCCGAGGTCGCCGCCCCGCTGGACCGCCTCGTCACCGTCCGGCCTGCAGGTGAGGCCGCCTGAGAAGGGGATGCCGTGCGTGGCCGCTGCGAAGCTGGAGCAGTTCAGGCCAAGGTCGCCGACGCACCAAAGCCCGAGGTCGCCGCGCCGCTAGACCCCTGCTCTTTTGCTGCGCGCCGTGACGCCACCAACTCGCCGCCGCCTCTAAAGCAGGTGAGCCCTTCTCCTTCGCCTGATGGAAGTTGTGGTGGTCTTCGAACCACTTGTGCACCATCAATGTCTAGCCTTGACCTTGTGCCTGCGGCCTTGTTTCCAACGCTGTTCGCGGGAGCTGTTGTCGTCGTGAAGCCGGAGCTGGAACCACCAGGAACGACGCCACCCCTATCTGCTTCCTCTTCACCGTGGTGTTCACCTGCCTTAGCCCGAACCGCGCCAAGCCCGGTTCTGCCTCCCCTGCTCTGCATCCGCTTCGCTGCCGCGGCTCGACACCGCCGCCTCGCCGTCGTGTCCAAGAACGCGAGGTGAGTTTCCCCCTTCACCTTGTTGTGGACCCGGCCTTCGAGCCGAGGCTGGACCGAGCCTTATGCGCTCGTTGTTTGTTTGTTGACCGCTGTCCCGCACCGCGCCGCCGCGCAGACCCGCCGTCGCTTGAGAGTCGGTCATCGAGCCGAGCCGGTCGTTTGCATGTGCCGCTGCCTACCGCAACGCGTGCGCTCCTTGCTTTGCATCGTGTTGATCTTGTCCCGACGAGCGCACGCCGAGTTCCGGCTCGCCGTCGGCACCCACACGCTGAGCACACCACCGTCGAGCGAAGGCCCTGCCTTTCTTGGGCCAGGAGTCGGGTGAGCACAGACCCTCGTTGTGTGCACTCCCCCGCTTGCCGTCACCCTGTTTCCGTCTCTTTGTCGTGTGCATATTGTCGGCTTTGTGCCATCGCCACGGCTGTGCCGCCGACGTGTTGCCCGCACACACCACCACCGGGCCGAGGTCCTGTCCTTCCTGGCTGAACCTGTGCACGCGCACTCATGCACACGCGAGGTCGTTCGCCGGTGTATGTCCCCAACCAACGCCGCCAGGCCGTTCCTCGCCGTTTTCCCTTTCTCTGTTCCCTTGCCTAGTGCACGCCATCAATTCCGTGTCGCTGCCATGGCCGCGCCGTCGGCGTTCGGCACACACACATATGCAGGCAACCGAGGGGCCGAGCCCCTGCTTCACCTATCTGTGACTGTGCTCGACATTCCACCGTGCCATCACCGCGAACCCCAACGCACCGGCGCACGTGTGTCCGTCGAGCCATCGACCCCAAGTTCGAACCTTTCAGCCATTTCGACCCTGAACACCGCCTCGCCTAAATCTGCTCCTTGAGCTCTCGTCTCTGTGTTGTCGCCGTGCACGCGCCGTCGGTTTTGTGTCGCCCCCGTGGCCACGCCGCCGACGTTCGCACAAATGCAAACACGTACACCCGAGGAGTCGAACCCCTCTGCTCTCCCCGTCCAACCGCACACATACCCGTGCGCACACTGACGCTCGATCTCCGCACGTATTTGTGTGATCCCCACCGGCACCGCACAAGAGTTTGTGACGGTGAGCCCCACCTCGCAGCGCTCTGCCGCCACCGCGAACCCCAATGCGTCGGCACACGTTTGTTCCTGAAGCCATTAGACGCGAGGTCGAACCATCTTGGCCACCTTGAGCCTCATCACCTCCCGGCCTTAGCCTGGTCGCCGCTCTCCTTTCTTTGCACCGTCACTGTGGCACGCCGCCGCACTCGCGTTGTCACCATGGTCACGCCGCCGCCGTTCCAGCCCACCGCCGAGGCCTGGACGCCGGTATGCGCAAGTGTTCGCCCTTGCCTTGTGCAACCACGCACGCACGTGCCCGTGCCTAGCCGCGCAACCATGTGTGCGCTTGCCTGGAGAGGTCAAGGCCAAACCTTTGGCTCCCTTTCGCGCCAGACCTTGTCGGCACTCCGTCCCGCCACGGGACGCGGCTTTGCCGCCAATGGAGATCCTTCCTCCCCGGGAGTGCGAGCGCCAACTCGATCCCGTTCTTGCACACTTGCTTAGGCGCATGAGCGCGCCAACCCAGTCGTCGCCTTCCCCACCTCGAGCGAAACCAAAGCTTCCAGATCGCGACCACCCCGTCTCTCAACTTCACTGTCGAGGACGTCTTTCCGCCTAGGCACGTGAGCGTCAGGCCAAGTCAGTGCACGTGCTCGTCCACACGCACGCACGCAGGCGAACACCCCGGTGTGCCACCGCGGAGCTCGCCGCCGTGGCCAAGCCACCTTCTTGCCTGCGCGCTCAAGTGAGGACATGGATGCCGCCTTTGGCCGGCCAATGCTCACTCACGCACGCGAGGGCCAAGGCCTCGCCTTTCTGTGGCCAGACCTCGTGTGAACTCAAACCCTCGCCGCCGACCTTCTCATCATCTCCAGGAAAGCCCTGTTCTTGACTGTGATCTTCTGTACGCAAGACGACGTCCCCGGCGCGTAGTGCGTTGTCTCTGTCAACCTTCGCGCGTCGGGCCGCTCTCTTACGCCGCCGACGTTCTGCTCATGCACACCCGCACCCGCGGGAGTCGAGCCCTGCTCTCCCTGTCCAAACGGTGCACGCGCATGTTCACGCACACGCACGCCCTCGCAAGCGAGCTGCCACGCCGCCGCGGACACCCCAGTCGCGACGCCGCGGAGCTCGAGCCGCACTGAGCCGTTTACCTTCGCGCCACCGTGCTCGTCCGGGAGCTTCATCTCACGGCCGCACGCTGGTGCAGGCGCTCGACCAAGCTGTCGCCCTTGCTCTCCTTGCTCGAGTCCGGTGAACGCATTCACGCGTGTGAGCCGAACCTAACCGCCGCTCATCCTGTCGCGACCGGAACCCCGTCGTCAAGAGCATCCTTTCCGCCGAGGTGCGCGAGCGCTGGACCAACTCGTGTACGCGTTCGCTCTCAGGCATGCGAGCTCATACAACCTCATCGACGCCGACCACCCGAATCTTGTCGCCGAGACCTTCTGCTTTGCACCGCGCGCCAAGCTGCTCTCCATCACCGTCGTGCCGAGTTTCCGACCAAGGCAACCCTTTTCTTTGCTTAGGTGGAACCGTAGGTGTACCAGAGCCGCGTCGAGTCGCGTGAGCTCGAGTCACCGACCAACCTCGCCGCCGACGAGCCCCTTGCCGCCTGTCGCTACTCTGGGACTTACCATCGAGCACCTGGCGCCCACGCCAGAGTCCCGTAGGGGATAGTTGCACACACGCGCCCACACACCTTTGTTACCGTAGTGGATCCTGTCGGATCTAGTGCGGTCGACCAACCACAAAAGCACCACACCTCTGCCGCTCAGCTGCGAGCCGCAGCAGATCCGACCGAGATCGTTTGTGGCAGCCACACCTTCAGCCATGTGGGCAGCCACTTGTGCATGGGTCAGTTTATGGCTACCTATGTGGCAGCCATGTGAGCTTGAAGAGCTAGCTTGCAGCCAGCCTGTAGATAGCTTAGAGCCCTTTTGAGCCTGCCAGTAGTTAGCTTATAGTTAAGTGTATTGTGTATGCGTATTTTAATTTCAGAAATCTATTTTATCCTTGGAAAATCCTAGAAAACTCATTTCAACTCCGAAAATTGTGAAACCTTTTCCAAAGATCTTCTAAAATTATAAACTCCGTGTTAGGCTAGTGTTCGCTTTCTTTTGGCTCTTGATTGTTGTTCATTTGGAGTTAATTGCAATAGGACCCGCCTTTATTTTAATTACGCGTAATAGGAGCAGCTGGAGCCGGGGAGCTGAGCTCGGAGATCGACTACACCTACGACTACGCCGCCGACGACTACTCGCACGCAGGTGTTCACGCCCGACTGATTCTGAAATACCTATTAGGCATTGCTATGTAGTATGCTAGCGCTTTACTTTAAATGCGTGATGATGAACCTTGCACTGCCTTCTTTTGTTATCCTGTCCTTGAATGTCCTACTACTATATATGTTTATATAAGCGTGTATATGCGCTGAGCTTCGCGATGCATGTGTTGGGATGGGAATAGTGGTTCTTGGCGTGTGTGGGGTTAAAACCGGCAGGAGAAGGCGTTTTGGGTACTTTGGCGGGGGTGAGCTCGAAACAACCGATCTGGGATCGGGGATAGGGGTGCACTCCTCAGTGTATCCCTACTTTGACGGTTTTCGGAGCCTAGGTGTTGGGGTTTTACATGCGGATGGAGGACATGAGCTTGCCCCGGTCTGAAAGTGAGTGGATCAACCTTGTCGATTGGACTTTCGTACACACCACCTCGCCGAGAGTGGGGATTGGGCCGAGTTGAGCTCAGCAAGTGCGGAACCATACCTGCTTAGGAAGGATAGAGGGTATCTGTGGGGGAGCGGTGGAGGTGAGGCCACCCTCTCAGAGCGTCTCCCGTGTGGCCACACGGGAGCATTTCACAGTTCCGGTGTAATTCCCTTTGCGAGGGGGGATCGCTTTGAGGGCCGGATGCAGGATGGGACCGAAACTACCGAGAGTTCGCACGGTAGGATGGGCTCGGTTGGTGATCACCGTCGGGTACCATACCGAGTTGGGTACAGGTGTACACGCTCTGCAGAGTTTCGATCTATACGTATAGCCGCGTCCTCGGTCATGGACAAACCTTGAAGACATGTTTGTTCCTCATGTTTTGGGATTTCTAGATCCCCCTGTAGTTGAGAGTGTGGTGAGCCGTGGTTGCAGTCGGCTAGAGGAGAGTGGCTCCCTCTACCTCGTCGATCCGATTGCAATCATTGAGGTGCGAGGAGAGGAAGTTCTCGCATCAACCCTAGATGGAGATAGGTTGTGGAGACGGGGCCCTGGGGTACCAGGTGGTTCCGAGCTGTGTCTGAGAGAATGGTTTGGGACCTATATGGAGATGATTTCTGTTTATGCTTTGCTGCTGCATAGGAAACCTGAGCTTCTACCTTGCTTCTTTTCTTACCCTTTAGAAGATAGGCCACTTAAAGCTGCATACAGTCGGTGACGTGAACCTATCCCACTCCTTGGGGATAGACTCTGAGCGTGCATGTTACGAGTTCGACTTCGACAACAACCCAGACGGATGGTACGACTGAGGGATGCGTCGCTTCGCTCAAGGATGCATGTGGGCGTGAAGAACAGAAGATGGAGACCCATCTGAGATGCTAGTTACCGTCGCGTAGAATTTTACTCTGATTCAGCCTTGAGTCTTGTAATGTTGTACTCCATTATGGACATGTAATAAATTATGTACTAATATTTGTGTGATGCGATGTACGGTTGTGATCTACCTTCTGTGATGAGATCTATACGTGATAGCCACTGATCCCGGGACTATCGCAAAGGTACAGGGACTTGGGTTTTCCTCACCGAAAATCCGGGGTCGTTACAGGTGGTATCAGAGCCGTACTTGATCGTAGCGCGTATCCCTAGAAATGGCCGATAGTAAATAAGGATTCCATACGTTTCCTTCCTTTATATAAACCCCTTGAATTATTTTACAAAAGCTTCCCCCCTTTGAAAAGCTTCTTTCTTACCTATGAGCTTCAACTATTCTCACGAGGACACGACCTTTGGTCGAGAACTTGTCCTGAACACGATGAAGTGGAGCAGTGTTGAAACACCATACTAGGCACAACCCCTCAGAGATCTTTTGACGATAAACTAGATCATTGATGTGCTCGCGACCTCTGAGGCCTGAGTCACCCTCGAGGAAGCTTATATGTGTATCTATCATGTTTTCTGAGTGTTTGGCTCTTAATGGAGTTAATTGTGTTTTAATTCATCTTCCCATTGAGTGATAGGATATATAATTAGTGATATTTTCATGCTTGTGTCTGACTCATTGGTTGGTGAGTGACGTTGTCTAGAGTTTTGCTTCCCTGGTCATGTTTTTCAGAAGGTTATCGATCCGAGGGCCGGGTCGCCTGCTGGCACGCTTTGAAAGAGCTGCCAGGGAAGAAGAAGTTCCACAAGGTCGTGGTCGTGCCGCCGCCACCGCCACCCGACGACCCTAAAGCTGATGACGAAGAGGAGGAAGCTGAGCCCGAACCGGAGCAATACCAGCCTGAGCCGGAGCAGCTGCCACCGCCACCACCCAACTTGGTGGACGTGATGGCCCTGCAGACTCAGCTGATGCAGAGGATGGCGGAAGCCATGGAGTACCGAGGCAATGGTGGGAACCACAATGCCCCGTCTGGGGAGGACCTCACGAAGAAATCGAGGGATTCATCCGCCTGAAGGCCCCCACCATCAGCTACTCGGACAAGCCGCTCGATGCCGACGACTGGTTGAGGGTAATCGAGACCAAGCTCGACCTCACTGTCTACACTGGCGAGGAGTGCGTCGCCATCGCCGCGCACCAACTGGATGGTTCAGCCAAGTCTTGGTGGGACAAATACGCCGCTAGCCACCCAAACCCCATTTTCATCACTTGGCTGGAGTTCTGCAAGGCGTTACGCAAGCGATGCACACCGCCGGCCGAGGCGATGGTCCAAACGACTCAAGAGTTCTGCACCATGACACAGGGTGCGATGAGAGTGGAGGAGTACGAGCGCCACTTCATGAAAATGATGCGCTACGCTCCCGAGAACACCAACCTCGAACAGAAGAAGCAGTTCTGGTTCCTACGAGGCCTTTACCGCGGCCTTCGCCACGGACTGAAGGCAAGTGAGCACAAGTCTCTACGACACCTCGTGATCCGCGCCATCGCGCTCAAGGACGAGAGATGGGGTCGTGAAAACCACATAAAGGACATGAAGAGGATGGGAGATCGGGACCACTTTGACCGATCATCCCAGAGGCCGAGGGATGGGCCAACCAACATGATGAGAGGGAATTTCCACCCAGGGATTAACTAGCATAGGAGCAATTTCGGAGGAGACAACAACTACTACTCAGGAGGAGAGAGCTTCAACTACCAGCAGCAGAATGGAGGATATAACTGTCTGTAGCCGAGCACTCCGAGACCCAGCACCGGAGGGTTCATTCCAACATGCTTCACATGTGGCAGGCTTGGGCAAGTCCTTCCAGTGCCCCGACAAGAAGACCACAGCTATGCCCGCAAAAGCACCGACTCCAGGAGGAGGACATTCTCAGTCTACTCCTCAGCAATCTGCGAGCCGTGGGAGGTTTACCCACCTGAAGGAAGGAGAAGCTACCAACGCTTCTGTCACCGCGATCGGAGAGTTTTAAGTTGGATCGCACCAACTCTAACTCTTTTTGATGCTGGAGCAACTCGTTTCTTCTGTTTTCTTATCTCTTCAAAAACCGGGAGTCAGCTCTTAATCTCGGGGACGAAATTCTTGAGAGGGGGGAGTTCTGTAACATTCTGGAATTTCCTCCGGGATGTTAGCAATGCAAAAATGTGGATTTCAAAATTTCGAATTGAAATTGAGTGCATAATTAAGATGTAAGGCTGTCTTCTTTGATCCTTCCCTAATTTCCTAGATTTAATTTGAGCAAAATCATAAAATTTAGGAAATATAACTTTCTAGTGGGAGAACCTTGGAGTTTTATGGGATTTATTTTGCATCTTGATTGTGTGGGATTCAAATTTGAATTCTAATTCAAATTCGAATCGTAGTTTAATTAGGAGCTAGGGTTTAAGAAAATAGGAAGGGAACCTTTGCACCTTGGGCCTCAACTCATTTCACTAAGTTCTCTAGACCACCCCGAAGCCCTCCTCTGGTTCGCCTAAGCCACAGCCCACCATGCCTTGCGGCCCAACACAGCCAGCCGGCCCAGCTATCACCCACCTTCCTTCTTCTCTCGTTGCCATGCGGGACCCGCCGGTCAGCTCTTCTTTCCCCCTCACCTTTTCCCCTTCCTCTGCCAATCCCCACCGTGACGCAGGGGTGCCGCGCAAGCAGCCGGTGCGCCTCACACCGAGCTCGCCCGCGCCCCCCCTTATGCCGCCGTGTGGCTAGGAGCACGGACGCCGAGGGATCCAAGCCGTCCGCTCCTATGACCGGAAACCCTAACAGCCGCCCTATAAAGCCGCCCCAATCAGCATCTCCCTGTACCGCGCCGCCGCCCATGGGGATTTCTCTGCCCGCCGCAAGAAGAGAGGGGGAGTGGAGGAGAAGAAGAGCTGGGGGAGAGGGAACTGGAGGCCGCCCGTGGGAGGACCCGAGGTCGCCGCCCCACTGGACCGCCTCGTCGCCGTCCGGCCTGCAGGTGAGGCCGCCTGAGAAGGGGATACCGTGCGTGGCCGCTGCGAAGATGGAGCAGTTCAGGCCAAGGTCACCGACGCACCAAAGCCCGAGGTCGCCGCGCCGCTAGACCCCTGCTCTTTTGTTGCGTGCCGTGACGCCACCAACTCGCCGCCGCCTCTAAAGTAGGTGAGCCCTTCTCCTTCGCCTGATGGAAGTTGTGGTGGTCTTCGAACCACTTGTGCACCGCCAATGTCTAGCCTTGACCTTGTGCCTGCGGCCTTGTTTCCATCGCCGTTCGCGGGAGCTGTTGTCGTCGTGAAGCCGGAGCTGGAACCACCAAGAACGACGCCGCCCCTGTCTGCTTCCTCTTCACCGTGATGTTCGCCTACCTCAGCCCGGCCCGGTTCTGCATCCCCTGCTCTGCGTCCGCTTCGCTGCCGCGCCTCGACACCGCCTCCTCGCCGTCGTGTCCAGGAACGCGAGGTGAGTTTCCCCCATCACCGTGTTGTGGACCCGGCCTTCGAGCCGAGGCTGGACCGAGCCTTATGCGCTCGCTTTTTGTTTGTTGACCGCTGTCCCTCACCGCGCCGCCGCACAGACCTGCCGTCTCTTGAGAGCCGGTCATCGAGCCGAGCCGGTCGTTTGCAGGTGCCGCTGCCTACCGCAACGCGTGCGCTCCTTGCTTTGCATCTTGTTGATCTTGTTCCGATGAGCGCACGCCGAGTTCCGGCTCGCCGTCGGCACCCACACGCTGAGCACACCACCGTCGAGCGAAGGCCCTGCCTTTCTTGGGCCAGGAGTCGGGTGAGCACAGACCCTCGTCGTGTGCACTCCCCCGCTTGCCGTCACACTGTTTCTGTCCCTTTGTCGTGTGCATATTGTCGGCTTTGTGCCATCGCCACGGCTGTGCCGCCGACATGTTGCCCGCACACACCACCACCGGGCCGAGGTCCTGTCCTTCCTGGACGAACCTGTGCACACGCACTCACGCACACGCGAGGTCGTTCGCCGGCGTATGTCCCCAACCAACGCCGCCAGGCCGTTCCTCGCCGTTTTCCCTTTCTATGTTCCCTTGCCTAGTGCACGCCATCAATTTCGTGTCGCTGCCATGGCTGTGCCGTCGGCGTTCGGCACGCACACATACGCAGGCAACCGAGGGGCCGAGCCCCTGCTTCACCTATCTGTGACTGTGCTCGACATTCCACCGTGCCGTCACCGCGAACCCCAACGCACCGGCGCACGTGTGTCCGTTGAGCCATCGACCCCAAGTTCGAACCTTTCGGCCACTTCGACCGTGAACACCGCCTCGCCTAAATCTGCTCGTTGAGCTCTCGTCTCTGTGTCGCCGCCGTGCACGCGCCGTTGGTTTTGTGTCGCCCCCGTGGCCACGCCGCCGACGTTCCCACAAATGCAAACACGTACACCCGAGGAGTCGAACCCCTCTGCTCTCCCCGTCCAACCGCACACATACCTGTGCGCACACTCACACTCGATCTCCACACGTATTCATGTGATCCCCACCGGCACCGCACAAGAGTTTGTGACGGTGAGCCCCACCTCGCAGTGCTCTGCTGCCGCCGCGAACCCCAACACGTCGGCACACGTTTGTTCCCGAAGCCATTAGACGCGAGGTCGAACCATCTTGGCCACCTTGAGCCTCATCACCTCCCGGCCTTAGCCTGGTCGCCGCTCTCCTTTCTTTGTGCTGTCACTGTGGCACGCCGCCGCACTCGCGTTGTCGCCATGGTCACGACGCCGCCGTTCCGGCCCACCGCCGTGGCCTGGACGCCGGTATGCGCAAGTGTTCGCCCTTGCCTTGTGCAACCACGCACGCACGTGCCCGTGCCTAGCCGCGCAACCATGCGTGCGCTTGCCTGGAGAGGTCAAGGCCAAACCTTTGGCTCCCTTTCGCGCCAGACCTTGTCGGCACTCCGTCCCGTCACGGGACGTGGCTTTGCCGCCAATGGAGATCCTTCCTCTCCGGGAGTGCGAGCGCCAACTCGATCCCGTTCTTGCACACTTGCTCAGGCGCATGAGCGTGCCAACCCAGTCGTTTCCCCACCTCGAGCGAAACCAAAGCATCCAGATCGCGACCACCCCGTCTCTCTACTTCACTGCCGAGGACGTCTTTCCGCCTAGGCGCGCGAGCGTCAGGCCAAGTCAGTGCACGCGCTCGTCCACATGCATGCACGCAGGCGAACACCCCGGCGTGCCACCGCGGAGCTCACCGCCGTGGCCAAGCCACATTCTTTTCTGTGCGCTCAATTCAGGACATGGATGCCGCCTTTGGCCGGCCAATTCTCACTCACGCACGCGAGGGCCAAGGCCTCGCCTTTCTGTGGCCAGACCTCGTGTGAACTCAAACCCTCGCCGCCGACCTTCTCATCATCGCAAGGAAAGCCCTGTTCTTGACCGTGATCTTCTGTTCGCAAGACGACGTCCCCGCCGCGTAGTGCGTTGTCTCTGTCAACCTTCGCCGCGTCGGGACGCTCTCTTACGCCGCCGACGTTCTGCTCACGCACACCCGCACCCGCGGGAGTCGAGCCCTGCTCTCCCTGTCCAAATGGTGCACGCGCATGTTCACGTGCACGCACGCCCTCGCAAGCGAGCTGCCACGCCACCGCGGACACCCCAGTCGTGACGCCGCGGAGCTCGAGCCGCACCGAGCCATTTACCTTCGCGCCGCCGTGCTCGTCCGGGAGCTTCATCTCACGGCCGCACGCTCGTGCAGGCGCTCGACCAAGCTGTCGCCCTTGCTCTCCTTGCTCGAGTCCGGTGAACGCATTCACGCGTGTGAGCCGAACCTAACCGCCGCTCATCCTGTCGCGACCGGAACCCCGTCGTCAAGAGCATCCTTTCCGCCGAGGCGCGCGAGCGCCGGACCAACTCGTGTACGCGTTCGCTCTCAGGAATGCGAGCTCATACAACCTCATCGACGCCGACCACCCGAATCTTGTCGTCGAGACCTTCTGCTTTGCACCGCGCGCCAAGCTGCTCTCCGTCACCGTCGTGCCGAGTTTCCGACCAAGGCAACCCTTTTCTTTGCTTTGGTGGATCCCTAGGTGTACCAGAGCCGCGTCGAGTCGCGTGAGCTCGAGTCACCGACCAACCTCGCCGCCGACGAGCCCCTTGCCGCCTGTCGCTCCTCTGGGACTTACCATCGAGCACCTGGCGCCCACGCCAGAGTCTCGTAGGGGATAGTTGCACACACGCGCCCACACACCTTTGTTACCGTAGTGGATCCTATCAGATCTAGTGCGGTCGACCAACCACAAAAGCACCACACCTCTGCCGGTCAGCTACGAGCCGCAGCAGATCCGACCGAGATCGTTTGTGGCAGCCACACCTTCAGCCATGTGGGCAGCCACTTGTGCATGGGTCAGCTTATAGCTACCTATGTGGCAGCCATGTGAGCTCGAAGAGCTAGCTTGCAGCCAGCCTGTAGATAGCTTATAGCCCTTTTGAGCATGCCAGTAGTTAGCTTATAGTTAAGTGTATTGTGTATGCGTATTTTAATTTCAGAAATCTATTTTATCCTTGGAAAATCCTAGAAAACTCATTTCAACTCCGAAAATTGTGAAACCTTTTCCAAAGCTCTTCTAAAATTATAAACTCCGTGTTAGGCTAGTGTTCACTCTCTTTTGGCTCTTGATTGTTGTTCATTTGGAGTTAATTGCAATAGGACTCGCCTTTATTTTAATTACGCGTTAATAGGAGCAGCTGGAGCCGGGGAGCTGAGCTCGGAGATCGACTACACCTACGACTACGCCGCCGACGACTACTCGCATGCAGGTGTTCACGCCCGACTGATTCTGAAATACCTATTAGGCATTGCTATGTAGTATGCTAGCGCTTTACTTTAAATGCATGATGATGAACCTTGCACTGCCTTCTTATATTATCCTGTCCTTGAATGTCCTACTACTATATATGTTTATATAAGCGTGTATATGCGCTGAGATTCGCGATGCATGTGTTGGGATGGGAATAGTGGTTCTTGGCATGTGTGGGGTTAAAATCGGCAGGAGAAGGCGTTTTGGGTACTTTGGCGGGGGTGAGCTCGAAACAACCGATCTGGGATCGGGGATAGGGGTGCACTCCTCAGTGTATCCCTACTTTGACGGTTTTCGGAGCCTAGGTGTTGGGGTTTTACATGCGGATGGAGGACATGAGCTTGCCTCGATCTGAAAGCGAGTGGATCAACCTTGTCGATAGGACTTTCGTACACACCACCTCGCCGAGAGTGGGGATTGGGCCGAGTTGAGCTCGGCAAGTGCGGAACCATACCTGCTTAGGAAGGATAGAGGGTATCTGTGGGGGAGCGGTGGAGGTGAGGCCACCCTCTCAGAGCGTCTCCCGTGTGGCCACACGGGAGCATTTCACAGTTCCGGTGTAATTCCCTTTGCGAGGGGGATCGCTTTGAGGGCCGGATGCAGGATGGGACCGAAACTACCGAGAGTTCGCACGGTAGGATGGGCTCGGTTGGCTGATCACCGTCGGGTACCATCCCGAGTTGGGTACAGGTGTACATGCTCTACAGAGTTTCGATCTATACGTATAGCCGCGTCCTCAGTCATGGACAAACCTTGAAGACATGTTTGTTCCTCATGTTTTGGGATTTCTACCTCCCCCTGTAGTTGAGAGTGTGGTGAGCCGTGGTTGCAGTCGGCTAGAGGAGAGTGGCTCCCTCTACCTCGTCGATCCGATTGCAATCATTGAGGTGCGAGGAGAGGAAGTTCTCGCATCGACTCTAGATGGAGATAGGTTGTGGAGACGGGGCCACCGGGGTACCAAGTGGTTCGGGTGTGTACGAGAGAATGGTTTGGGACCTATATGGAGATGATTTGTTTATGCTTTTCTTCTTGCATAGGAAACCTGAGCTTCTACCTTGCCTCTTTTCTTACCCTTTAGAAGATAGGCCACTTAAAGCTGCATACAGTCGGTGACGTGAACCTATCCCACTCCTTAGGGATAGACTTTGAGCGTGCAGGTTACGAGTTCAACTTCGACAACAACCCAGACGGATGGTACGACTGAGGGATGCGTCGCTTCGCTCAAGGATGCCTGTGGGCGTGAAGAACAGAAGATGGAGACCCATCTGAGATGCTAGTTACCGTCGCGTAGAATTTTACTCTGATTCAGCCTTGAGGCTTGTAATGTTGTACTCCATTATGGACATGTAATAAATTATGTACTAATATTTGTGTGATGCGATGTACGGTTGTGACCTACCTTCTGTGATGAGATCTGTACGCGATAGCCACTGATCCCGGGACTATCGCAAAGGTACAGGGACTCGGGTTTTCCTCACCGAAAATCCGGGGTCGTTACACCAACCACGAGGGGACTAATCAGGTCACCACGTTTGCCGAGTTCATCGGAATGAAGCCGCCGACCTTCGCTAAAGCGGAAGACCCCCTGGAAACTGAGGCCTGGATCAAGGCCATTGTAAAACCCCGGATTTTCATGGAAAACCCGAATCCTTGTACAATCGCGATAGTCCCTGGATCAGTGGCTATCGCGTACAGAACGTCTCACAGATAAATACACAGAGTCATACATCGCATCACATAAAGAGAATAGTACACGAATTTATTACAAGTCCATTATGGAGTACATCAATACAAGCCTCTTGGCTGATGCAGAGTGAAAATTCTACGCAACGGTAGCTATCTTCTCAGAAGGGTCTCCATCCTTATTCTTCCCGCCACAGGCAAACTCGAGTGAAGCGACGTATCCCTTAGTCGTACCATCCGTCGGCGTTGCAGTCGAACTCGGACTCGTACCCTGCACACCCAAAGTCTATCCCAAGGAGTGGGATAGGTCCACATCACCAACTGTATGCAGCTTTAAGTGGCCTATCATCTAAAGGGAAAAGAAAGTAGACAAGGAAGCGGCTTTGGTTTCCTAAGCAGAAGCAGCAGAGTATCAACAAGGTATCTCCATCAATAATCCCAAAACCCAAGTCTCTCAACACAGCTCGGAATCAACTGGTTACCCAGGAGACCCGTCTCCACCTCCTACTCCTGTCTAGGGTCGATGCGAGAACTTCCTCTCCTCGCACCTCAATGATTACAACCGGATCGACAAGGTAGATGGAGCCTCTCTCCCCTAGCCGGCTGCAACCACGGCTCACCACACACTCTCCTATAGGGGGAAGGTAGAAATCCCAAAACATGAGGAACGAACATGCCGTCTAGGCAGTGTCCATGACCGAGGACGCGACTATAGCTATAGATTGAACAACCCTGCAGTGTGTACACCTGTACCCATCCCGGAATGGTACCCAGCCGGTGTATGGCCGACCGAGCCCATCCTACCGGTGAACTCTCGGTAGTTACGATCCCACCCTGCATCCGGCCCTAAAAGCGGTCCCCTCCGCAGCGAGGACAGCACCGGAACTGTGAAATGCTCCCGTGTGGCCACACGGGAGACGCTCTGAGAGGGTGGTCTCACCTCCACCGCTCCCCCACAGATACCCTCTATCCTTCCTAGGTAGGTATGGTTCCATACTTGCCGAGCTCAACACGGCCCTATCCCCACTCTCGGCGGGGTGGTGTGTACGATGTCCTATAAACAAGTTGATCCACTCGGTTTCAGACCGGGGCGAGCTCATGTCCTCCAAGCGCACGTAAAACCCCAACACCTAGGCTCCGAAAACCGTAACAGGAGGGATGCACTGAGGAGTGCACCCCTATCCCCGATCCCAGATCGGTTGTTTCGAGCTCACCCCCGCCAAAGTACCCAATACGCCTTCTCCTGCCGGTTTTTACCCCACACACGCCAAGAACCACTATTCCCATCCCAACACATGCATCGCGAAGCTTGGCGTATATACACGCTCACATAAACATATACATATACAGTGGTAGTAGGACAATCAAGGACAGGGTAAACAAAGAGGCAGTGCAGGGTTCATCAACATGCATATATAAAGTAAAGCACTAGCAATACTACTTAGCAATGCCTAATGGGAATTTCAGAATCAGTCGGGCGTGAACCTAGGGTCGGGTAGTCCTCCGCAGCGAAGTCGTTGGCGTAGTCATACTCCTGGATCAGCTCCCCGGCTCCGGCTGCTCCTAATAGCGCGAAAGGAAAAATAAATAGCGGCCGGTGTAATTTAAATTCCAAATAAGAGCATTTAAGAACCAAAAGAGAGCACACACCAACCCAACCCGGAGTTTAAGATTTTAGAAATTTTCTGGAAGATGTTTTACAATTTTTGGAGTTAAAATGGATTTTCTAGGATTTTTCAAAGGGAATAACCATTTTTACGGAATTTAAATAAATCAAATACCCTCCCTTAACGGGGGCCGGCCGCACGGGATCCCCGGATCGCGGGTGCGGCGGGATCCCTGCGGTCCTCGCGGTGGGCGGCCCGTGGCGGCCGCCCGCACGGGATCCTTGGCTGCCGGTGTGGCTGGGTTCCATGGGGGCCGTCGTGTGGCTGGGGAACAAGTGGCGGGCCGCACCGGATCCGAGCGGATCGGTCGCGGTCACTCCCGCGTGTAGCCCCCGGTGTGCCTAGGTCCCCTACGGTTTTTCGAGGGCAGCCCAAGTGTTCGACGAAATGTGCCTGAGGTGGCGGCGGTGGGACACGGCCCTGCCGGCGGCGAAGTTCCACAGCGCCTGGCGCCTGGACTCCACCCGGTAGTCCATGGACTCCCCTAGGGGTGCTTACTCGACGGGTCGCGCACGATAGGGGCGACGGCGTTCGCGGCGTGGTCGGCGTCGGCGCGGGTGTGGCGGCGACGACGCGGTGCTGGCGTGGGCGTCCCATGGACGAGGGGCCATGTGTGCTTGCGCGGGGTAGCGCTTGTGCATGGTGAGCCCCGGTGGGTGAGGTGCGGGTCGAGACGGGGCACGCACGGGTGCACGGCGGAGCCCGGCTCGTCGCCATGGGCGGCTGCGAGCACGGCGCCCGCGGTTGGTTGGCGCGAACGCAACGGGGTGCACGGCGGTGTGTTCGGGGGCGACCAAGAACATGGCGTCCCCTCCGCTTGGCGACCGTGCGCGCGTCCCACAAGGCCACGGCGGGGTCACGGCGGCGGCGCGGCCGTCCTAGGCACGGCGGCGAGCGGCGGCATAGGCACGAAAAAGGGACCAAAGGCCCGGCCTCGCCTTCAAGGCTACGGCGCACGCGTGCTTTGGGGTGCACGCGCGCGCGCGAGCGCCGCGGCCCGCACGGGCGCGTGCGCGGACGCGCACGCGGCCGCGAGTGCGGCGACACGGCGCGCGTGGCGACCAAGCCGGGCGGCGTCCTACGGCTAGAGGGGTAGGCTAGGTGGGTGGCGCGCGCGTCGACGAAGGCGGCGACACCGCAAAAGATCGCATCCCGGCCGGCTTGATGGCCGGCATCACCGGCGGCGGCGCGGCGGCGCGGAGCGGTGGGTGTTCCGCCTCGGCTCGATGGCCGTAGCGTCCACAGGAGAGGAGAGACGGCGTCCTCACCTCGGTGGCCACTGGCCGAAGTGGAGCGCGTCGGTGAAGGGCGGCGGGACGGCTGGCCGGCGAGGAAGAAGAGGAGGTAGGCGGCGGCGCGTCGTCGGTGAGGCAGAGGAAGTAGAGGTAGCAGACGATCACGGCGGGTCCGGCTCCTCCCTCAGGCGGCACCGGTCTTCGCTGCGAACGGCTCCCCCGCGACGGCTTCTCTTCCCCCCTCCTTCTCCTCCTTCACCCCCTTCTCCTCCGGCGGTCCGTGTGGAAGGTCAGGGGCCGCTCCCCTGGCGCGGTTAGGGTTTGGGGGCTCCCGGCCGGGCTCGGTGGTGGCTTAAATAAGGCGGCGCGGCGGGGACACGTGGGCGGCCCGGATGCGTCGGGGCGCGCGGCACGCCGCGGCGGCGGTGGCACGGCCGGCGCTCCCCCCCGCCTTTGCCTTTGGGCGTCGGCCAAAGGCAAAAGGAAGGGGATGACGCCCTTGCGTCATCGCGGCCGGCCGACGCGGGCGGCGGGTCCCACCCGTCGGCGTCTCGGGCGCGGCGGTTGGTGGGCGGCGCGGTGGGCCGGGCCGGGCGGCTAGTGGGCTGAAAGTGGCCGTGGGCCGGTTGGTTGGTTGACGGCCCGCTCAGCATAGTAACGCTTTCCAATTTTTTCCTTTAGGCTTTTAAATTGATTCAAATTTGAATTTCAATTCAAATTTGAATCCACCCGAATAAAATCCCAAATAAAATTCAAATGAAGATCCAACTTCTCACACTAGCAGGTTATAAGTCCTAAAATTATCGTTGATGCCAAAATTAAACCTAGGAATTTGGGGAAAGAAACAGGAAGACACTCTTATTTGATTCACGAGCACTCAACTTCAATTCAAGTTTTTGAAATTTACAATTTTGAATTCAAGTCAAAACTAAGGATGTTACAGAACTCCCCCCTCACAAGAATCTCGTCCCCGAGATTAAGAAGTTACCTCCGTTTCGAAGAGATGAGGGTATTTCTCCCTCAACGCGGACTCCTTCTCCCACGTGGCTTCGTGCTCGGAGTGATTACTCCATAGCACCTTGCAGAAGCACGTGGTGTTGTTCCTGGTTGACTTCTCCGCCCAGTCCAGGATCCGAACCGGGTACTCCAAGTACTCCAGGGTTTCCTGTACGTCGAGTGCCTGAGCGGGCACTCTCTTCTCGACGACCACACACTTCCAAAGCTGGGATACATGGAACACCGGATTCACTCCGATAAGCTCCGGAGGTAGCTCGAGTCGGTAAGCTACCTCCCCGACCCTACTCACAATAGGGTAGGGACCAACGTACCTAGGGGACAGCTTCCCCCTGATGTGGAACCTCTTCGTACCTCGGAGGGGTGACACCTTCAAGTAGACGTGATCCCCCACTTCAAACGAGACATCTCTCCGTTTCGGGTCGGCGTAGCTCTTCTGCCTGCTCTGAGCTATCTTCAGGTTCTCCCTGACCTTGGCGACATTTTCTTCGGCCTCAACAATGGCGGCGGGACCGAAAAAGGTTCGTTCCCCCACCTCGGACCACATCAACGGTGTCCGACACTTTCTGCCGTACAGGGCTTCGAAAGGAGCCATCTTCAAGCTGGCCTGGTAGCCGTTGTTGTATGAGAACTTGGCATAGGATAGACTCTTTTCCCAATCGGACCCATAGGTCAACACACAAGCTCTCAGTAAGTCTTCTAGGACTTGATTCACTCTCTCTGTCTGACCGTCAGTCTGGGGGTGGAATGCTGTGCTGTAGTTCAGCTTGGTGCCCATGGAAGCATGTAAACTTTTCCAAAACTGGGCAGTGAACTGTGGCCCTCTGTCCGACACAATGCTCCTCGGAGCCCCATGAAGCTTTAAAATATTGTCCACATACAGCTCTGCAAGTCGGCTCACGCGCGTAGTTCGTCTTCACGGGCAAGAAGTGTGCTACCTTGGTCGGCCGATTAACAATTACCCAAATAGAGTCATTTCCTTTACGCGTGCGCGGCAAACCCACAATGAAGTCCATGCGATGTCGTCCCATTTCCACGTGGGTATCTCGAGTGGTTGTAGCGATCCGGCGGAGCCTACGGTGTTCGGCCTTCACCCGCTGACACGTGTTGCATCGAGCGACGTACTCTGCAATATCTTCCCTCATCTTTTCCCACCAGAATCGTATCTTCAAGTCTTTGTACATCTTGGTACAGCCAGGGAGGATCGAGTATTGAGAGTCGTGAGACTCTTTAAGGATCGAGTCCCAAATTTCCTTGTTCTGAGGTACGCAAATACGGTCCTTCAGCCACAGTGTACCCTGATCATCGAGGCGATAGTCAGCTGCTTTGCCACTCTCCATCAGGCGTTTTATTTCCTGAATCTCTGGGCACTCCTTCTGAGCTTGACGGATTTGGTCTTCGAGTGTGTATTTCACCCTCAACTCATTCAACTGCCCCTCTTCTACTATCTCCAAACTCAGCTTTTCCAGCTCTTCATGCAAGGCTGGTTGTTCCTCTCGCACCATCAAGTTGTTGCAGTAGTGCTTGCGGCTCAAAGCGTCGGCTACGACGTTTGCCTTACCAGGGTGGTAGTGAATGTTCAGGTCGTAGTCCTTGATCAACTCTAGCCATCTTCTTTGCCTCAGGTTCAATTCAGACTGGGTGAAGATATACTTTAGACTCTTGTGATCAGTATAGATGTCGCACTTGTTTCCCATCAGATAGTGCCTCCATATCTTCAAGGCGTGAATGACAGCGGCTAGCTCGAGGTCGTGAGTAGGGTAGTTCTCCTCATGCTTCCTTAGCTGTCGCGATGCATAGGCTACCACCTTGCCACCTTGCATCAACACGCAGCCGAGTCCTTGCCTTGACGCGTCACAGTACACCACGAAGTCCTTGCTCGCATCGGGCAGGGTCAGAACCGGCGTAGTGGTGAGACGAGTATTGAGCTCCTGGAAGCTGGCTTCACACTTGTCCGACCACACATAAGGCGTGTTGCTCTTCAACAGTTCTGTCATGGGCTTGGCGATCTTCGAGAAGTTCTCGATGAACCGGCGGTAGTATCCGGCCAAACCGAGAAAACTGCAGATCTCTGTCACGGACTTTGGTGACTGCCACTTGGACACTGCCTCAATCTTGCTCGGGTCTACGGCAACTCCTTTGGCTGACAACACATGACCCAGAAACACGACTTCCTCTATCTAGAACTCGCACTTGCTGAACTTGGCGTACAACTGATGCTGCCTGAGCTTCCCCAACACGATCCTCAGGTGCTCCTCGTGCTCTTCTGTTGTTTGGGAGTAGACCAGTATATCGTCGATGAAGACGACGACACACTTGTCCAACTCATCCATGAAGACCTTGTTCATCATGTTCATGAAGTATGCCGGGGCATTGGTTAGGCCAAACGACACGACTGTGTACTCGTACTGCCCATACCGGGTTACAAATGCCGTCTTATGGATGTCCTCTGGGCGAATCTTCATCTGGTGATAACCTGACCGGAGATCAATCTTGCTGAAGTACTTGGCTTGCCTTAGCTGATCCATCAGATCATCAATCCTGGGCAGTGGGTATTTGTTTTTGATGGTTACCGTGTTTAGGGCGCGGTAGTCGACGCACAGACGTTGTGTCCCATCCTTCTTCGGAACGAACAGTGCCGGTGAACCCCATGGTGAAGCACTTGGTCGGATGAACCCTTTCTCGAGTAGTGAGTCTAGCTCTGCCTTCAACAGTTTCAGCTCAACCTCTGCCATACGGTACGGACTCTGGGCTATCAGCGCCGTTCCCGGCACCAAGTTAATCACGAACTCCACATCTCGATCTGGAGGCAACCCGGGCAGTTCCTCCGGGAACACATCCTCATACTCGCAGACTACCGGCACCTCCGATATGGCCTTCGTGTGAAGACTGTACACTGCCTGTATGTCTCGAGACTTCATCGGCTCGAAGGTAACTCTCGTCCCGTCAGGGTGCACTAGAGTCACAAGTCTCGGCGAAGTGGAGATGACGCCTTTGTGGGCAGTGATCCAATCCATTCCCAGTATCACGTCGATACCATGGGAGGGCAGCACAGTCAGATCTCCATAGAACGTGTGATCTTGGATGACCACTTCCACTCCTTTGCACAGCAGGGTGCATCAGATATCCCCGAGCGGAGAGCTCGTGATAATGGGCATCGATCGGGTGGTTGTAAGGAGGGAAAGTTTATTTACGAACCGAGAGGTGATATACGACCTGGTTGCATCGGTGTCGAAGAGAACCAGAGCAGAAGTACCACAAACCAAAAACTTACCGATCACGACGTCGGGGGCCTCGGCAGCCTCCTCCTCAGTGAGGTGGTTCAGCCTCCCACGGTCGGCGGCCGGGGGTGGCGCGGCCTGAGGAGGTCGGCCTCCTGGAGCAGGTGCCTGCGGGGGTGGCGACGGTCTTCTTGTCGGGGCACTCGAAGGACTTGTGGCACGGCTTGCCACACGCGAAGCGGTGACGGTGAAGCCTCTGCCGGCGAGGTCTCGCGGTGCTCGGTGGAGCACGAGTGTAGCCTCCAGTCTGCTGGGGCTAGCCGGGGTTCCTCCCTCCGGGGAACGGGCTACGTCCACTTCCTCCGAAGCCACGCCCAGGCTGGTTGTGCCCCGGGCGGTAGCTCCCCCTCAGCATGTTGCTTGGTCCGCTCCTCGGCTTCTAGAAGGATCGGTCAGGCTGGTCCCGATCTCCCATCCTCTTCTTGCCCCTCATGTGTTCCTCGTGGCCCCTCCTCTCATCCTCGACCGTGATGGCGCGGTTGACGAGATGGCGAAGGGACTTGTGCTCACTTGCCTTCAGCGCCTGGCGAAGGCCGTGGTGGAGGCCTCGCGGGGAACCGAAGCGCTTCTTCTGGTCGGTGTTGGTGTCGTCGGGGGCGTACCGCATCATCTTCATGAAGTGACGCTCGTACTCCTCGACCCTCATCGCACCCTGAGTCATGGTGCGGAACTCCTGCGCCTTCTGGACCAGCAGCTCATCGGGGAGGTACTACTCGCGGAACGCCTCACAGAACTCCAGCCAGGTGATGAAAGCTGGGTTCGGGTGGGTGGCAGTGTAGTTGTCCCACCGTGCCTTGGCTGGACCCTCCAGCTGATGCGCGGCGATAGCGACGCACTCCTCGTCGGAGCAGACGATGAGGTCGAGCTTGGTCTCGATCACCCTAAGCCAGTCGTCGGCCTCGAGCGGGTCATCCGAGTAGCTGAAGGTGGGGGCCTTCAGGCAGATGAACCTCTCGATCTTCCTCGTGAGGTCCTCATCCTGCGGAGCGACGCGGTTCCCACCGTTCCCGCGGTGCTCCATGGCTTCCGCCATCCTCTGCATCAGCTGAGTCTGGAGCGCCATCACTTCCACCAAGTTAGGTGGGGGTGGTGGTGGCTGGTCCGGCTCAGGCTGGCCTTGCTCGGCCGCTCCTTGCTCAACCTCGGCCTCAGGGTTCTCGGGCGGTGGTGGCGGTGCTCCGTCACCTCGGGCCCTAGCTCCCAAAGCTCCTCCACGCAGGGGTGGGCGTCCACGGCCACGCCCGCGTCCATGCCCCTGCTGGGCTTCTTCCTCGACAGCTTCCTCTTCGAGGCGGGCTATCAGCCGGTTGGAGCGGCGGATCGACATCCTTCTGAAAACATAAGGAAAAAGGGAAAAGTTTACACACGTCACTCACCAACTCACACATGAGTCTACAACAATCAAGAAAATAGTTCTAAGTATAACCTACACTCAAGGGGAAGAAGCATTAAGACACGAATAACACCATTAAGATCCAAGCACACATCAAACATGAATAATACACTTGCTCCCCTGAGGCTGACTCAGACCTTGGGGTAGCAGCAACATGTCAACGATCTAATACATCGGTACAAACTCAAAAGGGGTAGTGTCTACATGGTGTGGCATGACTCTCTTCATGCACCGGAACATGCTCGCGGCTGCATGGATCAACTCATGGAAACCACTAGCACAATACTAGGTCATGCCCCTCGCTCAGCTCTCTACTCAGTGCGTGCCCTCTGGTACGTGACGGGGTAGCGTTCCTCAGTGGGGTAGTTCGGCGGAAAGATCCGGGACACCAAGGCGTGAGCCTCTCAAACCTCCTCGGTCTCGACGGGGGTCGGCAGACGGGCCATCGGGGACAGGTGAAGCTTGAGGCGTGACTGGTGTAGCTCGAAGGTCTCGGTGCGGATCTCATGCTGAGACTCGGGGGGGTAGCTCTCCGTTGAGCTCGAAGAGCTCGTCCACGCGAAGCGAGTCGGCGTCCTCCCAAGTCCTCCTCAGTCTCTCGGCCTTGTCCCTCAGGTAGACGGCCGTGCGCGTGAGCCACGCGATGTTGGCGATGTTGTCTGCTCGGCTCTTCTCCAGCTTCTCCACCTTGAGCCGCTCACACCCGAGCAGGTGAGCGCGCACCGTGAGAAGGTCGTCCTTGCGCTCGAGCTTGTCCTTCAGCCTATTCTGACTCGCTGTCAGCCTGCGCAGGTCCTCCTTGGCATGCAGCATCTCCTCCCGGGTGTCCACCCTCTCCCTCTCCAACTGCAGCAGGACAGTGGTCGCGCGGTCGAGGCTCAGCTCGAGCTGGCGAACACGGTGGCGTAGGGCGGTGTTCTCTCTCTTCAGCTCGGCACAGCGGGGCTGGTACTGGAGGGCGTCGATGGTGGCCTCCCTGACCTGGCTGTAGAGGGTACGTGACTCGTCCTCCAGTTGGCGTGCGTACTTGTCGAGGTCGACCAAGTAGCTGGCGGTCTCCACCAGGGTCTCGTCAGACTCGCGGAAGGGAGCAGCGTCGACGTCGTCCTGGATCCCCTCGTACGAAGGAACTCGCGTCCACGAGCGGTGCGAGGCGCCGGTAGTCCCGGGGGTAGCGGTCGAAAAGTCCCGGACTCGAAGGAGGCGCGGTGCGTGCGAGAAGGCAGCCCGGTGCACGGCGGCGGCGGGCGACGTCCCGGCGCGGTCGCGACGGTGAGCGCGGCGGCGCGCGCGAGACCTCTCCCTTGAACCCCCGGGAGACTCGGGTGAGGGACCACAGCAACCGTGCAGAGCACCATCCGCCCAGTCACGGCGGGTACGTACTCGGCGCGGTACGTGACGTAGGTCGGCGGGACTCCAATCCTGAGAAGGGCCCTCTCCATCCAGTGGCAGATTGCCCCGCACGTCTCGGGGGTGATCTCCGCGACCTGGTGCTCCATCTCATGTGAAACGCAAGAAATTTCTGTCAGCGCAGGTGAGTAAGAAGTTTTCAAAGAGGGAACGAGTTTTATAACATAGCTCAAGGGTATAACTATAAAGATAGAGCGTACAAAGTCCTATCTCTATCGACCTTTCCTAGGGATACGTGCTACGGTCAAGCATGGCTCTGGTACCACCTGTAAAACCCCGGATTTTCATGGAAAACCCGAATCCCTGTACCATCGCGATAGTCCCTGGATCAGTGGCTATCGCGTACAGAATGTCTCACAGATAAATACACAGAGTCATACATCGCATCACATAAAGAGAATAGTACACGAATTTATTACAAGTCCATTATGGAGTACATCAATACAAGCCTCTTGGCTGAATCAGAGTGAAAATTCTACGCAACGGTAGCTATCTTCTCAGAAGGGTCTCCATCCTTATTCTTCCCGCCACAGGCAAACTCGAGCGAAGCGACGTATCCCTCAGTCGTACCATCCGTCGGCGTTGCAGTCGAACTCGGACTCGTACCCTGCACACCCAAAGTCTATCCCCAAGGAGTGGGATAGGTCCACATCACCAACTGTATGCAGCTTTAAGTGGCCTATCATCTAAAGGGAAAAGAAAGTAGACAAGGAAGCGGCTTTGGTTTCCGGAGCGACGGCGAGCGAGTATAAACAAGGTATCTCCATCAATAATCCCAAAACCCAAGTCTCTCAACACAGCTCGGAATCAACTGGTTACCCAGGAGACCCGTCTCCACCTCCTACTCCTGTCTAGGGTCGATGCGAGAACTTCCTCTCCTCGCACCTCAATGATTACAACCGGATCGATGAGGTAGATGGAGCCTCTCTCCCCTAGCCGGCTGCAACCACGGCTCACCACACACTCTCCTATAGGGGGAAGGTAGAAATCCCAAAACATGAGGAACGAACATGTCGTCTAGGCAGTGTCCATGACCGAGGACACGGTTATAGCTATAGATCGAACAACTCTGCAGAGTGTGTACACCTGTACCCATCTCGGAATGGTACCGGCCGGCCGGTGTACGGCCGACCGAGCCCATCCTACCGGCGAACTCTCAGTAGTTATGATCCCACCCTGCATCCGGCCCTCAAAGCGGTCCCCTCCACAGCGAGGACAGCACCGGAACTGTGAAATGCTCCCGTGTGGCCACACGGGAGACGCTCTAAGAGGGTGGTCTCACCTCCACCGCTCCCCCACAGATACCCTCTATCCTTCCTAGGCAGGTATGGTTCCATACTTGCCGAGCTCAACACGGCCCTATCCCCACTCTCGGCGGGGTGGTGTGTACGATGTCCTATAAACAAGTTGATCCACTCGGTTTCAGACCGGGGCGAGCTCATGTCCTCCAAGCGCACGTAAAACCCCAACACCTAGGCTCGAAAACCGTAACGGGAGGGAAGCACGCGAGGAGTGCACCCCTATCCCCGATCCCGGATCGGTTGTTTCGAAGCTCACCCCCGCCAAAGTACCCAATACGCCTTCTCTGTCGGTTTTTACCCCACACACGCCAAGAACCACTATTCCCATCCCAACACATGCATCGCGAAGCTTGGCGTATATACACGCTCACATAAACATATACATATACAGTGGTAGTAGGACAATCAAGGACAGGGTAAACAAAGAGGCAGTGCAGGGTTCATCAACATGCATATATAAAGTAAAGCACTAGCAATACTACTTAGCAATGCCTAATGGGAATTTCAGAATCAGTCGGGCGTGAACCTAGGGTCGGGTAGTCCTCCGCAGCGAAGTCGTTGGCGTAGTCATACTCCTGGATCAGCTCCCCGGCTCCGGCTGCTCCTAATAGCGCGAAAGGAAAAATAAATAGCGACCGGTGTAATTTAAATTCCAAATAAGAGCATTTAAGAACCAAAAGAGAGCACACACCAACCCAACCCGGAGTTTAAGATTTTAGAAATTTTCTGGAAGATGTTTTACAATTTTTGGAGTTAAAATGGATTTTCTAGGATTTTTCAAAGGGAATAACCATTTTCTGGAATTTAAATAAATCAAATACCCTCCCTTAACAGGGCCAGCCGCACGGGATCCCCGGATCGCGGGTGCGGCCGGGATCCCTGCGGTCCTCGCGGTGGCTGGCCCGTGACTGGCCAGCCGCACGGGATCCTTGGCTGCCGGTGTGGCTGGGTTCCATGGGGGCCGTCGTGTGGCTGGGAACTAGTGGCGGGCCGCATCGGATCCGAGCAGATCGGTCGCGGTCACTCCCGCGTGTAGCCCCCGGTGTGCCTAGGTCCCCTACGGTTTTTCGAGGGCAGCCCAAGTGTTCGACGAAATGTGCCTGAGGTGGCGGCGGCGGGACACTGCCCTGCCGGCAGCGAGGTTCCACAGCGCCTGGCGCCTAGACTCCACCCGGTAGTGCATGGACTCCCCTAGCGGTGCTTACTCGACGGGTCGCGCACGATAGGGGCGACGGCGTTTGCGGCGTGGTCGGCGCCGGCGCGGGTGCGACGGCGACGACGAAGTGCTGGCGTGGGCGTCCCATGGACGAGCGGCCGTGTGTGTGCGCGGGGGTAGCGCTTGTGCATGGTGAGCCCCGGTGGGTGAGGTGCAGGTCGAGACGGGGCACTCACGGGTGCACGGCGGAGCCCGGCTCGTCGCCATGGGCGGCGGCGAGCACGGCGCCCGCGGTTGGTTGGCGCGAACGCAACGGGGTGCACGACGGTGTGTTCAGGGCGACCGAGAACATGGCGTCCCCTCCTCTTGGCGACCGTGCGCGCTTCCCTCAAGGCCACGGCGGGGTCACGGCGGGGTCATGGCGGCGCGACCGTCCTAGGCACGGCGGCGAGCAGTGGCGTAGGCACGAAAAAGGGGCCAAAGGCCCGACCTCGCCTTCAAGGCTATGGCGCACGCGTGCTTCGGGGTGCACGCCCGCGCGCGAGCGCCGCGGCCCGCACGGGCGCGCACGCGGACGCGCACGCGACGCGAATGCGACGCAAGCGCGCGCCGACACGGCGCGGCGGCGTCCTACGGCTAGAGGGGTAGGCTAGGCGGGTGGCGCGCGCGTCGATGAAGGCGGCTGCACCGCAAAAGATCGCATCCCGGCCGGCTCGATGGCGGCATCACCGGCGGCGGCGCGGAGCGGCGGGCGTTCCGCCTCGGCTCGATGGCCGTGGCGTCCACAGGAGAGGAGAGACAGCGTCCTCACCTCGGTGGCCACTGGCCGAAGTGGAGCGCGTCGGTGAAGGGCGGCGGGACGGCTGGCCGGCGAGGAAGAAGAGGAGGTAGGCAGCGGCGCGTCGTCGGTGAGGCAGAGGAAGTAAAGGTAGCAGACGATCACGGTGGGTCCGGCTCCTCCCTCGGGCGGCACCGGTCTTTGCTGCGAACGGCTCCCCCGCGGCGGCTTCTCTTCCCCCCTCCTTCTCCTCCTTCACCCCCTTCTCCTCCGGCGGTCCGTGTGGAAGGTCAGGGGCGGCTCCCCTGGCGCGGTTAGGGTTTGGGGGCTCCCGGCCGGGCTCGGTGGTGGCTTAAATAAGGCGGCACGGCGGGGACACGTGGGCGGCCCGGATGCGCCGGGGGGCGCGCGGCACGCCGCGGCGGCGGTGGCGTGGCCGGCGCCCCCCCCCCCCCCCCCGCCTTTGCCTTTGGGCGTCGGCCAAAGGCAAAAGGAAAGGGATGACGCCCTTGCGTCATCGCGGCTGGCCGATGCGGGCGGCGGGTCCCGCCCGTCGGCGTCTCCGGGCGCGCGCGGTTGGTGGCTGGCACGGGGCTAGCTGGCTGGGCTGGCTAGTGGGCCGAAAGTGGCCGTGGGCCGGTTGGTTGGTTGACGGCCCGCTCAACATAGTAATGCTTTCCAATTTTTCCTTTAGGCTTTTAAATTGATTCAAATTTGAATTTCAATTCAAATTTGAATCCACCCAAATAAAATCCCAAATAAAATTCAAATGAAGATCCAACTTCTCATACTAGCAGGTTATAAGTCCTAAAATTATTGTTGATGCCAAAATTAAACCTAGGAATTTGGGGAAAGAAACAGGAAGACACTCTTATTTGATTCACGAGCACTCAACTTCAATTCAAGTTTTTGAAATTTACAATTTTGAATTCAAGTCAAAACTAAGGATGTTACAGCCATAGAGGCAAAATTCTCTGCCTTTGTGCTACCTTGCTCTGAGGAGAACAAAGCTAACTTTGCGGCTCTGCAACTGCGAGGAGAAGCTTTGATGTGGTGGGACCATTTCAAGTCGATGCAGCGAGGGCACGCTGTAAGTTGGGATGAGTTTAAGCAGGCCTTCAAGAGTCACCACATTCCCAAGGGACTTATGGATAGGATGATGAGGGAGCTGTTGGCCCTCAGGCAGGGTTCCGACACAGTGTACCGCTACGCCCAGAAGTTTAACAGCTTGTGCCAGTATGGCGGGCATCACGTGGACACTGATGCAAAGAAGATGGAGAGATTCCGTGACGGGCTAGATGGCAAGTTGTACGAGCGGCTGAACCTGCTCGAGCTCGCAAACTTCCATGAGCTAGTGAACAAGGCTATCTCCCAAGAGGATGCTATGAAGAAAGCCCATGAGGACAAGAAGAGGATGTCCGGTTTCACTCCGGGCAGCGGATCGGGCAAAAAGTTTTGCTTTGTGAAGAAGAACGTTCCAAGCCCATCCCAGCCATCATCAACTGGACGTTAGACGATGCAGCCATCCCAGAGCAAACCCACAGGGAACTTCCAGTTCCGCAATGCTCAGCAGCAGGCTCCAAAGCCTAATGCACCTCCTCGCAATGTTGGTGATCGCCGTTGCTTCAACTGTGGCCAGCCCGGGCATTACATCAGCGAGTGTCCCAAGCCCAGGCAGATCAAGCCCAACCCGCAGAATCAAGGTGCAGGAAACAAGCCTGCCACTCCGGCTAAGAAGCCCATGGTGCAAGTACGCCAAGGCAAGCTGAACTTCACCACCATGAGCGATATCCCAAAAGGAGCTTTAGTGCTCACGGGTACATTCTCTATCAACGACACTCCTGTTAAGATTTTATTTGATTCAGGAGCTACCCATAGTTTCACCAGTGAAAAACTGTTAGGCAAATTGGGTTCGAAGGGTTCTCATACCACTTCCGCTTATAAGATAATTACTCCCGGAGGGCAAATCACCTCTAATATCTTAATCCGTGGAGTATGTTTGGGGTTAGGTAGTAAAATCATTCCAACAAACCTTATCGTCATAAACTTGGTTGGTATGGACGTTATTTTGGGTATGGAGTGGATGACCCAACATAAGGTGATTCTAGATGTATCAGATAGGGTCGTAGAGATCAATTCTCCTACGGTCGGGCACACTACCTTGTACCTACCTTTCAAGGACGGTACCGACTCTTGTGCCTATGTGACCATTATCTCTCCTCTTGATGAAATTATTCCAGTAGTATGTGACTATCTGAATGTCTTTCCTGATGTGTTGCCTGGTATGCCACCAGACAGAGATGTCGAGTTTGTGATCGAACTCCAACTGGGTACTGCACCCATTTCCAAAAGACCTTATCGTATGCCACCCAAAGAATTAGCCGAACTGAAAACCAAACTCCAGGAATTGCTAGATAAGGGTTATATTCGCCCAAGCTCTTCTCCTTGGGGATGCCCCGCTCTTTTTGTCAAAAAGAAAGATGGTAGCTTGAGAATGTGTGTAGACTACCAACCGCTCAATGCAGTCACCATCAAGAACAAATATCCTCTTCCCCGAATCGGTGTTCTTTTTGATCAATTGGCTGGAGCCAAAGTCCTCTCTAAGATTGACCTTCGTTCTGGTTACCATCAAATCAAAATTCGACCTTGTGACATTCCCAAAACCGCTTTCTCCACTCGTTATGGTCTTTACGAGTTCTTGGTAATGTCTTTTAGTCTCACGAATGCCCCGGCCTACTTCATGTACCTCATGAACTCCGTGTTCATGACGGAGCTCGATAAATTTGTCGTGGTCTTTATCGATGATATTCTCATCTATTCCAAAAACGAGAAAGAACACGCCAAACACCTCCGAGTTGTCCTTCAACGTTTTCGAGATCATAAGATTTATGCTAAGTTCTCCAAATGTGAATTCTGGTTGAAAAGTGTGAAATTCTTAGGGCACACCATTACCCATGATGGTATCTCTGTAGATCCTAGCAAAGTTCAGGAGGTGATGGATTGGAAACCACCCAAGTCCGTACACCAAATCCGCAGTTTCCTAGGATTGGCGGGATACTACCGTCGATTCATTCCTGACTTCTCTAGAATCGCAAAACCTATGACTAAACTACTCAAGAAAGGAGTAAAGTTCGTGTGGAGCGAAGCATGTGAGAAAGCTTTCCACACCTTGAGGCAACATTTAACCTCAGCCCCAGTGCTAGTGCAACCGGATAATTCCAAACCGTTTGAAGTCTTCTGTGACGCATCAGGCACGGGTCTCGACTGCGTCCTTATGCAAGAAGGCCGAGTAATTGCCTATGCTTCACGGGCACTTCAACCTCATGAGCTCAATTATCCTACCCACGATCTTGAGTTAGCTGTTGTTGTCCACGCTCTCAAGATATGGAGGCATTATCTAATGGGGAATCGTTGCAACATTTTCACTGATCACAAGAGTCTCAAATACATCTTTACTCAGTCAGAGTTGAATATGAGGCAGAGAAGATGGCTTGAGTTGATTAAGGATTATGATCTAGAAGTGCACTACCACCCCGGCAAAGCAAATGTTGTTGCGGATGCTCTTAACCGCAAAGATCACTGCAACCACCTAGAGTTGGAGCCAGTTAGTGAACAATTATGTGAAGAAATGAGAAGGCTCAACTTAGAAGTGGTACCACAAGGAAGTTTTTATGCCTTGACTGCAGAATCCGATCTTTATGATAGGATCGTCACTGCTCAACGCAATGATGAAGATATACAAACCATCAAACAGAAACTAGCAGAAGGAGATCCTAAGTATATTGTTTCCAGAAAGATCACTAGGATGTGGTCTGGTTTGGAAAACGTCTTGTGGTCCCCGTTGATCCGGAGATTAAAAAGATCATCCTAGATGAGGCTCACAAGTCCAAATTTTCCATTCATCCCGGCAGTACCAAAATGTACCAAGATCTGAAACAGAATTTTTGGTGGTCCAATGTGAAGGTGGATATAGCCAAGTATGTGGCCGAGTGCGATACTTGCCACCGAATGAAAGCAAGCCATTCGAAATCGGCAGGTGTACTCCAACCCCTGTCGATACCCATGTGGAAGTGGGACGATATTAGTACGGATTTCATTGTGGGTTTACCCCTAACGGCTAGAAAGAAAGATTCTATTTGGGTAATCGTAGACCGACTCACCAAGACCGCTCACTTCATTGTCGTGCATACCACTTATTCAGTACAGCAATATGCAGAGTTGTACATGGACCACATAGTTCATTTGCATGGAATTCTGAAGACTATAATCTCTGACAGAGGAACTCAGTTTGTAGCTCATTTCTGGGAGCAGTTGCATGAGTGCTTAGGAACCAAGCTAATTCGCAGTTCCAGTTATCATCCGCAGACCGATGGTCAGACGGAAAGGATAAACCAGATTTTGGAAGATATGCTCCGAGCCAGCATCTTGCACTTTGACAAGAGTTGGGACAAGTGTTTGTATTTGGCAGAATTCTCTTACAACAATAGTTATCAACCCAGTTTGAAGATGGCACCGTTCGATGCCCTTTACGGACGAAGGTGCTGCACTCTGCTGAATTGGTCAGAAGCCGGAGAGAGAACACTCTTTGGTCCGGACTTAGTTAAAGATGCTGAAGAAAGAGTGCAAGTGATAAGAGAGAATTTGAAGATGGCACAAATGAGGCAAAAGAGTTACCATGACAAGGGAACGGCACCTCGACACTTTGAAGTGGGAGATTATGTGTATTTGAAGGTGTCCCCCACCAAAGGTGTGCAAAGGTTCGGAGTCAAGGGAAAGTTAGCTCCGCGCTACATTAGACCCTATGAAGTTATAGAAGTATGTGGGCTAGTGGCTTATCGTATCGAGTTGTCGGAACGGTTTTCCGCAGTTCACAATGTGTTTCATGTAACTCAATTGAAGAAGGGAATGCCTGTGCCGGAGAATGAAGTTATCACAGAAGCTAATTCTTGGATTGAGCCGGATTTCTCGCTCATCGAGCACCCATTGAAAGTACTAGACCAAAAAGAGCGAAAGATCCGCAGACAAACTGTACGGATGTGCAAGATCCAATGGAGTCATCACGCAGAAGAAGAAGCAACGTGGGAGACGGAGGACTATCTCAACACTAAGTATCCGGGCTTCCTACAATCTCGAAACCGTGAATTCTTCCCATCTTTTAGGTATCAAATCGAATCTCGAGACGAGATTCCGTTAAGGGGGGTAGGCTGTGACGCCCTAGGTTTTTAATTAACCCTACTAGCCGGTCAAAGCAGCTAGCAATGGTCAAATCACGGTCAACCTGGGCCCTCACCTCGAAAAACTCACTAACCTACTCTAGTGACCCCCTTTGAATAGTAAACACACTTGTGGGGCCTACCCATGGTCAAAGACTTGGTCAAACCCCCTTGCCACCCTAGTGTCTAGGGATGTCTGTCGGAACTTTTGCCGCGTTCTCCAAAATTCACCTAAACACTTAAAATTCTACCTTTATGAAAGTTGTCCATCTTGATGAGGGACACAACTTTCATGTAGATTGGCATTTCAAATTTTGAGTGGAAAAGCTTGAAAAATTGATTGCAAGGCAGGATTCACTGTTCAAAAGGACAGGCTGACATTCAAAGTTGGCATTTGTGTATTTCAAAATCTGTGAAGAAAAACCCTATATAGCCTTTTTAGAAATTTTAGAGGGTAGCTAGATCTACAACTTTCATGTTCACTACTTGGTCAAGTTTTATTCAAAATTTTGGAGAAAAATTGAGTCAAACGGGGCTACAGCAAATAGGGCAAAGGCAGAGCGCTGACGCGCCGCGACGTCACGCGCGCCCGCGCGCGCGCGTCGCCGGCCGCACGCCGCCGGCCCTCGGCGTCCGCGCCCGTGCCTCCCGACGCCGCCCTCCGCCCGAGGCACGTGCGCCCGAGCTACACGCGCCCCGACGCGCCCCCCGCCCCTAGGCGCCTCGAGTCGGCGCCGGCCCACGCCGCCGTATGCGCGAGCGCGCCACGGACCGCCGGTCCGACGGCGACGTCGCCGCCGTACGCGCACCGCCCGAGCCGCCGTAGCACGGCGGGAGCATCTCCTCGCCGTCACCCGTCGTCACCAAGTGCATAAGCGCCTATAAAAGCCGGCCTTTCTCCCCTCCGCGCGCCATCCCCGCCGCGCCACCCGCCATTGCCGCCTCCACCGTGAGCTCGCATACCCGCTCGCGCTCGCCGCCGGCCAGCTACTCCGCTAGCTTCACTGGACTCCAGTACACCTCACAAGGTCGCGTGTTGCCCAGCAAAACGCCTTCCTCGCCGTTTTCCCCGAGCCGCTGCGGCAACCGCCGCCGGCCACCGTCGATCCCCCTCACCGATAGCTTCTCCGCCCTAACTCCGACCACCCGAAGCCCCTAGGTGGGCATCCCGTTGACCCCCACTGCTTGCCCGGCCGGGAGCGCCGCCGGCTTGCCGGATTTGGCCAGAGCCGCGCCGCCCTCCCTGGCCAGGGACCCAATTGCGGGGCTGAAGATCTTATCAAGGTGCTGGGTGTAAAGTTTGGGGCCTGTTTGTAATGAATCCTATCTAAGTTTTCTTGCTAGTTAGTCCAGAGCAGTAGAAAATCCCTAGAAAATTGTAGGAAATTCAGAAAAATGCCAAACCAATTTTGTTGGATTCATGGAGAGAAATCCCACAACTTTTGTTATTCTCACATGGCTTGTTTCTCAATAGTTTGAACATGAAAAATAGAATGTGAAATATATAGATCTGTCATAACTCAAAATCTACAACTCTTCTGTATCTAAATTTTGGATATGTTGTATGTCTTGCCATGACTAGATCCTGTGCCAAAAATTGCACAAAGTTATGAAGTGAATCTTGCTAGATAAATTGTTTTCCATTTCTGCAGAAACTGCCTAGATGATTTTTGTAGCTAAATATACTTATGTCTTTTTGCCCAACTTGTGCATGCTGTCTTGTTATGTTAAAACACACCTCTTGTGTATTACTCATGATTTTTGTCTTAATAGAAATATTTATTCTTAATTTGTGAATGTTTTCTTTTGTAAATTGTTGAAGCAAGATCAGTAGAGTTTTTAGGTATACATGGTGATTCTTTAGGCTTGTTTAGGACCAGGGAGCATGCATGAGAAAGTTTGGATCATTTTGATGCTTATTTATTTTTGTATGTATTTAATCTGAATCGCTAGATAGTCTTTGTTATTTTGTATAATATTTAATTCCTAGCTTCGAAGCATTGCATGTGGGTCCAATGGACCAGTATAGGTGCTGATATGCTTAAGAAACACTTCTCTAAGTTTTTGGTAATTTATTGCTTAATAAAAAGCTTAAAAGCCCTTTTAAATATTAAAGAACAATTAAATAAGGAAACCCCCTTTTTAATTCTTTTTCCTTTTGGAAAGTATTACCTAACTTAATTAAGATTAATAAAACATCCTTGCTGATAAGGAATTGATTCATGAATAAAAATATTGTTCATACCCTTGCTAGTGAAGGGAAAAAGGAATAAACCTTTACATAAAATATCAAGTACAAAGGAACATTTATTCAAATATGCACTAAAAGAATAAATCACATATAACCAATAACCTTCCGAAAAGATATGTACTATCTAGATACTTGTTAAGGTGAATATGACTAACAAGAGTTGGATAGGATAACAAACTGTCACATCACCTGAACTTGCATTGCATTCCGTGTAGATCTTCCGGACGGTGCTTACTCCCTTGTCCCGGATCCGAGGAAGGAGCAGGGGAAGCTTCGCTGCAGTACGTGGAAGTACTCGACGACACCGAGGGTGCCCAGGCTAACCTAACTGACGAAGGCAAGCTCCGGTGCATCTAACCTAGTTTTCAAATTCTTTATTTAATTATCTATGGATGATTGTGCATTTAAGTTCAGGAGTTGAATGGAACCCTAGATGCATGATCCCTAGGTACCTTTGTCCTTACGTATGATAGGTCGATAGCTGCTAAGCTATAGGACCGTTACAAGTCGAGTGATGGCCTCACTCGCGAGAAAAGGTTCCTAGATAGGAATCACAATATATCTTTAATTGGATTGCTCATGTGGTAAGAGCATGGGATTTGGCCTCTGGTCCAATGGCTATTGTGGGTTAAGTGTTTGAACGTACTAAGCACTTGTCGGGAATGGGACCGGTAAGCCTAGTACCTTAATGAGACGGCTAGGGATGGAACTGTCACTACTCTTGGGGTTGTCTCACGGCTAGCTACCGGTGGTGTATGGTGATTCCGGGTATCTCATGGGGTATTCCGGATAGCCTGCACCAAAGACTGTGGCCTTTCATCCCGACCCGAGGATTTTTGGGAACTGCTTGGGAAGTTGTCCTTGCGGGGGCAACCTACCGTGTGTTTAGGTGTATCTTGCAAGGTTTACATCAATCGATTGTCTGCCTCTCGCCATTATCTGAGACTACTTACTCCACTAGCCATGGGATCCCTAATGATGGAAGTTGATGAACACTATGCTTGATTAATTGTATTGTACAACTTTGTCTGTACTAGTTGGCTAATGTAGTAAAGATTAAAACCACTAGAACTTGTGCTAAAATCTTGAAAGTAAGGACAGACTCTTTGTTACTTTTTAGCAAAAGCAACCCAGTAGTCAAAAAGCCTTTCATGTCTAGAAATGGGTGAAGTAGTTATCACCGACGGGTAAGTCTTGCTGAGTACTAGTATACTCAGCCTTGCTATAATATGTTGATCCAGGTAATGCTTTCGGTGATGTGTGGCCCGAAGAGATCCCGCCCGGCTGGGAGCTGGAGTGGGTGGAGGACGACTACTGAGAGCATCATGGATGGCCACCCGTGGTGTTTCCGCTTCCCGTTCGTTTAAATTCCGCTGTTTCAAAACTCTGAACTATTTCGTTATGGCAAAAACTCCGGTTTGTAATAATTAAACCCCTCGGGGTACGAATGTGGATATTAATGATGTTGTATCTCTGGACTCGCCTTCGAGTGAGTTTTAATGCATATATTTCTATCCTTGTTGCTATTCAAGTGATTTACCGGGCGTTAACCTGGCAACTAACGACAGGATGATACTTTATTATCGCTTAATGACCAAAGTGGATTGGTTTAGGCGATAGTACGGTATTTTCCTGGGTGGGTTGTCACAGCTTTTCCCGAATTTAATGAAGACTTAGAGCGGATTGTGCAAAAAGTGGGATCTCGTGGAAAACCTACCTTTGGTTGAGACACGTGAAGAACTTCCCGAAGGTCAGGACCCTTCTCCTTCAATTGCCGGCTACAACGAGAGTTTTGGTACGTCTGTTGACGGTGAAATTCTGTCAACCTAGTCATGAGTTTACCTTCGGTGTTGGCATGAATTTTATATCTTATCCATTGGTACTAACCCCCGTGGTATAACAAGTTCACTTGTGCATGTCAGTTTTGGAGTTTAGTGTTTATGTAGGGTTTTAGCGTTGAAAGCAAGACTTCCGGGATAAGTTCATTAAGCACCTCATGACAAGACCTTGAAGCCCGGTACAAGTCAAGCAATGAAGTGAACACGACTCCAAGAAGCCCAAGGATCCAACCCGAAAAGACGGAAAACTCCGAGGACCTAGCCAGAAAAGTGTTGAATCTTGCGAGACAAGGAGCTTCGTCGAAATTCAGAGAGAAACTGACAACAAGGGCCCACATGCAAAAGGGGGGATGATCTAGAAGACTCGGGAACCAACGTCGGGCGAAGGAGGCTGCGAACTAGGCCGAAGTGGGCCCAGGCCGGTTGGCCCAGGCCGGCCGGCCCAGCCCGTTTTGAGACCCAGTCGCCCCCTCCCCCATTGACCTAGGTGCCTCTCGGGCTATTTATAGCCCCCTGACCGAGAGCCATGCATCAATCAATTCGTCATCCGCCGCCGAGGAGCAGAGAAGCTTGAGGGACACCATCTCGGAGATGAGGGTCGTGCTAGTTGTCTAGGGTCTCCCTAGCCGACGTGGGAACCTTGCATGGAAGACCATGTCGGAGCTCCAGAGCAAGGATCAAGATCGAGGTAGGATCCCGGTGGTGATCTTGTTCATGTAATCATTCATGGTGAAGTCTTTAAGTGAATCTGATTTCTAGCGATCAAGTGCCTTCTCGATGATTTTGTTTTCTTCTTGGTTTTGCTTCTTCCCCAATCTATACTTAAGATAGATTGCATAGGGTGTTCTTGTAGCCGCGGTGGCTAGACGTGCATACCGGATCGAACTCGCCCTAGACTACCCGCATGAATAGGAGTACGTTGTGACAAAATGGGGGCTCTGAAAGGCGGGCATTTTCGGAATCAGACCGAAGGCCACGATTTAAAGAAGCTTTTAATGACATTCGCTTTTCTATCTTCATCTATCTTGTTTGGAGCTACAACATAAGCATGATCTAGACTCTCTAGATCGGTTATCTCTTGCTTTCTCTTGGTACATCTTTAGTATATTAGATTAGATGTGTTTCCTTTATGAGTTAGTAGATTAGATGCAATTTGGTTCCTCATAAGATAGCTTTCCTTGCTTTACTAGATTGAATCCTTTTGTTGCACATTGTTCCACAGATTCGATACCTTGGGTTCACCACTCGAGGGAAGAAGGGTCCCATGACTACAACGGGGGATTTGTCCGCTTGCAAATCCATATGAACTTTGATACGATAATCTACCGTCAACAAGCCCCTTTTTTCTGGCGCCATTGTCAGGGAACAAGCAATCAAGATCCAATCTAGTATCGCTTATTTTTCAGATTTTCTTTTGATTTTCTTTTGCATCTCGTAAGTTTGATCATCCTCAAAAAGAAAAAAAAATCAATCTAATCTAGTTTTGATTAACCCTAATTTTTCTTTTTTAGGTTTTTGTTGTTGCTAAACCTAACCGGAGATGGTTGGCTACCTCTCCAAGAAATCCAAACTTTCTTTTGTGGATGATCCAGGAAAACTTTACAGGCAAAGGATACGTGCAACACGATAAAGAGTTGGAAACCCTAGATCCAAAAACCGAAGTTGAAGGACCGTCGAAATCTCCAAGGGAATCACCACCTCCAAGTCCAAAGGAAGATCAACCTCAACCGCCGCCCATGGGAGAACAATCACAATCGGAGCGCAAGATCGAGCTATGCACCCCAGACATCGTTGATCTACCTATCATAAACCTTCAAGACGCCGGAAGGCCATTCAAGATCAAGGTCTCAACTATCCGCATGACGATTGCGGGAGCTTTGGAGCGTTTCAATGAATACATACGAGTCGGATTCCTTGAGTGGCATATCGGTTTACTTAAGAGGAGGATGGACAAGATGGAGATAGAGAGAGAAGCTCAACACCTAAAGGTTGTCGAAGCAAGATCCACATGCGAGGAGTGTGAGGAGTACGACCATGTCTAAGGTAAACCCCGATTTAATGCAAGTTCGTCCATCCAAGATTTGGTTCCCCTTTCTACACAATTCAAGGACTTCATGGACGAGCAAGCTAAGATCAACAAGGACATCGTCACTAAGTTCGAGGCTATGGAGAAAATATTGGAGAATTTAGATGGCAAGGTGACGAAGGTCGGAAACTCTATACGTGAAGTGTTCATCATAATGAAGATGTTAGAGACGCAAGTAGGACAACTTGTCGGGGGCCCGATGGGTAACAAAGGAGTATTTCTGAGACAATGCCAAGGTCCCGAGACGGAGAAGGCTACTCAAACTCATTCGGGGGTGATGGAGGATCACACTAAGGAAACCACGAAGATCATGACCGAAGGGCCAGAGTTCGAGATGCCGAGCCACTACGTCAAAGAAGATGTTGCATCCGTCAAGACAAAGGAAGAAAAGCCGCCTGTGAAGACCAAAAGAATGACCAAGCCGGAAGACAAGCCTGTGCCCAAGATGGTGCGGAAGTGGGTACCCAAGATTGCAACGCCCACAAAGAGCGTTGATCCGAAGTAATCAAGTGAAGAAGTCTAGCCATGGACTATAAACGAAGTGCTAGGTGGGAAGCAACCCGTTTCGTCGAGTCAAGAATAAGCTACCGGGAGGACAACCCGATTCTAGGTTTTTCAAGTCTTTTTAAATATAATTCAGTTTTGAATTTTACTACGCAAGACATTAGACTTAGAATGGTTGAATGACATTAGAGACATAATTCTTGGTTGAATATTTTGTTTTGATCATAAACCCTTTACATGAACCCTCCTATGTGTTTGTTTGCTTCTTTTCGAGAAACCACAACCAAAAAAATTCAGAACCTATCTCAACCTTTCATCCTCTTTATGATGTTATGGTTGACTTGTTTTACATGCTAAAAACACACGAGTAGAACCACGTCTTGTACCTAGATGTTATTTAAATTTCAGCACGTGGTAGGACTCGCGTGAACCTAGAAACTTAACTTTTGGTTGGTTTAAAAATCCATATCCTTGGTTTCTCTAGAGTTAGAATTTTTCTAAGCCTCATTTAATTTTATTTCATTCAAAATCTCTCTTATCTAACCAAAATTAGAACCTAAACCTATGCCCACATGATGAAGCCGGAAAAGTTTGCTCTCAACTAATGAAAGCAAACAATACCGGTGAGACCAACATAAAAGTAGTCGGAAAATATTTTCGACTTTCATCTTGTTTTTAATGCTTTAAAAACTTCTCTAAATTTATATTTGAACTCATTAATAGCTCTGATTTTATTTTTTATTGTCAAAATTAGAGGAGTGCTTAGCATTAAAACATGCTTAGAGGGAGGCAATCTAGTTAACCTAACCATACATGCACCATGATACATCATGGGATGCCCCTCCAACATCTTTTATCAAACCACATGCAAAGTACAAGCATGGGGGGCAGCCAAGGCTTTGTTTTGTAGGAATATCATGGAAGCATGTAAGGCAAGGGAGCATGGAGGTGACTCAAAGCGAAAACATCAAGTGGAAGGAGCAATAATGCAAGCAAAGGAGTGGACGAGAACGTTTGGAAGGTGCACGCAGTCACGAAGCAACAAGCATGAGTGCACTAGAGAAGAACCGAGCCAAGAGGAGGAGAGAGGTAAGTCTCCCATCTAGCTCTTTGTTCGTGTGCTCTAGTTTGTAGTCCGGAACCACCTTAGACTTAGTCATCCACCCCGCTTGTTTCGTGCAACAAATCACATCCTTAATCCACTCAAAGTGCAGACTCCAAAATAATATTTGTGTACCTTGTTGCCGGTTGAAAACCCCGGATATTTATTTGTGAGGGAGAGTGCTGCAACCATGGAAGAAAACTACAAGCCTTTTCACCAAGAAGAAGGGATCATCGTCGTCCAAGCCTTTATCGACAACCTCTTCGAGGAGGCACTCGGTTTCCGAGTCTCCTCGGAGTATGGAGGAGGACACGGCACCGCCGAGGAATAACGATACTGTTCTCCTCGGTGGCATGAGGGCCACACGAAGCTCGTCTATGAGGTTCACTGAACCTCATGGATGTACGAAGGAGCCGCCCGTCCGACCTCCCCGCTCGATGCGATCATCCACTCCACCTCCACACACTCCGTGGTATCCCAATGGGTTTATCATCATGATGGAGGAGGAGGAGGAGGAGTAGCTCGCTCTCCTTGAGTAGAGGCTTGTGGCACACGTCAACTTCGACGACCAAGCTCTCCTCATATTGGGTTTTCATACGGAACACCGAGGTTGGGTGCAATTCTCCAACGGAGTGTCGGTAAACACCCACAAGGGATTCTCCTTGGAAATTCTCATGACCATGGCGCCTATCCTTGATGAAGGAGTGCCGAGTCTCTCATTCCATTTGGAGGGAGTTGAACAAGTGGTTCCCTATGAGTATATTAGGGAATTGCTTGGTTTTCAAAAGGGAGCCCCGAAACAAGTGGATGTGCATGAAGGCACATGGAAGGTTTTTGGAGTATGATCGCGTGAGAAGACCATCAACGAAGAAATACTACCCGGAACCCCATCATCCAAGTGTTTCACTCATATGTGCAAAAGGATTTTGGGGAGAATGAGAGAAACAAAGGTAACCGACATGGAGTTGAGTTGGCTTTACTCGGCTTTGATTGCCAGGCAGCCAATCGACCCCACTCACATCATGATCAATCGGTGGTGTTGTGAAGCAACATTGAGTTCAGGAGATATTGGTTTGGGGTGTTACCTCTCCATGTTGGCTATCTCTTTGAGACCAGGTATTACAAGGAACCCGAAGCATCTCCTACCCGGGACTTCCCTAGGATTTGATTATATAAAGCAAGAAAAATATATAAGTGAAGATGATGAGAGAGGAGGCTTCAAAGTGGCCAAAATAAATTTGCCCCTATCGGATCGAAGATTAAGACTTTTTCTTGAAGGAAAAAAAGATCGGTTAGTGGAAGGACTTCTTGTGCTGGTGAAGGAAAAAAATAAAAGAGGAATGATATAGGAGAAGGTTCTTCCACGGCCCAAGAAGGAGGTGCGCAACAAAATTATGTGCCACCATTTGGAGGAACCCGGGCGTCGCCGAGTTACTACGGTGATGTACCAATGCAGGCATGGGGGAATGGTGCAGCCATACCCCTCATAAATTTTGCGGTGCCCAACGCAACCTTTGCGAAGTCATACACACACCTTCCTTAACCACAACAAAATGTGGCCATCATTGGAGGATACGCTGCAAGAAACATGCAAATTATTGCAGCCATCCAAACCAATGCAAACCAAATGGGTGAAGGAAATGCGAACATCGCTTATGAGCTTTGACACATTCACCTAGCACCATCGGACAATTCATAGGAGGAGCGGTGCAATACTATTATGAGCAAGCGTACAACAACCAAGACTATCAAAATCAACCACCGGCGGGAGATTAGAGAAAGAAGGAGCTTTAGTTATATTTCCTTTACCCCCTTTTCTTCAATTTTCAGCTTGTATGCACCTATGTATGCGTAGTGTTTTCATATTTTATTTAAATTTTCAGCATGTGTGTTAGTTTTTATTTTCATCATGAATGAAGTCACCACCTAGTTTTTACCTTTGGTAAAGTTACAAAGTTTGTGCCATGATGATATATGATTATAATTGCCGCTTTGTTTATCTTTGTAATTGTTTCATGCATGTTTAAGCTAATGCTCTCTTAAAATACAAATCTGAAATTATCTAAATGCTAGCTTAATCTTTAGCAGAGGTTATGATAAAAATAAAGACCCATAGTGTTTTTTGTGCTCTCAAGTTTTAGATGGATTAAAGATGATTTATTTTTGTTCTTAAAAGTAATGCTAACCTTGTCATAAATACTACTTGCATGTTTCTCTACCTATCCAGAGCCATATGTATATTTGAGTGCAAAAACTTAGTATACAAGGTTTATTTTTGGGTGAGTTATTTCAGGCCATGATTTCTCTGGCCCGAGACTAAGAAGCTGGTCATTCCGTTTTTGCGTATCTATCTTATTGCTAGCCTCTTATCCGTGCATTGTGTATCCCCACATTGGAGATATCACAAACCTCGCCGAATATCCACCCTTAAAACCAAAAATCATTTCTTGTGTTTACCTCCTTGACCACAACCTATCGTTGAGAATGGATCATCAATTCAAGGAAGATCGCAAGATGGTGCCAACATTGAAGATTTCAAGTATCTCTCCAAAGAAAAAGTATTTCCGGTACCTACCTTATCTCTATCACCTCTTTGCCCGAGGACGAGCAAAAGTCTAAGCATGGGGGAGGAGGTAGGTACAATGCAATTTTAGAGTTCAAAGGGGAGCAAATAAAAAAATTTGATGAGAAAAAATAAGAAAAATATGAGTATAAAGAAAAATATATGTATGAGAAGAAAGAAAAAAATTTGAGTACATATGATATAAAATAAAATAAAGTGAACTCCCCAGTTCTCTAAAGTGCATTAGGAATTTCAAGGTTTCAAGATTAAAAGATCCAAACTCATTTTCCAATCATGTATAATCCGATAACGAGGACTTTCTTAGTGCCTCGGGATCACTCTTTGCCATTTGCACATGTCTACCTATCTCAAGCGTGTGTATTTTTCTCTTCCCCTTCTTGATATAACATTATTTTCCAATGACCTTTTTGACGAGTCTCGGTAAGACCATCAGAAGCTTGTCTTGTTTTGACAACATCTCATTTATAATATCTTGGTAGGACTAAACTTTCCCAAAGAGCTCCATATAAAGCCTACCACATATATGAATGTTATGAGAGGGAAAGGAGTAGAAGAAATAGGCTTGAGAGACAAGATGAGATGAGAGTTCATGAGCAAGAGGCAAGGAGGTTTAAATTTTTGAACTTGGTTCAGCTCTTTTTCATCTCGTTCTTTATTTCAAAATTTCTGAGATCCATTTGAATTTTGGGAGCATGTTAATACTTGTGGGATAAGCTTAATTAATAATCTACCCTCCGTAGGGATGAAAGGCTAGTACATTATGGAACTTTAACGAATTAAACTTTTCTCATGTATGATCAAGTGCAAGGTTTTAACAATGAAGGGCAACAATGATATCCATCGAAGGCTTACTCGAGGACGAGCAAGGTTTAAGCATGGGGGAGCTGTTGACAGTGAAATTCCGTCAACCTAGCCATGAGTTTACCTTCGGTGTTGGCATCAATTTTATATATTATCTATTGGTACTAACCCCCGTGGTATAACAAGTTCACTTGTGCATGTCGGTTTTGGAGTTTAGTGTTTATGTAGGGTTTTAGCGTTTAAAGCAAGACTTCCGGGATAAGTTCATTAAGCACCTCATGACAAGACCTTGAAGCCCGGTACAAGTCAAGCAATGAAGTGAACACGACTCCAAGAAGCCCAAGGATCTAACCCGAAAAGACGGAAAACTCCGAGGACCTAGCCAGAAAAGTGCTGAATCTTGCGAGACAAGGAGCTTCGTCCAAATTCAGAGAGAAACTGACAACAAGGGCCCACATGCAAAAGGGGGGATGATCTAGAAGACTCGGGAACCAACGTCGGGCGAAGGAGGCTGCGAACTAGGCCGAAGTGGGCCCAGGCCGGTTGGCCCAGGCCGGCCGGCCCAGCCCGTTTCGAGGCCCAGTCGCCCCCCCCCCCCCCCTTGACCTAGGTGCCTCTCGGGCTATTTATAGCCCCCTGACCGAGAGCCATGCATCAATCAATTCGTCATCCGCCGCCGAGGAGCAGAGAAGCTTGAGGGACACCATCTCAGAGATGAGGGCCGTGCTAGTTGTCTTGGGTCTCCCTAGCCGACGTGGGAACCTTGCATGGAAGACCACGTCGGAGCTCCGGAGCAAGGATCAAGATCGAGGTAGGATCCCGGTGGTGATCTTGTTCATGTAATCATTCATGGTGAAGTCTTTAAGTGAATCCGATTTCTAGCGATCAAGTGCCTTCTCGATGATTTTGTTTTCTTCTTGGTTTTGCTTCTTCCCCGATCTATACTTAAGATAGATTGCATAGGGTGCTCTTGTAGTTGCGGTGGCTAGAGGTGCATACCGGACCAACCAAGTGATTTCAACTTGTTCTTATCAAACTCGCCCTAGACTACCCGCATGAATAGGAGTACGTTTTGACAGAACGGGGGCTCTGAAAGGCGGGTGTTTTCGGAATCAGACCGAAGGCCACGATTTAAAGAAGCTTTTAATGAGATTCGCTTTTCTATCTTCATCTATCTTGTTTGGAGCTACAACATAAGCATGATCTAGACTCTCTAGGTCGGTTATCTCTTGCTTTCTCTTGCTACCTCTTTAGTAGATTAGATTAGATGTATTTCCTTTATGAGTTAGTAGATTATATGCAATTTGGTTCCTCATAAGATAGCTTTCCTTGCTTTACTAGATTGAATTCTTGCGTTGCACATTGTTCCACGGATTCGATACCTTGGGTTCACCACTCGAGGGAAGAAGGGCCCCTTGACTACGACGGGGGATTTGTCCGCTTGCAAATCCATATGAACTTTGATACGATAATCTACCGTCACCAACGTCCTTTATGGGAGAGTTGTTAAGTGTTAGTGGTGAAATGACTGTTGCGGATGGTGGTTCTCCTAAGCTTTCCTTGTTGTGGAAATCCCCTAAACTCATGGATGAAACAGGAGGAGATGCTCAAGTGAAGAAACTTCAATCATCTGATAAAGTGGTTTGTGGTGCCGAGAAGCAATCTTCTTTTTCCCTGCAGAAATCTGTCACGATTTCTGACTGTGTTGTCCAGGTTCCTCTAGAGGCACTTAACAGAAAAGGTTTGAACATTGCTTTCTTCTTATTTTTTAATTTTAATTATTAATATTTTTATATTTTGTTGTCTTTCCTTGTTTCTTTTATATAACTTGTTGCTGCATTTGTTACGATTTTCGTAGGTTTTGAAGAGGTTGTCTGAAAACTTTCGGCATCTGAGCTTGCCAATTTCCATAAAACCTACGATTTAAAAGCATCTATTGTCGGGAAAGTCACTATTGAACGGCTACTAGAGAAGGATGAGGTTATTAAGAAGCTCTCTAGCGAATCTAAGAAGTTGAAGCATGAATTAAACTTAGCTCTGGTTTCAAATATTGATTTAGAGCAACGGATCTCTGAGCTTGCTGACTCTTTGAAGAAGATGTCAAGATGTGAAGAGGCTCACTGAAGTTGCCCTTGTGGATTTGAAGAAAAATCTGGAGAAGCTTAAGAAGACCCAGGAAGATGATTTAGGAATGATCGAAAATCTTCGCAGGACTCTGACAAAAATGCAAAAACTGTTGATGACCTCTGATCTTGCGGAGACTTTGAGTGCTAAAGAATAGAAGATTGAGGACGTTGAGAGAGCTTTATCTGAACGAAGTGAAACCTCGGGGAGAGATGATGAAATTGGGAAAAATCTGAAACTCTTGTTTGAGGAATATAGAGAAGCTCTGAGAAACTTTGGTGTCCGTCCAGGCCTGTTCCCTGATGGTGGAGAAATCTCTGATTTAATGGACTGGATGCAAAAAGTATTTCGAGCTCTTCCCGATCTTATCTCTGGAGCTACTGACTTCACTGTTGTTTTTCAGTAGAAACTATTCTGAAGCTTCTCCGCAAATTCGACTGTGTTGATCTCGTGAAATTTCGCGGTGGGCTTTCGCGTTTTGCAGACGCCGGGAGTACTTCATCTATTCGTCCTAATGAAGACGTTCGAGCTATAAAGGCTAAATTCGCGAGAGAATTCTGGCTTCCTAGCGGGGCTAAATTGGCGAGAGAATTCTGGCTTCCTAGCGGGAAGGAGTTCGCGAAGAAGATTGCTCGTGACAAGCTTGAAGAGGTTGGCTCTAGTAGATTTTGTTGAAATTCTGATACCTTATGAATGCTTCTTTCTTAAATCTTACAAATTTCTTCTTGTGTTATTTCAGATGATCCAGAAGGAGGATCGGGCTAAGGCTGCGGATATTCCAGAATCATCTTCCGAATCTGAAGAGGATGACGATGCTGATGATGGAGAAGATGGTTCAGGAGATGCGGGCAGCAGCGACGACAGCAGCAGCAGTGACGGCCAAGACGACAGGGATGAAGCGAGCTCTGATAGTGAAACTAGCTCCCCGAAAATTGATATTGTCAGACGAAACTACGCTTGCTCAAACATTCGCTTATGATGTTATTGTGGAAACTATGAACTTGTATATTTGTGGGCTGCGACCCCCCTCTAAACACTTCTTTTGTAAACATTAACCTGCACAAGTCCTGCAAGGTGGGCCTGCGCAGGATGTGATACCTTTGCCAATTCATCGTGGGAACCAAGTAGTTAGTGGTGAAGCTTTGCGATTGTACAAAGAAGCTAATCCCAGACGCAAATTCTCCGACTTCTGGCTTGAGTGTTGTTAGTACTTTTTGAAGCGTAATTTTCAGTTGAGTTGGTTCTTCGTTCAGCGCGATGGTTATGATCTTGACAATGAAGCCTCAAGTTCTCGAACCTTCGCAGAGACGGAGCCCCTTAGCCCTATAACCGACGATTGCAATTTCGTTTATGCTGGCGATACTGCTGAAAACAGTGGCCGCAATCCGAACCATATGTCGAACTTTCTTTCTGAACTTTTAGCTCTTCGAAGCTATGTAACTTAACTCTTATGAAATTTTGTATGGAAATAAGGAAATAAACTCATTTTTAAGGAAAAACGTCACCCTTCCCACCTTGCCGTTTTCATGCAAAAATTTTCATGGAAGCCCAAAGGTTGACAATTTCTTTAGAGTATAAGTCAACAAAATTTGTTTCACAAATTTTATGGACTTGCGTTTGCCTAGCATACTTGCCCAGGTTGATATCGCAACCCTCAGTTGCTTCAACCATCTTGTGCGGTTATTTATTTTCGGAGATGCCTGAGCCCCTTGGTTCTCGAATGAATTTATTTTGTCTTAAAGTAGATTTCATAGAAAGTTTCATATGAATCTTCATGAATATTTGACACCATGCTGTCTTGTTTTTGCAGTCGAATAGATTTTAACTTCTGTTTTACAATTTTTCATACACATAAGAAATCCCGAATAAATACACTTGAACTTTCTTGGCCACAACTTTCATTTATCCCTTAAAGGTGGGATCTAGGCCACAAGTTGTTGTTGTCTCAAGCCTTTTCGGTAGAAATCTGTTTAATGTGGGATTTATGCCACAACATGTTTTTGTCTCAGGCATTTTTGGTAGGAAATCCCCTTAAGGTGGGATTTAGGCTTTCTCGGAGCCTTTGGCTATAAAGGAGCCTTTTCGTGAAACATTTCTTTCTCTTTTTGAATCTCGACTGTCACGGATCCCTTTCGCAAATTTCTCTTTTTTTGTCACGGGATTCAGGCTATCACGAAGCCTTTTTGAAGAACTTTTTCTCATGATGGGATTCAGGCTATCATAGAGCCTTTTCACAAACTTTTCTTTCTCATAATGGAACTTAGGCTATCAAGGAGCCTTTTCACGAACTTTTCTTTCTCATGATGCAACTTTGCAAGACACATATTTTGGGGGAAAACTCCTTTCATATATATCACAAAGAGTATTTACGTAGGATCTGCCTTGTTGAAAACCTTGCCCCTTGATTTAGAGCCCCCTTTGCAAGGAAAAGAGTACGGTCCTTCTTATTCTAAGTTTTTTGCAAGAAGTAAATGTTTTTGTTCCCGAAACCACTTATAGATCCGTGGTTTAGATTTTTACATTTTTACAGAATTTGAACTTACAAAAAGAAATGTTGAATAATAAATCTAACTACTTTCAAGATTCACAAGGGTAGTACCTCTTTAAGCTGTCTCCATTCCACGAATGCGGCAGCTCTTCACCGGTTTGATCTGTCAAGCGAAAATCCTCTAACATGTTTGTTTCTTTTGCTATGTAAGGCCCTTCCTAGGATTCCTGAAGTTTCCCAGGTTTTTTCCAATTTTTCTTTCTCTTCCGCACTAGATCGCTAGTTTTGATATTTTTCCTGATTATTTTCTTGTCCCTCCATGCCTTGGTTTCCTTCTGGTATTTTTCAATGTCATTAGAAGCTTCAAGGATTGTCAATTCAATCATGTCTTTCTCCACCTTCATGTCAATTTCCTTGATCTCTTTTGCTTTCAGTACTCTTAGGCTTTCGTTCTTGATTTCTTCTGGTGTCATTGCCTCAGTGCCGAACAATAAACAAAATGGTGTGAAACCAGTTACTCTCGACACTATCATGTTATGGGACCAGATCACCTTTGGCAATTCATCTATCCACTTGCCTTTCTTCTGATCGTATAGGCACTTCTTTATTCCTGAAAAGATTAACCCATTTGCTCTTTCAACAGCCCCGTAAGACTACGGATGATAGAATGAGGAGAACTTTACCTGAGTTCCCAAAGTTTTGTAATATTTCTTGAAAGAATAACAGTCGAACTGCTTTCCATTGTCAACAGTCAATTCTCTTGGTACTCAGAATTTGCAGATTATGTTTTGCCAAAAGAATTTCTGAAATGTTGGTGCTGTGATATTCGCTAATGCTTTTGCTTCCACCCACTTGGTGAAGTAGTCAACTACTACTGATGCGAACTTGCAGTTTCCTTGAGCTGTTAGCAATGGACCATCCAAATCCATTCCCCACCTTTGCAAAGGCCACGATGGTAAAATTAGATGAACAAGCATGGACAGTAGATTCTGCTGATTCACTGTCTTTTGGCATGCTTCACATTCTTGCACAAGCTTCTTTGCATCAATATTTATGGAAGGCCAGAAAAATCCTTGCTTTATTGCTTTGCTTGCTAAAGTTCTTGTGCCTATGTGTGCAACACAAAATCCACTATGGATTTCTTTGAGAAGTTCTAAACCTTTTTCGGGGGTTATGCATCTCAACCATGGTTCGGTAACCCCGGACTTATAGAGCTCTCCGTCCACTACGACGTAGCCCCTTGCCCTTTGCTTTAGCCTTTTTTCCTCCAATTCATCTTGTGTTTCATAATGACCTCTTAGGTATGCCATGATTTCGTTCCTCCAATCGCGAGTTTCCACAATGTTCACAACTTTTGGCTTTAATTCTTTGACAGATGGTTCTTGAATGATTTCATAGAATACATCCGGAGGGATTGCCTGATTCTGAGCTACTGCTTTCGCTAGTTTGTCTGCTTCATTGTTGTCATTTCTTGGGATATGATGAAGTGAGTAGCCTTTGAAATGCTTCTCCATTTCTCTGACTTTCTCAAGATATTTCTGCAGAACCGGATTTCTTGCTTCGCTCTCTTTCTCGATGTGCTCTTGAATGACCTTGGAGTTTGTCTTGATGATAAAAGTTTGTTGGCACAGATCCTTCATCTTTCTCAAAGATAAGAGTAGCACCTCGTACTCTGTTTTGTTGTTCGTAGAATGCACATCATCTGCGAAATCAAGTCGAGTTGCATATCTTATCACAACTCCAGTTGGGGATGTTACGATTGACGCAATGCCTACACCTCTGTCACACCAAGCTCCATCACAATGTACCACCCATGGCGTGACTATCTCTTCGCCAGAGTCATAGGTTGGTGATGTCCAGTCCACAACAAAATCCGCCAAGACTTGTGATTTGATTGTGCTTCTTCTTTCGAAGTCAACCGTATACTCTGATAGCTAAGCAACCCATTTAATTATTCAGGTTTATGCTTCTTTATTCGTGAACAAGTCATTCAGAGGTTGATTCGTGATAACCCTTATTCTATGACCCTCAAAGTAGTGTCTTAAATTTTCTTGCAGCCATCACGACTGCATATGCTATCTTTTCCAATTCCGAGTAGAAAAGTTTGGATCCCGAGAGAGCTTCTGAAGCAAAATATACGATAATTTGTTTGAACCTTCCTCCTTCCTCTTTCTCTTGCACTAGTACAGCACTTACGGCCGAATTTGAAGCAGACAAGTACATTAGAAGTGGCGATTTAGGCTCTGGAGGACATAGCTTGGTCATATTCGATAGAAAGTCTTTGAGCTCTTGGAAAGCTTGTTTATGAGATTTGGACCACTAAAAGTTCTTGGAACTTCGGAGAACTTGAAAGAAAGGCTAGCTTCTCTCTGCAACTCTGGGAATGAATCTTTTGAGGGGCGACTCTCCCTGTCAATTTTTGCACATCTTTCACTGAAACAGGATCTTACATCTCGACTAGAGCCTTGATTTTGTCAAGATTTTCCTCAATACCCTTTGTCGAAACCAAGCACCCCGAAACTTTTCCCATGTGTATGCCAAAAATGCACTTATTCGGGATTCAACTTAAGATTGGCTGCTCAGAGATTCGCGAATGTTTCTGCTAGATCGCTGATGTGGTCTCTTTTTTGAATGCTTTTGACCACTATATCATCGCCATATGCTTGAATGTTTCTTCGAAGCTGGGGATGGAGAACTATTGCTATCATTCTTGAAAATGTGCATCATATATTTTTTAGACCTTCTAGCATTCTGACGAAGCAAAAGGTTCCGAAAGGGGTAATGAAACATGTTTTCTCCTCGTCCTCTCTTCGCACTCTTATTTGATGATATCCTGAGAACATGTCCAGGAGTGACAGCATTTCGCTGTTTGCGGTGTCATCTACGATTTTTGTCTACCCTTTCTAAGGGAAAGTAATCCTTCTTGCAAGCCTTATTCAGATTTGTGAAGTCCACACACATTCTCCACTTCCATTTTTTTTCTTTACTAGTACAGTATTAGACAGCCAAATGGGATATAAGACTTCTCTGATTACTTTTGCATCGTGAAACCTTTGTACTTCAGCTTCTACTACTTTAACCTTTTCTTTGGATATTTTTCTAAGTTTTTGCTTCTTTGGAGTTATTTTCTCATCTGTTTCCAGGCCATGCTCAATGACCAAGTGAATACATCTTTGTTCTTGTTCAAGAATTACACAAGCTCCTTTTCTTCTCCGGGGCTGAGATGAGCCCCTACCACGACTGCTCTGTTTGCTATGTCATCTAAGTACACTTTCTTCGTTTCTCTGTCAGCGGCAATCTCAAATTTTTCTTTATCCCTCTTGGCTTCAACATAGGGTTCTTTCCTTTCTTCGATAGAATTCATCTGATACACATTGCTTTGACCTGGTATGAAGCCCTTCTCGATGTTTCTAGCTTCTTGTTCATCACCAAAAACGGTGATGACCCCTTCGGGTGCTGGGATCTTCATGCATAGAAATTATTGTCTTGTCATGACATCAAATTTATTGATGAACCCTCATCCAAAAATCGTGAAGTAAGGATGATACATGTCGACTACATCGAAAGTTAGGGTCTCCGTTCTAGCGTTGTCCAGATTTACAAAAGATACTGGAAGAGATATTTTTCCTGCCGGTTTGATTGGCTTTCTTCCGAACCCCAGTAATGGGTATTCTGGTGGTTGTAGCATATGCTGACTCAAACTCATTTTCTCGAAAGTTTTTATGAACAGAATATCAGCCGAACTTCCATTATCAACAAGAACTTTTCCAATGACCCAGCCAGCTATGTTCACCTCGATGACCATGACATCATTATGTTCTGCTGACTTCAATCTGAAATCTTGTTCAGTAAACGTTATTGGTACTTTGGCCCACTCTGGTCGCGCCACTGGACCGTCATTGATAATTGTGTTCACACATCTGAAATAGTTGTTTCTTTGCCTCTTGGTTTCGAACTCCATGGATGAGCCCCCTGTGATGGGCATGATAGTTCCGAAGGAGGACAATGCTTTCACGCTGTGGCTTCTTGAACTCGACTCTAGCCTTGATGAACTATCTGGTGGTGGTGGTGGCAAAATTTCTTGAATTGGTTGTGGTTGCTGAATAGTCGGAATTGCCTGTGATTGAGGATAGAACTGTTGCGATGGTTGCCAAGATGATTGTGCCTGTTGATATTGTTGAATCAAAATTGTGCTTGGTTGAGGACCCATGAGCTGTGGTTACCAGAAGTTTGGACGGAACTGGTTCATCATTGTGGAGGCAATGCTCATCATGGTTTTCTCTTGCTGAATTCTTGCTATGTTTTTCTTCGTTTTTGGGAACGCTTCAGTTCTATGGCCTCTTCCATGATATCTGCACTAGAAGTATGGATCTCTCGGATCATGATTCTGAACTTTAGAGGGTCCTCTTCCCATTCCTCTTGACGCAAAACCACCTCTTGTGCTTGGTCTATTTCCTGGTGGAACTAAGGATTTTGCACATTGTTGATGTTTCCTGGAGTTTGTGAGTGAGGTCTCCACGTTGTTCCTCTGTTGCCTTGCCTTGCTTCATTTCTCTCAGCGATTCTTCTGTGATGGTCTTCATCGGACTTAATGTATTCTTCTAGTTCGTGAAAGAGTTTGTCTATGCTTTTAGGCTCCTTTCGGGTTAAGTGTGAGGCTGTTGGTCCTAGAGTCAGACCTTTGATCAGTGCGTGTATTGTTGTTTTGTCATCTGCTTCCGGGATCTGAGATCTCTGCTGCATGAATCTTCTTACGAAGTTCCGTAATGGTTCTCTGTCTATGATTGTGTTGTTGTTTCATGGAATATTTGAAAAGCTTGATTGAACTTTGTCTTTCAATCAATCCAACTGCAGATTGAGTGTGGTGATAGCAGAGAATACCAGTTGAGCACTGGGCCTTCACAAGCAATGATGAAGGACTTGGCCAGTGCGACATCATCTCCTCCTACTAAATTTACAGCTACTTCATAGCTCATGAGGAACTTTCTAGAGTTTCCATACCCATTGTACTTCGATAGAGAGGGTGGTTTGGACTTTGGTAGCCACGGTGTTGTTTGCAACCCAAGTGAGAGTGGTGAGTCTGGATCTGCGAACTACGAGATTCCGTTGCCCGCAAAGAAGTTTTCCCTGGAAGTTCTTCTGTTCTGACTAGAGTTCTGGTGTGGTGAATCACGCCACAACGAACTGTTCTCTTGTTCTTTCATTTCATCAATTTCCCTTTGCATTCTCTCTATTTGCTCTTTTGCTTGATTGATTTTCTCCAGCTTCTCCGAAGCTTTTCTTCTTGCATCCAGCTGGTTCGAAAACCTCTCCTATTTTTGAAGCTGAAGCACTTTTTGGTTCACCCTTTCTAGTTATCTGTCAACAGCTTGATCATCATCCTCATCAGCCTCTTCTTCAGCGAATGGTTCTAGAGTCTGGGTTGTTTTCTCAGCTCTTGCCCTCAGAAGAGCCTCAACTTTTGCCCTTCATTCTTGATCTGTGATTTGTGAAGGTTCTGCGGTAATAGAGATTCCATTGTCTTCTCCAACGTGGTGGTCTTCTTGGTCGGCCTCAATAGATGTGTTCTTCTTGGACTTCTTCCGTGGAGGCATCGTGGATTGTTTTTCGACTGAGACCACGGTGAGCGCCAATGTTGGGGAGTCTGAAAATAAATGGGATCCCCGAACACGAGATTCCAGAACAAACACATGAAAGCAAGACCGAAGAGGGGACAAGGAATCCCCGAAAGTCTGAACTCGCCTCAAATGTCGTGAATCCCTTTACACATGACCTCTCGCCCCCTTTTATAGGGAGACGAAGGGACTTTTACATTCCGAGATTACCCTCGAATCTAAAGAATATTCCTAATGTGAACATGTACACGAGCGTCTTTTACATCCCTTGATTTGCGGGGCTAGTTTCTAATATTTACAAGTCTGCCACCAGTTCACACCTCTAACCTGGACTTTTGAACTTTGACTTGGTCTTCCTTTGACCTTCGGACATACAGTCGCGAAAATCAACAATCATCAGGGTTTCCGAACCGAGCTTCAGAACTCACAGCCGAAGAGTGGTTCCTTAGGCTTCCCGAAGTTCACAGCTTCACGGCTTCCTGAATTCTTCAGATTCCCGCCGTCCTGATACAAGATGTAGACCTGCGTTTCTGATGCCAATTCGGTGATTATTTGCACAACGTCAGTGGGTCAGCGAATTATAAGAAATAATAGAACACCTTTATGAACGCATTTTCTTCGCGAAAGACCATGCGACATATTCACGAATTTATTCACGAATTCGGCAATTTCGACGTTTCGAGGGTGAAAGGATTTTTGCCCAATTCTCCAACACGCACGACTAGGACGCGGGACAGTGCAGTTAGTGTGTCGGCGAGGGCACACATAGGCCGGTAGCTGCTGTGGGTGTGCGCAGGTGCCGCGGCGGCGGAGGTCGCCGGCCGCCGGCGAGGCTCGGGGGTGGTGCGCCCGTGCAGGGCTAGGGGCGGTGGCGGCGGTGCAAAAAAAAGCAATGGGAGGAGGCTGTGGTCACTAAAAGGTTTTGTATCAAATTCAACACCTCTGAATTGCAACGTCGAAAATTTGGTTGCTAGAAATAGTTGTATTACAACTATTCTAAAAAATTGTAGCGATACATGCCTTTAATACAACGATTTTCAAGATGTTGCGAAGCGCTGTTGCATTTGGTTGACGATATTACAATGGTGAAAAAATGTTGCAGTAGAATTGATTTTGGTTCATTAAAAAAAAGGTGTTGGCCTGATCCATCAGATCGATGAGATCATGAGAGCCCAACCCACTCCTTTCTCGGCTCTCGGGTCATATGTGTGAGCACAATCTTGCTGGGATACACGAAAATCAATAGAAAAAGGGCAGCAACACGAGCGGCGACAGGTTTGTTTATTATTTACTATCAGTCAACAAATTAACTTGAACGCGCCTCGCCGCCGACGACGTTACCTATCTTTCGTTTCAAAAGACGGCGTTACCTACCTCACCGCACCGCATGCTAGCAAGGGTCACAAAGGAAAAGAAAAACAGTAACTTAGGCCCGACGACGCTATCATAGAAATGTGACGTCCGGGATGTATTCCTTACTCCATTCATTTCTCCAAGGAATCGGATGCTCGTTACTGTAAGAGGGAGAGGGGTGAATTAGGCAACTTAAAACCTTAACCTATGGCTACACTAATTTTACACAAAAGTAAACTAGAACATACTATCTAGATGTGCAACTAGGGTTGTTCTAGTGTAAAACTCTCATCCCAAAACAAGGTTTGCAACCTATAGCCAATCCTAGCATGATACTACTCTAGGAAAGTAAAGACAAACAAAGATTGCAATAGAGTAAATGCGGAAACGTAAAGGGGATGAGAGGAAGCAAACTCTTGACACGCGATTTATCCCGTGGTATCTGTAGGCACTAAGCCACCCCTAGTCCACGTTGTTGAAGCACTCACACAAGAGTATTGCTTCCCGGTCACCAAGTCTCTCCCAAGAGCACCACTTGACTCGCCACAAAGGCTAGCCACTTAGGCACTTGCCAAACTCTCTTGGTCACATTGATGCCGCCTCCACTAAGGAGCTTCTCCACTTAGGAAGGGGGTCTCCACGTCCCCCGCACAAAGTATCCTCGCCGCTCCACACCAAGCCGGAGCGTCGATGACGATTGCCGGTGAGCCACTTAGGCCCCAAGGCTTCCGGCGAATCTTGTACAACTTGATCTACTCAAGAATCACCTCACAAGGTTGGCACAACCTTGCACTCACTCAGCTCTAAGCTAAGCCTAGCACTAAGCACATACACAAAGCATATGCAAGTCTAAGGATGAGCAATTAAGCACTTGGATGGATTGGATATGATCTTCTAGGTGTCTTGAACTCCTGTGCACTTCCACACAATCCAGCAACCTCAAATGGGTGAGTGGAGGGGGTATAAATAGCCCAAGGCATCAAACTAGCAGTTGGCTAACGGCCAATGAAAAAAGTAGCGTCAGATGAACCGATGCTAGATTTTCCAGGGCGTCGGTTCATCCGGTGCCCCTCCCACGTCACATAGCCGTTGAGATTCTCTGACACAACTACTACGACGCTATATACCGACGGTCCGTCGGATCATCCAGTGCTGAAGACCTCGCAACCAAGTCGTCTCTATTAGCTTCCACGCGACCGTCGGATAGACCGACGCTACCCCTTGACCAAGGCGTCGGATCATCCGGTGCTGAAGGCTTCGTCTTGGCGCGTCTCTGACTTGATTCAAACTAAGCGTCGGATAGACCGACGGTGTCCCCACTCAGACCGTCGGATCATCCGGTGCTACTGTCTTCGCTGCTCTTCCTCTGCAACTCGTCCGACGCTACTAGAAAGTGGACCGTCGGTTCATCCGACGGTGCCTAGGGTTTCAACCAGTGTACCAACTTGTCCGACGATTGCACCGATGCTTGCTATATTGGTACCGTCGGTTCATCCGACGGTGTCTTTTTCCTTCTTTTTCTTCGCGTCTTCAACTTGGATCTTTGCTTCAACTTAACATACTTAACATGCCATTACTTATAGCCTCCAAATATATACTAAGTACTCAAATTTGCTGTAAGTAACCTAACATGTCCATGGTATGTTAACTTGTGGTGTGACATGTTAGCTTGTGCATGGTATGTTAACTTGTGCATGGTATGTTAACATGTGGTAACATCCATGGGACCTAGGAATGCCTACAAAGACATGCTAGACAATGTGGTTAGTCCCATTACTTGTGTTAGCATGAATCACCAAAATCAACTCGAACAAATGGCAAATGGGGCCATGTTTGCTACAATTTCAAGAGATTTTTTACGGTCTATTTGTAGTATTGGGAAGTATTGAGAAGTATTTGGTAGTATTGAGAAGTATTTGGTAGTATTGAGAAGTATCAAGCATTTTGATATTCCCACCATCTGAAAAATTAACTAAATGTTGGTGTGGGTCCCACCAATTTGATACTTCCTACTACTTCCCCATAGCAACTTCCTGATAATTCCACCATTAGATTTCGTCGGATGGACAGCCCATAAGAAAAAGAAGCACCTTAAAATTTCTATTTACTTATACCATATGATTCACATTTATTAGTAGGATAACATATTAAGAAGTCTATTGGAGTGCAAGACACATAAGAACATATCCAACACACCAAAGTACTTATTCAAGTGATTCATCTAAAGCTTAGCACAGACTTTTTTTTGGTGAAAGTGATTAGTGTTAGGATATGCCTAGATAAGAAATAGTGCAAGATTAATTTGAGTACCTTGTGATCAGGTTTTAGAGTGAACCACCAGGTACAAGAGGTGTGCCGGCATCTTGGAGTCTTGGTGGATCGCCGATAAGTTTTTGACCCTCCGACTTCGTGATACCGATGGATGAATCATTATGTCAAGAGTTTGTTTTCCCTCATCCCCTTTCTTGCTTTCTCTCATCCCCTTCCTTATGTTTCCGCATTTCATACTTGTAAATTGTGTGGCTTTATTATTTTTTATAGTAGTATCTTGATAGGATTGTCTATAAATTTCAAAACTTGTTGTAGATCAGAATTTCACACAAGATCAGTCTTAGAATGCACTTTTAGATCGATCTGGTTTATTTTTATGCAAAGTAGTGAAAGTCATAGTAGTAGGTCTAAAATTTACTAATTCACTCATCTACCTCAGACGATACCTCTTATGATGTGAACATCATCAGCTATCGATACCTTCCAATGCAAAGGAGACCTCTTTAGAACGAGAGTCAACAATCAACATCATCAGCTATATACCTTCCAGCTAGGTCGATGTTGATGCAATTTGTCATCACCTAATTTCCTACCGCTGGAAATTCTGCAACGAGGTACGAGGACGACGATGATGGTGAGAAATGAGATTGCCTACTTTTTATAATAATATAATACAAAGAAAACATCAACAGATTCCATGAATTGATGGAATCCTCTTGCACGTGTTCATGGAATGCAAGATTTTCAAGACCGGAAAATGAAAAAGGTATGACTCTAAGGAACCATGAGTCCATATGCCCACAGTAAACCACTGCATACCAAAAGCCTATTCAAAGAGCATCAGAACGTACTACACGCAAACTTGATGAGAGATTCCTCGGGAAAGGAAAGGTTTGACAAGAGGTGGAAACTTTTAGTATGCGACAAGTGTCCCATCAAGCTAGCAGGTAAAATTTCACAGAATTTAGCAATCTTTTTTCTTGTGCTTGAGCAAGGCACTTTTCTCAAAGATGATTAAGATTTCGATGCACATCTGGTCCATGGGCATCATGACATAGACCTATTTGACACGTGATAATTTACCACTCCTTATTTTTGTTATCACGTCCAGTCCGGCTTTTGTGTAGTCTATTCTTGTTCGTTATACGTCTAGTGTCACTCTTATCAACTACGCCAATGCACCATTTTCTTTCTGCACCTTGAACAAGCTAATTTCCTCGCAAATATATATAATGGTCATTACCTCTAAGGGCACTCCCAACCCAGACTCCGTGATAGAGTCCAGAGTCATTAATTACACTACCACCTAGGCAAATTGCTGATGTGGCAAGCAATTTAATGATGAGAGAGGGGTGAAAACTTAGAAACCAAGTCTAAGGGGGTGTTTGGATCCCACATGACTAGAGACTAGAGACTAGTTTTAGTCACCTTTAGTCACTAAACCTCCAAACACCCTTGACTAAAGGTTGACTAAAACTAGTTTAGTCTCTAGTCACCCATACCCCAGCTTTTGGTGACTAAAACACCCTCTCTCACCTAATTAATTGCTCATACCATTAATTCTGTGGACCCAACAAGAGATAGGAGAGGAGAGAGAAAGGAGGGAGAAAGAACAATTTAATGTTAAGAACCATTAATGCTGACTAGTTTTAGTCACCATCCAAACAGGGGCAGACTAAAAAGTTTTAGTGTGACTAAACTCTAGTCAGGTGACTAAAGGGATCCAAACACCCTCTAAGTTAGACTCCAAATCTTCACGCAAAACGAAACCCGTGCGGATCCCGTGTGGCTGCCCGCATGCACGATGTGTCCTCTTATTTAATAAAGCGGGAGTAGAAGATCCGAGAGAAATATTAGATAGACTCCATGCTAGAAAATCTGCATTGGAGAATATAGTTTCTTGTGATAGAGTCTTCGAGATATAGACTCCATGGGTAGAGTCTGGGTTGGGAGTGTCCTAAGCATGCACATGCTATAGCTCCATCCTGGTCATGGTGAGCTTTACCTGCATATCCATTGTAATATATGCTCGTTTCCGTTTGTAGCATCTTGATCCTGGCCAATAGCATTTGCATGTCCTTGAGCAATCGCTTTGGCCTTACCAAGATGCTTGTCCTCAGAACAGTGACAAAATTAATACCACATCCTTCTCCTCTGATCGCCTTAATTAGATTATATCTGTGATGAATTGACTCCACTTGTCAGGTTTGATTTCCTCTTCTCTAAGCAATCTCAGAAAGAATTCTCTAAAAAAAATCAGGCAGACTGAAAATGTGCTTGCCGATATTCACTAAGAAATTGGAAGGTCTGTGGCTAACTCAACTGGCACACATTTATAGGCCATGTTTTAGATCCGGGGCTAAAAAAATTACTCCTACACAATCCAAAGTTGGGGCTAACCATGGGGTAAAAATTAACTAAACTCCTAGATAAATATTAGTCCATTAGCCCTATAAACCCAACTAATTCGGGTTAAAATTAGCTATTGGGTACCAAAAGTCATTTTTGCTCCAAACTGATACTACGGGAGAAGCTAAATTTCCCGAGTGCCACACGCTTCCCCGAGTGCCAAATTTCGGGCACTCGGGAAGTATTGCACTCGGGGAATGGATGCTTCCCCGAGTGCCTAGAAGGGCATGACACTCGGGGAAGGGCGGCACTCGGGGAAGGTGGGCACATGAAAAAGAAAAGTAGCATTTGACGGCATCATTGGACGGAGCCGTTCGCCAAAAAATTGAAGAAAAGTCTTCCCCGAGTGCCATGCTCTAGCACTCGGGGAAGGTGACCTCTTCCCCGAGAGCCACATCCAAACACTCGGGGAAGTGTCCAATTCCCCGAGTGCCCCTTCTCTGGCACTCGAGGATGGACCTCTTCCCCGAGTGCTAGAGCACGGCACTCGGGGAACTGTTTTTTATTTTCTTCTTTTTTGCACTATTTTTTGTGATGCCTTCCCACATTATTTAAAACTCCTTACCCAAATTTGGCTTACTTTTGATTTTTTTTATATTTCATTAGTTTTTTTCTTTTTCTTGAATTTTAAGGCACACTTCATATTTGAACTACAGGTAAATGAAATCATATAATTTGGCGATTCAAAAAATGATATTCATGATATTTGGTGTATATTGAGACTGTATCCGGTAACTCACATGAAATGTCTAGTATCTTGTTGTCGTGACATGACGAACAACTTACGGGAAAAGTGGTTCTAAATTACAGAAAATCATAACGAAGTCCGAAAAACACGAAACTTGTCGGGACATCGTGTTATCACATGTAGAGCTTGTGTGCAACAGTTGAGAAGATTTTGACGTTGCGATGTGTGATGCTTGAAACCCAGACATCTCCACATGTCATCCATGTGATAACACACTCGGAGATGTGTGGGTTGGAGGCATCAGACGTCGCAACTTGCTCTAATTCTTCTCTATTCTTGCACACAACCTATACATGTGATAACACAACTCCGCGACAAGTTTCGTGATTTTCGGACTTCGTCCAGATTTTTTGTAATTTAGAAACACTTTTCCCATATGTTGTTCATCATGTTACGACAAAAAGATGCTCGATATTTCATGTGAGTTGGTGGATAAGGCCTCAATATACACCAAATATCATGAATATCATTTTTGAATCACCAAATTATATTATTTAATACACATGCAGTTCAATTTTGAAGTGTACCAAAAAATTCGAGAAAGAGAAAAAAACTAACAAAATATCATAAAAAATTAAAATTAGGCCAAATTTGAGCAAGGAGTTTCAAATAATGTTTGAAGGCCTCATAAAAAATTGGGGCAAAAAAACCAAAAAACAAAAAAATAGTTCCCCGAGGGCCGTAGTTGTGGCACTTGGGGAAGAGATGCTTCCCCGAGTGCGCGACGGTGGCACTCGGGGAAGGTTCATCTTCCCAAAGTGTGGTTCTGTGGGCTCTGGGGGAAGAGTTTTTGAAAAAAAAAGAGAAAGTCTTCCCTCACGCCCGCCGTGGCCGATTTAAAAAATAAAAGAAAACTGCCCGCATCCCACCCCTGGACCGCCGCCCCGTCATGCCCCCCCGCCGGCACCGGCGCCGACCCGCCCCCTCCCCGGCCCCCGCCCGCTCCGCGCCGTCCCCGCCCCCGCCGGATCCGTGCCGTCCCGTCCTCGCCGCCGGCCGCGCGCGCCCCGGCCCCTTCGGCGCCACCCCACCCATCTTCCCTGCTGTCGACGAGCTGCTCGGGCTGTTCAAGCACTCGTACAAGGAGATCGTCGACCTCCGCAAGCAGGTACGTCGCGTCCTGCTCCCCTCCTGCTACTGGCGCTGAATGCTGGCTGTGGGCTGTCTGAGTGAGCGGTTGGGTAACATGGGAGGAAGAAAACGAATCGACCCTCAGCCTATTCAAAGGGCAACATGGGAGATCAAGTGGAACAGCCACACAGTTCTTGACCAATTCAGAGTGGCGCAAGATCATGCTGTACTTGTTGACGAACCTTGACGAAGTCGACAAGTATCAGAGGTAAATTCTCAACAAACTTGTTACATACTTCATAAATTTTCTGCATCCAACACCCTTGTTGCTTGTACATGCAGGGAATTTTTTGATCAATACTGGCATGATCCATGGCCACCTACTGAACATGAATGACAAAACCTTCTTCATGAACATGATTTCATTACATGGTTTCAAAAAAAGGTACCTTCTGGCCAACTTAGGTCATTCCAACTTTGGTGCTAATAGTTGCCTAATTTCATTTCTCTCCTTGAGCTTGCAGTGCAAAAGCAATTTGTCTATAAATGTTGAATTACGACAATTGGCTAGAAGCTTTGACTACAAGGTCTTGTCATTTAACGCTTATGACGTGAATGGATATCTCTTTAACACAACAAGCTACGAGAAGAGTTGGCCCAATCCAAGGACCACCAATACCGGAGTATTTACGGCTGGAGTAGTTGAGCAGCATGAGGAGCCTGAGGACTATCATGGCATAGTTGAAGAAATATACGAGCTTGAATTCCATATTGAAAATGCACCTAAGACAATCATATTCAAATGCAAGTGGTTTCATCCCGGAGTATCAAAAATGTCCCCTAAATTTGGGATAGTCGAAATTAGACATGATTCCTTCTATCTAGGTGAGGATGTCTACATTGTAGCTCAACAAGCCAGGCAAGTTTATTATTGTCCATATGCTTGCAAAACCGACCCATGTCTTCAGGGTTGGTATATTGTGCACAAGGTGTCACCACATGGTAAATGTGCTCACCCAAACGAGGACGATTACAACTTGAACCCACCCACGGATGACGAGGAGTTTTATCAACAAGACGAGGGGCTACCAGGGATGCTTGAGATATACTTAACTGAAGATATTGAAATGGAAGTAGACGAGGAATGGGTTGTTGACGAGGAAGCTGCAGATGAGGTGCATGATCCGAGAGACTTGAAAATGCTTGACGGACTACAACTAGACAATGACAGCGATGAGGATGAGGCTGTTGACGATTTGGAGGCTCTTGATAGTGATGACGAGACCTATCGTCCATATAATCCCGATCATGAAGAATATTAGAAATACATGTAATACTTCTCATTTTAATACTTGTAAATATTAGAAAAACATGTGATACTTCTCGTTTTAATACTTGTAAATACATTTTTTTGTTTTGCTTCCTTGCTAATTACTTCTCATTTACCTAGACTAATACTAGTTTATTTGTTTTAATTGCAGGTGATGGGGTCCAATATGAGGTGTTGCTTGACTTACTCGATACAGCCAAAGCCGGAGCCAGCGACTGGGGAGCCGGAGCCCTCAGAGAGGCAAAGGAGGGCTAGGGGCATAGCCGGAGATGACCTTGGCTCCTCTCACTCTTCTAGGGACGACGACATCCCTCCGCAGATGTACGACGAGGGGGCCCACATGCGTCTGAGGAGGCGGATCCGCACACGTCTGAGAAGGGGGCAGGGGGTTCGACTTCTTCTGCAGCCGCGATACCATATAAGTGAGGTCCCAGCCAGCTCCCGAAGCGACCGATTCCTGTTGACCGCCGCCCACTGATTGCACCCCAGGGGGATAGGTAAGTAACTTCATATGTTCTTCATTTGACATATAGAAAAATTAGAATAACTACTAATAATAACTATTGTTAACCACTTGTGCAGGAACTGGATACTTGTTGAGGAGGGGGTGGAGGCACGCAATGTCAGTGGGATCTTGGGACTTCTGTGTAGGGAACACTTCCCTGGCCTGGTGTACAAGTCAAAGGAGGATGTGGAGGGAGAGTTACCCTCGTTTGACCAGTACGCTCTCTTCCCCGCAGATGATCCATACAGAAACTCAGCGGATCAGGTGATTTCGGAGATGTGGGTAAGCCTTTCTCGCTTTACGGCCCTCATTTCATTGCTTTCATTGGAACTTCTTAAAATAAAATAATGGATACCTCATGTCTTTATGCAGGACTTATTCAGATGCCAGCCAAGACAGGAGGAATGGGCGTATCAGGTGGCTTACGCTTCCTGTAAAAGACGTGTCTCAGACTTGTATTATGAGGCCCACTTGCAGGCGCACATTGACTACAACGCCACCTACTCTAATAGAAGAATCAACAGAAAGCAGGCAAGAAGTCTGACAGAGATTCTGACAAGGGAGCAGTACCTCCTGGTAAATACAAAACATCTCCTATTGATCTCTTTTCAGATTATTACCTATGCCAATTTGATCTTCTGATGGCTTGTAGGTGATTTCGAGCTGGTGCGCAACCTTTTGCGATTCCTGGGCTGCTATGGTGGAGAAATGGTTGGACGCGGACTGGCAGAAGGTGCACCAAGAGAAAAAAGACCACCGTATGCTGATGCCAGGTGCACCTCACCATCAGGGCAGCGCCAGCCTCAGCAAATACAAAAAGGCATATCTAAGTCGCCACCACTTGTCTAATCTAGCTGCGTTCAATTCTAACTGATTCCTAACCACATGTTGGCTTTTTTGTAGGAGGCGACGCATGGTAGCCGACCAATTAGCCAACTCGAGACCTATGCTCTGGCCCACATGGGCCCAGCAAAGTCCAATATCGAGTACAACCCGGATGCGGGCCCAGAGGCGTACAACAACTCCAGCGTCCACACCTGCCTTAGTTCGTACACGGAGGCATCAAGGTTAGTCCACGTGCCAGACTACGACCCAAGGTTCGAGGAACACCTTGATCCTGAGCTAGTGATGAGGATTGGGCAAGGCAAGAAGCATGGGCGGTTCTACATTGGCGACGGCATCCTCGACACGGCCTCTACTCCTCTCGACTGCCTACGAGCAGCGAGCATGAGCTCTAGTGTGCCCATAAGCCAGCGGCCGACAGAGATAATGTCACTGCAGGTAAGTATTCTCACTTTCATTAGTCGTTCTTTGACTTTTATGTTCCTTAGCTCTGCATTATTGGAACATTGGTGTCAAATGTTGCAGGACGAGATGCAGCGTCTTCAGCAGTGACAGGAGGCCTTGCTTGCCGAGCGGGAGGCTGAGCAGGCGGCTGAGCGGGCCGAGCAGGAGGCCGAGCGGGAGAGGATGCAAGCTTTGGAGGCCCAGACACAAGGTTTGCTCGCGTTCATGCAACAACTTGGGGAGCAGCAAGCTTGGCAAATCCCAGTACAACTGCTTGCTCCACCACGACCACCTCGACCACCTCGTCGAGAGTCCACCCCGGTGAGTACGAGCACGATTGTTTTACTTTCCGTGCTAATGCTAGTGTTAAACCTAGTGCCGGCCTTCGTGCCGGATTTGTTGATTTGTCGGCCTTCGTGCCGGAGTTGTTGATTTGTCGGCCTTTGTGCCGGAAATGTGGTTGCCGGCCTTCGTGTCGACCTTCTTCTTGCAGGTTTTGGAAACCTCCCAATGTAGAGGAGGTGCTGCCGAGATTTTCAACTTTTCTTTACAATTTGGATTTTTATCTTGTTACTCACGTGCAATTTCTTTTTTCAGCGGCACTCGTGGGCGTCGTCGAACCATGTCGGAGGGTCGCCGGGTCGCACGTCGGGGCATCCCCAGCTAGAGCATCGCCGGGATCCCAGTTGTCGTGAGCCGCCCGCCCAGAATCGTTTTTATGTATTGCACTTGTGAACTTGGAATAATGTGTACTTTTGGATATTTGGTTTGTATGTAATATATTGTGAATTCCGGAGATATTTGGCCACACTTTTGGATGTGTCGTTTGTCATTTATAAATGTGGTTTGTGAGATATTGAAGTCGATTTGTGGTTTGTATAAATATATGTTTTGTTTGTCACACGGTAAAGGAAAAGAAAAAAAAGAAAAAAAAGGGGTCTTCCCCGAGTGCCTGGTCAATTGGCACTCAGGGAAGGCTAAATTAAAAAAAGTGTAGGTGCTTCCCCGAGTGCCTGGGCATTTGGCACTCGGGGAAGGACATTTTAAAAAAAAGGCCAGGGTGCTTCTCCGAGTGCTTGCGCATGGGCACTCGGGGAAGAGGTTTTCTAAAAAAACGAATTTCTTCCCCGAGTGTTGCACTCGGGGAAGATGTTTAAAAAAAGGGAATTTCTTCCCGGAGTGTTGCACTCGGGGAAGACTAAAAAAAATCCGGGAGACGGCGTTAAATCTTCACCGAGGGGGAGCATGACACTCGGGGAAGGCTTCCCTGAGTGCACGAGATTTGGCACTCGCGGAAGGCCTCTTCCCCGTGAGCCGCTTCCCCGGTTGGCCTTCCCCGAGTGTCGCACTTGGGGAAGCCTTCCCCGAGTGTTTTGGGGTCTTCCCCGAGTGCTTTTGACACTCGGGGAAGGGGGCTTCTCCCGTAGTGTGCCCTTCCTTCCTTTGTCCAGGGGCAAAGTTGACATTTGTAAAAAAATGAATCTATCTATTAGTGATCTACTCACTCCATATTGAAATATTTATCACCATTGATTTTTTAAAAAACTTTGGTCATTTGTCTTATTCAAAAAATTATTGCAAATATGTAAGAGGATAAGTCAAAATTAAAATACCTACTACAATACTAAAGCATGTAGCAAACAAAATATATGGTATTTGCATAATTTTTTAATAAGAAAAATGGTCAAAGTTGTAAAAAAAAGTCAATGACGACAAATATTTTGATACGGAGGGAGTATATAAAAATGACATAATTTTAACCAGTTAAACTTTAGCACATCTAAATAGGGCGGCTAGTTAGGATGCAGTAGTATTTTTCGAACTGTGGCATCATCTTTTACTCCTTGTGCTAATTCAATTTGATAGCAATGTGTTATTACAGTGCAATCCAGTTAAGTATTCAACTGCAACAAATATTGACATCATTTTTCACAACGTGTTGTTCAATGCTGGAGGCTCGCTTCGTTCAGACCATGTTATGCTAGCTATAGAGTAGTGTCTCTCGTGTTGTTGGTTATTCTCCATCCTCTGTTTTTATGTTTTATTTTCAATGATGAATATGTCAACATTACAATTTTTTCGATAAGAGAAATTTATAATCCTAGACAATTACATCAAGATAATACAATCGAACTAAGATTATTTCTCTGCTTAGCTAAAATGCACACAGCCTATAGAAAATAAGAAAATGACATGATAACATGTCACGGCAAACTACATAACACAGCTTAATCTTCAAATCTTAAAATACCCTAAAAAACTCCTTCAACAAGGAAATGGCATGCAAGTGCACATCATCATTGCCAAGTCGATTGTTTTATATCATATACTACACCTACCTGAAAAAAAGTACTACACTTACTGTAACAAACATGTTTTTATGTTTATGTTTAATATGGTTTTGCTAGCTCTGCTTCTAATAGAGAGAAATCATGGCTTTGCTATGGACGTACGGCCGGGGATCAATCGATCTCAAACAGGAACTCAAACACGTTGCCTTGTTCTCCATGGGTTCAACTTGCCAGTCCTCTTGGTTGTCTCCCTGTTTCATCAAATTTTCTCACCCCTGATGCATCATTCTGTTGACTCCTGAATCCTGATGCATCAAAATCCACATGATCGTCCATATTATTCTGCGTATACAATGCTGACTTGGCTGTTCCCTCTGTTCCATCAATGTGTCACACCATCAGCTGATGAATCAAACCGTCGTCTGATCTCTATACCAGCAGTACGGCATCGCAGCTAGCTTGAAGACAAAAAATCGCCATGCTGCCATTGTTCTCCACACGCTGCTATCACGGTGCGGCTTTTCATGACCTCCCCACTGTTTTTTCAACACTTGTCGTCAGGCTTTAAGAACCCAGCACTCTCTCATCGTATCGCATTTTAGATCGATAAAACCGTAGCCGATCGGCGTTCCCATGTCATATTGACCACTTCTTTTTAAAGACATGCAAAACATATTTTTCAATTTTCACTGAGAGAAGAGATAATAAAGTTTGAGTTTAAATGTTTACAAGGGCAAGCCAACCGGGAAAAACAGACAAACGCAAATGTTGAACAAAAAATACGTAAATTACAACGACCTCGGAGGCCGCACGCGAAGAAGGCGGGCAAGAGCAAGGAAGCCTGCACGCGTCCATGTCTTGGTCTCCTCCAACATTGCCGGCGCAAGTGCCACCGGCTAGAGTGCCTCCCTATCGTGAACACATTTGTTGCGCTTCCTTCCATAGAAAGCATTGAAACCTTTCCTCCAAACTTTAGCGACCTAGCTTCTGAGCGGAGCACCACCGTATCAAGCAGCTAAGGTTTTGGGGCTCATTGTTTCCTTTACTTTATCCTGCTCGCTCTTGGACTCTTATTAGAATCTCTTGCTCTGTGTCATCCAATTGCCTTCGCCTTCTAGAAGAAATCATGCATGACACCGCAGTCCTGCCAACTGCCATGGCCATGTATGTAGGAAGCCGGAAGCGTCGCTCTCTTCTCTCCAACTATGGCACGAGATTCACTGAACTAGTTCGTTTGACAGTGGCCATGGAAAACTTAGAGAATTCACTGAACACGTTTGACAATGGCCCATGTAAAACACAGAATTCACCGAGCACGTTTCAAAATCCGAAAGGACGCACCCCCTGTCGCGCACTTTAAATAGAGCCATCCTCGTTGCACAACCCCCTCATCACCACGCACCTCCAGCTCACTCGCAAGAACCAGAGCTAGTGAGAAACAATCAAGCAAAGCTCCATCTCGATCGACCAACATGGCCAGCACCACCAGCTTCGCGGCTCTCTCCTGCGTCGTCCTCGTGGTGACGCTGCTAGCCGCCACGGCATCTGCGGCGCCGGGCCCGGGGGAGGTAATGGAGACGCGCCTGCGCGTGTTCTGGCACGACGTGGTGAGCGGGGGAACGAACGGCTCGACGATGGTGCAGGTCGCCCAGGGCCCCAACACCAACACATCCGCCACCATGTTCGGCAAGGTCACGGTGATCGACGACCCGCTCACGGAGGGCCCCAACCTGACCTCCAAGGTCCTGGGGCGCGCGCAGGGCATGTACGTCAGCGCCGGCAGGGACAAGATGTCGCTGCTTATGGCCATGAACTTCGTCTTCGTCGACGGCCCCTACAACGGCAGCAGCCTCGCCATCTTTGGCCCCAACGCTATCGAGCTGAAGGTCAGGGAGATGCCCGTGGTCGGTGGCACCGGCGTGTTCAGGTTCGCGCGAGGGTACTGCAAGGCGAGGACGGAGTGGATCGGCAGCACCGGCGACGCCACCGTCGAGTACAACATCCACGTCCGCCATGACTGAGGATGGACCATATGCTTCGTCGTGCAACCACGCTCTTTTCTGGTTGCTCGTTTCCTCCTACATGCATGGCAATTTGGCACGGGTTTTTAAGTTTTGATATTGAAAATAATAATGTTGGATTGCAGATTTGCACGTAGCATATGATTATTATTCAAATAAATTAATCATTGTTCATCACATATCTTCGCTGTTTGAACGGGATTACGTGAGCCATTATTTAATTTTGAATCAGTCCACCATATCTTCTTGGAAAGCTCTTGCCATAAGAGCAACTCCAAAAGAGTGTGAAAAAATTGTTCCCAAAAACTAGATATTGGACCCCATGCTAAAAAATTTGTGCACCAAAAACAAATCTCCCACAGCAGAATGCTAATAACTATTCCCTAAAATTTCAAAATAGGCCATGTCATTGTAATTGGGCCCATTTAGTTGGACAGCCCACACCATACCCCCTGCGGTCGCCAACCCCCTGCGCTCGCCGCCCTCCCTGATCACCGCAACAGGGAGGGGTTGACTTCGCCGCCTAGGAAAAAAATTCGCCCTCCAGGTACGTGCCATCACTTGTGGGTTTGATCTCCAATTTCAAGTACAGATTCGTAAAACGAGTTGGTAATGAAATTTCAGATTGGTTAACGAAATAGTTATGAGTCGACAAAGCTTTCTCATGAAGCGTGCGTTGGAGTTGTCGTCGTCGTCGTCAGACGAGGACGATGATTTTCTATTCTCTGTTACTCATGTGGCCATGACTGAGAATGAGTCCGATGATGAAACAAAACATCGTGGTTCTATTCATGAACACAAAGTTCTTCGGCGGGACAGACAGTAAGGACATGATAGGTTGTTTAAAGATTATTTTTCAGATAATCCTACGTACGGGCCTAAATATTTCAGACGTCGGTATGTACACAATAATTTGTACAGACTAAAGTTTAATTAATTTATATTCGTATCTCTGATTATAGTTGATGTGTATAGGTTTCGAATGGGGCGTCCACTGTTTGAGCGCATATGGCATGCTGTTGAAGCACACGATGACTATTTCGTGCAGAAAAGGAATGCTGCTAGCATACTTGGGCTGTCTAGTTTGCAAAAGATTACAACAGCATTTCGGATGTTAACATATGGAGTTGCAGCTGATGCTATTGATGATTATATCCGTATTGCTGAGAGTACCACTATTCAGAGCCTGAGAAGATTTGTCAAAGCTATGGTGGAGGTTTTTGGAGATGAGTACTTGAGAGAACCTAATGAAGAAGACACAGCAAGATTACTTGCAATTGCGGAGTGTAGAGGTTTTCCCGGTAATCTGGGGTCGGTTGATTGTATGCATTGGGTGTGGAAAAATTGTCCTTCGGCATGGCAAGGTATGTACACCGAGCATGTGCATGATCCTACAATTATACTAGAAGCTGTTGCAGACAAGGATCTTTGGATTTGGCATGCTTTCTTCGGGATGCCTGGTTCCCACAACGACATCAACGTTTTGCACCGTTCTTCTTTATTTGCGCGGCTAGCGGAAGGTCAAGCTCCGGAGGTCAAGTATACAATTAATAATCATGAATATACGATGGGTTATTATCTTGCTGATGGCATTTATCCTGACTGGGCCACATTTGTGAAGACCATACAAGAACCACAAGGTAACAAGAACAAATATTTTGCAACTGCTCAAGAATCTTGTAGGAAAGATGTGGAACGAGCCTTCGGGGTTCTACAGTCTCGTTTCGCTATTGTGAGGGGGCCAGCTCGTTTTTGGGATGAAGCCACCCTCGGTCAAATCATGAGGGCTTGTGTTATTATGCACAACATGATTGTTGAGGATGAGCGCGGTCAAGAGGAGGATTTAAATTTTGATGGAATGGGAGAAAAGGTGAAGCCATCTCACAACAATACACCAGAACTTGAGGAGTTTATTAAAAACTACAAGAACATAAAGGACAACGAGGTTCATAAACAGCTTCAAGATGACCTCGTGGAGCACCTTTGGCAACATCATCCAGACCTCTACCAACGATTATGAATTTTTTTTGCACCAGGATATGAATAATTAGGATAGTGTCACACATTATTTATATTTTTCTTTCTACATTTGGGACATATTTGCTTTGTTATAAATAAGAGAGCAATACAATTAGAAAAGCTCCTTGGGCACAAATACTCGTGTGTGTTCTTGAGTGCTGTAAGTTTGAAAGCTTACACAATAATGTTTGAAGATATTATGTTGATCTCATTACAATTGATGTTTGATATTAATCCTATACATATTAAATTTAGATGAATAAAGAAACATGACGTTGTTTTAAAAAAAACAGCATGTTGCAGCCCACGTATTCAGCATGTTCAAACGACACAATTTGAACACATAGCAAATATAAGAAGTGAGAAAACATTCAAATGAATTGAGCATAGTTGTAATTCAGTATGACAAGTAGAGTTCCATACCACAGCAAATGAGAAAATTAAATAGCACACGGTTCCAATGTTATCTGGATGACGGAAAATATAATTAATTGCTAGGCATAGAGAGTTGGCTCATGATCTGAGACCGCAAGAACATGTAATATGTCTTCTGATCTTCAGGCAAGGCAGTAAGGTCCATGGTCATAATCCTCTCTTCATCCCTCTTCTTCTGCAGCTGCACCTCCTCGCTCCTCACCTGAAGAAGTAGTTTTTCATTGGCAACTCTTTCTTGTTCAAGAGTAACTGCTAGTTTGTCATTTGCAACTCGTTCCTGTTCAAGCGCAAATGCTTTGTTGAACCTCTCATCTTTCTTTTGTTCTTTCTTTAGTTGTTTCTCCGCATCAGCTTCTTTCTTCTCTGTCCACATATTTTCTAAAGTTGTTGTCACACTTTTTTTCTTCTCCTGAATAAGTGCTGCCTTTGCCTTCTTCTTACCAATAGGTCTTGCCAATGCAATTGTCTGTAGGCCTTCCCCCTCATCTTGTGCACTCAGATCAGCAATCGGATCAGCACTCGGCTCATCTGTGAGATCAACAGTCGGATTTGCCTTTTGCTTCTTGTTACAAGGTACAGCACTGTCTTGATTTGCTTGTGAATGCTGAGAAGCAAATGTGTGGTCAGCATTATCAAATTCAGCTTCATTTGTTTCATTCATGATCATGTTACAATAATATCCTTGTCCTGCAACAATTAAATATATCTGTAAGGCATGCAATGACAAAGAGTACTGAAAGATACACCTAATGGCATACATACTCAGTGAGGCTCAGTTTGAACTGGTAGCAGATACTTCAGTAATTAAGGTACTACAATGACTTGAATTGAACAGTGCATTGTCCAGAAAAACCAGCTGCATTATCTGGTGATCACATAGATTCACATGGAGCAGTAGCTGATGCAAAAGTTAAGGTGAGAGATGCTTCCATCTATGCTGGTCTAACTCATTGTAACACCCGAAAATTCCATCACAATAAAATATTGTTAGCAACATGGTTTAGTTTTATTTTCTAAGGATTTAATAAATTTGAATAAATAAATTTGCCTTTAAATTAAATTAAACATCATTTAATAATTAGAATCAAACAAGTGTTTGTGCATCATGTTGAAATGCATGAGTTTTGGTTGTGGTGTGATTTTAAAAAAAAAATCTTAAAAAAATGTTTGTGAAAAGTCTTTAAAATAATTGGTGTGAAAGTTTGAATTTAAAAAAATGCTTGAAAACTTGTTTAAAAGGTTTTCTAAAAAGTCTTAAAATAGTTGGTGAATTTGTGTTAAAATTTGATTTGAAAAAGATTTGAATTTGAAATAGGTTTGAAATTGAATTTGAAAAGAAAAGAAAAGAAAAGAAAAAGAGAAAGAAAAAAAAAAGAAAAAAAAAACAAACACAGCTAACCCAACCGCGGCCCATCCACTTTTGGCCCACCCGGCCCGCTCCTCCCGCCTCCCTCCCTCTCTCTCTGACCGCTGACGTGTGGGGCCCACACGTCAGGGCCATCCCCTACCTCCAGCCGCGCCACCCCTTTTCTCCCCGGCGGCCGCGGCCGCCGCCCTGCCCGGCGCCCCCTCGCCTTCCGCGCCGCTCCACCTCCCCCCACGGGCGCGCCGCTCCACCTCCCCGCACACTCACCCACCGCCGCCCGCCCCTCTTCCCCTCCCCGTAACGGACGCCGCCCACACCCGCGCGCCATTAATGGCGCCGCCGCCACCTAGCTCCCCACCGCCTCAACCGCGCCTCCTCCCCTCCCCTTTCCGTGCTATAAAGGGCAGCACCATCCCCCGCACCACCCGCACCACTTCCCCTCCTTTTCCCCGCGCGCAGCACTGCCACCCCCGTGAAGGTCGCCGGAGCTCCGCCCCTCGCCGTCGATCTCCTCCGCCGGCGCCCCTAGCTCCCTTCCAAAGCCTCCGGTGAGATCCCCGCCTCCTCCTCTTTCTCCTGGTGCTTTCCCCGCCGCAAATGGTGCCCGGGAGCCCCGTATGGCCATCGCCGGCGAGCCCCGCCGCCCGGCGCCGCGCGCGCGCCGCCGCCCGGCCGTGCGCCGCCGCCGCCGTCGCCTACAAGCCACCGCGACCGTCCGATCTAAATCCACGGCCCGGATTAAAACCGGTCCATACCCCTTCGCCGGTCCACGGTGGACCATGGACCGAGTCCGCGCGGGCGCGGTCCACGCGCTTGCGTCACGCCGACGTCACCACCGCGTCGGCACGGCCGATAGAAAGCCGCCACGTGTCGCTCCCTTGGCTCACCCGCCGGCTGTCTTGGTTGTTTTGCGAAAGAACCACGAGATTCCGAAATTACAAAAATATCCTTCCACCTTTATAAAAGCCTTACAACGAGGTCTCGATTTTTATATCTAGGCCCCCGATCTCCATAGTTTTCATGTTCTTTAGCCTATCCTTAACCTTTTACATATTAGACCTCCTAGTTTCACACATATTTATGTTTAGGTCCCCGAAATCTTCCGGAAAACCCCCTAAACTTCCGGTTCTTTTACAATTTAGTCCCCGAACCTTGTTTCGACCATAACTTTTCCATCCTAGCTCCGTTTTACGCGTTCTTGATGTCCACGCGATCGTCTCTCCGAGCCCGTCATTTCTAAAAGCTTGTTTTAGTCTTTTGGTAATGTTTGATGTATTGTTTTATTTATTGTATGTTTTCTTGCATGATCGTAGCCAACACGCCGTTCGAGGAAGTTCAAGTGCGAGCTTTGCGAGATAAGGAAAGTAGCTTATCGTTGGAGAAAGGCAAGTGACCCTAACCACCCTTCTACCTATGCTTTAATCAAGAACACTATAAGTTAATCGGAACATGGAGAACCACCCGGGGAAAACGGTGCAACCACGGTCCATATGGCTCGGCTTAGCCAATTAATTAGGTGTGCGATTGATCCGATGGCCCTTTTCCGAAAGGAGCGAGAGGGGGATCCGGGTTGCGGGGGGTATAGCCCGGTCCTTTTGGGGTAGCGACCTTTGCTAAGGTGCGACCACTAGGGAGGGTTATGGTCCGCCCCGATCCGTAACTATGCGGGTCGTTAGTCTTTTGCATATCTTTGTAAAGGCTTCGTAGCGTCCCTATGCAATCACACCTCGGAAGTGTGGTATTGTGCCCGATCGGCACATGCGTGGTTGGGTTCAAAGTTCTTTGGAACTTTTACGCGAACCGTGGGAAAAGTGTGCAACCCTGCAGAGTGTAAAGGCGATCGATCAGCCGTGCTCACGGTCAAGAGCGGCCTGGACCCTCACATGATTAATTGAACTTAAAGATGGATTAATATTGCATTCCGGTTATTTCTGTGGCCTTGCTGAGTACCAACCATAAGTGTACTCATCCTTGCTTACGCTGTTCAGAGAAGAATCCCGGAGTGGAATACTTCACCGACTACGAGGAGTTCTGAGGATGCGATCAACCAGTCAGATGCCTGTGGAAGATGAAGATGGAGTCGCGTCTTCATAGTTATCGTTGTTCGTGTAAAGACCTTTGTGTCTACCATCGTGAGTGTAATAAAAGTTAATAAATATTTTCTGTACGTTTTTGAGCAGTGTCTTGTGGTATTACACTCATGAGTCTATCATATGTGTGAAATTTTGATCCTGGCACACATATGAGATGCATTCGGTTTTCTACGGAAAATCGGGTGTGACAGAGTGGTATCAGAGCATTGCTGACTGTAGGACGCAGCCTCAGATAGAAATGGTCGATATTAAGGACTCTTTATCTAGAAAACCTTTCCAGCATTCAAAATAGTTTATTTACGCTTAAAAAAATATTTTATTCTTTATCCTTTATCAAAATCAAATCTTTTGTTTTTCTTCTACACTGAGACTGATTCTTGTTCTTCCACCTTGAACTACCACACGTGTTTTATAGGATAGATTCTTAGGATGCCTACCCTTTCTATCAGTTTCGTTTCGATAGAGCCGTTCTTGTGAGGACGTGCGATGTTAATGCTTGTTGATTGTAAACATGCATGATTTGGATCTTTGACTTGATTGGAATGTTTTTGTGGAGTGATGGCCACAAATACATCAATAAAATAATTAAAGTTAAAATTTGAATCTTAGCCCCTTTTCTCTGATTCACCTTTATCAATTCAACTTCCTATCGGAAAACTTCTCTCTCTAACAATCAAATGGTAAACATCAGGTCAGGAGTTGGGCAGGATATTCCGTTCGTGCTCACATCGTCCATCAGTTGAATCAAATTCCCTCCTCCACCACAAGAATTAGCGATGGATCCCGCGATGCAGCAGTTCTTTACGGAACAGATGCAATTAATTCAGAACCTCACCGCCACTGTCCAGAATCTACAAGCACAGCAGAACCAGCCACCACCTCAAGGACCCCCACCACCTCCACCACCAGTGAACAAGCATAGAGAATTCATGAGCCACAACCCGCCCACTTACTCTCATTCTGTAAATCCCCTCGATGCCGATGATTGGCTCAAGACCATCAACAAGATGCTGAATATCACCCAATGTAATGATCGTGAGAAGGTTTTGTATGCCTCGGGACGTCTGGAAGGTGCAGCGTCTGATTGGTGGGATGCTTACACCGTCGCGCATGCTGCTGCTGACACCATTACCCGGCGAGGAGTTCCAAGAGAGTTTTCGTACACATCACATCCCGACTGGTGTGAAGAAGTCGAAGAAGAAGGAATTTCTAGCTCTAAAGCAAGGCAACATGACGGTTAGTGAGTATCCGGATCGGTTTACTCATTTGTCCCGCTATGCACCGGATGAAGTCAACACGGATGCCAAGAGACAAGAACGCTTTCTCGATGGTTTGATAGGTCCACTTAACTATCGGTTGCGAGCCACACATTTCTTAACTTTCGGATGTTGCTCAATAAGGCTATAGGCTTGGAGAATAAACGCAAGGAACTTCGTGAACGAAGCGCAAGTTTCAACCTCAAGGTCAATCTAGCGGTAACACCCGCCCTCGTTACAACTCATCGCAAGACTCTCGGTTTCGTTCTAGCACACCGGGCGAGAGGCCATGGACAGAGTCGGCGGTATCGTTCGTTTGATGAACCCGAAGAATCCAACCCAATGACACCTCGGGCTCCAAATCCTCATCGGAATCGCTCGGGTGCACCGCAAGGAACACTACTCCGAGTTCACCCCGGTGGATGCTTCAACCGCGGAGAATTAGGACACTATGCTAGTATTTGCCCTCGGCGTAATATGCGGACACCCCGAGAGAGATAACGAGAGGTCAACAGAACAATATGCATGGTAGGGTGAACCATGTGACAATTTCGAAGAAGCTCAAGGAGACAAAGATGTTGTCTTTCGGGTACGTTTCTTATCAACTCGCACACCGCAACGAGTTTTATTTGATTCGGGGCATCGCATTCATTTATTCTTGAACGATTCGTGACGAAGCATGATGTACCCAAGAGTTCCATGAAGACACATTTGCTAATCGGTTCCCCAAACGGTGAAATGAAATCCACCTATGTATGCCCACGAGGTCAATCTTAAGATCGGAGAGATAGATTTTGAAGCGAGACTTAGTGATTCTAACATCCAGGTGGAATAGATGTGATCCTTGGTATGGATTGGTTAAGCAAGCATGATGGAATCATTTTGTGTGCCAAGAAGTCGGTGCTCTTAACTACCCCCCAAGGAGATAGGATTGAGTTTCTTCTTGCTGCAAGCCCGAAGAAGAAGGAGAAGTGAACAAGCTCGTAATAGTAAACCGTCATCTTTCAAGACATCTTGTATCTCCTCTTGTTTCCCGATCCCTCCGAATCTCGGGACGAGATTCTTTTTAAGGGGGTAGGATTTGTAACACCCGAAAATTCCATCACAATAAAATATTGTTAGCAACATGGTTTAGTTTTATTTTCTAAGGATTTAATAAATTTGAATAAATAAATTTGCCTTTAAATTAAATTAAACATCATTTAATAATTAGAATCAAACAAGTGTTTGTGCATCATGTTGAAATGCATGAGTTTTGGTTGTGGTGTGATTTTAAAAAAAAAATCTTAAAAAAATGTTTGTGAAAAGTCTTTAAAATAATTGGTGTGAAAGTTTGAATTTAAAAAAATGCTTGAAAACTTGTTTAAAAGGTTTTCTAAAAAGTCTTAAAATAGTTGGTGAATTTGTGTTAAAATTTGATTTGAAAAAGATTTGAATTTGAAATAGGTTTGAAATTGAATTTGAAAAGAAAAGAAAAGAAAAGAAAAAGAGAAAGAAAAAAAAAAGAAAAAAAAAACAAACACGACTAACCCAACCGCGGCCCATCCACTTTTGGCCCACCCGCCCGCTCCTCCCGCCTCCCTCCCTCTCTCTCTCGACCGCCGACGTGTGGGGCCCACACGTCAGGGCCATCCCCTACCTCCGGCCCGCGCCACCCCTTTTCTCCCCGAGCCGGCCGGCCGCCGCCGCCGCCTGCCCGGCGCCCCCTCGCCTTCCCGCGCCGCTCCACCTCCCCACCGGCGCGCGCGCTCCACCTCCCCGCACACTCACCCACCGCCGCCCGCCCCTCTTCCCCTCCCCGTAACGGACGCCGCCCACACCCCGCGCGCCATTGTGGCGCCGCCGCCACCTAGCTCCCCACCGCCTCAACCGCGCCTCCTCCCCTCCCCTTTCCGTGCTATAAAGGGCAGCACCATCCCCCCGCACCACCCGCACCACTTCCCCTCCTTTTCCCGCGCGCGCGACCGCCACCCCCGTGAAGGTCGCCGGAGCTCCGCCCCTCGCCGTCGATCTCCTCCGCCGGCGCCCCTAGCTCCCTTCCAAAGCCTCCGGTGAGATCCCCGCCTCCTCCTCTTTCTCCTGGTGCTTTCCCCGCCGCAAATGGTGCCCGGGAGCCCCGTATGGCCATCGCCGGCGAGCCCCCGCCGCCCGGCGCCGCCGCGCGCCGCCGCCCCCCGGCCGTCTGCCCGCCGCCGCCGTCGCCTACAAGCCACCACAACCGTCCGATCTAAATCCACGGCCCAGATTAAAAACAGTCCATACCCCTTCGCCGGTCCACGGTGGACCATGGACCAGGTCCACCGGCGCGGTCCACGCGCTTGCGTCACGCCGACGTCACCACCTGCGTCAGCACGGCCAGTAGAAAGCCGCCACGTGTCGCTCCCTTGGCTCACCCGCCGGCTGTCTTGGTTGTTTTGCAGAAAGAACCCTGAGATTCCAGAAATTACAAAAATATCCTTCCACCTTTATAAAAGCCTTACAACGAGGTCCTGATTTTTATATCTAGGCCCCTGATCTCCATAGTTTTCATGTTCTTTAGCCTATCCTTAACCTTTTACATATTAGACCTCCTAGTTTCACACATATTTATGTTTAGGTCCCTGAAATCTTCCAGAAAACCCCCTAAACTTCCAGTTCTTTTACAATTTAGTCCCTGAACCTTGTTTCAGCCATAACTTTTCCATCCTAGCTCCGTTTTACGCGTTCTTGATGTCCACGCGATCGTCTCTCCGAGCCCGTCATTTCTAAAAGCTTGTTTTAGTCTTTTGGTAATGTTTGATGTATTGTTTTATTTATTGTATGTTTTCTTGCATGATCGTAGCCAACACGCCGTTCGAGGAAGTTCAAGTGCAGAGCTTTGCAGATAAGGAAAGTAGCTTATCGTTGGAGAAAGGCAAGTGACCCTAACCACCCTTCTACCTATGCTTTAATCAAGAACACTATAAGTTAATCGGAACATGGAGAACCACCCGGGAAAACGGTGCAACCACGGTCCATATGGCTGCGGCTTAGCCAATTAATTAGGTGTGCGATTGATCCGATGGCCCTTTTCCGAAAGGAGCGAGAGGGGGGATCCGGGTTGCGGGGGTATAGCCCGGTCCTTTTGGGGTAGCGGCCTTTGCTAAGGTGCGACCACTAGGGAGGGTTATGGTCCGCCCCGATCCGTAACTATGCGGGTCGTTAGTCTTTTGCATATCTTTGTAAAGGCTTCGTAGCGTCCCTATGCAATCACACCTCGGAAGTGTGGTATTGTGCACGATCGGCACATGCGTGGTTGGGTTCAAAGTTCTTTGGAACTTTTACGCGAACCGTGGGAAAAGTGTGCAACCTCGCGAGTGTAAAGGCGATCGATCAGCCGTGCTCACGGTCAAGAGCGGCCTGGACCCTCACATGATTAATTGAACTTAAAGATGGATTAATATTGCATTCCGGTTATTTCTGTGGCCTTGCTGAGTACCAACCATAAGTGTACTCATCCTTGCTTACGCTGTTCAGAGAAGAATCCGGAGTGGAATACTTCACCGACTACGAGGAGTTCGAGGATGCGATCAACCGGTCGGATACTGTGGAAGATGAAGATGGAGTCGCGTCTTCATAGTTATCGTTGTTCGTGTAAAGACCTTTGTGTCTACCATCGTGAGTGTAATAAAAGTTAATAAATATTTTCTGTACGTTTTTGAGCAGTGTCTTGTGGTATTACACTCATGAGTCTATCATATGTGTGAAATTTTGATCCTGGCACACATATGAGATGCATTCGGTTTTCTACGGAAAATCGGGTGTGACACTCATTGTTCTGTAACAGGGTGTAATTTTTTCTTTAATTTTGGGTTCAGGATGAGGGTAACAATCACTCAGACAAAACAAGCCAGGGAGTTCAAGTTTTAGATGACATCGACAAACTTCAGGTTTTTGTCAAATTAATTTTGCTTTTTCATGTAGACCTTCTATTGTGGATTAAAATGCATTTTCCTTATTTTCTCTACATTGTGAATTGCAGATAATCAAGAACAGTGATCTTGAAGAATTGCGTGAACTGGGTTCTGGGACCTTTCGCACAGTTTATCATGGGAAATGGAGAGGTTCTGATGTTGCTATTAAGAGAATCAATGATCGATGTTTCGCTGGGAAGGCTTCCGAGCAAGAGCGCATGGTATTCAGTTAACTTACCATCCTTTTCCGACCTGAATGCATAATGTTCTAACTTCTCGTGTCTGTATAGAACTGATTTCTGGAATGAAGCTGGCAAGCTTGCATCCCTGCACCATCCATTTCTGTAATGTTGTTTCTATGATACTGGTAGCAGAAACTTGAATGTTGAATTGAAGTCCCTTCCTGACTCTGAAAATTCTACTGGGCTAAAGGGATATGGCTCTGAAATTGTCCTTGACTTGTTTTGTGCAACTGGGACCAAATTGCCAAAACATTAAAAATGTATGCAAACCAAATAGTTTCATGAGTGTGACATTAGCTAAATTTGGTTACACAAATATACCCCAGGATAGCAAGCAATGAGTGTGATATTAGTTTAACTATAGACATGAGGGAACAATCATCACATACAAACCAACAAATCATGTATGCAAATCATAAATCACAAATAAAGTGTTTACTGTTGACTGCTTAATCACACATCCCACCTGACAAATGACATGTTTTCAATCTTTTATCCTTGTGAATTCAAATGAGCACATAGGAACCATACCATTAACAACAGAGTCGTCGTTGCCTCCATGTTCGAAAGCACCAGCGGGATCGAAGCTATCGCTGGGAAGGTCGAGGTCCTCGCTGCCGGCAACCTGCAAAAACGTGTTGCCTCCCGTCCATTGAGCCATCTGGACGCCGGGCATCAGATGATGCTGGACGCCGCCGGGCCCCTGGGGAGGCTGGCCGCCGCCGGGCATCAGATGATGTTGGACGCCGCCGGGGCCCTGGGGAGGCTGGACGCCGCCGGACATCGAGAGGAGGGTGGGCGCCGCCGGGCCCCCGGCCGCCGCCACGCATCGAAGAAGGCCGGGCGCAGCCGGGCCCCTGGGGAGATTCGCCGCCGCCGGACCTCACAGGAGCCTGGCCGCCACTGGGCAAATGAGGAGGTTGGCCGGCGACGGCCACGATGCGCGGCTGAGTGCTCCCGCCGCCATGCTTTCCTGCGGGATGCCGGAGAGGAGGTGGTCGTCGTGCTTCTTGCATGTCGCTGCCGCCGGCCCTCCTGTGCAGCCGGTGCCGCCGGCGCGCGAGCTTCAGACGCGCGGGAATACTCCCGCCAAGGAATCACCGGCGCGGGAAATTGGATTGGGGAGGATTGGGGTAGGATTGGGCTGCCGAAGATTTGCGGCTGGAGTCCGTCCTTTTTCGCGTCGCCAATTTTTTCGCCTCCCCTTCGCACTCTGTTGGAGCGGTGTTTTTTTTTTACCCGTAACCGGCTTTTGGGGTCAAGATTGGGACTCTTTTGGAGTTGCTCCAAGTGATGATGTCCAAATACGAACTCTCTTCAAATAATTACCGTTTTGGAACACATGCAGTCAACACAGTTTAATTTTTCATCATCGATACTAAAATAATACTGTATTTCAATTCACCTCTAAATGGTGGTAGGACTAAACATTTCAACTCTCTTTAAGCGTTTCAAATTGATGACCTCTGATAACGGCCGCTACAAGCTAAGCCTCATGCTGCCGGATTCTGGCAGGAGGCAGCCGATCGCCGGGAGCCCGGGACCATGTTAAGGAGGTGTACACTAACGATGAATGCTAGTCAAGGCTCCTAAGGGCACCCGCAAAGGATGTCTATAAGCTATCTATAAGATTCCAAATGTCTTAGGCGATAGAAGAGGAGAGAGAGAGCATAGTATGGCTAGATGTAGTTGCTTTCCCTACAAATGTGGAGTAGGGCCATTAGCGTGGAAATGATTAAAGGTGGATTCAAATATCTAGAAATCCGAATTATCCGAAATCATATTCTTTAAAAATGCAAATATGGAATTTGTATTCGTATTCAAATTTGAAAGTGGACAGCAAAATGGAAGCGTCCAAATTTGATTAAGAAAAAGTGAATTCGGATTCAGATATCCATATTTCTGTCTGATCCGGATTTAAAATGGATATATCAGCATCTGAAAAGACCCCTCGATTTTTTCTAGCGGCCCGAGCTCACCCACGCCGCGCCATGGCGCTCCCGCCTTTGCCTCACGCCACAGTTTCCTCTGGCAGCACTGCCAGACTCCTTGCAGCCATGCTGGGAGATCTGGGTGTCTCTACACTTCGTTCAATCAAGACCATGACTCGGTTTTCTTAACTTTTTTCAGCATCAAACCAGCCATGCTGCCTGCTTCAATGCACGGGGACTACTCTATGAGAGCGTCTTCGACGCCCTCTTATTTTCTTCATCATACCGACCTATTGAGATATCAGTTTCTCATCATTTCGTTACTCGACCTACATTTTTGTCTTCTCTTTCTTTTTTATCATCATATCAACCATCCTGCCCGCCACGATGCTTAGATACTACTCTACGAGTGCATATTTGATGCCCTCTGAAATTTTTTCATCGTCGTTTCGATTTATTGGAAGCCAGCTTCCTATAGATCGTCACTCGACCTTTCTTCGTTCAACAAGATACCCCTGGGTCCCCACCGACCAGGCGCATTGCCATCCCAGACAAGTTGGTCCGGCCTACCAGAAGACTCGCCGACCTGACAGTGGGCCCAACCGACCTATAGTTGGCAGCCCACATGACCTCCTGAAGACCTTTCAGAAGATTCCAGAGAAAACCTTATCCGGAACAACTTTGAGACTTAGCGTGCAAGACAAGACAATCGGTGGATTCCGACCAAGCAGATCGACGGATATGGCAAGTGTTGTAATGAGCTAGACTTAGGAATCTCTTGGTCGTAACTAACCAGGAATCTGGGAACCGGCCTTGTCCGCTGGCCAATATAAGGCGGGCGGGGCGACCCCTTGTACGATCACACAATCCTCAAGCAATCTACACCAACAATTGGACGTAGGGTTTTGCTCTCCGGAGGCCCGAACCAGTATAAACTCGCCATGTTCTCTATGTTTTGTGTGCTCGTGCGCAACCTTCGAGTTCTTAGCCTTAGATCCGCCTCACCGAACAACTAAACCACCGGGGTTAACCCCCTCCGTGGGTTGTCTAGATCTAAACATCTGACACTCCTAAGGCCGTCACTGCTCAAGTCGTTCAATTGGCACCTGTGTAGCCTACTTTTGCACCTATCCTCAGACCAGATCTTAAGATAACAGTGCATTCGACCACACAGCCATAGGGAACATGCGTATACTTGCTCAGCTCAATCACCATGCAGCCTAATAAGTTTGTTCCCAGCCGCTCTATCTACTTCTCGATTTGATGGTTTATTTTTTTATCGCTACAACATCTAATTGCACTTGAAAAAAACTACCTAGCATGTGAATCCTACCACTATTTGTTTCCTAAAATGTGGAGTCCATACCACGTCATGCAAAAACAACCTCAAAACAAATAAGGCATCAAAAGTAAACATATTTGGAAGTTAAGATAGTAACCTCGGACTACGACAATAGTTAAGGGATGTTAAACAGACTTTTCCTACTAAACCACCATCCAAACACCGTAAAGGGACCATGAACGGACGGTATTGGAAGAAGAGGGACTGCCAATACCCGATTTTGCTCATCTGTATAATCTGAATCTTGAGTCCAAGCTCGGGCTAGGTATTAGGCCACGTTGCCTGTAAATACCAACCATCTGATCTCAACAGTACTTTCCCTGCGGTGTGGGATGTTGGCCGGGGACATGACGAGCCTCGAGGGTTGAGGTCATGGCGGCCTCGAATGTGGGTGAAGCAACACCGGCGCTACGACATTGTCAACAAGAAGGTGGGAGCAAGAGGGCCTCCAATCCAATCATGGAGCCCACCATGGCATAGCATAGGTAGGTGGCAGTGTTGGTTATCTCCTGCGCGTGTAAACAAGCTTTAGTTCCTGCAATCCTACTGCTTCCTCGGTTTCTTTGTTTTACTCGCCTTCAAACATGTGAGAGGGTTCACGTTGTGTTTGATATTCCAGCAATATTAATGCTTCTGATTTGATTTCTGGCATATTCCATTTAGCAAAGCATGCATATTTTTCCTCAAACTTTTTTTGAAATACTGATTTCTTCCTCAAACATGTACTTCTTCTCTGCTTTCTCTCTGTTATCCGCTCTCCCTACAGTGTGCTTTAACATTTTTTTCCATTAGGGGCCTTGCCCGAATTTCATTACTAAGAAGCAACGAAATTACAGATCCACAGGTGTCGTATGGACCTCCCTGGGCCCACTACCTCGGTGGGTACCAGGACCGACTACTCGGTGGGCCCCTGGGACTACCCGGCTTGTGCTACACGGCACCTGAAGGCGTGGAGCACAAGGACTACGGAGGAGAAATACTCGGTTAGGAAGCTGTACCTGTCCTGCACTGTATGGAAGACTCCTAGACGTACCCGACTAGTACTCTCTCCCTACTCCGACTTGTAACCCTGCCTCCCGGACTATATAAGGCTAGGCAGGGACCCTTTCTCTGGCATCTCATCCAATCCACGACGCACTATTACGCCATCTTGTAATCGTGCCCGATCAATCCAGAGCTACGCAGCATACAGGACGTAGGGTATTACGCACCTCGCGGCTCGAACCTGTCTAAATTGTGTGCCACGTGTCTCTTCCTTCGAGTTACCGATCTCGGCGAGGCCACATTCATCTACTTCGGGTACTCCCCTTAGTAGGTTGCCGGTCTAAAACACCGACAGCTGGCGCGCCAGGTAGGGGATCTCGCCCGAGATCACATGGCGAACTCGACGGCTCCAGTCTATTTCAAGCCAACCGTCGCCTTCAACCGCGGCGACACCTTCGTCTTCGGCGCCTGGGTCTGCGCTGCTAACGGCGCGGGCTCTTTCCAGCGCCGCCTCACCATGTCGCCCAACCCGAAGACCGGCTTCGTGACGCTTCCTGAAGTCGTCACAGGCGAACTCGCCGGCAAGTTCGGCGAAATTTCGCTCTTCCACCACCATGCTGACTTCGAGCTCGAGCCCGAGTCCAACTCGAACTCGACGTCTCCATGGGTAATCGCATGCGAGCCGGCTACTCAGCCATCGAGGTGGTCCCCACACCTCGTGAGCGCTCTGCGCGTGGTCCCCGCATCCTCAGCCGGGCCCGCACAGAGGCTCCCTCTTCGCGCCGGGCTGGCAAGGAGCCCGTACCCGAGTACAACTCGGACTCCGACACCGCCCCCGGCCACGCTTCAGACTCCAACCCTCTCTCCGAGTTCTACTCGGACCCCGCATACGAGTTCGACTTCGGGTCGGACCCTGAGGATCCCGAGTCCGAGGACAACTCCACCGAGCATCCCTTGTCAGGGTCGGCCTCTGGGCTGGTTATAACATCCACACCGGCCGGGAAATTCGTCTACTGGCCAAACCGCAAGCCTGCTGACCTGATAAGTGGAGACTCACGCTACGTCGCATACATCGACTCGCTACCGTTCCAGGAGGGAACACCACTCGCCCGAGCTGACTCAAACACTCCAACTGAGGTGGCGGTTTCTGAGTCCAGCCTCGGCACCCCTGATCGCCAAGTCTTCATGGCTGCCGGCGACACCCCAGGACCTTCAGGGACGGCCCAAGACAAGTACCTCGAAGACATCTCCTCCGACGAGCTCTCTGCTGATGCCCCAGCAAACGAGGCCCCTGCAGACAGAGACGCTCGATGTGAGCGTAACCGGAAGCGCAGCGAACGTCGCCGACGCCTCCGCGACAACTTCCCCGTCCGCAACCTTGCGGAAGCTCTCGAGGCGGTCGAGAGCAGAGTACACACTACCCCTGAGCAATGCCTCATGTCGATCCACGGCGATCGCACGCCGGGCTAAGGGCATACGCGCGGAGAGGTCATTGCCAAGCTCGGCGAAGACGCCTACTTCATGCGGGTCGACAACGAGTCAACCAACCTCCTCCCGCCGGGCCCCCGCGACAACGAAGCCACAAGTCGCGGCGCCAACAACGGTCCCAACCGTACTCGGGGCCGAGCTCCCCGCTCGGCCCAACCGCACTCGAGGCAACGCCGGCGGACCCCCACGAGTGGCAACGGCCGCCCACCGCGAAGTCGTCCCTCACCGTGCTTCGGCCGGCGGCGGCGCCCCGACCCACGACGGCGGCGGCGGCGACGTCGAAAGATCCAACCATGGGGCAACGGGAGGGCCGGTGGCGGCGGCGGCCGCGGCGGCCGAGGCCACGCGAACAGCCACGCCTCTGGCGCCTCACAGGGCGGCTACGACGCCCGCCAGAAGATTGAGGAGCTGCGACGGAAGAAGTCGACCACCGCAGGCGACAACAACGGCTTCCCCGCCTTCTCACCTCGACTTCGCAACTTGCTCCCCCCCGACAAGTTCAAGCCTTTGGGGATCACCATGTACGACGCGAAGCAGGACCCCATCCAGTGGCTCAGATGCTATGCCCTCTCCATCGAGAACGCTGGCGGCAACAGCGACACCAAGTGCCTCTACTTCCCCTACTGCCTGGACCAAGCTCCACTTACATGGCTCGAGTCGCTGGACAAGCACTCGATCGACAAGTGGGACCAGCTGAAGGAGCAATTCACCAGCAACTTCGCGGGGGCCATGGGCCGATCGGGTACTCGCATGGACCTGGCCATGGTCAAGCAGGAACAAGGCGAGACCCTCCGCAAGTACATGCGCCGCTTCTTCGACAAGCGCGCCACCGTCGTCGACGTCACCGACAAGGAGGTCATCGACCTCTTCCAAGACGGCCTCTACCACCGCCGCACCTTCGAAGATTTCGGCCGTCGCCGCCCCAGGTCCATCCCCCACCTCAAGGACATGATCACGTCCTGGGCGGATGAAGAAGACAAGGCCAACGCCAAGTACGACGCCATCCGTGGCAAGACCAAGCAGAACCAGGGCGGCGGCAACGGCAACAATGCAAACCAAGGCGGTCGCAACAACAACAACAACTACTACTACTACTCGGGTCCTAACGCAAGCGCAAGACAGACAACACCGTCGCGGCTATCCAGTGCCCTGCGAAGGAAAACTCGAAGAAGAACTCCGACGGCTTCAAAGACCTGCTGAAGGAGAGGTGCCCGTGGCATCCAAATGGCAACCACACCACCGAGTAGTGCTACCAACTCAGGCATGCACTCAAGGATACGCCAGAGCCACCGCACCCTCACGACAAAAAGGGCAAGAAGAAGAACGGCGACAACAACGACTTCCAGGAACCTGACAAGACCATCAACGCCCTCTTCGGTGGACTGCCCAGTAGGCGGGAGCAGAAGGCTACCCGTCGAGAAATCATGTCCATTGAGCCAGCGGTCCCGACCCCTCTCAGGTGGTCGGAGGTACCCATCACCTTCTCCCGCGTGGATCAATGGACCAGCTTCTCCAAACCAGGACGCTTCCCCCTCGTCCTGAAACCAGTGGTTGCGGGCTCCAAGCTCAACAAGGTCCTCATCGACGGTGGAAGCGGGCTCAACGTCCTTTTCACCAAAACCTTGAAGAAGATGAAGCTCGGCATCACCCACATGCTCACCAAGAGTAACACGCCCTTCTACGGCATCGTCCCCGGTAACGCGGCTATCCCACTGGGCTCAGTGGTCCTGCCAGTTACCTTCGGGGAATCTCGGGACAACTACCGTACTGAGTACATCAAGTTCGAGGTCGCGGACTTCGAGACTTCCTACCACGCCATCCTCGGCAGACCGGCCATCGCCAAGTTCATGGCGGTGCCCCACCACACCTACTTGGTGCTCAAGATGCCAAGTCCAGCGGGTGTACTCTCTCTTCAAGGGGACTTGAAGATCTCCCACGACTGCGACACAGAAGCCGTGGAGATCGCCTCTACGAATCAAGTACCCAATGCTATGATGGAGGTCTACGCTGCGTCGAAGAAGCTTGCTACAAGTGAACTCGACATCCCGGAGAAGTCTGACAGCGCCAACAAGCCTCAGCCACCTGAGGAGTTTCTTGTCAAGACGATCGACCTCGGAACGAGCGACCCCCGGCAAGACCACCACCATCGGGGCTGGCCTCGACCCCAAATAGGAAGACGCGCTCATCAGCTTCCTTCGGGCTAACCGCGACATCTTCGCGTGGAAGCCAGCGGACATGCCAGGAGTTCCCAGGGAGCTGATTGAGCACTGCCTCAACGTCGATCCTAAGGCCACCCCAAGCGACAACACCTTCGACGCTTTGCCGACGACAGACGGGATGCCATCAAGAAGGAACTCGCCAAACTACTCACGGCTGGCTTCATCAGAGAAGTCTTCCATCCTGAGTGGCTCGCCAACCCTGTCCTCGTCCGTAGAAGAACTCGAACGAGTGGAGGATGTGTGTCGACTACACCGATCTCAACAAGCACTGCCCCAAGGACCCCTTCGGGTTGCCGCGGATTGATCAAGTCATCGACTCCACGGCGGGGCTGCGCGACTGCTCTGCTTCCTCGACTGCTACTCTGGGTACCACCAGATCGCGATCAAGGAAGAAGACCAGGACAAGACCGCGTTCATCACCCCGTTTGGTGCGTACTGCTACACGACCATGTCCTTCGGGTTAAAGAACGCCGGCGCACCTATCAACGAGCTATCCAGGCCTGCTTAAAGAGGCAACTCAACAAGAACGTCGAAGCCTACGTGGATGACGTGGTCGTCAAGACCAGAGACTCCAGTACCCTCATCGACGACCTTGAAGAGACGTTCGCATCCTTGCGCGAGTACCGCTGGAAGCTCAACCCGAACAAGTGCGTCTTCGGTGTACCTTCGGGCAAACTACTCGGCTTCATCATCAGCCAGCGCGGCATCGAAGCCAACCCCGAGAAGATCTCCACCATCACCAGCATGAAAGCTCCCGCGAGCATCAAAGACGTCCAGAAGCTGACCGGGTGCATGGCGGCACTGAACAGATTCATCTCGAAACTTGGAGAACGGGGGCTCCCCTTCTTCAAACTACTCAAGCACCAAGAGAAGTTCGTGTGGACTCCAGAGGCGGATCAAGCCCTTGCCCAGCTCAAGGACTTCCTATCGAAGCCGCCGATCCTCACGGCTCCTCACAAGGGCGAGCAGCTATTGCTCTACCTCGCTGCGACTACTCACGTGATCAGTACTGCCATCGTCGTCGAGCGGCAGGAAGACGGCCACGCCTACCCAGTCCAGCACCCAGTCTACTTCATCAGCGAGGTCCTATCAGAGTCCAAGGCACGCTATCAGCCTATGCAGAAGCTCCTGTACGCAGTACTCATCACCTCGCGGAAGCTACGACACTACTTCCAGGAGTACTCGATCTCCGTCGTCACCGACTACCCGTTCGGCGATATCTTGCGGAACCAAGATGCTACTGGAAGAATCTCCAAGTGGGCAGTCGAGCTCGGCACCCTCACCATCGACTTCAAGCCACGCACAGCCATCAAGTCACAGGCGCTAGTCGACTTCATGGCGGAGTGGCGGGAGAACCAGCTACCTACTCCAACCGTGCGACCAGAGCATTGGGTGATATACTTCGACAGCTCACTCAACCTCGAGGGCGCGGTGCGGGGGGTGCGCGATCTCTCCAACGGGCGAACAACTCAAGTACGTCCTGCGGATCTTCCGGAAGGTCTCAAACAACGAAGCCGAGTACGAAGCTCTCCTACACGGGCTCCGCCTCGCGGCTTCACTGGGCATCAAGCGGCTACTAGTCTACGGCGACTCCGCAGTGGTCATCAACCAAGTCAACAAGTCCTGGGACCGCAACAAGGAGAACATGGACGCCTACTGCCTAGAAGTCCGCAAGCTCGAGAACAAGTTCTACGGTCTCGAGTTCCACCACATCGTCCGCGACAACAACGTTGCAGCGGACGTTCTCTCGAAGCTTGGATCTACCCGCGCTCAAGTACCAGCGGGTGTCTTCGTTCACGAGCTTCACGCGCCATCCATCCCGGAGCCGGTGCCACCGACCACTGTCCCAGCGCACTCACCAGCTGGACAGGAGGTCATGATGATCGACGTGGACTGGAGGCAACCCTTCATCGACTACCTCAGCGAGCAGAAGGTTCCCTATGACAAGAACTCAGCTAAGCAGCTCATCCGCCGTGTCAAGTCCTACGTCCTCGTCGGAGACAAGCTTTACAAGCGGGGCACATCTTCTGGAGTACTCATGAAGTGCGTCCCTCGGCAAGAAGGCAAGGACATCTTGGAGGAGATCCACAAGGGCGTCTACGGCAACCACGCGTCCTCCCGCACGCTGGTCAGCAAGGCCTTCCGGCGAGCCTTCTACTGGCCCTCTGCTCTGGGCGACGCTGAAGAACTCGTCAGAAGGTGCCAAGGATGCCAGTACTTCGCCAAGCAGCAACACGTCACAGCCTACAAGCTAGTCATCATACCGCCAACCTGGCCCTTTGCCTGCTGGGGGCTCGACATGATTGGGCCACTGCCAACTGCGCTAGGTGGTTTCAACAGAGTATTGGTGGCCATCGACAAGTTCACCAAGTGGATCGAGGTCAAGCCGGTCACATGCCCCAAGGGCCGACAGAGTACTCGACTTTACGGACGAACTCGTGCATCACTACGGACTACCCCACCGCATCATCACAGACCTGGGCTCCAACTTCAACAACCACCGATTCCGGGAGTGCGCGAGAACAGCGGGATCGACGTCCGATACGTCTCAGTTGCCCATCCTCGGGCCAACGGACAAGTCGAGCGCGCCAATGGGATGGTGCTCGACGCTCTCAAGAAGCGGCTACACGACGCTGCTAACTCCAAAGGGGGTAAGTGGATCAAGGAACTACCCAACGTACTCTAGGGGCTACAGACTCAGCCATCCAAGCCAACGGGGCAATCCCCTTACTTCCTGGTCTACGGCTCTGAAGCAATCCTCCCTGCCGACGTCATATGGAACTCGCCAGCAGTGGAGCACTACAACGAAGGCGTCTCTGAAGACAGCAGACGAGTTGACATCGACAGCCTCGAAGAAGCTCGCTGTGCTGCCCTCGTCCAATCAGCAAGGTACCTAGAGGGTATCCGACGCTACCACGATCGCAACGTCAAGGAACGCTCCTTCAACGTTGGTGATTTCGTCCTCCATCGTATCCAGAACACGGAAGGACTACACAAGCTCAGCTCCCTCTGGGAAGGTCCCTTCACCGTGGCAAAGGTGACCGGGCCGGGCTCCTACCGCCTCCAGACACTTGAAGGCGAAGACATCAACAACTCGTGGAACGTCGACCAGCTCTGTTGATTCTACGCCTAGTCTACACGACTACTCCGGGGTTCAAGTCTACACGACTACATCAACACCCCTCTGCGGTAAAGCGGCCTCCGGGCCCTGGCCCCAGTCTCCGGACTACTCCTCTCCAGGATCCAGCCCGCGCGGCTACCTACGGATCCTGGGCTGCGACGAGCGACAAAGGTCTCTAGCAGCGGTCTACTAAGAGACCATGTACTCCAAGATCCAGCCTACACGGCTACCTACGGATCTCTACTGCTGTAAGCGGCTACTCGCCCTAGCACCACTTAGCTGTAAGCGGCCTCCGGGTCCAGGCGACTACTCTGTAACTACGGCCCTGGCCATCCAGGTGTACTTCATCAGTAATAAAGTTTGATCGTTCATCAACTTCTTTACTGTCTACTTCCCTCAACGAGACTACCGTCGAGTACGACTACTCGCATCCACTCCACGATGGGCTCCGCACTCTGAGATCGCGACTACGAGTACTCATTGCTGGAATTTTCCTTTCATTAATACTTAAGAAATTCCATTACAATTGTTTTTGTACAACTTTGGCTACTAGCTAACCATTACAGGGCTACTGGAGATTAAGCTTATCAGCTACTTGCTCCGCGATGGGAGCCATCTGCTTCAGCAGCTCCGCGTACTGCTCATCGGTGCAGTTGGCGGCTACCCCGCCAGCGACTACTTCCACTGGGGCCTTCGGGAAGTAGGACTTCATGAAGGCCAAGACATGCTTCGGGATCGACCTCGCCATGTGATTCACATAAGCCGCCAGCCGGCTGGGGGCTTCCCTGAGGCGATCCACGAGCGGAGCGATCTTGTGGCTGCCAGGATGAGGCACCAAGAGCCTTGCGATCGGCAGCGCGGCTTCTTCAAGATCCTTCAGCTGGGCCCGCAGCGCCTCGCAATCTTCATTCAACTTCTGCAATGATTTGTAGCAGTTGACGAGGTCGCGGTCAGATGCAATCCGAAGCTCCATGTGCTTCTCGCACTCGAAGGCAAGTTCTTTATAGTCGAGCTCGAGTACCTGGCGGGCCTTCTGCTCCCGGTAGAAGAGGTTCTTCATACTTGTCTCCGAGGACTTCAACTGCTCCACTTGGCCCTCAAGCTCTGCAAATACAACAAAGCGCAGCGGGTCAGACTACCTCTCGACCTCCAACAACTACCCAACAAGTCCAGCGGCATACCTTTGTTCTTGTTGCGGAGGCTCTTGTTCTTCCGCACCAAGTCATCGCCCTTCGCCTGCAACTCTTGGATATCATTATGGTACTTGGCAAAAGCAGCATCGAGCTTGGACTGCATGGCGGCCGCGTGCTTCCGCGACTTCACAAGCTGATCTTCTAGTGCCTCCGCCTGGAGCACCGCGTCACCAAAGCCCTGGACGTCCGCGTCACCAAAGCTCCACGAAGCGCGCGAACATCAGGATCTCGTGTTCAGCTTTCTCCATTGGGTACGGATCTCCGGCGGCGGCTCTCCACATATCCACCTCCTTCTCCCGGATAAATCCGCTGTTGAGAAGGGCCAACAGATCCTCGGTCTTCACCTTCGACTTTTTCCACTCGCGGCTTGGATCTGCCCGCGGTGGAGACATCGGCGACGCTACCCCAATGGCAGCTGCAGCGGCCTCGTCACGACCCCTCTTCTTCCCGGTGACCTTCGCAGACTTGGACGGTGAAGGCTTCATTCTCCAAGTACAAGGCGTCTTCACGCGCATCCGCTCGGGGGCTACTCTGGAAGCTCTGGGTGGCGGCGCGCTTGGATCTACTGCGGCGGCGGCGTGCGCAGGAAGTGGATCTACCTTAGATCGATTCGAAATGGCTACAGCAGCGATGGGTGAAAAACCCTAAGGGTTTTGGCTTCTATTTATAATTCAAACCGGCCCTCCAACTGCCAGATCGATAAGTCCGCGCTCGGCTGACTCAGCGGCCGCGCGTGACTCTTCGCATTCTACTAGTCGACGCGCCTCACCTCGGGGGCTCGGCTACTTCTACTCGACTACCTGGGAAGCGACAAGACTCGGGAGCATCTCAGGACACATTCTTCAAGATGACCCTTCAATTCGAGAGGAAGTACTCGACTCAAGGCTCGGGGGCTCCGTGCCACGTGTCCTTCGGTTTTTTCTCTCCGGATTTTTCGGGATTTTCTTGCCAAGACTTCGGATGGACCCTCGGCCCGAGCCCCGCGGCTCAACCTAAGGCTCGGGGGCTACTCCATATGGAGTGCGATTTTGCAATCGCACCTCCATATCAGCTCCGACTTCAAGACAAGACGGGCATTTTTTGAAGACCTTCGAAGGCAGCACTCGAGGACGCTTGGGACTACTCGAGAAGACTTCAAGATTGCTCAAATATCAGCTGGAGTACATTCCAGCCTCGGGATGCTTCGACTACTCTTGAGGACTTTTGACTTGTAGTACTCGGGGAGGCTTGAGGACTACTCGTTAAGGCCGTCAAGACTACTTGAAGCTATCCTTCTCGACTACAAAGTACTCGGGGGCTTGTCGTATGGACCTCCCTGGGCCCACTACCTCGGTGGGTACCAGGACCGACTACTCGGTGGGCCCCTGGGACTACCCGGCATGCGCTACACGGCACCTGAAGGCGTGGAGCACAAGGACTACGGAGGAGAACTACTCGGTTAGGAAGCTGTACCTATCCTGCACTGTATGGAAGACTCCTAGACGTACCCGACTAGTACTCTCTCCCTACTCCGACTTGTAACCCTGCCTCCCGGACTATATAAGGCGAGGCAGGGACCCTTTCTCTGGCATCTCATCCAATCCACGCGCACTATTATGCCATCTTGTAATCGTGCCCAATCAATCCAGAGCTACGCAGCATACAGGACGTAGGGTATTACGCACCTCACGGCCCGAACCTGTCTAAATTGTGTGCCACGTGTCTCTTCCTTCGAGTTACCGATCTCGGCGAGGCCACATTCATCTACTTCGGGTACTCCCCTTAGTAGGTTGCTTGTCTAAAACACCGACAACAGGGTTCAGTTTTTGCCAACGGTCAAACCAAACTTATTACGAGTTCCATCTAGTGGGGATACCCAGGATCCAACCACCTGGTGAACTACCAGCGCAAACCAAAACAAACCAGCAACCAGAACTAAGTTTTATATACAAGCCAGACGAGACTCATAAACTAGTTATAGAGACAACAGAAGTATCAACTCAACCCCACAGAGATAGGGCGGAACAGTAGTTTCTTTTCTTTTCCTGGCCTCCGTCGGACTCAGTGTAGCAGAACAGTACCATTGGCCCCAGTCTCCGGATCTTGCATCGAGTGGAAATGGAGTGTCGTCGCCTTCATCGCTTCAGCTCCCATTTCCAACATCGCCTTCTCCTCCTGCTTGTGGTTACCTTCCCAATATGCAATAAGCGATGAAGCTAAACAAACAATATCAGTAGGTGATTTAACTGTTTTTCCTTCAAAATAGACCAGATTTCTAGTTTTCCAAATAGCCCAGCAAATCGAGGCTAAGCCGACAAAGTGAATTTTCTTACATTCAGGCATAAATTTTGCTGCCCAAACCCAGCATTGTTCAAAGGATGAGGGTCTACAACGAGCCCCAATAGTGAAAGAGATTAAACTCCAGATATATCTAGCAACTGCACAATCAAAAAATAGATGATTGATGTTTTCATCTATGTTACAGAAATAACAGCTCGGATCGCCATGCCAGTCGCGTTTTATCAGATTGTCCTTTGTGAGGACAGCATTTTGTTGGAGGAGCCACATGAAAATTTTGACTTTCAAAAGCGTCTTAGATTTCCAGAGTTTATAGTTAGGATTGTGTAGATCTCTACATAACAAGTGAGAATACATAGATTTGACTGAAAGAATTCCAGATTTCTTCCATATCCATTTAGCTGTATCTTTTCATTAGAAAGGGCACAACAAGTCAACATATCTCTCAACTGCCTTAATTGATTCTGTGCTCTTTCATCTAACCATCTACGAAAGTTTAAATTCCATCTTTTGGAAGCCATTTCTGCCACACTCTTATTCTGTTGTACACAAATTTCATATAAATCACCAAATCTTTCTTTCAAGGGAACTAAACCACACCAAGGGTCTTCCCAGAAATTGATGCATTTTCCATCCCCCAGCAACATCACTCTCCCACTAGTGTAAAGATGTCTGACTTTTTGAAGATCACTCCACACTGGAGAATTCTTAGGATTGTTCATTAGGTAGGAAAAACCTCTACCCACCAAATATTTTTTTCCTGACCACCTCCTGCCATAAACCTTCCTCATGTTCCAGCTTCCACCACCACTTACAGAGTAGACTGATATTCATTTTCCTCAAGTCTTTAACACCCAGACCTCCTTTTGTTTTTGGTTTGGTAACTTTGATCCATTTCACTAGATAATACTTCTTCTTGTCCCCCCTCCCTGCCAAAAGAACTTTTTCCTGGTTCTGTCCATATTTTTTAGGACAATTTTAGGGAGCAGGTACATGGACATGCAGTAGGTGGGGATACTACTCAAACAAGAATTGATTAACACTAATCTTCCCCCAAAGGAGAGAGCACTACCTTTCCACCCTTCCAATCTCTTCATCAGTTTTTCTGCTACTGAGAGCCAGTCAGCCACATGCAATTTGCTACAGGCTACTAGAACTCCCAGGTACTTAAGTGGTCATTCCCCAGTAACACAGTTCCTGATATCTGCATACATGACTGCTTTCTCTCCATCTTGAGAGATCATCAAAGTTTCACTTTTATTGAAGTTAATTTTTAGACCTGACATCTTTTCAAATGTGCAAAGTAGGAATTTCATATTCTGTGCCCCTTCCAGGTCATCTTCTAAACATAGAATGGTGTCATCTACATACTGCAAAACAGACATACCATTATCAATGTATTCTGGGACCAAACCTTTGATAAGCCCATTTTCTTGAGCTTTATGGATCATTTTTGCTAGTCCATCAACAGCCAAATTAAAGAGCAGGGGAGACAGAGGGTCCCCTTGTCTAACTCCTTTTCCACCTTTAAAGTAATTGCCTATATTGTCATTTACTTGCACACTCAGAGTACCACTTGATACAATTGATTTAACCCAATTTCTTTATTTCTCATTGAATCCTCTTTGTGATAGCATCTCAAAGAGGAAATCCCAAGTAATATTATCATAAGCTTTTTCAAAGTCCAGTTTGAAAATTAACCAGAGTAAGCACCCCATCCATGATGTTCCTTCCCTTAATAAAAGTTGATTGACACCTGTGAATAATTCTATTCATGCAATCTTCAAACCTGAGCATCAAAATTTTTTTATGATTTTGAAGCTCACATTTAGTAGGCAGATAGGCATGTATTTCTGAATTCTACTTGCTTCTTTAATTTTGGGAATCAGGGTAATGACTCCATAATTAAGTCTCCCAATCTCTAACTTCTGATACCAAAACTCATTCAGTAAATCAAACAAGTCTGTTTTTGTAATCTCACATCCTGATTGGTAAAATTCCACCAGGTTGTGGTCAGGGCTTGGGGCTGTATTTCTTTCCATGGAGTTGACAACTTTCTTAAGTAATTCCATAGAAAAAGGTTTGGTTAAATGTTCATTCTCCTCCTTAGTCACTCTCTCCTCTTGAGTCCAGCAATCTGAGTCAAGGTTGAACAAGGGCTTTTCTGATGGGCCAAACAAGTTTTTGTAGTAGTCTGTGGCATGAGCCAAAATTTCCTCACCCTGAATGGTAGTGCCCCCCTTTTCCATGTTGAAAATGAGATTCTTCCTTTTCTTTCCATTTGCATATCTGTGAAAACATTCTGTATTACTGTCTCCTTTCAACAACCAATTTAAATTGGACCTTTTGTGCCAGTATAATTCCTCCTCTTCCAGCAATTTGAGCAATTTTGTTTGAATTTGAGTTTTCCTTTCCAACAGGGCAGCTGAGAGGCTGCTCTCTTCCTCCCTTTTTTCTAAATTCATGAGTTCCTCCCTCGGGATATTTTTATGCTTTTTGCTATGTCCTTTTATATTTTGTACCCAACCTTTGAGGAAATTCTTAACTTTGTTTATCTTGATACACCACTTGTCAACAACATTCTTTGCTAAAACCTGTCTCCCCCATATCTCAGTGACTTTAGCTAGGTAATCAGGGTGACTAACCCAGGATGTTTCAAAACTAAAATGTTTGGAATTCTTTTTCACCTCCAGCTCTGAACATAATATCAGAGGATTATGGTCAGATAGAATTCTATGATTCTTCCTTATATTGGTTAAGGGGAACAAGTTTTCGCAATCTTTATTTATTAGGATCATGTCCAATCTTTCCAAGGTTGGATCAGCTTGGTTATTACTCCAAGTGAATTTCCCTCCATTTAGAGGGAGGTCTCAAACCTCATAAGTGTTCACAATCCAGTTGAACAGATCAGTGTATCTATTAACTGTGAACTTCTTATTTTTGTCACTGCTGAATCTTAAAATATTAAAGTCCCCACCAATTAGGGTGGGGATTTTATTGTTAGCACAAATCCCAGCCAATTCTGTTAAAAAATCATTCTTCCTGTCATCATGAGCTTGTCCATATACCACAACAAACCTCAAGTACATACTTGAAACTTTTTCTTGCACTTCAGCTGATATGGAGAATTCCATTTCAGTTATTTTTATGATATCATATTTTTTCTTTTTTGATCCCACATAAGAGTCCTCCAGATCTGCCATTTGAGGGCAACCAGTGCCAGGCATAAGACTTGAATGGGTCTATTGTTCTAAAAAATTTGTCAGAGTACTTACTTCTCATAGTTTCCTGCAAACCAATGAGATCAACCTTAAGTTCTGTATACAAATCTTTGACTTTGGAAGCCATGCCTTTCTTGGACACTCCTCTACAATTCCAAACTAGACCTAACATAGCCGATTTGTTCTACTGCATGCTGATTTCCTGAGATGGTACCTAGTATTCTGTCTAGGTATATCTCCTTCAAAGGGTCCCTTCCCATCTTGAGGATGGGGTCTCCTTTCTAGGAGATTTCTTTTTCCTTCCTCTTTTAGATTTTTTCCTAGAGACCCTCATGAACCCCTCAATATCAGAAGGGTCAGAGGAGTCTGATTTCCATTCAATAAATTTAATCTCCTCTAAGGGGAGATTTTTTTAGTTCCCAGATCTGTTTCCTTGATCACCTTTTTTCCTCTTTCTTTTAAGTTATTTTTGGCCAATTCCAACTCTTTTATTATGTCAAAATTTTCCAGTATAAGATCAGCAGTATTACCCCCATCCTACTGAATTTATTAACCAGAGAAGAATTATCTAGAACTGCAAAGGAGTTCTTGAGTTTGATGTTGTTACCTTCCATTTTCTTTTTCTTGATTTCTATTTCAGCCTTTTTAGCAATCTTGATCCCTTCCAGTCCTTGCTTCTTGATCCTCTCAATTTGTCTGACAGCCATCACTTCTGAAGTCTCCTCAGTCAACTTCTCCCTCACCTCCTCACATTTGCTTTGATCAGCTGGTATGACATCTTCTGTGGGGGTGTTTTGTTCTGTTGGGTCTGCCCCATCCTCCTTCAATAGGTCATCTCAAACAGGGGACTCTATCCCTCCACTGTCAATGACCATTGATGTCTCATTCTGATCAATCCTTTGTGTCTTGTCATCCCTTTGCATAGGAGCTGTATCTTCAACAAGCTTGTTATCATCAGCCCCCAGGTTTTGTGTTCCTTCCCAATCAGTTACCTTGTTGCCCCTCTCTCTACTCCCCATCCTCTCCTAGTTCTGCACCTCATGAGTGTTCTTCAAAGCCAGCTCCTCCTCTTGGCTAGACAGCTCAGCACCAGGAGCTTCCTGGGTCCCAGCTCCAGGGCTAGGGAACTGGATTTGAGTGATTGGAGACTTTTCCAACTCCTCATTCTTTTCTTCTATAGTCTCAAGCCTTCTAGTGTCAGAAGCCATCAATTCACTGATCTTGCTGTTGCCAATAGCCATAGCGAACTTTGCTTCAATCACTGCCAATGGGTCATATTTGTGTTTTATCAAATTAGTCCCATATTCATTGAAAGCCACAGAATTAGACTCACTTATCTGCATTCTGCAGATGTTTTTTATTTCTAGCTCCTTGAAAGTTCCAAAAGTGAAGTGTTGACCTCCAGGAGATAGGCAATCATCAAAGCCACTAGGGCTGCTGCTCATTTCACTATCAATTGCCACTCTATTTTGACTGGCATCTGTCTGGGAGTTGTCTTCCTGAGTTGTTTTATCACCCTCATTTTGCTCTTGATCAGCTATCTTTTCCCCAGATTTTTCTTCTTCCTTATCTTCTTCCAAGGTACATTGTTGCTTGCCCTTGTATTGATTAGAAGTCCCAACTTCAACATTGTTTTCCCCACTGAAACTACTCTGAAAGCTCTTCCCATCAGCTTTTTTGTGCTTTTTTGGATAAGGGTTATCATCTTCTCCTCTCTTAGGGTTTCTAGTCCAAGTGTTCTAGGGGGTCTTGTTTTCCATCTCAATAACCACTTCTCTATGAAAGATGAAGTCATAAAAGTGCATATCCAGTAGCCCCTCCACAACAGCTGGAACCTTAGCAATCTTCTTACAACCAATTTTGACTCTGACATAGTCCCACTTCTTCAAATTGACCCTATCAACTTCAAGTGGAATCCCTACTAAAGAAGCCACATAACAAGCTCTTTTTTCAGAACCAAGCTTCTTCAATTTTAGCCTTAGCCCCCACATGAGGGTTCCATGGTTCAACTTTAAAAGTTACTCCAGACACAGTTCCCATCAGCATACCAGAGAAAAAAGCCAAGTCTTCAATCTTCTTGGTTGTAGGAAGTTTCATTTGGAACTTATTTTCTGCAACCTTTTTAGCAAACCATCTCCATGTAGAGCTGGCTCCTACCTGGGCCTTAAACTCATTTTCCACTTGCCTAGCAGTAGCTGACCCTTATTTGATGGTAATCAGTGCATAATTGGAATTGTCTTTAACTGTATCTCCAGTGTCCTCATCTTGTATGATGTGGAAGCCAAGTTCAAGAGCAGCTAATATACAGAAGGGAGCAATACATTCCCAAGAGAGATATTCACTGCAAGCTCTAGGTACATGGCCTTCTTTTTTGCACCTAGAACACACCAAGGGTCTATAGCATTCCTTAGTTTTATGCCCCACTTTCCCACATTTCTTGCACAAACCAGGTGCAGCCGTAGGTTCTTCAGAGTTCTTCCCCACTTCTTTGCTTCTGAATTTGTCAGATTTCTTCATAGCTTCACTACTAGCCTGTTGTTGAATATTTTCTTCTCTTTCCACAGTCGATTTCCCTTCTCTACTCACCTGTTGTTGATTCTTTTCTTCCTCAGGCAATTTTTCCTCTCTAGCCCGACTCAAATTCTGCCTCAGATCAAACTGTTGATCTCTTCTGGGTTGTTGGAATTGATCTCTCTCCTGGTCCCTTTGCCTCTAGTGTTGAAAGTGGTGTCTCCCCCCTCTGAAATTGCCTCTTCTATCATCCCTCGGCCTGAACTCACCTCTTTAGTCAGAAAACTGGCCCTGGCTGCCCTGACCTCTCACAAATCTTCCTCCCCCTACGGGGCATGTTGTGCTCCCTAACTAGATCTCCCTTCCATTTTGCAATTCCCCGGTGGGGGGGGGAGTCTCAGCACCTGAGCGAAGGATCTAGTGTCACCTCCTAAAGTAAACCACTGGTGTCCCGCTCCACCGAGGGGAGCAGAGAACTGAGATGAGTGGTAAGAGGAAACAGGAGCAGGAACCGGAATCTCTCCACACCTCTTCTCAGAGCTTCTCTTCCATAGGTGTGACAAATCGAAACCTCCCAGAGATCCAGGGGTCAAAGCTTCCTTTGACTTCTGATTCTCCCTAACCGACGAACTCTGAGGGTTCGGCGTATTAGGGTTTGCGGCGGTGCTTGACTTTGGGTCACCCAGAACGGGTGGTGGTGGTGGTTCGAGAGGAAAAGGTGGAAGAGGCGGCAGCGGTGGCGATGGCTGCGAAGGATGCGGATGTGATGGCGTCGGCGACGACGGCCGCGGTGCTGGAGATGGATAAGGTGGATGTGGAGGAAGAGGTGTAGGAGATGGTGGTGGAGGTGGAGGTGGTGGAGGGGGCTGGGCGGAAGGCGGTGGGGAAGGAGTCGCTGCGGCCCGCGGAGGTGGCGCAGAGGGCGCACGGTGGTGGGATGGTGAGCCCGGGGAAGGAGACAGGGGATTGGATCTGCTCGCACTCTGGCCCTTCCAAACCAGACGTGGCCAATCCTTAGATCTCCATGGCCCAGTCGCCAGGTAGCCGAGAGGGAGGGAATCTTTAAGCGTACCTTTCCCAGCTGAGTCGAGTCCGTCGTGCACCACCGGGTCGTGGGGACCTCCTGTCGGGGAAGACGACGTCCACGGTGGCGCGCTCGAACAGTTCGCCGGCGGCGGAGAGACGTACGGAGACAGCCTCACCATCCGTTCTTCACCCTCAAAGTGTCTCATCCTTTTCTGCCATATTCCTTTGAGTGTGCTTTGACATGCACTATTATTTGCAGTATCCACATAGTTCTATGGGTTCGGAAGACAGAAGAAGAATCTACTACTGTTTTTGAGCTAAATTTGCCACTTGTTTTTTAGCAATTGGACTTGGTTGTAGCAGCTTAATTAGCAAGCTTTGAGCTTTAGTATATATAGACTAGATACCTATATGTGTACACTAGTTGGGGGCCCTGGGCGGCCGCCCAGATGTCAACACTACTGGGCAAGCCTTGCATATTATTTCTGACCTTTTCCATTATTAGCAAAATATATATAGGAAAATAGTGATATGATATGACATGATATGTTTTGTCTTTCTTCCATATTGTAAACATAGTTTCAGATGCTTTTGATCTAATATCCACTTACAAGTAAATTGTGGATCAGGGACCAAATAGGACACATCCCATGATTAAGGAGATATATATGTTAACACCAAAATTTGGTAAGGAGTCTGACTTGTGGGTCCGGCTCGATGAAAAGTCCGTCTGGTGGAAGGAAGGATCTTTTCAGAGATATTCGGCAAAGAGATCTGCGGTCGGCTATCTGCTCCAGTTCGGCAAAGGAACAGTAGAGCTGATTTTGCGGGATTGGACGGTGACGTGGCTCAATCAGGGAGAACGAATGGATGGATAGGCAATCAAGTTTTGAGATAAGTTAGGCAACGAATCCATTCGAAGTTGTACTTGACAGGGTATAAATATGACCCCTGAATGTATGTAAAAACACAATCATTCCTCAATACACACCAGCCTTACGCCAAACCCTAGAGTCCTTTTGTCGTGTCGTCGAGTTCTTCGAGAGGGTTCATCGATCCGTCGACCTCCGTGGGTATCGGCAACCTTGTATCATGTCTAGTATCATGCGGTGGATTTAGATCTGATGCAAGTAGTCTTGTTACCATGCTTCGTGTCATGCGGTAGATTCAAGCTTGGTTCAAGAGGGTTTCTTGTTAGGTCATGAGCCATGCGGTAGGCTAAGATCTAGCTTGAAGCTAGTTATCGGCTCTATTGGGTTTTGGCAAGATCCAATAGATTCATTAAGTTACCCCGTGTTGCTTTGAGTCTTTACTTTATGTTTAAATTCATGTAACACATTTTTGCCCAATCTAGATAGATTTGGATCGGCTCTATTCCTTTTTTTGATCCTTGTACGAGTCGAGTTCGTGTTTTAACACGTGGATCTTGTGCTTTCCGATAGCCGAAACCGAATCGATCTAGGTTGTTACGTGTTGCGGGTTCAAGCTTGCAATTGTTGGTATAAATCTTGAAAGAGTCGGGTATCATGCGGTAGATGCAGGTTTTTGGGTTGCTTTGGAGCTAGTCATCCGGTGGATTAGATTTAAAATCAATCTGATAGATTTGTTCACTTGGTAATGTTCGTTCCTTCTTCATGGACCTCGAATCGGTTGTTCAGCCGTATTCGGTTATGTTCTTTCACGAGTAGAACACGTGCGTTATTCATGCTTTAAATAATGTATGCTTTTAGCTTTCCATATTTAGATTGTATCATGCGGTGGATAGATCTATTTGTGGAAAGTGGTACGGTTTTTCATGCAAGTTGTATCATGCGGTGGATAGATTCGCTTGACATCGTACCCGACGGGTTTTAAAGTACCTAGACATGCGGTAGACTAGTGCTTTGGATCTATGCATGCTTGTTTATTACATGTTTATGTTCGTGCTCTACTTTATTCATCTATTTAATGTTAATTATCATGGGGATCGGTCATGGTCTCGTGCATATGCATCTTCGTTCAAACAAAGACCGATCGCTGTCATGCTTGCGTCATCCATTCGGCAGTGTTACTTTTTCCTTTTATAAGTTCCCGATTGGTGTCAATCTATTGGCAGATAGCTTCCTATAGCTATGTGTCATCCCATCTGGCTTCTTAGCCGTAAATATGGAACTGTCTGGTACCACCCGGCAAGTTCCAAGCTTTGGTATCTAACTATTTTATCTTTTGTTAATTTTCAGGAAAAATTGACAGGCACGTCTCGTTACTCTTTGCGCGTGTAAAGCCAGCTTGTTCGGCTTGCTGTGTGTTTGGCGCTAGGTGCACGTTTCGCGTCAACACACTTTTTGGCACGCCCAATGGGACCACAGCCGAATAGATCAAGATGCCCGAGATCTCGGACATCATGGACGTCAACATTGAAGACCTCTCTCCCGAGCAGCGGCAGCAACTCCTGGACGCCATGGACCGGTTTTCGGCAAAAATGTCTGCGTCGTCCTTCAAGAAAAATAGAAGTGGCGTCCCGTACTTGAAGAGCGAGATGCCCGGGGTGTTGCGCCGGGGGAGAGCGATGCCACGGCTCGGCGGGGAGAAAGAGGAGTGCATGCGAGTATTCCGGAGAATCGCAGACTACATGTTGAGCAAGCACCACAAAGCTTTCCTCGGTGCGCTCCAGCAGATGATGGTGGCCGTCTTTGGCCCAGGCATGGAACAAGCGTTCAGCAAGGCACCCGTCCAAGGGGGCACCGTGGAGCTGGGCGAATCAAGCTCTCAACCACCATTACGGAGTCAGCCACATCAGCCTCCTCCTCAGAGCTCTGGAAGTCAAGCTTTCCAACCTCCTCCGCGAGGTGCCGGGGGTCGCCCGGTCCGGCCCCCACTACGAGGCCTCGGGAGGGCGCCCAATCCGGCCACCACCACAGGGCAGCACGGGTCAACCCGTGCAACAGCCGAACCCGTACCAGCCTACGTACGGGGAATTAGCGTTCGGCTCGCCTGGAGCCCCACTTGCCTCCGGCCACAGGATTGCTCCGGCAAACAATTGGCTGCAGAGGAACTTATACGGCGGAGGCTACCATGAGGTGGGAAATTACGGGGCATTTGACGCCTTCCCGCATCCAGGATACGTGCCAGCTGCAGGCGCACAAGAGGACAACGCCCTGGCACGGAAGATGGCCGAGTTGATGCAAAATCAGTTCGGCCTCAAGCCAAAGACGCAGGGACCTGCCTACAAGCTGTCGTTCCCAGAATGGTACTACAACGTGCTCCTTCCGCCAAGGGTGAAGCCGCCGACGGAGTTCACGAAATTTTCAGGGCAGGACGACACGAGCACAGTGGAGCACATCGCTTGTTACCTCATGCAGCTCGGGGAATGCTCAGCTGAGGAAACATTCAGGGTCCGCTACTTCCCCGCATCACTGACAGGTCCAGCTTTCCAGTGGTTTTCGTCCCTACCCCCTGAGTCAGTTTGCAGATGGAAGGACCTAGAGCGGAAATTCCACGCTCATTATTTCAGTGGCAGCTCAGAGAAGAAGCTGATCGACCTTGCCACCCTTAAGCAGAGGCACAGCGAGACGCCGTTAGAGTTTCTCAGGAGATTCAGGGAGGTTAAAGGCATGTGTTTCTCGCTTAACTTGCCAGATGACCAGTTGGCTGATATGGCCGTCGCTGGGATGCTGCCGGCCGTACGCGAGAAACTTTTCGGGATGGAGTTTGAAAACCTGGGCCAGCTATCGCAGAAGCTATCATTGATGAGCAATCAGGCGTATGGCTTCAGGAAGGATGCTAAGTTTGGCAAGCAGCATGATGTCGCTGATATCTACAACCAGTTCTTAGACAAGGCTGATCTAATCGAAGATTCTGATGATGAATTGGATGTAGCCGCAGCCGAGATCATGTGGGGGAAAGAGCCTTTGACGATGAATCAGCGCTGGGTCAAACAGACCAAGGGTACCTACGATTTTGATATCACGAAGGCTGACAAATTGTTTGAGCTCTTAGTGAAGGAAGGCCGAATCAAACTGCCTGAGGGGCATCCCATGCTTCGGCCCGATGGAGTTAAGGGGAAACGTTACTGTGGCTTCCACGACAGGGATTCGCACTCCATCAACGATTGCAGGGTCTTCAGGATGAGGATCCAAAAAGCCATCCAGGAGGGGCACCTCAAGTTCGACAACAAAATGAAGCTGGATGGCCACCCCTTCCCTCAGAACATGGTGGGCTTTTCTGTTAACATGGTAACGGCCGAAGAGAAGGGAAAGGTCAAGGTCTTGACCTCAGCCAGGGCTAGACAAGATGGAGCAGTGGACCCAGAGCGCCAAGTAACTCTGGAACAGGTGCATGGTGAAGCCCCCCGCATTCTCAGGAGTCACATCGAAATCGGGGAGTCATCCAGAGCCAAGTCCCAGGTGACCACGCGCATCCTCCTCAACAAGTGGCAGCGCCAGATGGAGAAAGAGCACTACCAGAAGCGACGCTACGAGGAGGAGAAGCGCAGAGCCGAAGAAGAAGCACACAGAAGGGACCAGGAGCAATACACGCGCGAGCAGGAGCGCGCGCACTGGGGATGTGCGTTCTTCAGGCACTGCTGGAATGAGGGTTTGAAGCTGCCCACATTGAGGAACTGTCATGAATGCAGTGACAGGTATTTTGGGTACAGGCAGGAGACTGCCAATCGCCGATCCGTCCATGAGAGAATTGGAAGGATCCACCCTAACGAGGATCGGCGCCAAAAAATTGAAGTCATTGATCATCCCAAGAAGCGACAAGCTGATCTAAGGTGGGCTGATCAGGAGGAGGATGAGGACGACTACATCTGGCAGAAGGGGCAATGGTGCCCGCCCGGCCTACGCAAAAGTCAGAAGAGACGGGTTCAATGCTTGAGGAACTGCGAACTGAGGCAGGCTGGGATCCAAACAAAGCAGGTGTGGCGCCCCAAAGACCAACCGGAAGGATCAAAGCGTTCGGCTCCAACTTGCATGGTATACCTTTTGCCGAACGAATTCATGGCTCCTGCTAACCAGGTTGTGCAGGATGAGGCGTCCCTAGATGACGAGCAGGTCGAGGGGATGATGGCACAACTGGTGCTGGCCAAGCAGGCAATTTTTGACAAACTGGCCAAGAATCGACATATGAGGCCGCTGTACTTGAGAGGATACGTCAATGGCAAGCCATTGACCAAGATGTTTGTCGATGGTGGAGCGGCAGTCAACGTAATGCCGTACACCACCTTTAGGAAACTTGGCATGGGCCCGAGCGATCTGACACCTACCAGCATAATACTGAATGATTTCGCTGGGAATCCTTCAGATACCAAGGGATGCGCTCACGTGGATTTGATGATCGGATCCAAGACGCTGCTCACTACCTTCTTTGTCATCGAAGGCAAAGGAGCCTACGGCTTCCGCTTGGGCGGGACCGGATTCATGCCAACTGTTGCGTCCCATCCACCATGCATCAACAGCTTATCCAGTGGGTGGATGATGAGATTGAGGTCGTCCAAGCAGATGACTCCGTGAGCGTGGTGAACATGGAACCAGCCTTCTGGGAATACCAAGGCATTGATTGTTTCTCAGGGAAAGACTGGGGAGAAGGTCCTGTTGAACATGTCAGCAGTGATCAACAGTCGATTCAAGCAGTCGGCTCTTATAGCAATTTTTAATGGAGAACCCCATAGATGGCACTGATGGCAAGTTGGGGCGAGGATTCATGTCGGCTGATAAATTAGAAGAGGTTGACATTGGAAACGGTGATAAGCCAAGGCCGACATTCATCAGCGCAAACTTGCAGCCAGACTTCAGGGGAGAGTTAATTAAGCTTCTCAAGGAATACAAGGATTGCTTCGCCTGGGATTATTCGGAGATGCCTGGATTGGATCGTTCTATCGTCGAGCATCGGTTGCCAATCAAATCTGGTTTCAAACCATACAAGCAACCACCCCGGAAAATCTACAAGGATGAGGTATTGGCCGATGTGAAGAAGGAAGTTGAAAGGTTACTTGATGCAAACTTCGTTCGGCCATGCAGATATGCGGAGTGGATTTCTAACATTGTCCCTGTGTACAAGAAGAATGGAAAGATGAGGGTCTGCATAGATTTCAGGGATCTAAACAGAGCTACTCTGATGGATGGTTACCCCATGCCTATTGCCGACTTGTTGATTGACGCCGCAGCTGGACACAAAGTCATCAGTTTCATGGACGGCAATGCGGGTTACAACCAAATCTTCATGGCAATAGAGGACATATCAAAGACGGCCTTTAGATGTCCTGGTCATATAGGCCTGTTTGAATGGATAGTTATGACATTTGGGTTGAAGAATGCCGGTGCAACTTATCAGCGGGCCACGAATTACATTTTTCATGAGTTGATCGGCAAAATTGTGGAAATCTACATCGATGACGTGGTAATCAAGTCCCTAAGTCATGACACACACTTGGAAGATGTGAAGAGGACCTTGGAGTGTACCCGGAAGCATGGTTTAAAGATGAACCCAAACAAGTGCGCTTTTGGGGTATCAGCTGGAGAATTCTTGGGGTTTTTAGTCCACGAAGGGGGAATTGAAGTTGGCAAGAAGAGCATGAAGGCCATTGATGAAGTTGTTCCTCCAACTAATCTCAAGGAGTTGCAATCACTGCTCGGCAAAATCAATTTCGTGAGAAGGTTCATTTCAAATTTATCACAGAAGGTTTTGCCATTCTCTCCATTGCTAAAGCTAAAGAAAGATCAGAAGTTCACATGGGGCGACGAACAACAAAAGGCTTTCGATGAGATCAAGCAGTACATGAAGGAGCCACCAGTGCTGGTCCCTCCTCAGCTGGACAAGCCTTTCAAGTTGTACGTGGCGGCCGATACCCAAACCATTGGATCGGCCGTTATTCAAGAATTTGAAGGAAAGGAGCGGGTAGTAGCATATCTTAGCCGAAAACTACTTGATCCTGAGACCAGGTATTCGGCTACGGAAAAGCTGTGCTTGTGCGTGTACTACTCGTGTACAAAGTTTCGGCACTACTTGTTAAATGCCGAATGCACTGTGTATTCCAAGTTCGATGTAATAAAACATATGTTATCTATGCCGATTTTGAACGGCAGGATTGGCAAATGGATCTTGGCCTTATCAGAGTTTGAGTTAAAGTTCGAATCGGCAAAGGCTATCAAGGGACAGATCATTGCCAATTTTATAACTGAACATCGCGATCCGTCAATTGATTTGCTTGAAATTACCCCTTGGGCTTTATTTTTTGATGGATCATCATGTGGTAAAGGTGGGGGAGTAGGGATCCTACTGATTTCGCCTAAAGGTGAGATGTTTGAATTTGCCATCCCTATACGGCCCCACCGTCACAAATAACCAGCTGAATACGAAGCATTACTTCGATGGCTTCAATATTTGAGAGAAGTCGGGGGCCGTTTCGGTTGAAGTTTATGGAGACTCGAAGCTGGTGATCAAGCAATTGAACGGCCAATACGAGTGCAAAAGTGAAGCGCTGAGGAGTTACTACGAAGAGTGCAGGGAAATCTTGAAGAGCTTCCCGTTGGTAACTCTACAACATATTCCTAGGGAACACAATGAAGAAGCAAATAGGCTGGCTCAAAGCGCCTCTGGTTACAAAGAGAGTCAAGAAGCGTTTGCTGCAGAGGTGTGTTCATTGGGGACGGATCTTGCAGAAGATGATTGGAGGAAAGAGATCATTGATTACTTGAAGGATCCATCCCGAAAGGTCTCTAGGAAGCTCAGGTACAAGGCCATAAAATTCGTTCTTCTGGATGATAATTTGTTCTATAAATCATTGGATGGGGTATTATTACGATGCCTGGGTCCAGAAGAAGCCAAGAACATGATGAGCAAAGTGCACGATGGGATATGTGGAGCGCACCAATCGGCCTACCGTATGAAATGGGTTATTAGACAAGCTGGGTGCTTTTGGCCGACGATATTAGAGGATTGCTTTGAGTATTACAAGGGATGTCAGGATTGCCAGAGGTTTGGAAATATTCAAAGGGTCCCCGCATCAGCATTGAATCCCATCATCAAGCCATGGCCATTCAGGGGCTGGGGTATAGACTTGATTGGCCAAATTAATCCACCATCTAGTAAGGGGCATAAGTTTGTGCTTTTGGCTACAGATTATTTTACTAAATGGGTTGAGGCGATCCCACTGAAGAAGGTGACATCAGAAAACATGGTTGAATTTGTCAAGGAGCACATCATCTATCGGTTTGGAATCCCTCAAACAATCACCACGGATCAAGGGGCACAATTCGTGTCACTGGAGTTCAGAGAGTTTGCCGAAAGCATGGGAATCAAATTGTTCAACTCTTCTCCCTATTATGCCCAAGCTAATGGTCAAGCAGAGGCTTCTAATAAGATCATGATCAAGCTGATACAAAAGAAGATCGACCAGAAGCCAAGGAGGTGGCATTCGGTACTCAGTGAGGCACTGTGGGCTTACCGAATGGCTCCCCATGGAGCTACAAAGACCTCTCCTTATGAATTGGTTTATGGGCACAGAGTGGTTTTACCTTGGGAGGTGCAATCAGATTCGAGGAGGGTTGTGTTACAGAAAGATTTGAGCTCCAAGGATTACAGTGGTCTAATGATGGACGAGCTAGAGGATTTACACATGATCCGTCTTAGGGCCCTGGAAAACATTGAGAAGAACAAACTGCGGGTTGCCAAGTACTACAACAAGAAGGTGAAAGTAAGGCAATTTGCAGAAGGCGATTTGGTTTGGAAAGCGCTATTGCCGATTGGGACTAAATACAGTGATTTCGGCAAATGGTCCCCTAACTGGGAAGGACCTTTCTGCGTGGTCAGATGCGTCCCTGGTAATGCACATATATTGAAAACTTTGCTGGGAGAAGAATTTTCCGCTGCGATAAATGGAAGATATCTGAAGAAATATTATCCTAGCATTGAGATCGATCGATGATTACCAACAGCGGGATTACACACATCTGACACAGAACAGCCGGCGCTCAAGAACGAGGCCGCCTTCAGAACAAAAAATTCACAAACAGAAGAAATGGCCAGTGCCTAGATGCATTGCCCTTAGCACAAAAACTACATTACAACTGCTCCTTGCAGGTTTACATCCAACAACCCTGGTGATCAGGACCTCAAGGAGGTGGGAAGCAGAAGGCGTGGAGGAAGAAGCGAAAGTATGATTCAATCTTTTCTTTGCTTCTTCTCCGGTTGCTCCCTCTTCAGTTGTTCCAGGACCACCGTGACGGCAACTTGGAAGGCACGAGGGTGACCATGGTTCGCGGCCTCCACCAAGCTGTCCCAGGCCGCCTTCAGGTTGTTGTACCTGTCAGAGACATCTGAAGCAGAGGAGTGGATGTTAGGGGCAAGAAATCCAGATGCGGGCACAAAGTCAAGGAGAAGTCAGAAGCATTTACCTCCTACTAGTGCCTCCAGAGCCATGCGGCGCTCGCGTTCGGCTTGGCAACGAGCAGTGATGTCCCTGAGGCTGTGCTCCAAGTGCCGAACGCGGCGGCGCAGTTGATGGCTGGCCCTTTGTTCAGGCGTGGCGTCCTCTGCTTCGAGGGAGGAATCGGAGGAGATGTACTCAGGCACATCTTCAGTCCCGATGATTTCTTCAGGGAGCAAATCAAGGCTAAAGAGGAAAAGAGGAGGAGGTAAAGCGCAAGATCATGTGGAGAACAGGAAGCAAATCAAGGGAAAACTCACCTTCAAATCGTGCGTTTCTTTGGAGGGCTGCTCTCCTGGGGCTGCTTGCCCTTGTCCATGGCCTTGGGGTTTTTTCCTATGGAGACGGGGGAAGAGATGAGAAGTGGTGGATGAGTGTACAAGTGGATTTGCAGGGCATCTCAGCAGGCTATTTTATTGACCGAAGGGACGCATTGGGAGTGATGACCGGCCAGTACACACTGTTGGAATACCAAACGGCAGGGTTTTCTCCCGGATGCGAAGGGTTTTTGCTTGAACAGTGCTTACGGACTGCCGATTCAGGGATCTTCTGTGAATTTTGCGCCAGGGGGCATCTGTTCGCGCGTATTCGGCTCAAGACAGTTCCCGGATACGTTCAAGGGAAGAACAACATTCACGGATGCAAATGTAAAGGAATCATCGCAGTGCAAGTACAAAATGTAAGAGCTCTTTATTTATTGCCGATGTTCAAACACACCTAATACAATCTAGTCGAAAAGCCTGTTCAACACAGATTGGGGATGAGTGATTTCGGCAATGGCGTCGCCGTGGCCATCAAGGCGCTCCAGGATGAGCTCGATCTCCTCAATGTCCTCTGGCGCGCCGCCCCGGAAGCCGCGCGGCCTGGCAGAGTAATCGACGTCCGTGTGCGTTGCCATGGCAGCCAGGCCCAAGGTAGTGCCCAAGCGAACGCCATGGGTGGCCACCTCGTCAACACGGTGCTCCACCGCGGCAAGGCGCTCCGCCGGCGTGTTGCCGCGGGCGTTCACCTTATCGGCCAGCAGCTCCACCAGCGCCTTCAGCTGGTTGAGCTCGGCATCGCGGGCTGCAAGGAGCAAGAAGAAAGGAGATTAGCATCGAAAGCCGGGTTGGATCAAAGAGTTGATTTCAGAGTCGTACCGTCGATGGCTTCCAGCAGCTGTTTGCGCTGGTCCTCCCATTCCAGCTCGGCTATGCCCGCCTTCTTGGAGACGTCCTCCAACTCGCGCCGGGCCGTCTCCAGCTCCTCCTTGAAACGGAGGGCGTCGAGCTCCCCGTAGGGCACGGGGGAGTGGCCGTCGGACTCCGAGGAGTCGTCCGGAAGAGGTTGACTGGCCGGCGTAGGAGACGGATTCCACTGAATCAACCTGAAAGGGAGATGATCCGTCAAGACAAGAAAAGAATCAAAGTTGAAAGCAAAGAAGAGGGATCGACGATCATTGCCTCCGGCGCGCATTGGCGCTGCTCCCCTCAGCCTCGTCGGAGGCACGGCGGCGGTTGAGGCGGCGCACCATGTTGGTTTGGGATGTGCACTGTTTGGAAAGAGGAAGAACTGAGATTGGCAAAGATTCGAGAGCTAAAAGGCTTGGTGGAGAGCTAGGGGCACCTACAGTCTCATTTATAGGCCTGGCAAGATGGATCGTGGCCTCGAGTCGTGGCTTTGGATCGTGGCGCATATCCCAAGAAAATCGGAAGGTGTAAAGGTTTCCTTGGCCAGCCCGCTAGCGGGTCGCTTAGAGTTCTAGGCCGAGTCGCATTCAGTTGACTGGTTCGGCTAAGAGGGGTCAAAGTACCGTTCGGGTGTTGGCGTTTCTTTGCCGAATGGGTCGTTCAACATTATATTTGAAGGTGCACAGAAGAAAAAGAAATAAAATGCGAGGACGAATATTACAAGAGCGACCAATTCGGTTATACATCAATGGAAGCATTTAAATGTTCAAGTATTTCGCAATCACACCACGAGCATTGGATGTTGCTTGGCAGAAATTGTCCAACAGTTCTTGGCAATCTTTTTGGGCGCTGGACAAGGTGGTGAGTTCTGCATTGTATTGTTCTATCTTGGCGATAGTCGATTTTGCTTCCGCTTGGGTCTTTTCTATCAGTCCAGGGAGCTCGGCTATTTTCTTTTTATCAGCCTCTATCTCAGCTGACAGGCTTCTCAGTTCTGCCTCTAGAGCAGCTTTCTTCGCAATTTTCAGATCACAAGAGGCTTGCAGACTGGCCAATGTATCTTTGTGGCTCTCTGTTTGGGATTGCGCCCCGTTCATGGCTTGTTCAGCACTGGCTCTCTTCTTCTCAATAGTCGGGCGAGAGCGCAATTTCCTCAAAGCTTGCCTTATGGGCGCATAAAGGATTTCCAAGCCACAGACAGATACCAGAGAAGCACTGACATCCTCAGGGAGTTCTTGGCTAATGGATTCAAGCATCTCTTCAAAGTGATCAAGATCCTTGAACTGATCTTGTGCATCTTTTTCTAGCCGAGGCAACAATTTCTCTGAGCTTTGCTAGCACCGCCTCTCGACGAATTTGATGTACTCCTTCCATCGTTTCGGCAACTGGATTGTTCCCCGTTGGCAGGCTCGATGACGATGGGGCCTGATCCTAAGAAGCAGTATTGCCGAGTTAGCAGTGCTAAATGCAAAGGTAGCAGAGTTAAGTGCAAATGAGTACCTCATGGCTGATTTCTTGAGTTGGGGCAAGATTTTGAGCAGGGGCAATCACAGGTGAGGAAGGTGCTCCAGGTAGAGCTGAAGCTTCCAAGTTAGAAGGTGTTGGTGCAGTCACTGGTAACGCATGGGCTTCTGGCTGAAGAGGGGTTGGATCCACCTCTGTTGGGATTGGTGTCTCTGCATGACCAACAGGTGATTGTGCTCTTGGAGGACTTGACGGCTCTGGCTGGATCGGGAGATTCATCTCTGGAGAATTCATTGCTTCTGTAGAGGGTGATGAAGATGAAATCTCCACTGGGATAGGTAATTAAACCCTGGGTGGACTTGCTTGTTTAGCCACTGGGACGTCCACAAGTTGTTCCTCCATCATTTCTTCTGCAAGTGTCAAACTCAAAAGGGTAAGTGCCAGTGTTCATCCTTGAAAGAGGACAGTAAAGGTCATACCAGTGGATGGAGCATTGGCAGGTTCTGGCACTGAAGGCTGCTGGGCTCTGGTCTGAAAATACATAAGATAGGACTTATCAGAACCAGAGTAATCTTGTGATCAAGAAAGTAAAAGATTTTACCTCAACAAGGACTTTCTTGACAGTTCTCCTCCTCTTGGCATTAGGAGGAGCAACCAGAGACAAACCTTGCCTCCTATCAGCAGCAAGGCTAGAGAGGCTGGGGTCTGTTGTGGCAAACCTTGCCATTAACTGAGCTAGAGTTGTGGACCTGAATCCCAGTGCTGAGATCGGGCCTACAGCATTATAGGTGATATTCCTGGCTCGAGGGGCAGGCACTGTGTTTTGTGAATAAGGGAAGTAAAGGTCAGAATCATGATTGAAAGAGGATATGTCTGATTCAGTAATTCATCATATTACCTCTGAAGTTGGCTGAAAATCAGGTGTCAACTCTGCACAAAACGAGTGCACAGGCTCACTGAAGATATGATCATGGAATTCTTGCCACCAGGAATTGAAGGTGGGGTGAGCTATGGTTGTGGGCACAAAGGGCCAGGTGTAGATAGTAGGACTGCACACATAATGGAAAACTCTGCTACTGTGCATAAGTTCTTTAATTTCCTCTCTGGGCTTGAGGAACTGATGCAGGAATAGTCTTGGGGGCATCTGGCCACACCCAAGTTGCCTAGCCATTACATTGGGCTGATAATATTCATAAGTACTGGAGTTCAGCCTTCCTCCATTGAATTCGGTGGCAAGACATACATGGGCGGATTATGATGCCGAGGATCTCAAAGAATCTCCCATCTTGGCGTTCGGATTCAAAAAGAGAAGTCACGGGGGAAAATCAAAGTGTCATTGTCCGGATAAGGAAGCCGGAGAGGATTCGAAAACCTTTGAAGAATAGCTCGAAAAGGCCGGGCCGATGTCCCGTCGAACAAGAACAGTTGAAGCCGCTTCTCCATAATTCTGGCATCCTCTAGTGGCTTGGGGCTCCCCTTCAGGGTGATTGGATAAGGGGAAGAGTCTGGTGTTCAAATCAACACCAATGATCTGATGCATGTGGAGCTGCAGCCACATTTGAACAAACCACCAAGGACCGTTGACACATGTTATCCTCTGGCTAGTATGCATTTGGGTGACAGTTTGGTGAAGCATATGGTACACACTACTTAGGAGGAATTTTCCAAGGGGGAGGCGGTTGCCACTGGCCAAATGAGACGCCATTGTGATGTGATTCAGGGTAGGCTCATTGGCTTTGCCACAGAAGACAAATCTGCACAGCCACATGTTCAGAAATGCCCTGTATTCGACATCACCAAGGGGATTGTCTTTCATGTGCTTCAAGATGTAATTCTTGTATCCGTTCCCTGGCTTCACCCCTGTTTGCCGAGAAGAATTTTTGAATTCCCAAGGTTGAACAGATCCTGTAATGTCAAGGCCGGTGATCATATACACGTCGGCCAGGGTTGGAGACATTGGGCTGTGGCCAAAGAGGAAGGCGTTGACGCCGTTTGACCAAAAGTGGCAAGCTGCTATCAGGAGGTCTTCATTCTTGGGGATCTCGGCTAAGGATAACTCCAAGCATTGAGCAATGCGGAGGGTATCCCAGTTTTTGGTCAATCCACTCTTGTCTGCGAGAATCCTCCGGTACCAAGTTTTCCAGCCTGCGATTGGAGGTAAAGGCCAGTTCTTGAAAGCGTCTTGCCACCGAGGAGGTGGGGACAGAGCTGCTTTGAAGGGGATCCTCTGAGATTCAGCCGCGATGAAATCTTGAGGATCAGAGTTCCCCACAGGACCAAGATAATAGGATCTTGAATTGGCCCCGGTGCGAATCAGAAGCTTAGTGGAAGGCACCTGAAGAAAAAGCGGAAAAAGAAATCTCAGTTAAAATTGAAAACCTAAATGCCGAACGAAGCTTACGGGAGAGGAATTTACCTGAGCATCTTGGTTTTGAGCTGCCATTGGGGATTTGAGCTCGGAACGAGGGGATCTAGGGTTTGGATCTAGATGAAGATTCCGGCGGATTACGAAGAAAGAGGAACAGGTGTTGACAAATTTGATTTGAAAGTATTCGTGGCTGGAGTCAATTGCGGAACAAAATTACTTTTATCCCGCAATTGAAAGGGGCATGTGTTAACACCAAAATTTGGTAAGGAGTCTGACTTGTGGGTCCGGCTCGATGAAAAGTCCGTCTGGTGGAAGGAAGGATCTTTTCTGAGATATTCGGCAAAGAGATCTGCGGTCGGCTATCTGCTCCAGTTCAGCAAAGGAACAGTAGAGCTGATTTTGCGGGATTGGACGGTGACGTGGCTCAATCAGGGAGAACGAATGGATGGATAGGCAATCAAGTTTAGAGATAAGTTAGGCAACGAATCCATTCGAAGTTGTACTTGACAAGGTATAAATATGACCCCTGAATGTATGTAAAAACACAATCATTCCTCAATACACACCGGCCTTACGCCAAACCCTAGAGTCCTTTTGTCGTGTCGTCGAGTTCTTCGAGAGGGTTCATCGATCCGTCGACCTCCGTGGGTACCGACAACCTTGTATCATGTCTAGTATCATGCGGTGGATTTAGATCTGATGCAAGTAGTCTTGTTACCATGTTTCGTGTCATGCGGTAGATTCAAGCTTGGTTCAAGAGGGTTTCTTGTTAGGTCATGAGCCATGCGGTAGGCTAAGATCTAGCTTGAAGCTAGTTATCGGCTCTATTGGGTTTTGGCAAGATCCAATAGATTCATTAAGTTACCCCGTGTTGCTTTGAGTCTTTACTTTATGTTTAAATTCATGTAACACATTTTTCCCAATCTAGATAGATTTGGATCGGCTCTATTCCTTTTTGTGATACTTGTACGAGTCGAGTTCGTGTTTTAACACGTGGATCTTGTGCTTTCCGATAGCCGAAACCGAATCGATCTAGGTTGTTACGTGTTGCGGGTTCAAGCTTGCCAATGTTGGTATAAATCTTGAAAGAGCCGGGTATCATGCGGTAGATGCAGGTTTTTGGGTTGCTTTGGAGCTAGTCATCCGGTGGATTATTCAAATCAATCTGATAGATTTGTTCACTTGGTAATGTTCGTTCCTTCTTCATGGACCCCGAATCGGTTGTTCAGCCGTATTCGGTTACGTTCTTTCACGAGTAGAACACGTGCGTTATTCATGCTTTAAATAATGTATGCTTTTAGCTTTCCATATTTAGATTGTATCATGCGGTGGATAGATCTATTTGTGGAAAGTGGTACGGTTTTTCATGCAAGTTGTATCATGCGGTGGATAGATTCGCTTGACATCGTACCCGACGGGTTTTAAAGTACCTAGACATGCGGTAGACTAGTGCTTTGGATCTATGCATGCTTGTTTATTACATGTTTATGTTCGTGCTCTACTTTATTCATCTATTTAATGTTAATTATCATGGGGATCGGTTATGGTCTCGTGCATATGCATCTTTGTTCAAACGAAGACCGATCGCTGTCATGCTTGTGTCATCCATTTGGCAGTGTTACTTTTTCCTTTTATAAGTTCCCGATTGGTGTCAATCTATTGGCAGATAGCTTCCTATAGCTATGTGTCATCCATCTGGCTTCTTAGCCGTAAATATGGAACTGTCTGGTACCACCCGGCAAGTTCCAAGCTTTGGTATCTAACTATTTTATCTTTTGTTAATTTTCAGGAAAAATTGACTAGCACGTCTCGTTACTCTTTGCGCGTGTAAAGCCAACTTGTTCGGCTTGCTGTGTGTTTGGCGCTAGGTGCACGTTTCGCGTCAACAATATACACACTAGCCATAGGCAAAGACAGTGGCCAAGCGCGACAACGGACTCGCAAGTTTCTAGTGAGGGACTAAACTCGGATAACAGTAATAGTTGAGGCATGTAGAAAGGACTTCTCCCATAAAAAAAAACCAAGTCCCAGACCCTTAAGAAACTGTTAACCGGGCCGAGCAGAGCAGCCACACAAAGCAGACCTGGGCCAAATTCCAAATAGCATAATATATATTGGGCTTCAATTTTTGCGTTTTGTTCTTGATAACAAAAAACTTCTTTTTATGAAACTAGTTGAACCTATTGGTAATAATAAAATTTCTAGGTTCATGAAAAAAGTGTTAGCCTGGTCGATCCATCAGGTGAGAGTCCAGCCCAACCTTTTTTCCCCAGGCCACACCTTGCTTGTGTAAGCGATTGTTTTGTTGAAGAACTAAATTAAAGGTAATGCGATTGGGGTTGTAGTCCAATGGTAGGACGGTCTAGTAGTATGCTACCCACCAGGGTTCAAATCCTATTGCTTGAACCTTTTTCTGTATTTTTCAGGATTCACTACTAAAGAATCACACATATATCTCATACCTGTTTTTTTATTTGTACCGGGTATTTTTTTTGACCCCGGTACAAATGACTACATTTGTACTGCTCACCCGGTACAAATGCCTCACATTGGTACAGGGCGGTGGCTCTAACCAGTACAAATGTGAGTATACTAGGTCTAACTCCACCCCGGTGGCGGTGGCTCCAACCAGTACAAATGTGAGTATGCCGGGTCTAACTCCACCCCGGTGCAAATATTCCTTCCTATCGACGCCGTCTCGCTTCCATCTCTATCCCACAGATATCTTCTCAAATCCATCCACCACCACCCACGCTTCTCTCTCCCCCGTCTCTAATTCTTGGTTCTTCTTCCTTATCTATCTCTAACTCTTCACTCTCTTTCTTCCCTCCCAGCAGGAGGCCGCCGAGACAAGGTGGAGGGCGCGGGCGAGCCGCCTCGACCGGGGCGCGCGTGGCGGGGTGCGAGCCTCCCGACGCGAGGCCCAGGCGGCGGCCGGCGTGGGGGCGCGGGCCAGGTCAGGAGGCATGCATGGTAGGGGCTCGGTAGTTCTTGCATCTTTGTGATTCGATTTTCTAGTTCTTGAATGGATTCGATTCGTGTAGTTCTTGATTGGATTCGATTCGATTCTTGAGTCAAATTGACTTTGTAATTTGGCGATTTTTATTGTTGTTGAATTCATCTGTGTGTATGTTGTGTGATTGAATGAAGAAGAGTATAGAAGAAAATAAAGGACACCGAAGAACTACAAAGGGAAAAAAAGAAAAAGGAAAGGGAAAAGGGGGGTGAGGGGGACGACAGACGGACGCTGATGGCGTCCGCGGGACGGACAGGTGCTCATAGGAGAAGCTAATTTGTACCGGCTATCTCACCCAATACAAATTTGACTTCACGTTTGTACTAATCAGTTTGTACCGGTTGGATACCGGTACAAATGAGGGTTTCCAACCGGTACAAATGACTGATTTTCTAGTAGTGATTAACCGGCGTTATGCGTTAAGTGGTAAGGGGCGTTCCCGCCGACGACGAGGCGCCATTGGTGACTTCGAGCCATTCATGACTTCGGTAATCTCCAGATCCGTCGGTGCTCAGTCCTTCGAAGGTGCTCATAAAGGTAGGTTTGCGTACGTGTATTCATAGGGGTGAGTGTGCGTGTGTGTTGTGAGCGCCTGCGTTATAATGTGTAATTCTAAAAAAAATAATTAAAGGTAATATTTCTTTTTGAAATAGAAACCAAAATTATTCGATGTACATGCATGTACCCTTCTAGATGATGTTATCAGTGAACCAAATATAATTTACTTAACATTCAAGATATCTGGTAGCTTCACAGCAAGGTTCACAGCCACGCCGTGCCAAGTCGTAGCTTCACCTACTGCGTGCCGCTATCTGTGTGCTGGTCGCCAAAAACAAAGTCCAGCCACGCCGATCACCCAAAGTCCGTTTAAAAGCGAATTCTGCTAGCGGAATCTCCTAGTAACTCCAAGATCAAACTCATTCTCATGTACAAAAGGTAATGTAGACGTCTGCATAGGCGAGAATGTGAAGTTGACTGACTCTGAAAATAGGACCAAGAATCTTCCAGTCATAACTGAATTATTTGCATTCAATTCTCAAAAAAAAAAAAGAAGAGTTACTTCCATTCATTTCACAATCCGTATGGGAAAAAAACTTAAATTTACTGCCTTTCTCCTGAAATTTCGATAGATCCATATCCTCGTTGCATGGTTGCAACCCTCACCACGTGCACGCACCTCGATCGAGCTCGCGAGAACAGTAGCTCAGAAAATAAAGAAAAGGTATAATCAAGAACCATAGTAAATAAATTATCGTCGTCCTATACCTTCAATGCTTGAATGGAAGTGATCATTTAATTTTGACTTCGATGATGTCCAAATATTTTAAATTACTTACCATATTTCAAAACTCTTCAAACATTAAAAATTGAACGAACTCTAATAATGGTATGGCTAATTATTCTTCAACAGTAGTTTTTTAATGTGACACATATTTACTATATTACTACTACTACTACTACCTCAGGTCCAATACTTATTCAAATTTTGTCCAAAATATAGGTATTAAGTTTCTAAGAGCAACTTCAAGAGCTCGTGTCCTTTTAGCTATTTTTGGAGGTTTTACCCCTTTTGTAAAAATACAAAATCACCTAAAAAGGTGAGGTAATCCAAGACACTAGGTAATTTGATTTGTTTCATTAAAAAACTGTTCCCACAAACCATCCTGATCAAAACCATGGGGACGGAGCCGCCCTCCTGTACGGGCTCCCGACGCGGCCGGGTAGAGATAGCGAGCGAGCAGAGCTCGCGAAAAATACCTAGACGCGGCTCCATGATAGCTAGCCCATCCAGATGCTGATTGATTTACCGCATCTGTTGGAGAACGGTTTTTCATTCTTTTTTCTTTTTGTAGCCAATGAACAAAGAATACAAGAGCAGTTGGAGTTGCTCTAAATAGTTTATTTGGTATAAAAGATCTAAAATACTCTATGTGCATGCAACTCCATTATGGCATGCACAATTGATTTGGATCCAGGGGGCACGCAAAGCTGCCACCAATTAAATAGGAAAGGTATAACTGTTCCAATGAGGGTAATACAGATTTTTAATCTACATCTTTGATCTGTTCGAAAAAGCTATAATTAAGTGTCTCTATGTTGAGATGGAGGGACTATTACATTATGATGAAACTAATATATTCTTATTTCTTGTTTATTCAACTAACAAATCAAACCTCGTTCAGACCTCATGGTTGCTCCATCTCTGGCTACTCCAAAATAAGTAAGCAAGGACAGAGGATGGGACTGCGGCGCCGATAGATCATTTGCATCATGCCGATTTGCCTTGCGGCCTCACATCGATCTCCTCTTCCTCTCCTCTGACCGGGGCTAGACTGAGCAAGAAATTAAGATCCAATTTGGTTTTGGTCCGCTAAGAGCAACTCTGAGAGTCTGTTTAAAAATCATTAGCTAAAATCTTGATTTAGCTAGCATGTAAAATGAAATAGCTAGCAAAAAGTGGTTGACATCCAACAACCTCTCTAAATTGAACTCTCTGTATGCTCCACCGTCTGTGGGTCCCGCCTACCAATCTGAAAGTATTTGGAAGGAGTTTGTTTTGGTAGCTGATGTAAAAATATTGTAACATGTTTCTATGTTTAAATTTATCCGAGCACTAACACATAGGATTATATGTGATGCAACGCAAATATGGTTCTGCTAGCTAGCTGGCTCTGATTCTAGTAGAGAGCAGTCATGGGCTCATGGCTTTGCTATGGACGTCCGGGGATCGATCTCAAACAGAATCTCAAACAAGTCGTCAATCGTTCTAGATGGATATATTCGATCAAATTGCCGTTCCTCTCGGTTGCTTCTCTGCTTCATCAATTTGTCACCCCGGCCCTGATGCTTCATTTTTTAGCATATATTGTTAGAAAATTAGGCAATTTTCGGTACATTTTAATTCCAGAAATTATTAACAAATTCATGATAAATATAAGTGATCCCGTGAGAACAAAGCATGTCCATGTGTTCAAGTTAAATCTCAAATAAAACTCGAACAAAATTGCACATAAGAGGTTTAGTATGTACCCAAAGGCGGGACGGTTGACGGAGTCAACCGGTGCGCCGTTATCCCTTGGACTAGACATGCTAATCGTGGAGGGACCTTGTTCGGTGTAGTCGTACAGAGTCGATGCAGTGGCGAGTCGTTGCAGTGAAGTCACACGAACGGCCTTCGGGAAGTAGTCGTTCACGCGGATGTAGTCGTACTGGAAGTAGTCGTTCTCGCGGAGGACGTAGTCGTACTGGAAGTAGTCGTTCTCGCGGAGGACGTAGTCGTACTGGAAGTAGTCGTTCACGTGGATAGGGACGTAGACGTACAGGAGAGCGAGCAGGCGTGTACGGGTACGCTCCCCAAAAACCTTATCGCCCGCCTATCCCGAGCAGGATCGCTAGGTGGACGAGGTTCGGAGGAAACTGCTCGCGCAAGCAATGTGCGCGCAAAGCTTGCGTTGGGAATGACAGAGAGCAGCAACACAGAGGGAGAAGAGAGAGGTCTCCTAAGCAGGAGTACCTGGGTGTGAGAATGTGTGTCTGTGCCAGAGGAGGGAGTCCTCTTATATAGGCGCAGAGGAGAGGAGAAGAGAATGAACCTGGACGCTGCTGACCACCATAATTCTCATTAAACGACAGTTACCAGTAACTGCTGTATTCAACGTCATCAGTTACCAGTAACGGTCGTTTTAATACAGAAGATTATGACTGACAGGTCTCCTAAGCAGGAGTACCTGGGTGTGAGAATGTGTGTCTGTGCCAGAGAAGGGAGTCCTCTTATATAGGCGTAGAGGAGAGGAGAAGGGAATGAACCTGGACGCTGCTGACCACCATAATTCTCATTAAACGACAGTTACCAGTAACTGCTGTATTCAACGTCATCAGTTACCAGTAACGGTCGTTTTAATACAGAAGATTATGACTGACATGAATGACAAAAACAGTGCATACGCTTCACGGCCACGGCGCGGCGAGCTAGCGCGCGCGCGTGTGGCACGCCCTTCTCCTTTTACCAACTTCAAAAGTGGTCCACCGTTGGTCCACCCTTTAAGTTAGTTAAGATTCTCATTGGCTTTCAATGCGGGATTGAATCCATAGCATTTATTTTGTGAACCTTTTAATTCTTAGGATTAATTGAGACTAAATAGCCCATGGCCCAATTAATCCAACATATATCACATCGCAAATTCCACGCGACTGAGCAGCCAATGTCGTTACATTATTCCACATTTTGTTTTTTCAACGCTTATCATCAGTCCTTTAGAATCCAGCACTCTCTCGTCCAATAGCATTTTATATCGATAGAAATGATAGCTGATCTTATCGTTTCCTCTCATATCCTGCACGCTCTGGGACTTTCAGAATCTGCTCCATCCGTCGTCAAAGGTACTACTTTATGTATAACTTACGTTTTGCACATTTACACTATTTTTTAATAAGACAAATCGTTAAATGTTGAAATCGTTGTCTTCTAGCTTAGATAATTCACCTTCCACGTGTTTGACAATGGCCGTCGAAAAAACTTAGAGAATTGACTGAACACGTTTCAACATCCCCGCCGTAGCTTAAATAGAGCCATCCTCGTTGCACCACCGCCACTCATCACCACGCACCTCCGGCTAACTCCCGCAAGAATCAGAGAGCTAAGAAAAGCAATCAGGCAATTAAAGCTCCACCTCGACCGCCATGGCTGGAAGTAGCAGCTTAGCGTCTTTCGCCTGCCTCGTTGCGGTGGCCCTGCTTGCCGCCACGGCGGCAGGGGAGAAGGAGACGCACCTGCGCGTGTTCTGGCAGGACGTGGTGAGCGGGGGGCCGAACGCGTCGACGGTGGTGCAGGTCGCGCAGGGCCCCAACTCCAACGCCTCCGCCACCAAGTTCGGCGCCGTCACGGTGATCGACGATCCGCTCACGGAGGGCCCCAACCTGACGTCGAGGCTCTTGGGGCGCGCGCAGGGCATGTACGTCAGCGCCGGCAAGGACTCGCTGTCGCTGCTGATGGCTATGAACTTCGTCTTCGTCGACGGCGCCTACAATGGCAGCAGCCTCGCCATCTTGGGCCCCAACGCCGTCGAGCTGAAGGTCAGGGAGATGGCCGTGGTCGGCGGCACCGGCGTGTTCAGGTTTGCGCGAGGGTACTGTGAGGCGAGGACGGAGTTGATCGACAGCGACCGCGCCACCGTCGAGTACAACATCCACGTCCGGCACGACTGATCGATGGTTGCTGGTTGCTGATTTCATATGGCAGTTCGTATATATAATTACTTTCTTGAATTTGGCACTGGTTCATTATTATAAGATTAATTTGATATAGAGAATAATAATAATGAGGGATTGTATTGTAGCATATGATTATTCAAATAAATCATTTGTCCTCACAGTCACATACCTTCACCGTTTGAAATTTTGAATCGATCAATTAATTTTGACTTGTCCACTGTGTCCTTGTCAAGCTTTTGCTATAAGTGATGATGTCCAAATACGAACACTCTTCAAATAATTAGCGTTTGGAACACATGCAGAGTAAATGAGTCGACACACTTTAATTTTCATCATGGACACTAAAATGATATTGTATTTAAATTCATCTGTGAATGGTAGGACGTAACACCGACCCACCAAAGCCGCACCGCCCAGCCCTTCCGTAATGGCAGGCACGCGTACACATAGCACCCTGCTTACAATTTCGTCCTCACTTCCTGTAAAAGGGTTAATCTGAGGGTGTTATGGCTGGTGGACAAAGGCTTATAAGTTGGCTCCACCCTTGCTCAACTAGCAATGTGGCAGTAAACACGTGCATCTGCGCTCACGTGCCACTCGTGGGGCATCAAAATTGGGCCGGGTGTGACATTCAACCCCCCCTCAAAGAACCCGACGTCCTCGTCGGTCCGACTCACTTGTCCAGTGCTGACCCATACGCCATGTCGTGTACCCCATCCGAGGCCCACACGCACATGCATATGTCCGCACACTGACCCGAGCAAATGTCTAGCAACCTTCCCTCTTAGCGCACGACCGTACGTCCAGCGCCGACCCATATGCCATGCTGTATGTCCCATCTCAAGCCCACACACGTCATGCGCCCTATGCCCGCACACTGACCCGTATGCGCAACTGCCCAACTCACTTGTCCAGTGCCGACCCATACGCCATGTCGTGTGCCCCATCCCAGGCCCACACGCACATGCATATGTCCGCACACTGACCCGAGCAAATGTTTAGGAACCTTCCCTCTTAGCGCACGACCGTACGTCCAGTGCCGACCCATATGCCATGCCGTATGTCCCATCTCAAGCCCACACACGCCATGCGCCCTATGCCCGCACACTGACCCGTACGCGCAACCGCGAGGGTCGGCTCTCATACCACTTGTAACACCCCCGCCCACCAAAGCCGCACCGCCTAGCCCTTCCGTAGGGACGGGCACACGTACACATAGCACTCTGCTTACATTTTTGTCCTCGCTTCGTGTAAAAAGGTTAACCCGAGGGTGGTATAGCTGGTGGACAAAGCCTTATAAGTTGGCTCTACCCTTGCTCAATGAGCAATGCGGAACAAAACACGTGCACCTGCGCTCATGGGCCACTCATGGGCCATCCAAATTGGGTCGGGTGTGAAATAGGACTAAACATTTCAAATATCTTTAAATGTTTCAAATTCACTAGCAATAACGGATTCACGCTGCCGACCTGGCAGTAGGCGGCCAATCGCAAAGCATGTTAAGGAGGTGAACACTAACATGATCGCTAGCAAAGTCGGAGTTTTTTAGGCTTCATTCATTTCCATCAGATTGGATTCCGACCGAAATTGATAAATGTAAATCCTAATAGCTACTATAAGAGATTCAGATATATTCCGAGTCAAAAATTAATTTACTCGTGATAGGTACACCAAGAAACTCGGAATCAATTCACCAGTCAAGAGGTGTGGAATCAATCTGGCTCTTTGATCTTTTAATTTACCTATCATGATGAGTAAACTAATTCTTGATCTAGAATAAATCCGACTCTCTATCCTGATTTTCTAGATATAAATATATTGTTTCTGACCGGATTGAATCCGATGGAAACAAACAAGCCCTTAAAGGACTGAGATCTCCACATAAAGTAAATTTCAAGAACCCCACTAGGTCTCTACCCTTCGTTTTCCTTACAACAGGCATCGTCCACTATTTCGGAAAACTCCATCGTTGTGAAACGCCACATCCGAACGCATGAACCATAGTCCCCACCAACATAAGACTCCATGGACGTGAAGATCACAAAAAAGGTGGTGTATGCTCAACCATTGTAGGGAGTAAAAGGCGCCGAAAGCACATCAGCCATATCTTCTGAAGGTTAAACCAAACATAAGATTCGTCGCCACCATTAGCCATCACAAACCGTAGCCGAAAGAGCAGATCTGCTGCCGCCAGTAGTAGCACCAATTACCAGAATGGTGATTCCACTAGTGGGGAAAACATATCTAATCTCCTCTAAAAAGGATCAGATCAATGTACCTCGATCCCTTGACCAAGAACATGACGTCTTTGAAGAGAACAACGATACATCACTTGGAGGAGATCCAAAACAAAATATAAAACCAGATCAAAAACATCGGAAAGAATATTATAGAAAGAATATTATACATGATCTAACCTGATCATTGTGGACAAAAAGAATATTATAGAAAAAACCTAACAAAATAGTAGTAGATCTGCTTAAACATGAACCCCACCCCTTTGCCATCGGCTAGAGAATGGAGACGAGGGGAAATGGGGGTCAATGGCAGTGACAGGTGACATTTGGGGGAAGTAAAAGCGGAGCTTTGAGGAGATATGAGGGGCTGGTTCACTAAAAGAGCGGATCTTGCAATATATGCTAAACAAGTTCTCTGATGCCAACATCGTCGGTGACTGATAGTGAAGTATATCGTGAGGGGGAAACATGAGAAGAACCCCCTAGTGGTTAGTGAGATAGAATGTGAAACCATGCTAGTGTTGTAGATTCTTATCCAAGACTTGTATCTTATGATAATGCCAGCATGTGAATGACTAGAAACATGTGAAGTATATGACTAACCCAATAATGAAAAATTTGTGGGCTAGGTACTAGAGCAGGCTACCATGAGACAACTCTTCTTAAGATATCCTACCTATAACTACGCTATATTTAGAGTTAGAAACACTTTGTTTTGTCTTTGTAGCTTTGTAGATATGAGTGTATGAAAAACCATTGAGGTATGATGTGTAGATGAGATGGTAAGGAAGTTATGTTCTTCATTAAGTTCGCCTATGAAGAACCGATGATACTCTTTACGACGTTCCTACATGCTAGTCGCGATTCAAAGCATGTCTAACCATGTATCATTTTGAAACATTTTCTATAATCATGTCAAAAAGTATCTTGACGTGACAATAGATTGCGTCTTTTGAGGATTCAGTTGCGTGATAAAAAAATCTTTATAAGGCTACTAATGGTGTAAGCATGTCTAATATCGTGACAATGACATGTTATCAAAATTGTGTCAAAAAAACATCTTTATGCACCGGCATAGAAACGATTTCAAAGTGTGTGTTGTAGTAGTGGGAATAACCGTACGGTGGTTGGAGTATTTTAGCAGTAACTACAAATCCAGGTATTTGGAGTTATGAAGGTGTGGCAGGTGCTACTGTAGCAACTACAATAATGTAGCACGTACCGTTGTTTCTAACGGCGGTAGAGATATTACATTTTCAAAAATTCATAACTTTTTTCTAAAAATCAGGTGAGATAAACTTTATATGAAAACTGTAGCTTTCGACGAGATCTACAACTCTGTAGTTTAAAAATTTTCATTTCAAAATCGGTATACTATTCAGATCTAAAATTTTGATATTTTCACACATGCCCAAATCATTGGGCTCAGCCCAGTACTGTGCTTGTTAGTTTTTGGCCCTGTTCTTGTTCACAGCCACCCCACCAAGCTTGATTGGCCTTATTAGCGAAGTGTATAATTTCTGTCAGCGATGCATTAGAAATGTGCAATGGCCCATATTGACCTCCAGGTTACTTTGTTCTCTTCTGATGGTAACGAATTAGCCGAACGGAAAAGGGTAAGCTGACTAGATTCAACAATCCAGCTTATTACTTAACCTGGGTGGCCGGTGACTTCGGAGGATACGAACGGTATCCTCAGTTAGAGAAACCGGCCTTAGAAATATTATGTGGACGGTTTGGCTAATTGGTAGTGGCTGATGTTGATTTATTCTAAGATAGAAGTATTGTTGCCTAATTGCTCGTGCCTGGTCTGCTCCAAGAGAAAAGTAATACTACTCGCTAGTGTCTGATAAGCTAGACGAACAGGGTGATTAATTTCATTTCAGTTGTTAATTTCATACTAGATGCTCATGATAACTTAAGAAAATAATCTTATTATATTTGTTATCACTAAAAAATCTATCTCCGCACCGTGTATGCAAATAAAGAAATTAAAGAAACACAAATATGGTATAAAAATGACAGCACGAATGGAACCCAAACTTTATTAATCACACTTTCGACGTGGAGTCGTGGACCACTCACCATTTCATCTCTGTTTTTTTTTGTGTGTTTTTTCCTGGCAGACGTGGAGTGCTAGCCAACACATCAATCAATTCTCAAAAAAAAACACATCAATCAAATGCCGGAACAAAATATTTAACGGCCACAAAAAAGTTGGCAACCACTTTTTCCCTGTTCGGAATGTCAAGGCGAGCGATTTTTTACCAAAAACGACGAAGAATTGAAACCATAATTGCAGAGAATCAGGGCCCTTTGTTTTTGTGCACAATTTGACAGGAACAAATCACGAGCTCGCAAATTATTGCCACTCATGGCGTGCTCTCGATCGATGCGATGCTAGTACTTGGCACCAGCATGGTGCATGAGCACGAAGAGGTCGACCTCGTTGACGTCGGTCTCCGGCGTGGGCTTGCTGATCATCTTGAAGAGCATGTACCCGCGGGCGAGCCTGAACTTGCCAGTGCCGCCGATGACGGCGCGCTCGATGGTGCCGGTGAACCCGAGCACGGGGCCCTGCACGGAGAGCGTGCTCCCGGCGTGCTCGCCGGCGGTGAACACGAGCGTGATGGAGGACAGGTACCCCGCGCCGAGCTGCAGGCTCGTACCGAAGAAGACGGCCTGGTAGCGGCCGACGAGCGGGGAGGAGCGGTCCGGGCCGAGGCGGATCTCGTCATCCACCACGCCGATGCTCCCGAACGAGGAGTTGGCGCCCAGCGGGGACTGCAGCACCGCGGCCGCCGTCGCGTTCGCGCCCGTGTACGTCTCGTGCACGTAGAGGTGGATGTGGGTGAGGCCGCCGCCGCCGTCGTGGTGGCCGGCGGCGTGGCCGCGGACGGCGGCGAGGGAGGAGGCCAGGAGGGAGAGGAAGAGGAGGGGAAGCTGTAGCTTGGGTGGAGCCATGATGGTGACTGATGATGCGGGTGCAGGACAGGAGGCGGACCCCATGCGGCTTGCTTTATGAGCGTGCGTGCACATGGGTGTGCAAGTATGTGTCTGCCTGCAGTTGATCGATCGCCAGCTCAGCTGCTTGCCGGCGGGCTTCGCTGGCTGGATCGTGGACCCGCAGACGGCACGGACAATAAGGCGGCTGGTTGACCATCCAATTATTATGAAAAATGTGACTATGAAATTAGATGAAATATATTAGGTCATTCTAAGTGGTGGTTTCATAGGCACATTACCAAGACTGCCATATCAGCTTTTGAACATGATCAAATTGTAATTCTAAGTACACAGTTTCGTAGACGTAATTTCATATACATGATGCGACATTAAATTTGTCGCGGACGGCCATAGGAGTCCCCTAAATAACCAGGGGAAACCCATTTTCTTTCGCAAATAACAAAACACAAACGAACTCACAAAACACAAAACGCGCCCAAGACAATCACGACCCAGTGGCAGGGGCCCACGGTCCTGGCGGCCTCAGCGGTCCACCGGAACCGTCAGTCCCAGGCCCCTCGGGCGAAACTCCGCTTCGTTCGATGGACACAGTGCCACACTAACGATACCCCGCCTCGTTCGAGGGATTGACGCCCCACCTCGTTCGAGGGATAGACGCCCCCTCGAGTGGGACTCCATCTCGCTCGAGGGCCAGACGCCCCCTCGAGCGAGACTCTGCCCCGCTCGAGGCTCTCACGGGCTCGCCGCTCCCACACCCACTCCCCGACCGGGGCATTTAATGTTCTGACACATGCAGGTGCCCAAGTCAAAGACAAATCCCTCTGACACCGCCTGGGAATCATATCCCGGCGCTGTTCCGCCACCCTCCCGGTAAGGCCATCCCCGCCACTGTACGTCACTGTGCGGTGAGGTCAATGTCAGCTTCATGACACTGTGCCGCCCACTCTCGTACGGCCTGCACGCTGTACCAGAGAAAGAGGACGGCGGAACCCTCGAAAGAGGGACGAACGCCTGTCTCACGCCCGTCCAGGACGACGCCGTGACGTCGGACCAGTGAGACGCGTCTCCTCCGTCACCATCAGCCCTTTGCGGCCATCCCTGCTACCACGCCACCATTCCGGGCACTGCAGCTCCATCCCCGACGCTGTGGGAATTCAGGACGGCAAGACGCCGCCACGCCTGCTGCTGTGCGCCCCACGTCCTCCCGTCAGCCGCACCCTCGAGTCAGCGTACGGGAGGCGAGCAAACGGGAAGTCTCCACACGGCCACCCTCGAAGCCGCTCCTGGACGGATACAGGACGCGCCATGACGCTCGGCCAGTAGCAAGATTCACCAGGACGGCCGTCTACTCCACGGCACTGTGCACCATAGCGCCATACGTAGCTGAAACTGTGCGGCACGATTGTAAACTGCCTCCCCTTGGCCTATAAAAGGAGGAGGTAGTCCCCTTGCCGCGGGGGATGGAGACAGTGCACACTCACACGCTTTCCGCCTTCACCAAGATATTGGCACTTCGCCTCAATCAAACCTCAGGGACCTGGAGGCTTCTCCTCCTCTCCCGCCACGCTTGTAGCTCCCCTCTGCAAGCACCACGGTGCAACGCAATATAGTGCCTCGAGCACACCCCTACTGGACGTACGGCCCCGGTCGGAACCAGGATAAACCTCGTGTCATTTAGTTGCTTAGCACCGACCATCGAGAGATAGATCTCAGCGCTCGTACTAGTTAGTGTCGGGACTACTTTTCGCACCGACAGTTGGCGCGCCAAATAGGGGGATTGCGCGCTGAAGATCAGCTTTCCACCAGCCATCTCGATGGTGATCCGCACCGAGTACAGGTCCCAGAGGTACTCCATGGGCAGCTCGGACCCCTTCCCAGCCGGATTCGAAATCCGATTCGGGAGCCTGAACTTTCAGGCCACGGGAAAGGCTACCTGATGCACATCACCAACCGTGACGAGCTCCACCCGTGGTGGTCAACCGGGCCGGGACCGGTTCCCGCCACACCTACTGTTGACGCCCCAGCGCCCGCACCAGTGGACGTCGCGGGCCCTTCAGCACCTCGACGCCAGCGGCGCTCCGGCCAACGTTCGCACCAGGCGCGAACAAAATGACGTCGGGTTGCGCGCGCTGCGGCACAGCGCGATGCACCTGCCAGCGACACGACGGTGACGCCCGTGGGGGAGGGCGAGGCTTCCGGGCCACGATTCCCCAAGGGATGCGCAATGCCGCGGCAGCCTACGCTTCGTTCGCCAGCACCGACGTGACGGCGTCTGAGGACCTCCCGGGCAACCACCTGCTGGCGGTCCGAAACCTCATCGCCACCACCAACGACGAGTCGTACCATGGCTCTGCTAGCGAGCTTCCCCCTGCGACCTCGCACGGGTACGCGGAGTGGGAATTCTCGGGTGTACCGGACCCGATGATGTTCCAGCGGTTCCTCGACGCCGCGGACTACCGGTTCGGCTACTCCGACACCTCCAGCGCTGGTAGCTATGATCCCGCGCGGGAGTGCTTCATGGTTGCCATCGGCGACGCGGTGGATGGCACAAGCGCTGCAGGGGCTGGCGAAGGGGAAAAATCCCCGGGACCCAGGGATGAGCGCGCCCCGGAACCCGGGGCCGAAGGCGCCCCCACCTCGCCGGTGGGAGGCACGGACATCAACACATAGCTGGCTCAAGCACGCGAGCTCGAGGCAAAGCTCGCTGAAGAGTACCGCGCGGTATGACTATTGCGCGCCACCATCGCTGGGGAATCCTCCGCACGCGGCGAACGCGTGCGTGAGCTGGGCAAGTAGGCTCGCGAGCGCAACAACGCCGACTTCAATGTCGATGACCCGAACACGCCACCGCGCGCGAGCTAGAATCTAATTGCATCTACGATGCTGCTCCGGGCCATGCCCGCACCTTCGACGTCCGAGGCGCGAAACCTACACCGTGTGGCAGAGGTGCTCATCGAGCAGGCGGCTGTACAACATGCCGAAAGGTCAGCATCCCGCATATGCCATCAAGGCAGCGTGAGGGACGACGGTGGCGCCTAGGGCCAGGAGGCATCCGTCCAGGCATATGGAGCGGAGGGGCAGGCGCCAGCCAACCAGGGTAGAACGCCGGTCAGGGAGCGGATCCTTGACACGCGGGGACAGGCTCAGGACGGTGATGCCCGCAACATCATCAACACACGTCGAATGGGCAACACAGAGGCACGGGCGGTGGTGGGCTACCACCCTCAGCGGGGCGGGCGCTACGGTAGCCGCGAGGGCCGCTCACCGACGCCGGAACCCCCAGGCACCCGCATGTTCAGCCGGGAGATCCGCACTGTGAGTTTTCCGCAGCGCTTCCTCCAGCCCACGTCGATCGACAAGTACACGGGGGAGACAGACCCTCGAGTATGGCTCAACGACTACCACCTGGCATGCCAGCTGGGCGGCGCCACCACTGACGAGGTCATCATCCGCAACCTGCCGCTGCACCTTGCGAACTCGGCGCGGACGTGGCTCGAGCACTTGCCGGCCAGTCAGATCCACAGCTGGGACAACTTGGTTCACACCTTCGTGGGGAACTTCCAAGGCACATACGTGAGCCCCGAAAACTCCTGGGACCTGCGGGTGTGCACCCAGAAACCCGACTAGTCGCTCATGGACTTCATATGGCGCTTCTCCAAGCGCTGCACCAAGCTCCCGAGTGTAGCCTAGTCTGAGATCGTGCATGCCTTCCTCGAGGGCAGGACATGCCAGGACCTTGTTCGTGAGCTTGGGCGGAGCCCGCCCGTCGACTCCAACGAGCTGTTCGATATCGCCACCAGCTTTGCTTCCAGCGAGGAGGCGGTGGGGGCCATCTTCGACGACAAAAAAGGCAAGCGCGTGGACGACGCACACGCGGAGGGAAGCAAGTCCAAGGAGCCCCAGCAAAAACACAAGCGGGGCAAGAAAGGAAAGAAGCCGCGCCACGAGGCGCGCGCACAGGGACACGGCGACGACAGGGATGAGGCCCTCGTAGTGGATCCGGGCCCAAAGGACCCTCGAGGCCCCGGCGTGTTTGACGACATGCTGAAGGCCATGTCCATACCACAAGATCCCAGTCAACCACACCCTCGAGCAGTGCGACATGCTCAAAAAGTACTATAGTCGCGCCGCCGCGAAGGACGGCGAAGCTAAGAAGCACGGTGGTGATGGAGACTCTGGTGGCTTCCCGGCGGTGGAGAACGTCTTCCTCATCTTCGGGGGACCGACCGTGGACATGTCCAACAGCCAGCACAAGCGGGAGCGGCACAAGGTCCTCGCTGCGGAGAAGGCTCCTCCCTCCTTCCTCGATTGGTCGGAGGATGCCATCACCTTCAGCCGTGAGGATCACCCGAACCGCATCCCCAACCCGGGCCAGTAACCGCTGGTTGTTGATCTAGTTATCACCAACTCGCGGTTCTCCAAGGTGCTGATGGACGGAGGCAGCAGCCTCAACATCCTCTACGCGCACACCCTGCTGCTGATGGGGATCGGGTTGGACCGGCTGCGGCCCAGCACGACGCCATTCCATGGCGTCGCGCCGGGCAAGCGCGTCCAGCCCCTCGGGCAGATCAACCTGCCTGTTTGGTTCAGCAAGCCGGACAATTTCTGCAAGGAAAATGCTCACCTTCGAGGTGGTGGGGTTCAGGGATGCGTACCACGCCATCCTTGGGAGACCATGCTACGCCAAGTTCTTGGCGGTCCCGAACTACACGTACCTCAAGATGAAGATGCCAGGACCGAAAGGTGTCATCACCGTGGGCTCGTCGATTGAGCATGCGTTCGACTGCGATGTCAAGTGCATGGAGCACGCTGAGGCGCTAGCGCTTGACGAGGCACTCGTCGCAAACCTGGAGAAGTTGGTGAATGGGGACCTCGACTCCTCTGCCAAACACGCGGGCAGCTTCAAGGCTGCCGAGCAGACCAAGGAGGTGCCCCCGACCCTGCTGCCCCCGATGGTAAGGCATTGAGGGTCAGTTCCACCCTCGACCCAAAATAGGAAGTTGTGCTCATCGACTTTCTCTACGCCAACGCCGAAATCTTCGCGTGGAGCCCCTCGGATATGTCAGGCATCCCGAGGGAGGTCTTCGAGCACTCCCTCGATATCCTACCTCACTCTCGTGCCGTGCAACAACGGCTGTGGCACTTTGACGAAGAGCGACGCCGAGCGATCGAAGTGGAGCTGCGGAAGCTCCTCGAGGCCGGGTTCATCAAGGAAGTCTTTCACCCTAGGTGGCTAGCTAATCCTGTACTAGTTAAGAAAAAGAATGGGAAGTGGAGGATGTGTGTAGATTACACTAGTTTAAATAAAGCATGTCCCAAAATTCCTTTTCCTTTGCCATGAATCGATCAAATCTTTGACTCAACCGCAAGGTGTGAGCTTTTGTGTTTCCTTGATGCCTATTCCGGGTACCACCAAATAAAGATGAAAGAGTCTGACTAGCTCGCGACCTCTTTCATCACACCGTTCGAGATGTTCTGCTATGTAATGATGCCATTTGGCCTCCGAAATGCGGGCGCTACGTACCAACGATGTATGCAGCACATCTTCGGAGACCACATCGGGCGGACCGTTGAGGCCTACGTGGACGACATAGTCGTAAAGACCAGGAAGGAGGACGACTTGGCTAACGACCTACGCATCGCATTCAATTGCCTACGAGCTAATGCGATAAAACTGAACCCCGAGAAGTGCGTCTTCGGGGTGCCGCGTGGCATGTTGTTGGGGTATATCGTTTCCCAGTCCGGGATCGAGCCCAACCCCGAGAAGGTCGCGGCCCTCGACCGGATGGGCCCGATTCGAGACCTCAAGGGGGTCCAGAAGGTGTTGGGGGTGCCTTGCCGCCTTGAGCCGCTTCATCTCGCGACTCGGCGAAAAGGGCATGCCCCTCTACCGGCTCCTGAAGAAGCATGAGCGCTTCTCCTGGACTGTCGAGGCCCAGGAGGCACTTGACAAACTCAAGGTGACGCTTGCCCATGCGCTGATCCTAATGCCGCCCTAGGGCAGCGAGCCTCTGTACCTCTACGTCGCCGCGACCACCCAGGTGGTCAGTGCCTGTTGACGGTGTATTTTGGTACACCAAGCGCCTGTTGCGAACGGTGTTCATTACACTTTGGTTTGGATTTGATTATGGAACTAACCCGCCACTAGGCACGCTAATCATATAACAAGTTCATCTATGTGCATGCATTTGTAAGTGTTGTGTTTATGTATGAAAACATGGACATAAAGGACGGATTCACAACAAGTTCAAAGGAGCATTTACGGAGTCTTGTTCATGTTCATGAGCTTGATGAAATCACTTCCAATGGTGGAAAGGACCAAAGTGCTACGAGGAACACCCCCGGGGATTGAAGCGTAAAAGACCGAACTTCATGCGCGGAGAACCTCCATCTTGGACGCGAGGATGACATCGTCAAAATCATGCAAGTGGAGGGGGCAAAGTGCATAATCACCTGAGGACCCACGGGAGCGAAGGGGCGACCGAACCGGGCCGAATTAGGCCTGGGCCGGTCGGCCCAGGTCGTCCAGCCCAGCCCAGTTCCGGTGTCGGTTCGAGCCCCCTTTCCTTGCACCCGAAGGATCTTCAACCCTAAAACGCTGGAGGCGCCGCCATTCGAAAGGGGAGAGTCATTTGCACCAGGAGGCCATCCACAAGATAGAGAGAGAGAGAGGAGGGAGATCTCCGGAGGGAGATCGTCCACCTCGAAGGAAGCACCCACAAGTGGAGAAGAAGGAAGACACCGCCGGAAGGGAAACCATGATCAACGGTGCTATGTCCAGCACCTTGATGGGGTAATCTCCTTATTCGTTCATTGGTTGTAATCGATCTTGAGATGTAATCGCACTTTGTCGGATTATCTTGTGTTGAATATACTTTAATGCTTAAAGTTAGCTACCATGCCGTAAAGGAAGTAAGAGCTCCAATGCTTCCTTGGATCCATTCAATACGCCGTGTCCATCATAGGTCTAGTCATGAATACCTTCACGTAGTGACAGTACGAGAGGAGGGAAAGGGCGAAACCGTGGTCACAATCCCGATAGATTAGATTGGTTTTCATGTCTTTAAGCGATTGCATGCTCTAGTATCGTAGACCCGTGGGCGAGTGTCTTTTATCTTGATAGCTTGATCATTCTCTCTAGAGTAGTTTAGTTGTTTTCTAGTTTAATTGTAGTTAGAGGTTTGAGTAGCTAGAGTGTGAAGGTAGATCGAACGCTTGTAATCCCCTTGCTCCGCAGATTGACAAAAACCTTGGGAATCCCGTGGTGAAAAAGGTGTGGGGTCCGTACGCTTGCAGATTGTAGAGGGATACGTCTTTTATCTGTCAACAAGCCCCTTTTTCTGGCTCCGTTACCGGGGAGCAAGCTAGTTTACATCGTTTGGTTTGCATCTAACTTAGTTTTATAATTTAGTTTATCTTTTGTTTGCTATATCTAACACATATTATCTAGAAAACCACTTTGTTTGTTTTTGTTTTTGTTTTTATCTTATTGTCTAGATGGCGTTCATCAATCAACCTGTGGAAGAACCGGAGAAATCACTAAGGGATTACTCTAGCCCTCGATGTGAAGAAATAAAAGTGCAAGAGTCGGATTCGAAGCTCGAAGCGACCAAGTATGAGATTAAATCCAAGATCATCGAGATGGTGGCGGCAAACCCGTTTGAAGGGATGGTTACGGAGAACCCATATAGACACATAAGGCATTTCACGACGCTATGCAACACGGTGCGTCAAGAAGGAGTTCCCGATGAATGGTTCAGATGGAATCTCTTTCCCTACTCACTTGCCGGCAATGTAAAGACATGGTACGCGTTTGCGTCCTTTGAAGTTGAAGGCAATTGGAACAAGTTGACAAAGAAGTTTTGCGAGAAGTTCTTTCCAATTAGCAAGGTTCAACATCTAAGGAGGCAAGTGATCACTTTCATGCAAGGAGAAGAGGAAGGGATAGACCAAGCTTGGGATAGGTTTAATGAGTTAATCGAACAAGGACCAAGACTCGGCTTCTCCGGTGACGTACTCATGCATACATTTTTCTTTTCCCTAACCCCTAGTTGCATGCAACACGTCCAAATGTGTGCAAGTGGGGATCTCATGGAGAAAACACTCACGGAAGCCGCCCAACTTCTACAAAAGATTAGTAAAGCGGCTGCCATGCGAAGAGATTGGGAAACAAGACTTGCGGAAGAGCCGGAATACAATTCAAGGAAGAAGAAGTGTGCTGATTTTTCTAAAGAGGCAACCCCGGAAGTCACAAAAGAGGAGCCAATCCCGGAAAAGCTTGAAGAAGAACACATCAAGTCAAGCACTACCCCGAGCGTTGACTTCGTCGTACCAAATGAGACAATCAAGAGAAGCATGTCAAGCGCGAAGCCACTAAGGGAGTTCGAACCAATGGATTGGGTTCCGATCGATTACGGAGAAGTATTCGACAAGAGAAGACCGTTCCCTAATCAAAAGGGAATGGCAAGAGCATTGGAAGTGGATTTCCCACCGGAAAGGAAAGCGGAAGAATCATACGACCTTGAAACCACCGGTGAGAGCTTTCAAAAGCTCTTTGGAGATGATGAAGTGGATCCAGAACACATAGCCGAGGTGAAGAGAATCATGGGGATCAAGCCCGAAGCTTCACCGTACGCTCGCCTCGCCGAAATTTACGCGATAGGATCCAAAGAAGAAGAGAAGATGACACCACACTTGAGTTGCGAGATCAACGGAGTTCAATGTAAAGCTTTATGCGACATCGGAGCCCAAGTAAGTGTCCTATCTTCTAAAATTTACGATAAAGTTCAAGACCACAACCTAGACTTAGCTTCAACATCAACGAAATCAATTATGGGAGATGGTAGAACTATTAAACCTCTAGGTATTGCTTGCAACATAAAAGTAAAAATGTCTGGAAAATGTATACCAACCGATTTCTTTGTTATTGATGCTTACCATAGTAATCATGATCACATAATCTTAGGTAGGCCCTTTCTTAAGTTGGTTGATGCCGTGTTAGATGCCGGAGAAGGCAAAGTAACGATGAACCTTAATGGAACAAAGTACACATATAATTTTCTTCGCGTATCTAAACACCCTACACCCTTTCCTCCCGAAGACGAAGAAGTAGAGGAGGTAGATAGCCTTTGTTTGTTGAAACCCTTAGAGACCCGCTGCAAAGAGCGATGGAAAATCAAATTAGTAATCAACAAGATGAAGAACTAGAAGAAGCAACAAAAGGCTTAGAACCACATGATGGAAGCGTGGAGGAAGGAAAATTCGAAGATATAGGAGAGATTAAACCCGAGGAGCCACAAGCGCCCGAGGTAGACCTTAAACCTTTGCCCAAAGGATTAAAGTATGAATTTTTGGGCCCAGACAAGACCTATCCAGTCATCGCGAGCGACGAGTTGAGTCCCGAACAAAATGAGAACTTGCTGATTTTATTAAAAAAACATAGGAAGGTGATTGGATATTCGATTAATGATCTCAAAGGTATTAGCCCAGCCTTTTGCACTCATCGTATACCAATGGAAGACCAATGTAAGCCCGTAGTGGACCATCAAAGGAGTCTAACTCATGCCATGCGAGAGGTAGTAAAGAAAGAGGTCATCAAGTTACTTGATGCCGGAATCATCTACCCGGTTCCGCATAGCGAGTGGGTGAGCCCGGTACATTGTGTATCAAAGAAAGGAGGTTTGACCGTGGTGAAGAATGAGAAGAACGAATTGATACCACAAAGAACTGTGACCGGGTGGCGGATGTGTATTGATTATCGTAAGCTTAACAAAGCGACGAAGAAAGATCACTTCCCCCTACCGTTCATTGACGAGATGCTCGAGAGGTTAGCAAACCACGCTTATTTTTGCTTTCTCGATGGGTACTCGGGGTTCATGCAAATTCCCATTCACCCGGACGATCAACATAAAACAACATTTACATGCCCTTATGGAACGTTTGCATATAGAAGGATGCCCTTCGGTCTATGCCACGCTCCGGCCTCTTTTCAACGTTGCATGATGGCCGTATTTTCGGAATTCATCGAAGAAATTGTCGAGGTGTTCATGGATGATTTTTCTGTTTATGGGAAGACGTTCATGGATTGCTTGGCAAACTTGGAAAAGGTCCTCACGAGGTGTGCGGAGGTAGACTTGGTGTTAAATTGGGAAAAGTGCCACTTCATGGTCAAGCAAGGCATAGTGCTCGGACATGTTATATCCGAGAGAGGCATTGAAGTGGACAAGGCTAAGGTAGAGACGGTTGAGCAACTCCCACCTCCGACGGATGTTAAGTCCTTAAGGAGCTTTCTAGGCCATGCCGGATTTTATAGAAGATTTATTAAGGACTTCTCAAAGATCACTAAGCCTTTAACGTATCTTCTTCAAAAGGATGTGGCTTTCGACTTTGATGAGAAGTGCCTAGCGGCATTCTGGACCTTGAAAAGTGCGTTGGTGATTGCTCCCGTTATTCAACCTCCGGAATGGAACCAACCTTTCGAGATCATGTGTGACGCAAGTGACTACGCTGTAGGCGCGGTTTTGGGTCAAAGAAAGGAAGGCCGAGTTCACGCCATTTACTATGCTAGCAAAACTCTTAGTGGGGCACAATTAAATTATGCCACTACAGAAAAGGAGTTGCTAGCGGTGGTTGTCGCTTTCGAAAAATTCAGATCTTACATCGTGAACTTGAAGGTCATTGTTTACACCGATCACGCAGCCATCAAGTATCTCTTGGCTAAGAAGGAAGCTAAACCACGTTTGATCTGTTGGATCCTTCTTCTCCAAGAATTTGATGTTGAAATTCGTGATAAAAGGGGGTGGAGAATGTTGTGGCCGATCATTTGTCTATGATGAATCGTGGACAAGATGATAAAGAGCCCATAGAAGATAAGATGATTGATGACCACCTCTATCGAGTGCTCGATAAAGACACTTGGATGATTGATATCATTCGAGCGATTCGGAAGATGCCTCTCGATCATCTAGATAAAAAATCTCAAAAGAAGATAATCGCCAAAAGTAGGAAATACTTTTGGGATGCACCATACCTCTTCAAACTTGGCAATGATGGAGTCATGAGGAGATGTGTGCCAAGAGAAGAGAGGGTAGAAATTCTAAGGAAGTGCCACTCGGCGGAGTACGGTGGACACTATAGCCATTTTCGAACCCAAGCAAAAGTATGGTCGAGCGGATTCTATTGGCTGAAGATGCATGAAGATACTAAAAGATATGTTGCATCATGCCCCGAATTCCAAAGAACCGGAAACATCTCTCAAAGGAATTCTATGCCCTTGAATTACAATCTACAAATCGATTTATTCGATGTATGGGGTATAGACTTCATGGGGCCTTTCAAAAACTCATGCGGATATGAACATATTCTAGTCATGGTTGATTATGTATCCAAATGGGTAGAGGCTATGCCATGTCGTAAAGCTTCCACAGAGTAGTCCATTACTATGATCAAGAACGTGATTTTTCCTCGTTTCGGTACACCGAGAATCTTGATAAGTGATGGAGGAACTCACTTCACCGGGAAGAATTTCAAAAAGTGCTTGTCCAAGTTGGGGATTGAACATATGGTTTCTACGGCCTATCACCCACAAACCAATGGACAAGCGGAAACATCAAATAGGCAATTAAAAAGCATCCTCAACAAAACTATAGAGAAGGGAGGCAAAGATTGGTCAAAGAAATTAGACGGAGCTTTATGGGCTTATCGAACGACGTACAAGACACCGATAGGTATGACCCCTTATCAATTCATCTACGGAAAAGCTTGCCACCTTCCGGTTGAGTTGGAACATAAAGTCTATTGGGCGATTAAAGATATGAACCTCGATCTCGATGCCGCGGTGGTGAAACGAAGGATCCAAATAAGCGAGCTAGAGGAGATGAGGTTGAAAGCATATGAAAACGCAAGCATATACAAAGAGAGAATCAAAAGGTGGTATGATAAAAGATTGAAAAAGAAAGAGTTTAAAGAAGGAGTTTCTCGCGAAGATTTACTGGGCCAACTTTTTCCCATGGGCTAAGGAGGTGAAAAAAGGGCGGTGCACGAAAAACCGGCCCGGCCCGGCCCCCGAGACAGGGTGGGCCGGCCGGCCCAGTCCGACCGGCCCGGTAGGGTCCCGGCGGCGGACGTCCCCGATTCTTGCCTGAATTGCTCCTTTTCGACTTCCTTCTTCGGTCAGAAAATTTTAAGGGAAGTTTAAAAAAAAAGGAAAATGAGGTTCCTAGGGTTTTTCTCTTCGGACTATTTATTTGGCCGAATTGGGAGCTCGGGAATCAATCCCATCAAGCAATATTTTGCATCCACACAGCAACCATTGTGTCCCTGAGGAGCTTAGAGTTGAAGCTAGAAGTCAAGGAGCCATCGATGGAGGAGGCGAAGCAATGCAAGCTCAAGCTGCCCGTCGAGATCAAGAGGACCGCCCGTATCCGTTGCGAAGGACGTATTCCGACCGGAGCTATTGCGTCTCGCAACCCCGTCGAAGGAGAGAAGGTCCCTACGCCCGTTCGAAGTTCGGCGCGCATCCAAGGCATGAAGCGGAAAGACTACAAGGAGGTGTCGCCCGAGCCTAAGGATTATGGGGGTTGCGACTACTCCGACGATCGTAGCCCGAGCTCGTGGGCGGCCACCGGAAGAGATGATAACGACCTCTACATTTGGGATGAGGTGCCCAAGGAGAAGACTCCCGAAGGCTCCAATGGCGGCGGCGGCGACGGCGGCGACGACAATGGCGGTGGCGACGACGGCGACGACGACGGTGGAGACGATGGCAATGACGACCCATTCGTATTGCATCCGATGTGTTGTGCGGCTTGCCGTCACTCCATTGGGGATATCTACACGTCGGTCGACGAATGTCTCCAAGCCATGGAACGATGAAGCAGCGTTTGGAGGATTTGGAGCGCGTAGTTGAAGACGACTACAAGTTCCTTAACCGCAACGTGCGCAAACTCTTTGGCATGGTCGGGAACATGAGAGGCAAGTGGTGCAATACTTGCGGAAAGTACCACTAGGTCTAGTTTTCCCCTTAGGAATTTTGTAAGATACGACGAGGACGGCATATGTTTTAAGCGTGGGGGAGAGCTAGCTAGCTAGCCTTAGCTTTTGAGTTTCAAAGTTTAGGTTCGGTTTAGTCTTCGAGAGAGGAGCGTCTTGGAGTTTAAAGAGTCTTAGTTTTCGAGTGTGTTTTTAAATTTTTGCAAGTTTGAAGTGTCTTAAATTAGTGTTGAGTCAAAGAAAATCAAATAAAAAGAGTCTTTATATATTTTGTGTCTTGTGTGATGCTTATCTTTATTCACTTGTTTTTTTATCTTTGATTCTTGATATATGAACATAAGTGTGTGGTTCAAAAAACGTTTACCGTGGTGCTTAGTGGAATTGCTACTACTTAAAGTACCCATACCGCACTTCGATCTTGAGCTTCACATGTTAGTTGTGCAATGCTCAATGCTAAAAATTGGAGGATTTCAGTTCTGAAAATTATCTTAAAAACCTTGTAATAAAGTTTAGCAAAACCTCTTTTTCCAAGTTGAGAGTGAAAAGAAAAAAATCTTATACAAAGCCAATTTATTTTTTTTTGCTCCACCATAAGTGTGATTAGCACGATGAGTTAGGCTAGGATTCTTCTCTCTTGGGAGTTTTAATGTCGAGCAATGATCATGTTCTTGTACTTATCTTTTGTTGCTAGCATAGTCTTGCATTCGGTAACGTGATTTTCACATCGGAAGTCCCGTACATCGCCGAATTCCATACCCAACCCTATACAACTCTTTTGTACATTGCATTCCTTGAACACAACCTACTCTCAAAGTTTCGTCTCGTCTCTAGCATGATTTATTTAAAGTTTCAGATTGTATGCATGCGAGAAAGAGAGGAGGTGAGAGCTTTGAAAAGTTGTCAAGAGAGGGAAAAATAAAGAGAAAAGTATGAGTATGGAAAAGAAAGAAAGAAAGAAAGAAAGAAAGGAAAAAATATAGAAAAGTAAAGAAAGAGAAAAAATATGAGAATGAAAGAATGAAAGAAAAAGAAGAGAAATAGAAAAAAGGAGTGGCAAGAAGGATATGAGAGGGATGAATCAAGTAAAAGAAAAAAAATAAAAGTGTAAGGAAGGATGTCACATTGTTGAGAGACGAAACTTTCATTCTTTTCCAACCATGTGCAATCCAACAACGAGGACGTCATCGGTGCCTCGTAGTCATAATTTTCTTTTGCCCTTGCACATGTCCACCATTCTAAATCTTCTCGTCCTTGATATCTCTACATATGGTTAATTCTTGTGATCATTGGCTTTGAAAGGTAAACAACCATTAGAGGAAGTTCTTAGTTTGACGATACTTGTGTTGATTACACTAGCCCTACCTATAACTCCACTTTACATGTTATATGAGAGACTTATGGGAGGTGAGAGTTTTATAAAATTGGTTTAGGATAGCCACCTCATACGAGTGACTTGAGAGAGCTTGGAGAAAGGTTTTTGTCTAATACTTGTTGCAGGAATTTTGTTTGAAAAATCATAAAAACCCTCCGATGGAAGTAAAGAAGTAAGCATGGCTGAAATTGAAGACTTCGAGTGAAGAGTTTGGGTTGTGGGGTAAATCTTGACGTGGTAAAGATTCTAAACGCCCATGTTTATGTTTGATGATCATTACTTTATGTTTATGTATTAAAGATGAAAGGATTGACTAACTTGTGAAGAAGGATTAGCGATACACGATTCCAACACTTTGGACAAAGTTCTTTTACGAGTACTTGCTCGAGGACGAGCAAGAGCTAAGCGCAAAGGGGGGGGCGACTTGGCCTCGAAATGGGCTGGGCCGACTGACCTGGGCCGACCGGTCTGGGCCCATTTCGGCCAAGTCCGCGGCCTCCTTTGCCCGGTGTTGCTTCCTGAGTCTTGTAGATCCTTCCCCCTTCTGCATGTGGGCCCTTGTCGTCAGTTTCTCTACGAATTGGATGAAGCTCCTTGTCCCGCAAGATTCGGCACTTTTTGATTGGGTCCTAAGAGTTTGTCATTTTTTCGGGTTGGGTCCCTGGGCTCTTGGAGTCGTGTTCACTTCATTGCATGACTTGTACCGGGCTTCATGGTCTTTTCACAAGATGCTTGATGAACTTATCCCGGAAGTCTTGCTTTCAACACTAAAACCCTGCATAAACACTAAACTCCAAAACCGACATGCACAAACGAACTTGTTATATCGAGGGGGTTAGTACCAATGGATAAGGTATAAACTCATGCCAACACCGAAAGTAAACTCATGGCTATGTTGAGGAAATTCACATCAACAAAGGCCATCCCCGCCACTGTACGTCACTGTGCGGTGAGGCCAATGTCAGCTTCGTGACACTGTGCCGTTCACTCTCGTACGGCCCGCACGCCGTACCCTCGAAAGAGGACGGTAGAACGCTCGAAAGAGGGACGAATGCCTGTGAGGGACGAACCCAGGACGACGCCGTGACGTCGGACCAGTGAGACGCGTCTCCTCCGTCACAATCAGTCCTGTGCGGCCATCCCTGCTACCACGCCGCCATCCCGGGCACTGCAGCGCCATCCCTGACGTTGTGGGAATTCAGGACGACAAGACACCGCCATGCCTGCTGCTGTGCGCCTCACGGTGTCCCGTCAGCCGCACCCTCGAGTTGGCATATGGGCGGCGACCAAACGGGAAGTCTCCACACGGCCACCCTCGAAGCCACTCCTGGACAGATACAGGACGCGCCATGACGCTCGGCCAGGAGCAAGATTCGCTAGGACGACCGTCTACTCCATGACGCTATGCACCATACCACCATACGTAGTTGAAACTGTGCGGCACGATTGTAAACTGCCTTCCCTTGGCCTATAAAAGGAGGAGGCAGTCCCCTTGCCGCGGCGGACGGAGACAGTGCACACTCACACGCTTTCCGCCTTCACCACGATATTGACACTTTGCCTCAATCAAACTTCAGGGAGCTGGAGGCTTCTCCTCCTCTCCCGCCACGCTTGTAGCTCCCCTTTGCAAGCACCACGGTGCAACGCAATATAGTGCCTCGAGCACACCTCTGCTGGACGTACGACCCCGGCCGGAACCAGGATAAACCTCATGCCATTTAGTTGCTTAGCACCGACCATCGAGAGATAGATCTCAGCGCTCGTACTAGTTAGTGTCGGGATTACTTTCCGCACCAACAAAATTCTTACATGTATTTTGCATGTGTTGTGATCAAATGTGACATAAGAACTATGTAGCCTCTTATTTACAAATGAGAAATGATTCACCTCTTTTATTTTCAAACCATACAAGAACATAGAAAAAAGATCAAGCCTTCATTGTCTTCATCCTCTGCATCCACAACCCCTTGCATCTCCGTTACACCGTCTCCGACAAATGCTGCAAATAGCTCTACATCTGCAAAATGAAGATGCTAGGAGCACTATTCCGGCTCCAGCAAATGCCGCAAGAGTTGTTGCATTTTGCAGAAACACCCCCACCATAGCGCATCCCCGGGGACACTCTCTTCTTTCTCCAGCACTGTTCTGCGCCAACTGCCACCTCCCTCCCTCGGCCTCCTCGCGCCCCTGCTCCCTTCCTACCCGCACTGCTCCGCCCCCCGTCGGATCAAGGTCGGCCATCCCCCGGTGGATCGAGGCCCGCACAGCGGGATACGCCGCGGATTGAGGTCGCGTGAAGGAGCACGGCGGGCGAGCGGGCCATCCCCCACTCGTCGGAGGTCTCCGGCTTGGATTCCAAATCCGACGGCGACGCGCAGGCCTTCTAGCTACGCCAGGTGCATCGCTCCCGAACCAAGCTACCACTGCACCCGGTTCTTAGGCGGAGCAGGAGAGCAAGAGGCTTGCGGTGGATCCTGCTCCGCCCGACAAGGCGAAGAAGGGCTCGACAGCGGCGGATCCCTTCGGTCGGATCCCTTCGAGCTCCCTTCTCCCACGTTGCTCCACCTCCGTCCCACCTTCGCTACCACATCTGCCTGCCCACGCCGTCGTCGACCTCCCTTCCTCCCCTCTCCCTCGACTAACTCGCTTCCTCCACCCCCTACGCGTGGACCAGGAGGAGCCCTCCGTACTGCTCGTCGGCTACGCCCGCGTAGGTGGTTGGAACGATGGCGAGCGGCCCTCCATTGCTCCGAACGCCCGCGGGAAGAAACTGTCTGGGAGGATGCAGATGCACACGGGGTGTCGTGAGGACGACACTCAACTTTTCTCTTTCATCATCTAATATTGTGCCAAGTCAACAAATTGCTAATGTTTCCAACAACTAAATGATGTGAAATCTTCCTATGAAACCCCACTGAGACTGGCCTTATACTACCTTTGTGTCTCGACATTAATACCACCTACAATATGTTTGAACATTTGTAGTATATAAAAATTGTGTTAGTTTGTACGACAGATTTGTTCGAAGAGAAAAGTATTACGTGCTGATTTATATAGTATGTTTGTCCTAAGAGAAAAAATAAAATGTATGAAGCAAAAAAGAAGAGAACTCTAACAGAGTCACAATCTCTCTTGTTTCTCTACATGATGTAGTAGGGCTTGTTGCTTGCACGGTTCTTTCGTGTCCATGTTTAACCTCTTCGTTATGCGGCAGTGGCGTACCCAGGTGTTGGGGAATCAGGTAGAACCCAATCACCCTCGGAGCTTTAGAGAAGACGTGAGATCATGGAAGTTCGCAAAATATACGGCAAATAGCTTAAGAACGATAGTTGTTTTCATAAGTTTCCTGTGTGATTTCAGAAGTTTCGTGGACCGAGGCTAGTGAATAACATTTCTAGAGACTTTTTACTGACTAATGACCTTCAAAGGAAATAATCCCTGAAGTGACGCGCATTCCATCAACTTTTGAATTGTTTCAGGAACTAATGACTTTGGAGAAAGGAGGCGATTCGGGAATCGCAGTGGCGAGGCTCAAATTGGAGCTCCAAAGCCCGAAAACTGGAACTTCGTCAGGCTCTTGTGAAACTGGAAGAGCTCCACGCGGACCAAGTCAATGGAGTAACAATAAAGATAGGCAGTTGTGTTGTGAACTACTAGCAATCTTGTAATACATTGAGGTGATAACGCGAATTTTGTGATCACATTCGACATTTTTGTACATGGTTCTAGGAGAATATAACTAAGATCTGATAATAATATCAGAATGTAAAAGTGGCTTTTGAGCACTATAAAAGGGAGGCCTCATCCTTCATGTAAAGGGGACACAACTTCTGAGGAGAAGGAAGTCTTTCCGAGATTCTTATACTTCTTGACATTCGTGTTTAGTCTTTCTTCATGTTCGGGGGTGCTTATCCGTTTTTGAACCCCAAACAGTGGCGCCCATTGACAATTTTTAGTGGATTGGGGGGAGGGGGGCATTAGTTATAAATTATCTCAAAAGTTGATAGCAATCAAACCTTTCAGTGGAAATGTACCAATCATAGGGGGTCATGACCCCTGTCAACCCCCTTGGGTACGCCACTTATGCTGGATTCCCACCGAAATATCCATGACGGTAAAGAGGAGCCCAAGGCGAAGGTACCAAGCTGACAAGTACTATCTCATATGTACGGTTCCTTCAACATTTTTTCCTGCTTCTTGTACAATATTTTTTCGCAACAAATTTATCATACAAATTAACAGAAGTCGTCAGAAGAACTAGGTTGTGCAATACAACAAGCCTATCAAAAAACTGAAAGATGTTGAAGTACTTAAGAATGGACGTTTTGTGGTCTTGAATTCTTGATTTTTTTCCGCTCTCACTAGTCATCCACAACCACAAGGATTTTTTTTTAACAAACGACACTGCCGTGGTAGCTGCACGACCACAAAACGTGGAGCTGGGCTTATGGCCAGAAGCACAGCCCATCTTCAGCCTAAACTAAATGTCTGTTTAGCCTCCTTAAACAAAGAGCTGAGTCCATGTGTCCTCCTTAGGCTGGAAAAATGGGTGAACCACCTAACTTAACTTTCAATACTGTACAAATTATCTCCCTACCTTAGTTATAAGCAGTTTTCAAAAGCGTTTTTTTTTGCATTTTGAATAAATCTTATAAATACTTAATGAAATTATTAAACCATAAAAAATATTCCTAAACTTCTACAGATAATGACAAAAATCCTAGAGATGGTCTGAGATGCATGAAAGCTAAATACAAATTTAAAACTAGTAAAAATGTCAATAAGTTTGTAAATTTAAATTTAGTTCTAGCAAAATAAAAATATATCAAAAAATTAAACCAACATAAAATTTTCTAATTGCATCTTAAATACTTAGCAAAAAAAACATGAAATGAAGGCAGCATGAATACATTCATCATAATTCCAGTCAACCATTGAAAATGTAACATATATTAATGCTTACAACAATTAAGAATTTTTGATGAATCTATTGATGTTGGCTTCAATTCATGTTTCTATTATGGACATTCTTGAAGATGCAATTATATATGAATTCAAATACTATAATATATGTTTAAATTTTTTGGATATATTTTCCATTTTACTTGAGCTAAATGTATATTTTAGATAATTTTGTAAACATTTTCACAAGTTTTAAATATTTAGAAGCTTCAAGATATTTTTCCTGATTTAATAACCTCATTAATTATACAAGATTTATTTTAAATTGATAATGACAAAATCGTCTATAATAACCGCTTATGACCAGGGTAAGAAGATTATTTGAACTGTTTCGAAAGTTTAGGAAGGTGTTTCGCCTTGTTTTCGAGTCAAGGGAGGACTTTTGGACTTAGATCTATGTCCATATCGGTAAAACTGACTTTTCCACAGACTAATTGCTAAAGGTAGACATTTTTTATTAATTTTGGAAAAATATACAACTGTTTCAAAATTTTGCAAATTTGACCTTCAATCGCCGTGACGTACGGCGGCCACCCACGGTGGTTGCAGGACCAATCGCCGTCCGCTACATTGGTTGCATGCCTGGCTGAACCAACCGCCGTAGCCCACGGCGGTTAGCCTGGGCGACGGCGGTTGGGGCCGGCGGTTGCAAGCGCTGGGTGGCGGCAGGTAGCGGGCATGCAACCACCGTGGCCCGTGGCGGTGGTTGTTTTCTAAAAAATATTTGGAAGACAAAACACACACCTTTTTGCGATGGCAGGTACGGCTTGCAAAGGTGTGTGTTTTGTCTTCAAAATATTTTTTTAAAAGAAACCAACTGCCGTGGGCCACGGCGGTTGCATGCCCACTGCTTGCCGCCACCCGGCGTCAGCAACCGCTGTGCCCAACCTCTATCGCCCACGGCGGTTGGTTCAGACACGCATGCAACCACCGTAGCGCACGACTGTTGGTCTTGCAATCGCCGTGGGTCATGGCGGTTGAAGGTCAAATTTGCAAAATTTTGAAACGATCGTATATTTTTCCAAAATGAATGAAAAAATATATAAAAAAATCCCAAAGGTACAAAGTAAAAGGCCTACAAACCCAATTCTAGAACCCAACTTGCTTTCTGAACACCCATTTATTGTTGTCCTCGTAGCTGAATCTGAATCGAGTCGTAGATTCAACCCTTGTTAACAGCAGCGACGAGTGTAATGGTATTGGTTGATTGAAAACTATACCAACTTGGCAATTGACATTTTCATTAATTTCTTTTTTATCTTGCAGTGTACATGGCGCAAGAACTAACAAATTTATGCTTAAAATTTAATGTAAAATTTCAAAAAATCACTTGTGTTCCATATTTGTGATTGTCCAGTTATTGTGATCAAGTTCAAAAGGTTTAAAAAGATTATTGACTAGAAAAGGGAACCCAACTGTTTCAAGAGCTTTACCAGATTGAATACGGCTGACTAAGTCACTTAAATGATCACTCCGCTGTTAAAACAGAGAAGGAATTGAATTTAAAATAGAGGGGAACGATATTCTCCAGCACTAATCTGCATTCTCAAGATCAAAATTAAACATTAAATCAAATTGAGAAAACAAACATATATACGGACTCAAGATATGAGAAAAATCATCAAATCAACAGCAGCTAGAAATAGTGTGGTTGCAGAGTTGCATTTGCAGGACGAAGCACGATCATGCATCGATCCATCCTGAGTCATGGCGGACGTGGAGGTTGTACTCGACGGTGGCGTCACCAGTCCGTGCGTCGAACCACCGCGTGGTCGCCTCGCAATACCCTCGCGCGAACCGGAACACACCTTTGCCGCCGCCGACGGCCATCACCCTGATCCTGCGGTCGGCGGGGTTGGGCCCCAGGATGGCGAGGCTGCTGCCGTTGTAGTCGCCGTCGACCAAGACGAAGTTCATGGCCATCATCAGCGACAGCTGAGTCCTTGCCGGCGCTGACGTACATGCCCTGCGCGCGCCCTAGGAGCCTCGACGTCAAGTTGGGGCCCTCCGTTCACTACCGGAAACGCAGCCTGTACCGAGAGCTCGATTCTGTGCTGAGAGCCAAACCCAAAGCTCACGGCACAGAGTCGCTTTGCCGAGAGCACCAGATCGAGCTCTCGGCACAGAAAAAACCCGCAGTACAGACAGTCTCTGCCGAGAGGGAACAAAGCGGGAACAAAGCAGGCTCTTGGCACAGCCACGAACTCACGGCACAGAGGCACTATGGCGAGAGTTGCAGAAGCAGGCCCTCGGCACAGCCTAGACCTCACGGCACAACGGAACGGCCATCACGGCCGTTGACCCGGCCGTCAAATGTGCCGAGAGCCCACCTTTGATTCTCGGCAAAGAATTATGTGCCGAGTGCTTTTTTAAAGCTCTCGGCAAAGAATTAAAAAAATGAAATTCACACATTCAAACCTTTTGCTTCATCAACCTACACCCCTACAAAGCATATGCTCACACGAGAACAATACATGGAGGTAAATGCATAAAATTACTATTATTCATTCTTGTCAGATTAAATATGCCAACCTTTATGTTTTTGTATGGTATCCACTTGATGACGTGCAGGTGCCTCCGTGGTGGCTCGTCGAGATGCCTCAGGCTTGGAGTGCGATTGTGGACTTTTGGTCTGCGCCCGGTTGGGAGGCAAAACACCTCGAGCGTCGGGAGAGACGTTTGAAGATGGCAGGACCGTCACACCATCAAGGCCCCCTTAACATCTGCGAGTATGCTCGTAGATGGGTATGTTAATCTATTTCTTTATTCTAACTCTCAGCACTGTATAATTTACTGTTTTCTAACTCACGATTGTTTTTCTGCAGTCTAAGTCACATGAGAATCAATTTTGCTCTGAGCTCGAGGCATATGGTATGGCACACAAGGGCAGGGCGACGTCCGACGTCACCTTCAACCCCGACGACCCGCCCGAGGCGTACACCAACGCGACAATCCAGCCCCGCATCGCAAAGTACACCACGGTGGCAAAGCGGGTTCGTGGGCCAGACTTCGATCCGGTGAGAGAGCCTCTGGATCCAGAAACCGTCGTCAGGATTGGAGAAGGCAGGAAACATGGACGGTACTTCGTTGGCGACTCTCTCTTGGTCCCGCGCGATGTTCTGACTCTCTCGCAGGTTCGATCTCGAGACAGGGCCACGAGCTCAGCCTCGCCCATAGAACGACGACCCAGTGTTACGGAGACCATAAATGCTACCTTCCAGGTTATTTCTGTTCTATCCGTCCTTCATTGACGTTTACATATGTTTCCTTGTATTCTAATGTTTGGATCAAATATTTTAGGCCCAACTTGCAGCAGAGAGGGCAGAGCGGGAGAGGTAGGTAGAAGAGTCGCAGAGGCAGATGCAGTATTGACACGAGACTTACCAGAAGCAGTTAGATGCGATGCAAGAGGCCAACAATCAACAGATGGCCACCGTGCTCCAGTACATGTAGAACCTTGGCCACGTGGTAGCGCCACAGGTGCAGCTCCCTCCACCACCGCAGGTGTTGGTCGCTCCACCTCCTCGACCGGCTCTTTCTCCTGTGAGTTGCTTTCTAACCTAGCTTGCTCTTTTGTTTCTCGTATTGAGCTAGAATGACTTGATATAGATGCTTAAACACTAGAATGACCTAGAATTACTCGTAGTGAGCTAGAAAACTTTGTACTTTCGTTTCTTTCTTATTGTTGTATATAACTTATAATGTTAGCGAAACCTAGAATGACGTAGAAATTGAAAATGACTTGGTATACATGCTCATAATCTTGTATTATCATTTCTGATTTTCAATCATATGCAGAATCTGTCGGCGGCATCAAATGACGGGCCTACGGGACACGACATGTCGCCGCCAGCTCCGCAGACTCAGTGGGGGATGCCGCGTGGCCCGTGGGGGATGCCGCGTGGCCCGTCGACAGGACACGACATGTCGCCGCCAGCTCAGCAGACTCCGTGGGGGATGCCGCGTGGCCCGTCGACGATGGCTGGCGCTTAGCCCCCGCCTCACGGATCGTCCTTCTCTTGGCCGGGGGTGCCACAACAGCCACCTGGGTCTGGGTGGGGGTTGTGGCCACAACATCAGCCACCGCAGTGAGTTCCTGGACTTAGCAACTTTTATTTGCATTTCGACCGCCAAACTTGCCTGTGACATGTGATGACTATGTACCTTCGTGAATTGTACGTGCATTTGGACCTTCGTGAATTGCACTTTGATTTGGATCTTCGTGTGGATGTGGTGGTTATGTTTTATGTGCTTGTGATGGATATTACCTGCCTGTGATGAGTATACTCTGCCTGTGATGATGTATAAGTGATGAGGGTAACTATGAGCTTGCTGAAAAAAAGGAAGCTGTGCCGAGAGCCAAAGCCAAGGCTCTCAGCTAAGGGGCATCTGTGCCGAGAGCAATGGCTTTAGCTCTCGGCACTGAGGGCCTGGCTGGCGGTCCAGATAGGCTCTGTGCCGAGAGCCTGTTGACCCAGCTCTCTGCAAAGAAGCCATCCTCGGGCCCGCTTGTCAGCTCTGTGCCGAGAGTGGAGTCACCGGCTCTCGGCACAGGAGAGGGGCCCACCTCCGACAGGGGCCACCCGACGTCCCGCCTGTGCCGAGAGCCGCCCAAGCGCTCTCGGCAGATCTTCCATCTGTGCCGAGAGCCTTGTCCCTGACTCTCGGCATAGGCGTGGGGCCCGCAACTCACGCCGTCAGCTGTGAATGGCCCTGTGACGAGAGCTAAGTGGGCTCTCGGCACAGCTCTGCCGAGTGTTTGGCCCGTGACTCACGGCAGAGCGGCCTTTGCCGGCCCAGCGGTGCCGGGAGCGCTCTGCCGAGAGTTCCCTCTCGGCAGAGGCTGTGCCAAGAGCAATCAGGCCTGTGCCGAGAGGATCGCGCTCTCGGTAGAGGCGCGGATTCCGGTAGTGGTCAGCGGGTCGTCGATCACTGCGACGGTGCCAAACCCCGTGGCTGAGGCGCTAGTGTTGGGGCCCTGGGCGACATGCACCACTGTCGACACGTTCGACCAGCAGGGCAACAGCGAGGAGGCAGGAGAGAACCGCTGATGGCCATGGTCGCGGGGGGGGGGGGGGAGGAGTTGTGTGCGTGAAGACACTGGTGAGAGGTGCAATGAGGATGGACCTATCTAAGGCACGGCAGGTGTGTGCATCCAACTAGCCAAGGTGGTGGTTCGGGTACTTGGGCGTTGTCAAACCAAACACGGCCAGAATTTTTGAAAGGTAAAGCTATATCTTACCTGAGTGATTTGGAGCTCCTTCCCACACAAATTTTTCTTCATCACATCTCCACCTTCTTCTCCAACTCCGGCGAGGTTAGGGTTCGGGGTTAGGGGTACGGGGGTTGCCGGGGGCTGCTGCTCGCCGCCGGCCATAGAGGGAGGACCGATGGCGGGCGGCCGGCCCGGCGGAGGTGGCGGCCGGCGGGGCGGCGGGGCCGGGCGACGAGGGCGATGCCGGCCGGGCGGTGGCCAAGGTCGGGCGGGGGTGTGACGGCGAGGCCCGGGGTGGCGGGCAAGGGCGCGCGGGCGGGTCGGCCGGCGCCGGCGGACTAGGGTCCGCCGGAGCTCCGGCCGGGCCGCGCCCGGCGCGAAGCTCCGGCGGACCCTAGTCCGTCGGCGCCGGCCGGGGAGGCGGAGGGAGGCGGCGGTGCAAGGAAGACGATGGGACGGGGGTGGTTCCGCGTGGAAGAGGATAGGGAGGAGAGAGAAAGAGAAATGGATGGGAAAGAGATAAATTTGAGGGAGGATAGGAGTAAAAATAATAGATATAGGGTGTAAAAAGTTGTAAAAATTCGAGTGACGAGAGACCCAGAATTACGCGGATGAGCTATAGATAAGCGGGTGCATGCGGCTCAACTTGCTGGCTTCGACTGGAAGATTTCTGGTCGTTTGTTCAGAGCCTTCTTGCATACTATCTGGTTCAGGTCACAAATTTTATGTTATCTTCGCACGCGATTATTCGTGGGTCATGACTCACGAGACGTTCTTAGAGCTTTTCTATTCTTTCAAAAAAATGATCTTGGAGCTTCTATTTTGTTAAGTTTCTCTTTTGCAGCCTGTTCGGTTGGTTGGGTGGGCGATGGGCGGTAGTCTTGGTTTGTTTCGAGAGAGAAAATCTTCTTGGCTGGTTCTTGATATTTGGTTTGTTACGAGAGAAAAATGTTGGTTGAGTGGTACGATAAACCAAGCGAACAGGGCGGACTTGGTCGGTAGCTGGACTTGGACTAACATGCACACGGCGTCGTGCAGGTGCAGAGACATGATTGCAGCGTGTATGTAAGCGGAAATATTGACTTGGCCCGGACTGAACCTGCATGCGGCCGGCATGCAGTAGCCAGTAGGTCTGTAGGTGACCGTACAAATTTGGAGACATCAAGTTTGCAACGCGCACCGGGAACCGAAAATGCGGAGCGGAACATACGTTCTGGGTACTGTTCTATGGCGAAACCGTTGGGGCACGAACGGACATCTACGGCGCCCCATTCGCGCGTTGCGCCGTCTACCGTATCACTCTGTGTGCCTACCGTCTCAGTTCCATCTCGTTGCGCCGTGTGCCGTCATCCTCCTGTCCTCTCTCTTCTACATCTCGCGTCCACCACCGCCGCACCTCAGACCACCCTCCCCTTTGCAGATCTACACCGTCGTCATTACGTGAAAATTGCAGATCTACACCGTCGTCATTACTTGAAAAACTTAATTTGGTAACGGTACAGATGACCTTTGGTAACGGGCAAAGCGCCCGTTATCGATCAAGTGTTACAAATGAGCCACATAACACATATTCATAAAGGGCATGAAACAACGACCGCTACCGTAATTAGCCACCGGTCACTTGAAATGGTTGTTCCTCTAGGCTCACAGAGAACTTTGGTAACAGGCACTAAAACAGAGCCCCCGTTACAGTAACTCAACATCAGAGACACGTTCTATGGAACTGCGTCTCCGATGTCTCGATGAAACGATACGCGTCTATTTCACGCGCGTCTCAGCACAACTAAGATTCGTAACGGGCATCAAACAACAACCATTACCGCAACTAGTCACCAGTCACATGAAAATGATAGAACAAAACCCGTTACAGTGAATCAATATCGGAAACGCGTGCAATAAACCTGCATCTCCGATGTCTCGATGAACGAGCCAAGTTCTGGGGCGCACCGGTCGGTACTGGTAACAGACTTTTACGGTGCCTATTTCATTGTTGGCATGTTTGTAACGGGTCTTCCGATTGAAACCCGTTACTCAGTGACCAGTGTTTGTAACGAGCTTTAATTAACACCCGTTACATATACGTAGGCCACCCTACAATAACCTGCTACCTGCATGCCGGCTGCATCCTCGAACCAGCCGAGATTTTGCAGCCATCAGGGGCTGCACCTAGAACTAGCTAGGATAAGACTAAATTCACAGAAATTAGTCCAGCATCCAAATTCACATAAATCCACATAATTCATATGCATTATATGACAAAATTCAGCATCAGTATCTCACAAGGTGGAATGCAACAATATTACAAAAATTCATAGAGAAGGAGGAATGCAAAAATTCCTAGTCACCATGCATAATCTGAGCCCACATAGTTTCATCAGCATGAAATTTTCCTCCGGCGGTGATCACCTGTTCCATGAGGAATGTGACAATTCTTTCACGAACATAGACTAGCGTTGATTTGTCGAGAGGATGCTCATTTAGCCCTAATCTTTGGATGTAACAATGTCACCAGTCAGCACACATATATAGGTGGTTAGCAAAGATGTGCAGTGCTAATAAGCGAGAACTGTGCTTAGTTGTAGGTTTTACAAATGAAGATCTCGAGAAAGTACCCCATATGTGGGATTCTATCTTTTAATTTAAGCATGTGATAGGCATAATAGAAGCCGCAGAGTTTGAATCCAGTAGGTTGGTGGTGGCACTGCAATAAATGTACAAAGAAAAATAGTGGTGATCGAGAAGAAATAAACTCAAGCTTTAGTACTAGCTTTCACAGGAAGGAAATAAGTGGTATGTACCTTAACATCTTTGACATGATCGAGGCGCAGCTTCTTATCATCGCAGTAATGTTCCCAACCCATACAACAAAACATGCAACAATTGTTAGGGCACTATTAATTAATATACTCTGCACAGTTTGTTGAGGAACGTCCGCAGGTTAAGAAAGAAATAACTTACTCATTAATGATTTCCTCGAAAGGGTTAGTGTCAGTCTTAACTGTCTTCAATGAATCAAGATAGTAGACCTTCTGCTGCATCGGAACGATCGCCACTGCAATCCAGTGGTTCGTACTGAGATAAGCGGTAAGCATGAATTTTTAGCATATAGTTCGAAGGCATTACACATATAGGACACAGAGTAAGCAAGACTGTAATTCGTGCTGTTCAACGTTGTCAAGCAAAGGCATTCAGGATCAAGGAAGCCAACTACAACACCGATCTTCTCAACTTCTATAGTTATATTCCTATTAGTAAGAAAAAACAAAGTGTAAGGAGGCAATATGCATGGTAAAGATGATGCGAGGAAAAAAGCACATTTCGATAGAGAATGATTAGTGAGCAGCAGATTAACTTTTCAAGCAACTTACAAGATGAAGCAGCGGAGAAGTGGCAGATCCAAAGCATCTAAGTTGAAGAGATCGTACAAATCACTGAGTTGCACAGGTAGCTGCTGGAGTCCATTTGACGATTCATCTCTCTGAGGCCATGCACTGGTCCCGAGCCGAAGTGCGACCATAATCGGAGAATCATCATCTGACTTACCGCGTTGCATGTAGAATGTGTGGAGCTTTCTGGTACAAGGAGCAGCCTTTTGAGATCATTATTGTTGAGAAGGTTCTTTCTGAATTTGTAATTTGGATTAACCATAGCCCAAGGATTCTTCTCGCTGTTTCTCTCAGATCGGTTTGGGTTAGTCATAGACCAAGGATTCTTCTTGGTGTTTCTCTTAGATCGCTTTCTAGTAGGCCTCTTAGAGGTTTTATTTACAATAATTTCCTTTTCCTGCTGCTTTGATATGGATGAAGAAGGTTTCTTAATGGCTTGCTTGCCTGCTGTAGGTGGTGTAGAGCTTTTATTTTTGGCAAGTTTCTCTTCTTGCAGCTTTGGCATGGCTGAAGGTGTCTCAAGGGATTTCTTGCCTGCTGTATGTGGTATAGAGATTTATTTTCGGCAAGTTTTTTTCCTTGCTGATTTGAAATGGCTTAAGGTTTCTCAAGCGCCTTCTTGCCTAGTGGTGTCTCACTAGGAGCTATTGCAGAGGTGGGGCCAGATGTACCTACAACTTTCTTCGAAATGTCGTCGACAGATTCATCAGCACCAACCAAACATCACTCTGGTTGACTGGTAACAGTGGTGTCTCACTAGAACCTATTACAGAGGTATTAGGCCCAGATGTATCTGCTCTGGCATGGTTGTTTTGAGCACTTACGTTTGGGGGTGTAGGTTTTGTTGTTTCAGGAGGATGAGGAGGAGGAGGAGGACAAAGAGGAGGTGAGGGCGTGGTGGTGGGGATGGAATATTTGGTGTCTCTTACGGATGTGGGGATGCAAGTTTTTCTTTTTTTAGACTAGTAGTAGGTGGGGATGGAATATTTGGTGTATCTTGCGAATGTGGGTATGCAAGTTTTTCTATGTTTTGAGGATGACGAGGAGGTGGGGATGCATGTTTTTCAGGACGAGGAGGAGTGATATGCACACGCCAGCGTCATCGACCACTCCAACCACTTTGCCGACCTCATCGACTACATTGCCGACCTCTACACCAACACCTACAGGACCAATCACACGTAGCCGAGCTAAAAAGATACAACAAGAGGTGCACTCGCTACTTTGTGAACTTAAACTCAATTCTAATGATAACTTTATGCTACCTAAGTCTTGTATGTTGATACTTCTCAGGTACGTTGAAGAGAATCATCAATACGAAGGTCATGAAGCTAGAATCGGCAAAGTTCTCGTCATTCAGCAAGGCCATTCGGCAATTTCCCAATCCATTCGGCAATACATTCGGCAGTTTCCTGAAGCATAAGTTCGGGCATTAAACTGTACCAATCTACGAAGTTTCCCATAGCATGCTATACACCGTTGGAAAGATAATCGAGTTAGCTTTCCAACGCATCTAGTCCCACGTCATTTGAAGATTCCTAGAACAAGTTATGATCGAAACATTGAAGACTGCTCAGCAGTCAAACAGTCACGCGGAAACTACTCAGAAGGTCATCTCGGGAGATCCTTTCACATTGGCGACGTATTTAGTTTGTTTTCGTGTTTCCACCCACCTAGGAGGGTTGTTCCTAGTATAAATACCCCCCATATGTAAGCTAAAAACAACTTTTGATGAATTGAGATAATCCAAGTGTTTTCGCGGCCGAGCCGCCCGAGTGCCTTACTCACACCCTTGTTCTTACTTGTTCTACTTGGACTTGTGAAGAGATCTCTCTGAGATCCACTGATTCGTGCTCTACGGGTTCCAGTACAGCTGCCCCGTCTTGTGTGGATTAGCTCCGGTTGTGGTTCTGCGGTCGTTTGGAGATCGAGTCGAAGTCCTCGTGGTTTCGGTGTCTCTCTCCCCGTCGTTTGGGTCGCATCCAACCTTGGCTAGGTATAAAGCTAGTTATCCGCTGATCTTCAGCAAGCTATTTTCGAATTCTAGTAAGTTATCATCCTATTTCCACTACCCCATCGTCGTTCTTCAAGTTCAAGACCTACTGCCGTGAAGATCGGGCCATCCTCGTCCTAACGCCGGGTTAGAACTTATCATCTGGTATCAGAGCTTTCGTTGCCACGGTAGGTCTTACCATCATCATACTTTTATCCCTTTGATCATTTATCACATATATTTTGTTTTATCCTACAGTCCAGAGCCATAAAAATTACCTATAACCCTTTGGCGGTACTGTTTTTCCTTGTGTTTGTGTTCATCTAGTTGCTAGTCAGCATCATTTATATATATATTGTGTTGTTCATTTGTTTTTCGCATCCCTGTTAGTATTATAAAAAAAAGAAGAGAGTTCTGAAAAAAGGAAGAGAAAGTAAAGAGTCAAAAAAAGGAAGAAGAAGAAAAGAGTTTGAAGGGGAATCGTGTTGCTGTGTGTTGCTGAAATTTTCAGATTGCATATTTCTAGTGGTGTTCTTGATAGCAGCAATTCATATCTTTTGAGCACAACAACCACTTGGTTTACAGTACCGTAAGCCCTCCTTGTTTAGCCACCTATAGCTCCACTTCAAATCTGAAACCAGGACATCTCAAATCGTAATCCTTACGACCTCACTACCACCTCCGTGAAGCTGCCAACACTAGCACAATCACAATCCTTGAGGACAGGCAGAACTTGGGTAAGTAAGTGGTGAGTTTGAGTGTTTCCACAAATACTTCATATTCCACATATTTCTTGCTGTCCCTGACATGGCATGGTCAGATTCTAGTGTTCATGGTGAGCGCCATGAAGAGGATGAACGCCCAGTTTCTCGGGCTGAGATGCGTCGCATGGCGGACTCACTTATGGAGGCAATGGGAAGGATGTTCGATGCCCGCCTTCCAGCAGCAGGGGGACGTGGACCACGTCGTGATCAAGAAAACCATCATCGGGAAGAGTCCGGAGATGAGAATTCTGGTTTCGGCCATGGATTTGACCGGTTTGGTGATGGCCGAGGAGGACATGGTGGTGGTCGTCGTGCTGATTTCGATAATCAGCGTGGTGGTCACCGTGCTGACTTCCATAATCAGCGTGGCGGACGTCGTACACACGAACGTCATGTGAGATTTGAAGACGAAGAGTTCGAAGATCATGAGGAAGGGTCTAATGATAAAAATCCCTTTGGTCGTGGTGGGAGATTTGACCGGTGTCATCATCATCGACGTGCTGATTTTGAAGATAGGGGATTTCACCGCGGTCACCGTCAATATGACGACCCAGATAATATTGCTCGTGTCAAGTTGAATATCCCTAAATTCACTGGAAAGGAGAATGCAGATGAGTTCCTTGAATGGGCTGAACAATGCGATCAGATTTTTAGGGTGCATAATTTCTCTGATCGCCGCCGTGTTGATTTAGCCTCGGTTGAGTTCTCTGGATATGCTCGACTTGGTGGAATCAAGTGCAAGAGAATCGGCTTGAGTTGGGTCTTGGATACATCAATACTTGGGAAAGAATGAAGCAAGTAATGAGAAGGAGGTTTGTTCCATCTAGCCATCGCCGTGATCTTCGAAACCGATTGCAGATGTTGAAGCAAGGAAAGAGGACTGTTGATGAATATTTCAAGGAGATGGAGTTGTTGTTGGTACGGACTGGAATCAGAGAAGATGCAGAGTACAAGATGGCAAGATTTTTGGGAGGTCTTAATGAAGATATTGCTGGTTTTGTTGAGATGTTTCCGTATCGTACTTTGCAAGATCTAGTTGATCAAGCCATGCATACGGAGAAGAAAATTCAGCAAGAGTCTCGGGGAAAATCTTATGGCAGTCAATCTATCGCTGCCCCATGGCGCAAGCAGCAGTCCGACACTTCTTATGGCGGACACCGATCCCAAGGGACTTCGGCTAAACCTTCTACATCTCATGGTGCATCAAAGATGGCTGTTTCTAGCGCATCTTCACCTGCAAATCAGCAGCGACCTGTTGCCAGTTCGGTAGCCCCAACTCATGCTTCAGCCGCTACATCATCTACCCGAAGCAGGGAAATTGTGTGCCATAAGTGCCACGGGCGTGGCCATATTGCTGCTCAATGTCCTAGTAGGAGGACAATGTTGCTGAATGATAAAGGAGAATGGTAGTCTGAAAGTGATCCGGAAGATGAGGGTCCAAAATTTGATGAAGAAATTGAAGAAGAGGAGAATGAAATTCAGCCCGACAAAGGGGAACATAATTGTTTTATTTCTCTTCGTGTGCTTAGTGTCACTGCTGAGAAGGAAAATAATGGACAACGACACAATCTGTTCCACACCAGAGGCATGATCAAGGACAAGCTTTGCCGCATCATTGTTGATAATGGAAGTTGCAATAATATTGCTAGCCAAGAATTGGTGGACAGATTGGGGCTGAAATCAAGACGTCAACCCAGTCCATAAGATGCAATGGCTGAATGATGGTGGTGCGCTGCGTGTCTGTCATGTGGTGAATGTTCCTTTCTCTGTTGGAAAGTATACAGATCATGTGGAGTGTGACGTGGTACCTATGCAAGTGTGTCAATTGCTGCTAGGAAGACCATGGTTATATGATCGAGATGTTTGGAAGAACCAACAAGCTATCTTTTGTGTACAAAGGAGAGCGAATTTCTTTGCTTCCTTTGACCCCGGAAGAAATATTGAAGGATGATCTCAAGAAGAAACAACGAGAGAGTGAAAATCACCTTAGAGTGACCCAAAAAAATGGTGAGGAAGAGTGTCCAAAGCCAAAGAAAAACCCACAGCCACAAATAACCCAAAAACCGGGAAAAGAGGGTTTAGTAATGATGGCTAGGAAGGGGGACTTAAAAGAATTGAGTGAACCTAATGCTATGTTCTTTGTACTCATGTACAAGGACACCCTTTTTTCTACTAACACCTTACCTTCTACTTTGCCAAGTGTTGTTCTTGATGTGTTACAGGGCTTTGAGGATGTTTTTCCAGATAAGGTGCCACCAGGTTTGCCACCCAAGAGAGGGATCGAGCATCAAATTGACTTGGTTTACGGTGCTTCACTCCCAAACCGAGCGACCTACCGCACAAATCCCGAGGAGACAAAAGAAATTCGAGAGGCAAGTGGAAGAATTGATTAAAAAAGGGTATGTACGGGAAAGTCTTTCACCTTGTCTTGTCCCCGTTTTATTAGTTCCTAAAAAGGATGGATCTTGGAGAATGTGTGTGGATTGCCATGCTATTAATAACATTACAAGTAAGGTATAGGCATCCAATTCCAAGATTAGATGACATGCTCGATGAACTTAGTGGTGCTATCATTTTTACTAAGATTGATTTAAGAAGTGGATATCATCAAATTCACATGAAAGATGGAGATGAATGGAAAACTGCTTTTAAAACAAAATTTGGTTTATATGAATGGTTAGTGATGCCCTTTGGTTTAACCAATGCACCAAGTACATTTATGAGATTGATGAATCATGTACTTAGAGCTTTCATCGGCAAATTTGTTGTGTTCTATTTTGATGATATCTTGATTTACAGCAAGTCTCTTGAAGAACATGTCGAACATATTCGGTGCGTGCTTGCTGTCCTACGTGAGCAAAAATTATATGCTAACCTTGAGAAGTGCACCTTTTGCACCGACAAGGTAGTCTTTCTTGGTTTTGTTGTTTCAGGTCAAGGAGTGGAGGTGGATGAAGAAAAGGTCAAAGCTGTACGAGACTGGACGCCTCCACAGAACGTGAGCTAAGTGCGAAGTTTCCTTGGACTCGCTGGTTTCTACCGGCGGTTTGTGAAGGATTTCAGCACTATTGCTGCTCCCATCAATGAGTTGACCAAGAAGGAAGTACCATTCATGTGGGGAGATGTTCAACAGAAGGCATTTGAAGAATTAAAGATGAAGCTTACAACAGCCCCGTCCTTGCACTTCCCGTATTTCGGCAAAACATTTGAAATAGAATGTGATGCAAGTGGAGTTGGGATTGGAGGCGTGCTGATGCAAGAACGAAGGCCAATTGCATACTTCAGTGAAAAGCTAAGTGGTCCAACTCTTAATTATTCAGTTTATGACAAAGAATTATATGCCCTTGTTAGGAGTTTGGAAACTTGGCAGCGCTATCTTTTTCCTAAAGAGTTTGTGATACATTCAAACCATGAATCTTTGAAACATCTTAAAGGACAATTAAAACTGAATAGGAGACATGCTAAATGGTGTGAATTTATTGAGTCATTTCCTTATGTTGTTAAACACAAGAAAGGAAAAGAAAATGTTGTAGCTGATGCCTTGTCACGACGCCATGTTTTGTTAAATCAACTTGATGCTAAAATTCTTGGATTAGAAAGCATAAAAGAATTATACACAACTGATCCATGTTTTGCTGAGCCATATTCCAAGTGTCATGATGGCAAAGGATGGGAAAAAATATCATGTACAAGATGGATTTTTATTTCGAGCTAACAAGCCGTGCATTCCGGATTGCTCGTTCGTATTTTGCTTGTACGAGAAGCACATTCAGGAGGACTCATGGGTCATTTTGGAGCCAAGAAGACAGAGCAAGTGCTTGCTGACCATTTCTTTTGGCCAAAGATGAGAAGAGATGTGGAGAGGCATGTCCTTCGCTGCGAATCATGCCACAAAGCTAAGTCCTGTCTGAACCCTCACGGTTTATATACTCCTCTTCCTATTCCTAGTGCACCATGGGAGGATATTTCTATGGATTTTGTTCTTGGTTTACCTCGAACCAAAAAGGGAAGGGATTCAATTTTTGTTGTGGTTGATGGATTTAGCAAAATGGCCCATTTTATTCCTTGCCACAAAAGTGATGATGCTTCGCATATTGCTGAATTATTTTTCAGAGAAGTTGTGCGATTACATGGGGTGCCACGAACTATCGTTTCTGATCGTGACACAAAATTTTTGAGTTACTTTTGGAAAACTTTATGGGGAAAACTTGGAACACGCTTGTTATTTTCCACTACATGTCACCCACAAACGGATGGACAACCGAAGTTGTAAATCGAACTTTGTCCATGTTGCTGAGAGCTGTTCTCAAAAAGAATTTGAAACTTTGGGAAGAAAGTTTGCCGCATGTTGAGTTTGCCTACAATAGAGTCGTTCACTCAACCACTAAATTTTGTCCATTTGAAATTGTGTATGGTTACAAACCCACTGCTCCCATAGATCTTTTGCCTTTGCCTGTGCAGGAGCGAGTGAACTTTGATGCAAGCAAGTGAGCTTAGTTTGTGAAGAATCTCCATGATAGAGCTCGCACAAACATTGAGAAGATGACCAAACAGTATGAGAAGCAAGCCAACAAGGGAAGACGGAAGATGATCTTTGAAGAAGGTGACCTTGTTTGGGTGCATCTACGCAAAGACAGATTTCCTGAGCAACGAAAGAGCAAGCTGCAGCCCCGGGCTGATGGTCCTTTCAGAGTGCTTCGCAAGATCAACGACAACGCCTATGAGATCGATCTGCCAAGTACTTATGGAGTGAGTACCAGTTTCAATGTGTCCGATCTCTCTCCATTCTTTGGATTGGAAGAGTCGAGGACGACTCTTTTTGAAGGGGGGGAGGATGATATGCACACGCCAGCGTCATCGACCACTCCAACCACTTTGCCGACCTCATCGACTACATTGCCGACCTCTACACCAACACCTACAGGACCAATCACACGTAGCCGAGCTAAAAAGATACAACAAGAGGTGCACGCGCTACTTTGTGAACTTAAACTCAATTATAATGATAACTTTATGCTACCTAAGTCTTGTATGTTGATACTTCTCAGGTACGTTGAAGAGAATCATCAAGACGAAGGTCACGAAGCTAGAATCGGCAAAGTTCTCGTCATTCAGCAAGGCCATTCGGCAATTTCCCAATCCATTCGGCAATCCATTCGGCGGTTTCTCGAAGCATAAGTTCGGGCATTAAACTGTACCAATCTATGAAGTTTCCCATAGCATGCTATACACCGTTGGAAAGATAATCGAGTTAGCTTTCCAACGCATCTAGTCCCACGTCATTTGAAGATTCCTAGAAGAAGTTATGATCGAAACATTGAAGACTGCTCAGCAGTCAAACAGTCACGCGGAAACTACTCAGAACGTCATCTCGGGAGATCCTTTCACATTGGCGACGTATTTAGTTTGTTTTCGTGTTTCCACCCACCTAGGAGGGTTGTTCCTAGTATAAATACCCCCCATATGTAAGCTAAAAACAACTTTTGATGAATTGAGATAATCCAAGTGTTTTCGCAGCCGAGCTGCCTGAGTGCCTTACTCACACCCTTGTTCTTACTTGTTCTACTTGGACTTGTGAAGAGATCTCTCTGAGATCCACTGATTCGTGCTCTACGGGTTCCAGTACAGCTGCCCCGTCTTGTGTGGATTAGCTCCGGTTGTGGTTCTGCGGTCGTTTGGAGATCGAGTCGAAGTCCTCGTGGTTTCGGTGTCTCTCTCCCCGTCGTTTGGGTCGCATCCAACCTTGGCTAGGTATAAAGCTAGTTATCCGCTGATCTTCAGCAAGCTATTTTCGAATTCTAGTAAGTTATCATCCTATTTCCACTACCCCATCGTCGTTCTTCAAGTTCAAGACCTACTGCCGTGAAGATCGGGCCATCCTCGTCCTAACGCCGGGTTAGAACTTATCAAGGAGGTCTGAATGGAACGTGTTGTGGATGTGCGGATTGAGGAGGAGGAGGTGGAGGAGGATGTGGAGAACCATGTGAGGAAGGAACCTGTACCATACTCTATGAACTACAAGGAATCTGTACCGTAGCCTATGAACGAGATTTACATGTTGGTGCTCCTTTGATGTCAATCTGACACCTTCTCCACTGTAACCTCTGTCCTTCAGCTTGTCTGAGTTTCATCACCTTATCATTAAGGGGGTATTCCAACAGTTCATTCGCAAAGATAGTATATACACTAAGCACTTCAACCACAACATAGTCTTCATGAATCAGGACTGTTTCTAGCGTAGTCTCCTCTGCATGAACAAGACCAATTGTAGCCTCACATTGAAGACCCCTCCACGTGATCCATAGGCCACAGTGTGTGGGTTCATTCAACATGCCTATAAGGTCTTCGTGTGTACGATCATCACAGCACACCTCCGTCACCAACTTTATAGTGCCATCGATGAAACCTACATTATCTGCGGACGCACAACTGCTCTTCAGTGTGGCGGGTGAAGGGCTTGCGCGATTGTACACTGGTGACAACACCACCTCTGCATCTGCATGTTCTGCATCTGCATCTTAGCCACCAGTTCTTGCTTGATTTGTTACTTTATCTTTTCCGTATCAACTGATGCGTCGGTCTTCGTCCTCTTCCTCTTCCTGGTACATCTCGACATGCTGAGGTGTAACACCGCAGGTGCCGCAAAGGCCCAAGATGTTACTGAACAACCTTCCCTCATGACGGAGCATAACAACTCGGCAGCAAAACCCCAAAACAGAGTAAAAACGCGGAAGCAACAACATAAAAGATATATAAAGATAAACCACACACCAACATTAATTGAGCAACTTAACAAACAAACCACTAATAAAAGTCAACCACGTTCATTACGAAGGTAACACAAATGTCACCACAAGGTATACTCTATGCTCATAACAGCAAAACAAAGTATCATTATTGAAGTTAAAGAAATAAAGTGGCATGACATGAAGATGTGCAACTACTCCCATCCCTTCAAGAGGACATCGACTCAAGCACCTGGAAGGATAAAGGGGTGTGAGAATAAATCTCAGCAAGCAAACTATTTTGACAAGTTATTTAAACCACGAGTTCATTAGGCATCAATTTAAACATAGATACATGATAAAAGGAATGTCATCCTCATATGAACAAAAGAATAAGCCGCAATGACTTAATTTACTTCAAATAATCATGTTCTCATAACCACAATCATACCAATGCATATCTGAAATATAAAGAACCACAATGAGTGCAAATGCAATGCAAATGTCATGTCCACTGCCTCCATACCCAACAAGGTATGGAGCTGCATCGTACCCCTCCTCGGGCAACGTACGATGCTGTACCGGTACGGTCGCGGCCAATAAGCGGCGACATCCACAAATGATGCGCAATGCAATATGATGCAACTGCAAGTATGCTTACCACCTGTGCCACATACAACCACATAAACATACCTCTTTACCTCAAGATTGAAAAATAACAGCACGAGTTATATATGAAACAAGTAATAATTAAATAATTTGATGAATAACATACTTGAAATTTTCGTTAGTAAGTTTCTGAATTTATTAGACTGTAGGTAGAATAAACAACATGTCAAAGTTGTAGCAAACCCACCGCTACGTTCACTTGCCTCAAAGCGATGAAGCAAAGGTCACTAGGCACGGTCCGGAGCAAAACCACCTGTTTATCATCATGAACTCAGTACATACAACTTAATCAAACATATACAAACAATAGGAATATGGCTCCTACGCCCAAAACCCTCAAACAAGACAAAGGGCACAATCAGCAACACTACAATAAACCTACAAGAGCAGCATCACTTCCCTTTTTTGTATCTTTTAATCTACAAAAGCACTGCTAGTAAATAAAAACATTGTTAGAAACTAAAGACAAAGGAGAACATGTACCATTGGTTAAAACATTTTTATTCACAAATAAATTTGTCCAAATCATCTCTTCCATTCAGACTAAGGAATCTGTCTTCAATTCTGCCAGTCTATGGTAAAACATTGATATCTTCCAAACCACTTATCCAAAAATTATGAAACTTCACCAGAGAATGAAACATTATATAATCCACAACTTTTATTATACTTCTCATTGCAGCAAAAGTCATTAAGATCAACTAATCTTTATATCACCCTCGAGTTTTGAATCTGGCAACAAAACCTGACAGTCCACTTTAGATTTTATATCTGGAGTTTGAGCCAACCAAAAATTCTAATATCTATCAATCTAGAAAGCTTAATAAAATCCCTAGAACTTTGGTATTCATTTTGAGAACTGATTTGACCCTTAAGATTCCCTAAAACTGAGTAGATCTAATACTGTTCAGAAGTTCGTCAGATTAAAACAGCCAACTTTGGACTGCAATATCTCTTAAACCATAGATCCAAAAATTATGATATAAGACTTAGTGGAAAGATTTTGGAGTCATTCAAAAAAACTTCTTTAGGAGGAAAAATTAATTTGGACTCTAACATGGTCGTATTCGAGGAGGAACATAAACTGCCAAATTTGTCAACCAGCAGAGACTAACCACGAGATCCATCTCCAATCCCTCCAATAATCCAATCGAAGGAGACTAATTACCAGCACTAAATCTCATCCAAAAATAGAGTATTAGATTAAAACCATCTCACCTTGATCCACCATAAAATCTTAGGGTTTCTGCAGCCCTTTTCTTTCCTTCTCTCCTCTTCGATCTCCTCTCCCTCTTGTTTCATGGTAGCAACAGATCGGGAAGGAGGAGTCACGGAAAAAAGAGAAGTCCTGATGTTTTTGGGAGGAAAAGAAAGAACGTGGAGGATGCGAGGAAAAGAAATGGACTCCTAATGGGTAGTTAAAGTCCCGGTCATTAAGGATCAGGAACGTTTCTCTCTTTTTTTCTAAGCCAAACTTCAATCTCTTGTAGACTACTCATGTGACATCAAAACAAACATGTGGGTAGCAAAACGGAATCGTCTTGATGAGCTTGACGTAGTGGTGGTCTCGGATCTTCCATCCGAGATACTATTCAAAAAGTCAATTTTTGGCCTCTTTTCCAAGTGCCCGGTTAACCACTCTTGTAAAAATTCTTGGGTGTTACATGAGGTCATGCATACTTCCAGCCCTGGTAGCTGGAGACACCACACACATGACTTGGTTGTTTAGGGCGGCCCAAGTACTGACTTAGCACATCATACTCCCTCTGCCATGCCATTCCTAAATATTCTACACATGCAATCTTCTCCTTGATGTCTGCAGCCAATTTTTTTACCTCTTTGATGTTGAACACTATCACAGCAACACGGTCTTTAATCACTAGCTTACTCCTTGCTCGCAGCCAATTCTTGGAACGATCGTCAGGGTAGGTGTCATTTGGGTTGGGGATACTAGCTGCAGCTAATTGTCTGTCCTCTTCCTCCCATTGTTCTAGTTTCACAGTATAACCAGCTGGATCCATGATGTGCTTGCTTGTGTTCCGACTTCGGAGTTCTTTGAACTTAACACTTGCAGATGAGGCTTGCTCGGTTTCCTTTTGTTTCATGAACTCCTTCCACTGTTCCAGGACAATAAACGGGTGCCTTGTAATTGTCTCAAGTCCCTTTCTGATAAAATCTCGCCTAAGCTGAACTGAATTGTCTCCATGCCTTGGCTGCCATCTTCCAGAAAAGCTTGAATGCTTGTGGTTTCGCGTCTTCCTGGAACTTCAAGTGTTTTCGCACATGCTTATCAAACAACTCCCACTTTTCATCATTGCTTAGTTCTTTGATTTTTGGCAAGTGCAAAGGTATCTTTTGTCTAGCAACGAGCCCTGCAAGCACCGTGAACCTGCGCTTTTGAGTCAATAATACTAGCATCCCCACTATGTCGACCTCAGTGACTATCATTGTGTCACTTGGCTACTTTGTCGATGTCCTTGTCGCTCTGCCTCGGCGCTGAGCCCCACCCACCTGGTCTTGTTGTGCACTAGTAGTGCCATAACCCTCTTCTTCATCTTGTGGCCCAAGTCTATAGTCCACGTCACATTTATCCTGTGACTACTTTAGCCCACTATAATATCATTGGTTCTTGGTAAACCATTAACAAAAATGGAAAATTCAGTAACCAAAAAATTAGTTCAGGCAATGCGACCTTACCATTTTAAATAGGAAGATGCAAGCTGCCTCTGTTGCTGATGAGGTACTTATTCAACTTGGAGAGAATGTGCAGATGTACATAGGCACAATAGCAAAACCAAATATAAGAGTCATCTAAAGGGAAATGCTAAGTATGTATACCATCAACAGCTAAGTATGACCACATGTACTTATACAAAGGAGCCGTGACATAACCTGCAATTCCCACAAGTACAAGTATATTTATACACATTTATATAAAAAAAACCATACGCATGCATATGTTGTATATTTGATTATCTGAACGCATGTGTGCTGTATAGGCTCGCTTGACCTAATTGCATAAACTCGAGCAAATATACCAAATTACGCTGTTAATTTTACAATTATTACTGAATTGTTGTTAATTTTACAATTATTACCGAGTTTATAGAATGGGCGGCATACTATAAACTCAAATCCTATATTCGCCACTGACCTTGTCACTACCAGAGCGGAGGAATCTCTACTCCTCGTCGCTGCCTGCTCGCTGCCATGTCCTCGTCCTCACGTCGACCTCGTGGCTGGATCCTTCCTCCTCGTCCTAGTCGTCGTCGTCGTCGCTGGATCCCTCCCCTAGTCGTCATCGTTGGATCCCTCCTCTAGTCATCGTCGTCATTGTCGCCGCCGCTGCTGGGTCCCTCCTCATCCAGATCTCGCTGTCAGAGGTGTGGTGCACGTCACGGTGAGCGTGGTGTGGCGCGCGTCTCAGCGAAGGGATGTAACCTGCATCGCAGCATGGGGGAGGTGAGGGGGACAAAGGCGAGGGGAGAAAGCGGCGGTGACGAGGGGAGAGTGGGAGGAGACTGCGTGAGGGAGGCATCCTTCCCTACTAACCTAGTGCGACTGGGCTTGTGTGGGCCTTAAAATGAGTAATCTATTAAAGTACTACTATGCTACCAGTATAGTATATCATAAACATGAGATAAGCAAATCTAATTTTAAGAAATTTGGTTAAATAAGTGTGGCTGTTGATATTTTTTCAATTAATAAATTACCAACTGTGAATTTTTCGTATTTTTTACGAATTTTTAGGTGTTGTTTATGGGCTCTACACAAGTTCATATCACCAAAGCAAACAAGTGTGACTGTTGATATAGCATCACATGTTCACATATGACATGCATCACAAGTTCACATCACCAAGCAAACTAACTCATAACAAACATATTCACATCTGACATGCATCAGCAGGGCACATAACCAAAATAAGACTGCATCAGCTGGGCGTATCACCAAACTAGATTGTAGCCGTAAGAGAACTAGTTAGCTAGGATGGCTTCTTTTGTGTTGGTGCCTCAAGTTCAGCTAGCCTTGTCTCTAGTTTTGCAACTCTTTGTGCCAGCTCAGCATTCTTCTTTAGAAGCTGAATTTCAGGCTCTTTCGTGTGGCTTTAAGCTGCTCATCCTGCTTGTCGATTCCTTTCCAGATGTAGTCAATGTCATCACGAGTAACAGCACGATCCTAAAACAAAGGAAAAAATTATATTGATGCAAGCTTCATAACAGTTGTAATTTACAAGAAAGCTGTTTTAGCTCTAACTGGTGTCAAAACTTTCCTGCTTCTCTTCATCTGATTCCTTGAGCTTGTTGATTTCAGTCCAAATCCTGTCAATGTCATGTGCAACAACTTCCTACAATAAATGGAAATTGATGCATTGGAATAATTGATCAGTGAAGATGTGAAGGTCCAAGGACAAATCTCGTGCGTGATGGTTTCAGAACTTGCCTCATGGTCTTCTGAGTCGTCACCGGAGTTGTTGCCGGAGTAGTCACTGGAGTTCTTGCCGGAGTCGTCGCCGGAGAAGATGAGGTCTACTAGCACCACTCTTATGCCCAGGTCGTCACTGGAGGAGTCCACGCTCACATCAATACGCGTGGACCGCTTCTTCTTTCGCATTGAGGAAAAAACCCTGCCACTCCATGGTGGACGTCGTTGGAGTCCGCCAACTTGGGCCTTGCGCGCGTGTACGACTTCCTCCCCCGGGCCGACGAAGAACCGACCTCTTCCATGGAGTGCCGAGGAAGACGCACGGGGGCGGTGCGCTGGGACGGCTCCTCTTCGTCGCCGCGGAACCTCACTCTGTTGGCAGGGGTGGTGGACAGCACCGAGGAAGACGGACGGGAACGTGGCCATGGGGCCTCCTCCTTGCAGAACCTCCCCCTAGAGTCGTGGGCCATCCCTGCGATGACGAGGAAGGCGGAAGCTGGAGAAGGGGATAGAAGGCGGAAGGCGGGGTGGAGCATTTATTAAAAAGGTTCGGATGCGCAAATGATACGATGATTAACACCAGTCGTCGCCAATGAAGGGGTGGGGCCAGGTCAATTCGAATGAAGAACAATTTGCTTTTCCCCTTTTAATCTGCACACGTATTTCTTCGTCAACCGTAATCCAAATTTGATGATATTTGTTTCTGAATTTTTCTAAAATCAACATTTATTCATTTATGACATTTTTCGCATGTAATTCCATTTCTTGGATCTTGTTTATACACCTTATATTGTTCCTTATAAGTACAACATAGAAATAATATTTGTTTTACACAACCAGTACTAATGAAACTTTGCATTTCGTAATCTTATGGTGAACATAAGGTTATCTTAAAATTTGTAATGCATATTAGTTCGAACATGTTTTAAAGTGTGGAAAACTTCAATGTTAAAGTAACATTGTAGGAAACTATGTGAGAGATGTAGACATTTGTACACAAGTATAATCTTCCGTTTTTGTCGACAAGCTTAGGGACTTAAATTATGTTGCCAAGTCAATTTGTAGAATTGTTAGAACAAACTAAGATGTTATTATAATTATTATATCGTAAACAAGAGATAAAAAATCTAATTTTAAGAAATTTGGCTAGACAAGTGTGGCTGTTGATATTTTATTCAAATAGTAAATTTCCAACTATGAATTGTTCATATTTTTACGATTTTTTGGTGCTGTTTATGGGCTATAATATTTGACGGAAGCAAGTTTCGATTTAGAAAAATAGTGTCGGGCCCACGTGTCAGCGTCAGAAGCCTATATAAAAACAGATAATCGTAGCCTGCTCGACTGACAAAGGCGATGCGGGTAGACTAACCCTTGTCGCCAACAAGTGATCCATTGTTCGAAATGCTCCTGGCCGAATGAATATGCATCCGCCTCGGCGATGCTGGTACACTAACTATCATCACCAACAAGTGCCCCATTGTGAGAAGTGCCCCTGGCCAAATGAATATGCATCCGCCCTGGTAGAGTGAAGGAGACAAAGCTGTGACGGAGACGACAAAGGCAGAAGCCGGAGAAGGGGATAGAAGGCGGAAGGTGGGGCAAAGCGTTTATTAAAAAGGTTCGGATGCCCAAATGATACGATGATTAACAACCACCCGTCGCCAATGAAGGCGCGGGGCCAAGTCTATTCAAATGAAGAACAAATTGTTTTTCCCTTTTAATCTGCAATCAAATTTTGTATGACGTATTTCTCCATCAACCGTAATTCAAAATTGATGATATCTGTTTCTGAATTTTTCTAAAATTAACATCTATTCATTTATGACATTTTTCGTATGTAATTCCATTTTTTGGATGTTGTTTATACACCTTATATTGTTCTTTATAAGTACAACATAGAAATAATATTTGTTTTACACAACCATTATTAATGAAACTTTGCATTTCGTAATCTGATGTTGAACATAAGGTTATGTTAAAATTTTAAATGCATATGAGTTTGAACATGTTTTAAAGTGTGGAAAACTTCAATGTTGAAGTAACATTCTTAGAAACTATGTGAGAGATGTAGACATTTGTCCACAAGTATATTCTTCGGTTTTCGCAAACATTTGAATTTTTGTAAACAAGCTTAGGGACTTAAATTATATTGCCAAGTCAATTTGTAGAATTTTTAGAACACACTAAGACGTTATTATAATTATTATATCGTAAACAAAAGATAAAAGTCTAATTTTAAGAAATTTAGTTAGACAAGTGTGGTTGTTGATATTTTATTCAAATACTAAATTACCAACTATGAATTGTTTTGTATTTTTACAATTTTTTTGTGCTATTTATGGGCTCTAATATTTGAGGGAAGCTAGTTTCAATTCAGAAAAAATAGTGTCGGGCCCACACGTTAGCGTCAGAAGACTATATAAAAAAGATAAGCGTAGCCTGCCAGACCGACAAAGGCGATGCAGGTAGACTAACCCTTTTCGCCAACAAGTGCTCCATTGTCCGAAATGCCCTTGGCCGAATGAATAGGCATTTGCCCCGGCGACGCTGGTAGACTAACCCTCGTCGCCAATAAGTGCTCCATTGTCAGAAATGCACCTAGCCGAATCAATATGCATCCACCCAGGTGATGCTGGTACACTAACCCTCGTCGCCAACAAGTGCTCCATTGTGCGAAATGCCCCCGACCGAATGAATATGCATCCGCCCCGACCCCAGTCCCCTTCTTCTTCCCCGATCTGAGCTCCACCGCCGCTGCCTGCCCATCCTTGTTGACGGTGAAATTCCGTCAACCTAGCCATGAGTTTACCTTTGGTGTAGGCATGAATTTTATATCTTATCCATTGGTACTAAACCCCTTGGTATAACAAGTTCGTTTGTCCATGTCGGTTTTGGAGTTTAGTGTTTATGCAGGATTTTAGTATTGAAAGCAAGACTTTCGGGATGAGTTCATTAAGCACCTCATGACAAGATCTTGAAGCCCGGTACAAGTCAAGCAATGAAGTAAACATTACTCCAAGAAGCCCATGGACCAAACCCGACAAGATGAAAAACTCAGAGGACCCAGTCAGAAAACTGCCAAATCTTCCGGGACAAGGAGCTTCATCCAATCCGAAGAGGAACTGACGACAAGGGCCCACATGCAGATCAGGGAAGACTCTAGAAGACTCGGGAACCAACACTGGGCGAAGGAGGCCGCTGGCTGGGCCAAAGTGGGCCCATGCCGGCCGGCCCAGCCCATTTCCAGGCCCAGTCAGCCCCCCTTTGACCTAGCCGCCATTCGGGCTATTTATAGCCCCGAGGCCAGGTGCCACGCATCGACTCATTCGTCATCGGCCATCGAGGAGCAGAGAAGAGAGGGACACCATCTCGGACAGGAGAGGGTCGAGCTAGTTGACTAGGATCTCCCTAGCCGGCGTGGGAACCTTGCAAGGAAGACCACGTCGGAGTTCCCGGAGCTAGAAGCAAGATTGAGGTAGGATCCCGGTGGTGATCTTGATTCATGTGTCATATACTATGTTGAGTTATCAAGTTGCAATCCAATTTCTAGCGATCGAGTGTTTCTCCTACGTCTTTGATTTCAATCGACTTTTCGTATCTTAAGATCTATTATCGAGATAGATTATCGAGGATATTCTTGTAGCCGTGGTGGCTAGAGGTGCATTCCTGACCTTCCGAGAGTTTTCAACTTGTCTTTAGACTCGCCCTAGACTAACCCGCATGAATAGGGGTGCATTGTGACAGAAAGGTAGCTCCAAAAGGCGGGCATTTTCGGAGTCGGACGGGAAACCGTGATTTAAAGAAGCTTTTTATGAGATTGAACTTGTTTACTTCTCCTTTGCTCGGAACTTCAACAAAGGCTCGATCCAATCTCTCTAGATCAGTTTATCTATCTCCCTCTATCTCTCCCTACCTTTGGTTTTCATAGATTAGATTCGTTTTCGAGATGTTCTCTAGATTAGATGCATAAGGTTCTCTCTTGAAGATCAAAGTTCTCGGCTTTATTAGATTGATTCTTGCATCGCACATTGTTCCACAGATTCGATACCTTGGATTCACACTTGAGGGAAGAAGGGTCCCTTGACTACGACGGAGGATTTGTCCGCTTGCAAGTCCGCTTGAAGTTTAATACGAATATACACCATCAACAAACCCCTTTTTCTGGCGCCGTTGCCGGGGAACAAGTGATCAAGATTCGATCTTTTATTGCTTTTTGTGTAATTTTCAGTTTTCTTTTGGTTTTCTTTTTGCATCTACTAACTTCAGATCATCCTCAAAATCAATCTAATCTAGTTTTTCTAATCCTAGTTTTCTTAGATTTATTTTTATTTTTCGTTTTGTGCATATTTTGTTTAACGCGAACCCTAATAGGAGATGGACGACTACCTCTCTAACAAACCCGATAATTTTGTGGATGATCCAGAAAAACTTTGTAGGCTAAGGAGACGTGAAGCACAATAAGCTAAGAAGATGGATTTTGTAGATTCGAAGTCGGAAGACGAAGGATCGTTGGAATCTCCGAAGAAATCACCACCTTAAAGTCAAATCGACTTCCATCGATGGGAGAACAACCGCAAGAGCGCAAGATCGGGGAGCCATGAACCCCAGATATCATCGACCTACCAATCTTGAACCTCTCGGAGATCGGAAGGCTGTTCGAGATCAAGACCTCGACAATCCGCATGGTGCAACATTCACCCTTCACTGGTAAAGAAGATCTGAACCTTCACCTCCAAGCGTTCGTTCAACTATGTCAAACTTTCAACATGGCTCAAAATCAATTGAGGGCAAGGCTCTATCTGTTCTCTCTACTCGGGAAGGCTTTGTAACGGTTCTACTCTCAACTGGTGGAGACAGTGCAAAATTGGGATACATTGACGAAGGCCTTCATGAAGGAATACTACTCACGGGGTAAAACTCAAAGTTTGCGTAATAATATTGCTACTTTTGCTCAGTATCCTACGGAGACTATATCAGAGGCATTTGAGTGCTTCAATGAGTACACTTGGGTGGTTCCACATCACAAGTTCCCGAAGGAGGACCTCATTCAAAAGTTCTACCAAGGACTCACCATGGCGTCAAGGACGATCATCGATGCATCGGCGGGAGGATCTATCATCGAGCTTACGCTGACTCAAGCTTTCACTCTATTCAAGAAGGTCGCAGACAATGACACTTGGGCGTCATCCGGATGCTTACTTCCGGTTCAACCCACGGGGAACATCAAAGGAGTCTTGCAAGTGGATAAGGAAGACATACTCGAAGGCAAAATCGATTCGCTTATGTAGAGGTTGGAGAATATGGAGATAGAAAAGAAAGAGACTCAAGACTTAAAGGCTGCCGAAGCAAGATCCACATGTCAAGAGTGCGGAGAATATGGCCATGTCTACAATGATTGTCCGGAGGAAGCCAAGGTGCTCGATTACATGAGGAAGGGGGATTTCCCGAATTTCCACTATGGGCAAGGTAGACCTCAATTTGACGCAAGCTCATCGATTCCAAATTCGGTTCCGCTTCGTATACAATTAAGGACTTCATGGACGAGCAAGCTAAGATCAACAAGGACACCGTCACCAAGATCAAAGCCATAGACAAGGTGTTGGAGAACAGCAATAGCAAAGTGATGGAGGTCGGAAGCTCCAACCATCAAGTGCTCAACATGATGAAGATGCTCGAGACGCAAGTGGGACAACTTGTCGGGCGCCTATCCGCTAATGAAGGGAAGCTTCCGGGACAACCTAAAGGTCCTGAAACAGTGAAGGCTATTCAAACTCGTTCGGGAACGTTCCGCGGGAGTAAGGAAGCCTAAACCATCCGCCGAGACGGAGGAATTTGCTAAGGAGGAAGTTACGGAGATCGTCACCGAAGAGCCCCAGTTTGAGATGCCGGGAGAAGACACGAAGATACCGCAACTCAAGCCACGCTACTTCCGAGGTAAACTTGATAATCACTTTGAGAAGTTTGTGGTGTTGTGCGTACGTTAAGCATCAACATGCCGTTATTGGATGCCCTTCAAGTTCCTACATATTCTCGTTACTTGAAAGATATTCTTGCAAATAAATATGAGATAGCATCACTCGGGGTAGATCATGTCAAGATGTCCAAGCAATGTAGTGCCGCTATTGCAAATGGACTAGAGAAGCAAAAAGACCTCGGATGACCGACGATTCCATGTTCTGTTTGTTCATTCAAGTTTGAGAAGGCATTATGCGACCTTGGAGAAAGTGTGAGCGTCATGCCAAGAGATGTGTTCCAGAAGCTACGCCTACCATTGGAGCCTACGGGCATGTGCTTGGAATTGGGTGATAACTGAATTCGCTATCCCTTGGGCATCGCCGAAGATGTGCCCGTGAAGGTTGGACACCAATTCATCCCCGTCGACTTCGTGGTACTCGAGATGGGAGAGAGGGAGAAGGCACCACTCATCCTTGGGAGGCCTTTCCTCAAGACCATGGGAGCTACCATTGGTGTTGGCAAGGGGGAGATCAAGTTTGACATTAACGGCGAAAGGAATTCCTTCAAGTTTAGACCACACCTCGAGGGATGCAACATGATTGAAGTTAAATATGTTCCACCTCATTGTCATGTTGTTAAGGAAGAACCAAGGTAGAAGGAAGAGCCGAAGAAGGAAGTGAAGAAAATCAAAGAAGTTGTTGCATCCGTCAAGATAAAGGAACAAAAGCTGCCTGTGAAGACCAAAAAGATGACTAATTCAGAGAATAAGCCCACACCCAAGATGGTGCGGAAGTGGGTACCCAAGATTGCAACGCCCGCAAAGAGCGTTGATCCGAAGTAATCAAGTGAAGAAGTCTAGCCATGGACTATAAACGAAGCGCTAGGCTGGAGGCAACCCATTTCGTCGAGTCAAGAATAAGCTACCGGGAGGACAACCCGATTCAATATTTTTTCGAGTATTTTCAAGTAAGTTAGTTTTGAAATTTACTATGCAAGACATTAGACTTAGAGTGGTTGAACAATATTAGAGACATAATTCTTGGTTGAATATTTTGTTTGGATCATAAACCCTTTACATGAACTATCCTATGTGTTATTTGCTTCTTTTCGAGAAACCACAACCAAATAAATTTAGAACATATCTCAACCTTTCATTCTCTTTATGATGTTAGGGTTTACTTGTTTTCATGCTAAAAACACACGAGTAGAGCCACAACTTGTATCTAGATGTTATCTAAATTTTAGCACGTGGTAGGACTCGCGTGAACCTAGAAACTTAATTTTTGGTTGGTTTAAAAATCTATATCCTTGGTTTCTCTAAGATTAGGATTTTTCTAAGCCTCATTTGATTTAATTTCATTCAAAATCTCTCTCATTTATCCAAAATTAGAACCCAAACCTATGCCCCCATGATCAAACCGGGAAAGTTTGCTCTCAACTAATGAAGGCAAACAATACCGGTGAGACCGACATAAAACTAGTCAGAAAATATTTCCGACTTACACTTGTTTGTAATGCTTTAAAAACTTCTCTATATTTAGGCTTGAGCTTATCGACGATACCTTCGATTTAGACATGTGGAAGGCCCAATTCGGGTCAAGAAGCTAGAAGATATGTCCCCCGAAATCCCTGTTGCGCAGTCAGTCCGAAATCAAAACAGATTATCTTCCAAGGACGCATTGGAGATCTTATCTTGGTTTCCAAGGAAAACAATGAATACAAAAGATGGAGAAAATTTCGTGCCATACAACCAGAACACCGAATTTGCATTATTTGGAGTCCGGACGTGGGATATATGGCGTTGGCAAGGAAGGGCTACAAAATATCCATGCCTTATTTGGAGTCCGGACACCATATGTTTTTAGTAGGATTAGATCAAATCATGGTGATTAGTCTTGTCTTGCGGATACATCGTAGTAGTGCACGGACCTAGATTGTCGCTCGGTGATGAATATCCATGCGTAGTGACAGTACGGTGGAGGAGAAAGCGGCGAATGAACATGCATCCGACCACCTCATATCGGGTTACTCCATATCGAGTGTACTCCTTATCATAGTATAGTATTTGATTGGTTTGTCACCTTGGCCGGAACGGCAACAAGAAGACAGTAGGCTTGGGTTACCTTTTGGATGCTTACCTTTATGGCTAGGTGGATGTGATCCATACATCCCTTCATGTTTGTATGTTACTTTTATGCAATCAACACTTCACATAGGGTTAGAACGGTAGGTTAGAAAGAGAACCTTAGTGGTTTGCTTCCGATCCTTGGATTGACAAATCTAAGGAGGATCCTCCTTGGTGAAAAATGCACCAAGTCACCCGTAGGCTTGCGGTGAACTTGAGCACGGTTTTGCACCGTCAACAAGCCCCATTTTCAGGCGCTGCTGCTGGGGATTGGCAACTCGAACCCTAGGGTGATCTATCTTTCTTTTAACTAACCCTAATGTTATCATTGCATATACGCTTGCTTTCTTGTTTGTGTCCTTGAAGGTAGGTGAAAAACTAGACACAAAGCGATCGAGAAAAGTTTTCAACATTTGGACTTCAACAAGTCCAACCTCGCTCAACCAAGTTGATGGCTACACATGTTTTGCTCTTTAGTGGTAGGTGCTAACCTTGGTTAGTGTCCCAACATCCGCTATTGAGCCCCCACCCAAAGCAAACGAAGATGAACAAGGTATGCCTATGTGTCGATTAAGTTTTTAGACTAATGTCTTTTGGAAGATTGTTTGTTCAAGCTATAGGTTTCGGAAACGACCATGTCAAGCACGATGGAGAAGGATTCCATTACCAACATGCTCATGCAGCGATGGTAATGATTTTTGAAGCCAAGGTATGCGCAACATGGTGCCCTAAAAGACTTCAAGATGAAGACAACACGTACATCTCTGGATCGATGGACGAAAGGATAATGATGTCATCACGATGTTTGCATGAGCCTCAGCAGAAAACAATTAGATATATTTGGATTTTCAGAAGCTATGAAGTCTACGTTCCAACGAATCAAGCGGCAAGGCAATAGGAGGTTCCTACAAGCGGATATGGCCGGATCACCGATGGTTGCACATGCTGAAATTCTGGACAGCAAGCAATGCTGAAGTGAAACAGCCATAGCTCACTCATTCAGACTCCGATTAAGTCAAATGAGTACCCGTTGAAAAGGTAATTTTATAAATTTTTCAATAGAACCATATTTTTGTATATGTTCTGTTCTGTATGCAGGGGTAAATCCACGAAGAAGAGGCATCAACAAGGTGATGACGACAAGATGGAGGAGATGGATATGGTGTCAATGAAGACAAGATGGGGCAATGGTTCCACAACACGTACATGATGAAATTTAGAAGCTAAGGACTAAAACAAACCCTCTAGAGTTTGGATGAATGAAGACACAAGAGGCACCACTCAACACATGATGATGTTGGAAGCGAACCACGACCGATTTCATAAGGCAACATCAAGCTGCATGGCCACTTTGGATTCTCGCACAAGTAACCATGGCTTCACGACGATAAAAAGGTACATGAGAAAGTCGATCTCTATGACTTTAAAATGAAACACTTTGCGGGAGGCAACCCGATCTTTTTATATATCTATATAAACTATGACAAGTCTACATTGTGCTCTTTATTTGAAAACTTCAAGTAACATCGTACCATTGCTCTAATAAATGTCACAACCACATCTTGTATGCTTTAATAGATAGTGAGCACTTTAGGGTTTTAGGGTTTTAGGGATTCTATCTAAGTGTTTAAAATCTTTTTATTAGTGTCTTTTTAAGAGAGAAATATGAAGTATGATCCCTTTTTATTCTAAACTTGTGGCTAGTTAACCTAGGCTAATTTTTGCTTTTGGTTTAGACCACCACCTTATCATGTCATGTAATTTTGTTCATTCATATCATGTTGCCCTTCATTTCACATTGTTCTCCATCCTTTCATTTTGTTGCATGATGCATACCATATTTAAAACTCTTTTTCTTGACAAAAACAAACACCTTTGCCTAAACCTTCCTACCAAACCACAACTAGAACCTAGCCCAGCAACAGCAAAGGAGGGATCAACTTATGTCAACAAAGTCTATCTCTATCCCTTTCTTATTAAAATTTTGACTAGCCTTATCCTAAACCCTTAGGGAAAACCCCTCATATCTTTAGTAATCCTAAAACCATAGGTTCGTTTTATCCAAAAATCCAACCCTTTTTTCTTTTCTTTTCTTCCAAAACAACCTTAGATAGAATTTCTTCACCCGACTTATCTTTTCAAAATTCTTATCTTAAGCCAAAAAATAGGATACCAACAAGCCTTACCTTAAAACCTTGTTAGCATGTTTTAGGTCTTTTGATAAAGGAACAACATCGAAAGACTTTTTCAAACATTGCTAACCCTTTTTTTACTAACTCCTTTGCATTTGCATTTTGAATTAACCTCTTTTTTCTATCAGGCATAGGTTAGCTTGGTTTCTTTGCAAAACTTTTTGATGAATGCTTTATTTCCATGTTAATGCTTCATATCGGCATTTTCCTTAGCAATATTGTGTAAATGTGGTGTTCAAACTTGCTTGCAGACCATCATCATTTAGTTCAATAAACCTTGCTAATTTACATAAGTGCATTGGTTGGTATATAAACTTTGCATTGAGCTTTATTCTTCTTGTGCTATAAGATTTATTAATCTTGGGATAGACATGGTGTTTTAACCTTGGATAAATAAACCTTTATGACTATGGAGGAATTCGGTAACCTAGTTGTAAACATAGTGTTTAGAACTAGGTGTAAACATTGTCTTTGTTTGTATGCTTTCCTCTCATTTGCATTTTTTCACTTACAGGCACGTACACTCATTAGGTTCTCTTTTCTTTTTACTAAGTAAGCTATGCCGCAAGTTAAGATCTTAGGGATGTATTTGGTTTGTTGGCAATTGTTTCTACTCCCGACCATAACCCCAGGGGTAGAGTGTGCATTCGATTTGTTTTGCAGGCATGACGAAGTGTTTCCATGAGTTCTTGACTGATTGCAATCAAGGTCATTAGTTATCTATAAGGCTTGAGAAGGAAGTCGTTGTTTCCATCAAGATTTGAGCACATGTTCAGAGATGTACAATGGAAGAAAAGTTAATATTAAGAAGCTCCTTCAAACCTTCTTTCCAACTCATCAAGAATCATCAATTTTGAAGACCCGTACAAGGAGATGTGACAGAACCATTGAGCGCTGCACAGTCTAAAATAAGCCTTAGACAAATTGCATCGCCGGAGTAAAATAGGCACAACTCTTTTGTTCGGAACCCGTTTCATGCGTATGATGAATCGTTGAAAAGATAATTTCATAAACTTCAACTTGGAGGTGTATTTCAGTACATTTCTGTTCTGGAAGTAAAGGAAAAACTGTGGAAGATGAGGCAGCAAAAAGGAAGGGATGGAAGTCGATGATGACGATATGATAAAGGATTGGAACCATGGCTTGATGATAATAAGAAGAAGTTGAAGGACAATTGAGCTAACAAAGGCAAGTAAATGAAGATGATTCTCAAATACATGGCAATAGGGAATTACAAGCAATTCAAGTTCTTACACACTTAGCAACATGCTAAGCATGGGGGAGGATTTAAAGGACGAAAGGGAAAAACGGCCACGTGGAGTACAAGGGTCACCTTCAACACAAGATGCTCATCATTATTTTCCATTCTAAGAACAATGCTTAAGCATGGGGGTGGCATCGTTGCACTTCATTACGAGCATCGAAAAGGACGGTAAATCTCCCTTAACTTTATCTTTGTTCATCTCCTTTTTAAATGCTTACACATATATGCTTTCAACCATAGACAACCTTTGTATTTATCTCTCGATCAATAACATGGCTACTAGGAGGACAACCTAGGTTAGTTAGTTTTTATTTTTCAATAAATGAGCTTACCAGGATAATATCATTTGTATGTCTTTTGAGCTTACCAGGATAACATCATTTGTATGTCTTGCTTACGGAAAAATGATGAAAGTTGCCACCTTGTTTTACTTGCATGATGTTATATATGACTTGGCTTTTTGCTCTCTGTTAAAAGGAACTTAAATTGATTAAATACCGGCTCCTTCATTTGTGGAGGTTAAATGACTAATTTTTAAGACCCACATACTTTATATTGCTCTTTGATTGAAGTTTACCGATGACCTATGCCTTGTACTTGTTTTATTTAAAATCTTTATGCTATCTACATTTGTGAATCTCTTGCAAGGCTCTACCTACCAAAGCCTATACACACATAAGTTCTTTCATGATGTAACCTTTAGTTTGCAAACTTATATCTTGATGAGTTGGATTAGGATTGATTTCTGTGGTACGAGACTAAGAAGTTAGTCATTCCTTTGCGTATCTTTTCAAGCTAGCCATTTTTGTCAATGCATTGTGAGTTTCTACATTGGAAATTTCACAAACTTCGTTTGGCATCCACCCTAAACCCAAAACATCTTTTTTTGATTACCTCCTTGACCACAACCACTTGAGTATGGATGATCTTTCGATGAATTTTTTGAAGATTTTCTAGCAAGATTACACGACATATAACATATGGAGGGACTCATCAATGCAATAAGATCATGAAAGTTTTGACGTGGAGGATGCCCTTGAAAATTTCAAAAAATGTATAGAGGGGTACAAGGATTTTGTACTTCTCTAGCGGCCATATGTCCCTCACTTTTATGCTCGAGGACGAGCAATCATTTAAGCATGGGGGAGGACTGCTATAGCAAGTACTATGTTGCTTAAAAGTTCGGAGGAACATAAAACATGAAGATTAAAAAAATAGAAAATAAAGACAAGAAAAAATTGAAGGAAAGAAAGAAAAATAAGGAAAGAAAAAAGAAACGAAAAAAGAGAAAAATGAAAATGCTTCTCGGTTCTTTTTAGCTTCATTTAAATCTAGAGAGCTTTGAAGACAATTCCATACTCAATCCTTTCCAACCATGTGCAATCTGATAATGAGAACTTCATTCGTGTTTCGGGACCACCCATTTGCCACTTGCACATGTCCACCTTTCTAAACGCATGTGTTTCATCTCTCTCTCTTTCCAACATTTATTTTCCATGACCTTTTTGACTAGTCTCGGTAATTCCAATAGATCTCTCTCTCTTAATTTGACAATATTTCAAGTGTAATGTTTTGCTAGGATTGTTTTTAACTACCAAGCTCCACATAAGCTTTCCACTTTCATATATGAGTAGAATGGGTTGAGAATAATCTAGTGTAGGCTTCAGTGTCTTGACGAGATGAGTGTTTCCACGAGCTTTTGCAAGAGAACCTCACTTATGTTAGATGTGCAACTTTTTGAAAACTCTTCACGATGCGAAAAGGTAAATGTTTAAAGTTTGCTTAAGTTTGAGAGCACTATATTTGTTTTATTGTGGCATGTTCTTTAATGATAGTTATCTTCCATGATGAAGTAGCCAGTCAAAACTTGAACCTTAAATGCTAAATACTTAGACTTAAACGGCCTCTAATGGCAAACGTTTGACTACCAAACTTGTGGGCCTCGACGATACCTTCGATTTGGACATGTGTAAGGCCCAATATGGGTCAAGGAGAGCTAGGAGATATGACCCCCGAAATCCTTGTTCGCAGTCAGTCCGAAATCAGAACAGATTATCTTCCAAGGCCGATTTGGAGATCTTTTTTTTTGAACAAAAACCGTGGGGCAACGCCCCCCGGTAACAGGAAACATATATTAACAGAAGAAACAAAGGTTAACTTACAAAGAGGAGGGACTTACGCCCTGCCCAACCAGAGGTTAGGCAACTAGGGGAGGACAAGCAAAGAGAGGTACAACAGCAGAAACAGCATCAGAGCAGCATTACAAGAGAAGCTAAAGAGTACTAAGCCAGTATTTGATCGAAGGATGAAGACTTGGCTTGAATCGGCAAAAATGCTCCAGAACCAGTGCCTTGAAATTTGCCTTCCAAGCCTCGAGGTGTGGGGGCTTGCCATCAAAAATGACTTCATTTCTCTGCGTCCAGATACACCAAGCACCAATCAAAAAGATCTCCATGAAGAAAGGAAGCCCAGAAACAGCTCTGGCCTGCAAGATTTTCTGGTGAACGCTAAGATTTGCCCCCCAAACAATACCCAAGACGAACCATCTATTAACAGCAGCAGGGCAGCTGAAGAAGAGATGAGTCACAGTTTCTTCCTCGTTGTTGTGGCACAGGACACAATTGTAACCATCATCCAGCACTTTCCTCCTTCTTCTCAAAATATTTCTTGTATTCAACCTGTCATTGAGAAGCAGCCAAGCAAAAAACTTGATCCTAGGGATGCATTTGGTTTTCCAAATGTCAAGAATGGCTCTACTGGGCCTGAGCTCTCTAAATTGATACTGATAGAAGTGGCTACTCAGAAACTTACGCTGCCCCCAAATAAGGTGCCAGGAATCCTTGGAGCCAGGGCTGATGGGAGGGAGGGAGTTGAGAAAGGCCTGTAATTCCAGGAACTCATTGTGAGCAGCCCTGGACATGGGAATTCTGAAACAGCTCAGCAAGTTGGCAGTCGTCCTCAGCGCAAACAGGGAAATGGAAGGGTCCCTGGCAAAAGGCAAGAGATGGCAAAACTTTTCTGAATGAATTACCCCATCTATAATATCCTCCCAGAAACTGACAGTGTCCCCCTGGAAAGGATTGCAAATGGCAACACCCCTGAATTGAGTGTGAAGTCGAAAGATGTCTTTCCACCAGAAGGAGCCCTTCTCTCTTGTCAGATGGGGAACAGTGTTGTTGTAGTATTTCTGCCAGACGAGAGTAACCCACTGAATATCTGCCTTGCTATAGAATTTGTGCAGCTGCTTGAGAAGGAGAGCGTCATTCTGAATGCTCAAGTTGATTACTCCAAGCCCACCTTTGTTTTTGGGCTTCCTGACCAGATCCCAAGCGGCTAGATTGTACTCCAAGCCCACCTTTGTTTTTGGGCTTCCGATTTGGAGATCTTATCTTCGTTTTCAAGGAAAGCAATGAGTACCAAAGTTGGAGGAAATTTCGTGCCATACAACCAGGACATCGGATTTGTATTATTTGGAGTCCGGACATGGGAGATATGGCATTGGCAAGGCAGGGCTACAAAATAGGAAAGTCTGGACGAGACTGATTTTATGGAAACCAAGTTCCCTTCTCTCCCAAGGAAGATCTCGTGCAAGACAAGGTGGAGCACGCCCCAAGGCTCCCCAAGGGCATAAATAAAACCCATTGGGCGCCCAAGGAGGGGTGATCGATCCATCCAATCATCATAGAGCCGCCGACACGAAGGAGAAGCACCGGGAGGAAGCCGACGGCCGCCGCAAGTCCTCGAGTTGCCTAGGAGATGGCTTAAGCCATGCCCTAGCCATCATGGTTGGCCCTGTGTGCTGAAGCCATGGTGGAGTCCCGGAGCCGCGACTTGAATTCGTCAAGTCGTTTGTACCTTCAACATTCGGTGATGTAATCATATCTTGTCTTGCTTTGATCTACTACGAGTTGTGCTTATTCATATGTGTAGCTACCATATGTTTTTAGTAGGATTAGATCGAATCATGGTGATTAGTCTTGTATTGTGGAGACATCGTAGTAGTGTACGGACCTAGGTTGTCGCTCGGTGATGAATATCCTTGCGTAGTGATAGTACGGTGGAGGAGAAAGTGGCGAATGAACGTGCATCGGACCACCTCATATCGGGTTACTCCATATCGAGTGCACTCCTTATCATAGTATAGTATTAGATTGGTTTGTCACCTTGGTCGGAACGGCAACAAGAAGACGATAGGCTTGGGTTAGCTTTTGGATGCTTACCTTTATGGCTAGGTGGATGTGATCCATACATCGCTTCATGTTTGTTTGTTACTTTTATGCAATTGACAAATCTAAGGAGGACCCTCCTTGGTGAAAAAGGCACCAAGTCACCCGTAGGCTTGCTGTGAACTTGAGCACGGTTTTGCACCGTCAATACAGGTCTCCAGAACTGTCGTCTTTGCGATCCTGCATCGGGGGAAGGCGAATAAGGTTTAGGGCTCTTCGCGCGACTGCTCGCAAACGACTACTTCATCTACTTCTTAGTGGCCTACTTCCTGTCGGCCGTTCGAGGGACTACACTGCGTACATCTTCATGGATCGACGTTGTACGACTACATCAACTGAGGTCCTCCCACGATTAGTATGACTAATCCAAAGGATAACGGTGCATTGGTTGCCCCAGCAATTGCCCCACCTTTGGGTACACTCACTTTATTGTGGTTTTTTTTGTTCATCATGCTCTGCTTGTACGAATCGTGCTTACACTAGTTGCTATGATATTTGATATGAGTTTGCTAAACATGCTTAATATAGTTGTTCAGTTCGTCATGATTTATATTATGGTTTTAATCTAGAAAATGCCTAATATTTCCCCAGAAATCAAAATAATTATTATCCACTTACACTCCTCAATCACACCCATACCCAATGGATAATTAATTTTGTATTAGATTGTACCCTCCCCACACCCTACACTTATTTTTTTATGAATAGTTTTTCTACTCGTACCTCTCTTTTTGTAGCCTACCACAAAGTAGAACGTGAAATTAATATTGCCCGGCCCATTCATTGCCCCTCGTCCCCACGTCTCTCAAATGTTATCTACTGATGGCTTTACAGCAGCCGACACTAAATACTTTTTGCTAAACCCCTATATAGTACAATATTGGGCTTAGCCCAGTGATGGTGATCAGGCACGTGGCTGCCCATTGGGTAATTGAAATTTTTTTGAATGCTCAGTTTACAAGCTATGATTTGAAATATAGTAAATAATTTAAAATGTTTGCACATCATCAGTTATAGTTTTGAAGTGCCATCAGTTATGAATAAGGAAATCACTGCATTTTGTCACGTTGCCATGACCTGCGCTTTACCCAATCACGCATTCACCAAACTTGCGTGTGTTCTTTCAAAAATTATGATCTGCCTATGTGCACTCTTCTTGCCCGCATGGAAATTGGAGGAGAAGAAAAGCAAAATCTCATTAGATTGTAGATTGGATCCGCTGAAATATAGTTGGGGAAATAAGTCGAAGTAATATTTTATTCATCATAGGTTAAGTGGATTGTTGAATTTATTTATCAGCCTAGCACAAAACTAGAACGTGAAGATCAATATGGCCCATTATATTGCCTTCCTCTCTCACACACATAATCAATTGTTGCTTCAGCCTATCACAAAGTAATGTTTGCTAAAGCCCAATTCTTGGTGGTGCCCATTATGTATGTACTAGAAAGCCAACACGGTCTTGCCGCGTTCGGCCAGTGCCTTTAATTTATTCAGAATTTCGTAATGGTGTTTTAAAGATTAATTTCAGTGAAGTTGAGGGTTAGTTTGCGAGGGAACGCAAGATTTAATTGTGCGTAGAGTTGTAGTTGCTGGGAAGTAGTGGGTATTTTTGTATAAATGCATTGGAAGTACGTTTTTGCAGAAGTTTAGGGGCTCTTGTGTAAAAAATGTGAACTATAGTTAGTTTAGGGGCTCATCAGTTAAATTCGTGGACCGCGGGACTTTCAGGTAGATTGTTGCAAAGTTTAAGGGTCTTTTTGAAAAATTATTGATTGCAAACATATTAATCTAAAAATTTTGGGGACTCATATGTATAAAGTTGTGGACTAAGGGATCATTTTTTTTGCTAAATGGAATGACCTTTATACAAAACAGTCACTACTCGGACGATCTGAGCCGTCTGCGTGGCCGATCCAAGGACCGGGACAAGTAAGAGATGGTGCCGGCTTCTTTGGCCTCGTTGTTGGCCAAGAACCATAGGTAACGATAGGTGTGAACAAACCTCTCGCAAAACCCAACTAGCACAATTATGGGCTTAGCCCAGTGTGACGGAGATCGGGTATGTGTGACCAAGCACGCATTCCAATCAAGAAAAAAACATCCTTTTTCAGAAATATAAAAAGAAAAATTCCTAACTTTATAAAGAAATATTCCATCTGATAAAGAATATGGATATTGTCTAAGAAACGCAATTGGGTAATTAAATATTTTTCGAATGCTTAGTTTACAAGGTATGATTTGAAATACAGTAAATAATTTGAAATATTTGGACATCATCACTTATGGCGAAAGCTTGACAAGCATGAACATAGCTGACTAAGTCAAAATTAAATGATCACTTCAATTCAAACATTGTAGGTACAAGAGGAAGGCTGATTTATTTGAATTATCAAATGTTACAACAATCCCTCATTATTATTCACCTTCTTACACAAGTCACACATCCTCTAGAGCAAAATTAAACTAGCACAATACTCGAGAAAATAGCATATATATGAATTCATCAAGGTATGTATGTATAAGAAAATCACTAAGTGATCAACGACGACCAATTAAATAGTTTGGTTTGCACGCATCATGCATGACGATCCATCCTCGCTCCTCCATCAGTCATGGCGGACGTGGAGGTTGTACTCGACGGTGGCGTCACCGGTGCTGGCGTTGAACCACCGCGTGGTCGCCACGCAGTACCCGTGTGCGAACCGGAAGACGCCGGTGCCACCAACGACGGCCATCTCCCTGACCCTGCGCTCGGCGGCGTTGGGGCCGAGGATGGCGAGGCTGCTGCCGTTGTAGGCGCCGTCGACGAAGACGAAGTTCATGGCCATCATCAGCGACAGCGAGTCCTTTCCGGCGCTGACGTACATGCCCTGCGCGCGCCCCAGGAGCCTCGACGTCAGGTTGGGGCCCTCCGTGAGCGGGTCGTCGATCACCACGACGGAGCCGAACCCGGTGGCGGAGGCGTTGGAGTTGGGGCCCTCGGCGACCTGCACCACCGTTGACACGTTCGGTCCCCCGCTCACCACGTCGTGCCAGAACACGCGGATGTGTGTCTCCTTCTCCCCGGCCGCCGACGCCGTGGCGGCGAGCAGTGCCGCCGCGAACAGGGAGGAGAGAGCCGCGAAGCTGGCGCCGCCTGCCATGGCTCTGAGGCAGTCTGAGCTTGATGATGGGAGAATCGGAGTGGAGCTTAGCTTGATCGTTCCAAGCTACTAGCTCTGGTTGTTGCTAGAGGGGTTATTGGCTTGGTGAATTAGGATGCAACGAGGATGGCTCTATTTAAAGCACGGCATGGGTGTGCATGAGACTGAGAGTGGATCCGTGGTGGTTGGGTACTTGCCTACTTGGGCCTGCAGACTGCAGCTCAACTTGGTAGTTACGACCGGAAGATTTCTGGTCGTTTGTTCAGAGCCTTCTAAAATCTTAATTCACGTTCTTGCATACTATATAGTCAGGTCACAATTTTTATGTTATCTTTGCGTGCGATTATTTGTTTTCTTTGTTAATATGTGTGTGTGCATGCATCCTCATGATCGATCTTAGAGCTTCTATTTTGTTAAGGTTCTCCTTTGAATGGACTTGGTTGGTAACTGGACTTTGACTGACATGCGCGGCGTCGTGTTGAGATATGCAGCTGTAGACCTGTAGTAGGTGAAGGTATTGACTTGTTACGGACTGAACCTAGCCGGAATGCAGTCGGTGACATTACTAACGCGTACTAACTAACGAAATCACAGATATGCAGAACATACCTCTAACTGTAAAAACCCTTTAATTTGAATCAAAAGGCGTATGTATGATACCAGGAACCTCCTGCAGACAAAGATTTTGACAAGTAACAACGCACAAGTAGAGGTCGAGCCACAACAAGCTTCTAGGACAAAGTAAAGGGGATGAACACAACAAGCAAGAAGGGAGACAAGCTACCAGAGTTCATTCCACCAAGGAAGCTACGTCTCTGTTGAGGTACCCACAAAGAATGAGCTATCACATAGAGCACCTTGCCTCTCTCAGTCAACCACCACGGAGGATTGAGCTAGCACTTACTATGAATCCCTACGGAGAGGAGGCAATACACGCCCTGTTCATCTGGCTTATCAGCCACCAACCAGCAGTACTTTTCTCTCAGAACAAACCAGCCACCAGCCAGCAGTACTTTTTCCCTCAGAATAAATAAGCACCAGCCACTAGTCACCAGCCAAACAAACAAGCTCACAAACGTTCCCGAGTGCACACGAAGAGGGCACTTGACAGATGACGTCTAACCATCTAGAAGCAACATTAAAGAGTAACAAACACGAATCGACGAATTTTGGCAGCCCCAAGTGCTTATTGAGATGAGCAAGGGATAAACTAGCTTTAGGAGCTCACTCTCACACCACATATCCCTCTCACACCCAAAACTTCCGTGAATCCTTGCTTGGAGAAGCTTGGAAGGGAGTTGGGAAAGAGGAAATGGAGATCAAGGAGGTGTTTAAGTCAATGGAGGCAGAAGCATGCGAAGGAGGGGTGAAGGGGTATAAATACCTCACCCCCAAAATGTGACCGTTAGTGGCTCTGTGTGCCTGCCGTGGATGATGCGGCCATAGGGTCCTAATGACCCGGCAGCCAAAAGAACCCCCTCAAGTCATCCAGCCCTTGGTGCCATGTCACCCTAGGTGCCCCAGTTAGTCCAAAAACATGTGTTCGTGAGTGAATCGGTGTCTCTCATGGGTTGTTAGATCTCAAGAATAGCACCTCCAACAAACCAAGACTAATGAACCATGTCCCTCTTTTATAGTATGATGTTTCCTATACTCAAATTCAAATAAAAATTAATTTAAAATGTCATTTGAGTCTCAACACCGATGTAATGAAATTGGGGGCCTTCTTTTGATCAAACTGAATTTTTTTCTTTTATTTCTGCACACATCTCATAAAACCATCAAATGCCCAAATTGTGATTGTCATTACCACAAAAATAATTCACTCCAATTGAAGTTGCATTGTCTAGTTGCTTATGTCTACCTGCGACCGCTTTTAAAGTGTAGATATGGAAAACTTACCCCTAATAAATCACTCAATGGTATGTGTAATCTGATCTAAACGGCGCCTCAATTACCCTAGTGTGCCCCGGTGTGATGGTGATTGGGCATGTGGCGGTGTGGCCTGCCCATGACCAACCACGCATTCCACTTTCTTTTTCCAGAAAATAAAAGAAAATAATGTCTTAATCTATTCTATAAAGAACAAAATAATTGTCTTACATCTTACATATTCATCATATCGTTGATTTTAATGAACATCCAATGGTCTAAATTAAATTAAAGAGTCCCTGATATCTCATCTTACGAAAGAGGGATTCTTGTGCAAAGGTGGGATCTTTACAGGAGGTTGTCGGTAAAAGTTTCAAAGACAAGAATAGAGCTTGCAAGCGAGGGTGAGATTTGTGTGCAAAGGTGGGATCTTTGCAGGGGCTATCGGTAAAAGATTGAAGAGAGAAGAGAATAGAGTTTGCGGTTTGGGGATTCCTCAAGGGCCTAAAGGCAACACTTCACTAAATTGTGAGCACAACAGGTGGACAAATGGCTCAGCTTCGCTTGCTTCAACTTTGAAAAAAGCTTCATGACGTTAATGTCTTCATCTGGTAGTGATGAAGCACGACAAAACAACGGTGGCCGGCAGTGCTCTTCTCGGCCGACAGGCGGTGCAAAGGTTTTACATATACATGCGTGTCGCACGTACCCTTGTGCTAGCTTTATAAAGAATCGTTCCACTTCATACGGAACATCTTATTATAAAATCATGTCTAACAAACACATCTGGTAATTTAGATTTATTTTAAATGCTCAATTTATTACAATCTATGATTTGAAATGTGCAGAATAAATTAAAATATTTGGACATCATCACTTATGGCAAGAGCATGGCAAGCATGAACATATGGCTGACTAAGTAAAAATTAAATGATCACTTCCGTTGAAACATTGAAGCAGGTATATGAGGAACGCTGATTTACTTGAATAATCAAATGGTGCAGCAATCTCACCACTCCTCGTCATCTCTCACACATCCTCTAGACCAAAACATTAAACCATCACCAAAATCTGGAAAATAAGCATATATATTTACGAATTCAAGGTATGTAAAAGACAAACACCAGATGATCAACGACGACCAGTTAAATAGTTTGGTTTGCACGCATCATGATCCATCCTCTAGATCGTCGCATCCATCAGTCATGGCGGACGTGGAGGTTGTACTCGACGGTGGCGTCACCGGTGCTGGCGTTGAACCACTGTGTGGTGGCTTGGCAGTACCCGCGTGCGAACCGGAACAGGCCGGTGCCGCCGACCACGGCCATCTCCCTGACCCTGCGCTCGGCGGGGTTGGGGCCCAGGATGGCGAGGCTGCTGCCGTTGTAGGCGCCGTCGATGAAGACGAAGTTCATGGCCATCATGAGCGACAGCGAGTCCTTGCCGGCGCTGACATACATGCCCTGTGCGCGCCCCAGGAGCTTCGACGTTAGGTTGGGGCCCTCCGTGAGCGGGTCGTCGATCACCGTGACGGAGCCGAACCCCGTGGCGGAGGCGTTGGAGTTGGGGCCCTCGGCGACCGCCACCACCGTCGACACGTTCGGTCCCCCGCTCACCACGTCGTGCCAGAACACGCGCAGGTGGGTCTCCTTCTCCCCTGCCGCCGACGCCCTGGCGGCGAGCAGAGCGACGGCGAGGATGATGCGGGAGAGAGCCGCGAAGCTGCTGCCGGCCATGCTGGGCGAGGTGGAGCTACCTTTTCTCGAGTGTTCTTACTTGTGAGCTTCGATCTCTAGGTTCTTGCGACTTGCGAGCGAGGTCAGGTGTGTGCGTGGTGGGAGGTGCAACAACGAGGATGGCTCTATTTAAAGCACGGCAGGGGTGCGCATGAGAGTGCATCCTCATGACTCACGATTCGATCTTAGAGCTTCTATTTTGTTAAGTTCCTCTTGAATGGACTTGGTCGGTAACTGGACTTCGACTGACTGGTATACGCGTCGTGCTGAGACATGCATCTGTAGTAGTTGAGGTATTGACTTGGCACGGACTGAACCTGGCCGGTATGCAGACAAGCAGTAGGTGACCTTTTTTCGCGTACCATGTGTTTGTGTTACCGTGTTAGGTGATGCAGCTTCAACTTTTTTTTTTGGCCGTGTGGGACCTTGTATAAAAACTGGTGGGGTGGGGGGCACTACCGGAAACGTAGCCTCTGCCGATAGCACAACCGGGAGCCAAAAGCCAAGCTCACGGCACAGGGGGGTTGTAGTATTGTTGTAAAAAACATTCTCTGTCCCGCGTCTCTCATGATAAGTATAGAAATAAGTGCAAAGTAGACAAGAGACAATATTGGTGAAGTTTCTCTTTATTATCTGGATATCAATGTATCAATGTATTGCAATAGAGGTAATCCTCCGATATATATACTCCGAATTAAGCCTACAGTTTTGATCAGTGTTATCCTAAATGGCCTAAATGAACCGCTTAAATGGGTCTAAACGCTAAGCGTGTTACCACCTTCTATGTCTTTTAGCACGTTCAAACACCATTTATCCTGTTTAAATGTCATTTAACCCCGTTTAAACAGTCATTTAAATAGATTAAACCCTAAACGATGGTCGACCTACTATATACCATTTACCGTCTAGGATAACATTGGTTTTGATAGAGCCCACAAGCGACTGGACAAGGACTAGGACTTCTAGTCCTCCTTTTTATCCATAGGAGGTCCGGTTGTTTTACAACACTCCCCCTTGGGCAATTACCGCAAATGCCTATGCCTCATCAAAAACTCCATCTGAAACCCAATGGGGAAAACAGTTCTTTGATAAAAGAGTACATATCAACTGCATTTTGTTTTGCACATGTTGCCTCATCAAAAACCTTATGTGAGAAACCTTCAAGTAAAAACTCACAAAGGGAAAAAGAGTACAATATGAAACCTTCTTGGTTATACAATATTATATAGTTACTATTCTTCATAAATAGTAATCAATCTTCAAGATTTATGCATGACCTTACATGACCTAAGTAGACTAGCAGTATACCTTCATGATGAATTTAATAATTAATCATCAAGTTGATTCCTTCTAGGTACAGCTTAAAAGATTTCAGATCTAAATATGATTAAACATATGCTCCCCTCGTAACAACATCCTTTGAACTTCGGTGTTCAAAATGTTGGATTAAAATGTTCATCAGTCTTTCAAAGATATAATTTGTAATTCTTCTAGATTATATTAGGAGCAATGCTTCAAAGACTTTATTTAACTATGGGACACAAAATAAAATTTTGTCCGTTCATAGGAATTCTGGGATAATAATTTACTAATTTTCTTATCTTCTAGATATTACATTTTAGACTTCAACGTTTGATTAATAGCACATATATCTAAGTAGATTTGAAATTAACGTCAATTATCTATTTGGAGAATAGAGTTAATCATGGTCAAGCTTAATGGATTGGTCTCACGAAAACTTAGGATTATGAAATTTATTCTATCATGAATTTACATTTAGTACTCTAATCAAGCTCCTAGCATTCCATGGGACGGAAGTTATATACTGCAGTAACCAAACTAGGTTTCAGTCGGTTTGGAGCCTTCTACGTACTCAGGTTTGTCTATGTACTATAAAGAGTGACAAGAGTGTCAAAACAAGCGCAGCTCAGGACTGAAGCATCAGCAGAATAAGATCAATCGAAAATAGGGATACAAAGGAAAAAACACGACAAAACTAAGTCAATAGTCGGTAGGGTAAGACCGCTCCACGAGTTTCCAATAAGGGAAAACCCTTCTCGCGACTTTGAAACTCTCGAAACCTTGGTTTCACCAGCTACAGGAAATATTTTTTAAACAACTACCGTAATGTCGCTCTAGTGAGGATTCAAACTCAAATCTACTAGTTGTTAGATGATAGGCAACGTTTTGGCATATTTTAATTCCATAATTTAGTAGACATTTCAATATTGAGTGAAACAATCAATGTGCATATGTGTATGTTTAAACCACAATTAAACATAACAACATTCTTGATTATACAACTAATAAACATGAACATTTGTTTGAGAAAATACCCTGTGGAAGTTTGGGTGACGGCGTCACCCGAATTTCCGTTATCACCCATTGTGAGTGACCTCAATCGGAGTAGCCGTACACAGTCGATACAGGCAGAGGATCGCAGTGCAGACTCACTGTAGATGAAGTAGTCGTTCGCTCGTAGTTGACGTAGAGGAAGTAGTCGTACGGGAGCGAGCAGTCGCATGAAGACGCTCCCCAAAAACCTTATCGCCCGCCTATCCCGAGCAGGATCTCAGCAGCAAGGCGAGGTTCCGGAGGCTCTGCTCTCGCCGGTACCGTGCGCGCAGTGCAAGCGATGGAGATGCAAAAGGAAGCAGCAAACAGAGGGAGGATAGAGGTCTCCTAAACAGGAGTACCTAGTGTTTGTGAATTGGCAACCTGAGGGAGAGAAGGAGGGCGCCTTATATAGGCGAGCAACAGGCGCAGGGGGATGAACCTGGACGTCACAGTTAATGCGCCTCGGATAGTAACGGTCGCGGTTTAAGGGCTCCTGGTAACTGTCACGATTAAGGGACCATTGACAGCCAACAGTAACGTTCACCATTAAGGAGTCATCAATAGCAAAAAGATGCTCCTGCCCCGCAACACATCACGTTCGTCCATCCGTCCATCCGTCCGACCGCACCGCACCGCCCGCTCGTCACGCCACGTCACGGCCTCGGCCTCGGCCTCGGCCTCCGCCGGCTCGGCGAGGCGAGCGAGCACGCGCGCGCGTGTGGCACGCCTATCTCCTTTATTCAACTTCACAAGAGGTGTACCGAAAGGTTACCTAATAAGTTGGATGGGAGACTCCTCCAATACCCATACGATATTTCTCTCTTTCCTTTAGCATTAAACACATGGGCTTTTAATTCTTTTATTATTACAGTAAATGGCCCTAGGCCCATTTATTTAATAATCCCCACCAAGAATTTCAAGTCACATTGGAAATGCTCTCATTTTGTTTTTGATATACCAGTACTATGATGGAGACTGTTAAGTTGAACATCCACCAGGAACTCTAGTAACACTTATTTGCAACTGAGCAATGAACTATGCCTTGAATTGACAGTTTTGTGCATCTAAGCTTGGCTAGAGCCCTTTACTGATACTTGGCTGCATATAGCATCCCCGCGGGTTGGAGCTTATGGGTCACACTCCGTGCCTCGTCATGAGTTTTCTAGAGATCACCCAACTCTCATAGACTATGACCAGTAGTCGATACTCATATAGGTGTGTTACTTCAAGACATACTGTAAGACTATGTCTTTGCTTCAAAGAAACAACTTGGACCACATTAAGGTATAAATACCAGCCTGCCATACAAGTTTGAAGAGAAATGCATCTTTTATATGAACTGAGCCTTCTCAAAGGTTCTCTTCTCTCAGTCAAACCGTAGCTTGTTTCACCATCTTAATTCACGGGATCTCCGTTCACATAAGACAGGTTACCACTATGGAAAAACTCACGTGGGTCTCAAGCCCAGTTCGATAGATGCATAATCTATCACAATACGTGATAAACCCTTTGTAAATTGATCTGCTAGGTTCTTAGATGTATGGATATAATCCAAAGCTATGACATCAGTGTTTCTCCATTTCCTGACAGATTTCAACCGCCTCTTAACATGCCTGGATGACTTCATGTTATCCTTTGAACTGTTCACCTTGACAGTCACTGTTTGATTATCACAGTTCATTAGGATTGCCGGTATCAGTTTGTCAACTATCGGCAAGTCCATTAGGAGTTCACGAAGCCACTCAGCCTCTACAGTGGCAGTTGTTGACGCAAAACGTGCACCTAGCGCCAAACACACAGCAAGCCGAACAAGCTGGCTTCACACGCGCAAAGAATCACGAGACGTGCCAGTCAATTTTCCCTGAAAATTAACAAAAGACAAAGTAGTTAGATACCAAAGCTTGGAACGTGCCGGGTGGTACCAGACAGTTCCATATTTACGGCTAAGAAGCCAAATGGGATGACACATAGCTATAGAAAGCTATCTGCCAATAAACTGAAAGCCATTCGGGAACTTATAAAAGGAAAAGTAACACTGCCGAATGAATGACGTAAGCATGACAATAATCGGTCTTTGTTTGAACAAAGATGCACGTGCACGAGGCCATGACCGATCCCCATGATAACTAACATTAAATAAATGGATAGAGTAAAGCGCGAACGTAAACATGTAATAAATGAGCATGCATAGATCCAAAGCACTAGTCTACCGCATGTCTAGGTACTTAAAAATCCGTCGGGTACGACACCAAGCAAATCTATCCACCGCATGATACAACTTGCATGAAAATCGTACCACTTTCCACAAATAGATCTATCCACCGCATGATACAATCTAAATATGGAAAGCTAAAAGCATACACTATTTAAAGCATGAATTACGCACGTGTTCTACTCGTGAAGAAACATAACCGAATACGGCTGAACAGCCGATCCGAGGTCCATGAAGAAGGAACGAACATTACTAGGCGAATAAATCTATCAGATTGATTTGAAATCTAATCCACCGGATGACTAGCTCCAAAGCAACCCAAAAACCTGCATCTACCGCATGATACTCAGTTCTTTCAAGATTTATACCAACATTGGCAAGCTTGAACCCGCAACACGTAACAACCTAGATCGATTCGGTTTCGGCTATCGGAAAGCACAAGATCCACGTGCTAAAACACGAAATCTACTCGTACAAGGATCACAAGAGGGATAAAGCCGATCCAAACCCATTTAGATTGGGCAAAAGGTGTTACATGAATTTAAACATAAAGTAAAAACTCAAAGCAACACGGGGTAACTTAATGAATCTATTGGATCTTGCCAAAATCCAATAGAGCCGATAACTAGCTTCAAGCTAGATCTTAGCCTACCGCATGGCTCATGACCTAACAAGAAACCCTCTTGAACCAAGCTTGAATCTACCGCATGACACGAAGCATGGTAACAAGACTACTTGCATCAAATCTAAATCCACCGCATGATACTAGACATGATACAAGGTTGCCGGTACTCACGGAGGTCGACGGATCGATGAACCCTCTCGAAGAACTCGACGACACGACAAAAGGACTCTAGGGTTTGGCGTAAGGCCAATGATTGTGTTCGTTACATACATTCATGGCTCATATTTATACCCTGCCAAGTACAACCTCGAATGGATTCATTGCCTAACTTATCTCTAAGCTTGATCGCCTATCCATCCATTCGTTCTTCCTACTTGAGCCACGTCACCGTCCAATCCCGCAAAATCAGCTCAACTATTCCTTTGCCGAACGGGAGCAGATAGCCGACCGCAGACTTCTTTGCCGAATACATCTGAAAAATCCTTTCCTTCCACCAAACGGACTCCTCACCGAGCTGGACCCACAAGTCAGACTCCCTACCAAATTTTGGTGTTAACACATGCCCCTTCAATTGCGGGATAAAAGTGATTTTGTTCCACAATGGACTCCAGCCACGAATATTTTCAAATCGAATCTGTCAACACCTGTTCTTCTTTCTTCGCAATCCGCCGGAGTCCTCGTCCAGATCCAAACCCTAGATCCCCTTGTTCCAAGCTCAAATCTCCAATGGCGGCTCAAAACCAAGACGCTCAGGTAAATTCCCCTCCCGTAAGCTTCATTCGGCATTTAGGTTTTCAATTTTACCTGAGATTTCGTTTCCGCTTTTCTTCAGGAGCCTTCTACTGAGCTTTTGATTCGCACCGAGGCCAATTCAAGATCATATTACCTTGGTCCCGTGGGAAATTCTGATCCTCGAGATTTTATCGCGGCTGAATCTCAGAGGATCCCTTTCAAAGCGGCTCTGTCCCCACCTCCTTGGTGGCAAGATGGTTTCAAGAACTGTCCCTTGCCTCCAATCGTAGGCTGGAAAAATTGGTACCGGAGGATTCTTGCAGACAAGAGTGTCAGGACCCAAAACTGGGATACCCTTCGTATTGCTCAATGCCTGGAGTTATCTTTGGCCGAAACCCCCAAGAATGAAGACCTCCTGATAGCAGCCTGTCATTTTTGGTCAAATGGCGTCAACGCTTTCCTCTTTGACCACGGCCCGATGTCTCCAACTCTGGCCGATGTGTATATGATCACCGACCTTGACATTACAGGATCCGTTCAACCCTGGGATTTCAGAAGTTCTTCACGCCAAACAGGGGTGAAACCAGGGAGCGGATACAAGAATTATATCTTGAGCCACATGAAAGACGGCACCCTTGGCGAAATTGAATACAGGGCATTTCTGAACATGTGGCTATGCAGGTTTATCTTCTGTGGTAAAGCTAATGAGCCTACCTTGAATCACATTGCGATGGCCTCTCAACTGGTCAGTGGCCACCGTCTCCGCCTTGGGAAATTTCTCCTAGGCAGTGTGTACCATATGCTTCATCAAACTGTCACCCAGATGTACACCAGCCAGAGAATAGCATGTGTCAACGGTCCTTGGTGGTTTGTGCAAATGTGGCTGCAGTTACACATGCATCAGATAGTTGGCGTTGATCTGAACACCCGGCTCTTCCCTTCATCCAATCACCCTGAAGGGGAACCCCAAACCACCAGAGGATGCCAGACTTACGGAGAAGCTGCTTCAACTGTTCTTGTTCAACAAAACATCGGCCAGCTTTTCGAGCTATTCTTCAAAGGTTTCCAAAATCCCCTCTGGCTCCCTTATCTGGACAATGACAATTTGACTTTCCCTTGTGAATTCTCTTTTGAAACCGGACGCCAAGATGAGAGATTCCTAGAAATCCTTAACATCATAATCCGTCCATGCATCCTGCCGGCTGAATTCAATGGAGGAAGGCTGAATCATAGCACTTATGAATACTATCAGCCCAATGTAATGGCTCGGCAACTTGGATGTGGCCAGATGCCCCCAAGATCGTTTTCGCATGAATTCCTCAAGCCTAGAGAGGAAATCAAAGAGCTCATGCACGTAGTAGAGTCTTTCATTATGTGTGCGGTCCCACCGTCTACACACCGGCCTTTTGTACCTACAACAATAGCTCACCCCACCTTCAACTCATGGTGGCAAGAATTCCATGATCATATCTTCGGTGAGCCCGTGCACTTGTTCGTGCGAGTTGATGCCCGATTTTCACCAACTTCGGAGGTAATATAACTAACCTTTGGATCAGACATTTCCTCTTACAATCATGATTCGATTTTATTTCTTTTACTCACAGAACACGGTGCTCGCCCCTCGAGCCGGGAACATCACCTACAATGCCGTAGGCCCGATCTCAAAGATCGGGATTCGAGTCCCCAACTCGGCTCGGCTAATGGCCGGGTTTGCCACAACGGACCCAAGCCTTTCCGGCCTTGCCGCCGACGAGAGGCAAGGTTTGACCCCGATTGCTCCTCCAAATGCCAAGAGGAGGAGAACTGTTAAGAAAGTCCTTGTTGAGGTAAAAACCCTTTCTTTTCCTGATCACAAAATTACTCTGGCTCTGATAAATCATATCTTGTGTATTTTCACCCCGCAGCCCAAAGAATCTTCAGTGCCAGAAACTGCCAATGCCCCATCCACTGGTATGACCTTCACTGTCCCCTTTTGAGGATGAACACTGACATTTATCTTTTAATTTGACATTTGCAGAAGACACAATGGAAGAACAACTTGTGGACGTCCCGGTGTCTCAACAAGCAAGTCCACCCAGGGTTGAATTACCTATCCCAGTGGAGATCTCATCTTCATCAGGGACTCAATCACCTTCTGCAGAAGCAATGAATTCTCCAAAGACGAGTCTCCTAATCCAGCCAGAACCGTCAAGTCCTCCAGGGGCACAATCACCTGCTGGTCATGCAGAAACACCAACCCCAGCAGAGGTGAACCTATCTCCTCTTCAGCCAGAAGCCCCTGAGCTGCCATCAACAGCGCCTTCTCACATAGAAGCTTCAGCCTTGCCTGGAACACCTCCTTCGCCTGTGGTTGCTTCTGAACAAAGTCCTGTCTCAGCTCAAGAAGTCAGACATGAGGTACCCATTTGCACTTAACTCTGCTACCTTTACTTCCAGCACTCCTAACTCGGCAATACTGCCTTCTTAGGATCAGGCCCCCTCATCATCAAGTCTGTCAATGGGGAACAATCCAGTTGCCGAGGCGATGGAAGAAATGCATCAAACCCTGTCAGAGGAAGTGCTAGAAAAGCTCAGGGAGATCTTTGCCTGGCTGGAAATGGATGCACAAGATCAGTTCAGAGATCTCGATCACTTTGAAGAAATGCTCGAGTCTATTAGCCAAGAGCTTCCTGAGGACATCAATGCTTCTCTTGCATCTATCTGTGGCCTGGAGATCCATTATGCGCCCATAAGGCAGGCTTTGAGGAAGGTGCGCTCCCGCCCAACTATTGAAAAGAAGAGAGCCAGTGCTGAACAAGCCATGAACGGGGCACAATCTCAGACCAAGAGCCACAAAGATACATTGGCCAATCTACAAGCCTCTCGTGATTTAAAAATTGCCAGGAAAGCTACTCTGGAGGCAGAATTGAGAAGCCTGTCAGCTGAGATAGAGGCCGATGACAGGAAAATAGCCGAGCTCCCTGAATTGATAGAGAAGACCCAAGAGGAGGCAAAATCGGCTATGGCCAAGATGAAACAATGCGATGCAGAGCTTACCACCTTGTCTAGTGCCCAGAAAGATTATCAGGAGCGGTGCGATAATTTCCGCCAGACAATATCCAATGTCCGTAGTGTAATTGCAAAATACTTGAACATTTAAACGCTTCAATTGATGTATAACCGAATTGATCGCTCTTGTAATATCTGTTCTTGCAATTTTATTTCCTTTTCTTTCTGCGCACCTTCAAACGTAATGCTGAACGACCCATTCGGCAAAGAAACGCCAACACCCGAATGGCACTTGGACTCCTCTCGCCCGAGCTACCAACCGAACACGACTCGGCCCTAGAACTCCAAGCGACCCATTGGTGGTCTGGTCAAGGAAACCTTTCCACCTTCCGATTTTCTTGGGATATGCGCCATGATCCAGAGCCACGACTTGAGGCCACGATCTGTCTTGCCATGCCTATAAATGAAACCGTAGGTGCCCCTAGCTCTCCACCAAGCCTTTTTGCTCTCGAATCTTTGCCAATCTCAATTCTTCTTCTTTCCAAACAGTGCACATCCCAAGGCAACATGGTGCGCCGCCTCAACCGCCGCCGTGCCTCTTATGAGGCAGAGGGGAGCAGCGCCAATGCGCGCCGGAGGCAATGATCGTCGATTCCTCTTCTTTGATTCCCCTTTGGTCTTTTCTTGTTTTGACGATCATCTCCCTTTCAGGTTGATTCAGTGGAATCCGTCTCCTGCGCCGGCCAATCAGCCCCTTCCGGATGACTCCTCGGAGTCCGACGGCCACTCCCCCGTGCCCTACGGGGAACTCGACGCCCTCCGTTTCAAGGCGGAGCTGGAGACGGCCCAGCGCGAGTTGGAGGACGTCTCCAAAAAGGCGGGCATAGCCGAGCTGGAGTGGGAGGACCAGCGCAAACAGCTGCTGGAAACCATCGACGGTACAGCTCTGAAATCAAATCTTTGATCCAACCCGGCTTTTGATGCTAATCTCCTTTCTTCTTGCTCCTTGCAGCCCGCGATGCCAAGCTCAACCAGCTGAAGGCGCTGGTGGAGCAGCTGGCTGACAAGGTGAACGCTCGCGGTGACACGCTGGCGGAGCGCCTTGCTGCGGTGGAGCACCGCGTTGACGAGGTGGCCACCTATGGCGTTCGCTTGGGCACTACCCTGGGCCTGGCTGCCATGGCGACGCACATGGACGTCGACTACTCCACCAGGCCCCACGGCTTCCGGGGCGGCGCGCCAGAGGACATTGAGGAGATCGAGCTCATCTTGGAGCGCCTTGATGGCCACGGCGACGCCATTGCCGAAATCACTCATCCCCAATCCGTGCCGAATGTGCTTTTTGACTAGATTGTATTAGGGATGTTTGAATATCGGCAATAAATGAAGAACTTTTGAATTCTGTACTCGCTCTGTGATGATTTTCTTTACATTTGCATCCGTGAATCTTGTCTTTCCTCAAACATACCCGGGAACTGCCTTGAGCCGAATATGTAAGAACAGATGGCCCTTGGCGCAAAAATCCACAGAAGATCCCTGAATCGGCAATCCGTAAATACTGTTCAAGTGAAAACCCTTCGCATTTGGGAAAAAACCCTGCTGCTTGGTATTCCAACAGTGTACGCTGGCCAGTCATCACTCCCAATGCACCCCTTCGGTCAATAAAATAGCCTGCCGGGATGCCCTGCAAATCCACTCGCACACTCATCCATCACTTCTCATTTCCTCTTCTGCCTCCAGAGGAGAAAACCCCAAGGTCATGGACAAAGGCAAGCAACCCCAGGAGGGCAGCCCTCCAAAGAAACACACGATTCGAAGGTGAGTTTTCCCTTGATCTACTCCTCGTTCTCCATATGATTTTGCGCTTCATATTTTCTTCTTTTCCTCTTTCAGCCTTGATTTGCTCCCTGAAGAAATCATCAGGACCGAAGATGTGCCTGAGTACATCTCCTCCAATTCCTCCCTCGAAGCAGAGGATGCCACGCCTGAACAGAGGACCAGCCATCAACTGCGCCGCCGCGTTCGGCACCTGGAGCATGGCCTCAGGGACATTACCACTCGTTGCCAAGCCGAACGCGAGCGTCGCATGGCTCTGGAGGCACTAGTATGGGGTAAGTTCTTCTGACTTCTTCTTGACTTTGTGCCCGCATTTGGATTTCTTGCCCCTAACATCCATTCCTCTGTTTTAGATGTCTCTGACAGGTACAACAACCTGAAAGCGGCCTGGGACAGCTTGGTGGAAGCCGCAAACCATGGTCACCCCCGTGCATTCCAAGTTGCCGTCACGGTGGTCCTGGAACAACTGAAGAAGGAGCAGTCAAAGAAGAAACAAAGAAAAGATTGAATCATACTTTCGCTTCTTCCTCCACGCCTTCTGCTTCCCACCTCCTTGAGGTCCTGATCACCAGGGTTGTTGGATGTAAACCTGCAAGAAGCAGTTGTAATGTAGTTTTGTGCTAAGGGCAATGCATCTAGGCACTTGCCATTTCTTTTGTTTGTGAATTTTTGTTCTGAAGGCGGCCTCGTTCTTGAGCGCCGGCTGTTTCTGTGTCAGATGTGCATAATCCCGCTGCTGGTGATCATCGATCGATCTCAATGCTAGGATAATATTTCTTCAGATATCTTCCATTTATCGCGGCGGAAAATTCTTCTCCTAGCAAAGTTTTTAATATGTATGCATTACCAGGGACGCATCTGACCACACGAAAAGGCCCCTCCCAGTTAGGGGACCATTTGCCGAATTCGCTGTATTTAGTTCCAATCGGCAATAGCGCTTTCCAAACCAAATCTCCTTCTCGCGAATTGCCCGACTTTTACTTTCTTGTTATAGTACTTGGCAACCCGTTGACTTGTTTTTCTCGATGTTTTCCAAGGCTCTAAGACGGATCATATGTAAATCCTCTAGCTCATCCATCATTAGGCCACTGTAATCTTTGGAGCTCAAATCTTTCTGTAACACCACTCTCCTTGAATCTGATTGCATCTCCCAAGGTAGAACCGCGTGGTGCCCATAAACCAATTCATAAGGAGAGGTTTTTGTAGCTCCATGGGGGGGCCATTCGGTAAGCCCACAGTGCCTCACTGAGTACCGAATGCCACCTTCTTGGCTTCTGGTCGATCTTCTTTTGTATCAGCTTGATCATTATCTTGTTAGAAGCCTCTGCTTGACCATTAGCTTGGGCATAATAGGGAGAAGAGTTAAACAATTTGATTCCCATGCTTTCGGCAAACTCTCTGAACTCCAGTGACACGAATTGTGCCCCTTGATCAGTGGTGATTGTCTGAGGGATTCCAAACCGATAGATGATGTGCTCCTTGACAAATTCAACCATGTTTTCTGATGTCACCTTCTTCAGTGGGATCGCCTCAACCATTTAGTAAAATAATCCGTAGCCAAAAGCACGAACTTATGCCCCTTACTAGATGGTGGATTAATTTGGCCAGTCAAGTCTATACCCCAGCCCCTGAATGGCCATGGCTTGATTGCGGGATTCAATGCTGACGCGGGGACCCTTTGAATATTTCCAAACCTCTGGCAATCCTGACATCCCTTGTAATACTCAAAGCAATCCTCTAATATCGTCGGCCAAAAGCACCCGGCTTGTCTAATAACCCATTTCATACGGTAGGCCGATTGGTGTGCTCCACATATCCCATCGTGCACTTCGCTCATCATGTTCTTAGCTTCTTCGGACCCCGGGCATCGTAACAATACCCCATCTAATGATTTATAGAACAAATTGTCATCCAGAAGAACGAATTTTATGGCCTTGTACCTGAGCTTCCTAGAGACCTTTCGGGATGGATCCCTCAAGTAATCAACGATCTCTTTCCTCCAATCACCTTCTGCGAGATCCGTCCCCAGTGTACATACCTCTGCAGCAAACGCTTCTTGACTCTCTTTGTAACCAGAGGTGCTTTGAGCCAGCCTGTTTGCTTCCTCATTATGTTCCCTAGGAATATGCTGTAGAGTTACCAACGGGAAGCTCTTCAAGATTTCCCTGCATTCTTCGTAGTAACTCCTCAGCGCTTCACTTTTGCACTCGTACTGGCCGTTCAATTGCTTGATCACCAGCTCTGAATCTCCATAAACTTCAACTGAAACGGCCCCAGCTTCTCTCAAATATTGAAGCCCTCGAAGCAGTGCCTCGTACTCGGCCTGATTGTTTGTAACAGTGGGCTGTATAGGGATGGCAAATTCAAACATCTCACCCCTAGGTGAAATTAGTAGGATCCCTACTCCCCACCTTTACCACACGATGATCCATCAAAAAATAAAGCCCAAGGGGTAATTTCAAGCAAATCAATTGACGGATCGCGATGCTCAGTTATAAAATCGGCAATAATCTGTCCCTTGATAGACTTTGCCGATTCGAACTTTAACTCGAACTCTGATAAGGCCAAGATCCATTTGCCAATCCCGCCATTCAAAATTGGCATAGATAACATATATTTTATTACATCGAACTTTGAATACACAGTGCATTCGGCATTCAACAAGTAGTGCCGAAACTTTGTACACGAGTAGTATACGCACAAGCACGCCTTTTCCGTAGCCGAATACTCGGTCTCGAGATCAAGTAGTTTTCGGCTAAGATATGCTACTACCCGCTCCTTTCCTTCGAATTCTTGAATAAGGGCCGATCCAATGGTTTGGGTATCGGCCGCCACGTACAACTTGAAAGGCTTATCCGGTTCGAGGAGGGACCAACACTGGTGGCTCCTTCATGTACTGCTTGATCTCATCGAAAGCCTTCTGTTGTTTGTCGCCCCATGTGAACTTCTGATCCTTCTTTAGCTTCAGCAATGGAGAGAATGGCAAAACCTTCTGTGACAAATTTGAAATGAATCTTCTCACGAAATTAATTTTGCCGAGCAGTGATTGCAACTCCTTGAGATTAGTTGGAGGAACAACTTCATCGATGGCCTTCATGCTCTTCTTGCCAACTTCAATTCCTCCCTCGTGGACTAAAAACCCCAAGAATTCTCCAGCTGATACCCCAATAGCGCACTTGTTTGGATTCATCTTTAAACCATGCTTCCGGGTGCACTCCAAGGTCCTCTTCACATCTTCCAAATGTGTGTCATGACTTAGGGACTTGATTACCACATCATCAATGTAGATTTCCACAACTTTGCCGATCAACTCGTGAAAAATGTAATTCATGGCTCGTTGATAAGTTGCACCGGCATTTTTTAACCCAAATGTCATGACTATCCATTCAAACAGGCCTATATGACCAGGACATCTGAAGGCCGTCTTTGATATGTCTTCTATTGCCATGAAGATTTGGTTGTATCCCGCATTGTCATCCATGAAACTGATCACTTTGTGTCCAGTTGCGGCGTCAATCAACAAATCGGCAATAGGCATGGGGTAACCATCCATCGGAGTAGCTCTGTTCAGATCCCTGAAATCTATGCAGACCCTCATCTTTCCATTCTTCTTGTAAACAGGGACAATGTTAGAAATCCACTCCGCATATCTGCATGGCCGAACGAAGTTTGCATCAAGTAATCTTTCAACTTCCTTCTTCACATTGGCCAATACTTCATCCTTGTAGATTTTCCGGGATGGTTGCTTGTATGGTTTGAAACCAGATTTGATTGGCAACCGATGCTCTACGATAGAACGATCCAATCCAGGCATCTCCGAATAATCCCAGGCGAAGCAATCTTTGTATTCCTTGAGCAGCTTGATTAATTCCTTCCTGAAGTCTGGCTGCAAGTTTGCGCTGATGAACGTCGGCCTTGGCTTATCACCGCTTCCGATGTCAACTTCTTCTAATTTGTCAGCCGACATAAATCCTCGCTCCAACTTGCCATCAGTGCCATCTACGGGGTTTTCCATTAAAAATTACTATAAGAGCCGAATGCTTGAATCGGCTGTTGATCACTGCTGACGGGTTCAACAGGACCTTCTCTCCAGTCTTTCCCTGAGAAACAATCAATGCCTTGGTATTCCCAGAAAGCTGGTTCCATGTTCGCAACGCTCACGGAGTCATCTGCTTGGATGACCTCAATATCATCATCCACCCACTGGATAAGCTGCTGATGCATGGTGGATGGGACGCAGCAATTGGCATGAATCCAGTCCCGTCCGAGCAGTAGGTTGTTGGCTCCTTTACCTTCGATCACAAAGAAGGTCGTGAGCAGCGTCTTGGACCCGATCATCAGATCCACGTGAGCGCATCCCTTGGTATCTGAAGGATTCCCAGCAAAATCATTCAGTATTGTGCTTGTAGGCGTCAGATCGCTCGGGCCCATGCCAAGTTTCCTGAAGGTGGTGTACGGCATCACGTTGACTGCCGCTCCACCATCGACGAACATCTTGGTCAATGGCTTGCCATTGACGTATCCCCTTAAGTACAGCGGCCTCATGTGTCGATTTTTGGCCGGTTTGTCGAAGATGGCCTGCTTGGCTAGCACCAGCTGCGCCATCATCCCCTCGATCTGCTCATCATCTAGGGACACTTCCTCCTGCATAACCTGATTAGCGGGAGCCATGAATTCGTTCGGCAGAAAATATACCATGCATGTTGGAGCCGAACGCTTTGACCCTTCAGGTTGACCCTTTGGACGCCACACCTGCTTCGTCTGGATCCCAACCTGCCTCAGTTCGCGGTTCCTCAAGCGTTGAACTCGTCTCTTCTGACTTTTGCGTAGGCCAGGCGGGCACCATTGCCCCTTCTGCCAGATGTACTCGTCCTCATCCTCTTATTGATCAGCCCACCTTAGATCAGCTTGCCGCTTCCTGGGGTGATCAATGACTTCAATTTTTTGGCACCGATCCTCGTTAGGGTGGATCCTCCCAATTCTCTGATGGACGGATCGGCGATTGGCAGTCTCCTGCCTGTACTCAAAATATCTGTCGCTGCATTCAGGACAATTCCTCAGCGTGGGCAGCTTCAAACCCTCGTTCCAACAGTGCCTGAAGAACGCACATCCCCAGTGCGCGCGCTCCTGCTCGCTCGTGTATTGCTCCAGGTCCCTTCTGTGTGCCTCTTCTTCAACTCTGCGCTTCTCCTCCTCGTATCTGCGCTTCTGGTAACGCTCTTTTTCCACCTGGCGCTGCCACTTGTTGAGGAGGATGCGCGTGGTCACCCTGGGCTTGGCTCTAGATGACTCCCCGATTTCGACGTGGCTCTTGAGAATGCGGGGGGGCTTCACCATGCACCTGTTCCAGAGTTACATGGCGCTCCGGGTCCACTGTTCCATCCTGTCTAGCCCTGGCTGAGGTCAAGACTTTGACCTTTCCCTTCTCTTCAGCCGTCACCATGTTAACAGAGAAGCCCACCATGTTCTGAGGGAAGGGGTGACCATCCAGCTTCATCTTGTTGTCAAATTTGAGGTGCCCCTCCCGGATGGCTTTCTGGATCCTCATCCTGAAGACCCTGCAATCGTTGATGGAGTGTGAATCCCTGTCGTGGAAGCCACAGTAACGTTTCCCCTTGACTCCATCGGGCCGAAGCATGGAATGCCCTTCAGGCAGTCTGATTCGGCCTTCCTTCACTAGGAGCTGAAACAGCTTGTCAGCCTTCGTGATATCGAAATCGTAGGTGCCCTTGGTCTGTTTGACCCGGCGCTGATTCATCGTTAAAGGCTCTTTCCCCCACATGATTTCGGCAGCGGCCACATCCAGTTCATCATCAGAATCCTCGATTAGATCAACCTTGTCTAAGAACTGGTTGTAGATGTCTGCCACATCATGCTGCTTGCCAAACCTGGCACCCTTCTTGAAGCCATACGCCTGGTTGCTCATCAACGATAGCTTTTGAGATAGCTGGCCCAGGTTTTCAAACTCCATCCCAAACAGTTTCTCACGCACGGCCGGCAGCATCCCGGCGACGGCCATATCGGCCAACTGGTCATCTGGCAAGTTGAGCGAGAAGCACATGCCCTTAACCTCCCTGAATCTCCTGAGAAATTCCAATGGCGTCTCGCTGTGCCTCTGTTTCAAGGTGGCAAGGTCGATCAGCTTCTTCTCCGAGCTGCCGCTGAAATAGTGGGCGTGGAATTTCCGTTCCAGGTCCTTCCATCTGCTAACTGACTCAGGGGGTAAGGACGAGAACCACTGGAACGCCGGGCTCGTCGGGGCCGACGCAGGGGAAGTATCTGACCCTGAACGCCTCCTCAGCTGAGCATTCTCCGAGCTGCATCAGGTAACGAGCAATGTGCTCCACCGTGCTTGTATCGTCTTGCCCGGAAAATTTCGTGAACTCCGTTGGAGGTTTCACCCTTGGCGGGAGGAGCACGTTGAAGTACCACTCTGGGAACGGCGGCTTGTAGGCAGGTCCCTGCATTTTTGGCTTGAGGCCGAACTGATTTTGCATCAACTCGGCCATCTTCCGCGCCAGGGTGTCGTCCTCCTGTGCGCCTGCAGCTGGCGCGTAACCTGGATGCGGGAAAGCGTCAATGGCTCCATAGTTTCCCACCTCGTGGTAGCCTCCACCGTATAGGTTTCTCTGCAGCCAGTTGTTTGCCGGAGCAATCCTGTGGCCGGGGGCAAGCGGGGCCCCAGGCGAGCCGAACGCTAGGTCTCCGTACGTGGGCTAGTACGGATTCGGGCGTTGCACGGAGTTGACCCGTGCTGCCCCGCGGTGGTGGGCGGATTGGCCGCCCTCCCGAGGGCCGTAGTGGGGGGCCGAACCGGCCGACCCCCGCCGCCCGCGGAGGAGGCTGGAAAGCTTGACTTCCAGCGCTCTGAGGAGGAGGCTGAATTGGCTGGCTCCGTAGTGGTGGTTGAGAGCTTGATTCGCCCAGCTCCACGGTGCCCCCTTGGACGGGTGCCTTGCTGAATGCCTGCTCCATGCCTGGGCCAAAGACAGCCACCATCATTTGCTGGAACGCACCAAGAAAAGCTTTGTGGTGCTTGCTCAAAACGTGATCCGCAGCATCCCGGAACGCTTGCAGGCATTCCTCTCTCTCCTGCTGGGTCGTGGCGTCGCTCTCCCCTGGCAACAATATCCTGGGCATGTCATTCTTCAGGTAGGGGACACCACTTCTGTTCTTCTTGAAGGACAGCAGACACTTCTGCTGGAATTGGTTCACGACGTCCTGGAGCTGCTGCCGCTGTTCAGGAGAGAGGTCCTCAATGTTGACATCCATGATGTCCGCGATTTCAGGCATCTTGATCTTTTCGGCTGTGTCCCACCAGGCGTGCCGAAAGGTGTGTTGACGCAAAATGTGCACCTAGCGCCAAACACACAGCAAGCCGAACAAGCTGGCTTCACACGCGCAAAGAATCACGAGACGTGCGAGTCAATTTTCCCTGAAAATTAACAAAAGACAAAGTAGTTAGATACCAAAGCTTGGAACGTGCCGGGTGGTACCAGACAGTTCCATATTTACGGCTAAGAAGCCAAATGGGATGACACATAGCTATAGAAAGCTATCTGCCAATAAACTGAAAGCCATTCGGGAACTTATAAAAGGAAAAGTAACACTGCCGAATGAATGACGTAAGCATGACAATAATCGGTCTTTGTTTGAACAAAGATGCACGTGCACGAGGCCATGACCGATCCCCATGATAACTGACATTAAATAAATGGATAAAGTAAAGCGCGAACGTAAACATGTAATAAATGAGCATGCATAGACCCAAAGCACTAGTCTACCGCATGTCTAGGTACTTAAAAATCCGTCGGGTACGACACCAAGCAAATCTATCCACCGCATGATACAACTTGCATGAAAATCGTACCACTTTCCACAAATAGATCTATCCACCGCATGATACAATCTAAATATGGAAAGCTAAAAGCATACATTGTTTAAAGCATGAATTACGCACGTGTTCTACTCGTGAAGAAACAGAACCGAATACGGCTGAACAGACGATTCGGGGTCCATGAAGAAGGAACGAACATTACCAGGCGAATAAATCTATCAGATTGATTTGAAATCTAATCCACCGGATGACTAGCTCCAAAGCAACCCAAAAACCTGCATCTACCGCATGATACTCAGTTCTTTCAAGATTTATACCAACATTGGCAAGCTTGAACCCGCAACACGTAACAACCTAGATCGATTCGATTTCGGCTATCGGAAAGCACAAGATCCACGTGCTAAAACACGAAATCTACTCGTACAAGGATCACAAGAGGGATAAAGCCGATCCAAACCCATCTAGATTGGGCAAAAGGTGTTACATGAACTTAAACATAAAGTAGAAACTCAAAGCAACACGGGGTAACTTAATGAATCTATTGGATCTTGCCAAAATCCAATAGAGCCGATAACTAGCTTCAAGCTAGATCTTAGCCTACCGCATGGCTCATGACCTAACAAGAAACCCTCTTGAACAAAGCTTGAATCTACCGCATGACACGAAGCATGGTAACAAGACTACTTGCATCAAATCTAAATCCACCGCATGATACTAGACATGATACAAGGTTGCCGCTACTCACGGAGGTCGACGGATCGATGAACCCTCTCGAAGAACTCGACGACACGACAAAAGGACTCTAGGGTTTGGCGTAAGGCCAGTTTGTATTGAAGAATGATTGTGTTCGTTACATACATTCAGGGCTCATATTTATACCCTGCCAAGTACAACCTCGAATGGATTCATTGCCTAACTTATCTCTAAGCTTGATCGCCTATCCATCCATTCGTTCTTCCTGCTTGAGCCACGTCACCGTCCAATCTCGCAAAATCAGCTCAACTATTCCTTTGCCGAACGGGAGCGGATAGCCGACCGCAGACTTCTTTGCCGAATACATCTGAAAAATCCTTTCCTTCCACCAAACGGACTCCTCACTGAGCTGGACCCACAAGTCAGACTCCCTACCAAATTTTGGTGTTAACAGCAGTGTCCAATGCTGCGAGTTCTGCTTCCATTGTTGACCTGGTTAAAATGGTCTACTTGCAAGACTTCCAAGAAACAGCGCCACCTCCGAGTATCAACACATATCCACTTGTGGCTTTTAACTCATCAGCATCAAGGATCCAGTTTGCATCACTATAACCCTCCAAGACTTTGGGATCTCCGGAATAGTGAATACCATAGTTCATAGTGCCCACTAGATAGAGCATTAACCGCACGAGAGCATGCCAGTGTTCACTGCCCGGATTTGAAACAAATCAGCTCAGTTTACTAACTCCATAAGCAATGTCAAGTCTCGTGGCGCTAGCCAGATACATTAAATGAACCAATGATCTTGGAGTACCTCAGCTGATCCACCATTATCCTCAGGTTCTCTCTCAGAACCAAGCTATCATCATAAGAAGTTGGTGCAGTTTTAGAATTGTTGTAGCCAAACTGACTTAGCATCTTCTCAACATAGTGAGTCTGTGACCTCCTTTATCAGCTTTATGTTAAGAATAACATCACCTTCTCCCAAATCTTTCATCTCAAACTTTTGAGAAAGAAAGTCTTTGACCTCCTTGATCAATTCAAGGCTCATGCCAAAGATAAGTATGTCATCTACATACAGACACTGAATCATTCCTTCGCCCTCACCATAGCGATAATACACACATTTGTCAGCTTTGTTTGTAACAAAGCCAACAGATGTCAAAGTTCTATCGAACTTATCATGCCATTGCTTAGGTGCTTGCTTGAGGCCATAGAGAGACTTCACTAACTTACACACCATTTCTTCTTGACCCTTTACTACAAACCCTTCCGGCTGATCCATATAGATCTCCTCTTTCAACTCTCGATTTAGGAAAGTTGTCTTAACATCCATCTGATGAACGAGAAGACCATGAGAGGCTGCCAGGGAAAGTAGTACTTTTATGGTAGTCAATCGAGCGACTGGTGAGTAAGTATCAAAGAAGTCTTCTTCTTCCTTTTGGGTGTAACCCTTGGCCACAAGTCTAGCCTTGTACTTATCAATAGTACCATCCGGTCTAAGATTCTTTTTGAGCACCCATTTACATCCCACAGGTTTGCACCCGTAAGGACGTTCAACAACCTCCCAAGTGCCATTTGACATAATAGAGTCCATCTCACTCCTCACTGCTTCCTTCCAATAGTCAGCATCAGGTGAAGAGTATGCCTCTGCAATGGTCTTAGGAGTGTCATCCACGAGGTATATGATGAAATCATCTCAAAAGGAATTCTCTGTCCTTTGTCTCTTGCTCTTCCTAGGAGCCTCATCATTGTCCTCCTCAGGATGCTCAATAAATGTAGGCTCATTGAGTTCCATCGACTTGGTGGAGTCATTCTTCTCGACAGACTCTCGCCTAGATGAACTTGTTTCATCTCTCATTGGAAAAATATTCTCAAAGAATGTAGCGTCTCTGGACTCCATAATTGTGCCGACAAGCAAGTCAGGCACTCCAGATCTTACTATCAAGAACATATATCCGACACTGTGAAAAGCATACCCCAGAAAAACACAGTCCACCGTCTTTGGTCCAAGTTTACGTTTCTTGTTGATTGACACACTGACTTTGGCCAAGCAACCCCAAGTACGTAAATATGAAAGAGTTAGCCTCTTCTTCTTCCATTCCTCGAATGGTGTTACTTCCTTATTCTTCATAGGCACACGGTTCAGGACATGACAAGCTGTCAGTATCGCCTCACCCCACCATTCCTTACATAGTCCTGCGGTTTCTAACATGGCATTCACCAAGTCAGTCAGCGTGCTGTTCTTTCTTTCGGCAATCCCATTGGATTGGGGTGAATAAGGCGGTGTCCTCTCATGAACAATACCGTGTTCCTCACAGAATATATCAAAAGTATTAGAGAAATATTCGCCACCTCGATCCGACCTTAGGTGTTTGATCTTTCTCTCAAGTTGATTTTCTACTTCAGCTTTATAGATCTTAAAGTAATATAACGCTTCATCTTTTGATTTTAACAAGTAGATGTAACAAAATCTAGTGCTATCGTCTATCAAAGTCATGAAATATCTTTTACCACCCTTTGTCAACACACTGTTCATTTCGCTCAGATCAGAATGAACTAATTCTAGAGGTGCCAAGTTTCTTGCCTCGGCAGTCTTATGTGGCTTGCAAGTTTGTTTCGATTCAACGCATACATGACACTTAGAATTTTTGACAAAGGTAAATTTTGGAATTAAACTCATACTAGCTAAGCGCATCATACAACCAAAATTAACATGACAAAGCCTTAATGCCAAACATTTGATTCATCATTCATCACATGGTTCACAACATTATTATCGAATGATAAAGAAAAGCGGAACAAGCCTCCGCTATCATAGCCTTTTCCAACAAAAGTACCAAACTTAGAAATGATACATTTATTTGACTCAAAGACTAATTTAAAGCCATCTCTACACAGTAGAGACCCGCTGACAAGATTCTTCTTGATGGTACGTACATGTTGCACATTCTTCAATTGTATGGTCTTCCCCGAAGTGAACTTCAGAGTGACCGTAGCAGCACCAAGAACACGAGCATGGGCACCGTTCCTCATCAACAAGGAGCTAGTCCCCCGACCTGGTAAGAAGAAAACATAGAAATATCTGCACATACATGAATATTAGCACCAGTGTCTATCCACCACTCTGTTGAAGAACACACTGAAAGAACTATAGGTAAGAAATTACCATACCCCGCTGTTAACACCAAAAATTGGTACAGGAAAGAGACTGACTTGTGAGCCGAGTTTGGTAAAGAAACACCATTCGGCAGGAAATTTTCCTCAAAGCATTCGGTAAAGGTGCCTGCGGTTGGTAGCACGCCATCATTCGGCAGAAGGGCTGTTTTGTGCTTGGAAAAGGAAACATTCGGGAATACGTGATGACGTGGCCTGAGTATAAGGAAAGGACGAGTTGATGACGGGTGCAAGACGGACATTGGCGCTAGGGCATTAATTTAGGCAATGAATGTTGTATTCATGATCGACTTGGAGTCGTGTTATGACAAGGGTATAAATATAAACCCTTAATGTTTGTAATAGGGATCGAACAATTCAACAACAAACCGGCCCTGTGCCAACTTTTCGAGTCCTTTAGTCGAGTCACATGCTTAGTATCATGCGGTGGATTTAAGCTTGGTTCAAGAGGGCTTTCTTGTTAGATCATGAGCCATGCGGTAGGCTAAGATCTAGCTTGAAGCTAGTTATCGGCTCTATTAGATTTGGTAAGATCTAATAGATTCATTAAGTTACCATGTGTTGCTTTTGAATTTTTCTTTATGTTTAATTCATGTAACACTCTTTTTGCCCAATTTAGATTGATTAGATTCGGCTCTATCTTGTTTACGATCCATATGATGCGTGATCAAATCCTTAATTCCATGTGGTGCATGGATCGCGTGCTCTTTAATAGTCGAACTCGAATCAATCTAGATTGTCTGTAAGGAATCGGATGCCCGTTAGCCTAAGAGGGGGAGGGGGTGAATTAGGCAACTTAAAACCTTAACCTATGGCTCACTAAATTTTACACAAAAGTAAACTAGAACATACTATCTATATGTGCAACTACGGTTGTTCTAGTGTGAAACTCCCATCCCAAAAGAAGGTTTGCAACCTATAGCCAATCCTAGCATGATACTACTCTAGGAAAGTAGAGGCAAGCAAAGATTGCAATAGAGTAAATGTGGAAACGTAAAGGGGATGAGAAGAAGCAAACTCTTGACACGCGATTTATCTCGTGGTATCGGTAGGCACTAAGCCACCCCTAGTCCACGTTGTTGAAGCACTCACACAAGAGTATTGCTTCCCGGCCACCAAGTCTCTCCCAAGAGCACCAACTTGACTTGCCACAAAGGCTAGCCACTTAGGCACTTGTCAAGCTCCCTTGGTCACCTTGATGCCGCCTCCACTAAGGAGCTTCTCCACCAAGGAAGGGGGTCTCCACGTCCCCCGCACAAAGTGTCCTCGCCGCTCCACACCAAGCCGGAGGGTCGATGACGATTGCCGGTGAGCCACTTAGGCCCCAAGGCTTCCGGCGAACCTTGTACAACAGGGTTCACTCAAGAATCACCTCACAAGGTTGGAACAACCTTGCACTCACTCAGCTCTAAGCTAAGCCTAGCACTAAGCACATACACAAAGCATATGCAAGTCTAAGGATGAGCAATTAAGCACTTGGATGGATTGGATATGATCTTGAATTTGTCTTGAACTCCTCTGCACTTCCATACAATCCAGCAACCTCAAATGGGTGAGTGGAGGGGGTATAAATAGCCCAAGGCATCAAACTAGCCGTTGGCTAAAAGCTGTTGAAAAAGGTACCATCGGATGATCCGACGCTATGCTTTTCCAGGGCGTCGGTTCATCCGGTGCCCCTCCCACGTCATGTAGCCGTTGAGGTTCTCTGACACAACTGCTCCGACGCTATGCTCCGACGCTACGTCGGATCATCCGGTGCTGAAGGCCTCGCGTCCAAGTCGCCAGTGTTGGCTTCCAACTGACCGTCGGATAGACCGACGCTAACCCTGACCAAGGCGTCGGATCATCCGGTGCTGAAGGCTTCGTCTTGGCGCGTCTCTGTATGAATTCAAACTGAGCGTCGGATAGACCGACGGGGCCCTCACTCAGACCGTCGGATCATCCGGTGCTACTGTCTTCCGTGCTCTTCCTCTGCAACTCGTCCGACGCTACTAAATAATGGACCGTCAGTTCATCCGACGGTACCTAGGTTTTGGCCCTGTGCACCAACTCGTCCGACGATTGCACCGATGCTTGTATTTGAGGGACCGTCGGTTCATCCGACGGTGTCTTTTCTTTTCCTTTTCTTGGAGGGTTCCTTGAAAAATACACTATCTTCTCAATTTGGCATATGGTTATCTCGCATCCTTGGGACCTAGAAGTGTCTACAAAAACATGTTAAAACAATAAGGTTAGTCTCAATGATCATGTTGTCATGAATTACCAAAATCAAACTCGAATTAATGGCATATGAGGCCATGTTCGCTACATTGCCACGTGTTGCGGGCTCAAGCATGTAATCTAGCATAGTTTGTTCCTTCTCCATGGAACCCGAATCGGCTGTACAACTGTATTCGGCAGTCCTGCCACGAGTGAAACGTGTTCATAAGTTTTGTTTTAAATAATGTATGCTTTTAGCCTTCCATATTTAAATTGTATCATGCGGTGGATTCATCTATTCTTGGTTGGTGGTATGGTTTCAAACAAGTCGTATCATGTGGTGGATTAACTTGTTTGGTGTCATGCTCGACGGGTTTGAAAGTACCTAGACATGCGGTAGACTAGTGCTTTTGGCCTATGTATGCATGTTTACTGCAAATTTATAATCATGTTTCGCCTTCATTTTTTTTATTGTAACTTATTTTAATAATCGGTCATGGACACATGCTGCAAGGTTGCTTAGATAAAGACCGATCTTTCATCATGCTTACATCATGCATTCGGCTATACCCTGTTTACATGTTTTAAAGCTCCCGAATGATATTTATATTGCTGACAGATAGCTTGTTGTAGCTATATGTCGCTTTGCTTGGCTTTGAGGCCGTAAAACGGCCAGGTTTTATCTAACTGCTTTTCATCCTTTGTCAGTTTTCAGGAAAATTGACTGGCACCCTTCGGATTTGGCAATGTGTGTTAAGCCAGCTTTGTTCAGCTTGCTGTGTGCTTGGCGTGAGGTGCTGATTTTACGTCAACACACTTTTTGGCACGCCTGGTGGGACCATTTAGTTGATCAAGATGCCTGATATTCATGATGTCGTGGATGTCACCATAGAGGAGCTGTCTACAGAACAGCAATTGCAACTAAAGGAAGTTGTTGATCAATTTCAGCAGAAGTGTCTGATGTCATTTTCTAAAAACAGAAGTGGTGTGCCATATCTTAAGTCTGACATGCCAAGAGTTCTACTGCCAGGAGAACCTGATACCACATCTACTGAAGAGAAACAAGAGGTTTTTCGCATGGTACAAAGAACTTTGGAAGATATAATGGCTAGGCACAATACTGCATTTCTGAATATCTTTCAACAGATGATGGTTGGCATCTTTGGCCCAGGAGTGAAAAGCATTTTGAAGGAGAATCAAGTGCTGCTATCACTGGCCAACCAGTTCATCAAGATACAAGTGTTCAACCGCCTCCACAAAGCATGAGTGGTCAGCCAACTCAACACGTCGATAGCCAGCCAGTTCGGCCAAATCCTCGTCAAGCAATACCAAATCCACATACATATGGAGAGATGGCGTTTGGCACTCCTGGAGTTCAACCTGATTCTACTTACAGGATAGCCCCGGCAAACAACAGGTTGCAGAAGAACATGTACGGCACCGGGTATTCGGAGTTCATGGATTACAGTGTTGTTGATGCTCTCCCGAATCCAGGGTATGGTGGTGCTATAGGGATGCTTGTTGGAGGAACGGGTAATCAAGACGTCAATATTGATCTCCTGATGCAGAGGATGATCGATGTGCTTCAAAATCAATTCGGTCTAAAGCCTAAGAACCAAGGGCATGTGTATACACCTCCTTTCCCAGAATGGTATAACAGGGTGGCCTTGCAACACAGGGTGAAAGCTCCTACAGATTTCACGAAGTTTTCTGGGCAAGATGATACTAGCACTGTGGAGCACATAGCCCGATACTTGATGCAGCTTGGGGAAGCTTCAGCTGATGAGGCATTCAGGATCAGATATTTCCCTCTGTCACTGACAGGACCGGCCTTTACATGGTTCACTTCTTTGCCTGCTCACTCAATCTGCTGTTGGAAGGATTTGGAACAGAAGTTTCATGATCATTATTTCATTGGCAGTAATGAGAAAAGCTAATTGATTTAACCACCCTGAGGCAGAGGCATAATGAGACACCCATGGAGTTCCTTAGGAGGATCAGAGAGACTAAAAGCATGTGCTTCTCTTTGAATCTACCAGATGATCAATTGGCTGTTATGGATGTAGCGGGGATGTTACCAGCTGTTCGAGAAAAGCTATTCGGCATGGAGTTCGATAATCTTGGCCAATTGTCTCACAGATTGTCATTAATGAGCAACCAGGCTTATGGCTTCAAGAAAGACTCTAGGTTTGCTAAGCACAGTGATGTAGCTGAGATATATAATCAGTTCCTTGAAAGAGTAGATCAGGGTGAGGAATATGATGATGAAGAGGAAATAGCTGCAACTGAAATTGTGTGGGGCAAGGAGCCAGTGACAGTGAATCAAAGATGGATCAAACAAGTTAAGGGCACCTATGATTTTGATGTGACTAAGGCTGATAAGCTCTTTGAGTTCCTTGTAAAAGAAGGCCGAATCAAGTTGCCAGATGGGCATTCTATGCTTCGGCCTGATGGAGTGAAAGAAAAGAGATACTGTAGATTTCATGATAGGAATTCTCACTCCATCAATGAGTGCAGGGTCTTCAGGATGAGAATTCAGAAGGCTATCCAAGAAGGTCATCTAAAATTTGATAATAAGATGAAATTAGATGGCAACCCTTTTCCTCAGAACATGATTGGATTCTCAATCAATATGGTGACTGCTGAGGAGAAAGGAAAAGTGAAGGTTTTGACTTCAGCGAGGGCAAAGCAGGATGGATCAGTTGACCCTGCTCGACATGTAACAGTTGAACAAGTCCAAAAGGAAGTGCCCCGCATCCTGAAGAGTCAAATTGAAGTTGGGGAATCTTCTAAACCCAGGGTGACTTCGCGTATTCTCCTTAACAAGTGGCGGCGTCAACAGGAAAAGGAGCGCTACCAGAAACAAAGGTATGAGGAGGAGAAGCGAAGATACGAAGAAGAAATGCGCAAGAAAGAGCAAGAAGAATGTGCGCGAGAGCAAGAACGTGCGCATTGGGGATGTGCTTTCTTCAGGCATTGTTGGAACGAAGGTTTAAAGGTCCCCACGCTTAACAATTGTCCCGAATGCAGTGACAAGTACACTGAATACAGGCAAGATACTGTCAATCGCCGATGCGTCCATGAAAGAATTGGAAGGATGCATCCTAGTGATGGTCGGCGCATAAAAATAAATGAAGTTAATGATCAACCAATGAAAAGATATGCTGACCACCGATGGGTTGATCATGAAGAAGAAGAAGATCGTGAATATGTCTGGCAAAAAGGACAGTGGTGCCCACCTGGTTTGAGGAGAAGCCAAAAGAGAAGGGTTCAGTGCTTGAGAAATCAAGAGTTGAAGCAGGCAGGAATCAAGAGGAAACAGGTGTAGCGTCCAAAGGACAAGACTGATGAATCGAGACGTTCGGCTCCTACGTGCATGGTATGCTTCTTGCCGAATGAATTCATGGCCCCAGCTAATCAGATTGTGCAAGAGGAGGCGTCGCCAGACATTGATGAGGTTGAGCAATTCGGGCTGATGGCACAGCTAGTGTTGGCCAAATAGGCTACTTTTGACAAGCCAGCCAAAAATCGGCACATGAGACCGCTGTACTTGAGAGGATATGTCAATGGGAATCCATTGACCAAGATGTTCGTTGATGGTGGAGTTGCGGTCAATGTGATGCCGTACACTACATTCAGGAAGCTTGGCATGGGCCCTGGGGATTTGACGCCAACAAGCATAGTTCTGAATGATTTTGCTGGGAATCCTTCAGACACCAAGGGCTGCGTACATGTGGATCTGATGATCGGGTCCAAGACCTTGCTTACGACCTTCTTTGTCATTGAAGGCGAAGGGGCATACAACTTGCTTCTTGGAAGAGACTGGATTCATGCAAATTGCTGCATTCCATCTATGATGCATCAACAGCTTGTGCAATGGGTAGATGATGAAGTGGAGGTTGTCCAAGCAGACGATTCAGTAAGCGTAGCCAATGTTGAACCAGCCTTCTGGGAGTATCAAGCCATAGATTGCTTCTGAGGCAAGGACTGGGGTGAAGGTCCTGTTGAACCAGTCAGCAGTAATCAACAGCCGATCCAAGCAGTCGCCTCTTATAGTAATTTTTAATGGAGAATCCAATTGATGGAATGATGGAAAGTTAGGACGTGGATTTATGTCGGCTGACAAACTGGAAGAAATAGACATTGGAGATGGTGATAAGCCAAGGCCGACATTTATCAGTGCCAACTTAGATTCAAGTTTCAGAGAGGGGTTGACCAAGTTATTAAAGGAATATAAAGATTGCTTTGCTTGGGATTATTCGGAGATGCCTGGTTTGGATCGTTCCATTGTTGAGCATCGGTTGCCAATCAAATCTGGTTTTAAACCCTACAAGCAACCTCCCCGAAAGATCTACAAGGATGAAGTATTGGCCGACATGAAAAGAAAGTTGAGAGATTAATAGAAGCAAATTTCATTCGGCCATGTAGATATGCAGAGTGGATCTCTAATATTGTCCCTGTTTACAAGAAAAACGGGAAGATGAGGGTTTGCATAGACTTTAGAGATCTAAACGGAGCTACACCCATGGATGGATATCCAATGCCTGTTGCTGATTTGTTGGTTGATGCTGCTGCTGGACATAGAGTTATTAGCTTCATGGATGGCAATAGAAGATATAAGACAGCCTTTAGATGTCCTGGACATATAGGCCTTTTTGAGTGGATTGTCATGACATTTGGGTTGAAAAATGCCGGTGCAACTTATCAAAGAGCCATGAATTATATTTTTCACGAGTTGATCGCCAAAATTGTGGAGATATACACTGATGACGTCGTGATCAAGTCTTTGGATCATGAATCACACTTGGATGATGTGAAAAAAACTCTAGAGTGCACCCGAAAGCATGGACTTAAGATGAACCCGAACAAGTGTGCCTTTGGGGTTTCAGCTAGAGAGTTCCTGGGAATTTTTGGTGCATGAGGGAGGAATAGAAGTTGGCAAGAAAAGCATGAAAGCTATTGATGAAGTTGTTCCTCCAACCAATCTTAAGGAATTACAGTCATTGCTTGGCAAGATCAATTTTGTGAGAAGATTTATTTCAAATTTGTCACAAAAGGTTTTGCCTTTCTCTCCACTGTTGAGGATCAAGAAGGATCAGAAGTTTGTGTGGGGTGACGAACAACAGAAGGCTTTCGATGAGATCAAAGAGTACATGAAGGAACCACCAGTGTTGATGCCTCCGCAGTTGAACAAGCCTTTTAAGTTGTACGTAGCGGCCGATACCCAAACCATTGGATCGTCCCTCATACAAGAATTTGAGGGAAAGGAAAGAGTAGTTGCATACCTTAGCCGAAAATTGCTTGATCCCGAAACAAGATATTCGGCTGCAGAGAAGCTTTGTCTGTGTGTTTATTACTCATGTACAAAGTTTCAGCACTAGTTGTTGAATGTCGAATGCGTTGTATATTCAAAATTTGATGTAATTAAACACGTTGTCTATGCCAATTTTGAATGGAAGGATGGCAAGTGGATTTTAGCTCTGTCTGAGTTTGAGTTAAAGTTCGAATCGGCAAAAACTTTTAAAGGACAGATTATTGCTGATTTCATTACTGAACATCGCGATCCATCAATTGATTTGCTTGAGATTACCCCTTGGGCTTTGTTCTTTGATGGATCCTCATGTGGCAAAGGTGGTGGAGTAGGAATTTTATTAATTTCACCTAGAGGGGAGTTGTTTGAGTTTGCTATTCCTATTCAACCTACTATCACGAATAATCAAGCTGAATATGAAGCATTGCTTAGAGGGCTTCAATATTTGAAAGAAGCAAAGGCTATTTCAGTTGAAATTTATGGAGATTCAGAGCTGGTTATAAAACAATTGAATGGCCAATATGAATGTAGAAATGATATCTTGAGGAATTACTACGAAGAATGCAAGGAAATCTTAAAAAGTTTTCAGTTGGTGATTCTACAACATATTCCTAGGGAACACAATGAAGAGGCAAACAGGCTAGCTCAAAGTGCTTCAGGTTATAAGGAAAATCAGGAAGTGTTTGCCAATGATGTGTGTGCTTTCGGGAGTGATCTAGCAGAAGATGGTTTGAGAAAAGAAATTGTTGATTATTTGGAAAATCCATCCCGAAAGGTCTCTAGGAAACTCAGGTATAAAGCTATAAAATTTGTTCTTCTTGATGGACATTTGTATTACAAATCATCGGATGGGGTATTGCTACAATGCCTGGGTCAAGAAGAAGCAAAGAAAATGATGAGTAAAGTGCATGATGGGCTGTGTGGAGCACATCAGTCGGATTACCGAATGAAATGGGTTATCAGGCACACTGGATGTTATTGGCCGACAATGCTGGAAGATTGCTTTGAGTATTACAAAGGGTGTCAATATTGTCAAAAGTTTGGAAATATTCAGAGGGTTCCAGCATCAGCTTTGAATCATATTATCAAGCCATGGCCATTCAGAGGATGGGGTATAGATTTGATTGGCCAAATAAATCCTCCATCTAGCAAGGGGCATAAGTTTGTGCTTTTGGCAATAGATTAGTTCACCAAATGGGTTGAAGCAATTCCATTGAAGAAAGTAACATCAGAGAACATGGTTGAGTTTGTCAAGGAACATATCATCTACAGATTTGGAATTCCTCAAACAATTACAACTGATCAAGGAACTCAGTTTACATCTTCAGAGTTCAGAGAATTTGCTGAAAGCATGGGGATCAAATTGTTAAATTCTTATCCTTATTATGCCCAAGCTAATGGTCAGGCAGAGGCTTCTAACAAGATCATGATCAAGATTATACAAACGAAGATTGATCAGAAGCCAAAAAGGTGGCATTCGGTACTCAATGAAGCCTTGTGGACTTACCGATTGGCCCCTCATGGAGCTACAAAAACGTCTCCTTATGAGTTGGTTTACGGGCATCATGCTGTTTTGCCATGGGAAATGCAATCAGGCTCAAGGAGGGGCTCTTGGATGTTCAGTTGAGGAGAAGCTTGGGGAGTCCCTGGTAAAGCTGAAGCTTCTAGCCGAGGAGAAGCTGGTGGAGTCATTGGTAAGACTGAAGCTTCTGGTTGAGGAGAAAGTGGATCCATCCTTGGTGAAGTTGGAGTTTCTGCTTGAGAAGAGGATGGCTGGATCCTTGGTGAAGCTGGAGCTTCTGCTTGAAGGGAAGATGGATGGATCCTTGGTGAAGCTGGATTTGAAACATATTGAGGAGAAGAACTCCCCACAGTTATGCTCACCAATGTTTCCTTTGCAAATAATAAGTAGAGGGTAAATGCCAATGAAGAAAATGGTTAAAAAATAAGATGGTGAAAATCTTTACCAGTAGATGGAGCATTGGCAGATTCTGTAATGGTTATTGGTTGCTGAGTTCTGGTCTGAAATTACACAAGAATAGAGATGATCAGGACGTAGAGTGGTTTTATGCTCAGAAAGGAAAAGATGTTAACCTCAATGAGAATTCTTTTGAATGTTCTTTTCTTCTTGGCAGCTGGGGGAGCAACCAGGGATGGAGCTTTCCTTTTGTCAGAGGTTGAACTGATGAGGGTTGGATCTAGTGTGGCATATCTAGACATCAGTTGTGCCAAAGTGGGAGAATGAAATCCCAAAGCAGAGATTGGGCCTGCAATGTTGTAGGAGATTGTCCTGGCAAGAGGGGCAGGCATTGTATCCTGCAGAAAGTGGCAAAAGATCCTTATCAGTAAAGAAAGACCTGGTTGAAAAGGAGGAGAAAAAATAAGTATGTTACCGGAAATCGGGCATTAGCTCAAGACAAAGAGAATGTAGTGGCACATTGAAGGTGTGACCATGAAATTCTTGCCACCAGGAAGTAAAGGAGGGATGAGCTATTGTTATTGGCACAAAGGGCCTAGGTGCATAAACAGTTGAGTTGCACTGATACTCAAAGACCCTTTTTGCTTGCAGGTATTCCTTAATATCCTCTCTGGGCTTGAGGAATTCATGAAGGAATAGCCTTAGGGGCACTTGGCCGCATCCTAGTTGTCTGGCCTTCATATTTGGTTGGTAGTATTCAAAGGTGCTCTGATTTTGCCTTCCTCCACTGAAATTTGCTGGCAGGATGCATGGATGAATGAAGATGTTGAAAATTGCTATAGATTTTACATTATTACATCTGGCCTCAAAACTGAATTCACAAGGGAGATTCAAGTTATCATTGTTCAGATATGGAAGCCAAAGGGGATTGGCGAAGCCTTTGAAGAAGAGCTCAAAAAGTTGGCTAATGTTTTGGCCGATGGATACGGTTGAGGCAGCTTCTCCATAAGTCTGGCAACCTTTGGTGATCTGGATTTCTCCTTCCTTGTAGTTGGCTGAAGGGAAGTGCCGGTTGTTAAGGTCAATACCAATGATCTGGTGCATGTATAGTTGCAGCCACATTTGAACAAACCACCAAGGGCCATTAACACAGGAGATCTTTTGGCTGGTGTGCATCAAGTAGGTGGTCTGGTGAAGCATATGGTATACACTTCCTAGGAGGTATTTTCCAAGAGGAATAAGATTACCAACAGCCAAGTCCTCAGCCATTACAATGTGGTTCAGGGTTGGTTTATTGGCTTTGCCACAGAAGATGAATCTGCATAGCCACATGTTTAGAAAGGCCCTGTACTCAACTTCACACAAAGGGCCATCAGACATATATTTTTGGATATATCTTTTATATCCAACCCCTGTTTTCACTCCTGTTTGCTTGGAGGAGCCTTTGTACTTGTGTGGATACACGGATCCCGTGACATCAAGGCCGGTTATCATGTATACATCAGCCAAAGTAGGAGACATTGGCCCATGGCCAAAAAGAAAGGCATTAGCACCATTCAACCAAAAATGACAGGCTGCAATCAGAAGATTCTCATTTTTTGGTGCTTCAGCCAAAGATAATTCCAAACAATGGGCAATGTGAAGGCTATCCCAATTGCTTGTTTTAGCACTGTCATCATCAAGCATCCTCTTGTACCAGTTTCTCCAACCTGCAATTGGGGGCAGGGGCCAGTTTTTGAAAGCATCTTGCCATTCATGGGGTTTTGACAAAGCTGCTTTGAAAGGGGTCCTCTGAGATTCGGCTTCAATGAACTCAAAAGAGTCAGAGGTTCCCACGGGCGCGAGGAAATAGGATGATGATTGGTCCTCGACGGGAATCAAAATTTCGGCGGCTAGAGCCTATCAAGAACAAGAAAAGACAAAAGGAAAAATCTAAGATGGGATTCGAAAAAGTAATACCGAATGAGCCTTAGGAGAATGAGATTTACCTGAAGAGCCTGGTCTTGGTCCACCATTTGAAGATTTGAGCTCGAAGGATTGATGGACTAGGGTTTGGATCTAGGCGAAGGCTCCAACGGTTTGGAGGAGGAAAGAACGGGTGTTGAACAGATTCGGCTTGGAGATGTTGAGCATTTATGATCAATTCCGGAATAAAATCACTTTATCCCGTAATTTAAGGGGCATATGTTAACACCAAAAATTGGTACAGGAAAGAGACTGACTTGTGGACCGAGTTTGGTAAAGAAACACCATTCGGCAGGAAATTTTCCTCAAAGCATTCGGTAAAGGTGCCTGCGGTTGGTAGCACGCCATCATTCGGCAGAAGGGCTGTTTTATGCTTGGAAAAGGAAACATTCAGGAATACGTGATGACGTGGCCTGAGTATTAGGAAAGGACGAGTTGATGACGGGTGCAAGACGGACATTGGCGCTAGGGCATTAATTTAGGCAATAAATGTTGTATTCGTGATCGACTTGGAGTCGTGTTAGGACAAGGGTATAAATATAAACCCTTAGTGTTTGTAATAGGGATCGAACAATTCAACAACAAACCGGCCCCGTGCCAACTTTTCGAGTCCTTTAGTCGAGTTTTCGAGTTCTTCGACAGGAATCATCGATCCGTCGACCTCTGTAAGTACCGACAACCTTGTATCATGTCTAGTATCATGCGGTGGATTTAGACCGTGATGCAAGTAGTCTTGTTACCATGCTTAGTATCATGCGGTGGATTTAAGCGTGGTTCAAGAGGGCTTTCTTGTTAGATCATGAGCCATGCGGTAAGCTAAGATCTAGCTTGAAGCTAGTTATCGGCTCTATTAGATTTGGCAAGATCTAATAGATTCATAAAGTTACCATGTGTTGCTTTTGAATTTTGCTTTATGTTTAATTCATGCAACACTCTTTTTGCCCAATTTAGATTGATTAGATTTGACTCTATCTTGTTTACGATCCATATGATGCGTGACCAAATCCTTAGTTCCATGTGGTGCATGGATCACGTGCTCTTTAATATCCGAACTCGAATCAATCTAGATTGTCACGTGTTGCAGGCTCAAGCGTGTAATCTACCATAGTTTGTTCCTTCTCCACGGAACCCGAATCGGCTGTACAGCTGTATTCGGTAGTCCTGCCACGAGTGAAACGTGTTCATAAGTTTTGTTTTAAATAATGTATGCTTATATCCTTCCATGTTTAGATTGTATCATGCGGTGGATTGATCTATTCTTGGTTGGTGGTATGGTTTCAAACAAGTCGTATCATGCGGTGGATTAACTTGTTTGGTGTCATGCTCGACGGGTTTGAAAGTACCTAGACATGCGGTAGACTAGCGCTTTTGGCCTATGGATGCATGTTTACTGCAAATTTATAATCATGTTTCGCCTTCATTTATTTTATTGTAACTTATCTTTAATAATTGGTCATGGACACATGCTGCAATGTTGCTTAGATAAAGACCAATCTTTCATCATGCTTGCGTCATGCATTTGGCTATACCCTGTTTACAAGTTTTAAAGCGCACGAATGATATTTATATTGCTAACAGATAGCTTGTTGTAGCTATATGTCGTTTTGCTTGGCTTTGAGGTCGTAAATACGGAACTGTCTGGTAGCACCCGGCAAGTTCCAGGTTTTATCTAACTGCTTTTCATCCTTTGTCAGTTTTTAGGAAAATTGACTGGCACGCTTCGGATTCGGCAACATGTGTTAAGCCAGCTTTGTTCGGCTTGTTGTGTGCTTGGCGTGAGGTGCTGATTTTACGTCAACACCCACATCCTCCACCCTCGCTAACAACCATGTTCGCTGTCTTTGGAGCCTTGCGATCTTTACGTTCCAGGTACTTCGCAGCAAAGTGATCCGGACTGCCACAAGTGTAGCAAGCACCCCCCGACTTTCTCTTCTTCTTATTAGGCATGTCGACTTCCTTAGCCTTGGGCGGGTTTTGTGAAGGCTTCTTCCTCTTGTTCTGACTATTGTTGAACTTGGGATTGCCCCTCTGCACAAAGTTTGCGCTTGAGGGACCGGTTGTTGCCTTTCCACATGTGTCTTTTGCTCTCGCCTTCCCTTCAACATCAAGAGTCGCAATAAGGTCATCAAAAGTGAATTCCTTTCTCTTATGTTTTAGAGAGGTAGCAAAATCCCTCCAAGAATGTGGCAGCTTGGTGATAATTGCTCCTACCACAAACTTGTTGGGTAACACACATGGGGCCTCTTTGCTATAGTTTTCAAGCTCTTTAGCCAGCGCCTATACTTCATGGGCCTGTTCCACCACAAAACGATCTTCAACCATCCTGTAGTCTAGGAACTGTTCCATTACATACAGCTCACCGCCGGCGTCAGAAGCTCCGTACTGATCCTCAAGAGCCTCCCAAATATCCTTCCCCTTCTTCCTCTGAAGATAGGTATCCACCAAGTTGTCAACTAGGACACTAATGATGGCCCCTCGGAACAGGTTATCATCCGCATTGAATTTCTCCTCCGAGACACCCTCGGGGGCTTTTCCATTGGCGACATACATCACATTCATGGCAGTGAGCCCCAAGATGGCCAACTCACGCCACCTCTTAAAGTTGGAACCATCAAAAGGCTTCGGTTTAATTGCATTTGCAAAGTTAGTTGCACCAAACATAGTCCTATCAACATTATAAGGTTTTTGGATTGTTACATGATAGGCAACGTTTTGGTATATTTTAATTCCATAATTTAGTAGTCATTTCATTATTATAGTGAGTGAAACAATCAATGTGCATGTGTGTATGTTTAAACCACAATTAAACATAACAATATTCATGATTATACAACTAATAAACATGAACATTTGTTTGAGAAAATACCCTGTGGAAGTTTGGGTGACGGCATCACCCGATTTTCCGTTATCACCCAATGTGAGTGACCTCAATCGGAGTAGCCGTACACAGTCGATGTAGGCAGAGGATCGCAGTGCAGACTCGTTGTAGATGAAGTAGTCATTCGCTCATAGTTGATATAGAGGAAGTAGTCGTACGGGAGCGAGCAGTCGCGTGAAGACGCTCCCCAAAAACCTTATCGCTCGCCTATCCCGAGCAGGATCTCAGCAGCAAGGTGAGGTTCCGGAGGCTCTGCTCTCATCGGTACCGTGCGCGTGGTGCAAGCGATGGAGATGCAAAAGGAAGCAGCAAACAGAGGGAGAAGAGAGAGGTCTCCTAAACAGGAGTACCTAGTGTTTGTGAATTGGCAACCTGAGGGAGAGGAGGAGGGCGCCTTATATAGGTGAGCAGCAGGCGCAGGGGAGATGAACCTGGACGTCACGGTTAATGCGCCTCAGGTAGTAACGGTCGCGGTTTAAGGGCTCCTGGTAACTGTCACGATTAAGGAACCATTGACAGCCTACAGTAACGTTCACCATTAAGGAGTCCTCAACAGCAAACGCTCGTCTCGTCTTGTCACACCATGGCCTCGGCCCGGCCCGGCCCGGCCGGCTCGGCGAGGCGAGCGAGCGCGCACGCGCGTGTGGCACGCCTATCTCCTTTATTCAACTTCACAAGAGGTGTACTGAAAGGTTACCTAATAAGTTGGATGGGAGACTCCTCCAATACTCATATGGTATTTCTCTCTTTCCTTTAGCATTAAACACATGGGCTTTTAATTCTTTTATTATTACAGTAAATGGCCCTAGGCCCATTTATTTAACACTAGCTACTACTATGCTAAGAACATACTATGGTTATCAGTTTCCTTTGGGTGTGGTGGGATGCGAGGAATAAGATTAACACAGGTGAACACAGAAGCCCAATAGCACAAGTACTGCACAAAACAATGGAGTTGCCTGGTGATGTTGATCATCTGAATCTTTCGCAAAAGATAAACTTTGTATGAGGAAGGAGAAAAGGAGATTGGATCCCCCCACTAGATGTATTAAAGATAAATACTGATGGAGCTTTCAATGCAAATGAGAAAAATGGAGATTGGGGTCTTGTGATCAGGGCCAACAATGGTCAGGGAGTTCTGGAGGGCTCAGGTCATTTACCTGTAGTACACAATGCCCTAGTTGTTGAAGGAGAAGCTTGTCTCACGGCACTGTATGCTGCCATGGATATTGGGATATCAAGGATCATTGTCGACATGGATTCATAGAACCTGTTCTCGACGCTTCGATCTGATTCCTATGATCAAAGCCCAAGTGGCATCATCTATCAAGAATCTCACGATCTTCTACATTTGCACTTTAATTTAGTTGATATTTGTGTTTTTTCCGTCCATGTACTGAGTGTGCGCATGGGTAGCTCATTCAGGATTTGGTAGGGACCGAAACGTTCCAATCATTTGGAATGATCCCCGCCTGAGTTTTGTAATCGATTTAGTTTAGACAGTCCACAAAAAATACTACTGCACTTTAACCATTATAAGGTAGATGTTCTTTCATGAGAAAGAAAAATAGACAACCAAACTCTACATGCCTCTTGCTCCTACGAGAAGGCAACGATGCCATGGTGACGGCGACATGCAGCCTGCTGTCCTCTGCCTTGAGGGCCTCCACTCGCGCCAATACCTTACGATTTTAAGATTGTCTTATTGTAACGCCCGCGTTTTTAGCCCCAAATAAATCACCTACTAAATCATGCGTAATTTCAAAAAGACCGATCCGCCGAGCTCAGTTACCATTTAAACCCTAGCCGTTGTTCTCTCTCCCTCCCCGACGCGCGTGCCGCGATTCCCGCCGGCACCGCACCTCGGTCGCGCCCCTGCGCACCTTCCCAACGCCGCGGTCGGCCACCGGCCGGGAATCCCGCGCACGCCGCGGTCCCGCCGGCCGGTCCGCCTCGCCATCACCGCCTGCCCGAAAAACACGCTGACACCCGGAAATCGGAAAAACCCCCGCAAAACCCTCCCCTAATTTCCCTAACAATTTTCCAAATTTTCTAGACTTTTCTACAATCTCCTTTCCTCTCTTTTCCCTAATTTTTCTCCAATTTCTTCCTCTCCTTCTTTTTCCTTTTCTTTCTTTTCTTCTTTTCCTTTCCTTCTTCCTTTTCTCTTTCTTCTTCCCTGCTCCACCTCCCTAGCCGCGCGCGCGCGCCCCCTTCCCGCGGCCACCCCCCCCCCCCGACCGGAGCCGACACCGGGTTGACCCCGGGCCCGCACCCCGCCGCGGCGCGGAGGGCCGGCCGGAGCCGACCGCACGCCGGGCCCGCGCCCCGGCCGCCGCACCGGTGACCCCCCCCTCCTCCTCCCCCCCCCCCCCCCCCCCCCCCGCAATCAACCGCGCCGCGTCGGCGCCGCCGACCGGCCGGGCCGGTAGCGTGCCGTGCCCGCCGCACGGGCCCGCGAGGCCGACCACGACGGCCACCAGAGCACGCCACCGTCCCCCCCTCTCTTCACTGCCCGAAGCTCAGAACGAAAAGACCCCTCCATGGCGCCGGCGACGAGCCGAGCCGTCACCTCCGGCCACCACTGCCGCCTGCCCGCGCTACGCACTGCATGAGTTGACCCGTACCGAGCCGTCGCGTCGCCGGTCACCGCCAGAAGCTGGCCGGAGTTCGCGAAGCTCCCCGAGCTCGCCGGCGGTCTCGCCGGGGAAAATATCTTTCCCCCCCGAACCGACCTCCGCCGCCTATTTAAGGCCGGCACCACCACCACCTCGCCACACCGCACCGCAAGCTAGCCTCCTTGAGCCGTTCCCTGAACCCCAACGCGCCGCCGCCGTCAGTAGCGCCGCCGCCGCCCTGCGGCCGCCGCCGAGCCACTTCCACCGCGCCCAATAGCCCAAGGTGAGTGCGGGGTTAAGATCCTCTCTTTCCCCTCTCCGTTTTCCCCTATTCCTAGGCCGCCGCCGCGCGCGGGGAGCCGCCGGCGGGCACCCCCGCCGGCCGGCCACGCCGCGCCCCCCCCCTCTGTTCGGTATCGAGTGGGGGGGGGAAGAAGAAGGCCGTTTTGCTATTAGGCCCCTGACCTTTCCCTTAACCGAGCCCCCTTTATATTATTTCATTTCCTTTTTTCCAAATAGCCCTAAAATTAGTAAATAATTACTGTTGAACCCTAAATAAATTACAAACAGACCCTAAACCAAATTATGTGGTCATCAACATACCCTCCTTCAATATTAGAAATTACCAATAGGTCCTTAATATCTATAACCCCTCCTTAACCTAGCTTTTCGTACACGCCCTTCCTTTCCGGTTAAGACCAAACCCTACCGCGCCTATATATACCCCTCCTCCGCTCACTTCCCCCTCCCCGAGCTCGGTCGGAAACATGTGTGCTGATACTGCTTGCCTGCTTGTGTGTGCGCTATAGCCGACGGAGTAGACGGAGGAAGGTACCCCGAGCCAGAGATCGAAGCCGACTACTGCGAGCAGGAGCCCGAGGTCCTGAACGCCGAGCCGGCACTCCCCGAAGACTTCGAAGACGGCAAGTTCAATCTCATCCTTTGATGCATGCTTCTGTCCTAGTTTTATAAATATACCCTTATACCCGTTTTATAAATTGCATATTGTTTTACTGCAAAACATGGTAGGATAGCCACCCATGATTGCTATGATTAAACCATTGTTTTGGCCTAAATGAGTGCTTTAAAATGTGTGAGTGCTTTCAAAATGTGTGAGTGCATTAAAAGTGGGAATGGGACATTTTTGGAAAATGAATACAGATCTGGGTAGACAGGATGGACGTGTGTGTCAGGAGTATGGGTAAGCTCGTACCTGTGTGGTTGAGCATGTTGGGAGTTGTCCATCTTGTCGGTTAAGGACCGGGTTGCGTGACATCTCACCTGACCCAAATCATCGTACAACCACTCGACCGTTGTATGTGGCAACGGCTTAGCATAAACCCCACTAGTTAATCTACTTGCCATCGGGTGTGCGGGTGAGCGAGCGGGGAGACCAAGGAGTCGGGGTACGCTCCGTGTGAGGTACGCCCCGGTTATGTGGGATAACCCCTTGGGTGCTTCCGTGGTGGCTCGTAGTGTTAGCTAAGGTGGGTAATGGCTTTGATAGGATCCGTACCGGCACTGAGGTGTCCGTGTGACGGTACCCTACTTGTGGGTAAAGATGTACAACCTCTGCAGAGTGTCAAACCTATTCGAATAGCCGTGTCCACGGTATTGGACGAGTCACGGTGTGGTCACAAAAACTAGTGTTTCGGGGATGGGATGATTTCTGGCGTGAGTTGTTTTCTGGGTGAAGAGTGTGGCTGTGTGCCTGGGCTACGACGGACGGGAAGTCCGGTAGATCCACGATGGTTTTTCCCTAAAACAATTGAGTTACTTGGGTTATGAAAATGATTTGCGAAAACCTTTTTGAAATGAACCCCTGCATGTGTAAGTTTGCAAAATGAACCTTAACCTGATCCTTGTTATACCTTATGCATGATTCTCTTATAAGCCCCCTCCGTGGGTGGGGTTGGATTTGCTGAGTACGTATGTACTCACTCTTGTTTTACTAACTATGTTACAGAGGAGGATCCCGATTACATACCCGAAGACGTTGAGTAGGTTGTGCCCTACACCCAACCGTGCCTGTGTACCGGGGCCCTACCGAAAGCTTCCATGGTGTGGTACTGCGAGGAGGCTATGGAAGCCTTTGCTATCGTAGTGTGGTCGCTAGCGTTTGTGTTGTTCATTGTAGCGTTGGCACTACCGTGCCCTTTTTGTAACCGTAATGTAAAAGACGATTCCACCTGTTGTAATAAATGTGCTACCGGCCTCACGGGATCGGTATTTGTGTCACATTTGGTCACCTGCGATGAGGGGACGCTTCAGGTGGTATCAGAGCCGTAGGTTGGCCGTAGGACATGACCCCTAGGATACAAGACCTCCTCTGGCCCTCTCTAACCTTTCCTTTGCTAAACTCACCTTTTCCCAAACCCTTACCTTGATTCTTGCCTGTTTCCAGATGCCTAACCCCGAGTGGAACGGAGGAATTTGCCCCGTCCAGCCTGGCCTCCCTAACTCGTTCTTTCGCTCGGCCCTAGAGCGCGTCGGAGTAAGGAATCCGCCGCAGTTCGTCTACCGGGAGTACGAACGCTTCGGCACCCTTCGGTGTAAGCTGCTTATCTTTGTGGGAAGGAGCACGCTTTACCCCGACATAGAGCCATGGTACGTCAACGCCACTGGTTTTCGCTTTGCCGACACCTACCCCAAGGCTGCTCGGAAGGCCCTGCGTCAGCTACGAGTGGTCTATAGACAGCACCTCCGAAGGACTCCAATGGGATTCTTTCCACCCTCCGGAGGAAGAGGACGCTCGTGGATTGGTCGCATGAGAGGTTTGGAACGAGAGGAAGAAGACTTAGAAGAGGCAGTCTCCCACCTATCCACATACCTCAGAGGCCTAGACCACCTTTATCGGGGAGCAAGCCCAAGAAGCGAGAGCGACGGATCGACGGAGCGGAAAGAGCCGAACGAGAGGATAGAACTAGAAAGAGTGAAGACAACCATAGCGAGAAGTTGAACTACACAACACCGAGCAAGAATACCTCGGGGAAAGAGAGCGCACGCTGTTGGCCCATAAAGCCCTGTGGGATGAACTAAAGGAACGTAGAAGCAGAGATGAAGGAGCCAGAGCAGAAGAGAATGAACCCGAAGAAACCCACTGGGACAAAGGGACCCAGACTGAAGACGAGATACTGGAGCGGGATCTTCCACTGAAGAAGCGCCGTATCCAGCTAGAGGAAGAATCACCTTGAAAATAAGACTAGGGTGTGTTAGGCTAGAAGTTGAGTCCTAGTAATAATAAGTGTACCCCGAAGGATGTACCCCAACCTTCCTACTAAATAAAGTTATCTATCTCTTGTACCCCACCACAACCTGTTCAACCCTATCTTTGTTTTCAGATGGCGGAAGATGGATGGACCCAAGGCGTGTGCCGGGGAGGAGCTCGGTTTTGCTCGCCGCTCATCCACTCCCGGAGCGCCTCGGTATCACGCGAGCGCCCTAGGTACTACGGCGAGAGAGTACGAGCAACTCGGTACCCTTCGCTGTAGAGTGGTCCTCTCCGTCGCTAGAAGCAACCGCCACACCAACATCGAGCCGTGGCGCGTGACCGCCACAGGGTTCCGACACCGGGATACCTATCCTTTGGCCCTCAGAAAAGCCCTCCGCTACCTGTGCCGAATCTACGAAGAGCACCTCGTCCCCACACCGATGAGGTACTTCCCTCCCACCATCAGGACCCCAGTTTGGCAGGCCCGCATGAGGAACTTGGAGCGACGCTGCCACCAATAAGACCTGCTATACCACGTAGTTGCCTACCTTGTCTCCCTGGACAAGCTCTTTGATGACCAGGCCAGACACTTGAGGGAGCAGATCAGCCGGGCCGAGCAAGCTGAAGTCACAGTGCGGATGCACCAAGTCCGAGTGGCTCAAGCTGAAGCAAGGACCGCAGCAGCCATAAGCAGTGAAGCCATTGCCCAGGAAAGCCTCAGAAGGATCCAGGACCAACGTATGCAAGAATGGACCCACGGCGGAACGCCCGTTCCAGCCATTGGAGAACCTCAAGTCCTGCTGGGAACACCCCTGGTAGGATGGGGAGGAGCCATAGAAGTCCCACCAGCACCACCAGCAGTCACCGAACCCCCAACAGCTACCACTGAAGCCGCAGCACAGCCTCAGGAAAATGGAGACCCCGAAGGCGGAAACGATGACGAGTTGCTCATTCCGCTGGAAGAACACTCGACCCCAGAAGACAGCTCCCCTCGCGAGTAGTGTGCCCCAAGACCCAGGGAATGAAGCCGTACCGGTCCAAGTCGCGCCCGTAGTCCTTAGCCGTGTAATGTGTCCGTGTAGTCGGGATGTATCCTCCTCGCTGGTTTGTAATAAAAACTTATTTGTGCTTGCTTGTTGCTATGTGCTTGTTGTGTGCTTACCGGCAGAATAAACTCTGCCTTTTCAAAAAGAAATCCGTTATAATCCACTTAAACATCACATAAAAATAGATCTCTTAGAAACCCGCTTCTTTACAGATGGTTTCCAGGCGCCCTGTCAGGACCCACCGGTCGGATGCTGAGGGATCGCAAGCCGATCGGAGGGAGCGCCTCCACGAACAGGAGGTTAACCAAAATGAAGATGGAGGAGAGAACGTGGTCCCCGCCACCACCACCCCCTCCTATTGACTTGGCTCAAGTCTTAGCCAACAGGATCGTCTTGATGGAGGCTATCTTCAATGCCATCAACCGCCCAAGACCCCGTGCCATGAGCATGAATGAGAAGGCGATCGAGTTCCTCGGGACTAAGCCGCCCACCTTTAGCGGGTCGGTGAATCCTTTGGACGCCGACGATTGGGCGAGAGCCATCCCGAGGGAACCGGAGCCCCTCCCTTTGCGAGGACCATGACAAGGTTCTCTTGGCGGCTCACCGGCTCACCGGGACGGACCCTAGCCCGGTGGGAGAATTACCGCGCCGCGACCAAGGATCCCTCCGCCATCACATGGGATGAATTCGTGGAGGAGTTCCGCCGCTACCACATCCGGAGGCTACACCGAAGCGGAAGGCGGACGAGTTCCGCGAACTCCGCCAAGGCAACATGTACGTGGAGGAATACACGTACCAGTTCATAGAGCTGGCACGCTATGCCCCCGAGGAGGTGGATAAAGACTCCAAAAAGCAAGAGATGTTCAAGAAGGGGCTGACTCCGGAACTAAGGACACTGCTGACTCCTCAGATTTACCCGGACTTTAATACCCTTATGAACATGGCAATCCTCACGGAAAGAGCAAAGGCCGAAGAAAAGAAGGAAAACAAGCGCAAATTCATGGAACACAAGGCCAAGCAGCAAGAGCGGTCCCAGAGGCCGAGAAACTTTGGACACCCCATGTCCAGGTTCCAAGCTCCGATGCAATACAGAACCCAAACCCAAGCCACAAGCTCCCAAGCCCCCAGAGCCCAGTTCAAGCCCTCCTACAACCAGAATACCATGAAGCCCCCACAGAACAACACCAGCTAGATCACTACCAACAACAACAACAACAGCTCCCGAGTGTGTTTCAACTGCCGGGAAACCGGGCACTTCATCGCCAACTGCCCCTACGCTAAAAAGCCAGCCACCACCACCTACTCCAACTCGGTAAATGGACCAAGGCCACTTGCGTCAGGAGCCAACCGCATGCCGGTGCGCGCGGCAATAACAACTTCGGCAACAACACCGGCAACCGGCAGATGAGGCAGCCCCAGCAGTCGTATGGACGCGCTCGGGTGAATCACATCAATGCGCGGGGAGGCACAAGAAGCACAAGGAGTGGTACTCGGTGAGTTCCGGTCGGCTCGGTTTTGGCTACCATACTATTCGATTCGGGAGCATCGCACTCATTTATATCCTCAAGCTTTGTGGAAAAGCATAGCATACCCACGGTACTACTCAAAGCACCCCTAATAACTCGAACACCGGAGGTGACATTAATTGTCAGTCGGGATGCCCCCGGTAAGGATTATTTTAAGTGGGGTAGAGTTCCTAGCGGACACGGTAGTACGCGAAATCCAAGGGGATAGATGTGATCCTTGGGATGGACTGGTTAAGCCAACACCATGGCCTCATAAGTTGCGCCGATAAAGTAGTGCACTTGACCAACCCGGATGGGATACAAGTGACTGCCACACCGGGGACACAGGCCGGATATAATGGTTTTCAACATAGAAGCCAAGTCCATAGAGGATGTCCCAGTAGTACGAGAATACCCAGATGTGTTCCCCGAAGAGCTCCCTGTAATGCCACCAGACAGGGATATAGAGTTCGTAATCGACCTTATCCCTGGAACCTCTCCCATAGCCAAGAGGCCCTATAGGATGGCAGCCCCTGAGTTGGCAGAACTAAAGAAGCAGCTAGCAGAGCTCCAGCGAAGTGGGTTCATCAGACCAAGCTCATTACCATGGGGAGCACCAGTGCTTTTCGTGGAAAAGAAGGATAAGAGCATGAGGATGTGTGTGGACTACCGCTCGCTGAACGAGGTCACTATTAAGAACAAGTACCCTCTTCCCAGAATAGATGACATGTTTGACCAACTGAAGGGAGCCAAGTATTTCTCGAAGGTGGATCTAAGATCAGGGTATCACCAACTCAAGATCAGGGAAAGTGACATCCCCAAGCTCGCCTTTGTCACTCGCTACGGGCAATATGAGTTCACGGTGATGTCCTTTGGACTAACCAATGCACCGACCTACTTCATGAACCTAATGAATAAGGTGTTCATGGAGGAACTGGACAAGTTTGTCGTGGTCTTCATTGACGACATACTTGTTTACTCCAAGAGCGTGGGGGAGCATGAACAACATCTTCGAGTAGTGCTGGGAAAATTGAGGGCACACAAGCTATACGCCAAGTTCAGCAAGTGTGAATTTTGGCTGGAGAAAATATCATTCCTTGGGCACATATTGATTTGCGAAGGAGTAGGCGTAGACCCCGGGAAAGTTGAGACGGTCTCCAGCGGCGGCGGCCAACCAACGTGAGTGAGATCGGGGAGTTTCCTAGGTTTAGGCGGGTACTACGGGAGATTTATCGAGGGATTCTCCAAGATCGCCCGGCCCATGACAGCCGCTGCTTAAGAAAGAAAAGAAGTTTAAGTGGACCGAGGCCTGTGAGAGAAGTTTCCAAGAATTGAAGAAGAGGTTGACCACAGCCCCAGTGCTAACCCTGCCAGACATTCAACGAGACTTTGTCGTGTATTGCGACGCCTCCCGACAAGGGTTGGGATGTGTTCTCATGCAAGATGGGAAGGTAGTGGCATATGCCTCCCGTCGGCTCAAACCCCATGAGCGAGAACTATCCCACCCATGATGCGGAGTTTGCGGCCGTAGTGCATGCCTTGAAGATGCGGAGACACTATCTGATCGGGAACAAGTGTGAAATCTACACAGACCACAAGAGTCTAAAGTATATCTTTACCCAGCCCGACCTAAACCTAAGGCAGAGAAGATGGCTAGAGCTAGTCAAGGACTATAACCTAGAGATTCACTACCACCCGGGAAAGGCCAATGTAGTAGCCGATGTCCTAAGCCGGAAGACCTATGAGAAGGCGGCACCCAAGAGTTCCCAGCTGCAAGAGGAGATGGCCCGACTCAACGTGCACATCGTCCCCCAAGGTTACGTCCGCCAGCTGAGTGTTCAGCCTACCCTAGAAGAGAAGATCCGGAAGGCCCAAGAAGCCGACGAGGATCTGATGAGGATCCGCAAGCATACCGGAGAGAACAAGGCCCCCGACTTCGGGGTAGATGACCAAGGCACCCCCGTGGTACAAGAACAGGGATATGCGTGCCCAAAGGTGGAGATTTTCGACGAGACCATCATGGATGAGGCACACAACTCGGCGTACTCCATACACCGGGATCCACCAAGATGTACATGGACTTAAAGCGAAGTACCGGTGGAATGGGATGAAGGCGGACATTGCACGGTTCGTCGCCCATTGCGACACTTGTCGAGGATCAAAGCCGAACATCGAAGCACTGCGGGGATCGTTGCAACCTTTACCAATCCCGGTGTGGAAGTGGGATGAGATAGGTATGGACTTCATAGTAGGGTTGCCAAGGACTCAGAAAGGACATGACTCCATATGGGTGATCGTGGACCGACTCACCAAAGTCGCTCACTTTCTACCCGTACGGACCACCTATGGAGGAGAAAAGTTGGCAAAACTCTACATAGAGAATATAGTAAAGCTGCATGGAGTGCCCAGCAGAATAGTCTCGGACAGAGGGACCCAGTTCACCTCTAGGTTCTAGAAAAGCCTGCACAAAGCCATGGGCACCAAGCTAGACTTCAGCTCAGCGTACCACCCCAGACAGACGGACAGACCGAAAGGGTGAATCAAATTTTGGAAGATATGTTGAGAGCCTGCGTCCTCACCTATGGCAAGGATTGGGAGCAGAGCCTGCCATACGCAGAATTTTCTTACAACAACGGCTACCAAGCAAGTCTGGGAATGTCGCCATTCGAAGCACTATACGGGAGAAAATGCGGGGACACCCCCGATGTGGTCGGGAAGTAGGAGAGCGTGCCCTGGTTGGGCCCGCACCGATAAAGGAAGCCGAGGAGCGAGTAGCGGACATCCGAGAAAAGTTGAAAGCCGCTCGGTCCCGACGGAGAAGAGCTACGCAGACAAGAAAAGGCGCGAAGCGAGCTTCAATCCAGGAGACTTCGTCTACCTCAAGGTTTCACCCATCCGGGGGACTCGAAGGTTTCAAGTACACGGGAAGTTGGCCCCTCGGTACATAGGCCCGTATAAAGTGATCAAGAAAGTCGGAGCAGTAGCATATCGGCTGGAGCTACCCGAAGAAATGTCAGATATACACCCAGTGTTCCACATCTCCCAACTACGCCGATGCTTGAAGGTTCTGGAAGAGAAGCGAGTACCGGTAGAGACCATCGACCTACAGCCAGACCTTAGGTACCAGGAGGTGCCCGTCAAGATCTTAGACACTGTGGTCAAGCGGACAAGAACGACCGAAGTACGGGTGTGCAGAGTTCAATGGAGTAGACACGGGGTGGAAGAAGCTACGTGGGAACGAGAAGATGCACTGAGAAAAGAATTCCCCCACCTATTCGAGACTTAGCCGAATCTCGAGGACGAGATTCATTTTAAGTGGGGTAGGTTTGTAACGCCCGCGTTTTTAGCCCCAAATAAATCACCTACTAAATCATGCGTAATTTCAAAAAGACCGATCCGCCGAGCTCAGTTACCATTTAAACCCTAGCCGTTGTTCTCTCTCCCTCCCCGACGCGGGTGCCGCGATTCCCGCCGGCACCGCACCTCGGTCGCGCCCCTGCGCACCTTCCCAACGCCGCGGTCGGCCACCGGCCGGAATCCCCGCGCACGCCGCGGTCCCGCCGGCCGGTCCGCCTCGCCATCACCGCCGGCCCGAAAAACACGCTGACACCCGGAAATCGGAAAAACCCCCGCAAAACCCTCCCCTAATTTCCCTAACAATTTTCCAAATTTTCTAGACTTTTCTACAATCTCCTTTCCTCTCTTTTCCCTAATTTTTCTCCAATTTCTTCCTCTCCTTCTTTTTCCTTTTCTTTCTTTTCTTCTTTTCCTTTCCTTCTTCCTTTTCTCTTTCTTCTTCCCTGCTCCACCTCCCTAGCCGCGCGCCTGCCCCCTTCCCGCGGCCAGCACCCCCCCCGACCAGAGCTGACACCGGGTTGACCCCGGGCCCGCACCCCGCCGCGGCGCGAGAGGGCCGGCCGGGCCGACCGCACGCCGGGCCCGCGCGCCGGCCGCCGCACCGGGTGACCCCCCCTCCTCCTCCTCCCCCCCCCGCAATCAACCGCGCCGCGCGCGCGCCGGCCCGGCCGGGCCGGCGGCGTGCCGTGCCCGCCGCACGGGCCCGCGAGGCCGACCACGACGGCCACCGAGCACGCCACCGTCCCCCCCCCCCCCTCTCTTCCCCGCCCGAAGCTCATAACGAAAAGACCCCTCCATGGCGCCGGCGACGAGCCGAGCCGTCACCTCCGGCCACCACCGCCGCCGCCGCCCGCGCTACGCACCGCATGAGTTGACCCGTACCGAGCCGTCGCGTCGCCGGTCACCGCCGAAGGCCGGCCGGAGTTCGCGAAGCTCCCCGAGCTCGCCGGCGGTCTCGCCGGGGAAAATATCTTTCCCCCCCGAACCGACCTCCGCCGCCTATTTAAGGCCGGCACCACCACCACCTCGCCACATCGCACCGCAAGCTAGCCTCCTTGAGCCGTTCCCTGAGCCCCAACGCGCCGCCGCCGTCAGTAGCGCCGCCGCCACCCTCCGGCCGCCGCCGAGCCACTTCCACCGCGCCCAATAGCCCAAGGTGAGTGCGGGGTTAAGATCCTCTCTTTCCCCTCTCCGTTTTCCCCTATTCCTAGGCCGCCGCCGCGCGCGGGAGCCGCCGGCGGGCACCCCCGCCGGCCGGCCACGCCGCGCTCCCCCCCCTCTGTTCGGTATCGAGTGGGGGGGAAGAAGAAGGCCGTTTTGCTATTAGGCCCCTGACCTTTCCCTTAACCGAGCCCCCTTTATATTATTTCATTTCCTTTTTTCCAAATAGCCCTAAAATTAGTAAATAATTACTGTTGAACCCTAAATAAATTACAAACAGACCCTAAACCAAATTATGTGGTCATCAACATACCCTCCTTCAATATTAGAAATTACCAATAGGTCCTTAATATCTATAACCCCTCCTTAACCTAGCTTTTCGTACACGCCCTTCCTTTCCGGTTAAGACCAAACCCTACCGCGCCTATATATACCCCTCCTCCGCTCACTTCCCCCTCCCCGAGCTCGGTCGGAAACATGTGTGCTGATACTGCTTGCCTGCTTGTGTGTGCACTATAGCCGACGGAGTAGACGGAGGAAGGTACCCCGAGCCAGAGATCGAAGCCGACTACTGCGAGCAGGAGCCCGAGGTCCCGAACGCCGAGCCGGCACTCCCCGAAGACTTCGAAGACGGCAAGTTCAATCTCATCCTTTGATGCATGCTTCTGTCCTAGTTTTATAAATATACCCTTATACCCGTTTTATAAATTGCATATTGTTTTACTGCAAAACATGGTAGGATAGCCACCCATGATTGCTATGATTGAACCATTGTTTTGGCCTAAATGAGTGCTTTAAAATGTGTGAGTGCTTTCAAAATGTGTGAGTGCATTAAAAGTGGGAATGGGACATTTTTGGAAAATGAATACAGATCTGGGTAGACAGGATGGACGTGTGTGTCAGGAGTATGGGTAAGCTCGTACCTGTGTGGTTGAGCGTGTTGGGAGTTGTCCATCTTGTCGGTTAAGGACCGGGTTGCGTGACATCTCACACGACCCAAATCATCGTACAACCACTCGACCGTTGTATGTGGCAACGGCTTAGCATAAACCCCACTAGTTAATCTACTTGCCATCTGGTGTGCGGGTGAGCAGCGGGAGACCAAGGAGTCGGGGTACGCTCTGTGTGAGGTACGCCCTGGTTATGTGGGATAACCCCTTGGGTGCTTCCGTGGTAGGTCGTAGTGTTAGCTAAGGTGGGTAATGGCTTTGATAGGATCCGTCCGGCACGCGAGGTGTCCGTGTGACGGTACCCTACTTGTGGGTAAAGATGTACAACCTCTGCGAGTGTCAAACCTATTCGAATAGCCGTGTCCACGGTATTGGACGAGTCACGGTGTGGTCACAAAAACTAGTGTTTCGGGGATGGGATGATTTACGGCGTGAGTTGTTTTACGGGTGAAGAGTGTGGGCGTGTGCACGGGCTACGACGGACGGGAAGTCCGGTAGATCCACAGTGGTTTTTCCCTAAAACAATTGAGTTACTTGGGTTATGAAAATGATTTGCGAAAACCTTTTTGAAATGAACCCCTGCATGTGTAAGTTTGCAAAATGAACCTTAACTCGATCCTTGTTATACCTTATGCATGATTACGCTTATAAGCCCCCTCCGTGGGTGGGGTTGGATTTCTTCGAGTACGTATGTACTCACTCTTGTTTTACTAACTATGTTACGAGAGGAGGATCCCGATTACATACCCGAAGACGTTGAGTAGGTTGTGCCCTACACCCAACCGTGCTGTGTACCGGGGCCCTACCGAAAGCTTCCATGGTGTGGTACTGCGAGGAGGCTATGGAAGCCTTTGCTATCGTAGTGTGGTCGCTAGCGTTTGTGTTGTTCATTGTAGCGTTGGCACTACCGTGCCCTTTTTGTAACCGTAATGTAAAAGACTGATTCCACCTGTTGTAATAAATGTGCTACCAGCCTCCTGGGACTGGTATTTGTGTCACATTTGGTCACCTCTGATGAGGGGACGCTTCACTTATGAACATCTCTCCTTTAGTTTTAGGCTATACGAGTTTTCAGTTTTTTCATGGCCGGTACCAGCAGTCCAGCACCCACCACCAATCTGGCTCTCAACCGGGCAACTTCTCACTTCACAAAACTCTATTCACCTTTCGAATTTGACTTGCTCAAAAGATGTTATAGTCTACTGAAATCTAGGAACTATTCAATGCAAGCATAACTCAAATTAAGCATCGGAATAGTCAAATATTGTCACACCCGTTTTTCCGAAGAAATCCGAATGCATCTCATATGTGTGCCAGGATCAGAATTTCACACATATGATAGACTCATGAGTGTAATATCACAAAACAATGCTCAAAAAGTATAGAGAAGATTTGTTAACTTTTATTGCACTCACGAGGGTAGACTCGAAGGTCTTTACACAAATAACGATAAATATGAATACGCGACTCCATCTTCATCTTCCACAGGCATCTTACTGGTTGATCGCATCCTCAGAATTCCTCGTAGTCATTGAAGTACTCCAGTCTGGGGTTCTCCTCTGAACAACGTAAGCAAGGATGAGTACACTTATGGTTGGTACTCAGCAAGGCCACAGAAATAACCGGAAAGCAATATTAAATCCATCTTTAAGTTCATTAATCATATGAGTGTCTAGGCCGCTCTTGACCGTGAGCACGGCTGATCGATCAGTTTTACACTCTGCAGAGGTTGCACACTTTCACCACAGTTCGTGTAAAAGTTCCGAAGAACTTTGAACCCAACCACGCATGTGCTGATCAGGCACAATACCACACTTCTGAGGTGTGATTGCATAGGGACGCTACGAAGCCTTTACAAAGATATGCAAAAGCACCAACAACCCACGACAGTTACAACTCAGGGCGGACCATAACCCTCCCTAGTGGGCAGCACCTTAGCAAAGGCTGCTACCCCAAAAGAACCGGGCTATACCCCTGCAACCCGGAGCCCCCTGTGTTCCTTTCGGATAAGGTCATCAATACAATCGCACACCTAATTAATTGGCTAATCCAAAGCCATGTGGGCTGTGGTTGCACTGTTTTCCTAGGTGGTTCTCCATGTTTCGATTAATTTATAGTATTCTTGATTAAAGCATAGATAGAAGGGTGGTTAGGGTCACTTGCCTTTCTCCAACGATAAGTTACTCTCCTTTACTTCAAAGCTCTGCACTTGTTCTTCCTCAAACGGCGCGTTGTGTACGATCATGCAAGAAAACTTGCAATAAATAAAACAATACATCAAACATTACCAAAATACTAAAACAAGCTTCTAGAACTAACGTGCTCGTTGAGATAATCGCGTGGACACCAAGAACGCTTAAAACAGAACTAAGACGGAAAAGATATGGATAAAACAAGATTAAGGGGCTAAATTGTAAAAGAACTTGGGCTTCAGGGGGTTTTCTGCAAGAAACCAATGACCTAAACACAATTATGTGTATAAACCCAGGGTTTAACTTGTAAAAGATCAAAGTATGGACTATAGAACAGAAAAACTAAGGACTACAGGGGCCATAAAAGAAAGGACTTAGTTGTGAAGATCTTCAAGGGTGGGAGGGTATTTCTGTGATATTTAAAAGCGAAGGGGCATTTTTGCAAAATGGCGGCGGAGACCCTGGTTGACCGTTACATCTGGTTTGACTTGGTTGGATCTGAACCGTCAGATCTAGATCGTGTAGTGCTCGGCAACGGCAAGCGGCGGGCAGATCTGGGCCGCTCCTTTGCGACCGGATGACTACCGGCTGTGGGTGGCGGCGGGATAGTGGCGGGCTTGGCGGCCTGTGGCGGCACACGACTGTGCTGGCGACGCGGCTCGCTGGAGGAGAGCCAAGGATGGCCTCCCGGCCACCATTTCACACGAGAAGAACACCAAAAGGAAGAGGAGGGCACGAGGATCTTACCAGGGGGGCTTTGAGAGGTGGGAGAGGCACCGGCGGAGTAGATCGGGGTGGCGGCGCTCCGGCTCGGGCTGCGAGTGCGCGAGGGGGTGGCGGGGAGGTGTGTAATGAACATGGCCCCATTTGCCATTAGTTCGAGTTTGATTTTGGTGATTTAGGACAACATGATCAATGGGACTAATCATATTGTTTAGCATGTCTTTGTAGACATTTCTAGGTCCCAAGGATGCCAAAATACCACATGCCAAATTGAGAAGATAGTCTATTTTTCAAGGGTCAAAACCGAGCAAGAAAGGAAAAGAAAATACACCGTCGGATGAACCGACGGTACCTAAATAGCAAGCGTCGGTGCAATCTTTGGACGAGTTGGTTCGCTAGGTGAAACCCTAGGCACCGTCGGATGAACTGACGGTCCAATTTCTAGTAGTGTCGAACGAGTTGCAGAGGAAGAGCAGCGAAGATAGTAGCACCGAATGATCCGACGGTCTGAGTGAGGACACCGTCGATCTATCTGACGCTCAGTTTGAATCAAGACAGAGACGCGCCAAGACGAAGTCTTCAGCACCAGATGATCTGACGCCTTGGTCAAGGGGAAGCGTCGATCTATCCGATGGTCGCGTCTAAGCTAATAGAGACGACTTGGTTGCGGAGTTTTTAGCACCGGATGATCCGACACACCATCAGTGTATAGCGTCGGAGCAGTTGTGGCAGAGAATCTCAATGACTATGTGACGTGGGAGGGGCACCGGATGAACCGACGCCCTGGAAAATTTAGCATCGGTTCATCCGACGCTACCTTTTTCAGTGGCCGTTAGCCAACGGCTAGTTTGATGCCTTGGGCTATTTATACCCCCTCCACTCACTCATTTGAGGTTGCTGGATTGTGTGGAAGTGCAGGAGAGTGCAAGACACCTAGAAGATCATATCCAATCCATCCAAGTGCTTAATTGCTCATCCTTAGACTTGTACATGCTTTGTGTATGTGCTTAGTGCTAGGCTTAGCTTAGAGTTGAGTGAATGCAAGGTTGTGCCAACCTTGTGAGGTGATTCTTGAGTGAATCAAGTTGTACAAGGTTCGCCGAAAGCCTTGGGGCCTAAGTGGCTCACCGGCAATCGTCATCGACCCTCCGGCTTGGTGTGGAGCGGCGAGGACACTTTGTGCGGGGGACGTGGAGACCCCCTTCCTAAGTGGAGAAGCTCCTTAGTGGAGGCGGCATCAAGGTGACCAAGGGAGCTTGGCAAGTGCCTAAGTGGCTAGCCTTTGTGGCGAGTCAAGTGGTGCTCTTGGGAGAGACTTGGTGGCCAGGAAGCAATCTTGTTGTGTGAGTGCTTCAACAACGTGGACTAGGGGTGGCTTAGTGCCTACCGATACCACGAGATAAATCGCGTGTCAAGAGTTTGCTTCCTCTCATCCCCTTTACGTTTCCGCATTTACTCTATTGCAATCTTTGTTTGCCTCTACTTTCCTAGAGTAGTATCATGCTAGGATTGGCTATAGGTTGCAAACCTTCTCTTGGGATGGGAGTTTCACACCAGAACAACCCTAGTTGCACATCTAGATAGTTTGTTCTAGTTTATCTTTGTGCAAAAATAGTGAAGCCATAGGTTATGGTTTTTAGTTGCCTAATTCACCCCCTCCCCCTCTTAGGCTAACGTGCATCCGATTCCTTACAAGGTGGTGCGGGAGAAGGTGGGGCTCGGTCTCGCCTCTTATAGGGCGGAGGGGGAAGGGGAGAAGGCGGCCGAGGCGGTGGGGGGTGAGGTCGGTGGCGGCAGACATTGATGGCCGGAGCTCGATGCGGCGGCCGTTTCGGGAAGGGGAGGGGGAGAGGCGGCGGCGGCGGCGCATTTAAGGTGCACTTGTGGAGGGAGGGAAAGCGGCGCGGGCGAGGGGAAGGTGAGGGAGGTCGGGGAGGCGGTGATGCACGGCGCGGCCATGGGGGCGGTCAGCTGGAGGTTGGGGACGCACCTGACAGGTGGGTCCCACCGGTGACCGGGAGAGAGGGAGAGGGTAAGGTGGGCCGACAGTGACTTTTGGGCCAGAGAGCTGGATGGGCTGGCGGCCTGTTTTGTTTTCGGCGGGGAAAAAAGAAAAGAGAGGGGGGAGAAGAGAAAGGTGGGCCCCGGGATCTGTCGGGCCGCTGGAGGTTCGGGCCGCTGCGGAATTAGGGAGGGAGGAAGAGGGTGGGCCGGGCTGGAAAGGATAGGAGGCCGGTTTTTGGATTGAGAAAGGAAGGAAAGGGAGGGAAGATGATTTAAGGAGAAATGTTAGGGTGGGTTTTAGGACTTGAGTTCTTTTTTTTTTTGAACTTTTTGAACTTTTGAAAACCACACAACAAAGAACTCATGCATTTCAACATGATGCACAAACACTTGGGTATTTTCTAAATTAATTAAATATTATTTCATATATTAAGAGCAAATTTAATTTGTCAAATTTATTAAATCCTTAGAAAAAATCTATATCATGTTTCTAACAATATTTTATTGTGATGAAATTTTCGGGTGTTACAAATATATATATATATATATATATGTATTCCATATATTTATGTTGAAGAAAATTCCTAGTGTCATCCATCAAACCTACAAGAGATTAGGCAAATCAATGTGTGCTAGCTCATGATCCTGTACATGGCATCAACATGTGCACCTAGAGCGGGGCAAAACACAATCAAGGCAACGAGCGGTGGCCGCATTGATATGAACAGAGCAAGTGTCTTCCTTGTCGCGTCCGTCACAGAGTCAGATCAAGGCATCCTCTCTATTGTATCAAGTTGCTGCAAAGAAAATCTACCTTCTGATGTCCAAGAGTTGCTTGTCGTGCTCCTCCACGGCGAGGCTGTAGCCGAAGAACCCGGCCATGCCCAACGCGCCGGCCCAGAGGACAAACACGGCGGCAACCATGTCGTCTTTTTCGTGTCGACAGAGCACGCCGGCTGACACGGCGGCCAAGAACCAGCAGACGAAACCAAGCGGCATGAATAGCACGAGCGTGTCGGGGGGTCTGCCCGCAGAGCGCTCAGGTACAGCAGCAGCTGCCCCGTGACGACGAGCCATGGCCCGGCGAGGAACACGAGGAAGCACAAACCAATCTCCCCAGGCGCCGGCAAGTCCTCCTTCATCGGCGCGAACCAAAACAACAGCGAGAAGACTGTGGAGAACATCAGGCCCGGCCCGGGGGGGGGGGGGGGGGGGGGGGGGTCGAGAAGTGCGGCTCACTGGGCCCCAGGGACAGGGGGGCCCTCCCCAAGTATGTACATACTACCCGTATACAGCCTACAGGCCAGGCCCAAACACAATCGTGGACTGACTGACCCTCGTTACTTCGCTCACGCGTCCGGGAAAACTGAAACGCCGCGCCGCCGACTCCTCGTTTCCTTCCCTGTCGCACGCCAGTCGCCTCGCATAGTACGACACGGTCTCACCCTCGCCTGATGGTCGACGATTCATCTCCGCTGATCTGCTTCGAGTCTCTTACGATCGGCAGTTGCTTGGAAGCCGGCAGGAGGAAGCCAGTGCCCAGCCGGCAGCATCTGCTGATCTGCATCTGCTAAGTGAAATCGACAAACGGTAGGGCCGCTTGCATCTTCTATTGATCTTCAAAGTCTAAATCCATCTGTAAACCACTAATGGCCTTGTAAAAATTTTCAGCACTATCATGTCATCTAGAAAGCATGCATCAGGCAGTGAGAAAAGGAAAAAGAGACAACGCAGAGATGAGTTGATAGAATCACAAAGAGGATCCATTGAAAAAAATTTTAGGAGCACTACAAGTGCTTCACGCAATCCAGATGAGTGGGCAATAGTTGCCGTGGAGAAAAAACGGATGCTAATATAGATGAAGACCAAGGCCGTACTGATGACAATGTTGGCATAAACACAGATGATAACAATGTGAGTGATCATGAGCCCTCTGCTAGTGTAGATGAAGATCCAATTTTTACTGCAGATATGTATGATCCAGCCAATTGGGATAATATTGATAATAAAGCAATGGACATATTAGTAGAGAAAGGGCCTATAAGAGCAACTCCAACAGTTTGGCAAACTAACTTGACATCCATATAATTTTGGCAAAACAAGAAAAATTGGCCTCCAACAGTTTGGCAAACCAACTTGGCAAAAATAGAAACTTGGCAAAACTCACCTCCCCACGCGCATATATGCGCGCGCGGATCGTGGTTGCCATCGTTGTTTCCCTCTAGGTGGGAGAGTGAAAAAGAAATAAAGAATAGAGAAAGATTTCTGATGTAAGTTTTTCAAGAGGTGGAAGGGCACGTACATAATTTTGTTTCTCACAGGATTCCTGATGTAAGTTAGATCTGGATTTGGCAAGTGAATTATGCCAAACTGTTGGAGATGAATTCTTTTTTTACTTTGCATAGCTTTTTAGAAGTTGGCAAAACACAGGATTTGCCAAGTAAATTTTGGCAAACTCTTGGAGATGCTCTAAGAGAAAAGGATATTATATTTCCTTTGGATGATAATGTTCCTCCACGACATTTTTCTTACACTCATTACTCTAGAAAAATGAGTAATGGAGAGGTACGAGATAGAAAATGGTTAGTATATTCAAAACAGGTTGACAAACTGTTTTGCTTTTGCTGTAAGCTTTTTGGTTCTAACAACTGCAAGAGTTCATTAGCTCATGACGGACTTAGAGATTGGAGGCATACCAGTGAGAGGTTGAAAGATCATGAAGCTAGTGCTGATCATATTACCAACATGATCTCTTGGAATGAATGAAGAGTTAGACTGAGCAAACAAGAAACAATTGACAAGGAGCTACAACAGGAAATTGAAAAGGAGAAAGAACGCATAAGGAAAGTTCTGTTACGAATAGTTGCCATTGTGAAATTTCTTGGTAAAAGAAATTTAGCTTTTAGAGGATCTAGTGAGCAACTTTACAGTGACATTAACGGTAATTTCCTTGCTTGTTGTGAGATGGTTGCAGAATTTGACTTGGTGATGGAAGACCACCTTAGACGTATTCAAAACAAAGAGTTGAAGTACCATTATCATAGCCATAAAATTCAGAATGAGTTGATTTCTCTTATAGCTTCTGACATTACAAGTTCTATCATAAAGACTGTTAAAGATGCAAAATATTTCTCGGTTATCCTTGATTGCACCCCAGATGTGAGTCACCAGGAATAAATGAGTTTGTTGGTTTGGTGTGTTGATATGTCTGATGGAAATATAAAAGTTGAGGAGTATTTTCTTGATTTTTTGAAGGTGGATGACACATCTGGTGAAGGGCTTTTCAATGTATTACTTGATGCGCTTAAGTCATTTGGCCTTGCTTTTAATGATATTAGGGGCCAAGGTTATGATAATGGCTCTAATATGAAAGGAAAAAATAAAGGGGTAAAAAGGAGGTTGCTGGATAAAAATCCAAGAGCTTTGTATATGCCATGTGCTTGCCACAGTCTCAATCTTACTCTTTGTGATATGGCTAAATCATGTGGTAAGGCTATTTCCTTCTTTGGAGTTGTGCAACGGATATATGTATTGTTTGCTAGTTCTACCAAGAGATGGAGTACTTTGCTTGAACATGTCAAAGATTTGACTGTGAAATCATTGAGCAATACTCGTTGGGAGAGCCGAATCAAAAGTGTAAAAGCAATTAGATATCAAGCTCCTCAGCTAAGGAAAGCTTTGAAATCATTAGGTGAAGATAGAACTGTGGAGGCCAAGGATAGGAGTGATGCAAAAAATTTATTTGACATCCTTGGAAGTTATGAGTTCATACTTGGTATGGTTATCTGGCATGATGTTTTATTTGCTGTAAATAGTGTGAGCAAAAAGTTGCAATCACCATCCATGTGTATTGATTCTACCTTACAAATGATACAAGGTGTGGTGAGTTATTTTGACACTTATAGAGAAGAAGGCTTTGCATCTAGTGTGATCACTGCCAAAGAAATTGCATCAGATATGGGTGTAGAGCCAACACTTCCTGTAAAGCGTCAAGTTACTAGGAAGAAACAGTTTGATGAAACTGAATACAATGAAGCAATTTTCAAAGCTGAGAAGGATTTTAAAGTGAATTACTTTTTGGTTATGATTGATAATGAAATCACATAATTAAACAATAGGTTTGAGGAACTCCAATCATTCAAAGATATATTTGGCTTTCTAATGAGTTCAACGGCCTTGAAGTCACTAGATGATATTGAAATGAAAGAATGTTGCACTAAATTTGCAAAAGCTTTCACTGTAGATGGTTCATCAGATGTTGTGATAAATGATCTAATTTCTGAGTTGAGTATTATGCAGTTCACTTTGCCAGATAGACCAATGTCAGCTATGGAGATTTTTGAGTTTGTCACAGAAGCGGATTGTTATCCTAATATTTCTATTGCATATCCGATCTTATTTACTGTGCCTGTCACTGTGGCATCGGCTGAAAGAAGCTTCTCAAAGTTGAAATTGTTGAGGAATTATCTAAGGTCGGCAATGTCCCAGCAAAGGTTAAATGGTTTGGCCATCTTATGCATTGAGAAGAAATTGTTGGATCAGATCAATATCGACGCCATCATCAATGACTTTGCATCTAGAAATGCTAGAAGAAATTTTTAAGGTACTATGAATAAATAATTTTTACAACTACTTCTGTTTCTATTAGTATTATTATTAAAGTTATTATTATTAAGTGAAGATATTATTATTATTAGTACTATAGGGCCCCTCTTTTTATTTTCGCCCCGGGCCACCAAAACCTCAGGACCGGGCCTGAGAACATGATCGCTGAGGTGATGCTGGAGAAAACGATGCCGACCCTGCAGCGGTGCTCGGCGCGCACCTCCTCGCGGCTCCGGTAGATCGGGGCATCGGGCCGGACGCCGCCGCGGACCGCTCCGTCCCGGCGCGCCACCGGCGCTTGGCGAGGGCGCGCCCGCACGCGGAGGCGGAGTCGATCGTGGCGAGGAGCATCACGGGCGCGCCGGCGGCGGGCGCGACCAACTTGCCGACGGCACCGACGAGGAACGAGAGCGACGACGCGCGTGCTAGCGCTGCGCCCGCGCCAGCGCCGCCGGAGAGCGCGATGGTCCAGAAGAAGAGGTAGGCGCAGATCAGCGGCGACATCCCCCACAGGACAGAGGACACCACCTCGTCTTCGAGGATGGTGCCGGGGCTGCACAGCGTCGTCACCGTCAGCCACGTGAACACCGCCGTTAGCGCGCCCATGGCGGAGGCGGCGGCGCGGGGCAGCGCCGCTGGACACTTCCTTTTTGCGGCTGCGGAAACATCCATCTTGTGGCCGGCTTAGTTTCCTCAATCAATCAAGAAATTAAGGGCTTCGTCCTCAAATATCTCGACGGACGCCGAAGAATTACTTGCGCGGGGCAGATCTAGACTATATTACCGAGGTAAGAGCTATGGGGACGTACTGTAGCGCAAGTAATTCTTTGGAGTCCGTCGAGATATTTGAGGACGAAGCCCTTAATTTCTTGATTGATTGAGGAAACTAAGCCGGCTGTTAACACCAAAATTTGGTAAGGAGTCTGACTTGTGGGTCCGGTTCGATAAAGAGTCCTTCTGGTGGAAGGAAGGATCTTTTCAGAGATATTCGGCAAAGAGATCTGCGGTCGACTATCTGCTCCGGTTCGGCAAAGAAACAGTAGAGCTGATTTTGCGGGATTGGATGGTGACGTGGCTCAATCAAGGGGGACGAATGGATGGATAGGCGATCAAGCTTAGAGATAAGTTAGGCAACGAATCCATTCGAGGTTGTACTTGACAGGGTATAAATATGACCCCTGAATGTATGTAACAAAAAGACAATCATTCTTCAATACACACCGGCCTTACGCCAAACCCTAGAGTCCTTTTGTCGTGTCGTCGAGTTCTTCGAGAGGGCTAATCGATCCGTCGACCTCCGTGAGTACCGGCAACCTTGTATCATGTCTAGTATCATGCGGTGGATTTAGATCTGATGCAAGTAGTCTTGTTACCATGTTTCGTGTCATGCGGTAGATTCAAGCTTGGTTCAAGAGGGTTTCTTGTTAGATCATGAGCCATGCGGTAGGCTAAGATCTAGCTTGAGGCTAGTTATCGGCTCTATTGGATTTTGGCAAGATCCAATAGATTCATTAAGTTACCCTGTGTTATTTCGAGTTTTCACTTTATGTTTAGATTCGTGTAACACTTTTGCCCAATCTAGATGGGTTTGGATCGGCTCACTCCTTTTATGATCCCTGTATGGGTAGATTTTGTGTTTTAACACGTGGATCTTATGCCTTCCGATAGCCGACACCGAATCGATCTAGGTTGTTACGTGTTGTGGGTTCAAGCTTGCCGTTGTTGGTATAAATCTTGAAAGAACCGGGTATCATGCGGTAGATGCAGGTTTTTGGGTTGCTTTAGAGCTAGTCATCCGGTAAATTAGATTTCGAATCAACGTGATAGATTTATCTGTGTGGTAATGTTTGTTCCTTCTTCATGGACCCCGAATCGGCTGTTCAGCCGTATTCGGTTATTTTTTTCCACGAGTAAAACACGTGCGCAATTCATGCTTTAAATAATGTGTGCTTTTAGCTTTCCATGTTTAGATTGTATCATGCAGTGGATAGATCTATTTGTGGAAAGTGGTACGATTTCATGCAAGTTGTATCATGCGGTGGATAGATTTGTTTTGGCATCATACCTGACGGATCTTTAAGTACCTAGACATGCGGTAGACTAGTGCTTTGGATCTATGCATGCTTGTTTACTACATGCTTACGTTCGCGTTTTACTTTATTCATTTATTTAATATTGTTTTATGGGATCGGTCACATATCGTGTTTATGCATTGTTGACCAAACAAAGATCGATTACCATCATGCTTACGTCATCCATTCGGCAGTATCGTTTTTCCTCTTATAAGTTCCCGAGTGGTTTCAATTCTTTGGCAAATAGCTTTCATATAGCTATGTGTCATCTTGTATGGCTTCTTAGCCGTAAATATGGAACTGTCTGGTACCACCCGGCAAGTTCCAAGCTTTGGTATTTAACTTCTTTATCTTTTGTTAATTTTCAGGAAAAATTGACTGGCACGTCATCTCTACTCTTTGCGCGTGCGGCTGACTTTTCGGCTTCTTTGTGTGTTTGACGCTAGGTGCACTTTTTGCGTCAACACACTTTTTGGCACGCCGGTGGGACCAACGGCCGAACGGATCAAGATGCCCGAGATCGCGGACATCATGGACGTCAACCCGGAAGACTGTCTCCGGAGCGGCGGCGGCAACTCCGGGACGCCATGGACCGGTTTCGGCGAAATGCCTGCTGTCTTTCAAGAAAAATAGGAGTGGCGTCCCATACTTGAAGAACGAAATGCCCAGGGTGTTGCTGCCAGGGGAGAGCGATACTACGGTCCAACAGGAGAAAGAGGAGTGCATGCGGGTGTTCCAAGAATCCGCAGATTACATGCTGAGCAAGCACAACAAGGCTTTCCTCGGCACGCTCCAGCAGATGATGGTGGCCGTCTTCGGCCCTGGCATGGAACAAGCGTTCGCCAAAGCGCCCGTCCAGGGGGGCACTGTGGAACTTGGCGAATCAAGCTCTCAGCCGCCACTTCGGAGCCCGCCAGTGCAGCCTCCTCCCCAAAGAGCTGGAAGTCAAGCTTTCCAGCCTCCGCCACAGGCCGCTGGGAAACAGCCGGTTCAGCCTCCACTGCAGGCCTCAGGACAGCCAATCCAGTCACCACCGCGAGGGCGGCACGGGTCAGCTCGTGCAACGCGGCCCGAATCCGTACCAGCCCACGTACGGAGACTTAGCATTCGGCTCGCCCGGCGCCCCGCTCACTTCCGATCAGAGGATTGCTCCGGCGACCAACTGGCTGCAGAGAAACTTGTACGACGGGGGCTATCATGAGGTGGGAAACTACGGGGCATTTGATGCTTTCCCACATCCAGGATACGCGCCAGCTGCAGGCGCGCAGGAGGACGACGCCCTGGCGCGGAAGATGGCCGAATTGATGCAAAATCAGTTCGGCCTCAAGCCAAAAATGCAAGGACCCGCCTATAAGCCGCCGTTCCCAGAATGGTACTACAATGTGCTCTTGCCGCCAAGGGTGAAGCCGCCAACGGAGTTCACCAAGTTTTCAGGACAAGACGACACGAGCACGGTCGAGCACATCACTCGTTACCTCATGCAGCTCGAGGAGTGCTCGGCTGAGGAGACATTCAGGGTCCGCTACTTCCCCGCATCACTGACAGGTCCAGCGTTCCAGTGGTTCTCGTCCCTGCCCCCTGAATCAGTTGCCAGATGGAAGGACTTAGAGCGGAAATTCCACGCTCATTATTTCAGCGGCAGCTCGGAGAAGAAGCTGATTGACCTTGCGACCATGAAGCAGAGGCATAGCGAGACGCCGCTGGAGTTTCTCCGGAGGTTCAGGGAGGTCAAGGGCATGTGCTTCTCGCTTAACTTGCCAGACGACCAGTTGGCTGACATGGCTGTCGCCGGGATGCTACCGGCCGTACGCGAAAAGTTGTTCGGGATGGAGTTCGAGAACCTGGGCCAGCTATCGCAGAAGCTATCACTGATGAGCAACCAAGCGTACGGCTTCAAGAAGGATGCCAAGTTCGGCAAGCAGCATGATGTTGCTGACATCTACAACCAGTTCTTAGACAAGGCTGACCTGATCGAAGACTCCGATGACGAACTGGATGTAGCCGCGGCAGAGATCTTGTGGGGGAAGGAGCCTTTGACAATGAATCAGCACTGGGTCAAGCAGACCAAGGGCACTTATGACTTTGATATTACAAAAGCTGATAAATTGTTCGAGCTCTTAGTGAAAGAAGGCCGAATCAAGCTGCCCGAGGGGCATTCCATGCTTCGGCCCGATGGAGTTAAAGCAAAACGTTACTGTGGCTTCCACGACAGGGATTCACACTCCATCAATGATTGCAGGGTCTTCAGGATGAGGATCCAGAAGGCCATCCAGGAGGGTCACCTTAAGTTCGACAACAAAATGAAGCTGGATGGCCACCCCTTCCCTCAGAACATGGTGGGCTTTTCTGTTAACGTGATACCGCCGAGGAGAAGGGAAAAGTCAAGGTCTTGACCTCAGCCAGGTCTAGACAAGGTGGAGCAGTGGACCCAGAGCGCCAAGTGACTCTGGAACAGGTGCAAGGTGAAGCCCCCCGCATTCTTAAGAGTCACATCGAGATTGGGGAGTCATCCAGAGCCAAGCCCAGGGTGACATCGCGCATCCTCCTCAACAAGTGGCAGCGCCAGATGGAGAAAGAGCGCTACCAGGAGCGGCGCTACGAGGAGGAGAGACGCAGAGCTGAAGAAGAAGCACACCGAAGAGACCAAGAGCGAGACACGCGCGAGCGGAGCGCGCACACCGGGGATGTGCCTTCTTCGGGGCATTCTTTGGAATGAGGGTTTGAAGCTACCCACGTTGAAGAACTGTACTGAATGCAGTGACAGGTATCTTGAGTATAGGCAGGAGACTGTCAATCGCCGATCCGTCCACGAGAGAATTGGAAGGATCCAACCTAATGGGGATCGGCGCCAAAACATTGAAGTCATTGATCATCCTAGGAAGCGGCATGCTGACCTTAGGTGGGCTGATCAAGGGGAGGATGAAGATGACTACGTCTGGCAGAAGGGGCAATGGTGCCCGCCCGGCCTGAGGAGAAGCCAGAAGAGACGGGTCCAGCGCTTGAGGAACCGCGAGTTGAGGCAGGCCGGAATCCAGACGCGTCAAGTGTGGCGCCCCAAAGATCAACCTGAAGGATCGAAGCGTTCGGCTCCAACATGCATGTTATACTTCCTGCCGAACGAATTCATGGCTCCTGCTAACCAGGTTGTACAGGAGGAAGCGGCCATAGATGATGAGCAGGCCGAGGGGATGCTGGCACAATTGGTGCTGGCCAAGCAGGCAATCTTTGACAAGCCGGCCAAAATCGACATCTGAGGCCGCTGTACTTAAGAGGATACGTCAATGGCAAGCCATTGACAAAGATGTTCGTCGATGGTGGAGCGGCAGTCAACGTAATGCCGTACACCACCTTCAGGAAGCTTGGCATGGGCCCGAGCGATTTGACGCCCACGAGTATAATCCTCAACGACTTCGCTGGGAACCCTTCGGATACCAAGGGGTGTGCTCACATGGATTTGATGATCGGATCCAAGACGTTGCTCACTACCTTCTTTGTCATCGAAGGAAAGGGGGCCTACAGCCTGCTGCTTGGGCGGGACTGGATCCATGCCAACTGTTGCGTCCCGTCCACCATGCATCAACAACTTATCCAGTGGGTGGACGATGAGATTGAGGTCGTCCAGGCGGATGACTCCGTGAGCGTGGCGAACATGGAATCAGCTTTCTGGGAGTACCAAGGTATTGATTGCTTCTCAGGCAAAGACTGGGGGGAAGGTCTGTTGAACTGTCGGCGGTGATCAACAGTCGATTCAAGCAGTCGGCTCTTATAGCAATTTTTAATGGAGAACCCCGTGGATGGCACCGATGGCAAGTTAGGGCGAGGATTCATGTCGGGCGATAAATTAGAAGAGGTTGACATTGGAAGCGGTGATAAGCCAAGGCCGACGTTCATCGGTGCAAACTTGCGGCCCGGACTTCGGGGGGGAGTTAATTAAGCTTCTCAAAGAATACAAGGATTGCTTCGCCTGGGATTATTCGTAGATGCCTGGATTGGATCGTTCCATCGTCGAGCATCGGTTGCCAATCAAGCCCGGTTTCAAACCATATAAGCAACCGTCCCGGAAAATCTACAAGGATGAGGTATTGGCCGATGTGAAGAAGGAAGTTGAAAGATTACTTGACGCAAACTTCATTCGGCCATGCAGATATGCGGAGTGGATTTCTAACATCGTCCCTGTATACAAGAAGAATGGAAAAATGAGGGTTTGCATAGATTTCAGAGACCTAAACAGAGCTACTCCGATGGATGGATACCCGATGCCTATTGCCGATTCGTTGATTGACGCCGCCGCTGGACACAAGGTGATCAGCTTCATGGATGGCAATGCGGGATACAATCAGATCTTCATGGCAATAGAAGACATTTCAAAGACGGCCTTTAGATGTCCTGGTCATATAGGCCTATTCGAGTGGATCGTCATGACATTTGGATTGAAAACTGCCGGTGCAACCTATCAACGAGCCATGAATTACATTTTTCATGAGTTGATCGGCAAGATTGTGGAGATCTACATTGATGATGTGGTAATCAAGTCCCTAAGTCATGACACCCATTTGGAAGATGTGAAGAAGACCTTGGAGTGCACCCGGAAACACGGTTTGAAGATGAATCCAAACAAGTGCGCTTTTGGGGTATCAGCTGGAGAATTCTTGGGGTTTTTGGTCCACGAAGGAGGAATTGAAGTTGGCGGGGAAGAGCATGAAGGCCATTGATGAAGTTGTTCCTCCAACTAACCTCAAGGAGTTGCAATCACTGCTCGGCAAAATCAACTTCGTGAGAAGATTCATTTCAAATTTATCACGAAGGTGTTGCCATTTTCTCCATTCTTGAAGCTGAAGAAAGATCAGAAGTTCACGTGGGGCGACGAACAACAAAAGGCTTTTGATGAGATCAAGCAGTACATGAAGGAGCCACCAGTACTGGTCCCTCCTCAGCTGAACAAGCCTTTCAAGTTTTACGTGGCGGCCGATACCCAAACCATTGGATCGGCCCTCATTCAAGAATTCGAAGGAAAAGAGCGGGTAGTAGCATATCTTAGCCGAAAATTACTTGATCCTGAAACCAGGTATTCGGCTGTGGAGAAACTGTGTCTTTGCGTGTACTACTTGTGTACAAAGTTTCGGCACTACCTGTTGAATGCCGAATGCACTGTGTATTCCAAGTTTGATGTAATAAAACATATGTTATCTATGCCAATTTTGAACGGCAGGATTGGCAAATGGATTTTAGCTTTATCAGAGTTCGAATTGAAGTTCGAATCGGCAAAAGCCATCAAAGGTCGGATCATTGCCGATTTTATAACCGAACATCGTGATCCGTCAATTGATACGCTTGAGATTACCCCTTGGGCTTTATTTTTTGATGGGTCATCATGTGGCAAAGGTGGGGGAGTAGGGATCCTCTCGATTTCTCCTAGAGGTGAGATGTTTGAATTTGCCATCCCTATTCGACGCACTTTGTCACAAATAATCAAGCTGAATACGAGGCATTAGTTCGAGGGCTTCAATACTTGAGAGAAGCAGGGGCCGTTTCGGTTGAAGTTTATGGAGATTCAGAGCTGGTAATCAAGCAATTGAACGGCCAATATGAATGCAAAAGTGAAGCTGTGAGGAGTTACTACGAAGAATGCAGGGAAATCTTGAAGAGCTTCCCATTGGTAACTCTACAGCACATTCCTAGAGAACATAACGAAGAAGCAAACAGGCTGGCTCAAAGCGCCTCTGGTTACAAAGAAAGTCAAGAAGCGTTCGCTGCAGAGGTGTGTGCACTAGGGGCGGATCTTCCAGAAGATGATTGGAGGAAAGAGATCGTTGATTACTTGAAGGATCCATCCCGTAAAGTCTCTAGGAAGCTCAGGTACAAAGCCATAAAGTTCATTCTTCTGGATGATAATTTATTCTATAAATCATTGGATGGGGTATTATTACGCTGCCTGGGTCCAGAAGAAGCCAAGAACATGATGAGCGAAGTGCACGATGGGATATGCGGAGCACACCAATCGGCCTACCGTATGAAGTGGGTTATTAGACAAGCTGGATGCTTTTGGCCGACGATATTAGAGGACTGCTTTGAGTATTACAAGGGATGTCAGGATTGCCAAAGGTTTGGGAATATTCAAAGGGTCCCTGCATCAGCATTGAATCCCATCATCAAGCCATGGCCATTCAGGGGTTGGGGTATCGACTTGATTGGCCAAATTAATCCACCATCTAGCAAGGGGCATAAGTTTGTGCTTTTGGCTACAGATTATTTCACTAAATGGGTTGAGACGATCCCACTGAAGAAGGTGACGTCAGAAAACATGATTGAATTCGCCAGGGAGCAAATCATCTACCGATTTGGAATCCCTCAGACAATTACCACTGATCAAGGGGCACAATTCGTGTCACTGGGGTTCAGAGAATTTGCCGAAAGCATGGGGATCAAATTGTTTAATTCCTCTCCCTATTATGCCCAGGCTAATGGTCAAGCAGAGGCTTCTAATAAGATCATGATCAAGTTGATACAAAAGAAGATCGATCAGAAGCCAAGAAGGTGACATTCGGTTCTCAGTGAAGCACTGTGGGCTTACCGAATGGCCCCCCATGGAGCTACAAAGACTTCTCCTTACGAGTTGGTTTACGGGCATCACGCAATTCTGCCTTGGGAGATACAATCGGATTCAAGGAGAGTGGTGCTACAAAAGGACTTGAGCTCCAAGGATTACAGTGGCCTAATGATGGACGAGCTGGAGAATTTACATATGATCCGTCTTAGAGCCCTGGAAAACATCGAGAAAAACGAGCTGCGGGTTGCCAAGTACTATAACAAGAAAGTAAAAGTGAGGCAATTTGCAGAAGGCGATTTGGTCTGGAAAGCGCTATTGCCGATTGGAACTAAATACAGTGAATTCGGCAAATGGTCCCCTAACTGGGAAGGACCTTTCCGTGTGGTCAGATGCGTCCCTGGTAATGCATACATATTGAAAACTTTGCTAGGAGAAGAATTTTCCGCTGCAATAAATGGAAGATATCTGAAGAAATATTATCCTAGCATTGAGATTGATCGATGATCACACACATCTGACACAGAGGTAGCCGACGCTCAAGAATGAGGCCGCCTTCAGAGCAAATAATCCATAAACAAAAGACATGGCCAGTGCCTAAATGCATTGCCCTTAGCACAAAAATCATATCACAACTGCTTCTTGCAGGTTTACATCTAACAACCCTGATGGTCAGATCTTCAAAGGGGTGGGAAGCAGAAGGCGTGGAGGAAGAAGCGAAAGTATGGTTCAATCTTTTCTTTGCTTCTTCTGCTGCTCCCTCTTCAGCTGTTCCAGGACGACCGTGACGGCAGCTTGGAACGCATGGGGGTGACCATGGTTCACGGCCTCCATCAAGCTATCCCAGGCCATCTTCAGGTTGTTGTACCTGTCAGAGACATCTAAAGCGGAGGAATCGATGTTAGGGGCAAGAAATCCGAATATAGGCATGAAGTCAAGAACAGGTGAGAGGCATTTACCCCCTACTAGTGCCTCCAGAGCCATGCGACGCTCGCGCTCGGCTTGGCAACGGGCGGTGATGTCCCTGAGGCCGTGCTCCAGATGCCGAACGCGGCGGCGCAGTTGATGGTTGGCCCTCTATTCAGGCGTAGCCTCCTCTGCCTCGAGGGAGGAATCGGAGGAGATGTACTCCGGCACATCTTCGGTCCCGATGATTTCTTCAGGGAGCAAATCAAGACTGGAAGAGGAAAAGAGGAGAGCATGAAGCGCGAGATCAGGTGGAGAACGAGGATTAGATCAAGGAAAAACTCACCTTCGAATCGTGCTCTTCTTTGATGAGCTACTCTCCTGAGGTTGCTTGCCCTTGTCCATGGCTTTCGGGTTTTCTCCTCTAAGGGCAGGGGAGGAGATGAGAAATGATGGATGAGTGCACGAGTGGATTTGCAGGGCATCCCGGCAGGCTATTTTATTGACCGAGGGGGTGCATTGGGAGTGATGACCGGCTAGTACACACTGTTGGAATACCAAACGGCAGGGTTTTCTCCCAGGTGCGAAGGGTTTTTCTTGAACAGTGTTTATGGATTGCCGAATCGGGATCTTCTGTGGATTTTGCGCCAAGGGGCAGTTGTTCTCGCGCGTTCGGCTCAAGATAGTTCCCGGATGCATTCCAAGAAAACAAGATTCACGGATGCAAAGTGTAAAGGGAGTCATCACAAAACAAGCACAGAATTCAAAAGTTCTTCATTTATTGCCGATATTTACACATCCCTAATACAATCTAGTCGAAGAGCCTGTTCAACACAGATTGGGGATGAGTAATTTCGGCAATGGCGTCGCCGTGGCCATCGAGGCGCTCCAGGATGAGCTCGATCTCGTCGATGTCCTCCGGCGTGCCGCCCCGGAAGCCGCGCGGCCTGGTAGAGTAGTCGACGTCCGTATGCGTCGCCATGGCAGCCAGGCCCAAGGTGGTGCCCAGACGAACGCCATGGGTGGCCACCTCGTCGACGCGGTGCTCCACCGCGGCAAGGCGCTCCGCCGGCGTGTCACCGCGGGCATTCACCTTCTCGGCCAGCTGCTCTACCAGCGCCTTTAGCTGGTTGAGCTCAGCATCGCGGGCTGCAAAGAGCAAGAAGAAAAAGATTAGCATCAAAAGCCGGGTTGGATCAAGAACTGCTTTCAGAGCCGTACCATCGATGGCTTCCAGTAGCTGTTTGCGCTGGTCCTCCCATTCCAGCTCGGCTATGCCCGCCTTCTTGGAGACGTCCTCTAGCTCACGCCGGGACGCCTCCAGCTCCTCCTTGAAGCGGAGGGCATCGACTTCCCCGTACGGCACGGGGGAGTGGCCGTCGGACTCCGAGGAGTCGTCCGGGAGGGGTTGATTGGCCGGCGCAGGAGACGGATTCCACTGAATCAATCTGAAAAAAGGGGATGATCGTCAAAACAAGAAGAAGATCGAAGGTTGAATCGAAAGGGTGAAATTGACGATCATTGCCTCCGGCGCGCGTTGGCACTGCTCCCCTCCGCCTCGTCGGAAGCGCGGCGGCGGTTGAGGCGGCGCACCATGGTGGTTTGGGATGTGCACTATGTGGAAAGAGAAAGGGCTGAGATTGGCAACGATTCGAGAGCTAGAAGGCCTGGTGGAGAGCTAGGGGCACCTACGGTTGCATTTATAGGCCTGGTAAGATGAATCGTGGCTTCGAGTCGTGGCTTTGGATCGTGGCGCATATCCCAAGAAAATCGGAAGGTGGGAAGGTTTCCTTGGCCAGCCCGCCGACGGGTCGCTTGGAGTTCTAGGCGGAGTCGCATTCGGTTGATTCGTTCGGCTAAGGAGAATCAAAGTGACATTCGGGAGTTGGCGTTTCTTTGCCGAATGGGTCGTTCAGCATTTATATTTGAAGGTACGCAGAGGAAAAGAAACAAATTACAAGAAAATATCACAAGAACGGCCAATTCGGTTATACAGCAATGGGGGCATTCAAATGTTCAGATGTTTCGCAATCACACCACGAGCATTGGATGTTGCCTGACGGAAATTGTCCAACAATTCTTGGCAATCTTTTTGGGCGCTGGACAAGGTGGTGAGTTCCGCATCACATTGTTCCATCCGGCTATAGCCGATCTTGCTTCCTCTTGGGTCTTTTCTATCAATCCGGGAAGCTCGGCTATTTTCTTTTTATCAGCCTCTATCTCGACCGACGGGCTTCTCGGCTCCGCTTCGGGAGCGGTTTTCTGGCAATTTTCGGATCACAAGAAGCGCTGCGGATCGGACAATGTGTTTACGTGGCTCTCTGTGCGGGATTGCGCCCCGTTCATGGCTCGTTCAGCGTCAGATCTCTTCTTTACGATAGCCGGACGGGAGCGCAGTTTCCTCAAAGCATGTCTTATGGGCGCGTAGAGGACGTTCAGGCCACAGATGGATACCAGAGGAGCACTGATATCCTCGGGAAGTTCTTGGCTGATGGATTCAAGCATCTCCTCGAAGTGGTCAAGATCCTTGAACTGATCTTGTGCATCTCTTTCCAGCCAGGCAACAATTTCTCGAAGCTTTGCTAGCACCTCATCTGACAGAGGCTGGTGCATCCCTTCCATTGCCTCGGCAACTGGATTGGTCCCCGACAGCAAGCTTGATGATGATGGAGCCTGATCCTAAGAAGCCGTATTGCCGAGTTAGAGGTGCTAAAAGTAAAAATAGCAGAGTTGAGTGCAAATGATTACCTCGTGGCCGGTTTCTTGAGCAGGGGTAATCACAGGTGAAGGAGGTGCTCCAGGTAGAGCTGAAGCTTCCAAGCTAGAAGGTGTTGATGCAGTTGCTGGTAGTTCATGGGCTTCTGGCTGATGAGAAGTCGGATCCACCTCTGTTGGGATTGGAGTTGCTGCGTGACCAACAAGTGATTGTGCCCTTGGGGGACTTGACGGCTCCGGCTGGATTGGGAGACTCATCTCTGGAGAATTCATTGCTTCTGCAGAGGGTGATGAAGATGAGATCTCCACTGGGATAGGTAATTCAACCCTGGATGGACTTGCTTGTTGAGCCACTGGGACATCAACCAGTTGTTCTTCCACTGTTTCTTCTGCAAATGTCAAGTCACAAGGGTAAATGCCAGTGTTCATCCTTAAAAGAGGACAATAAAGGTCATACCTGTGGATGGGGCATTGGCAGGTTCTGACACTGAAGGTTGCTGAGCTCTGGTCTGAGAATGCACAAAGAGATAATTTATCAGGAACAGAGTAATCTTGGGGTCAAGAAGGTAAAGGATTTTACCTCAACAAGGATTTTCTTGATAGTTCTCCTCCTCTTGGCAGTTGGAGGAGCAACCAGAGATAAACCTTGCCTCCTGTCAGCAGCAAGGCTAGAGAGGCTAGGGTCTGTTGTAGCAAACCTGGCCATTAACTGAGCCAGAGTTGTTGACTTGAATCCCGATCTTCGAGATTGGGCTGCGGGATTGTAGGTGATGTTCCCGGCTCGAGGGGCGAGCACGCGTGTTCTGTGGAATCAAAAGAATGAGGTCGAATCATAATTGAGAGGAGAGATGTCGATCCAAAGGTTCATTATGTTACCTCTCGAAGTTGGCGGGAAATCGAGGCATCAACTGCGCACGAACACATGTACGGAGCTCACTGAAGGTGTGATCGTGGAGTTCTTGCCACCAAGAGTTAAAGGTGGGATGAGCTATGACTGTGGGCACGAAAGGACATGTGTAGACAGTGGGACTACACACATAATGGAAGATCCTGCTGCACTGCATACTCTCTTTGATTTCCTCTCTGGGCTTGAGGAATTCATGCAGGAACAATCTCGGGGGCATCTGGCCACACCCAATCTGCCTGGCCATTACATTGGGCTGATAATATTCATAAGTGCTGGAGTTCAGCCTTCCTCCGTTGAATTCGGCCGACAGTATACATGGGCGAATTACGATGTTGAAAATTTCCAAGAATCTCCCATCTTGACGACCAGGCTCAAAGGAGAATTCAACAGGGAAAGTCAATGTATCATTGTCCAGATAGGGGAGCCAGAGAGGGTTCTGGAAACCTTTGAAGAACAGTTCGAAGAGCTGGCTGATGTCTTACTGAATGATAACAGTTGAAGTCGCTTCTCCGTAACTCTGACATCCCCTGGTAGCATTGTTTTCTCCTTCAAGGTGATTGGATGAAGGGAAAAGCCTGGTGCTCAAATCAACACCAACAATTTGATGCAGGTGGAGCTGCAGCCATATCTGAACGAACCACCAAGGGCCGTTGACACATATTATCCTTTGGCTGGTATACATCTGAGTAACAGTTTGGTGAAGCATGTGGTATACACTGCCGAGGAAGAATTTCCCAAGGGGGAGGCGGTTGCCACTGGCCAAATGAGACGCCATTGCAATATGGTTCAAGGTAGGCTCGTTGGCTTTGCCACAGAAGACAAATCTGCACAGCCACATATTCAGGAATGCTCTGTATTCAACATCGCCAAGGGGATTGTCTTTCATGTGTTTCAAGATGTAATTCTTATATCCGTTCCCTGGCTTTACCCCTGTCTGGCGTGAAGAACCTTTGAAGTTCCAAGGCTGGACAGATCCTGTGATGTCAAGGCCGGTGATTATATATACATCGGCCAAGGTTGGAGACATTGGGCCATGGCCAAAAAGGAAGGCGTTGACGCTGTTTGACCGAAGTGGCGGTCGCTATCATGAGGTCTTCGTTCTTGGGGGTCTCAGCCACGGATAACTCCAAGAACTGGGCGATACGGAGGGTATCCAAGTTGGTCAATCCGCTCTTGTCTGCGAGAATCCTCCGGTACCAAGTCTTCCAGCCTGCAATTGGAGGTAAAGGCCAGTTCTTGAAAGCGTCTTGCCACTGAGGCGGTGGAGACAGAGCTGCTTTAAAGGGGATTCTCTGAGATTCAGCTGCGATGAAATCTCGAGGGTCAGAGTTCCCCACAGGACCAAGGTAATAGGATCTCGAATTGGCCTCGGTGCGAATCAAAAGCTCAGTAGAAGGCTCCTGGAGGAAGAGCGGAAAAGGAAATCTCAGGTGAAATTGAAAACCTAAATGCCGAACGAGGCTTACGGGGGGATGAATTTACCGAGCGTCTTGGTTCGGAGTCGCCATTGGAGATTTGAGCTCGGAACGAGGGGATCTAGGGTTTGGATCCGGATGAAGATTCGGCGGATTGCGAAGAACGGTGTTGACGGATTTGATTTGAAATATTCGTGGGCGGAGTCAATTGTGGAACAAAATTACTTTTATCCCACAATTGAAGGGGCATGTGTTAACACCAAAATTTGGTAAGGAGTCTGACTTGTGGGTCCGGTTCGATAAAGAGTCCGTCTGGTGGAAGGAAGGATCTTTTCAGAGATATTCGGCAAAGAGATCTGCGGTCGGCTATCTGCTCCGGTTCGGCAAAGAAACAGTAGAGCTGATTTTGCGGTATTGGATGGTGACGTGGCTCAATCAAGGGGGACGAATGGATGGATAGGCGATCAAGCTTAGAGATAAGTTAGGCAACGAATCCATTCGAGGTTGTACTTGACAGGGTATAAATATGACCCCTCATGTATGTAACAAAAGACAATCATTCTTCAATACACACCGGCCTTACGCCAAACCCTAGAGTCCTTTTGTCGTGTCGTCGAGTTCTTCGAGAGGGCTAATCGATCCGTCGACCTCCGTGAGTACCGGCAACCTTGTATCATGTCTAGTATCATGCGGTGGATTTAGATCTGATGCAAGTAGTCTTGTTACCATGCTTCGTGTCATGCGGTAGATTCAAGCTTGGTTCAAGAGGGTTTCTTGTTAGATCGTGAGTCATGCGGTAGGCTAAGATCTAGCTTGAGGCTAGTTATCGGCTCTATTGGATTTTGGCAAGATCCAATAGATTCATTAAGTTACCCTGTGTTATTTCGAGTTTTCACTTTATGTTTAGATTCGTGTAACACTTTTGCCCAATCTAGATGGGTTTGGATCGGCTCACTCCTTTTATGATCCCTGTATGGGTAGATTTTGTGTTTTAACACGTGGATCTTGTGCCTTCCGATAGCCGACACCGAATCGATCTAGGTTGTTACGTGTTGTGGGTTCAAGCTTGCCGTTGTTGGTATAAATCTTGAAAGAACCGGGTATCATGCGGTAGATGCAGGTTTTTGGGTTGCTTTAGAGCTAGTCATCCGGTAGATTAGATTTCGAATCAACCTGATAGATTTATCTGCGTGGTAATGTTTGTTCCTTCTTCATGGACCCCGAATCGGCTGTTCAGCCGTATTCGGTTATTTTTTTCCACGAGTAAAACACGTGCGCAATTCATGCTTTAAATAATGCGTGCTTTTAGCTTTCCATGTTTAGATTGTATCATGCGGTGGATAGATCTATTTGTGGAAAGTGGTACGATTTCATGCAAGTTGTATCATGCGGTGGATAGATTTGTTTTGGCATCGTACCTGACGGATCTTTAAGTACCTAGACATGCGGTAGACTAGTGCTTTGGATCTATGCATGCTTGTTTACTACATGCTTACGTTCGCGCTTTACTTTATTCATTTATTTAATATTGTTTTATGGGATCGGTCGCATATCGTGTTTATGCATTGTTGACCAAACAAAGATCGATTACCATCATGCTTACGTCATCCATTCGGTAGTATCGTTTTACCTCTTATAAGTTCCCAAGTGGTTTCAATTCTTTGGCAAATAGATTTCATATAGCTATGTGTCATCTTGTATGGCTTCTTAGCCGTAAATATGGAACTGTCTGGTACCACCTGGCAAGTTCCAAGCTTTGGTATTTAACTTCTTTATCTTTTGTTAATTTTCAGGAAAAATTGACTTGCACGTCATCTCTACTCTTTGCGCGTGCGAAGCCAGCTTTTCGGCTTGCTGTGTGTTTGACGCTAGGTGCACTTTTTGCGTCAACACCGGCCACAAGATGGATGTTTCCACGGCCGCAAAAAGGAAGTGTCCCGCGGCGCTGCCTTTGCGCCGACGCCGCCGCCATGGGCGCGCTAACGGCGGTGTTCGCGTGGCTGACGGTGACGACGCTGCACAACACCGGCGCCATCCTCGAAGACGAGGTGGTGTCCTCCGTCATGTGGGGGCTGTCGCCGCTGATCTGCGCCTACCTCTTCTTCTGGACCATCGTGCTCTCCAGCGCCGCTGGCGCGGGCGCAGCGCTAGCGCGCGCGTCGTCGCTCCCATTCCTCGCCGGCGCCGGCGGCAGCCGGTAGCGCCCCGCCGTGGCGCGGACGTGATGCTCCTCTCCACGGTCGACTCCGCCTCCGCGTGCGGGCGCGCCCCCGCCAAGCGCCGGTGGAACGCCGGACGGAGCGGTCCGCGGCGGTGTCCGGCCCGATGCCCCGATCTACCGGAGCCGCGAGGAGGTGCGCGCCGAGCGCCGCTACAGGGTCGGCATCGTTTTCTCCAGCATCACCTCGGCGATCATGTTCTCAGGCCCAGTCCTGAGGTTTTGGTGGCCCGGGGTGAAACTAAAAAGAGGGGCCCTATAGTACTAATAATAATAATATCTTCACTTAATAATAATAACTTTAATAATAATACTAACAGAAACAGAAGTAGTTGTAACAATAATTTATTCATAGTACCTTAAAAATTTCTTCTAGCATTTCTAGATGCAAAGTCATTGATGATGGCGTCGATATTGATCTGATCCAACAATTTCTTCTCAATGCATAAGATGGCCAAACCATTTAACCTTTGCTGGGACATTGCCGACCTTAGATAATTCCTCAACAATTTCAACTTTGAGAAGCTTCTTTCAGCCGATGCCAAAGTGACAAGCACAGTAAATAAGATCAGATATGCAATAGAAATATTAGGATAACAATCCGCTTCTGTGACAAACTCAAAAATCTCCATAGCTGACATTGGTCTATCTGGCAAAGTGAACTGCATAATACTCAACTCAGAAATTAGATCATTTATCTCAACATCTGATGAACCATCTACAGTGAAAGCTTTTGCAAATTTAGTGCAACATTCTTTCATTTCAATATCATCTAGTGACTTCAAGGTCGTTGAACTCATTAGAAAGCCAAATATATCTTTGAATGATTGGAGTTTGTTGGTCTATCGCCGGATTCTCCAGCAACCGGTGTGACCGGTCACCTGCACCGGTCTGATCGGTGCCTGCGGGGAGGTGCTGCAAGGAGCTCCTCCGCACGCTGTTGGCTCCAAAAGGTGTTAAGAAATTGGTGACTCCGCTGGGGAACGAAGATCTGGCTCTCATGGATGATCTATCAAACCTTAGCGTCAAGTTATGCGAGGAATACATAAGAGAGCGTCGCTTGGCAGATAAAAGATTGTTCTTGTATTGTTTTTGCAAGATGGAGCAAGGTGTCATCCAGATTAAGGAGTGGGAGCCACCGTCCACCATCGACACGTTGAAAGAGATGCAATCCTCAGGTAACTTATCTGATGAACTATTCGAATTTGTGAATTATTATCTTAAATCTTTGATTGATAAAGTGGATAGTTCAGAGTCTAGTCTTGTTAATCTAGGTTCGGTTGTTGAAAAGCCGACTGATGATATTATCAATCCTTGCAAAACCTTGCCAAATTGTGTTGTTGTTGGTCAAGAAACAAGTCGGCCGTCTCTAGCCGAAATTGTTGACCAAAAAATCCCCTAGCAAGAGCACAGAGGTTACATCTAGTACTTCAACACTCGGGGGGCAGTAAACAAAGGCAATGATGCCGGTTGCGTCACGACCGGTCTGACCGGTGCCCAAACCGGTCTAACCGGGGGGCAACTAGGTCTAAACACCTCTCCCAAGTTCTTACAAAATAAATCTAAACCAAAGATGGTTAAGCCTAAAAAGCCTGAGATTGGTGTTTGGAAAACAATTGAATCTAAAGGTTGTAAGCATCAAAGAGAAAAGCCGAAGTCTAATGAGAAACTTCCGGTTAAGTCTCAAAGACAAAATAATATCAGTAGTGCTAGTGGGTCTAAAAATTCGAAATGCCCAAAACCTTCTCCTACAGAGAAGTTCCTTGATGAGATTCGGCAATGGAGTACCTCTCACAAAGCAATGACCTTTCCTCTGTATGGATCACCAATGCCTATGCCATGGGAAGCTTATTTTAATATGCATTATCTTTGTCCTCCATGGTATTATAATTCATATATGTCATCTGCTCCTAGTTCCCTCTGTCCTAATTGTATTAATTATAGAAAGCCGATGATTGATGTGCCATCATCTATGCATAATGACCGTTTTGATCAAAAGAATCGGTCTACATGTAAAACTAAGCAAAAGGTGATCAAACAAGTTTATTATGTCAAAAAGGACGGTAGATTAAATAAAAATTCAGATTTGACACTAGACATAGAAAAGCCGACTATTGAAAAATCATCGGCTAGTTCTACTGATAAAATTGTCTCCAATAATGAACATGTCACAAATAATATAGTTGAACAACAATCATGTTCGGCTGGAGGGTAAGATGACCTCAAAGTTGTTGGTTCTGAAGGAACCGATCTGACCGGTGACCTGACCGGTCTGGCCGGTCATGCCAAAAAATTTGGTAGAGCCCGGAGTGTTACACCAAATAGCCAGGTGATGAGAAAGAAGCCAAGCTCTGATAAGTTGTTGCATAAATATAAGAGGATAGCCGATCAAAAGCAAAACAATTGTTTTGGAGAGCAAAAGTGGAATTCTTCATCAGTAAAAGCAAAGAAGCATTGATGGTCATCAAATTGGTCTTCATCATTTATTCTATCGATGCATGCGCCATGGACTGCATATTCAGATATAAATAATTATAGTCCATACTTTTGGTATAATCCTTGGTTTTCTTTTTACAACTATTAATATGCTTGTGGTACACCAAGGAGTTACAATTGGCCGTCATGGCCAAATAAGAGCTTCAATTGTTAGATTTGTTGTTCGGAAAGCCGAAATATTAGTTTTATACCTATTGTAATTACTAGGATTCAATTTCAGTTATAATAACATCCATATAGAATTTACATATGGGCGATGCATTGTTGATCATCGTCTTCAGCAAATTTTTATATTTGTGAATGTTTTCTGGCACACAAGCTTCACCAGAAAACAGAGGGGCATATGTTCGCACCCAAAATTGGCACGTCTAGTTTGACCGGTCAGACCTGTGGGTCCCACCGGTCAGATAAGTGTGGTCAAAGACCATAAAATACAATTTGGACTTCACTATTGGATGGGTCTCGTCGAGTAGATCAAGATTCATATGTGGAACATTCAAATAGAAGTCCGGATGAGGGAGATATGACTTCTCCAAGATCTACACGCCATGTGCACCGGTCCGACCGGTGCCCCCCCCCCCGATTCCGAGCCTAATTGAGGAGTCTATTAGGCTTGTAAAAGGATTTCCTTGTGGGGCAAGACCTCTCCACACTATAAATATAAAGGGTCACAGCCGATTGAGGGAGATAACACAATCGAATCTATCAAATTTATCTTTTATCGTATTTACCTTTTCTTCGTCATTTCCCTTACTTTTCCAACCCCATGTGTTGTTCCTCTACTACCTCCGCGGCATGAGAGGACGTTCTAACTGACCTGCCGAGCCGAGGACAACCCAAGGTGTGCTTGCCCTGACGGGGTCCCTCCCGGGCGGGCGTTCGTTGGTCTACCGCCAAATTCTCCAGCGACCGGTCTGACCGGTCACTCACACCGGTCTGACCGGTGCCTGTGGGGAGGTCCTGCAAGGAGCTCCTCCACGCGATGTTGGCTCCAAAAGGTGTCAACACTTTCCTTCTTCCTCCTCATTCTCTCTCTCTCTCTGTCTCTCTCTCTCTTTCTCATCTTTTTCTTCATTTTTCTCTCCTCTCACATCTCTCGATCTCCCTTGTAGGGCACCAGGAAGGCCCGGCCAACAAGCGATGCGGAGGCCGACGCGGCGGGCGCGACATGGAGGCCGCGGGCGATGTAGGCCGTGGGCCACGGGTGGGCACCGCGCGGAGGCCGCAGGACGCGAGCGCGGCGGGCGCGGCTCTCGGCGGGCCACGACGCGGATCGAGGCCGGCGCGCAGGCCGCTGGGTGCGGCTCTCAAAGAAAGGTTTCTATGAACTTGGCGTTGATTTTGTGATGAATTTTGTGTTGATTTTGTGAAGAACTTGTGATTATTTTGGTGATTTTTGATGTGATTTTGTGAATTACAATTGTGATTCATGTGATAGATTCTTGTAAATGTATGATTGTGAGTCGTGTAGTGATTTTTGTGGGATGAATCTAGTAAAACTTGTTGTAATTTGTTGATGAGATGATATCAGATATGAGATGAGATGAAGAAAAGAAAACAAATGAAATAAAAGAAGGAAAGGGAAGGGAAGGAGGGTGGGAGGCTGACAGCCTAAAAAACATCTGTACCGGGAGCCTGTTACCACCCGGTACAAATGTGAGACATTTGTATCGAGTATCTCACCCGGTACCAAAGCTCCACCACATTTGTGCCAGATGTTTTGTACCGGTTCAATACCCGGTACAAATGAGGATTACAAACCGGTATAAGTGCACATTTTTCCAGTAGTGTGAGCTCAATCACCTCAGCCATGGCAGATAGGAGAGCTTCTCAATTGAAAAAAAAATATGAAAATACATCTAGTTGTATTGACTGAAGTTCATAATATTGGCGATGAAATATTGGGGGTCTCTTTTTCTTTAAACAAAATATTAGGGGTATCTAATATTAAAGGTTTAGCTCGGTTAAGCAAAATGATATGCAGGCTGAAGGCCCAAGGTACCACCAAAGGGCTCACGAAGATCGGAAGGCACCGCCTCGCCCGACCCTGAGTATAGTTCGTAGCTGCACTAATCGTCTAATCCCATCCAACACCAAAGTTCTTTCCCTCTCGCCACCACTGATTCTAGTAGGCTGGTAAAGAAAACAACAATTTCAATTTTAATAGGACATTGTGTGCCTAATCCCATCCAACACCAAAGTTCAGTTTCCCTCTCGTCACCACCAATTCTAGTAGGTTAGTTAAAGAAAAAACTCACTAGATATTGTTTGCACAGGAAAAAACAATTTCAATTTCAGTAGGACATTGGTTGGAAAGGCACGCTGACATATATATATATATATATATATATATATATATATATATATGTGTGTGTGTGTGTGTGTGTGTGTGTGTGTGTGTGTGTATATATATATATGTATATATATATATATATGTATGTGCTCTGTGGCCGGCCATACAATAATTTATTTTGTAGCCACTTCATCCAACCGTCCGATCTTCATCTGTCTCACCCCGTCGAGTTCCTAATTTTCAGCTGGCGCGTGAATGCGTCCTTCCAGTGAGCCGAGCGGTGTCCCCGCTTGGGTTACGAGCGAGCCGAGCGTAGCAGTAGGGGCCTAGCCACCTAAAAACAGCGAGCCGAGCGTAACAGCCGGGCGGACATTGATCGTCAGCATCATTAACAGACGGCGTATTTCCAGGAGGCCCGGCCTGGACGCGTGGTCATCATTTTACGATATCAACGGACGCTTGATTTCTTCCACCGCTGAAACAATTATCATCCATCAGTGTTCCTCACGCCAAGTGGCCCCACGCTCCGCCTCAAGTGGATTTGGATCAATCTTGCATGTATGTCGTAACTTAGCCTGAGAGAAGCTAGTCTGCTGGAGATGTAGCTGCTACGCCGTCTGGCCATGGTGTTACTCCCTGGCTTGATGGCACAGTTGCCGGAGTCTGCGCAGGTCCAAATGTTCGGCTCCGCCAGCAACACTGAAGAAGCCACTGGGCACCCAAGGCTCGATCGCCGTTGGTGTCTCCAGCACAGGCAGTAAACCCTGAAAAATTGGCCTGTGGTGACTCCTCTACAAATCATTTCTTCACAAGGGACCATGGTAACGACTGAACAGGAGATCAGGACTTCCTTGCATTGTGAGTATGCTAACTGGTTGTGTTTCTATCGATATCCAATTGGTTTATGCCAATGATCCGTGACCTATTAGCATTGCAATGTCTGGTAAATCTGGCCTAGCTTCTTACGATGCGTCAACTGAACATAAAAGTTAATCTACGATTCTAGGTTTTGCAATGCTATTTTCAGTGACAAAATACTTGGAAGACGGCGATAATCGACACTGACGGTGAGTCGCTGACGCCCATTACGCAGGTGCAGTGGATGTGGAAAGGAACTCGTCTTCCCTGTCCTGGCGCCGGCCATTTCTTTCAAGGTGACTCCGCTCCAAGCTGTGTCGTTGCTGGCCCATGCTGTGTTGTGTGTTGTGTTTCCGGTAGATCTAAGTGTCTAGCTTGTCTGATTTTCTGCGCCTTCTTTTTTTTACAAAGCATGTATGCTGTCGATACCGGACTCGTCGTCTATTTTGAAGATCATTGTGCACAAACATTTAGGAGCGAAAAATGAAATGGCACTTTGATAGTCCCGTCGTCTTGTACGAGAAGCTAAATAAGAAGTGTTGCCATACAATGCGGGATGGTGAATTGTGACCGGCGAGTTACCATTATCTATTTTTAATAACAACATTTACGAGAAACATGTAGTTATTTTTTAATTTGATGGAATAGTGAACGGCGAGTTACCATTATCTGGGTCGATGATGTACCGAGCCAGCAAATAACTACAGTGATGATTTACCATTAGAAACTTATGACAATTCGATTGGCTGGAGACCCAGGAATTTGCATGCCGCAATTTAATTTGACAACTTTGTTACGTGGAACCAAATTTCTATAATTCTGAGACTGATTTAATTTGCTACTAACTGTTTATGATGATTCAAATGGTTTGGGATGATAAGCAGGACGTAGAGTTACTACACTCAAGATGCTTTTGAGGAACACTATACAGAGGACGGAGGGGCACTACGTACCATTGATTGTCATGATGACGTCAGCTGACCTCTATAGATAGTACTTTCTTGTTTCCACAAACCAGAGTAATTGAGGAAAAAAGGAACCATATTTCAATTGGCGAGAATATTGTGCAGGAAGAACAATTGATAATGCTTTGCCGATAGTCCAGCACATTCAAACTCCCTGGAACTTCTTGCAGCCGTCAACATACTTCCGTGCTTTGCATGTCACCAAATTAAGCAGACTATCTGTATGCCACTTGACCTATGTAAATCCCTGGATCGGAACTCCTAAAGGAAGCAAACTATTTTTACCTATGTAATTCGAGTCTGTATTTCCCATTATTTGTATGCCAATTGACAATACTGAGTTACAGTTCTCGCAGAGCCAGAAGTTGCCACTGACTCGTATCGATGCAAATAAATATTTACTATAATGATGAAGTTAACGAAAATGATAAGATCTTAGGTAGTACTGCTACACATGAGACAGATCTTTGCATTAATTGACACCCAACGTCACTTTTGAAGACCATCAAAACCGGTGTACTTCTCTTTGCTGTGTTAGTAAACCTAAAATAGTTGGTCTTCTCTTATAGCTCTGCGGAAAGAATCTCGGGTGCTGCCTCATGTCCGGAGCATTTCTTATACTACAATCCTGGAGAACCTCTGAACCTACATCGACATAATAAACAGTAAAAATTATATGGTTAATTTTTTATCAGACAAAATTACAGTAATACAACAATTCAAGTGTAATTTTCTCACTGAGGACATTAATAGATGGGATGTCCCTAACCCAAGCACCAGATAATGTAAAATGGATATTTGAAAAATCTGGAGAATTCTCCACCACTACGGCAGGCAGGTTCTTCCCCGAGTGCCAACTGCACTCGGGGAAGGATCAGTTGCACTCGGGGAAGGCTTCCCCGAGTGCAACTCTCGGGGAAGAGGGTCCGGGGAAGAGGCTCACGGGGAAGCCGCCTTCCCCGAGTGCCAACAACTGCACACTCGGGGAAGGCTTCACCGAGAGGCGCAGAAGCACTCGGGGAAGATTTGTGGATTTTTTTTTAAAAAAAGTAAAAGACGCGCCGCCCGCCGCCCGCCGCCGCCCGCGCCGCCCGCCGCCGCCCCCGCCCGCCGCGCGCGCGCGCGCGCGCGCCCGCCGCCCGCGCGCGCCGCCGCCCGCCGCCCGCGCCGCGCGCCGCGCGCGCCGCCCGCGCGCGCGCGCGCCCGCCCGCCCGCCCGCGCGCGCGCGCGCGCCGCGCGCGCGCCGCCGCCGCCCGCCGCGCCCGCCCGCCCGCACCACCGCGCGCGCGCTCCGCCGCCGCCCGCCGCCGCTCCGGCCGCCGCCCGCCCGCGCCGCCCGCCCGCGCCGCCGCGCCGCCCGCGCGCCGGCGCGCCGCCCCGCCCGCCCGCCCGCCCGCCCGCCGCCGCTCCGGCCGCCGCCCGCTCGCCGCTCCGGCCGCCGCCCGCCCGCCGCCCCCGCCGCCCGCACGCACCGCGCGGGGAGGGAGCTCGCGTGCGGATGCGGAGAGGGGGATCCGGGGAGAGGGGGTGGGGTGCGCGCGCGCGAGGGGGGAGGAAGGGGCCGCGGCGGGGGGGGGGGTGGTTGTTTTATACGATTAGGGTTGGGCCGGCGGGAATAATTGGGCCGGCGGGGAATAAATGGGCCGGCCCGAGGCCTTCCCCGAGAGCTGTTTTCCGGCACTCGGGGAAGCGTCTCTTCCCGAGTGCCGACGGACGGCACTCGGGGAAGAATTTTTTTTTTCGTTTTTTTGCCTCATTTTTTTGTGAAGCCATCCCACATTATTTTAAACTCCTTGCTCAAATTTGGGGTTATTTTGATTTTTTTTTGGTATATTTCATTAGTTTTTTTCATTTTGTTGAATTTTTTTAGCATACTTCAAATTTGAGCTGAGGTGCATGAAGTAATGAAATTTCTTAATTCAAAAAATGATGTTCATTATATTTGGTGTATGTTGAGGCCATATCTAGGAAGCCACATGAAATTTCGAACATTTTTTTTCCGTAACATGACGAACAACTAGCGGGGAAAAGTGTTTGTAAATTATATAAAATCCAAACGAAGTCCGAAAATCATGAAACTTGTGCGGGTGTCATGTTATGGCATGTAGAGGCTGTATGCAAGAATTGAGAAGATTTCGAGTAAGTTGGGACGTCGGATGCCTCAAACCCGGACATCTTCACACATGATATCACTTGAGGCTGATCATGTGTGGAGATGTCTGGGTTTGAGGCATCCGACGTCCCAACTTGCTCGAAATCTTCTCAATTCTTGCATACAGCCTCTACATGCCATAACATGACACCCGTACAAGTTTCATGATTTTTGGACTTCGTTTGGATTTTATATAATTTACAAACACTTTTCCTGCTCGTTGTTCGTCATGTTACGGAAAAAAGATGTTCAAAATTTCATGTGGCTTCCTAGATATGGCCTCAAAATACACCAAATATAATGAATATCATTTTTTGAATTAAGAAATTTCATTATTTCATGCACCTGCAGTTCAAATTTGAAGTATGCTAAAAATTCAACAAAATGAAAAAACTAATGAAATATACCAAAAAAATTCAAAATAACCCCAAATTTGAGCAAGGAGTTTAAAATAATGTGGGATGGCTTCACAAAAAAAAATGAGGCAAAAAAACAAAAAAAAAAACAAAAAATTCTTCCCCGAGTGCCTCACCCTAGCACTCGGGGAAGATACCCTTCCCCGAGTGCTAGGATGAGGCACTCGGGGAAGAGGTTGGCTTCCCCGAGTGCTAGGGTGAGGCACTCGGGGAAGAATTTTTTGTTTTTTTGTTTTTTTGCCTCATTTTTTTTGTGAAGCCATCCCACATTATTTTAAACTCCTTGCTCAAATTTGGGGTTATTTTGATTTTTTTGGATATTTCATTAGTTTTTTTCATTTTGTTGAATTTTTTAGCATACTTCAAATTTGAACTGCAGGTGCATTAAGTAATGAAATTTCTTAATTCAAAAAATGATATTCATTATATTTGGTGTATTTTGAGGCCATATCTAGGAAGCCATATGAAATTTCGAACATCTTTTTTCCGTAACATGACGAACAACGAGCAGGAAAAGTGTTTGTAAATTATATAAAATCCAAACGAAGTCCGAAAATCATGAAACTTGTCGGGTGTCATGTTATGGCGTGTAGAGGGTGTATGAAAGAATTGAGAAGATTTCGAGCAAGTTGGGACGTCGGATGCCTCAAACCCGGACATCTCCACACATGATCAAGTGATATCATGTGCGGAGATGTCCGGGTTTGAGGCATCCGACGTCCCAACTTGCTCGAAATCTTCTCAATTCTTGCATACAGCCTCTACATGCCATAACATGACACCTGACAAGTTTCATGATTTTCGGACTTCGTTTGGATTTTATATAATTTACAAACACTTTTCCTGCTAGTTGTTCGTCATGTTACGGAAAAAAGATGTTCGAAATTTCATGTGGCTTCCTAGATATGGCCTCAAAATACACCAAATATAATGAATATCATTTTTTGAATTAAGAAATTTCATTACTTCATGCACTGCAGTTCAAATTTGAAGTATGCTAAAAAATTCAACAAAATGAAAAAAACTAATGAAATATCCCAAAAAAATCAAAATAACCCCAAATTTGAGCAAGGAGTTTAAAATAATGTGGGATGGCTTCACAAAAAAAATGAGGCAAAAAAACAAAAAAAAACAAAAAATTCTTCCCCGAGTGCCTCACCCTAGCACTCGGGGAAGAGACCCTTCCCCGAGTGCTAGGATGAGGCACTCGGGGAAGAGGTTGGCTTCCCCGAGTGCTTAAAAAAATGCACTCGGGGAAGGGGGTCTTCCCCGAGTGCCTCCCTTCCCCGAGTGCCATGGACTATCAGGCACTCGGGGAAGACCCTCTTCCCCGAGTGCATTTCTTCCCCGAGTGCAACACTCGGGGAAGAGTTTCTTCCCCGAGTGCCCGATATTTGGCACTCGGGGAAGCCCGAGGCACTCGGGGAATTTCCACTCTCCCGTAGTGCACAGCATCATTATATACAAAGCTAACTTTCACTGGCATCATAAACAAATGGATGATGAATATCTGGAGAGCAAAGCTACCTCTTAAAATAAATTTTTTTCTCTAGCAAGTATGTAATGACAAGGTTCAGTCCGCGGAACAACTTAAAAAGAAAAATTGGCCTGGTCCTTTGGAGTGCAAATTATGTGGAAACATAGAAACTGCAGAACACATTTTTCTGAGATGTGCATTAGCCTCATTTTCATGGAGTGTGTTTAGAGATGCCATGGGGTGGAACTGCCCTCCTATAACCATGAATGACATTCACAACAAACTTGTAGAGGGGCCAAATAGAGAGAATAGATACTTTGTATTCTTATTTGGATGTTTAGCCTGGAGTCTCTGGCTAATTAGAAATGACCTCATTTTTAACAATTTAGTTGTGACATCTCATATATGCATTTTCCGAACAATATCATTTATGAAGAAATGGAGTATACTGCACAAGGAGAAGGGACAACTGTGGATAAATCAGGTGACACTCAAGCTCAAACATCAACTGTCTTTGTCAAACTCTGAAGTTTGAAGTTGTCTTGAGGAAGAACAACTGAACGGAACCTGTAAGATCGCCATCTACCCTGTTCTTTCTTTCTTTCAGACTTGTGTAGCTTACAATTGCTCGAAAACTTGTAATATTTTTCTCTTTGGCTGCGTTCTGTGCTGGTTAGAGGGGTCCTAGAGAGGGGGAGGAGTTAGTCTTATAAGCCTTGTTTTCTCCTGGGCCCTCTTGGTTTTGGCTTGTAAAACTGTAAAACTGGTAACCCTAGTCAACATTCTGCTTTTTAAGTAACGCCCTGTTCGCTTGGCTTATCAGCCACCAGCCAGCAGTACTTTTCTCTCACAAGAAACCAGCCACCAGCAACCAGCCGCAACCAGCCAGCAGTACTCTTCTCTCAGAACAAACCAGCACCAGCCATCAGCCACCAGCCAACCGAACACGCCATAAAGCCGGGCCTGTCGGCCTTCCATCTAAAAATTTTCTCACTGATTTACCATAGTGGCGTATCATTGACAGAACTGCGTCATCAATTTACCACAAAGGCATTTGTCAATATGGCAGTCACCGTGTTACTATAAAGTGATGCCCAATTTAACAGAATACTATATACGACAATGCCTACTACTAGAACTTTTATATGATGGGTACCACAAATGGCATCATCAAATTAATTACAGAGCTGTGCCACCAAGTTACTGAAATATTAAGTTACTATAAAATGATGCCTAATTTCCCAGAATCCAATATACATGGGTGGTGCCATTAATTTTATACCAAGGTGTGCAGATGACAATATTTATACTTACATGAGTCACCAGCCTGTAGAGCTGAAAATGTATTTACCACATGTCATCCACGGCAATGGTAAAAGATGACTACAGGTTTTAGTAGAGAAAATCTTGCCAAAAGGCATCCGTAAATTCAACAGCAGGTACACCGAGTCAGCAGCCTGTAGAACTGAAAACGTATTTACCACATGTCATCCATGGCAATGGTAAAAGATTACTACAGATTTTAGTAGGGAAAATCTTGCCAACAGGTATCCGTAAATTCAACAGCAGGTACACCGAATGTACAAATATTCAGTTCTTGGAACTCGACTACAGTTAAGAAGTAATCTCAGCAAACCATATTCCAGTTAGTCTAGATTATATCGGAGCTGCGCAGCTGTGGCCCATCACGCACATCTGCAGAGGTGGTGCGGCAATTAAAACGACTGGGACGGTGGTAAAAGAAGAAAAAATGTTCAAATAAGCAGATGGATTCAGGAATCAGGACTTCACCGAAACAGGGAGGGAGACCGACGATGGAACGGTAGGCAAACTGCTAAGCGTCTCAATCGTCAGTTCTGGCGCATTCCTGGTGGACGTGTGCTGCTGCCCAGGACACATCCGTGGCCGTCGGCGCTCCCCCGGCGAAGCCTCGTGGTGCCAGTTCCGCAAGCAGGTCTGGGGGACGAAGGGAATAGAGCAGTCGCAGGTGGTCGAGGGATGGCCACGGATGAGGAAGACGATTCGAAGCTGTGGATGTGGATGTGGCCGGGATCGTCTCCAACGTCGCGGCTGGCGGCAAGGGAGGAGATGGGTCCGGGCCTTCGGGGTCGGTGATGGACCGATGGTCAATGGGGAAGCTGCGCAATTTGGGGCAGAGGTCGCGGGTGGCTCGAGCACGTGGATGAAGCCGAGCTGATAGGAGGAGTTTGCGTGAGCACCGGGTACACGAGCCGAGCGCAAGGTGGTGCGGGAACGGCAACTGCGGTCGATCGGGTTGCCTCGGTTGGACTCGGACACAGAATAGTTATATATATATCAATTTGAAATTCTACAAAGGCACATTGATATTGTTTGCAAAGCAAATGGACATCAAGAGGACCGAAGAGAGCACGGAACTAAAGAATCAAGATACTCCAGATAAAGTATATGGCAGCTCTAATCCACCTGCACCACAACCAAGAACATACAATGTCTTATTATTCAGAAACATATTATTATTCAGCATATATATACACGTGGTGATAATCTACTAAGTTTTAACATTTATTTTAGAATGTACACGCAAATAGTCCAAGCAAAAATTCAGACGTGCCACTTAGTTACAAATATCAAACATGTCTATCATCAGAAGAGAATGTGTGAGAAATAGTATGAATAGAAAGCTTCTGCACATTATACTACTAATACTCCTTCCGATCCAAACTATATAAAAAAAATTATTTGGTTCCATGCCATTATAATTTTCTGAGTTTGGAGAAACGTCATTACTATTCGCCTTATTGGAGAAACGCTATTGCAACTCTCTGGTACCCGCAAATTTGCTATTTTCTACGCTTGCCGCCGCATCAGGCCCATTGTCAGGCCGCGTATTTTTCTATTGGACGAAAATGCTCCCACCTCCGGGAGCTTCTCGACGGGCGCTGAGACTGATCGACGAGACTTGATTGCAGCCGCGTGCGGGGTAAGGACAGCGCGGGATGCCACGGCCGCGGCGGCCAATACGGCACCGGGCTTGGGGTTGGGACGGACGCCGTGGAAGAGAGAGGGCAGCGGCATTGAGTAGGAGGACGAGGAGGCGCCGTTGCTGGAGAAGGTTCTCGTGACGAGGGAGGAGAGGATCTCAAACTGCGTGGCGGATCTGGATCTCCTCGGGGACAGCAACGCGGGTAGGGAACGCAGCGGCAAGGGCTCGGTGGGCGGCGCTGGGGCTTGGACGCGGGGTATGGCTCGGCTGCCGATGCTGGGGACGGGGGCGAACCCCTCGGAGTCAGAGTCCGACGATGGGAGGAGGAGCAGGAGGTCGTCGACGGCATGGCGGTGGTCGGCGTCAGCATTGGAGGCTGCAAAGGAAGTTCGAGAGGAGGGGAGGAACGCGTCGAGGTCGAGCTCCTGACAGGTGTTGCGACACCATCGCCGGCGACGCCGCTGATGGCATGGGAGCAGACCGCAGACGCTTTATCCAGATGGATGTGGGGCATTTTCGTCCGAATACTGAAATACGTGGCTAGACAATGGGCCCAATGTTGGGGGTCCGAAAATCGGAAGGGGTTCCCAAACACGAGAGCTACGAAAGAAGGTACGCAATTCACGAAAGACAGGGAGACAAAGAATCTCCGAAAGTCTGTACTCGTCTCAAAAGTTGTGAACCCCCTTTACACGTGCCCTCGCGCCCCCCTTTTAGAGGGAGAAGAAGGGACTTTTACATTCCGAGAATACCCTCGAATCTAAGGAATATTCCTAGTGTGAACATGTACACAAATGTCTTTTACATCCCGTGATTTACGGGGCTAATCTCATACATTTACAAGCCTGCCACTAGTTCACAATTTTAACCCGGACTTTCGAGGTGACGTCTTTGACTTGGCTCCTTCCTGATCCCCGAATCTCTTATTCACGAAAATCACCGCTCACTGTGGCTCCCGAATGAAGACTTCACCAGATTCCCGAACTTCGCAGATTCCAGATTTCAGAACTTTGCAAATTTCAACCATCCTGAAATAGACAGCAGATTCGCGCATAGGAGTCAAATTCGGCTATTATTTTCGCATATTACGTGAAAGCCCGAAAAACACTTGAGACTCATCAGGATTTCTTCATGAACGTTTCCCTTTCACGAAACTGAACTTTTCACCCCGAAGGAGATTCACGAATTTCGGCAAATCTGACATTTCGAGGGTGTAAGGGTTTTGCCTAATTCCCCAACACTAGCCCCTCGGGGAAGCGAGTTGACTCCGACGATCCGATTCCATGAAAACTCTCGAATTATGGAAAGAAATGTCACACTCGGAACATCGGAGTGGACACGCGTCCTCTGGAATACTCGCAATGGTCATATCGAGGCAGTTTCTTGAAACTACCCCCCTCACCCCTATAAATAGAGAGCTTGCACCGTAAGTTTTTTTCACCGTTTCCTCGCTTTCTTTGAAAGTTTGCAAGCATCTTCGCAGAAGAGCTCGTCGCGACAAGAAGTCTGAGACTCGAGTCTTCCTCGATTTTCAAAGGTATTGTTTTCTTTGCTCCTTTGTTTTGTTCTTTCGATTTTGAACGTCCTTTATCGTATATTTTGTTTCGTATGAACCATCTTAGGATTTGCCTTCGTATTATTGTTGACTAGGTGGCTCGTGTCAAAAGCACTACCAGACCCATGACTTCCGAGGAATTGACCGCTGCTCGAGTTTCATCAACCGAAGAAGAAATTCACGAGTCTGGGAACGTTCAAACCCGAGAGAACTCCTGAGATCGTCCCCGATTCTGGGAATCGCAAGATCGAGAAATCATATCCGAAGAAAAGTCTAGTGCTAAAGAAGATCTCGGAGATATGGATGCTGGCCCGAGGGAACTTATTGCTGCGAGACGTTCAAAGTCATTCCCTCCATCCTTCGTTTTTGGAGAGTCTAAGGTCACTACGAATCTGATCAGGGATTACGAGGCGGCTGGGTTCTTCCCTACTGGCAACGGTCGCGCTCCCCTTGACGAGCAGATCCCTACTTCAGAAGCCGATGAAGTCGTTGTGTTTCGCGACTTCTTTACTTGCGAACTCAGGTTCCTTTGCGATCCCCTTCTACATGCGATTCTGGACAAGTTTTCCATGAAAGTTCATCAACTATCACTGAGCTCATTTCTGGAGTTGTCCATGTTCTTCTAGATTATGAAGACTTTCAGATGTAATTCTAGCGCTGACATGTTTGTGCGACTATTTGAACTAGTCATCGAGCAAGATATCAGCAAACTCGACGACGGACAGTACTACGAAGCGCACTACACATGCTGCACCTTCAACACGTGTAGGCAGAATACGCGGAAGGGCCTTACGCGAATTCATATCGCACCCTGCTGCAAGACTAATTTCTCCAAAGACTGGAGTTCTTTTTGGTTCTATGTGAAGGTTGAAATGTCTAAGATCCCTGGCTACACTGGACCAGCCTATCCTCTCTGCTCGCCCATTGAAGCATTGACCACTACTTGCACCGCTCCTTACAATCATCGGGCAGTTGGATTCAGGAATTGTGAAAGTGCATTCCATTTGGCCGGCACGATTCTTGGTGGCCGCGATGTTATTGAGGAGTTCATTGTTGCAGAAATTTGGTCAATTTCTTATGGGTGGTCTCCTACTGAAATCGTAAGCTCCAATGTGAACTGGGTGATACAAGAAGTGCCTTTGCCCCGATTCGGCCTTCAGCTGAAGAAAGGCCAGAGTGCCGAAGAATTCATGGTGGAAGTAGAGAAGAAAGTGAATGCTATGATTGGCGAATCTATAATGAACGAGTACAAAGCTTACAAGAACTTAGTGAAGCACAAAAGAAGAATCAATCGGGTGTTCTCAGAAGTTTGCGGTTAAAACTCCTTTCGCTCTCATCGCCCGAGCATCGAGAAGAAGCTCTCACGCTGTTGCTGTGGCCAGTTGCTCAGCTGCACCTCTTAAAGCCCCCAGGGGAAATCTTCGAAGAAAGGAAAGGGAGGCACAGATGAGACTTCTTCCTCTGCTGTTTATCCCGAGAAGACTAAATCTCTTAAATCCAACAAGCGAAAACGAAAATCGTCTGAAGCTGTTTCAGACGTCGAATTTCAGGCGGCTTCCGGCCTTGCTCAACTTAGCCGAAAGAAGATAAAAAAGGTTGTGAAGAAGGTTGTTGTTGCCAAAGTTCGGTGTGTTCCCTCTGCTTTTGGTGATGACATGATCGCCGGACCCAGCCGCAAAGGTATTTTCTCTTGCCTATGGCCTGACTTGAGATTTAATGTTCATAGGCATTGCACTCCAGGTTCTGAAAATGAATTCGTGGATGTTGAAACTTTTTCAAATGATGTTGCTGAAGTTCAGAAGGAGGTTACGAGTTGCTGACCCTCAGCCTTCTGGTCCCCAAGATGAGGCTTCTCCCGAATTCACCAAGGACCTGGAAATGACTGTTCACATGGGTGAAAATCCTGTGCAAAATGTTCCTTTGGTCGAGACGTGCGAAGACCTTCCTGAAGGCCAGGACCCATCTCCCTCGATAGTTGCCTTCAACAAAAGTTTTGGTACGTCATACCGGGGGGACTGCTAAGTGTTGGTTATGAAATGGCTGCTGCGGGAGATGGTGTGTCTAAGATTTTAACATTATGGAACTCGTCTGAATTCATGGATGAAACAAGAGAAGGGGCTTCAGAAAAGGCGCCTAAACCACTCAACAAAACTGCTCGTGATTCGGGGAAACAACCTTCAACTTCCTTGAAGAAATCTTCCGCGAGTTCAGGAAAGAAGGTTACTATTGAAACCCTTAGCAAAAAAGGTTTGTGAACTATTTCCCCTAGTTAGCTCCTGTCTTAGCTTTTCCTTGTAACTTCTAAATTTTGTGACTCTTTACTATTATTTATTGTTATGAATTTTTCAGATTTCGAAGCACTTCTTCGGACGTACCCAACTTCTAAGATTGAAGAATATCAGAAGGCTCACACCCTGAAGGCTTCGCTCCTTGGAAAAGTTGCTTCCAAACGCTTGGTGGAGCAGGAGGAAGATGCTAAGAAGTTGTCCAAAGAGTCCAGGAGACTTAAGCATGAGTTCAACTTGGCTCAAGCTGCAAATCTGGATCTAGAAAAGAAAGTTCCCGAACTTGCTGAAGCCCTAAAGAAATGCCAGGACGAAAAGAAGATCCTTGAAGATGAAAAGAAGGCTGCCCATGATGCCCTCAAGAACTCCAAGAAAGACTTGGAAAAGTTACAAAATACTCATGATGAGGACTTGAAATTAATTGAAAATCTTCGCAAGGACCATGGCAAGTCTTCTAAAGTTGTTGAAGATCTTCGAATCAACAACGCCGATCTTGCGAAGACTTTGGGCAGCAAAGAGCAAAAGATTCAAGATCTTGAGAAAGCTTTGGCTGATCAAGATGAAACTTCTGGGAAAGACATTTCAGAGATTAAGAACAAGTTGAAACTTCTGTTCGAGGAGTATGGGAAAGCCTTGAGGGAATTTGGCATTCGTCCTGCTCCGTTTCCTACTAGCACGAAAATCTCCGACTTCATGAACTGGATCGAAACAGAATTCAAGGCTCTCCCTGGGGTCATATCAGGTGCAAGCGATTTCGCTGCCGGTTTCTCGGTGGAGAGCATCTTGAAGCTTCTTCATGACTTCGACTGTGCTGACCTCGTGAAGTTTCGTGAGAAACTTTCACACTTTCCCGATGCTTTAAGAACTTCAAGAATTTACCCCAATGAAGAAGTCTTGGCTATCAAGGCTAAGTTCGCAAGGGAATTCTGGTTCGCTAGCGGCAAGGAGGTTGCAAAGAATATCTCCCGTGCTAAACTGGACCAGGTTAGTTTCTCGAAGACGTTGCTGGTTTTTTGTAAATTCGCGAGTTTTCCTTCTTTGGTTTTCTTAAGTCTTTCCGTTTGTTCTTTTCAGTTGATTCAAGAAGAGACACGAGGCAGAAGTATTGAGGCTCCGGAATCTTCTTCTGAAGCTGAGGATAACAAAGACGCTGATGACGGTGAAAAAGATTCTGGTGAAGAAGGCGGTGACGGTAGCAGCAGCGGTGACAACGGGGATGATGATGAAGCGGATGCTAGTTTTAACCACGATGACTCTTCCCCGAAGGTTGCCATCACCGGTTGAAATACTAGAACTTCTTTTGTAGTGTCGTTGTATAAAAAAACTTGTAAATTCGTGGGTTGTGACCCCCTCTCTAAATAATTGTGTTGTAAATCTTTAACCTACACAGGTCTTGCAAGGTGGGCCTACGCAGGACGTGATACCTTTGAGAATTCATCGCAGAAACATGGTGGTTAGTGGCGAAGCTTGGCGACTGTTCAAAGAAACTCATCTTGAGCGAGACTTTTCCGATTTTTGGCTTGAAATTTTTCTGAATTTCTCGATAAATAGCTTTGATCTGTCTCCGTTTTTTCTTCTTCGTGACGATTTAACTCATGCTACCGCGACTTCAAGTTCTCGGAGCTTTGTGAAGACGGAGCCCCTTAGACCCAAGATTAGCGAATACGGTTTCGCTTATGCTAGTGATATTGTTGAAAGTAACGGCCGCGACCCTGGACACATTGTCGAACTTTTATTCCGATCTCAATTGTAATATGTAATGAACTTGTGTACAAAATTTTGTGTGTAATTAAGGCAATAAAGACGTTTTTCTTGAGGAAAAAACATCACCCTCCCCCACCTTGCTGTTTTGCATGCAAAATTTCGTGGTTGTCTGATGAGTGGAAACTCTTCGCTATTGAATCCTTTTTGCAAAAAATCTGGGAGTTGCTTCGCGAATCCTAGGATCACAACGATTCTAGTGTAACTCGACAAAATTTGTTTACGAATTTTGTGGACTTTACTCGCTTGGCACACCTGCCCCAGTTGATATCACAACCTTCATTTGCTTCAACCATCTTACCTCACGAACATTAGCTTTGGGGGGATCAAGCCCCTTGGCCTCTTGAGGGAAAATTTCTTTTGACGGTTTGGAACTAAATCATTGTAAAATGTGATTCGATATTTTTATTTCAGACCTTTTCATGCATCAAAATTCTTAACAAAAATATATATAGTTCGTTAGCCACAATCCTCAATTACTTCTGAACTTTTGGTATGACATTCCTTCACAATGGGAACTAGGCCACAACTTGTTGTTGTCTCAAGCCTCCTGATGGGAATCCCTTTAACGGTGGGATTTAGACCACAACTTGTTATTGTCTCGGGCCTTTCGGTGGGAATCCCTTTGACGGTGGGATTTAGGCCACAACTTGTTGTTGTCTCAGGCCTTTCGATGGGAATCCCTTTGATGGTGGGATTTAGGCTTTCACGGAGCCATCAGCTATCATGGAGCCCCTTCACAATCTTTCCTTTCTCATAATGGAATTCCGACTATCACGGAGCCTTTCACTAACTTTTCTTTCACATGATTGAAGTGGAATTCTGGCTATCACAGAGCCTTTCACGAACTTTTCTTCACACGATGGGATTTTGGCTATCACGGAGCCTTTCACAAATTTTTCTTTCACACGATGAATTTTGGCTATCATGGAGCCTTTCATGAACTTTTCTTTCACATGATGGAATTTTGGCTATCATGGAGCCTTTCACGAACTTTTCTCATGGTGGAACTCTGGCTATCACGGAGCCTTTCACGAACTTTTCTTTCACACGATGGAATTTTGGCTATCATGGAGCCTTTCACAAACTTTTTTCATGGTGGAACTCACAAGACACATGATCTTGGGGGAGACTCTTTTCATATATATCACAAAGAGTATTTACATAGGATCCGCCTCATTAAAAACCTTGCCTCTTGATTTAGAGCCCCCTTTGTGAGGAAAAGAGTACAGTCCTCCTTATTCAAAGGAAATTGTGAAAAAAGTAAATGTTTTGTTCCCGAAACCACTTATAGACTCGTGGTTTGGTTTTTTTTTTGAATTTTTACAGAATGTAAACTTACGAAGAAAAATGCTTAAAAATTAATCTAGCTAACTTTGGGATTCTCAAGGGTAGTACCTCTTCAAGCTATCGACATTCCACAAATATGGTAGTTCTTCACCAGTTTGGCTTAATAGACAGAAAGCCCCTGGCATGCTTGTTTCCTTGGCTATGAACGACCCTTCCCATGGTTCTTGGAGTTTTCCAGGGTTCTCCCAATTCTTCTTTCTTTTCAGAACTAAATCACCGGTCTTGATGTCTTTTCTGACCACTTTTCTATCCTTCTATGTCTTACTTTCTTTCTGGTACTTCTCGATATTTTCAGCAGCTTCGAGAATCGTTAATTCGATCATGTCTTTCTCTACTTTTTGGTCGACTTCTTTGATTTCTTTTGCTTTTAGCACTCTCATGCTTTCATTCTTGATTTCTTCTGGTGTCATTGCTTCGGTGCCAAAGAGTAAGCGAAAAGGTGTGAAACCCGTCGCTCTTGATACTGTTGTGTTATGAGACCAGATTACTTTCGGCAGTTCATCCGTCCACTTGCCCTTTTTCTGGTCGAACAAGCACTTTTTGATTCCTAAAAATATCAGCCCATTTGCTCTTTCGACAACCCCATTAGACAGCAGATGATATACTGACGAAAACTTCATGTGAGTGCCCAAAGTTTTGTAGTATTCTTTGAATGAATAACAGTCGAATTTCTTCCCATTATCCACGGTCAATTCTCTTGGAACCCTGTATCTGCAGACTATGTTTTGCCAGAAGAATTTTTGAATTGTTGGTACTGTGATATTCGCCAATGCTTTTGCTTCCACCCATTTGGTGAAGTAGTCGACGACCACATCTGCGAATTTGCAGTTTCCTTGAGCTGTTGGTAGTGGTCCAACCAGATCTATTCCCCACCTTTGCAGAGGCCATGACGGGGGAATTATGTGAACTGTCATGGATGGCAAGTTTTGCCGATTCTCTGTTTTTTGAAATGCTTCACATTCCCGAACTAATGTCTTCACATCAATGTTTATGGTAGCCCAGTAGAATCCCTGCTTTATTGCTTTGCCTGCTAGAGCCCTTATGAATTTCCTTGAGAAGTTCATCACCTTTTTTGGAGGTGATGCATCTTAGCCATGGTTCGGTAACTCCTGACTTGTATAGCTCTCCATTGATTACCGCATAGCCCCTTGCCCTTTGCTTCAACCATTTTTCCTCCAAATTATCTTGTGGTTTGTAGTGACCCCTTAGGGATGCCATGATTTTGGCTCTCCAATCAAAAGTCTCCACAACACTCACAATTTTCGGCTTTGTTTCCTTGATGGACGGTTCTTTGATGATTTCGAAGAACACATCGGGAGGCATTGCTTGATTTCTGGCTGCTGCTTTGTCTAGCTTGTCTGCTTCATTATTGTCATCTCTTGCTATGTGTTGCACTGGATAACCTTTGAAATGCCTTACCATTTCCCTGACCTTCTCAAAGTACTTCATCAAAACAGGATTTCTTGCTTCGCTTTCTTTTTCGATATGTCCCTGAATAACTTTGGAGTCTGTCTTGATGATGAAGGTTTGCTGACCCAGAGCCTTCATTTTACTTAATGCTAGAAGTAGAGCTTCATACTAAGTTGTGTTGTTTGTGGAATGCTCGTCATTCGCGAATATGAGCCGAGCTGCATATCTTATCACGACTCCTGTTGGGGATGTTACAACTGCTGAAATTCCAACCCCCTTGTGACACCAGGCTCCATCACACTTCACTACCTAAGGTGCGAGCATTTCTTCAACAGGATTGTGAATTGGTGAAGTCCAGTCTACGACAAAATCTGCCAAGACTTGCGATTTTATTGCGCTTCTTCTCTCGAAGTCTACAGTATATTCTGATAATTTAGCACCCCACTTGATGATTCGAGTGGATGCTTCCTTGTTCGCGAACAAATCATTCAGCGATTGATTTGTGATGACTCTTATCCTGTGACCCTCGAAGTAGTGCCTTAGTTTTCTCGCAGCCATTACAACTACATATGCTGTCTTTTCTAACTCAGAATAAAAGAGTTTTGACCCTGAGAGAGCTTCTGAAGCGAAGTTTATTGGGATTTGTTTGAGCTTCCCTTCTTCTTCTTTCTCTTGTACTAGCACAACACTTACAGCCGAATTTGAAGCAGACAAATATAACAGAAGTGGTGATTTTGGCTCGAGAGGGCACAACTTAGTCATATTTGACAAGTAGTTTTGAGTTCTTGAAAAGCTTGTTTCTGAGTTTCAAACCATTGAAAGTTATTGGAACTTCTGAGAATTTGGAAAAAGGTAAGCTTCTTTCTGCAGCCCTAGGGATGAACCTGTTGAGAGCAGCAACTCTTCGTGTTAACTTTTGCACATCCTTTACTTAAACTGGGTCTTGCATTTCAACCAGCACTTTGATTTTGTCAGGGTTCGCCTCTATGCCTTTTGTTGAAACGAGACATCCAAAAACTTTTCCCTTGTGAATGCCGAAGACACATTTCTCGGGATTCAATCTGAGGTTCACTGCTCTGAGATTCGTGAAAGTTTCTACCAGATCGCCAATGTGATCTCTTCTCTGGATGCTTTTGACTACTATGTCATCAACATATGCTAAAATGTTTCTCCGAAGTTAAGGGTGAAGAACTATTGCTATCATTCTCAAAAATGTACACCCTGCATTCTTCAACTCCTCTGGCATTCTCATGAAACAAAAAGTTCCGAAAGGAGTGATGAAACTTATTTTCTCTTCATCTTCTCTCTGCCCTCTTATTTGGTGATATCCTGAGAACATATCCAGGAGTGAGAGCATTTCACTGTTGGCCGCAACATCCACGATTTTGTCTACCCTCTCCAAGGGAAAATCGTCCATTTTGCATGCCTTATTCAGATTTGTGAAGTCTACACACATTCTCCATGTTCTGTTTTTCTTCTTCACTTGTACAGTGTTGGCCAGCCAGACTGGATACAAGACTTCTCTGATCACTTTCGTGTCTTGAAGCCTTTGTACTTCAACTTCTACTGCCTTCACTTTTTCTTCGGACATTTTTTGAGTTTTTGCTTTTTCGGTGTTATTTTTCATCTGTTTCCAGGGTATGTTCGATGATGTCTCTGTGAACACCTTGCATGTCTTTAGCTGACTAGGCGGAGACGTCTTTGTTCTTGTTCAAAAATTGTATGAGCTAGTTTTCTTCTTCGGGGCTAAGGTGAGCCCCTATCGTGACTGCTCTATCAGGCATGTCATCCAGGTATACTTTCTTGGTTTCACCATCGGCAGCTATCTCAATTTTCTCTTTGTCTCACTTAGCCTCAATGTAAGGTCGTTCTCTCTTTTCTTCAGGGGAATTTAGTTGATATACATTGGTCTGCCCTGGGGTATGACCCTTTTTTATGTTTCTAGCCTCTTGCTGATCGCCGAATACGGTGTTAACTCCTTTGGGCGTTGGTATCTTCATGCACAAGAACTGTTGTCTTATGACAGCGTCGAATTTGTTCATGAATCCTCTGCTGAAAATCGCGAGATATGGATATTATATATCAGCCACATCGAAAGTGAGAGTTTCTGTTCTGGCATTGTCAAGATCTCCGAAAGATACTGGAAGAGATACTTTTCCAACTGGCTTGATTGGCTTTCCTTCGAAACCCTGCAATGGGTATTCTGGTGGATGCAACATGTGCTGAGTCAAGTTCATCTTCTCGAAAGTTTTCAAGAATAAAATATCTACTGAACTTCCATTATCTTCTAGAATTTTTCCAATGACCCATCCAGCTATGTTCACCTCGATGACCATGACATCATTGTGGTTCGTGGACTTAAACTTGAAATCTTCTTCTGTGAATGTTATCGGCACCTTGGCCCATTCTGGTCGTGCAGCTGGACCATCGCTGATGATTGTGTTCACAGATCTGAAATAGTTGTTTCTCTGCCTTTTGGTTTCAAATTCCATAGTTGATCCTCCCGTGATGGGCATAATTGTTCCGAAAGAAGGCAAAGCTTTCGGGTTCTGAGTTCTTGAACTCGATTGGTCTTGACGAATTATCACGTGGTGGTGGCAATATTTCTTGGATTGGCTGCGACTGTTGAATTAACTGAATTGCTTGCGATTGAGGGTAGAACTGCTGAGAAGGTTGCCAAGATGGTTGTGGTTTCTAAACTTGCTGCAATGTGATTGTACTTGGCTGAGAATTCACGAACTGTGGCTGCCAGAAGCTTGGGCGAAGTTAATTTGGCATTCTCTTGCTGAATTTTAGCAATGTTCTTCTTGGTTTCTGGGCACCCTTCGGTGCTATGACATCTTCCGTGATATTGGCAATAGAAGTATGGATCTCTTGGGTTATGGTTTGTGAGCTTCGGGGGTCCTCTTCCCCTTCCCCTTCCCCTGGGTGCAAATCCTCCTCTTGTGCTTGGTCTATTGTTCTGATTGGACTAGGGTTATTCCACGTTATTGATATTTCGTGGATTCTGGAATTGAGGTCTCCACGTCATTTCTCTGTTGCCTTGTCTTGCTTCATTTCGTTCAGTGACTCTTCTACGGTGATCCTCGTCAGACATGATGTATTCTTCAAGTTCATGAAAAAGTTCATCAATTGTTTTGGGTTTCTTTCATGTCAAATGCGAAGCTATTGGTCCTGGAGTCAGACCCTTGATCAGTGCTTGAATCGTTGTTTTATCATCCGCTTCGGGGATCTGGGATCTCTGCTGCATGAATCTTCTTACGAAGTTCCGTAGTGGCTCTCTGTCTTTCTGCTTGCAGTTGTACAGATCTGATGACTTAGCTGTTGTTTCATGAAATATCTGGAATGCTTGCATGAATTTTGTCTTGAGATCGACCCAACTGCATACTGAGTGTGGTTGCAGCAGAGAGTACCAGTTCAGAACTAGACCTTCACAGGCAATGATGAAGGATTTCGCCAGCGCGACATCATCTCCCCCAGCTGAATTCACGGCTAATTCGTACCTCATGAGGAACTGTCTTGAGTTTCTGAAGCCGTTGTATTTCGGGAGAGATACTGATTTGAACTTTGGTGGCCATGCTGTAGTTTGCAACCCTATGGAGAGTGATGATTTAGGATCCACGAATTGTGAGACTCCATTACCCGCGAAGAAATCTTCTTTTCTGGGTTCTTCTGTTTTGGCCAGAATTCTGGTGTGGTGAGTCTTGCCACAATGAGCTGTTCTCTTGTTCTTTCATTTCTTCAATTTCTCTTTGCATTCTTTCAATTTATTCTTTTGCTTGATTGAGTTTTCTAGCTTTTCTGAAGCTTTTCTTTTTGCTTCCAGTTGGTTCACGAATCTTTCTTTCTCTTTCTGAAGCTGCTGTATTTTCTGTTGTACTATCTCCAACTCTTTGTCAACAGTCTGGTCATCGTCTTCATGAGCATCCTGTTCTGTGAATGGTTCTAGAGTGTGTGCTGTCTACTCAGCTCTTGCTTTCTGGAGAGCCTCAAGTTTCGCCCTTCGGTCTTGATCTGTAGTGTGTGAAAGTTCTGGAGTAAGAGAGATTCCGTTGTTTTCATCATGATGGTGCTCTTCTTGATCGGTCTCAGTGGGAACGTTCTTCTTGGACTTCTTCTGTGGTGGCATCGTGAGCTGTTTTTGGGCTGAAACCACGGTGGGCGCCAATGTTGGGGGGGTCCGAAATCGGAAGGGGTTCCCAAATATGAGAGCTACGAAAGAAGGTGCGCAATTCACGAAAGACAATGAGACAAAGAATCTCCGAAAGCCTGTACTCGCCTCAAAAGTTGTGAACCCCTTTACACGTGCCCTTGCGCCCCCTTTTATAAGGAGATGAAGGGACTTTTACATTCCGAGAATACTTTCAAATCTAAGGAATATTCCTAGTGTGAACATGTACACGAATGTCTTTTACATCCCATGATTTACGGGGCTAATCTCATACATTTACAAGCTTGCTACTAGTTCACACTTTAAACCCGGACTTTCGAGGTGACGTCTTTGACTTGGCTCCTTCCTGATCCCCGAATCTCTTATTCACCAAAATCACCGCTCAATGTGGCTCCCGAATGAAGACTCCACAAGATTCCAGAACTTCGCAGATTTCAGAACTTCGCAGATTCCTGATTCCGGAACTTCGCAGATTTCAACCATCCTGAAATAGACAGCAGATTCGCGCATTGAAGCCAAATTCGGCTATTATTTTCGCATATTACGTGAAAGCCAGAAAAACACTTGAGACTCATCAGGATTTCTTCATGAACGTTTCCCTTTCACGAAACTGAACTTTTCACCCCGAAGGAGATTCACGAATTTATCTCACGAATTTGGGAAAATCCGACGTTTCGAGGGTGTAAGGTTTTTGCCTAATTCCCCAACACCCAATGCGTTGGCAAGCGTAGAAAATGGCGAGTTTGCGTGTACCGGAGAGTTGCAATGGCGTTTCTCTAATAAGGCGAATAGTAATTGCGTTTCTCCAAACTTAAGAAATTGTAATGGCTTGGAACCAAATAACCCATAAAAAATGGTTTTATAATTCTTAGCTATGAAATTGTTATAGCTTTGACCATGGACTTCTTTGATGAAAGTTGACCATGGATACATGAAACATTATGTAGATTGACGTTGTTAGATGCATCATGAAAATTGTTCTTATGTGTAATTATTTGAAATTTATATATCATACTTCCATGGAATTTGATATATCATACATAGATTTTGACGCAAATATTCTTGATTGAAATCAATTTGCACATGATCCAGAGACTCCAACCTTTTAATTTATTCCGGCCAATAATGCCAGGTTGCGGATCATGTAGGGAAGGATACCTCCATGGTTGAAGTATGCCAGCTCAAGCTGCATGACAACGAAGTCAATAGAATGTGTCATTTACACAAGAACTGGATGTAGTGGCGTAGCCAGGGGGCAGGGGGGCATGGCCCCCCTATGGCCTGCAAATCTCCACTGAAAATTCGATTTTGATCAAATTGTTTACGTAAATTAGAACTGCCGGCACTGCATACCTGTGTGTCCAAGCGAAGAGTGCAAGTGAAGGATCTGCCGTTGTGGGTTGTGACCATCAAGTCCTGGCCAGGACTGATATCAGAGATTTTGCTAGGGAGGTGGATGGTATAGCGCTCGCGTCCTGTGAGGCCGAGTGAATCGGCATCCTCGGCCGGTTTGAAGCAGAGAGGAATGATCCCCATTCCGACCAAGTTGCTCCGGTGGATCCGCTCGAAGCTCTTGGCAATAACCGACTTAACACCCAGTAACATTGGTCCCTTAGCAGCAGAGTCACGAGAGCTGCCACTGCCGTACTCAGCACCAGCGATAATGATAATGCCATGACCTTCCGACTTGTATTTCTGCATCCCCACATACGTATTAAAAATGGGATTATTATTCACAAATATATGCAGTAAGTAGTAGCACAAACATTGTGATGATCGAGCTCATATACCATTGCCGCGTCAAAGACGCAGAGCTTCTCCCCGGTAGGAACAATGATCGTCCAGGGACCAGCCTTGCCATCCAGAAGCTTGTTCACGATCCTCATGTTGGCAAACGCTCCCCTCATCACCACCTCGTTGTTGCCACGGCGGCCACCATAGGAGCTGAAGTTCTTGGGGTCCACGTCATGCTTGAGCAGATACGTGGCCGCAGGGGTGCCCTCGGGGATCTTCCCCGAATAGGAAATGTGGTCCGTGGTGATGCTGTTGCCAAGGTTGAGCAGGCAGTAGGCCTCCCTCACCGTGGGCGGACCAGGTGGCATCATGGACATGCCCTCAAGGTAGCTGGGGTTGCGGATGTAGGTGGAGTTATTGTCCCATGGGTACAACGCTTCCTTTGGAACCAGAAGCTCGTTCCACCTATGGTTGTGTTCCATGATGGACTCGTACACTTTCTTAAACAAGAATGTCTGCACGCTGGACTCGACAGCCTGATCGATTTCTTGGTTTGAGGGCCATATATCCCTCAAGAAAACTTCCCTGCCACCCTTTCCTACTCCAATGGGCTCTTTCTCAAAGTCAATGTCAACCTGATTGAAAAGACACCAATTAAGGAGGCATGTGAATATGTGATGATGTATTCCCAGACAGTAATGGTGAAGTTGAAAGAACAGCATGCCGTGTGGAGTACTTACAGTGCCGGCAAGAGCATAGGCAACAACCAGAGGCGGCGAGGCAAGGTAGTTGGCCCGAGTGAGAGGATTCACGCGCCCCTCAAAGTTTCGGTTGGCCGACAGCACAGCAGCAGCAATGATATCTATATGTGCAAGAGTAAACCGTAAGCTACCAATTAATGAAACTAGTTACTACATGCATAGCTCAAAAATAGATAATACCCTACCATTTTCTGTGATAGCAGCTGCTACAGATTCATCCAGGTCGCCGGAGTTGCCGACACAAGTGGCGCAGCCATGCGCAGCGACATGGAACCCTTGCTGGTCCAGATAATCTTGAAGACCGCTGCATTAAGAAACGACCACAAAGAGTTGCTTAATTCAGACATGCCATCCGATGACGTGATGTGTCTCAGATTTGGACTAGCAGAACTAGATTTGGACGGCAAAACCATAGATATACCTATGTTTCAAGTACTCGGTAGCAACCAGAGATCCAGGGGTAAGGCTTGTCTTTACCCATGGCTTCACCTAAGGATATAAAAAAGATTGTTCCACAGTAAGAAAACAGATCAGAGAAAAGGCTAGGGGAGAATAATCAATAAAACAATAAAACATTATATACTAATAAAGAACAATGAACCAACCTTAAGGCCCAATTCGCAGGCTTTCTTTGCCACAAGGCCAGCACCGATCATGACGCTGGGATTCGATGTGTTTGTGGAGCTACATATCGCTGCAAGAACAACACTACCATGCTTGATTTCAGTTGGCCGTCCACGAAAGTCAAATTTCACAACTTTACTCTGCTGTTCCTTTGGCACTGCAAAACCCTGGAATAGTGTTCGCCATGCAATAAATTTAAGAGGCCCCGACATTAATTTTTAATAAATAAAATTGTAAGGGAAAGATCAAGTACAACAGAACCAAGGGGCCCCTATTACCTTGAAACCAACTTTGTTGTACAGGCAAACATGCCAGTCTGACTTCATTTCCTTCAAAGGGACACGATCATGAGGCCTGCAGGATGGAAGAGAAGTCAAACAGGACAGGAGACTCCAAGTCCCCATTAGCACTTAGTAGAAATATACATGTTGTTATCCAAAAGGGAGAAAATCAAAACCAAAGAGCACTATAATTACCTTTTGGGGCCGGAAACACAAGGCTCCACCTCACTAAGGTCCAGCTCCAGATATGAAGAGTAAACTCGTTCTGTCTCAGGCTGCATACACCATGAGTAATCAAGGAATAGATTAAACCCAAGCACTGTAACACAAAAAAAGGCAAAACTATACCTCGTGGTGCTCCACAAACATCTTATTAGCTCGCAGGTATGCTTCAATCATCGACACCTGAATCACATTAAACACATGATATAAAATGTTGTGTCATTAATGGAAAAATACATATCAGAATAATGGAATGGGTGCGGTAAAAGAGTAGTCTACACATAGTGAAACATACAGTTTCATTGCCTCGGCCTGTCAATTTGAGATAGTCCAATGCCACTTGGTCTACAGGAAAGAATCCCATGGTAGCTCCATACTCTGGAGACATGTTAGCAATTGTGGCCCTGGCAGGCAAGGATAGCTCGCCCACACCAACACCTGAATACAACAAAGAAACAAAGAGAAAAGCCATTGAGCTATATAATAGTTAAATTATGCTATCCAAGATGTATACCATGCTCCTCAACTATGCTTACCATAGAATTCAACAAATTTTCCAATAGCACCATGCTTCCTTAGTATTTGGGTCATAGTAAGAACAAGGTCAGTAGTAGTGACACCATCCCGTAACTTCCCGCTCAACTTGAATCCAACTACACCCGGCAAAACCATGCCCATTGGCTGCATAATACGCCAACTTAGGGATCAGTTTGAAATCCTAGAGATGAAAGATGTGTTAAGGCTAGTTTTGCATGCAAAGTCTGACTAAAGTTTGTTTCCTTGTTGGCTGCCATATATGACTTTCGATTTTCAAGGTGGGCAAAACTCATTGTTTTCAAAAGTCATGGGATGATCCCATCATTTTCGGCTAATCTTTTCCTTGTGAGTATCCACTTAACATTATTTACCTGGCCAAGCATTGCAACAACCGCTTCAATACCACCTACTCCCCAACCCGCAACTCCGAGACTATTAATCATTGTTGTGTGTGAGTCTGTGCCAACCACACTGTCGAAGCACAGGATGCCATCTTTGTTGAAGACAACTTGGGCAAGATACTCAAGATTTACCTGAAATTTGTATCACAAATACAAAATGAAAATAAGAGTTTCTGGGATAGGGCACATCAAATTCTCTTGGATCCAGGAATTAGTTTACCTGGTGTATAGTGCCAGAACCAGGGGGGAAAACCTGCATGTTGTGGAAAGCATTGGATGCCCATTTAAGAAAGGCAAACCTTTCTTTGTTGCGCTGAAACTCCAGCTCCTCGTTTCTATCCAATGAATCATACGTCCCTGCTACATCCACTCGCACTGCATGGTCAATAACAACATCCACAGGAATCTGCGTGTAGGATCCAAATATGTATTATAAAACAGAAGCAAATGAGCATAGAGCTCTTGATGATGAACCAATAACAAGAAAGTAAAGATGTACCAATGGATTGATCTTGTAGGGATCGCAACCCAACTTTGGCATCATATCACGCATAGCTGCAAGGTCTACAACTGCTGGGACTCCAGTGTTGTCCTAGATCATAAATTGGATCATAATAAGCAAAAGGCAATTATATATGAACTATAAGATTAGATTTTGTGAGATTTCATATCAAAACAAACCATTAGAATGCATCTCGCTGGCTTGAAAGGTATCTCAACCAGCTTTGGAGAAGTGTTCTCCCAGTCAATGATTTTCTCGACATCACTCTCTGTAACTTGGAGGTTATCACAATGACGGATAGCTGATTCCAGGAGGACACATATAGAGTACGGAAGCCTATCTGATGGGGCACAAGAAAATGATTTTCATTATTATAATTCTACAAACATATTAATGTACATGCATAATCTTAGAAAGTATAACTCTGCAATTTGTGAGTATGCAAAATAAATGTGTAAAAGGTAGACCTATGCATAGCTATTGTACTGTGTCGTGCAAAATATTTTCATAAGTTAAACTAAAAGTTTGAGATGTAGCTTTTCCAAGGAGACAATGGAACATTTCGTTTTTGTCTATTTCAATATGCTACTAAGTACTATAAAGAACTGGCAGATGAAACAAACGCCCTTGTTCAAAACTGAAGGAACTGAGTGAACACAGCATAGCTGAAAATGTCAATGCTATACAGAATTAGCATTACTATTACATAATTGCACATTCGTGATATGCAGGAATGTAAATTGCAAAGTGAAGCAAGGAGAAATAGAAACTATTACAGAACGGTGCATAGAAATTTACCAATCCTTGCATCATTTAGTGCAGGGAGGCTGAAGAACTTCCCGTATTCACCACCTCTTGGATTAGGGAGGCTGGCTAATATATTCTTGAAAGCATGCTTGGTAGCTGAGGCAAACACAAGAAGACAACTAACCAATGTGAATCTACGGTTGCAGAAACGACGGTGTGATATATTTATTGCAGACAAATACTTTTTGAAGAGAAACATTTAATAGAAATAGGCATTTCTTTGGTGGCATTCTTTCCTAACAGTAAATAGCAACAGAGGCAGGAGCTAACTTTGAAAGAGTGACAACTTTATCTGAACAGGGTTGAACATTTTTCTCCCCCGTGGAAGCCAACAAACTTTGAGGTTTTTAAACTAGAGTTTCTGGTGACGAGGCGGACGCGTGTAACCATCTAGGCCCTTTCGCACCTTTGGTAAGGGTGTGTTTCGGTGATAAATGACAACCATATGCTTGTGACTAACCTTTGTTCTATAGCGGATTTCATATTGGGTTATTGTCACAAGTGTTGAATGAAATGAGACCCCTCAATTTGAATTCAAGGACTAAAAATGGATGAATACTATAAGGCTAAGGACTTTGTTAGTTCCAAGTGTCACAAGGAGATGAAGGACACTTGGATTGCTAGTTTGTAGTGTTCGGCCATACTATTAAGAGGGGTTCATACACTAGTAGCTTGACCATGCACTCAAAAGCCATAAAAATATGCACACTCAATTTCTTTGGTTGTCAACTAGCTCAGAGAGTTCATGGAAGCAAGGTTGAAGCAAACGAATCGACGCAAAATCAAAGGCGCTGAATTGGACGAGTTGAAATCAAGTTCATAGCGCCGGATGATCCGACGCCCTCATTTCTAGATGCGTCGGATGAGTTCCGTGGCCATTGTATTCGAAATGGACCGTCGGATGAACCGACGATACAGGCATCAGTTCATCCGACGCCTTAAGGTTTGGCTACAGTATGGGTCAAGGCTCAGCGCTTAAGCACCGGACAATCCGACACCTTGACCATCGGTTCATTTGACAGTTCCATTTAAATCATACAGAGACACGCGAACTCAATTGCTTCAGCACCGGATGAACCGACGCTTGGATAGAGGACTCAGCGGTTCATCTGTAACACCCAAAATTCCATCACTTAAAAAAATGCTAGCAACAATTAGAATTTTATTTTCTAAGGATTAATGAATTTGAATAATTAAACTTGCCTTTAAATATATGCAATAATAATTAATTAATTTAGAATTTACCAAGTGATTGTGCATCATGTTGAATGCATGGGCTTTTGATTGATTGTGTGGTTTAAAAAGTTAGTTTAAAATTTTGAAAAGACTTTGAGTAAAAATTTGAAAAGAAATGAGAGAAAAGGAAAAGGAAAAAAAAGAAAAAAAAAAGGAAAAACCAAACACCCAAACCGACCCAACCCACCTACCCTTTTAACCCGCGTGGCCCAAAACCGGCCGGCCCATCTAAATCCCGCCAGCCCGCTAACTCCCTCCCCTCCTCCCCGCGCCGCCGCGGGTGGGGTCCCCCCTGTCGGGGCCTCCTTCTACCTCCCCGCCGGCCGCCCGTTCCCCCGCCCCCGCCGGCCGCCGCCACGGTCCGGCGTCCCCCGGCCTCCCCGCGCCTCCTCCCCTCCCTCCAAGTGCGCGCAGCGCTCAACCGACGCCGCCCAAGCCGCCCGCGCCCCTTCCTCTCCCCGGAAACGGCCGCCCACCGAGCCGCTCGCCATCAATGGCGGCCGCCGCCATACCCGCCGTCCACCGCCTCACCCGCGGCTCCTCCGCTCCCCTCGCCACCTATATAAGGTCGCCCTCGAGCTCCTCTCCACCCCGCACCACTCAATCGAGCTTCTCTCCCTCTCTACGCCGCCGCCCCCAAGGACACCCGAACCGAGCTCCGCGCCGCCGCCGATCCGCTCCGCCGCCGCCCCTTCTTCCTCTTCGAGTCGCGCGCGTGGTTTCTTCTTCTTCCCCTCTTCATTTTGGTGCAATTCCTTTGCTGTTTAGTGCACCGTAGCGCTTTCTAGGGTAGCTCCGGCGAGCCGGCCGGCGAGCGCCGCCGCCGCCGCGCCGCGCCGCCGCTACGGTCCGGTGCCGCCGCTTGCGTAGATCCCCGCCGCCCGATCCGAGCCAACGGCTCGGATCGACCAAGCCGCCGGTCAAACAGAGAAGCACCGGTCAACTAGGGTTGCGCCGGCAATTTTGCTAAAGAGTCCCCGACCTTTTCGCTATTTACAAGCCGGTCCTCCCACCATATAAAAGCTTAGCAAGTCGGCCCTCGGTTTTTCTAGTTTAGCCCCTAGCCCTTTCAAAATTGTTCAAACACGGTCCAAAAAGCCTCCTTTGCACCTAGGACCTCTAGATTATAGTTGTAATTATGTTTTAGCCCCTGAATTTTTATAGAAACCCCCCTAAGAATCTTTTCCTTTTACAAAATAGTCCCTAGAATTTGTTTTAATCATAACTTTTCCGTCCTAGCTCCGATTTAGGCGATTTTGGTGTCCACGCGATCGTCTCAACAAGCACATTAGTTTTAGAAGCTTGTATTAGACTTTTAGCAATGTTTGATGTACTGTTTTATTTATTGTTTGTTTTTCTTGTGTGATCGTAGAGGACGTGCCGTTCGAGTTTGAGCAGGAGCCAGCTTTTGAAGAGATTGAACCCCAGTTTTTAGGAGAAGAAGGCAAGTGGATTTTCCCCCCCCTGCATACTCTTTTTGGTCCTAATAACTTGCATGATATCACACTTTAAATATTATTGTTATGCATAAATTTTGATGGGAAATGCCTATTAAGGAAATGACTAGATTTCAATCCTTATACCTTGCCAACCTTGTTTTAAATAATTGTTTGGGTAGATAAATGCTTAGATGCTATACTTTGGGAATGGAAGTTATCATTTAAAATGTTGAATTTAAATGGAATTTGTGTTTATGGAATTTCAAGAACATATAACTTAAAACATGGAGAACCACCCGGAAAACAGGTGCAACCACGGTCCACATGGCTCGGCTTAGCCAAATAATTAGGAGTGTAAAATATCTAATAGCCCTTGTCCGGAAGGAACACAGGGGGCTCCGGGTTGCAGGGGTATAGCCCGGTCCTTTTGGGGTAGTAGCCTTTGCTAAGGTGCTGACCACTAGGGAGGGTTATGGTCCGCCCTGAGCTGTAACTGTCGTGGGATATTGGTGTTTTACACGCCTTTGTAAAGGCTTCGTAGTGAACCCCTTGCCACTCACCTCGGAAGTGTTTAAGGGCTTTGCAAACCCGGGCAAGATGGGGAACACGAACTGTGGGTAAAGTGTACAACCTCTGCAGAGTGAAAACTGATCGATCAGCCGTGCTCACGGTCAAGAGCGGCTTGGACCCTCACATGATAGTTTACTAGAAAAGGATTCCCAATTTGTGGTTTACTTATGATTTGGAGGAATATTCTTGAAAAGCTAAGTTTTGGGGTGGTATATACTTACACTTAGTAAATAGGTGCTCGCTAATAAAATTTGACCAACTTAAAATGCTTACCGCTGAAACCCTAGCCTACCCTTGATAGCTTTTGCATTTTCCCCCACGGCTGAGTACCAACCATAAGTGTACTCACCCTTGCCATATGTGTTCAGAGGAGGATGCCGGAGCAGAGTTCTTCGACGAGTTCGATGGATTCTGAGGCTCGCGTTGCCCCCAGTCAGGAGCTTGTGAAGTTGGAGACGGTGTTCCATCGTCTAGCTATCGATGTTCGTGTTTAGACCTTCGTGTCTATCGATGAGTGTAATAAATTAATAAACCTCTCTATGTACGTTTTGAGCATTGTACTATGATATTACACTCATTTGTCTATCATATGTGTGATAATTGTGGTTATGGCACACGTATGAGACGCACTTCGTTTTCTTCGGAAAACGGGTGTGACAGAGTGGTATCAGAGCAATGCTGACTGTAGGACGCAGCCTTAGATAGAAATGGTCGAAATAAGGACATTATCTAGAAAGACATTTCAGCTCTCTCATTCAAAAAAAAAATCCCCTAAATACACCTAAAAATCTATCTTATTTGCTTTTGTTAAAACCTTGTCCCCTTTATTGTTTTATTCTGCTCTGAGTTCAGTTTTCTTTTCATAGATGGCCAGGACACGACCATTCGGAGCACAGCTGCTTCCTCCTGTCCAGCCTGAGGAGGAACCGGAGGACCCCTACTTCTTCGTAGAAGCTGAGGATGGAGCCATCTTGGAGGTGTACTCAGATGGAGAGCTAGGATCTCCGCGACCTCTGCCTTCCCCGCCACCAGCTGCCCCTGCCTCACCAGCAGCTCCTGTCGCCCCTGAAGATCCTGCACCAGTTGCCGCGGAAGGAGATCCACACGACTCTGGCGATGACACCGAGGACAGTGAGGCTACGGAGGACGACAACGAGGAGAGGGACGATGCTTACTACGAGGGACCTCGTGAGGGGGACCCGTCTCGCATCATGCACTCGTCGAGGTGGCACTTGGCTACTTCCCTTGGTCGCCGAGGAACACTTTATCGGAGCCGGGGAACACCGTGTACCCCATGTACGTCACTCACACTGGAACGAACCTCCACCGGGCACCTACTACCCGACCGCAGTCCACATCGGGGTGCGCAACCATGCGCGCAGAGGGTATATCTCGCGCACAACTCATGATTCTACTACACCTCACTCTACCTACCAGGCATCGGTCAGCAACGCCGCCAGGAGGGCCTTGTTCTCTCTTCGTTTCAGGCATGACCAGGAGTTGAGCCTCAGTGACTACCGCCACATCCCTCGTCGTACCAGTGGCACTGAGCAGACGGTGGTACCGCTGACTGGCTCCGAGGACCCACGCCTCCACACTCTTGCCCAGGTCACGGCAGCACTCAACACCGACCTGGAGGGTACTACGGCCGAGCTGGAGCAGACCCATGGTGAGCTGAAGGACGCCTACGCCGGATTGCACAGCTGGAGGCCGAGCGTGATGGTAGGGAGCCACCCGTCGAGCCTGACGAGACCCCTTTCCCTGCGGAGTCACCACCCCGCAAGAGGCTTCGTTACGGCTCCTCGTCTGCCACCACAGGTCTTCTAGGCTAGGATGCCCCGTGAGATGAGATCGTTAGACCCGTCCCTGCGAGGACGTAATCGATGTAATAATGATTGTTGGTTGAAAACATGTTTGAGTTGGGTTTTTGATTGATCGTAATGCCTTGTGGTGTGATGGCCGCATGAGCATTAATAAAATAATTAAGTTTAAATTTAATCTTAGCCCCCTTTATCTCTTACTCATGTTTATCGATACTGCTCTTATCTGAAATGACTTTCTCTAACAATCAGATGGTAAACACCAGGTCCGGAGGTGGACAGGACGTACCGCCTGTGATACGTGCCCACATCGCTAATCAGCAGAATCCCGCCCCACCTCCACCTCAGGGATTAGCAATGGATCCAACTATGCAGCAGTTCTTTACGGCTCAAATGCAGTTGATTCAGAATCTTACCGCAACGGTCCCGTAACTTGCGAGCACGGCAGAACAACCCGCCACCACAAGGACCTCCACCACCTCCACCGGTCAACGGTGACACAGAGAGTTTATGAGCCACCATCCACCCACCTACTCCCACTCAGTGGATCCTCTTGATGCCGATGATTGGCTCAAGACTATCAATAAGAAACCGAACATCACACGGTGCAATGACAGAGAGAAAGTCCCGTATGCCTCGGGACGCTTAGAGGGTGTGCCGGCCGATTGGTGGGATGCCTACACCGTAGCACATGCCGCTGCAGATACTATCACACAGCGGAGAATTCCGGGACGCTTTCCGTACTCACCACATCCCGACGGGAATAATAAAGCCGAGCGGGGAAGGAGTTTCTCTCTCTCGAAGCAAGGCGGCATGTCCGTCGGCCGAGTATCGGGACAAGTTCACCCAACTGTCTCGGTATGCTCCAGATGAAGTGGACACTGACCCGAAGAGGCAGGAACGATTTCTGGATGGTCTCATAGGGCCACTGAACTATCAGCTCCAGAGCCACACTTTCCCCAACTTCCAGACCCTATTAGACAAAGCTATCGGTCTTGAAAGCAAGCGCAGAGAACTTGGAGACCAGAAACGCAAGTTCCAGAACCAAGGGCAATCCAGCAGCAACACACGTCCCCGCTATAGTGCACCACAGAATCCTCAGTTCCGCTCAGGAGGATATAGTGGGAATTTTCAGCAGAACCAGTCATTCCAGCGCTCAGCTCAGCAGCCCCAGCGCTTTCATCAGCAGACACCACGTACCCCAATTCAGCAGCAGAGTCGCCCAAACAATACCCCAGGTGCTCCAGTGAGAAACACCGCACCAGTTCAACCAAATGGATGCTTCAAGTGCGGAGAGATAGGGCATTATGCCAATAACTGTCCCAAACGTGGAATGCAAACTCCACAGAAGGGCAATGGTCAGAAGCCTGGGCAGCCATCCTCTCAGATTCGCACTGGGAATTCTACCCCTCAGGGCAACAGGGCTCAACAGAACTTTGTGCGTGGGAAAGTAAACCACGTGACTATTGAGCGAGCTCGGGAAGCTCCCGAAGTCGTGCTTGGTACGTTCCTTGTCAATTCTGAACCTGCATCCGTTTTATTCGATTCTGGAGCATCACATTCATTTGTTACCCATCAATTTGTGGAAAAATATAGCTTGCCCATGAGTCTTATGAAGACACCATTACTAGTTAGCTCCCCGGGCGGAGAAATGAAAGCCAGACACATATGTCCACGGGTGAACCTTAAACTTAATGAGATAGAATTTCTAGCCGACCTAGTAGTTTTAAAATCTTGGGGAATAGATGTCATACTTGGAATGGATTGGTTGCGCAAGCATGATGGGGTGATTCAGGTGTCGCAAGAGATCGGTGGTTTTGACTAGCCCACAAGGAGACGAAATTGAGTTCGAGTGGATAGCTCATCCGAAGAACAAGGAACAGTGAATTCAAAGCAAAGGGCAAATCCTTAGAGGAGATCAAAGTTGTGAACGAGTATCCCGATGTATTTCCGGATGAGTTACCGTGTATGCCGCCCGACCGCGACATTGAATTCAGCATTGAACTTTTACCCGGTAATCGCTCCTATTTATAAAAGACCATATGGAATGAATGTTAAGGATTTGGCCGAATTAAAGAAACAAATAGATGAGTTGCTTAGTAAAGGTTACATCCGACCTAGTTCGTCACCTTGGGGGTCTCCCATTCTCTTTGTTGATAAGAAAGATGGAACTAGAAGAATGTGCATAGATTATCGTCCCCTTAATGATGTTACCATCAAGAATAAGTACCCTTTACCCAGGATTGGAGATTTGTTCGATCAGATGAAAGGTGCTAAAATATTCTCCAAGATCGATCTAAGATCCGGGTACCATCAACTGAAAATCCGACTAGAGGACATTCCCAAAACTGCTTTCACATCTAGATATGGCTTATACGAGTTCACAGTTATGCCCTTTGGATTGACAAATGCACCAAAGATACTTCATGTATCCGATGAATAAAGTATTCATGGAGTACCTTGATAGGTTCGTGGTAGTTTTCATCGATGACATTCGGTGTTCTCCCCAAATGAAGAAGAGCATGAGGGACACCCGAGACTCGTCTTTGCGAAACTACGAGAACATCGCTATATGCCAAATTCAGCAAATGTGATTTTTGGCTAAAGGAAGTTTCCTTCCTTGGGCATATTATCACCGAGGGTGGAATAGCAGTAGACCCGAGTAAGGTGAAGGCTGTACTAGATTGGAATCCGCCTAAGAATGTGGCCGAGATCGAAGTTTCCTTGGATTGGCGAGGTTATTACCGTCGATTCATCGAAGGATTCTCGAAGATTGTAAAACCTCTCACCTCATTGTTAGAAAAGGGAAAAGAATTTAAGTGGGATGCCAAGTGCGAGGATAGTTTTGAGGAACTAAAGAAGAGATTAACCACGGCTCCGTGTTAATAATGCCGGATATTCACAAGAGCTTTGATGTGTATTGTGACGCTTCACTTCGGGGACTTGGTCGTGTACCGATGCAAGAGGGAAAAGTGATTGCTTATGCTTCTAGGCAATTGAGAAAACATGAGCAAAATTACCCCACTCACGATTTGGAGTTGGTCGCCATTGTGCACGCTCTAAAAATTTGGAGGCAATATATGATCGGAAATAGGTGTCGCATCTTCACTGACCATAAGAGCTTGAAGTACATCTTCACCCAGAAGGATCTAAATCTCAGACAGCGTAGATGGTTGGAATTAATCAAAGACTATGATCTGGACATCCAATATCATCCCGGCAAGGCAAATGTAGTAGCAGATGCCTTGAGTCGGAAAAGTCGTGCAAACGCATTGATAGCTCATGTGATGCCTCAAGAGTTGTGTTGGGAGATGGCACGTCTTAACTGCGGGAATCGTCACCCGCAGTGAAGCTATGACGTTGGAAGTAGAATCTACACTTGAACAAGAAATCAGGAAGGGTCAAATGACAGATGAGAAGATTAAGGAGTATGGACGATTGATTGATGCCGGCAAGGTTCCGCATTTCAAGAAAGATGACCAAGGAACTATTTGGTTCGGGAATAGGATCCGTGTGCCCGAAATTGATCATCTCCGAGAGACTATACTTAAGGAGGCACATGACTCGCCTATTCGATCCATCCCGGAAGCACCAAGATGTACCAAGATTTGAAGCGAAATACCGGTGGTATGGAATGAAAAAGGATGTTGCCGCTTATGTAGCTCTATGTGACATATGCCGAAGGTAAAAGCGAATATCGAGACCGGTAGGATTGCTTCGGCCACCGAAAGTACCCGAGTGGAAATGGGAGGAAATAGGCATGGATTTTATTGTGGGATTGCCACGTACTCGTGATGGATATGACTCCATATGGGTCATTGTGGATAGGTTAACCAAGGTTGCTCACTTTATACTGTCAAAACTACCTACACCGGAGCCAAACTAGCAGAACTATATATGTCCAGAATTGTATGCTTACATGGAGTTCCAAAGAGGATAGTATCTGACCGTGGGACACAGTTTACATCACGTTTCTGGGGAAAGCTACATGAATCAATGGATACAAAGCTTAACTTCGGTTCGCGTATCATCCACAAACAAGATGGTCGACCGAAAGGACAAATCAAATCCTAGAGGATATGCTTAGGGCATGTGCTTTAAAGCATGGAGGTAGCTGGGATAAAAGTTTGCCATATGCAGAGTTTGCCTACAATAACAGCTACCAAACCAGCCTTAAGATGGCCCCTTTTGAAGCCTTATACGGGAGAAAGTGCAGAACACCATTGTACTGGGATCAAACAGGGGAGAGTCAACTTTTTGGACCAGACATTATAAAAGAAGCTGAAAGACAAGTTGAGATAATTAGGGAAAATCTCAAGGCTGCTCAGTCACGACAAAAGAGTTACGCTGATCCCAAAAGGAGAGAAGTCGTGTTTGAAGTAGGAGATTATGTGTATCTCAGAGTATCACCCATTAGAGGTCTACGAAGATTCAAGATTAGAGGGAAGTTGTCACCACGATTCATTGGACCTTTCAAGATCTTAGAAAGAAAGGGAGAAGTTGCCTATCAATTAGAACTCCCGGCTCGATTGTCAGATGTACATGATGTGTTTCATGTATCTCAGCTCAAGAAGTGTTCAAGTGAGACTAAAGTAGACCACCTACCCTTGGAAGATCTTGATGTGAAAGATGATCTAACCTATAAGGAACACCCTATCAAAATTCTAGACACATCACAAAGAATTACCCGAAGCAAAGTCATTAAAATGTGCAAAGTCCAATGGAGTCACCACTCAGAAGAAGAAGCTACTTGGGAAAGAGAAGATGAGCTTATGGCAGAATTTCCTCAGCTGTTTCCCAAATCTTCCTGAATCTCGAGGACGAGATTCTCTTTAAGGGGGTAGGATTTGTAACACCCAAAATTCCATCACTTAAAAAAATGCTAGCAACAATTAGAATTTTATTTTCTAAGGATTAATGAATTTGAATAATTAAACTTGCCTTTAAATATATGCAATAATAATTAATTAATTTAGAATTTACCAAGTGATTGTGCATCATGTTGAATGCATGGGCTTTTGATTGATTGTGTGGTTTAAAAAGTTAGTTTAAAATTTTGAAAAGACTTTGAGTAAAAATTTGAAAAGAAATGAGAGAAAAGGAAAAGGAAAAAAAAGAAAAAAAAAGGAAAAACCAAACACCCAAACCGACCCAACCCACCTACCCTTTTAACCCGCGTGGCCCAAAACCGGCCGGCCCATCTAAATCCCGCCGGCCCCGCTAACTCCCTCCCCTCCTCCCCCGCGCCGCCGACGGTGGGGTCCCCCCCGTCGGGGCCTCCTTCTACCTCCCGCCGGCTGCCCGTTCCCCTGCCCCGCCGGCCGCCGCCACGGTCCGGCGTCCCCCCGGCCTCCCCGCGCCTCCTCCCCTCCCTCCAAGTGCGCGAGCGCTCAACCGACGCCGCCCAAGCCGCCCGCGCCCCTTCCTCTCCCCGAAACGGCCGCCCACCGAGCCGCTCGCCATCAATGGCGGCCGCCGCCATACCCGCCGTCCACCGCCTCACCCGCGGCTCCTCCGCTCCCCTCGCCACCTATATAAGGTCGCCCTCGAGCTCCTCTCCACCCCGCACCACTCAATCGAGCTTCTCTCCCTCTCTACGCCGCCGCCCCCAAGGACACCCGAACCGAGCTCCGCGCCGCCGCCGATCCGCTCCGCCGCCGCCCCTTCTTCCTCTTCGAGTCGCGCAGTGGTTTCTTCTTCTTCCCCTCTTCATTTTGGTGCAATTCCTTTGCTGTTTAGTGCACCGTAGCGCTTTCTAGGGTAGCTCCGGCGAGCCGGCCGGCGAGCGCCGCCGCCCGCTCGGCCGCGCCGCCGCCGCTACGTCCGAGCCGCCGCTTGCGTAGATCCCCGCCGCCCGATCTGAGCCAACGGCTCAGATCAGACCAAGCCGCCGGGTCAAACAGAGAAGCACCGGTCAACTAGGGTTGCGCCGGCAATTTTGCTAAAGAGTCCCTGACCTTTTCGCTATTTACAAGCCGGTCCTCCCACCATATAAAAGCTTAGCAAGTCAGCCCCTGGTTTTTCTAGTTTAGCCCCTAGCCCTTTCAAAATTGTTCAAACACAGTCCAAAAAGCCTCCTTTGCACCTAGGACCTCTAGATTATAGTTGTAATTATGTTTTAGCCCCTGAATTTTTATAGAAACCCCCCTAAGAATCTTTTCCTTTTACAAAATAGTCCCTAGAATTTGTTTTAATCATAACTTTTCCGTCCTAGCTCCGATTTAGGCGATTTTGGTGTCCACGCGATCGTCTCAACAAGCACATTAGTTTTAGAAGCTTGTATTAGACTTTTAGCAATGTTTGATGTACTGTTTTATTTATTGTTTGTTTTTCTTGTGTGATCGTAGAGGACGTGCCGTTCGAGTTTGAGCAGGAGCCAGCTTTTGAAGAGATTGAACCCCAGTTTTTAGGAGAAGAAGGCAAGTGGATTTTCCCCCCCTGCATACTCTTTTTGGTCCTAATAACTTGCATGATATCACACTTTAAATATTATTGTTATGCATAAATTTTGATGGGAAATGCCTATTAAGGAAATGACTAGATTTCAATCCTTATACCTTGCCAACCTTGTTTTAAATAATTGTTTGGGTAGATAAATGCTTAGATGCTATACTTTGGGAATGGAAGTTATCTTTTAAAATGTTGAATTTAAATGGAATTTGTGTTTATGGAATTTCAAGAACATATAACTTAAAACATGGAGAACCACCCGGGAAAACAAGTGCAACCACGGTCCACATGGCTCGGCTTAGCCAAATAATTAGGAGTGTAAAATATCTAATAGCCCTTGTCGGAAGGAACACGGGGGGCTCGGGTTGCGGGGGTATAGCCCGGTCCTTTTGGGGTAGTAGCCTTTGCTAAGGTGCGACCACTAGGGAGGGTTATGGTCCGCCCGAGTCAGAATCGTCGTGGGATATTGGTGTTTTACACGCCTTTGTAAAGGCTTCGTAGTGAACCCCTTGCCACTCACCTCGGAAGTGTTTAAGGGCTTTGCAAACCGGGCAAGATGGGGAACACGAACTGTGGGTAAAGTGTACAACCTCTGCAGAGTGAAAACTGATCGATCAGCCGTGCTCACGGTCAAGAGCGGCTTGGACCCTCACATGATAGTTTACTAGAAAAGGATTCCCAATTTGTGGTTTACTTATGATTTGGAGGAATATTCTTGAAAAGCTAAGTTTTGGGGTGGTATATACTTACACTTAGTAAATAGGTGCTCGCTAATAAAATTTGACCAACTTAAAATGCTTACCGCTGAAACCCTAGCCTACCCTTGATAGCTTTTGCATTTTCCCCCACGGCCGAGTACCAACCATAAGTGTACTCACCCTTGCCATATGTGTTCGGAGGAGGATGCGGAGCAGAGTTCTTCGACGAGTTCGATGGATTCTGAGGCTCGCGTTGCCCCCAGTCAGGAGCTTGTGAAGTTGGAGACGGTGTTCCATCGTCTAGCTATCGATGTTCGTGTTTAGACCTTCGTGTCTATCGATGAGTGTAATAAATTAATAAACCTCTCTATGTACGTTTTGAGCATTGTACTATGATATTACACTCATTTGTCTATCATATGTGTGATAATTGTGGTTATGGCACACGTATGAGACGCACTTCGTTTTCTTCGGAAAACGGGTGTGACATCATCCGACGGTTATATTCAAATCATACAGTACCGCCCCGAGTGTGGAGTCTTCAGCACCAGATGATCCGACGGGGCGTCGGTGTATAGCGTCGGTGCATTGTCTGGGTTTCTTGGTTCAACGACTATATTGGGCACTGTTAGACACCGGATGATCCGACGCTTCGCAGGGGGAGACCATCGGTTCATCCGACGGTACTACTTTTTCAGGAAACCTTTTCTAATGGCTAGCCTCCCTTACTAGGCCTATAAATATGACCCCCTGCCTCTCTTGAGCTGCCTTTGCCATTCTGAAGATCCATTGCAGTCAAGGAGAGAAGGAGAGTGTGTTCTTGCCATTTGGGATTCTCTGCCTCTTGTTTGAGGGCCTTCTTTCTTAGTGATCAAGAGTTTTCAAGGTGCATACATGGCTTAGCTTAGTGCTCAGGTCAAGTGAAGGTGTGCGGGCTTGTTACTCTTGGAGTTTGACGGCTCCTAGACGGTCTCGGTGTTTGGAGGGTTCTTGGTCAGCTCTTGGAGATTGTGGGAGTCTCAAGACAAGCATGGTGTACACGCTTCGAGACCCACCGTTCCGGAGATGGAGAACGGGTACTCTTAGTGAGCACTTGTGTCTTGATGACTCAAGGGGGAGCAATACTCTAAGTGAGTGCTCCAACGTGGATTAGGGGGAAGCGTCAACTTCTCGATACCACGGGAAAAAATTCGGTCGTCACTCGTGCCTCTCTATTTACTTTCTAGCATTTAAATTAAGCACCTATTTTCCGCACTTAAGTTTCCTTGTCTTTGCTCTTGTCTTTTGCTTGTGTGCTTCATATCTTGCCTAGGTTATTTCTTATCTCCTAGTGTGTTATTTGCTAAGGAAACTTTTGTTAGTGTGCTCTAGCAGTAGAGATAAACTGTTTTTAGATGGGCAACACTAGTTGATAGGTTAAGGTTTCTTCTTTGGTGTAGAAATTGAAAAGAAGTCCCATATTCAACCCCCTTCTATGTGACTAGGATCCTACAAGTGGTATCAGAGCTAGGCTCTCTTTTGCTTGGCTTAACCGCCTAGGGAGATGGGGAAGGGAAGCGGCAATGGCCCTCCTAGGTTGGCGGGGAAGCGCTTTACCTTTTGTGCTCATAGGATGGCTAGATACCTTCAAGCTCAACACCATGATGCATGGCGCACTACCATGTATCCGTTGCCTACGATTCCCACCGAGAGTGAGGCTAAGTAGAATGCATGTGCTAGAAACCATATTTTTGAGGTGGTAGACGAGGAGTTGTTTGATTGGGTCTTTGGTTTGCAAACCGCTCATGAAGTGTGGATGCAACTCAAGGAAATCCATGTGGGTAACAAAAAGATCCGTGAGGAAAAATATGAGTTGCTCAAGGTGGAACTCAATGAGTTCAAAATGAAGGATGATGAGGGGGTAGAGCAAATGTATTCTAGAATGGGGGTGCTTATTCAAAGTATCAATGCTCTCGATGTCGCTAACCTTTCCAAGCAGGAAATCATCCGGAAAATCCTCCAAACGCTTCCCAAGCCAAGATGTAACATCGTCAAGGCACTTCTCTTTGAGAAGGATTTCACTACCCTCACCATCACCGAGGTTGTGAGCAAGATCCGCTCCCACGAGATGTTTATGATGGAAGATATGGAATCATCTACCTCTCACTCAAGCGCCAAAAAAGATCTTGCACTCAAGTCAAGTGAAAAGGCCAAGTCCAAGAAGATCAATGCAAAGCCTCCTTCTTCCTCAAGTGAGAGCGAAGACAAAAGTGATTCAAGTGAAGCGGAGAGTGATGATGCCAAGCTTGCTCTCCTCATGAAAAGAACCACAAGAATGCTCTCCAAGATTGGAAAGAAGGGCAACAATTATGATCCCAAGAAGCAAAAGTTTCGGGCATCAAGAAGAAGTGGTGAGGGAAGCAATCGGTAGTGCTACAATTGTGGAAGCTATGATCATCTCTCATATGATTGCCCCAAGCCCGACAAGCGAGTCTCAAGCACAAGCTAGAAGAACGATGAAGACGACAAAGATGCCAAGTACTACAAGAAGAGCTCATCCAAGAAGTCATCAAACAAGCCCTACCACAAGAAGAAGGGTGAACATCATTCTCTCTTGGTCAATGAATGGGTTACCGGTGGTGAAACTTCAAGTGAATCAAGTGAGAGTGAAGTAAACAAGAACAAGAAGATTGTCGATATTGCTATCATGGATGATGAAGAGCCTCCACTCCCACCTCCACCAATGTGCTTCATGGCAAAGCACTCAAAGGTGAGCGATAGCGATAGTAGTGGGTCTTCTAGTAGTGATGATGAACTCTCACCACTTGCTCTTAAAGGTCTTCTTGATGAATATACTTCCATGATTAAGAAACAAAAGAGTAAGCTCAAAGCACTTGATGAGACTCATGAGAAACTTAAGCTATCATATGATGAGCTGCTTGTGAAGCACAATGACCTTAGCAAAGAACATGATGCTTTGGTAGTGTCCAACAAGTCACTTAGAGATGACCACAACAATTTGCTTGATAAGCACAATGAGCTAATCATCAAGCATGACGACATAACTGTGCTTAACGAGTCTCTTGAGTCAAATCATATGAAACTTAAGAAAGACATGTGGTCTTAGAGATGAAATATCAAGAACTTGAGCTTGCTAGTGAGGACATTGGTTCTAGTGGGCATGCAAATGCTAGAGAAGTCACTAAAGCTAATGCCTCCACCTCATGTGATGATCTAATTGAAAAACCTAAGGTCTTGCTCAATGTTGAAAATATTGCATCTTCATCCAAGACTAACCATGATACGGTGAAAGCTCTTGAAGAAGAAGTGAGAAGCCTAAGGTCTTGTGTAAAGACTTTGGCCAAGGGTGAGGAGTTACACAAGGAGATCCTCTACTACAATGCAAGAGACTATGGCACAAGGGGACTTGGTGCTTTCCCTAATCCCATCAAGAAAACTCCTAGGTCTAAGGAGCTATATGGGTGTTTTATTAATGAAGTTGGATCTTATTGTCAACATTGCAAGGTCACCGGTCATCACACAAGGGAGTGCCCAACACCTACTCGCCCTTTGCCCACCTTGCCTAACAATTACAAGTCCATGTACAATGATAACCATTTCTTGTTGATGAAGAAGAACAATGGCAAGGTTGCGATCAAGTTCATTGGGACCAAACCAAAAGTCAAGCCACCTAGAAGCTTGTGGATTCCTAAAGCTCTTGTCATTCACATCAAGGGCCCCAAACTAGCTTGGGTTCCTAAATCTCAATGCTAATTTCTTGTGTGTAGGTGAACTACAAGGCCGGAGGGAGTCATTGGATACTTGATAGTGGTTGCACTCAACACATGACCGGCCAAGTAAAAATGTTCACCTCACTAGTGGATGATGCGGGAGATCATGAACAAGTTTCATTTGGTGATAACTCTAAAGGAAGGATCTCCGGATTGGGTGAAATCTCTCTAACAAATGATTTATCCCTCTCTAATGTTCTCTTTGTGGATTCTTGTAGTTATAACTTGCTTTCCATTGCACAATTTTGTGACCTTGGTCTTTCATGCACATTTGATGATGAAGGGGTCACAATCACTAACAAGAAAACTAATGAAGTTGTTTTCAAGGGATTCCGCTATGGCAATCTTTATCTTGTAGATTTTACATCCCATGAAGGAAACTTGACTACTTGCCTCATCTCCAAGACATCCAAGGGTTGGCTATGGCATCGTCGCATTGCACACATAGGCATGAGCCAACTCAAGAAAGCTTTCAAGAAGGGTATGGTACTTAGAGTGAAGGATGTTACATTTGAGAATGACAAGTTATGTAGTGCATGTCAAGCCGGCAAGAAAGTTGCAAGTCATCATCCTATGAAGGCCTATGTATCTACCACAAGACCATTAGAGCTCATTCACATGGACCTCTTTGGACCAGCTACATACAAGAGTCTTTGTGGTAATCTCTATTGTCTTGTCATTGTTGATGATTACTCGCTATACTTGGACTTTCTTTTTGGAGGACAAGAGCAAGACATTTGACATCTTCAAGAAGTTTGCTACTAGAGCCCAAAATGAATTTGGGTCATCCATGGTGAAGATTAGGAGTGACAATGGGTCGGAATTCCGCAACACAAGAGTTGAAGAGTATTGTGATGGTGAAGGCATCAAGCATGAATTCTCCTCAACCTATACACCACAACAAAATGGTGTGGTAGAGAGGAAGAACAAGACACTCATCACTCTTGCAAGAGCTATGTTGGATGACTATGGGGTTTCACAAAGGTTTTGGGCGGAAGCTATCAACACGGCATGCCATGCTTCAAATAGAGTGTATCTCCATCGACTCATGATGAAGACACCATATGAGCTACTCATTGGGAGAAAGCCCAACATCTCTTACTTCTGGGTGTTTGGTTGTAAGTGTTTCATATTCAAGAAGAGGAAGCATCTAGGGAAGTTTGAGAGTAGAGTAGATGAGGGCATATTTGTTGGTTATGCATCTAACTCCAAGGCATATAGAGTATTCAATAACTCTACACGAGTGATTGAAGAAACATGGGACGTGGAGTTTGATTAATCTAATGGCTCCCAAGGAGATGGTTTTTGTTGTGATGGTGTAGGAAAAGAACCTCTCCGAGAAGCAATGAAGAAGATGGCCATTGGTGACATCAAGCCAAAGGAGGATGATGACTCTCACTCCATTCATGAAGACTCCTCCTCCGATGATGATGATAATGATGATCAACCAAGGCATCCACCTACATCTCCCACAAGACAAGATAGTCCATCTTCCTCACAAGAACCACCTCCTATATCACAAGACACTCAAGATCAAGTAGAGGACACGGGCAAAGTTCAATCTCAAGATGATCCCACCTCTACAATATTTGGAAGGCGCACAAGGACTTCAACAAACCATCCAATTGATCTTGTGTTGGGTGATCCCAAAGGGGGTACAAGGACTCGCCACAAGCAATATGCCTCATTTTATAAACATCATGCTTTTGTCACTTTTGTAGAACCTACAATTATAGATGAAGCTCTTGGGGAACTGGATTGGATCTTGGCTATGCAAGATGAGCTCAACAACTTCACAAGAAATCAAGTGTGGGAGTTTGTAGAGCGCCCCAAGAACAAGAATGTGATTGGCACCAAGTGGGTCTACGGAACAAGCAAGATGAACATGGCATTGTGGTTAAGAACAAGGCAAGACTTGTCGCCAAAGGGTACTCTCAAGTAGAAGGCTTGGACTATGGAGAGACCTTTGCTCCGGTGGCACGTCTTGAAGCTATCTGTATCCTCCTTGCATATGCATCTAGTCATAAAATGAAATTATTTCAAATAGATGTAAAGAGTGATTTCTTGAATGGCTTCATCAATGAAGAAGTCTATGTGGAGCAACCTCCCGGTTTTGAGGATGCTACATATCCTAACCATGTCTATAGGTTGCACAAGGCGTTGTATGGACTCAAGCAAGCTCCTAGGGCATGGTATGAGAGGCTCCAGGATTTTCTCATTGAAGCGGGATTCAAGATTGGTAGAGTGGACAACACGCTATTCACAAAGATAATCAACAAAGAACTTTTCATTTGTCAAATTTATGTTGATGATATTATCTTTGGCTCTACTAATCTCAAAGTGTGCAAGGATTTTAGTGATCTCATGACTAGGGAATTCGAGATGTCAATGATTGGAGAGCTTAACTTCTTCCTTGGGTTTCAAATCAAGCAATTGAAGGAAGGGACTTTCATCCATCAAGAGAAGTACACCAATGATATTCTCAAGAAGTTCAAGATGTATGATTGTAAGCCGATCAAGACTCCAATGGCTACTAATGGACATCTCAACCTAGATGAGAGAGGTAAATCGGTTGACCAAAAGCGTTAACGTTCTATGATTAGTTCTCTTCTTTATTTTACCGCATCTAGGCCCGATATCATGTTTAGTGTTTGTATGTGTGCTAGGTTTCAAGCCAACCCTAAAGAATCTCACCTAAGTGCTTTGAAAATGATCCTTAGATATTTAAAATACACACCTAGCATTGGCTTGTGGTACCCCCATGGTGCTTGTTTTGAGCTCTTGGGTTATTCAGATTCGGACTTTGCAGGATGTCGAGTAGACCGTAAGAGTACTTCGGGTGGGTGCCATTTGCTAGGTCGCTCTTTGGTTGCTTGGTCCTCTAAGAAGCAAAACTCCGTGGCCTTATCCACTGCGGAGGTGGAATACATTTCCGCGGGGGCTTGTTGTGCTCAAATCCTCTATATGAAGCAAAGCCTCTTGGATTATGGTGTGGTTCTTGATAGGGTTCCCCTCCTTTGTGACAATGAAAGTGCCGTAAAAATTGCTAACAACCCGATTCAACATTCACGTACCAAGCACATTGATATCCGTCATCACTTCTTGCGAGACCATGTTGCTAAAGGGGACATTCTCCTTTCTGGTGTTCGCTCCGAGGAGCAATTGGCGGATATATTCACCAAGCCTCTTGATGAAAACACTTTTTGTAGGCTTCGGAGTGAATTAAATGTGCTTGATGCGTCCAACATCATGTAATGCTTGTCATATAGTTTGCATTTGCATATGTCCATGATTAGGGGCTTGTCTAACCTTGACGAGATAGTGGTGAGTATGGGTCTTTCTTGAGCCGGTGGTTCTCTTGTTTCGCTCAAGGCATGTTGAAAGGCTCACCATGAATAAGCTTATCAAGGGTTCAAACTTGGCAAGATAGTTTACCTTTTCGCTTTGCACTTATGCTTGTCATGTAGGATGCATTCATGTTTAATTTCATGCATTTGTTCTTGCATAGCATTGCGTAAGAGAAGTCACGAAGGAAACTCACACTATGAGAAAGTTTCTTAGCATTCAATGCAAATCAACAACTCTTAAGGTGTGATGAGACAAACGATTGTGCTTAATGCCTATTGGGTCAAGTCCTAACGAGCTTATGGTGTCAATTCTAAGTTCAAAGGCAATTGACTCATACATTCCCTTTTTGGAGTTCCCTCCCTCCTTTGGTTCTTAGTTGTCCTATTTTTATCTATGGTTTATACCTTTTTAGGGAGCTAATTGTGTATCTATAAGTATGGGTTCAACCAAAATTGAAATGTCACCGTCGGATGAACCGACGCCCAGTAGGTTCTAGCGTCGGATCATCCGGTGAAGGGGTCTGTGCGCTCAGCTGCTCTCTGTTAGAAAATTTCCTACCGTCGGATGAACCGACGCCTACGCGTTTTACACCATCGGTTCATCCGGTGCTGAAGGAATTTTCAAAAATTCACAGAACCACGCACAACTGCTCTGACACGTTAATTTTTCAGGCCGTCGGGTCATCCCAGCCAAGCGACGCCACGGCGGCTCGCCGGCGTATCTCCAAGGGTGCGCAAGGCTCAATTCGTCATCCACAGCTGCCTCTCGTCGACATCTCCGCGCGCTGTGGTGAGGATTGTGAGCTCTCCCATTTTTCTCCCCTGTTCTTTCACTGTTCTCATTTGAATTAAGGGGATCTTGCCTACTGATCATGCTCTTAGGGGTAGAATTGAATTGTTCATACCATTGATCCTTAGATCATTTGATTCAGCAGCTGTTTGCCATGCTTTTTCATGCTCGCATTGTCACTGGTCATTGCTAGATTCACTTTGTGAGCACATTTACCATGGCATGTTCAAGCACTGTATCTCATATCCACACCACTAGCACATCCTGTTCACCTAAGGGCATCCTAGCTTTCCAAATCCTTGTCTGTGGCAGTAACTCCTCTAGTTTTCGAAATTAGGCTCATATCTGTTTATTTGCTTTGCTTAAGGACCTCTTACCCTTAGATACATATCACGTTTATTCGTATCTCGCCATTCTATAAACTTCTATCTTTTCTCTCACAGATGGCAGGCGACAAGAGGAAGCGTAAGGTGGTAGTCGAGCCGAAGAAGAAGAAGACTCACCAAGAGAAGGAGTGGGACTGTGTTCTTTCAGTGCCAGACACACAGGGTCAGTCTCAGAGGGGCATCCCGATCGGAGAGAGTGCACAGAGTCAGGGGGAGCAGCCCCGGGGTGAGCGAGCGAGCGGCGCGGACTCGGGAGCGACAACGGTTACGTCGGTCGGGTAGAGGTCGGCCCGGCGGAGCGAGACGAGTCACCTCCTTCACTGGCTAGGTCCGGACCTCAGACTCGTGGAGGACACACCCGGCCACAGCCGACACCATGACAGAGGAGAGCTGCAGTTGAGGAGCTTACTGAGTGAGAGCAGCAGGCTCACGACCCATAGATCCCCAAAGGTTCATGAGCAGAGGCCTTCGGTGTCTACCTCTCTGACCTCCATCACTTGCCCGGGCCGAAGATTTGGCGCTTGCGGAGTGTGCCCGAGGAGCAGTGGTTCCCACGTGGGTGAGAGGACTGTGACCCCAGGTTCTGGACGATACTGCAGGAGAGCTTCTACGCTTCCTACTTACATCAGGGTTTCCAGCTAAGTCAGCACAGGATGCTACAGTTCACCGCACTTAGAGCAGCTGCAGCTGGAGAGGCTATTTTGCCGTTCTTTGACTACCAGCGGGGCTTGGTGGACTTAGTGACCAGGAGGTCGCGTTACGTCCCCGACTGGGTACGAGTCTTCTACGCCACAGTGTACATCGAGGCTGACAGGCTGTCTATCAAGTTTATGTTCATGGGATAGCAGCAGAGGCTCACTAGAGAGGGGATCGCAGAGTTGCTCCAGGTTGACCTCCACGACGACTCTATCCACTACCTGGCTTACCCTGACGTCGAGCCTCCTCGTCGTGCCCACTCTCTAGTGTTACCTTCAGATGAGGAGATCAATTTCCTGTTCTAGCAGCCGTTCCTCCCCGGTACTCCCAGGACATCGGACCGTCTGATCCGTGAGGCGTACGTCGTTCACTACGCTCTCCGGAGGTCCGTTCTCTACAGGATGGGGAACACTGAGTCGTTGACAGGGGTGCAGCAGTGGCTTCTGATGTACGTGATGGCGAAGCACCCCTTCGACATAGTTGATATCATGATTCCTGAGATCGAGGATGCTATTATGGATGACATGGGGATGACACGTCAACAGCCTTTCGTGCACTTGATCAGCTGGTTGTTGTCCCGTCTTGAGGCCCAGAGGTACGTCGGGATGCTTGAGTCGTCGAAGTTCGTATTCCTGACCTACCGTCCTCCGATGCCAGGTGACAGGAGGAGAGGCCCGAGAGGCTTGAGGAGAGTAGAGGAGACCCTCCAGGCACGAGCAGCAGCTGAGGCTGTGATGGACGAGGCAGCTCGACAGGACGCGACACTAGCAGCAGCCGAGGCACCTCTCCCACAGTAATTCGCCACAGACGATGAGTCCTCTAGTGACGACGAGGACTTTGTGCCAGCTCCTGAGCCCGTGTTCCGAGTCCGTCGTATTCACGATGATAAGGCAGGAGGTTCCACCTTGCCAGGCCAGAGAGAGGCTGAGTCACCAGTTCCCACGATCACAGCTGCTCAGGTGACCAAGCCAGACCAGCTCACTACACTGATCCAGGCTATGGCTGCACAGCCTCAGGGCACACTCCAGGTACATCAGCAGATGCAGGCACAACTTCAGCAGTACCAGGAGTCTCAGCAGGTGATCCTTGAGGGGATCCGTCAGCAGCAGGAGGCACAGAGGCAGCAGATGCTCTAGCACTAGATGATGACCACTCAGATGTTCACGTTCATGTCTGGTTGCCTTGGTCAGCTTTTCTAGCAGTCAGGGATGCAGCTACCCCAGTTCCGACCACTCAGCAGCTCCAGGCTGACCCGACTGCACCTCTACCTCCCTCCGGTGGGTTCGTGAACCTCTCACGTCCTTTCCACAGTCACCACTCCTTCAGATGGGGATGTTCACTGTACCCCAGACGACGACACCACAGGCAGCGGTCACTTCTTCCTTCCTGGACCAGCTTCAGATGACCACTCCGACGTCGTCTCAGCTGGTGTCTCCACTCACCACAGGAGCACTTCTCTTTGAGACGCCAGCTCGCACCACTCTACCCAGTCCAATAGTGTCTTCACCTCTTCCGAGCTTCACTACACCATGGACTAAGGGTTTGGGTCAGGAGGATCACTACCTTTGTGTTATCTCCGAGCAGATCTCTGCAGCGATCACCTCCGACCCAGAGGTTACAAGTTCCGAGGCCACTCAGGCTCCTGTTGGGAGTATCCGAAATTCCGGATGAGACCCCCGAACACAAGAGAAAGAAATGCGAACACGTTCAAGTACACAGATGACGCAAGAGGACACAAAGAATCTCCTAAAGACTGTTTAAGCCTCAAAAGTTGTGTGTGCTTTTACACGTGCCCTCGCGCCCCCTTTTATAGGGAGACAACGGGACTTTTACATTCCGAAAGTACCATCGAATCTAAGGAATATTCCTAGTGTGAACACATACATGAATGCCTTTCACATCTCATACATTTACAAGCCTGCCACTAGTTCACATGCCAAACCCGGACTTTTGAGGCAACGTCTTTGACTTGGCTTCCAGCTGGTTCGCGAGTCTCTTATTCATAGAAACCTCCAGGCACCATAACCTCCGAATTTGATTTTCAATAGATTCCCGAATTTCACAGATTCCGGTTCCAGATCTTCACAGGTTCGAGATTCCAGATCTTCATAGATTCGCGATTTCAGAAGTTCGTAGGTTCGAGATTCCAGATCTTCATAGATTCGCAACTTCAGAGGTTCGCATGTTCGAGATTCCAGATCTTCATAGATTCGCGAGTTCACAGGTTCGCAGGTTCGAGATTCCAGATCTTCATAGATTCGCGACTTCCGGGCTTCGCAGGTTCACGTTTCCAGATCTTCATAGATTCAACACCCCTGAAAAACTCATCTCATGATTTTCGTCAAACCCGACGTTTTGAGGGTGACGGATTTTTCCTGAATTCCCCAACAACTCCGACTTCAGGTACCGGGACGACTACAGCTCCACCTCCTCTGGCTCCGGGTTCCTCCTCTCCGGCTTGGGACATTCTCGGCGACGACTCCTACGACGACGACGCCTCCGGCTTCTCCGTTGGGCCTTCGAGGACCGTCTCTACCTCACCGCTGGATCCTTCCTCTCCGCCTCAGGCTTAGACTCCTTTTTGGTGCTTGTTGCCAAAGGGGGAGATAGATTGGGGAGTAGAGATAGGGGGAGTTAGGGGAGAGTGCAGGATTTCGAGTTTTTGTAGCCTCTCTCGTTTTGTAGAGTTTTCATGATGAGACATGTACTTGGATCTTGTGCTTGTCGTTGGTTTACATGTCTACTCATGTTTGTGGTGCTTGTTTACCTTAATGCATGTGTGTTTATTGCTTATCTTGTTTCATGCATTAGAAGTAGAGTTTATATGCTTTTAAATTCAAAATTTTCGTATATCTCTACTCGTGTTGTCATCTATCACCAAAAAGGGGGATATTGTAACCATCTAGGCCCTTTTGCACCTTTGGTAAGGGTGTGTTTCGGTGATAAATGACAACCATATGCTTGTGACTAACCTTTGTTTTGTAGCGGATTTCATATTGGGTTATTGTCATAAGTGTTGAATGAAATGAGACCCCTCAATTTGAATTCAAGGACTAAAAATGGATGAATACTACAAGGCTAAGGACTTTGTTAGTTCCAAGTGTCACAAGATGATGAAGGACACTTGGATTGCTAGTTTGTAGTGTTCAACCGTACTATTAAGAGGGGTTCGTACACTAGTAGCTTGACCATGCACTCAAAAGCCATAAAAATATGCACACTCAAGTTCCTTGGTTGTCAACTAGCTCAGAGACTTCATGGAAGCAAGGTTGATGCAAAAGAATCGACGGAAAACTCAAAGGCGCTGAATTGAATGAGTTGAAATCAAGCTCATAGCGTCGGATGATCCGACGCTCTCATTTCTAGATGCGTCGGATGAGTTCTGTGGCCTTTGGATTCAAAATGGATCGTCGGATGAATTGACGGTACAGGCATCGGTTCATCTGACGCCTTAGGGTTTGGCTACAGTATGGGTCAAGGCTCAGTGCTTAAGCACCGGACGATCCGATGCCTTGACCATCGGTTCATCCGACGGTTGCATTTAAATCATACAGAGACACGCCAACTCAACTGCTTCAGCACCGGATGAACCGACGCTGGGATAGAGGACTCAGCGGTTCATCCGACGGTTATATTCAAATCATATAGTACCGCCCCGAGTGTGGAGTCTTCAGCACCGGATAATCCGACGGGGCGTCGATGTATAGCGTCGGTGCATTGTCTGGGTTTCTTGGTTTAACGACTATATTGGGCACTGTGAGACACCGGATGATCTGACGCTTCGCAGGGGGAGACCATCGGTTCATACGACGGTACTACTTTTTCAGGAAACCTTTTCTAACGGCCAGCCTCCCTTACTAGGTCTATAAATATGACCCCCTGCCTCTCTTGAGCTGCCTTTGCCATTCTGAAGATCCATTACAACCAAGGAGAGAAGGAGAGTGTGTTCTTGCCATTTGGGATTCTCTTCCTCTTGTTTGTGAGCCTTCTTTCTTAGTGATCAAGAGTTTTCAAGGTGCATAGATGGCTTAGCTGAGTGCTCAGGTCAAATGAAGGTGTGCGGGCTTGTTACTCTTGGAGTTTGACGGCTCCTAGACGGTCTCGGTGTTTGGAGGGTTATTGGTGAGCTCTTGGAGATTGTGGGAGCCTCAAGACAAGCTTGGTGTACACGGCTCGAGACCCACCGTTCCGGAGATGGAGAACGAGTACTTTTAGTGAGCACTTGTGTCTTGGTGACTCAAGGGAGAGCAATACTCTAAGTGAGTGCGCCAACGTGGATTAGGGGGAAGCATCAACTTCTCGGTACCGTGGAAAAAAATTCGGCCGTCACTTGTGCCTCTCTATTTACTTTCTAGCATTTAAATTCAGCACCTATTTTCCGCACTTAAGTTTCCTTGTCTTTGCTCGTCTTTTGCTTGTGTGCTTCATATCTTGCCTAGTTTGTTTCTTATCTCCTAGTGCGTTATTTGCTAAGGAAACTTTTGTTAGTGTGCTCAGTAGTAGAAATAAACTGTTTTTAGATGGACAACCCTATTTGATAGGTTAAAGTTTCTTCTTGGTGTATAAATTAAAAAGAAGTCTCATATTCAACCCCCTTCTATGTGACTAGGATACTACGACGCGCAGCAGGTCCGTATGAATCGTGGGTGGTGGCGCAAGGGGTAAGGGAGACGTGGTGGCGGAGTTGTGTGCGTAGGGCAGCGGCAACAATGGATGGGCTGCTCCATGGATCGCAGCGGTGGGACTAGAACTAGAAGAGAAGAAGGTGGTAGGATGTGGTCCCTCCTCCATCCAGCTCTAGAGTGACTGTCCAGCGCCCAACAGAGGCGGAGAAACTGAAAAGCCTCCGTGGAAAGCGATGGAAGATCAGCGCGTACGCTGACTGGCTGCCATAGGGCCCTGCCTTCTCACTCTCTTCTCACTCTTTTCAGCAGGAGAGGTTGTGGGGGCCTAGGTTGTCGGACATGCTTGAGGGCCGGCCGGGGAACGCATGCCTGGTGGGTGGTGGGTGCCTGAAAACATTCAATCCACATGCATGGACGCCTATTTATTTATTTATTTATTTATTTATTTATTTATTTATTTATTTATTTATTATGCTTGCTTGGTTACTTCCAATGGAACGTTTATCCTCTTCTTTCTTTGGTAATCGCAATTGACAATAATTTTGCAAAAGATGATGGAGGCGAATGAAAAGATGAGAATCCCCAAGTACATCTTAATCTCCTGTGCTGTGCACATATAATGTTCAGCAAGCACCGATCGGAGGCTTTTGCTTGGAGTACTCCCAACATTCAAAAAACTTGCAATTTTTAACACAGTACCATGGTTTAGTTTCTCATATTTTATTAATTATAGATTAAAAATTAACATTTATAATATAAAATAAATACCATTAGATTCATTGTAAAATGCATTTTTTAATAAAGTAATTGAGTAACTTAGAGGGCAGCAAGAAATAAATTAAGGGCTTGTTCGGTTACGTAGGATTCAATCCAACCAGGAATGATACGTAAAACAAAAATTCATGATAGATACCACAAAAGACCGGATTTATTCCCGACTGATAATTAAATAATTTACTCATTTATAGATACAACATCATTGGGAATCAATCCATGAGTCGAGTGGTGTGAAATTTATCACGGTCTTTTAGTGTACCTTTGGTCAGTAGATTAGTTTCCGACTTGGAATAAATCCCGATCTCTAGCTTCCTCGATCATAAATCTCTGGTTATATTTTTATTCCAGACCCGGATTAGTTCCTATGTAAACCAATGAGGTCTAAAGACATTTATGTAGACTCACCAACAAATCAGCTAGCTACAAAGCAAGATCTCACCCACACACAACACAGATAGGCTACTAGCGAATAGCGATATAGAGGGGAAACAGGAGAGACGCATGGCAAAACACACACGACATGCATATGCATGAATCAAGTTCGAAAGCCCGCTACCGGCCTCCCGCAACCTTATATCGGTCGGCCTCCCGCACCTACTAGGTGTGGCGTCGGAGCGCCGCACGTTTTGAGGTGCCAGACCTGGAGAAAACAAGCAGACGCATCTGACAACCCAGTATCCAAGACGGTTGCTGCACCCTCTCGCCCATCGCTAGCCGCCGCATCCCAGAATTTGTATTGTTGATTGCCCCATCCAGTCCGTGACTCTCTCACCATTTTTTCCCTCTCGCCATTTCTCTCCTTGAGCACCGAGCGGAGGTGGACTGTCAGCGGCAGCGGCTTCCTCACTCGTCGCATAGGCAGCTCCGTTTAATTTCTCCCTCGGCCACACGCCCAGCGGGGATCCACGATCTGATTCCGTCGCGTCGTCGTTGGAGGCGGCGGTCATGGGAATCATGATTTCAAAGGCGGCGATAGCGGCAACGGTGCCCCCCTCTCCCTGATCCTTCATCACTGTCTGTTTTGCAACCGCGATTGCGACCAAGGCCCTCCTATTTTCATGCACATGGTCCATGACCTGCTAGCTGCTAGCGTTAGGCATTTCTTTGGACTTTGAGGGGAATCAGTCCACCGGAAGTAGTTTTGGACATTCAGTCTCTTTGCTACTCTACTGTTCTATTCCTTTGCATCTACTTATGTACATTTCTAGTGCCTATGTATGTATTATGTATGTCTGTAAGACTCTAATCGTTGGGATGAGCTTAACATAATGAGGTTTTATTTGTGTCGATCTTCCAGATTTGAATTACAAGTTCCTGCCTGTTATCGACACGTACGACATCCCGTATTCTGATTTTGCTTTCCCTACCGACGTTCCCGCTCTCGTGAAAAACTTACAGGTACGGAAGTTACAGCTTACAGGTACAAAATAAGGGCGTTTTCATCCCTAATTTTGGCTTATGTCCTTAATTTTGGCATTGTCAATTACCGGAGGATATAGACGTTCAGAACAAAAAATGGTTGCAGACCTTATTTTAGGTGAGGCAAACCAGCTATAAGGTGAAAGAACAAATTGAAGCACTCAAGAATGACGACTAAGCACTGAGATGTTCTAAACAACGACAAAGCAATCAAATGTTCTTAGCTATAGTTTTCAACTATTTGAGTTATTGGCAAAGTTAGTTGAGTCAGTCTGTTAGGAAAATAGGGTTGTTATAAGATATGGTTGGTGGCTTGAATGAAGGGCAAATGTAATCATGGCCTGAGTGGACCTTGGGTGGCACTAGGGTACGGTCCTACGGATAGGGCCGGGCCCAAACAAAACCCAGACGAGAAAATTAACTAATTAACTATCAGCTCTTTAATATTCGTACAAATCGCATGGGAAGGACCATCGGAGCAAAACTCATTTTCGAATTTCAAGCATAAAAATACTTGTAATGAATATTAACCTTATTGAGAAACGTAGCCAGAGATTTATCTATATGCTTCTTATCAAGCATAAATGTCCGATAAACAATAGTAGTGCATGGATTAAGCAATTTATTTATACAGAAAAGGTCACCAGCAGTCAGCATGAAATTTTAGGTTTTGCATGGAAGATTATAATGATGCACGATACTTGATTAAGCATCAGCCGCCGGTCAGCAGATTATTGCAATGTAAAAACAGTACTCAGTGGAGAACACACACAATGCAAGCTGAGAGGCATAATCATCCATCGATCACTAACCTGGAAGATACATGAGGAACTTCACGCAGGCCGTCTTGCTGAGAAGAACGAGTCTCGCTTGCGGCTTGCCTTGGCCCTTGACGCAAAGATCAGTGGCTCATAAGTGCTTGGGATGACTCGAATTCATAAGCCGGCTTGACATACATGTTGGAGCGCTAGCAGAGTCCACTTGTTGAGCTGCACACTTCACACCACAAGATCATTGACACAAGATCTGTGTACGACACAACAAGATTTGGGCAGTCCCTATAGTAGAAACTATATATGCGCAAAATTCAAGAAATACGCATCAGCAAAAATAATCACTAGGAACCATACCACACAATGGTGAAGTCTTCGTCTAATAAATGGCAACATTTTTCCTTTCTTATTTATCTCTTCTCTCCATCTCTCTCACCTCTCGTTCTCTTCCCAACCTCATCCACCGCTCTCTCTCGAAGCCTCCCCCTTCTCTACAGTAGAGAGAGGCGATTCGGGAGGCGAAAAAGGAGGCGTCGGTAGCTATCGGCGACCCTTTCCGCCTCCGGTGGCATGCGGATCGTCAAGAGGTGTAGGGGACTGTTAGACTCTCACCGGCTGGTGGGTCCTAGGTTATGGCTTCCTTTCTCTAGGGTTAGGTTTCCGGCAGCGGCGGCATCATCATCATGGAATAAGGTCCTCCCAGTCTCACCCCAGCCCTGATGGTGGTTCACTCCAGCACTATCGGTGAGTCTGTGGAGAAGGGGCTCCCAGCATGGAGTCCCTATACAGGAGTCGTCCGCCGGTGGCTCGTCGTCAGATGAGTATGCCGGCTTTTGTGGTCAAGGATGCAATGACAGCTTTGGGTTTGATGGATGTCTGGTGAGTGGACCGGACTCGACTGTACCGTGGCGGACCCACCGTCGACTGTGAACCTCGATCCAAGGTTGTTGGAGCTTGGGGCGCAGCCCCGGCCAATGGGCGAACGACGATCATTGCAGGCCATTTCCTTTCATGACTTTAGACGCTAAAATGAGTCCTTCTATGCAAGTTGACTTCTAAGTCTCAAGCTAGAAAGTGAAAGCAGAATGAACTACGGGCCAGTATAAGGAATCCGATACGTTCATGGCGGGAGGCCGCCAATGGAGGCTGTGTTGCTATCCTACATGTATGAATGATCATCAGTGGGTGGATGGTCCAGACGGCATTGCCGTCGTCCTCGTTCCTGTGCACAAATCCCAAATGAACGTGTCTCGTTGCTGCTATGAATACGCACACTCACACATGGTGATACGGTTGCATTATATTATTGTTGTCAAGCCTATGACTTCTTCCTTCCACTTAGATGCGAGTATTGTTGTGTGCAATGGCTGGAGACCCAAATCAGATGAAGATGATACGTTTCGAGTTCAAGCTACAAAAGAAATTTGCTTCATAAATTGGGATCTACAAGAAATATGCTTTGAATGTCTGGTGGAGCATCATAAGATTGAGCGTGTTTCCTCCAATGAAGATCGCATACACATATTCATTTTGGTTATGGATGTGTTGAACGGTCTTTTCAAGAAGGCAAGTGAATTAGGACTGTTGACACCTCTCTCTCGAAGACATCAAGACCATCGTATTTCGCTTTATGCGGATGATGTGGCCCTATTTATTCGGCCAACTCACCAGGAGATGAACCTCTCTATGAATATCCTTAATCATTTCGGTGAAGCTTCTGGGCTGTTTACGAACCTTCAAAAAAGTTGCGTTATCCCAATTCGCTGTGAAGAAAATCAAATGGATTTGGTGAGCCAAACGCTGCCATGTACAAGAAAGTACCGAGTTCCCATGCACCTATCTTGGTCTTCCAATTTCAGATAAGAGATTTCGGAAAGCTGAACTCATGGTTTGGGTCGACAAAATTGGTAATAAGCTACCAGGATGGCAAGCCTCCCTTATGAACATGGCTGGAAGAACTACTTGGGTACGTTTTGTTTTGTCCGCTATTCCCATCTATGTTCTAATAGCCATCAAAGTGCCAAAGTGGTTTATTAAAGCTATCAACAAATTGCGACGTGCATTTCTTTGGAAGGGTCGTGACAACGTCAACGGCGGTGCTTGCCTTGTATCTTGGGAAAAGGTTCAGCGCCCACTTGATTTAGGAGGCCTTGGAATCTTGAATTTGGAAATAATGAGCTGGGCACTTCAAATGCGGTGGTTATGGTTCAAGAAAAATGATACAGAGCGGCCATGGAAGGGCCTCGATATTCCGGTTCACTCTAATGCAATTGCCCTATTTAACATATCTGTGATCTCGCATGTGGGTCGAGGAAACTCGGTCTTATTTTGGTCCGACAAATGGTTATTTGGATGTAGTCCGATGGATCTTGCTCCGGCGGTCGTTCCAAGCAGTGCCTCTCAAAATTCGGCAAACTAGGACGGTTGAGCAAGCACTCCATGGACGGCAATGGCCGACCGATATCCAAGCGGGACTCTCGCTGGTTGGCCTATATGAATATTTTCACCTTTGGGATGCCCCGTCGGAATTTGAGTTATCAACCGACCAAGATCGTCATGTATGGAAATGGGAGAGTTCGGGGAAAGTTCTCCACAAAATCGCTTATCGAGCCTTTCATAATGGATCCACCACTTTTGAACCTTGGAGGCGCCTTTGGAAAAGTTGGGCGCCGACAAAATGCAAAGTCTTCTTGTGGCTTGCAATTCGAAATAAGTGTTGGACCGCCGACCGCTTGGCTAGAAGAGGACCGCCGCATCCTAACCGTTGTATGTTCTCGTGATCAAGAAGATGAAGGTTCAACATATTCTCACAAATTGTGTTTTTGCTCGGGAGTTTTGGTTCGTAATCCTAGAACCTTTGGGTCTAGCAACCCCGCACACCCGGAGAGGAAGATGATGCCTTTGCTGAATGGTGGAGAAAAGCAAGGAAGAAGACCACCAAAGAGAAAAGAAAAGGCCTCAACACTCTGATCATGCTCGGTGCATGGATACTTTGGAAACATAGGAACGCTTGTGTATTTGAAGGAGTCCAGCCGAGCATCCAGGCTATTATCCGGGAATTCACTAACGAGCAGCAACTGCGGTTCCTTGCCGGAGCTCGCTCGCTGCGACGTTTGGGTCAAGAGGAAGCACCGGCTAATTTTTAGCTAGGTGTAGTTGGTCAGGTCTCACCTTTATTTGTTTTTTCTTTAAGTTTCTTCTTTTTTCTTGTTTTAACAGCCCCTCACAGCTCGGTCCGGAGTGAGGAGGCGGTGTTTGTAAGGGACCATATTTCTTCTTCTTAATACAAAGATGCGCAGCTCTCCTGCGTATTCAAGAAAAAAAAGAAGGAGATGCGAAAGCGTTGCAGCCTAATCCCCTGTAGACGTTGTCTTCCATGTAGGTGCAGAATGTCGGGTGATATGAGCGATATGTGCCGATATAGAAAAAGTATCTTGTGTGATGGAGGCAATTAGCACAAGAAATACTGTAAAAGCACATCTTATCCATCCACCTCATCAATACAAGCCTCTCCACCCCAGCCAATGAGGGACTGCCATGCAAAGTGCCCCGAATCGGTGATGTCATAAATCCAAGTGATACAACTAAGACGAATCAGAGCTCGCCACATGGCTTCAAAAGGATTCAATGTCTCACTTGGGGGAAAAACCAACATATAATTCAGTGTGCACTAAGGAACATACCCAGGGGCCCACATACCACGCACAGGAGAAAGCTGGACCAGCCGGGCCGACAAGGGTTCGACCGAAGCCTGGTTCGGCCGAACCGACATAGGCCCGGTTGATATCTGCCTTCCACATGGCGCTTACTCTTTGGTTGTAGGCTATATTCCTGAGGTGCTTTGGTGATTCACATGCTCCTCCCTGCCTATAAATAGAAGGGGAGGGGGCTCATCATGAGACACACTTCTTCTCCTCCTTCTCATATTGCCTTGTGGCTTCTCTAATTAGCAGAGGAGAGCTCTTTGTATAGGATTAGTGCTAGCTTTCTAGTGCTTTAGAGATTAGGAAGAGAGTGAGGGGGATCTTCGGGACATGCCAAATTTGTTGGCATCTTTCCCCAAGAACAAACCTCTGCAGATGTTGTTGATCTTCAATTATAGCAAAGTGAGTATTTCAGTATATTCTATTTAGAATAAAGTGACATTCATATTTTGGTGAGTGTGTTCTTGTGTTCATACCTTGTTCATAGTTTAGAGGCTTGTGTTCTTGTCAACATAACCCTCTGATCTTGAGGTTAGGGTGCATAACTTTGCATTCTGCTTATATGCCTATTTAATTTGTCAACTAGAATATAGTTAGTGCTTGTGCATGTTTCTCATTAGATCAAAGTTGCATTTGTGATCCTTTCATGTGGTAGAGTTACCTCGAGCTAGTTCTAGCTTTTCTACTCACGGGTTCGCCGCTTCCTATTTATACAAGGTGCTATAGCAGGGCTGCGGGTGTCTATAGCACAAACGTATCCAGGCTATAGTAGTGATTGGTGGTGTAGACGTGGTGTCTATACTATGGGTTATCCTTCGTTTGCCTTATACCCCACGTTTAGATAGAGGTAGGCCGCGGTAGTGACAGTCATTGGACCCTTTGAATTTCTCCGCGTCTGGGAATAGCGTAAAGCTTAAGTGACGGAACTAATTGTGAGAGCCCGGAAGTAGCCGGTGCCCGAAGTGAGTGACATCACAGAGAAGTTGTTCTTCGACTCTATCTCTACCAGCTGGATCCTTTATATCCATCTTGTCCTATAGAGTGGTGTCCTTAGACCATATCCGAGTTAGGAGTTACTCCCTCCGTTCTGAAAAAACTGACGTTTAGGACAAGGATTGGGTCAAACATTGGGAATATAAATCATCAATAACTTTTAAGTTGTTGAGTTTGCAAATATGAAAATTATATGAATATATTTGTCTTGAAAAATACTTTCATAAAAGTATATACACATCACTATTCGATAAATATTTTTGTAACAACAAAAGATCAAAGTTTTATTTTGGAGACCGTGTCGCTGTCCTAAACATCAGTTTTTCAGAATGGAGAGAGTAGATCTCATCGTTCCTTGGATTCAATACCCTTCGGAATACTCCTTAGGTGAAGTGCTACAATGGTATATCCGTACGCTTGCGGACTCGTTCGTAATCACAAGTGTACCCAGGTGGATCTCGTGCTCACGCTAACAAGGCACAAGTAGTAGTGACGTTAGTTAAGAAATACCAACAACGTCCATAGGGGTAGAGGCGCCTGTGGTCGACGTAGACGGTGCTGGCTATCTCGATGCCGAGGCAGTGGCGAGTGACGCTGGCGCGGATCCAGCAGAGGCAGATCCCATGGTCTCGTTGATGAGACACTTGGACCCGATGTGCTGAAGGATGGACTCGACGAGCTCCACGACGTGGTTGCTGGCGATGCAAAAGAGCTCCCAGCGCTGCTTGAAGGCCTCGAATGTGGCGGCCGCTATCTTCTCCCTGCCCGCCTGCGTGTAGGCCGACAACACGGCATTGGTGCGTGCCTCCCTGGCTAGTGCGGTGGACAGCGGTGCGGGCTTCCCCATAGCAGACGGTGGCGTAACCTGTCTGAGTGGTTTTTGCACGGGCGTAAAACGGAAATGACGATGTAGTTTGTGGGAGGAAGCTGTGTCCAGCAAGTTTGGGGGAAGGGGGGACCTCCTGAAAATTATAGGGTTGTTTATAGGACACCGTTGCAGTTCATTTTGGGTCCCATTTCCTCTATTTTAAGGGTAGACTATTTGTAGGGCGCCGTTGCCGCCAGTTTTATCATGCCACCTATTTCTCATTTTTATGGGGCACCGAGGGGAGAGAATCCCCCACCTGAATTTCATTAAAAGGCCTTGAGAAGTCTTCAACAAATTTGAGCTGAAAATAGAAGGGACACAATACAACTGCACACTGCACACAACAAGATAACAGAAACGAGGTAGAAAGCAAGCATATCTCTATCTCTACTACTAAAAAGTACGAAGTGGAGACAAAAACTTGTTCCTACTTTCTTCCACTCGCGTGAATCTGCCTCCCCAACCCCGCGCGTCCGCCTCCGCTCGCCTTCCCCACGCCCCTACACCCTCCTCCCGCATCGTCCTCCTCCGCCATCCTCTCCCACCTCCGAGCCTACCGCCTACAAACCCTAACCCTAGCCCCTCCTCCTCCCTCGCGCGCCTACCCCCGTCCACCTCCATCCACGCAGACGGCCGCAGGCCCCACCGCCTGCCGCGGCCAGCCGCCTGTGGCACCCTAGAGGCGTCTGAAGGGCATCCCGACAGAGTTGCGGCCAGGGTACGTACTCAATCCATCGCCGCCCTCGAATCCCGCAGCTAGGGTTCGGTCGCCCCGCCGCCCATCGTTCGCGTCGCGTTCCGTAGCTGCGTTGCAGGATGCCGCCGCCACCTACCCGCCCAGCCGCTAGGCACGCCGTCGTGGTCATCGCCAGGTGACCGACGTCCCCACCCGCTCCACCCTCCATCGTTCGTCGAGCCGTTCGCCGTGGTGCCCTCCGCCGTTCGTCGAGTCGTCCACCACCCCTGTTGACCTTGGACGCCGCCGGCGCCCATCTCCCATGGAGTCCGAGGGCGCATCATTCATGGACGCCGCCGTCGTCTCCAACCCCTACCCCGCCACCACCATCGTCTACATCAAACCAAACCACGGACAACGTCGTCTCGGATCCACTTCTCCACGACCACTCTTGATTTTAGCTTCCTGTTTCGTCGTGGTTAATGTTGTGCTTTGCGGTGGCTGCCGACAATTGGAAGTTTCTTCAAGAATTGGAGAAGGTCGCTAAAGTATAATGGAATACTAAAGATCGATTACATCCTTGGGTGAGTCTGGATCTATCAAGGTTTACTATGTTGTTTGTGCAGATACTAAGTTTTATTATGTTTTCAGACTGTCAAAGTTGATATAAATATTGAGAGAGATTTGGCATATGCACTTCAAGTAAGAGAGTGTCCACAGTTATTATTTCTTAGGGGAAACAAGATCTTATACAGAGAAAAAGGTATGTCCAACTAGCACGTTAACCTAGCAGCCCTCTTTGTGTCTCGCATTGTCCTTGTGAAAATTCACGAAAGTTTCCAATTTTAGGATTTTCTTTTCATGGCAATTTAATTATGAAACAAAATAGATAAGCCAATGTGGAACCTCCTTAGGCATTGTGACATAAGAGAGGTAGAGATAGCTCCGGTTACAATGTTGGAGAGAAAAGGAGATCTATGACTTGACCATCTCCACAATGGAGCAAAGGCTCATAAGGTTGGAAATGCTGAACAGAGATTTCCATTGGAGTTCCTCCATTCTCATTACTGAAGAATTCTTCTCCACACCAAAAGGCCTTTCGAGTTCTTATCCATCTGCAGCAGTGCTGCATCAGCAGTGCCTCACTGCCTCCCTGCACATGCAGCGCTGGGTGGGCAAGCGCATCTCGACATCTTCACTCTCTAGCGCACAACCCATGCATCCTTTTTTTACCGCTTTTTCGTACATCGAGACGGATGTGGGTCAATTATTGGGTGGGATTGGTCTTGCATTGGTTCTAATCCATTTGGCTTGTGGTTCTTTTTTCCGTTGGTATAACCAAGCCTGATTGTTGCTTTTTGGTCAGCTCGTGCCTGTCCTTCGAGGGTTCGTGCTGCATCTCCTAGGTCCCAACCCTCAAACCTGTAGGATGTCTTGATATAAATGGTGCAAATCCCGTCTCCTATCTCCAGGAGAAGATGTTGAGGGCTTGTAGCAGACTTACCCTCAGTTCACCATCTGACAACTTTGAGTGTCACCACACTGTGACTAATGCTCGTTCTGGCTTATTTATTGCTACTGTTCTGATTTACCAGTAATGTTCACCTGTGTAGTAGTGTTTGGAGAACAAATCATTCTGACATTACTTTTAACAAAAATGTCATGATGTTTGGTTTGTTGATAACGGACGCATTGGATACTATACTACCACTTGATGGGTATTCGGCTTGATATGAAGAGTCTGACTAATCTGGGATACAAAATAGGAAATTGAATGACCAATGATCTTGAGTTCGAGAACGCATTCTGTGTTCAGGCAATAAACATCAGTCGCCCACCACTCCGCTCACTGATCCCCTTTAGAGTTGATCCTAATACCATAATGGTGTTCATTTTCACCTGGTGAGAATCATATTATATCCATTCCCCCACTTTATTTTCTTGTTTTATGACTGTAGAACTGTCCATTTTCATTGTATCAAATGCCATTAAAAAATTAGTAGATCAAGTTCATGCTCAGCATGTTCACTTGATGTGCTCTGTTTTCAGGTTTTTGAGAATTCCTTCTCAGGGTCTTGAAGTATATATATTTTTTGTGTGCATGCCTTTGCCAATTCTTAGGAAAAATTCACACTTTGGTACCTAACGGATCTATCCAAAGCTTGTTTCTCTATTGTTGTCAGGACAAATAATGCTGAAATTAGTCGATAGTTTTTTCGCATAACTGCTCAAAGAACTATAAAGGTCTTCTTCAACTTTAGGAAAACTGGCTAATTGCAGAAACTGTCTAGGTTGGACAACCGATGAGAGTGTGCATATGATTTCAGAAATGCATTTCCAATTTATTCTCCTGTCTCATGTTCTTTAGCATATCAAATTGTCAGGGCATGGGCTCTAAGAGGTAATGCCACATTTTCATAATTATTGTTGCCTGAAGTCATGCTTTAGCTTTTTGTTGTTTAGCCATTTCTAGCACATTACATCAGAAAAAATGTCCTGGGGGGTATTTGATACTTCTGCTACTGCAACAGCAATGATTGATTATTCTATCTATACTATAAAACAGATAATTGATGTCTTTGTCACCCACATATTGATCTCTCTACCCATCACATAAGCCATCCTTAAGCAATAAAATGGCTTTGCATATTAAAAAAGGTTTGTATTCTACTTCACGCGTTATCCATGGGTAAAACACATCCCTGCATCCTTGTGTGTGGTTTTCATAAAATTAATCCTCATTTTGCTCTCAGATTTATGGTGGCATGGGGGATTTATGGTGGCAAGGGGGACATAGCGGAAAATTCTCTGGTGACCACAATGGTATAGTGTGCTTATGCTCATTAGTGTCCATCAGCCCCAGCACAATGAACTGATGTTGCCGAGCTGTTTCAGTCTTTATGATGCATTGTATTCTCTCTCAATATACACATGTAGTTGGATGCAAACCTGAGCCCCCTTCTCCTATACCAGGTAATAATGATTACTCCAGTGATTCCAATTTTTCCAATATTTTGGCTCCAGTGATTCCTTCGCCTGTACCCTGACTTCAGTTTGTGCACAGTTCTGCTTTTTTAACTGTTGATGCCTGGTGAAAAGCGATATCAATCATTGTATGCAATATGGGAGGGGAGCACAGAGTAGTTTGGGAACACAGGTAACACAGTAGGCTAATTTTTTATAGTTGTTTAGTGCATATAAGAACTCGCATTGCCATCTGTATGAGCCCTGGATTCAGTAGATTGTGTTAATATTTGTGTCCCTTCAGCTGTAGCAGAATGAGTTCTTTTACTCCTTTGTGCTGATAATATCACCTCCTTTTTTGCATTCAATTTGAATGAGTTTTGCTGAAATCACACAATACTAACTGATGTAGTTGTAATTTTAATTTCAAAATATTTCAAGAGCTACAATTTTTCTTCGACTCATAGTTGTTGTGGCCTCCAGGAGGGTTGCCCTGCCCGTTCTGCACTCAGCCTCAGTGCCCTAGGAGGAGCAGCTCTCGCCAAGTTCACCAGCCACACTGGTATGTAACTTTATGACTTTTCATTGCTAATATTCAGTTATAGGGAAAACAATATGTTTTTTCTCTTTTTTTTGAGTTTCTTACAATCTTTATGACTATTGATCAGAAGAGAATACTAAATTGTGGTTTTGTCCCCTCTTTTATGTCACAGCTTGTTGGTCAACTTCCGGCAAATAGTAACATAGGAACTGAAAGAGGGTCATGGGTATTGAGCGTCGAAGTAAACTTAGTTCTCTTATGACAATATAATGCTGGTTTGACTACATAATAATGGCCAGCTGCTGCTCTTCATACTCAATCACCCTAGAGCAATAAAATCTGCGTATTTCTCTAGAAGCATGGGGCTAATGCAAAATTGAAGCAGTTGCCTTTTCATTTCCATAAATTTGAACATTTGTAATTGTTTCAACTCCTTTACAATGTAATGTGGTCTTATCTTTGAACTTGGTTGTAGTGGATATCTTGTATTTAGCTTATCAATATGCTCCTCTTGTGCCAATATATGTAGCTTCTCTAAAGGATTACTTCGGCTCGTTGTTATAATTTCATCAAGTGTCAATTTGAGGCAAGTTCATTTCTCCATGTGTTAAAGGTAACATACAAGTTGGCTTTTAAGCATAAAGTATTATTGCTGTCATCTCATAAACATGTGGTTGTATTTAACTAAATTTTGATACAACACATAAATATTGTCTTATTGAATTTCCACATACTCATGAAGCAAATATTATGTACCTTTAATATTACACAAAGGTTTTGTTTTTTTAAAATGCCCGTAGCAACGCACGGGCACGAACCTAGTACTATTCAAATGATGAGACATGACACCAATTAGAAAGACAACTACCGATCACCGACTTGAGTCGGCATCGTAACGGCATGCTTGCTAGATAATACGTCATAGCCATTGCGCTTTCATGTCACCCTTGGTAGCGACGCCGCTCTAATAATATCACTCTTCATCTGAGGATCATGTCAGCCGAATGGGGACTAAAGGTGACGGGAGGCATGCAGACCAAAGCTCACTAGACATAACAATCTTCCTTTTGAAGCTGAGACAATGCCCCCTAGTGTCGTCGTCGTCCGTTAGAAACTATGATATGGCTTTCCCAGCGACTCATCACAAGCACATGCCCAAGGGACACTAATGGGCATCAGCTGCACCACAGGGTATCAACCTCAATGCAACCACTATAGTATAGCCTGCGCTGCGTCTTGGACAGCATCGACAAGAACCAGTGAACCACCGTCGGCACCCGCCGACAGCACCATGTTGCTGCCTGTACTGATGAGCCAAAGCCGGCAGCAGTACGTGCGGCACAGGGAGGGACCGCAGCAAAGCACCGCTTTGGTGCAGCTGCCGGCCGCCGCCGTCGCCGTCGCCATCGCCAGCGAGCGAGACGAGGTTTAATTTGGGGAGGCGCTGGGAGTAATAATAAATAAAAATCTCTGTAGCATGCAGCAACGAACGACGTGTTGGATTAGTCCCACATCGGAAATTCATGGTGGGGGAACACAACATAAAGGTGGGGGCAATCCTCACCCATCAGGCTAGTCTTTTGGGTTGAGTTAGGCTCATATTCTTGTTGTTGTGGACTCCGTCAGACCTAGGCCTGTTGAGATAAATTCCCGGGCCGGATTCCGCTGCGCTCTCTAACAAGTGGTATCAGAGCCGAAGGTCGGAAAAATATGTGAAAATATCTCTGATCTCTGGGTCACACGTTGACGGGGGAGGTCACGAAAATCCTTGTGACAGGAGAATTGTACTCTGAGCTTGTAATAACCTTCCAAGTTGTGCACATGGGTTGTCATGTGATGGAAGAGTTGGATTCGATGTGTGACGGGGGAGATTGTTGGATTAGTCCCACATTGGAAATTGATGGTTGGGGGCAATCCTCACCCATCAGGCTAGTATGTTGGGTTGAGTTAGGCTCATATTCTTGTTGTTGTGGACTCCGTCAGACCTATTGTTGGATTAGTCCCACATTGGAAATTGATGGTGGGGGACCACAACATAAAGGTGGGGGCAATCCTCACCCATCAGGCTAGTCTTTTGGGTTGAGTTAGGCTCATATTCTTGTTGTTGTGGACTCCGTCAGACCTAGGCCTGTTGAGACACCGGCACATGGGTATAAATTCCCAGGCCGGATTCCGCTGCACTCTCTAACACGACGAATGAGGCAAGAGTTGTAGTCTGAAATTTTGATCCATCATTTGGGCATCTAATGCAAGCAAAAGACAATCCACACACACCGGCCTTCGGGAGCATCAGAGAGACTAATTAATACGATACGGACACACCGGCCTTCGGGAGCATCAGAGAGACTAATTAATACTTCCCTCCGTATCGTCGTTCGAGACAGTGACGGATCTAGGATTCAGATGTAGGGGGGCTGAACACCTTCTTTCACCTCTAGACACTAGAAAAATTTCATTTATAGTAAAAACTTTTAGAGGTGAGTGAAAGAGGGCTCCATTGTTGTGCAAGCAAGGGTATGAACACCTTCTTCTACCCCTAAACACTCATTTCTAGCAGAACATTTCAAAAAAAACTGAAAAAGAGTTGCTTTATTACGCAGGCAGTAGGGGGGCTGGAGCCCCCTCCGCCCCCCTCGCTGCCTCCGTCCCTGGTTCGAGACAGGTTCGACACAATTAAAGGAAGAAGGGAGTTTACGTTTTTGCCAATGAGCAGGCAAGAGAGACAACGGGTAACAGGGGAGGTAGCAGGCTAGCAGCGGAGACTCACTCATGTGAGCAAGCGGTGGAGCCAGGGGTAAAAATGGGAGACCACTTTTGATGTGAACTATAAGTATAACGTCAAATATTTTATTAGGAAACGTCAAGCATGTCCGTGTTAGGTCTTATAAGGAACGCGAGTCTGGGCAACCCTAGACGACGCGACTATAAGCTGCCAAAAAAAGCAGCGAAAACCCAAAGCTAGAACGGATCTATCCATGGTACTGGAACTTTCTCTTCCTCACTTCTCATCATGCGTGGCGAAAACCCGGCAAATTAAAATGATATATATGATGCGTTTGCAAATGCACCCAACAAGAAATGAAGAGAAAAGGTGTTGAACAAACCAAACGATATGATGTGGAAAGAAAGGTTTTACCTGGAAGAAAACAGATCGGAACGCTCTGGAAATTAAGTCCCTGAGGTCTCAGAGGAAAGCACGCATTTTCATATTTCCATCTAACCCTTGAGGAAAAAGTAGGAGAAGCCCGCAAGCTAAGTTAGCTCACACCTCAGATGGTGGCGGTGTGGGTGCAGGCAATGAATGAATATAAATCCAGAGAAGACGTTTTGATTGACCTCAACTCCATAATATTGTTGCGAGAATGTGTGGTGCACAGGGTTAGCAAAATCGGTGGAACCGGTCCGGCCCGGTACATGAATTGGTCCGGCTCCCACCCCAAACCCGTGCCTACAAATTCGCGAGAACGGTGAACCGACCGGTTTCACCGATAAACTGGCCCGGTTTTTCCCTTCACGTGAACCGGTCGGCGGCGGTTTTGTTAACCCTGGTGGTGCAGCTAGCCCAGGCTATACGTAACTCAAAAAATATATAGTGTATCATGGAACTACTTGACCAATCTTTTATCTCTACCTAATATTAAAGCAAGGATTGTTTCTGTCCCAAAAATTTGTCCGTCACGGGAACCGCGAAAAAACCGCGTGAACCGGTGCCTACGGTGCCAAACCGGTGGGAAAAGTGACGATAAAATGAGTGGACCAGTGAAAAAAATTGAACCGGAGCCGGGTTACAAAACTGAATACACCTCCCCTCGGCCCAGCAAGGCCAGCAAGGCCCGCGGCCCTCCCCCTAAAGCCGAGCCGGCATAGCTTAAAAAAACAATACAGATCACTTCGGCTACGTTTTCTTTTTGGTCAAGGTGCCCATTTTAATCTATTTGACAGAGAATTGCGAAGCTCGCCAACATCAACACGATTTAGCCTTTTATAATTGTTTTACTAGATGCTTAATTTTCAAACATTAATAATCGTTGGGCTTCAAATGAATAGAATGTGTTTGGACTTTGGAGAATCTAATATAATGGAGTAGAAAGTTAGACAATATGATATAAGATGTACGCTACACTATGCTAGCTATTGCTAGGCTGGCCTGTACAATATCGTTGTACCTATTTTTCATAGGGATAATTTGAACCATGCCATTATGATTCTGCTAAATTGGAGATATGCCATCCTGACCCACATGTCAGTGACTGTGGTGGCACCCACCTGTCAGTGAGATACCAATGGCATATTTCCAAACTGTGAAAATTATAATGGCATATTTCCATCTAACCCTTTTTCATATGTTAGCAAATATCTTGTATAAATTAAAAAGATAGAAATGCATGATTATTTCATTATTTGAGTGTGAGGATACATGTTAAGATAAAATTCTATTGGCCCTATAACCAAATGTAATGAACATATACTGGTAGAAAGAGAAAAGAATCCATGAGTTTTGAAATACAATTAGCATATCACCATAGCAGTGCCCTCGCACATATAAGTCCCAAGATAAAAAAAGGAAGTGCCCAATTGGGATTTGAACATGGGTCGACAAAATCACAGAGAAGATTATCACACACGAGCGAGGTTACCTTGGATATTGTTTTGGTGTGATATTGTTTCTTTCCATTGTTGTCCTTATTTTGAAAAAAAGACCCACATCTTTTTATATAATCATTGTTATTGAGCTTATAGATGTTAGTTCGTTTATGCTGGGAGGCACATGGTAAATGGATGCGCGACTGGGATAAGCGAGGTTGAGGAAACAGGGCATAACAATGAGGTTGAGGAAGCAAGGATGACACCGCGCCCAGGGCAAACAATGGTGAGGCTGGGAGGCACGGGCAATGGTGGGTGAGGCCAGGTAGGTGCAGGGCCATTGGGGTAGCGACACAATCAGGCTGACACAGCGCACGGCGATGATGAAGCTGGACTGACGGTGCGGTCAGGGTAGATGACAGAAGATAGCATGCTAGGTTGGGATAGCTCATGTGTAATGGAAATGCTGGCACGGTCGGGGAAGGTGAGGTCGGGCAGATGATGATGAGGTTCAGAACGTGCGAACGATGATGGGTGAGCTTAGAGTGGCACAGACGCAACGAGGATTGTGGTGAGGTTATGAAGCTCTAGAGTGGCAGGTTGATGGCACAAATGCGATGGACGGCAGTGAAGCGAGCAATATTTTCTCCCGATGCAACGCACGGGCATAATTGCCAGTCTTTACAAAAAGGATGCTTAAAAGGGATCTCCGCAAGGATTTCCTAAACTGTAGAAAAGGGTGCGTTTGGTTAATGGGTCGAGCTGGATTGGAACATGTTCGACCCATGTCAACACGTGTTTGGTTCGAATGGTCTTGAATGGGTAAAACTAAAAAAACAAATATACCTCCTAGGTGCGGGTAGAGTGTATCCACCCAAAACAAATTGACACACTCGACCTAGATGGATGTCATCATCTTTGCGCCAGCAGGAGCGGAGTGAGAGGGAGAGGGAGGGGCGCGACGCGAGACTCTGGCAGCTAGGTGTGCACAAGCTCCACCACCACCAGGAGAAGCAGGAGTGGGCGGCAATCGTCACGTGGAGAGGCAGTGGTGAGAGGGGCTCCTTCGCAGGGAAAGGTAGGGGTGGGCGTGGCTCCTTCGCTGATAGAGGGAGGGGCAGGCAGTGCTCGGCACCGGGAGATGTAGGGTCGTCTGGGGAGAAAGGAGGGGGTGGGTGGCAATGGCTGGCACTAGGGAGAAGAGAGGGGCAGGTGATGACTGCCGGTACCGGGGAGAAGGGAGGGGCGGGCGGCACTGTCGACATAGGGAGCTCTGTCGTCGGCCAATGGCAGGGAAGGAGTTAGTGTAGGAGACCGGGGAAGATAAGGCAGGGTAATAAATAAAAAGAAAACGTAAGAAAATGTTAATGTGGACGGTGTGAGGACCTCGAAGGCCAGCAGGTGCGGCCGCATCTAACAGTGTTAAAAGCATCCACCCCAACCCTGTCAACCTTTTCAAACAAACAAAAGTTGGGTCCAACTCATCCCTTCATCCAAATATGACTTGGGTTCACTCCAACCCACAAAAGGAGGTTAGCTCCGACCCGACCCACATCATCCCAAAACCAAACTCACCCTAAGAGAAATGTAAATGAATCCTAAACATTACATCAAGAAAAAGAAAAACAACCTACCTCTAATTTTGTAGGACTACTTTACACATCTAAAGATCTGTTGACACCGAGAATGGCGAAAGCCAAATCAGGCTGGACCAGCCGGTCTGATTGGGTGTGCCCTGTAGCAGATTGTTGACGGTCGATTTTGGTACACCTAGCTATGAGTTTACCGTCACATTTGCATATATTTGATATTCTAACTAATGGTACGAATCCCCCGGAGGTATCAAGTTCACTCTTGCATGTCGATTTTGGAGTTTGTTGTTTACGCAGGAAATTAACGTTAAAGAGGAGACATTTGGGATAAGTTCATCAAGCACTTCAAGAGAAGATAATGAAGCGCGTCACAAGTAAAGACACGAAGTGAACAAGACTCTAAACAGCCCAAGGACCGAAGCATTAACACGCAAAACTCTAGGGACTTGATGTTTACCAACGAGATCAACTCAGCCAGAGAGATATTCTCGCAGCCTAGGACATCATGATTTTCGGTGTAGATTCGGAGACTTGAACGGCCTCTAATGGCAAAAGTTTGACTACCAAAGTTGTTGGACATGTAGAAGGCCCAATTCAGATAATGGAGCTAGGAGTTATGGCCCCCGAAATCCCTACTGCGCAGTCTGTCTCTAAGGCGGTTTTGGGGATATTATCTTCGTTTCTAAGGAGACCAATGAATACCAAAGTTGGAGATAATTTCGTGTCACACAATATTGACACCGAATTTGCATTATTTGGAGTCCAGATGTGGGAGATATGGTGCCGGCAAGGAAGGGCTGCGAATCAGGAAAATCTGGACGAAACTGATTTTATGGAAACCAAGTTCCCTTCTCTCCCAATGAAGATCTCGTACAAGGGAAGCTGGAGCACGCCCCAAGGTTCCCCAAGGGCATAAATACAACCCCTTGGGCACCCAAGGAGGGGTGATCGATCTATCCAATCATCAGAGAGTAGCTAACACGAAAGAGAAGCACCGGGAGGAAGCCGACGGCCGCCGCAAGTCCTCGAGTTGCCTAGGAGATGGCCTAGGCCATGCCCTAGCCGCCATGGTTGGCCCTACGTGGTGAAGCCATTGTGGAGTTCCGGAGCCCATGCCTTGATTCCATCAAGGCAATTGTACATTCTACATTCGATGGTGATATAAATCATGTCTTTTCTTTACTTTGATCTACATCGATGGGTATTTTATCCATATGTGTAGCTAGCATATGATTTTAGTAGGAATAGATCTAATTGTGGTGGTTAGTCTATCTCTTGCGGATACATCGTTGTAGTGCACGGACCTAGGTTGTCGTTCGGTGATGAATATCCTTGCGTAGTGACAGTACGGTGGAGGAGAAAGCGGCGAATGAACGTGCATCAGACCACTCCATATCGGGTTACTCCGTATCGAGTGTGCTCCTTATCCTAGCATAGATTAGATTGGTTTGTCATCGTGGCCGGAGCGGCAACAAGAAAACGATAGGCTAGGGTTACCTTTGGTTTCCTTACCTTTATGGCTAGGTGGATGAGATCCATACATCCCTTCATGTTTGTATGTTTAACCTTTATGCAATCAACACATCACATAGGGTTTGAATGGTAGGTTAGATAGAGAACCTTAGTGGTTTGCTTCCGATCCTTGGATTGACAAATCTAGGGAGGACCCCCATTGGTGAAAAAGGCACCAAGTCACCCATAGGCTTGCGGTGAACTTGAGCACGGTTTTGCACCGTCAATAAGCCCCTTTTTCTAGCGCCGTTGCCGGGGATCGGCAACTCAAACCCTAGGGCGATCTATCTTTCTTTTAACTAACCCTGATTTTATCATTGCATATTGTCGTATGGACCTCCCTGGGCCCACTACCTCGGTGGGTACCAGGACCGACTACTCGGTGGGCCCCTGGGACTACCCGGCTTGCGCTACACGGCACCCGAAGGCGTGGAGCACAAGGACTACACAGGAGTAGTACTCGGTTAGGGAGCTGTACATGTTCCGCACTGTATAGAGGACTCCTAGACGTACTCGACTAGTACTCTCTCCCTACTCCGACCCCGTAACCCCGCCTCCCGACTATATAAGGCGAGGCAGGGACCGATCTTAGGATCACCTCATCCAATCCTCTACAACTCACGGCGCACTATTGCACCATCTTGTAATCGTGCCCAATCAATCCTGAGCTACGCAGCATACAGGACGTAGGGTATTACGCACCTCGCGGCCCGAACCTGTCTAAATTGTGTGCCACGTGTCTCTTCCTTCGAGTTGCCGATCTCGGCGAGTCACATTCATCTACTTCGGGTACTCCCCTTAGTAGGTTGCCGGTCTAAAACACCGACAGCTGGCGCGCCAGGTAGGGGATCTCGCCCGAGATCACATGGTGAACTCGACGGCTCCTGTCTACTTCAGGCCAACCGTCGCTTTCAACCACGGCGACACCTTCGTCTTCGGCGCCTGGGTCTGCACTGCTGATGGCGCGGGCTCCTTCCAGCGCCGCCTGACCATGCGGCCCAACCCGAAGACAGGCTTCATGACACTTCCCGAAGTTGTCACAGGCGAACTCGCCGGCAAGTTCGGCGAAATTTCGCTCTTCAACCACCACGCTGACTTCGAGCTCGAGTCCATCTCCAACTCGAACTCGACGTCGCCATGGTCCATCGCATGCGAGCCGGCTGCTCAGCCATCGCAGGCGGTCCCCTCACCGCGCGCTTCCTCCACGCGTGGCCCCCGCATCCTCGGCCGGGCCCGCACGGGGGCTCCCACTTCTCGCCGGGCCGGCAAGGAGCCCGTACCCGAGTACAACTCGGACTCCGACGCCGTCCCCGATCGCGCTCCGGACTCCAGCCCTCTCTTCGGGTTCTACTCGAACCCGGACTACGAGTTCGACTTCGGGTCGGACCCTGAGGAGCCCGAGTCCGAAAACGACTCCACTGAGCTTCCCTTGTCAGGGCCAGCATCTGGGCTGGTTATAAAACCCACGCCGGCCGGGAGATACGTCCCATCGGCCGACCGCAAGCCTGCTGACCTGGCGAAGGGAGACTCACGCTACGTCGCCTACATCGACTCGCTGCCGTTCCGGAGGGAACACCGCTAGCCCGGCCGACTCAAACACACCAACCGAGGTGGCACCCTCCGAGTCCGCCCCTTGGCACCCCCGATCGCCAAGTCTTCATGGCTGCCGGCGACACCCCAGGGCCTTTAGGCACAGCTCAGGACCAGTGCCTGGAGGACATCTCCGCCGACGAGCTCTCTGCTGATGCTCCACCCAACGAGATTCCGGCAGACAGAGACGCTTGACGTGAACGCAACCGGAAGCGCAACAAACGCCGTCGATGCCTCCGCGACAACCTCCCCATCCGTAACCTTGCGGAAGCTCTCGAGGCGGTCGAGAGCAGAGTACACACCACCCCTGAGCAATGCCTCATGTCGATCACAGCGATCGCACGCCAGGCTCAAGGCATACGCGCTGGCGAGGTCATCGCCAAGCTCGCTGAAGAAGCTTACTTCATGCGGGTCGACAACAGAGTCAATCAACCTCCTCCAGCTAAGCCCCGCGACAACGAAGCTACTAGTCGCAGCGCCAACAACGGTCCCAACCGTACTCGAGCTGACCTCCCAGCCGAGCCAAACCGTCGCCGCTCCAACGCCGGCGGACCTTCACTACAAGACCGCGGCAACCGAGAAGTCGTCCCCCACCGCGCTCCGGCAGGTGCGGCGGCAACGACCCCCGACGGCGGCGGCGGCCGACGGCGGCGGCTCCAACCATGGGGCCAACGAGAGGGCCGGGAGGCGGCGGCGCCGCGGCGGCCGAGGCCACGCGAACGACCACGCCCTCCGGCGCCTCACACGGCGGGTACGACGCCCGCCAGAAGATTGAGGAGCTGCGGCGGAAGAAGTCGACCACTGCCGCTGAAGGCAACGGCTTCCCCGCCTTCTCACCTCGACTTCGCAACCTGCTTCTCCCCGACAAGTTCAAACCTTTGGGGATCACCAAGTACGACGCGAAGCAAGATCCCATCCAGTGGCTCCGATGCTACGCCCTCTCCATCGAGAACGCTGGCGGCAACAGCGACACCAAGTGCCTCTACTTCCCCTTCTGCCTGGACCAAGCACCACTCACATGGCTCGAGTCGCTGGACAAGCACTCGATCGACAAGTGGGACCAGCTGAAGGATCAGTTCACAAGCAACTTCGCGGGCGCCATGGGCCGGTCGGGTACTCACATGGACCTGGCCATGATCAAGTAGGAACAAGACGAGACCCTACGCAAGTACATGCGCCGCTTTTTCGACAAGCGCGCCACCGTTGTCGACGTCACCGACAAGGAGGTCATCGACCTCTTCCAAGACGGCCTCTATCACCGCTGCACCTTCGAAGACTTCGGTCGTCGCCGCCCCAGGTCCATCCCCCACCTCAAGGACATGATCATGTCCTGGGCGGATGAAGAAGACAAGGCCAACGCCAAGTACGATGCCATTCGTGGCAAGACCAAGCAGAACCAGGGCGGCGGCAGCGGCAGCAATGCGAACCAGGGCGGCCGCAACAACAACTACTACTACTACTACTACTACTCGGGTCCCAACCGCAAGCGCAAGCCAGACAACACCGTCGCGGCTATCCAGCGCCCTGCGAAAGGGAACTCGAAGAAGAACTCGGCGGTTTCAAAGACCCGTCGAAGGAGAAGTGCCCGTGGCATCCAAACGGCAACCACACCACCAAACAGTGCTACCAGCTCAGGCACGCACTCAAGGAGACGCCGGAGCCACCGCACCCTCATGATCAAAAGAACAAGAAGAAGGACGGCGACAACAACGACTTCCAAGAACCCGAGAAGACCGTCAACGTCCTCTTCGGCGGAGCGCCGGCGGGCGGGAGCAGAAGGCTACCCGTCGTGAAGTAATGTCCATCGAGCCAGCGGTCCCGACCCCTCTCAGGTGGTCGGAGGTACCCATCACCTTCTCCCGCGCGGACCAATGGACCAGCTTCTCTGAACCAGGACGGTTCCCCCTCGTCCTGAAGCCAACGGTGGCGGGCTCCAAACTCAACAAGGTCCTCATCGACGGTGGGAGCGGGCTCAACGTCCTCTTCACCAAGACCTTGAAGAAAATGAAGCTCGACATCACTCCCATGCTCACCAAGAGCAGCATGCCCTTCTACGGCATCGTCCCTGGCAACGCGGCTATTCCACTGGGCTCAGTGGTCCTGCCAGTTACCTTCGGGGCATCTCGGGACAACTACCGTACCGAGTACATCAAGTTCGAGGTCGCGGACTTCGAGACCTCCTACCACGCCATCCTCGGCAGACCGGCCATCGCCAAGTTCATGGCGGTGCCCCACTACACCTACTTGGTACTCAAGATGCCAAGTCCAGCCGGTGTACTCTCCCTCCAAGGGGACCTCAAGATCTCCCACGACTGCGACACAGAAGCCGTGGAGATCGCCTCCACAAACCAAGTACCCAACGCGATGATGGAGGTCTACGCTGCGTCGAAGAAGCTTGCCACAAGTGAACTCAACACCCCAGAGAAGTCTGACAATACCAACAAGCCTCAGCCACCTGAGGAGGTAGCCGTCAAGATGGTCGACCTCGGAACAGGCGACCCCAGCAAGACCACCACCATCGGGTCCGTCCTCGACCCCAAATAGGAAGACGCGCTCATCAGCTTTCTTCGGGCTAACCGCGACATCTTCGCGTGGAAGCCAGCGGACATGCCAGGAGTGCCCTGGGAGCTGATTGAGCACGCCCTCAACGTCGATCCTAAGGCCACCCCCAAGCGACAACACCTCCGACGCTTTGCCGACGACAGGCGGGATGCCATCAAGAAGGAACTCGCCAAGCTACTCGCGGCCCGGCTTCATCGCAGAAGTCTTCCATCCTGAGTGGCTCGCCAACCCCGTCCTCGTCCGCAAGAAGAACTCGAACGAGTGGAGGATGTGCGTCGACTACACCGACCTCAACAAGCACGCGCCCCCAAGGACCCCTTCGGGTTGCCGCGGATTGATCAAGTCATCGACTCCACGGCGGGCCGCGACCGCTCTCGCTTCCTCGACTGCTACTCCGGGTACCACCAGATCGCGATCAAGGAAGAAGACCAGGAGAAGACCGCGTTCATCACCCCGTTTGGCGCGTATTGCTACACGACCATGTCATTCGGGTTGAAGAACGCCGGCGCTACCTACCAACGAGCCATCCAGGCCTGCTTCAAGCGGCAACTCAACAAGAATGTCGAGGCCTACGTGGATGACGTGGTTGTCAAAACCAGGGACTCCAGTACCCTCATCGACGACCTTGAAGAGACCTTCGCATCACTACGCGAGTACCGTTGGAAGCTCAACCCTAACAAATGCGTCTTCGGCGTCCCTTCGGGCAAACTACTCGGCTTCATCATCAGCCAGCGCGGCATCGAAGCCAACCCCGAGAAGATCTCCGCCATCACCAGCATGAAAGCTCCCACGAGCATCGAAGACGTCCAGAAGCTGACGGGGTGCATGGCGGCGCTGAACAGATTCATCTCGAGGCTAGGAGAACGGGGCCTCCCCTTCTTCAAACTACTCAAGCATCGGGGAGAAGTTCGTGTGGACTCCGGAGGCGGATCAAGCCCTTGCCCGGCTCAAGGACTTCCTATCAAAGCCACCGATCCTCACGGCTCCTCACAAGGGCGAGCGGCCTCTCGCTCTACCTCGCCGCGACTACTCACGTGGTCGCATCGCCATCGTTGTCGAGCGGCGGGGAAGACGGCCACGCCTACCCGGTCCGGCGTCCGGCCTACTTCGTCGGCCGAGGTTCTATCAGAGTCCAAGGCCCGCTATCAGCCTGTGCAGAAGCTCCTGTACGCTCTACTCATCACCTCGTGGAAGCTACGACACTACTTCCAGCAGTACTCGGTCTCCGTCGTCACCAACTACCCGCTTGGCGACATCCTGCGGAACCAAGATGCTACTGGAAGAATCTCCAAGTGGGCCGTCGAGCTCGACGCCCTCACTATCGACTTCAAACCACGCACAGCCATCAAGTCGCAGGCACTAGTCGACTTCATGGCGGAGTGGCGGGAGAACCAGCTACCTACTCCCACCGTGCGACCAGAGCATTGGGTAATGTACTTTGACGGCTCACTCAACCTCGAGGGCGCAGGTGCAGGGGTACTCCTGATCTCTCCAAGGCGAACAACTCAAGTACGTCCTGCAGATCTTCTGGAAGGTCTCAAACAACGAAGCCGAGTACGAAGCCCTCCTACACGGGCTCCGCCTCACGGCTTCACTGGGCATCAAGCGGCTACTAGTCTACGGCGACTCCGCAGTGGTCATCAACCAAGTCAACAAGTCCTCGGACCGCAACAAGGAGAACATGGACGCCTACTGCCTAGAAGTCCGCAAGCTCGAGAACAAGTTCTACGGTCTTGAGTTCCATCACATCATCCGCGACAACAACGTTGCAGCGGACGTCCTCTCCAAGCTCGGATCCACCCCGCTCAAGTGCCAGCGGGTGTCTTCGTACACGAGCTTCACACGCCATCCATCCCGGAGCCGGCGCCACCGACCACTGTCCCAGCTCATCCACCAGCTGGACAGGAGGTCATGATGATCGACGTGGACTGGAGGCAACCCTTCATCGACTACCTCAGCGAGCAGAAGGTCCCCTCCGACAAGAATGCAGCCGAACAACTCGTCCGCCGCGCCAAGTCTTACGTCCTCGTCGGAGACAAGCTTTACAAGCGGGGCGCATCTTCTGGAGTACTCATGAAGTGCGTCCCTCGCGAAGAAGGCAAGGACATCTTGGAGGAGATCCACAAGGGCGTCTGCGGCAACCACACGTCCTCACGCACGCTGGTCAGCAAGGCTTTCCGACGAGCTTTCTACTGGCCCACAGCTCTGGGCGTCGCCGAAGAACTCGTCAGAAAGTGCCAAGGATGCCCGTACTTCGCCAAGCAGCAACACGTCCCAGCCTACAAGCTAGTCACCATACCGCCAACCTGGCCCTTCGCCTGCTGGGGGCTCGACATGATTGGGCCACCGCCAACCGCGCCGGAGAGGATTCAACAGGGGTGCCGGTGGCTATCGACAAGTTCACCAAGTGGATCGAGGTCAAGCCGGTCACATGCCCCAAGGCCGACAGAGTACTCGACTTCCCGGATGAACTCGTACACCACTACGGGCTACCCCACCGCATCATCACGGACACCGGGATCCAATTTCAACAACCACCGCTTCGGGAGTACCGCGAGAACGAGCGAGGATCGACGTCGGATACGTCTCGGCCGCCCATCCACGGGCCAACGGACAAGTCGAGCGCGCCAATGGGATGGTGCTCGACGCTCTCAAGAAGCGGCTACACGACGCCGCGAACTCTAAAGGGGGCAAGTGGATCAAGGAACTACCCAACGCACTGCGGGGCTACGGACTCAACCATCCAAGCCAACGGGGCAATCCCCCCTACTTCCTGGTCTACGGCTCCGAAGCAATCCTCCCTGCCGACGTCATACGGAACTCGCCAGCAGTGGAGCACTACGACGAAGGCGTCTCAGAAGACAGCAGACGAGTTGACATCGATAGCCTTGAAGAAGCTCGCTGCGCTGCCCTCGTCCAATCAGCAAGGTACCTGGAGGGTATCCGACGCTACCATGATCGCAACGTCAAGGAACGCTCCTTCAACGTTGGAGATCTCATCCTCCGCCGTATCCAGAACACGGAGGGACTTCACAAGCTCAGTTCCCCCTGGGAAGGCCCCTTCACCGTTGCAAAGGTGACCGGGCCGGGCTCCTATCGTCTCCAAACACTTGAAGGCGAAGACATCAACAACTCGTGGAACGTCGACCAGCTCTGTCGATTCTACGCCTAGTCTACACGACTACTCCGGGGTTCAAGTCTACACGACTACATCAACACCCCTCGCCGCAAGCGACCCTCCGGGTCCTGGCTCCAGTCTCCGGACTGCTCCTCTCCAAGGTCCAGCCCGTGCGGCTACCTACGGACCCTGGGCTGCGACGAGCGTCAAGGACTCTAGCAGCGGTCTACTAAGAGACCACACTCCAAGATCCAGCCTGCACGGTTACCTACGGATCTACGATCCAGCCTACACGGCTACCTACGGATCAACTGCTGCAAGCGGCCACCCGCTCCAGCTCTACTCAGCTGTAAGCGGCCTCCGGGTCCAAGCGACTACTTTGTAACTACGGCCCTGGCCACCCAGGTGTACTTCTTTAGTAATAAAGTTTGATTGTTCATCAACTTCTTTACTGTCTACTCCCTGCAACGGGACTACCAAAGTCGAGTACTACTACTCGCATCTACTCCACGATGGGCGCTCCGCACTCTGAGATCGCGACTACGAGTACCCATTGCTGGAACATTTTCTTTCATTGATACTTGAACAATTCATTACAATTGTTTTCTTGTATAACTATGGCTACTAGCTACCTATTGCAGGGCTACTGGAGGTTCAACTTCTCAGCTACCTGCTCCGCAATGGGAGCCATCTCGCTCCAAGCCAGCTCCGCATATCGCTCATCGGGAGCGGTTGGCGGCTACCCCCGCCGCGACTACCTCCACCGGGGCCTTCGGGAAGTACGACTTCATGAAGGCCAAGACTTGTCTTGGGATCGACCCGGCCATGTGCTTCACGTAGGCGGCCGCCCGGCTTGGAGCTTCCCGAAGGCGATCCACCGGAGGAGCAATCTTGGGGCCGCCCGGTGCGGCACCAGGAGTCTTGCGATCGGCGGTGCGGCTTCTTCCAACTCCTTCATCCGGGCCCGCAATGCCTCGCGTCTTCGTTCAACTTCGCAAGGATTTGTAGCAGCTTGACGAGATCTCCGTCGAAGCAATCCGAAGCTCCATATGCTTCTCGCACTCGAAGGCGAGTTCTTTGTAGTCGAGCTCGAGTACCGGCGGGCTTCTTGCTCCCGTAGAAGAGGTTCTTCATGCTCGTCTCCGAGGCCTTCACTGCTCCACCTGGCCCTCAAGCTCTGCAACACAGCAACGCAGCAGCGGGTCAGATGCTTCTCGACCTCCAACAAGTACCCGACAAGTTCAGGGGCATACCTTTGTTCTTGTTGCGGACGCCTTTGTTCTTCCGCACCAAGTCGTCGCCCTTCGCCTGCAACTCCAAGACGTCATTGTGGTACTTGGTGAAGGCGGCGTCGAGCTTCGACTGCATGGCAGCCGCGTGCTTCCGCGACTTCACAAGTTACTCTTTTAGGGCTTCGGCTCGGAGCACTGCGTCGCCATAGCCCTGCAGCATATTCGACTTGTCGCGGGACCGCTCCGCAACGTCCTGCACAAGACAACTCAAGTCACCAAGAGTACTCAACGACAAAGGATTGGCTACTCAAAAGGCTACGGCTACTCACCTTCATCCACTGCTCGGCTTGACGGATCGCCTCCAGATGCTTGGCTACCGTCGCCGGCTCGATGAGATCATCCGCGAGCAGCTCTATCCCACCGCGACTACTCGTGGTGGCCTCCGTCATCGGCGCAGAGCAGATGGGCTCTGCGTCCTGGATCTCGGGGGAGCGAACAGCCACCTCCAGAGCAATCTCTGGCGACATGGTGACCGCCTCTCCCCCGGCGGTCTTCTCGATGACCTCCTCCATGGGCTCGGGGGCTCCTTCCGCAGCCTCCGGGGCCTCCGGTGTCAACCTCTGCATTGGCACCCCCGCAGGGATGTCACCACCTTCAGCGCCTGTCAAAGAGATGACAAGTGCATCAGTGCCTACGACTACTCCTCAAAGAGCTTCACAGCTTCAAGAAGGGTACTCACCTTCGACTACACTGGCCTCCGGCAGCGGCGCCTCGGCAACCGGTGGCTCAATCGCGGCTTGGGTAGCGGGAGCGGCCTCCTCGGCGGGTGGCGCGACTTCTTCAGCCACCGCTGATGAGGGCTCATCCCCATCCCAGGTCAGATCCGTGGATTTTCTGCAGAAGCACACACAGATGGTCGTCAGGCAACGTCGACTACTGCAACAAGTACTACTCGCAAGGATATGGTACTTACAAGTTTGACCGGACAATGGTCACGGCCGGAGCACCAAGGATGCTGACGATATCGACCAGTCCACCCTCGGCGGGCGCCTCCTCCTGCGCCCCTGCGGCTACCGCCTCCTCCACAGCAGCCGGCGGCGGCGCGCGCGGCGGTCTCCTGCGCTCCTGAGGCCACCACCTCTTCGACGGCGGCGGCCACGGGTCCCGTGCTCCCTTGCGGAGCTGGGGGCTGGCGCTCCAGTTGCGCCAGGATTTCTTCGACAGTGGGGGCTGGACTACGGCTTCCAGCCGGCTCCCCCACCGTGTCCCACACGCCCCCGTCGCCCTCTTCAACGGGCTCCGCTGGCGGCACCTCCTGCATACAAGGAAGACTACTCGTCAGCAAAAGTACTCGAACAAAGGGTACTCGACTACTCTACTCAAGACAATTTACCTCCTGAGGCGTGGTCTCTGAGACCTTCAACTTCTTTGTCACCCGCTTCCTGGCGGGGTTGCGCGGCTTCCGTGGCGGCGCAGCCAGCTAGCCTCCAGGCTAGTCGGGGGGTCTTGTACTAGAGGAACATGAGGCAAGCCCGGGTGGCTAAACCTCGACCGCAGCTGGAAGCGGTCTTGCAACGTCTCGTCGTCGTCTTCGTCGTCGTCGGTGGTGTCTTCCACAATGACGGGGTCATCGCCTTCACCAACTTCACGACGCTCCTTCGCCTTCCCCTCCTTCGGGGTCTCGATTCCGCTTGGAGGTGGCTGCGGCTCGGAGATGAACTTCTTCACATCATCCTGTGCAAGACACAAGATGTCAGCAACTCTACTTCAAGTAATCACTACTCGACTAGGGGAGTACGACTACTCACCTCCTTGGGCGGGCGTGCGGCGGAGTACTCCTCGACAGGGCACGCCGTGTACGGCGGCATGTCCTTGAAGATCCACGACAACCTCTCAATGATGTCGTTGTCGTCCAGGTCGCCTCCCGGCATCCGCGACGCGTCGTCGTCGCCGGTGTATTCGAAGCCCAGGGTCTCCCGAGCCATCAACGGCTGGATCCTTCGCTTCATGAAACTGAAGGCCACATGCTCGGCCCTCAGTCCCGCCTCCCTGAGCACCTTGACGCGTGCTAGCAGCTCGGGGAGTTGGATCTCTTCTTGCATGGTGGGCTCCGTGTTCCACCATTCACGGTGCCTGGGCTGCCGTCCGCTCGGCTTCGGCAGGCCGGGGTGGTGGTTCGTGATGTAGAACCACCTGGTCTTCCAATCTGTGTTGGAGTTGACAAGCTTGTATGCTAGATACTGCTCCGCGGCGTCCTCCCTCAGCTGGATGCCGGCTCCTCTGACTACCCTGGGATTGGTGGCACTTGGTTGCGGCTTGACGCGGAAGAATTTTCGGAAAAGCGCCCAATGCGGCTTGATCCTGAGGAAGGCTTCGCAGAAGTGCACGAAGACCGACGTGTGGAAGATGCCATTGGGGTTCAGGTTCAGGTACTCGATCCCGTAGTACCCGAGCAGCCCCTTGAAGAAATCGCTGGCCGGGAGCGCAAGACCGCGCTCCACGAACCGCGCGAACATAGGGATCTCGTCTTCGGCCTTCTCCATCGGATATGGATCTCCAGCGGCAGATCTCCACATGTCGACTTCCTTCACCCTGATGAACCCACTGTTCAGGAGGGTCAGCAGATCCTCCGTCTTCACTTTCGACTTTTTCCACTCGCGGCTTGGATCAACCCGCGGTGGAGATGTGGGCGGCGCTGCTCCGGTGGCAGCCGTGGTGGCCTCTTCGCGGCCCCTCTTCTTCCCGGCGGCCTTGGACGTCGTGGACGGCGACGGCTTCATCCTCCAAGTGCAGGGCGTCTTCACTCGCATCCGCTCGGGGCCTACCCTAAAAGATTTGGGTGGCGGCGCACTTGGATCTACTACGGCGGCAGCAAGCGCTGGGAGTGGATTCGCTTCAGATGCAAAGGGAATGGCTGCAGCTCGAATGGGTGGAAAACCCTAAGGGTTTTGGCTTCTATTTATAAGCTAAAGCGGCTCCGCAACAGGCGGCTGGATAGTCCACGTGCGGCTGACTCAGCGGTTGTGCGTGACTCTTCGTATTCTACTAGTCGACGCGCCTCACCCCGGGGGCTCGGCTACTTCTACTCGACTACCTGGGAAGCGGCTAGTCTCAAGAGCATCTCAGGACACATTCTTCAAGAAGACCCTTCAATTCGAGAGGAAGTACTTGACTCAAGGCTCGGGGGCTCCGTGCCACGTGTCCTTCGGTTTTTTCTCTCCGGATTTTTCGGGATTTTCTTGCCAAGACTTCAGATGGACCCTCAGCCAGAGCCCGCGGCTCAAGGCTCGGGGTCTACTCCATGTGGAGTGCGGTTTCGCAAATCGCACCTCCATGTCAGCTCCGGCTTCAAGACAAGACAGGCATTTTTTGAAGACCTTCGAAGGCAGTCTTTGAGGACGCTTGGGACTACTCGAGAAGACTTCAAGATTGCTCAATCATCAGCTGGAGTACATTCCAGCCTCGGGATGCTTCGACTACTCTTGAGGACTTTGACTTGCAGCACTCGGGGACGCTTGAGGACTGCTTGTTAAGGCCGTCAAGACTACTTGAAGCTATCCTTCTCGACTACAAAGTACTCGGGGGCTTGTCGTATGGACCTCCCTGGGCTCACTACCTCGGTGGGTACCAGGACCGACTACTCGGTGGGCCCCTGGGACTACCCGGCTTGCGCTACACGGCACCCGAAGGCATGGAGCACAAGGACTACACAGGAGTAGTACTCGGTTAGGGAGCTGTACATGTTCCGCACTGTATAGAGGACTCCTAGACGTACTCACTAGTACTCTCTCCCTACTCCGACCTGTAACCCTGCCTCCCGGACTATATAAGGCGAGGCAGGGACCGATCTTAGGATCACCTCATCCAATCCCCTACAACTCACGGCGCACTATTGCACCATCTTGTAATCGTGCCCAAGATCTACGCAGCATACAGGACGTAGGGTATTACGCACCTCGCGGCCCGAACCTGTCTAAATTGTGTGCCACGTGTCTCTTCCTTCGAGTTACCGATCTCGGCGAGTCACATTCATCTACTTCGGGTACTCCCCTTAGTAGGTTGCCGGTCTAAAACACCGACACATATATGCTTTCTTTCTTGTTTGTGTCCTTGAAAGTAGGTGGAAAACTAGACACAAAGCGATCGATAAAAGTTTTCAACAATCGTACTTCAACAAGTCCAACCTCGCTCAACCAAGTTGATGGCTACGCATAGATTTGCTCTTTAGTGGTAGGTGATAACCTTGGTTAGTGGCCCAACATCCGCTGTTGAGCCCCCACCCAAAGCAAACAAAGATGAACAAGGTATGCCTATGTGTCGATTAAGTTTTTTAGACTAATGTCTTTTCGAGGATTGTTTGTTCGAGCTATAGATTTCGGAAACGACCATGTCAAGCATGATGGAGAAGGATTTCATTACCATCATGCTCATACAGTGATGGTAATGACTTTTGAAGCCAAGGGATGCGTGACATGGTGCCCTAAAAGACTTCAAGATGAAGACCACACGTACATCTCCGGATCGATGGACGAAGGGATAACGATGTCATCACAATGTTTGCATGAGCCTCAGCAGAAAACAATTAGATATATTTGGATTTTCAGAAGCTCCATGAAGTCTACGTTCCAATGAATCAAGCGGGAAGGCAATTGGAGGTTCCTACAAGTGGATATGGCTGAATCACCGAAGGTTGCACATGCTGAAATTCTGGACAGCAAGCAGTGCTGAAGTGTAACAGCTATAGCTCTCTCATTTGGACTCCAGTTAAGACGAATGAGTACCCGTTGGAAAGATAATTTTATAAAATTTTCAATAGAACTATATTTTGGTATATTTTCTGTTCTGGATGCAGGGTTAAATCCACGAAGAAGAGTCAGAAACAAGGTGATGACGACAATAAAGAGAAGATGGGGCAATTGTTCCACAACACATGCATGATGAAATTCAGAAGCTAAGGACTAAAACAAACCCTATGGATCTTGGATGAATGAAGACACAAGAGGCACCACTCAACACATGATGATGTTGGAAGCGAACCACGACGGATTTCCTAAAGGCAACATCAAGTTGCATAACTACTTTGGATTCTCGCACAAGTAACCATGGCTTCACGACAATGAAAAGGTACGTGAGAAAGTCGAGCTCTATGACTTAAAATGAAGCGCTTTGCAGGAGGCAACCCGATCTTTTTATATATCTATATAAACTAGGACAAGTATACATTGTGTTCTTTATTTGAAGACTTCAAGTAACATTGTACCATTACTCTAATAAATGCCACAACCACATCATGTATACTTTAATAGATATTGAGTTAGCACTTTGCTACTTGAATTTTGGAAGACTTGTAGACCCCATTTTGTGTGCTTATTAGTGTTTAGAGTCTTTTTAATTGTGTCTTTAGAGAGAAATATGAAGTATGATCCCTTTTGATTCTAAACTTGTGGCTAGTTAACTTTGGCTAATTTTTGCTTTTGGTTTAGACCACCACCTTATCATGTCATGTAATTTTGTTCATTCATATCATGTTGCACTTCTTTCAGCACTGTTCTCCACCCTTGCATTTTGTTGCATGATGCATATCATGTTTAAAACCCTCTTTGTGAAAAAATCTCATCTTTGCCTAAACCTTCCTATCAAACCACACCTAGAACCTAAGACAACAAAGGAAGGATCTACTTGTGTTAATCCGACCAAGTCTATCTCTATTCCTTTCCTAATTAAAATTTTGACTAGCCTCATCCTAAACCCTTAGGGAAAACCTCTCATACCTTTAGTAGTCCTAAAACCATAGGTTTGTTTTTCATCCAAAAATCTTACCCTTGTTTTCTTTTCTTCTTTTTCAAAACAACCTTAGATAGAATTTCTTCACCTGATTTATCTTTTCAAAATTCTTATCTTAAGCCAAAAATATAGGATACCCATAAGCCTTACCTTAAAACCTTGTTAGCATGTTTTAGGTCTTTTGATAAAGAACAACATCGAAAGACTTTTTCAAACATTTCTGCCCCTTTTACTAACTCCTTTGCATTTAGCATTTTGCATCAACCCCTTTTGTTTTATCATGCATAGGTTATCTTGGCTTCTTCGCGAAACTTTTTGATGAATGCTTTATTTCCATAATGGTGCTTCGCGCACGAGGCATTTTCTTTTGTAATCTTGTGTAAACGTGGTGTTTAGACTTGATTGCGGACAATCATCACTTGAGTTTTTAAAGCCTTGTTAACTTATTTTGCATTGGTTGGTTTATAAGCTTGACAATGTGTCCTACCTCTCTTACACTATAAAGAATTGTTAATCTTGGGATAAACAAGGTGTTTTGACCTTGGTTAATAAATCTTTATGGCGGTGGAGAAGTTTGGCAACCACTTTATAAGCATGGAGCTTAGAATTTGGTGTAAACATTGTTTTGTTTATATCCCTTCCTTTAATTTGCATTTTCACCTACACGCACGTACACTCATTAGGTTCTCTTTTGTTTTTACTAGGTAAGCTATGCCACAAGTTGAGATCTTAGGGGTGTATTTGGTTTGTTGGCAATTGTTTCTACTCCCGACCATAACCCCGGGGGTAGAATGTGCATTAGATTTGTTTTGTAGGCATGGAGAAGAGTTTCCATGAGTTCTTGACCAATTGCAATCAAGATCATTGGTCATCTACAAGGCTTGAGAGGGAAGTTGATGTTTCCATCAAGATTTGAGCACATGTTCAGAGATGTAAAATGGAAAAAATTTAATATTCAGAAGATCCTTCAAACCTTCTTTCCAATGCATCAAGAATCATCAATTTTGAAGACCCGTACAAGGAGATATGACAAAAACATTGAGCGCTGCGCAGTCTGAAATCAGCCTCGGACAATTGCATCGCCGGAGTAAAATAGGCACAACTCTCTTGTTCGGAATCCGTTTCATGCGTACGATAGCTCGTTGGAAAGAAAATTTCATAAAATTCAACTTGGAGGGTGCTTCAATACATGTTCTGTTTTGGAAGTAAAAGGAAAACTGTGGAAAATGAGGCAGCGACAAGGACGACATTGAAATCGGTGATGACGATATGACGAAGGATTGGAACCATGGCTTGATGATAATACGAAGAGGTTGAAGGACAAATGAGTCACAAAGACAAGAAGTGAAGATGATTCTCAAACACATGGCAATAGGGAATTACAAGCAATTCAAGTTCTTCCACACTTAGCAACACGCTAAGCATGGGGGAGGATTTGAAGGACGGAAGGGAAAACGGCCACATGGAGTTCAAGGATCACCTTCACCACAAAGATGCTCATCATTCTTTTTCCATGCTAAGCACAATGCTTAAGTAAGGGGGGCATCACTTCACTTCATTACAAGCATCAAAAAGTACGGTAACTTGCCCTTAACTTTATCTTTGTTCATCTCCTTTTAAATGCTTGCACATATATGCTTTCAACCATAGACAACCTTTGTATTTATCTCTCTATAAATAACATGGCTAGTAGGAGGACAACCTAGGTTAGTTAGTTTTTTTACTTTTCAATAAATGAATCACCATATCTTTTGAGCTTACCACGATGATATCATTTGTATGCCTTGCTTATGGAAATATGACAAAAGTTTCCGCCCTGTTTTACTTGCATGATGTTGTATATGAAAGGACTTTTTGCTCTCTATTGAAAGGAACTTAAATTGATTAAATACCGGCTCTTTCATTTGTGGAGGTTAAATGATTAATCTTAAGACCCACATACTTTATGTTGCTCTTTGATTTAAGTTTACCGATGACCTATGCCTTGTACTTGTTTTATTTAAAATCAATATGCTATCTACATTTGTGAATCTCTTGCAAGGCTCTACCTACCAAAGCCTATACACATACAAGTTTTTTGATGTAACCCTTAGTTTGCAAACTTATATCTTGATGAGTTGGATTAGGATTGATTTTTGTGGTACGAAACTAAGAAGCTGGTCATTCCTTTGTGTATCTTTTTCATGCTAGCCATTTTTGTCCATGCATTATGAGTTTCTACATTGAAAATTTCTCAAACTTCGCTGGGCATCCACCCTAAACCCAAAACATCTTTTTGTGATTACCTCCTTGACCACAACCCAAATTGAGTATGGATGATCTTTCAACACATTTTTTGGAGATTTTCTGGCAAGATTTCAAGACATATAACATATGGAGGGACTCATCAATGCAACAAGATCATGCGAGTTTCGACATGGAGGATGCCCTTGAAGATTTCAAAAGAATTATAAAGGAATACAAGGATTTTGTACTTCTCTAGCAGCCATAGGTCCCCTCAATTCTATGCTCGAGGACGAGCAATCATTTAAGCATGGGGGGACTGCTATAGCAAGTACTATGTTGCTTAAAAGTTCGGAGGAGCATAAAAAAATAAAAAAATAAAAAAGAGAAGAAAACATGAAGAAAAAAAGAAGAAAGAAAAAATAAGAAAAGAAAAAACAAAAAAGGAGAGCTTTGAAGACAAGTCCATACTTAATCTTTTCCAACTATGTGCAATCCGATAACGAGAACTTCATTCGTGTCTCGGGGTCACCCATTTTTCACTTGCACATGTCCACCTTTCTAAATGTGTGTGTTCCATCTCTCTCCCTTTCCAACATTTATTTTCCATTGCCTTTTTGACTAGTCTCGGTAAGTCCAATACAACTCTCTCTTAGTTTGATAATATTGCAAATATAATGTTTTGTTAGGATTGTTTTTACCTACGAAGCTCCCATAAGCTTTCAACTTTCATATATGAGTAGGATAGGTTGAGATTAATCTAGTGTAGGCTTGAGTGACTTCACCAGATGAGTGTTTCCATGAGCTTTTGCAAGAGAACCAAATTTATGTTAGATGTGCAACTTTTTGAAAACCCTTCACGATGCAATAAGGTAAAGGTTTGAAGTTTGCTTAAGTTCGAGAGCACTATATTGTTTTTATTGTGGCATGTTCTTTAACGATAGTCTATCTTCCATAACGAAGTAGCCGGTCAAAACTTGAACCTTAAATGCTAAATACTTGAGAGAGCAATATGTCTTGTTGTGTATAACTAAGTGGAGGGAAGACATTGAAAGGCAATGCTGATTTCCAAGGTAAGCAAAGATCTTGGACTTGCTCGAGGATGAGCAAGGTTTAAGCATGGGGGTATGTTGACGGTAGATTTTGGTACACCTAGCTATGAGTTTACCGTCAACATTTGCATGTATTTGATATTCTAACTAATGGTACTAACCCCCCGGAGGTATCAAGTTCACTCTTGCACGTCGATTTTGGAGTTTGTTGTTTACGCAGGAAACTAACGTTAAAGAGGAGACTTTCGGGATAAGTTCATCAAGCACTTCAAGAGAAGATCATGAAGCCCGTCACAAGTCAGGACACGAAGTGAACAAGACTACAAGCAACCCAAGGACCGAAGCATTAACATAGAAAACTCCAGGGACTTGATGTTTACCAACGAGATCAACTCAGCCCGAGAGATATTCTCGCAGCACAGGACATCATGATCTTTCGGTGCAGATTCGGAGCCTTAAACGGCCTCTAATGGCAAAAGGTTGACTACCAAATTTGTGGGTCTTGACGATACCTTCGATTTGGACATGTGGAAGGCCCAATTCGGATAAGGTAGCTAGGAGATATGGCCCCCGAAATCCCTGCTACGCAGTCAGTCTGAAATCAAACAGATTATCTTCCGAGACTGTTTTGGGATCTTATCTTCGTTTCTAAGAAAACCAATGAATACCAAAGTTGGAGATAATTTCGTGGCACACAATCTGGACACCGAATTTGCATTATTTGGTGTCCGGATGTGGGAGATATGGTGCCGGCAAGGAAGGGCTGCGAATCAGGAAAATTTGGACGAGACTGATTTTATGGAAACCATGTTCCATTCTCTCCCAAGGAAGATCTCGTACAAGGCGAGATGGAGCACACCCCAAGTCTCCCCAAGGGCATAAATACAACCCCTTGGGCACCCAAGGAGGGGTGATCAATCTATCCAATCATCAGAGAGCCGCTAACACGAAGAAGAAGCACCGGGAGGAAGCCGACGGCCGCCGCAATTCCTCGAGTTGCCTAGGAGATGGCCTAGGCCATGCCCTAGCCACCATGGTTGGCCCTATGTGGTGAAGCCACGGTGGAGTTCCAGAGCCCATGCCTTGATTCCATCAAGGCAATTGTACATTCTACATTCGATGGTGATATAAATCATGTCTTTTCTTTATTTTGATCTACATCGATGAGTATTTTATCCATATGTGTAGCTAGCATATGATTTTAGTAGGAATAGATCTAATCGTGGTGGTTAGTCTATCTCTTGCGGATACATCGTTGTAGTGCACGGACCTAGGTTGTCGTTCGGTGATGAATATCCTTGCGTAGTGACAGTACGGTGGAGGAGAAACCGGCGAATGAACGTGCATCGGACCACTCGCGGGTTACTCCATATCGAGTGTACTCCTTATTATAGCATAGATTAGATTGGTTTGTCATCATGACCGGAGCGGCAACAAGAAGGCGATAGGCTAGGGTTACCTTTGGTTTTCTTACCTTTGTGGCTAGGTGGATGAGATCCATACATCCCTTCATGTTTGTATGTTTAACCTTTATGCAATCAACACGTCACATAGAGTTAGAATGGTAGGTTAGATAGAGAACCTTAGTGATTTGCTTCCAATCCTTGGATTGACAAATCTAGGGAGGACCCCCATTGGTGAAAAAACACCAAGTCACCCGTAGGCTTGCGGTGAACTTGAGCACGGTTTTGCACTGTCAACACAGATCTAGCAATAGGCCACCAGGCGGTCTAACCGCCTCCCAGAAGCGGTCAGACCAGGTTACCCCGAGCCTGAATAGAATTAGGAGTTTTGGCTAATTTCGAGATGTAAAATGTTCCTTGCAGGGCAAGACCTTACACCCAATAAATATAAATGGTCGTGGATGATTGAGACCTATCATCCAATCGAACATATCAATTTACATTTTTTTTATTTCCAAACTCAAGCTTTTCCAACCTTAATTGCTCTCCTCCTTCGTCTCCATGGTGGTTGAGAAAGTTCTGAGTGGCCTGCCAATCTTAAGACAACCCTAAGCGCCCTATTTTCTACAGGGTCCTTCCCTAAGCAGCGTGAACTTAGGTTTTCGGTTAGACCGGACCCCTAGGAGGTTTAAGCAGCCCGTGCCGGGGACATCGACGAGGTGATTTTCGATGACCGCCAGATCTAGCGCACTCTTGTGTTTCGACCAAGAAAAGCGTCAACACGCTATTGGTGACTCTGTTGGGGATCAAATTTGGTTTTTACAACCAGTTTGTTTGACATTTAATTGGAGCGTGTTGAGAACTCGACCCGAAGAACGTCGTGATGGTGAACATAGAAGAACTCAGTGAAGAGGACCATACAAAGTACACTGAGCTCCAAGAGTACATCAAGCACCAGTTTCTCTCTAGCGCAAACAACGATCGTTCAGACAAGATGACGATGGATCAAGAATTCGAGTTGCAGGCGATCAAGCTTAACAATGACAAGGTTTAGGTAATACCCAATGTTAGATAACCTCCTTCTGATCTAATTACGTAGTAATCTGTTATATCTGATAAAATTGAGCGTGCATTTAAAGATCAGAATAGTTTAGTTGCCAGTGTTATTACTTGAAAAAGTAGAGGGTAAAACGTGTTAGTAATGACATTGCTGATGATCATATCCCTCAAGTAGAATCACAAGGGGTTTTACATCCAAACATGTCGGCAGCACCAGGAGCTTCATCTGAAGTACCTATCTATGATATGCTGGCGAGGTTTTTCTCTAGGACAATTCTTATTGTCCAAACTAACCATGGTCAGACCACTCCCATGGCAGGTTTGACCGCCCAGTCCAGTCAGATGGTGATGATGATGGTTCCGAACCAGCCAGTGCCTTTGTCGGTTGTACCTAGTACATTGGCTCATAGGCATAATAATGCTTATGCTATTATACCTTTTGTGTATAGCACAATAGCTCACACATCACCACCTATTCCCAATATTGCTTCATCCTATGGTGTGCCTAATGATGTGTTTACCGACTTGCACGACATTCAAAATACTAATCAACCCCCAGTGAGTAGCTTTAATAGATCAGCTCCAATTCAATCTCAGTTAACTGCTTAGAATGAATTTGCACAATTTAAATAAGAAGTAGCTAACATGATGAGAAATAAACTCGGTGTTGATATGGGTAATACTAGATTGTATGAAAAACCATGTAGGACCGATTTTGATTTTGTGGCTTTTCCCCTAGTTGGCGTATGCCTGATTTTGTCAAATTTAGTGGTGATTATAACTGCACAACATGGGAACACATTAGCCAATATATTGCTCAACTAGGTGAAGCGGGTACCTTTAATTCTTTGAAAGTTCACTTATTCTCTTTATCTTTGACGGGTACCACTTTTGCTTGGTTTTCTTCGTTAGCTCCTAACTCTATTGATTCTTGGGATCAATAAGAGAAAAAGTTTCATGATCACTTCTTTAGTGGGAGCTATCAATTAAAATTGACATATTTAACATCGGTTAGGCAAGGTAGAGAGGAATCAGTTTTTGATTACCTTAAATGTTTTAAAGAAGATAAAACCGTTGTTTTAATTGGTTGCTTACTGATTCTGACCTAGTTGGTCTAGCTGCTAAAGGTTTAAGATATGCTCTTAGAGATAGATTATAAGGTATAGAATTTCATTCTCTTGCTAATGTTTTTGTTAGAGGTATGGTGCAAGAATTAAAATTAAATAAAGAAAAGAAAACTCTAAGCCTCATCGGTCTAATGTTCATATGGTTGAGTATGATTCCAATAGTTCAGACAACAAGAATGAGGTGTATGTTGTTGAATTTGTGTGGCCTTCAAAGGCTAGGTCTAGTTCTTGTGCATCACTTAAGATGACTACTAAAAGTTAGCAAGAAGAACTAAAATTGTTTCTAAGTGTGATCGCATTTTTGATGAATTACTTAAACATGGAATTATTAAGATTTCTCATATTATGCCTCCACTTGATGAAATTAAATGACGTGCATATTGTAAGTGTAACAGTCTAGCCCAAAAAAGGCCGATTGGGCCTGATAAGGCATGCATACATGTGGTTGGTATGCAGGGTGCTAGAGAGCCACTTTAGTCCCACATTGCTAAGGCAAGAGGAGCTAGACCAACTTAAATAGGTGGCTTGACGAAGCTAGTTAACTCCAATTGCAACCTTTTGCACGAAACGTGGATGAAAGTGCAAGAGAGTTAATTAGCACGTGTGGTTCACTCAACGTGTAGAGTGGATTTTAGCCATTTTCCTAATCCATGTTGTTACATTTGGTAATCAGAGCTAAAGTTTCACTATGTCACGGGAGTGTACGATCAGTTGTGCGGGCATGGTGCACATACGTGTGGGCCCTGTGTGGTCACGCTGTGGCATATGCACTGGCACCGGACGTACAGACGTGGTCAGGAAAGTCGATCTTTAACCTATGTCCTATACGGTAAGTTGGTTCAATAGATTGCTCGACAAGGACATCGAGCCCTTAGGGTGGGTGTGTTGTAATAGCCCAGTCCAAAAAAGGTCGGTTGGGCCTGATAAGGCCTGCGTACATGTGGTTGGTATGAAGGGTGCTAGAGAGCCACTTTAGTCCCATATTGCTAAGGCAAGAGGAGCTAGACCAACTTAAATAGGTGGCTTGAGGAAGCTAGTTAACTCCGGTTGCATGAAGCGAGAATGAAAGTCCAAGAGAGTTAATTAGCAGGTGTGGTTTACTCAATGTGTAGAGTGGATTTTAGCCATTTTCCTAAGCCAGGTTGTTACCATAAGTTTCATAATTCTTATTCTCATGCCACTAATGATTGCAATGTGTTTCATCGTTAGATTCAATCGGCCATAAGTGAAGGTCGTTTGATGTTGCCTGAGATGCAAGTTGATAAACAGTCTTTCCCTGTCAATACCATGGAATTGAAGCAACCTAAGGTTCTGGTTTGGTCACATCAAGTTGAAGCAACCAAGGGCAACAACGTGGTGGTCAGGGAAGCTAAGCCCGATTTGAGGGGAAATGCGCTGACAAGAGAAGCTGCATATGAGAAAACCCCTGATGGCAGAGAGACATTCAAGATTACTATTAAAGCTTCTAGACATGTGGGGCAAGGATCATCCATGACGTCTGGTCAACAACCAACTGAGCCTTCTCAGGCCAGGGCGGCTAAACCGGCGGTCCAGGGTGGTCAGATCACCCCTACCCACGGTCGCTCAAAGATGCTTTCCGAAGCAGCCGGAGATTGAAAACTGGAAGCTCAACATGGCAAAGAATCAAGGGAGTGTCCAAAAGCCAAATGTCACATTTGACATGCTATTTGAAAAATATTATAAGCAAAAGGCCGTTACAAGTGATCGGCCATTACAAAAAAGGATGAGGTCACCCACATGACAATAAAAGCCATCATCACCTCCCAGGGTGGCTATCAGGTTCAAGGGTGAATCATCTCAACAAGGGAAACATTTTACTCCAACTTTGGCTCCTTCAAGTTCAAATCCACCTCACCTAATCTACGACAACAATGGAGTAATGTGGGTGCCATATTAGTAGTCCTTCCATTTTTGATGGGAAGGATCAAGGAGATCAACTCTGGACATGATTTCACAACCTACTCAAGACCGATGGGTGTCAGTTCGGAAAGGGTCATCAGGTCAACCGGTTAGACCGCCCCAGCACGCGATCAGACCACCCTGCCCAGAAAAGTTCAACCTCCTCCAAAGCAAGTGTACAAGCATAATATCAGAGAGGAGGAGGTTCAGAAGATGGACATTGAGCCAAAGAGGACTACAAACTTTGATGTTATCCTGGTCGGTACAATGTACATTCCCGTTGAGTAAAGTGTCAAAAGACTGGTTGTGCTAAACAATTGGGTTGTGACACCTACTCAAAAAGGATCTGGTGTTGCTAATGATCAGGAGGCTAGTGGAAGCAAATCTCGCCCTGAGTAGTTATTGCCAAGATGGTGTCCTCACGGATTGACTCATACTCAAAGGAGGAAGCTTCAATGTTTGAAGTTGCGGGAAAAGAAGGAAAGGGAACTGGAAAAATAGAGGGATGAGATTTTCAACCTATAGGTCCATGGTACTGCAAGGGAAGGAGTGGAGAGGCAAGATAGCAGTCTAGATTGAGGCGGTTAAACTGCCTGGGGTGGTCAGACCGGTTGACCAAGCGGTTAAACCAGGTTCACCAGAGATGCTGCCCAGTTTCACTTCTTTCATCCCAATGACTTGCAATGATAAGTTGTCATCAGTACCTGCTCCAGAAGATGACGAGCAACTTGTGGATTACAGCTCTTCTCAAGAGCGTATGAACCTTGATATCAATGTGGTTCATTTATTTGTTGATGGTTCCGTGCCTTCGGAGGAGGATTTTGCTCTTCTTGATTTTGGGCCAAAGGATAATCATCTAAAGGCTTTGTACATGAAGGGTCACATCAATAGGAAGCCTATCTTTCGGATGCTTATGGATGGAGGCACAATTGTCAAGTTGATGTTGTATTCTCTATTCACGAAGCTTGGAGGTTTAGATGAAGAGTTGATCAAGACGAACATGACCGTCATCGGAGTTGGAGGAGGCAAACCGATGGGAGCTAAGGGCGTGGTTTCCATGAAGCTCACCATTGAAATCAAGACACTAGCTACAGCCATTTTCGTCGCTGTGACACAAGGTAACTTCAGCCTTATCCTTGGTCGTGATTAGATTCATGCAAATAAATGTGTTCCTTCTACCTTGCATCAATTTTTAATACAATGGATAGACGATGAGGTAGAAGTAGTACTGGTGATAATTCCACTTGTGTAGTTGTAGCTGATAGTTATTCTATAGGTATACATGATGATGTAAAGTGTCTATCTCGCTTGGATTTATCTTATTATGAGTTTGTGAGCTGTTTTAAGGATGGTTTCATCCCTGTTGTCATAAAGTCGTTTGACAATTAGCTAAATCACATCATGTGACTCAACGAGTTCAACTAAAGAGTGGTTGCAGCAGAGGATTGATCACTATTGGGCGCATAAGAAAGATACGTGTGAAGCCATCGAAGACTTTGATGATTTGAGTAAACTAGGAAAAGGGTTTACGTCGGTTGATCCTCTTGAGGAGGTAGACATTGGTGATGGCACTGTACCTAGGCCGACATTTGTAAGCAAGAATCTTGATCCTGTTTTTAAATCTGAATTTAAAGTTATTGAAAGAGTATGTCGACTATTTTTCATGGATTTATAATGAGATACCTGGTTTAAGCCGTGATTTAGTTGAACATTGATTACCTATTAAGCCTGGTTTTAAGCCATATAAACAACCTCATAGGAATTTTAATCTTGATATCTATGACCGAGTGAAAGAAAAAATCTATTGGTTGCTTGATACTAAGTTTATTAGGCCTTGTCGATATCCTAATTGGATCTCTAATATTGTGCCTGTTGAGAAAAAAAGAGCAAAGAAACTTCGTGTTTACATTGATTTTAAAGATCTTAACAAAGCTACTCCTAAAGATGAATATCCTATGCCTATAGCCGACTTTCTTGTTAATGCTACATATGGACATAGAATTCTTAGTTTTCTTGATGGTAATGTTGGTTACAATCAAATCTTTATTGACGAAGAGGATATTTCCAAAATGGCTTTGACATGTCCAAGATTTGTAGTCTTGTTTGAGTGGATAGTCATAACTTTTGGTTTGAAAAATGATAGTGCAACTTATCAAAGAGCTATGAATTTGATTTTTCATGACTTGATTGGTAGAATCGTAGAAGTTTATATCGATGGTATTGTTGTTAAATTGGCTGGATTAAATTACCACTTGGCTGATTTGAGACTTCCACTTGAAAAATGTGTCGATATGGATTAATAATGAATCCACTCAAATGTGCTTTTGGAGTGTCGGCTTGCAAGTTTTTGGGTTCATTGTGCATGAAAAGGGGTGGAGATTATTCATAAAAAGACTGAGTGGATTAAAAAGGTTCAAGCTACTACTTGTAAAAAAGAGTTGCAGAGGTTCTTGGGCAAGGTTAATTATTTGAGGCGAATTATTTGTAACTTGTCCGGGAAGGTTAATGCTTTTACTCCTTTACTTCGGTTGAAAAGTGGGGGCTGAGTTCACTTGGGGGCAAAACAGCAAGAGGCTTTTGATGAGATTAAAAATTACCTGACTTCGCCGCCTGTTCTTGAAGCACCTAAGAGTGGTGTCCCATTCTGATTTTATACTGCGGCTAAGGAAAGTGTGATTGGAGCTGTTTTGACTCAAGAGTCCGATGGCAAAGAGTATATTGTTGCTTTTAAAAGTAGAAGATTGTTGAACGCCGAAACAAGGTACACATTCATTGAAAAGTTATGTTTATCTTTTTATCATGCTTGTCCCAAGTTGTGGCATTATCTGTTATCAATTACTTGTTATGTAGCATGCCAAAGCGACATAATTAAATACATGTTGCAAAAACTCATTCTACGTGGTAGAGTCGGCAAATGAGTTTATGCTCTTGTTGAATATGATTTACATTGTGAACCGATAAAATCAATGAGACGTCAAATTGTAGCCGACTTTATTGTGGAACACAGAATTAATAAGCAACTTGATTTAGATGTCGGTTATACGACTTTTACCCCATGGAAGTTGCATTTTGATGGATCGGTTTATAGAAGTGGTTGTGGTGTTGGAATTATTATTATTTCACCTAATGGAGCTGTTTTTGAAGCCCTTAACTGATTGAATCCTGAATGCACTAATAATCAAACCGAATATTAATCTCTCTTGTTTGGTTTGCAAATTTTACATGACATGGGAGTGAAACATGTAGAAGCTTATGGTGATTCTTTACTAGTGGTGCAGCAAGTATCCAAGGTATGCCAAAGTCTAAATGGTTATTTAAATGCTTATCTTGATAAATGTTTAGACATTATATATTGTATGGATGAATTTCTAATTTATCACATACCACGGGAATAGAATCATAAGGCTAATGCTCTAGTTCAAAAAAGTATTTTTCAGGCGCGAAAACCGGTGTTTAGCGAAGCCATGGGTTATGCCCTAGAGGAGACGGTTTAGCCGCCCCCTCCGACCGGTCAAACTGGGTCACCCGGTCAGACCGCCCCTTCGCAACCGCACTTCGGGTGTCATATCTTGTAAAACTGTTGAGGACGAAGTGGAGGATAAGAGGAAACCTCTGATTGCATATTTACAGGATCCCAAAGGTACAAGCGATAGAAAAGTCCGATGATGGGTGCTTAAATTTGTTTTAGATAATGATGAGTTATATTGTCTGATTGCAGATGATTTACTTCTAAAATGTTTGGGTCCTCATCAAGCAAGATTGGCTATGGTAGAGGTACACGAAGGAGTTTAATTTGTGGTACGCATCAATCGGCTCCCAAGATGAAGTGACTCCTTAGGAGAGCTTGCCTTTATTATCCTATTATAATATCTAATTGTTTTCAGTACTACAAAGGGTGTGAAGAGTATCAAAAACATGCAGATGTCTAGTTAGTGTCTGCTGCATTGATGCATCCGATTATCAAGCCTTGGCCTTTAAGGTGTTGGGGATTGGATTTCATTGGAAAGATTCATCCTCTGTGGTCCAAATGGCATTGCTTTGTGATTATGGCTGCCGATTATTTTACTAAGTGGACTGAAGCAATCCCTCTCAATAATATGACACATATGGAGGTAATTGGGTTTATTAGGGAGCGTATCATACATAGGTTTGGTATTCCACAGACTTTGACTACAGATCAAGGTACTTCATTCATGGCTAAAGAGGTGGATGATTTTGTTAATTCCTATGGTATTAAGTTCATTAATTCATCACCATATCATGCTCAAGCTAATGGTCAGACTGAGTATAGCAATAAAACTTTGATTAAGCTCATTAAGAAAAGATAGAAAACAATCCAAAAATATGGCATGAAGTATTATCTGAAGCTTTATGGGCTCATCGTATTTCTTGACATGGTGCTACTAAGGTTACTCCTTTTGAGCTTGTGTATGGTCAAGAGGTCGTTTTGCCCATTGAGATGAATCTAGGCGCATATAGACTTGCAAAGCAAAATGATCTTAATTGTTGATACATATTATGGTTTGATGATGGACAACATTGATGAAGTGACCGACAAATGATTGGAGGCTTTAGAGGCAATTGAAAAAGACAAGAGGCGAGTTGCTAAAGCATACAACAAGAAGGTAAAAGGGAAGTCCTTTCAATGGGGGGATTTGTCTGCAGAACTATTCTACCTATAGGATCTAAGAGCAACAAATTTGGTAAATGGTCTCCAAGATTGTGAGAATTTGCTCTGAGAATTCTTAAATGGTAGAAACATTACAAGGACAGTAGCTACCCAGGGCGCTTAATGGAAGATATTTGGAGAAGTTCTACCTAAGTTTGTGGCAAGATGCTTGAAGATACAAGGCCGGTTTCGATGAAAATCGCCCTTAGAGCAAAATGGCCGATGGAAAAAGTTGTATCGACCTTAGATTAATTTTCAGCACGGAAGCTTTCGGGGGCATATGTTGACACCCAAGAATGGTAAAAGTCGGATAGGCTGGGCCAACCGGTCAGACCGGGTGCGCTAGTTAGTCTGACCGGGTGTGCCCTGTATCCTACTGGCAATAGGCCACCAGGTGGTCTAACCACCTCCCAGGGGCGGTCAGACCAGGCTACCACGAGTCTGAGTACAATGTTCCTTGCAGGGCAAGATCTCTCACCCTATAAATGTAAAGGGTCGTGGCCGATTGAGACCTATCATCCAATCGAACATATCAATTTACGATTTTTATATCCAAACCCTAGGTTTTCCAACCCGAATTGCTCTCCTCCTTCGTCTCCATGACGGTTGATGAAGTTCTGAGTGGCCTGCCGATCTCAGGACAACCCTAGGCACACTGTTCCCGACGGGGTCCCTCCCGGAGCAGCGAACTTAGGTTTTCAGCGACGCCACTGTCCAAGGCGGTTAGACCTCTAAACTCTAAGGGAGTTTTGATCTTGAGTTAGACTATGTTGCATGTATGTTTGATTTTTAGAGCCTCCTCACCTCATATATAAGCCTTGGGCAGCAGGATCCCGAGGGAATATTCAGGTTATATTTGGACACCACCTTTGGAACGTCAGTAGTGAGTGACACGTGGCCACTAGGGCAAGGGGGCACCAAAGTGGTTCAGCCAAAACCAGGGGTCTTGCATCATATTTTTTTGAGGGCAATGCCAGGTGGGTCCTAGCTTGGGTATGGGGTGCATACGGTGTTTCTAGCCATTTATCTCGTGATTGTGGGCCCTTGTATTTGCACGTGAATGGTTGAGAGTGTGTTTCCTTGTTCTCTTGTTGGTCCATGGATCCATGTGCTGCCCTTGTCGCAGCCTCCCATTGGCTGGGGTTTTAGTTGCTTGGATCCAGAGGTTGTGTTTTTTGTCTTTTTATAAGATAAATCACATTCATACAAATATTCATTGACTCTCGTCGAATTTGTCGATAATAGCTCTTACCACTAATGTTGATGCTCATCTTTTATATACTTATGCAGAGTTGATGGCCAAACATTGGTACTTAACAGCCCTCAACAACAATTATACATTGTAACCAAAACCAAAAGAAAAACACAAAGAGCAGAATGAAGGAAGATGCCATATGGTCTCCGCCTACTTATTTTCCCAACCATATTTAATTATAATGAACAAATAATAATGTACAATAAATTGTAAACAAATAAGAAACAACTTGTGCCTTGCAATAATTAGTGAATCCTATTACATATACTACACTGACATATTACATATATTACACTGACATATTTATATTAAGTATATTTATTTGCACTGAACAAACACAATAATTCCGTAAACAAATAATACTTCATAAAACTTGCCCAATTACATGCAGTAAATATGGGAGGGGGGCTTTTATTTTTGCACTAGTAGTCTGCATCCCACACAGAGAAAGCACTAGAGGACTTCATCCACTTGGCAGTGGTTTCAGGGTAGTGCCGGTTGATCACATCTCGTAGGCCTTCAGTTGTTTTGACCCATTGCATCCCCTTCCTTGTGTATGTCTTCTCATTGAAATCGCTTGTAAAAAATCGATCTGCCTCAAGCCTCCTGTTTATAGAGATGTTAAATTAATATTCATATCTCAAATTAGTTGTTATCATATAAAACTAGTACTTCCACATTTGACTTCTTTTTTCAGGTAACATTCTGGATCTACCAGTAAAGTACCAATAATTGTCACATCATTATGTTTTCTTTCCTTTTTGAAATTTGGTTTGAGTAAATTTTAAATCAATCAAAATTAGCTTAGGCCACATTCTCAGTTGTTGCCTAATCCATTTAGTAAGGGCTTAAATCAAATTTGGTAATTTTTCTAGCATTCAATATCAGTTAAAACTAAATCTCACCTTGATGCCATTAAAATGAAAATGTTGAATGCTGTTTCGCTTATGGCAAATCCCTTGATTTTTTTCTCTGCCATAAGACCAACAAGAAGATCCAGTTTCTCTACATCATCTCCGTATATTGCTTTTATGGCTCCAATTGCATCCTTGTCACTTGTCAGATCATCCCAGCTTTTTATTGGAATCAGAAACAGTCTCCTCCTGAACTCATTGTACCTCGGTACACTTCTCTCCCTGTCTCGGTATACTTTAATTTGGAGGAAAATAAAATGGCATTAATCTCAGTGTTTTCATTATCAAACACAATAGACACAGTAATCATCTTTCTTTAACTTGAAGAATTTAATTTTCTGCTTAACATTGTTATTTATATATACTAGTATGCGACAATGACCTTGTTTTTAAAATAAATGGTAGTTGTGATTGCTTGGAGAGTGGTTCCAAAGGTTACAAGATACAAACATGATATTTGTCTCGGTGAGAGAATCTTGTATTTTCAATCTGGTTAGTACAATAATAGATTGGGAAAATTCTTAAAAAATTGAAAAGTGTGTGGTGATAAATTTCAACATAGTAGTTTAAGGTTACGATATTTGTTCTAGTACTTAACTTCCTGCCACTATGAGTTATTTTCAATATTTTTATGCATTGGATAATTCTTGGTGGACCCTTGTACCAATTTGATATGGTGCAAAATCATTATCCTCTACTGATAGTGGTACAAATTTGTTCCAAATTTCATACCTTCTAGGGCAGCAAGGTCGATTTTGTCAGATCGATTGGTACCATCCAAATTTTGTGGTATGAGCTCCCTGAAGAAACTTGGGTAGTTCCATAGTTCAAGCGCACCACAAGCTTGATATCCCATTGATAATATTTTCTTTTCAAACCCTATTTTTGATAGTTGTTCTTCCCCCTTGAGACCAACCAACTCTCCAACGTCGATGCTATGTTTCAACACAAGAAAGAATTTGGGTCAGTGTTTACGTTACTTATACTAAAAATATGCTAATGGAGCATAAAACTTATTCTGACCAAGATTATACATTCTACTTTAAGAAGATAAAAAACAATAATAAATGTAGCAAGTTATAAGAGTCGACATCTAATAGAAGAATGTCTTAACTTTTTTCCTCAATTCTATACTGTATCACTCTCTTTTTCTGTCTGATTAATGGAAGTTGTTAGTTTGCATTTAATCTTTACATCAAACATAATATGTGTACTCACTCTTTCAGATATGGTGGGGAATTATTTGCATCGGGTTGCCCGGTCGGATCCCTGAGCTTGAGAGTGCTTGGTAATAGGGAGTGCATTCTGTAAACACTGGTAAACTCTTCAGTCAAAGAATAAGGTACACCATGGTTGTTTGGCTTCTTCAATCCCACAAGCCCACCTAACGCCGGTCCTCCTATGTGACCAAATGTATCTTTTATTTTCTTACCCAATAAACCATACCTTCACAAAAGAATCAGAATATCAGCTAAGTTGTGCACAATTTCACTAATTTAAATAATTTGAATTTTGCGAATGTAAATAAAATTTCCACTTGGAAAAGTAATACCAACATCACCGGTTAATTGTTTTCTTTCAATAAATATGAGAAAATGAGATAAATATATCCTCACCAATTTGCACGCATTCCAGCTCTCAACGTTTTAGTCTTAAGAAGCTCGACAGTCCAATCAATAGTGTGAACCTTTGCAATGACAGCAGAAGTGACCAATCGAGCATACCGATATAATTCTTCATCTGATAGGTCGGGATGTTCTTCCTGAGATTAAAACAACATTTGTAATTGTTTCTTCATATTTTCAGCATAAAGAAGACAAATTAATATCTTGGTGAATAACAGCTTTATCGGTACAGTGGCAAGAAATCACGAACTTCAAATTCTTCATATAAAATAAAAAATAGATAATATCGATGCTTCTCTTACCTTTATTGCATCACACACGGCATTGTGTTCCTTAACAAAAAGAGCTTGTAAGATGGAAACCCCAGCCCAACTGTTGCGAACATCGCCCAATAAAGCCACACCATTCTTCTCATGCAAAAGAAGACCGTCATCTCCAATCACTAGTTTTCCATCAACATACGTCCTGAGCTTTTCTGCCTTTTTCTCATTATTACCATATATTGCACTCCCATCCCTTGGTATATATAAGCATAAAGATCTTAGCTTGAGAAAATATTAAGAAAAATTCTATTTTTTATGTTCATTCTTTGTGCTTAAGAGCAATTTCTAATAAAGATCTTAGCTTGAGAAAATATTAAGCATCACTCACCACCAAGCTGTGCGGACATTGTAGTAACCAGTCTTTATTACATCAGAATTTGTAGGCAGTTCTTTTGTGGCATAGAACTTGAACGATTTGAGTGGGCACTTATTGGCCACTTCGTTTGGAGCTGTGATTTCAATCTGGAAGAAACCAAGAAAACTGAATTATATATCAACTACAATTAGAGGTGGAAGAACCCAACTCAACCTAAGAAACCTGCTCGACTCGAAATCCGACCCGACCAGACATCTTCCAAAAAGTTAAATTGACCCGACCTGATCCAAAACTGACCCAATCTGAGATCAAATATCATCCAATCCAAGTCATATCAACATATATATTATCAAAACAGAAAGTTGGAATAGAAATTGGTCTGAGCTGACCCATCTATGACCCAATCCGACTCAACCCAAGACATTCTAGAAGGTCAAACTGACCCAACACGTCTAACCCAAACCCGAACCCCACCTACCTGCCCAATTTCCCACAATATATATTTATAATCCTCTATGGAAGATCAAGATCTATTTTAAAGACATCAAAAAATTAAGGCTCTCAAATTAAGGAATTAAGTCAAGCATGCACCTGTTTGGTATCCTCCATATGATCCATCCAGTCATGAACCATGAACTGTATCCATGCAGCTGCTAGTATATTGAACTGTTTCCCTGTGTCCTTGTATTCTCTCCTGGCTAACAGCTTTGTCGCCACAACAAATGGATCTGGGCTCATCAACTACATTGATAAATAACAGAGTCATTACATTACGCATAATCTAATAATGTAAAAATACACCTCAAATTTCCATGCATTACAATATGATCTAATTAAAAAGAGAATGGTCATGTTTCTAAATTAACAAGCACACATTAGCTCTTATTTTTAATAATGACAAAATTCGATGTTCTACGTTTTTTGAGTTTCAAGGATAGTGGCGCTATAGCGCGAATAGCGCGAAAAAGTGCAATTGTGTCGCAGCGTTTCAATTGGCGCGCTATAGCAGCACTACAGCATGCTATTTAAAACATGGGTTTCAACGTTAATTCATTCCTTTACTTTTTTGAAGCTTGCAGAACGAACTACCAAACAAAAAGTTTCTTTAAAAAAACTCTATTAGTCTTGAAGTCAAAGTGTCAAACTAAATATTAAATAAGTTCACACACTTTTTTGGTTATATTTACTCCTTTAATTGGCTTTCTCACTTTAATTTCAGGTTTCTTTTTCATTAACCAATCTCAATATGTGTAGTATCTAAATTTCTATTGAAAGCAATAATAGGGATGCATTCTGAAATCAGCAGATAAGAAGAGGGCACCTAGAGCATACATATGTATACAACAAGAATTACTAAAAAATAAGGAAATAAATGCTTAATTAATTTATGTTAAGTTATTAACTTGTATTGTTAGAACATAGAATATGTAATTTTGTATGAAAACTAAAAAAATTGTAAATAATGTATAATTAAGTACCTCGTGCTCTTGATCAACCGGCTTCATGTTTCTCCCAAAAAAGGTGTATTGGCTACCCGCCTCAGCATTATCAGGGTCATTGTACTTGCCATCTTCGGTGCGGTAAAGGAACTTCTTGGGGTCAGACAGAGTACCATGAGAACTCCCAACAGCTAGCAGGTTGTATTTTTCGAGAAGGGTCCGACGGGTGTTCAAGTAGAGTAAACCAATCAGAACAGGCATCTTGTGCCATAGGTTTCTCTTGTCAAATGCATGAATGAACTATACATGAAATTGAGAAAAATTAATACATTGGAAATTTAATTAGGTATGCATATGTAAATTAAATATTTAAACTAATGAGGAATATCAATTGGAAACTTCATATAACTTGAATAGTTAATAAGGTGCGTGGTGCAAAAGCATAATAAATCTTGAGTATATATGTGTGCGCTTCTAACGGCCATACTTATGAACATAATTTGTTAGTTACCACCATATGTAGGGGGAAAATGCAGATTGGCATGCATACTCATTTGAAAATATACTTGATTGTAACATACTGTTCTAATTAATTTGGAATATTTTTATATATTCAAATGAATATATATATATATATCAGATATATTAATTAACATAGATCAAACAATTAAAATGTGGCCTCACCAGCTCAGAATATAATTCAAGTTTTAGTTGCCTTAGAATTGAGTTATATATCTAATATATTTCAAGTGAAGAAATGTTTACAAATAATCTAGTATAAAAAAATATTTCATAATGACAAGATGCACTTAATTATGTGCTCACATATACGCATCCTCTCTAATTAACACCCTTATATTTCTATAAAATAAAATGTTGACCACATCAATTACATGAATACTGATTTATTTTCATACATAATATACTATTTATGATCATACATTAATATATAACCACTACCTGGTATTCTCAAGGAATATGTATGTATGTATACCGTATGCAGTATGTACATCAAATAAATACTTGATATATAAATAACTATCAAACTTTAATTAAAACGTACTAGAAAGCCAATCTTGTCACCGAAAGACATCTTAGAGAAAACATCACGAAAGTCTGGATGAACACAAGGTTTGAAGAGACCTGAACCCATGGCTACTTGCAAAAAAAAAATTAGATGAATGAATGATCTCGAATATGAGGGCTTATGAAGAAGTAACAATAACATATTCTGTAGAAGTTATAACAATAGAAAAGGCATGCAGATCAACCCGTTCTCAGTATGTTCTCACGTTCAAAGGCACATGCATGATTGATTTGCTGGTAAGTTGCATACTATATAGGCGTTTAAATTAAAAAAAAAGATGTGATGTGTGGGTGTAGCTGCTCGATCAGAACTGACAATTTTATGGGAGCTGTTACATTGATACTGTTGTAACTCCCATTGTTGATATGGATGGGTTTTTAGAAGAATGTGAATTTTTGACCGGTCAAACTTGTTCTACATTCCTGAATTGTACATGTAAATTTGTTTATTACGCAGCCAAAATTGTTTATTATGCATGTAAAACCAATTTATGAAGCTTAATTAAGAACAATAAACAACTTTCGTACTAAGTATTTTTTTTCCTGCATAAAAAGCAACGAGTAACATACATTTTACAACTAATACATCACAGACTAAATAAATTTGGGTGCATAATAAATATTTTTATTTACTTATAGTCTTTGTAACAGGCAGTCTAGAATCAATGCACTGCACACACTAAATGAAATTCTGTGCATAATAAACAAGTTTACATGCATAATAAAAAATTATATGCTAACATGTATTTTGCAACTAATAAATTGCAAACTAAATGAGTTGCATGATAGAAGCATCAGTTTGCACTTTGCATAGTAAGAATACATTGCAAACGGAATGAGTTGCATAATAAAAGAATTAGTTTGCACTTTGCATAGTAAGCTACATAGTATATGCATAATAAAATCGTGACAGTGCAAGAAAGAGAAAAACAAGTGAGATGGTACACTGAACAGGACGAAAGGATCATGAACTGGTTATAATTCCTTGAACCAGATATTAAACCGCAGCTTGATGATTGAAAGTTACATTTTATATATAAAAAAAGCAAAAGAGGAAACAAAATCTGTGCTCGTAACCAACTAAATTAAATCATTTGATTGTCCAATATAAAATTGATATTCATGTTCTATATATACGGTAATGATACATCTATATACAGCAGGATGGCGACAGGGGCAGACCCACTTCAATTCAAAGGTATTCAGTTGAATACTTTCTGTATCCATTAATTTTATCAAAAAGATTTTGTTTATTATGTATTGTACATACACCGTGGACATTGCTTTCAGAAAAAACAAAAACTGGTACAAAATAACAAGATGTCCAAACACCTGGCCTAAAATAAGGACTAGCCCATCTATCGTGCCCTACCCCACTACTTACGGCCCAATACCCTATCCTATTCTCCCAGTCTATTTGTTCCTGCACAGCAGACTTAGGATTTAGGCTTGCAATATTTATAGGTCCAAAATACGAAAAGGAAGAACATCAAGATAGCTATTTAGTATGTCCAAAAAGTTTACCCATTAAAATTTTGATGAATACACGTTTTTTAAATCTTGGGCCGTCCGAGCGAGGTTGGTAGGAGCTAGTGTCAGCATGGCCTCATGGGCCATGAATGGCTTGGGCAGAGGCTAGAGTAAGATGGTGTGTGGTAGCATCGGCGAACTCAATCTTGACAAAGAGAGAAGCGAGAAAGTGGCCATCCTGGCGAGGAAGAAAAGGGAAACCGCCGCTACATCAATGATTTGTACGTTGTTGACTGGAGTGCCAATGGCGGCCAACCTCATAGAAATCTCTGGGCCACATCCACCTTTCAGCAGCCAACGTGGACCGCAGCTCCACGTGCGTCGGGGCCCACATAGAGTAGGAATGCAGCCCTGACCGGCGGCCGCAGCGAGCACGACGGTGAGCCCCATCGGGTCAGTCGACATTGAAGCAGCAGGAAGAGCCAAAGAGTGCCATGGTGACGGTGACGGCGACGACGGCAGGGGCAGAGTCCCTGGGAGCTCACCTCACTTGCATCATATCTGACGGCGGGCTCCACGACAGCAACAGCAAAAGCAAGGGAGGGGCGGTAGAACTCCAGCTACCATGCGACGACGCTCATTCGGGAGTCGGGACAAGTTAAAAAAAGCTTAAAGGATTATTGATGAAGTGGTGGCCGGCCCACCATCCCTCGCCGCCGGGGAGGAGAGGAAGGGGGGCAGAATATGGAGGAGCTAGTGAGAGCTTGGTTCGGTCTCGCGAGAGCTAGGTAGTGATCGCCCGAAGCCGAGGCACGGAAGGTTAAGGATCCACACACATCACTGACCTTTGGGAGCCCAAGGAAGAACTACCAAACAGTTCGTCAGATAGAAAGGACGAGAAAGTCACTGGAGGATGAAATAACACATGCATGGAATCGATTGCGAAAATCGCAAGAAGAATTGCTTGGTGCATGCATGTGTCCTGCTGCAGTAGTTTCACCGGTGGTCCGGCTGCCTGCTGTTCGCCTTCATGCATGCATGTATCTCCCCGTTCGTTCTACACTAGAAATGCTGGTGGCAACGGCCAGTATGTGCCTATTTCAAAAAAAAAACGGCCAGTGGGTGGGACCGGTTTTTACCAGCTTTTGGACCAGTTTTATATTTTCACCTCTGTAGTCTCTGTTCTATATCTTCTGCTGCCTCTGTGCGACTGTGCCAAGCTGCACGCCGTCTCCTCTCTCACTCTCACTCTCCCCTCCCCTCCCCTCTCTCATCTTCTATCTGTCGGTGGACAAAACATGTCTCTCTTCAGTGGGCACAGCAGGGCATGCGAATCACGTGTCGTATGCTTCTATCGCTGTCGGCACACAAAACAAACACCAGAGAGCTCCATCAGCAAGCTGTAGCTCTCTTTGATGCAGCCCGGTCGGTCGGATCTACGGAGAACCACCAAATCCATCAGCAAGCAGACACCCGGCCTGATGAGGGCGCGTGGGGCTGCCGTCCGGTCGGAGGATGGCCCGAAGAATTGGCGACCCGCGCTCAACATAACGACGAATTGTTGTGCTCTGCTCACTATCGCGGCGGGGCCACGCAGGCACAGCCAATGTACGTACACAGCACGGACCCGCGCTCAGCATAACGACGGCCGGCCGGCCCCGTTCCTCTGCTAGCTCAGGGATTTTTTTTAAAATTATCCGATCTAGTCCGTCCGCGCGGCCGATCCGACACCCGGACATGGTCCGAGATGTGCGGCCAAGTTCGATATCTGGGCCTCCGTATTAGCCAAGAATCGTAGGTTAAAAATGCATAGTCCGCCTCCGTGGCGTGGATCGGAGGAGCCGGCCATGTCAGGTGATAACAAACTCGAGCTACATCGGAGCTCAAATGCCACAAATGATTTGGAGACTAAATTTGTGGCCAAGCATTGCTACAGTGAATTCAATCATAAATAATTTCAAAAGCAAGCTCCACCACAAAAATCTTACGAGGTCATCTACGCTCAGTTTGCTATCATAATTGAAGCTTCATGAAGAGTGTTGTGATGCAACCCGGGATGTGCTACATACTTCTGTTCTAAGATTAGGTGTCATTTTGTTTTGATTCGCTCGAAGGTTAGTTCCTAATTATCTTAACTTTACTGACATGATACCGCAGTCATTAGTTATGTCAGTGTCCATATTTTATTTTTTTAATACCTCTGAAAATGTGGATCATAGTAAGATACTATTGACGATGACTTAATAATATTTTAAAGTAATCTAAAACGTCTAATATTAAAATGATGATATGAGGCTTCTCCATGTTTTAATAAATGTATTAATGACGGCCGATATGCCCTTACCAATGCAACTTGATATGAGTGTGAAATCTGAGGCCAGTCTCATTGGGAGGATCTTGAGAGGGTCATGAGTATTAAATTTCTTGCCACATCAGCTAATTTATGAGGAGAAAGAATGAGGAATGTCATGGAATGAGAGTCATGAGGGTCATCATCATGACCCTCCACTAGCACGGTTCTTAAGGTTCCAGTCTTGGTAACTGTGTAATGACCTCCTCCGTTGAGACTGGTAACGGTGGTATCCATAGAGCAGTACCTATTTGGTGGATCTCGTATGAAGTACTAACTGATACTATTGGGTCCTATCCAAATAAGTTAGCTATTAAAAAAATATCAGTAAAAGTACTGCCTGGTACTCCTATACAAGCACGGCAACAAATTGCCAACAAAGCTCCCTCCACCCCCCCTCTCTCTCTATATATATATAATGGTAAATTAACGAATAATTTCTTTTTCTCTCCCTCTTTTTTCTTCTTAATTTTTCTCGTCTCCTTTTCCTACTTTTCCATTTTTTTATATCATTTTTCACTACGTTGATTTCTCTTCCATTCTTATCTATTCCAACTCAGCTCTCCTTGTCCATTCATGCATGCACCGGTCGCTTGGGTGACCACTGACCACCGAAAAGCTCAGCTGACCGAGGCGGTCGCCCATGCATGCTCCCTGGCAATCCCGCCCGCCGCTACCTTGCCCGGCCGCTGCTACTGTTTTTGCTCTGCGCCTCCGCCGTTGCTGGACGGCTGCACAGTTAGCTGCCGCAGCTGCTCTAGAGCCTCTAGCTGTGCCACAGCACGCGCTCACGCTCACGCCTGCCTCAGCCTTACCCCAAGCACGTACGGATGGCGGGTAGCTCCATGGTTAATCGGAGATGCCGTCGAGGCGTGTAGCTGCTCAAGCTCGCCGAGGTGGGCGTGCTCCTCCGGGCGATTGCTGCGGCAGCCGCGGACACGTACGTATGGCAATCGGCAGCGACCACGCCGCACTTGCGGAGCGATGGTTCAAGCGGCAGCCGAGGCGACGTACGGCTCGAGTGCCATGCGCGCGCGGCACCTATGGCGGCGGTGGCTCGCTCCGACCACCGCCGCCGTAGTTGCCGCGGCTCCAGACACGCGGGGTGAGGAGATGAAGTGCGCACGGGCGACGGGGTGAGAGCGCCGGCAGACGGACGACAAAAGAAAGACGTGTACGGTGAAAAAAATCTTACTTCCATTTTTTTATAGTTGTAGAGAATCTATCCATGGTCTGGGAGATGCTGCTTGGTTTCTTTACCAAGCACCGTATTGTCTTGATAGACCACCAGGAGCGCGAGCAAACCTTGGCTGTTAGTTGGTGAGTAGTCAGCATGCAATCGATCACGCGCTTGCTTTCACCTTTGGGTTACGTTGTTAATCAGTGATGTAATGAACATCTAGAGTGAATCCTCTACGTGAGCGCTGCGGAACAGCACGTTATTATAATACTTACTCTTCTACCTTAATGCAAAGATATGCGCAATTCTCTTGCGTACGTATTCAATTAAATAAAACGCCCCCAACGCTCTCGTACGTGTGCGGCAAAACCCATACAGAGGTACCCCAGATTGGAACAATAAACGTACGCTCAACAAGGATACAAGAAACAATGTCATCTGAACAGCAATACATGGTAGAAGAAAAACCTGAAGATGTGTTGAGCTCTCAGAAATCCCCGCAGGGGCGGAGCAGCTAGCGCACGTCCCCCGCGCTCGGCTGAAGAAAAGAGAAGGGCTCAAGCAACTAATGCTAGAAGAGAAGAAGGCCGCGGCCTGCACGCCCTAACGGTGGGTGGTGCACGTCGCTATATATTGAAAGTTGGCTCCACGAATCCAATGGTTTTTTTTAGTAAAGGAAAAGGTCCAGACTCCACATTCAACAAGCATTGCGAATGCTTGCAGCCAATAATCGACGACTACTCCAATGTTAATAGTAGACTAACTGTTGGCCAAAAAGAAAAAAACAAATGATGTGACATGTGAATGATGGCTATATATATACTCCCTCCGTCATGAAATATAAGACATTATAGGATTTTTGGACAGAGTAAAAAGGTGGAAAAATGTCACATTATCTATACCATTAGCTAATGATAATTGAAGGTATGTTTTCTAGTTAACAAGTGTAATATTTGACAAGTATTTAATTGAGTTGATTGAGTACTTAACAAAAACTCCTAGAATGCCTTATATTTAGAGACAAAATTTGAATCCTTGAATGTCTTGTATTTCAGGAAGGATGGAGTATATCTTTATCTTTGCTAAACGGAGACCCGACCGCAGTGATTTTCTAGGGTCTGTAGCATCTTATCCAAAACTATAATGAAAACCTAACAGTATATTATTCATTAAATTTGTAGGATCTAAGTTTGTAAGATCTAATCACAAAATTAATAAAATATGTTATATCCATCCGCATTTATCTATCTCTCTTTGATGAGTTGCGAATGAAATCTTGTTAGAGGGTTAGCTGACCTAAGAAAACTGGTCGTTCAGTTTTCATAATGGCATCAGATTAGGAAGGAGGCACCATTCCTAGCTCATGGCGTGAGACGTGTAGCTGCGGGTTACATAGTGTGCGTCACGCACACCTTTGGAGCATTAAATAAAAGGAAGGAGGCACGAAGCACACATGCATATAATACAACAAACACATGCAACAGGATGTATATATACGACTACCTCGTCGACATATACCAATAAAGTAAGAGGAGCATGCATGCAACACGCCGAGGCTGATCCATTCAGCGGGATCATTGATTAGACTAGAACATTTAGCGACAACCGCACCCTCTCACAACCTTAATAATGTATACAATAGACATCTTATAGTGTTTGTATTTTACATGAGTTATTCACCTGATGAATTTTAACGTCCTCTAATCACGTGGTCAAAGGCCTTATCAGATTCGTCTCGCGAATTAGCTCAGAAGGTGCGGATGTAGTTTTGTAAATTGTCTTTATTTAGTACCTCTAATTAGAGCAACTCCAAGAGACTAACTATCTTGGCTTAACTAGCTAAAAAATGGAAATTCTGTCCAAAAACTTAATCCAACATACTAGCTAAACTTGCGCTCGCTATCCTCCGCTAGCTAATCTGGGGGCTTCGCTAGCCATCTTTGACTAGTCAGTCCCGCTAGTTATCCCCTCGTACATGAGTATGGCAGGCGGGACCCACTAGTGGTGAAGCATATGGAGAGTTGATTTTAGCTAGACTGTTGGATTTCATCAACTTTTTGTTAGCTATTTCATTTTACATACTAGCCAAATCAAGATATTAGCTAGTGGTTTTTAGAGAGGCTCTTGGAGTTGCTCTTAGCGGTCAAAGTGTGTGCAAAAATTTTCACCCTACAACCAAACACTACCAATTGTGTCTGACGAATTGGTAAAATACCTGGAATTCATCATGAATTTAATGTTCTACACAAATATTTTGGAAAAGTACGTAGACTTTTATAAGTCTTTATTTTAAATAAGTCCAAGTTGAAAGAAAGGGGGAGGAAGCAAGGTGAGTAACGTCTCGTATAGTCTTATATGCGTGCAGATGCTTTTACAAGTTCAAATTGGGCACTGCCAGATGCTCAATTTGTCAAAAAAATAATGCAGTTGTTAATTTTTTATCATAAATCAAAACATGCTGGGACGACTCCCCTAACCTTAGAGTCTAACATTTATTACAGGGGATATATTATTTGGCAGATCTTCAACACCACAGCCTTCCAGCACAAGGTACCGAGAACATATCCATCTTACAGAAGGTATGGAAAGTCAAATCCATTTCTCCATTTCTCAAAACTTTTGCTTGGAGGCTTATTAGAAGAGCTCTAACTGCTGCTGAAAGAGATGGTAGATACTCTACTCATTTAGATCAGCACTGCATTCATTGTGGAGCTATTGAAAATATTAATGATGCCTATCTTCTTTTTCTATGTGATTTAATTACCTATGCAAGTGTGGACTTCCTCCACTTTCCATCTACCTCGTCTTCTAATTGTTCCTCAGGGGGATGGTGTACAACCTTCTCTACCCCTCCACATTTCGCCTACCCCTTCTGAATCCTCTCTCTCCCAATTCCTTTTTACTGCATCGTATATTTCGAAATCACGTAGTGATAATCATTTCCATAGAAAAACTTGGACTTCCTTGCATGTGCACAGGGAATGAAGTAGAGGCCCATCGGTAGATTCATCTATGAGAAATGAATGAAACACCACAACCACAACATCAGCATCCACAACTCTCTAATGTAGTCCTTTATGCTACAACTCTTTTGATGCACAGGGATTCTGTAATGCCCAGGAAACTGTACCAATGCTGAAACTCTTTCAGGGGTCACATGCTATGTTGATGTATCCACTTCCCTAGATCAACTTCACTCAACGTCAAGAAGGGAAGGTTTGGGCATATTAATCGTTAGCTTGCAAGTTCAACCAACACCATCTACATCAGAGCATGTCTACATGAAACCCACACTATAATATTTGTAGAAGCTGCGGCCATTGCACTTGCAGTTGCTCTACTTAACGATATGGATTTCCAGCAAGTCACATTTCTATCTGATTGTGCCCAGCTGGTGTCCTTTCTCAATTCACAGGACCACTCCAACCCTCCTGACTGGAGAATGAAGATTCACACCCAGATGTTCGATGCTTCCACTTTCAAGAGAAGACCTCAAATTAACAAGATAGATAGGAACCTTAATTGCACACCAGATACTTTGGATATATTAGCTTTCTCCTCCCCTGCTGTTCAATTTCATGATTATGTACCCAGTTACTCCTATGAGCACCATGGTCATCAGCGCCCCCTCTTGGGTGCATTGACCTCTGTATCCCTTCTTGACACAATGAGGATCGGAGTGTTCCATGACCGGTGGATGGTCGCTCCTTGGTGTGATGAGTGATTGACAACGTGGTGTTGACTAACTCTTGCCTGAGTATTGCAGGTGCATGTTGCGGCTTGATTTGCGTTGCTGCAAGTGAAGAGCGGACGTGAAAGGTCTTATTCTTGCGGGTCCTCCGAGGAGTGGAGAGACAAGTAGGCTCGACTCGATGGACCCGGTAGCCAAACGGGATCAAGTGCGAGCTGCATGGTGGCAAGAAAAGCAAGACGAAGTCGTGGACAGGAGCCAGTGCAGAGTAGCGGCTCACGACCGCAGTCTGCACGCTGGGTTTGTGGTGGTTCACCACAAAACCGTTGGTACTTGGTTGAGCCACAAAACCAAGACCGAAGGCTCAGCGGGCGGAGACGGGATACGAATGCGCCGATAAACTTCGATGCCGAGGGACACGTGGTGGGATCACGGGGCTTGCGTTGGGAGAACGCGGACTACGACAAAGGCGTGGCGCTAGATGAAGAAGGATCGCTACTTGACCATCTTGCCCCTAAGAGGTGTGTATCTTCTTTTATATCCTAAGGGTAGCTTGGTCACCAACCCGGAGAGACTTCATATATATAGCTCTAGGGTTTCAGGGCAACTCATCCATTCGGGACTGCTTCTCATTTTTCCTGCTCTTTAGGCTAGATTTTCTTCACTGTTTTGTAGAGAATCTGACCTCTAAGTGTATGGAAGCATTCATGGTTGCGTCAATTTCCTTCTTGTGGCTCGAGTGATTTTCGTGTCTTTTTCGGGCTATTTTTGTGGGATTTTCGTGCGCGGCTTGTTCCATCGATTCTGAGGCATTTGTGTTCGGATTTCTTTGTGGGGATCATGGATAGATGTCTTGTGCATCTTTGTGCTTGATCTTGACCCCTCAAACTCCGAATTTGGCCTCCGATTCAAGGACTTCGGGTGGTTCCATAGCTTTGTTCTTGAGTTGGGTTCGTGACCAATTCCCGGCGATTTAGATGGTTTGTGGCTCCAAGTTTTTGGGCATAGCATCCCCTAAGGATGCTTCACATCTCCCCCAAATCTTGTCTCAATCCATTCACCCGTTTGGGAGATCCATGGATGACTAGGGAGGGTTGACTTGCGTTTTCGAGATGTTGTTCGCGTCCCGTGTAGGGGACGGATCGTCCGTGCGAGCCTTGCGGACCGTCCGCGCCTCCTAGGGTTCACCGCGTGTTCTTGCTTTTCGTGAACACGAGACGTTTCCATCTGCGGAGGGACGAGGTTTTTGTTCCGTGTAGTTTGCAGACCGTCCACGAGCAGGTCTCGGACCGTCCGCAGGTTCGGTGCGGACGGTCTATATTTTCCAGGGAGCTATTGGAGGTTCTGTCCATCAGTACGGACCGTCCGTCCTCACCCGTCAGACTGTCCGCCGAGTCCTTGCGGACCGTCCACCCCGACATTGCAGGACGTCTGCTTGGAGCTATGCAGATTGGCTAATAAGTCCTTTACGTCATGTGTCCGGCTTCCTCTTTGGATTGGTTTGTGACTTGTTCCTAGGGTTGGTAGGTCCGTTGTGACTACGTGACCTTGGCAAGTTCATATGGGAACCCTTGCTTGTGATTTTGGGGCATAGTTGAGTTCGGCTCTTCGGAGAAGAATTTTTATCGGCTCTCATTCACTCCCCCTCTTTGGTCGCCTAATCGGTCCTTCACACAAGGATTATGGCAGCTTCTTGCAGCTAAGTTAATGAAAGTTTGTTGTCAAAAAAAATTTATTGCAAGGAAAAAGGTATATTATGAAAGTGTATTTATGATATTTAATTTATTTAATCTCTAAATACAACGAAGCATTTCAAATTGGTAAAATACCTAGAACTCGTCATGAGTTTAATGTGCCAAGCAAATATTTTGGAAAGTACCTGGGATTTTACCAGTCATTTTCTAAAAGTCCAAGTTGAATGAAAGTGGGGGGTCGGGGTCCCAGTCGCCGCATGATCAGTAGGCGGACGAGTGAGTTCGTGGACTTAGCTACTTTTATTTGCATTTGGACATTTGTGACTTGCACTGGACCATTATGACTTGTAGTTCGTGACTATGTGATGAATTTGTCGATTATGTGATCGTTGGTGGACTATGTGATGAATTTGTCGATTATTTGATCGTTGGTGGACTATGTGATGAATATTATATGTTTGTGATGAATATTATATATGCCTGCTATGACATATGTGATTTCTGTGAATATTTGAGGCTGCTTGGAAAAAAAGAAAAAAAGAAAAAAAAGAAAACCTCTTCGCCGAGAGCAAACTCCAAGGCTCTCGGCGAAGGGGGTGTCCCAGATCTGCGGGGTGCAGTCCTTCGCCGAGAGCAGAAAGCTTAGCTCTCGGCGAAGACCCCGTCTTCAACGAGAGCCAGGATATCTGCTCTCGGCGAAGACCCCGTCTTCAACGAGAGCCAGATATCTGGCTCTCGGCGAAGGAGTGGCCCCCACTCCTAACGGAGGGACGCGCCGTGACGGGAAGAGGGCTTTCGGCGAGAGCCGAGGACGCCTCTCGGCGTATGTTCGCCGAGAGGATCCAGTGAAGCTCTCGGCGAAGGTCGCATCACCGGTAGGCTGTACACCGTGTGACTTTCGCCGAGAGCTTCCTCTCGGCGAAGGCTTCAACGAGAGGGAAAGGGCCTTCGCCGAGAGGATCCCCGCTCTCGGCGAAGGCCCCGAATCCAGTAGTGAAGGTAAGTAATGTCTCTTAGAGTAACTCAATAGAAAAACTCCATAAATAGTAAGGTAATCCAATAGACTCTCCAAAATTCTGGACTAATCCACATTCAAATTCTACATCGTTGTGGCCCCTCCTGTCAACTGAAAAATGGGCCCGACTTGTCATACTTTGTATCTTATCTTCTTCCTAGCCCTGACTTGACCTCATCCCTTCACTCCACCATGGTCATGCCCCCTCGCCAGCCACAATACGACCGCTTCACTGCCCCTCCTCTGGCCCCTCACCGACCGTTGCCACACCAAAGCAGGTGGCCCCTCGCCGGCAGCGAGCGTCCCTACCCGCCCAAGCGGCCGCGCTCTATCACCCTGTCCGCCCACTCCAACCTCGACAAACCAGCTTGCACCACCCGCAGTCGTGCTTCCGGGCAAGCTCCTCTCTGCATCAAACCCCCTAAGCTCCGTTTGGCTCTACCCACTGTACCTCGCCTGAGCATGAATCGACGACAAGTTACATGCTCTAATGGGGGATTTCTTCGTGGACGGGGCAGCCAAGATGAGCTCGCTGGCAGAAGCTCAGAGGCGACACCCCACCGGTGTCTGCGCGTCGAAGGCCACGACGGAGCTCAGCTCTCTCGGCTGGAGGCCACAGTGCTCCTTTGTCCGCCGCATCCTACTCCCCATGTGCTCGGTCTGGCCTCCGCTCGTGCGCGGCGAGGGCCACGGCGAAGTTCGACTCTCTCGGCTGGAGGCGCCACCCCGGGCAGGGTTAACCAAACCGCCGCCGGCCGGTTTCTGCGGTTAAAAAAAACGGTCGGTAAACCAGTGAAACCAGCCGGTTTGTTGTTGTTAAAAAAATACAGACACGATTTGTTAATGGGAACCGGACCGGTTCGTGTACCGGTTCCCGGTGGAACCGGTTCGACCCGCACACGAACCGGTCCGGTTCCCAACGGTTTGGTTAACCCTGGTCCCGGGAGCTCCCAGCCGACGCCATGACCCTGCGAATGAGCTCGGCCTCACGGCACCGTAGCTCCCGTCGCCGCTGCCGCGGCCGGCCGTCCCGACCCATCGAAAGCATCGGTTCCCTACACCACCTTCCCCGACGTGGTGCGAGGAGGAGTGCAGAGGGATCCATGCTGGGAGATTCAGTGATTTTGCGAGGGGGGACAACTCGCCAAACACTACAAGAAATCCTTCAACTTATGACATTTTCATCCATTTTAATGTCATAAGTTGAGCGTCAGAAATGACAACTTGTGACATTTATTTAGTGGTTTTATGACATAAAAACCGTTATGAGTGTCATAAAATGCTCAACTTATGTCATAAACTGTCGGGCATACACCCCGGGTACTCATGTAAGGAAGGAAGAATAGTAGAAGACGGACTCCTGGTAGAATTCCCCTGTACTCCTACTAGGACTCGCTCTGTGTACTCCTACTAGGACTCCTGCCTTGTAACCGACTAGGAACCCGCCCCCTGAACTATATAAAGGAGGGCCGGATACCTAGCCGCACATCCCCAATCCCTCCGGGGACAACCCAACACCAAGCGCGGGCGCCATACTTGATCCCCCAAACAGACGTAGGGCTCGCCACCTTGGCGGCCCGAACCCGTATAAATCTTGTGTCCCGTGTCCTTGCGCATACCTTCGAGTTCTCGGTCTCCCGATCACGATCCCCACCGCACAATCTACTACCTCGGGTACCCCCTTGGTAGGTTTGCCGGTCTAAAACACCGACACCGGCGCGCCGCAGGTAGGGGTGATCATCACCACCGGGCGAATTCGAAGGACCCTCGTCAGCAAGATCAATCTACTCGTCGACTCGCCGAGATCCATTGAAGCAAGTTGCCTTGCTCTTGTCAAAGCGGAATCAATTTTCCTACGCCGCGCGTCCGGGTGCCTCGGCATGTCGCGCGGCTCGTCACGCGGCTCCTCGCGCCGCTCGTCGTCGTCGACTACTTCTCCGCGCGCGCGCCCGGGGTGCCTCGGCACGTCGCGCGGCTCGTCACGCGGCTCCTCGCGTCGCTCGTCGTCGACTACTCGGGCTCGTCGTCGACTACTTCTCCTACGCGCGCGTCCGGGGTGCCTCGGCACGTCGCGCGGCTTGTCACGCGGCTCGTCGCGCCGCTCGTGTCGACTACTACGCCTCGCGCGGCTCGTCGTCGACTACTTCGCCTATGCCGCACGTCCCGGGTGCCTCGACACGTCGCGCGGCTCGTCACGTGGCTCGTCGCGCCGCTCGTCGTCGACTACTCCGCCTCGCGCGAGCTCGTCGTCGACTACTTCTCCTACGCCGCGCGTCCGGGGTGCCTCGGCACGTCGCGCGGCTCGTCACGCGGCTCGTCGCGCCGCTCGTCGTCGACTACTCCGCCTCGCCCGGGCTCGTCGTCGACTACTTCTCCTACGCCGCGCGTCCGGGGTGCCTCGGCATGTCGCGCGGCTCGTCACGCGGCTCCTCGCGCCGCTCGTCGTCGACTACTCCGGGCTCGTCGTCGTCGACTACTTCTCTGCCGCGCGCGTCCGGGTGCCTCGGCACGTCGCGCGGCTCGTCACGCGGCTCCTCGCGCGCTCGTCGTCGACTACTCGGGCTCGTCGTCGACTACTTCTCCTACGCCGCGCGTCCCGGGGTGCCTCGGCACGTCGCGCGGCTCGTCACGTCGCTCGTCGTCGACTACTTCGTCTTCGCCGCGCGTCCCGGGTGCCTCGGCACGTCGCGCGGCTCGTCACGCGGCTCGCGCGCGCCGCTCGTCGTCGACTACTCCGCCTCGCCCAGGCTCGTCGTCGTCGACTACTTTGCCTCCGCCGCGCGTCCGGGTGCCTCGGCACGTTGCGCGGCTCGTCATGCGGCTCGTCGCGCCGCTCGTCGTCGACTACTCCGCCTCGCCCAGGCTCGTCGTCGTCGACTACTTTGCCTCCGCCGCGCGTCGGGGTGCCTCGGCACGTCGCGCGGCTCGTCACGCGGCTCGCCGCCCGCTCGTCGTCGACTACTGCGCCTCGCCCGGGCTCGTCGTCGTCGACTACTTTGCCTTCGCCGCGCGTCCGGGTGCCTCGGCACGTCGCGCGGCTCGTCACGCGGCTTATCGCGCCGCTCGCCGTCGACTACTCGTCGTCGTCGACTACTTCGTCTTCGCCGCGCGTCGGAGTGCCTCGGCACGTCGCGCGGCTCGTCACGCGGCTTATCGCGCCGCTCGTCGACGACTACTCGTCGTCATCGACTACTTCGTCTCCACCGCGCGTCCGGGTGCCTCGGCACGTCGCGCGGCTCGCCGCGCCGCTCGTCGACTACTCCGCCTCGCCCGGGCTCGTCGTCGACTACTTCGTCTTCGCCGCGCGTCCGGTGCCTCGGCACGTCGCGCGGCTCGTCATGCGGCTCGTCGCGCCGCTCGTCGTCGTCGACCACTCCGTGCGCCGCAACTTCGTCTCGCGGCCACGCCGGCTCTACTGCCCGCCCACGCCGTGCGTGGTGACTACTTGCCTCGCGGCAACACCGGCTCTACTTCGAGCACGCCGCATGCTACCACGACGTCATCTTCCTCGGTCGCATCGCGTCGACCATTCATCTCGACTAGTTTGGAAAACTAGTCGAGAACGGCAATCACGCCCCGCAGCGATTAGCCGGAATCAACTCTGACTAGTCAACTTCAACAACAACCGTCACGGCTCCATCACCGACCGCCACGGCTTCATCTACAAGTCCGCCGTGCGGCAAGCGGCTAAGTCATTTATCTAAATGATTACTGTTTTCGTGGCTTGTTCTCCTCATCATGTAGGACTACTTGCCGACTACTCATTTGTATGCTTCTCGGCGGGTTTTCACGAGAGCTACACTCGCCGACTACTCTTGGGGCATATCAATCAAGTCGCCACGAGTCTACTTCATCAACTCGGGGGCTATCCCTAGGAGGCAGTTTCTAAAGTCCGCTACGCGCGGCAATCTAAAGTCGACTTCTAAAGTCGCATTCTAAAGTCCGCTCCACGCGGCAACTTAAAGTCGACGCTGGTCGCATCTTCGCCTACTTCGGTGGCATACTACGTGTGTAAGCTTCGATGGAACCTAGCTGTAAGCGGCCCTCGGGTCCTGGCGACGATGGAACCTAGCTGCACGTGGTCTTCATGCTCCGTACCATGGGTCCAAGTACCCTAAGTACTCGCGCTCCGTACCTTGGGTCTGAAATCCATGGCTCAGGTACGCAAGTCGACTCCGGTCGCACCTTCAAGTCCACTACGGTGGCAACCATACCTTGGGTCTGAAATCCATGGCTCAGGTATTTAAGCCCACTCCGATGGCACAAGCCCACTCTGGCGGCAATCGTACCTTGGGTCTGAAATCCATGGCTCGGGTACTTAAGCCCACTCCGGTGGCACAAGTCGACGCTAACGGTCGCACTCAAGCCCGCTCCGGCGGCAACTGTACCTTGGGTCTGAAATCCATGGCTCAGGTACTTAAGCCCACTCCGGTGGCACGAGCCGACTCCGGTCTCAATCTTAAGCCCGCTCCGGCGGCAAAACTACTCGTTTTTTCTGATTTTTTATTCGCTTTGGCTTTCCGGAAAGTGCTTTTCGTTTTTTGCATCTTAAATCCACCCCGCGTGGCACAAAGTCGACTACTGCAGTCGCACCTAAAATCCGCTTTACGCGGCAACTAAAGTCGACTTCTAAAGTCGCATATCAAAGTCCGCTCCGCGCGGCAACTAAAGTCGACTTCGGATTTCAAGTCGCATCTCAAAGTCCGCTCCGCGCGGCACAAAGTCGACTTCGGTTTTCAAGTCGCATCTCAAAGTCCGCTCCGCGCGGCACAAAGTCGACTTCGGTTTTTAAGTCGCATTCTAAAGTCCGCTCGACGGCACGACTACTTCTCAAGCTCCATGGCTCGACGCCAAACTCGCTACTTGGAATCTCTCCCGGCTCGGGGGCTACTTGAAGATAACTTCAAAGCATGCTTCGCTCGCTCTCAAGCTCGGGGGCTCCTCACCAATCACTACTCGACGTGGCTCATACGCCTCTCTTATCTCGGGGGCTACACGCTGCAAGAGTACTCGGATGATGGCTTCGCGAACACTGAAGACCCTTGGATTGATTACCTAATCATTTCAAGGCTCGGGGGTCGCTATGCTACACCCATCATTCAAATTTTTTCAAGACTGATGAGCTGGACCACCTTCCAGCCTCGCGGCAGTTCAAGTACTATTGAAGGCTTCTCCAAGCGTACTCGAGGACGCTCAAGAACTACTCGAAGAGGCTTCAAGACTACTCGAACTACTACTCTCGACTCCAACGTGCTCGGGGGCTTGTCGGGCATACACCCCGGTACTCATGTAAGGAAGGAAGAATAGTAGAAGACGGACTCCGGTAGAATTCCCCCGTACTCCTACTAGGACTCGCTCCGTGTACTCCTACTAGGACTCCGCCTTGTAACCGACTAGGAACCCGTCCCCCGGACTATATAAAGGAGGGCCGGGTACCTAGCCGCACATCCCCAATCCCTCCGGGGACAACCCAACACCAAGCGCGGGCGCCATACTTGATCCCCCAAACGGGACGTAGGGCTCGCCACCTTGGCGGCCCGAACCTGTATAAATCTTGTGTCCCGTGTCCTTGCGCATACCTTCGAGTTCTCGGTCTCCCGATCACGATCCCCACCGCACAATCTACTACCTCGGGTACCCCCTTGGTAGGTTTGCCGGTCTAAAACACCGACATAAACCACTAAATAAATGTCACAAGTTGTCATTTCTGACGCTCAACTTATGACATTAAAATGGATGAAAATGTCATAAGTTGAAGGATTTCTTGTAGTGAAAGGTCACAAGCCACCGGGGGTCAAATGGCGAGGGGGTTGCGAGGATGGATTTTGACAAGTATGTTGGAACGGTATCATGGTGTTTTTTATTTTTAGTGATGAAAAACAATTTAAATGATCTATTGGAGTTGCTCTTATGCATTCGTATGTTTTTATGAATCCAAATTGGGAACTGCCAGCTACTCTATTCGTCAAAAAATAATACAATTATTATTTTTACCATAAATAAAATCGTCCTAAATATATTATTACAGAGTGAACATTTATTACAAAGAAAAGATATATTATTATGAAAATATATGTTAATAAAATTTAATTTACTTAACATCCTCATCCTCAATATAAAGACCCCTTAATGTCTCACACGGGCGACTCGCGAACGATTCCGCAAGATCTCTAGCCCCATGGCCAGGGGCGTCACCGCCGCCAAACCCCTTTCCTATCTTTCTTCCTCTTTTGCCCTCTCTCTGAGATTTATCTTATCCAAGATCTAGATCTCTACGGTGGTCGCTGGCCATGGCTAGCTCGGCTCAACTGCAGCGGCAATAATAGATCAAGGACGTATAATGGTGAGTTAGTGAACAACCTGTCTGCCTACTTGTGTAGTACCAGCCCGCCTAAGACTATCTGCACTGGGGGACGCAAAAGTCCCCGCTATCCCTTTAACGTGGCCGTTTCCAGGTAAACGGCCCGCAGCGGGAGACGGTAAAGCTCCCGCGAAGTGACTCGCGCGTCCCGCTTCCTCTAGGAATGGCGTGGTCTGCAGAAATGCTAAGCGGGCCCCACCTTTCTTTCACCCCAACCACTGCCCCTCGCGCCCTTACTCGGAAAGGGGACGGAGCCCCCTGCTCGCCGGAGAGGAGCGGTCGGGGAGGAGCCACCGCCATCGGGGCTGCAACCGGGCACGAAGACAGAGAGAGAGAGGGGGGGGAGATAGATAGATAGAGAGAGAGCGAGCGAGAGAGGACAACATGAAGACAAGGCAGCGGTGAACGGAGGTAGAGATTGGAAGAGCTGACCGGCGCGCCCGCTAGCGTCGACATCACGGTCTCCCACGGCCGCCACCAACTCGATGTTGGTTGTCCCGCCCTGATTGCCCGGGGCCGCCGGCCTGTCTTGGCGCGTGCGGTCATGATGGTGGGTGCTCTACGGCCACGTCGCTCGGGCACCCGCACGAGAGAGAGGTGTTGGCCGGCCGCGGGAGGGGAGGAAGAGAAGATAAAGGAGAGGGCCACGGAGCCCCTCTGCCACCACCGCCGAGCTTGAGGGAGGCCACCGTCCTAGAATCAGGCTGAGGCGCGCCTGGAATCTGTGCTCCCCACCCAACCCGTACGAACCGAATCCGTACGAGCGCGCTACATCTCTGCCGAGCCCCTCTGCGGAGGGCGAGGACGAGATAGATCCAGCGACGCAGCTGCACTGCTGAGGGAAGCCGACCGCCGTGGGGCGAGACGCACCGCCGCGGCCCGCCTCACAGCGCAGGGGACCACAGGAATTGCAGCTCCGAGAGAGAAAAAAGGAAAAAAAGAGGAGGGTACACCGGCAACCAAGCCGGGGAGAGAGGAGTGGCATGCCGACGCCGGGAAGGCGAGATGTCGGGGAGAGGGGGCCGACGGGCGGTGGAGAAAAGAAAAGAGGGAGAGAGGGAGAGTGACACGTGGGCCCCACATGCTGGTAGCTGGTATTGAGTATAGAGATCTAATGGATGACGAGTGCGGAGAAAGTTGTATATAAAAGAGAATCTTGATGACCAAACAGGGATATTCTGTTTTGAACGAGGAACAGAGGTTATGAATTTAGACGAGTGCAGATAGTTTAACAAATCTTAACAAATCGAGTGACATGGCAAAGCAAATGAGTGACGATATTATTGCATTATAGTACATCGATGAGTGTGTGCGCCTTTAAAATATGAAAAGCCGACAACAAAGACATGATGAGACTACTAAAATAAATTTGTACTGCACTTTATACTGTTTGCATAATTGCAGGCATATGTGTCAGACGAGGCAAGTAGACAATACTAAAAACCAAGAATAGAATAGTTCATATGATTGATTATTTGATTGATGACCGATTCAAGGCCGAGTTCGGTCATCGTTGTTTTTAGCATTGCCTGGATGAATTGGCATTTGTTGCCATGAAAAATTAGAGGTTTTACTGGGAAGTTTTGTAGGAACTTTATCCAATTAATTAAATGGGGTACCCGTTGGGGGATCTAGATCGGGAATAACACTCATCACCCTTGCCCCTCACCTTTCCTAAATTGTCAGCGAATGTAAGCTGTAGTATTTAGAGCAACTCCAGTGAGGGCTTCCATACGAGTCTCTCTACTTCAAAATTTAGAGGTTTTGTGCAAAAACCCAACTCCAACAGGGTCTTAAAAAGACCTTCATTTTCATACTCCTTCGAATTCATCCTCCCACCCTCCATTCTTGGAGGTCCTCCAAATCCCCCTCCAAACGTGGGTCCCACCATTTTTCTTTTTTTCGTTTCCTTTTCCTCCCTCCCCCGTCTCCCAGTCCCAGCGGCGCGCATCTCCGCCTGTCGTCTGCCAGCCCGCCTACCCGGAGTCGCCAGCCGTCCGCCCCTGCCCGGAGTCCGACGAGGAAGTGGCAGAGCAGGAGGCCTCGTCTGTGACGGCGGCGGTGCACCAGCAGCGCCACCCAAGGACGCGCGTGCCATGGTGCTCACCCCCGACGCCGCTGACCTCCTCCTCGAGCTCGAGGACCCGGTAGCGGCGAGGCGAAGCGGTGTGAGGGCGTGGAGGCCGAGGTCAACTTGGAGCTCGATGTAGATGTAGAGGAGGAAGAGGACCTAGAGGAGGTAGCAGGAACCGTGGTCTCCGTAGTCTCCTTCTCCGCGTCGTGTCGTGCCTCGACGCGGGTCTCCTTCTCTGCGTCGTGCGCCGCCGACGCAGGTCCAAGTGCCGCTACCTCCTCCCAGCCTCCTCCGTGTGCAAGAGGATGCATTCTGTCACGGCCACGAGGAAACGTCGCGTCAAGGCAGGGGAGCTGCTCGTGGCGTGGAAGCACGGGGCGGCGTCGATGACCGGGTGACGGAAGGAGATGGAGGACGTCGTGTCCGTGCGCGAGACGACGACGAGTTGGCCGGGCGACGGAGAGCGATGAAGGACGTTCTTGATTTCCTCCCTCCTCTGTTCTTGTCACATTGCTCTGTTTTCCTCCATTTTCTGCTCCATTGTTTCCTTCACCTGTCGATACTGAATTGTTTCTGACGATGAACCAACCAAATGTGACTGCAGGAAGAAGACAAGGCCAGCGGCCGCTGCGGGGGTGCTGCGCAGCAGGTGGGCAGAAGGGGGGTTGGGACAGCAGCATCTTCTCCAAGGAAGAGGCCACGCTCAAGCGCGTGCAGGCACTGTAGTATGCCTCCATGCAGAGCGAGAAGCTGCCCTACAGCGCCGCCGGCCTCAAACGCGACGCGGACCGGCTCGGCGCGCCGATCCTTCGTGCGTCCGCGGCGCGTGCCGGCGCGGGCGGGGGACTACTACTACGAGGATGCTGCGGTGTCCAGCCTCACGAGCCCAGCAGGAAACACCAGTGCGCAGTGGACAGGACCGTCTTGTCGTTCGGCTCCGCCGTGGCCGGCGGCACGCGGCCGTCAAGGGGGCGCGATCTGGCCGTGACGCCATCGCTCTGCTGGTGAGTCGGCGGTGAGCTCAGATCTGGTGACTCGGCTCGTGGACTTCATCGGCGAGTCGACGCCGGACCAGAACGCGCGCGCGGCGGTCGCGCGGAGCGGAGGCGTGGCACTGGGAACATCGAGGCTTGAGACGGCCAGCCGGTGCACGTGGCGTGTGGACAGGGCCAGCTGTCGCGGCGACGGTGTCCGAGCAGCTCGGCCGCGGCGGCTCCATCTCCTCCGCGTCCACCTCCCGGATCGGCGAGACGCGGCCCAGGACGTCCGGGTAATCTGCCTCTCCGTCGCCGTCGGGCGCGGCGGCCGCCGCGTATCCCACGCTTGGAGTACGGGGAAGCATGCTTCTTGAGGCGACCATGGTTCTTGACGATGATGAAAGCGAGGGAGGTGAGGAAGCCGGTCCGACCCCGGCGCGGGAGGGCGGAGGGAGGCAGGCGCGAGGGCGTCGCGTGGGGATGGGAGGAGGTTGCGGTTGGTGCGCGGGGTGTCTGACTAGCTGGGTCCACCTAAAATAGAGGCCTGAATACATATTTTTACTGGAGTTGAGATCAAATTTTTGACCTCTATTTTTTTTTAAGAGTTGGGCCTCCAAAGGAGTTTTGAAGGCCTCATTTTGCAGGACTTTGCTGGAGTTGCTTTTCACATAAACATATTTGCAGGTGACAATGTTTGGACGGAGCAAAGAAGACAGGAAGCTAGGTTCATGATACCTTCGCTTTGTAAGTTCAAGGAAGAGGACTCGGGGGTCACAGTTACCCTCGCTTTAATTGGAAGATCGAGAAGAAAGGTACGGTGCGGAGGTCCTCGGAACTTTATTGGGAAAGAATATAATCCGGCAGCCTGTCCAAGTTGCTCAAATGAAGTTGTTGGGAACGTTGTTGGGAAGGGGAATCACGAACATGAACATCGCTGCTGAAAAAAGGCTTTCGGTATCATGACTAAGGCCCCGTTTGCGAGGGCTTCGGCCGGCTCCGGCTCCAGCTCCACCGGCACTGTAGCGCCGCTGTAGCACGGAGCCGCTTCACTCCTCCTCCTCATTGTCTATCACTGACACATGCACTATTCATTGAAGTTGTTGGAGCCTGGGTTGGGTAGCTTCGCCGTCTCCATGCTACAGTGACACTACAGTGATGGAGCCGGAGCCGGTTGAAGCCCTCCCAAACGGGGCCTAAATCCTCTTTAGAACCGGTCATGTAATTGGTATAACTACAGGTCAAATATGCAGTACAAAATTTGCATGCACAGTTCCTTGATTTTTCCTTTTATTTTAATTTTTATTTGCTTTCATTTTTTCTTTTCTGACAAATTTCACACATTCACAAATAAAATAAAATCACAATATATTAATCGCAACCACAAATTTTACTAGAATTAACCTCAACGCCTAATCTACTATTACATAAGAGCATCTCTAAGAGTTTACCAAAAATTACTTGGCAAATCCTTTGTTTTGCCAACTTCAAAAAAGGTATGCAAAGTAAAAAAAGAATTCATCTCCAACAGTTTGGCATAATTCACTTGCCAAATCCAGATCTAACTTACATCAGGAATCCTGAGAGAAACAAAATTATGTATGTGCACTTCCACCTCTTGAAAAACTTACATCAGGAATCCTTCTTTATTCTTTATTTCTTTTTCACCATCCCACCTAGAGGGAAACAACGATGACAACCATGATCCGCGTGTGCATATATGCGCGTGGGGAGGTGAGTTTTGCCAAGTTTCTATTTTTGCCAAATTAGTTTGCCAAACTGTTGGAGGCCAATTTTTCTTGTTTTGCCAAAATTATATGGATGCCAAGTTGGTTTGCCAAACTGTTGGAGTTGCTCTAAGAATCAACATCATTCAAAAAAAATCAAAAGAATCAATATCTTTTATAAGGATGTTGTCGGAGTGGCGGAGGCCCCTGCACCGGCGACGCTCGCGATATAGGCCATGCACCCGCAATGGTCGGCCGCTCGCCCATGGCACCTACAGCCCTCTCTCTCACACACATTTAATATTCTTTTCTAGATCCCCAGGTCTCTACGGGCCACGACCAGCTCAATAGCCCGAGCGCGCATGGCAGTGTATCGTTCGTGTGGCTTAAAAGATGGCAACGTGTAGAAACTCGTCGGGCAGTTCCATTTCATACCCGCATCTGCCAACTCTAACTCCACCCGATAAAAAAACTCATACCCGCATGCGGGTACAAGCTCTTACCCATACCTGCACCCGCTCGGGTTTTTTTACCCGTCGGGTAACCCGTACCTGATAGCATACCCGTTGTAAGCTAATATAATTGAGAGCATAAGGCATGATAAAGTGCATAAATCAACGAATTGAATAAATAAAATGGATAAATGATAATTCTTAACCAATTAATAGTCTAATAAAGCATGAAGTTCCTTGTTAGTTATATATATTAAGTTATCCTTCACTAACAATGTGCAATTTTCTCATTTATCACATATTGTATATGGATATATTTTACCCACGGGTACGCGGGTATGGGTAGTATGTACCCGCACCCGCGTACCCGATGGGTACATGATGTTACCCATTTGTGTACCCGCGGGTAGAAATATGATTCAATACCCACCTCTTTATCGGGTAAAACCCGTCAGATACTCGGGTTTCGGGTACCCATTGCCATTTCTAGTCTGGCACGGGTAGTACTTTTCTCTCACACCAAATCAGCATCAACCACCTGCCACCGTCAGCCACTGAGCAACTAACTGTATTTTTCTATCAAAATAAATCAGCACCATCCGCCAACAAAAACAAAGACTGCTCTAACTACTTTGTCAACAAGCAATGAACTCGTTTGTTGACTGTTGCACTGGCTCGTTAGGCTCGCGAGACAGCTCGAGCTCGGCTCGTTATCATAGCGAGGTAAAACCTAAGCTCGGCTCGGTTCAAATTTATCAACGAGCTGAGCCGGACCGAGCAACTAACGAGCGAGTTCGAGCGAGCTAACGAGCTTGGAGCTTTTCGTCCAGCCACATGGCACCGACGGTGCCGGCGTGCCGCTTCGCGCGCGGCAACAGGGCCACCTGGATCACAACAAAAGCGTAAGCCCATGAGGCTGCCGGGACCATTGGCCTGTGGCTCACCTCAACGCCAGCAGGCAGCAGCGCTGCAGCGGCATGGCAGGGGAGCACGTTGCGGCAATCGTGAGCCCCTACGACAGCGTGGTGGTGGCAGACTGGCACGGGATTACTCCCTCCGTCCACGAAAGAATGTAACTATGGGATCCGTGCCGGTCAAACTTGATCTAAAGTAAATAGTATTTACACTTATAACTTCAAATAATTTTATCATGAAAGTATATTCTATAAATAATCTAATGATACTTATTTTGTTTCATAAATGTTATTATTTTCTTCTACATCTTTAGTCAAAGTTCAGATAGTTTGACTCATCGAAAAACGAGAATTGCATTATTTCGTGGAGGGAGAATAGCCGGCAGTGGTGCCTCAGGCTCGGTCTGCGCATGTTAGCAGCTGCAGCCCGCTATCCGGCTGGCGACGATGGCTCTCGCAGCCTTTGCTGAGGCATGGGTACCTGGCAGTGTGGCTCCTTGCTGGCGCGTGATGCAGGAATGCCCGCGTCACACTGAACCAATTGTGATAGCAGGTCGTGGCGTCTAGCGGCCAGCGGGAACACCCGTGTTTGTCACCGTTGTGCAGGGATGTACGATGTAGGCAGGGGCGTCTAGCCTAGTTGGCCACCGGACTCAGCTCTATTAAAAATGACGGTGTCAATACTTATTTAGCTTAGCAATGAACAGTGATTTACTTATGTAATATAAAATCTTGTCGGGGTCAGCTAACCCCGATGGAAAGGGGAAGATCCGCCCTGGATGTAGGTTGGCGGCTTCCGGGTGGCACATACAGTGGAGAGAGTGGATGTTGCCGAAGCGTGCATGGAGATTGAGGCCGGGTGATAAGAGCCTTGCCTGTTTCTCTGGGCTGATGACGATGACTTCGTCGATATTGATTTCTTGCATTGCATGCAAGCGTCCATTGATCCACCTCTTTGCGTCATGAATGGCGTTTTCTTCTGGCGTGAAAACTCTAGCCACATCTTGTCAAGTGAAGATTATGAGGAATCTAGTAAAAACCTTTCACCCTTGAAACTTCGGAGATTTTATGACTCTTGTGAATTCGGTAACGTGGGCAGGAAAGTGTCAAGTAGAGTGAACGTTTTCGTAACTTCTTGTCACACCCTGAAATTTCCAATTTCAGGACGTAATAGAGAGAATAATTAAATAACAATTTTCTCATAATTTTAAAATTTCCAACATTTATTTTCTTTACAGGAAATGTAGTATAGGAAAAAGCCTTTGTTTGTTTTCTAAATTAAATAAACGGTTGTGTGTGCTGCATTCATGCTGATCAATGTGGGTGTTCATGAGTGCTAAGCTTTTAAAATGCGATTAGATGCTGACTTTAACCTTCTTAGAATTTTCCGGCTTTTCCGGAGTTTATTCTCGTTTTCCCTGAGCTTATTATATTTATTAGAAAGCTCTAAACTCCTTTTCATGAGCTCCAAATACTTTATTTGGATTGTTCATGTATTAATCTATCTCTAGGAATTTTCAGAATTTTCTGAGTATTTTTCAACCTCTAAAACGTTATCTGGATTTTCTTGAAATTGTTTTTCCATTAAGAATAATTCGGAAAATAATAAATCCAATCCCGTATCCTTTTTCTCCCCCCTCCCCCTCTTCTATTTTGAATTTTTTATATTTATTTTGTCATGTTTTTTGAAATATAAATGGTCAAATAAAAATTTTGGAGAAATGTACATCTGACGCCGTACCCCACGGCGGCAGGAGTTCCTGTCGCCGTGGGGCACGACGTTAGGGGTGACGCCAAGGGTCGGCTGTACTGGCCAGTGGGGCCAGGTTCTTGCCGCCGTGGGGCACAACGGCAAGATTCCTAGCGTCGTGGCCCACCGCGGCAGGAGTCCTAGCGTCGTGCCCCACGGCGGCAAGGCCCTGACGCCGTAGGCCACGGCGGTAGCGCCGCGCCTATATAAGTGGCCAAGCCCCTGCCGCCAGTCCCTTGTGGGGGGGGGGTCCGAAAAATCGGATGGAATCCCCGAACACAAGAGTCAAGAACTAGTGCACGAAAGCTACAACCTGGAGACAATGAATCTCCAAAAGCTTGTACTCGCCTCAAAAGTTGTGAACCCCTTTACACGTTCCCTCGCGCCCCCTTTTATAGGGAGACAAAGGGGCTTTTACATTCTGAAAATACCCTCGAATCTAAGTAATATTCCCAGTGTGAACATGTACATGAATGTCTTTTACATCCCGTGATTTGCGGGGCTAATTTCATACATTTACTAGCCTGCCACTAGTCCACACGTTCAACCCAGACTTTTGAGGCAACGTCTTTGACTTGGCTTCTTGCTGATTTCCGAATCTCTTATATGTGAAGGTCCTCATACACCATAACCTTCGAACTTGGACTTCACTTGATTCCCGAATTTCGCAGATTCCCGATTCCGGAGCTTCGCAGGTTCATGATTCCAGATCTTCACAGGTTCACGATTCTAGAGCTTCGCAGGTTCACGATTCCAGAGCTTCACAGGTTCACGATTCTAGAGCTTCACAGGTTCACGATTCCAGAACTTCGCAGATTCACGATTCCAGAACTTCGCAGCTTTCGATCATCCTGAAATGGACAACAGATTCACGCGAAGAAGCCATATTCGGCTGTCATTTTCATGCATTACTTGAAAACTTATTTCGTGAGTCTCGGCAAACTCGACGTTTCGAGGGTGTAAGGTTTTTCCCGAATTCCCCAACATTAGCCCGTCGGGGAAGCGGGTTGACTCCGACGATCCGTTTCCACGAAAATTTAGAATTCTGGTAAAAAAAGTCACCCTCGGAACGTCGGAGTGGACAGGCGTCTTCCGTAAAACTCGCAACGGTCATATTGAGGTGGTTTTCTTGAACTACCCCCCTTGCCCCTATAAATAGAGAGCTCTCACCGTAAAATTTTTTTACCGCTCCCTCGTTTTCTCCAAACTTTGCTTACATCTTCACAGAAAGGCTCTTCGCGACAAAGAGTTCGAAGCTTGAAGACTTCCTCGATTTTCAAAGGTATAGCTTTCTTTGTTCTTTCGTTATCATCTTTTAGTTTTCAACATTCACATTCGCAACTTTTTGTTTCACATATTTTGATTCATAAATGCCATCTTAGTCTTTTTTCTTGCATTATTGTTGATTAGGTGGCTGTGACAACCCACCCAGGAGAATACCGTACTATCGCCTAAGACCGATCCACTTTGGCCGTTAAGCAATAGTAAAGTATCATCCTGTCGTTAGTTGCCGGGTTAACGCCCGGTAAATCACTTGGAAATCATACAGAGGATCGACACATGCATTAAAACTCACACGAAGGCGAGTCCAGAGTACAGCACAGATAAATTCCAATTATTACAAACCATTGTTCATGACAGGAAGTAAAGGTTCAGAGTTCGGAAACAGCGGAAATAAATAAACTAGCGCGACGATACACATCACAGGAGGCCATCCGTGATGTCATCACTCGTCCCCTTCCACCCATTCCAGCTCCCAGCCGGGTGGAATCTCAACAGGCCAAACAACACCTGCAACAACATTTTTAAAGCAAGGCTGAGTATACTAATACTCAGCAAGACTTAACCGTCGGGTGATAACTACATCACCAAAACTCTAGACATGAGAGGCTTTTTGGCCGGTGGAGTTCTTTTGCTGAAAAGCAACGAAGAGTATGTCCTTACTTTCATCATTTTAGCACAAGTTCTAGTTGATTATCATTTCTAAGTGTTCCAACTAATTCAATCAAGAATTGTACAAGCAATTAATTCATACAATAATATTCACCAAGTTTCATCATTATGGGATATCATGGCCAGTTGATTAAGCAGTCTCGGATAACGGTGAGAGGCCGGCAATCGATTGATTCAAACCTTGCAAGGTAGACCTAAACACACGGAGCGGTGCACCAACAGAGCTGACACCGACCAGGCGGTTCCCAAAAATCCTCGGGTTGGGAGCGAATCTTACAGTCCCGGGTACAAGGCTATCTGGAATGTCCCACCCAGTACACCCAGTTTCACACATGTACCCACCTCCCGGTTGCAAAGCGGTGGGTGATTACTCAAGAGTAGTAATAGTAAGTTCCTGCACCGTCTCATTAAGGTACTAGGCTTACCGGTCCCATTCCCGACAAGTGTTTAGTACGTTCAAAAGCTTAGCCCACGAAAGGCACTAGACCGGAGCCCAAATCCCATGCTCTTACCACATGAGCAATCCATTTATAAAGATCTTATGATTCCAACATAAGAACCTATTCTCGTGAGTGACGAACATCACTCGACTTCTATCGGGGATCATGCATCTAGGGTTTCAATTCAACTCCTGAAACGTAAATACACAATCATAGCAAACATAATTGCATAATTTTAAAAGGCGGGGTTAATGATCTGGGGCTTGCCTTCGCTGGCAAGGTTGGCCTTGGGCCCTTCTGGATTTTGGTTCACGTCTTGAGCTACGTCCACGTAATGCAGCTCTTCGTCAGCTCCTTCGTCTCCTCCTTCCGGCACGAGCGTATATCTACCGTCGGGAAGATCTACACGAAGATGCAAATGCAAGATTTATTTGACAATTTTAATTTAATTAATCACAAACAATAGATGACAACCATAGGGTGCATTAGTTGGACACATTCACCTAGATAAGAAATACATTTAGCATACTCTTCCTAAAAAGGAACAATTTGCAATTCTTTACTAGATATTCTTTATGATAGTGAGTGTGTACATATATATGTAAATAATTTAATTTAAATTCACAAACAGTAGTGGGTGGGTATATTTAGCCTTTTAGCATGATTTGCAAACACACACAAGATTATTAGGGATGATTTGGTGATTTTTCCCAATTAATGACTATTAAGCCCTTAATGACCCACATAGCTTTTATTCATGAAATTAATTACTAAAATTCATTGGAAGGGTGTATTAAACACTAAACACCTATAACAACTCACTGAACATACATGCATGCCTTGGATGACTAGAAATTAATTGTTTTTGAAAAAGACAAAAGCTAGCCAGATGGACAAGGTAAATGCACACAAAAATAATTACTCAACAAGATGATCCAAACTTTGTCACACATGTTATATGGTCCAAAACTAGCCTAGTGGTGCAGCACATATACCTAGAACTGTTATGAAACTTGAGTTATGATTTTTCAAAGAAAAATAAGCATAATTCAATAATAAATATTTCTGGTGGTTACAAAATTGTGATTAATTCACCAGAGCTGTGGTTTGGACTTAAAAGACAGTGTGCAAAAGTTGGTTGCAAAAACTAATTATTTTTAGCTAGACAAATCATTTATGCAGATCCTGCAAAAATGGAAAAACATTTTTATAAAAAGATTTGCATCGTAACTTTGTGCAAGTTTTGGCACAGGAGCTAGTCATGACCTAACACACAACATATCCAAAAATTAGCTATAGAGGATTTATGGTTTTTGAGATATTGCAGATCCAGGTTTTTCACATTTCTATTTTTCATGCAAAAACTATCAGGAATTAGCTCAGGCAAGAATAACAAAAGTTGTGGGGTCTTTTACCACGAATCCAACAAAATTGGTTTTGCAGTTTTCTGATTTTTTCTACGATTTTCTACGCAATTTACAAGAATCAGCAACAACACTTTACTATTTCAGTTACCCTTTCGCAGTCAGACCCTTGAAAAGATTCCCTTTTTCGCAATGTGGTCCCTGGGGGCGCAGCCGGCGCGGCTCCGGCCGAAATCCGGCGAGGGTCGGCGGCGGGGTTGGCTGGCGAAGTTTGGGCCGGGGAGGAGTGGAGCGGTTCGGTAGCTTCCTTAGGGGCTAGGGAATGTCGAGGAAAGCTTGCTATGGCTCCCGGTCGGCCGGAGACTGGAGCTCACCGCGACTGGCCCTAATGGTGCCGGCGGTGGCTCAGTTGTGGCGGGGCGGGCTGGTGCGCCGAGGTAAAGGGGCAACAACGCCTTTATAGGGGTAGGGCGGACCTCCTAGCGACCTGTGGACAGACAGGAGCGCCTCGGGAACACGCGCACGCCAGGCGACGGCGGACGGACCGCTGGTCCGTCGCTTGTACGCACGTCAGCTCGGTGCTCGAGGTGTTCCCGGCGTGCTGGGCATAGGGAGGCGCTTCGCGACCTTGGGAAGGCGCGGGCGACCTCGGGAACGCGCGCCGGCGGGACCGGACGCCGAGGCGGCGGCGGGCCGCGCGCGCGCGCGCGCCGCGCGCGCGGCGGTGCGACGTCGCGGCGCGGCCGGGTTCTGGTGCTGCTCTTTTCAGACTAAGCCACTTCGAGCACGCGTTTCTCCCAAAAATTGAATACAAGTGCACAAAGTGACGAATAGGAAAGTTGTAGATCTAGCTACCCCCTACAACTTTAACAAAGGCCGTCTAGTGTTTTTCTCGACGGATTTTGCAGGAACATCTTGCCAACTTTGAATGCCGCCATGTTCTGCTAAACAGAAGATGCTGACGGTTGATCAAGTTTGTCACCAATTTCCACCCAAAATTTGAAATGCCAATCTACATGAAAGTTGTGTCCCTCAATAAGATGGACAACTTTCTTAAAGGTAGATTTTGAAGTGTTTAGGTGAAATTTGGAGAACACAGCAAAAGTTCTGGACGACATTCGCCGACGTCAAAGGTTAAGCGGGGCTTGACCGTGTCTTTGACCAAGGGTTGACCACGGGTGTGTGTGGACTTAGTCAAGGGGTTCAATAGGGTTCATTGGCGAGGTTTTCGAGGTGATGGCCTAGGTTGACCTAGGTTTGACCAGTGTCGGCTGGTTTGACTCGGCTGATTCGGTCATTAGCAATAATGACGGTAATTAAAAACCTGGGGCGTCACAGTGGCCCGTGTTAAAAGCACCGCAAGACCCATGACGTCTGAGGAATTAGCTGCTGTTGATCTTCCACCTGTTGAGGAGGAAATGCAAGGAACTGAGATCGCTCAACCTTCAGAAGAAAACCCAGCTGCTGATGGATCTGAGAACCGTGAGGAGGGAGAAATCAGATCTGAGGGGGAAAATATTGAAGATGTGGATGCTGATCTGAAAGATCTCGTTGCCGCGAAACGATCAAAACCTCTCCCTCCGTCTTTTGTTTTCGGCGAATCCAAAGTCACCGCAAATTTGATTAGAGAATTCGAGGCAGCCGGATTCTTTCCTGTGGGCAGTGGCCGCGCTCCCCTTGACGAAGAGGTTCCTACTCCCGAAGCCGACAAAATTGTCGTATTTCGTGACTTCTTCACTTGTGGGCTTAGATTCCCCTGTGATCCCCTTCTGCCTGCTATCCTGGACAAGTTCTCTGTGAAGATTCATCAGCTCTCACCGAGTTTGTTTTTGGAACTTTCCAAGTTTTTCTGGGTTATGAAGACTATCGGGTGTAATTTTAGCACCGACGTTTTCGCCTGATTGTTCGAGCTAGTCATCGTGTCAGACATCATTAAGCTTAACGATGGCCGATACTGCGAAGCACACTATACATGCTACACTTTCAACACCCGCAGGCAAAATACACGAAGGGGGCTTACGCGAATCTAGATCGCGCCCTGCTGCAAGGCGAACTTGGCGAAAGACTGGAGCTCCTACTGATTTTATGTTGAGGTGGACATGTCTACAGTTCCCGGCTACGATGGACCAACTCATCCTCTCTCCACGCCCATCGAAGTGTTAACTGCTACTAGCACCACCTCGTACAATCACCGAGCGTCTGGAATCAAGAATTGTGAAAATGCGTTTCACCTTGCCAGTACTATTCTCGGTGGACGCGACCTTACTGAGGAATTCGTTGCTTCTAACATATGGCCGATTTCCCATGGATGGGCCCCTACAGAAATCATGAATTTCAATGTCAACTGGGCAGCACAAGAAGTTCCTTTTCCCCTGTTCGGCCTTCATTTAAGAGACGGCCAGAGTGCCGAAGAGTTCATGGTTGAGGTTGAGAAAAAGGTGAATGCCATGATTGGTGAATACACCACGAATGAATACAAGGCGTATAAGAATTTGGTAAAACACAAGAAAAGGATAAATCGGGTGTTTTCTGAGATTTGTGGAGAAAAGTCCTTCCTCTCTCGTCGTCTAGGCCCTGCTGTGAATATGTAAGCTGTTGTTGTGGCCAGCTGCTCGGCTGCACCTTTGAAAGCTCCAAGAAGAAGATCTTCGAAGAAGAGCAAAGGGAATATTGATGAAACAACATCTTCCAATGTTCAACCTGCGAAGACTAAATCTCTTGAATCAACTAGCGGAAGCGAAAGTCTTTCGAAAATGTTTCGGTCGCCAAACTTCAAGCGGCTACCAACCATGCTCAACTGAGTCGAAAAAAAGCTAAGAAAGCTGTTAAGAAGATTGTTGCTGCTGAAGTTCGGCGAGTCCCCTCTGCCTTCGACGATGACTTCTTTGTTGAACCCAGGCAGAAAGGTTTTTCCTCTTGGCCTGATTTAAGATTCAGTTTTCATGAACACTACACTCCGGGTTCTGAAAATGAGTTCGTGGATATTGATTCTCTTGAAGATGTTGGTACTGAAGTTGTGAAGGAAGTTGGGACGTCTGCTGCCACTGCCGCTGTTGGAACTGTTGGTCCTCAACCCTCTGGTCGCCAAGACGTGGGCTCTCCCAAATTCACCAAGGAGCTCGTAAAGACAGTTCATATGGGGGAAGATCCTGCTCCTGAAGTTCCTTTTGTTGAAACTCGCGAAAACCTTCCCAAGGATCAAGGCCCTTCACCTTCTATGATTGCTTTCAACAAAAGCTTTGGTACGTCTTATCAGGGTGAACTACTAAGTGTTGGTTATGAAAAAGCTGATACAAGAGATGGCATATCTAAGTTTTTAACACTATGGGAGTCATCTAAAATTGTGGGTGAAACAGGAGAACGAAGTTCAAAGCAGGCATCCCCACCACTTATTGGGACTCCTAACGATTTGGAGAAAAATTCCTCAGGTTTAGCACCTCCTAGTCAGGTCACCGTTGAAATGCTTAGCAAAAAAGGTTTATGAATTGTTTGCTTTTCTCAACTGTGGTGTTATCTTCTCCTATATCTAATGAATTTTGCAATTCCTTACTTACTTTTGCTTTTATGAATTTTCCAGATTTTGAAGCACTTCTTCGGACATATCCAGCTTCCAGGATTGAAGAGTACCAAAGGGCTTACTCCCTGAAGGCTTCACTTCTTGGCAAAGTTGCTTCGCAATGTCTGGTAGAGCAAGAAGGGATTGCTAAGAAATTGTCTGAGGAGTCCAAGAAGCTGAAGTGTGACTTCATGCCCAAGCTGCGAATGTAGATTTGGAAAAAAAAGTTGCCAAACTAGCTGAGGCTTTAAGGAACTGCCAAGATACAAAGAAGATTGCAGATGATGGCAAAAAGATTGCCGAAGAGGCCTTTGAATGTTGAAAGAAAGATCTTGAAAAATTTCAGAAAACTCATGATGATGATTTGAGATTGATCAAGAATCTTCGCAAAGATCATGAAAAATCATCAAAGACTGTTGAAGATCTTCGAATCAAGAACGCTGACCTCATGAAGACTTTGAGCAGCAAGGATCAGAATATTCAAGATCTTGAGAAGGCACTAGCTGACCGCGATGAGGCTTCTGGGAGAAATATTTCAGACATCAACAACAAGCTGAAGCTTTTGTTTAAGGAGTACGAAAAAACTTTGATGAATTTTGGTGTTCGTCCCGCTCCATTCCTTGCTGACACAGGAATCTCCTATTTCATGAAATGGATTGACACTGAGTTCAAAGCGCTTCTTGGAGTTATTTCTGGTGCGAGTGATTTCGTTGTGGTGTTCTCAGTTGAAAGTATTTTGAAGCTGCTCCATGATTTTGACTGTGCCGATCTTGTGAAGTTTCGCGAGAAACTTTCACGATTTCCCGATGCTTCAAGCACTTCGAGACTTCGTCCCAATGAAGATATATTGGCTATTAAAGCCAAATTTGCGAGAGAATTCTGGCTCACCAGTGGAAAGGAAGTTGTAAAGAACATCGCCCGCACTAAGCTTGACCACGTTAGTTTCTAGAAAACATTGTTGATTTTTGCACATTCACGAATTTTCTATCTTTCAGTTTTCTTAGGTTCCTTCCTTTGCTTTTTTAGTTGATTGAAGAGGAGAAGCAAGGAAAAAGCATCGCATTGCCAGAGTCTTCTTCCGAAGATGAGGATGATGAAGGTATAGACAATGAAGGAGAAGATTCTGGCGAAAACAGTAGTGACAGCAGTAGCAGCAACAGTGATGTTGAAGGAAGCTCTAGACACAAGGAATCTTCTATGAAGGTTGATATCACTGGCTGATATATTCCAAGAACTTGCCCTCTAATGCGCTTTGTATAAAACTTGTAAATTTGTGGGTTTCGGGCCCTTCTCTGAACTATCTGTCTTGTAAATTTTAACCTTCACAGGTCCTGCAAGGTGGGCCTGCGCAGGATGTGTTGCCCTTGAGAATTCATCATGGGAATATGGTTGTCAGTGGCAAAGCTTGGCGACTGTTTAGGGAAACTCATCCCGAGCGAGATTTTTCCGATTTTTCGCTTGAAGTCTCGCTTAACTTTTCGATGAACAGCTTCAATCTTTCTACATTCTTTCTTCTTCGTGAGGATGATAGTCCTGCTGCTACGGCTTTAAGTTCTTCGAAGGTTTTGAAGATGGAGCCCCTTGGCCCAATCACTACCGGGTTTGACTTCACTTATGCCAATGACGTTGTAGAAAACAATAGTCACGATCCAGGCCACACTATCGAACTTTCGTATTAGAAACTGTGGGTCCCTGATGTAAATGTAATAATACTTTATTGAAATTTTGTATGCAACTAAGGCAATAAAGACGTTTTTGTTGAGAAAAAACGCCACCCTCCCCCACCTTACTGTTTTGCATGAAAAATTTCGTGGCAGACTGGGGAGTTGAGAATTCTCTCCTAATGTTTTGTTTCACGATTTTTTCGTGAACTGTTTCGCTAATTTTGAAATCACAAGAATTTTAGCGTAAGTCGACAAAATTTGTTTCACGAATTTTGTGGACTTTGCTCGCTTGGCTCGCTTGCCCGGGTTGATATCGCAACCTTTAGTTGCTTCAACCATGATCACTTACGAATCTTCACTCGAGCCCCCTGGCCTCTTGAAAGGAAATTAACCATCATAAATGTCATTCATGAGTTTCAAACAAAAATTCTTTAACAACAACATATATAATTCACTAGTCGCAATCCTCGATTATTTCCAAACTTTTGGTAAAACATACCTTCATGATGGAAACTAGGCCACAACTTATTGTTGTCTCAGGCCTTTCGGTAGGAATTCCTTTTGACGGTGGGATTTAGGCTACAACTTGTTGTTGTCTCAATCCTTTCGGTGGGAATCCCGTTGACGGTGGGATTTTTAGGCTTTCTCATAATGGATTTTTGGCTATCACAGAGCCTTTTACGACCTCTTTATCTTTCACAATGGAATCTCGGCTATCAATGAGCCTTTTCACGAACTTTTCTTTTTCACGATGGAATCTCGGCTATCAGGGAGCCTTTTCACGAACTTTTCTTTTTCATGATGGAATCTCGGCTATCAAGGAGCCTTTTCACGAACTTTTCTTTTTCACGATGGAATCTCGGCTATCAAGGGGTCTTTTCACGAACTTTTCTTTTTCACGATGGAATCTCGGCTATCAAGGAGCCTTTTCACGTGATGAAATTCACGAAATGCATGAATTGGGGGAAGACTCTTTTCATATATATTACAAAGAGTATTTACACAGGACCCGTCTCGTTAAAAACCTTGCCTCTTGATTTAGAGCCCCTTTGCAAGCAAAAGAGTACGATACTCTTTATTCTAAGGAAATTGCGAAAAAGTAAATGTTTTTGTTCCAGAAACCACTTATAGATTCGTGGTTCGGTTTTTCATTTTTTGCAGAATGTAAACTACAAACAGAAATGCTGAACAAAAATAAATCTAGCTAACTTGGGAATTCTCAAGGATAATACCTCTTCAGGCTATCTGCATTCCACGAATATGGCAGTTCTTCGCCGGTTTGGCTTAACAGACGGAAAGCCCCTGGCATGTTTGTTTCCCTGGCTATGAACGGCCCTTCCCATGGTTCTTGGAGTTTTCCGGGGTTTTCCCAATTCTTCTTTCTTTTTAGAACTAGATCTCCGGTCTTGATGTCTTTTATGACCACTTTTCTGTCCTTCTATATCTTTGTTTCTTTCTGGTACTTCTCGATGTTTTCAGCAGCTTCAAGAATCGTTAACTCGATCATATCTTTTTCTACCTTTTGGTCAACTTCCTCGATTTCCTTTCCCTTCAGGACTCTCATGCTTTCATTCTTGATTTCTTCTGGGGTCATTGCTTCAGTGCCGAAGAGTAGGCGAAAAGGTGTGAAGCTGGTTACTCTCGACACTTTGGTATTATGCGGCCAGATCACTTTCAGCAATTCATCCGTCCACTTGCCTTTTTTCTGATCAAACAAGCACGTCTTGATTTTGCTCTCTCAACAGCCCCATTAGACTGTGGGTGCTATACTGATGAAAATTTCGTGTGAGTTCCCAGGGTTTTGCAATATTCTTTGAAGGAATAGCAGTCGAATTGTTTCCCATTGTCCACGGTCAGTTCTCTTGGAACCCCGAATCTGCAAACTATGTTCCGCCAGAATATTCTGAATTGTTGGCACTTTGATATTCCCCAAAGCTTTCGCTTCTACCCATTTGGTGAAGTAGTCCACAACCACAGCTGTGAATCTGTAGTTTCCTTGAGCCGTTTGTAGTGGTCCAACAAGATCCATTCCCCAACTTTGCAAAGGCCAAGATGGTGGAATTATATGCACTGGCATGGATGGCAAGTTTTGCTGATTCGCGGTTTTCTAACATGCTTCACATTCCTGAACCAATTTCTTTGCATCTATGTTTATGGTTGGCCAGTAGAATCCTTGTTTTATTGCTTTGCCTACTAGAGCTTTTGTGCCTATGTTGTGACAACCCGCCCAGGAAAATACCGTACTAACGCCTAAGACCGATCCACTTTGGTCATTAAGCAGTAGTAAAGTATCATCCTGTCGTTGGTTGCCGGGTTAACGCCCGGTAAATCACTTGAACATTGAACAGAGGATCGACACATGCATTAAAACTCACGCGAAGGCGAGTCCAGAGTACAACATGAATTAAACATTTTATTACAAACCATTGTTCAAGGCATAAGATAAAAGTTTCAGAGTTCGAAAATACAGCGGAATAATTTTAAACTAGCGGAACGGTGAACATCACAGGAGGCCATCCGTGATGTCATCACTTGTCGTCACCCTTCTGATCAAGCACACCTGCAACAACAATTTTAAAGCAAGGCTGAGTATACTAATACTCAGCAAGACTTAACCGTCGGGTGATGACTACATCACCAAACTCTAGACATGGAAGGCTTTTGGCTGGTGGAGTTCTTTTGCTGGAAAGCCACTAGGAGTGGATCCTTACTTTCAATCTTTTAGCACAAGTTCTAGTTGGTTACCATTTCTAAATGTGCCATCTAATCCAATTAAGAATTGGACAAGCAATTAATTCATCCAACCATATTTCTCGGGTTCCATCATTATGGGATATCATGGCCAGTAGAATAAGCAGTCTCGGATAACGGTGAGAGGCCGACAATCGATTGATTTAAACCTTGCAAGGTAAACCCAAACACACAGTCGGTTGCCCCCGCGAGGACAACTCCCCAGGTCGTCCCCATAAATCTTCGGGTGGGGATCGAATCTTACAGTCCCTGGTGCAGGCTATCCGGCATACCCCGCGAGATACCCGGAGTCACCATACACCATCCTTGATAGCCCTTGCCGATTCGAACTTTAACTCGAACTCTGATAAGGCCAAGATCCACTTGCCAATCCTGCCATTCAAAATTGGCATAGATAACATATGTTTTATTACATCGAACTTGGAATACACAGTGCATTCGGCATTCAACAAGTAGTGCCGAAACTTTGTACACGAGTAGTACACGCACAAGCACAGCTTTTCCGTAGCCGAATACCTGGTCTCGGGATCAAGTAGCTTTCGGCTAAGATATGCTACTACCCGCTCCTTCCCTTCAAATTCTTCAATGAGGGCCGATCCAATGGTTTGGGTATCGGCCGCCACGTACAACTTGAAAGGCTTATCCAGCTGAGGAGGAACCAACACTGGTGGCTCCTTCATGTACTGCTTGATCTCATCGAAAGCCTTTTGTTGTTCGTCGCCCCATGTGAACTTCTGATCTTTCTTTAGCTTCAACGTTGGAGAGAATGGCAAAACCTTCGTGACAAATTTGAAATGAATCTTCTCACGAAATTGATTTTGCCGAGCAAAGGATTGTAACTCCTTGAGATTAGTTGGAGGAACAACTTCATCGATGGCCTTCATGCTCTTCTTGCCAACTTCAATTCCCCCCTCGTGGACTAGAAATCCCAAGAACTCTCCACCGATACCCCAAAAGCGCACTTGTTTGGATTCATCTTCAGACCATGCTTCCGGGTGCACTCCAAGGTCCTCTTCACATCTTCCAAATGTGTGTCATGACTTAGAGACTTGATCACCACATCATCAATGTAGATTTCCACAACTTTGCCGATCAACTCGTGAAAAATGTAATTCATGGCCCGCTGATAAGTTGCACCGGCATTCTTCAACCCAAATGTCATGACTATCCATTCAAACAAGGCCTATATGACCAGGACATCTAAAGGCCGTCTTTGATATGTCCTCTATTGCCATGAAGATTTGGTTGTAACCCGCATTGCCGTCCATGAAACTGATGACTTTGTGTCCAGCTGCGGCGTCAATCAACAAATCGGCAATAGGCATGGGGTAACCATCCATCGGAGTAGCTCTGTTCAAATCCCTGAAATCTATGCAGACCCTCATCTTTCCATTCTTCTTGTAAACAGGGACAATGTTAGAAATCCACTCCGCATATCTGCATGGCCGAACGAAGTTTGCGTCAAGCAATCTTTCAACTTCTTTCTTCACATCGGCCAATAGCTCATCCTTGTAGATTTTCCGGGTGGTTGCTTGTATGGTTTGAAACCGGATTTGATTGGCAACCGATGCTCAACGATGGAGCGATCCAAATCCGTGCATCTCCGAATAATCCCAGGTGAAGCAATCCTTATATTCCTTGAGTAGCTTGATTAATTCCTCCCTGAAGTCTGATTGCAAGTTTGCGCTGATGAACGTCGGCCTTGGCTTATCACCGCTTCCAATGTCAACCTCTTCTAATTTATCAGCCGACATAAATCCTCGCCCCAACTTGCCATCAGTTCCATCTACGGGGTTCTCCATTAAAAATTGCTATAAGAGCCGATCGCTTGAATCGGCTCGTTGATCGCCGTTGACAGAGTTCAACAGACCTTCTCCCCGCCTCTTTCCCCGAGAAACAATCAATACCTTGGTATTCCCGTAAGGCCGGTTCCATGTTCGCAACGCTCACGGAGTCATCTCGCTTGGACGACCTCAATCTCATCATCCACCCACCGGATCGGGGCCGGTGCATGGTGGATGGGACGCTACAATTGGCATGAATCCGGTCCCGCCCTGCAAAGTAGGGCCGTAGGCTCCTTTACCTTCGATAACAAAGAAGGTAGTGAGCAAGGTCTTGGACCCGATCATCAAATCCACGTGAGCGCATCCCTTGGTATCCGAAGGATTCGCGCCGAAATCATTCGGCATTATGCTTGTAGGCGTCGATCGCTCGGTGCCCATGCCAAGTTTCCTCGAAGGTGGTGTACGGCATTACGTTGACTGCCGCTCCACTGTCGACAAACATCTTGGTCAATGGCTTGCCATTGACGTATCCTCTCAAGTACAGCGGCCTCATATGTCGATTTTTGGCCGGTTTGTCGAAGATTGCCTGCTTGGCCAGCACCAGTTGTGCCATCATCCCCTCGACCTGCTCATCGTCTAGGGACGCCTCTTCCTGCACAACCTGGTTAGCAGGAGCCATGAATTCATTCGGCAGAAAATATACCATGCATGTTGGAGCCGAACGCCTTGATCCCTCCGGTTGGTCCTTTGGACGCCACACCTGCTTTGTTTGGATCCCGGCCTGCCTCAGTTCACGGTTCCTCAAGCGTTGGACCCGTCTCTTCTGACTTTTGCGTAGGCCAGGCGGGCACCAATGCCCCTTCTGCCAGATGTACTCGTCCTCATCCTCCTCTTGATCGCCCCACCTTAGATCGACCGCCGCTTCCCCGGGGTGATCAATGATTTCAATTTTTTGGCGCCGATCCTCGTTAGGGTGGATCCTTCCAATTCTCTCATGGACGGATCGGCGATTGCGACTACCTCGCCCGTACTCAAAATATCCGTCACCGCACTCGGGACGCTCCTCGGTGTGGGCGCCTTCAAACCCTCGTTCCAACAAAGTGCTCGAAGAATGCACATCCCCGGGTGCGCGCGCTCCTGCTCGCGCGTGTATTGCTCCTGGTCCCTTCTGTGTGCTTCCTCTTCGGCTCTGCGCTTCTCCTCGTCGTATCTGCGCTTCTGGTAGCGCTCTTTTTCCATCTGGCGCTGCCACTTGTTGAGAAGGATGCGCGTGGTCACACTGGGCTTGGCTCTGGATGGTTCCCCGATTTCGACGTGGCTCTTGAGAATGCGGGGGGCTTCACCACGCACTTGTTCCAGAGTTACTTGGCGCTCTGGGTCCACTGTTCCATCCTGTCTAGCCCTGGCTGAGGTCAAGACCTTGACCTTGCCCTTCTCCTCAGCCGTCACCATGTTGACAGAGAAGCCCACCATGTTCTGAGGGAAGGGTTGACCATCTAGCTTCATCTTGTTGTCAAATTTGAGGTGCCCCTCCTGGATGGCTTTTTGGATCCTCATCCTGAAGACCCTGCAATCGTTAATGGAGTGCGAATCCCTGTCGTGGAAGCCACAGTAACGTTTCCCCTTGACTCCATCGGGCCGAAGCATGGAATGCCCTTCAGGCAGTCTGATTCGGCCTTCCTTCACTAGGAGCTCAAACCGGCCTTGTCGACCTTCGTGATATCGAAATCGTAGGTGCTCTTGGTCCGTTTGACCCCCGCCGATTCATCGTTAAAGGCTCTTTCCCCCACATGATTTCGGCTGCGGCCACATCCAGTTCATCATCAGAATCCTCGATCGGGTCAGCCTTGTCCAAGAACTGGTTGTAGATGTCCGCCACGTCATGCTGCTTGCCAAACCTGGCATCCTTCTTGAAGCCATACGCTTGGTTGCTCATCAATGATAGCTTCTGGGACAGCTACCCCAGGTTTTCAAACTCCATGCCAAACAGCTTCTCACGCACGGCCGGCAGCATCCCGGCGACGGCCATGTCAGCTAGTTGGTCGTCTGGAAGGTTGAGCGAGAAGCACATGCCTTTCACCTCCCTAAACCTTCTGAGAAATTCCAACGGCGTCTCGCTGTGCCTCTGCTTCAGGGTGGCAAGGTCGATCAACTTCTTCTCCGAGCTGCCGCTGAAATAGTGGGCGTGGAATTTCCGTTCCAGGTCCTTCCATCTGCTAACTGACTCAGGGGGTAAGGACGAGAACCACTGGAACGCCGGGCCTGTCAGCGACGCGGGGAAGTATCTAACCCTGAACGCCTCCTCAGCTAAGCATTCTCCGAGCTGCATCAGGTAACGAGCAATGTGCTCCACCGTGCTTGTGTCGTCTTGCCCGGAAAATTTCGTGAACTCCGTTGGAGGTTTCACCCTTGGCGGGAGGAGCACGTTGAAGTACCACTCTGGGAACAGCGGCTTGTAGGCGGGTCCCTACATCTTTGGCTTGAGGCCGAACTGATTCTGCATCAATTCGGCCATCTTCTGCGCAAGGGCGTCGTCCTCCTGTGTGCTTGCAGCTGGTGCGTAACCCGGATGCGGGAAGGCGTCTATGGCACCGTAGTTCCCCACTTCGTGGTAGCCTCCGCCGTAGAGATTTCTCTCGTCAGAGCGCTGCTCGCTGGAGAAATCCTGTGGCCGGAAGCGAGCGGGGCCCCAGGCGAGCCGAATGCCAAGTCCCCGTACGTGGGTTGGTACGGGTTCGGCTGTTGCACAGGTTGACTCGTGCTGCCCTGTGGTGGTGGCTGAACTGGTCGTCCTCCTGCTGCCTGCAGCGGGGGTTGAGATGGCTGTCCTCCCGCACCTTGTGGAGGAGGATGGAAAGCTTGACTCCCAGCGCTCTGAGGAGGAGGCTGGACCGGCTGGCTCCGTAATGGTGGTTGAGAGCTTGACTCGCCCAATTCCACGGTACCCCCTTGGATGGGTGCCTTACTGAATGCCTGCTCCATGCCCGGGCCAAAGACAGCCACCATCATTTGCTGGAACGCACCAAGAAAAGCTTTGTGGTGCTTGCTCAAAACGTGATCCGCAGCATCCCGGAACGCTTGCAGGCATTCCTCTCTCTCCTACTGGGTCGTGGCGTCGCTCTACCCTGGCAACAATATCCTGGGCATGTCATTCTTCAGGTAGGGGACACCACTTCTGTTCTTCTTGAAGGACAGCAGACACTTCTGCTGGAATTGGTTCACGACGTCCTGGAGCTGCTGCCGCTGTTCGGGAGAGAGGTCCTCAATGTTGACATCCATGATGTCCGCGATTTCAGGCATCTTGATCTTTTCGGCTGGGTCCCACCAAGCGTGCCAAAAAGTGTGTTGACACAAAACATGCACCTAACGCCAAACACACAGCAAGCCGAACAAGCTGGCTTCACACGCGCAAAGAGTCACGAGACGTGCCAGTCAATTTTTCCTGAAAAATAACAAAAGACAAAGCAGTTAGATACCAAAACTTGGAACTTGCCGGGTGGTACCAGACAGTTCCATATTTACGGCTATAAAGCCAGATGGGATGACATATAGCTATAGAAAGCTATCTGCCAATAAACTGAAAGCCATTCGGGAACTTATAAAAGGAAAAGTAACACTGCCGAATGGATGACGTAAGCATGACAGTAATCGGTCTTTGTTTGAGCAAAGATGCACGTGCACGAGGCCATGACCGATCCCCATGATAACTAACATTAAATAAATGGATAAAGTAAAGCGCGAACATAAACATGTAATAAATAAGCATGCATAGATCCAAAGCACTAGTCTACCGCATGTCTAGGTACTTAAAAATCCGTCGGGTACGACACCGAGCAAATCTATCCACCGCATGATACAACTTGCATGAAAATCGTACCACTTTCCACAAATAGATCTATCCACCGCATGATACAATCTAAATATGGAAAGCTAAAAGCACACGCTATTTAAAGCATGAATTACGCACGTGTTCTACTCGTGAAGAAACATAACCGAATACGGCCGAATGTACCGATTCGGGGTCCATGAAGAAGGAACGAACATTACCAAGCGAATAAATCTATCAGATTGATTTGAAATCTAATCCACCGGATGACTAGCTCCAAAGCAACCCAAAAACCTGCATCTACCGCATGATACTCAGTTCTTTCAAGATTTATACCAACATTGGCAAGCTTGAACCCGCAACACGTAACAACCTAGATCGATTCGGTTTCGGCTATCGGAAAGCACAAGATCCACGCGCTAAAACACGAAATCTACTCGTACAAGGATCACGAGAGGGATAAAGCCGATCCAAACCCATCTAGATTGGGCAAAAGGTGTTACATGAACTTAAACATAAAGTAAAAACTCAAAGCAACACGGGGTAACTTAATGAATCTATTGGATCTTGCCAAAATCCAATAGAGCTGATAACTAGCTTCAAGCTAGATCTTAGCCTACCGCATGGCTCATGACCTAACAAGAAACCCTCTTGAACCAAGCTTGAAACTACCACATGACACGAAGCATGGTAACAAGACTACTTGGATCAAATCTAAATCCACCGCATGATACTAGACATGATATAAGGTTGCCGGTACTCACGGAGGTCGACAGATCGATGAACCCTCTCGAAGAACTCGACGACACGACAAAAGGACTCTAGGGTTTGGCGTAAGGCCGGTTTGTATTGAAGAATGATTGTGTGTATTACATACATTCAGGGCTCATATTTATACCACCGCAAGTACAATCTCGAATGGATTCGCTGCCTAACTTATCTCTAAGCTTGATCGCCTATCCATCCATTCGTCCTTCCTGCTTGAGCCACGTCACCGTCCAACCCCGCAAAATCAGCTCAACTGTTCCTTTGCCGAACGGGAGCAAATAGCCGACCACAGACTTCTTTGCCGAATACATCCGAAAAAATCCTTTCCTTCCACCAAATGGACTCCTCACCGGGCTGGACCCACAAGTCAGACTCCCTACCAAATTTTGGTGTTAACACATGCCGATTCAATTGCGGGATAAAAGTGATTTTGTTCCGCAATTGACTCCAGCCACGAATATTTTCAAATCGAATCTGTCAACACCCGTTCTTCTTTCTTCGCAATCCGCCGGAGTCCTCGTCTAGATCCAAACCCTAGATCCCCTTGTTCTAAGCTTAAATCTCCAATGGCGGCTCAAAACCAAGACGCTCAGGTAAATTCCCCTCCCGTAAGCTTCATTCGGCATTTAGGTTTTCAATTTTACCTGAGATTTCGTTTCCGCCTTTCTTCAGGAGCCTTCTACTGAGCTTTTGATTCGCACCGAGGCCAATTCAAGATCCTATTACCTTGGTCCCGTGGGAAATTCTGATCCTCGAGATTTTATCGCGGCTGAATCTCAGAGGATCCCTTTCAAAGCGGCTCTGTCCCCACCTCCTCGGTGGCAAGATGCTTTCAAGAACTGGCCCTTGCCTCCAATCGCAGGCTGGAAAACTTGGTACCGGAGGATCCTCGCAGACAAGAGTGCCATAACACAGAACTGGGATACCCTCCACATTGCTCAGTGCTTGGAGTTATCCTTGGCCGAGAACCCCAAGAATGAAGACCTCCTGATAGCAGCTTGCCATTTTTGGTCAAACGGCATCAACGCCTTCCTCTTTGGCCACGGCCCGATGTCTCCAACTCTGGCTGATGTGTATATGATCACCGGCCTTGACATTACAGGATCCGTTCAACCCTGGGATTTCAGAAATTCTTTACGGCAAACAGGGGTGAAACCAGGGAGCGGATACAAGAACTACATCTTGAAACATATGAAGGACAAACCCCTTGGTGAAATTGAATACAGGGCATTTCTGAACATGTGGCTATGCGGAGTTCGTCTTCGTGGTAAAGCCAATGAGCCTACCCTGAATCACATTGCCATGGCCTCTCATCTGGTCAGTGGCAACCGCCTTCCCCTTGGGAAATTCCTCCTAGGCAGTGTGTACCATATGCTTCACCAAACTGTCACCCAGATGTACACTAGCCAGAGGATAGCGTGTGTCAACGGTCCTTGGTGGTTTGTTCAAATGTGGCTGCAGCTTCACATGCATCAGATCGTTGGTGTCGATTTGAACACCAGGCTCTTCCCTTCATCCAATCACCCTGAAGGGGAACCTCACGCCACCAGAGGATGCCAGAATTATGGAGAAGCGGCTTCAACTGTTCTCGTTCAGCAGGACATCAGCCAGCTTTTCGAGCTATTCTTCAAAGGTTTCCAGAATCCTCTCTGGCTCCCTTATCTGGACAATGACACTTTGATCTTCCCTTGTGAATTCTCTTTTGAATCCGAACGCCAAGATGGGAGATTCTTTGAGATCTTCAACATCATAATCCGCCCATGTATGCTGCCGGCTGAATTCAATGGAGGAAGGCTGACCTATAGCACTTATGAATATTATCAGCCCAATGTAATGGCTCGGCAACTTGGGTGTGGCCAGATGCCCCCAAGATCAAGCTTTTCGCATGAATTCCTCAAACCCAGAGAGGAAATCAAAGAACTCATGCACAGTAGCAGAGTTTTCCATTATGTGTGCAGTCCCACTGTCTATGCCTGGCCTTTTGTGCCCACAACCATAGCTCACTCCACCTTCAATTCCTGGTGGCAAGAACTCCATGATCATATCTTCAGTGAGCCTGTGCACTTGTTCTGTGCAGAGTTGATGCCTAATTTTCAGCCAACCTCAGAGGTAATATAACTAACCTTTGGATCAGGCATTTCCTCTTCCAATCATGATTCTGATCTTATTTCTTTTACTCACAGAACACAGTGCCTGCCCCTCGAGCCAGGAACATCACCTACAATGCCGTAGGCCCGATCTCAGCACTGGGATTCAGGTCCCCAACTCTGGCTCAGCTAATGACTAGGTTTGCCACAACAGACCCAAGCCTTTCCAGCCTTGCTGCTGACAGGAGGCAAGGTTTGACCCTGATTGCTCCTCCAAATGCCAAGAGGAGGAGAACTATTAAGAAAGTCCTTGTTGAGGTAAAAACCCTTTCTTTTCCTGATCACAAAATTACTCTGGTTCTGATAAATTGTATCTTGTGTATTTTCAGCCCAGAGCCCAACAATCTTCAGTGCCAGAACCTGCCAATGCCCCATCCACTGGTATGACCTTCACTCTCCCCTTTTGAGGATGAACACTGGCATTTATCTTTTAATTTGACATCTGCAGAAGACACAATGAAAGAACAACTTGTGGACGTCCCAGTGTCTCAACAAGCAAGTCCACCCAGGGTTGAATTACCTATCCCAGTGGAGATCTCATCTTCATCAGGGACTCAATCACCTTCTGCAGAAGCAATGAATTCTCCACAGATGAGTCTCCCAATCCAGCCAGAACCGTCAAGTCCTCCAGGGGCACAATCACCTGCTGGTCATGCTTACAAAACGAGACGAGTTAGGGGTTAGTGAAAAATAAAAGGTATGCAACATCAAGTCACCGGAAAATCCCAAGTTCGGGCCTCGCTCAAGTAGTTCATTAAAATGGTCCCATGCTTCATCAATTCCTTCATCCTCTCCTTGCTTGAAATTGAGCACTTGCCTCCTTAAGTCTTGGACCTTGCTTATGGGAAAGAACTTCAAAAGAAACTTCTTCACTAGCTCATCCCAATTTCCTTTTGCTTCAACGGACGCAAGTGTGTACCATCTTCACGCTTCATCTTCGAGAGAGAATGAAAAAAGATTCCACTTGAACCAAGCGGCCGGAACTCCTTTTTGTTGCACCGTGTTGCATAACATCGTGAATTCCTTAATGTGTCTATATGGGTTGTCATCCTCCAATCCTTTAAATGGTTTTGTCGCCACTAACTTGATGATTCCAGGCATCACTTCATAGTGGGTTGTAGCAAACGTCAAATCTGATTTTTGCATCTCAATGTCTTCCATTGACGGCATTGCTAGCTCCCTTCGCGACATCTCTTCGTCTTCCAATGGTGAGGTGAACAAATCCATCTAGGCACAAGAAAAGTAGAAAGAAAAACAAAAAAGATTTTTTTCTTTTTTTTAGAAAATAAGGGTTAGGTGTTAGCAATCAACAAAATTAATACTAGATTAAACGTAGCAAACTGGCTTGCTCCCCGGCAATGGCGCCAGAAAAAGGGGCTTGTTGACGGATAAAACTAGTATCCACCTACGATCCGCAAACGTACGGACCAACACCTTTTTCACCACGGGATTCCCAAGGTTCTTGTCAATCCGCGGAGCAAGGGGATTACTAGCGCTTAACCAAGTACTAATCTAGTTGACTAAGGAAACCTTTAAATAGAGTATTAATCTAAAAGTAAATACAATCTAACCTAAATTAATCTAAGTTAATTTGATCAAACAAATCTAGGGTTAAACTAGATGATAAACGGGTGAACACAAGAGAGTGAGTAAGAAAGATAAGCGTTCCCTCCCTAGGATCTATGATAACATGGTATGCATCTACTACACGAAAGCGGTAAACCAATCTACCGGGGGTTGTGACCACGGTTTCGCCCTTTCCCTCCTCTCGTACTGTCACTACACGAAGGTATTCGTGACTAGACCTATGATGGACACGGTATGTTGATGAAATCTATGGGAGTAGCAAATATCATACACCCGAAAAACACGGTGGCCTACCTTAATCATCAAAGCATCATCAACATGAAAACAATAGATTGAAACCACGAATCAAGTAGCGATCACATAGCATGTATCCATCTAATCCTAGGGATGAACGGAGACATTACCCCATCATCTTACACGGATTGAAGCACATAGGGGTGATGGAGACTCCGGAGAACGTCGTTGATGAAGATGGCGGCGATGGAGCTTGGGAACACCCCTAGGCTAACGGCTTGGAGTCCTCCTCTTGCTTCCTTCTCTCCGCCGGCGTTGATCTTTGCGACGAGCTCATCTAACTCTCTCCCTCTTCTTGCAGCGGTGGTTTTCTGGTGATTGGCGTCGGTAGGATGATTTGTTCGATGTGGCGGCCGACGGCGGCGGAGGCAATAAATAGACGAACACCTAGGGCAAAGGGGGGACCGAACCGACCCCCGGGAGTGGGCCGCGCCGGCCGGCCCAGCCGGCCGGCCCAGGCCCACTTCGGCCCGGTTCGGCCCCGGTTTCCTCCCCGGTTGCTTCTCGCGTGATCCCTTATTCGTGTGCACATGCATGTGGGCCTTTGACGTCGTCTCCTTCACGGTTAAGGCTTGAATCCTTTCTATGCAAAGCTTCGCTGTTTTTTGGTTGAGTCCCTGAAGACTTGCACGTTGACGCCTCGGTCCTCGGGTCATTTGGAGTCATGTTCATCATGTGTCTTGTCTCTTGTCGGGCTTCATGATCTTCTTCCAAAGTGCTTGGTGAACTTATCCCGAAAGTCTCCTCTTTAGTGTAGATTTCCTATGTAAACAACAAACTCCAAAATCGACATGCAAGTGTGAACTTGTTATATCATTAGTATGCCTAGTGGCGGGTTAGTTGCAAATCATAATCGAAACCAATGTATAACAAGTACTATAGGTTGACGGAAATTCACCGTCAACATCTCCCCCATGCTTAAACCTTGCTCGTCCTCGAGTAAGTAATCCTTGCTTAAAAGGGAAATCAGTGTTGCCTTCCAATGTTATCCCTGCACTTTGTCATTCATGACGAGACAAATTTCTCTCTCCTAAGAATGTATTTTTAAAGTTCAAGTTGTGACCGGCTTCTTTTTATTATGGAAGATAGACTAACAATAAAGAACAAGCCACATTTAACACGATGCTCTCAAACTTAAGTGAACTTCAAACCATTACCTTGTCACATGGAAGATTTTCAAAAAGATGCATATCCAACATAAGTGAAAATCTCTTGCAAATGCTCATGGAACACTCATCTCATCAAGTCACTCAAGCCTATACTAGATTATTTTCAACCTACTCTACTCATATGTGATAGTGGAAGGCTTATGTGGAGCTTGGAAGGTTAAAAACAATCCTAGCAAAACATATATTCGAAATATTGTCAAATTAAGAGATAGGTCTATTGGAATTACCGAGACTCGTCAAAAAGGCCATGGAAAATATATGTTGGAAACAGAGAGGGAAAAAACACACACATTTAGATAAGTGGACATGTGCAAGTGGCAAATGGATGATCCTGAGGCACGAGTGAAGTCCTCGTTATCAGATTGCACATGGTTGGAAGATTTGAGTGTGGATTTGTCATCAAGGCACTTGAGAACGTATGAAGCAAAAAGATCTGAGGAGCATCTTTATTATTTTTTTACTTTTATTCTATTTCCTTCTCATTTTTCTCTCTTTCTCTCTTTCTCTTTTTTCTTTATTCTTCCTTTTTCCTTACTTTTCTTTTCTTCTCATCATTATAATTTTTTTCTTCTTTCATTTTTTCTTCTTCTTTTTTCTTTTTTTCTCCTCAAAACTTTTTGCAACATAATACTTACATAGCATTTGTGTCAGAGAATGACTCCTCCCCCATGCTTGAACGATGCTCGTCCTCGAGTATAAAAGAGAGGGGAAATGACTGCTAAAGTAAGTATAAATTCCATAATCTTGCAGAATATTTGAATCTCCATCGAGAATTTTACTCCATACTCAAATTGGGTTGTGGACAAGGAGGTGATCACAAAAGGATGTTTTTGGTTTAGGGTGGATGCCCAGCGAAGTTTGTGGAATTTTCGATGTGAAAACCCACAATGCATGGACAAAAAGGCTAGCATGAAAAAGTTATACAAAGGAATGACCAGCTTCTTAGTCTCGAACCATAGAAATCAAACATAATCCAACTCATCAAAACATATGTTTGCAATCTACGGGTTTTGTTATCATAAAACATATATGTATATGGCTTTGGTAGGTAGAACTTTGCAAGACATCACAAATATGTCGATAGCATAAAAGTTAAGTTTTCATAAAAACAACAAGTTATCCGGCTATCCATAAACTTAAATCAAATAGCAAAGATATGTATGTGGGTCTAGAGCATAGTCATTTCACCTCCACAAATAAAAGAGCCAGTATTTAAATTAATTTCAGATCATATTATAGAGAGCAATTAGCCAAGACATGTATAACTTCATGTAGGTAAAACAAAGCGGCAACTTTCATCATCTTTCCGTAAGCATAGGCAATATAGAACATCAAGGTGAACACATGGTCATGCTTATCTATTGAAAGTAAAAAGAAACCTAGGTTGTCCTCCTAGTAGCCATGTTATTGTTTGAAGAGAAAAACAAATGGTTGTACCTAGTTGATGTTGAAGGCATACTTACAAGCATTTGTGTTTGGAAAAGAGAAGGTCCATGGAGATGTTACCATCCTTTGTAATTCTTCGTTGCCTTCTTCCGACATCTCCATGTATCGATGTGGCTTTTGCTTTTGTCTTGATTTATTAATGCTCCTAAACTTCTGAATTTGATCTTGTATGCTTAATGGAGTCATTGGTCACCCTTCTCTTCAATGTTGTCATCACCATCTCCTCTTTCTTGTTCTCATCATCTCCTTGCTGTCTCTTTTTCATGGATTTCCCCCTCTGTCCAGAACAGAACATATATCGAAATATAGCTCTATTGAAAAGTTTATGAAATTACCTTTCCAACGTGTGATCATTCATCGAAAATGGAGTTCAAACAAGGGAGCTATGTCCGTTTTACTTCAGCGCTGCGTGCTGTGCAAAACTGATTTCAGGACGTGTTGCACTCGGTGATTCGGGCATAACCGCTTGTAGGAACCTCCGATTGTCTTGATTCTTGATTTGTTGGAATCGTAACTTCATCAGGTTTCTAAATATCCAAAAATATACAGTGTTTTCCCTTTGAGACCATGCAGAATTTTGATGAGATTGGTAGCTTCTTGCGCATTGATCCGGAGATGTTAACGATCTTTATCATTCTATCTTCTAGAGTGTCATGTTGCACTTCCGTGTTGAAGATTCAGGATCTCCCCCATGCTTAGCATTTTTCTAGTCATGGAAGAAGAAGACAAAGAATTTTTATCTTAGCCATCCTTCAATTTCCTTGTAGTGAGAGTCTTTATCTTGCCTGCAAGACGTTTTAAACGCACAATTTACCCCCCAAGGTGACGGTTGGGAGTAGATAGAGTTGCCAACAATCCAACAATGTCTCCTAAGATTCTTAACTTGTGGCATAATTAGTTTAATGAGGAATAAAAACCTAATGAGTGTACGTGGTTCACGGTGTGTATGCACATGATAGGAAAGCATATAAACAAAGACAATGTTTTCACCTAGTTCTAAACACCATGTTTACAACTAGGTTGCCGAATTTCTCCATAGCCATAAAGGTTTATATATCTAGGGTTAAAACACCATGTCTATCCCTAAATCAATAGCTCTTATAGCACAAGAAAAATTAAGCGCATTGCAAAGCTTATAAACTAACCAAAGCAACATGAAAACATATGAAAAGCCAGCTAGGTTTATCGAACTTAACGATGATGGTCCGCAATCTTGTTTAAACACCACGTTTACACAAGATCACAAAAGGAAAACACCCATAGGTACCTATGAAGCATTAACATGGAAACTGAAGCATACATCATTAAGTATATAAAACAACCAAGCCAACTATGTGCAAAACATGTATACACAAAGAAACATCACATTGATAACAAAATGCAATGCATACAAATAAATATTATCATGAACATGATGGTGGTTCTATAAAGGAAAACTGAACTTAGATTAATAACCACAAGTTGATCATCATAAGATAGTGTCATTCTTTATTTTCTCTAAGAAAGTAGTAAAAATATAAAGAAACGGGTTGCCTCCCGAAAAGCGCTCCATTTAAAGTCATAGAGCTGGACTTCCTCACATACCTTCTTTTTGTTGCATAGCCATGGCCCTTCATGCAAGAAGAAAAGGTACCAATGCAGCTTTAGTTTACTTCCCATGTTGTGCTTGATCACTTATAGAAGACTTGCCCAAAGCATCCTTTTGTTTCATCATTATCTCCTTCTTTATCATCCTTCGGTCCTGCCTTCACTCCATGATTTTTTTAATGTCCAGAACAGAGAGTATACTCAAGCTCTACTCCATTGCACAGTGCACAAAATTTCCTTTCCAACGAGTCTTTATTTGCTCAAATCGGACTCCGGACAAGAGAGTTACGTCCGTTTTACTTCGGCGATGAAATCTGTCCTGAAATTTCAGAACGCGCAACGCTCAATGTTTCCTCCATAACTCCTTGCACGGGTCTTCAAACTTGTTGGTTCTTCATGCGTTGGAATGGTAATTTAATGGAGCTTCTGAATATCTCATTTTCCTCATTTTTACACCTCTTAACAAGCTCTCAAATTGATGAAGACAGCAGCATCCATCGCGGGATTCGGAGAGGTTGATGATTTATCTTGCAACTCTTTTAGGCATGACTTCTTTTTTTCATTATTCAAGCCTTGTCTACATGGTTAGTGAAAATCGGGCCTTTCCCGACATATGATTCTTTAAGGTCATTTGCTTGACCAAGCGCAAAGCATGATCGAGATTTACGAAACTTATTGTAAACATACGCGTCCATAATTAACACCACATGTGAATTGTAGCAACAAGTCAAGGTGTAAATAAAAGAAGCATATGTTTCATGCATAGCACTTAACTCATCATTAGGCAAAGGTTGTTTAGGTGTGAGATTAATTGGATCAAAAATAAATATTTCCTCTTTTTTATTCTCAAGAAAATCTAGCCTATCAACATGATCACTATTGGAACAAGGCATAGACATTAAACTATCATTCATACTATTGGTTGAGCATGAGTATCTGAATTTATCAACATCAATACCAATAATATCTTGAGATTTCAGCGCGTACCTTGGCCTTAGAGATTTTTCAAAAAGAGTGATATTTGGTTCATCAAGCGGTGTTGAAGGCGAATCGATCTCAACAAGTGGAGTTGCCTCTTCATCACCATCTTGCAATTTCTTCAACTCATCATGTGGAACATGTAATCCTTCAACTATGTACGCATTCATCTCTTCTTTGAAGTCTTCTTTATCAACCAGATCTTCATCTTCAAAGACTTGTATGTTGCTTTCTTTATCTTCCATGTACCACATGTCGTCAAGATCGCTCATTGTTGATTCACTCTTTCCTTCATCCTTGAGTACTTCCATATCTTGATTTGTTAGTGTGTAGTCTTCAATAGCACACAAGCTATCACCTTGTGGGGAGGGGCCTTCTTGGAGTACTTGATCTATGTAAACCCCTTCCCATTCATCTTCTAGCTTGAGTCCTATCTCCTCCCATTTATCCTTTCAGTCACTAGGCTTATCACGATTGTACTCTTCTCTTCCTTTATTGCAAATCTTTGAGTTGTCAAACCGGTCGAACCATCCTTCATCTCCTTCTTCTCTTTCTTCTTCAAACATCTTTTGGATCGACTCTCCACTCATCTCTTGATCAAATATATCTTCAACTGGTTTGGCAACGTGTCGGCGTTCCTCCTTCCTTCGGTAGTTGATTAGTGGGGCGAAATCAACTTGAACCCAGCCAGATTGCTTGAACTTCGCCAATGGTCTAGCATTCCACATACTTCGGCCTACATTCATGTTAGTTTCAACATTTTTAACATCCGAAATGACCTCTCTTACCTTGGGAAGTGGATCTTCACTTTCTTGTATGGTTGGTTCATCTTCCTTGACCTTCGGTTCATCTTTTTCAGAAATTTCAGCAAGCACCTTGGGCTTGCTTTTGTCATTTTGCTCCTCTCGACAACATCTTTGCCAATCTCGTAGTGTTCTTTGTCCATTGCTTATCCTTTGTAAGATTTGTGCGGCTTCACTAATTGTTTTATCCATTATATCACCGCCTGCACACATGCTTACAAAACGAGACGAGTTAGGGGTTAGTGAAAAATAAAAGGTATTCAACATCAAGTCACCGGAAAATCCCAAGTTCGGGCCTCGCTCAAGTAGTTCATTAAAACGGTCCCATGCTTCATCAATTCCTTCATCCTCTCCTTGCTTGAAATTGAGCACTTGCCTCCTTAAGTCTTGGACCTTGCTTATGGGAAAGAACTTCAAAAGAAACTTCTTCACTAGCTCATCCCAATTTCCTTTTGCTTCAACGGACGCAAGTGTGTACCATCTTCACGCTTCATCTTCGAGAGAGAATGGAAAAAGATTCCACTTGAACCAAGCGGCCGGAACTCCTTTTTGTTGCACCGTGTTGCATAACATCGTGAATTCCTTAATGTGTCTATATGGGTTGTCATCCTCCAATCCTTTAAATGGTTTTGTCGCCACTAACTTGATGATTCCAGGCATCACTTCATAGTGGGTTGTAGCAAACGTCAAATCTGATTTTTGCATCTCAATGTCTTCCATTGACGGCATTGCTAGCTCCCTTCGCGACATCTCTTCGTCTTCCAATGGTGAGGTGAACAAATCCATCTAGGCACAAGAAAAGTAGAAAGAAAAACAAAAAAGATTTTTTTCTTTTTTTTTAGAAAATAAGGGTTAGGTGTTAGCAATCAACAAAATTAATACTAGATTAAACGTAGCAAACTGGCTTGCTCCCCGGCAATGGCGCCAGAAAAAGGGGCTTGTTGACGGATAAAACTAGTATCCACCTACGATCCGCAAGCGTACGGACCTACACCTTTTTCACCACGAGATTCCCAAGGTTCTTGTCAATCCGCGGAGCAATGGGATTACTAGCGCTTAACCAAGTACTAATCTAGTTGACTAAGGAAACCTTTAAAGAGAGTATTCATCTCAAAGTAAAGACAATCTAACCTAAGTTAATCTAAGTTAAGTTGATCAAACAAATCTAGGGCTAAACTAGATGATAAAGGGGTGAACACAAGAGAGTGAGTAAGAAAGATAAGCGTTCCCTCCCTAGGATCTAGGATAACATGGTATGCATCTACTACACGAAAGCGGTAAACCAATCTACTGGGGGTTGTGACCACGGTTTCGCCCTTTCCCTTCTCTCGTACTGTCACTACGCGAAGGTATTCGTGACTAGACCTATGATGAACACGGTATGTTGATGGAATCTATGGGAGTAGCGGATATCATACACCCGAAAAACACGGTGGCCTACCTTAATCATCAAAGCATCATCAACATGAAAACAATAGATTGAAACCACGAATCAAGTAGCGATCACAGAGCATGTATCCATCTAATCCTAGGGATGAACGGAGACATTACCCCATCATCTTACACTGATTGAAGCACATAGGGGTGATGGAGACTCCGGAGAACGTCGTCGATGAAGATGGCGGCGATGGAGCTTGGGAACACCCCTAGGCCAGCGGCTTGGAGTCCTCCTCTTGCTTCCTTCTCTCCGCCGTCGTTGATCCTTGCGACGAGCTCATCTAACTCTCTCCCTCATCTTGCGGCGGCGGTTTTCTGGTGATTGGCGTCGGTAGGATGATTTGTTCGATGTGGCGGCCGACGGCGGCGGAGGCAATAAATAGACGAACACCTAGGGCAAAGGGGGGACCGAACCGACCACAGAGTGGGCTGGTCCGGTCGGCCCAGGCCGGCCGGCCCAGGCCCACTTCGGCCCGGTTCGGCCCCGGTTTCCTCCCCGGTTGCTTCTCGCGTGATCCCTTATTCGTGTGCACTTGCATGTGGGCCTTTGACGTCGTTTCCTTCACGGTTAAGGCTTGAATCCTTGCTATGCAAGCTTCGCTGTTTTCTGGTGAGTCCCTGAAGACTTGCACGTTGACGCCTCGGTCCTCGGGTCATTTGGAGTCATGTTCATCACGTGTCTTGACTCTTGTCGGGCTTCATGATCTTCTTCCAAAGTGCTTGGTGAACTTATCTCGAAAGTCTCCTCTTTAGTGTAGATTTCCTGCGTAAACAACAAACTCCAAAATCGATATGCAAGTGTGAACTTGTTATATCATTAGTATGCCTAGTGGCGGGTTAGTTGAAAATCATAATCGAAACCAATGTATAACAAGTACTATAGGTTGACGGAAATTCACCGTCAACAGAGACCATCTTGGAAAAGGTCGATGACCTCCTTGTCGGTGACATCGACTACCGTGGTGCGCTTGTCGAAGAAGCGTCACATGTACTTGTGTAAGGTCTCGCCCTGTTCCTGCTTCACCATAGCCAGGTCCATGCGAGTATCTGAGCGTCCCATGGCGCCCACGAAGTTGCTGGTGAACTGCTCCTTGAGCTGGTCCCACTTGTCAATCGAGTACTTCTCGAGTGACTCGAGCCATGTAAGTGGAGCTTGGTCCAGGCAGAAGGGGAAGTAGAGGCACTTCGTGTCGTTGTTTCCACCAGCATTTTCGATGGAGAGGGCGTAGCATCTGAGCCTTTGGACTAGATCTTGCTTCGCATCGTACTTGGTGATTCCCAGAGGCTTGAATTTTTCTGGGAGAAGTTGGTTGCGAAGTCGAGCAGAGAAGGCGGGGAAGCCGTCGTTCTCGCCTGCCGTGGAGGATTTCTTGCGTCGAATTTCTTCAATTCCGCGGCGGGCATCGTAGCCACTGCGTGAGACACCGGTGACGTGGCTGTCTGCGTGGCCTCGGCCTTCGCGATCGCCTCTGCCACCTGCTCTCCTTCCAGCCCCATGTGAGGAGCTCCCGCCGCCGCTACCTCCGCCGCCAGCATCACCATGAGCCGCCGCACCGCGACTACCACCAGCACCGCCGGCGCTGTTGCCGCCCTGAGAAGGTCCACCAGCCGATGCCCTAGTGCGGTTAGGGTTCTGTGGTAGGTCTCCTTGAGTACGATTGCGTTCGTTGTCAGCTGGATTGCGACTTGTGGCTTCATGGTCGCCTTCGCAAGTTCTTAGGGGAGGCACTTGAGTGGCTCTGTTGTCGACTCTCATGCAGTAGACATCCTCCGCGAGCTTAGCGATGACTTCTCCCACGCGCATCCCTTGAGCCTGACGTGCTATCGTAGTGATAGACATGAGGCTCTGTTCAGGGGTAGTATGCACCCGGCTTTCGACTTGGTTGATTGCTTCTGTGAGGTTCCATATGGGTCTCACGGAGACATCTACGCTGTTCATTACGCTTCTGTTGTGCTCACGTTGGGCGTTCTTGTCGTCGCTGGTTTCGTCTGAGGGTGCATTGGCAGACAACTCGTCTGCTGAGATATCTTCGATGTAGCGGTCAGATCGTGTCCCTGAGGGTCCCAGTGTCTCGTTGGTAGTCATGAAGACTTGGCGATCAGGAGAGCCGTGACTGGAGTCAGTAGTCGCCACCTCTGTTGGAGTCTGCTCCTCCGCTAGAGCTAGTGGTGTTCGCTCCTGGAAGGGAAGCGAGTCGAGGCAGGCGACGCAACGTGAGTTCCCGTCTGTCAGGTCTGCAGGCTTGCGGTCTGGCCAATAGACGAATCTCCCGGCGGGTGTAGATGTTATAACCAGGCCGTTGGCTGGCCCTAACAGTGGTTTCTCAGTCGTGGTGTTGTCGGACTCGGGCTCATCAGGGTCCGATCCGAAATCGAACTCGTAAGAGGAGTCCGAGTAGTAGCCGGAGACGGGGTTGGAGTCCGAGTTGTAGTCGGAGACGATTTCCTTACCGGCCCGGCGCGTGGTGAGAGCCTTCTCATGGGCCTTGCTAGCGTTGCAGAGGCCGTATGGGAAGTGCTCATGGAGTGGGAAGTCCGCACACGATGGCTCAGAAGCCAGCTCGCATGCGATGGCCCACGGGGACGTTGAGTTTGAGTTAGAGGCGGATCCAAACTCGAAGTTGGCTTGTTGGTTTAAGAGCGAGATTTCACCGAATTTTCCAGCGAGTTCGCCTGTGACCACTTCGGGAAGCGTCACAAGCCCAGTTCTCGGGTTGGGAGTCATGGTGAGGCGGCGTTGGAAGGATCCGGCGCCGTCAGCAGTGCACACCCAGGACCCGAAAACGAAGGTGTCGCCGCGGTTGAAAGCGACGGTTGGCTTGATGAGAATTCAAGCCGTCAGGTTCGCCATGAGATCTTCGGCGAGAGCCCCTACCTGGCGCGCCAGCTGTCGGTGTTTTAGACCTGGCAGCCATGTCTTGGAACCCTAGCTCATTTTCTTTTGCTATTTTCCCTTCCTATTATCCTTAGGATTGTCTAGGACTAGCTTGAGAGCTTCATTTTGAGATCTTTAGAGAGGGATGGATGATCATGAGGCAACCTTTCTTGGTATGTATAGAAGATTCGGCGTGGTTCCTCAAGGCATTTTGTTGTCTCTCCCATTTTTTTCCTTTTTGGTGATTTTTGGAGCCTTGTCTTGGAGATTTTCTTGTGGTGGATTTGAGGCCTCTCCTTTGCGGTTTTTATTAAGAATGTATGCATGAACCCTTCGTGGTTCTTTTCCTTGTGACCCCCTCTTAAATCCATGGGAAAATGTGCTCGATTTGGGGGTTTTGTTAGATTTCGGGAAAGTGGTGTTCTTGGTGGAAATCCTTCGATTCGTCTTGATTTAGCAAGTTTTGGTGGACCAAATCATAGCTATGGGATGCCCATGAGGTACTCATAGTATAGGTCTTTTGCGAATCCGTGGAGCGAATTGGGAGATTGTCGGTGTTTTAGACCGGCAACCTACCAAGGGGAGTACCCGAGGTAGATGAATGTGGCCTTGCCGAGATCGGTAACTCGAAGGAAGGGACACGTGGCACACAATTTAGACAGGTTCGGGCCGCTAGGTGAGAGCCTGTGTGATTCGAGAACCGGTGGATGGTTGCTTCCTGGTGTGATGAGTGATTGACAACATTGTGTGGACTGACTCTTGGCTAAGTATTATAGGTTCATGCAGCGACTTGATTGGTGGTGGTGCTAGTGCTGGTGAAGAACAAGTGTGAAAGGTCGATGCAAGTGAGGCCTCCTGGTGTGGAGCAGACAAGTAGGCATGGTTCGAGGGACTTAATGGCCAGCGGGATCAAGTGCGGGTCACATGGTGGCAAGAACAGCAAGACGAAGTCATGGATGGTTTTTCTTGGTTATTCCTCAACACCAAGGTCGAGCCGGGATGATGTGGGAGCCAAGTCATGAGTGGGGATTGGCCGGAGGCTACATCGAGTCCGTGGGGTTTCCAGTGGTTCACCATAAAACCACTGGGTTCCTTGGTTGATCCACAAAGCCAAGACCGACGACCGAAGCACAGCAGCACTAGAACAGTCTGACTAGTGGGTCAGAACGGTCTGACTGGTGGGTACCGGTCTGACCTGTGTGCAACGACGGCTTCCAGAGACTTCGAAGTGGACGACACGCGTCGTCGAGGCAAAGCAAGGTGCGGTCACCGGGCATCCGTCTAATGGTGCTATGACAAAGATTCCCAAAGTACCCCTCGGGGTGTGTATCTTAGTATTATGTATTAAGGGTAGTTTCATCTTTCAGTTGCCTCCATATAACCCAAGTGGTGAGAGGATGGCAGCCATGTCTTGGAACCCTAGCTCATTTGCTTTCGCTATTTTCCATTCCTATTTTTCCTTAGGATTGTCTAGGACTAGCTTGAGAGCTTCATTATGAGATCTTTAGAGAGGGATGGATGATCATGAGGCAACCTTTCTTGGTATGTATAGAAGATTCGGCGTGGTTCCTCAAGGCGTTTTGTTGTCTCTCCCATTTTTTTCTTTTTGGTGTTTTTTGGAGCCTTATCTTGGAGATTTTCGTGTGGTGGATTTGAGGCCTCTCCTTTGCAGTTTTGGTTGGGGATGTATGCATGAACCCTTCGTGGTTCTTTTCCTTGTGACCCCCTCTTAAATCCGTGGGAAAATGTGCTCGATTTGGGGGTTTTCTTAGATTTCGGGAAAGTGGTGTTCTTGGTGGAAATCCTTCGATTCGTCTTGATTTAGCAAGTTTTGGTGGACCAAATCATATCTATGGGATGCCCATGAGGTACTCATAGTATAGGTCTTTTGCGAATCCGTGGAGCGAATTGGGAGATTGTCGGTGTTTTAGACTGGCAACCTACCAAGGGGAGTACCCGAGGTAGATGAATGTGGCCTCGCCGAGATCGATAAGTCGAAGGAAGAGACACGTGGCACACAATTTAGACAGGTTTGGGCCGCGAGGCGTGTAATACCCTACGTCCTGTATGCTGTGTAGCTCTGGATTGATTGGGTGTGTTTACAAGATGATGCGTATGAGAGAGAGGGGTCCCTGCCTCGCCTTATATAGTCCGGGAGGCAGGGTTACAAGTCGGTTTGAGGAGAGAGTACTAGTTGGGTACGTCTAGGAGTTCTCTATATAGTATAGGACATGTATAGCTTCCTATCCGAGTACTTCTCCACCATAGTCCTTGCGCCCCACGCCATCAGGTCTCGTGTGGCACAAGCCGAGTAGTCCCAGGGGTCCACCGAGTAGTCAGTCCTAGTACCCACCGAGGTGGTTGGCCCAGGGAGGTCCATACGACAGAGATTAAGAAGGTTGTTTGGAAGGGTTGACCCGCGGCTCGCTAATCATCCCAAGATGCCCAGGCCTGACTGGTTTGACCGGTGGCAGGTCCTTGTCGGATTTGCCTCGGGTGAATCGCTAGACGTGTGTGGTTTTGGGTTGTGGTGCTCTTGGTTAGTCCTTGGCAGGTTTCAAGTTGATTTGCTAGGTTTTGTGAAGGCTTTCCATTTCCTTCAGTTTGTGTTTAGGAGGTGATTTTTGTTCTAGGGCCTAAAGGAGTCACTTAGGCTTTCTGGAACGTTTTTGTGCATCTGTTGTTGCCACCGGTCTGACCGGGCTCTGTCCACTAGTCTGACCGGCACAGGCCAACGGTCTAACCGGTGTAGCACATACAGCAGGTTGTGTAGATTTTCGTTGCATGTTGGGAGTGTTTGTTTTGGTTGGTTGAGTCGTTTGTTACTAGGGTCAGTAGCACTTCAGTGACTACATGACTTTGGCAAACTTGGGTAATTCAAATCAGAGAAGTGTGGGGGATAGGCCGTGTTCGTCTTGTTGGAGTAGTCATCTCCTTCGAGAAAATTTTTAGTCGGCTCTCATTCACTCTCCTACCTCTCTGGCCGCTAGTTCGGTCCTTAAGAAGAGCACCAATCCTTCCAGTAAAATCAAATGAACAATAAAGATATAAAAGTAAGAGAAATATTGTTTTCAAAAAAAGAAGTCGTCCCTCATACATCAACACGGAAGGGCACCAATCTGAGCGATATATCAACACATATTCCGCTTTCATTAATAATAAAGAAAATAAGTCGGTGAGGTTAAGAACGTCCAACGGATTTCATTAAGAGAAGGGAACCTAATCCCGACGTAGAAAACCCCCGAATCCAGGTTTCGGACGGCGAGAGGTGCCAATGTCACCTCAAAGTCCAGCGATGTGCACCATAAGTCTCTAGACAGCCCTGCAATGTCAACTAGAAGTAACGACGGAACCAAGGGGCCAGTAGGGGCCACGGCCCCCCTAACACGGGTGAAAATGTTTGACCCCCTGTCTATATTCTAATGCCTCAAATACCCAACACGTACACTTCAAGCTTCAGCTATCACTATGATGAGTTCACAGACTGACACATACGGTGCATGCTCATCAAGCTAGGCAGCTACTAGCTACTCCTACTCGACATCCAACCACATGTTATATACTTCACGCCTGACATCTTCTAGTCTTCTAGCGTGCAGAATGCAGCAAGCAGACTAGCTAACTGCCATGCAGTCAGTAGTCATGCACTTGAGCACTTCAACCCTTGGCAAGCAGGCCATGCACATGCATATGATGCATATATGCTTCACACATATATAGGCCATTAGGCATTCTCAAATGTCAAAATCTATTTTCCTTTGTCTTAATAAATGCACATAATATTTTAACAAAAACATAGCTAACCTAAAAAGAATATATTTGATATTAATTTTCATTTGTGCCGTTTACGAAGCAATTCCCCTATCTTGCAAAAAAATTGACAATGCACATATATTATATCTTAATATAAAAGCAAGCGAAAAATTCTGAATTGAATGTCTATGTAACACCCTAATTTTTCAAGTTTTGCTTTTACTAAAATTTTCTAGAAACCATTAATTTTTCTTGCTCTTAAGGATCATAAGGATGTTTTTAATTTATTTTAGGCATTTAATTTTTTTCTTCTAAAATAAAATAAATGAACTATAGGCATTCTCTGTTGCATTCATGCTGGTGCATTGCTTTTGATTGTTTGAAATCAAAACCTAGTTTGAATTCAATTGTTTGTGCCTTTTTATAATTAGTTAACTTCTACCCTAGGTCCTTTCCCTTTTCACCAAGACGGCCCGGCCCAACGAAGCCGGCCCGGCGCGGCGACCAAAGACACAGCGGCCCACCGGCCGGCCATTGCGCCGCGCGCCAACCCGCTCGCCTCCCCTCCCGCGCCGCGGTCGCCGACAAGCGGGGTCCGCTTGTCATCCCCAACCCCCGCCCCCCGGCCGAGCCGGACTCGAGCTCGAGTCCGACTTCGCGCCCGTGCCGCCGCGCGCACGCCTCCCCGTGCGTGGCCTGCACGCAAAGGCGGCCTCCAGGCCTATTTAAGCTGCCACCGCACCCCTTTGGGCCCCTCACCCGAGCCCTAGCCGCCCCGAGTCCCCTGTGCGCCGCCACCGAAACCCTAGTCGTGCCGCCGCCGTTGACCTTCGCCGCCTCTCCGCCGACGAGGAGCCACCCCGGAGTCATGCAAGGAGGTGAGGAGGTCACCCGTGCCGCTTGTGGTCGTCCCCGGGCACCAAGTCGCCCTGGGAAGCTCGCCGGAATATCACCGCCGCCATCACCGTCGCAACCGAGCCGCCCGCGCCGCCCTAGATGAGTCTACCTCCTCGCGCTCTACATCCCGGTGCAAATCGCGCACGAAATCGAGCCCCCTAGCTCGAATCCATGGCACACCGGTGAGACCGCTGCCGCTCGCCGCCGTCCGCCGTCGCCTGCACGCTCACGTGCGTCTGCAGCCGCCGGATCAGGATCTGACGGTCCTGATCAAACCGTTTGCCGCCGCTTCCGCAGCAGCCGCCACCAGCCGTTGGATCTAGATCTAACCCGAGTCAGTACCGGTCAAACCGGCATGACTCCGCCTTTTGCAGAAAACCCCCTGAGTTTTTGGATTTTTACAAAAATACCCTCCCGCCGTAGGAAGTTATTTGCAGTTTAGTCCTTTTTCTTTGTTTTAGCCCTTAATCTTAAAGTTTCTTTGCAGAATAGCCCCTACACCTTCAATACAGCGTATCTTGGTTGTTTTAGCTCCGTTTTAGCGTTCTTTATGTCCACGAGGTCATCTTGAAGCGTAGAATAGTTTTATGTCTCTATTTTGTTCTGTTAGTACTGTTTGATGATTGTTTCTTATTTATTCTTGTTGTTTGCTTGTATGTGATTATTGTGGAGCGTAGAGAGTGAAGCGTTCGAAGGCTTTGAAGATCAAGATGCGCTAGAGTTTGAGCAGCCGAGTCTTGTTGAAGGCAAGTCTCCCTTGATGCATGCCCACTTGTCCTATATAACATGCATTTAATTTACTGTATTTACTTTTCTTGCTTGCATTAACTTTGACGGGAACCTATTAAGGATCATACCTAGTCTTTTACAACCTTTGCCTTGTAGTCGGGTTAATAAAATTAATCTTGATGGTAGCTATGGCTTAGCATGCTTAACTAGGATGGTATTATTCAACTTGGATACTTTTATATTCTATGTTCCGCTTTATGTTGTTTTACTTTACAAGATCACTTTGTTATGCTAATCGGAACATGGAGAACCACCCAGGAAAACAGTACAACCACAAGAACTAACGGGCAATGGTCTTGGCTGAATAATTAGGGACTTTAGCTTGGGATGGTCTTACCTGATACGGACAAGGGATCAACGATACTATGGGGTATAGACTCGCTTGTTGACAGTGTATTTTGGTACACCAAGCATGTTCATTACACTTTGGTTTGGATTTGATTATGGAACTAACCCGCCACTAGGCACACTAATCATATAACAAGTTCATCTATGTGCATGCATTTGGAAGTGTTGTGTTTATGTAGGAAAACATGGACATAAATGACGGATTTGCAACAAGTTCAAAGGAGCATTTACGGAGTCTTGTTCATGTTCATGAGCTTGATGAAATCACTTCCAATGGTGGCAAGGACCGAAGTTCTACGAGGAACACCCCCGGGGATTGAAGCGTAAAAGACCGAACTTCATGCGCGGAGAACCTCTATCTTGTACGCGAGGATGACATCGTCAAAATCATGCAAGTGGAGGGGGCAAAGTGCATAATCACCTGAGGAACCACGGGAGCGAAGGGGCGACCGAACTGGGCCGAGATGGGCCTAGGCCGGTCGGCCCAGGCCGGCCGGCCCAGCCCACCCCGGTGGTCGGTTCGGCCCCCCTTTCTTTGCACCCGAAGGATCTTCAACCCTAAAACCCTAGAGGCGCCGCCATTCGCAGGAGAGAGAGCCATTCCCACCAGGAGGCCATCTACAAGCTAGAGAGAGAGGAGGGAGATCGTCCACCTCGAAGGAAGCACCCTCACGCGGAGAAGAAGGAAGACACCATCGGAAGGGAAACCATGATCAACGGTGCTATGTCCAGCACCTTGATGGGGTAATCTCCTTGTTCGTCCAGGGGTTGTAATCGATCTTGAGATGTAATCATACTTTGTGGGATTATCTATCTATCATCTTGTGTTGAACATACTTTAATGCTTAAAGTTAGCTACCACACCGTAAAGGGAGTAAGGCCTCAATGCTTCCTTGGATCCATTCAATACGCCGTGTCCATCATAGGTCTAGTCATGAATACCTTCGCGTAGTGACGGTACGAGAGGAGGAAAAGGGCGAAACCGTGGTCACAACCCCGATAGATTAGATTGGTTTTCATGTTTTAATTGATTGCATGATTGTAGACCCATGGGCGAGTGTCTTTTATCTTGATATCTTAATCGTTCTCTCTAGTGTAGTTTAGTTGTTTTCTAGTTTAATAGTAGTTAGGGTTTTAGTAGCTAGTGCATAGAAGCAGATCGAACGCTTGTAATCCCCTTGCTCCGCGGATTGACAAGAACCTTGGGAATCCCGTGGTGAAAGAGGTGTGGGGTCCGTACGCTTGCAGATCGTAGATGGATACGTCTTTTATCCGTCAACATGCCCCTTTTCTGGCGCCGTTGCCGGGGAGCAAGCTAGTTTACATCGTTTGGTTTGCATCTAACTTAGTTTTATAATTTAGTTTATCTTTTGTTTGCTATATCTAACATATACTATCTAAAAAACCACTTGTTTCGTTTTTGTTTTTGTTTTTATCTTATTGTCTAGATGGTGTTCGTTAATCAACTCGTGGAAGAACCGGAGAAATCATTAAGGGATTACGCTAGCCCTCGATGTGAAGACATAAAAGTACAAGAGTCGGATTCGAAGCTCGAAGCGACCAAGTATGAAATTAAATCCAAGGTCATCGAGATGGTGGCGGCAAACCCGTTTGAAGGGATGGTTACGGAGAACCCATATAGACACATAAGGGATTTCACGACGCTATGCAACACGGTGCGTCAAGAAGGAGTTCCTGATGAATGGTTCAAATGGAATCTCTTTCCCTACTCACTTGCCGGCAATGCAAAGACATGGTACTCGTTTGTGTCCTTTGAAGTTGAAGGCAATTGGAACAAGTTGACAAAGAAGTTTTGCGAGAAGTTCTTTCCAATTAGCAAGGTTCAACATCTAAGGAGGCAAGTGATCACTTTCATGCAAGGAGAAGAGGAAGGGATAGACCAAGCCTAGGATAGGTTTAATGGGTTAATCGAACAAGGACCAAGACTCGGCTTCTCCGGTGACGTACTCTTGCATACATTTTTCTTTTCCCTAACCCCTAGTTGCATGCAACGAATCCAAATGTGTGCAGGTGGGGATCTCATGGAGAAAACATTCACGGAAGCCGCCCAACTTCTACAAAAAATTAGTAAAGCGACTGCCATGCGAAGAGATTGGGAGACAAGACTCGCGGAAGAGCCGGAATACAATTCATGGAAGAAGAAGTGTGCTGAATTTTCTAAAGAGGCAACCCCGAAAGTCACAAAAGATGAGCCAATCCCGGAAAAGCTTGAAGAAGAACACATCAAGTCGAGCACTACCCCGAGCGTTGACTTCGTCGTACCAAATGAGACAATCAAGAGAAGCATGTCAAGCACGAAGCCACTAAGGGAGTTCGAACCAATGGATTGGGTTCCTATCGATTACAGAGAAGTATTCGACAAGAGAAGACCGTTCCCGAATCAAAAGGGAATGGCAAGAGCATTGGAAGTGGATTTCCCACCGGAGAGGAAAGCGGAAGAATCATACGATCTTGAAACCACCGGTGAGATCTTTCAAAAGCTCTTTGGAGATGATGAAGTGGATCCGGAACACGTAGCCGAGGTGAAGAGAATCATGGGGATCAAGCCCGAAGCATCACCATACGCTCGCCTCGCCGAAATTTACGCGATAGGATCCGAAGAAGAAGAGAAGATGGCACCACGCTTGAGTTGCGAGATCAACGGAGTTCAATGCAGAGCTTTATGTGACATCGGAGCCCAAGTAAGTGTCCTATCTTCTAAAATTTACGATAAAGTTCAAGACCACAACCTAGACTTAGCTCCAACATCAACGAAATTAATTATGGGAGATGGTAGAACTATTAAACCTCTAGGTATTGCTTGCAACATGAAAGTAAAAATCTCTGGAAAATGTATACCAACCGATTTGTTTGTTATTGATGCTTACCATAGTAATCATGATCACATAATCTTAGGTAGGCCCTTTCTTAAGTTGGTTGATGTCGTGTTAGATGCCGGAGAAGGCAAAGTAACAATGAACCTTAATGGAACAAAGTACACATATAACTTTCTTCGTGTTTCTAAACACCTTACACCCTTTCCTCCCGAAGACGAAGAAGTAGAGGAGATAGATAGTCTTTGTTTTGATGAAACCCTTAGAGACCCGCTGCAAAGAGCGATGGAAAATCAAATTAGTAATCAACAAGATGAAGAACTAGAAGAAGCAACAAAAGGCTTGGAACCACATGATGGAAGCGAGGAGGAAGGAAAATTCGAAGGCATAGGAGAGATTAAACCCGAGGAGCCACAAGCGCCCGAGGTAGACCTTAAACCTTTGCCCAAAGGATTAAAGTATGAATTTTTGGGCCCAGACAAAACTTATCCAGTCATCGTGAGCGACGAGTTGAGTCCCAAAGAAAATGAGAAGTTGCTGATTTTGTTGAGAAAACGTAGGAAGGTGATTGGATATTCGATTAATGATCTCAAAGGTATTAGCCCAGCCTTTTGCACTCATCGTATACCAATGGAAGACCAATGTAAGCCTGTAGTGGACCACCAAAGGAGGCTAACTCATGCCATGCGAGAGGTAGTAAAGAAAGAGGTCATCAAGCTACTTGATGTCGGAATCATCTACACGGTTCCGCATAGCGAGTGGGTGAGCCCGATACATTGTGTACCAAAGAAAGGAGGTTTGACCGTGGTGAAAAATGAGAAGAACGAATTGATACCAGAAAGAACCGTGACCGGGTGGCGGATGTGTATTGATTATCGTAAGCTTAACAAAGCGACGAAGAATGATCACTTCCCCCTACCGTTCATCGACGAGATGCTCGAGAGGTTAGCAAACCACGCTTATTTTTGCTTTCTCGATGGGTACTCGGGGTTCATGCAAATTCCCATTCACCCGGACGATCAACAAAAAACAACGTTTACATGCCCTTACGGAACGTTTGCATATAGAAGGATGCCCTTCGGTCTATGCAACGCTCCGGCCTCTTTTCAACGTTGCATGATGGCCGTATTTTCGGAATTCATCAAAGAAATTGTCGAGGTGTTCATGGATGATTTTTCCGTTTATGGGAAGACGTTCATGGATTGCTTGGCAAACTTGGAAAAGGTCCTCATGAGGTGTGCAGAGGTAGACTTGGTGTTAAATTGGGAAAAGTGCCACTTCATGGTTAAGCAAGGCTTAGTGCTCGGACATGTTATATCCGAGAGAGGGATTGAAGTGGACAAGGCTAAGGTAGAGACGGTTGAGCAACTCCCACCTCCGACGGATGTTAAGTTCTTACGGAGCTTTCTAGGCCATGTCGGATTCTATAGAAGATTTATTAAGGACTTCTCAAAGATCACTAAGCCTTTAACGCATCTTCTTCAAAAGGATGTGGCTTTCGACTTTGATGAGAAGTGCCTAGCGGCATTCTGGACCTTGAAAAGTGCATTGGTGAGTGCTCCCAACATCCAACCCCCGGATTGGAGCCAACCTTTCGAGATCATGTGTGACGCAAGTGACTACGCCGTTGGCGCGGTTTTGGGTCAAAGAAAGGAAGGCTGAGTTCACGCCGTTTACTATGCTAGCAAAACTCTTAGTGGGGCGCAATTAAATTATGCCACTACGGAAAAAGAGTTACTAGCGGTAGTTTTCGCTTTCGAAAAATTCAGATCTTACATTGTGAACTTGAAGGTCATTGTTTACACTGATCACGCAGCCATTAAGTATCTCTTGGCTAAGAAGGAAGCTAAACCACGTTTGATTCGTTGGATCCTTCTTCTCCAAGAATTTGATGTTGAAATTCGTGATAAAAAGGGGGTGGATAATGTTATGGTCGATCATTTGTCTAGGATGAATCGTGGACAAGATGATAAGGAGCCCATAGAAGATAAGATGGGAGATGATCACCTCTATCGAGTGCTTGATAAAGATACTTGGATGATCGATATCATTCGAGCAATTCGAAAGATGCCCCTCGATCATCTAGACAAAAACTCTCAAAAGAAGATAATCTCTGAAAGTAGAAAGTACTTTTGGGATGCACCATACCTCTTCAAACTTGGCAATGATGGAGTGATGAGAAGATGTGTGCCAAGAGAAGAGAGGGTTGAAATTCTAAGGAAGTGCCACTCTGCGGAGTACGGTGGACACTATAGCCATTTTCGAACCCAAGCAAAAGTATGGTCGAGCGGATTCTTTTGGCCGGAGATGCATGAAGATACTAAAAGATACGTTGCATCATGCCCCGAATGCCAAAGAACTGGAAAAAACTCTCAAAGAATTTCTATGCCTTTGAAATACAACCTACAAATCGATATATTCGATGTATGGGGTATAGACTTCACGGGGCCTTTCAAAAACTCATGCGGATATGAACATATTCTAGTCATGGTTGATTATGTATCCAAATGCGTAGAGGCTATGCTATGTCGTAAAGCTTCCACGGAGGAGTCCATTACTATGATCAAGAACGTGATTTTCCTCATTTCGGTACACCGAGAATCTTGATAAGTGATGGAGGAACTCACTTCACCGAGAAGAATTTCAAAAAGTGCTTGTCCAAGTTGGGAATTGAGCATAGGGTCTCTACGGCCTATCACCCACAAACCAACGGACAAGCGGAAACGTCAAATAGGCAATTAAAAAGCATCCTCAACAAAACCATAGAAAAGGGAGGCAAAGATTGGTCAAAGAAATTAGACGGAGCTTTTGGGCTTATCGAACGGCGTTCAAGACACCGATAGGTATGACCCCTTATCAATTCGTCTATGGAAAAGCTTGCCACCTTCCGGATGAGTTGGAACATAAAGCCTATTGGGCGATTAAAGAGATGAACCTCGATCTCGATGCCGCGGTGGTGAAACGAAGGATCCAAATAAGCGAGCTAGAGGAGATGAGGTTGAAAGCATATGAAAATGCAAGCATATACAAAGAGAGAATCAAAAGGTGGTATGATAAAAGATTGAAAAAGAAAGAGTTTAAAGAAGGAGATAAGGTCCTCGTCTACAATTCGAGGTTTAAAAACTTCGGAAAGGGGAAATTGCAAAGCAAGTGGGACGGACCTTATGTTGTGCATTCGGTGCCCTCCAACGGAGCGGTAACCATTATGGATATAAAAGGCGATCAATTTATGGTGAATGGTCAACGGCTTAAGGTTTACTACGAACCCGACGTTGTGCCCCTTCACCATGTTGATGTCTTCACCATGGAAGAAGAGCCCGAACGTCCCGCCTAGGACGAAAAACAAGGCATGAATTTCTGTAAATAATTTTTGTTTTAATTTTCTGAAGTTTTTCTCGAAGATTTACTGGGCCAACTTTTTCCCATGGGCTAAGGAGGTGAAATAAGGGCGGTACGCGAAAAACCGGACTGGCCCGGCCCCCGAGGCAGGGTGGGCCGGCCGGCCGGTCCGACCGGCCCAGTAGGGTCCCGGCCGTGGACGTCCCCGATTTTTGCCCGAATTGCTCCTTTTCGACTTCCTTCTTCGATCAGAAAATTTTAAGGGAAGTTTAAAAAAGTAAAATGAGGTTCCTAGGGTTTTCTCTTCGGCCTATTTATTTGGCCGAATTGGGAGCTCGGGAATCAATCCTTTCAAGCAATATTTTGCACCCACGCAATAGCCATTGTGTCCCCAAGGAGCTTAGAGTTGAAACAAGAAGCCAAGGAGCCATCGATGGAGGAGGCGAAGCGATGCGAGCTCAAGCTACCCATCGACATCAAGAGCACCGCCCGCATCCGTTGCTGAGGGCGTGTCCCGACCGGAGCAATCGCATCTCGCAACCCCGTCGAAGGAGACAAGGTCCCTACGCCCATGCGAAGGTCGGCACGCATGCAAGGCATGAAGCGCAAAGACTACAAGGAGGTGTCGCCCGAGCCTAAGGATTAGGGGGTAGTGACTACTCCGATGATCGTAGCCCGAGCTCGTGGGCGGCTGCCGGAAGAGATGATAACGACCTCTACATTTGGGATGAGGTGCCCAAGGATAAGACTCTCGAAGGCCCCAACGGCGACGGCAACGACGGCGGCGACGACAATGGTGGTGGCAACGACGGCGGCGACGACAGTGGAGACGATGGCAATGACAACCCATTCGGATTGCATCCGATGTGTTGTGCAGCTTGCCGTCACTTCATCGGGGATCTTTACGCGTCGGTCGACGAATGTCTCTAAGCCATGGAGGCGATGAAGCAGCGTTTGGAGGATTTGGAGCGCGTAGTTAAAGACGACTACAAGTTCCTTAACCGCAATGTGCGCAAACTCTTTGGCATGGTCGGGAACATGAGAGGCAAGTGGTGCAATACTTGCTTAAAGTACCACTAGGTCTAGTTTTCCCCTTAGGAATTTTGTAAGATACGACGAGGACGTCGTATGTTTTTAGCGTGGGGGAGAGCTAGCTAGCTAGCCTTAGCTTTTGAGTTTCAAAGTTTAGGTTCGGTTTAGTCTTCGAGAGAGGAGAGTCTTAGAGTTTAATGAGTCTTAGTTTTCGAGTGTGTTTTAAATTTTTGCAAGTTTGAAGTGTCTTAAATTAGTGTTGAGTCAAAGAAAATCAAATAAAAAGAGTTTTTATATATTTTGTGTCTTATGTGATGCTTATCTTTATTCACTTGTTTGTTTATCTTTGATTCTTGATATATGAACATAAGTGTGTGGTTCGAAAAATGTTTACCGTGGTGCTTAGTGGAATTGCTACTACTTAAAGTACCCATACCGCACTTCGATCTTGAGCTTCACATGTTAGTTGTGCTATGTTCAATGCTAAAAGTTGGAGGATTTCAGTTCTGAAAATTATTTAAAAACCCTTGTAATAAAGGTTAGCAAAACCTCTTTTTCCAAGTTGAGAGTAAGAAAAAAATCCTATACAAAGCCAATTTATTTTTTGCTCCACCATAAGTGTGATTAGCACGATGAGTTAGGCTAGGATCCTTCTCTCTTGTGAGTTTTAATTTCGAGCAATGATCATGTCCGTGTACTTATCTTTTGTTGCTAGCCTCATCATACATTCGGTAATGTGACTTTCACATCAGAAGTCCCGTACATCGCCGAATTCCATACCCAACCCTATACATCTCTTTTGTACATCGCATTCCTTGAACACAACCTACTTTCAAAAGTTTCATCTCGTCTCTAGCATGATTTATTTAAAATTTCATATTGTATGCATGCGAGAAAGAGAGGAGTTGAGAGCTTTGAAAAGTTGTCAAGAGAAAGAAAAATAAAGAGAAAAGTATGAGTATTAAAAAGAAAAAATATATAGAAAGAAAAAAATATGAGAATGAAAGAATAAAAGAAAAAGGAAAAGAGAAAAGAGGAGGTAGAAATAAAGATATGAGAGGGATGAATCAAGTGAAAGAAAAGAAAAATAAAGTGTAAGGAAGGATGTCACGTTGTTGAGAGACGAAACTTTCATTCTTTTCCAACCATGTGCAATCCGACAACGAGGACGTCATCGGTGCCTTGCAGTCATAATTTTCTTTTGCCCTTGCACATGTCCACCATTCTAAATCTTCTCATCCTTGATATCCCTACCTATGGTTTATTCTCATGATCATTGGCTTTGAAAGGTAAACAACCATTAGAGGAAGTTCTTAGTTTGACAATACTTGTGTTGATTGCACTAGCCCTACCTATAGCTCCTCTTTACATGTTATATGAGAGACTTATGGGAGGTGAGAGTTTTATAAGATTGGTTTATGACAGGCGCCTCATATGAGTGACTTGAGAGAGCTTGGAGAAAGGTTTTTGTCTAATACTTGTTGCAGGAATTTTGTTTGAAAAATCATAAAAACCCTCCGATGGAAGCAAAGAAGTAAGCATGGCTGAAATTGAAGACTTCGAGTAAAGAGTTTGAGTTGTGGGGTAAATCTTGACGTGGTAAAGATTCTAAACGCCCATGTTTATGTTTGATAATCATTACTTTATGTTTATGTATTAAAGACGAAAGGATTGACTAACTTGTGAAGAAGGATTAGCGGTACACGATTACAACACTTTGGACGAAGTTCTTTTACGAGTATTTGCTCGAGGACGAGCAAGAGCTAAGTGTGGGGGAGATGTTGACGGTGTATTTTGGTACACCAAGCATGTTCATTACACTTTGGTTTGGATTTGATTATGGAACTAACCCGCCACTAGGCACACTAATCATATAACAAGTTCATCTATGTGCATGCATTTGGAAGTGTTGTGTTTATGTAGGAAAACATGGACATAAAGGACGGATTCGCAACAAGTTCAAAGGAGCATTTACGGAGTCTTGTTCGTGGTCATGAGCTTGATGAAATCACTTCCAATGGTGGCAAGGACCGAAGTGCTACGAGGAACACCCCCAGGGATTGAAGCGTAAAAGACCGAACTTCATGCGCGGAGAACCTCTATCTTGGACGTGAGGATGACATCGTCAAAATCATGCAATTGGAGGGGGAAAAGTGCATAATCACCTGAGGACCCACGGGAGCGAAGGGGCGACCGAACCGGGCCGAGATGGGCCTGGGCCGGTCGGCCTAGACCGGCCGGCCCAGCCCACCCCGGTGGTCGGTTCGGCCCCCCTTTCCTTGCACCCGAAGGATCTTCAACCCTAAAACCATGGAGGCGCCACCATTCGTAGGAGAGAGAGCCATCGCACCAGGAGGCCATCCACAAGCTAGAGAGAGAGGAGGGAGATCTCCGGAGGGAGATCGTCCACCTCGAAGGAAGCACCCTCATGCGGAGAAGAAGGAAGACACCGTCAGAAGGAAAACCATGATCAACAGTGCTATGTCCAGCACCTTGATGGGGTAATCTCCTTGTTCGTCCATGGGTTGTAATCGATCTTTAGATGTAATCATACTTTGTCGGATTATCTATCTATCATCTTGTGTTGAACATACTTTAATGCTTAAGGTTAGCTACGACGCCGTAAAGGGAGTAAGGCCTCAATGCTTCCTTGGATCCATTCAATACACCGTGTCCATCATAGGTCTAGTCATGAATACCTTCGCGTAGTGACAGTACGAGAGGAGGGAAAGGGCGAAACCGTGGTCACAACCCCGATAGATTAGATTGGTTTTCATGTCTTTAATTGATTGCATGATCGTAGACCCATGGGCGAGTGTCTTTTATCTTGATATCTTAATCGTTCTCTCTAGTGTAGTTTAGTTGTTTTCTAGTTTAATAGTAGTTAGGGTTTTAGTAGCTAGTGCATAGAAGTAGATCGAACGCTTGTAATCCCCTTGCTCCGCGGATTGACAAGAACCTTGGGAATCCCGTGGTGAAAAATGTGTGGGGTCCGTACGCTTGCGGATCGTAGAGGGATACGTCTTATATCTGTCAACATCGCTCTAGCAGGGGGCTGAGTGAGTTATTCTTTTGTGGTGGGGTATCGACCTGCTAGGGGACTTTATACCTTGCTAACTGATCCGGACCTTATGGGTCATAACTTGATAGGGAACCTTTGTAAAGGCCATGTAGCGTCCCTATGCAACCACACCTCGGTAGTGTGGTGTGGTGCCTTGCAAACACCGCATGGTTGGGTTCAAAGTTCTTCGGAGCTTTTACGCTGCTTATGGTGAAAGTGTACAACCTCCGCAGAGTGTCAAACTAACTAGTTAACCGTGCTGACGGTCAAGAGCGGCCTAGACCCTCACATGACTAAATTATGGAATTTAATGTTAAATTGTTGTTTTATATTTATTTATGATGCTTATACTTTATTAATTGGGTTGGTATGAACTTACACTCTTTAGTAATTATGTTGTTAATAAAACTTGACTCACTAAAATGCTAAACTGCTTGAACCTTAGTCACCCACCATGTGGCCTTGCATGTTATGTTGTTTCCCCTTGTTGAGTACGTCACGTGCTCACGCTTGTTTATTTTCTTGTATCTACAGTACTCGGATTGCTGCTCAACTAGGAGAACTATGAAGATTACCCCAGTGATTTCCATGAGTTCTAGGTGTGCGTGTCTTCAGTCAGGTGCCTGTGGAGGCATCTTTATCCACTGCGAGAACTCGTTATTTATGTTTCGTTTAAGACTTTGGTCTTGTAATAACTCTTTATTCGCGTGGCACTGATTTTGGTATTCACAATGTCATTGCGTGTGTGTAACTTGATCCTAGCGCACACGTGATCTATGCATTCAGTTTTGCCTTTAAAACTGGGTGTGACAAAGTGGTACCAGAGTCGTCTTAACTGTAGGACGTTAGCCTAGATAGAAATGGTCGGAATTAAGGATCTTATAATCATAGAAGCTTTTCTCTCACATGCTTGCTTTATTTCTACTAACCTTATACTCTTGCTTTTGCCTCACCCTTGGGTTAATCTAGATGCTCTACCTTGTGCTTGCTTTTAGCTCTCATCCCTTTTTGTCTTACCATCTGTCTCATTCTACACTGCCCTTACAGATGGTTTGCCGTTTGAAGACATCTCACGCTGGTGCGGTCCACCAGTATGCTCCGTAGGAACGATAGTACCACGACTTCCATGACGGAGACACGGATGAAGAGATCGAGATGGAACCTGCACCAGTAGCCGCCCCTAACCACATCTTGGTGTCCGATGATGAGGAGGATCCAGATGAGGTGAACCCAGAAGAAGGAGAGCCAGCTGATCAGCCAAATCAAGAGGAGCAGGCGCCAGGAGAAGATATGGAAGATCACCATGGTCCAGAGGTGGAGGAAGAGGAGCAAGAGCAAATGAAGCGGCTGAGGAAGTGATCTTGGACGTGTACCACTACTGGGTTGATGGAGTGGGCATTCCCATGGCTGACCACCTGCGAGTTATGATACTCCACTTGGGCTGTAGAACAGGGAGCAGCCAGTGGTTCATGACGCCGCAGAAGCATGTACCTCCCCATCACCCAAGAGGCCACGCTACGACTCCCCTGATGCCCGCACGGATGCCATGATAGAAGAAGATAGTCCTTAGGCTTAAGTTAAGATTAGGATCTTTTGTAATCACTAGTAGATTATCGTTTAAAGTGTGCTTAGTTTAGAAGTGTGGTTGAATGCTTGGTTTTGTGCTAAATGTTTGAGCTGGATTTTGTTTGAGTGCAATGTGTTGTGGAGTGATGACCACAACGACATAGGTTTAGTAGTAAGTTTGTGGGGTTCAACTTGCTGTCTCAAACAATTTATCTATCTTAATCTTTGTGTCTCTTTAAAGCTTACTCTAAATGCGAATCCAAGAGCTCTAAATCTGTTCGCGCAGCTTTCTGAGTCAGCTGCACCGTTTTAATTTTATCTCGGGCTACAGAACTCCAATTGCAGTAAATCCAATTGGAGAAGTTCAGAAATTTTGTGACTGATTTTCTGTGAAGAATTCACAATTTTAGGGTGAACAGACAGAGAGTTATGACCGAAACATTTCAGCCTCATGAATTTGTTAAACACTGCTGATCTACCTGACTTGTTTATTTTATAACCAGAGTTACAGAACTCCGATTGAGTTGATTCCAGTTGAAATAGTTCCATAATTTCATTAGCTATTACTGGTTAAAAGCTCATAATTTTTGATTACCCACGCTGACAGTTATGCCTGATTATTTAAGGTCAATAGAATCTGTCTTAGTCGAACATCTTTGCTACCTTATCTTTCTGGGTTTAACTCTTGGTACAATCATCTAAAGTAATGTTCCTAACACTCAGATGGTGAACACTAGGTCAGGATGAGGAGTCGATCAACCGCCAGTGAATCGTCCAGGAAGGGCACCCCAGCAAGTGCAGATGGACCCCGCCATGCAGCAATTCCTTGAGATGCAGACTCAGCTCCTCGAGGACCTGATCAACACCGTGGAGAATCTGCAAGCCCAAGTCAACAATCCACCGGTGCAGCAGCCGGCGCCCTGCAACAAGCACCGGGAGTTCATGAGTCACCATCTCCCCGTGTTCACTCATGCCACTGATCCGCTTGAGGCTCAAGTTTGGCTGAAGACCGTGCTGAAGATGCTCACTACCTGTTAGTGTGATGACAGAGAGAAGGTCTTGTATGCTGCAGGATGACTTCAGGGTCTGCCTCCGCTTGGTGGGATGCGTATACCGCTGCTCATGCCGCCCCAGACACTATCACCTAGGACGAGTTCACCACCAACTTCAGGAGCCACCACATACCCTCGGGAGTCATGAAGATCAAGAAGAAGGAGTTCCTTTCTCTAAAGCAGGAGGGAATGTCAGTGGCTGAGTACAGAGACAAGTTCACTGAGTTGTCTCGCTATGCAACTGAGGAGGTTGCAGAAGACAAGAAGAAGCAGGAGTTGTTCCTAGATGGGTTAGTTGGTTCGCTGCAGTACCAGCTAATGTCTTATCCTTTTCCCACATTCCAGCAACTAGTTGACGCTGCCATCCGCTTGGAGCACAAGCGCAAGGAGCTCGGGGAGCAGAAGTGGAAGGCCACCAGCTCTGGACAGTTTGGGAGTGTGTCTTGCCCGCGCTTCAACCCACCGCAGAACACCCCATTCCGCTTTGGAGGGTCGGGTGGAAACTTCAGGCAGCAGCAGTCCCAGTGCCCTGCTCAGCAGTTCCAGCAGTCTGCTCAGCAATTTCAGCATTCTGTCCCTCAGACTCCACGCCCAGCTTCCCAGCAGAATTAGCAGAGAGCTCCAGTTGGAACACCGGTGAGGTCTGTGGCACCTTCTAATCCCTCAACTACCACTTGTTTCAAGTGTGGGGAGCTTGGTCACTATGCCAATGCGTGCCCGAAGAGGAACCCTCCACACACTTCAGTGCAGAACTAGCAGATGCAGCAGACGAGGAATGGGAATCAGACCCCGCAGACCAACAAGGGACAGCAGAGCTATGCACATGGCAAGGTGATGCACGTTGATGCTGAAGTCGCTCAGGAGAACCCTAGAGTAGTGCTCGGTATGTTTCTAGTCAACTCCACTCCTGCCTTAGTTTTATTTGATTTTGGAGCAACCCATTCTTTCATTACATCTCAATTCGTAGCTCAACATAATATACCCATCAGTCCCATGCCACGCCACATGCTAGTTAGCTCACCAGGAGGAATTGAAAGCCATATATAAGTGTGACAACGTCAGTCTCAAGATTTTGCGCAGAGATTTTCGAGCCAACCTTATAATCTTGGATTCGAAGGGGATTGATGTGATACTGGGAATGGGATGGCTGACTGCGTGTGATGCGGTGATTCAGTGTGCTAAGAGGTCAGTTCTCCTTACTAGCCCAGCTGGGGAAAGGTTCGAGTTTGCGGCAGATCCAGCACCAGCAACAGCTAGTGCCGTGAATCAGCTCGATGGAACGGCCTTGGAAGACATAAGAGTGGTGTGCGACTACCCTGATGTGTTTCCTGAGGAGTTACCAGGTATGCCCCCTGACTGAGATGTTGAGTTCGTTATTGATCTTTTGCCTGGTACTGCTCCTATCTCTAAGCACCCATATAGAATGTCTAGTGATCAGTTACAAGAGCTTAAAGCACATATTAAAGAGTTAATGGGTAAAGGGTTCATTCGTGCTAGTTCATCACCTTGGGGAGCACCAGTTATCTTTGTGGGTAAGAAGGATGGCACACAGAGGATGTGTGTTGATTACAGGTCTCTTAATGGTGTTACCATCAAGAACAAGTATCCTCTGCCCCCGCATTGAGGACTTGTTCGATCAGATGAGAGGAGCCAAGGTATTCTCTAAGATTGACTTATGATCCGATTATCATCAGATGAAGATCAGGCCTTCGGATATTCCTAAGATAGCGTTTACCACCAGGTATGGACTTTATGAGTACACGGTCATGTCTTTTGGGTTGACCAATGCACCTGCCTACTTCATGTACCTGATGAACAAGATCTTTATGGAGTATCTAGACAAGTTTGTCGTAGTGTTCATTGATGACATCTGGATCTACTCCAAGAATGAGGAAGAGCATGAGGAGCATTTGAAGCTTGTGCTGCAGAAGCTGAGAGAGCATGAGTTGTACGCAAAGTTCAGCAAATGTGAGTTCTGGCTCAAGGAAGTGGCTTTTCTGGGTCATATCATCACCAACGGAGGTATTGCAGTAGAACCAAGCAAGGTCAGTGAGGTGTTGAAGTGGGAACCCCCTCGTACTATGTCTGAGATCAGGAGTTTTCTAGGACTCGCTGGTTACTATCGTCGAATACCCTATTCGGATATTGGACAGTATGACACGGGTTACCAGGAATAATGTGATCACAATGTGCAAAGTACAGTGGAGTAACCACGTGGAGGATGAGGCAACATGGGAAAGAGAGGATGAGATAAAAGTAGAGTTTCCAGATCTTTTTGCCAATCTATCCGAATCTCGTCTTCTTAAGGGGGTAGGATTTGTAACACCCTAATTTTTTAAGTTTTGGCTTTTATTAAATTAGCTAGAAACCATTAATTTTTCTTGCTAATAAGGATCATAAGGATGTTTTTAATTTATTTTAGGCATTTAATTTTTTTCTTCTAAAATAAAATAAATGAACTATAGGCATTCTTTGTTGCATTCATGCTGGTGCATTGCTTTTGATTGTTTGAATTCAAATCCTAGTTTGAATTCAATTGTTTGTGCCTTTTTATAATTAGTTAAGCTTCTACCCTAGGTCCTTTCCCTTTTCAGCCCTGCGTAGCAGCCCAACGCAGCCAGCCCAGCAGCAGCCCAGCGTAGTAGCCCACCAGCCGGCCATTGTGCCGCCGCCAGCCCGCTCCGCCTCCCCTCCAGCGCCCGCGGTCACTAACAAGCGGGGCCCGCTTGTCATCCCCAACCCCGCACCGTGGCCGAGCCGGACTCGAGCTCGAGTCCGACTCCGCGCCCGTGTCGGCCGCGCGCACGCCTCCGCGTGCATGGCCCGCACACCAAGGCGGCCTCTCGGCCTCTATAAGCCGCCGCCGCACCCCTTTGGGCCCCTCACCCGAGCCCTAGCCGCCCGGAGTCCCCTATGCGCCGCCGCCGAAACTCTAGCCGCGTCGTCGCCGTTGACCTTCGCCGTCGCCGCCTCTCCGCCGACGAGGAGCCGCCTCGGAGCCACGCAAGGAGGTGAGGAGATCACCCGTGCCACTTGTGGTCATCCCCGGGCACCGAGTCGCCCTGGGAAGCTCGCTGGAGTAGCGTCGCCGCCCCACCGCGCCGCGCGCCGTCGCCATCGCAAACGAGCCGTCCGCGCCGCCCTAGATGACTCCGCCGCCTTGCGCTCTACATTCTGGTGCAAATCGCGCATGAAATCAAGCCCCCTAGCTCGAATCTGTGGCACACCGGTGAGACCGCCACCGCTCGCCGCCGACCGCCGCCATCCGCCATCGCCTGCATGCTCGCGTGCGTCTGCAACCGCCGGATCAGGATCTGACGGTCCTGATCAAAGTCCGTCGCCGCTTGCGCAGCAGCTGCCACCGGCCGTTGGATCTAGATCCAAAGGGCTGGATTAGATCCAACCCGAGTCAATACAGGTCAAACCGGCATGACTCTGTCTTTTTGCAGAAACCCCCCTGAGTTTTCGGTTTTTTGCAAAAATACCCTCCCACCGTAGGAAGTTCTCTGCAGTTTAGTCCCTTTTCTTTGTTTTAGCCATTAATCTTTAAGTTTCTTTGTAGAATAGCCCCTACACCTTCAATAGAGCGTATCTTGGTCGTTTTTGCTCTGTTTTTAGCGTTCTTTATGTCCACGCAATCGTCTTGAAGCGTAGAATAGTTTTATGTCTCTGTTTTGTTCTGTTAGTACTATTTGATGATTGTTTTTATTTATTCTTGTTGTTTGCTTGTATGTGATTATTGTGGAGCGTAGAGAGTGAAGCGTTCGAAGGCTTTGAAGATCAAGACGCGCCAGAGTTTGAGCAGCCGAGTCTTGTTGAAGGCAACTCTCCCTTGATGCATGGCCACTTGTCCAACATAACATGCATTTAATTTACTGTATTTACTTTTCTTGCTTGCATTAACTTTGACGGGAACCTATTAAGGATCATACCTAGTGTTTTACAACCTTTGCCTTGTAGTCGGGTTAATAAAATTAATCTTGATGGTAGCTATGGCTTAGCATGCTTAACTGGTATGGTATTAATCAACTTGGATACTTTTATATTCTATGTTTTGCTTTATGTTGTTTTACTTTACAAGATCACTTTGTTATGCTAATCGGAACATGGAGAACCACCCAGGAAAACAGTACAACCACAAGAGGCAATGGTCTTGGCTGGATAATTAGGGACTTTAGCTTGGGATGGTCTTACCTGATAAGGATAAGGGATCGGCGGTACTGTGGGGTATATACTCGCTCTAGCAGGGGGCTGGGTGAGTTATTCTTTTATGGTGGGGTATCGACCTGCTAGGGGACTTTATACCTTGCTAACTGGTCCAGACCTTGTGGGTCATAACTTGCTAGGGAACCTTTAGAAAGGCCATGTAGTGTCCCTATGCAAGCACACCTCGGTAGTGTGGTACGGTGCCTTGCAAACACTGCATGGTTGGGGTCAAAGTTCTTCTGAGCTTTTACGCTACTTGTGGTGAAAGTGTACAACCTCCGCAGAGTGTCAAACTAACTAGTTAGTCGTGCTCACGGTCAAGAGCGGTCTGGACCCTCACATGACTAAATTATGGAATTTAATGTTAAATTGTTGTTTTATCTTTATTTATGATGCTTATACTTTATTAATTGGGTTGGTATGAACTTACACTCTTTAGTAATTATGTTGTTAATAAAACTTGACTCACTAAAATGCTAAACTGCTTGAACCTTAGTCACCCACCATGTGGCCTTGCATGTTATGTTGTTTCCCCTTGTTGAGTACGTCACGTGCTCACGCTTGTTTATTTTCTTGTATCTACACTACTCGGATTGCTTCTCAGACTGGGAGAACTTTGAAGATTACCCCAGTGATTTCCAGGAGTTCTAGGTGTGCGTGTCTTCAGTCAGCTGCCTGTGGAGGCATCTTTATCCGCTGCGAGAACTCGTTATTTATGTTTCATTTAAGACTTTGGTCTTGTAATAACTCTTTATTCGTGTGGCACTGATTTTGGTATTCACATTATCATTGCGTGTTTCTAACTTGATCCTAGCGCACACATGATCTATGCATTCAGTTTTCATGTGGTGCGATGTGTCGACTGTTTTTTGGCTGATTCGATCTTTTTTGGCCGACCTCTCTTAGTATAGTATGATTTGTCGATCGTTTTGCCCCCCCCCCCCCCCCCCCAAAAAAAAAATTAAATTCCTGGTTCCGCCATTGACTAGAAGCAAGCGAAAATTTCTGAATTGAATGTCTAGCTACTGCTACTGTTTTACTGCTTTTTTGTCATGAGATGTTCATAATCTGTGAGGAGAAACTCGTGATATGTCTCTGTGATGGAAGACTTGTACTCATGTGTCATGACATGCTCCTATTATTTTGGTCTGCATGGCATGGTGGTAAATTTGGTCTGTGAGATACTGATATGTAATGAGAAAACCATTCTTGTTATGTTAATGCAGCTCATGATTAATGTGTTATCTATATGGTCGATATGTTAATACCTCAATTATTTGGTTGTATCGTCGTACCATTGTAATGGCTAATATGCTGACTTATGTGCTCTGCCTCTATGGACAATATAAGTCTGAAATAACCTGTAATAAGGGAAAAGTTGAAATTATACTTCATTCATTTGGAGGTGCAAATGAGTCATCTCCGAGCCTATTTAACTGCAACATAACGGCTTATGGCACTGAAGTGGCATTGAAGGCCTAAGTGAAATTCCTATGGCACCGAGTGAAACATTTTTGTGGTACTGCGAGAAACAATTAAAATATTTGTGCATCGAGGAAATTTGCTCAAATAATTTTACTCTAGGTATACATTGCAGCAAAGAACCACTAACCCATGTCCATTTATCTGGCCCTATAGTGGAACAGCTCCAACATTGCGTTGGCATCGGGAAGTAGCGCCTCGACACGTGCGTCCTTCACCATGTGAGCCTGCTTCGATGCCCAGAGCAGCACAGGCTGCACACCGGCCTCCGCAAGGTCCTCACTCTCCGGCACGTACAGTGCAATGTAACAGAGTAGTATCAGTGCCTCAATTTGAGTTTCGTCACCGGCGAGGTATACAAGATGGACAAGGTAGCGAGCACCACCATCGTCGACAATGGCCTTGCAATGGTTCACATGTAGGTGGTTCTCAGAGCATGCAAACTTAGTGAGTGCGACCGCTGCCTCCTTGGTGACTGGTGGCTCACGGTCATCCAGAAGCTGCACAAGAGGGGTGATGACGACCCTGGTCTCACTTTCTGTGAAGGTCCGTGCAAGGCAGCCAAGGGCAGCGATACATGGGAGGAGCAACACGTCATATTCACCCTTGCGGACGACACGGAGCAGCTGATCAACCACAGCCTTAGCTGCTGGGGAGCTTGGTTTGAAAGCTGACTGGCTGTGCTCAGTAACACGAGCAATTTCCATGATTGCCATTGCCGAGAAGAACTGTACTTCAGTGCCGATATCTCCATCACCTTTCTCAAGCAGCACAGCAAAGCACAGCAGCGCTTGTGACTCTGTAATGCTCTTGCAGACCACCAAATGGTTACGGGCAAGCTTCCACAAAGCTTTCGCCGCCATGTCCATCAAATGTGCCTTGATCTCAGGATCCTCCACCTCAGGATCCTTCAATGGCTGCTGCGGCGCAGCCGTGCTGTTCTTGGAACTGTGGGAGCCAACAGAGTACTTGCTGTGCTCTTGGATGGTCCCGGAGGCAAGGTGGCCAACAAGGTAGCGGACAGCGTTGTTCTGAGCAAAGAGGTCCTGACACGTGGAGCTCCGGTCGGCGAGGTTAGCAATGGCCTCCGCCACCGCAGCTTGCACGCGCATGGGCGGGTCCTTGAGCGCAGCGGCGAAGGAGGAGCACACCCCGGCCTGCACAAGCTTGTCCACATCCACACTGTCGGCATCGCATACCAGCAGCCCCAGCGCGCGCGCTGCGGCCTCCTGGCCTTCGTCGGTGCCGTCCTTGAGCAGCTTGAGCAGTGGCGGCACGGCGTCCTCCTCGATGATGTACTTGGCAAAGTGCCGGTTGTCGCGGGCGAGGGACGCGAGGTTCGCGGCAGAGTCGGCGCAGGCGGCGGGGGAGCCCGTGTGCAGCCGCGCGACGTTGTCCCAGACCAAGCCGAGGACGGGCTCGTTCTGCGCGATGTTGGGGAGGCCGAGGAGCGAGTCTTCGTCGCCGGGCGCAGAGATGCGCAGCAGCCACGCAACGTCCTCGAGCGCCGTGTCGAGCGTCGCAACAGCCCGCGGGAGCTCGGCGGCGGGTCTGAGCGTGAAGAGGCTGCGGAGCCGCGGGTGGCCCCGCGCGCACCTGGCGGCGAGGGCGGACGCCCTGGACAGCGCCGTGGTGGCCTCCGCCATTATCCGGGCCGCGGGGCGGTCGTAGAGGTACGGCGCCCGCACCACCTGCCGCAACAGCGCCGCCAGCTTGTCGGCGCGCGACTTGAGTTCAAAGCACTCGAGGCGGAAGCTCCGGGCGGCGGCGCACTGCATGGCGACATCGTCGGCCAGCTGGATTGGCCGGACCAGCATCGCCAGCTTCACCCTCTCTCCAATCCTGGGCAAATCTTGTCCTCTCTCGGGCTGTACGTGCAACAAATAAATAACAGTACATCTCTTCAGAAATTATGCTAACAAGAGTAAGCACTTCAAAAGATGGAACTTCTAAAAATTTTGGTCTGGCTACCGCGGAAAAAAAATTGGGTGCACCACACGGCCCATGCACCTCCTACACTGATGTATCGTGGTCACATTATGAATCTGACGGTAGTCCGAGATAACATCCAAAATTATGCAACTAGATAGGAGATGCAGCCACGCCATAACACTTGGATACAAGCAGCTTACACGGAGGGGGTAAGCTAGAGCAAATTAGAGAGGGGTGCCTTTCTCTTATAGATGTGAAGATTTAATATGTAAATATGGTGAACATTTCATTAATAGTGGTTTTTCAAATTTTCGTGGGTGCACAAGCTACAATGTAGCTTTGCCCCTGCTTACACAGACGTTAGATATGTGATGTTAGTCTAAGACAAGACCCAAAATCATACAACTATATAGTAGATAAATGCAGCTCACAACACATGGATACATGTTTAATTTAGAAATCAAGTTCTTTAGAGCACTCAAGAACACAGCACACAACACGGTGGATGAACACACATGAGATTAGAGGAAGGAGGAGCTCTTTCTTTTTATTCATTCACTGGATTCTTAACCTTGTACAATGGTGAGAGTGACCTCTTATTTATAGCGGGACAGAGAGGATGAGAACAATGACTATCAAACAAGTTGCTACAGCATTAGAGGCTTTACCTCCACTTCCCCGGTCACTTTCCAGGCAACATTCTCCTCCACTCTCTCGACCACTTTCTAGGTCATTGATAATTAGCCACCATCATTATGTTAATTCATAACACTCCCCCTTGTCCAATTATATGTCATGTGTATGCTTCATTAAAAACTCCCCTCAAACACCCAGTGGGAAAAAAGGATAGGAGAAAAGAGTACATCATGCTTATGTCACACTTGTTGCCTCGTTAAAAACCCAGTGGGCAAAGAACTCATAAAGGGAAAAACAGGTGTTGCTCGAGTCAGGCCTTTAGCACTGACTTGTGGTCTTCAGGATCAAAATCATGAGCTATGGCTTTTAGGGTTGGTCTCCCCCTGTTTGCAAATCTCTAAGCTACCTCATGACAATTCCATAAAGGCATTTATAGAAGTCGGAGGCCGGCAGAGATTTTATGAAATAAATATGCAAGATTGTCACATGATCTTGCTTGCAGGATCTTAATCTCCCTGCTCTTTTGGAGCTTGCGGGGATAAAAGAATTTTGGAGCAATATGCTTCATTTGATTGCTCTTCACATAGACCATATGCATTTGTGCAATGCAAGCAGCATTATCTTCATAGATAATGGTGGGGGTGTCGATAATGTGCTTACCACATGATTTCTGGATGTGGTTAATCATCCGTCGTAGCCAATCACACTCTCGTGTGTCTTCGTATAGGGTGATTATCTCTGAGTGGTTGGTCGACATGGCAACCGAGGTCTGCTTTACACACCTTCATGTGACGGTTGCACCACCACAGAGAAACACAAAGCTAGTATGTGATCTGGCATTATGGGGGTCGGACACATAGTCAACATCTACATAACCCACCATCGTTAGATCCCCCTTTTTGGAAAACACAATCCAAGGTCCTGAGTGCCTTTCAAATATCTGAGGATGGTTTTCACGCCAACCCAATGTCTTCTGGTGGGTGCGGTGTTGTAACTGGCCAACTGATTTATAGCAAGTGCAATATCTGGCAGTGTGCAATTTGCAAGGTACATTAGTGCCCCAATGGCAGTAAGGTATGGAACTTCAGGTCTCAAACCTTGTTCATCCTTTTCCTTGGGTTGGAACGGATCCTTATCCGCTTCCGATGACCAGACGATCTTGGGGGTTTTCAGAGGGTGGCACTCGTTCATATTGAACTTTTCAAGTACGCTCTTTGTATAAGTGGACTAGTGAACAAACACTCGTTTAGGGAGGTGTTTGAGTTGCAGGCCCAAATAAAACTTGGTTTTACCCAAGTCTTTCATCTCAAACTCCGTCTTGAGGTAAGCCATTGCTTCCTTAATGTCCTTGGTGGTCCCGATGATGTTCAAATCATCGACATAGATGGAGAGGATGCAAAATCTATTAATGGATTTCTTTATGAAGACACAGGGACAATCATCATTGCTCATGTAACCTCTCTGCTGTAGAAAGTTACTCAATCAGTTGAACCACATCCTTTCGGATTATTTCAACCCATAAACAACTGCTGCAGGCGGACGCTAAACATGTTGCGGTCCTGATTCGGTCCAGGGATCTTGAGTCCTTCAGGGACTCTCATACGGATTTCCGAATCAAGTGACCCATACAAGTATGTTGTCACAACATCCATCAACTGAATTTTCAAATTCAAGTTTGCTTCCATAGAAATGAGATATCGGAACGTTATGCCACTCATAACAGGAGAGTATGTATCATCATAATCGATGTTGGGTCTCTACATGAACCCTTGTGCCACTAGCCTCGCTTTGTATATTCCTCTTTCGGAGGAAGACCCATTTGCATCCTACAAGGATGACTTCAGGAGGTGTTGGGACAGCAGGCCCAAAAACCTCTCTTTTACAAAGCGAGCGTGAATTGCCTTTGTTGCTTTCCATTTTTCCGAATCTAAGCGTTTCCGGCACTCAATCATGGACTTTGGTTCTGGATTCAGATCCAAAGAGTCAGCAAATTTTTACGCAAAATATATGTCGACAATGGTGTTTCTATGGTATGGCTCTCCTTATTTCACATAATTAGTGGCAGTCTCCTCATGGTCGTCCACCCACTCATCATGATTTCCCATAACGATTGAGCGGGGGCATCCTGATCTCCCTATGTGATATTGTACGCGTGACGCATTGGGGTTTCCATCTTCAGGATGGAGTCCTTCAGGGACTTCCTCAACTTCAGGTTTAGTTGCCATTTCAGGGGCATTTTCAACTTCAGGTTGAACTTCTTCAACTGATTCCTTAAGTGATGTAAAGGGTCTCAGGTCCTTGCCGCTAGGGACGTCTCTGCGGGACCTTATCCTGAGCACCCGAAGGTCTTCCCCTTTTCCTAGGATTAGAGGAGACAATAGAGTTGGTAGCCTTCTAGGGTACCTGAACTCTCTCCGGCGCATTTACTGCATGTATATGCGACCTTGCCAGTCTTTTAAGATCAGTGAAGGCATCTGATAGCTCATTTGCAAGACTTTGCAAATGTATTATCCTCCCAACTTCAAGTTCAGATTCACTGGTGCGTGGGTCTAAGGATTGCATCTTAGTTGCATTCCATTCCATTTCCCAATGTTCTTCAGGATGCCTCTCTCCCCCTGGTGCTGGGAAATGGTCTTCATCGAAGACACAATCAGTGTACCGAGCTGCATGAAGATCCCCAATCATGGCCTCCAAGTACTTGATTATGGACGGTTGAAGTCTCATAACCAACATAGATCCCCAACTTTCTGGTGGGGTCCCATTGATGTATGCTGAGGTGGTGGGATTGACACGTACGCAATGCTGCCAAATATATGTAGATGGGAAATACTTGGTTCTTTCCCATACACTAGTTGTAGGGGGGTTTCATGGTATGTAATTGGGCTAAGTTGAATTAATGTTGCAGCATGCAACACTTCATGGCCCCAACAACTAGTTGGTAGCCTACAATTCTATAACAACGGTCGGGCAATCCACTTGATCCTTTTGATCAAGGATTTATTTAGACCATTTGTGTGTGGACATGAGGTAATGAATGCTCTACCTTAATGCTCATGGCTAAGCAATAATCATCAAAAGCTTTTGACCTGAACTCACCAGCATTATCCATCCAAATGGACTAAATGTGGTTATCAAGGAAACTTGCCTTTAGCCTGATTATTTGGTCAACGAGCTTGGAGAAAACATGATTTCTCGTTGACAATAGGTCCACATAGCTCCATCTGGTCTATGCATCAATCAGTACCATTAAGTACCTAAACGGGCTCGACAGGGGCTGAATAGGTAAACAAATGTCACCTTGTATCCTTTGCAGGAACATAGGTCATTCATCCCAAATCATCAGGAGGGGTGGTCTAGTGATTAGCTTTCCCTGCACACATGCAGCGCAAATAAAATCTGCAAGATTTGGGAAGCTTCTAACATCATAGCCAGCAAAATTGTTTTTGATTCTTCTCATCATGCTCAACCCAGGATGACCCAATCGGCCATGCCACGTTCGAAATGATTCTATGTTTCGGAATATGGTCTTCATCACAACATATTCTCCTGTGGGTTTTATGTACATATAGTATAAACCCGATGGTGATGAAGGGAGTGTTTCCACCACTCTCTTTTGGTACATGTCGAATTTAGTGATGAGCAGGTATTCAGTACCATGCTCGATCTCGGTTTCAACATGGAAACCATTTGCACAGATATCTTTGAAACTCAAAAGCGTGTGCTTTGAGTCTGGATACAACAATGCCTCCTTCACAAGATTTGGGTACCCATGGGGAGAACAAGTGTGGCACTTCCGATGCCTACAATATGAAACTAGTGGCATGTATGGGGAAGAAACTAGTGGCTTGATGTTATATATAAAATTTAGGCAATTGCTACGGTACTAAAAATGATTGTAGGGCTTCTATTTACTTAGATCAAAATAGATAACATTGAAGAGCCTGGAAGTCTCCCTTCTCCCCTCACCTCACTCTCCCCACCTCCAACCTCGGCCCGTCCCTTCCTCACCTCCGGCGTCTTCTCCGGTGGTGAGAGGGGTAGGGAGCCCTCCCAACTATAGTAATAGTAGTAGCTCTTAGTAGTTTAAGCTCTTTGTAGTACTTGCTGTCATGGCCTTTTCGCACCTCGTTGTCGTCGCCACCACCGGAGTGTTCACTACGGTTTTCCTCGGCTCCCTCTCCACCGCCGTTCCTGACGGCGTCTAGGTACGTAGTAATAAAGTTAGATCCACCCACCTCTGCCTTCATCACCTCCCTCTTCCCACTTCACCCCTGATGATTGAGCTCACACTTGGCCTTTTGTGATCTAGTTGATATGAAGCTCGTGGATCCAGATCCCTTTGGGTGTATCTGGTTCTGGTGATCTCAAATCAGTGGTTATTTGGATCTATATCGTTGAACACACGTATTTGTTTTTGCCTTTGCATCTGCCGTCTTCTCTAGTACTTGATTCGAAGATTGTTTTGGTTCTCTCTTCACCGTCGAACGATTCAATCTTCTCCTGATCCTTTGGCCTGGGATCCGCTTTTGGTTCGATGGTTGTTCCGTTTTCCTTGTCGAACGTGTCATTCCGCTCCAGCATTTGCCTCTCTGCCATCGCTTCCATCCTCCACCAAGCAGCTGAGCGACAACCCGCATCGAGTTGTCTCAATCTCCTCCGCCATCGACTCAACAGCGAACCTCCCACTGGTCTCGTGGACGACACCTTCTTACACACAGGCGACAGCTTCTACCATATTCATGGTTCTTCGGCGAAGTACATCCTCGACGTCGTTCAAGACCTCTGCAAGCCTACGCTCGACAAGGCCCTCCCGCATCTCGGGTTCCATGCGTCTCTGACGCCGCTGCAACCGTTCGTCGGCGACCTGCCCGCCGGTGGTAGTTTTGGGTTTGTGTCCTTTTTGGACCTCGATGTAATAGGCCACTTTGTTAAAGGTCTTTCTGTAAGAATACTGCTTAAAATATGGGGTTTGTGTCAAAAATAACATTGAAGAGGTAACAAATGAATAAATAATAATTATATGTATTTCTATATTTTTATTTAGAAAATTGGAAAATAAGGGTGAAATATTTATTAGATGCAACTAACCTAATGTGATGTAATCATCTTACGTGTAGGTGCCTGACAAGTTAGCATTGCCGCCAAACAAAATTTTGCTTTTTTTATTGCAAAAAAAAGAAACAATGTGACTTTATGTTCATACTGTGGTAAAACCCAGCATCAACAAGTTAGCATGGCAAAACAAAATTCTGAGTATGTGACACGTTAGCCTTGCTGCATCCTCTAGGAAAGAAACTTACTCTGTCCATCTCTAAACGATGGTCGTTGTGAGTTTTCGTGCCACAAGTTTGACCGAAATTGTAGAAAATACGTGAAACATTTGTATCTCCGAATAAATTTATTAAGAAACTAGATTCAAATATCAATCTAATGATATTAATTTGTATTATAAATATTAATATATATTTTAAATACTTGGTCAAAGTTGTGTTTCTCAGGAAGCGAAAACGACGTCCTTTCGGAGACGGAGAGAGTAGGTGGTTAAAGAAGATGCCACCTTTAGACAAACTGTGCGCGTATCTATAAAACTTATATAGGTGAGACCTACTAAGAGTCATCCCCCTATTTCTCTCAATCCTGGATTTGCCACGTCATCTGCTGACGTCATCAAGCAATCAATCCCGACGCCTCCCCCCGATCCCACACCCCCGCGCCGTCCCTGTTCCCCACCTGCACCCCCGCGGATCCCGCGCACCGTCCTCATCCACCCGCGCGCCTCGAAGCCCGCCGTCGCCTCACCTCCTCACCGGTCACCGCTGCCGCTCCATCGACTCCCCACCACAGCTACCTCGCCTCTCTGCCTCCCGTCGCCTGACCTCCCCACTGACACTACCTCGCCTGTCCTCATAAAAGAGACTTGCCGATGGGAAGAGCAGCCGGGACGAAGAAGGGGAGAGAGACTGGTGAGGAAGTCGTGCGCCTGGTGAAGAGACTGCCACTGGTGAGGAAGACCGCTGGGAGGAGGAGGCCGCCACCAGCCTGCGCTGCGCCTCCTCGCCTGGCCTTGACTCACTGCCGGATTCAGCTTTGAGGAGCCGCAGCCCGATCCCCCGCCACACCCGCCGATGGAGGTCGCAGCCCCGCTCCCCGCCGGCCGCCCGCCGGAGGCCGCAGCCGCCGCCGCCGCGCCGGCCGCCGCATCCCGCAGTCGCCGCTCCCCACTCGAGCCTCGGCGCATAGTCGCGGCCTACGGCCGGCCAGGCGAGCTCCCCCGCGGGGCCCCGGCCATGGCCGCAGGGCGAGCTTGGGGAGGGGCAGAAGCCATGGCCGCGGGGGCGAGTAGCAACACTGCACAGGAAAGGCGGCAAGGTCAAGCGGTTGCGCGGCACGGGGAGGGGCGACGGGTGCGAGGCTGCGAGCCTGCAAGCCAGGGCTGGTGCCTGGCAGGAGAAGAAGACGGACAGGCACAGGTCAATGAGGCCGTGCGAGGGCGTACGCCGGCCACACAAATATGATAAAGTTCCTACAGCGTGAAAGGGATAAGAAGTTCAAGGGCCTTCACTGACATGTGGGGTAGCTGTTTCTTTCTTTAAGTTTACTTCTACATATCATTTCTTTTTCCTGATGCTGTCAATTTGGCCAATAGTGTGCGTTGTTTTTTCTTTATATCGAGTTTAGTTGTCTTCAAAGTTTCGGACACAATTCATAACAATTGAAGGTGACTACATTTCAAACACTACAACAAATTTTAGTGTTTTCACTTTCAAATTTCATCGAATTCTTTTAAAACTTTCCGCAGCAACGCGCGGGGTATCACCTAGTTGCCATTACACATGGCAAATGCAGAGTTTCCTGCTTTTATTGGAGAGATAAGATGTAAGAATAGAATGCATTTGGAAACCAAATTGGGAGCTTGGACGAAATGGAGTCTTTGAAACTAAGAATGATGTATTATGTATTTCCTAACATCATTCTCCAGTTAGAACCACCGTGAATGTCTTATAAGATTAGTTGCAACAACTCTCTAAAAAAATTTATATTCCCTCCATTCCAATATATAACTGTGTTTAGGTTTCTAATATTTTCATCTTTTGAGCATTAAGATCTTTAAAAATAATATATCTTTTCAAATAGTAAAAGTTACATGTTGTTGACACCCAAAATTGGCAGGTCTGGGCGACCCAGTCTAACTGGTGGGCCTACCCATCAGACCACCCTAGTTAAATTCCTCAAAATGGAAATTGGACTTCGCTGTTGGCTAGCCCTTGTCGAGGCGATCAAGATTCATATATGGAACGTCCGATTTTGACTTCGGATGAGAGAGATATGGCTTCGAGAAGGTCTACATGTCGGGCACCGGCCCCGGTTAGACCGGGTCCCTAGGACGTTTAGACCAGCCCACCCAGCCAATCCAAGTCAAGAGTTGTATTTTGCACGGTTTTGTAAGAGTTTCGACTCTTAATGAGGTAAGACCTCCCCTCCCTATAAATATAAAAGGCCATGGCCAATTGATGGTATCCATCGAGCAAAAACACATATTTTATCTTTTTTTACCTTTTCTTTCTACCCTAGCATTTCCAAATACTATTGGTGTTCCTCCTTCGTCTTTACATTGATTGAGGACGTCTTAGGTGGCCTGCCGACCCTAGGACAACCCTGCGTGTGCCTACCCCATGGGATCCTTCCCGGGTGATCCTTCCACGGTCCCCCCCCCCCGCGCCGGTGACGCGGTCTAACCGCCCCGCATATGAGGTTTAAACACCCTGTGTAGCAAGCCACCCAAGTTTGTAACTCGAGCACCACATCCTAGATCGTCTAGGCTTAGAGTCGCTTTGGGGTGGAGGGATTTAGAGAAGAGATGCTTGAGTTATTTAGACAAACTTTTGGTACGAAGCCTAAAACTAAGAATCGATCGTATCAAAGACCGCATCCTGAGAATTATGAGTATATCTCATATACCCACTATGATTTACAATACCAAAGTTTATTAAATTCAATGGGGATGATGGTAGAAGTACATTAGAGCATATATGTCAATTTACTATACAATACGGTGAAGCTGCTTGTAGTGATATTTGTAAAATGAAATTGTTTCCTTTATCTTTATCGGGTGCTGCAATTTACTTGGTTTATTTCTTTGCCACCCAACTCATTTTATACTTTTGCTGATATATAAAATAATTTTTATGATTATTTCTTTAATGGTGAAACTAAGTTGAAATTGTCACATCTTTTATCAGTTACACAAAAATCCAATGAATTTGTTTCTGAATAGATCAGAAGATTTAGAGACACTAGAAACCGACGCTATAGTTTGACAATTTTATATAGAGATCTAGCTAATCTTGCTTATTCTAATTTTCTTCATATTCATAAAGAAAAGCTAGATGGTCAGGATTTTTTACATGTGAGTCGGTTATTGCAAAATCATTAGCTAATGAAAACCGACTTAAGGAATCTAGGAGTTCACAAAAGTCCAATGAGAAGTCTAATCGTCCTATTTATTATTACTCATCTAATGATTCAGACAATGACAACAATGATATTTATGCTACTGAAATTGTATGGTCTCACAAAGATAAACCTAGTACTTGTGCTTCTCTAAACCCGGTGTGTAAGAATCAACAAAAGAAAATTAAATATACTTTTGATGTAGCCAAGTGCGATAGGATTTTTTATGAGTTGTTTAAGCTTGGAGAATCAGAACATCCCATACTATGCCACCTCTTGAGGACTTGAAGAAGTGCGCTTATCGCAGAAATCATAATTCTTACTCTCATGCTACTGATGATTGCAATGTTTTTTGGGGGCAAATACAATTGGCTATTAATTAAGGGCGCTTGGTGTTCCATGATATGAAAGTTGATCATAATCCTTTTCTGATGGATACACTTGAGTTAAACAATCCATAAGTGCTAGTTCGGCAGGATCAAGCTGAAAAAGCCAATGGAAAGAATGTCATCATCGGAGAGGAAAGACTTGTTGTTTCAGTACTCACAATAGAGGTGGTGTCCCTCAGGCTTGTCTCGTATTTAAAAAGAGGATTGCATCGGCTGCGGAAGCAATGATCAATGGAGCAAGAAGCAGTGGTCATGCCACCAAGGTCAGTAGTAACCAAGCAGGTATGGAGGCCGAAGCAAATCATTCCTTGACCTAAGAACAACATTATTATGGCTGATAAGATGATTACCACCCTTAAAAAAATATATGGTTGATGCAATGTTCATCATCGCCCTTGGTCAATTTTGAGTCAAAAGAATATTTTTTGGCACGCAAGCTTTGCCATAAAACAGGGGGTGTATGGTAACACCCAAAATTGACAAGTCTGGCGACCTGGTATAACCAGTCGGCATACCCGGTCGGACCACCCTAATAAAATTTCTAAATATGCAAATTGGACTTCACCATTGAGTAGCCCTCGTCGAAGCGATCAAGATTCATATATGGAATGTCTGATTTCGACTTCAGATGAGAGAGATATGGCTTCGAGAAGGTCTATATGTCGGGCACCCTGGTTAGACTGGGTCCGTAGGGCGGTTAGACCGGCTTACCTAGCCAATCCGAGTTAGGTATCGTATTTTGACACGGTTTTATAAGAGTTTCGACTCCTAATGGGGCAAGATCTCATCTCCCTACAAATATGAAGGGCCACGGCCGATTGAGGGTATGCAATCGATCAAAAATACATCTTTTATCTTTTTTTTACCTTTTCTCTTTTCCCTAGCGTTTCCAATCCACTGCTTATTGTTCCTCCTTCATCTCTATGTCGATTGAGGGCATCCTAGGTGGCCTGCCGACCCTAGGACAACACTGTGTGCGCCTGCCCCGACAGGATCCTTCCCGAGTGAGCGTTTGAAGGTCTACCACCGATTCACCCCGACTGACGCAGTCTAATTACCCTGCATAGGTGGTTTAACCGCTCTGTGTAGAGGTGTTGCAGCGAGCTCCTCTATACTCCGTGTGTTGGTCCTGAATAGGTGCCAACACATGTTATGATAGTTGGTTTGATGATGAACCTACTGATATCATTTTTTTACAAGGTAGACCTTTATGAGTTATTTTTAGTCTAGTCAGAAATTAAAAATGTTTTACTGATGACAAGCTATAGTATGTGATAGGAATAATGAACATCAAATGAGAAAATAAATCAAGTACTCTCCATTTCAAAGTACTTGTCACTCTTGACTTTTGATCATAACATTTCACCATTTGTCTTGTTCAAAAAATGGTGCAAATATACAAAAACATTAATACTCAAAATACCTTTAATGATGAAGCAAGTCACAAACAAAACAAACGATATATGCATAATTTTTTTGAACAAGACGAATGGTCAAATGTTGCGATCAAAATACATTTGTTCAAACTTATCAGTTAGAGATCTAAATGATTTAAACGCAATATGCATGTGCATTCAAGGTTTTGTTTGTTTTCAACTGTACCAATTCAGAATAGCCCTGGCACCTAGCAAATTGCAAATGGATCACAGAAGGTAAAGAAACTGTGAAGTGGATAGCAGAGCATCTATGCCTGCCATGTGTCTTGCTTAAGTAACGGTACCTGATCAAGCTTATAGGTGCATTCTCCGGATAGCATATGCAACAATATTTGGCCTGCTGAAGGTCTTCTTTCCTGATCAGCCTCCACACAACTTAGCCCTATTTCAATACATCTATGTACCTGCTGGAGGCAATCTGTTCCAAGTGATGGAAGCTTCGACGCTATTTGGGACATGTCAATCCAATTCTTCCGTATCTACAATGTTGGAACTGGTTATCGCAATAATACTAAAAGTTAAAGTTATAAGAAAAAAAAATTATTTGAGGTTTGCTCTTCGCCTTACATCCTCAATGAAGTGTTCGCCTGACTTGTTTCTCATAGCTTGGTGATTCCTCTCTCCTGTAACAACCTCTAGAATTAGAATACCCAGACTGTATATGTCTGACTTGGTTGAAATCTCCCCTCTAAGCAAGTACTCTGGTGCCATGTATCCTCTGCATTATGGAGAATGAATGTTTCATGTGGTCATGTGGATAAATGATAGTGCAAAAGGATCGTACCAGTGAACTAAACATCTATTAGTAACAGTACTTCCCCCAACAATCACATTAGTGTGACCAGCACAAATAGATGGTTGGAGAATCAGGCTCTATTGTCCTTATAGAACTTGCTCTCATTAAGCTGAAACTGAAAGGTAACAGCAATTAATATCTGAAGGGAAGTTAGAAGAATACACTGATCCCATAAGATTCATGGTGCAAGTTCGGGTTTGTTCATCACTAAAGAGCCTTGACAGACCAAAATCTGCAATTTTGGGCTCCATCATATCATCAAGTAATATATTACTTGGTTTTAGATCCATGTGAATAATTGGAGTATTATCCAGGCCTTCATGGAGGTAACGTAAACCATCACAAATGCCAACGACTATTTTGTAACGGTCCTGCCAGTCAAGTCCAAGTGACTGGTCTGCAAAATATATACATATATAATCTTAGTACCAAGAGAAAGGGAATACAGAATGTCAATCTTGCTAAGTGTGGATGCAGAACTATCATATTACCAAAAATTATATTGTCAAGGCTTCCATTCGATAGGTACTCGTAGCACAGTAGTTTGTGTTGCATTTCAGCCACAATATACTTCTGTTGGTACTCATCATACACCGGTCCTTCTTTTGTTTCATCACAATAGCCTATCAACTTTACAATGTTATTGTGATTGACTTTTGCAAGATGATCTGCCTCGTTCTTAAACTGCTTATCTTGTTCGCCTATAATTGGTCTGAGCTTCTTCACAGCCATCACAACCCCAGATTGAACTTCAATTCCCTGTTTCACCACTTGTGTTAATAGTTTTTTTCATTAAATAAATATGCTCTAATTTATCTAAGTTCCATTATCACACTAAGAGTCCAGGCAAATATGATCTCACCTTATAAACAATTCCAAACCCACCTTCACCAATTTTTCTATCAGAAGAAAAATTATCTGTGATATCTTTCAAATATTGCAACGGCAGTTGCAATTTCCTCTCCAGGCCATCTTCTGTACGGATTTTTCTGTCACCCATGGTTTATTCTGAAATTGTTTTACAAAGGATGTCAGGTATTTATCCGTTGATTCATTCGCTACACATAGTACAATAGGAGCATTTAAACAGAGCTAAAATTCTCTTTCGCCTTAGTTGAAAAGATACCGATATGTACCAAAATAGCATGGACAGCATCAGGAGTGTATTGAATCGTGCATCCAAATAAGATGATAGTACTGATCTATCGCGTGCGTTAGCATAGAGAGATGACAAAATAAGAAAGAAACTGCAAGATGCCGAAATAAGAAAGAAATTGCAATCGCTGATAATGGACCTGATGAGCTAAGCCAGGAAATTGTGCGAAACATACAGTACAAGCTTAAACAGAGGTGTACTCAACGGAGGGGGCGGATAATTATCAATCTGATCTAAAATACTGGCTGGACTTACCCGGCCGGCCGATGTTAGCTCGACGAAGGACGGGAAGGAAGGCCTGACGCTCCTCTAGAGACGACGAAGACCGGAAGACTCCCTAAAAGTCCACTGAGACTAGCCTTCTTCAGAGAAGCACGGGAGCCCCCCACCCACCCCCACAAGAAAGAAAATAAATGCTCTCGTGACACCCACTAAACAAACAATTCCAGTGACAATATTAGCCCAGCATTCACCGGCCCACAAACCACCATGCCCGAGGCCGCCTTGCTTGCTGAGCGTGCCCTGTGCGCGGAGATTCTTTATACTCCCCGTTTTAAAAATAAGTGCACTTTCTCATCTTTCAAGGGGTTAAACTTTTTAAATTTGACTATTGTACAAATTTGCACTATATCATTAGCAATAAGTATACTTTCATAATAAACTTATTTGGAGTTACAAATATTGATAATATCTTCTACATCCTTAGTCAAACTCAAAAAATGTTTGACTCCGAAAACACAAGATGTGCACTTATTTTAAGACATTTTATGATGGAGGGAGTACCTTCTATAAGTTTTTTCATACATGACTCAACCTATTCGTCTGGCTTATCAGTTACCCCTAGCCAGCAGTACTTTCTCGCAGAACAAAACAGTCACCAACCAACAATACTTTTCTCTCAGAACAAATGTAGGATCGATGGCCCGGGGGGTTTGAATATGGGCCTTTTTCAAGTTTCTAGAACAAGGAAACAAACTCCTATATACTAGTGTTGCCCGTCTAAAAAAGTTTTCTCTTTCAAACTAAGCACACTAGCAAGAAGTTTCCTTAGCAAGGATCACACTAGCAAATATGAAGCACCCTATACAAGATATGAAGCAAGAAAAGCACAAAAGCAAAACTAGAGCAAGGAACCTTAAGAGCGAAATGTAAATGCTGAAATTAAGTGCAAAAAAGTAAGAGGACACACAAGACAACCGGATTTTTTCCCGTGGTATCGAGGAGTTGACGCTCCACTCCTAATCCACGTTGGAGCACTCACTAAAACATTGCTCCCCCTCAAGTCACAAAGACTCAAGTGCTCACTAAGAGTGCATGTTCTCCATCTCCAGAATGGTGGGTCTCGAACCGTGTACACACCAAGCACTTCTTGAGGCTCCCACAATCTCCAAGAGCTCACCAAAAACCCTCCAATCACTAAGACCGTCTAGGAGCCATCAATCTTCAAGAGTAACAAGCCCACACACCATCACTTGAGCAAAGCGCTCAACTATGCCATGATATGCACCATGAAACCCTTAACCAGTAAGAGAGAATTCACCAAACTAGAGGAAGATGATTTTCAAATGAGCAAAACGCTAACTCCTTCTCTTCTTGGCAGTTGTAGATCTTCAGAGTGGCAAAGGCAGCTCAAGAGATGCAGAGGGGTCTTTTTTATAGGCATGGAAATGGTGGCTAGTCGTTGGAAAAGTCCCTTTGAAAAGTAGTACTGCCGGATGAACCGATGGTTCCCCCAGACCTAGTGTCAGTTCATTTGGTGACTAATAGCCAGCGAAGTAGCCGTTAAACACAGCTGTGCCAGCAAATGCATGGATGCACACTCCGATGCACCGTCAGTCTATCTGGTGCTGAAGCTGTCGGAGTTTTATATCCGGCAACCTCCATAGGGGTACCCGTCGGAGAGTAGATAGTGGGGATCGCAAGACCTGGAACTCGAAGTTATGCGTGGGGACACAAGATTTATACAGGTTCGGGTAGCTAGAGTAGCGTACCCTACATATTGTTTGGAGTAGTATTGCGCCCTGCGCTTGGGTGTTGTTCCCCGGAGGGATTGTTCAGATGTTCGGCTAGGTACCCGACCCTCCTTTATATAGTCTAGGGGGTGGGTTCCTAGTCAATTACAAGGTAGGAGTCCTAGTAGGATTACACGACACGAGTCCTAGTAGGATTACATGGGAATTCTAATAGAAGTCCGTCTTCATCCTTCCTTGCGGTACCCGGGGTGTATGCCCGACAAGCCCCCGAGCACTTTGTAGTCGAGAGTAGTAGTTCGAGTAGCCTTGAAGCTTCTACGAGTAGTTCTTGAGTGTCCTCGAGTACTGCTTGAGAAGTCTTCAATAGTACTTGAAGTGCCGCGAGGCTAGAAGGTGGTCCAGCTCATTAGTCTTGAAGTCGAGATTATATGGAAGTGCGATTGCAAAATTGCACTCCATATGGAGGAGCCCCCGAGCCTTAGGTTGAGTTGTAGACTTTGGCTGAGGGTCAATCTTGAATCTGCTTCTATCTTGACAAAATCAATTGATGGGTATAGCCTAGTAGCCCATGAACCTTGGAACGATTGAAGAATCAATCCAAGGGTCTTCAGTGTTTGAGGAAGTCATCATCCGAGTACTCTTGTAGCGTTCAACCTCCGAGCTCGTCGCCAAGAGAGCCGTAGGAGCCACGTTGAGTAGTTGTTGTTGCTGAGCCCCCGAGCTAGAGAGCTAGCGGAGACTACTCGAGTTGTTGTCGAGTAGTGATTTGGTGTGTAGCCCCCGAGTTTGGGAACTAGCCGCGCCGGTGGAGGTACGCGGAGCGTCCTGGGAAGTCAACGTTGAAGCTTGACCTGAAAGTAAAGATGCGTACATTATGTAGCATTTTTGTAAAAATTGAATCTACTAGGGACAAATACAAATATGAATATAAATGTAAATGTCATGTGTCATGCTTTTGTTGTGGTCGTTAGGCGTCGAGTAGTTAGCCTGCTGCTGTTAAGCACCCAGCCTCTTTGGTCGTTGTTTAGCCATAGCCGCTGTGGGCATGGAGGCATGACAGGAGAGCTGGTTTAAGCACCTAGTCTCTGAAGAGCCTGTTTAGCCATAGCCGCTGGGGGCGTGGAGGCATGACAGGAGAGCCGAGGCTTTGAGCGGATCAAAGCGTGTGCTACTGAAGCGAGACCATTAAGAGGTAGACGAAAGTCGTAGTCGGCATGGCGACAAGAGAGGGCACGATTGCTCGTTGTTCCGCATGGCGGAGAGCAAGATTGCGCAGTGCCTCCTCAGGGTGTAGCCGTTGTGCGCCTCCAGCACTCACTACACGAAACATCGTGGCAATAGCCTCCTAATTTGGTGCACCAAGCCTGTGGCAGTCGGTCAACATCCCCAAAGAATAATTGGCACGGTGTAGCTCTCCTGGCAAGTAGCCGTTGAGAGGCGTACACGAAGTAGTCTTCAGCGTTGATTCCTGTATGCGGAAAACAAGCCAAAGAAAAAAATAATTATTGAAATAAGTGACTTAGCTTGATTCGTGGATGAGTGTCGACGAAGCTGTGGCGGTCGGTGATGTAGCCACGACGGTTGGTGCTGAAGTCGACTAGTCGGAGGTGGATCTGACTAGTTGTTGATGCCGCGGGAGCCATCCTCGACTAGTTTTCTAGTTGAATCTAGTCGAGATGAGTAGTCAAGTAGTCATACGGCGAGTCGATGCGGCCAGATGTCATTGTAGTTGTGCCCTCTTGTGTGCATGAAGTGAAGGTCTTCAAGGGTCCTGGTACGCCTTGTGTGCACGTAGAGAAAAGAGCCAATGTTGATCTTCACGTGCATGCATCACGAGATGCTTTGCTCTGAACTCTTTTTTTTCCAAAAGTCCACATGTGGGACGCTGCCACAAGGTCTAGAGCCTAGTTGGATATGGATTGGATCAAGAAGCCACAAACTCGTCAACTGGTCGGACTCCAACTTGACGACTACACATCTGCACAAGGACAACTCATGAACCCAAACTAGTCACACAGAGCCAGCCGAATCCGTCTTGGACTTAATATCGACACATCGAATCGTGAATTAGTTGGTGAAGATGCAGTGTCGAGTAGATTGATATTTTGCTAGATGGAGTCCTTCGAATTTGCCGATGATCGTGATGATAGCCCCATGGTGGGCGCCAACTTGTCGGGCATACACCCCGAGTACCGTAAGGAAGGATGAAGACGAACTCCAATTAGAATTCTCTTGTAATCCTACTAGAACTCCTACCTTGTAACCGACTAAGAACCCACCCCCAGGACTATATAAAAGAGGGCCCGGTACCTAGACAAACATCCCCAATCCCTCCGCGGAACAACACCCAAGCGCACGGCACAATACTACTCCAAACAGGACGTAGGGTACGCTCCTCTGGCTACCCGAACCTGTATAAATCTTGTGTCTTGTGTCCTCGTGCATACCTTCGAGTTCTGGGTCTAGCGATCCCCCACCATCTACTCTCCAACGGGTACCCCCTATGGAGGTTGCCGGACATAAAACTCCAACATTGGCGCCCACCGTGGGGCGATCGTCACGATCATGAGACGAATTCGAAGGACTGATCAACAACGCCAGCGCAGTTTCATGCAAGTCCTGTCCTCTGTTCCGTGTTCGCCGAGTACCTATTCTACTCGATGGCGCGAGGCAGAATCCTACCGGGAGTCGACTGCTTTTAATTTAGTTCGACATGGTCACACGGAGCAGGAAAAGCAATTGGATAAGGGAAAATTTGAAGCTGCAACCATGTTCCGTGCTGCTGACCTGATCTGCAAATATAAAAAACTCTTTTCCCGTTTTGGAATCCAAGCTCCGTGCTGATGTACACCAAAATCCAGAAGGACCCCTCAAAACTGAGTTCGAGTCTCAAGCGGAAGCCTCAAGCGGCAGCTACAGTATACACAACCAACATCAGCACTCACTGCAAAGCCAAATTGGCTGGTAAAGCCTGATTTTGAAGCACATTGCTACTCACACACCAAGGGCTACCCCAAAACTTCAAGATCTTTGATTTGGCGCACACAAGCAACATACACGACTTCCTGCTGCATCAACACGAGTACGACTACTTCGACTACTCATCTCGACTAGTAAACTTGTCGAGAGCGGCTACTACATCATCAACAACTAGTCGGATCCACCTCCGACTAGTCGACTTCAGCACCCACCGTCGCGGCTCCATCACCGGCCGTCACGGCTTCGTCGACACTCGTCCACGAATCAAGCTAAGTCACCTATTTCAATAATTATTTTTTCTTTTTCTTGCTCTCCACATACAGGATATTTTCTCGTGGTATCGAGGAGTTGACAATCCACTTCTAATCCATGTTGGAGCACTCACTAAGACTATTGCTCCCCCTCAAGTCACAAAGACTCAAGTGTTCTTTAAGAGTACCCGTTCTCAATATCCAGAATGGTGGGTCTCGAACTGTGTACACACCAAGCACTTCGTAAGGCTTCCACAATCTCCAAGAGCTCACCAAAAACCCTCCAATCACTAAGACCGTCTAGGAGCCATCAATCTTCAAGAGTAACAAGCCCACACACCATCACTTGAGCAAAGCGCTCAACTATGTCATGATATGCACTTTGAAACCCTTGATCACTTAGAGAGAATTCCCCAAAACAAGAGGAAGATGATTTTCAAATGAGCAAAACGCTAACTCCTTCTCTTCTTGGCAGTTCTAGATTTTCAAAGTGGCAAAGGCAGCTCAAGAGATGCAGAGGGGTCTTATTTATAGGCCTGACAATGGTGGCTAGTCGTTGGAAAAGTCCCTCTGAAAAGTAGTCCGTCGGATGAACCAACGGTTCCCCCAGACCTAGTGTCGATTCATCCGGTGACTAATAGCCAGCGAAGTAGCTGTTAAACATAATCGTACCACCAAATGCACCGATGCACACTCCAATGCACCGTCAGTCTATCTGGTGCTGAAGCCTCTTCACTCAATATGTCTTTGTTTGATATGATATGAATACATGCGTCAGATGAACCACTGAGTATCGTGTATAGTGTCGATTCATTTGATGCTGAAGAATTTTCCTTAGTGCATTTCTGTATGATTTAAATGCAGGCATCGGATGAACCGCTGCTTTCACCATTGGTTCATCCAGTGTTGAAGCAGTTTGACTCCGTGTGGTATTGTATCCAAACCATAAGGCATCGAATGAACCGTTGTTGTATTGTCGGTTCATCGGATAGTGTCTTTTCTCTTTGCCTGCCGTTGAGATCATCCGACGAATGTAGAAATGGGGGCGTCAGTTCATACGACGCTACCCTTTGATTTTCAACTCGTCCAATCATCTTTGAATTTTTTCGATTCGTTTGCTTCCAATGTGTTCCCATGAGTACTTTGAGATGTTTTACATCCGAGGAACTTGAGAGTGCATATATTTTATGGCTGTAAGGAATCAGATGCTCGTTAGCCTAAGAGGGGGAGGGGGTGAATTAGGCAACTTAAAACCTTAACCTATGGCTTCACTAATTTTACACAAAAGTAAACTAGAACATACTATCTATATGTGCAACTAGGGTTGTTCTAGTATGAAACTCCCATACCAAAACAAGGTTTGCAACCTATAGCCAATCCTAGCATGATACTACTCTAGGAAAGTAAAGGCAAGCAAAGATTGCAATAGAGTAAATGCGGAAACGTAAAGGGGATGAGAGGCAGCAAACTCTTGACACACGATTTATCCCGTGGTATCGGTAGGCACTAAGCCACCCCTAGTCCACGTTGAAGGACTCACACAAGAGTATTGCTTCCTGGTCACCAAGTCTCTCCCAAGAGCACCACTTGACTCGCCACAAAGGCTAGCCACTTAGGCACTTGCCATGCTCCCTTGGTCACCTTGATGCCGCCTCCACTAAGGAGCTTCTTCACCAAGGAAGGGGGTCTCCACGGCCCCCGCACAAAGTGTCCTAGCCGCTCCACACCAAGCCGGAGGGTCGATGATGATTGCCGGTGAGCCACTTAGGTCCCAAGGCTTTCGGCGAACCTTGTACAACTTGATTCACTCAAGAATCACCTCACAAGGTTGGCACAACCTTGCACTCACTCAGCTCTAAGCTAAGCCTAGCACTAAGCACATACACAAAGCATATGCAAGTCTAAGGATGAGCAATTAAGCAATTGGATGGATTGGATATGATCTTCAATGTGTATTGAACTCCTCTACACTTCCACACAATCTAGCAACCTCAAATGGGCTGGTGAAGGAGGTATAAATAGCCCAAGGCATCAAATAAGCCGTTGGCTAAAAGCTGCTGAAAATAGTACCATCGGATGATCTGACGCTATCTTTTTCCGAGCGTCGGTTCATCCGGTGCTAATAGTCGTTGCCTCCACCGCACATGAATTCTCTGACACAACTGCACCGACGCTGTGCACCGACGGTTCGTCGGATCATCCGGTGCTGAAGACCTCGCGTCCAAGTCGCCTCTGTTAACTAACATGCGACCGTCGGATAGAACGACGCTTCACCTTGACCAAGGCGTCGGATCATCTGGTGCTGAAGGCTTCGTCTTGGCGCATCTGTGTATGAATTCAAACTGAGCGTCGGATAGACCAACGGTGTCCTCACTAAGACCGTCGGATCATCCGGTGCTACTGTCTTCACTGCTCTTCCTCTGCAACTCGTCCGACGCTACTAAAAATTGGACCGTCGGTTCATCCGACGGTACCTAGGGTTTCACCTTGTGTACCAACTCGTCCGACGATTGCACCGACGCTTGCTGTATTGATACCGTCAGTTCATCCGACGGTGTCTTTTCTTTTCCTTTTCTTGCATGGTTTTGACCCTTTATTCTCTCATTTTGGCATGTGGTTTTCTTGCATCTTTGGGACCTAGAAGTGTCTACAAAGACATGCTAAAACAATATGGTTAGTCCCAATGATCATGTTGTCATGAATCACCAAAATCAAACTCGAACTAATGGCATAAGAGGCCATGTTCGCTATAATCTCCCCCTTTTCGGTGATTTATGAAAACACAGCCAAAGCAAGCATAAATTTGCAAATATTGACAGAATTAGAACCACTTACACTTGCTTGGATGCTTGCCATCATCCAAAATCCCCCTAGATTAAACTTCCCCTTTTTTGATCTTATGTTCACATTCTCCCCTGTTGGTCTCATATCCTTGAAACCACTTGTAAGCTTAAATCACTAGCTTTCTTTGGTCTCACATTCTCCCCCTTTGGAATAAAATCTCCAAAAAGTCCAAAGCAAAATGACTTCAAGAGAACTAGCAAGTCCTAGCAAACATAGCTCAAGGAGAAATGTTAAATACAAGGGAGAAAGCCGCATGAACCATGATCCATATGTATGATATCAATGAAGATACCACCTGTAAGAATGACTAAGGTGGATCACAAGCTCATGAGACTAGCATGATACAAACTAAGCTCCCCCTAAGTGTGTGCACAAAAAGATGGTGTGAAAAACAAGTGCACAACTAGAAACTTGTAAGACAAGGAAGCTTAGAGCATATCATGCAAGGAGGTAGCTTAAAGGACAAGAGATAAGACAAATGAGTTCTTGTTACATTACCACTTGTAGATATCACTTGTAGTCTTTTGATCATTGCATACCTCCGGGGGGTGACCCTCTTTACCTTGTTGGCACCACATTGAGATGAGCCACTTGGAAATGATATCACTAGATGAAACCACTTGAAAGAAGCTTGCATAGAAAACAGTTGGGGTACCACAAGGATTAGGAATGTATGAGTACATTGCCTTTGAACTTATATAGACATAAGCTCGCAAGGGCATGCCTAAATAGCATGAAGCTCATATTGCTATATTCACTCTTTTAGAGATGTTAGATCACATTGAGAGTGAAATAGCATTCTCTTAGAATGAATTACCGCATCGGAACGCGTCGCTAAGGAACTGCATAAGATAAACTTGAAACAATGTTAGTCCCATAACCAAACCATAGGATGAGCTCACCCCAAATGTGTGCATTTAGTGTTTGAATCATCAACCAAATGTATGCACATTGTTTATGACAACAAAAGGGAAGCTAACCCTATAGCTTGCTCATGATGCAAAGAGATATATATGAAAACATGCACCATGAAAGAACAAGTGTAGCTTTCCTACACACTAATCAAACCATGTAAGTTGCTCATGGGTTAGCACATGACACAAGCAACCTACCATATGTAAACATTGCAACAAATGCAACCTAAACAAGGCAATGGAGCTACAATGATACAAGAGATAGGTACTAGTTTCCATTACCTCAACCGGGGAACTTGGAAAACACATGTCCTACTTGCAAGCTTGGCTTATAGGCTTGAATCTTCTCAGCTTGATTGTGCCAAGCCTCCCAAGTCCCCGCCCTTATGGCCTTCAAGTGGCCTTTGGAACCCAAACCATTTGAGGCCCCTTCTTGTTGATGATGACTTCCTTGGGCACCCAAATGGGATGGTTCCAACCCCGCTCCTCCTTCATCTTCCCAACCTTGTGTGCAACCACCTTGCCATTTGCCTTCTTCTTGATGACGTAGGTGTTGCTCTTGGTCTTGTTCTTGCAGTTGGGCTTGGTGTAGATGAGGGAGCTCTTGATGGTGGGGTTCAACTTCTTCTTTGCGCCCTTGTCCATCTTCTTGACAAATTGAGGGCATTTGTAGAACTTGTGCCCTTCTCCATGACACTTGTAGCAAGTCATGGTTGCACCCTTCTCAAGCTTCTTCACCATGGGATCACAGTTATCTTGAGAAGGTTGGACTTTGCTCTTCATGTCTTGAGAGATATCCACTTGTTCCTCATCGTTCTTGCCCTTGCCCATCAAACTTGCCAATCTCTCTCAGAGCCATTTCACTTCTTGCTTGAGCTCATCATTTTTCTTGCCTATGAGACAATCACATTTTTTACAACAACCTTCTCATTGCAAGATGGTGAGCAAGATTCATCAATTAAATCAATGCAAGAAGTTGAAGCATCTACCTTGGAGATAGGAATTGCACAAGGGATAGATGATTCACCTAGCTCAAAGGAATTACTTGTTTTAGTCTCATTACTCTCAAGCTTAGATTTTAGCTCATCACACTCCTTGCTAATCAATTTGAATTTGCACAACAATTTTTCATAATTTGTAGCAAGGGTTGCACTAAGATCATTGAGAGCATTGAGTTCTTTAATTGCATTAGCTTGTTTCTTAAGAATTCCTTTTTGCTCATGGACTAGCTCAACAAGATCATCAAGAGAGGTGGTGTCGGATTCGTCATCACTTACATTGCTTTCCATACCTTTGGCCATAAAGCACATCTGTAGTGATGATGAAGGACCTTGCATGAAGCGGGTGGTCAAGTTCTTTCTTGATTCATCACTTGAGCTAGAAGAACTTGATTCTCCACCACTTGTCCACTCACGGACGGTGATAGTTGCTTTTTGCCTTGGTCTCCTCTCCTTGACCACCTTCTTCTTGGGCTTGTGCTCGATCTTGGTGAACTTGATGTGTTGATGATGACGCCCTTATCTCAAGTGGACGTTGTAGCCGTACATGTTGACTCTCTTCACATAATTGAAGATCTTCTTCACGTACTCAGCCACCATGGATTCAACCTCTTCATCACTTGAGGAATCTCCATCGTCACCATCATCACCATCATCCTCGCTTGAGCTTCCATGAGTAGCCATCCTACTCAACATCTTCTCTTGTTGACTTGAAAGAGCATGGCTTGTAGTTGGAGAGGATGGTTCTTGGGGCTTTTCTTGGGGCGCCTTCTTTGACTTGGGAATTAGTTGAAGCTCATGTGCCATGATCTTGCTCAAGATATGAGATGGCTTCAAATCTTCGAGCTCCTTCTCGTAGATGATTGCCTTCACCAAGTCATAATCGGGCTTCCGGAGACTTTGAAGGATCTTGCGGTTGATGTTCAAGTCCGTAATGTCCTTCACACCTAAAGCATTGATCTCATTGACAAGCACATTTAGGTGTGAGTACATAGATTCGGCATTTTCACTTGCAAGTTGCTTAAAGCTATTGAATTTCTCAAGGAGACAACCGTAGCGTTCATTAGCAACTTATTTTGAACCCTCATTTTGCTCCTTGATGGTTTTCCATAGATCATGAGCATTTTCACAAGTAAAAACTCTATTGAAAACGCCCACATCTAGTGAGGACAAAATGATACTCTTAGCAATCACATCAAACTGCTTTTCCTTCTTAGTACCATTTCTTGTGCCCTCATCGGTGACTCTCCAAACATCAAGGTCCTTTGCTTCGAGATAGGCCTCCATAAGAACCTTCCACCGAGGATAGCCCGTGCCATCAAAATGTGGAGCCAAACCTAAGGTATCCACCCCTTTCATTCCTCTACACAGCAACTCACTAGGCGGTGAAGCCTAACCGTTCCAATGAGTCGGTTTTCACAATTTACCAATCGAATTGGTGTTTCCTTGTGAAGGAAGTGAGTCCCGGCTCTGATACCACTTGTAAGGAATCGGATGCTCGTTAGCCTAAGAGGGGGAGGGGGTGAATTAGTCAATTTAAAACCTTAACCTATGGCTTCACTAATTTTACACAAAAGTAAACTAGAACATACTATCTATATGTGCAACTAGGGTTGTTCTAGTGTGAAACTCCCATCCCAAAACAAGGTTTGCAACCTATAGCCAATCCTAGCATGATACTACTCTAGGAAAGTAAAGCCAAGCAAAGATTGCAATAGCATAAATGCGGAAACGTAAAGGGGCTGAGAGGAAGCACACTCTTGACACGCGATTTATCCCGTGGTATCGGTAGGCACTAAGCCACCCCTAGTCCACATTAAAGCACTCACACAAGAGTATTGCCTCCCGGTCACCAAGTCTCTCCCAAGAGCACCACTTGACTCGCCACAAAGGCTAGCCACTTAGGCACTTGCCAAGCTCCCTTCGTCACCTTGACGCCGCCTCCACTAAGGAGCTTCTCCACCAAGGAAGGGGTCTCCACGCCCCCCCGCACAAAGTGTCCTCGCCGCTCCACACCAAGTCGGAGGGTCGATGACGATTGCCGGTGAGCCACTTAGGCCCCAAGGCTTCCGGCGAACGTTGTACAACTTGATTCACTCAAGAATCACCTCACAAGGTTGGCACAACCTTGCACTCACTCAGCTCTAAGCTAAGCCTAGCACTAAGCACATACACAAAGCATATGCAAGTCTAAGGATGAGCAATTAGGCACTTGGATGGATTGGATATGATCTTCAATGTGTCTTGAACTCCTCTTCACTTCCACACAATTCAGCAACCTCAAATGGGCGGGTGGAGGAGGTATAAATAGCCCAAGGCATCAAACTAGCCATTGGCTAAAAGCTGCTGAAAGTAGTACCGTCGGATGATCCGACGCTATCTTTTTCCGGGCGTCGGTTCATCTGGTGCTACTAGCCATTGCCTGCACCGCACATGACTTCTCTGACACAACTGCTCCGGCGCTATGCACCGACGGTCCGTCGGATCATCCAGTGCTGAAGACCTCGCGTCCAAGTCACCTCTGTTAGCTTCCATGCGATCGTCGGATAGAACGACGCTTCACCTTGACCAAGGCGTTGGATCATCCGGTGCTGAAGGCTTTGTCTTGGCGCATCTCCGTATGAATTCGAACTGAGCATCGGATAGACAGACGATGTCCTCACTCAGACCGTCAGATCATCCGGGGCTATTGTCTTCGCTGCTCTTCCTCTGCAACTCATTTGATGCGACTAAAAATTGGACCGTCGATTCATCCGACGGTACCTAGGGTTTCACCCTGTGTACCAACTCATCCGACGATTGCACCGACGCTTGCTGAATTGATACCGTCGGTTCATCCGACGTTGTCTTTTCTTTTCCTTTTCTTGCTCGGTTTTGACCCTTTATTCTCTCATTTTGGCATGTGGTTTTCTTGCATCTTTGGGACCTTGAAGTGTCTAAAAAGACATGCTAAAACAATATAGTTAGTCCCAATGATCATGTTGGCACAAATCACCAAAATCAAACTTGAACTAATGGCATAAGAGGCCATGTTCGCTACAATGGCATTTGTTGTATGTTCAAGCTACTGGTGTGTGAACCCCTCTTAATAATACAGAACACTACAAACTAGCAAATCCAAGTGTCCTTCATCTCCCTGTGACACTTGGAACTAACAATGTTCTCAACCTTGTAGTATTTGTCCATTGATCGTCCATGACTTCAAATTGAGGGGCACCATTTCATTAATTTCTCATGACAATAAACCAAGACGAATTCCGCTACAAAACAAAGGTTAGTTACGAGCATAAGGTTGTCATTTATCACTAAAACACACCCTTAACAAGGTGCGTAAAGGCCTAGATGATTACAACAAACCAGCACCAGCCACCAGCCAAACGAATAGGGCATAACAATGTTTTAGATCTGTGCTATAGTAAATAGATGAATCAAATAAGCTTCCATAAATTTATAAGTTTTCGACCCTCACTCCTCCAAACATATATCTCATCCTCAATCTCTCATTAATTTTTATTTGGTCTTTGTAAAATATTGAATGTTATCCAGATTATTGAATTAGGTTGCGTTGATTGTTGAATAAGTTGTAAAGAATGTTGAAACATGTATGAGGAACAACTTGGATGAGGTGGAAGATGAATATGTTATTAATTTTTCTGACCACCATGAAATGTTGAATAAGTCCATTCATAATGTTAAATCAGAGTTTGAGTATTGTTGAACAGAGTTTATAAAAATATTGAACGATATGTGCGGCGGGAGGTTGGTGGGCTGGAATAGATAAACTAGATGTGTTTTATGAGCTTTATATCTATATCTCTTAACCGGCTATTGGAAATTGTATAGGAAAAAAAAGTTGCGTAGAGTTTCTCATCAATCATGTGACTGAACTTAACGTGAATGGTGCCTCCTGTGCGTCCCGCTTTTTATTTGCCCTCCACCGACAAGAGCACAGACGAGCACTCAGCATCGCTCCAGAAACTCTACTCCCAAACCACAAATAATGTGATTTGCTCCGCCCCTACGTTGTGCTCCCTCCTCTAGCTCCCCACTGATATGCCTTTCACGGCTGCCCAAGCAAGACGCAGGATGGCAGCGCGGCTGGTGGTGTCTCGCAGCATGGCCGTAGCCGGTGAAACTCAACTGCGGCCACAACACGGGTCGGGAGCAGCGTGGGCGCAGCATGCAGGGATGGCGGTCGCAGGGGCCAACAGCACGGGGTAGGGTGGCGGCGGCGGCAAGGTGGGGAGGAGGTTAGTGTTGAGAATGATCATCAAATGGTTATTATTGTGTGCCCGAATCTCAAACAACGAAACTCATCTAGGGAAAGATTTTCAAAAGCCAAATATATACATGACCAAACGGGCAGCCCGGCCTGGACTAGCCTGAGCCCATCCTGTATTGGCCCGGCCTAGCCTGGCTCGGGCTCGTCCTGTGTCGTCCTGGCCTATTTGTTGTGCCAGGACGGGCCGCCCACCGTGATGACCTAAAGGCCCAGGCCTAGGCCCGGCCTCTTTGTATCTCATGCAGGCTGAGCTGGGCAGTAGCCCGACAGGCTAGGCAGGTCGGGTGGCCAACAGCCCACCAAACAAAAAAAAATCTGAAAAGATGACGTCCAGGTAACCTCATCCTTGGCGACTCTGTGGGCCTCATGACCTCAGTGCCCCATGCCCCTTTCGGCATCCATACCGAGGGCCTGAGGCGGACGGGCGGAAACGGCACTGCCACGCTGGTGGCCTCGGGCGACGGTATGGTAAGGAGCCAAGGAGAGCGGGCGGTTGGCCGATGGGGAGTCCAAGAGGAGTGACGGAGTATGGGATTGGGAGGCAGGGGAGGGGGAGGTCGAGAGGACAGGAGCTGAGGGAGGTCGAGGCGTCAAGTGGGGCGTCAAGTGGGCAGGAGGCGGACAGACGCTGATGATGTGTTGCACGCCCGCGCCACAGTGGAGTCCACCTTCGTCGGGAGCCCGAGGGAGTGATGCGACGCTAGAGGGTGTAGGCGGCTGGGTGGGGAATGGGATTAAGGTTAGGCGGGGCGGCAGGGTTGGGATGTATATATGTTCTCGTTATACATACTGATTTCATGCCGCCCGACGGACTGACCTCTCGGCCCAACTCGAGCCTGCTACATCATGCCATGGCGGCTCGGGCCCTTGTAATTTCGTGCCAGACCGTGCCCAGGCCGGGCCGAAACATATCAGGCCTCGCCCTCTGCCGCCCATTAAGCACGTGCCCATTTGCCATCCATCCATAGCTAGCTAGCTAGCTAGATAGGATCCTGATGAAAACAAAGCTCGCTAAGCAATCCTTGCTTATTAGCACCCTGTTCGCTTGGCTTATCAGCCACCAGCCAGCAGTACTTTTCTCTCAGAACAAACTAGCCACCAGCAACTAGCCAGCAGTATTTCTCTCTCAGAATAAATCAGCACCAGCCATCAGCCACCAGCCAAACGAACAGGCTGTGGGTCGGGCCAAGAAATATAATGGGCCAAGATTAGCAAACAACCCACTTTGCTATTGGCCAAGTGTGACACAAAATTTAACCAGACGTACACGACCTGTGATCAAAATTTGAACCGAAATTTGCAAAGTTAGGGGAATTTCCATCTTTTGATATGTAGTGGTTGAAATTACTGTTTTCGGAAACTTTGCTCTCTCTACTAAAGGATGTATTTTTTTTAGTCCAAATTTGGGTCGAATTTTTGTGAACTTTGTTCTTTTCGATGGAGACCCAAAGTTTTCAAAAAACAAAAAAAAAAAGAAATCCCAATCCCTGGACACGGTTACACGACATGGAAATCCATCCAATTGGGTCATATGGTTGCCCTGCGTGGAAGTGGTGCCCAACATAAACAAACTGAGCCACAATGTGGTAATTCTTTTGATGTGTGAGGGGGGGGGGGGGGTAGTGAATTATTTTGTCGCCTATCCGTTCGACGACGAACTTTGATCATGCATTCCACTTCGAGAGCGAACGAGTACGTGCAAGGAAAGAAGGTGCCAGGGTGGGTCGTCCCACCGGCCGAACGGGTGCCTTCTGACCTTCTCACGTTGTTGCTCCTGCACCGACAAGAGCACAGAGCACCGAGCTAGAATCCTTCCACAAACTGTCCACCCAAGCCACACGAAATTCGTGTTCGCGAATGCGATCTCTCCTCTGCGTTGCGCTCCGGTGCTCCCTCCCCTGCTCCCCACTTAGATGCCTTTCATGGCTGGCCAAGCAAAGCGTTGCCGCCCTACCACTTGTCGCTTTTCTACGTGAGCAGCGTTCTGATCAGACAGACCCAATCGCTCCCCACCACGCGTCTCTCCAATCTGTTCTTCACCTACAACACTCCACTGTCCACACGCTCCACTATAAATTGTAGCTCGATCGTGAACCAGCTCGATCGATCAGTAATTAACCCACCCACTCAAAGCCACTCTCACACTCGCAGCTCAAAGATGGCAAAGAAAGCAGCGCCGCTCCTGATCTTCCTCGTGCTGTTCGTCGTCGCCGCCGGAGCCCACCATCCGCAAGCCGACGAGCCTACCGCGGTCACCCACGCCCACTCCGGGCGTCGGCACAAGGACGACGATGCCGCCGCCGCCGCCGTCCCGACGCACCTCCACTTCTACTTCCACGACACGGTGAGCGGCAAGTCGCCGACTGCGGTGCGCGTGGTGGACCCACCTTCCTCGTCGTCGCCGATGACCATGTTCGGGATGGTGAACGTGATGGACGACCCGCTGACGGAGGGGCCCGAGCAGGAGTCCGCCCCCGTGGGCCGCGCCCAGGGCCTGTACATGGGCTCCGACCAGGCCAAGCTCGGCTTCCTCCAGACCATGAACCTCGTCTTCACCTCCGGCGACTTCAATGGCAGCACGCTGGCGCTGCTCGGCCGGAACTGCCCGCTCGACGCCGTCCGGGAGCTCGCCGTCGTCGGCGGCACCGGCGCCTTCCGCTTCGCCCGCGGGTACGCCCAGCTCCGCACCCACTGGCTCGACTACCGCACCGGCGACGCCACCGTCGAGTACGACGTCTACGTCATGCACTAGCACCCGTGCATGCATGAGTGAGTGCGAAGAGATTGCAAAGATAATAATAAGGTGGCGTCACCGAAGGCTTTCCAAGCCTGGTGCTTCATCACAGAGTGTGTGCTTTGTTATCTTTTTTTAATTAAAAAACCATCATCAACCTTCCTTCGATCTCTTTTCACAGATTATTATATACCTTGCCTGCTCTGTATCCATTATTGGAACGTTCACACCTCTTGTTTTCACAAAAAGAAGGTTCACACAAATCTTTTTAGAGTTTCCTGCTTCTATCTGAGTGTTATTGTGACTTGTGAGTGTTTTGTCAGCCCCAAGGATAAAATTTCTTATTATAAGGTAAAGGGATCGTTTGGCAAGATTGTGGTTGTGGCTAAAACGGTCATGGTTGAGGCTACTCCGGTGAAGCATCTTCTTTGGTGTTTTGAATCCATTTGGAGAAAGAGTTTGACAAAACTGCTTCTCTCCTTTGCATATGAGTAACTTTATAGTCAATTAATATTCATATACTTAGAGGGGAGGAAAAGCCCAAGAAGCCACTTTTGTGGCCGGTACAAATGGGGGTTACCGTCCGATACAAATGTAGGATCAGATTTGTACCAGGTATCCCACCCTGTACAAATGTGATTTTCTCGTTAGCTCCGTCTGACGCCGTTCCCTTCCCATTTTTTTTTATGTTCTTTATTTTCTTTTTTTTTGTTCTTCTCTTCTCTTTTCTTTTCTATTCCATCTCTCATCTCATCTCAAACAAACACAAGATTCATCATCTCATCTCACAACACAAGATTCATCTCATCTCACAACACAAGATTCATCTCATCTCATTCACATCACAAAATTCACAGCCCATGATTTACATGCACAAAGCTCACAAGATTCACAACACAAAATTTCACAGTTAATAGTTTCAAAAATCGATTCTCATCTCTCTCACAAGAACAACAGCGAACATGTACAAGAAAAATTGATTCTCTATCTCATCGCGCACCAGCGCCGCATCACAGGAAGGCCACCGGCCTACGCCCCACACCCGTCGGGCCTCCGCGCTGCCCCGTGCCCTCCGGGCCTCCGCGTCGGCGGCCGGCCCCGCGCCGGGCCGGCGTCACGCCGTGCGGTGGCCTGGCCCTGCGCCGCGCCGTCCTGCATAGAGATGAGAGGAGGGAGGTGAGATTCCGTCATCACATATACATATATATATAGAGAGAGAGAAGAGAGAGAGGATAAGAGAGAGGGGGAAGAGACGAGGAGGCCAAATTTTTTCTAAGTGTGGAGGAGGAGAGACGACGCGTGGGTGGGAGCTGTTTTTTTACCGGGTTGAATTCAGGCCCAATATAAATGTCGTCACATATATGTCGGGTGGTATCTTGGCCCAGTACAAATGTGAGAATATCACATTTGTACCGGGCAGATCCACCAACCGTTACAAATGTGTGGCATTTGTACTGGATGGGTTGGTTCAGACCACGATGAGCCTTTGTGAGAGGTCATTTGTACCGGTTGGTGGCTTCAAACGGTACAAATGCCATCATTTGTGCCGGTGGCAAAAATACCCCATACAAATGAAAAATCGTGCCAGGGACAAATGCTGGATTCTCTAGTAGTGGGGTATTGTGTCCTTTCTTGTCTTTTTTAATAAAATCATCATCAGCCTTCCTTCTCTTGTTTTCACAAAGGAAGCTAGGTTCAGACAAATCTTTGGCACATTATGTTGCCATTTGAAAAAAATGAGGCATTACCATTACCATCTGTCTACTTTTTAGTCTCATACTTTTATATGTGTTGTGTGTTTCTTTCAACCGTACAGTAGGGTTTACGATAAGCAACTCGTTTGGCAGGAATGTGGTTGTTGTGGCTGAAATGGCTCTGGTGAAGCAGCTTGTATGTTGTTGTGAAGCCGTTTTGAAAAGTGTTTTGGACAATGTTGATGTGAAACCCTTTGGTAGAACTTAAAAAAACGGTGGAGAAACTTTTTGAAAAGGCCTACCAAAAGGGCCCTAAATTGGTACAAATTACGGTATCGGGTTATGTGCTCTAGCGTGCCATTGGGCAAACACCTCTTCTTCGCTCAGGTGAAACTACTAATTCTGCTTCTAGAAGCGGATTCCTCTAATTCTCTTGCAACAAGTGTGATGCTTCATGCTTTCATCACCAAGTGTTTGTTGATGGTCAATGCTTGCAACAAGACCATCCCAATCCCCAGGGGCGGACCCACCAGTCTGGCAAGCACTGGCTGCCACCAAACCTACCTGTCGGCAGACACCCCCTGGTGATCGGTCCTGGTCAATCCTCTGCGTCTACGCTGGTAGTAAATTTGCAGGGAACAACAAGAACGCAAGAGAAACAGGATCAATCTTGGCCTCTAGGGCCGGCACTGTCATCTTCTGCCGCCACCATCTACCTTACCTCTCGCGGTCTCACCTCTCAGTTTTCCGACAATCTGATCTCACACCTAATGCTTCTACAATATGTTCACCTAACTATCCACCAATCAATATTTGAATTTTTTGTACAATTATTGTAATTCACATAATGATCTTTGATATATTTATTCATATTTGATGACTACATATGATCAGTAGTAGTAACTTTGCCAAAGGTTGATTTTGATCCTAGCTTCGCCACTGCCAGTTCCCATCTAGACTGTCACATACATTCTCACACAAGCCTCTTCTAGTGATGCCCATGCATCTAGACTGTCAGACTCACACAAGGCTTTTTCAAGTGTAATCCTTCATCATCACCGAGTTTTTGCTCTCTTTTTTCGTATCAGCCAGTACAAAGGTTGAGCTCTTCTTTTCCCAAAGGCTGGTTCACAAAACCTGACGTGGATTGGTGTTGCTACTTGAAAATTGAGGCACTAGCTTCTACTTTTCATCCATGTGTGCACGCGCGCACCTGTGTTCAGTGCATATATACTGTATTCCTTTTATCAGAAAAAAGTGGCACAAAATGATACTGTCTAGAGCAATATTGCTTTTGGGAGATCCAGGCCAGAGAAGCTTCCAGGTGGAACGAAGTGATGGTGTTGACTTAGAAAAAAGTTAACAACGGCATGGAAATCATTTTTTATGCGCCTAAGCGAGCATCCAGAAAGGAACAATACCAAATCTTTCCTGTGCATTCCCACTTCGTGTTATAAACGACGGTAACAACAGGAAGTAAAATAATCAAACCGCAAGGAGACACGATAATGAATCAATCTCCAATGGAAAACCCTAACGGGGTTATATGACACGTACCGTACAGGCCAACTTCAGACTCCACTCTACTCCGGTCCTAGCCTTCGGCCGGGCTTCCGCTCTGCTCCGGCCCTAGCCTTCGGCCGGGCTTCCGCTACGCTGCGTCAGAAGTTGGCCTTTATCTTGTGCACATGAATTTGGATCATCATTCAACAAAACTCCACCTTGAGACAAATTCCTTCTGGTAACATCAACAAAGAACCTTCATCCTGAACACATGAAAAGAAACAAAATACTTCTGGCGCCAAACAACCTCTTGGGCTAATTAATTATATCAACTAAGCTTGAGCAAAGCTCACACTTAGCAACAGGAACTGGATTTGTCAACATATCAACTGGATTATTATGAGTGCTTAGCTCATCTTGCATACCTTTAGCTTACCCTTTTCGACCTCATTCGAACATAATGGTACTTGATCTCAATGTGCTTTTTCCTGACATGGAATATCTGATCTTTAGTAAGATAAATTGCACTTTGACTATTAGAAAATAGGTTAATGCAAGAATCAACTCCGCAAAGCTCAGCATACAATCCCTTTAACCAAATCAACTCCTTGCATGCTTCAGCAATAACCATGCACTCTGCCTCAGTAGTGAACAATGCAACAACATGTTGCAAAACAACCTTTCAGCTTACAGCACAACTGCCAATAGTAAGCACATAACCTGTGAACGATCTTCCCTGTCCAAATCACCAGCATAATATGAATCCACATATCCAATAAGTCCCTTAGCTGTCCTGCCAAACTGCAAACAATGATCTGCCGTCCCTCTCAGAAACCTGAAAATCCACTGAACTGCCCTCCAATATCCTTTACCTGGAACAAACATATAGCTGCTAACACTACTCATAGCATAAGATAAATCCGAACGAGAGCAAACCATAGCATACATCAAAGAACTAACAACACTGCAATACAGAACTTTTGACATGTATTCAATGTCCTCATATGAACTAGCAAACTGCTCAACAGACAATTTAAAATGCGGTGCAATAGGAGTACTAACAGGTTGTGCATCATGCATGTTGAAACGGTCAAGGACCTTCTCAATGCAAGCATGCTAACTAAGAGAAAATAAACCAGCTTTTCTGTCTCTAGTAATTTCCATACCTAGAATTTTGTTAGCCACACAAAGGTCCTTCATCTCGAACTCACTACTCAACAATTTCTTCAACGTAGTGATCTCTTTCCTGCTTTTGGCAGCAATCAACATATCATCAACATATAACAGCAAGTATATAGGTGATCCATTAACATGCTTGATATAAACACAACTGTTGTATTTAGATATCTTAAAGCCATGTGACAACATAAATGAATCAAACCTCTTATACCACTGACGGGGAGACTGTTTCAAACCATACAAGGATCTCTTCAACTTACAGACATAATTCTCCTTGTCAGGCACTATGAACCCCTCAGACTGGTCCATGTAAATCTCCTCCTCAAGCTCTCCATGTAAAAATGCAGTCTTCACATTTAACTGCTCAAGATCATGTGCAGGAACAATACTAAAGTAAGTAAGAATCGAATTATGCTTAACATCCGGAGAGAATACATCATTATAATCAACACCAGGAATCTGACTGAAGCCTTGAGCAACTAACCTTCCCTTATACTTTCGAGGCTCGCTAGGAGATAAACCCTCCTTTCTCTTGTAGATCCACTTGCAGTGAACAGGCTTCTTACACTTAGGCAAAGGAACAACATCCCACATGCAGTTCTTCTCCAAAGACTGCATCTCATTCTGCATAGCTGCAATCCACTTCTCATGGTCACTACAAGCAATGGCTTCAGAATATGTGGCTAGCTCATAACTACTATCAACCTGTTCAGCACAACTCAAAGCATAATAAATCATATTACACTCCTCAATAAGACGATGTGGTCGTCCAGAACCTTTCTTAGACTTGCGAGTAGCAATGGGAAAATCCTCATCTAGCTGCAAAACAGGGGATAAGTGCTGAACATCATCATGAGCCTCATTATCAATAGCTTCATTTTCTTGGTCATCCACAGGCGGCCCCTTATGCACGCCTATATCATCATGCACATGTTGTTGCACCTGCACACCTTCTTCATCATCCACATGCTCCACCTGCATGCTGATATGTTGCAGCTCTATATCAAAATTATCTGGAACATTATCTGAGGTCAAATGGTCATTAAACATCACAGATTCATTGAAAACAACACTCTTGCTCATGAAAGTCTTTCTTGTTTCGGGATTCCACAACTTACATCATTTAACTTTCGAACCATAACCAAGAAAAAGCATTTAATAGCTCTAGGCTCTAATTTTCCACTATCAACATGAGCATAAGCAGTGCAGCCAAAAACTTTCAACTGTGAATAATGTGCGGGTGTGCCAAACCATACCTCAATATGTGTTTTCTTATTAAGTGGTATAGAAGGCGACCTGTTTATCAAGTTGCATGCGGTGTTAGCAGCTTCAGCCTAGAAATGCTTGTTCATCTTAGCGTTGGACAACATGCAACGGGCCTTCGAAATGATGGTCTTGTTCATGCGCTCCACCACACCGTTTTGCTTAGGAGTATACGCTATGGTGTGGTGCCTGACAATGCCTTCCTGCCTGCAATAATCATTAAACACAACAAAACAAAATTCTCCACCATTATGCACCTTCACCTTTCTATCAGTTTGCCTTTCTATCATCACTTTCCAATCTTTAAAAGCACCAAAGGTATCATCTTTATTTTTCAGAAAGTAAGGCCATACTTTTCTAGAGTAGTCATCAATAATAGTAAGCATGTAACGAGAACCACCATAAGAAAGCTTATGAGAAGGACCCAATAAGTCAGCATGTACATAATCAAGAGTACCTTTGGTGGTATGAACAACAGTATTGAACTTTACCCTTTTAAGCTTCCCGAAAATACAGTGCTCACAGAACTTCTTGCTACTCAACGTACAACATCAATTTTGCCATACCAAGTTCACTCATATGTCCAAGATGCATATGCAAAAGGTTAGCTTTACAAGGTTTATCATGAGTAATAGCAGCAGCAACGGAAACAGAACCATGTAAAGTAACCTCGAAGGACATATAACTTAGCAAAATTCATATCACCTACCAAACAAACAAGGGAACCTTTTGATACCTTCAAAACTCCGCCCGAACTGGAGTTTTTAAATCCTTCCGCATCAACTGTGCTGAGAGAAATCAGATTTCTGGTCATCCCTAGTATGCATCTCACATTCTGCAGCTTGCGTGTCATGCCATCATGAGCCTTGATCTCAATTGAGCCGACAACAACAATGTCACAAGGGTTGTCGTCTCCCATACACACAACATCTCCTTTCTGCACAGGCTTAAATGGACTAACCCAATCTCTGTTAGTGCAGATATGAAACGAACATGTTGAATCAAGTATCTACTCTTCATTACCAGAAACAGAACTAGCAAGAACTACTAGACAATCTCCAAAATCTGAACCAGCACCGGTGACAACAGATGCCTTACCATCAAGATTATTTTTCTTATTCTCCTTGTTCTTCAGTTTCCAAAACTCATCAATAAAGTGTGTTTTCTTTTTGCAATACTTACAAAACTTCTTGGACGGTCCAGACTTTGAACGACCTCTGCTTTCTTGGCTCTTGTAATGATCATTGCCTTCATTTGAAGATCTCTGCTCAGATCTGCCTCTCACTTGCAAAGAGTCGCCCTTGGAGGATGACCCATCGGAATGCACCATGTCTTTCATCTTCTCCCTGGATTGGAGTGCCTCATAAACTTTCGAGATGGTTAGTTCATCACGGCTCGAAAGTATGGTGTCACAAAAAGATGCAAATGAACTGGGTAGAGAGCATAACAGTAAGAGGCCTAAATCTTCATCCTCATACTTAACCTCCATCGACACTAGGTCGGCAACAATCTCCTTGAAAATAGATATGTGGCTTAACATCGAACCACCCTCCTCCATCTTTGAAGGACCGATTAGGCAAACCAGAGAGGGGGGCAGTGAATGGAGCCGATCTAATTCTTCTCGAAGGTGATGGGAACTCCAACAAGACGAACACAACTTCCAAAACACATCTCCGACTCAACTACCCAAGTTGGCCAATACCACGCAGCCATTGGAGTGCTACTAGTCCTAGGAACCAAGAACCACCAACACGAACTCGAGAACGCAGCGGAACTACCCCACTCGAGCAACACTGACCTGCACTGGTCAGACTGGTGAGCAGCACCAGTCAGACCGGTCCCTGCTGGAGCTCACCAACAGATACTGAGAACTTCCACAGAAGGCTCCTACACCGGTCAGGCCGGTGTAGCACGCCGGTCAGACCGGTCAAAGCCAGGAAGCCCCCAAAACCCAAACCTGACCTTCCGAGCTCCAAAACGAACCAAACTCGAAACAGCAGCAACACGAGACAACAACGAACTCACCCAGATGGTCACCCGAGGCATAACCCACAAGGCCTCTACACTGGTCAGACCGATGAGCAGCACCGGTCAGACCGGTCAGGCTGGGATGCTCAGGATGAACAGCACCCGCGGGTCAACTCCCCCAAATCCAACTCCCGATCTCCCGAATCGCTCCACGGTTTTGAACAAAACTTGCAAAAACGAGAGGAATTGAAGAAATTCCACTAAGAATGCCTCTAACCCTAGAGCCAAGAAAACCCCAAAATCGAGCCCCTTTGCTCACGGATTTGGGAGGGGAATCAAAGGGAAAAGAACCACGAAGGGTTCAAGCATACATCTCCCACCGAATCCCAAAGAGAAAGGCCTCGAATCGCTTTAAGAAAATCGCCAAGAAAGGTCTCCGTAAATCAACAAAAATGACAAACGGGAAAGACACATCCAAGCCTTGAGGAACCACACCAAATCATATATACATACCAAAGAGGTTCATACAAGGTCTAGCTTGCCACCCGTCATCCTTCCCTCTCACAAGATCTCACCATGAAGCTCTCAAGCTAGTCCTATAGAAATCCTAAGGAAATTAGGAAGGGAAAATAGGAAAACAAAATGAGCTAGGGTTCCAAAAGATTGCTGCCATACTCTCACCACTTGGGTATATGGAGGCAACCTAAAGACTAAAATACCCTTACTAGCTAACTAGGGATACATGCCCCTCAAGGGTGAAATTGGACGTCTTTGTCTTTGCTTTATCGGACAGATGCCCAGCGACCGCAAACTTGCTTAGCCTCGACGCAAGCCTTGCGATCCCAACACGTGTCCTCCGCTTTGAAGTCTCCGGACTGCATCGTCGCACACCGATCAGACTGCTGCTCCTCACCGGTCAGACTGGTCCCTAGCGGTCAGACCGGTCTGATGCTGCTGCACCTCCATCTTCGGTTCTTCGGTCTTGGCTTTGTGGATCAACCAAAGAACGCAGTGGTTTTCTGGTGAACCACTGGAAACCCCACAAACTCGGTGTAGCCTCCACCAATCACAACTCATGACTCGGCTCCCACGTAGTCCCAGCTCAATCTTGGTTTTGAGGCTCAACCAAGAAACCGTCAATGACTTCATCTTGCCGTTCAAGCCGCCATGCGGTCCGGACTTGACCCCGCTGGCCACTGGGTCCTTCGAACTAAGCCTACTAGTCTTCTCTACAGCTGGACGCCTCACCGGCAATGACCTTTTGCGCTTGTTTTTCACCTGCACCAACACCAGTCAAGCCGCAACCTGCACCTGCAATATTTAGCCAAGAATCAGTCCACACCACGTTGTCAATCACTCGTCACACTAGAAAGCGACCATCCACCGGTCCTCAATCCACACATGCCTATCAATCTTAAGCGTGAACAGCTTCATCTTCATATGCATCTTACTGGTTAGATCCTTTGACATACATATTGTTTCCGGTTTCAACAAGAGTGCTACAACAGTTTCTTCCTGCACACATTCTTGCAGTATATCATTAGATAGATGAAGTGAATTGAAGATAGAGCCTTACGATCCTTGCGCTTCTCCTCTTCGGTCCAATCTTTGGACGCCTTGCCACCGAACTTTTCCAGCGTCTGTTGACGGTGAATTTCCGTCAACCTAGAGTACTTGTTATACATTGGTTTCGATTATGATTTGCAACTAACCCACCACTAGTCATACTAATGATGTAACAAGTTCATACTTGATTTGGAGTTTGTTGTTTGCGCAGGAAATTAACGTTAAAGAGGAGACTTTTGGGATAAGTTCATCAAGCACTTCAAGAGAAGATCATGAAGCCCGTCACAAGTCAAGACACGTGATGAACATGACTCCAAATGACCCAAGGACCGAAGCGTCAACATGCAAGTCTTCAGGGACTTAACCAGAAAACAGCGAAGCTTGCATAACAAGGATTCAAGCCTTAACCGTGAAGGAAACGACGTCAAAGGCCCACATGCAAGTGCACACAAATAAGGAATCGTTCAAGAAGCAACCAGGGAGGAACACGGGCCCGAACCGACCCAGAAAGGGCCTGGGCCGGTCGGCCCAGTCGGATCAGCCTAGGGGCCTTTTGGCCCGGTTCGCGATGCCCTTTGCCCTAGGTGTTTGTCTATTTATTGCCTCTGCCGCCGTCGGCCACCACATCGAACAAATCATTCTACCGACGTCATTCACCATAAAACCGCCGCCGCAAGATGAGGGAAAGAGTTAGATGAGCTCGTCGCAAGGATCAACGCCGGCAGAGAGAAGGAAGCAAGAGGACTCCAAGCCGCTGGCATAGGGGTGTTCCCAAGCTCCATCACCGCCATCTTCATCGACGATGTTCTCCGGAGTCTCCATCACCCCTATGTGCTTCAATCCGTGTAAGATGATGGGGTAATGTCTTCGTTCATACCTAGGGTTAGATGGATGCATGCTATGTGATCGCTACTTGATTCGTGGTTTCAATCTATTGCTTTCATGTTGATGATGCTTTGATGATTAAGGTTAGCTACCGTGTTTTTTGGGCGTCTGATATCCGCTACTCCCATAGATTCCATCAACATACCGTGCCCATCATAGGTCTAGTCACGATTACCTTCACGTAGTGACAGTATGAGGGGAGGGAAAGGGCGAAACCGTGGTCACAAACCCCCGGTAGATTGGTTTACCACTCCTGTGTAGTAGATGCATATCCATGATATCCTAGATCCGAGGGAGGGAACGCTTATCTTTCTTAATCACTCTCTTGTGTCCACCTTTTACCATCTAGTTTAACCCTAGATTTGTTTGATCAACTTAGATTAACTTATGTTAGATTGTCTTTACCTTTAGATTAATACTCTTTCAAAGGTTTTCCATTCAACTAGATTAGTACTTGGTTAAGCGCTAGCAATCCCCTTGCTTCGCGGATTGACAAGAACCTTGGGAATCCCGTGGTGAAAAAGGTGTAGGTCCGTACGCTTGCGGATCGTAGGTGGATACGAGTTTTATCCGTCAACAGCGTCTCATCAAAATTATGAGTTTGCGCCAGAACAGCCCGCATCTTCACTTGCCACAATGAGAACCTCGTCTTGAAATCCAACAGTGGTAGATCGAATTTCATCATTAGCGACATCAAGGAACCCTAGTCTGGAACAGGCTCTGGTACCACTTGTCATAAACGACGACCCAAAATGATGAGAAGTAAAGTAATCAAACCGCAAGGAGACACGAGATTTAACGTGGAAAACCCCCTCTATGCGAGTGGGGAAAACCATGGGCGCTAACCACCAAGCAATTCCACTATGATCGGAGTTTGGTTACAAACGCCAATGGCGGTGGCTTACAAGAAGTAGAATAAATTAATCTCCAATGGAAACCCTAACGGGGATATATGACCTGTACCTCTCCGTCAGAAGTTGGCCTTTATCTTGTGCACATGAATTTGGATCATCGGGCCATGTTCGGCAGCCGTCTATTAGTTCCCAAGGTGGAAATAATACAGGGAGGGATTAAGTGAATCCCTCGCATGTCACCAATCCTCTCGAGGGTTAAATACCTATCTTCCCTAATCCCTTCCACTTCCATGCGTTCGGTTAAAACAGGTATCACATAATACAGGGAGGGATTAATATCTTAAATGCACACAGGCTAATATTTGCAAATGTCATTCACGAATAGTACACACTACACAGTATGGATGAACACTACTAACGTGACGACTCCTGCCAGTAAACATAACGGACGCATGAATATTACACATAATTTTAATAGCTTGTTTATTAAACTGCAGCTCACTTCTTTTGCTTTGGAATATTTTGCACTGTCGTGACCTCTTTGTCCTGTATTATTCGAATGAACCAGTGATCATCAAGTTATGCATTAATATAAAAAAATGTATACGTTGCCTTAATATAATCAGTCATCATTCTGGACAAAAGGTAATCAAGAATCCGTTTGCACTAGCAACAAGGTATTTGAGTAACAATATCATAAACCATTCAAACAACATATTATTTCAACACACATATGGAATACGTAACTAAGATGTGTTGGCAATGACCAAGGTGAGTTCCATGAACCCACAACACACTCACACACATAGGCTTGAGGTAGAAGAAGGCACAGGCGCGCACACACACAGTTTCAAATTTTTTTAATGCTATTGAACTGATGAGCCACAACTGCTCTTCTACTCTTAATAGAATATAAAGTCAAACTAAGGTACAAACTAAAATGGGGGCTTCTACCAATACCTATTACTATGTACAATGCATGGCAGGGCATGCTTGCCTTTGTACTCATGTCACTGCTGCCATATGCGGCAGGAAGTAGCCAGTGGCAGGTCAGGTGTTATACCAAGTCCATTGGCTTTGCTAGACCGAAGGGATGTTCAGAGCTTTACTGCAGTAAGGAATATTTTCCGAAAGTGCTTTCTTCACTAGCAAGTTTCATTGAACACTCCTCTCCAATTTCATTTCATTTCATGAGTTTGTCAACTTGCCAATCTAAAAAGGATAGCAACATTAGATAACTGAAAAATGAACTTCACATATCCAAATATTCGTTTTAATTCGATCGACATGGATATACTAACACCCGTTGCAGCCATTGTTAACCACTAATTATCCACCCTCCTGGTTCTCCTTAATTGTCCATGTTAATGGAACAGCACTAAAACCTTACTGCTGGACTATACACACAGGTAGAGAGCGAGGATTTGGTTCGGGCCTTTAGTCCCGGTTCAACTTTGGAGCCATGACTAAAGGTCTTTTGTTGACGTGGCCCGAAATGATTGTTGTAGCCGCCCCCCCCTTTAGTCCCGGCTCGTATTACCAACCGTGACAGGGGGGCTCCCAATGGCTCCATGCAGCAATAATTGCCCCCCGTCTTTAGTTTCGGGTGGTGTTACGAGCCGAGACTAAAGGGTACCACCGAGACTAAAGCATTAGTCCTGGCTGGTGTTACGAGACGAGACTAAAAGGGTCCCTTTAGTCTCGGCTCGTAGCACCAGCCGGGACTAAAGGCCGGGATCCATATGTGCACCGTACCTCCTTCTTCCTCCTACCACCCGAGCGATTCAACCGTACTCACCCCGCGAGCTCAAGCTCCTCCCGTCCATGGTGACTCAAGCCTAGGGTGGTGATGCGATTTGTTTCTTCATTAGTTTGTGAAGATTTCTCTCCTCCAAGGTGTTGTCAAGGTTGGAATCTTCATCCTCCCTTCTTTTGTTGTGATTAAATTTTGTTTTATGGTTTAGAGATGGAAAAAATAGAAATGTTAATTTGTAGCTAGGTAGGAGGAGCTTAAATTAATTAGAGAGATGAGATTTTGAATATACATGTGAAGATGTAGTTAGGATGGTACTTGCATTGTTCCTTCTTTCATTAAATTTGTATTAATAAGCATTTTCTTATTTTCTTGTTTTTCATAATATTGAATTTTTCTTGTACATATATATAGTTTATAAGATTTATGCTCATAAAAGAAGACATACAGAAAATGTACTAGGTATTTTCATTCTTTCATTGTTTAGAAATGATTTTATTCTAGGTAGCCATTAGAGGAAATAGAAGATTAAATTCTTTTGTTAAGTTTGTTTTTTATTTTTATATAGAATAAATGTAAGCATTCTCTTATTTTCTTGTTTTTCATAAATTTGAATTTTACTTGTGCATATAGTTTATAAAATATATTCTCATAAAGAAAATAATAGACATACATAAAATGTACTCGGTATGTATTTCCATTCTTTCATTGTTTAGAAATGCTTTTATTTCTAGGTAGCTATAGGACGAAATAGAAGATTAAATTATTTTATTAAGTTTTTTATTTTTATATAGAATAAATGTAAGCATTTTCTTATTTTTCTTGTTTTTGATACAGAGCCCCACATCCTAATTTGCTACAGTTTGACCTCACAGGCTACGTGGGGACTACCTGTAGCTCCGTGAGGTGGGACTGTACCTAGATAGGAGGTGTAGCACTTGTGTGGTACTGTAAGTGGGTGAGTCAGGTGTATATGACGGTTAGGTGAGACTATTGTAGTTCCCAGAGCATCTAGGTCTTCTGAGCCATTGGTTCGTAAAGGTTATGTACAGTAATAATAGTGTTGAATTCTATCCCCTTTTGTTTTTTATTTATGCATATATTGAATCCAATCTATATATATGTAGGTATGTGTACATATAGCTTATAAAATATAGTGTTGAATTTTAGGGTCCCTTTTATTTCTAGGTTGCTATAGGAGGAAATGGAAGATTAAATTCGTTTATTAAGTTTTTTTATTTTTATATACAATAAATGTAAGCATTTTCTTTTTTTCATGTTTTTGATAGAGAGCCCCACGTCCTAATTAGCTACAGTTTAACATCACGGGCTACGTGGGGACTGCCTGCAGCCTCGTGCTGTTGGACTGTTGCTAGATAGGAGGTGTAGCGCATGTGTAGTACTGTATGTGGGAGAATCAGGTGTATATGACGGTGAGGTCAGACTGTTGTAGTTTCCGGAGCATCTAGGTCTGCTGTGTTGCTGCTTCGTAAAGGTTATGTACAGTAATAGTTCCCTTTTGTTTTTCTAGTTATGCATATATTGAATCCAATCTATATATGCAAACTAATCCTATTTATTGTGAGTAATGTGATTTATTTTGATTTGGATATAGTTTGAGCTAACAATGTCGTCGTCAAGTAGTGTTGGTAATGGCGCCCGTGGCCGTGGCATAGTTCGTCGCCTTAGCAGGCGTGGTGGCCGTGGCATTAGCCGTGGAGGTCTTGGTGGCCGTGGAGGTGTTTTGGAGAACCTGTTGCCTCTACGTCTAGGATTGCACTTTCACCGCAAGATTACCTTGCCAATGGGTGATCTAGGACGTGTAACTAACATGGTAATATAGGAATTGAAATTAATTTGCTTTACATAGAACTTTTTTCATTTCACAAGGAAAATCTATAAGTTTAGTTACATATATAATTATTGTAAGTTCTCAACAATATCATATGGCTCGGAGACATTATCGGGGATATGAATGGTACTCCTCCTATAGTGCAAACTGAGCACGTTGATGAGCCCATGTCAAGAGTGTATATCTCTTTCGCCGTACCTACTCGATATGTAGACTACGGCCAGTTGCCTATAGGCGCACCACACCCGATGGTTGCCATTGCAACAGTTGGCTCAACATCACCTATTCGATTAACTCGAGAGAGGACTGCCGTGGAGAATTGTCTACAACAGGTCCAGAATAATGTTGGGTGCTTCGTGCCGGACCTTTCCTATTTTAAATTAAGGCAACTCGAGACCAGTGAAGGAAATGTGATTGAGACTACAGAGAGGCTTTGTAGTGCTCATCAAGATGTGGTAATATACATTTATATATAAAATAATATTTATTCATTATTAATTTATTTATTTCTAGTAAATATATATTTTGAACCTTCATAAGGTTATTATATCTCGTCATCATCTGATTGTGTGCAGGATCACTCTGGTTCTACCTATGCTTCAATTAGCTTCCGTGCCATTATGAATCAAGTCGTGGAAAGAGTTGGGCTGGATTACTATGGTGAGGAGCCATTTTCACCAACAATTGGAAGAGTCAAGCAATTCTCACTTTCTACAAGCCAACAGAACCCGAGGCTCCATTTTTTGATGTCTGCAGTGTTGTTTATGACACTCCTGCGAAAGCGGAGGAGAGTGCACTAGTACGCACTCTAGCTTATTTTGAGGGAGTTCTAGGCTGGAGGATTGCAGACATTAACCATGGTTCATATCTACAAGCCCGTGCTACTCTGTAACATTATGCAGACATTAACCATGTTTCATATCTATTATGTGAACTTGTATTAATTAGCTAGCTATGTGAACCTTTATGAACTTATTATCAATTATTATTAATTATGTACTTTATTATGAATTCATGTGTTGTCTACAACATGTTTAGTAAGCATGTTTATTAAGCATACATATACTAGAATTCATCCGCGGATTCATAAATGTGTTTGAAGCAAAGGTTCAAAAGCTAGAAGCTGACCAGCTTCAGCTTGGGACTCGTAGTCATTTGTATTAATTAATGTCGTGCCTTGTTATAGCCATCAGGTGACCACTATATGTATACCTAAGGCATTGTAGTTATATGGATCATTATATCAAAAAGATAATACGCGAATTCATAAAATTGTTTGAAACAGAGATTTTTCTGAGTTGGTTTGCTAATACTTTAAATTTAATTTATTCCCCCTTCCAATTGTAAAAAAATAGTAATAATTGTTTCAAATCTTGAAATAATATGTGCATAGAAAAGTAGGTATTTTTTGGTGTTAACATAATATACTTTTGCTTGGCACAAATATTTTAACAAATGATTTTTTTAAAAATTGAAAGCAAAAAGAAATGAGATAAATGAGTAAGGAAAAGAGAAAAGTCCCGCGAATGAGATGCATGAGATAAATGAGCAAGGAAATGAGCATGTTGATCAATCGAAGACAATACGCGAATTCATAAATTTGTTTGAAACAAAGATTTTTCTGAGTTGGTTTACTAATATTTTCAATTTAATTTATTTTCCCCTTCAAACTGTAAACAAAAATAGTAATAATTGTTTCAACACTTGAAATAATATGTGCATAGAAAAGTAGATATTTTTGGTGTTAACATAATATAATTTTGTGTGACACAAATATTTTAACTAATGATTTTTTTAAATGTTGAAAGCAAAAAGAAATGAGATAAATGAGCAAGGAAAACAGAAATATTAACTTCCCGCGAAAAATTGCTCTTTAGTCCCGGGTGGTGCTACCACCCGAGACAAAAGGACCCCCTTTTGTCACAGGTGGTAACACCACCCGGGACTAAAGGGCGAAAATTCACCTTCAGGGCATCCCGCGCGAAATGCCCCTTTTGTCTCGGGTCGTGAGGCCACCCGTGACAAAAGGGGTGCCTTTAGTCTTAGGTCATAATACGACCCGAGACTAAAAGGCCTTTTGTCACGGTTGTGAATACGACCCGTGACAAAAGGTCGGGGGTTCTACATAAGCCACGTCGCCTCCCAGATTGGCACTTAGCAGTTTTCCCCCAAATCGCCGCCTCGCCTCTCTTCCTCTATCATCGTCGCCGTTGCCTATCCTAGCCGCGCCTGTCCCTGATGAGAGGCTCCTCTCCGACGTGCCGCCCTTCTCTGACGCGCCCCTCCTCCCCGACGCGCGCGCATCGCCGTCTCCCGCCGTCGCCGAGCTCGGCCGCGCGGACGTTCGCCCCTCACCGATGCACATCTCCCCGACACGGCGCTCCTCCCCGACGCGGCGCATGCGGTGGCCCTCCCCGACTAGCCGCCCCCGCCGCCCAACCCCGGCCCTCCTCCTCGGCGGTGCCCGATCCGAGATCCATTCCCGCAGTGCTCGGTACGCCGCGCCTCCACCGCCGACGCCGCCGCTTGCCGGCCCCCCCCCGTGCGGCCCCGATCGGCGTGTGTGTGCCCCGATGGCCGGCCGGGCCGCGCTGGGGTTTGGCCTTGCTGACGCCAGCCCGTGAAATGCTGGCATTAGCAAGCATTTTTAATTTAATTTATTTGATTTAGTTTATGTACTGATATTAATTAGAAATTATAATTGTCTGTAAATTTTTAATGTGAAATTTTATATGAATAGAAAGAAAATTTAATTAGAAACATGTATATTTTTGTGTGTATATTTGTGTACCAAAATCTAATTGTTTTGTGATATACAATTTTATAGTTTTGTGTATATTTGTGAGTTGGAATGTACAATTTATATATGTAATTTTGAGTTCTTAATTGTGTATATGAGTTCTTAATTGTTTTCTAATAAACAATTTCATTAGTTTGATACTTCTGAAGTCGACGACTGCCGCGTCGTCTCGAACAAGTGACTTCTCGTTACCTCTGTCATTCTCGCACAAGGCACCGCCACCAACAAGCATCGTTAGTCCACAAGTTAATAGACATATGTCGACTTTGTTTATTCAAGAAAATTCATAGTAAATACTTGTTTATTCTAGAAAATTTGTAGTAAATATTTGTTTATTCTAGAAATTCATTGAAAAACTTGTTGCTTATTCTAGAAATTCAAATAAAATTTTTGTTTAATAAAGAAATTCTTAGTAAATACTTGTTTATTCTAAAAATTTTTAGAAATTGTTGATTATTCAAGAAATTCAACTTAGTAAATTGTTGGTTATTCTATAAACTCAAAGAAGTTCATAGAATATTCTTGTTTATTATATAAATTCATAGAAAATTCTTGTTTATTCTAGAAATTTATAGAAAAACATGTTGCTTTCTAAAAATTCAAAGAAGATTCTTGTTTAAAAAAGAAATTCTTAGTAAATACTTGTTTATTCTAGAAAGTTTTAGAAATTGTTGAAAATTACATAAATTCATAGAATATTCTTATTTATTATAGAAATTCATAGAAAATTATTTTTTTTTCCAGATGGATGACAACCATGACAATTTTATGGCCGACATTATTGCTAGTGGTACAAATACGATTGCAGCCTTCACCGACGAGGAGTTTAGTCAGGCGGACATGTAGTTGAACATACCTCCCAATGAGGACGATGCTGCCCCTGTCGAGGACACAACAACTAATATTAAGGACAATTCTAGAAACATATATATATATAGATATAGATATATATATATAACTATGTGCTATACTACACCCTAGGTGTAGATTCCTATTCTACACCCAAGCAACCAAACTACCCAACCGGCTGCCAGCCAGACCAACCGGTCAACCCACCTCGCCCCGCCGCCCGTTAACCGTAGCGCGCGCCTGACCCGCAAACCGCCCCACACCCAATCCTCCACGAGCCACGAAACACAACCGGCCAAACCCGATTCATTTGCACCCTCCAGATCCCCTTTTCCCCCGAGCCTTCCAGGGCGGCGGTGATTTCGCGGCGGAGGGTGGTGTTGTTGGTCTCCCGACTGCGACTGCTAAGGGGAGCTCTCAAGCGGTACGCATTCTCTGCATCCCCTTCCGTCTGCGAGCCCCTGCAGCCTTCTAACCTATTCGTTGGGGAGGTAGATCGGAGACAAGGTGGCTGCGAGGCGAGGTTGCAACGCCACGCCACGCGGGAAGGGTTAGCCGGGGAGAGGAGGGGCCTTGCTGGTGATTCGCGCGCGCAAACAGGTGAGCATCTCCCCAGTACGTAGGGGGGTTCCAGGTTTGTGCTTGCTTAGGGTTCGTGCTTGCATAGGTTTCCATTTGTTTTATGAACGGTGGGAGCAGCAACTTGATTTTTGGATGACCCCCCTGCGTGCTCTATGCACATCTCTCGCGCCCGTCATGTTCTTCCATTTTTGTCATATCCCGCGATTGCTTGTTGTGATACACAGTTTCTATATTTTGTCATACTCTATTGCCATTGAGTTACCTGGGTAGTTCATGCTGCGGTTTTAGCCCTGGAAGACGTGGTAGGATTTTTTTTGCTTCAGTAATCGAGCATCATCCATGCCTTTTTTGTCACATCATTTTTTGTGCAACTTCATGAACTTCATGAGTTTCAGTAGTAGTGCCAGTAGTAAGGTACGATATTGATTCAATATTTTAAGTGGCAGTTCACAATATGTTGAATTAGCAATATGTATGCTGGTAGTTCAGTAGTTCACAATAGCCGTATGCAGTTCAGTAGTAAGGTAATATGTAGTGCAATCTGTTTTGTGTTCCTATTTTTACTTCATCAATCTTTTGTTTCTCCATTGTACTTGATTAATCTATTTTTTCCTCATGGGATTCTGTAGGATGTGCTTCACGCAGCATGAATTCAAATTCCAATGTCCGGCAACCACTGAACTCTTGCATTTTTACCGACAAGTTTTTTGACAGTCTATGTGAGCATTTTTTTAGGGTTCAGTAACATGTTAGGGGAGCAGTACAATACCTTTTTTTCAGTAATCATGTTTAGTAGTCCATCAGATTTTGATTTATTAGTCGATCCATTGAGTTCAGTAATTAATCTTGTTTATTGATCCATGTTCTGCGATTCCGAAATAATTATTGATCCAATAGCTTTCTACTATTGACCACTGATGCCTTCAACTACTGAACACTGATGCCTTCCGTTGCAGCGACAGATCGCAAGATGGAGCATCAGGGGGCTCTCAAGTGATACGAGCTACGTGTCTATAATTCAAAATCTAATGCAGCAGCATCATCTGAAGAATGCACATGTGCATTCCTATTTGGTTCCATGTTCATTACTGACTTTATAAGATGCATTTGATAAGTAAATCGACCCATTATGTTCAGTAGTCAACACATCAGTAGTTCAGTAATAGACCATACCATTAGCTTCAGCTTCAGTACTCGATCAAAGTTTAGTAATGCATCCCAATAGAATCAGTAATCAGTACTTTTTTGGATTTTAGCAGTGCATCCCATCAGGTTCCGTAATTGATACTTTTGATCTAGTTCTGCATGTCAATAGCTTCAGTAATCAATACTTTTGGATTCAGTGGTGCATCCCATCAACTTCATTATTCAATTATGCCTTTTTAGCAATTTTTCAAGTTTTTTCTTGATTCATTAAGTGCGGAACTGTTTGTTTCATTCAGCCATACATAACCAGTAATGCAGCTCTTTGTGAACTGCTTCTCAGTAATTATGTGAATTCATCATATTTGATACAGTAGTGGATCTATTGTGTTCAGTAATTAATCTTGTTTAGTAATCTAGGTCATGTAATTCTGAAATAATTGCTGAACCAATACAATTTAGCTGCCCCAAGCAAGTGTAAACATTGCAGTTTAGTAGTTCGAGCTAATTATGTTTCTGGCTTCAGCTCTTCAACTACTGTTGTTTCACATTTAGTACATGCCATTCTCAGTAATTGACTATAGTTCAGTAATGCTCATTTTTCAGTACTTCGAAAGTATACAATTCAGAAACACAGCGTAGCACCTTGTTACTGTCTTAAGTAGTAGTGTTTAGTAATTGACCTTTCCATCATTTGGATTCAGTAATGGAGCATCTCATCAGCTTCAAGCTTCAACTTCAACAGTCGATCAAGTTCAGTAATGCACCCCAATAGCTGCAATAGTCGCCGATGCTTTTTTGGATTTTAAAAGTGCCTCCCATGAGCTTCAATAATCAATCTCTTTTTTGGATTTTAGTGATGCATCGCAGTGCATCCTTCCGGGGATAAGAATGCATAACCTTTTTTGTGAGCATGGCATCATGTTCATTGTTCTTCCAACATTAATTTTCTTTTCATTAATATTTTTTCTTTTCTTTTAGTATTCCTGTTTACATACATTCAGTAATTGATGGTTCAGTAATTTCACATTGTTTAACTTTTTCATTAGTGATTAAATGTTTTTTCATTTCAGTACTTAATTGATGGTACAATAACTTCAATATTTTCATCCAAACTGTCGCTGCCAACTAGAAATGTGTTTTCCTTTTCATTTCAGCAACCATGAGAGACTTTTCATATATGTTAGTTGTGTTTTCAGACTCGGCAAGAATCAGCAATACAACAGCAGTTTTAGTTTCATATACCGTTGGAAGACCCGCCACATGATGGCAGGCTCACAATCATCAATTGGAGGGCGCCATCGCGATACATGAAAGGTGCTCGGTAGCAAGGCTTTCCACGAAACAAATTTCCTCCAGCAGCCTCAGCTTTCCATCGCTCAAGCTGGCATGCTCCAAAGGTCCAGAATCATGGAGGCTAAGCAGTGAATGAATGTGTGCATGTGGTTTCTGTAAAAATAAAGTTGATTTGTTTATGTCTGTTATGTGCTAGAAACCTATAGTTTTTCCCTCTCTGTGTACCATTGTTTAAGTAATTTTGGATTCATTGTAACCATATGTTGATGTTTTGGTAATATGTACTCTTTGTGTGTGTCATTTCTTTAAGTAATTTGTAATCTTGTATCAATATCTGTAATTTTAATAATAATTGAGTGATTCAGCAATCCAATTATTTGATATTCCAATCGCAATAAGCATATCCTCTATTTGAGATATTCAGTTTTATCAGTAATCAACACATATCAGTAACTTAGTAATCATGTATCAGTAGCGGCAATTTAGTAACTCGGTGATTCAGTAATCATACCACCACAATATTTGAGTAATCGACAGACTCATTCAGACTCATTTGGTCTTACTAATCACATAGTGCATGGCACCAATAAAGCTACGCGCACGCACACATGTTCTTGAAGTCATCCTATGCACATCAATAGGATATCAGTAATTTGGCAACCTAGTAATTCGGTGATTCAGTAATCATGAAATCAGAACTTCATATATCAGTAACTCGGTGATTCAGTAATCATGTAACTAGAACATCTTGGAATCTACATGATCTTAATAATTACACATGCTCATTAGTATTTTGGAGGAATTTTGGAGGATCGATGCCAACCACATCAAAATTGTAGATGGCATGTCAAATTTGGGTACGACCTGCAGTAATTGGGAGGTCCACATGCCACAAAGATTCGTGGATTGCCAACAGTGGATGAGCAGTAGAAGGATGTGGATGAATGCTAGGATTTGACCGGAATTCATGGATTTGCTTGCGCTTATCGTGATTCTCCCGCTTGCTGCGTCCTACAGCTTGAATCCCGCTTGCTGTGTCCTGCAGGTACCCAAAGCACATCAGTCTAATCAAGCAGATTTTTCTCAGGGAGATTCGCGAGAGGAGCATTTTACGTAGACACTAGCTCGAATTTGAATTCCCAGTCCAACAGCAAACCATTTGACTGAAAGAATCACGGGGGACTACTACCACACGTGCAGCTAATTTCTCTCCCAGAACTGCAAAATAATGAAGGATTGAAGGAATCAGTGCCTGAAATTAGGGGTGAAGGCTAGCTGCGTAAATCCCTGACACCTTGCACATGCCGCCGCTGGGTCCCATCTCGCTTTTCCCGCCGCGCGCCGCCGCAGGTCGCTCTCCCTGTTGCTCGCCGCACGCCGCCGAAGCTCGCTCGCCGCGCTCGCACCCTTTGCATCGCCGCGGCGCGCCGCCGCACCGCTTGCGCTCCCCGCCGCCCTAATCCGTGCACGCGCGCCGCTGCTCCCCCCGGCTGGCACGGGCCGCCGAAGGCCACGCTCGGCGCCGGCTCGCGCTTGGGGCCGCCTCCTCGCGCTCCGCCTCACGTCGCTGCGCGCGCGCTCGCGCCTCGCGCTCGCACGGGCAAAGAAGGCTGGTTGGAACGGGGGACGGGTGCAAGTCTGGGGGAGGTAAACATGTCGGGATGGTGGAGGTGGGATCCGGTTGGTTAGCCGTGTCAGTAATTACTGCTGGGTGTAGAATGAATTCTATACCTAGGGTGTAGATTAGCACGTGTGTGTATATATATATATACAGTTTTGCTATTGTGCACCTGGGTGCATTCTGTATAGAGAATGCACCCACCCTTGTTGCAACTAGGTTTTGTCCAGTTGCAACTGGGGCTCATTCTGGTTGCAATTTATTCACGTCGGGTTGCAATTAGGAGTCTAGTTGCAATTGGTTCGTGTCCAATTGCAACAGAGTCAGATTCGTTGTAATTAGTTCTGTCAAGTTGCAATTAGTATAGTGTCACAGTTGCAATCGGTTAGTCTCTTTGTTGCAATTGATTCGCGCGTAGTTGCAGCTCGACTGGGTTTAGTTGCAATTGGTTCGCGTTGAGTTGCAATTGGTCCGTCACGTTGCAATTGGTTCGCGTCGAGTTGCAATTAGTCTTTCAAGTTGCAATTGTTTCAGCTGCGAAGTTGCAACCGCAGGGTCTGTACATTTGCTATACATAATGCACGTGGGTGCATTTTAGTATCGCCCTATATATATATATATATATATATATATATATCTACTACTAAAAAGTACGAAGTGGAGACAAAAACTTGTTCCTACTTTTTCCGCTCTCCTGTGAATCTGCCTCCCCCGTGCGTCCTTCCGCAGTCGGCCCCCTCCGCGCGACCTGGGCCCACCCCCAGGCGACCTGCGACCTCCGCCCAACATACCACCGCCCCCCCCCCACCAGGCGACCTCCTCCTCCACGCCGCCGGTGCGTCCGCCCGCGTCTGCTGCTCCACGCCCATCGCCCTCTGCCGCTCCACGCCATTGCCCTCTGCATACGTCGAATCATCTATTCCACTTCCGCATCGTCCGCTCCAACCTGCAACCTCTCCTCTCGTTTTTTCCCATTCACCGAATCATCAGCCGCCTCTACCCTCGACATTTCCCCGACCCGCCGCCGCCTCTCCTCCCTTCGTGCCTACGTCGGCTCCTACGGTCGTCCTCCCTACTCCCGGTCACACCTCCTTCGCGCCGCACCAACATCGCCCCTGCCCACCCTTCGTCGTCGTCGCCGCCGCCGTTGGGTGAAATGTCGGCGGGGATCGAGGGCGCTAGCGGTCCGTCCTCTGTTGCGTCGCCGCCGTGTAGCCCTAGACCTGGTCCTAGGGTTTACCTTGTGATACAGCACCTCATGGCGGTAGCGGCGGCGGTTGGGGCCTTCAACCCGCTGATGCCGTTCCTCATCTACCACCGCCGCCCCCCTCCACCATGCCCTGTCACCCCTTTGCGCCGGCGCCCCCTGCCCGGCTTACTAAAAAAGGTAGCATCTTACACCCATCTACACATCTCTATTACGATCCATTTTTATGCATAGAAGAAGGATAGTGATTAGTGGAATTGCTTGATGGGCAACATAGTCCATCAGTTATCTTGTGTTCTCCATTTCATTACTTTGAAATTTCTTGACAGGGATGGTGCGGGTGACTAATCTAATTCTAACAGTTCATTTATAGGAATTTAGGTAGTAGCATGTGAATATTAATACTTCTACTTCAGTTAATATATGCAACTTATGGGGACTCACATAGCAGGTTATTTCACAGTTTGTTAGCTAACATATCATGGGGTGATGTTCTTGGCTATTAATATAATCTTATCAGCTTTGTGAAATTGCTACTATAGTTCTACATCTGACTCTCATGCATCTTTGCAAGGCCAAGAGCAAATGCACCACTGCGATGATTGCACAAGAAAATAAAACTATGTCAGCTACCAAATATGATGTCAACCATCTTCAAATGGTTGGTGAAATTCAAGGACCATGTCATGAAAAAAAACAGAAGCAGAAATGTTTCATTCAGAAAAATGAAAGGGCCTTTAACAATTTTCTAAAGGTTAGTCTCAGCTCATGCATTCAGAATGCACATTTATATCATCTTTTCTGCTATATATAATACTTGTGTGCGTCATCAATCTTCCTTTATTCTACATTTTTCAGACTATTTGATGCTTGGGATCAATACAAATAAAGGTGGAACTGTATATTGTGAATGGGCACCTGCTGCACATTAAGTCACCAGAGGTCCACTAAAGGGGGCCAGAGAAGCACTGGAGATCAGCGAGACCGGCGGTGAGTTCAATTGCTTGGGTCTATTGACTGGTGTTTTTTGTGGTGCTTCTAAGGTGTTTGATGTATGTGCCTGTCTGTCTTGTGTCTGTTGTACAATGCAGGGAGGTTCTTATGCATGATTGGTGAACACCTAACCCTAGATGGACCAACAAAGTGGTCGATACACATTTTAGACGTCCATGGCCTTTTGTGAAGAGGTTTGCTCAGGAAGTCCCAATGTGGTAGGTCATTACCCATATCATTCCGATGATGGTCGGAATTGCTAAACAATGCAAAAACCAACAAGGATTGTTATTTGTTCTCTCCATACAATTTTTTGGTTGGTTTGCGCTATCATGGTGACTCAACATCAATTAGAAATAGGGACCACACACTGTTGCGTCAACTGCTCTTGATGTTCTAAACTTGGTTTGTAGCTTCTTGCAAATTATGCCTTGGCCCCCTTGCTTTTTAATGTTTTCTTATAATAGGATGCTTTCTTATCCGATTGGCATACCCGACCCAGCATTACATGTTGGTATGTGCAACTTGTGGTCTAAATTAATGTGGTTTGTTTGACATGTTGTTCGCCTCCGCCTCCCCAACCCTAACAAAGATCGAGTTTGACAAACCTCTACCTCAACGTGAATGGCATAATTTACCTCTGGTTCCACCCAAATCTCAGGTACGCATTTGATCCTACTTGATTCCGGCCTCCCAAACCCCAGCTGGTGTTTGCTCGGCTCTCGATCTCACTGACTATATGGTCTTGCTCCCTGTATTCGGCCCCTTCCAGGTGTTCAAGTCAATTTATAATTACATCGACCACATTTTCGGTCTTGCTGATCCTGGAACTACTCTGGAAGCTGCATTGGTGAGTTATTGCTGTTGTGATGCTACTTGTAATGTATCCAGATTGGGCTATGGGTATCAAGCTCGGTCAATTTTGCCACTTAGATGGCATTACTCTGAACCTGTTATATCGCAATCTAGACACGGATAAAATCTGATTGGGTGATATGACCTTGGTTATTTGTTTTGGCATTTCTATTTTGTTAGTGACACATTACACAGATGTGAATTCTCACACCTGTAGAGGGCCATTCTGAAGCTAAACTAGGCATGGTTGATGTATTGTTTTTCCCAATATTCATATTTTTTGAGTACAAATAGTTTTCGGCCGTGGCCTCACTACTATCTATTTTGTTACAGGATCACATGAAGGGCTCCTTGAAAATCCGTAACTGAAGGCATCAGTTTGTGGTTGGATTCTCACATTAATGCAGGGTTAATATATGCCATTAAAATTTCGTAATTCACAAGCATGGTTAAATGTTGTTCAATGTAATAGCTTTGTCAATATTAGATCACAAAATTTATTTTATAGTATTGCAATGTGGGCAACCACATGGAATCTCATAGGTTTATCCATCTACCCATAAGCTGATATGTATTTACCTTTTGCTCTATTTTTTACCATTTGTATTTACCCTTTGGCTAACTATTCTTATAATGAATACTTGGAACCTAATGTGATCATGCAAGCATATAGTACCTTGTAGGGAAAAAACTTATTGGTTATCTCCAACAATTTGCAGAGCAAAAGACAGGAGACCACAAAGACAGCATCTGCAAGGGTTTCAGTAGCCTTCCGACGCCCTGCGGTACTTCTACTTTCATTCATCTTGTGAATTTGGATCTCATTCAGTAACTCAGAATTGGAAAGAATTACAATAATCTAAGTGGTTTATCATAAGTGAATTTTTTGTATTTCCCTAGACTTAGATCGTGCAAGGCAAGAATTTTTCGCTATTTTACAATATCATATTCTTGTTACTAGACGTTCTATAAGAATAAGAAAAAACACAACCCTTTTCCATTACACATAAAAAGGGTTTCAAAAGTCAATTTTTCTTTTTCTTTTTTTTCAGAATCCTCTTTTTGTTCTTCCACCCATGCAATAGAGGGCGAAAGTTCTGTAGTGTAAGAAAAATACATTGAATGAAATTCGTGGATTTACAACAACCTTGGTTGTGACCCCATAGATAAAAATGCAAAATTTCTACCTTCGAGACCATTGAAATAGGGCATTAAACGAGAAAGAAATCATCCACAGATAATCAAACTATTGTATGCCCTGGAAGTAATGCAACTAGAATTTTACATGTTTCTTCAAATATTTTTCACAAATATGTTCAGTTAGTCCCCATGATTTTCATAAAATTTTACTTTATAGTCTGTGTTCTATGTTGTAGATTGACCTTACGAGTTGGCTAACTAAAGCTGGCTTAATAATCTGGAGGATCAGGATTTATATTCTTGCACTCATGCATCTTCGGCACAAATTTTTGGAGCTCTAGACCTTTGTTTGATTTGGTATGAGATCACCAACTTATACCTGTTAAGACCAAAATATAGTTCTCCACTACATTTGATAATGTTTGACACCTATGAGTAAGCATCATGTGTCAATTAACTTTTATCCATTTCATAACAGTTGTGCTTCATGAGGAAATTAGAGGAAGTATATCATTTCGTAGGCTATGTAACCATAGGTGTAATAAATATGTAATCCCCTGTTTGATGCTCTGCAATCAGTGTCTGTGTAATCTTCTGAATGGGTAATGTCTCAAATAGATAACTATTATTCAACTAAATGTTTTAGCTGTTGTGACTTCGACTGAGTACGTGGTACAATAGTGTTTATCAATTGATCATGTAATGTTTGGACTTTATTATCACTTCACACGATCTTCTTACATCTGATTTTTAATGCACCAATGTTGTTCATTTGTACCCCATTCCGCATAAGCTGATTGATGTGATTTCTAAATAAGCAATTCCCATGTACTCCATTTTGATACCACATAACATTGCTTTGAGTACAGTGCAATACCAATAGTATTGTGCTTCTGAAAAAGTTGTCCACATCATGTTGATTTTTTGCTCCAGACATTTGATTTAATCTGAAGATGCAGATTGTACTGTGTGGATGAAGCAGATATTAATGTTAAGTGCTGAGGAGAGTATGAGACGCATGATGCATGCGTTTGGCTGCACAAGGCTTATTCAGCAAACATGACAGGTTAACTCCTTCCATTTACTATTGTATTGTTTCACGCAAGTAGTACAGATAAGGATTTGCATTTTTTTATGGCTATTAGGTGGACTGCAAAATTGAAGATGACAGCTATTGGCTCATCTAGAATATTTTTTGTTGCACTTGTGTCCGTAAAATGCAGTTAATCGGAAAAATAATATGGAGTGAGCAAGTATTGGTAATGCTTTAAGAGAATCCATACTAAAGAGTTTTTCCAATCTGACCAAATCATGCAAAACTTTTCCAGCTTGGTTTAATGCTTTATTTGATTGAATAATGTTCATATTTCTTCTAAGATGGATGTGAATGGAAGAGGCAAAGGTCATATTTCTTCTAACATGGATGTGAATGGAAGAGGCAAAGGTGACAACAATCTAACAGGGAGGGACTGAGCACCAATCAAAATAGTGAAGCTATAATCGGTCCTGAAGCTACAATCTAAGATGGTGGATGAGTAGGTAATGAATTACCATTGGCAGTGAAAGGCTCAAAGGCCCGCCAAAATCCAATAATATGATAAATAACTTTGTTTTATGTAGACATCCATTTCAGTTTCAGACTTGCATGTGAAATGTTGTGTAGAAAAAATTGTTTGTAAAAATAATTATCTTGATGATTTTTCTTTGTATTACAATATAAAAAGTGTTATATATGGCCCGTAGCAACGCACGGGCATGATCCTAGTATATATATATATATATATATATATATATATATATATATATATATATATATATATATATATATATATATATATATATATATATATATATATATATATATATATATATATATAACTATTAGTCTATAGCCGGTTATATTCTGCAGCCAGACACAACTCGCGGTCCGGTGAATCGGTGATGAGCCACCTGCCTCGCTAGCTTTTCTATTTCCTACGCGGTTGTTTCGGCTTTAAAACTGACGTGTCGCATCTGGTCGAAGCTCCTGAATCAGCTAGCCGCTAATCACGCTACCTTTTTCCGGCCGCAGAGCAGCTCCTTGCGACAGGATGTAAATCATGCATGCATGGAGGCGCGGATATAAACTGTGAAATACAATATTGTTTGACTTTCAATCGTGCACGTGCAGGACACCATATCAGTAAAGTAATATTTTCCCTGATTAGGAAAAAAAGGATTTCCAAATAATATTGTGGTAAACTAACGACGATGTTATGGTAGATACTTTTGTGGTAAATCAATGACGTTATTCTGCTAAATACTTTATGGTAAATCCATGATGCTATAATGGTAAATACATTTAGGTAAATCAATGGCGCTATTCTTTTAAATACTTTGTGGTGAGTCTATAATGTTATTCTGGTAAATACTTTGTGATGATACCCATCTAAATTATTTGGAATTGCATCCCTCTCGTTTGTATAGTAAAAATGATACCTCGAAATAGTATAGTAACGCATAATTATAGTAACTCTCGATCTATTCTGTTAAGTAAATTTGCTATTGCATGAACGCTTGATAGAATAGTAAAACTATAGTTTATTCTGGTAACCACAGTGCACACGTGTGGACACTGGACAACACAAAACAATCGGTGCATTCTTGTATCGTAAGTTCGTAACCATGTTGGGATCTGCATGCGCGTATATTTTTTAATAGGGCAGGCAAAGGACTACATGCAGCGGATAGAGCAGGGCTTATGAATACGCTCGCTGCCGGCGACTCGTACCGTGACATGGTGTGGTGGTGGCGGGTCCCAGTGGGGTTTAATGCGCAGAAGAAAGGCAGCAGCCCAATCACAGCTGGGGCAGTGCATATGCTCATTGGTTTTCGCCGAGCTCACGCGAGCATGCCGCGAAGGGCTCGTTCCGCGTTTCTCTCTCTTTCCTATTGGATGTCGCCCGCTTCACAGTGGTTATAGTACTTGTTCTAATCGCGGACAAGATTTATGACAGCGCAAGTAAAGCTCAACTACAGGAGGCTCGCTGGGTCTCGTACGGTTTGATGGCTTGCATCCCGGCTCCAGCATGTTTACTACGGTAATTAAAGCAGAATGGTGCAGGGAGAGACGCGTGAGATTAAAGAGGACCGGAGAAACGGTGACACGTTCCGATCGGTTGGTGCAGTAAAGTGGCTTGGCTACACTACAGAATAAGCTATTCTATGGCCGGGAATATTTATATATGCTCATGATGTGTCAAAAGAACCCTATTTGGGGAATATTTTTTCTCTCCACGTTATAAAAAGATGTATTATTGGAAATTTAATTAGTCATAAATGATGCAAAAAGTTGCTGCAAAAAAGTTGTTGCAAAAAAGTTAATGCAAAACGAGATAAAAAATAGATCCAAAAAGTTGACACATAATTGTTCTAAACATTGGTCTACATATGAAAAAAAAGGTGCAGTCAGCTCTCATTTTGTAGCATAGAGGGGCAAAATCCTCTTTTTAACTCGGAGTTAACGCTGTTAGAGGGTCAAATGGACGGCAGTGTCATATGAGGGATGAAGTTTCAACTCAGTGTCAAATAGGAAATTAAAAAAATTTGAGGGCCAAGGAAGGAATGTCTAAGTTTCTCAGTGTCAAATAAGGAATTCTCTCTTAGGCTAGATAGGTTACATAAGAAGAAAGAGAGAACAAAAGATTTTGGAGTTTGATCTTTTTATGATTTTGAAAACACTAACTCAAAGAAAAACAAATGCAAAAGAAATAAATGCATCACTCAAACAATCATTTTATTTAATTCCAAAGACAATCAATTATTTTCCTACACTAAATTTCTTGTAAAGAAAATAAATACTCGGTACATTTTAAATTATGAGAAATCTTTGTTTTTATTATTATTTCTATTAACATATTGAAATCGGAAAAAATTCCAGGGTGTTACACGTGGGGACAGCGCCTGTCGAGGATCACAGGAGTAAGGCTGCCAATGGTCTGAGAACTGCACCAAATCCGCACTACACCAGCGGCTAAATATATCACTGATCAAACTTCACCACACCGAATTGCATGAGTTCACAGTTGAGTCGAACCAAACCGCGAGCCTTTCCAAACCAAAACCAAAACCAAACAGAACTGCATGTCTCCTTACCGTTTCCACCCCCCCCCATTTAGTAACGATACACACTGACTTGTTCCCGCCGGATGAGTCCGTGGAGGAGCCAACGTGCTGGATGTGGAGACAGCGACCAAGAACCAGTCAGTGAGATGGGCAAGGAAAGGATAGAGACAACGACCCCATTCTAAACCGAACCGAACTGAACCAATCTAATGTGAAACAAAAACTAAACTAAACCATTCTCCTAAACAACTCTGACCCATTTACGACCAATCCTAGCCAGCCTAGGTAGGTAACCAAACCAGTTAAACCGGGCTCAGCCCGAACCACTACCAGGCTTACACGGGAGGAAGGACAGGGTGTAGGGTTTCATGTTGGTGGGCCGAGTGGGCTGTTATTTTGGGCATCTAGTAGGTTATAATTGCATAAGAAACTATCTTCTGGAAGATATATAGGATTTTCCAGCTTGCCTCCTCAAGGCCCAACAACGATAGCACAGAGAGGGGGGGCTATATATCTACACAGAAGATGGTTAAGGTTTGAAAATTTCCAACCCACTAAAGCTCATCTTATCGAGATTAGTTATTGTGCTTGAGGGAATCAGGGGAACTGGGGTTTTTTTAGGAAAACTGGTAATGGGTATTTTCATAACACCGCATCCCGTGTTTCCCACACCGCAGCCCCTATCAAAAAAATAAAAAGACTTAAATAGATATGTGTCATTATAACTTTGCTGGTTTTAAAGTACACCATTACATCACATGTTTGAAATATGCTATTATTTACGTTTGGAGACGATTTGAGCTCACTATAAGGTGTATAGAGGGGTATACAATGTTCGTATGGACAAGATTGCCCTTGCTCGTTCCATCATTCTAATTTCACTGACGTGCGGGACTCACACATCAGGGTCTTCTTCAACCTCCCGCCATCGCTGCACTAGGAGGCCATGCGCTCAAGCTGCCTCCCCGGGTGGGTGATACCCTGTTGCTCCATTCATCAGCAATCCGCATCGTGGCCGCACCGGTTTTGGATACACTATTGTGAATATGCTTGTGAAAATCTGTGCAGTATTGTAAAATTCTTCAATAGTGCAAAATTCTTCAAGAGGCGAGAGCTTTGTCATCATTTATCAGGTCTGAAAGCCATTTTGTGAAGAAACTGCTAACCTCTCTAGTATCTAGATAGACAAACAAAACAGAAATATGGACCAAGTGAGTACAACAGAAGGATAATCAAATAATGTCGATTGACTTTAAACTAACAGAAGTTGCCTTACAAACCACAGAGCATATGGAAAGTATAACCTTGCACAATCTATACCTTACATGTAGTTGTGATGACAGATACAAATTACAGAGCACCGGAAAGAAAATTGAAAATAGCATCACTCTGCATGTACCTTGGTCACAACACCAATCAACAATTGGGTACCATCCTTTTTCTTCTTGCTTTTGATGATCCATTCTGTTTTTCTCCCGGAGGCGTCACTATGATTATGTCACTTTTAGTTGTTAGACAATTAGTGTTACTACAATTGGGTACTGCTTAATCATGAAAGCTCAATTGTCACGCAGAAGAATAACTATAGTGATGCTTACTGGCACTTAACAGAGGCAAAGGAGGTAAATTCATGCATAATGCTTGGTGAATCCCAAGAAAGAATCAATTCAGTTCCAAAAAACAATAGCTACCGAGTATAATTTATGAATGACATCCACATTAACCACTAAATAAGTTGGCTGTCTAGATCCTATTGTGCATCCTTTATTAATCTTTAAGATGTTGCTTCTTGCTGACATACCATCATCAATATCCATAGGCAAAATGTTAAATTCAGAAACTTTTTGAAATATTATATTTCTTTGAAACACCAAGAGTTGCTTGCTTGTCATTGAAATTCAGATGTGAGGAGTATAATCAGCATCAGCTATCTGCTAACATATGACGATCGTCACACGAACAACAGCTTTATGGTGGTGGTCAGTTGAAGCCATGCTTTCAGACCATGGTTGTTCCTATAAATAAACTTGGATTGCATCGAGGACCTTTATTTGATTGCATCCAACAATCTCCTAGCTACTTGCTGGAATTTGGCCGTGATAGGATACGTGATTGTATTGTTCAACTGCACGCATTCATGCATGCACTTCATTTTCCAGTTCTTATATTTGAGCAATCCCTTTTCAATGTGTAGGGCTCTGAATGCATCTTGGACATTATTTAAGTGTGGCTGATACAAATGTATCCTGATCACTTTAATTATTATATGCTGACCAGGGGGGTGGTGTCCAGCACAATGCCTTCGGCGATCCAAGCCAGTCGTTTTCCCCATCGCGTCCTATAGTGACCGATAAAACAAAAAAGAAAGGGGCTGAGGTATTATATTTTTTTCACGATGCAGATTGTCCAATTATGATAGTGTTGATATGTGGTAGAAATGAGTCCAATTGGAGAGCCCAGAATAGGTTCAAACACTCAGGAGAAACCATAAGTAGAAAATTTAGTGAGGTTCTAGATTCTTTGATGGCCATGGGACATGATTTCATCCGACCAAAAGATCCCAACTTTCGAGCTATTCATAGGAGGATAAGAGATGATAGAAGAGCATATCCTCATTTCAAAAGCTCGTATTGGTGCCCTAGATGGAACTCACATCCGTGTGTCACTTTCACATGAGCAGCAAGTTAGATATATTGGGAAAACTGGAATTCCTACACAAAATGTTCTAGCTATCTGTGACTTCAACATGTGCTTCACTTATGTGTCAACGGGTCAACCGGGAGCTATGCATGATACAAGTGTGCTATACAATGCAATAGGAGTTGATAAGGAATTCTTCCCTCATCCTCCACAAGGTAACACAATTGTATATGCTCAATTGTTTCTGCTAGTTGTTCATGTGACAATTATCTCTGTATATTTGCACCAAAGAAATGGCAGCAATAAACATTGTTTGAATCTAATTTAATTTCTACTGAAAATAGGAGTGCATTTCTACTGAAAATAGGAGTGCCTGATGCTTGGTGCATATCCAATCTCAACTCTTAACAGTGACCATGCAACACACTTTGATCCTTCCATTTTTATAATTATTTAGGTTTTTACTAAAAAATTGAAGTGCTTGATGTTGCAATGCAAACACTCCTATTTTCCAGTGCTTTTAGAACCGGATTTCTCTGTTAGTATGTTGGAACCGGTGCTGATTTTCCAGTGATTTTAGAACCAGATTTCATTTGCCAATTGCAATGATGTTGGATTTTTGTGAAGGTGTTAGTATGCTGGAAGTTTTAATAATATGGAAACTGTTTGGGCTTCGTTCCCGACGTGGATACTCGTTTTTTTTCTTCTTACTCATGCTCTTTTATGTGTAGGCAAATATTATGTTGTTGATGCGGGATATCCTAATCAGCCCGGTTATCTTGCTCCCTACAAAGGTGAAAGATATCATTTACCAGAATGGCATAGAGGTATGGAACCCAACACTCCGATGGAAAAGTTTAATCGTGTTCACTCATCCATCCATAATGTTATTGAGAGATCATTTGCATTGCTGAAAATGAAGTGGCATATTCTATACAAAATGCCGCCCTACCCAATGCACAAGCGAAAAATGATTGTGGTGGCTACTATGGTCCTCCATAATTTCATCCGTGAGCATGGAGGTGAGTATCCTGACTTTGCTAGGTTCGACCATGAGCCTAACTTTGTTCCTACAATACCAGAACGGTTTAACAAATATGCAGTTCCTCCATGGGCATCTGATGGGTCAACATTCTACAGAAATGCTAGATCTATGGATGAATTCCGTGATGCCATAGCCACTGATGTAGCAAGTTCTTGGCGCTAGATTTCAATGAAAAATGATTTTGTAATCGATGGCACCTTAATGATAACAAGTTGTGATGATACATTGTTGTTTTTTTCTTTTCATATGCGACAGGACATGTAATAGGCAAGTTAATTATTTTCCTTCTGTTTGAGATGAAGTACTTTGAATGCACAAGCACTGAAGGCTGCATGAATTTTCATTCTTGTTCTTATTTTTCTTCGGATTGTTTTTTCATTTGATTCAGTGTTGTAGGCTTCATATTGTTGTATACAGTACGATTCAATACATGTCTGCAACAACTGTGTTTAGGTGCATGCGGACAGCAGCTTGCATCATTCAAACAGAATATGGCAACTGTGCGCATGGCTGTGGACAACAGCTAATATTTTCGAGTGGAGCTAAAAAAATACCCAAACATAATAAAAAGTTGGAGTGGAGTTAAGTGGAGTTGGTAGAGTGGAGTTGGTGGAGTGGAGCCCCTATTTTGGAAGTGGAGTGCTCCCAAACAGCCCCATAGTCAATCTAGGCATAGTAACTTGGTTACTCCATAGTGCTAAATTATTTTTGTAGTATCTCAGTGGCACATTCCGGTAAATTGACGTCTAATTACCATAACTCTCCATATCATGGCGCATGTAGAATTCTAGTAAACGGCGTTTCACTTTCACCCGTGCATAGATAAAAGAAAAATAATAGATTATTCTAACTATCGTGCACTCTCGTATGCACGTGTGCGCAAAATTACAAGGGCCGGCCGGCCAGGCATGTGTAGTAAATGCCGCTAACATGAACCGGCTATAGTAACAGCTGTGCTGCCTTTTTTAGCTGTCTGGTCACATCGCAGTAGCAAGACCAGTCTCAATGGGAGTTTCAGTAATGTTTCATGCACATTAAATGCAGCGCCACATAAGTAAAACTCTACTTTTTTATGAAACTCTTAGGAGAGAAGAAAAAAGTTTCACCATGGTGAAACCTTTGGGCACTGTTTCACATGCATTTGATGTATTGGAAACGGGGTGAAATCCCCATTGAGGCAAAAATAGTGTGTTTCACTATGGAACTATGCAATAAATCATGTAATGAGAGATGTTGTGGGACCCGTGAGCATATGAAACTGTGCATTGAGAGAGACGCATATTTCATATCAAAGTTTCACATCTTGGAAATCGGGAGGTGAAACTCTCCATTGAAACTAAATAGCCCACTCAATCAGCTTATCTCCAATTAATTATTGTCATTATTACTAGAGCAAATGGGCACAACGTGTGCGGGCACACGTTGGGTCTGAGTGGGTTCGATCGGTTGGGTCTGGCTACAAACTAAGGTATTTTGTGGCTAACCACGAAGTATGTCTTCACTATGTGTGTATATATATATATATATATATATATATATATATATATATATATATATATATATATATATATATATATATGCAGTCGACCATAGAATAGTTATTCTGTACCCAACCTCTCTCCCGTCTGATTCCCCTTTTCTTGTGCCGTGTTGATGCGAGCGATAATTGTTGTTGGTGCATGAATTAGCTGGTGAACATTAATTCTAGCCTGTAATTATCGCCATGCATGCGTGTCGTGAAGCTGTGGAGCACTAATTCTTCCCTGTAATTATGGACATGCATGCGTGACGTGAAGCTTGGAGCACATAGGGGTTACGAGAATACTTTTGTTTTGTTTTCTGATATACTTTATTTCTGTTTCACTCTGATGGAAAAAATGTTCGATGTAAATGTTTGTGGCACAGCTACTTAGTTACCATAGTTTGTGTTACATATCCTAGTCTCATTTGTCATTTCTACTGTGTTAGATATTGTTCCTCGGAGCATCCTGACGCTAAATAGCAGTAACTACCCATCCAAATTGTAGTCAACATACAATAGAGTAATAGTTGTTAGAAAACTAGGCAATTTTCGGTACATTTTAATTCCAGAAATTATTAACATGTTCATGACACATATAAGTGATCCCTTGAGAGCAAAGCATGTGCTTGTGTTCAAGTTAAATCTCAAATAAAACTTGAACAAAAATACACAGAAAAGGTTTAGTGTGTACCCAAAGGCGGGACGGTTGACGGAGTCAACCGGTGCGCCGTTATCCCTTGGACTAGACATGCTAGTCGTGGAGGGACCTTGTTCGGTGTAGTCGTACTGAGTTGATGCAGTAGTGAGTCGTTGCAGTGAAGTCCCACGAACGGCCTTCGGGAAGTAGTCGTTCACGCTGATGTAGTCGTTCTCGCGGAGGACGTAGTCGTACTGGAAGTAGTCGTTCTCGCGGAGGACGTAGTCGTACCGGGAAGTAGTCGTTCTCGCGGACGGGGACGTAGACGTACGGAAGAGCGAGCGGGCGCGTACGGGTACGCTCCCCAAAAACCTTATCGCCCCGCCTATCCCGAGCAGGATCGCTAGGTGGACGAGGTTCGGAGGCAACTGCTCACGCAAACAGTGTGCGCGCAAAGCTTGCGTTGGGAATGGCAGAGAGCAGCAACACAGAGGGAGAAGAGAGAGGTCTCCTAAGCAGGAGTACCTAAGTGTGAGAATGTGTGTCTGTGCCAGAGGAAGGAGTCCTCTTATATAGGCGCAGAGGAGAGGAGGAGGGAATGAACCTGGACGCTTCTGACCACCATAATTCTCATTAAACGACAGTTACCAGTAACGGTCGTTTTAATACAGAGGATTATGGCTGACATGAATGACCGACATAAATGACAAAAACTGTGCATACACCTCACGGTCACGGTCACGGTCACGGTCTCGGTCTCGACTCGACTCGACTCGACACGCCCACGCCCACGCCCACGCCCACGGCCCGGCCCGGCGCGGCGGCGAGCGCGCGCGCGCGCGCGTGGCACGCCCTTCTCCTTTTCCCAACTTCACAAGTGGTCCACCATTGGTCCACCCTTTAAGTTAGTTAAGATTCTCATTGGCTTTCAATGCGGGATTGAATCCCTAGCATTTATTTTGTGTACCTTTTAATTCTTAAGATTAATTGAGACTAAATGGCCCAAGGCCCAATTAATCCAACAATCCCCACCAAGAATTTCAAGGTACACAAAAAAATGTCCTCTTCTCAAGTCTTGTTTTGATATACTGACTTTATGGTGGAGACTGTTAAGTTGAACATCCACCTGAGACAAAAGCTACACTCATTCACAACTGACCAATGGACTATGCCTTGAATTGGCAGTTTCATGCAAACAAGTTTGACTAGAGCCCCTTGCTAGTACTAGGCTGCTATAAGCATCCCCTCGGGTTGGAGCGTATAAGTCATACTCCGTGCCTTTCATGGGTATCTAGAGATCACCCTATCTCATAGATTGTGACTAGCAATCAGACCCATATAGGTGCAATCCTTTAAGATGTTCTGTAGGCCAACATCTTTGCTCCTCTTTGAGCCACTCGGATCACATTAAGGTTTTTCACCAACCTGCCATACAGATTTTAGAAGAGAAATGCATCTCTACTGGAATGAGCCCTTTACAAAGGTTCTCTTCTCTCTGTTAAAAAGTAGTTTGTTGCACTATCCTAATTCACGAGATCTCCGATCACATAGGACAGGTTACCACTAATGAATAACGCTGACGGGTCTCAAGCCCAATTCCCTGGATGCATTGTCTATCACATTATGTGAAAGACCCTTTGTGAATTGATCTGCCAGATTCTTAGCCATTTGGATGTAGTCCAAGGCTATCACTCCGGAGTTTCTCATTTTCCTGACAGATTTCAGCCGCCTCTTTACATGCCTAGATGACTTCATGTTGTCCTTTGAACTATTCACCTTGACAATCACTCGTTTGATTATCACGGTTCATGAGGACTGCCGGTATCGGTTTTTCAACTATCGGTAAATCCATAAGGAGTTCACGAAGCCATTCAGCCTCAACGTGGCGGTGTCCAATGCAGTGAGTTCTGCCTCCATAGTTGACCTCGTTAAGATGGTCTGCTTGCAAGACTTCCAGGAGACAGCGCCACCTCCAAGTGTAAACACATATCCACTTGTGGCTTTAATCTCATCTGCATCAGAGATCCAATTCGAATCACTATAACCCTCTAGTACCCTAGGATACCCAGTATAGTGAATCGCGTAGTTCATTGTTCCTTTCAGATAGCGCATTACCCGTTCAAGAGCTTCCCAATGAGCATCTCCCGGGTTAGACACGAATCGACTCAGTTTGCTCACAGCATATGCGATGTCGGGTCTAGTAGCGCTAGCTAGGTACATTAGTGAACCAATGATTTGGGAGTATCTCAGCTGATCTCTCATTATTCTTATGTTTTTCCTTAACATTTTACTAGCATCATAAGGTGTTGGAGCGGCTTGCGTCGTTGTAACCAAAACGACTCAAGATTTTCTCCACATAATGAGATTGTGTAAGAACAACCCCACCATCACCTTCTCTCACTAGTTTAATGTTTAGAATCACATCGGCCTCCCCCAAATCTTTCATCTCGAAGCTTTGAGACAAGAATTCTTTCACTTCCTTAATCGCATTAAGGCTTGTCCCAAATATCGGTATGTCATCTACATACAAACATAGGATCACTCCTTCGCCCCCACCATAGCGATAGTACACACATTTGTCGGCTTCGTTCACAACAAAGCCAAGCGACGTTAAAGTTTTGTCAAACTTCTCATGCCATTGCTTAGGAGCTTGCTTAAGACCATACAAAGATTATACCAATTTACACACCATCCCTTCTTGACCTTTTACTACGAATCCATCCGGTGATCCATATAGATCTCCTCCTCCAACTCTCCATTTAGGAAAGGCTGTCTTAACGTCCATCCGGTGAACGATAAGACCATGGGAAGTCGCCAAGGAAAGTAGTACTCGAATAGTGGTGAATCGGGCAACTGGTGAGTAAGTATCGAAAAAATCTTCTCCTTCTTTCTGAGTATAGCCTTTAGCCACCAGCCTTGCCTTGTACTTATCAATAGTACCATCAGGCCTAAGCTTTTTCTTGAACACCCACTTGCATCCTACAGGTTTGCACCCATAGGAACGCTCCACAACCTTCCAAGTACCATTAGACATAATAGAGTCCATCTCACTCCGAACTGCTTCCTTCCAATAGTCAGCATCCGGAGAGGAATATGCCTCTTCAATGGTTCTAGGAGTGTCATCCACGAGGTACACAATGAAATAATCACCAAAGGACTTTGCAATCCTCTGTCTCTTGTTCTTTCTAAGAGCTTCATTGCCATCCTCCTCAGGATTTTTCTCATGTGGTTGTTCATTGTGTTCTATCAAAGCAGCAGGTTCTTTGAGTTCATTATTAATAGACAATTCATGACTAAATGTGCTATCTATCTCTTTCATAGGAAAAATGTCCTCAAAAAATGTAGCGTCTCTGGATTCCATGATGGTGCCAACATGCATATCGGTACTCCGGACTTCAATATTAAAAACCTATAACCCACACTGTGTAGAGCATAACCAAGAAAGATACAATCGACAGTTTTAGGTCCTAGTTTACGTTTCTTGGTTATAGGCACATTCACTTTGGCCAAACATCCCCAAGTCCGTAAGTATGAAAGTGTTAGCCTTTTCTTTACCTATTCCTCGAATGGTGTTATCTCTTTGTTCTTTACAGGAACACGATTCAGGACATGACATGCAGGCAATATAGCCTCACCCCACCATTCCTTGGAAAGTCCCACTGTGTCTAACATGGCGTTAACCAAATCAGTTAGAGTGCGGTTCTTTCTTTCGGCTACCCTGTTTGATTGAGGTGAATAGGGAGGCGTCCTCTTATGTATTATTCCGTGTTCCTCACAGAACGCAGTGAAACATTAGAAAAATACTCTCCACCACGATCAGACCTAATTCTTTTGATCTTTCTCTCAAGTTGGTTTTCTACTTCAGCTTTTTAGATTTTAAAGTATTGTAATGCTTCATCTTTAGACTTCAACAAATAGATATAACAAAATCTAGTACAATCGTCTATAAGAGTCATGAAAAACTTTTTACCACCTTTTGTCAACACACCATTCATCTCGCATAAGTCAGAATGAATTAGTTCTAGAGGTGCCAAGTCTCTCGCCTTTGCCGAAAAATGAGGCTTGCGAGGTTGTTTTGATTCAACGCACGCATGACACTTCGAATTTTTGACTAAGGTAAATTTCGGAATTAAACTCAAGTTTGCAAGACGCATCATACAACCAAAATTAACATGACAAAGTCGCGAATGCCAAACATTTGACTCATCATTAACATTCGAGACATGGTTCACAACTTTATTACAATCATATGATAAAGAAAAGCGGAACAGGCCTCCGCTATCATAACCTTTTCCAATAAAACTTCCAAACTTAGAAATTACACATTTATTGGATTCAAAGACTAATTTAAAACCGTCTCTACACGAGAGAGACCCACCGACTAAGTTCTTCTTGATAGTAGGGACATGCGCACGTTATTCAATCGAACGATCTTTCCCGAAGTAAGCTTCGCATCGACCGAACCAACACCAAGAACACGCGCATGTGATCCGTTTCCCATCAACAAGGAGGAAATTCCGCCCGCACCGGTAAGAGGAAAAAAAGGAAATATCAGCACAAACATGAATATTAGCACCGTATCAATCCACCAATCGGGTGGAGACATACTTGACGAAAGAATGCGTAGGTAAAAGATTACCGTACCCCGACGTTCCACCGGTTTCACTAATAACCATGTTGGCACTTTTGCCATCTTTCTTATCCTTGCGATCCGGACACTTTGCGGCGGAAAGTGTTCCGTGCTACCACAAGCACGCAGAGTAGCACTTTCCTAGCTTGGCGGCTTTTTCTCGCTTGAACCGGGAGCGTTGCGCTTAGCCTTTGGTTGGTTTTGATGCTGCTTGTTTTTCTTTTTGAATGCATTGTTGTTCTTCTTCTGCACCAAATTAGCACTAGAAGACCCAACAATCCCTTTACCATGTGTCTTGTCCTTTGCTCTTGCCTTCTCTTCAACATCAAGAGTGCCGATAAGATCGACAACAGCAAACTCTTGCCTCTTGTGTTTTAGAGAGGTTCCAAAGTCCTTCCAAGAAGGTGGTAACTTGGAGATGATACCTCCAGCCACAAACTTGTCGGGCAACTTACATGGTGCATCCTTGCTATAATTCTCAAGATCTCTAGCTAGCGCCCGAATCTCATGGGCCTGCTCTACCACAGAACGGTCTTCAACCATTTTGTAGTCTGAGGACCGGCTCGGTCTCGGAGCGTCCCACGCCTGGTCGGCGGATGACCGCTCCTTAGTGATGAGTGATTGACAACGGGTGTTGACTCGACTCTTGGCTTAGTGCGCGGCGCGAGGTGTAGGCGGGGGCGCGGCCTAGTTCGTGTTGTTGCGAGGTGAAGAACGGGCGCGAAAGGTCTTCTGAAAATGGCCTTGAGAGGGCCTCCCGGGAGATGGAGAGACAAGTAGGCTCGGTTCGAGGGACCCGGTGGACGCCGGAGGGGGGGACGGCAGGCGGGTGCGGGCCACATGGTGGCGACACAAGCAAGACGAAGTCATGGACAGATGAGCCGGTGCACGGTGGCGGTCAAGTCAAGTGGTTTGGCGGGAGGCCGGACCGGCACGCGGGGTTTGGTGGTTTGCCCACAAAACCATCGGCGGACGGTTTCTTGGTTTGGGCCTCAAAACCAAGTCCGAGGGCCCAACACGACGGAGACGGGATCCGGCGTGTCGGGAAGCTTCGAAGCGGAGGACACGCGGCGGGATCGCATGGCTTGCGTCGGGAGGACGCGGGGTGCGGCAAAGGCGTGGCCGTCCGATGGCAAGACCCACAAACATTACCAAAATGCCCCTACGTGGGTTGTATCGCCGGTAGTGTAGTTAGGGGTAGTCGAGTCATTTACCACTCGGCGGGACTTGATATATAAGCCTGGAGTGTGTGTTGATGGCTCTCTCTCTCCGCGACTTAGGGTTTCATTTCCCCCCTCCTCCTTCTCATTTTCGTAGCTATTTTCCTTCCTATTTTCTCTAGGCTAGCATGAGAGCTTCATGAGAGATTTGTTGAGAGGGATGGATGCTAGGGCGGCATGCTAGACCTTGTGAATCTTTCCTGGTTTGTATAGAAGATTCGGGGTTGTTTTTCGTGCCTTTTTGTGCCTATTTTCGTGCCTTTGTTCTCGGTGTGATTCCGCGGATTTGAGTGAGTTTCTTCCCGGATTTCTTTGAGGAAAACATGGATAGATGTCTTGTGCATCTTTGTGCTTGATCTTGTGCCCTCAAACGCGGGAAACTACTTCGATTCGTGAGTTTTCGTTCGGTGCTCTAGGTTTTGGTGGTGCTCAAAGGATTCGCGATTCCCGGTGATTTAGGGAGTTAGGAGGCAAGATTTTTGGGCTATAGCATCCTTGTGTGACGCTTTTCAAGTACCCAAACCCTTGTCTCCACAGCTTCAACCGTTTGGGAAATCCGATGATGATTTGGGGGGAGTTGACTTTCGAGGTCGGGCATTTTTTACGTTCGTCCGAGCCTCGCGGACGGTCCGCGGCCTCCTGGCGGACGGTCCGCGCGGGTCCAGTTCATCCCGTGTTCTTCGTGTTCTTGCTCGTCCTTTGTTTCGATCCGTTGTGATTTTGGTTTTTGGTTGGACGAAGTTTCGGACAGTCCGCGGTGTCGGGCGGACGGTCCGCGGGTGCTAGGCGGACGGTCCGCGTGCTCCCCGCGGACGGTCCGTGACACGCGGGTGTCTTTGGGTCGTTCGTGTAAATTAACGGACGGTCCGCGGCTAAGGCCGGACGGTCCGCGGCCGGGTGCGGACGGTCCGCGATGCCGGCCGGACGGTCCGCGCGGCTCTTGCGGACGGTCCCCCCCCCTTGCGCGGACGGTCCGCCGAGCCCGTGTGCTTTGCTTCTTGGTTCGATTCCTTCCTCCCCTTTCTAGTGCTTCCGCGTGTGCTTTGAGGAATCGTTCCTAAGGCTAGAGGTTGATCCATAACCTCGTGGTCTTGGCGATTGGTGCGTGATTCGATCCATCGCTCGTGTGTGACCGGGATTTGAGTAGGACATAGGCCGGGTTCTTTGGGAAGAATTTTTACCGGCTCCTATTCACTCCCCCCCTCTCTAGTCGCCATCTGATCCTTCAATTGGTATCAGAGCTCGGTGCCGGATTCTTTGCGACTTTGACAAGTCACGAATCCTAAGATGGCGTACGTTGAGCGGGGCGGTCCGCCGCACTTCGATGGCAAGGGTTACCACAAGTGGGCGGCTCGTATGATGATCTTTCTTCGAGGGAAGCTGTTGGATTTTATTGTGCTTGACAAGACCTATGCTATTCCGGTCAACATCCATACTCTTATGGTGACCGATGCCGATGCCAAGGCCAAGTATGAGGCTAATGCAAAAGCCGTTGATCACTTGTGCCGGAGCTTGTGTGATCCGAGTTTGAGCGTGTTCGCCATTTGAATCTTGCTTGGCAAATTTGGGATAAGTTGTTGGTTGCTCACGGTGGTGATAACCATGTGAAGGCTCGCCTCTTTGTCTCTTACCGGATGCAATATGAGAATTTCACTCCACTTCCCGGTGAGGACATTGATGCGATGTTTCAGAGGTTCACCGCCATCGTGAACAACATGAAGGCAAATGTTGAGGATTTTCCGTATTCCGAGCATGATCAGGCTTTGAAGCTCTTGCATGTCTTGGATCCAAATGTTTGGGGTGCTAAGGTTGAGGCCATCAAGGAGTCTGGGAACTATTTGACTATTGAGTTGGATGACCTCTTTTCTAAGCTCAAGTCGGCTGAGGTTGACGGGAAGTTGCTATCCAAGCATGAGGGCTCGACCGACCATAGTCTTGCTCTTGTGGGAGGATCAAAGGGCAAATCTAACCCTTCCTGTCGACGGTTTTCTTTGTCCTCTCTTATGTCCATTCCGGATGAGGAGTTTGATGTGCTTGGGCGAGGAGGAGGCGGCCTTGCTCTCAAGAAGATTTGAACGACTACACGAGAGTCGGAGGAACGCAAGGCGGAGCTCAGGGACGTGCTACAAGTGTGGCAAGCGTGGCCACTTCATCGCCGAGTGCCCGGAAGCGGAGGAGAACAAGTACAAGGTGAACGAGTACAAGGCGCACCCGAGGCGTGAAGACAAGTACTCCTCCAAGGGCGAGCACTTCAACAAGTCCAAGAGCAAGAACAAGGACAAGCGGCGACCGAGCAAGAGCACCTACAAGAAGAACAAGGCAAGAGCGATGGTGGCCGGTGCGAGCGACGTCGACTCAAGCTCAAGCGAGGAGCGGTCAAGCTCAAGCGGCCGAAGATGAAGACGCCGGGAGGCGCGGTGGCAAGAAGAGTGCAAGCGGAACCTCGGCGGGGCCGAGCCGTGTGGCGCTCGAGGGCTTTTGTGGCATGGCCCATAGCTCAAGCGGCAAGAAGAGTGTGAAGGAGGACGGCGACTCCGACTCGGAGGATGAGGTAAACCGTGACCCCGACTCTTTGCTTGCCGAGATTGCTAGGTTGAATGGTTTGCTTGATAACCGTGATAGTGTCTTTGAGAGATGCCAAAAAGATGAGGAAAGATCTTAGGGCTCGGCTTGAGAATGCTAGTGAGAAAGTAGGAGAGTTAGAGTCAAAATTGCTTGAATTGAAACTTGAGAATGACTCTTTGAAACTTGCTCCTACTTCTCCCGATGATGTTGAATGTGTTGAATGTGATGCTTGGTTGAATGAGATCAAAGGCTCGCTTAATGAGAAGAATGCTTCTATTTTGGCTCAACTAGATGCTCTTAGGACCGAACATGATGAACTTAAGGCTAGACCTACTTTGCTTGGTGCTTGCAAATCATGTCCTACTATGCATGCTAAGCTTGTCGATGCTCGTTCTACCATTAGTTCTTTGGAAGCATCTTTGAAATCTCCTGTTGCAAATGCATGTTCTAGCCGTGATGAAGTCACTTTGCGTAATCTTGAACTTACTTCCCGTTTGGATGTCATCTATGAGGAGAATGACTATTTGAGGAAGGTGTTGGGTTGGTTGTCCGGGCGGGAACCTCAATTGAAAATCATGATTGAGGAGTTCAAGAGAGCCGATGGTCGTGGTTTGGGTTTTGAGAAGTTGGGTGAGAAAGTGGGAGAGAACAAGTGGGGAGAGTGTGTACGAGAAGTGTGTTGAGTCTAACCCCGGGTTCGAGGTGATCGGAGAGATCCAAGTCCCACTCCCAAAAGCACCCAAGAACTCTTTCACACCAAAGCCCAACCACCTTTGCAACAAGCTTGACACAACCCAAGATCCACCCAAATTCCCACCTAAGACAAATGATTTCCAAAAACCCGTGAAGTTTGTGGGTGAGAAGGGTGAGAAACCTAGAGAGAAGCCGAGCCAAAACCAAAACCCATCCCCTTCGGGTGTGAGTATTGTGGCAAGGAGAGGCATCTTGCGAGTTTTGCTACAAGAGGAAGAGGGATGAGAGGCTTGCTAGGGAGCAAGCAAACCGGGACGAGTATCGCCGGCCTCGCGGTATTCCCCGAGCCTAGGGTGCCACTTCCACGGGGTGTGGGAAGTGTGAGGAGTGTTGGCGAGGTTCCCACGGAGAGGTGGTGGTGGTGAGAGGTTTGTCGGGAGAGATGATGGTGTGCGTCTTTGGTGAGAGGTTTGGTCGGGCTCGTGGTGGTTTTGCCGGACGTCCTCCTACTCGTCCTCGGTACGGGTTTAGGGGAGATGATCGCAGCTTTGGGTTCCGGAGGAACTACGGACCACGTTTTCCCCCTCGTGGTGCTCGTACTCCTCCCATGGGACATGGGAAGTTTGGTGGCAAGGGAGTGATGTTTGCTAACCCCTCTTTTGAGCGGATGGCTCGACACTCGGTTTAACTTTCTCTCGTGCTAACCCCGGTGTCGAGTCGCTAGCTCATTCTCGTTCTTGTTTCGATTTGCGGGCGGGGAGGCTTGGAGAACATTTGGTTGATCGACTCCGGGTGTTCTCGACACATGACCGGAGATAAGAAGTGGTTCTCCGACCTCACCCCGGTGAAGGAAAAGATGTACATTACATTTGGGGACAATGGACGAGGTAGGGTGCTTTCGAGAGGGTGTTGTGCATGTGAGTGACAAGGTAACGTTGAAGAGAGTGGCTCTTGTGAAGTCTTTGGGTTTTAATTTGCTTTCGGTTTCTCGGTTGCTTGATGAGGGTTTTGAGGTGCGTTTCAAGTCCGGCGAGTCTCGTTTGCTTGATTCTCGAGGTGATCTTGTACGTATGATCATCCCCGAGGGTCGATTTTCGTGGTCGATTTCTCTCGTTCTTTGGGTCCGCTTTCATTTGTTTGATGGCTGGTCCTTCTTCGATTTGTGGAAATGGCATAGGCGGTTGGGACACTTGAGCTTTGATTTGGTTTCCCGCTTGAGTGGTCTTGACCTTGTCCGAGGATTGCCGAAGTTGAAGTTTGAGAAGGATTTGGTTTGTGCTCCTTGTAGGCATGGTAAGATGGTAGCCACTCCCCATCCACCCCTGACCGATGTCATGACCGAGCGTCCGACGTAGCCGTTGCATATGGACCTTGTTGGGCCGGCTCGAGTTCGCTCGGTGGGTGGGAAGTGGTATGTCCTTGTTGTGGTGGACGATTACTCTCGCTATGCACGGGTGTTCTTCTTGGAGGATAAGAGTGAGACTTTTGGTTTTGTTCGAGATCCGATCGTGAGGGTGAAAAACGAGAGGCATGGGAATGCTATTCGAGCTATCCGCAAAGTGATAATGGCTGCGAGTTTAAGAACTCTCGTTTTGATGCCTTTTGTCGTGATCTAGGTCTTGAACATCGGTATTCGACCCCTTATGTGCCCCCTCAAAATGGAGTCGTGGAAAGGAAAAATCGGACTCTTTGTGAGATGGCTAGGACGATGCTCGATGAGCACGGGACTCCTAGGAGGTTTTGGGCCGAGGCGGTCAATACGGCTTGTCATGTCTCCAACCGGATTTTATTGAGAGCTTTCAAGAAGAAGACCCGTTATGAGCTTATGCATGGTCGGGCACCCAAGGTGAGTCACTTCCGAGTTTTTGGCTGCAAGTGCTTTATTTTGAAGAAGGGAAAACTCGACAAGTTTGAGGCTAGGTCTAGTGATGGTATTTTCTTTGGATATGCTAACCACTCTAGAGCCTATAGGGTGCTTAACCGTGAGACTAACAAAATCATGGAGACTTGCGAGGTGACCTTCGACGAGACAATGCCATGTACTTCTCTTGGCTTTGAATGTGCAGGTGATGAAGAGATGGCCGAGGACCTCTTTGAAGAGGAGAAAGATGAAGCCGGAGATGATGATGGGGAGAACCATGCGCCGAAGCCGAGCATGTACCCACTACTTCCCCTACGACTACTTTGGAGCATGGACCGTCTACTTCATGGACAACGACGGTACAACAAGAGGACCGAGGCGAGAGAAGCCGAAGTTGAGGGGGAGGTAGTCTCGAGACGTGAGGCTCCCCGGCGGATTCAAGAAGTGCACCCCCTTTCAAAGATCATTGGAGACATCAATGAACGCACTACACGGTCGAGGTCCGGGAATTCCTCTCATTTTGCTCATGCTCGCTTTTGTTGCTACTTTTGAGCCCAAGGACATTGGACATGCTTTATCCGATGCAAACCGGGTCAATTCTATGCATGAGGAGTTGGAAAACTTTGAGAGGAACCGGGGTGTGGGAGTTAGTTGAACCACCTCCAAATTGCCATCCCATAGGAACCAAGTGGGTTTGGAAGAACAAAGAGGGAGAGAATGGGATGGTTGTGAGGAACAAGTCCGGACTTGTTGCTCGGGGGTTTAGTCGAAGGAGGGGATCGACTACGAGGAGACCTTTGCTCCCCGTGGCCCGTCTTGAGGCAATTCGGATCCTTCTAGCCTTTGCCGTGGCTAAAGGGTTCAAGTTGTTTCGGATGGACGTGAAGAGTGCTTTTACGAATGGGGTCATAGAGGAGGAGGTGTATGTGAAGCGACCACGGGTTCGAGAGCGAGTTGTACCCACACGGGGTATACGAGGTTGAAAAGGGCTGCGTATGGGTTGAAACGGGCGCCCGTGCTTGGTATGGGAGATTGAGAGGTTTTCTTTCGTTGAGTAGAGGGTTTGTGATGGGTACGCGTGGATAGAACCTTGTTTCTCCTCAAGCATGGAAATGACTTGCTGATTGTTCAGATTTACGTGGATGATATTGTCTTTGGTGGCTCGTCACATAACCTTGTTGCCAAGTTTGCAGATGAGATGAGCAGGGAGTTCGAGATGAGCATGATGGGCGAGTTGCAGTATTTTCTCGGGCTGCAGATCAAGCAAGTGAAGGACGGTACATTTGTGCACCAGACCAAGTACACGAAAGACATGCTGAGGAAGTTCCAGATGCAAGATGTGAAGCCGATGTCGACTCCCATGGGGAGTACGGCCACTTTGGATGCGGATGAGGACGGAGAACCAGTGGACCAGCGGGAGTACAGGAGCATGATCGGCTCCCTCCTCTACTTGACGGCGACGAGGCCAGACATACAGTTCAGCGTGTGTCTGTGCGCTCGTTTTCAGGCTTCGCCGAGGACATCACATCGACAGGCCGTCAAGAGGATCTTCAGGTACCTACAGTCTGCCCCTGGTCTTGGCCTTTGGTATTCTTCCTCCTCGACTCTGTCCCTTCATGGTTTTTCCGATGCGGATTTTGCTGGTTGTCGAGTCGAGAGGAAGTCTACTTCTGGTACTTGTCAGTTTCTTGGTTCTTCGTTGGTTTCATGGTCTTCCCGCAAGCAGTCTAGTGTAGCTCAGTCTACCACAGAGGCGGAGTATGTTGCTGCCGCGAGTTGTTGTTCCCGTTGTTGTGGATTTCCTACACTTTGAGAGACTTTGGTGAGGAGTGCACCCGGATCCCACTTCTTTGTGATAGCACCGGTGCCATAAGCGTAGCCAAAAACCCGGTGCTTCACTCCGAGAACCAAACACATAGAGGTGAGGTATCATTTTCTCGAGGGACAATGTAGAGAAAGGAACCATTGTTTTGAGCCATGTCCCTACCCAAGATCGGCTAGCCGACATCTTTACAAAGCCTCTCGACCAAGCTACATTTGTGCGCTTGCGGGGGGAACTTGGGGTTTGTTGCCCTTTCTAGTTGATTCTTGGGGGATTTCCTTTTGTACCATATGTATCATACCATGTTTTACTTTGATGTATATACATGCTTTGCTTGATGTATAAACCATGGTAGGATAGCCATCTTGTCACATATCATGTTGCATTTGTATCATATTGCATTTTAGGATGATGAGCTTCTTTTATATGCCATATGTGAGTCTCTTTGGCTATTTGTGAGATTTTGGTTATATGTGTGGAGAAATGGTGATGTGAGGCTATGCTCTTGGAATATTTGAGATATATGTGTGGTGAGATAGCCCCTTTTTGAGATAAATGCTTAACTTGACTAATTTTTTGATGAAATATGCTCCACTCGTGTGTAGTTGTGTATCCATGTCACAGTTTGGTCTAAATGTGCTTTTCATGCTTAGATTGTGCTTGGATGCCTTGTTCTTGCATTTGGGCCAAAGGCCGGATATCATTGTGAATGTTTAGCCTATGTTGCATTCATGGGGGAGCATAAGCTTCTTTTTGCCGCAAAGGCACTTCATGTACCATGAAATGAATTAATCTTGAAAAGAAGTGCATAATGCTTGAAAAATGCTCCATCCATCATGTCTATGCTGAAAATGTCGTATCTTTCACATATGGGTGCAAAACATGTTGCATGATGTTCACCAGTGGAGAAGTCTCCCCGAAGTGGACACATGGCTCATGCGCTTTGACATGACATGCTTTGCTCTATGGGTGTTTGCCATGATCTTTTGCTGAGAATTTGATATCCTTGTATGATCTTTGAGTGGTATGCATGTTTGTGGCTCAAGTGTGACATGGATAGGCTTTTACATGTGAAGCGAGTCTTCTTTTGGTAAAAATGCTTAAATCTGAAAATTTTTGCTTTGTCACATGCTTGTATTTTCATATATTACTTGTGGCAATGCTTTGACTATGCTATGATTCATGTGTGTGATCTTTGTCTCATTTTTAGCCTTTGACACTAGATTTGGCCTATTTGAGAAGCTCATGTAGATGTGTATATGCTTTGATTTGCATTTCTGCATTTTCACCTTGATTCATACATTGTCAACAAGGGGGAGAAAAGGTGAGCTTAATGAAAATTCGAAAAAGGTGAGCTGAAATTTGGAAGTGTGCATCCACATGTTCAGGGGGAGCTTTCTTGCTGTTTTCGGTGTGGATTTTGTGCTTTGCTTGGCTTGTGACCTTTCTTTGCCTTTCTTCGGTTTTGGTCATGAGTTGAGCTTCTTCGTTTTTCTTTCTTCTTTCTTTCTCTTTCCTCTGAATTTCATTTCGCGTTGTGTGTTGTCAATGCACTCATCAAGGGGGAGATTGAGGACCGGGGAGCGTCCCGGTGGTCGGTGGATGACCGCTCCTTAGTGATGAGTGATTGACAACGGGTGTTGGGACCGACTCTTGGCTTAGTGCGCGGGTGTAGGCCGCGGCCTAGTTCGTGTTGTTGCGGGGTGAAGAACGGGCGCGAAAGGTCTTCGGCCTTGAGGGGCCTCCGGGAGATGGAGAGACAAGTAGGCTCGGTTCGAGGGACCCGGTGGACGGGCGGGGCCGGGTGCGGGCCACATGGTGGCGACACAAGCAAGACGAAGTCATGGACGGATGAGCGGTGCACGGTGGCGGTCAAGTCAAGTGGTTTGGCGGGAGGCCGGACCGGGCACGCGGGGTTTGGTGGTTTGCCCACAAAACCATCGGCGGACGGTTTCTTGGTTTGGGCCTCAAAACCAAGTCCGAGGGCCCAACACGACGGAGACGGGATCGGGCGTGTCGGGAAGCTTCGAAGCGGAGGACACGCGGCGGGATCGCATGGCTTGCGTCGGGAGGACGCGGGGTGCGGCAAAGGCGTGGCCGTCCGATGGCAAGACCCACAAACATTACCAAAATGCCCCTACGTGGGTTGTATCGCCAGTAGTGTAGTTAGGGGTAGTCGAGTCATTTACCACTCCGGCGGGACCTGATATATAAGCCTGGAGTGTGTGTTGATGGCTCTCTCTCTCCGCGACTTAGGGTTTCATTTCCCCCCTCCTCCTTCTCATTTTCGTAGCTATTTTCCTTCCTATTTTCTCTAGGCTAGCATGAGAGCTTCATGAGAGATTTGTTGAGAGGGATGGATGCTAGGGCGGCATGCTAGACCTTGTGAATCTTTCCTGGTTTGTATAGAAGATTCGGGGTTGTTTTTCGTGCCTTTTTGTGCCTATTTTCGTGCCTTTGTTCTCGGTGTGATTCCGCGGATTTGAGTGAGTTTCTTCCCGGATTTCTTTGAGGAAAACATGGATAGATGTCTTGTGCATCTTTGTGCTTGATCTTGTGCCCTCAAACACCGGGAAACTACTTCGATTCGTGAGTTTTCGTTCGGTGCTCTAGGTTTTGGTGGTGCTCAAAGGATTCGCGATTCCCGGTGATTTAGGGAGTTAGGAGGCAAGATTTTTGGGCTATAGCATCCTTGTGTGACGCTTTTCAAGTACCCAAACCCTTGTCTCCACGGCTTCAACCGTTTGGGAAATCCGATGATGATTTGGGGGAGTTGACTTTCGAGGTCGGGCATTTTTCTCGTTGCGTCCGAGCCTCGCGGACGGTCCGCGGCCTCCGGCGGACGGTCCGCGCGGGTCCGTTCATCCCGTGTTCTTCGTGTTCTTGCTCGTCCTTTGTTTCGATCCGTTGTGATTTTGGTTTTTGGTTGGACGAAGTTTCGGACGGTCCGCGGTGTCGGGCGGACGGTCCGCGGGTGCTAGGCGGACGGTCCGCGTGCTCCCCGCGGACGGTCCGTGACACGCGGGTGTCTTTGGGTCGTTCGTGTAAATTAACGGACGGTCCGCGGCTAAGGCGGACGGTCCGCGGCCGGGTGCGGACGGTCCGCGATACCGGCCGGACGGTCCGCGCGGCTCTTGCGGACGGTCCGCCCCCCTTTGCGCGGACGGTCCGCCGAGCTCGTGTGCTTTGCTTCTTGGTTCGATTCCTTCCTCCCTTTCTAGTGCTTCCGCGTGTGCTTTGAGGAATCGTTCCTAAGGCTAGAGGTTGATCCATAACCTCGTGGTCTTGGCGATTGGTGCGTGATTCGATCCATCGCTCGTGTGTGACCGGGATTTGAGTAGGACATAGGCCGGGTTCTTTGGGAAGAATTTTTACCGGCTCCTATTCACTCCCCCCCTCTCTAGTCGCCATCAGATCCTTCAGTAGTCATAGAGCTGTTCCATGACATACAGCTCACCACCAGCATCAGAAACCCCAAATTTAGCCTCAAGCGCATCCCAAATATCTTGGCCACTTGGCAGCAGAAGGTACGTGTCCACAAGGTTTTCAGCGAGAACACTCAAGATGGCACCGCGAAACAGGTTATCGGCTGCCTCGAAAGCCTTCTCCTCCTGTGGAGAAAACTGTTCGGGCTTCTCCTGTATGACATGCATGATGCTCATCGCTGTCAACCAATACGTAACCCTTTGCTTCCAACGCTTGTAATTTGAACCATCGAAAACATTTGGTTTGAGCGTTGCAGCGAAACTAGTTACCGAAAGCCTATCAACAATATAAGGTTTTTGGATTGTTAGACAACTAGGCAATTTTCGGTACATTTTAATTCCAGAAATTATTAACATGTTCATGACACATATAAGTGATCCCGTGAGAGCAAAACATGTGCTTGTGTTCAAGTTAAATCTCAAATAAAACTTGAACAAAAATACACAGAAAAGGTTTAGTGTGTACCCAAAGGCGGGACGGTTGACGGAGTTAACCGATGCGCCGTTATCCCTTGGACTAGACATGCTAGTCGTGGAGGGACCTTGTTCGGTGTAGTCGTACTGAGTTGATGCAGTGGCGAGTCGTTGCAGTGAAGTCCCACGAACGGCCTTCGGGAAGTAGTCGTTCACGCTGATGTAGTCGTTATTCGCGGAGGACGTAGTCGTACTGGAAGTAGTCGTTCTCGCGGAGGACGTAGTCGTACTGGAAGTAGTTGTTCTCGCGGACAGGGACGTAGACGTACAGAAGAGCGAGCAGGCGCGTACGGGTACGCTCCCCAAAAACCTTATCGCCCAACTGAGTCCTCTTATATAGGCGCAGAGGAGAGGAGGAGGGAATGAACCTGGACGCTTCTGACCACCATAATTCTCATTAAACGACAGTTACCAGTAACGGTCGTTTTAATACAGAGGATTATGGCTGACATGAATGACCGACATAAATGACAAAAACTGTCTCGGTCTCGACTCGACACGCCCACGGCCCGGCGCGGCGCGGCGCGGCGAGCGAGCGCGCGCGTGGCACACTCTTCTCCTTTTACCAACTTCACAAGTAGTCCACCATTGGTCCACCCTTTAAGTTAGTTAAGATTCTCATTGGCTTTCAATGCGGGATTGAATCCCTAGCATTTATTTTGTGGACCTTTTAATTCTTAAGATTAATTGAGACTAAATGGCCACAATAGTAAATTACGACACTTCTGATCGTGCATATCAGTTCTAGTAAATCGTCATCATTATTTTTTTGATTCATTCAAATTGCCGTATGTCATTATATACAAAAATGTGCTAACCCCACATCCTAATTGTCACCTCAACCCGTTCGATGTTTTATCATTTTTTCATGCTAAATTTGATTTGGCACAAAAGTGGTTGGTTCAAAACTGAAAAGAACAGCTTGATGCTGAATTGTAGTAACTCCCTCGTCTCAACAGCTAGGAATTCTTGTAACTATTTTAAACTAGTTATCATGGTAAATCCATCTCATACTTTATAGTAACCGCTTACTTCTGCATCCTAATTTTCATATCAAGACATTTGAATTCATATAACCATTTTCATGTAAATTCATCTCATCACTACAGTAATTCGTACCTCGAAATAGCTTGTGACCTCTAATTGTGGTAATTTCCATCCTAATTACCACCTCACGACATTGGTACTACCACAACAATTTTTACTGTACATTAGTGACGTGACTGGATACAGTAAAAATGTTACAGTACGGTAATAGTGACATGACTGGGGTGTCTGGAGTCTAAGACGGATTCTGGTAACACGTGCGTGCCTGGGGTAGCATGCTAGTATTACCGTATCACAAGTATTCATGCACGGGCACACTAAAACATGCTAATTTTCAATCATGGTAGTCTCGTAGCGACCATACTAGCTCATGTAGTCTCGTAAGCCAGTCATGGTCTCCGTGCTGCTAGTGACGTGAATTTGATTTCCCGAAATCACCATGGACTAATCAATGTGCATAATTACGGTTCACCCGGCACTCCGCTCAGCTGGCCTGCATGGGTCTCGTGACGCGAAGCTTGATTGTGGGAGCAGGAAACGGTTGCAGCACGGGACGCATCAGACCCGCTGGAAGGTGGGTGCGGTGGCCTGGCTACACAATAAGGTATTATGTGGCCGGCCATGGAGTATATATATATATATATTCTATACTGCGTATGGGTATGGAGCACACCCGACCGCAGGCGCTCGCTCCCGGTTTTATGTCGGCGCCGGTTTGGTTCCCCTGCCCCACTCTTGGTTCGGCGCATGCGTCGCTCAAACTGCAGTTGAGGCCACGCGGACGTGGGTGGGGCCACCATGATTTATCCTGTGCCCCCAATTCCGCTCGCGGTTGGGCGCTGCTTGGGTGCGATCTTTGGATTCCATCGCCACCGATCGAACCGCTGCTGATTTCTTGGCTGTCGGCTCGTACTCCAGCTCGATCTTGGATGAATCGCTGGAGATCCCCCGCCGGCGCAAGGTTGCTTCTGTACCATCCCCTCGATTTATGTTGTTTTGGTCGGTTTGTCCTCAAAGTTGCAAATGGGGATTCTGTTTTCCTGCAGGCGATGATGGCGCAAGGTACCTCAGTCCGCTGCCCTTCGGATGTCGATGGCGCACGGTCCTTCAGCCCGCCGTCTTCCCCGCCATCCTCAGGAGACGACCCGCGCGGTCCGTCTGCCCATCGTCCTCTCCGCCATCCGGATGCGGCGGCACGTGTTGATGCAAGAAGGAAAGGTAGTAGATTATGCTTCAAGACAGTTGAGGAAACATGAGCAGAACTACCCTACTCATGACCTTGAGCTAGTCGCAGTTGTTCACGCATTGAAGATTTAGAGACACTACATGATTGGGAACAAGTGTCAGATTTTCACTGACCACAAGAGTCTGAAGTACATCTTCACCCAAAAGGATTTGAATCTGAGGCAAAGAAGGTGGTTGGAGTTAATTAAAGATTATGATTTGGATATTCAGTATCATCTTGGAAAGGTAAATGTTGTAGCAAATGCTTTGAGTCGGAAAGGACAGACCAATATACTGATAGGACACTTGCTACGTCAGGAGTTATGTTGGGAGATGGCACAACTCAACTTGGGAATAGTCGCTTCAAGTGAGACCTTGACATTGGAAATCGAGTCGACACTTGAGGAGGATATCAGGAAAGGACAGTTGACTCATGACAAGATTGCAGAGTACAGGAAGTTGATTAAGTTGGGCAAAGTTCCGGATTTCAGAGAAGATGGGCAAGGAACATTATGGTTTAAGAACAGAATCTGTGTACCTGAGATTAAGGAGTTACGAGAGACTATCTTGAAGGAAGCACACGATTCAGCTTACTCTATTCAGTACCAAGATGTATCAGGACTTGAAACAGAGATACTGGTGGTATGGAATGAAGAAAGATGTAGCAGCTCATGTAGCTTTGTGTGATGTGTGTCAAAGAGTGAAGGCTGAGTATCAAAGGCCAGTAGGATTGCTTCAACCTCTAAAGGTACCTGAGTGGAAATGGGAAGAAATTGGTATGGATTTCATAGTGGGCTTACCTCGTACTCGTGATGGGTATGACTCTATATGGGTTATTGTGGATAGATTAACCAAGGTAGCACACTTTATCCCAGTGAAGACGACTTATACAGGAGTTAAGCTGGCTGAATTGTATAATTCAAGGATAGTGTGTTTGCATGGGGTACCGAAGAAGATAGTGTCAGATCGAGGCACACAGTTTACTTCACGGTTATGGCAAAAGCTGCATGAATCGATGGATACAAAGCTAAACTTTAGTTCTGCATACCATCCTCAGACAGATGGGCAGACAGAGAGAACAAATCAGATTCTTGAGGATATGTTGAGAGCTTGTGCGTTGAAGAACAGTGGCAGTTGAGATAAGAGTTTTCCTTATGCAGAGTTTGCTTATAGCAACAGTTATCAGTCCAGCATTAAAATGGCACCTTTTGAGGCTCTGTATGGAAGGAAGTGTAGAACACCGTTGTTTTGGAACTAGACTGGTGAGAGTCAACTCTTTGGACCAGATAACATACGGGAAGCGGAAAAGCAAGTTGAAATCATAAGAGAGAATCTCAAAGCGGCACAGTCACGACAGAAGAGTTATGCTGATCCTCGGAGAAGAGAGGTGGTTTTGGAAGTTGGTGATTATGCATACCTCAGAGTGTCGCCTATTCGGGATTTACGAAGGTTTAATGTCAGAGGGAACTTATCACCTCGATTCATCGAACCTTTCAAGATTGTGGAACGGAAGGGAGAAGTAGCCTACCTGTTGGAGTTGCCAGCACAGTTGTCGGGAGTTCATGATATGTTCCATGTATCATGGTTGAAGAAATGTACAAGCGAGGTTAAGATAGAACCGGTACAGTTAGAGGATATTCAAATGGAGAATGACTTGACATACAAGGAATACCCTGTTAAGATCTTGGATACATCGGAAAGGGTTACCAGGAGTAAAATCATCAGGATGTGTAAAGTACAGTGGAGTCACCATACTGAGGAAGACGCAACTTGGGAAAGAGAGCATGAACTCAAGGAAGACTTTCCTCAGTTGTTCTCTAAATCTTCTGAATCTCGAGACGAGATTCTCTTTAAGGGGGTAGGATTTGTGACACCCTAAAATTCCATCACTAAAAATTGCCTAGCAACTGTTAATTAGCCTTAAGGATTTAAAATTTAAATTTGCCATTTAAAAATTGAGCTCTAAAATATTAAACATAATTTAATTAATATAGAGACAAGTGATTGTGCATCATCAGTTGTCTTTGCATGGTTTTTGGTTGCTTGGGTGGCTTCTAAAAAGTTTATAAAATTCTTGAGAAAAAGTTTGAAAGAATTTGGTTTGAATTTGAAAAGAGAAGTTTGTTTTAAAAAGAGTTTGAAAAAAGAAAAGAAAAAAAAGAAAAGCTTACCTTCCCACCTTACGGCCCAGCCAGGCCTGCCGGCCCACCAAACCCTCCCGCAGCAGCCCACCTAACCGCCTCTCCTTTTCTTTTTCCTGCGGACGCTGACACCTGGGCCCCGCTTGTCAGCCTCTCCCCCTCCCCTTCCTTTCTTCTTCCCCACCTCGCTGCCCAGCCGACCCGGCGCCGCCGCGCGAATCCCGCCACGTCCCGCCACTTCCCTTCCTTCCCTCCTCACCAAACCGGCCAATTAAGGCAATTAACCTTCCCCGCGATCAATTGGAGCCATTACCCTTCCCTTAGCACCGAGCCGTGATGGCCGCGGCCATCAATGGCAAGCGCCTCCGCTCGGAGTCCGCCCGCCTCCCCTCGCCTCCCTCTCTGTGCTCCTATTTAAGCTCGTGCTCGAACTCCTGCGCCCCTCTTTGCACCCGCAGCACACCACCACATGCGCTCGAGCACCCCCACTCTCCTTTGTCGTCGTCCCTGTTCTTTGCCGCCGCCGTGTCTTCGTTGCCGCCGGTGAAGGACAATCTCCACCGCCCTTCTTTCTTTCTTCTTGGGTTCACCAGGGGCTCATCAAGCTCAGGTTCCTGCAGGTTCTCGTCCCCGGGGCCGTAGGAGCCGCGCCCCCGATCACACCGGAGCGCCGCCCGACCCGCCACTGTTGCCAAGCTCTACCGCCGTCGCATCTCCTTCACCTTCGAGCTCGCCTGCCTCTCCTTTGAACGGTGAGCAATAACTCCCGCTCGTTGTCCCTTCGTCCTGAGCATTTAGGCGCCTCCACCGGCTCGCCGGAGCGAGCGCGCGCCCCCTTTCGGCGTCGGCCGCCGGCGAGGCACGATCACCCCCCTTGACCCCACGGTCACGTGCGCAAGCGTCCCCTCTACGTTTTATGCTAGCTCGTGGTCGTGTTAATGGCCGGGAACGCCGCCCGGGCTCAACGCCGGCGAGCTCCCGCCGCGCGCCGCCGCACTCCGGCGTGTTCGTCGCCGCATCCCGCACGCACGCGTCCAGGGCCATCAGATCTTGCACGGGCGGCTCTGATCGCATACCCCTTCGTGTTTAAAGGGGCGGTCCACCATGGACCCGTGAGCCGAGCTCACGGCGCGGTCTAAGGTGCACGCGCGCGTCGGCGACCGTTGGATTCTAGATCCACGACGAAGCGTTGGCAATTTTGTTAAAGAGGCCCTGAGTAACTCTGATTTAGCATGCCGGTCCTTCCACCTTTCATGATCTTTACAGTTGGGTCCTGAATTTTGCAGTAGAGCCCCTGTCTACCCTGGATAATGTTGTTAGAGGTCCTTTTCCTTATGATTTAGCATTTTAACCTTGCGGTTTAATATAAAATTATGTTTTAGCCCTGGTTTTATTTATAAAAAGGCCTTGTAAACTTTGTTTTCTTACAGATAGGTCCCTGTATCTTGTTTTAATCATATCTTTCTCGTTTTAACTCCGAATTTAGCGTTTTATATACAGAAATGATCGTCTCAACGAGTAGAATCATTTAAACAGAAAGTTTACCAGTTTTGTTACTGTTTGGTGTACTCTTTATTTATTGTTTGTTGTTCATGTTTGACTCGTAGATATCGTGCCTGTTTCGTCTGAGCTCCCCATCGGAGGTGATCAAGAAGAGCCTGTTTTCGAATAAGACTTTACCCAGCTTGAAGAGGAAGGCAAGTGGCTTTCCCCCTCTGCATTATCTTTTTGAACCTATGTCATTGCATGTTAAACAAAGTTTACTATTCCTGTTGCTATGCATAAACTTGATGGGCAAACACCTAGTTAAGGACTTGACTAAATATTTTACCTCATTACCTTGATCAACCTTGTTTAACAAATGTTTGGGTAGATAAATGCTTAGTTTGCTTTACATGGGTATGGTTATGTTTTGTTTACAATATATAACTCAGTTTTGTTTATGTAATGCGTTCATGTTTAAGACAAGATAACTTGAAATATAAACAGAACATGGAGAACCACCCAAGATAACAGTACAACCACAGTCCACATGGCTCTGGCTTAGCCAAGTAATTAGGAGAGTGGGTTAGCTGATAGCCTTTTTCCGAGAGGGGCACAGGGGGCTCGGGGTTGCAAGGGTATAGCCCGTTTCTTTTGGGGTAGCAGCCTTGGCTAAGGTGCTGACCACTAGGGAGGGTTATGGTCCACCCTGAGCTGTAACTATCGCGGGCTGTTGGTTTCTCTTCTTTCCTTTGTAAAGGCTTCGTAGTGGACCCCTAGCCACTCACCTTGGAAGTGTTTAAGGGTCTGGCTAACCCGAGGAAAATGGGGAACACAAACAGTGGGTAAAGTGTACAACCTCTGCAGAGTGAAAACTGATCGATCAGCCGTGCTCACGGTCAAGAGCGGCTTGGACCCTCACATGATTAATAAACTTGAAGTTAAATGTAAATCGAGGGTTTGTGGGTTTGGTTTGAGGTTTCTTTTAATGATAAGTGGGTTGGTATACACTTACACCTAGTAATTAGGTGCTGGCTAATAAAACTTGACCAACTTATAAAATGCTTACCGCTGTGAACCATAGCCTATCCTTGGTAGCCTTGCATTGTTTCACCCACTTGCTGAGCACCAACCATAAGTGTGCTCACCCTTGCTTACCGCTGTTCAGAGGAGAACATCGGAGGCGAGGACGAGTACTGGAGCGACTACGAGGAGTTCTAGGGCATGCGGATCCCCCAGTCATCATGCCTGTGGAAGTCGAAGATGGAGCTGCTCGTCGTTTAGTTATCGTTTGTGTTCGGACCTTCGAGTCCACCCCTCTGAGTGTAATAATGAATATTGTAATAGTTTAACTCTCGTACGTTTTGTTACTGCAATGGTATTACACTAGTTTTGTCTATCATGTGTGTGTAAATTGATCCTGGCGCACACGTGAGATGCATTCAGTTTTCCTTGTAAAATCAGGTGTGACAAAGTGGTACCAGAGCCGTGATGACTGTAGGTCGCAGCCTTAGTTAGAAATGGACGAAATTAAGGATTCATGTTCTAGAAAACCTTATCATGCTTCAAATCATCTTATTTACGTATTAAAAATCTAATTTAATCTTGTTTATCATTTAAACTCTGTCATTTTGATTTATTTTGTACTCTGAGATCAGTTTTGCTTTGACAGATGCCCAGAACCTGCATGACTGCCCGCAAGAGCACTGGTGGGCGCATTCCCACTGGATAGCTGGCTCCTCGCCATCGTCTAGAGGATGTTGAGGAGGAACCAGAGGAGTGTCAGCCAGATGTGGCAACCCGCCCAGGAAAATACCGTACTATCGCCTAAGACCAATCCACTTTGGTCATTAAGCAACAATAAAGTACCATCCTGTCGTAAGTTGCCGGGTTAACGCCCGGTAAATCACTTGAAAAGCAACAAGGATCGAATATATGCATTAAAACTCACTCGAAGGCGAGTCCAGAGATACAACAACATTGAAATCCAAATTCGTACCCCGAAGGGTTTAACTATTACAAACCATAGTTTTTGCCATACTGAGATAGTTCAGAGTTTTCGAAAGCAGCGGAAATAAACTAACGGAAACGAAGACACCACGGGAGGCCCATCCATGATGCTTTCAGTAGTCGTCCTCCACCCACTCCAGCTCCCAGCCGGGCGGGATCTCTCCGGGCCACACATCACTGAAGGCATTACCTGGATCAACACATTATAGCAAGGCTGAGTATACTAATACTCAGCAAGACTTACCCGTCGGTGATATCTACTTCACCAATTCTAGACCATGAAAGGCTTTTTGGCTACTGGGTTGCCTTTTCTAAAAAGTAACAAAGAGTAGGTCCTTACTTTCTAGATTTTAGCACAAGTTCTAGTAGGGTTAATCTTTACTACATTAGCCAACTAGTACAAACAATTTGTACAATACAATTAATCAAGCATCATCTTCATCAACTTCCATCATTAGGGATCTCATGACTAGTGGAGTAAGTAGTCTCGGATAACGGTGAGAGGCCGACAATCGATTGATTTAAACCTTGCAAGGTAGACCCAAACACACGGTAGGCTGCCCACAAAGGGGCAACTTTCCCAGGCCGTCCCCAGAAATCCTCGGGTCGGGATCGAATCTTACAGTCTTTGGTGCAGGCTATCCGGCATACCCCGCGAGATACCCGGAGTCACCATACACCACTGGTAGCTAGCCGTGAGAGCGAATCCCAAGAGTAGTAATGGTAGGATCCCTTGTCGCCTCATTAAGGTACTAGGCTTACCGGTCCCATACTCGACATGTGCTTGGTACGTTCAAAAACTTATCCCACATAACCACTGGACCGGAGCCCAAATCCCATGCTCTTACCACGTGAGCAATCTATTTAAGGATATATTATGATTCCTATCTAGGAACCTATTCTCGCGAGTGAGGTCATCACTCGACTTGTAACGGTCCTATAGCTTAGCAGCTATCGACCTATCATACTAGTAAGGACAAAGGTACCTATGGATCATGCATCTAGGGTTTCATTCAACTCCTGAACGTAAATGCACAATCATCCATAGATAATTGAATAAAGAATTTGAAAACTGGGTTAGATGCACCGGAGCTTGCCTTTGTCAACTAGGTTAGCCTGGGCACCCTCGGTGTCGAGCACTTCCATGTACTGCAGTGAAGCTTCCGCTCCTCCTTCCTCGTTTTCCGGGACAAGGGAGTAATCTCCGTCCGGAAGATCTACACGGAATGCAATGCACGTTCAGGTGATGGGATAGTTTGTTGTCTTATCCAACTCTTGGTTGGTCATATTCATCTTGACAAGCATCTATATACTATTTCTCTTTTGGAAGGTTAGCGTTGTACATGGTTTACTCTTTTTATGGTATATTGGAATAAAGGTTTTTATTATACTTGTTATTTCATGTGAAGGCTTTAATTCCTTTTCTTTTCACAAGCAAAGGTACAAATAATATTTTTATCCATGAATTAATTTCTTATCAGCAATGATAATTGATTAACTTTTAATTATATTAAATAATACCTTCAAAAAGGAAAAAGAATTAATTAGAGGTTTTCTTTATTTAACTTCCCTTTAATATTAAAAGGGCTTTTAAGCTTTTTATTAAACAATTAAATTACCAAAAATTAAAGGAGTGTTTCTTAAGCCTACTAGCACCTATCCTGGTCCATTGGACCCACATGTAAGTGTTGGATGCTAGGAAATTAAATATTTTTGAAAATAACAAGGACTAGCTAGTGATTCAATTTAAATGCATACAAAAATAAATAAGCCTCAAAATGATCCAAACTTTCTTGTGCATGCTCTCTGGTCCTAAACAATCCTAAAGAACCAGCATGTTCACATAGAATCTCTACTGATCTATCCCCATTAATTTACAAAGGAAAACATGCACAAATTAAGAATAATTATTTCTGCTAAGCCAAAAATCATGATTAATTCACAAGATATGTACTTTGGTATTACAAGATAGTGTGCACAAGTTGAGCTCAAAAACATAAATATATTAAGCAAGAAAAATCATCTAGGCAGTTCTTGCAGAAAAGGAAAACCATTTTTATAAAACGATTTACATCGTAACTTTGTGCAATTTTTGGCATAGAAGCTAGTCATGTCCTAACACACAACATATCCAAAAATTAGCTACATAGAATTTATGGTTTTTGAGATATTTCATATCTAGTGTTTTGACATTTGTATTTTTCATGCAAAAACTAACAGGAATTAGCTCAGGTAAGAATAACAAAAGTTGTAGAATAATTCACCACGAACCCAACAAAATTAGTTTTTATTTTTTCCGATTATTCTATGATTTTATACGTAATTTACAAGAATCAGGAAATCACTTTTACTATTTCAGTTGCGCTTTTGCAGCAGGGACCCTGGAAAGAAAATTTTCTTTGCAATGTGGTCCTAGGCGCGGCTGGTCGGCGCGGGTTGGCCAAATTCCGGCGAGGTTCGCCGGGGGTTTGGCCGGGGAAGGGGAGGGAGGTGGCTAGGGGCTCACCACGGGTCGATTTGAGCCGGAGTTGGGGGTGGGGAGGGCGGTGGCGGCTCGGCCGACGGAGGGCGGCCCGGGCTGCCGCTGCGGCCATCGCTCTGGCGAGGATGCCGGCCTGGCTGGGCAATCCGGGGTTCGGGAGGCTGTGGTAGAGGGTCATGGTGGCGCGTGTGTGCACGGATGGCAGTCCAGTGGCGCGGAGGGAGGAACTCGCCGAGAGCGGCCATGGCGGCGCGGTTGCAGCCTGCTATGCTCGCTTGCGCGGCGCGTTCAAGCATGCAGGGGTTCGGCCACCTTAAGTAGGCGACAGGAAAGGAGGGTGCGGCTCCAGGCCTCCGTCACGTCGACTCCCCCGGCCATTTACTCCGTCGGTACCATGGGTCTCGGTAGGAGCGCGTGCCCGCGGACGGACCGGTGGATTCAAGGCGTTCCCGGCCGGACGGCGAGCGGCGCGAAGTGGGGTGGACTCCGAGGTGGCCTCGGTGGGCACGTGGCACGGGGAAGGGCCGCCTCGGGACGCGGGCGGCCCGGACGCCGAGGCGTGGTACGGCGCGCGCGCGCGCGCGCGCGGCGCTCACGGCGCGGCGCGACGTCGGTCGGTCTGGAAAAGTTTACAGTGCCCTTGTTTGAACGCGCCAAACTCCAAAAAGTTGAATAGAAGTGCACCGAACAATGAATAGGAAAGTTGTAGATCCAACTACCCTCTACAACTTTTGTAAAGGCCGTCTTGTGTTTTTCTCGACGGATTTTGCAGGAACGTTGTACCAACATTGAATGCCGGCCTGTTCTAGGAAACAGGAGGTACTGTCAGTCGATCAAGTTTTTCATCAATTTCCACTCAAAATTTGAAATGCCAATCTACACGAAAGTTGTGTCATAAAGGTAGATTTTGAAGTGTTTAGGTGAATTTTGGAGAACGCGGCAAAAGTTCCGAACGACATTCGCTGACGTCAACGGTTAAGCCGGTTTTGACCGTGTCTTTGACAAAGGGTCCACCACGGGTGTGTGTAGACTTGGTCAAGGGGGTTCTTTGGTGAGGTTTTCGAGGTGATGACCCAGGTTGACCTGGGTTTGACCGGTGTTTGTCCGGTTTGACTCGGCTGATCTAATCATTAGCGTTAATGACGGTAATTAAAAACCTGGGGCGTCACACCAGAGGCTGAAATGGAGGAAAACCCAGAGGAGGTTCAGCCGAAACCAGAAGAGGAAGATCCTAAGGAGGTTGAGATGGAAGAGGAGCCATTGGAGCAGCCGCAGCTGTACGATGGCACCGTGCTGGAGGCAGACGCTGATGGGGACATTGTGATTCCACCAACACCTGTGGCAAATGATGAGGCACCTCCTGCACATGTTGATCCTGCGCCTGACGGTGAAGGTGGTGACCCGGATGATTCTAGTGATGACAGTGGAGATGATGAAGGTTGTAACAATGCTAATGAAACCCGGAGGAAGAGGAGGATGAAGATCCTCGCTATCATGGGTGTTGACGGTTAATAATTGTATCAAAGTTCGTTCGTGACTCGCAAGCGTACAAGTCTCCCGTCGTAGTCAAGGGACCCTTCTTCCCTCGAGTGGTGAACCCAAGGTATCGAATCCGTGGAACAAATGTGTGACGCAAGACTTAATCTATTAAAGCCAAGTAACTTCAATATTCGATAAAAGACCTAATGCATCTAAGTAAAAGACACAAAACGAATCTAATCTACTAAAAACCGGAGAAAACAAAGTAAGATTGGGTAGATAAACCGATCTAGAGGGATCGGGGTAAGCCTTTTGTTGAAGTTCCAAGCAAGAGAAGAAGTAGCAAATCGAATCTTAATAGAAGCCTCTTTAAATCGTGGTTTCCCGTCCAAATCCGAAAACATCCGCCTTTCGAGACCCCCGTTCGTCACAACGTATCCCTATTCATGCGGGGAGCTTAGGGCGAGTCAAAAGACAAGTCGAGATTCTTTCGGAAGATCCGGCGTGTACCTCTAGCCATCGCGGCTACAAGAACACCCTATGTAATCTATCTCGAGAATAGAATTGAAATAAGCAAAGCCGATCGAAAAACGAAATCTTCGAGGAAACACTTGATCGCTAGGAAAAGATTCAACTTGATAATTCAACTATAACAATGATACATACACAAGATCACCACCGGGATCCTTCCTTGATCTTGCTTCTAGCTCGGGAACTCCGACGTGGTCTTCCATGCAAGGTTCCCACGTCGGCTAGGGAAACCCTAGTCAACTAGCTCGACCCTCTCCTCTCCGACATGGTGTCCCTCTCTTCTCTCGCTTCTCGGCGGCCGAAGACGAAATCTTCTCTCGCATGGCTCTCGGTCGGGGGACTATAAATAGCCCGATTGGCGGCTAGGGCAAAGGAGAGCGAATTTGGGCCCAAAATGGGCCCGGGCCGACCGGCCCGGGCCGGCCGGCCTGGGCCCATTTAGGCCCAGCCCGTGGGCTCCTTTGCCCCACGTCGGTTCCCTTGCTTCCTGGATGTTTCCCCCTTCTGCATGTAGGTCCATGTCGTCGGTTTCTCTCCGAATTGGACTCAACTCCTTGTCTTGCAAGATTCAACACTTTTCTGGTCAGGTCTCTGGAGTTTGTCGTCTTCTCGGAGCAAGTCCCCGGCTTCTTGGAGTTAAGTTTGCTTCATTGCATGACTTGTTCAGGGCTTCAAGGTCTTGTCATGAGGTGCTTGATGAACTTATCCCGAAAGTCTTGCATTCAACACTAAAACCCTGCATAAACATTAAACTCCAAAACCGACATGCACACGTGAACTTGTTATACCACGGGGGTTAGTACCAATGGATAAGGTATAAAACTCATGCCAACGGCGAAGGTAAACTCATGGCTAGGTTGACGGATTTTCACCGTCAACATCTCCCCCATGCTTAAACCTTGCTCGTCCTCGAGTAAGCCTTCGATGGATATCACCATTGCCAAACAATGTTTAAACTTTGCACTTGATTACACATGAGAAAACATAATGCTCTCAAAATTTTAATTCATTAAAGTTCCATAATGCACTAGCCTTCATCCCTACGGAGGGTAGATTCTTATTAAGCTTATCCCACAAGTATTAACATGCTCACAAAGTTTTAAATAGATCTCGAATTTTTGAAATAAAGAACGAGATAAAGAAAAGCTAAACCAAATTCACAAATTTAAATCATCTCGTGTATTGCTCATAAACTCTCATCTCACTTGTCTCTCAAGCCTATATATTCTACTCCTTTCCCTCTCATATATATGTGGTAGGCTTTATATGGAGCTTTGGGAAAGTTTAGCCCTAACAAGATTTTCTAAATGAGGTGTTGTCAAAACAAGACAAGCTTCTCATGGTCTTACCGAGACTCGTCAAAAAGGTCATTGGAAAATAATGTTAATCAAGGAGGGGAAAGAGAAAAATACACACACTTTTAGATGAGTGGACATGTGCAAATGGCAAAGAGTGATCCCGAGGCACAAAGAAAGTCCTCGTTATCGGATTGCACATGGTTGGAAAATGAGAATGGATCTTTTTAACTTGAAGCCTTGAATGCACTCTTAGAGAACCGGGGAGTTCACTTTACGCACATATATATTTTTTCTCTTTCTCATATTTCTCATTCTTTTCTTTCTTTCTTTCTTTCATATATATATTTTTTTTCTTTACCTTGAAAGTCATGAATACGCTGGATTTTTTTTCTTCTTTCATCATCATTTTTTTAAAAATATTCCCCTTTTAACTCTAAAACTGCACCGTACCTACCTCCTCCCCCATGCTTAGACGTTGCTCGTCCTCGAGCAAAGAGGCGAAAAATAAGGTAGGTACCGGAGATATTTTTCCTTGGAGAGATACTTGAAATCTTCAACGTTGGCACCGTCTTGCGATCTTCCTTGAATTGATGATCCATTCTCAACGATAGGTTGTGGTCAAGGAGGTAATCACAAAAAGATGATATTTGGTTTAAGGGTGGATATCCGGCGAAGTTTGTGAGATCACCGATGCGGGGATACACAATGCACGGATAAAAGGCTAGCAAAAAGATAGATACGCAAAAATGGAATGACCAGCTTCTTAGTCTCGGGCCAGAGAAATCATGGCCTGCAATAACGCACTCAAAAATAAATCTTGTACACTAAGGTTTATGCATTCAAATATATATAAGGCCTTGGATAGGTTGAGCAACACACAAGTGATATTTGTGACAAGGTTAGCGATATTTTTGAGCATAAAAGACATCTTTAATCTATTCATAACTTGAGAGCACATAAAACACTATGGGTCTTTATTTTAATCATAACCTCCGCTGAAAATCAAGCTAGTATTTAAATAAATTCAGATCTGTATTTTTAAGAGAGCACTAGCTTAAACATGCATAAGTCAATTACAAAGATGAACAAAGCTGCAATTTTAATCATATATCATCATGGCACGAATTTTGTAACTTTTCCAATGATATAATCAAGGTGGTGTCTTTATTAATGGTGACATCAAGTTGAAATACAAACTGAAAATAAACAAACATGCTTGCTGAAATTTAAATAAAAACAGAAAATACTACGCAAACACACATAAGCAAAAGCTGAAAATTACAGAGAAAAAGAAAGGAAAAGAAAACTAAAGTTCCTAAATCTTCTAGTCCTCCGCCGGTGGTTGATGTTGATAATCTTGATAATAATACCCTTGCTCATAATACGATTGGACATTTCCTCCGACGAATTGATTTGGCTCCACAAGGTGAAGGCGTCCAAGTTCAAAGGCAATATTTGCGTTGCCTTCACCGAGTTGAGTTGCGTTAGCTTGGATGGCTGCGATGTTTTGAGCATTTCTTGCAGCATACCCTCCAATAATGGCCATGCTTTGTTGTGGTTGGGGATGATGAGCGTAGGACTCCGCGAAGTTAGCGTTGGGCACAACATAATTTTGTGGGGGTACCGGTGCACCACTCCCCCATGCTTGTCCTTGAGACCCTCCGTAATAACTTGGCGGAGGAGGAACCCCGCCGAATGGTTGCACATTGGGATGTGCTCCACTCGCTTGTGCGGAGGATGTTCCCTCCTCTACGATTCTTCCTCTTTTGTTCTTTCTTGCAGGGACAAGTAGTCCCTCTTCCAACCAATCTTCCCTTCCTTCGGTGAAAAGCCTAAGCCTCTCATTCGGAAGGGGTAGGTTCACTATGGCCAACCGATAACCTCCTCTCTCATCTCCACTAATGTATTTGCCTTGCCGCAAATACTCAAAACCGAGAGAGGTACCACGCAAAAGGTGAGCGGGGTTTCTTGCAATCCCCGGTCGCAAGGAAAAGGCCAACATGGAGAGGTAACACCCTGAACCAATATTACCCGCCCCCGATGTTGCTTCACAACACCAACGGTTGATCATGAGGTAAGAGGGGTCTATTGGCTGCCTGGCAATTAAAGCCGAGTATAGCCAATTAAACTCCGTGTCGGTCACCTTTGTTTCCTTCATCCTCCCCAATACCCTCTTGCACATCCAAGAGTGAAATATCCGGATAATGGGGTTGCGGATGCAATTGCATTGTTGATGGGCTTCTCCGGTGATCATGTTCCAAAATCCCGCCAACATGCCGGGTGGCACGTCAACTTTCTCCGGAGCTCCCTTGTGGAATCCAAGCAGCTCCCTAACGTGCTCGTAGGGAACCACTTGTTTGATTCCCTCCAAATGGAATGACAAGCTTTGCACCCCATCATCATCAACGATGGGTGCAATAGTCATCAAAATTTCCAAGGCGTAACCCAAATGGGTGTCCACCGATATTCCGTTGGAGAACTGCACCCATCCGAGGTGCCCCAACATATAGTATATGTCGGTGCAAAAACCCAAGGTGTAGAGTGCTTGGTCGTCGAACTCGACGTTCGGCACAAGCCTCTTCTCAAGATTGGCGAGCCTCTCCTCCTCCTCCCGCCGACAAGATGATGAAGCCGTACGAAGAGTGTGTCGGGGTGTAAGGAGGTGGTGCGGTTGAGCGAGTCGATCGTCGTGGTGGCGCGGGCTGCTCCTCCGTGTGCCCACGAGGTTCGGTGAACCTCATGGAAGTGCTTCTCGCAGCCCTCATACCACCAAGGAGGAGAGCATCGTTCCTCCTCGGTGGTGCCGTGTCCGTCTCCATGCTCCGGGGAGACTCGGAAACCGAGTGCCTCCTCGAAGACGTTGTTGATGACGGCTTGGACGACGACGTACTCTTCTTCTTGGAGAAGAGACTTGTGGTTTTCTTCCACATGGTTGCTGCACTCTTTCTTCAACTAAAATCCCGGGTTGCAACCGGTAAACTAGGCACTTAAACTCTTTGCTTCGGATGTGGACTTTGAGTGGATTAAGGATGTGGATTTTTTTCTTGAGCTATCAAGCTTGGGATGGTTGGCTATGTCTACGGAGGTTCTGAGCACACAAACTTGAACACACAAACAAGGGAAGGAGAGGGAAGCTTGCTGCAGAAAACGGGAGCCGGGGGCTCCTTAAATAGGTCGGCCGGCCGGCACGGGCCGGGCGGCCCGGGGGTCCTCCGGTTCCTCCCCGCCGCGTCTTTCTCCCCGGCACGATCATTTCACCTCTCGCAACTTTCCCCGCCCGCGTGCTCCACGAGTTGCACCGCCCAAACGCTCTCGTCCACTCCTTTTCTTGAATTATTGGTCCTCCCACTTGATGCTCCATGCTTTGGGTCATGTCCATGCTCCCTAGCTCCACTTGCTTCACATGCCACCATGAAAATCCTGCAAAGTTGATGCTTTCTGCCCACCATGCTTGTCCTTTGCATGTGGAATTGGTGAAAGTTGATAAAAGGGCATCCAATGGTGCATGCATGATTAATTCAAACTAGATTGCCTCCATTAGGTGTGTTTAAGGTTAAGCACTCCTCTAATTCGAAATTTAAAATATTTTTCAGAGACATGCAAGAGCTCAAGCATAATTTTAGAGAAGTTTTTAAACCATTAAAAACAAATGTAAGTCGAAAATATTTTTCGACTACGTCGGTTTCGGTCTCACCGGTATAGTTTGCTTTCATTGGTTGAGAGCGAACATTTTCCCGACTTGATCATGGGGGCATAGGTTTAGGCTCTAATTTTGGCTAAATAAGAAAGATTTTGAATAAAACAAAATTAGAATAGGCTTAGAAAAATTCTAATCCTAGAGAAACCAAGGATAAAGATTTTTAAAACCAACCAAAAGCTTTGATTTCTAGGTTCACGCGAGTCCTACCACGTGCTGAATTTTATTAACACTTAAACATAAATCGTGGCTCTACTCGTGTGGTTTTAGCATGAAAAATAAGTCAACCTCAGCACCATAATGAGGGTGAAAGGTTGAGTTAAGGTTTTGAAATTATTTGGTTGAGGGTTTCTCGAAAAGAAAAGAATCAAACAAGCACATAGGAGGGTTCATGCAAAGGGTTTATGATAAAGCAAACATTCAATCAAGAATTATGTCTCTAATATTGTTCAACCACTTCTAAGTCTAATGTCTTTGCGTAGTAAAACTCAAAAACTAAATTATTAAAAATACTCGAAAAACCTGGAATCGGGTTGTCCTCCCGTAGCTTATTCTTGACTCGACGAAACGGGTTGCCTCCCGCCTAGCGCTTCGTTTATAGTCTATAGCTAGACTTCTTCACTTGATTACTCCGGATCAACGCTCTTTGCGGGCGTTGCAATCTTGGGTACCCACTTCCGCACCATCTTGGGCGCGGGCTTGCCTTCCGGCTTAGTTGGCTTAGTCATTTTTTTGGTCTTCACAGGCGGCTTCTCTTCCTTTGTCTTGACGGATGCAACACCTTCTTTGATTTTCGTTACGTTCTTTTTTTTCGGCTCCTTCTTCTTTTTCAGCCCCTCCGTTTGTTTTGGTTCTCCCTTCACTCCAATCATGTTGCATGCCTCAATCCTTGGACGGAACTTGAAGGAACTCCTTTCTCCGTTGATATCGAACATGATCTCCCCCTTGCCAACATCAATAGTAGCTCCCACGGTCTTGAGGAACGGCCTCCCTAGGATGAGCGGCGGCTTCTCCCTCTCTCCCATCTCGAGCACAACGAAGTCGACGGGGATGAAGTGGTGTCCAATCTTCACGGGTACATCTTCAGCAATGCCCAAGGGATAGCGAATGGAGTTGTCTCCCAACTCCAAACATATTCCCGTAGGCTCCATCGGTAGGCGTAGCTTCTCGAACACATCCCTCGGCATGACGCTCACACTAGCTCCAAGGTTGCATAACGCCTTCTCGAAGTTGAAAGAACCAACTGAACATGGAATTGTGGGGCACCCGGGGTCTTTTTGCTTCTCTAGCCCATAAGCAATAGCTGCACTACACTCCTCGGACATCTTGACATGATCTACCCCGAGTGTTGCTATCTCATATTTATTTGCAAGTATGTCTTTAAAGTAACGAGAATATGTAGGTACTTGTAGGGCATCTAGTAATGGCATGTTGATGCTAAGTCTACGCACAACTTCCACAAACTTCTCAAAGTGGTTGTCAAGTTTACCTCGGAAGTAGCGTGGCTTGAGTTGCGGTATCCTCGTGTCATCCTCCGGCATCTCGAATCCGGGTTCCTCGGTGACGATCCCCGTAACCTTCTCTTTAGCGGCTCCTTCCACCTCGGTGGATGGTTTAAGCTTCCTTGCTCCCGCGGAACGTTCCGGATCTTCGGTCTCCTTCCCTGAACGTGTTTGAATGGCCTTCGCCGATTCGGGACTTTTGGGTTGTCCTGGAAGCTTCCCTTCATCATTAGTGAGGCGCCCGCAAGTTGTCCAACTTGCATCTCGAGCATCTTCATCATGTTGAGCACTTGATGATTGGAACTTCCGACCTCCGTCACTTTGCTATCGATGTTCTCCAACACCTTGTCTATGGTCTTGAACTTGGTGACGGTGTCCTTGTTGATCTTAGCTTGCTCATCCATGAACTCCTTCAATTGTATCCGAAGCGGAACCGCGTTAGGAATAGATGAGCTTGCATTAAATTGAGGCCTACCTTGCCGTAGCGGAAGTTCGGCAATTCTCCCTTCCTCATGTAGTCGAGCACTTTGGCTTCCTCGGGACAATCTTTGCGGACATGGCCATACTCTCCACATTCTTCGCATGTGGACCTTGCTTCGGCGGCCTTCAAGTCTTGAGCCTCTTTCTTTTCCATCTCCATCTTCTCCAACCTCCTCATGAGCGAGTCGATCTTGCCCTCAAGTATGTCTTCCTTCTGCACTTGCAAGACTCCTTTGACGTTCCCCATGGGTTGAGCCGGATGTAGGCGCCCGGATGACGCCCACGTGTCATTATCCGCGACCTTCTTGAATAGCGTGAAAGCTTCCGTCGGTGTAAGCTCGATGATAGATCCTCCCGCTGATGCATCGATGATCGTCCTTGACTCCATGGTGAGTCCTTGATAGAACTTTTGCACGAGGTCTTCTTTCGGGAACTTGTGATGTGGAACCGCCCGGGTGTACTCGTTGAAGCGCTCGAATGCCTCCGAGATAGTTTCGTAGGATATTGAACAAAGGTGGCAATCTTATTACGCAAACTTTGAGTTTTACCCGGTGAGTAGTATTCCTTCATGAAAGCCTTCATCAACGTGTTCCAATTTTGCACCGTCTCCGCCGGTTGAGAGTGGAACCATTGCAAAGCCTTCCCGAGTAGTGAAAACGGAAAAAGCCTTGCCCTCATTTGATCTTGAGTCACCCCATCCATGTTGAAAGTCTGACATTGTTGAATGAATGCTTGGAGGTGAAGGTTCGGATCCTCTTTGCCGGTGAAGGGTGAATGTTGCACCATGCGGATTGTTGAGGTCTTGATCTCGAACGGTCTTCCGATCTCCTCGAGGTTCAAGATTGGTAGGTCGATGATGTATGGGGTGCATAGCTCCCCAATCTTGCGTTCTTCCGGTGGTTGGTCACCCATTGGTGGAGGTCGATTCTCCCGCGGACTTTGAGGTGGTGAATTCTTCGGAGATTCCTGCGATCCTTTGTCTTCCGACTCCGAATCTACAAAATCCAGCTTTTTAGCTTGATGTGCTTCGCGTCTCCTTAGCCTGTAAAGTTTTTCTGGATCATCCACAAAATTATTGGGTTTGTTGGAGAGGTAGCCGTCCATCTCCTGTTAGGGTTAGCAATAAACAAAGTATGCAAAAACTAGAAAACAATAACAAATCTATAAAAACTGGAGTTAAACAAACTAGATTAGATGTATTTTGAGGATGATCAAAATTTAGTAGATGCAAAAATAAAAACAAAAAGAATACTGAAAATTACAAAAAAAAGCAATAAAAAATCAAATCTTGATCACTTACTCCCCGGCAACGGCGCCAGAAAAAGGGGCTTGTTGACGGTTAATAATTGTATCAAAGTTCGTTCGTGACTCGCAAGCGTACAAGTCTCCCGTCGTAGTCAAGGGACCCTTCTTCCCTCGAGTGGTGAACCCAAGGTATCGAATCCGTGGAACAAATGTGTGACGCAAGACTTAATCTATTAAAGCCAAGTAACTTCAATATTCGATAAAAGACCTAATGCATCTAAGTAAAAGACACAAAACGAATCTAATCTACTAAAAACCGGAGAAAACAAAGTAAGATTGGGTAGATAAACCGATCTAGAGGGATCGGGGTAAGCCTTTTGTTGAAGTTCCAAGCAAGAGAAGAAGTAGCAAATCGAATCTTAATAGAAGCCTCTTTAAATCGTGGTTTCCCGTCCAAATCCGAAAACATCCGCCTTTCGAGACCCCCGTTCTGTCACAACGTATCCCTATTCATGCGGGGAGCTTAGGGCGAGTCAAAAGACAAGTCGAGATTCTTTCGGAAGATCCGGCGTGTACCTCTAGCCACCGTGGCTACAAGAACACCCTATGTAATCTATCTCGAGAATAGAATTGAAATAAGCAAAGCCGATCGAAAAACGAAATCTTAAAGGAAACACTTGATCGCTAGGAAAAGATTCAACTTGATAATTCAACTATAACAATGATACATACACAAGATCACCACCGGGATCCTTCCTTGATCTTGCTTCTAGCTCCGGGAACTCCGACGTGGTCTTCCATGCAAGGTTCCCACGTCGGCTAGGGAAACCCTAGTCAACTAGCTCGACCCTCTCCTCTCCGACATGGTGTCCCTCTCTTCTCTGCTTCTCGGCGGCCGAAGACGAAATCTTCTCCGCGTGGCTCTCGGTCAGGGGACTATAAATAGCCCGATTGGCGGCTAGGGCAAAGGAGAGCGAATTTGGGCCCAAAATGGGCCTGGGCCGACCGGACCGGGCCGGCGGCCCGGGCCCATTTAGGCCCGGCCCCGTGGGCTCCTTTGCCCCACGTCGGTTCCCTTGCTTCCCGGATAATTCCCCCTTCGCATGTAGGTCCATGTCGTCGGTTTCTCTCCGAATTGGACTCAACTCCTTGTCTTGCAAGATTCAAGCACTTTTACGGTCGGGTCCCCGGAGTTTGTCGTCTTCTCGGATCAAGTCCCCGGCTTCTTGGAGTTAAGTTTGCTTCATTGCATGACTTGTTCGGGGCTTCAAGGTCTTGTCATGAGGTGCTTGATGAACTTATCCCGAAAGTCTTGCATTCAACACTAAAACCCTGCATAAACATTAAACTCCAAAACCGACATGCACACGTGAACTTGTTATACCACGGGGGTTAGTACCAATGGATAAGGTATAAAACTCATGCCAACACCGAAGGTAAACTCATGGCTAGGTTGACGGATTTTCACCGTCAACAATGGGGCAGTGTATCACAAACATTCCACTGAAGATGAGAACGGGCAGTTTTGCATTCTTCTGCGGGAAGTTCTACAACATCTGGGTTATACCATGAAGCCCCTCTACGTGACGAAACACTTCAGCGAACCAGGGATGAGAGATTACTACACCAGCAGAGTCTACATACAGATGCCTTTGAATGATGCAGATGGCTGGATGTACCGCTCATCTCACCACAGCACAACCCATTTCTCCACGGATGATGCTGCAGTGAACGATGCAGCGAGGAGGGCACTCGGTCAATCTCGCAATGGGGCAAGCACGAGTTGTTCAACTCAGAGTATCGCCATGTGCCTCGTCATGCGAGTGGCACAGAGGAGACTGTAGTGCCAGCTGGAGGTGATGATCGCATTGATATCCTGGCACGTGTGACTGCTGCCTTGAACACTGATTTGGAGGGAGCAACTACAGAGATGGACAGGTACCATGAAGAGTTGCAGGCTGCCCAGGTGAAGATTGCACGTTTGGAAGCACAGCTGGCAGGACAGCGACTCCCTCAAGAAGTTGTGCCATATCATACCACAGCCTCCCCTCCGCGCAAGAGATTCCGTTACGGCACTACTGAAGCTACTACTCATCTTGGCTAGGATCCTAGGATACTTTCCTTTACCATTTACTTTTCCGTTAGATCGTTCCTGCGTGAACATATTGCTTGTAATAATGAATGTTGGTTGCAAACATGTTTGAGTTGGATTTTTGTTTGATTGTGAATTGTATGGTGGAGTGATAGCCACTATGCAATCAGAAATTTGTTAAGTTAATTAAAAGTTAGTTCGGGTTTCTATTTGGTTGTCTTTGCTTAATCTCCAATGCAAGTTTGAAATGGATCAAATCTGTTTTCGCAGTCATATGATATACCAGTAATGTTTTGTTTATATCTAGAGCTACAGAACTCCAAATGGCATTAAACCAGTTGGGTTAGTTCACAAATTTAGAGGATGATTTTCTGTCAAAAATTCAATGATATACAGTACATATTCTGGGAGTTATGCATAAAGTAATGAACATGTCAGAGTCTGTAAATTTCTGCTGATACAGCTGCACTGTTTGAATTTTATCTCGAGTTGTAGATGTCCAAATAAGGTGATTCTAGTTGGGACAGTTCCATAATTTTATTCATCATAATCTGGTAAAAATTCGTGGCCTTTGGATAATTACACAGAATGTTATACATAATTCTTTGAGGTCAACAGAATCTGTCCTAGTTGGAGAACATGCTGTTATTTCATTTTGAGTTATCTTCTTATGCATTGATTCAAGTATATCTATCTGAAATATGATTTTTCTAATGGTCAGATGGTAAACACCAAGTCCGGAGGAGATCAAGACATACCGCCTGTGATCCGTGCTCATATTGCGAATCAGAAAAATCCAGCACCACCCCCACCGATCAATCAAGCAATGGATCCGGCTATGCAGCAGTTTCTTGCGGCACAGATGCAATTGATTCAAAACCTCACCAACACTGTGTAGCAGATGCAAGCTCAACAGAACCAGCCACCAAAGCCGATTCTTCCGCCACCTCTGCCACCCAGGGACAGGCACAAGGAGTTAATGAGCCACCATCCTCCTACTCTTTCTCACTCGTCTGATCCACTGGATGCTAACGACTGGCTGAAAACCATCACCAAGAAGCTGGAGATTGTGCAATGCACTGACAGGGAAATGGTCCTGTATGCTGCTGGCAAACTTGTGGGACATGCTGCAGATTGGTGGGATGCGTATTCAACTGCTAATCCCAACAGACAGAATATCACTTGGCAGGAGTTCCGTGACAACTTCCGTACTTACCACATCCCTTCAGGGGTAATTAAGCTTAAGCAGAGGGAGTTCTTGTCACTGAGGCAGGGCAATATGTCGATTGAGCGAGTATTCTGGACAAGTTCACTCACCTGTCTCGTTACGCACCGGATGAGGTAAACACCGATCCAAAAAGGCCAGGGAAAGGTTTACCGGATGGCTTGATTGAGCCTTTAAACTATCAAGCGCGAGTCACATCTTCCCACGACTTTCGGACAACGGTGAACAAGGCTATTGGGGTGGAAAGCAAGAGAAAGGAGATGGGTGACACGAAACGCAAGTTTCGGTCGCATGGACGAGGTCTAGCAAAGAACACCCATCCTCGTTTCGGTTCTCGCCAGCGACGACTCCGTCATCGTCCGGTGGTCATGATGGGAGGTACCCACGAACATGCAACTCGTACGAGGCGTTCGTTTCAGCCCACGGCACTTCAATCCTCGGACACCCGGAGCTCCTACCCCTCGGCCCTCGAGTCATCCTAACAATAGCTGCGGGGGCGCCTCGTCGAAACACCAACCCCTTCGTCGCACTCGGTGGATGCTTCAAGTGTGGTGAGCTGGGGCATTATGCTAACAATTGTCCCAAGAGGGTGATGCAAACTCCTCAGAGAGACAGTGGAAACAGGACTGGGCAGTTATCTTCACAGGCTCTTACTCCACAGACTCCTAGCAAGAGAGGCCAGCATAATCATGTGCGTGCCCGGGTTAATCATGTATAAGTGGAGCAAGCTCAGAATGACGCCGGTGTGGTATTGGGTACATTTTTCGTCAACTCTGTACCCGTTACAATATTATTTGATTCAGGAGCATCACATTCATTCATAACTGATCAATTTGTGACAAAATATAACTTATCTATGAGCTCAATGAAGAACCCACTGATAGTTAGCTCCCAGGGAGGAGAAATGAAAACTGGTAGTATATGCTGAAGGACCGACTAGGAGACCGGAGGAGGGGGGGGGGGGGGAGTGAATAGGAGCCGATAAAAATTCTTCTCGAGGGAGATTGAAACTCCGACAAGATGAACTAGCTCGGACGAACCCCCGAAATCACACGCTCCGCACTTCTACCTTCCGTTTGCCAAAATCACGTAGCCACTGGAGTGCTACTGGTCCTAGGAACAAACTCTACCCGGCGACACCACAACACACACACAACAACAACGGCGAAACAACTCGAAAGCCGGCTAACCGAGGGGGGCGGTTAGACCGGGTATAGGGGGCGGTTAGACCGCCTCCACACGGTAACCAAGAAATCCCCCGAAACGCCTCTTCCGAGCACCAAAACTCACCCGGTTTCACCAACAAAGATCTCCGGTCAAGGCCATGCTAGCTACCGAGAAAATCTTTGCGAAAACCAAAACTTCACCCGGGGGCCTAGGGGCGGTTAGACCGACTACAAGGGGCGGTCTAACCCCTCCCGTACCGAAGAACGAACTCCAACCAAGAACACCTAGCAACCGCACGAGAACGACCCCAAATTTCACCCGGACGCTCCTCCGATCAAGGCGAACAAACTCACGAGAGGAAAATCCGGTGAAACAAAACTTCGACACCGGAAACACCCGGGGCGGTTAGACCGCCCCCCCGCGGGCGGTTAGACCGCCCCTTCGAAAACGAACCCGCGGGTCAAACCTCAACTTCCTCTCGCCCGATCTCCCGAATCACTCCACGGATTGCGGCAAAACTTCGGGAATAGGCTGGGTTACCTCCTGGGCAACCTCTACCTCAAAGGAATCGACCCGAAATGCTCACAATCAAGAGGAATCGAAGAAATCGCTTCTCTAGGTCAAGAACTCGCCCAACTTGAGAAACCACCAAATCCAGTCCGATTCAAAGGGGATTTGGGGGGCAAAGTCACCAGCCAAAGAGGCACAAGAACCTCATACGTGACACCCACCAAAAAACCCCAAGAAAACGTCCTCAAAACACCGCTAAAAGAGCTCCGAAAATCAACACAAAAGAGACGGGAAAACCATCATGATGAACAACGCCAAACCTTCTATACATGCTATGAAAGGTTCATACAAGGTCTAGCTTGCCACCCAAACATCCATCCCTCTCTCTATATCTCACATGAAGCTCTCAAGCTAGTCCTCTAAAACCTAGGGAAAATGGAGAACGAAAATGGAAAAACAAATGAGCTAGGGTTCCAAGAGTTGGCTGCCATCCACCCATCTAATGAGTATATATGGAGGCACCCAAAAGACTAAACTACCCTTCACTAATAACTAGGGATAAATGCCCCTGAGGGCGGATTTGGAAGTCTTCATGTCTTCACCATCGGACGGATGCCCGGCGACCGCAACCTGCTTAGCCTCGACGCAAGCCTTGCGATCCCGACGCGTGTCCTCCGCTTCGAAGCTTCTCGGCGCCGGCGGCCAGGGCGGTCAGACCGCCCCCCTTAGGCGGTTAGACCGGCCTGGGGGATCTGATCGGCCCCAGGCGGTCTGACCGCCCCTCCTGGGCGGTTTAACCGGCCTGGGTGGCCGCACCTCCTCGTCGAGTCTTCGGCCTCGGTTTTGTGGCTCAACCGAGTAACCCAGTGGTTTTCTGGTGAACCACTGCAAACTCCGCGAACTCGGTGTAGCCTCCGCCAATCTCCACTCATGACTCGGCTCCCACGTAGTCCCGGCTCGACCTTGGTTTTGAGGCTCTACCAAGAAACCGTCCTCGACTTCATCTTCTTGTTCATGCCACCATGCGGCCCGCACTTGACCCCCGCCGGCCACCGGTTCCCTCGAACGAAGCCTACTTGTCTTCTCCACACACGGAGGCCTCACCGGCAACGACCTTTCGCGCTTGTTCTTCACCCGCACCAACACGAGTCACGCCGCAACCTCGCACACCGCAATACTTAGCCAAGAATCAGTCCACACAACGTTGTCAATCACTCATCACACAAGGAAGCGACCATCCATCGGTCCTCGAACCACACATGGTCCTCAATCTCCCCCTTGATGAGTGCTTTGACAACACACTCACATGAAGTAACACAAGAGAAAAGGAAAAGAAAAGAAACAAATAAAAAGAAAGCTCAACAAGCGATAGAAAGCCAAAGAATGGCAAAGAGCAAGATCACTTGAAGAAGACAAGTCTCGGACCCCTTAGGCAAGGGCAAGGGCTCGACACATCCGAGACAAAACATAGCTCAAGCAAAGAGCGCAAACCAGCAAAGCAAAGCTCGAACACCACAAAGTGCTCCCCCTGCACATATGCAAGCTCCCCCTGAGCCAAAGCACACTCCCCCTTAACAAATGCAGCAATGCAACGCGGGAATGCAACAAAGAGCAAAAACCTCGCTCACTGCGCCCGGGCGGTTAGACCGCCGTACGGGCGGTTAGACCGCCCGTGCCTCACGCCCGACTGACACGGGGGGCGGTTAGACCGCCCCAAGAGACCGGCCCTGCACCAAACCGCTCAAAACTTTCCCGAACCAATTGGAACACCTTCCAAACACTCCCAGGTGCCCAAAGCATGCACAAACTTCTCCCCCTTGTTGACAATGCATGAATCAAGGCAAAATGCGAAACTTTACAACATATAGCTTCTCAAATATACAAAATTCATCACAAGGAGCTACACAAGTCCAAATGAGCAAGTTAGATACTCGACAGGTTCGTAATGACCTTAACTATGTGATCACCAAGTTTCACAACCATTGGACAAGGCTAAAAATGATTTGAGTAATTTTGCGAAAAGTTACTCTCTCATAAGCAAATACCTAAACATGAGCAAAACATATCAAAATGGCAAAGCCACTCAAACTTCATTCTAGGACAGCCATTCTAATCATAAGACCATCATAAACACCCAAAAGCACCTCATGTCATGTCAAAGCCACCAAGCCATGTGCCTACTTCTATGTATGAGACTTCTCATTGGTAGGCATCATGCAACGGTTTAGCACCCAAAGCAAATTAAAAACAGGACATATGACATGAGAGCATATTTTCCAAGCATTTTTCATTTCATTTTCAGATTCATAATTGGTACATGAAATGTCTTTGCGACAAAAAGGAACTTATGCCCCTCCACAAGATGAAGCAAGAGGGATAAACATTCATGATGGCAAAAGAGCCTTTGGCCCCATATGATCAATAAACAAGCTATCCTAACACAAATTAAGCATAGCAAAGCCACTAAAACATTTCAAGATCATATAAAGGCATTTACACATGAGAAAGCATATATGTGACATTTTTCAAAGAATTAGCCATCAACCATGGATCATTCATCAAGATCATCAAGAGCTAAGCCAAACTAACCGTAGCATACCAAACACGCTCACAAGAACATATATAGCAACCCATGGTGAACAAAGTATATAGGAGAAGCTTTCCTATCCAATGCATATGATACAAAATGCATGCAATCTAAGATACAAGGATGCCTATACATCATGTTATATATGCAATGCCAAATGCAAGAAATGCACCAAAGGAAAGCTATACGTATGCTACAAAGGAGCTCCCACACACCCAACTCAGGAAATCAAACACACACCAAGTTCCCCCCGCAAACGAGTGAAAGTTGCTTGATCTAGGGGTTTGGTGAATATATCGGCTAGTTGGTCATGTGTGGGTACATGGATCAAAGCTATCTTCCCTTTCTCTACGTTGTCTCTCAGAAAATGATACCTCACTTCTATGTGCTTGGTTTTGGAATGGAGCACTGGGTTCTTTGCAACGCTTATGGCATTGGTGCTATCACATTGAAGTGGGACATGGGTATACTCCTCACCAAAGTCACTCATGGTGTAGGTGATCCAAAGGAGCTGAGAGCAACAACTAGCAGCGGCAACATACTCGGCCTCGGTCGTGGATTGAGCAACACTTGAGCGCCTTGCGGGAAGACCAAGACACCAAAGAGGAACCCAAAAGCGGCAAGTCCCGAAGTGGACTTCCTATCCAACCGACACCGGCAAAATCCGCGTGCGAAAAACCATGAAGCGCCAAAGAAGAGGACGCGGAGTACCAAAGGCCGAAGTCGGGAGTGTGACGCAAGTACCTGAAAATTCGCTTCACCGCTTGCCGATGCGAAGTCCTCGGGGACACTTGAAAACGAGCGCACAGACACACCGAGAACTGTATGTCCGGCCTCGTCGCCGTCAAGTAGAGGAGTGACCCGATCATGCTCCGGTACTCCTTCTGGTCCACGTGTTCACCTTCCTCGTCCGCATCAAGAGCTGTAGTCGTACTCATCGGAGTCGTCATAGCCTTGGAGTCCTCCATCTTGAACTTCCTCACAATGTCCTTGGTGTAGTTAGCCTGGTGCACAAATGTTCCTTCCTTTGATTGCTTGATTTGTAGCCCGAGGAAGAACTGCAACTAACCCATCATGCTCATCTCAAACTCCCTACTCATATCATCTGCAAACCTTGCAACAAGAGAGTTAGACGAGCCACCAAAGACAATATCATCCACGTACACCTGCACAATCAGGATATCTCTCGCCCTTCCTCGGCGAAACAAGGTCTGATCGACCTTCCCCATCTCAAAACCTCCCTCAAACAAGAACCCCCTCAACCTGCCATACCAAGCTCTAGGCGCCTACTTCAACCCATACAGCGCCTTCCTCAACTTGTACACCCGGTGGGGGTACTTCTCACTCTCAAACCCCGGAGGCTGCCTCACATACACCTCTTCCTCCAGCACACCATTCAGGAAAGCAGTCTTCACATCCATTTGGTGCAACTTGAACCCTTTAGCCACGGAAAAGGCTAGAAGGATCCTAATCGCCTCCAAACGGGCTACGGGAGCAAAGGTCTCCTCGTAGTCAATCCCCTCCTTCTGACTGAACCCCTGAGCAACAAGCCTCGACTTGTTCCTCACAACTTCTCCTTTCTCTCCCTCTTTGTTTTTCCACACCCACTTTGTACCAATCGGCTTACACCCTGGGGGAGGGTCAACCAACTCCCACACCTGATTCCTCTCAAACTTCTCCAACTCCTCATGCATCGAATTAACCAAATTGTGATTAGATAGTGCGTGTCTAATGTCTTTGGGCTCAAAAGAAGCAACAAACGCAGCATGAGCGAAATGAGAATTGTTTCGAACCCTCGACCGTGTAGTGCGTTCATTCATGTCGCCGATGATCCTCGAAGCTGGGTGATCCACTTGAACTCGCCGGGGAGGTTCTCGCCTTGAAGCTACTTCCCCCTCAACATCAGCTTCTCCTCGTTCTTGATTTGTTGTCGTAGGTGTAGCAAAGGGTCCATCCATCATCGTAGTCGAAGTAGTGGGTACATGTTCAGCCGGGGGCACCGCACCGCCATCCTCATCAACACCATGTTCATGCTCCTCCTCCTGAAAGACCTCCTCGCCAAGCTCATCATCACCTGCACACTCAAAGACAAGCTGACTACGTGGCTCTGTCTCGTCGAAGCTTACCTCGCAAGTCTCCACGATTTGGTTAGTTTCAAGATTGAGCACACGATATGCTATAGAATGAGATGCATAACCAAAGAAAATGCCATCGACAGACCTAGCCTCAAACTTATCCAACTTCCTGCCTTTCTTCAGAATGAAACACTTGCAACCAAAGACATGGAAGTGACTCACCTTGGTTTGCGACCATGCATCAACTCATAGCATGTCTCCTTCTTGTGCACTCTAAGGTATATCCTGTTCGACACATAGCACGCGGTATCCACCGCCTCAGCCCAATACCTCCTCGGAGTCCTATGCTCACCAAGCATCGTCTGAGCCATCTCGCACAAGGTCCTGTTCTTCCTTTCCACAACACCATTCTAGGGAGGTGTGTACGGACTCGAAAACTGGTGCTCAAGACCCAAGTCATGGAAAAAGGTTTCAAAACGAGAGTTCCTGAATTCCGAGCCATTATCACTGCGGATAGCTCGTATGGCATCTCTGTGCCTCTCGTTCCTAAACCTCAAGACTAGATCTCGAACAAAACCAAACGTCTCCCCCTTATCCTCAAGAAAGAACATCCACGCATACCGAGAATAGTCGTCCACCACAACAAGGACATACCACTTCCCACCCGCAGATCGACACGAGCTGGGCCAACAAGGTCCATATGGAGCAGCTCGCACGGACGCTCAGTCATCACATCGGTGAGAGGCGGGTGAGAAGAGGCCACCATCTTGGCATGCCTACATGGAGCACAAACCAACTCTTTCTCAAGCCTCAACCGTGGCAATCCTCGGACCAAATTGAGTTTACTCAAGCGAGACAAAAGGTCAAAGCTCAAGTGACCCAACTTCCTATGCCACTTCCACAACTCACTCGAAGAACCGACCAAGAAACAACGCTCCACACCCGAAGACCGAGAAAAATCAGCACGAAACACCCGACCCTCGGGAACGACCATACGGACAAGGTCCCCTCGAGAGTCCACAATCCGAGAACCACCACGGCCGAAACACCTCAAAGCCCTCATCCAACAAATTTGGGACACGGAAAGCAAATTGTACCCCAGCGATTGAACAAGAGCAACACGCCTCAGAGTGATCTTGTCACTCACTTTGATCTCACCTTCTGAAAGCACACGCCCACGCCCATTGTCCCCAAAGGTGATGTACCTCTTCGTCACCAACGGGACGAGACTTGAGAACCACCCCTTGTCTCCGGTCATATGCCTCGAGCAACTGGAGTCCATCAACCAAATGTTCTTCAAGTCTCCCACCTGAAATTCAAAAATAAGCACGTGAGCGAACAAACGACTCAGCACTGGGGTTAGTACCAAAAGAGGAAAACCAGAGCTAAGCCATTTGCTCGAAAGTGGGGTTAGCACACATCAAGCCATCTTTCCTACCATAACTACCACCGCGAACACCACCTCGGTAACCACTCCGAGGAAACCACCCCTCACTGCCTGGAGGAGGACCAAAACCACGGAAGACAACCCGTGGACCGTCCCTCCTCTCCTTCTAAAAGCTACGACTCCTCCCATCCCCGTAGTGAACTCGAGGGGGAGAATGCCTAGCAAGCCGACCACCTGCCGTCTCTCCGGACCAACCACCAGCAACTCCACCTCCGGACACCGAAACCTCTTGACTCACCACCTCGAAAACCACTCCGCCCGAGTGCCGGGGGGGGGGGCGGTTAAACCGCCTAGCCGGGCCGGTCTAACCGCCCCCCTGCGGGCCGGGGCCGGTCTGACCGCCTAGCCAGGCCGGTCTGACCGCCCCCTCCAGAACTGCTCCTCGGCTGCGGGAATTCGCATCTCCCCATGTCGGAACACTTCTCACCACAGCCTTACCCCTGGGCAGTGGCATACGAGGCTTAGGTACACAATGGGAGGGGTTGTACCTATCCTTGTTCTCCCACTCCTTTGCCATCCTCTCTTCGCTTCCTCTTGAAGAAAACTCATCCTTGTGACCCTCTTTCCCACAATGGCCACAACGGAACCTCACAAGCTTAGGTTTTGGCTTGGATTGGGGCTGCTCGCTTGGTTTCTCTCCACTCAACTCCTACACCAATTTCTCCTCACTTGCCTTCTCACTCACTTTCCCAAAGAACACTTTCCCGAAAGTGCTCACAAACTTGATAGTCCTTCGGAGATCATTTGTGGGTTTAGGAAATATAGGTGGAGCTAGGGTTGTGTCTAGTCGGTTCCTAAGATGGTTGGGTTTTGGAGCGAAATCATTTTTGTGGTGGGTTTTTGGTAGCTCTGGGATATTCTCTCCACTTCCCTCACCAACCTTGTTTGCCCCAAGTCCCTCACCATCTTGCCTCTTAAAGGCCTCGATCATCATCCTCAACTGAGGCTCATGACCGGACAACCACCCCATCAACTTCCTCAAGTCATCATTCTCATCCTGCAAACGATCAACATAATGTGCAAGTTCCAAATTTTTCAATGCATGCATTTCACAGGTAGAGCATGATGTAGGCATGGGTTCCTTCAATTGAGCCTCAAGTGAACTAGTGTAAGCATGCATCTCATCGATCTTAGCATGCAAAACAGGGCAAGAAGTGCAGGCACCTAGCAAAGCAGGTCTAGACCTAAGCTTAGCCACTTCAACCCTAAGCACATCTAGTTCCTCATACTTGGAGGCATGCTTCTCCTTAAACAAAGCAAGATCAGCAAGGAATATGGAGCAATCAGCACAATCATTCTCATCCGAAACAACAGGGCTAGCCTTAAGGGAATCAATCTCAAGCTTGCTATCAAGCACCTGTGTCTCTAGCTCAGCCACTCTAGTCCTAGCATCCTCGAGTGAAGCCCTAAGCTCTTTCCTCATTTTCTTGGCCTCTCTAAGCATGTCATCACGGTTATCAAGCAAAGATCCAAGCCTCTCATTCTCCTGGCGCAAGAAGGGAAGTTCATCACGCACCTCGTCGTCGGACTCAGAGTCCGAGTCGCTCTGTGTGCTCTTCTTGCTGCCGGAGCTCAGCGCCATGGTGCAGAAGCCATCTCTCGCGAAGCAACTCAGCCCACTCAGGTTCTTGGATGACTTCTTGTTCTTGCGACGATCACCTTCGTCTTCACTGCTACTCGAGCTCGAGGTGGAGTACGCGGAACTGGAGTCGACGTCGCTCGCTCCAACCATCGCTCGGGCCTTGCCTCGACTCTCCTTCTTCCTCGATCGTCGCTCGTCCTTGTACTTGTTCTTGTGCTTGCTCTTGTGGTCGCGCCTCGAACGGTACTTGCCGTCCATCCTCGGCTTGTGCTTGTAGCTGTCCTTGATCTCGGCCTTCTCCAGGCAGTCGGCGACGAAGTGTCCCGGCTTGCCGCACTGGAAGCAAGTCCTCGTGTTCCTCCTCATGTTCACGCGGTTCTCGTGCAGCCTCTCGAATCGCCTCGTCAATAGCGCCAGCTCGTCCTCTCCAAGGTCATCAAACTCCTCATCTGGCATAGACATCAAAGAGGAAAAGGAGAACATCCTGGTGGATGGGTTAGAGTTAGCCTTTCCTTTGGAACCACCAACGAGGGCAAGACTATGGGAATCAGTCGGTCCCTCGAGCTTGGCAGTCATGCCCCTATCCACCTCAGCCGACTTGAGCTTCGAGAACAGCTCGTTCACCGTCAGAGTGTCATACTTCTCTGACTCGACAATGGCCTCGAACTTTCCGCCCCATATCGTACGATCCAAAGAGTGTAAGAGCTTGACTGCTCTATCATGATCATCGTACGGGAGCACGTCCACATTGGCCCTCATGTTGTTCACAACCACCGTGAACCTCTGAAACAAGGCATCGATGGACTCACCGGGGAGATGAGTGAAGTTCTCGTACTCTCTCCGGTAGGTCGCATACATCCGTGCCTGAACCTGGGCGTTCCCAACATGAGCCTCCTTCAACACCGCCCAAATCTTACAAGCCAAGTGCTCGGTGTGCACCCGATCGAACTCAGGCTGACACAAAGCACGAAACAAGTAGTCGACCGCCTTATTGTTGGCGTCGAATCTGTCCCTCGACCCCGGAGCGAGGAAATCCATCGGTTGGACATATCCTGTGTCCACCGTGACATCCCACAGAGTCTAACCCTTTCCGCGGAGGAACGCACCCATCCGCTTGCTCCACATCTGGTAGTTCTTGCCATCGAAGTGTGGAGGACCCGAACCCCGTTCCTGGTACGCCATCCTTGGATCTTAGACTGGTTAGAGCCAACAAAGACCCGAACCGGCTCTGATACCACTTGAAGGACCGACTAGGTGACCAGAGAGGGGGGGAGTGAATGGGAGCCGATAAAAATTCTTCTCGAGGGAGATTGAAACTCTGACAAGATGAACTAGCTCGGTCGAACCCCCGAAATCACACGCTCCGCACTTCTACGTTCCGTTTGCCAAAACCACGTAGCCACTGGAGTGCTACTGGTCCTAGGAACAAACTCTACTAGAAACCACAACACACACACAGCAACAACAGCGGAAACAACTCGAAAGCCAGCTAACCAGAGGGGGCGGTTAGACCGGGTATAGGGGGCGGTTAGACCGCCTCCACCTGGTAACCAAGAAATCCTCCGAAATGCCTCTTCCGAGCACCAAAACTCACCCCGGTTTCACCAACAAAGATCTCTGGTCAAGGCCATGCTAGCTACCAGAAAATCTTGGCGAAAACCAAAACTTCACCCAGGGGCCTAGGGGCGGTTAGACCGGCAACCAGGGGCGGTCTAACCTCTTGTACCCAACAACGAACTCCAACCAAGAACACCTAGCAAACTGCACGAGAACAACCCCAAATTTCACCCAGACGCTCCTCTGATCAAGGCGAACAAACTCACAGAGGAAAATCCGGCGAAACAAAACTTCGACCTGGAAACACCCAGGGCGGTTAGACCGCCCCCTGCGGGCGGTTAGACCGCCCCTTCCGTAAAACGAACCCGCGGGTCAAACCTCAACTTCCTCGCGCCCGATCTCCCGAATCACTCCACGGATTGCAGCAAAACTTCGGGAATAGCTGGGTTACCTCCTGGGCAACCTCTACCTCAAAGGAATCGACCCGAAACGCTCACAATCAAGAGGAATCGAAGAAATCGCTTCTCTAGGTCAAGAACTCGCCCAACTTGAGAAACCACCAAATCGAGTCCGATTCAAAGGGGATTTGGGGGCAAAGTCACCAGCCAAAGAGGCACAAGAACCTCATACGTGACACCCACCAAAAAACCCCAAGAAAACGTCCTCAAAACACCGCCAAAAGAGCTCCGAAAATCAACACAAAAGAGACGGGAAAACCATCATGATGAACAACGCCAAACCTTCTATACATGCTATGAAAGGTTCGTACAAGGTCTAGCTTGCCACCCAAACATCCATCCCTCTCTCTAGATCTCACATGAAGCTCTCAAGCTAGTCCTCTAAAACCTAGGGAAAATGGAGAACAAAAATGGAAAAACAAATGAGCTAGGGTTCCAAGAGTTAGCTGCCATCCACCCATCTAATGAGTATATATGGAGGCACCCAAAAGACTAAACTACCCTTCACTAATAACTAGGGATACATGCCCCCCGAGGGCGGATTTGGAAGTCTTCATGTCTTCACCATCAGACGGATGCCCGGTGACCGCAACCTGCTTAGCCTCGACGCAAGCCTTGCGATCCCGACGCGTGTTCTCCGCTTCGAAGCTTCTCGGCGCCGGCGGCCAGGGCGGTCAGACCGCCCCCCTTAGGCGGTTAGACCGACCTGGGGGATCTGACCGGCCCCAGGCCGTCTGACCGCCCCTCCTGGGCGGTTTAACCGGCCTGGGTGGCCGCACCTCCTCGTCGAGTCTTCGGCCTCAGTTTTGTGGCTCAACCGAGTAACCCAGTGATTTTCTGGTGAACCACTGCAAACCCCGCGAACTCGGTGTAGCCTCCGCCAATCTCCACTCATGACTCGGCTCCCACGTAGTCCCGGCTCGACCTTGGTTTTGAGGCTCTACCAAGAAACCGTCCTCGTCTTCATCTTGCTGTTCATGCCCCCATGCGGCCCGCACTTGACCCCGCTGGCCACTGGGTCCCTCGAACGAAGCCTACTTGTCTTCTCCACACCTGGAGGCCTCACCGGCAACGACCTTTCGCGCTTGTTCTTCACCTGCACCAACACGAGTCACGCCGCAACCTGCACCTGCAATACTTAGCCAAGAATCAGTCCACACAACATTGTCAATCACTCATCACACAAGGAAGCGAACATCCATCGGTCCTCGAACCACACATGGTCCTCATATGCCCACAAGTAAAGATTAATATCATGGGGGTAGACTTTCTTGCTAATCTGGTAGTTCTGAAATCATGGGGAATAGATGTCATTCTTGGGATGGATTGGTTACAAAAGCATGATGGAGTTATCTAGTGTTGAAAGAAGTCAGTGTTGTTAACCAGTCCTCAGGGAGAGAGAATAGAATATGTGAGTACACTCTCATCCAACAGTGGAATTGTGAATTCAGTTGAGGGCAAGGCCTTAGAGGATATAAGGGTAGTGAATGAATTCCCTGATGTGTTTCCAGAGGATTTACCAGGTATGCCACCTGACCGTGACATTGAATTTAGTATTGAACTTATACCTGGTACTGCTCCCATATCTAAAAGACCCTATAGAATGGATGTTAAAGATTTAGCTGAATTAAAGAAACAAATTGAAGAACTACTTAGTAAAGGGTTTATCCGACCTAGTTCATCCCCATGGGGAGCCCCCACACTCTTCGTTGATAAGAAGGATGGATCTAGGAGGTTGTGTATAGACTATCGATCACTTAATGAGGTTACTATCAAGAACAAATACCCTTTACCTCGGATTGAGAATTTATTTGATCAGATGAGAGGAGCTAAGGCGTTCTTTAAGATAGATCTTAGGTCGGGTTATCACCAGTTAAAAATCCGAGTGGAGGATATACCAAAGACAGCATTCACATCTAGATACGGGTTGTATGAGTTCACTGTGATATCCTTTGGCCTGACCAATGCATCAGCATACTTCATGTATTTGATGAACAAGGTATTCATGGAGTATCTCGATAAGTTTGTTGTGGTATTCATTGATGACATATTAGTATTCTCTCAAAGTGAGGAAGAACATGAAGAACATGTAAAACTTGTGTTGCAGAAGCTTCGGGAACATCAGCTGTATGCCAAGTTCAGCAAGTGTGCTTTCTAGTTGAAGGAGGTCTCTTTTCTCGGACACATTATCACAGATGGAGGGATTGCAGTGGATCCAAGCAAGGTTCGGGATGTATTGAACTGGAGTCCGCCTAAGAATGTACCGGAGATCGGAAGCTTCCTTGGACTTGCAGGATACTATCGAAGGTTCATTGAAGGGTTTTCTAAAATTGTAAAGCCACTTACCACTCTGCTTGAGAAAGGAAAAGAATTTAAGTGGGATGAGAAGTGTCAGGCTAGTTTTGAGGAATTGAAGAAGAGATTGACCACAGCACCTGTGTTGATCATGCCAGACATACACAAAGGATTCGATGTGTATTGCGATGCCTCTCGGCAAGTATTGGGTTGTGTGTTGATGCAAGAAGGAAAGGTAGTAGATTAGGCTTCAAGACAGTTGAGGAAACATGAGCAAAACTACCCTACTCATGACCTTGAGCTAGTCGCAGTTGTTCACGCATTGAAGATTTGGAGACACTACATGATTGGGAACAAGTGTCAGATTTTCACTGACCACAAGAGTCTGAAGTACATCTTCACCCAAAAGGATTTGAATCTGAGGCAAAGAAGGTGGTTGGAGTTAATTAAAGATTATGATTTGGATATTCAGTATCATCCTGGAAAGGCAAATGTTGTAGCAAATGCTTTGAGTCGGAAAGGACAGACCAATATACTGATAGGACACTTGCTACGTCAGGAGATATGTTGGGAGATGGCACAGCTCAACTTGGGAATAGTCGCTTCAAGTGAGACCTTGACATTGGAAATCGAGTCGACACTTGAGCAGGATATCAGGAAAGGACAGTTGACTGATGACAAGATTGCAGAGTACAGGAAGTTGATTAAGTTGGGCAAAGTTCCGGATTTCAGAGAAGATGAGCAAGGAACAAGATGGTTTAAGAAACGAACGTGTACCTGAGATTAAGGAGTTACGAGAGACTATCTTGAAGGAAGCACACAATTCAGCTTACTCTATTCATCCTGGAAGTACCAAGATGTATCAGGACTTGAAACAGAGATACTGGTGGTATGGAATGAAGAAAGATGTAGCAGCTCATGTAGCTTTGTGTGATGTGTGTCAAAGAGTGAAGGCTGAGTATCAAAGGCCAGCAGGATTGCTTCAACCTCTAAAGGTACCTGAGTGGAAATGGGAAGAAATTGGTATGGATTTCATAGTGGGCTTACCTCGTACTCGTGATGGGTATGACTCTATATGGGTTATTGTGGATAGATTAACCAAGGTAGCACACTTTATCCCAGTGAAGACGACTTATACAGGAGTTAAGCTGGCTGAATTGTATAATTCAAGGATAGTGTGTTTGCATGGGGTACCGAAGAAGATAGTGTCAGATCGAGGCACACAGTTTACTTCACGGTTTTGGCAGAAGCTGCATGAATCGATGGATACAAAGCTAAACTTTAGTTCAGCATACCATCCTCAGACAGATGGGCAGATAGAGAGAACAAATCAGATTCTTGAGGATATGTTGAGAGCTTGTGCGTTGAAGAACAGTGGCAGTTGGGATAAGAGTTTGCCTTATGCAGAGTTTGCTTATAACAACAGTTATCAGTCCAGCATTAAAATGGCACATTTTGAGGCTCTGTATGGAAGGAAGTGTAGAACACCGTTGTTTTGGAACTAGACTAGTGAGAGTCAACTCTTTGGACCAGATAACATACGGGAAGCAGAAAAGCAAGTTGAAATCATAAGAGAGAATCTCAAAGCGGCACAGTCACGACAGAAGAGTTATGCTGATCCTCGGAGAAGAGAGGTGGTTTTGGAAGTTGGTGATTATGCATACCTCAGAGTGTCGCCTATTCGGGATTTACGAAGGTTTAATGTCAGAGGGAACTTATCACCTCGATTCATCGGACCTTTCAAGATTGTGGAACGGAAGGGAGAAGTAGCCTACCAGTTGGAGTTGCCAGCACAGTTGTCGGGAGTTCATGATGTGTTCCATGTATCACAGTTGAAGAAATGTACAAGCGAGGTTAAGATAGAACCGGTACAGTTAGAGGATATTCAAATGGAGAATGACTTGACATACAAGGAATACCCTGTTAAGATCTTGGATACATTGGAAAGGGTTACCAGGAGTAAAATCATCAGGATGTGTAAAGTACAGTGGAGTCACCATACAGAGGAAGAAGCAACTTGGGAAAAAGAGGATGAACTCAAGGAAGACTTTACTTAGCTGTTCTCTAAATCTTCTGAATCTCGAGACGAGATTCTCTTTAAGGGGGTAGGATTTGTGACACCCTAAAATTCCATCACTAAAAATTACCTTGCAACTGTTAATTAGTCTTAAGGACTTAAAATTTAAATTTGCCATTTAAAAATTGAGCTCTAAAATATTAAACATAATTTAATTAATATAGAGACAACAAGTGATTGTGCATCATCAGTTGGCTTTGTATGGTTTTTGGTTGCTTGGGTGGCTTCTAAAAAGTTTATAAAATTCTTGAGAAAAAGTTTGAAAGAATTTGGTTTGAATTTGGAAAGAAAAGTTTGTTTTAAAAAGAGTTTGAAAAAAAGAAAAGAAACTAAAAAGAAAAGCTTACCTTCGCACCTTTCGGCCCAGCCAGGCCTGCCGGCCCACCAAACCCTCCCGCAGCAGCCCACCTAACCGCCTCTCCTTTTCTTTTTCCTGCGGATGCTGACACCTGGGCCCCGCCTGTCAGCCTCTCCCCCTCCCGTTCCATTCTTCTTACCCACCTCGCTGCCTAGCCGACCTGGCGCCGCCGCGCGAATCCCGCCGCATCCCGCCACTTCCCTTCCTTCCCTCCTCACCAAACCGGCCAATTAAGGCAATTAACCTTCCCCGCAATCAATTGGAGCCGTTACCCTTCCCTTAGCACCGAGCCGTGATGGCCGCGGCCATCAATGGCAAGCGCCGCCGCTCGGAGTCCGCCCGCCTCCCCTCGCCTCCCTTTCTGTGCTCCTATTTAAGCTCGTTCTCGAACTCCTGCGCCCCTCTTTGCACCCGCAGCACACCACCACATGCGCTCGAGAACCCCCACTCTCCTTTGTCGCCGTCCCTGTTCTTTGCCGCCGCCGTGTCTTCGTCGCCGCCGGTGAAGGACAATCTCCACCGCCCTTCTTTCTTTCTTTTTGGGTTCACCAGGGGCTCATCAAGCTCAGGTTGCTGCTGGTTCTCGTCCCCGGGGCCGTAGGAGCCGCGCCCCCGATCACACCTGAGTGCCGCCCGACCCGCCGCCGTTGCCAAGCTTCACCTCCGTCGCATCTCCTTCACCTTCGAGCTCGCCTGCCTCTCCTTTGAATGGTGAGCAATAACCCCCGCTCATTGTCCCTTCGTCCTGAGCATTTAGGCGCCTCCACCAGCTCGCCGGAGCAGCCGCGCCGCCCCCTTCCGGCGTCAGCCGCCGGCGAGGTACGATCGCCCCCCTTGACCCCACGGTCAAGTGCGCAAGCGTCCCCTCTACGTTTTGTGCTAGCCTGTGGTCGTGCTAATGGCCGGGAACGCCGCCCAGGCGCAACGCCGGCGAGCTCCCGCCGCGCGCCGCCGCACTCCGGCGTGTTCGCCGCCGCATCCCGCACGCACGCGCACAGGTCCGTCAGATCTTGCACGGGCGGCTCTGATCGCATACCCCTTCGTGTCTAAAGGGGCGGTCCACCATGGACCCGTGAGCCGAGCTCACGGCGCGGTCCACGGTGCACGCACGCATCGGCGACCGTTGGATTCTAGATCCACGACGCGGCGTTGGCAATTTTGTTAAAGAGGCCCTGAGTAACTCTGATTTAGCATGCCGGTCCTTCCACCTTTCAAGATCTTTACAGTTGGGTCCTGAATTTTGTAGTAGAGCCCCTGTCTACCCTGGATAATGTTGTTAGAGGTCCGTTTCCTTATGATTTAGCATTTTAACCCTGCGGTTTTAATACAAAATTATGTTTTAGCCCTGGTTTTATTTATAAAAGGCCCTGTAAACTTAGTTTTCTTACAGATAGGTCCCTGTATCTTGTTTTAATCATATCTTTCTCGTTTTAACTCCGAATTTAGCGTTTTATATACCGAAATGATCGTCTCAACGAGTAGAATCATTTAAACAGCAAGTTTACCAGTTTTGTTACTGTTTGGTCTACTATTTATTTATTGTTTGTTGTTCATGTTTGACTCGTAGATATCGTGCCTGTTTCGTCTGAGCTCCCCATCGGAGGTGATCAGGAAGAGCCTATTTTCGAAGAGGACTTTACCCAGCTTGTAGAGGAAGGCAAGTGGCTTTCCCCCTCTGCATTATCTTTTTGAACCTATGTCACTACATGTTAAACAAAGTTTACTATTCCTGTTGCTATGCATAAACTTGATGGGCAAACACCTAGTTAAGGACTTGACTAGATATTTTACATCATTACCTTGATCAACCCTGTTTAAAAAATGTTTGGGTAGATAAATGCTTAGTTTGCTTTACATGGGTATGGTTATGTTTTGTTTACAATATATAACTCAGTTCTGTTTATGTAATGCGTTCATGTTTAAGAGAAGATAACTTGAAATATAAACGGAACATGGAGAACCACCCAAGACAACAGTACAACCACAGACCACATGGCTCTGGCTTAGCCAAGTAATTAGGAGAGTGGGTTAGCTGATAGCCTTTTTCTGAGAAGGGCACAGGGGGCTCGGGGTTGCAGGGGTATAGCCCGGTTCTTTTGGGGTAGCGACCTTGGCTAAGGTGCCGACCACTAGGGAGGGTTATGGTCCGCCCCGAGTCAGAATCGTCGCAGTCGTTGGTTTCTATTCTTTCCTTTGTAAAGGCTTCGTAGTGGACCCCTAGCCACTCACCTTGGAAGTGTTTAAGGGTCTAGCTAACCGGGCAAAATGGGGAACACGAACCGTGGGTAAAGTGTACAACCTCTGCGAGTGAAATGGCGATCGATCGACCGTGCTCACGGTCAAGAGCGGCTTGGACCCTCACATGATTAATAAACTTGAAGATAAATGTAAATCGTTGGTTTGTGGGTTTGGTTTGAGGTTTCTTTTAATGATAAGTGGGTTGGTATACACTTACACCTAGTAATTAGGTGCTGGCTAATAAAACTTGGCCAACTTATAAAATGCTTACCGCTGTGAACTATAGCCTATCCTTGATAGCCTTGCATTGTTTCACCCACTTGCTGAGCACCAACCATAAGTGTGCTCACCCTTGCTTACCGCTATTCAGAGGAGAACATCGGAGGCGAGGACGAGTACTGGAGAGACTACGAGGAGTTCTAGGGCATGCGGATCCCCCAGTCATCATGCCTTTGGAAGTCGAAGATGGAGCTGCTTGTCGTTTAGTTATCGTTTGTGTTCGGACCTTCGAGTCCACCCCTCTGAGTGTAATAATGAATATTGTATCGGTTTAACTCTCATACGTTTTGTTACTGCAATGGTATTACACTCGTTTTGTCTATCATGTGTGTGTAAATTGATCCTGGCGCACACGTGAGATGCATTCGGTTTTCCTTGTAAAATCGGGTGTGACAAACTGCCGCCGTCAGCATCAACTCCTCTCACATCGAGGTAGCCACCACAACCCTCGGAAGACACCAATTTGGATTTCCCTACAAAAAGGTCAAGCTTTCTGGCAGTATTTGTGTTCTAGATGTTAGTTGGGGATGGGTTTAGGTTAATAAAACTCAGAAGTATGGCCGATTTGTGCGAGATTGAAACTAGTGACTGAGAATGTTTTTTTGAAAAGAAAAGAGCAAATAAGGAGATGCGGAGCCACATACTGCTGATAAAAAATTCAGAACAGATGAGATACGGAGAATGCTTCATCAAAAATTGAAGAATAGATGATAGTACATTGTTTGTTTCCTTAAGAACGCTAGTAAATATGATGTATTTTAACTCTTAGAACTATGGAAGGATGCCCAGCTTAGTAGTTCCGACTTCGTGACCTTTTCAAAAGTGGAAGAGCTAGTCCATCGGACCAGACTTGGAACGGATCGCTCAATTTTTTAATTTTGATTCTCATGCTTGCAAAAGCATGATATGAGCATTTCCTTAACTTACTTCTAGGCTATTTTTCATTCCTAAATGTCAAAATTATTCTTCCATGCAGTGGTTCATTCTCTTCTCGCGGTCCGGTCTCTCGTCATGGATCGGAATTCCATTTTAGATGGCAAAATGGCATGAAACATATATGCTTATGTATTCTGAAATTTCAGTATTCAATTGTGCATGCTACTTGCATGCAAGGCCATTTAAATATTGATCGGATACTTATATCTTTAAGTACAGTCAACATTGTATCATGTCAATTTGTTGCATACTTCATTATCACAACCAGCTGGTTTTTTTTTGTTTTAACCCTTGCATACAAGTTATGCATGAAGCCTCATCGGCCATTGCAAAATGTATTATTTCTTGTTACTAATGACATTTTATACAAACTGATTATTAATGGTGTATCAGAGTATTGATTCTGTGGTTCCTATATGAACTAGCCTTTGTTCAATTTTCTGAAGTACTCTGGAATCCATGTATAACAAAGATCAACTACAACCTATCATTTTCAGATTAGCTGATTCCTAAGTCTAATTTTGCAGATCGTGAAGCACTATGATATCCTGGTTCGATCATTGCAGAATCTGCATAAGTCCATGCATCCTCGCAATGTAGAGAATTAGAAGGCCAGTAATGGCGCATAGGATATGGTCCAGTGCATCAGGCTGTCAGGTGATTGTTCCTGTCATTACCACCATATCTTGCTACTTGGACATCTTGTGTTGTTCTTTTCCTCGGAGTGCACCTTTGTATCTCTGAAAGCAAAAAATTTCAACATAGGGCTGCTTGTTTCTTCAGATGTTGATTCGGGTTGCTTCCATCTCCGGTCTTGTTTCATGACGATTGCTAGTGAGGGTGTCTATACCTGAACTGATATATGGAAAGAACAAGTTTAATATTGATTAATTAGCTTGACCATTTATATTAATTATACTAGTGTCAACATCAATTTTTTTAATGAGTACAACTGAACACTTCGTTTATTGATCTATCTTTATAAATATGTGTTCCTGAAATTGCTGCTCGAAATTTGTGTTCATAATTCCTTAGCTACCTCTGATATCTTGAGAATTGTATAGGGTTGTTACTGGATACTTCCTGAAATCATAGTCTGATCACAAACAATGTCATTTAAACTCCAATTTTTTTACTTGCAAAAGTATGTAAGTGTCAGGGGGTGAGACCTGCACAGATCCGCAATGGGGGCTACCATAGCGGTTGTAGGTAGATTGATGGGGGGGGGATCAGGACCTAAGAGCGTAAGCGGTAGTTCTAGGATGAACTCAGAACTCGGTGAGTATGGCAAGGACACAGAGGATTTTAGACTAGTTTAGGCCTCCGGAGAGTAACTCTATGTCTAGTGTGGTGGGATTATGTGGAAAAGGTGAACTCCCCTTGAATGGAGCTTTAGGCCGCCTTATATGGCCGACGGGTTAGGGTTTCCATTTGAGGATGGTGGACCCTCATCGGGGTCGGTTACAGATTTTAGGAAGGTCACCTTCCATAATTACAGAGAAGATCCCGTGATCCTTGGGTCTATTGACGGCACCGACGCAGTAATCTAAGGGAGGACTTCCCCCGCAAGCCTAGCAGGTCGCCCGCAGTCTGGATAAGGTCGCCCAAGGTCTTCCGAGGTCGCCGGAGCTGTGGATAAGGTCTCTGAATCCACTTGCAGGTAGACTGGGCTTCTGGTAGGTCGGGATCCACTTGACAGGGACTTCTAGGACCCTGGCCGGTGGGGACCCATGGGTACCCATGTCTCACAAGCTCCCGATCGACGTGTAGGCGAAGAGGCAGAAGCGAAGTCACGTCAAAGCGGAGAGAAGATGTGACAGTGATGAAGTCGCGTAGGGTGCACGGGGATCCAAAGAAAATCCTCCTGTGCGCAGACGAAAACGAACATCATGTCTCTGGAGAGTAGATCCAGGGGCTTGATGTGAAGACAAGGCGCCATGACTTCCAGAAGAATCCTTGACCTGAACAGGATCAGGCGAAGCCACCACACCTTCAAGGAAGGTCGAAATGCTGACCAACAGGAGGTCTAGCAGAGACATATCGGAAGCATGCTTCTAATAGGTCGAGGCGACGTGAAAGAAAGAGGGTGTCGCATAGAGCACTCGTAGAGTAGCCCCCGAGCAGTAAGGCAACCTGAAAGGTCGGGTTGATGCTCGAAGAAAGAATCCGTGACCTACGGCCTTCTGTTGAGGTAACAGATGCTCTTCTCTTGGAAACCGACAAGACAACGGGAATGTCCACACATAAACACCAGGTAACTCAGGTTGTTGTCGCCTACCGACCCACGGGCGTAATGTGTAGTTGCAGAGCCTGACCTTGTATGGAGATTCCGCCACCGCCACTAGAAGACAAAGTCTGAAAAAATGTCATCAGGACTGCTGCAGACATGCCAGAGCTGCCGGTAGCAGACAAAGACCTCGTGATCCACGTGCCAATAGTATCTTGATAAGGCCGCCGCGTTACCAATGCAGTAGATGACTACCAATACTGAGCTCCGCTGCTATAAATTGGCACCCAAGACCCTCGACTAGCCAAAACCAGAGAAAGCACCATGGAAACTTCAAGTGATAATATAGTCTCGCCCTGGCTTTGTGTGAGTCCACCCGAGTATAGAGCTGAGGTATCATCCCTTGCAGCTAGAAGAATGCTTGCGAAGTTAGGAGAACTCCACCGACCTGTACACCCGTGCCCAGCAAAGAATCCAGGTGCAGCATGGGGCAGTACATGCCCTGACGGGCCTTGCAAGGAGAGGCCTAATATGGTGTTGGAGGTCGTTGTGCTGCACCGGGAGAGGTCAAAGGCGGAGCTGGCACCATTTGGTATCCTGTGAGAGCACCCTAGCAAAAGGTTGGACTCCACAGGAAACCTGCTGGGGCTAGAGTACAGGTGGACCCTCATCGGGGTCAATTACAGATTTTAGGAAGGTCACCTTCCGTAATTACAGAGAAGATCTCGCGATCCTCGGGTCTACTGACGACGCCGCCGCCGTAATCTAAGGGATGACTTGCCCCGCAAGCCTAGCAGGTCGCTCGCGGTCTGGATAAGGTTGCCCAAGGTCTTCCGAGGTCACCGGAGCTGTGGATAAGGTCTCCGGACCCACTTGCAGGTCGACTGGGCTTCTAGCAGGTCGGGGTCCACTTAATAGGGACTTCTAGGACCCTGGTCGGTGGGGACCCATGGGTACCCATGTCTCACAGTAAGTAATGTTAATAATGATTCATGACAGTAGCTTCATCTCAAATCTTGAGCATAAAAGACTTAATATATGATACGTGAGTTCACTATCATAACAATCATAGTATTCAATTTCATTGTTCAACTGTTCCTTCATTACTGAATGGGTAGCAAATGAATAATTTATTTTAATAACCTTGTACCTATGGTATCTTTGCTCATTTTTCTGTGAAAAGCACATGCACAGGTGATTGTATCACATAATTTGCTTTAATTTATTTGCTAAATGAACTAGCCTTTGGTTAGTTTTCTGACATTCTGTCTATACCATCTCTTTTTCTTAACTCATGTATATATTGATTATTGACTTTTTGGCTTCGTTCATACTTTCAGTTGGATCTGTGGAACTTTTGAGTCATGATTAGCTATACTAACTGTTGGCGTGCACAATTGATCTAACAGCTTCAGTTTCAGTAATACAGTGATATACTAAATACATTATCTTTGTTTGTTATAAACTACAGTTTAGGCTTTTTGTTTATAATTTAGGCTCTTCAGTTCATATTGCACAAAGAAGATTAAAGCTTCTATTTTGGTTGATTTAAAATCACACTTGTATAGAAGATGGAGTACTGCACGTTTGCACGATTAAAATGAATGATTTTTTCACATTCATGTATTTCATTCTTTGTGATTACTTTAGCAACTTAACTCAGTGCTAAATCGATCACATATGATTTAAGTTGTACTTGCATATCATATTGTTCATGGCCAGGTACTTTTGCTGCAAATGAAGCCGTTTTTTTGTTTCACTTGATTCACATGTCGTTGTTTGATCAAATTATTAGGCAAATGCACCTGGGTGCATTTTATTTCACGCCGGCACAAACCCCCCCACAATCCTGTTCCAACAAAAACCGTACTGAGCACACCTCCCAAAAAAACCGGACGCCCCCTCCACCGCACCCGCGTTAGTTCCTCTCCCGCAAGCAAACACCAGCGCAAATCAGGCTTCCTCCCCCCGCCCCATCTCCGACATTACATCCCCCTCGTTCGACGCCTTCCTCGCGATCCTCCACCCGCAGATCTATGGCCCCGCCATCGCTGCCACACATTGGATCACCTCGACCTTCCTCGCCGGGTGCCGTGGCCCCGCCGAGCTGCCACACACCAAATCGCCTCTCCCAGCAGAGAATCACTGTATGTCGCTTGTTGAGACAGGTGCTGCTGAACCGATATCATCGTCTCCGCCTCTGGGACGATCTGGCGCAGCTCAGCCTGCAGCGCGGCCTCCTATCACGCCGGTACTAGGTGCGGGGGTACGCAACGCATCGGGTGATCCGTTGCATCACACGACATTGCTGACACCGCTGCCTACAATTTAGCCTGGATCTCTTGTCACTCCTGATGCTACACAGCAGTTCCTCCCGGTAAGGAGAGCCTAGATGGGTTTTTGGCCGTACATGATTTTTTTTTGTTACAGTTTGCATGCTTAGGTTCTTGTTGTTTGCAACATGTAGTGCCAGTTGGTTGCACCTTGCACGTCAAGTTGCAAACGGTTTCGTTTGAACATTCGTTGCAAACCTGTAGTCTTGTTTTGGTTGCAACCTGTAGTGCCTGTTGGTTGCAACATTCTTTGTTTGTTGCTTACAACATGTAGTGCCAGTTGGTTGCACCTTGTGTGTCAAGTTGCGAACGTTCGTTTTTTGGTTTCAAACCTGATTGATACTATTGTTCTAGTTTGCCACTTTGTTAGCTGCTTGGTTGCACATTATGGTCAGTGGTGGTTGCAACTTGAAAAACTTTTTTATGCTACGATTGCAAAAACTCATTATGGTCATTTGTGATTTTTTTGTTATAGTCTGCATGCTTAGGTTCTTGTTGATTGCAACATTTGGTGCTAGTTGGTTGCACCTTGCGCGTCGAGTTGCGAACATTTCGTTTGAACGTTCGTTGCGAACCTGTAGTCCTGTTTTAGTTGCAACATGTAGTGCCTGTTGGTTGCAACATTCTTTGTTTGTTGCTTGCAACATGTAGTGCCAGTTGGTCGCACCTCGCGCGTACCCGTACTCCTGTTTTGGTTGCAACCTGTAGTGCCTGTTGATTGCAACATTCGTTGGTTGTTACTTGCAACATGTAGTGCCTGTTTTGATTGCACATCCTCTGTATTTTGCACCTGGGTTGCCCATCTCGTTTTTTAATACAATTTGCATGCTTAGGTTCTTGTTGATTGCAACATTTGGTGCCAGTTGGTTGCACCTTGTGCGCCGGGCTGCGAACATTTCGTTTGAACGTTCGTTGCAAACCTGTAGACCTGTTTTGGTTGCAACCTGTAGTGCCTGTTTGTTGCAACATTCTTTGTTTGTTGCTTCCAACATGTAGTGCCAGTTGGTTGCACCTTGCACGTCAAAGGGGTTGCAAACCTTTACTCCTGTTTTGGTTGCAACCTCTAGTGCCTGTTGATTGCATCATTCGTTGTTTGTTACTTGCAACATGTAGTGCCTGTTTTTGATTGCACATCCTCTGTATTTTGCAGCTGGGTTGTCTGTCTGTGATTTTTTTGATACAGTTTGCAACCTTAGGTTCTTGTTGATTGTAACATTTGGTACCAGTTGGTTGCACCTTGCGCTTCGGGCTGCGAACATTTCATTTGAACGTTCATTGTAAACCTGTAGTCCTGTTTTGGTTGCAAACTGTAGTGCCTGTTGGTTTCAACATTCTTGTTTGTTGCTTGCAACATGTAGTGCCAGTTGATTGCACCTTGCGCGTCAAAGGGGTTGCAAACCTGTACTTTTGTTTTGGTTTCAACCTCTAGTTCCTGTTGATTGCAACATTGGTTGTTTGTTACTTGCAACATGTAGTGCCTGTTTTTGATTGTGCATCCTCTGTATTTTGCACCTGGGTTGGCCGTCCGTGATTTTTTTTTGATGTAGTTTGCAATCTTAGGTTCTTATTTATTGCAACATTTAGTACCAGTTGGTTGCACCTTGCGCGCCGGGCTGCGAACATTTCGTTTGAACATTCGTTGCAAACCTGTAATCCTTTTTTGGTTGCAACCTGTAATGCCTGTTGGTTGCAACCTTCTTTGTTTGCTGCTTGCAACATGTAGTGCTAGTTGGTTGCACCTTGCGCGTCAAATTGCAAACGTTCGTTTTTTGGTTGCAAACCTGTGTGACTGTTGGTTGCACATATGGTAGTGGTTTTTGTGTTGCAATCCACAAAAAGAAAGTTGCAAACTGTTAACATTGGTTGCACACAATCTGATGTTTTGGTTGCAACATTAATTCTCTGTTGACAGATTGCCCGTTTGCATTTTAGGTTCCCGTCTGATTGCTACTGTTGTTCCAGTTTGCCACTTTGTTAGTTGTTTGATTGCACATTATGGTCAGTGGTGGTTGCAACTTGAAAATTTTTTTATGTTGCGATTGCAAAAACTCATGTGATTCATTTTCGTTCCCTGTAGGATGCGAGCATACTTAATGTGTTTGTCCCGAGGGTGTGGCAAGAGTTTGATTTAGTGGAAGCTACGTACCAGTTTTACCTTGATTATGCAAAGCTGTCTGGATTCAGTGTGAGGACAAGGAGGACCAATATAGAAATGAAACATTGGGTTTGCAGCGGTGAGGGTTTTGTGAAACTAGGACAAGAGAATGAGGAGCCACTAACTGATAAAACATCGAAAAGAATTGGATGCCCGGCATATGTCAAAGTGTAGGAGGACAAAAAACGAAAAATTTGGTACCTCGACCACGTTGAGGAAGCGCACAACCACACCCTCCAGCCGTCAGCAAGGATGGTTCGGTATATGCATGCTCATAAACAGAGGGAGGCGGCGATGGATGACTTATTTGCAGTCATGTCGCGAAGTGGCGTGCCAAATCAAGCCGCAATGAATGTGATGTTAGAATTGTTTGGAGGCCATCAAAATTGGCCATTCACTGAGAAAGATATCCAGAACATGTAGGCCATTTTCCTCCACCCGGTGTAACTTCAGCAAAAAATCAGATTGCGTGATGATGCAACAATCTTTAATTGTTTTTGTCGTTTTGGTACAGGAAAGCTGAACAGACGAGAGGATGGTGACATGGAGAAGTTGTTCCAGTTTTTCAGGGAGTGCAAGGAATAGAATGAATACTTTTATTGGGATGTGGATTTTCACCCAAAAATAAAGGTGCTTCGAAGCATATTTTGGAGCCATGCAATTCAGCGGGCGGAATACGTGGATTTTGGGGATTTCATCACTTTTGACATTACCCATAAGAACAGCACCAAGAAAATGCCGCTGGCGATGTTTGTCGGATGCAGTAACAATCTGAAAAATGTGTCGTTTGGGCAAGCACTTCTTCGGGATGAAACAACTGAAACTTTCAAGTGGCTCTTCGAGACATTCATAAGCTGCATGGGCGGCCGCCAGCCTTTCGTGATTCTGACAGGTGCAGTTGCAACATTAGTGTCTGTTTGGTTGCAATCTGTTTTGTTGTGAATTGCAACATTAGGTTCCTGAAAAAATTCTGTTCCTTGCTGATTTTAATTTTTGATAATTCCATAGATGAAGATCCAGCAATGAGGGAGGCAATAAAATTTGTGTTTGACAAATCACAACACAGAAATTGCCGGTGGCATATAAGAAGGATGTGGGATTATGAACTTGAGGAATTGTATAAGTTGCACAAGGACAAAAATCTCAGGGAGAGGCTGGAGTCTCTGATAAATTATCCGTTGGGTCCTACACAGTTTGAGGTGGAGTGGAAAAAACTAGTAGATGAATGTGGCATTGGGGAGCACCCAGCGATTGTAGCATGATGGCGGGAAAACGGATAGCCTGAATGACCCGCCTCCGCGTCAGCAGAGACAAATTTTATTTGAGTTTAGTTTAACAAGGTAATTGGGACAAATAAAGAAATTAAGGTGATGCGAGTCCATACTTCCATAATTCTTACATTTACATAAAAATTATGTTAATTACATCTCCGCAGAGAACACCCCTGATTAAAAGTTCCAACATGAGTACATGAAACTGAAGATTACATCACATGGCTATCCTATTACATGGCTACGAAAGAAAAGGTCCTAAGTCTTCTCGCCGTAGAGATGGACGCTTGATGTAGATTTATCCTATCGTCGCCGTATATTTATGCATGACACTACTTATTATTTTCAAGTGAATATGCATATATAGTGCTTGACATTTTATATACAAGCCGTATCATGTGTATGTATACTCACGCACAAATAAATTGGTTTCATGGCTTTACCTGGTATGCATCTTCCTGGGTGTAATCTTATTTAAATTTGGTTGTGATGCAGGATTATTTAATTATCCCTGTATATGCAACATGCACATATGCAGTTTGTGCATATGCACATATGCACATATGCACATGATGCATGCATGACACTTGTTATGTGCACATATGCACATATGCACATGATGCATGCATGACACTTGTTATATGCACATATGCAGTTTGCACACAACATGATGCGAGTGACCATAAAACTACTGGAGACTACTTTTATATGTGCAAGATGATGCATTCCTTTGACTCATTTTGTCACAATTGTTAACGCCAACTTTGAATAGCATCAACCTGTTAATCTCTATGTGCATATGAGATTGCTAACACGATCCTGTTCAGATTGATTGAGCCGGCCACTCGATTTTTGTCTAATTTTAACCATGATACATGAATGAAAGGAATGTGAACTTGCTAATTTGTACAACAATGAATTAACGGCAAAATGCAACCTAGCAATTTACACTAAATATATTACAACACGCCGACGGTATTTGCTTATTCACTTTGCCGCCGACGAGGTCAAGAGCATATACGCGCGCAGGACATTACACGTATATGATCTCCTGTAAGGTTCAACAGCATGGAGCCAACATGCATCCAAGCTTGTTGCATACTGCAGAATGGAGCCAAGATCGCGTCCAAACAAATTTCAAACCAGGGAACGGAGTCGAGATTGCATCCAAACCATTTTGTATCATAGGAAATCACTTGTTGGAGCCAAGATTGCGTCCACCAGGAGTATAACCAGAGCTTTTCTGGCCGGTCCTTGATTTACCAAGGAAAAGCTCATGTTCATGGCACTGTTGGCCGAGCTTTCACCAGGGGAGGTAGAAAGAACACGAGGGAGAAGCAGGATGCATGCACTCCTTGTTAATGGAGTAGTTGGAGCAGATCAGATAAGTTGAAGAAGCTCCATGAGGCTTCTCACCTTGCAGCACCTTCACGCACGCAGCTGCACCGCGGCGATCCTTCTCCTGGCCTTCTCCCTCTGCAATTTACTTGTGCTTCCTTGCCAGCAGCCTGACGACGCATTGGTGGATGACAAGCGCAGTGCAGCAGCCTGGCGGCGATTTGGGATCAACTGTTTGGGGGCCAGCGCCTGCCGATGGCGCTGTATTTATAGGCTGAGGAGCAGGGCGGTTGCTTTGGAGGCTTGGCGCTTCTTTGTTTCGATTTTGAGTTCGCTAATGACACCGGCGCGCGGCAATCTGAATTCCGAATCATCGCACGCAAATGCGGGCTGCAGAACGTGAAGTCGTGCAGGGTTGTAGGTTCAACACGCTCGAACTCTGTAGGATCTAGTCACATAGAAGGGGGGGTTGAATATGGGACTTGTTTTGCAAGCTCTATGAAAAACGAAAACCTTAACCTATCAACTAGTGTTGCCCATACTAAAAAGGTTCTTCCCTACTACTAGAGCACACTATCACAAGTTTCCTTAGCAAATATCACAGTAGGAGGCAATATGACAACCTAGGCAAGATATGAAGCACACAAGTGAAACAAGCTAGAACAAAGACGAAGAAACTTGAGAGCGGAAACAAAGTGCTGAAAGTAAGTGCTAGAAGTAAATAAAAGGAACAAGAGGCGAACGGATTTTTTCCCGTGGTATCGAGAAGTTGAGGCTTCCCCCTAGTCCACATTGGAACACTCACTTAGAGTATTGCTCCCCCTTGAGTCACAAAGACATAAGTGCTCACTAACAGTACCCGTTCTCCATCTCCGGAACGGTGGGTCTCGAACCGTGTACACCAAGCTTGTCTTGAGGCTCCCACAATCTCCAATAGCTCAACAAGAACCCCCAAGTCACCTAGATCGTCTAGGAGCCTTCAAACTCCATGAGTAACAAGCCCGCACACCTTCACTTGACCTGAGTACTCAGCTAAGCCATGTATGCACCTTGAAACTCTTGCTTACTAAGAAAGAACACCTCAATGAAGAGGAAGAGAAACCCAATTGGCAAGAACACACTCTCCTTCTCTTCTAGGCTGCAATGGATCTTCAGAGTGGCAAAGGCAGCTCTAGAGAGGCAGGGGGGCTTATTCACAGGCCTAGCAAAGAAGGCTAGCCGTTGGAAAAATTCCCCTGAAAAAGTTATACCGTCAGATGAACCGATGGTGCCCCCCTGCTGTGCGTCGGATCATCTGGTCACTAATAGAAGGCAATATAGCCGTTGAACCTTGAAACCCAGACAATACATCGACGCTATACACTGACGCCCCGTCGGATCATCCCGTGTTGAAGGCACCACACTTGGGGCGGTACTGTATGATTTGAATCAAGGCGTCGGATGAACCGATGGTATCTTCTATCCAAGCGTTGGTTCATCTGGTGCTCAAGCAGAAGTCTTGGCGTGTCTCTGTTGAATTTAAATGCAACTGTCGGATGAACTGATGGTCAAGGCATCAGATCGTCCGATGCTTAAGTGCTTTCCCTTGACCTGAACTGTAGCCAAACCCTAAGGCGTCGGATGAACCGATGCTTGTACCGTCGGTTCATCCGACGGTCCATTTTGAATTTGTTGGCTGCAGAACTCATCCGATGCGTGTTAATTATGGGGCGTCGGATCATCCGACGCTATGAACTTGATTTCAACTCATCTAATGCAGCAGCTTTGAGTTTTCCGTCGAATCTTTTGCTTCAACCTTGCTTCCATGAACTCTCTCAGCTAGATAGCATCCAAGGAACTTGAGTGTGCATATTTTATGGCTTTTGGAGTGCATGGTCAAGCTACTAGTATATGAAACCCTCTTAATAGTACGGTCGAAACTACAAACTAGCAATCCAATTGTCCTTCATCTCCTTTGTGACACTTGGAACTAACAAAGTCCTTAGCCTTGCAGTCTTCAACCATATTGAGCCCGTTAATTCAAATTGAGGGGCCTCATTCCATTCAATACTCGTGACAATAACCCAATTAGAAATCCACTTCAAAACAAAGGTTAGTCACAAGCATAAGGTTGTCATTTATCACCGAAACACACCTTTACCAAAGATGTGAAATGGCCTAGATCGCTACAATCTCCCCCTTTTTGGTGATAGATGACAACACAAGTAGAGATATATGAAAATTTGAATTTAAAAACATATAAACTCTACTTCTAATGCATGAAAAGGAATAAGCGGTAAACACACATGCATTAACTAAACACACAAGCATGAGTAGACATGTAAACCATCGACAAGCACAAGATCCAAATACATGTCTCATCATGAAACTCCACAAAAGCGAGAGAGGCTACAAAAACTCCAAAACCTGCACTCTCCCCTAACTCCCCCTATCTCTACTCCCCCTATCCATCTCCCCCTTTGGCAACAAGCACCAAAAACGAGACTAAGCCTGAGGCGGAGAGGAAGGATCCGACGGCGAAGTAGAGACAACCCTCGAAGGTCGCATTGAGAAGCCGGAGGTGTCGTCGTCGTCGTCCTCACTGAGAAGAGACCAAGCTGGTGAAGAGGAACCCGGAGGTGGAGGAAGTGCGACAGTCGACGTGTCGGGAGCTGTAGTAGCCTCGGTAGCAGGAGGAACAGTGTCGGAGGCAAGAGCTGACGAGATCTGCTCTGTGATCGCTCGAAGGTAGTAGTCCTCCAGTCCCAACCCCTTTGACCTCGGTGTAGTGAACGTCGGAAGCGGTGAAGACACTGGTGGACTGGGCAAAGTGGTGCGAGCTGGCGTCTCGAAGACGAGTGCTCCTGTGGTAAGTGGAGACACCAGCTGTGACGACGTAGGAGTGGTCATCTGAAGCTGAGCCAAGAAAGAAGTGGTGACCACTCCCTGAGGTGTCGTCATTTGGGGTACAGTGAACGCCCCTATCTGAAGTAGAGGTGACTGTGGGAAAGTCGCCAGGGGAACGTTCATGAACCCGCCCGCTGGGGGAAGAGGAGCTGTCAGGTCAGCCTGTAGCTTGGCAGTGGTAGGTGGCTGAGGTAGCTGAAGTCCTGATTGCTGGAAGAGCTGACCAAGGCAACCAAACATGAAGGTGAACATCTGTGAAGTGAACATCTGGTGTTGTAGCATCTGTTGCCTCTGAGCCTCCTACTGCTGACAGATCCCCTCTAGGATCACCTACTGCGACTCGTGGTACTGCTAGAACTGAGCCTGCATCTACTACTGTACCTGAAGGGTCGCCTGAGACTAAGTAGCCATAGCCTGAATCAGTGAGGTGAGCTGGACTGGCTGGGTCACCTGAGCAGATGTGATCGTGGGAACCGGTGACTCAGCCTCTCTCTGGCCTGACAAGGTGGAGCCTCCTGCCTCGTCGTCGTGTGACCGATGGACTCTGAAAACTAGTTCTGGAGCAGGTATGAAATCCTCGTCATCACTAGAGGACTCGTCATCTGTGGCGAAGTACTGAGGAAGAGGTGCCTCTACTGCAGCGAGAGTAGCATCCTGTCGGGCTGCCTCGTCCATAACTACCTCTGTTGCTGCCCGAGCGGCTCTCCTTAGGCCTCTCGGGCCTCTCCTCCTGTCTCCTGGCATCGGAGGATGGTAGGTCGGGAACACAAACTTCGACGACTCTAGCAACCCAACGTACCTCTGGGCCTCAAGGCAGGACAGCAGCCAACTGATCCAGTGAGCGAAGGGCTGCTGTCGTGTCATCCCCATGCCATCCATAATGGCGTCCTCGATCTCTGCTAGCAAGATATCCACGAGGTCAAACGGGCGCTTCGCCATCACGTACATCAGAAGCCACTGCTGCACCCTGTCAAGGACTCTGTGTTCCCCATCCTATGGAGCACAGACCTCCTGAGAGCATATTGAACGACGTACGCCTCTCGAATCAAACGATCTGGTGTCCTGGGTGTGCCGGGGAGGAGCGGCTGCTGGAACAGGAAGCTGATCTCCTCGTCGGTAGGTAGGATAGGTGAGTGTGCACGACAAGGAGGCTCGACGTCGGGGTACGCCAGGTAGTGGATCAAATCATCATGAAGATCAACCTGGAGTAGCTCTGCGATCCCCTTTCGAGTAATCCTCTGCTGCTGACCCATGAACATGAACCTGATAGCGACCCGGTCAGCGTTGACGTAGACAGTGGCATAGAACACTCTCACCCAGTCGGGGACGTATCGTGACCTCTAAGTCACTAAGTCCACCAATCCCCGCTGGTAGTCGAAGAAAGGGAGGATCGCCTCTCCAGCTGCAGCTGCCCTGAGAGCGGTGAACTGTAGCGTACGGTGCTGGTTGAGCTGAGAACCTCTGTGAGTGTAGGAGGCATAGAAGCTCTCCTGAAGGATCATCCAGAACCTAGGGTCACAATCCTCTCTGCCACGTGGGAACTACTGGTCCTCGGGCACACTCCTCAACCGCTGAATCTTCGGCCCCGGCAAGTGACGGAGGTCACAGAGATAGACTCCGAAAGCCTCTACTCGTGGACCTCTGGGGATCTGGGGGTCGAGTGCCTGCTGCTCTCTCTCTGTGTGCTCCTCTGCTGCAGCTCTCCTCTGACGTGGTGTCGGCTGCGGCTGAGTGTGACCAGCTCGTGGCCGAGGTCCGGACCTGGCGAGTGAGGGAGGTGACTCAGTCTGCTCTGTGGTCTGGTACCCTCTGCCTGACCTACATGGTTCTTTGCCGCCGCCGCCGCCGTGTCCGCCGCTGTCCGTCCGTCGCTCACTGCGGGGGCGCTCCCCCTGACTCTGAGTGCCCTCTGAAATCCTGATGCCCCTCTGAGGCTGTCCCTGTATATCTGGCACTGCTAGCACTCGCTCCCACTCCTTCTGCTGCCGGGTCTTCTTCTTTCTAGGCTCGGCTACCGCCTTACCCTTCCTCTTGTCGCCTGCCAACCTTGAGAGAAAAGATAGAATATTATAGAATGGCGAGATACAAATAAACGTGATATGTAACTAGAGGTAAGAGGTCCTTAAGCATAGCAATAGAACAAATATGAGCCTAATTGAACAACTTCTAGTGGATGTACTGCTCAAGATAAGGAAAATGAAGTCTAAGAGGTCCTTAGGTGCTCAAGATGTGCAAGTGTGTGTGGATTAGCAAAGTCAAGGCACTGTTCAAGAAGTTAAACACACTACTTAATGACAATGGATCACAAGGTAAGTACAGTTGTGCAATTTCAACAATCGTGAGTTGAGCAAATCTACCAAAGAGGCTACTCATGATCATGAAACAACTTGTTTGAGCAAAACTCGTGAACAGTGCAGAACAGGTTCAAATTAACCCTAATGAGGCTGGAACAGTGCATTGGAGGGGAAAATTGCGCGAGAGCTCACCACAGCGAGAAGGTCGAGTAGAAGCGGCTGCGGAAGATGAATTGAGCCTTGCGCTCCTCCTTGGGGTCGTCGGCGAGCTGGCACAGCGGCGCACGACCGAAGAAAGCGGCAGCGGCGCAACCCTAGGTCGCAGAGGGGGCCTGCGCGCGCGTGAGATTGGCCGCGGTGGCCGGGTGCGCCGGCAGGCGGTGGAGGCGGAGGGTCGGCGGAGGAGGCGCGGGCGCGCGTACGCGAGGAGAGTCGCCGGAGGCGGAGAGAAAGGCGACGTACGGGCGCGGGCGCGGCGGCCGGGAAAGATTAGGGTTTGAGATGAAGCAGCCGCCAACGGAGATGACAAGTAGGACCCACGCTTCAGTGGAGCGTCGGATGAACCGACGGTGGAAAAATAGAAGCGTCGGTCGAACCGCTGGTGCAACTGAGCTCCGTGGAGAAACAAGGCATCGGATGGTCCGATGGCCTATCTTTATAACGCGTCGGAGCAGTTGTGCGCGGGTCTAGGAAGAAAGGAAAATTTCATTAGCACCGGATGAACTGATGGTTTAAAACAGAGAGCAACTGAGCGCCCAGACCCCTTCACCGGATGATCCGACGCTAGAACCTACAGGGCGTCGGTTCATCCGACGGTGACAATTCGATTTTGTTGAACTATTTCTCATTTTTGATCCATTGAATGTCACACACAAGCTAACACAAGCACATCTTTGGATCAATCCTGATTGACAACCTCACCCCTCAAGCACTCCTTTATAAAAGACTTATAATACACAAATAGCTCCCTAAAAAGGGATAAACCATAGATAGAAATAGGCAAATTAAGAACCAAAGGAGGGAGGGAGCTCCAAAAAGGGAATGTATGAGTTAATTGCCTTTGAACTTAGAGATTGACACCATAAGCTCCTTAGGACTTAACTCAATAGGCATTAAGCACAATCATTTGTCTCATCACACCTGAAGAGTTGTTGATTTGCATTGAACGCTAAGCAACTTTCTCATAGTGTGAGTTTCCTTTGTGACTTCTCTCACGCAATGCTATGCAAGGACAAATGCATGAAAATAAACATGAGTGCATCTACATGACAAGCAAAAATGCAAAGCGAGAAGGTAAACTATCTTGCCAAGTTTGAACCCTTGATGAGCTTGATCTTGATGAGCATTTCTTCATGCCTTGAGCGAAACAAGAGAATCACCGGCTCAAGCAAGACCCATACTCATCACTATCTCATCAAGGTTAGACAAGCCCCTAATCATGTACATATGCAAATGCAAACTATATGATAAGCATTACATGATGTTGGACGCATCAAGCACATTTAATTCACTCCGAAGCCTACAAAAGGTGTTTTCATCAAAAGGCTTGGTGAATATATCTGCCAATTGCTCCTCAGAGCGAACACCACAAAGGACAATGTCCCCTTTTGCAATGTGGTCTCGCAAGAAGTGATGACGAATATCAATGTTCTTGGTGCGAGAGTGTGGAACCAGGTTGTTAGAAATTTTTACGACACTCTCATTGTCACTGTTGATGCAAAATCTGCACCTTACGCCAAGCACACAGCAAGCCGAACAAGCTAGCTTCACACGTGAAAAGATTCCAAGACGTGCCAGTCAATTTTTATTGAAAATTAACAAAAGACAAAGTAGTTAAATTCCAACGCTTGGAACTTGCCGGGTGGTACCAGACAGTTCCATATTTACGGCCATAAAGCCAAGTGAGATGACATATAGCTATAATGAGCTATCTGCCAGCAAACTAGAAACCATTCGGGAGCTTCAAAGTGCAAAACGGAACATAGCCGAACGGATGACATAAGCATGACGAAAAATCGGTCTTTATTTGAATAAAAATTGCACGTGCACAAAGCCATGACCGATCTCCATGATAAATAACATTAAACAATAGATGAAGTGAAGCATGATCATAAATATGTAATAAACAGGCATGCATAGGTTCAAAGTACTAGTCTACCGCATGTCTAAGTACTTTAAAACCCGTCAAGCACGATGCCAAACAAATCTATCCACCGCATGATAGAACTTGATTGAAAATCATACCACTAACCACGAATAGATCTATCCACCGCATGATACAATCTATATATGGAAAGCTAAAAGCATGCAGTATTTAAACCATAACTTATCAACACGTTTCACTCGTGGAAGCATAACCGATCACGGTTGTACAGTCGAATCGGGGTCCATGAAGAAGGAACAAACGTCGCCAAAGATGATAAATCTATCAGATTGAACTAAAGATCTAATCCACCGGATGACTAGCTTTAAAACAACCCTAAAACCTGCATCTACCGCATGATACCCGGTTCTTTCAAGATTTATACAAGACTTGACAAGCTTGAACCCGCAACACGTAGCAACCTAGATCGATTTGGTTTCGGCTATTCAATAAACACGTGATCCACGTGCCTTTTGGAGCAAGATATGAACGTGCAATGTAAAGAACACAAAAGAAGATAAAACCGATCCAAATCAATTTGAATTGGGCAAAAGAGTGTTACATGAATTTAAACTTAAAATAAAAACTCAAAGCAACACGGGGTAACTTAATGAATCTATTGGATCTTGCCAAAATCCAATAGAGCCGATAACTAGCTCCAAGCTAGATCTTAGCCCACCGCATGGCTCACGATCTAGCAAGAAACCTTCTTGAACCAAGCTTAAATTTACCGCATGATACTAAGCATGGTAACAAGACTACTTGCATCACAATCTAAATCCACCGCATGATACTCACTAGTAGGGATGTTGTCATCAATGACGTTGCATTATCGTCATTGAAGACGCCATAATGGTCACAATTAGTTTTTTGTGACGTTTTTGTGACGATTTTGGTTTGGTCACTAAGGTGGCGTCACATTTGTTCATCGGTGACGAAATTGGTTTTTTCGTCATAGATGTGTCACCAATCTGTGACGAATTTTGTGTCGTCATGGATTTGAATTCATTCTATGATGATTTGTTTTGGTCATAGATTGTACCATGTTTTCGTCATAATTTCACGTCTGCCGGGCTAACTGACGCCGCCGTTAACGCCGTTAATGCATTTTGTGACGATATTTTTTCGTCACAATCTTCCGTTCGCCTGGATAACGGATGGCGTCGTTGCAATGGTGTGACGATCCGGTTTCGTCACAAATGTAGTCTTGTGTTGGTCATAGGATGATGTATGCCACGCTGGCAGATGACGAGGATGTGACGTCATCAATGACGTGGCTGCTGAGATCATCATCTTGCAACCGTCATAGATGTAATGATTAAATCGTCACAGATTGGTATTTGGCATTGTCACGCTTTGATACAATATGGTCACAGATTTGACAGCACTTTGTTTACAAATATAACATCTTTCGGTCACAGATTTGAGAGTAGATTGGTCACAGATACACCATGCATTTGCTCACTGGTTTGGAAATAATAATATAATAGGAATTTGCAATTGATACTAGAATGGGCACACAATTGCATTAGGTTTGCATCAAGTATTCCAGTGTGCATATACAACTGATGCACACCACTAGACATTGCAAATTCAGTAAATATGTTGTTGAAACAAGACCAAGTACCATAAAAAGTTTGCACACACGACCAAGTTACTAGATAGGCAACCGACAAAAAATAGAAAGGAAAGCCGAGCAGAAGCCTATGTTGAAGTCGATGACGAAGCATTTCCCCGGAGGGAGAAGAGCTTCTTGAGGAGCAAATTGGTCTCCGCCATCTCCTTGATGTTCTTCTCTCGTAAGCATCTTGTACTCCTCCGGCTCCTTCGTGTCCTTGCCCGTTCTTCCTCTCGCATCCCGAATTTTCTTCCGAGGTCATCCGGTTCACCTTGAACAACCGCCGTCGCTTCGGTACCGCAAGTTGCTCCCTAAGCCGACTTTCATTTGATGATACCGACTTGGAGGATGGTGGTGTTTGGAAGCCAACATTCTTCGGGAATAAGTTGGAGCTGTTCCGAGAGAGCACCTTCGACACGACTTGCACACCGGATGCCGGCATCTCACCTTCGAACGAGTTCGATCCTCAAAGCTTCCATTTGGGACCGAAATAGTAACAAGGTAAAAGAGTTACAAGGATTTGATGAAGAGTAACATGTCAATGTTTAATAAATGCAATAAAGTAGATGCACGCAAAAGAACCAGCATTATTGAAAACCTACTACTATGTATGCATAAAGTCCACACATGATTTATGTGAAATGGCAACTAGTAGGCATATAATCTGTGCACTTACAAGTGCCTCTCTTGCAGGGTCACTTAAGCCACGTTTGGAGCTAGTGTGGCACATCTGGAAGGCTTCCACTACGTCTACTTCTGCAGACTGATCTAGGTTTGGTTCATCAAGGATTCTTGTTTGTTTCTGTGTAATTGAAAAATGACAGCAAAGTAGGCACAGATGAAAGGGAAAATAATTAGTTTGAGTCCAAATGTGCAGGTAAGTGAACAAGGTAATGTTTTACTTACGTATGCATGTAAGTGTGCCACGTAGCAGCGAGAACCCGTAGCCTAATGATACTTGACTTTACTGCGGTTTTCCTTGTTCTTCTCACATGTTTGCTAAAAGACGATGAACATGTTAGTTGATATCACAGGTTTAAAATAAGGGACTTTGTAAACTGATAGTGAATGTAAGAATTGATGCCCATACCATGTTCTTTGGATCCGACCACCTTGCAACAAGTGCCCTCCATTCGAGATCAGTCATGTAGCGAACTAGAGAAGTTGTACGGATCTGATTTGCAGGAACACCATTGAAGTATTTCTTCTTCAGTCGATAGTGTTGGTTCTTTATCGCAACACGCATCAGATCAGTCATAGCTGCCCTTGTTGGGGCATGATTTGTGTTAATGGCCAAGCGACCCTAGGCATATGATAGTTGGTTATTAAGTTAGTCAAATAAGCTTAATAAACAATAGTTTCATATGGCTACGTAATGCACTTACAGCCTAGTTGTCCCTCAAAGGCTTTGTAGTGTACGTCGTCTTTCTTGTAATCTTTCCAATGTGGGATGACGGGAATACTTTCCCGAATGATGACGCTTGACCTGCGAAGCTAATTTGGCGGCTTGAACAGATCTTGAGGTCTTTTTTTCCATCCTGAACAACTATGGGCAATCTCCTTCCCATAGCTTTGGTCATCCTATCTAGCTGCTTTCCAACTGTAGGTGGTCTGTGCCTCCTAGGAGCTCGTTGTGGAGGACCTACATCATTGAATTTAGATTCAGTTTTTTTATTTTATTGATGCAAAATCAACTAAATAGATGTCAAAACTACATGATAAAAGAGCTTGCCTTCAGCTAGTGTGTTGTCATCGTTAGCAGCTACAATGTGTGCCTAAAAACCTGCATTGTCATGACCAGCTGATACACTGCCATCCTCTGATGGTGTGTTTTCATCAACAGCTGGTCCATTGGATTCCTCTGCAGCTGGATTGTCTTCATAAGGGGCTGTAGGATCCTGTACAAGAAGCCTTTTTGATGCTCTTGTTTCAGATTCAGTAGGCTGGTTTTCTGACTGAGTTGATGCCCTCACTCTCTTACTGTTCCTAACTCCAGGAGCCATTCTGCCAACAGTTTTCTTGATCTTTGGAGAGATGATTTTGCGACTATGCGGTTGGAGAAGCTGTGGGGAAAGAAAGGTCATGTAAGTCATGTGCATTAATAATGAAAACCATATATTCAACATCATTATAGTTTGATAGAATTTGCAAATAAATCGGAGATCAAAATGCAGATCGGAAACAGTAAATTGCAATCAACTTTATTAATAATAAGTACCATATAGTAAACATTTAATTGCAATGAAATTTAAGTCCTAAAGCATACTTCAGAGTAGAAACATTTAATCCTAGATTATATATTAATAATGAATACAATGTAGTAAACAAGTTGTATGTTCCAAGTACGCCCCATTCACTACTGTGAAGATAGAAGAAGCACCTTAAGTTGTGGCTGCTCATTAGATTCAATGTCTTCATCATCAGTATTATCTCCTTGATCATCTTCATCAAGGAGATACTCCGATGATGATAATCTTCGTTATCAGTTCCCTTGTTTGCTGGTTTTTTCCCCTTCTTTTGTGCAGGTTGAGGCAAGGATGTAATAATTTCAGAAGCTAAGGTATTCAATCCAAGCTCTTCAAGCATCTTTTGATTTTCCGCCACGCGTCTATCTCGGCATCGCTCATAATCAGTTATCATAGGTTCTTTCAAGGACAAGAAATTGGGTGTATTAGAATTTTTTAAAGTCTTGAACTAATAGGTTAGAGTTAACAAAACTACATGAACGATAGATAAGAGGTCTAAGATATGAGATAAGACCTACAACTATGTGTGCACTCCTAGATCAGAAAACCCCAGGGTATTACAGTGAATCAGAAACTGTTATAACTACATTAGTAAGTATGAATATAGAATGGAGTGAACTACAATCTTCCTATCAACCAAAAATCAGGGAATATTACAGTAGCAAACCGTGACATGATAATGGTCTCATTAATCAAAAAATACATTTCAAATTGACATACATATACGACAACATCAAAATTGTAGATCTACTCTAAGAAATATAGTTGAATTTTTTGACAGACCTGCAGGCCCGTTCCTCTTTTGCCCCCTTGTTGCCACCATTGGAACCTGTAGATGAGATTTGGGTTAGGTCGGGGAACAAAAGGAGGTGCATGGGCATAGAAATGTACATGAGAGAGAGAGGGATTGGGGGGCGGCGTGAATTCAAATTGGGTTATTGTCGGAGGTACTCGTCGCCGGCGGCTGTGGTTAGGGTTTCGTTGATGTGACTGAGTGGTTGATGGGAAGATTAAGGTAGGTGAGGCATTGAGGGAGAGGGTTAGGTTGAGGCGTCGCGGCCTGGAAACTACGAACCTGAGATGAGGAGCACCTCGTCGTCGGCGATGGGTGGTGTGGCGGCGGCGGCTTCTGTGGTTCCAGGGGAGGTGTCGAATAGATGGGAATAGGAAATGGGGAGGTTTGACATGTTTTGGGGAGGCATGTAAATAAGTCCGCCTTTTTTTTCTTTAAAGAATGGTGCCGAAAAGTTTTGGCGCAATTTCTCCCGCGTTCCCGCCGCAGCGTCAGTTACTCGATTCATATAAAACTATTTCGGTTACTAAACGAACATCCTTAAGTAGCGCAGTGGTAAGGCCCATTTACTGGAACCCTTGGGTCGCTGGTTCGATTCCTATGGGGCACATATTTTTTTGACTTTGTTCCTTTTTTTATATTTTCGTCAGTTGCTTCTATTTCTTTATATTTTTTCGTCAATTCCTCCTTGATTACGTCCAATAGCACGCTCTGATAGTTTCACATGATTTCGAGAAAGTTGTGATGCGCATATCTCACATGTGTAGACGTCCCTTGCATAGGCACATTGGTCGTAGTGGGGCATGTGTTCCATCGTAGCACCGTGCACCGCCACTTTGGTATAATGAATTGAATATAATTTTGTCATGAATACACACCAAATTGGTGTGTCCGTGCAAGTTTTTACATTTTTCTAGCATGGTTTGCTAATTTTCACATTTATTCTATATTAAATCATCAAAAAATTATGATAATAGGTAAAAATGCAACGAAAATTGCAAAATTGCACGAAACCTCCTTGATTACGTCCAATAGCACGCTCTGATAGTTTCACATGATTTCGAGAAACTTGTGATGCGCAGATCTCACATGTGTAGACGTCCCTTGCATAGGCACATTGGTCGTAGTGGGGCATGTGTTCCATCGTAGCACCGTGCACCGCCACTTTGGTATAATGAATTGAATATAATTTTGTCATGAATACACACCAAATTGGTGTGTCCTTGCAAGTTTTTACATTTTTCTAGCATGGTTTGCTAATTTTCACATTTATTCTATATTAAATCATCAAAAAATTATGATAATAGGTAAAAATGCAACGAAAATTGCAAAATTGCACGAAACCTCCTTGATTACGTCCAATAGCACGCTCTGATAGTTTCACATGATTTCGAGAAACTTGTGATGCGCATATCTCACATGTGTAGACGTCCCTTGCATAGGCACATTGGTCGTAGTGGGGCATGTGTTCCATCGTAGCACCGTGCACCGCCACTTTGGTATAATGAATTGAATATAATTTTGTCATGAATACACACCAAATTGGTGTGTCCTTGCAAGTTTTTACATTTTTCTAGCATGGTTTGCTAATTTTCACATTTATTCTATATTAAATCATCAAAAAGTTAAGATAATAGGTAAAAATGCAACGAAAATTGCAAAATTGCACGAAACCTCCTTGATTACGTCCAATAGCACGCTCTGATAGTTTCACATGATTTCGAGAAACTTGTGATGCGCATATCTCACATGTGTAGACGTCCCTTGCATAGGCACATTGGTCGTAGTGGGGCATGTGTTCCATCGTAGCACCGTGCACCGCCACTTTGGTATAATGAATTGAATATAATTTTGTCATGAATACACACCAAATTGGTGTGTCCTTGCAAGTTTTTACATTTTTCTAGCATGGTTTGCTAATTTTCACATTTATTCTATATTAAATCATCAAAAAATTATGATAATAGGTAAAAATGCAACGAAAATTGCAAAATTGCACGAAACCTCCTTGATTACGTTCAATAGCACGCTCTGATAGTTTCACATGATTTCGAGAAACTTGTGATGCGCATATCTCACATGTGTAGACGTCCCTTGCATAGGTACATTGGTCGTAGTGGGGCATGTGTTCCATCGTAGCACCGTGCACCGCCACTTTGGTATAATGAATTGAATATTATTTTGTCATGAATACACACCAAATTGGTGTGTCCTTGCAAGTTTTTACATTTTTCTAGCATGGTTTGCTAATTTTCACATTTATTCTATATTAAATCATCAAAAAGTTAAGATAATAGGTAAAAATGCAACGAAAATTGCAAAATTGCACGAAACCTCCTTGATTACGTCCAATAGCACGCTCTGATAGTTTCACATGATTTCGAGAAACTTGTGATGCGCGAGATCTCACATGTGTAGACGTCCCTTGCATAGGCACATTGGTCGTAGTGGGGCATGTGTTCCATCGTAGCACCGTGCACCGCCACTTTGGTATAATGAATTGAATATAATTTTGTCATGAATACACACCAAATTGGTGTGTCCTTGCAAGTTTTTACATTTTTCTAGCATGGTTTGCTAATTTTCACATTTATTCTATATTAAATCATCAAAAAATTATGATAATAGGTAAAAATGCAACAAAAATTGCAAAATTGCACGAAACCTCCTTGATTACGTCCAATAGCACGCTCTGATAGTTTCACATGATTTCGAGAAACTTGTGATGCGCATATCTCACATGTGTAGACGTCCCTTGCATAGGCACATTGGTCGTAGTGGGGCATGTGTTCCATCGTAGCACCGTGCACCGCCACTTTGGTATAATGAATTGAATATAATTTTGTCATGAATACACACCAAATTGGTGTGTCCTTGCAGGTTTTTACATTTTTCTAGCATGGTTTGCTAATTTTCACATTTATTCTATATTAAATCATCAAAAAGTTAAGATAATAGGTAAAAATGCAACGAAAATTGCAAAATTGCACGAAACCTCCTTGATTACGTCCAATAGCATGCTCTGATAGTTTCACATGATTTCGAGAAACTTGTGATGCGCATATCTCACATGTGTAGACGTCCCTTGCATAGGCACATTGGTCGTAGTGGGGCATGTGTTCCATCGTAGCACCGTGCACCGCCACTTTGGTATAATGAATTGAATATAATTTTGTCATGAATACACACCAAATTGGTGTGTCCTTGCAAGTTTTTACATTTTTCTAGCATGGTTTGCTAATTTTCACATTTATTCTATATTAAATCATCAAAAAATTAAGATAATAGGTAAAAATGCAACGAAAATTGAAAAATTGCACGAAACCTCCTTGATTACGTCCAATAGCACGCTCTGATAGTTTCACATGATTTCGAGAAACTTGTGATGCGCATATCTCACATGTGTAGACGTCCCTTGCATAGGCAGATTGGTCGTAGTGGGGCATGTGTTCCATCGTATACTCAATGTGTGCAAGAGAGACTTTATTGTAATGAGTGGGATATGTACAAAACAAATGAAATGACATGTTAAAATCAAAACAAGTTAAAAAATGTTTAAATGAAAAGTTAAAAAATCTTTAAATGAAATAAAATGTTAATAACAAAACAAGTAAAAAAATGCTCCCATAGGGTTCGAACCCGGGAGCTGTGGACTAACAATCAGAGCATGTTACCAGTGGGCTACGAAGGTGTATTCGATGGATGTGAAGATCCATTTTATTTAACAACATAAAGAGGCGCCTTGCTGTGCAGATCTATATAGCAGTCGCCACGACGGATTCCCCCAAATCGTCCCCCAAATCGTCACGCCTCCTCATCTTCTCCGCTTCGCCTTCCGCCACCGCCACCACCCCTGCCCCTCGCGCCGCCACCACCCCTGCCCCTTGCGCCGCCGCAGTCGTCGGCGTGTGGAAGATGACGAAGGCGGTGAAGAACCTGGAGCAGTCGAAGCGTGCGAGTAACCAGAAGCGGGACCCAAGGACCGGGAGGTTCACCCGCGCTTCCCATGGTGTGGTGGTGCGCCGAGCCTCTGCCGCCTCCGGCGACATCGTTCCTGACGTCCCACCAGGCTTTGAAAGGATCGCTCCCAATCTGAAGCGCGCTGGGGGATCAGCATTCCCATCTGCAAAACCTAAGGTTGATTTTCTCACCCTGACACTGTTTACGGGTTTTTTAATTCAATCACTAGATGTTCATGATTTTTAAGTTCATATACTCACTAATTTTGCATTTCCCTAATTTGCTTGATTTCTGTACTAAGTGTTGACGCAAAATGTGCACTCAGCGCCAATCACACAGCAAGCCGAAAAGCTTAGCTTCGCACGCGCAGAGAGAAAATGACGTGCCAGTCAATTTTTCCTGAAAATTAACAAAAGATGAAACGGTTAAATACCAAAATTTGGAACCTACCGGGTGGTACCAGGCAGTTCCATATTTACGGCTAAGAAGCCAAGCAAGACGACATGTAGCTATGCGAAGCTACCGTCAAAGAACCACGACCATTCGGGTAACCAAGAAGGGAAAAAGAACATTGCCGAATGGATGACGTAAGCATGACAACGATCGATCTTTGAATGAACATGGATGCATGTGCCAAGCCATAACCGATCCTCATGAAGATTAACATTAAATAAAGTAGAGCACGAACATGATCATGTATTAAAATAAGCATGCATAGATCCAAAGCGTTAGTCTACCGCATGTCTAATCACTTTAAGATCCGTCGGGCACGACATCGGCAAATCTATCCACCGCATGATACAACTTGCATGAAAGAACGCACCACTTTCCACAAATAGATCTATCCACCGCATGATACAACCTAAATATGGAAAGCTAGAAGCATACGTCTTTTAAAACATAAATAACGCACGTGATCTACTCGTGAAGATATAACCGAATGCGGTCGAACAACCGATTCGGGGTCCATGGAGAAGGAACAAACATTACCACGTGAATAAATCTATCGGCTGAATTGGAAATCTAATCCACCGGATGACTAGCTCCAAAGCAGCCCAAAAACCGCATCTACCGCATGATACCCGGCTCTTTCAAGATTTATGCTAACAAAGCAAGCTTGAACCCGCAACATGTAACAACCTAGATCGATTCGGTTTCGGCTATCGGAGAGCACGAGATCCACACGTCAAAATACGAAACCCGCTCGTGCACGGATCTTAAAAGAAAAAGAGCCGATCCAAACCCATCTAGATTGGGCAAAGGTGTATTACATGAATTAAAACATAAAGCAAAACTCATGATAACACGGGGTAACTTAATGAATCTACCGGATCTTGCCAAAATCCAATAGAGCCGATAACTAGCTTCGAGCTAAACCTTAGCCTACCGCATGGCTCATGATCTAACAAGAAACCCTCTTGAACCAAGCTTGAATCTACCGCATGACACGAAGCATGGTAACAAGACTACTTGCATCGGATCTAAATCCACCGCATGATACTAGACATGATACAAGGTTGCGGTACTCACGGAGGTCGACGGATCGATTGGTCCTCTCGAAGAACTCGACGACACGACAAGGGACTCTAGGGTTGTGGCGTAAGGCCGGTGTGTATTGAGGAATGAACGTCCGTTTTACATACATCCGGGGATCATATTTATACCCCGCCGATTACAATTGCGAATGGATTCATTGCCTAACTAAACTTGATCACCCGTCCATCCATTCGCTTCTCCCCGATCGAGCCACGTCACCGTCCAATCCCGCAAAATCAGCTCTCTTGTTCCTTTGCCGAACCGGGAGCAGATAGCCGACCGCGGATCCTTCTGCCGAAAATCTCTGAAGATACCTTTCCTTCCACCAGACGGACTCTTTTCCGAATCGGTCCCACATGTCATACTCCTTACCAAATTTTGGTGTCAACACATGCCCCTTCAATTGTGGGATAAAAGTAATTTTGTTCCACAATTGACTCCGGCCGCAAATCCTTGAGCCAAACCCCGTCAACACTGTTCTTCGCAATCCGCCGGATTCTTCGTTCGAGATCCAACCCTAGATCTCCTCCGTTCCGAGCTCGAATCTCCAATGGCAACTCGGAACCAAGTTGCTCGGGTAAATTCACCCCTCCAAACCTTTGTTCGGCATTAGGTTTTCAATTTTACCCGAGATTTTCTTCTTCCGCTCTCTTCCGAGAACCGTCTACCGCCCTTCGATCCCTATTGAGGCCAATTCGCAATCTTATTATCTTGGTCCTGAAGGGAATCCCGACCCTCGAGATTTTATTGCCGCTGAATCTCAGAGAATCCCTTTTAAGGCAGCTTTATCTCCACCTCCTCAGTGGCAAGATGCGTTCAAGAACTGGCCTTTGCCCCCAATCGCAGGCTGGAAGACTTGGTATCGTAGGATTCTTGCGGATAAGAGCGGATTGACCAATCTGGATACTCTCCGCATTGCTCAATGTTTGGAGTTATCCGTAGCTGAGACGCCCAAGAATGAAGATCTTCTGATAGCCGCGTGCCACTTCTGGTCCAATGGCGTCAATGCCTTCCTTTTTGGTCATGGCCCAATGTCTCCAACTTTGGCCGATGTGTACATGATCACCGGCCTTGACATCACCGGGTCTGTTCAGCCTTGGAATTTCAAGAACTCCTCACGCCAAACAGGGGTAAAGCCAGGGAATGGCTACAAGAATTATATTTTGAAACATATGAGAGATAATCCCCTTGGCGAAGTGGAATACAGAGCCTTCTTGAACATGTGGTTATGCAGGTTTGTCTTCTGTGGCAAGGCCAATGAACCCACTCTGAATCATATCGCAATGGCGATCCATCCGCGGCGGCAACCGCCTTCCTACGGGAAAATTCCTCTTGGGCGGTGTATACCATATGCTTCATCGACGAGTTACCCAAATGTATACCGACCGAGAGGATAACGTGCGTCAATGGCCCTTGGTGGTTTGTTCGATTTGGCTGCGGCCTTCACATGCACCGGATCGTAGGCGTCGACTTGAGCTCCAGGTTCTTCCCCTGGTCCAATCCCCCGAAGGAGAGCTTCAAGTCACCGAGAGGATGCCAAAGCTATGGAGAAGCGAGCTTCAATCGTTATCGTTCGGCGAGACATTACCCAACTCTTCGAGTTGTTCTTCAAAGGCTTCTCCAATCCTCTTTGGCTCCCTTATCTAGGTTATGACACTCTGACCTTCCCTGTCGAGTTCTCTTTTGAGCCCGGCCATCAAGATGGGAGATTCCTGGAAATCTTTAATATCATAATCCGTCCATGTATATTACCGGCCGAGTTCAATGGAGGGAGGCAGAATGCCAGTACTTATGAGTACTACCAGCCTAACGTAATGGCTAGGCAACTTGGATGCGGCCAGCTGCCCCCAAGATTGTTTCTGCATGAATTCCTCAAGCCCAGGGAGGAAATCAAGGAACTGATGCAGTGCAGCAGAGTTTTCAACTATGTGTGCAGTCCCACTGTCTACACATGTCCTTTTGTGCCTGCAACCATAGCTCACCCCACCTTCAACTCATGGTGGCAAGAATTCCATGATCACATCTTCAGTGAACCTGTTCATGTGTTCTGTGCAGAATTGGTGCCTGATTTCCTGCCGACTTCAGAGGTAACACAATGAGCCCCTTGATCAGACTTTTACTCATGGTCCTGACCTCCATCTTCTGTCCACAGAACACAGTTCCTGCCCCTCGAGCCAGGGTAATAACTTATAATGCCGAAGGCCCAATTTCAGCACTGGGGTTTAAATCTACAACCCTGCGCCAACTGATGGACAGGTATGCTACCACCGATCCCAGCCTTTCTAGCCTTGCTGCTGACAGGAGGCAAGGATTGTATCTGGTTCCCCCTCCGAGCGCTAAAAGGAGGAGAACCGTCAAGAAAGTACTGGTTGAGGTAAACTCCTTTACCTTCTTGATTACTGGGTCACTCTGTTCTTGATGGATCATATCATTGTGTATTTCAGACCAGAGCCCAACATTCTTCGGAATCGGCACCTGCCAATGCTCCACTCACTGGTATGACTTTTTGCTATTCTTTCTCAAGGATGAACACTGGCACTTATCCTTTCAATTGAACATTTGCAGAAGAAACTGTTGGAGAACCACTTGTAGATGTCCCAGTGGTTCAACAGGCGAGCCCTTCCAGGGTTGAATTGCCCATCCCAGTAGAGGTTTCATCTTCATCACCTTCTGCGGAAGCAGTACGCTCTCCAGAGATGAATCCCCCAACTCAACTGGAGCCACCAAGTTCTCCCAGGATGCCATCGCCCATCGGCCCAAGCAAAGAACGGCCAACCCAACGAGAGGAAGATCCAATTCTTCCCCGGCCCCGGAAACTCACGAGTCGCCGATTGGTGCACCGGCATCTCCCCGACTTGGACGTTTCGGCTCTACTCGGGACGCCTCCTCCGTCCGCGATTGCTCCCGCTCAAGATACCATTCATGAGGTACTTGATTCCGCTCTTAATCTTGATACCTTGATGCTAGCATTCTCACCTCGGCAGTGTTGTTTTCAGGATCACGCCCCGTCATCATCGAGCTTGCCATCGAGAGAGCCCATCGGCTGCCGATGTGATGAAAGAAGTGAGCCAACCGTTGCCAGACGAGGTATTGCTCAAGCTCAAAGAAATTGCGGCCCGGCTAGAAAAAGACGTCCGGGATCGGCTCAACGATCTTCGCCATTTTGAAGAGATGTTTGAGCCCATTAGCCGCAAACTCCCCGATGACATCGAGCTTTTCGTCGTCCGTCTACGACTTAGAGCCCTTTTATGTTCCCTTGAGGCGCACTTGGAGGAAATTGCGCTCCCGTTCGGCCATTGAAAAGGAGAAAAGCGATGCCGAACGGGCCATGAACGAGATACAATCCCAAGCAAAAAGCCATACGGATACCTTGGGCGACCCGCAAGCTTCTTACGATCCGAAAGTCGCCGAAAAGCTGCTCTAGAGGCGGAATTAAAAAGCCCGTCGGCGGAGATGGAAATTGACCGAGAAGAAAATAGCCGATCTCCCCTGGATTAATAGCAAAGACCGAAGCGGAGGCGAAGCGGCTGTCACTAGAGTAAAGCAAAGTGCGATGCGAGCTTATTGACTTATCCGATGCCCGAAAGGACTATCGGGAGATCTTGGACAACTCCCACTTGATAATATCCAATGTTCGTCACGCACTTGCAAAACTCCTTAACGCTTGAATGTTCTTATTGATGTATACCGGATCGGTCGTTCTTGTAATATTTCCTTTGCAATTGCATCCGTGAACTTGTCCCCTTCGAATGCATGCGGGAACCGTCCGTAGCCGAACGCTCGCAAACAAGCGCCCCTTGGCGCAAGATCCACAAAGGATCCCAATTCGGCAATCCGCGAATACCGTTCAAAAGAAACCCTTCGCACTTGGTGGAAACCCCCGCCGCTTGGTATTCCCACAAGGTGTGTACCGGCCGGATCATCACTCCCAATGCGCCCCCTTGGTCAATAAAATAGCCCGTGGGGTGCTCGCAAATCCACTCGCACACTCCTCCATCACTTCTCGTCTCTTCTTCTGTCGCTAGAAGAAAAAACCCCAACGCCATGGACAAGGGTAAACAACCTCGGGGGAGCGGCTCGTCAAGGAAGCGTACGATTCGGAAGTGAGTTCTTTCTTGATCCGCTCCTTGTCCTTCTCGCTTGATCTTGCGCTTCATGTTTTCCTCTCGCCTCTTTCGGCCTTGATTTGCTTCCGAAGAAATCATCGGAACCGAAGATGTTCCCGAGTACATCTCCTCCGATTCTTCTCCCGAGGCGGAGGATGCCACGCCCGAGCAAAAGGTCATCCATCGACCGCGCCGCCGTGCTCGGCACCCGGAGCGTGACCTCGGGGACATGTCCGTCCGCCGTCAAGCCGAACGCGAGCGTCGTATGGCGCCGGGAAGCGCTAGTGGGGGGTAAACGCTTTCGTCCCCCCTTCATGTTTGCATACGGGTCTCTTGCCCCTAACCTTGATTCTTTTGCCCCGGATGTTTTCGACGGGTACGACAACCCGAAGGCGGCCCGGGATAGCTTGGTAGAGGCCGCCAATCGTGGTCATCCTCGTGCGTTCCAAGTCGCCGTCACGGTGGTCCTGGAACAAGCGAAGAGGGAGCAGCACGCGAAGAAGTAAAGAAAAGATTGAATCATACTTTCGCTTCTTTCTCCACGCCTTTCGCTTCCCTCCCTTAGGGGACTTGACCTTCGGGGCGCTATGTGTAATCCCGCAAGAAACCGGTTGTAGTGTAGTATTGAGCTAAGGGCAATGCATCGAACTGGCCATTTTTCTTTTGTTCATGGATTTTTGTTCTAAAGGCGGCCTCATTCTCGAGCGCCGGCTGTTTCTGCGTCAGATGTGTATAATCATCGATCGATTTCAACGCTAGGATAATACTTCTTCAGATATCTTCCATTTATTGCGGCGGAAAACTCCTCTCCTAGCAAAGTTCTCAATATGTATGCATTACCAGGAACGCATCTGACCACACGAAAAGGCTCCTCCCAGTTAGGGGACCATTTGCCGAATTCACTGTATTTAGTTCCAATCGGCGTAGCGCTTTCCAAACTAGATCGCCTTCGTGAATTGCTTTACTTTTACTTTCTTGTTATAGTATTTGGCGACCCGCAGCTTGTTTTTCTCGATGTTTTCCAGGGCCCTGAGACGGATCATATGCAAATCTTCTAACCCATCCATCATTAGACCACTGTAATCCTTGGAGCTCAAATCGTTTTGCAGCACTACTCTCCTTGACTCTGATTGCATTTCCCAGGGCAGGATCGCGTGATGCCCGTAAACCAACTCGTAAGGAGAAGTCTTTGTAGCTCCATGGGGGGCCATTCGGTAAGCCCACAGCGCTTCACTGAGTACCGAATGCCATCTCCTCGGCTTCTGGTCGATCTTCTTCTGTATAAGCTTGATCATGATCTTGTTAGAAGCCTCTGCTTGACCATTAGCTTGGGCATAGTATGGAGAAGAATTAAACAGTTTGATTCCCATGCTTTCGGCAAAATCTCTGAATTCCAATGACACGAATTGTGCCCCTTGGTCAGTGGTAATCGTCTGAGGAATCCCAAATCGATAGATGATGTGTTCCTTAACGAATTCGATCATGTTTTCTGACGTCACCTTTTTGAGTGGGATTGCCTCAACCCATTTGGTGAAGTAATCTGTAGCCAAAAGCACGAACTTATGCCCCTTGCTAGATGGTGGATTAATTTGGCCAATCAAGTCTATACCCCAACCCCTGAATGGCCATGGCTTGATGATGGGATTTAACGCTGATGCAGGAACTCTTTGAATATTCCCGAACCTCTGGCAATCTTGACACCCCTTGTAATACTCAAAGCGGTCCTCTAATATCGTCGGCCAAAAGCATCCACCTGCCTAATAACCCATTTCATGCGATAGGCCGATTGGTGCGCTCCACATATCCCATCGTGCACCTCGCTCATCATGTTCTTGGCTTCTTTCTGGACCCAGGCATCGTAGCAGTACTCCATCTAATGACTTATAGAATAAATTGTCATCCAGAAGAACGAACTTGATTGCCTTGTACCGAGCTTCCTAGAGACTTTTCGGGATGGATCTCTCAAATAATCAACGATCTCTTTCCTCCAATCATCTTCTGTGAGCTCCGTCCCCAGTGCGCTCACCTCTGCAAAGCAAATGCTTCTTGACTCTCTTTATAACCGAGGCGCTCCGAGCCGCCTGTTTGCTTCCTCGTTATGCTCTCTAGGAATGTGCCGTAGGATTACCGGTGGAAAGCCCTTCAAGATTTCTCTCGCATTCCTCGTAGTAACTCCTCGGCGCCTCGCTCTCGCACTCGTCCGGCCGTTCAATTGCTTGATGACCAACTCGAATCTCCATAAATTTCAACCGAAACGGCCTCGGCTTCTCTCAAATATTGAAGCCCTCGAAGCGGTGCCTCGTACTCGGCTCGGTTATTTGTGACGGTGGGTTGTATAGGAATGGCGAATTCGAACATCTCACCTCTCGGGAGAAATTAGTAGGATCCCTACTCCCCCACCTTTGCCACATGATGACCCGTCAAAGAATAGAGCCCATGGGGTAATTTCAAGCGTATCGATCGAAGGGTCACGGTGTTCGGTTATAAAATCGGCAATGACCGACCTTTGATGGCTTTTGCCGATTCGAACTTCAACTCGAATTCGATAGAGCTAAAATCCATTTGCCAACCCGACCATTCAAAATTGGCATAGATAACATATGTTTTATCACATCAAACTTCGAGTACACGGTGCATTCGGCATTCAACAAGTAGTGCCGAAACTTTGTACACGAGTAGTATACGCAAAGACATAACCTTTCTATAGCCGAATACCCGGTTTCGGGATCAAGTAGTTTTCGGCTAAGATAGGCTACTACCCGCTCCTTCCCTTCGAATTCTTGAATAAGGGCCGATCCAATAGTTTGGGTATCGGCCGCCACGTACAACTTGAAAGGCTTGTTCACCGAGGAGGAACCAAGACCGGCGGCTCCTTCATGTACTTCGCTTGATTTCTTCGAAAGCCTTTTGTTGTTCGTCGCCCCATGTGAACTTCGATCCTTCTTTAGTTTTAGCAACGGAGAGAACGGCAACACCTTCTGTGATAAATTTGAGATGAACCTTCTCACAAAGTTGATCTTGCCGAGCAGTGATTGCAACTCCTTGAGGTTGGTTGGAGGAACGACTTCATCAATGGCCTTCATGCTCTTTTTGCCAACTTCGATTCCCCCTTCGTGGACCAAAAATCCCAAGAATTCTCCAGCTGACACCCCAAATGCACACTTGTTTGGATTCATCTTCAGGCCATGCTTCCGGGTGCATTCCAGGGTCTTCTTCACATCTTCCAGATGGGTGCCATGACTTAAGGACTTGATCACCACGTCGTCAATGTAGATTTCCACGGTCCTGCCGATCAACTCATGAAAAATGTAATTCATGGCCCGCTGATAGGTTGCACCGGCATTTTTCAATCCAAATGTCATGACGATCCACTCAAACAGGCCTATGTGACCAGGACATCTAAAGGCCGTCTTCGAGATGTCTTCTATTGCCATGAAGATCTGATTGTACCCTGCATTGCCATCCATAAAGCTAATCACCTTGTGCCCAGCAGCGGCGTCAATCAGCAAATCGGCAATAGGCATCGGGTATCCATCCATGGGAGTGGCTGTTCGGTGTCCCCGAAGTCTATGCAAACTCTCATTTTTCCATTTTTCTTATACACGGGGACGATGTTAGAAATCCACTCCGCATATCCGCAGGCCGAACGAAGTTTGCGTCAAGTAATCTTTCGATTTCCTTCTTCACATCGGCCAATACTTCATCCTTGTAGATTTTCCGGGGCGGCCGCTTATATGGCTTGAAACCAGGCTTGATTGGCAACCGGTGCTCGACGATGGATCGATCCAATCCGGGCATCTCCGAGTAATCCCGTGCGAAGCAATCTTCATATTCTTTGAGAAGCTCAATTAGTTTCCCCCCGAAGTCCGGGCCGCAAATCCGCACCGATGAACGTCGGCCTTGGCTTATCACCGCTTCCAATGTCAACTTCCTCCACCTTATCGGCCGACATGAATCCTCGTCCCCGGCTTGCCATCGGTGCCATCCACGGGGTTCTCCATTAAAAATTATCGTAAGAGCCGACCGCTTGAATCGGCCGTTGGTCACCGCCGACGGGTTCAACGAGACCTTCTCCCCGTCCTTCCCCGAGAAGCAATCGATGCCTTGGTACTCCCGCAAGGCCGGTTCCATGTTAGCCACGCTCACGGAGTCATCCGCCCGGACGACCTCGATTTCATCGTCCACCCACCGGATCGACCGTTGATGCATGGTGGATGGGACGCAGCAGCTTGGCGTGTATCCGGGGCCCCGCCAAGCGAGCGGCCGTAGGCTCCCTTCCCTTCGATGACGAAGAAGGTGGTGAGCGCGTTTTGGACCCGATCATCAAGTCCACGTGAGCGCATCCTTTGGTGTCCGAGGGGTTCCCGCGAAGTCGTACGGGATGATGCTTGTTGGTGTCGGATCGCTCGGGGTCATGCCAAGCTTCCCGAAGGTGGTGTACGGCATCACGTTGACCGCCGCGCCGCCGTCGACGAACATCTTGGTCAATGGCTTGCCATTGACGTACCCCCTCAAGTACGGGGGTCTCATGTGGCGGTTCTTGGCCGGCTTGTCGAAGACGGCCCGTTTGGCGAGCACTAGTTGTGCCATCATCTCCTCGGCGTGCTCGTCGTCGAAGGAAACTTCCTCCCCGCATGACCCGGTTAGGGGGAGCCATGAACTCGTTCGGTAGGAAGTATACCATGCATGTAGGGGCCGAACGCTTCGATCCTTCGGTCGATCCTTGGGGCGCCACTTCGTCTTGTCCGGATCCCGGCTTGTTTCAACTCGCGGTTCCTCAAGCGTTGGACCCGCCTCTTCCGGCTCTTGCGCGGACCGGTGGGCACCATTGCCCCTTCGCCGATGTAGACATCTTCATCCTCCTCGTGGTCGGCCCCACCCGAGATCGGCTCGGCGCTTCCCGGGATGATCAATGATTTCAATTTTTTGCCGCCGATCCCCATTCGGGTGGATCCTTCCAAGTCTTTCATGGACGGATCGGCGATTGGCGCTTTCTCGCCCGTATTCGCATATCCGTCGCTCGCATTCGGGACGTTCCTTAATGTGGGCGTTTCGGGCCCTCATTCCAAAGAAGTATCCGAAAAAGGCGCACCCCCGGTGGGCGCGCCCCGCGCGCGCGCGTCTTGTTCCCTGATTCCATCTGCGCGCTTCCTCCTCGTGACGACGCTCCTGGTAGCGTTCCTTCTCCATCTGGCGCTGCCATTTGTTGAGGAGAATGCGTGACGTCACCTTGGGTTTAGGCTTGGACGATTCCCCAATCTCGATGTGGCTTTTGAGAACGCGGGGGGCGTCGCCCTGTACTTGCTCTATGGTCACCTGGCGCTTCGGGTCAACTGATCCATCTTGCTTGGACCTGGCCGAGGTCAGGACCTTGACTTTCCCTTTCTCTTCGGCTGTTATCGCATTGATAGAAAAGCCGAGCATGTTCTCGGGGGAAGGGGTGGCCATCCAGCTTCATCTTGTTGTCGAACTTGAGATGCCCTTCCTGGATAGCCTTCTGGATCCTCATCCTGAAGACCCTGCAATCGTTGATGGAGTGCGAGTCCCTGTCATGGAAGCCGCAGTAACGCTTAGCTTTGACTCCATCAGGCCGAAGCATAGAATGCCCCTCGGGCAGCTTGATTCGGCCTTCTTTTACCAAGAGCTCGAACAACTTGTCAGCCTTTGTGATGTCGAAGTCGTAAGTTCCTTTGGTCTGTCTGACCCAACGCTGATTCATTGTGAGAGGCTCTTTACCCCACATGATTTCCGCCGCAGCTATCTCCAGTTCGTCGTCAGAATCCTCGAACAAATCAGCTTTGTCCAAGAACCGATTGTAGATATCGGCGATGTCGTGTCGCTTGCCAAACTTGGGATCTTTCTTGAGGCCATATGCCCGATTGCTCATCGGGGATAACTTTTGCGACAACTCGGCCCGGGTTCTCGAACTCCATCCCAAATAACTTTTCGCGCACGGCCGGCAACATCCCGGCGACGGCCATATCGCCTAGCCGATCGTCCGGCAAGTTCAATGAGAAGCACATGCCCTTGACTTCTCCGAACCTTCCGAGGAACTCCGGCGGTGTTTCACTATGCCTTTGCTTTAGGGTGGCGAGATCAATCAACTTCTTCTCGGCGCCGCCGCCGAAGTAATGAGCGTGGAATTTGCGCTCCAAATCTTTCCACCGGCCACGGATTCGGGCGGCAAGGACGAGAACCACCGAAAAGCCGACCCGTCGCCGAGGCGGGGAAGTAGCGAACCCCCGAACGTCTCTTCGGCCGAACACTCCCCGAGCCGCATGAGATAACGAGCGATATGCTCGACCGTGCTTGTCTCGTCCCCGCCCGAGAACTTTGTGAATTCCGTCGGCGGTTTCACCCTTGGTGGCGGGAGCACGTTATAGTACCATTCGGGGAACGGCGGCTCGTAGGTGGGGCCCCGCATCCTTGGCTTGAGGCCGAACCGATTCGCATCAATTCGGCCATCTTGCGTGCTAGGGCATCTTCCTCCCGAGCGCCCGTAGCCGCGCGTACCCCGGGTGCGGAAAGGCATCGAACGCTCCGTAATTCCCCACTTCATGATAGCCACCGCCGTATAAATTCCTCTCCGGGAGCCGTTGGTGGACGGAGCTATTCTTCGACCGGGGTCGAGTGGGGCCCCAGATGAGCCGAACGCTAGGTCTCCGTACGTGGGCCGGTACGAGTCGCTGTTGCACAGGCTGACCTGTGCTGCTTTGTGGTGGCGGCAGGATTGGTTGACTTCCTGAAGCTTGCAACGACGGCTGAACTGGCTGCCCCCCAGCTCCCTGTGGAGGAGGTTGGAACGTTTGGCTCCCGGAGCTCTGAGGAGGGGGCTGCTGCACCGGGCCCCGTGGTGGCGGCTGAGAGCTTGATTCGCCCAGCTCCACGGTGCTCTTTCCGGCGTACGCCTTTCCGAACGCCTGCCCCGCGCCCGGACCAAAGAGGGCCACCATCATCTGTTGGAGCGACCCAAGGAAAGCTTGATTGTGCTTGGTGAGCACGTCGTCCATTGACTCTTGGAAGATCCGCGCGCATTCTTCCTTTTCTTGTTGGGTCGTAGCGTCGGTTTCTCCCGCAACGCACTCCGGGGCGGGCCATTCTTCGGATATGGTACACCGCTTCGATTCTTTTTGAATGACATGAGACACTTTTGTTGAAACCGATCCACGGCGTCCAAGAGCCGCCGATGCCGCTCCGGAGAAAGGTCCTCAATGTTGACATCCGGGAGGTCCGTGATCTCGGGCATCCCGAACCAATTCGGCCGTAGGTCCCACCGGGCGTGCCAAAAAGTGTGTTGACGCAAAATGTGCACTCGCCGCCAATCACACAGGCAAGCCGAAAAGCTTAGCTTCGCACGCGCGGAGAGAAAATGACGTGCCGTCAATTTTTCCCGAAAATTAACAAAAGATGAAACGGTTAAATACCAAAATTTGGAACCCCCGGGTGGTGCCAGGCGGTTCCATATTTACGGCTAAGAAGCCAAGCAAGACGACATGTAGCTATGCGAAGCTACCTGTCAAAGAATCACGACCATTCGGGTAACCAAGAAGGGAAAAAGAACATTGCCGAATGGATGACGTAAGCATGATAACGATCGATCTTTGAATAAACATGGATGCATGTGCCAAGCCATAACCGATCCTCATGAAGATTAACATTAAATAAAGTAGAGCACGAACATGATCATGTATTAAAATAAGCATGCATAGATCCAAAGCGTTAGTCTACCGCATGTCTAATCACTTTAAGATCCGTCGGGCACGACATCGCAAATCTATCCACCGCATGATACAACTTGCATGAAAGAACGCACCACTTTCCACAAATAGATCTATCCACCGCATGATACAACCTAAATATGGAAAGCTAGAAGCATACGTCTTTTAAAACATAAATAACGCACGTGATCTACTCGTGAAGATATAACCGAATGCGGCCGAACAACCGATTCGGGGTCCATGGAGAAGGAACAAACATTACCACGTGAATAAATCTATCGGGGCCGAATTGGAAATCTAATCCACCGGATGACTAGCTCCAAAGCAGCCCAAAAACTCGCATCTACCGCATGATACCCGGCTCTTTCAAGATTTATGCTAACAAAGCAAGCTTGAACCCGCAACATGTAACAACCTAGATCGATTCGGTTTCGGCTATCGGAGAGCACGAGATCCACACGTCAAAATACGAAACCCGCTCGTGCACGGATCTTAAAAGAAAAAGAGCCGATCCAAACCCATCTAGATTGGGCAAAGGTGTATTACATGAATTAAAACATAAAGCAAAACTCATGATAACACGGGGTAACTTAATGAATCTACTGGATCTTGCCAAAATCCAATAGAGCCGATAACTAGCTTCGAGCTAAACCTTAGCCTACCGCATGGCTCATGATCTAACAAGAAACCCTCTTGAACCAAGCTTGAATCTACCGCATGACACGAAGCATGGTAACAAGACTACTTGCATCGATCTAAATCCACCGCATGATACTAGACATGATACAAGGTTGCCGGTACTCACGGAGGTCGACGGATCGATTGGTCCTCTCGAAGAACTCGACGACACGACAAGGGACTCTAGGGTTGTGGCGTAAGGCCGGTGTGTATTGAGGAATGAACGTCTGTTTTACATACATCCGGGGATCATATTTATACCCCGCCGATTACAATTGCGAATGGATTCATTGCCTAACTAAACTTGATCACCCGTCCATCCATTCGCTTCTCCCGATCGAGCCACGTCACCGTCCAATCCCGCAAAATCGGCTCTCTTGTTCCTTTGCCGAACCGGGGAGCGGATAGCCGACCGCGGATCCTTCTGCCGAAAATCTCTGAAGATACCTTTCCTTCCACCAGACGGACTCTTTTCCGAATCGGTCCCACATGTCATACTCCTTACCAAATTTTGGTGTCAACACTAAGCTGCGCCACTAGATATATGCATTTCCCTTAGAATCTTGAGGGGGATTTTCAGTAATGCTTGTGGTGGGGTTTTCAGTTCAATCATATTTTTCTAGAATGTAGTACTAACTTATGTGCCACTGGAAAATTGTGGTTTACAATGCACTGGTTTGTAATTTGAGCATTATGGTTTACAATGCAGTATGGTCAGAAATTGTGCTATTTACAGATATCCATATGCTCTAATTTACTCAGTTACTAAAAATGGCATATCTTTAAATTTTTGTAGATGAACTACCCAGTGACTGTATATGGCATATATTTTAATTTTGACTCGATTCTTTAAATCTTTTTTAGTTACTCACTTTCCACATATGTGTTGTTAAATCTTCACACTAAATTTTCGTCAGCACTAGATGCAAATGAATTGTGATTCACTTAATTTTCAGGCAACCGCACGCGGGGGGCTCTCCACTAAGGCCGCAGAGCGCGCTCTGAGAGTCAGCGAGCGCCACAAGAAGAAGGTCTGCATGAAATCCCGGTATCTAGTGACTGCTTCTAGTAGCGCTGGCACTGCTGCGTCTACAACTGAAGAATCAAGCAGGGACACTTATGTGAACCCAGTGAAGCAGCTGAAAGGGAAGGAGAAGAAGGTGAGTTTACTGCTGTTGACAGTTTTCAGATAATCTGATTTGAGATCATTTAGGCCTTAACAGTGCTCATTTTCATAACAATTTGGACTTCCGGGAGTTACGGAAGGAGGAGCCGGGGACTTCACGGGGAGAACGTGATGCTTCGTTGGAGGTTCAGCTGAACAGGGAGAAGAACAGGTACACCAGACTCAAGGCTGCTCTCAAAGCTGCTGCTGACAAGGCGAAGAAGAAGACGAAGTGCATTCCAGAAAGTGATGGTTAAATGTCAAGGCTGCTGCTGTCTTTTGCAAGTTTGGCTAATCTGCATGACTGTCAAGAATGAACCTATATGGTTGCATTCTTTTACTTTTGTCAGTGATGGAAGACATTAACTTAGTAGTGTTGTAGCAGGCTGGAAGGCAAGAAGATTTTGTGCCTTGCTTGCTTTAGCTTGTAAATAGTTATGGTCAGTGCAATGTGCCTGGTTAGTAGTGCCTTATGTGGCAACAAGACAAGTAACTTTCATCTGCCCGCATGTACATGCCCTATAAATATTTGGTAATGGCACGCATTAAAGTTTCATTTGTGGTACTCAATCTGGTCTACTTTTTATTGATATAACAGTAATCACCAATCTATATTATTGTAACATGTCATGTATGGAAAAACATATATATCAAACTAGTAATCTTCATCTTCGTCATCTGGAGACATGTCATCGTTGTTATCGTTGGCATCGTCACTACAGTATTGCAGCACTGTCTCATCCTCCTCCTCCCCCTCGCTGTCGACATCAAGAATTGCAGCTTCCTTCTTGTTTCTTATTAACTCTTGCAAATTGCCTTCAATTATAGTGCCTTCCCCACCTTGAATATTTGGTAACGGCACATCGACGCCACCTTCTTGCACCACATGCTCAATATCAGAATGGTAATCGTCCTGATGCACATCATGGCTGCCCTCATCTTTTTCTGCCACATCATAAATGTTTCTATGTTCAAACTTCTGCACAACTCGCCAATCTTTACCTAAAGATGTGTCTTGAATGTAAAAAAAAATTTTCGCTTGAGAAGATAGGATGAAAGGATCTGTCTTGTACCATAATGACTGCACATTGATGGATTTGAAATGTCCGTCATCTTGAAGGCCTTTCCCCCTCCCTTCTTGGTTGTACCAATTGCATCGAAATATAACCACAGTTCGACAAACTTGAAGATTCGAGTTATACAACAACTCAAATCACCTCTTGAAGTTCTCCATAAAAATCTATAATGTTGTTATTATGTTCACCTGGAGTCATGACACCACTATTTTGTGTCTGCAGGAATTTTTCGCGTTCCGCTGTGCTATACCGAACACCATTGATCTTGCAAGCTGCAGAAAACTTAACTCGTAGACATGGTCCACAAGACAGTGCCCACAATCCTTCGCTAACCGACCCTGGATTCACCTTGCGTTGGTCCTCAATCTATTGCAACAAAAATAATAATTAGAAAAAATACGTTTCCACTTAATATCTAAATAGTTGTAGTTACTAACGTGGTGCCTGAACCACTTGGCAAATCCTTGTTCAACCATTTTGTCAACATTATTTTGTTGTGCACCTTGCTGCAATAGCTCGTCTCTATACAACCTACAAAGACAAGATTATTTAAATCAAATTTTAAAAATAAATTAACAAATCAACAAGTCTTAAAAATCATACTTACTCCTTATATTCATCAGCTTCTTCACAATTATGTAGCACATACCAAACTAACTTGCCCATTAAATCATCTTCAATATACTTGACCCTATTGCCTCCAACTAGAGTAACACCATGCTGAAAAACAGAGATGTCATGAGGCAATGGTACCTCTCCACCACTATCATCCCCCGAGTTGAATCTAGTGTCCATATCCTCCATGTACCTAGAACAAAATGTCAAGGTGTCACTTGCCACATATGCCTCAGCAATTGATCCTTCTGACTTCGCCCTGTTCCTTACAAAATTCTTCAAAGTGCCCAGGCGTCTTTCTATTGGGTACATCCAGCCGTATTGAACAGGACCTCTTAGCAGTGCCTCGTCAGGTAGATGGACACACAAGTGAACCATGACATCAAAGAAGGCAGGGGGAAAGATTTTCTCAAGCTTGCATAAGATCAATGGAATCTGTTCTTTCAGCCGTTTGACAACATCAATCCTTATATTTCTACTGCATAGCTCCCTAAAAAATGTCCCGAGCTCAGCTATTGCTTCATACACATCCTTCGGCACCAATCCTCTTAGTCCAGCAGGAATGATTCTTTGAAGGAGTATGTGGCAAGAATGTGTCTTGAGCTTTCCAACCACCCTCGCACCATCTTCACTTATGTACCTTGCTAGGTTAGCAGCATATCCGTCAGGAAACTTGATACCTCTGAGAAACTTGCAAAACTCGACCCTTTGCTGCTTCTCCAACACATAAGGAGCGGGTGGAGCACTTACTGAGTTGTTCCCTTTCTCCTGTAAGTGCAAATGGTGTCTGATGCCCATATCATACAAATCTAGCCTAGCATTATGTGTGTCCTTGGTCTTGCCAGGCACATTGAGTAATGTGCATAGAATGTTTTCACACACGTTTTTCTCTATGTGCATGACATCAAGATTATGTGGAAGCTTCAAATGTATCCAATAAGGCAACCTCCACAACACAGATTTTCGGCTATAAATCTTTGGACCCACATCACGCTTCCTTTTTCTTCCAGTGTTTTGAGTTTCATTCCACGCCTTCCCCGGCCCGACATCTCTCACCTTATCTAGCTCGTCTAGGACCTCACCCAAAGTGAACTTTTTCGGTGCATCTCGGTTTTCACGCTTACCATCGAAAGCCAAGCTTCTCCGCCATGCATGTGACTTTGGAAGGTATCGACGATGTCCAATGTAACATATCTTATTCCTTATTGACCGAGACAGAGGATCCTTGTCGCAGTAAATACATGCATAATACCCTTTTGTTGTTCGGCCAGACAGGGTGCTCAACGCAGGGTAATCATGTATACACCATAGCACAGCAGCACGAAGGTCAAACTTCCTACCAGTACATGCATCATAGGTACTTACACCCTTCCATAGCTCTAGCAGTTCTTCAATTAAGGGCTCCGGGAACACATCAAAATCCTTTCCTGGAGATTTTGGCCCCGGGATGAGTAAAGACATAAAGCAATTTGCGGGATTAACACATTCCCGGGGTGGGAGATTCGGTGGAGTCGAAGCACCGGCCACATCTGCACCGGGTACTCATGTTGCCAAATGGATTGAACCCATCTGTAGCTAAAGCAAGCCTCAAGTTCCTTGGATCAGATGCAAATGATTTTTCCTTACTGTCAAAGTACTTCCATGCTTCCCCATCAGCTGGATGGCTCATTACATTCTCCACTGGCGTCCTAACTTTCATGTGCCATCGAGTTTCCTCTGAAGTACGCTTTGAAGCATATATTCTCTTCAACCTTGGCAACAGTGGAAAATGCCTCAGTACCTTATGTGGAACCTGCTTCGTCCCAGTTTCATCTTTCCATCTAGACTCCTTGCATACTGGGCACACATTCAACTTCGCATACTTGGTTGTTTTTGAATCCCAAAACAACACACAATTATTCTTGCACACATGTATGTTTTCGTATTCAAGGCCCAACTCTCGAAGGTATTTCTTCGCCTCGTCATAAGAATTTGGCAACTCACTCTTAGGGTATCCCGATGAGATCAAGTTCATCATCGTTGAAAATCCGCATTGCCGATTCGATAACGAGACTTGATATACAACATCCTCACCATAAACGAGAATTTGGAATGCCTAGATCCCGGGCTAAGTGCCTTCTTCGCATCCTCAAGTACTCTTGCAAACCTTGGCTGCTCTCCATCAGCCTCTGCTTGAGCATACAGATCTCCAATCATCTCTGGTACTCCAAGATCCTCATCAAGATGACCATCATCGTCCACATCCATATGTATCCCATAGTCATATCACCTTCCACATCGTGCTGCTCTGTATTCTGAACTTCAGCACTCACTAGTACAAATGCTATCATCTATGACCATTACCTAGTGACGATTTCCTATTTGGTCATAGAAGTTCTCTTTGCAGTGACGAAAAAATATTTGGTCATAGAAGATTATTCTTTCTATGACGATATACAGTTTTGGTCATAGTAGTTAATTCAACAGTGACGAATTGTTGAATTTGGTCACACTTGACGAGTGAGGGGTGAGACGAATCTGCTGCATGCGGCCGGGCCCCGATGGGCTTGGCGGGCGGGCCGAGCGGGCGGAGCGGGTCGGGCCTTCGAGCTCGGCCCGTTCCAGTAGGATAGGTTTTTTTTCGAATTTATTTTTCAATGCGAAAACAATTCCAGTAAACACCAGAAAATGTTTTTAGAGCACGAAAAATACTCGAAAAATCACAAAAAATCCAGGAAAATTCCTAGAGATAGATTAAGACTTGAACAATCAAAATAAAACATTTGGAGCTTATGAAAAAGATTTTAGAGCCTTCTAATAAATAGAAATAGCTCAAAGAAAATGAGAATAAGTTCCAGAAAAATCCGGAAAATTCTCACGAAAATTAGGACAGCTCCTAAACGCATTTTAAACCTTTTGCACTCAAGAACCACTAGATGCATGGGAATGAACGCAACACACATAACTTTTTATTCAATTTAGAAAATCAAACAATGGATTTTTCCTATACTATATTTCTGTAAGGAAAAATAAATGTTGGAAATTTTTTTAAAATTATGAGAAAATCGCTATTTAATTATTCTTTCTATTCACATCCTGAAATTGGAAATTTCACGGTGTGACAATAGCTCATGAGCATTTTCACAATTAAAAACTCTATTGAAAACGCCTACATATAGTGAGGACAAAATGTTACTTTTAGCAATCACATCAAATTGTTTTTCCTCCTTAGTACCATTTCTCATGCCCTTGTGTCCTAGGAAACAAAGACATGTGGAGGTCGCTGCATAATTATAGAGTTTTCAATGTATAATTCACCATATTTTGTCTCACACAACACGAAAAAAATTATAAAAATTAAAATAATTGTCCGAAAAATGTAAGTTCTTGTGAGGGACCATATTTTTGCTACAAATGACTACCAAAAAAATCTCAAGTCATTTCAAAAAAGTTGAGTGCTATGTAGTCCAAATATAACAAGTCATCACTTCCTTAAAATTTGAACTATGTGAGTGGCTTGTTATATTTGAACTACATAATATCATCACTTCCTTAAATGGAAATTTGACCTACACAAAGTTTGTTAGTCTTGACAAGTTATGAAACTTTTGTGTTCAAAAGATTTTCATCCGAGTTCATTTCGTGTTTCGTTTGACTGAGTTTTGACCGAGTCAAACTTGGATTTTAAAATTTGAATTGCTCATGTTTTATTGCATGAAGAAATGATTGAATCCAACACCGTAACTTGATAAATCATGATTTTAAAAAATTTTGGGAAGAAGAATCACCTCATTTCGAGTTCGTATGAGGGAGAACGACTAGTTACAAGTTTTAATCCGAGGAAAAAAAGAAAAATCGATTAGTTCATTCCAGTTCGTCACGTGTTCATGAAGAATGACCGATTTCTCTTTTTTCCTAAGATTAAAAATTGTAACTAGTCTTTCTTCCTCATACGAACTCCAAATCGGTTGATTCTTTTTCCTAATTTTTTCTAAAATCGAGATGTTTTACTCCGTGCTATTTTTTATCTTAATTACTGTTTATTGATTGCTTTTCATAAATATATATTTTCCAACTAAAAAGAGAATATAAAAAACATGTTATTTCATAATAATTTCTAATATAACTTAATATTCTCTAATGTTATGGTCAACACAAGGTTGCATCCAAATTTGAGGTGCCCATGGGTAAGAAAGTATTTGAGTGTGTACAAACTTTAAAGTTTAAGTTGAGTTGTATGAAACAATGTGATGATCCAGCTAGTTTATGAACAGTGTATAGTCCAATTTTCACAAAATCATATGAAACTTTTTTGTCAAGCTTAAAATGATCCTGTGCCAATTTACATAATTTTTTGATAAGTTCTATTTATCATTATCATTATTTTATAACAAGGTCACTAGTAGAAGTTCGAAAATTCCCTACAAGCCAATTGAATTTCTCGTCAATCTCCTAGATGTGGGCTAGAATGGACCATAGAAGCCTAAATATGATTTTTTTAAAAAAATTCCAATCTTATTGGAGGTATGCACAGTTCAAATTGTAATTATTTTCTTATTGCAAAGAAATGAAAAAAGAAAAAGAAAAATGTTAAGCAGGATAAGAATGTAACAGACCCATTTAGGCCCGAATAGCCCATTCAGTTTGGACCGTTCATTGGGCAAACAGACGACTCTGATCGTTTTCGATTCGTATAAGTGGAAGCCGCATCCATCGAACCCTAGATCCTTCATTCCAATCCCTCCTCTCGGTGTCCTCCCGCCGCCCCAACCACACTCGCCTCACTAGCCCGCGCATGGGGCTGGGGTGGGTGTCGCGCTGCCGCTCATCACCGCTCCCTCCCTCTCCTCGCCTCCCCCGCCCGCGCATGGAGTAGTCCAGGGCGGGTGCCGCCCATCCTGTCCGTGCCGAGCCGGCCTCCACCCTCTTTGTGTCCGTCAGATTCACACATCGCACCTTCAGATCCACCACTCCACCTCAATTCTGCTCCGCAACTCAAATTGGAGGCGGAGGCGCAATCGCCGTCCTCATCCATCTACACCACGAAGGCGCCGTCGCCTGGACCCTGGCCGGCCACTTCGAAGGCGGCTGCATCAGGGGACGCAAGTCCGTCACGCTGCTGCGCTCGGCATTCAGATCCCCTCCCTTCCCTTCCCTTCCCCTCCGCTCCCCCTCCACCCACACCAAGTTGGACCAGGGGCAGGGCGCCGGCGCGACGCCCAAGACGGCGGCGGGGAAGCAGCGCCTCTCCTCGGCTGGCGGCGGCACGTACCGGCGGACCAGCTCTAGACCTCTCCCCGCGGTGGGCGGCCGCGCGTCGTCGGATGGAGGTGGGTGCTGCTGGCTCGGCTTCGCTCGTGCGGGGGCGGGATCCAGATTTGGATTTGATTCCGCGGGATGTGTGGTCGGTTTGGGGATTTGGAGCTAGATTGATCTGCATTTTGTTAGCTTCGCCCTGCTTTGCTGTTCCAGGTCGCTGCTGTTGAATCTCGCTCGATTTTGCTGGGGGTTTTGCTCTTTCACGCAAATGTAGCTGCAGATCGCCAGTACAGTACCATTTTTGCTGGCCGTACTGCAATCGGCCTGGCTGTTTCATCTAGATTTTGGGCTGGCAGTTTAGCGATTTGCTTGCGTGGTGCAAGCGTGTAACGTATCTACAGAGCAATTGCACCATCTCGAAACTGCCGTGGTGGGTTTCGTTACGCAAGTGTCATTGTTCAGCTACTGCTTGATTTTGTTGTCAGATAGGAGTCGCGGTTTGGTTGACACCGGAGGGCTTTGGTTTTGATAGGATGGTGTGTTTCACGTCTTTTTTTGTTGCATTGTCATGATGATTATGGACCCCTTGCACCAAGTACCCAACCACCACCGACCATCACAATATACCCTGCAAAAATCAACATAGCTGTAGAGAATAATGAAGCAAGCTAGTTGGTAAATAAATGCGTTTTGCTACTGGTTATGCTCGCATCTCATGAATAGCTGTAGAGAATGTTAATGTGTGTAGGATTACAATTTACATTAAGACATTCAGTCCAAGCTGAAGGATCGGCATGTGAAGAGGGAGGAAGATGAAGCGGCACGTGTGTACGCGGAATTTGTCGAGTCATTCAAGGGCGATAGCTCATCTGGGGCTAAGTTTGTCCGAGGTGGTGTTATCGACCCCAATGCCAAGCTGAAGGCTGACGCTGAAGGTTAGTGACAGGGGTTTCGGTTTTTGATCATTTACTTGTTGGTACGCTTTCCGCGTTTGATATCTTCGTGCACTACGTTTGATCGATCAGCTGAATGTCTAGATTAATTCCTGCTTGCAGACTAGTTTCTGCAATTTCAGTGTTGCTTGATGAATTGGTTTATCTGAGTTTGGTAGTTACAGGATGGGGGCACCATCTGTAACAGTTTGATTGTTTGATTTAAAAGTCCAGTTCATGCAAATGGTAACCCTGAATTCAAATTTGTTTGTGTTTGGCATTTCCGGACAGTTTTGGAATCTATGTTAAATAGCTGGATAATGAATCTGCAATGGTCTCAATTAGAATCTTTTCGTGTTCTGCAAATTCTGTCTGTCTGCTCATTTGGGTAGATTGCTATATCAGGTGATGATGTACTGCCTGCCTGCCTGCAGTACTGAGTAGTTTCAGTTATGCTTGCTGAATGGTGTTCTCTTAATATGTTAGTTTTCTGAACATGATTGGCCATTTGATGTTCTGGGTATAATGTGATTGTTGAATGAAACAGCCTTGTTATTTTGGTTTTGTTCAGATAGCTTGCTTTGTTCAGAGAACTTGCTTTGTTCAGATAGCTTGCTTTGTTGGTGATCTGAATTTGGATGATGGTTTTCAGATTCCGCAGAAATATTGTGACATTATGGCATTGATATTTATTTATGCACAATCTTAAAATGCACTTTTTTTGTCTGTAATTTTTCAAATATGCAATTTCATCCTGTCCAGCTAACATATGTGCGAAACTAACATATGTGCTTGGCTACTCGCTGTGAACTGAGCTCCAGGTGGTTGTGCTGAAGGTATCCCTGCATTCAAAGCATGCACTGGGAAAGCGAAGAAGCACCTCTCCAAGATGGAAGGTATCTGGCTGTAATCCTAGTACCTGGATAACTTCGGCTGGAACCTCCAGGTATTAAATGGAAAATCATTGCATAAACCCTCCCAGCCCCACATGGAATGATTACTAATGATAACATTAATCAAACTGTATATATAACAAGTCTGAATTCACTTGTGCTTCCATTGTTAGATACCGAAAATTTTAGCACTATTATCTCCTCGAAGTTGCAATAATCACTTTTTTAAACATAGTGATAGTTGCTCGCCTGCCGTGCGCATCGCATATTGTATACTTTGTTGATCTGTAGAGAACACAGATATAGAAATGTAAGATCTGAATACGCAAGACCTTAGTATCCTCAAATACTATGTGTATGTGTAGATACAGTGTGGTTATAAATATGAAAGAGAAGGGTGTCAAGCCTTGGTCAAAGATAATGTTTATGGTGTCAAACGGTGAAAGAGAAGGGTGTCAAACCTTGGTCAAAGACAATGTTTATGGTGCCAAACGGTGGGTGGTGATGCTAGATAGAAAATGTATGTGATCTGTTGATCCGTTGATATTCGGGTGATCTCTCGTTAATATGGTGAAATATATGGTGATTTGGCGATTTGCGGGATTTATATACCTGTTTTGAAACTGTTGGGCATTTGTTGGGCTGAAATGTATATGGGTTGTGCCGGGAATGTATGTGGGTCGGGCCGTAATGGATTTATATAGGCTGAAATTCAGTTTGGGAAAAAATTGCGTAGGCTGACGTCATCTGCCATGTCATCGCTATGTAGGCAGCCATGTCATTGTACACGTAGGCAGCCACGTCATTGTCCATGTAGATAGCCAGCGTGGCATCGAGCCATGTCAAAATGTGGACAAACCGCAGCGTGACACGTGGACAAACCAGAGTGCGACACGTGGACCATTCAAAGCTCGACACGTGGACAAACCGCAGCGCGACACGTGGCGCTGTGTCAAAGAGCCACGTCATCATATCCATGTCAGCACGCGCCTTGCCACGTCAGCAGCCAGCATGGGCCGTGCCACGTGGCATCCCCTTCCGTGACCAATTTGGTGACCATTTGGCTTGGTCATAGAAGAAATACACTTCTATGACGAAAAACGTGTTGGTCATGGAAAAGTTTCACTTCTCTGACCAAAATGACCGATTGGTCATGGTAGACCAAATGTGACGGAGCTTCTGTGACCAATTCAATTTGGTCATAAGTTGGTCATAAAAAAGTGTTCCGTGACCAAATTTGCATGTACAGTGACCAAACCGTTTGGTCATTGATGTTGAGTATTGTACTAGTGACTATCTGCAGGCTCCCCATGATGAATCCACCTGGTATATGTAGCTGACATTCCAAAAATGTGTATGTGGTTTTCAACATCATGTTGGGGTCGCACCCTTTGATTCAGACAATTGCGGCAAGGACAACGTATCTCGATGTCTTGTGCGTATCTTGCTCTAACAAATTCCATAAACTCTTCAACTCCTTTCAAATATGCAGGTGTGAATTGTTTCCCAAATATCCAGCTCCTATCCATCTGTTTTGACAAAAACAACAAATTATTTAAAAAATACCAAACAAAGATTAAATTGAATAGATACAAAAAATGTGCAAATTAAAACAAATAATTGATAAACAAAACTTTGCATCTTAGTTTCGGGATCAAACAAATTCAATTTACAATTTTGTACATATGACCTAAACTTTCAAGCACATATGCATATTCAACAAAAATTTCAAATAAAAAAATCCTCAAACCTTGCAATCGACGCTGCCGTTCTGTCCACGATGTAGACACCTCTCGTCGCGCCAGACACCTCCTCTGTCCTTGTCTCGAGCGCTTGAGCTGTTCTACTACGCCGACATCGCGTCGATGGGTGTACCAGGCACCTCGTTCACGCGCGTGATGCCTAAACCGCGATAAACGCCGCCGCTCGTCCCTGAGTAGTCGCGACGAACTTCACGTATCTGTGCTCACGACGGAAACAAAGATACTTAGGTCACATGTATCGTCGGCCCATTATGACCGATTTCATGACAGGCCCAAGATTGAATAATTGACTAACAAATAGACTAAATGCAAACTCACAACATGAAACAACATGTAGTGCAGTGGTATGGTTCCTACTTCTAAACCGGCTAGTCCCTGGTTCGAAGCTCCGCGGGAGCTCTTTTTTTGCCAATTACAATTAAAAATACTCATGTGCATAGAGTGGGCTGAAACAGCTGTGGACCCCACGTCCTCACGCTGTCAAGTGCAAAAACCAAATCTGTGACGAATTTGATTCATCATTAGTTGTGCCAAACGATACTACTTAAATTATGACGATATCGAATCTAATTTGTGACCACTAGGTTTCGTCAGTACTATACTGCGTGCCAAAATTTAATCTATGACGATCTCCTTTTACTGTTCCGTGACGTTTTTTTCATTTTCGTCATAATTCTTTAACCCAAATCTTCGTCACTCGCAACTTATGACGAAAATGGACATTTTGTCATGGATTTCATACCATTCTGTGACCAAAGTAAGCAGCGTCACGAGCAGATCGTCACAGATGATCACTTTTCTAGTAGTGACTAGACATGATACAAGGTTGCCGATACTTACGGAGGTCGATGGATCGATGAACCCTCTCTCAAAACTCGACGACACGACAAGGACTCAAGGGTTTGGCGTAAAGCCGGTTTGTTATTAGAATGTTTCGAATACCATTACATACATCCAGGGTCTATATTTATACCCTGTCACGACATGACTCCGAATGGACTACGAGCACAATATTTGATACCTAATTTATCTCTAAGTGCGATCGCTTATCCATCCATTCGTCCCTTCCGCACGGGCCACGTCATCGCGTAATCCCGCAAAATCATCGCAAACAGTTTCCTTGCCGAATGGAAGCCAACTGCCGACCGCGAGCTCCTTTGCCGAATCTTTCTGGAGAAACCTTCCTTCTTCCGGACGGATTTTTTCACCAAGCTGGGCCCACAATTCAGACTCCTTCCTGTGCCAAATTTTGGTGTTAACATATGCCCCTTCAATTACGGGATAAAAGTGATTTTATTCCGAAATTAACTCCAATCGCCAACGTCTTCAAATTGAATCTGTTCAACACGTATTCTCTCTCCCCGCAATCCATCGGAGCCTCCTTCCAGATCCAACCCTAGGTCATCTTTTCCCCAAGCTCAAATCTCCAATGGCAGGTCAAAATCAAGCCGCTCAGGTAAATTCCATCCCCGTAAGCATCATTTGGCACTAACTTTTCGATTGTTACCTGAGATTTCTTTTCCGCCTTCTCTCAACAGGAGCTCTCCACTGAGCTTTTAATCCGCACTGAGGCCAATTCGACGTCTTACTTCCTTGGTCCTGTGGGAATTTCCAATCCTCGCGAGTTTATCGCAGCCGAATCCCAATGAATCCCCTTCAAAGCAGCTTTATCTAAGCCTTCCCAGTGGCAGGACGCCTTCAAGAACTGGCCTTTGCCCCCAATTGCGGGCTGGAGAAACTGGTACAAAAGGGTGCTTGCGGATAACAGTGTCAAGACCCAACCTTGGGACAGCCTCCGCATGAGGACCAGGAGCGTCCCAGTGGTCGATGGATGATCGCTCCTCAGTGATGAGTGATTTTCAACGGGTGTTGGACTGACTCTTGGCTTAGTGCGTAGGTGTATGCTGCGGCCTAGTTCGTGTTGTTGCAGGTGAAGAACGGGCGCGAAAGGTCTTCAGCCTTGAGGGGCCTCCGGGAGATGGAGAGACAAGTAGGCTCGATTCGAGGGACCCGGTGGACGACGGGACTAGGTGCGGGCCACATGGTGGCGAGACGAGCAAGACGAAGTCATGGACGATCGAGCCGGTGCACGGTGGCGGTCGAGTCAAGAGGCTTGGCGGGAGGCCGAACCGAGCACGCGGGGTTTGGTGGTTTGCCCACAAAACCATCGGAGGACGGTTTCTTGGTTTGGGCCTCAAAACCAAGTCCGAGGGCCCAACACGACGGAGACGGGATCCGTGCGTGTCGGGAAGCTTCGAAGCGGAGGACACGCGGCGGGATCGCATGGCTTGCGTCGGGAGGAAGCGGGGTGCGGCAAAGGCGTGGCCGTCCGATGGCAAGACCCATAAACATTACCTAAATGCCCCTGCGTGGGTTATATCACCAGTAGTTAAGTTAGGGGTAGTCGAGTCATTTACCACTCCGGCGGGATCCGATATATAAGCCATGAGGGTGTGTAGATGGCTCTCTCTCTCTCTCCGCGACATAGGGTTTCATTTCCTCCCTCCCACTTCTCATTTTCGTAGCTATTTTTCTTCCATTTTCTCTAGGCTAGCATGAGAGCTTCATAAGAGATTTGTTGAGAGGGATGGATGCTAGGGCGGCATGCTAGACCTTGTGAATCTTTACTGGTTTGCATAGAAGATTCGGAGTTGTGTTTTTCGTGGTCTTTCTTTGTGCTTGTTTTCGTGCCTTTGTTCTCGGTGTGATTCCGCGGATTTGAGTGGGTTTCTCCCCGGATTTCTTTGAGGGAAACATGGATAGATGTCTCATGCATCTTTGTGATTGATCTTGTGCCCTCAAACGCCGGGAAACCACTTCGATTCAAGGATTTTCGTTCGGTGCTCTAGTTTTTAGTGGTGCTCAAAGGATTCGCGATTCCCGGTGATTTAGGGAGTTAGGAGGCAAGATTTTTGGGCTATAGCATCCTTGTGTGACGCTTTTCAAGTCCCCAAACCCTTGTCTCCATAGCTTCAACCGTTTGGGAAATCCGATGATGATTTGGGGGAGTTGACTTTCGGGGTCGGGCTGTTTTCAGTTCTGTCCGTGCCTGGCGGACGGTCCGCGAGGGTCAGGCGGACGGTCCGCGTGAATAGTGTTCGTCAGGTGTTATTCGTGTTCTTGCTCGCCTTTCGTTTCGATCCGTCGTGGCTTTGAGTTTTGGTTGGACGAAGTTTCGGACGGTCCACGTGTGCTGGGCGGACGGTCCGCGGGTGCCTGGTGGACAGTCCGCGTGCTCCCTGCGGACAGTCCGTTATACGCGGTGCGTCTCTGGTGGTTCTTTGTGCTTTAACGGACGGTCCGCGGCGTAGGGCCGGACAGTCCGCAGGGTTGGCGCGGACAGTCCGCGGCAACATGCCGGACGGTCCGCGAGGCCGGTGCGGACGGTCCGCCCCCTCCGGCCGGGACGGTCCGCCGAGCCTGTGTGCTTTGCTTCTTGGTTCGATTCCTCCCTTCCTTTCTTGTGCTTCCGCGTGTGCTTCAAGGAAACGTTCCTAGGACTAGAGGTTGATCCATAACCTCGTTGTCTTGGTGATTGGTGTGTGATTCGATTCATCGCTTGTGTGTGACCGGGATTTGACTAGGGTATAGGCCGGGTTCTTTGAGAAGAATTTTTTACCGGCTCCTATTCACTCCCCCCTCTCTAGTCGCCATCTGATCCTTCAATTGGTATCAGAGCTTGGTGTCGGATTCTTTGCGACTTTGACAAGTCTTGAATCCTAAGATGGCGTACGTTGAGCGGGGCGGTCCGCCGCACTTCGATGGCAAGGGTTACCACAAGTGGGCGGCTCGTATGATGATCTTTCTTCGTGGCAAGTTGTTGGATTTCATTGTACTTGACAAGACCTATGCTATTCCGGTCAACATCCATACTCTTATGGTGACCGATGCTGGTGCTAAGGCCAAGTATGAGGAAAATGCAAAAGCCGTTGATCACTTGGTCCGGAGCTTGTGTGATCCTGAGTTTGAGCGTGTTCGCCATTTGAATCTTGCTTGGCAAATTTGGGAAAAGTTGTTGGTTGCTCACGGTGGTGATAACCATGTGAAGGCTCGCCTCTTTGTCTCTTACCGGATGCAATATGAGAACTTCACTCCACTCCCCGGTGAGGACATCGATGCGATGTTTCAGAGGTTCATCGCCATCATGAACAACATGAAGGCTAATGTTGAGGATTTTCCTTACACCGAGCATGATCAGGCTTTGAAGCTCTTGCATGTCTTGGACCCAAATGTTTGGGGTGCCAAGGTTGAGGCCATCAAGGAGTCTGGGCAGTATTTGACTATTGAGTTGGATGACCTCTTTTCTAAGCTCAAGTCGGCTGAGGTTGACAGGAAGTTGCAATCCAAGAATGAGGGCTCGACTAACCATAGTCTTGCTCTTGTGGGCGGATCAAAGGGCAAATCTAACCCTTCCTATCGACAGTTTTCCTTGTCTTCTCTGATGTCTATTCCAGAGGAGGAGTTTGATGTGTTGGGCGAGGAGGAGCTGGCCTTGCTCTCAAGAAGGTTTGATCGACTACATGAGAGCAGGAGGAATGCAAGGCGGAGCTCAGGGACGTGCTACAAGTCTGGCAAGCGTGGCCACTTCATCACCGAGTGCCCGGAAGCGGAGGAGAACAAGTACAAGGCGCACCCGAGGCGTGAAGACAAGTACTCCTCCAAGGGCAAGCACTTCAGCAAGTCCAAGAGCAAGGACAAGGACAAGAGGCGACCAAGCAAGGGCGGCTACAAGAAGAACAAGGCAAGAGCCATGGTGGCCGGTGCGAGCGACGTCGACTCAAGCTCAAGCGACGAGCAGTCAAGTTCAAGAAGTGAAGATGAAGACGCCGGGAGGCACAAGGGCAAGAAGAGTGCAAGCCGGAACCTCAGTGGGTTGAGCTATGTGGCGCTTGAAGGCTTTTGTGGGATGGCCCATAGCTCGAGCAGTAAGAAGAGCGAGAAGGAAGACAGCGACTCCGACTCGGAGGATGAGGTAAATCGTGACCCGACTCTTTGCTTGCTGAGATCACTAGGTTGAATGGCTTGATTGACAACCGTGATAGTGTGCTAAGAGATGCCAAAAAGATGAGGAAAGATCTTAGGGCTCAACTTGAGAATGCTAGTGAGAAAGTAGGAGAGTTAGAGTCCAAATTGCTTGAATTGAAACTTGAGAATGACTCCTTGAAACTTGCTCCTACTACTCCTGATGATGTTGAGTGTCTTGAGTGTGATGCATGGTTGAATGAGATCAAGTTGCTTAATGAGAAGAATGCTTCCACTTTGGCTAAACTAGATGCTCTTAGGACTGAGTATGATGGGCTTAAGGCTAGACCTACTTTTCTTGGTGCTTGTAAATCATGTCCTACTATGCATGCAAAGCTTGTTGATGCTCATTCTACCATTAGTTCTTTGGAAGCATCTTTGAAATCTCCTGTTGCAAATGCATGCTCTAGCTGTGATGAAGTTACTTTGCGCAATCTTGAACTTACTTCCCGTTTGGATGTCATCTATGAGGAGAATGACTATTTGAGGAAGGTGTTGGGTTGGTTGTCTGGGCAGGAACCTCAATTGAAAATCATGATTGAGGAGTTCAAGAGAGCGGATGGTCGTGGTTTGGGTTTTGAGAAGTTGGGTGAGAAAGTGGGAGAAAACAGTGGGGAGAGTGTGTATGAGAAGTGTGTTGAGTCTAACCCCGAGTTTGAGGTGATCGGAGACATCCAAGTCCCACTTCCAAAATCACCCAAGAACTCTTTCACACCAAAGCCCAACCACCTTTGCAACAAGCTTGACACAACCCAAGATCCACCCAAATTCCCACCTAAGACAAATGACTTCCAGGAACCGGTGAAGTTTGTGAGTGAGAAGGGTGAGAAGCCTAAAGAGAAGCCAGGGCCAAAACCAAAACCCATCCCCTTCAGGTGTGAGTACTGTGGCAAGGAGAGACACCTAGCCGAGTTTTGCTATAAGAGGAAGAGGGATGAGAGGCTTGCCAGGGAGCAAGCAAACCAGGACAGGTATCGCCAGTCTCATGGTATTCCTGAGCCTAGAGTGCCACTTCCACGGGGTGTGGGAAGTGTGAAGAGTGTTGGTAGAGTTGGAGCTCAGGGTGGTGGGTTTGTTAGGAGAGATGATGGTGTGCGTGCTGGTGAGAGGTTTGGTCGGGCTCGTGGTGGTTTTGCTGGACGTCCCCCTACTCGTCCTCAATATGGGTTTAGGGGAGATGATCGCAGCTTTGGGTTCCAGAGGAACTACGGACCACGTTTTCCCCCTCGTGGTGCTCGTACTCCTCCCATGGGACATGGGAAATTTGGTGGCAAGTGAATGATGTTTGCTAACCCCTCTTTATAGCAGATGGCTCGACACTGGTTTAACTTTCTTTGTGCTAACCCCAGTGTCGAGTCGTTAGCTCACTCTCATTCTTGTTTCTGACTATAGGCAGGAGGCTTGGAGAACATTTGGTTGATCGACTCCGGATGTTCTCGACACATGACCGGAGATAAGAAGTGGTTCTCCAGCCTCACCCTAGTGAAGGAAAAGATGTACATCACATTTGGGGACAATGGACGAGGAAGGGTGATTTCTGAGGGTGTTGTGCATGTGAGTGACAAGGTAACGTTGAAGAGAGTGGCTCTTGTGAATTCTTTGGGGTTCAATTTGCTTTCGGGTTCTCAGTTGCTTGATGAGGGATTTGAGGTGCATTTCAAGTCTGGCGAGTCTCGTTTGCTGGATTCTCGAGGTGATCTTGTCTGTATGATCATCCCCGAGGGTCAGATTTTCAGGGCTGATTTTTCTCGTGCTTTGGGCCCTGCTCGTTGTTTGATGGCTGGTCCTTCTTCTGATTTGTGGAAATGGCATAGGCGGTTGGGACACTTGAGCTTTGATTTGGTTTCCCGCTTGAGTGGTCTTGACCTTGTCCGAGGATTGCCGAGATTAAAGCTTGAGAAGGATTTGGTTTGTGCTCCGTGTAGGCATGGCAAGATGGTAGCCACTCCCCATCCACCCCTGACCGATGTCATGACCGAGCGTCCGACAGAGTTGTTGCACATGGACCTTGTTGGGCCAGCTCGAGTTCGCTCGGTGGGTGGGAAGTGGTATGTCCTTGTTATGGTGGACGATTACTCTCGCTATGCCTGGGTGTTTTTCTTGGAAGACAAGAGTGAGACATTTGGTTTTGTTCGAGATCTGATCGTGAGGTTGAAAAACGAGAGGCATGGGAATGCTATTCGAGCCATCCGCAGTGATAATGGCTCAGAGTTCAAGAACTCTCGTTTTGATGCCTTTTGTCGTGATCTAGGTCTTGAACATCAGTATTCGACCCCTTATGTGCCCCCTCAAAATGGAGTTGTGGAAAGGAAAAATCGGACTCTTTGTGAGATGGCTAGGATGATGCTCGATGAGCACAGGACTCCTAGGAGGTATTGGGCTGAGGCGGTCAATACGGCTTGTCATGTTTCCAACAGGATTTTATTGCGAGCTTTCAAGAAGAAGACCTGTTATGAGCTTATGCATGGTCGAGCACCCAAGGTGAGTCATTTCCGAGTCTTTGGCTGCAAGTGCTTTATTCTTAAGAAGGGAAAAATCGACAAGTTTGAGGCTAGGTCTAGTGATGGTATTTTCTTTGGATATGCTAACCACTCTAGAGCCTATAGGGTGCTTAAACTTGAGACTAACAAAATCATGGAGACTTGAGAGGTAACCTTCGACGAGACAATGCCATGTACCTCTCTTGGCTTTGAATGTGCAGGTGATGAAGAGATGGCTGAGGACCTCTTTGAAGAGAAGGATGAAGCTGGAGATGATGATGGAGAGAACCATGCGCCTAAAGCTGAGTGTGTACCCACTACTTCCCCCACGACCACTACGGAGCGTGGACCGTCTACTTCATGGACAACGACGGTGCAACAAGAGGACCAGGCGAGAGAAGCTGAAGTTGAGGGAGAGGTAGTCTCGAGGCGTGAGGCTCCCCGGCGGATTCAAGAAGTGCATCCCTTATCGAAGATCATTGGGAACATCGATGAACGCACTACACGATCAAGGTCCAGGAATTCCTCTCATTTTGCTCATGCTGCTTTTGTTGCCACTTTTGAGCCCAAGGACATTGGACATGCTTTAAATGATGCAAACTGGGTCAATTCTATGCACGAGGAGTTGGAAAACTTTGAGAGGAACCTGGTGTGGAAGTTAGTTGAACCACCTCCAAATTTCCATCCCATAGGAACCAAGTGGGTTTGGAAGAACAAAGAGGGTGAGAATGAGATGGTTGTGAGGAACAAGTCCAGACTTGTTGCTCAGGGGTTTAGTCAGAAGGAGGGGATCGACTATGAGGAGACCTATGGTCCTGTGGCCCGTCTTGAGGCAATTCGGATGCTTCTAGCCTTTGCCGTGGCTAAAGGGTTCAAGTTGTTTCAGATGGACGTGAAGAGTGCTTTTCTGAATGGGGTCATAGAGGAGGAGGTGTATGTGAAGCAGCCACCTGGGTTTGAGAGTGAGCTGTACCCACACAGGGTATACAGGTTGAAAAGGGCTCTATACGGGTTGAAACAGGCGCCCCGTGCTTGGTATGGGAGATTGAGAGGTTTTCTGTTGAGTAGAGGGTTTGTGATGGGTACCGTGGATAGGACCTTGTTTCTCCTCAAACATGGAAATGACTTGTTGATTGTTGAGATATACGTGGATGATATTGTCTTTGGTGGCTCGTCACATAACCTTGTTGCCAAGTTTGCAGATGAGATGAGCAGGGAGTTCGAGATGAGCATGATGGGCGAGTTGCAGTACTTTCTCGGGCCGCGAGATCAAGCAAGTGAAGGATCGTACATTCGTGCACCGGACCAAGTACACGAAAGACATGCTGAGGAAGTTCCAGATGCAAGATGTGAAGCCAATGTCGACTCCCATGGGGAGTACGGCCACTTTGGATGCGGACGAGGACGGAGAACCAGTGGACCAGCGGGAGTACAGGAGCATGATCGGCTCCCACCTTTACTTGACGGCGACGAGGCCAGACATACAGTTCAGCGTGTGTCTGTGCGCTCGTTTTCAGGCTTCGCCGAGGACATCACATCAACAGGCCGTCAAGAGGATTTTCAGGTACCTACAGTCTGCCCCTGGTCTTGGCCTTTGGTATTCGTCCTCCTCGACTCTTTCTCTTCATGGTTTTTCCGATGCGGATTTTGCTGGTTGTCGAGTCGAGAGGAATTCTACTTCTGGTACTTGCCAGTTTCTTGGTTCTTCGTTGGTCTCATGGTCTTCCCGCAAGCAGTCTAGTGTAGCTCAGTCTACCACCGAGGCGAAGTATATTGCTGCCGCGAGTTGTTGTTCCCAGCTGTTGTGGATTTCATACACTTTGAGAGACTTTGGTGAGGAGTGCACCCAGATCCCACTTCTTTGTGATAGCACCAATGCCATAAGCGTAGCCAAAAACCCAGTGCTTCACTCCAGAACCAAACACATAGAAGTGAGGTATCATTTCCTGAGGGACAACGTGGAAAAAGGGACCATTGTGTTGAGCCATGTCCTTACCCAAGATCAGCTAGCCGACATCTTTACAAAGCCTCTCGACCAAGCTACTTTTGTGCGCTTGCGGGGGGAACTTAGGGTTTGTTGCCCTTTCTAGTAGATTCTTGGGGGATTTTCTTTTGTACCATATGTATCATACCATGTTTCACTTTGATGTATATACATGTTTTGCTTGATGTACAAACCATGGTAGGATAGCCATCTTGTCATATGTCATGTTGCATTTGTATCATATTGCATTTTAGGATGCTGAGCTTCTTTCATATGCCTTATTTAAGTCTCTTTGGCTATTTGTGAGATTTTGGTCATATGTGTGGAGAAATGGTGATGTGAGGTTATGCTCTTGAAATATTTGAGATATATGTGTGGTGAGATACCCCTTTTTGAAATAAATGCTAATCTTGACTAATTTTTGGTGAAATGTGCTCCACTCGTGTGTAGTAGTTTATCCATGTCACAGTTTGGTCTAAATGTGCTTTTCATGCTTAGATTGTGCTTGGATGTCTTTTTCTTGCATTTGGGCCAAAGGCCGAATATCATCGTGAATGTTTAGCCTATGTTGCATTCATGGGGGAGCATAAGCTTCTTTTTGCCGCAAAGGCACTTCATGTACCATGAAATGATTTAATTTTGAAAAGAAGTGTGTGTAATGCTTGAAAAATGCTCCATCCATCATGTCTATGCTTAAAATGTCTTATCTTTCACATATGGGTGCAAAACATGTTGCATGATGTTCACCAGTGGAGAAGTCTCCCCGAAGTGGACACATGGCTCATGAGCTTTGACATGACATGCTTTGCTTTATGGGTGTTTGCCATGATCTTTTGCTGAGAATTTGATATCCTTGTACGATCTTTGAATGGTATGCATGTTTGTGGCTCAAGTGTGACATGGATAGACTTTTACATGTGAAGCGAGCCTTCTTTTGGTAAAATTGCTTAAATCTGAAAATTTTGGCTTTGTCACATGCTTGTATTTTCATATATTCCTTGTGGCAATGCTTTGACTATGCTATGATTCATATGTGTGATCTTTGTCTCATTTTTAGCCTTTGATACTAGATTTGGCCTATTTGAGAAGCTCATGTAGATGTTTATATGCTTTGTTTTGCATTTCTGCATTTTCACCTTGATTCATACATTGTCAACAAGGGGGAGAAGAGGTGAGCTTAATGAAAATTCAGAAGAGGTGAGCTAAAATTTGGAAGTTTGCATCCACATGTTCAGGGGGAGCTTGTATTTGTTCAGGGGGAGCTTTCCTGCTGGTTTCAGTGTGGAGTTTGTGCTTTGCTTGGCTTGTGACCTTTCTTTGCCTTTCCTTGGTTTTGGTCATGAGTTGAGCTTCTTTGTTTTTCTTTCTTCTTCCTTTCTTTCTTTCTTTCTCTGAATTTCATTTCGCGTTGTGTGTTGTCAATGCACTCATCAAGGGGGAGATTGAGGACTAGGAGCGTCCCAGTTGTCGATGGATGACCGCTCCTCAGTGATGAGTGATTGACAACGGGTGTTGGACTGACTCTTGGCTTAGTGCGCAGGTGTAGGCTGCGGCCTAGTTCGTGTTGTTGCAGGTGAAGAACGGGCGCGAAAGGTCTTCAGCCTTGAGGGGCCTCCGGGAGATGGAGAGACAAGTAGGCTCGGTTCGAGGGACCCGGTGGACGACGGGACTAGGTGCGGGCCACATGGTGGCGAGACGAGCAAGACGAAGTCATGGACGATCGAGTCGGTGCATGGTGGCGGTCGAGTCATGAGGCTTGGCGGGAGGCCGAACCGAGCACGCGGGGTTTGGTGGTTTGCCCACAAAACCATCGGAGGACGGTTTCTTGGTTTGGGCCTCAAAACCAAGTCCGAGGGCCCAACACGACGGAGACGGGATCCGGGCGTGTCGGGAAGCTTCGAAGCGGAGGACACGCGACGGGATCGCATGGCTTGCGTCGGGAGGACGCGGGGTGCGGCAAAGGCGTGGCCGTCCGATGGCAAGACCCACAAACATTACCTAAATGCCCCTGCGTGGGTTATATCGCCAGTAGTTAAGTTAGGGGTAGTCGAGTCATTTACCACTCCGGCGGGACCCGATATATAAGCCATGAGGGTGTGTGGATGGCTCTCTCTCTCTCCGCGACTTAGGGTTTCATTTCCTCCCTCCCACTTCTCATTTTCGTAGCTATTTTTCTTCCATTTTCTCTAGGCTAGCATGAGAGCTTCATGAGAGATTTGTTGAGAGGGATGGATGCTAGGGCGGCATGCTAGACCTTGTGAATCTTTACTGGTTTGCATAGAAGATTCGGAGTTGTGTTTTTCATGGTCTTTCTTTGTGCTTGTTTTCGTGCCTTTGTTCTCGGTGTGATTCCGCGGATTTGAGTGGGTTTCTCCCCGGATTTCTTTGAGGGAAACATGGATAGATGTCTCATGCATCTTTGTGATTGATCTTGTGCCCTCAAACGCCGGGAAACCACTTCGATTCAAGGATTTTCGTTCGGTGCTCTAGTTTTTAGTGGTGCTCAAAGGATTCGCGATTCCCGGTGATTTAGGGAGTTAGGAGGCAAGATTTTTGGGCTATAGCATCCGTGTGTGTGACACTTTTCAAGTCTCCAAACCCTTGTCTCCACAGCTTCAACCGTTTGGGAAATCCGATGATGATTTGGGGGAGTTGACTTTCGGGGTCGGGCTGTTTTCAGTTCTGTCCGTGCCTGGCGGACGGTCTGCGAGGGTCAGGCGGACGGTTCGCGTGAACAGTGTTCGTCAGGTGTTCTTCGTGTTCTTGCTCGCCTTTCGTTTCGATCCGTCGTGGCTTTGAGTTTTGGTTGGACGAAGTTTCGGACGGTCCGCGTGTGCTGGGCGGACGGTCCGCGGGTGCTTGGCGGACTGTCCGCGTGCTCCCCGTGGACGGTCCGTTAAACGCAGTGCGTCTCTGGTGGTTCTGTGTGCTTTAACGGACGGTCCACGGCGTAGGGCCGGACAGTCCGCAGGGTTGGCGCGGACGGTCCGCGGCAGCAGGCCGGACGGTCCGCGAGGCCAGTGCGGACGGTCCGCCCCTCCTGGCCGGACGGTCCGCCAGAGCCTGTGTGCTTTGCTTCTTGGTTCGATTCCTCCCTTCCTTTCTTGTGCTTCCGCGTGTGCTTCAAGGAATCGTTCCTAGGACTAGAGGTTGATCCATAACCTCGTTGTCTTGGCGATTGGTGTGTGATTCGATCCATCGCTTGTGTGTGACCGGGATTTGACTAGGGTATAGGCCGGGTTCTTTGAGATGAATTTTTTACCGGCTGCTATTCACTCCCCCCCTCTAGTCGCCATCTGATCCTTCACCGCATTGCTCAATGTTTGGAGCTTTCTTTGGCCGAGACCCCGAAGAACGAAGACCTTTTGATAGCAGTTTGTCATTTTTGGTCAAATGGCGTCAATGCCTTCCTCTTTGGTCACGGCCCAATGTCCCCAACTCTGGCCGACGTCTACATGATTACCGGCCTTGATGTTTCAGGATCCGTGTACCCCTGGGACTACAAAGGCTCCACAAGACAAACAGGGGTGAAACCAGGAAGTGGATATAAATTATATATCCAAAATCACATGAAGGACGGTCCCCTGGGTGAAGTTGAGTACAGAGCATTCCTGAACATGTGGTTGTGCAGATTTATTTTCTGTGGTAAAGCCAATGAACCCACTCTAAATCACATTGTAATGGCTACTCATTTGGCTGGTGGTAAACGCATTCCTCTTGGAAAATTCCTCCTGGGTACCGTGTACCATATGCTTCATCAGACTGTCACCCAAATGCATACCGGCCAGAAGATACTATGTGTCAACGGCCCTTGGTGGTTTGTACAGATGTGGCTGCAACTGCATATGCACCAGATTGTCGGCATTGACTTCAACAACCGGCTTTTCCCTTCATCTAGCTATCATGAAGGGGAAACTCAGATCACCAGAGGATGCCAAACCTATGGAGAGGCTGCTTCAACTGTTTCAGAATGTCAGCCAACTTTTCGAGCTCTTTTTCAAAGGAATCCCTAACCCTCTTTGGCTTCCTTATCTTGATAATGACAATTTAACTCTCCCCTGTGAATTCTCCTTTGAGACTGGACGCCAAAATAGAAGGTTTGTAGAGATCTTTAACATCTTGATCTATCAATGTCCTTTGCCAGCTGAATTTTGTGGAGGGAGGTTAAATCACAGCACTTATGAATACTATCAGCCAAATATGGTGGCTCGACAGCTTGGATGTGGCCAGATGCCTCCAAGACTATTTCTCCATGAATTCCTCAAACCTAGAGAATAAATCAAAGAAAATGCGCAATCCAGAAGGGTTTTTCAGTATGAATGTAGTCCAACTATTTACATCTGGCCTTTCACACCCACAACAATAGCTCATCCCACCTTCAACTCTTGGTGGCAAGAATTTCATGACATATTTTCAGTGAGCCAGTGCACTCATTTTGTTTAGAGTTGATGCCTGATTTTCAGCCAACTTCAGAGGTAACATCATGGTCTCTCTCTTCAGAACAAATATTTCCTTTACTAACCATGATCTTGACCATTCCCTGCAGAATACAGTGCCTGCCCCTCAAGCTAGGACAATCATTTACAATGCAGTATATCCAGTTTCTGCTCTGGGATTTAAATCCCCAACTTTGGCTCAACTGATGGCCAGGTATGCCACAATGGACCCAATTCGTCCGGTGCCACCGCCGACGGGGAGAAAAGGCCTGTCTCTGATTGCACGTCCAGCTGCCAAGAGGAAAAGAACCACCAAGAAAGTCCCTGTTGAGGTAAGATTTCCTCTTTCTCGATCACAAGATTACTCTCATTCTGACAAATTTCACCTTGTGCCATTTCAGGCTAGAACCCAGCAGCCTTCAGCTTCAGAACCTGCCAATGCTCCATCTACTGGTATGACCTTTATCACCTTTTCCTCAAAGATCAACACCGGCATTTACCCTTAATCTGATATTCGCAGAAGAAACACTGGTGAATCATCCTGTGGATATCCCTGTTCCTCATCATGCAAGCCCACCAAGAGCTGAACCATCTGCTCAAGTAGAGATCTCATCCTCATCAGGGACCTAGTCACCTCTTGCTCAAACAGAGGCACCAGCTTCACCAGAGATGAACCCTTCAATCCAATCAGAGGCTTCCAGTCCTTTAAGGGTTCAATCCCCTATTGGCCAGGCAGAAAACCCAACCATAACAGAGGTAAATCAACCTCCTCTTCAGCCAGAAGCTTCAGATATGCCAGAGACTGTACCAGCACCTTCTCAAACAGAAGCCTCAGCTTTGCCAAGAGCTCCTCAGACTCCTCTCTCACCAGTGGCTCAAGAAATCCCCCCTGAAACTGAACAAAACCTTGCCCCAGCTCAGGAAGTCAGGCATGAGGTAAGCAGATGCACTTAACTATGTCATCTTCTTTATTTTCAATGAACTACTCTTGATTCGGCAATGTTACCCTTTCAGGATCAAACTCCTTCATCATCAAGCCCATTAGTGGAGAATAATCCAGCTGCCGAAACACGAGAAAGAGGAACTCAAGCCCTATCAGAGGAAATCCAAACAAGGCTCAAAGAAATTTTTTCCTGGCTGCAGAAGGATGCTTGAGACCAAATCAGAGATGTCGATTATTTTGAAGGAATACTGTGGCCCATCAGCCAAAAACTCCCCGAGGTCATCAAGACTTCATTAGAACCCATCTCTGTTCTAGATATTCACTATGTGGCCATAAGGCGAGCCATGAGGAATGTGTCTACCCAACCAGCTGTTGAGCAAAAGAAAGCCAAAGCTGAACAAGCTGCGAAAGGAGCACAATCCCAAACTGAGACTCACAAGGGAATGCTGGCCAATTTGCAATCTACCCGTGAATTGAAAATCGCCAGAAAGGCTGCATTGGAGGCAGAACTGAAAGATTTGTGTGCTGAAATAGAAGCTGATGACAAGAAAATAGCCGAACTTCCCGGTCTGATAGAGAAAACCCAAGAGGAAGCATCATCGGCTATAACTGAAGTGAATCAATGCGAAGAAGAACTCACCGTCCTGTCCGACGCCCAGAAAGATAACCCGGAACGGATGGAGAATATCCGCCAAACAATATCAAATGCCTCCAATGTAATCGCAAAATATTTAAACATTTAGCTGCACTGAGTGATGTGTAACCAAACCGACCGTTCTCGCAACATTTTCCTTTTATAAGTTCGCTTTCCTTTTCCTTGCATGACTTTGACTGCAACTCTGAATGATCCATTCGGTAATTGGTATCCAAATAGTGCCACACCCGAATGGCACCTCAATTGTAACTTAGCCGAGCTAATCAACCGAATATGACTCAGCTTTGAATCCTGTGACAACCCGCCCAGGAAAATACCGTACTATCGCCTAAGACCGATCCACTTTGGTCATTAAGCAATAATAAAGTACCATCCTGTCATAAGTCACCGGGTTAACGCCCGGTAAATCACTTGAATAGCACAAGGATCGAAATATGCATTAAAACTCACTCGAAGGCGAGTCCAGAGATACAACAACATTCAAATTCAAATTCGTACTCCGAAGGGTTTAAGTATTACAAACCATAGTTTTTGTCATGACAGAATAGTTCAGAGTTTTGAAAAGACACAGCGGAAATTAACTTAAACTAGCGCAACGGTAGACATCACAGGAGGCCATCCGTGATGTCCTTACTTGTCGTCACCCTTCTGATCAAACACACCTGCAATCAACAATTTTAAAGCAAGGCTGAGTATACTAATACTCAGCAAGACTTAACCGTCGGGTGATATCTACATCACCAACCTCTAGACATGAAAGGCTTTTGGCCGGTGGAGTTCTTTTGCTGGAAAGCCACTAGGAGTGGATCCTTACTTTCAATCTTTTAGCACAAATTCTAGTTGATTACCATTTCTAAATGTGCTATCTAATTCAATTCCACTAGGAGTGGATCCTTACTTTCAATCTTTTAGCACAAATTCTAGTTGATTACCATTTCTAAATGTGCTATCTAATTCAATCAAGAATTGGACAAGCAATTTAGTTCATCCAACATATTCTCGAGTTCCATCATTATGGGATATCATGGCCAGTAGAATAAGCAGTCTCGGATAACGGTGAGAGGCCGACAATCGATTGATTTAAACCTTGCAAGGTAGACCCAAACACACGGTCGGCTGCCCCCGCGAGGACAACTCCCCAGGCCGTCCCCAGAAATCTTCGGGTTGGGATCGAATCTTACAGTCCCTGGTGCAGGCTATCCGGCATACCCCGCGAGATACCCGGAGTCACCATACACCATCCTTTCCGGTAGCTAGCCGGTAAGGAGAAATGTTCGAGAGTAGTAATAGTAAGATCCCGTGCCGCCTCATTAAGGTACTAGGCTTACCGGTCCCATTCCCGGCATATGCTTGGTACGTTCAAAAGCTTAGCCCACATGCCCACTGGACCGGAGCCCAATCCCATGCTCTTACCACATGAGCAATCTATTTAGGGATATCTTATGATTCCTATCTAGGAACCTATTCTCGCGAGTGACGAACATCACTCGACTTCTATCGGTCCTATAACATGGCAGCTATCGACCTAGCATACTAGTGATAGAGCATAGGTACATAGGGATCATGCATCTAGGGTTTCAAATCAATTCCTGAAACGTAAATGCACAATCATAGCAAACATAATGGCATAATTTTAAAAGGCGGGGTTAATGATCTGGGGCTTGCCTTCGCTGGCAAGGTTGGCCTTGGGCCCTTCTGGACTTGGATCCAGGTCTTGAACTACGTTCACGCACGTCAGTTCTTGGTCAACACCTTCGTTTCCTCCTTTCGGCACGAGCGTACGTCTATCGGCGGAAAGATCTACACGAAGATGCAAATGCAAGATTTATTCAGCGGTTTTCGCTTTAATCAATTATAACCATTTTGGCAATCAAGGGTGCATTTGTTGGGCACATTCACCTAGATAAGAATACGTTCAGCATACTCTTCCATTAAGGAACAATATGCAACTCGTTATTAATTATTCTTTTTGATGGTGACTGTGTACATATATATGTAAATAATTTAATTTAATTTCATCAACAGTAGTGGGTAGGTACATTTAACCTTTTTCACATGATTTGCAACCATACTCAACTTACATGGGTGGTTAGGTGATTTCTCCTTATTGCACAATTGAATAAAGTTTTCTTTATACTTGTCATTTCATGTGAAAGCCTTTGATCATTTTATCTTCACCAATCAAAGGTGTAATTACTATTCTTATTCATGAATTAATTTCTTATCAGTAATGTTAACAAAATTTCTTTTATTTATATTAAGTAATATTCCTAAAAAGAAAAAGGATTTAATTAAGGATTTTCTTTTATTCAATTTTCCTTTTAATATGAAATGGGCATTTAAGCCATTATTAACCAATTAAATTACCAAAAATTACATGAGTGTTTCTTAAGCCCACTAGCATCTATACTGGTCCATTAGACCCACATGTAAGTGTTGGAGGCTAGGAAATTAATTATTATGGAAAATAACAAGGGTTATTCTAGTGATTCATTTTAAATGCATACAAAAATAATTAAGCATCCAAATGATCCAAACTTTCTTGTGCATGCTCTCTGGTCCTAATCAAGCTTAGAAAACCAACATGTTTGCATGGAACCTCTACTGATCTTGTTTTATTAATTTTCAAAGGAAAACATGCATAAATCAAGAATAATTATTTCTGTTAATCCAAAATTTATGATTAATTCACAAGATGTGTATTTTGGTATTACAAGACAGTGTGCACAAGTTGGGGTCAAAATCATAATTATTTTTAACAGGAAAAATTCTTTATGCAGATCTTCCAGAGATAGAAAAACATTTTTATAAAAAGATTTACATGATAACTTTGTGCAATTTTTGGCATAGGAGCTACTCATGACCTAACACACAATATATCCTAAAATTAGCTACAGAGGAGTTATGGTTTTTGTGTTATTGCAGATCTAGGGTTTTCAGATTTGTATTTTTCATGCAAAATTTAAAAGGAATTAGCTCAGGCTAGAATAACAAAAAGTTGTAGTTTAAATCACCATGGATCCAACAAAATTGGTTTCATATTTTTCTGACATTCCTGTGATTTTCTACACAATTTACAAGAATCAGCATTTCACTTTAACTATTGAAGTTTACCTTTGCGAAAAGGACCCTGGAAATAGCTTGGGCTTTGCAATTGGGCCTCTATGGCGGCCGGCCGGCGCGGCTGGCCAAAATTCCGGCGGCTCTCCGCGGGTCTCGGCCGGGGAAGGATGTGGGGAGGATCTAGGCGTCCTGGGGACCGGTTTGTGGGTTGCTTGGGGCCAGTGGTGGGCGGGGGGGGGAGGGGGCGCGCCAGCGGTCGGGAGCACGCGGCCGCCGCGGCGGCGCGTGCCGGCGAGGGGGTGGGGCACCGGCGGTGGCTGTACACCGGCGAGCTGTGGTGGAGCTAAAGGAGGCTTGGGGAGGCCTTGGGTGGCACTGGGGGAGGGGAAGGTGCTGCTCACCGCGGAGCGCCCATGGTGGCCGGTGGCGGCAGTAGCAGTGGGGGAGCGAGCGGGTGCCATGGTCAGGGAGCCGGCTCTTTAAGCCGCGCGCGCGGGCGGCGCGGCGGCGGGCGAGGGCGCGGGTACGGCGTCGGGCGGCGGCGTACGGCGGCGGGCGGGGCCGTACCACGGCGGGCGGGGGGGGTGTACGGCGGCGTGCGGGGTCCCGCGGCGTTCCCGCCGTTCGAGGCGCCTCGGGGCGCGGGCGGTCCGGGGAACACGCGAGGGGACCTCGGGAACACACGGCGCACGGCTCGGATGCCGAGGGCGGGCGCCGGCGCGGTGGCGGAACGCCGGCGCGCACGCGGCGTGTCGTGCGCGCGAGAGCGCCCCAAAAGTGCAGACCGGCCCTGTTTGAAATAGAATTTCTCCAAAAACTTGAATAAAAGTGCTCAAGGCCATGAATAGGAAAGTTGTAGATCTAACTACCCTCTACAACTTTCAAAAAGGCCATATGGTGTTTTTCTCAACGGATTTTGCAGGAACGTCGTGCCAACTTTGAATGTCGACACGTTCTGGAAAACAGGAAAATCTGTTTTGCAAGGGGTTTTTCACAATTTTCCACCCAAAATTTGAAATGCCAATCTACATGAAAGTTGTGTCCCTCAACAAAATCTACAACTTTCATAAAGGTAGATTTTGAAGTGTTTAGGTGAATTTTGGGGAACGCGGCAAAAGTTCCGGACGACATCCGCTGAGGTCAACGGTCAAGCGGGGTTTGACCGTGCCTTTGACCAAGGGTTGACTAAGGTTGTTTGTAGGCTTAGTCAAGGGGTTCATCGGGGTTCACTGGCGGGGTTTTCGGGTGATGACCCAGGTTGACCTAGGTTTGACCGGGGTTTGACTAGGTTTGACCTGGCTGATCCGGTCATTAGCGTTAATAACGGTAATTAAAAACCTGGGGCGTCACAAATCCCAAACGACTCGACGATGAGTTGGTCAAGGAAACCTCTCCACCTTCCAAGTTTTTCGGGATACGTGCCACGATCTGAGGCCACGATCTTTTTCACCAGGCCTATAAATAAAACCGTAGGTGCCCCCAGCTCTTTACCAAGCCTTTAGCCTTCAAATCTTCACCAACCTTAAGGTTTTCTTCCCAATCACCAGCGCAGCCCCAAGAATCAATGGCGGGGAGCAACAACAGGCGCCGCGCCGCCGACGAGGCAGAAGGGAGCCACGCCAGTTCGCGTCGGAGGCAATGATCGCCATCTTCTCTTCATTACTTGTCTTAGATTTCCCTTTGTTTCTGACGATCCTGTTTGTTTCAGGCTTGTTCAATGGAACCCGTCTCCCGCGCCAGCCAATCAACCTCTGCCGGATGACTCCTCGGAGTCGGACCACTACTCCCCCGTGCCCTACGAGGAACTTGACGCTCTCCGCTTCAAGGCGGAACTTGAGGTGGCCTAGCGCAAGCTGGAAGACGTCTCCAAGAAGGCTGGCATAGCCGAACTGGAGTGGGAGGACCAGCGCAAGCAGCTGCTGGCAACCATCGACGGTACGGCTCTGGAACTGCTCCCGAATCCAATCTGGATTTTGATACTAATCACAATCACCTTGTACTTTGCAGCCCGCCACGCCGAGCTCAACCAGCTGAAATGCTGGTGGAGCAATTGGCTGACAAGGTGAACGCCCGCGGAGACACGCCAGCGGAGCGCCTTGCCGCGGTGGAAAACCGCGTGGACGAGGTGGCCACCCACGGCATCCGCCTGGGCACCACTTTGGGCTTGGCCGCCATGGCGACGCACACCGGTGTCGACTACTCCATCCGGCCGCGCGACTTCCAGGGCGGCGCGCTAGAAGACATCGACGAGATCGAGGTCATCTTGGAGCGCCTCTACGGCCACGGCGACGCCATTGCCAAACTCACTCATCCCCAGTCTGTGCTAAACAAGCTCTTTGATTAGATTGTACTAGGGGATGTTTGATTATCGGCAATAAATAAAGAACTTTCGATTCCGTGCTTGTATTGTGATGATTCCTCTGTGTTTGCAACTGCGAGCCTTATTTTCCTTGAACTTGCTTGAGCTGAACACGCCAAAACAGATGCCCCTTGGCGCAAAACCCGCAGAAAATCCTCGATTCGGTAATTCATAAGCACTGTTCAATGAAAACCCTTCGCATTCGGGTGGAAAACCCTGCCGCTTGGTATTCCAATAACGCACGCCAGCCAGTCATCACTCCCAATGCACTCTCTCAGTCAATAAAATAGCCTGCTGAGATGCACTGCAAATCCACTCGCACACTCATCCATCACTTCTCATCTTCTCCCCTGCTCCAGAAGAGAAAACCCCAAGGCCATGGACAAAGGCAAGCAACCCAAGGAGGACAGTGTCCCAAAGAAGCGCACCATTCGAGAGTGAGTTTTCCTTTAACTTGCTTCTTGCTTTCTTGTGTGATCTCGTGCTTTACCTCATCTTTGTTTTCTTTTAGCCTTGATCTGCTCCCTGAAGAAATCATTAGGACCGAAGCAGCGCCTGAATACATCTCCTCTGACTCCTCCCTCGAAGCAGAGGACGCCACGCCCGAGCAGAGGATCAACCATCAACTACGCTGCCGTTTTCGGCATCTAGAGCATGACCTCCAGGACATCACCACTCGTTGCCAGGACGAACGCGAGCGTCGCATGGCTTTGGAGGCACTGGTAGGAGGTAAACATTTCCAACTTCATCTTAATTCCGCGCCTGCACCTGGATCTTTGTTTCTAACAACTGTTCCTCTGTCCCAGATGTCTCTGACAGGTACAATAACCTGAAGCGGCTTGGGACAGCTTGGTGGAGGCAGCAAACCATGGTCATCACCACAGCTTCCAAGTTGCCGTCATGGTGGTCCTGGAACAACTGAAGAGGGAGCAGCTGAAGAAGCAAAGAAAAAAGGATTGAAGCATACTTTCGCTTCTTACGCCAGGCCTTCTGCTTTCCACCCCCTCGTAGTCCTGATCAACTGGGTTGTTAGATATAAACCTGCAAGAAGCATTTTCAATGTAGTTTTGTGCTAACGGCAATACATCTAAGTATTGGCCATTCCCCCTGTTTAGGAATTTTTGTTCTGAGGGAAGCTTCGTTCTTGAACGCCGGCTATTTCTGTATCAAATGCATGTAATCCCAATGCTTGTGATCAACGATCGATTTCAATACTAGGATAATATTTCTTCAAGTATATTCCATTTATTGCAGCAGAAAATTCCTCTCCTAGTAAAGTTTTCAGCATGTAGGCATTACCGGGCACACATCTGACCACCCGAAAGGGTCCTTCCCAGTCAGGGGACCATTTGCCGAATTCACTGTATTTGGTTCCATTCGGCAGTAGAGCTTTCCAAACCAAATCCCCTTCTGCAAATTGCCTGACTTTTACTTTCTTGTTGTAATATTTGGCAACTCGTAGCTTGTTCTTTTCGATATTTTCCAGGGCCCTAAGACGGATCATGTGCAAGTCCTCTAATTCATCCATCATTAAGCCACTGTAATCTTTGGAGCTTAAATCCTTTTGCAAAACCACTCTCCTAGAATCTGATTGTATTTCCCAAGGTATAACTGCATGGTGCCCGTAAACCAATTCATAAGGAGATGTCTTTGTAGCTCCATGAGGGGCCATTCGGTAAGCCCATAAAGCTTCATTGAGTACCGAATGCCACCTTCTTGGCTTCTGGTCGATCTTCTTTTGTATAAGCCTGATCATGATCTTATTAGAAGCCTCTGCCTGACCATTAGCTTGGGCATAATAGGGAGAAGAATTGAACAATTTGATCCCCATGCTTTCGGCAAACTCCCTAAACTCCAAGGACACAAACTGAGCTCCCTGATCAGTTGTGATTGTTTGAGGAATTCCAAACCGATAGATGATGTGTTCCTTGACAAATTCAACCATGTTCTCTGATGTTACCTTCTTCAGTGGAATTGCCTCAACCCATTTGGTAAAATAATCTGTCGCCAAAAGCACAAACTTATGCCCCTTGCTAGATGGTGGGTTAATCTGGCCAATCAAGTCTATACCCCAGCCCCTGAATGGCCATGGCTTGATAATGGGATTTAGTGCTGATGCAGGAACTCTTTGAATATTCCCAAACTTCTGACAGTCTTGGCATCCCTTGTAATACTCAAAGCAATCCTCCAACATCGTCGGCCAAAAGCACCCAGCTAGCCTGATGACCCATTTCATACGGTAAGCCGATTGATGTGCTCCACATATCCCATCATGCACCTCACTCATCATCTTTTTTTGCTTCTTCTGGACCCAAGCAGCGCAGCAATACCCCATCCAAAGATTTGTAGAATAGACTTCCATCCAGAAGAACAAATTTTATGGCTTTGTACCTGAGTTTCCTAGAGACCTTTCGGGATGGATCTTCCAAATAATCAACGATCTCCTTTCTCCAATCATCTTCTGCAAGATCTATTCCCAGCACACACACCTCCATGGCAAACGCTTCTTGATTTTTTCTATAGCCTGAAGCGCTTTGAGCCAACCTGTTTGCCTCTTCATTGTGTTCTCTAGGAATATGCTATAGAATTACTAGCTGAAAGCTCTTTAAAATCTCTCTGCATTCCTCGTAGTAACTCCTCAGGGCATCACTTTTACAATCGTATTGGTCGTTCAATTGCTTGATAACCAACTCTGAATCTCCATAAACCTCAACTGAAACAGCCCCGGCTTCTCTTAAATATTGATGCCCCCGAAGCAATGCCTCGTATTCAGCCTGATTGTTTGTAACAGTGGGCTGGATAGGGATAGCAAACTCGAACATCTCACCCCTGGGTGAAATTAATAGAATCCCTACTCCCCACCTTTACCACATGATGATCCATCAAAGAACAAAGCCCAAGGAGTAATTTCAAGCAAATCAATCGATGGATCACGATGTTCAGTTATAAAATCGGCAATGATCTGACCTTTTATAGCTTTTGTCGATTCGAACTTCAACTCAAACTCAGATAAAGCTAAGATCCACTTGCCAATCCTGCCATTCAAAATTGGCATAGATAAAATATGTTTTATTACATCAAACTTGGAGTATACAACGCATTCGGCATTCAACAAGTAGTGCCGAAATTTTGTGCACGAGTAGTACACACATAGGCACAGCTTTTCTGCAGCCGAATACCTGGTCTCAGGATCAAGTAATTTTCGGCTAAGGTACGCTACTACCCGCTCCTTTCCTTCGAATTCTTGAATAAGGGCCAATCCAATGGTTTGGGTATCGGCCGCCACGTACAACTTGAAAGGCTTATTCAACTGTGGAGGGACCAGGATGCGGTGGTTCCTTCATATATTGCTTGATCTCATCAAAAGCCTTTTGTTGTTCGTCACCCCATATGAACTTCTGATCCTTCTTAAGCTTCAACAGTGGAGAAAAGGGCAAAACCTTTTGTGACAGATTTGAGATGAACCTTCTCACAAAATTGATCTTGCCGAGTAGTGACTGCAACTCCTTGAGATTGGTCGGAGGGACAACTTCATCAATAGCTTTCATGCTTTTCTTGCCAACTTCGATCCCCCCTTCGTGTACCAGGAATCCCAAGAATTCTCTAGCTGATACCCCAAAAGCACATTTGTTTGGATTCATCTTGAAGACATGCTTCCGGGTGCATTCCAAAGTTCTCTTCACGTCTTCCAAGTGTGTGTCATGATTCAAAGACTTGATCATGTCGTCATCAATGTAAATCTCGACAACTTTTCCTTTCAATTCGTGAAAGATGTAATTCATGGCCCGCTGATAAGTTGCACCGACATTTTTCAACCCAAATGTCATGACTATCCATTCGAACAGGCCTATATGCCCAAGACATCTGAAGGTTGTCTTTGATATATCCTCTATCGCCATGAAAATCTGGTTGTACCCTGCATTACCATCCATGAAACTGATAACTTTATGTCCAGCAGCGGCATCAACCAGCAAATCGGCAACAGGCATTGGGTAACCGTCCATAGGAGTAGCTCTGTTCAAATCCCTGAAATCTATGCAAACCCTCATCTTTCCATTTTTCTTGTAGACAGGGACAATGTTATAAATCCACTCCGCGTATCTGCATGGCCGAATGAAGTTTGCATCAAGTAGTCTTTCAACCTCTTTCTTCACATCGGCCAATACTTCGTCTTTGTAGATTTTCCGGGGAGGTTGCTTATATGGTTTAAAACCAGATTTGATTGGCAACCGATGCTCGACAATGGAACGATCCAAACCGGGCATCTCCGAATAATCCCAAGCGAAGCAATCCTTATATTCCTTTAGCAAATTAATCAATTCCTCCCTGAAGCCTGATTCCAAGTTTGCGCTGATAAATGTCGGCCTCGGCTTGTCACCGTTTCCAATGTCAACTTCCTCCAATTTGTCGGCCGACATGAATCACCCCAACTTGCCATCAGTTCCATCAACGAGATTGTCCATTAAAAATTGCTATAAGAGCCGACTGCTTGAATCGGCTGTTGATCACTACTGACAGGCTCAACAAGACCTTCTCCCCAGTCTTTCCCTGAGAAACAATCAATGCCCTGATATTCCCAGAAAGCTGGTTCCACATTTGCGACGCTCACTGAGTCATCTGCTTGGACCACCTCAATGTCGTCATCTACCCATTGAATGAGCTGCTGATGCATGGTGGATGGGATACAGCAATTGGCGTGAATCCAGTTCCGCCCAAGCAGTAGGCTGTAGGCTCCCTTGCCTTCGATGACAAAGAAGGTTGTGAGCAATGTCTTAGACCCAATCATTAGATCCACGTGGACGCACCCCTTGGTATCTGAAGGATTCCCAGCGAAATCGTTCAGAATTATGCTCGTCGGCGTCAAGTCTCCAGGGCCCATGCCAAGCTTCTTGAAGGTAGTGTACGGCATCACGTGTACTGCCGCCCCACCGTCGACAAACATCTTAGTCAACAGCTTGCCATTGACGTATCCCTTCAAGTACAACGGCCTCATGTGTCGATTCTTGGCCGGTTTGTCGAAGGTGGCTTGCTTGGCTAACACCAGTTGCGCCATCAACCCTCCCAGATGTTCATCGTCATTGACATCCAGGGACGTTTCTTCCTGCACAACTTGATTAGCGGGAGCCATAAACTCATTCGGCAGAAAGTATAGCATACGTGCCGGAGCCGAACGACTTGATCCCTCAGGTTTGTCCTTTGGACGCCACACCTGTTTCTTCTGGACCCCCGCCTTCCTTAATTCACAGTTCCTCAAGCACTGAACCCTTCTTTTCTGGCTATTCCTCAATCCAGGCGGGCACCACTGTCCTTCTTGCCAGATATATTCGTCTTCTTTTTGATCAACCCATCTTTGATCAGCTTGCCTCTTTCTGGGGTGATCAATGACCTAAATTATTTTTTGACGCCGATCGTCACTAGGATGTATCCTTCCAATTCTTTTATGGACGGATCGGCGATTGGCAGTTTCCTGCCTATACTCAAAGTATCTGTCACTGCACTCAGGGCAGTTCCTCAACGTAGGAAGCTTCAAGCCTTCATTCCAGCAGTGCCTGGAGAATGCGCACCCCCAATGTGCGTGCTCCTGCTCGCGCGTGTACTGCTCCAAATCTCTCCTGCGCGCTTCTTCTTCGGCCCTGCGTCTCTCCTCATCGTGCCTCCGCTTCTGGTAGCGTTCTTTCTCTAACTGACGCTGCCACTTGTTGAGGAGGATGCACGTAGTGACCCTGGGTTTGGCCCTGGACGACTCCCCAACCTCGATATGGCTTTTGAGAACACGAGGGGCTTCTCCATGAACCTGCTCCAACGTCACTTGCCGCGTTGGATCTACTGCTCCATCTTGCTTTGCCCTAGCTGAAGTCAAGACCTTAACCTTTCCCTTTTCCTCGGCAGTCACCATGTTGACAGAAAAGCTTATCATGTTCTGGGGAAAAGGGTGGCCGTCCAGTTTCATCTTGTTGTCAAACTTGAGATGACCCTCCTGGATAGCCTTCTGGATCCTCATCCTGAAGACCCTACAGTCGTTGATGGAGTGAGAATTCCTATCATGGAAGCCACAATAACATTTCTCTTTAATCCAATTGGGCCGAAGCATGGAATGCCCTTCAGGCAACTTGATTCGGCCTTTTTTTACTAAGAACTCAAACAGCTTATCGACTTTGGTGACGTCAAAGTCGTATGTGCCCTTGGTCTGTTTGATCCAACGCTGGTTCATGGTCAACGACTCCTTGCCCCACATGATCTCAGCGGCAGCTATCTCCTGATCATCGTCAGAATCTTCCATCTGGTCGGCCTTTTCCAGGAACTGATTGTACATATCAGCTATGTCGTGTTGCTTGTTGAACCTGGTGTCCTTCTTAAACCCATAGGCCTGGTTGCTCATCAACGACAGCTTTTGAGACAATTGGCCCAGATTGTTAAACTCCATACCAAACAACTTCTCTCGTACGGCCGGCAGCATCCCTGCAACAGCCATATCAGCCAACTGATCATCTGGCAGATTCAACGAAAAACACATGCCTTTGATGTCCCTGAACCTCCTGAGGAACTCTAAAGGCGTCTCATTGTGCCTCTGCTTCAACGTGGTGAGGTCGATAAGCTTCTTTTCCGTGCTACCACTGAAGTAATGGGCATGGAATTTTCGCTCCAGCTCTCTCCACATGCCAACTGACTGGGGAGGCAAAGAAGTAAACCACTGGAACGCAGATACCGTCAATGACATGGGGAAATATCTAACCCTGAATGCCTCATCAGACGAGGCCCCCCCAAGCTGCATCAGATAACGAGCAATGTGCTCTACTGTGCTCGTGTCATCCTGCCCAGAAAACTTGGTAAACTCCGTGGGGGGCTTCACCCTGGGCGGCAGGATCACTCTGTAATACCATTCCGGGAAGGGAGGCGTGTAGGCTGGTCCCTGCATTTTAGGTTTGAGGCCGAATTGATTCTGCATCATATCGGCCATCTTTTGAACTAGGATGTCGTCTTCTTGCATGCCTGCAGCTGCGCCGTACCCCGGATTCGGGAGAGCGTCAATAGCACCATAATTTATAACTTCGTGGTAGCCTCCACCATACAAGTTCTTCTGCAATCTGTTGCTAGCTGGGGCAATTTTGTAGGTGGAGTTGAGCGGAACTCCAGATGAACCGAACGCCATTTCCCCATACGTGGGCTGATATGGGTTCGGCTGTTGAATCGGTTGACCTGTACTGCCCTGTGGAGGTGGCTGGACTGGCTGCCCCCCTGTGGCCCGCAGAGGAGGTTGAACTGGTTGACCTCCAGCGCCTTGTGGAGGAGGCTGGATGGGCTGGCTCCCAACGCTCTGCGGAGGAGGCTGGACAGGCTGTCTTCGCAATGGTAGCTGAGTTCCTGGTTGGGCAGAACTGGACTGTCCAATCTCCATGCTGTATCCCTGAGGGGGTGCTCGACTGAATACTTGCTCTATGCCTGGGCCAAAGACACCCACCATCATCTGCTTGAACACGCCCAGGAAAGCCCTATGTTATTTACCCATCACGTCTTCCGCAGCATCCCGAAACGCTTGCATGCATTCTTCTTTCTCTTGCAAAGTTGTGGCGTCAGTTGAGGACCATGTGTGGTTCGAGGACCGGTGGATGGTCGCTTCCTTGTGTGATGAGTGATTGACAACGTTGTGTGGACTGATTCTTGGCTAAGTATTGCAGGTGCAGGTTGCGGCTTGACTGGTGTTGGTGCAGGTGAAGAACAAGCGCGAAAAGTCGTCGCCGGTGAGGCCTCCGAGTGTGGAGAAGACAAGTAGTCTTCGTTCGAGGGACCGGTGGCCGGCGGGGGTCAAGTGCGGGCCGCATGGTGGCATGAACGAGCAAGATGAAGTCGTGGACGGTTTCTTGGTTGAGCCTCAAAACCAAGGTCGAGCCGGGACTACGTGGGAGCCAAGTCATGAGTGGAGATTGGCGGAGGCTACACCGAGTTCGCGGGGTTTCGGTGGTTCACCCGAAAACCACCGGGTTCCTTGGTTGATCCACAAAGCCAAGACCGGAGAACCGAAGACGGAGGTGCGGCGGCACCGGACCGGTCCGGCCGGGTGGGTCCGGCCGGTCCGACCGGTGGGTCCGACCGGTCGGCCGGGGTGGGGACCGGTCCGGCCGGTGAGGAGCACCGGTCGACCGGTGTGCGACGACGCGTCCGGAATCTTCGAAGCGGAGGACACGCGTCGGGATCGCATGGCTTGCGTAGAGGCTACGCAGGGTGCGGTCGCCGGGCATCCGTCCAATGGTGAAGACATCAAGAATTCCAAATCCGCCCTTGAGGGGCTTGTATCCCTAGTTAGTAGAGAAGGGCATTTTAGACATTCGGTTGCCTCCATATAACCCAAGAGGTGAGAGGATGGCAGCCAACTCTTGGAACCCTAGCTCATTAGTTTTCCTATTTTCCACCTATTTTCCTTAGGTTTTCTCTAAGACTAGCAAGAGAGCTTCACGGAGAGATCTAGTAGAGAGGGATGGATGATCGGGCGGCTTGCTAGACCTTGTACGAACCTTTGTTTCATGTATAGATGATTCGGCGTGGTTCCTCAAGGTTTGGATGTGTTTTCCCCGGTTGTTATTGGTGGTGATTTTCGGAGCCCTCTCTCGGTGATTTCTTTGGGTTGTTTTCGGGACTTTTCTCTTGGGGATTTGATGGGGGAAATTTGTGGGAACCCTTCGTGGTTCTTTGGGCTGTGATTCCCCTCCCAAATCCGTGAGTAAAAGTGCTCGATTTTGGGGTTTCTTGAGTTCTTGGGTTGGAAGTGCTTTCGGCGGGATTTCTTCGATTCCTCCTTTTTGGACGAGATTTGGTGGGATTAAACTTGGATATGGACTCCTCATGAGGTGTTCCTGATATCCCCAAAGTCTTGTTCAAGTCCGTGGAGCGATTCGGGAGATCGAGATTTGGATTTGGGGGAGCCGACCGCGGGTGCTGTTCATCCCGAGCCGCCTGAGCTACACCGGTCGATCGGTGCTCTTGACCGGTCTCGACCGGTGTGAGCCCTTGTGGGTTTTTGCTCGGGTGAACGTCTTGGTGAGTTCGGCCGTTGTCCCGTGTTGCTGCTTGTTTCGAGTTTGGGTCCGTTTGGTGGACGGTTGGCCCGTTTGGTGCCTTGGGGGCTTTCGGCTGCCATCGGTCCGACCGGTGTGTCTCACGGCCGGCCGCGTGTAGAGCCACTTAGTGAAAGTTGCTCAGTTTCACCAGCAGGGACCGGTCTGACCGGTGGTGCTCACCGGTCTGATCGGTGTGGGTCTGTAGACTCGAGGTTTGGTTTTCCGCTGCGTTTCTCGGGTCGGTAGGTGGTGTGTTGGTTCCTAGGTCCAGTGGCACTCCAGTGGCTACGTGGGCTTGACCAACCTTGGTAGTGAGTCGAAGACGTGTGTTGGAAGTCGTGTTCATCTTGTTGGAGTTTCGATCTCCTTCGAGAAGAATTTTTATCGGCTCCCATTCACTCCCCCCTCTCTGGTTCGCCGTATCGGTCCTTCAAGTGGTATCAGAGCCGGTTCGGGTCTTTATTGACTCTAACTAGTCTAAGATCCAAGGATGGCGTACCCGGAACGGGGTTCGGGTCCTCCACACTTCGATGGCAAGAACTACCAGATATGGAGCAAGCGGATGGGTGCGTTTCTCCGCGGAAAGGGTCAGATCCTTTGGGATGTCACGGTGGACACAAGCTATGTCCGGCGGTTGATTTCCTCGCTCCAAGATCGAGGGACAGCTTCGACGCCAACAATAAGGCGATCGACTACTTGTTTCGTGCTTTGTGTCAGCCTGAGTTCGATCGGGTGCACACCGAGCACTTGGCTTGTAGGATTTGGGCGGTGCCGAAGGAGGCTCATGTTGGGAATGCCCAGATTCAGGCACGGATGTATGCGACCTACCGGAGAGAGTACGAGAACTTCACTCATCTCCCCGGTGAGTCCATCGATGCCTTGTTTCAGAGGTTCACGGTGGTGGTGAACAACATGAGGGCCAATGTGGACGTGCTCCCGTACGATGATCATGATAGAGCGGTAAAGCTCTTACACTCTTTGGATCGTATGATATGGGGCGGAAAGTTCGAGGCCATTGTCGAGTCGGAGAAGTATGACACTCTGACGGTGAACGAGCTGTTCTCGAAGCTCAAGTCGGCTGAGGTGGATAGGGGCATGATCGCGCAAGCTCGAGGGACCGACTGATTCCCATAGTCTTGCCCTCGTTGGTGGTTCCAAAGGAAAGGCTAACTCTAACCCATCCACCAGGATGTTCTCCTTTTCTTCTTTGATGTCTATGCCAGATGAGAAGTTTGATGACCTTGGAGAGGACGAGCTGGCGCTGTTGACGAGGCGGTTCGAGAGGCTGCATGAGAACCGCGTGAACATGAGGAGGAACACGAGGACTTGCTTCCAGTGCGGCAAGCCGGGACACTTCATCGCCGACTGCCCGGAGAAGGCCGAGAACAAGGACAGCTACAAGCACAAGCCGAGGATGGACGGCAAGTACCGTTCGAGGCGCGACCACAAGAGCAAGCACAAGAACAAGTACAAGGACGAGCGGCGGTCGAGGAAGAAGGAGAGCCGAGGCAAGGCCCGAGCGATGGTTGGAGCGAGCGACGTCGACTCCAGTTCCGCGTACTTCACCTCGAGCTCGAGCAGCAGTGAAGACGAGGGAGATCGCCGCAAGAACAAGAAGTCGTCCAAGAACCCGAGCGGGGCCGAGCCGCTTCGCGAGAAATGGCTTCTCGCACCATGGCGGCGAGCTCGCGGCAGCAAGAAGAGCACACGGAGCGACTCGGACTGCGAGTCCGACGACGAGGTGCGTGATGAAGTTTCCTTCTTGCGCCGAGGAGAATGAGAGGCTTGGCTCTTTGCTTGATAACCGTGATGACATGCTTAGAGAGGCCAAGAAAATGAGGAAAGAGCTTAGGGCTTCACTCGAGGATGCTAGGACTAGAGTGGCCGAGCTAGAGACACGGGTGCTTGATAGCAAGCTTGAGATTGATTCGCTTAAGGCTAGCCCCGTTGTTTCGATGAGAATGATTGTGCTCGATTGCTCCATATTCCTTGCTGATCTCGCTTTGTTTAAGGAGAAGCATGCCTCCAAGTGTGAGGAACTAGATGTGCTTAGGGTTGAAGTGGCCGAGCTTAAGTCTAGACTGCTTTGCTAGGTGCTTGCACTTCTTGCCCCGTTTTGCATGCTAAGATTGATGAGATGCATGCTTACACTAGTTCGCTCGAGGCTAAATTGAAGGAACCCATGCCTACATCTTGCTCTACCTGTGAAATGCATGCATTGAAAAATTTGGAGCTTGCACATTATGTTGATCGTTTGCAGGATGAGAATGATGATTTGAGGAAGTTGATGGGTTGGTTGTCCGGTCATGAGCCTCAGTTGAGGATGATGATCGAGGCCTTTAAGAGGCAAGATGGTGAGGGGCTTGGGGCAAACAAGGTTGGTGAAGGTAGTGGAGAGAATATCTCGGAGCCACCAAAAACCCACCACAAAAATGATTTCCCTCCAAAACCTAACCATCTAAGGAACCGACTAGACACAACCCCAGCTCCACCCGTGTTTCCTACACCCACAAATGACCTACAAAAGCCTATCAAGTTTGTGAGCACTTCGGGGAAGGTGTTCTTTGGGAAGGAGAATGAGAAGGCTAGTGGTGAGAAACCGGTGGAGGGTTTGTGTGGAGAGAAACCAAGTGAGCAGCCACATCCCAAGCCAAAGCCTAAGCTTGTGAGGTTCCATTGTGGCTATTGTGGGAGAGATGGCCATAAGGAGGAGTTTTGCTTCAAGAGGAAGCGAGAGGAGAGAATGGCAAAGGAGTGGGCTAACAAGGACAAGTACCACCCTTCCGATGGTGTACTTGAGCCTCGTATGCAGATGCCCAGGGCCAAGGCGAGTGTGAGGACAGTAAGGGCTTGGGGAGAGAAGAAGGCTGCAGGTGGTGCTGCTGTCCAGGTCACACCGGTCAGACCGGTGTGGGGCATCGGTCGACCGGTGCGGGGCACAGACGGAGGAACGGTGTTCGGGTTTCGAGCTCGTACAGGTGTGAGGGTTGTTTCTGGAGGTCGTGGTTCTGGTGGTTGGGTTGGAAAGGGTGCAGGTGGTCAGTTTGCTAGGCGTTCTCCTCCTCGTGCTCAATACGGGGATCGGAGGAGTCGTGGCTTTGAGTTGGAGAGGAAGGACGTTCCACGGGCTTTCTTGCGTGGATTTGGTCCTCCTCCAGGCAGAGAGGGGTGGTTCCCTCGGGGTGGTTACCGTGGTGGTGTTCGTGGAGGTAGTTTTGGTAGGAGAGATGCTTTGCTTGGTGCTAACCCCACTTTCGAGCAAATGGCTCGGCCTCGGTTTTCCTCCTTTGGTACTAACCCCGTGTCTTGAGTCGTTTGTTCGCTCACGTGCCTATTTTTGAATTTCGGGTGGGAGACTTGAAGAACATTTGGTTGATTGACTCCGGTTGTTCGAGGCATATGACCGGGAGACAGGGGGTGGTTCTCAATTCTCGTCCGGTGGTGACGAAGAGGTACATCACCTTTGGGGACAATGGGCGTGGGCGTGTGCTTTCGAAGGTGAGATCAAAGTGAGTGACAAGATCACTCGAGGCGTGTTGCTCTTGTTCAATCGCCGGGGTACAATTTGCTTTCCGTGTCCCGGTTGTTGGATGAGGGCTTTGAGGTGTTGTTTCGGCCCGGTGGTTCTCGGATTGTGGACTCTCGAGGGGACCTTGTCCGTATGGTCGTTCCCGAGGGTCGGGTGTTTCGTGCTGATTTTTCTCGGTCTTCGGGTGTGGAGCGTTGTTTCTTGGCCGGTTCTTCGAGTGAGTTGTGGAAGTGGCATAGGAAGTTGGGTCACTTGAGCTTTGACCTTTTGTCACGCTTGAGTAAACTCAATTTGGTCCGAGGATTGCCACGGCTGAGGCTTGAGAAAGAGTTGGTTTGTGCTCCGTGTAGGCATGCCAAGATGGTGGCCTCTTCTCACCCGCCTCTCACCGATGTGATGACTGAGCGTCCATGCGAGCTGCTCCATATGGACATTGTTGGCCCAGCTCGTGTGCGATCTGCGGGTGGGAAGTGGTATGTCCTTGTTGTGGTGGACGACTATTCTCGGTATGTGTGGGTGTTCTTTCTTGAGGAGAAGGGGGAGACTTTTGGTTTTGTTCGAGATCTAGTCTTGAGGTTGAGGAACGAGAGGCACGGAGATGCCATACGAGCTATCCGCAGTGATAATGGCTCGGAATTCAGGAACTCTCGTTTTGAAACTTTTTGCCATGACTCGGGTCTTGAGCACCAGTTTTCGAGTCCGTATACGCCTCCCCAGAACAGTGTTGTGGAAAGGAAGAACAGGACCTTGTGCGAGATGGCTCGGACGATGCTTGATGAGCATAGGACTCCGAGGAGGTATTGGGCTGAGGCGGTGAATACCGCGTGCTATGTGTCGAACAGGATATACCTCAGAGTGCACAAGAAGAAGACATGCTATGAGTTGATGCATGGCCGCACACCCAAGGTGAGTCAATTCCATGTCTTTGGTTGCAAGTGTTTCATTCGAAGAAAGGCGGGGAAGTTGGATAAGTTTGAGGCTAGGTCCGTCGATGGCATTTTCTTTGGTTATGCATCTCATTCTAGAGCATATCGTGTGCTCAATCTTGAAACTAACCAAATCGTGGAGACTTGCGAGGTAACCTTCGACGAGACAGAGCCACGTAGTCGGCTTGTCTTTGAGTGTGCGAGGTGATGATGAGCTTGGCGAGGAGATCTTTCGGGGAGGAGAAGCATGAACAGGGTGATGATGAAGATGGCGGTGTGGTGCCCCCGGCTGAACATGTACCCACTACTTCGACTACGATGTTGGATGGACCCTCTGCTACACCTACGACGACAAATCAAGAACGAGGAGAAGCTGATGTTGAGGGGGAGGTAGCTTCGAGGCGAGAACCTCCCCGGCGAGTTCAGGTGGATCACCCAGCTTCGAGGATCATCGGCGACATGAATGAACGCACTACACGGTCGAGGGTTCGAAACAATTCCCACTTTGCTCATGCTGCGTTTGTTGCTTCTTTTGAGCCCAAAGACATTGGACACGCACTATCGATCACAATTGGGTTAACTCGATGCATGAGGAGTTAGAGAACTTTGAGAGGAATCAGGTGTGGGAGTTGGTTGACCCTCCCCCAGGGTGTAAGCCGATTGGTACAAAGTGGGTGTGGAAAAACAAAGAGGGAGAGAAGGGTGAGGTTGTGAGGAACAAGTCGAGACTTGTTGCTCAGGGGTTCAGTCAGAAGGAGGGGATCGACTACGAGGAGACCTTTGCTCCCGTAGCCCGTTTGGAGGCGATTAGGATCCTTCTAGCCTTTTGTGTGGCTAAAGGGTTCAAGTTGCACCAAATGGATGTGAAGAGTGCTTTTCTGAATGGAGTGTTGGAGGAAGAAGTGTATGTGAGACAGCCTCCGGGGTTTGAGAGTGAGAAGTACCCCCACCGGGTGTACAAGTTGAGGAAGGCGCTGTATGGGTTGAAGCAGGCGCCTAGAGCTTGGTATGGCAAGTTGAGGGGGTTCTTGTTTGAGAGAGGTTTTGAGATGGGGAAGGTCGATCAGACCTTGTTTTTGCCGAGGCGAGGGCAGAGATATCCTGATTGTGCAGGTGTACGTGGATGATATTGTCTTTGGTGGCTCGTCTAACTCTCTTGTCGCAAGGTTTGCGGATGATATGAGCGGGGAGTTCGAGATGAGCATGATGGGTGAGTTGCGGTTCTTCCTCGGGCTACAAATCAAGCAATCAAAGGAAGGAACATTTGTGCACCGAGGCTAAGTACACCAAGGACATTGTGAGGAAGTTCAAGATGGAGGACTCCAAGGCTATGACGACGCCGATGAGTACGACTACGGCTCTTGATGCGGACGAGGAAGGTGAACACGTGGACGAGAATGAGTACCGGAGCATGATCGGGTCACTCCTCTACTTGACGGCGACGAGGCCGGACATACGATTCTCGGTGTGTCCGTGCGCTCGTTTTCAAGCGTTTCCGAGGACTTCGCATCGGCAAGCGGTGAAGCGAATTTCAGGTACTTGCGTCACGCACCCGACTTCGGCCTTTGGTACTCCGCGTCCTCTTCTTTGGCGCTTCATGGTTTTTTCAGACGCGGATTTTGCCGGGTGTCGGTTGGATAGGAAGTCCACTTCTGGGACTTGCCGCTTTTGGGTTCTTCGTTGGTGTCTTGGTCTTCCCGTAGCGGTCGAGTGTTGCTCAATCCACGACCGAAGCCGAGTAAGTTGCCGCCGCTAGTTGTTGCTCTCGGCTCCTTTGGATCACCTACACCATGAGTGACTTTGGTGAGGAGTATACCCATGTCCCACTTCAATGTGATAGCACCGGTGCCATAAGCGTTGCAAAGAACCCGGTGCTCCATTCCAAAACCAAGCACATAGAAGTGAGGTATCATTTTCGAGAGACAATGTTGAGAAAGGAAAGATAGCTTTGATCCATGTACCCACACATGACCAACTAGCCGATATTTTCACCAAACCCCTAGATCAAGCAACTTTCACTCGTTTGCGGGGGGAACTTGGTGTGTGTTTGATTTCTTGAGTTGGGTGTGTGGGAGCTCTCTTTTGCCGGTGGTGTCGAGCCCGTTTTGCCTCCCCTCGAGGAGCCGGTTTGTAGCATATGTATAGCTTTCCTTTGTGCATTTCTTGCATTTGACATGACATATGTAACATGATGTATAGGCATCCTTGTATCTTAGATTGCATGCATTTTGTATCATATGCATTGGTTAGGAAAAGCTTCTCTCATATACATCGTTCACCATGGAATGAAATATATGTCTTTGTGAGCTTGTTTGGTATGCTACGGTTAGGTTGGCTTAGCTCTTGATGATCTTGATGAATAATCCATGGTTGATAGCTATGCTTTTGAAAAATGTCACATGTATGCTCTCTCATGTGTAAATACCTTTACATGCTCTTGACATGTTTCGTGGCCTTGCTATGCTTAATTTGTGGTTGGATAGCTAGTTTATTGATCATATGGGGCCAAAGGCTCATTTGCCATCATGAATGTTTAGCCCTCTTGATTTATCTTGTGGAGGAGCATAAGTTCCTTTTTGTCGCAAAGACATTTCATGTACCATTTACAAATCTGAAAATGAAATGAAAAATGCTTGGAAAATATGCTCCCATGTCATATGTGCTGAATTTAATTTGCTTTGGGTGCTAAACCGTTGCATGATGCCTACCAATGAGAAGTCTCATACATAGAAGTAGGCACATGGCTCGGTGGCTTTGACATGACATGAGGTGCTTGTGGGTGTTTGTGATGGTCTTATGATTAGAATGGCTGTCCTAGCATGAAGTTTGTGTGGCTTTGCCATTTTGATATGCTTTGATCATGTTTAGGACTTTGCTCATGAGAGGCAAGTTTTTCGCAAAATTGCCAAAATCCATCTTAGCTTCGTCCAATGGTTGTGAAACTTGGTGATCATGTAGTTGAGATCGATACGAAGCCGTAGAGTATCTAACTTGCTCATTTGGACGTGTGTAGCATCCTATGTTGAATTTTGTATATTTGAGAAGCTCTAGGTTGAAAGTTTTGCATTTTTGGCTTGATTCATGCATTGCCAACAAGGGGGAGATGTTTGAGCTTGAAATGGCTTAGTGGATGCATTTAGAAGGTTTTCGAGTGGTTTCGAGCCATTTACGGGCTCTCGTTGTACACCGGTCTGACCGGTGAAGAGCACCGGTCTGACCGGTGTGAGTGCTGGTCATGTACATATGTTAGGCACCGGTCTGACCGGTGGTGATGACCGGTCCGACCGGTGTGAGCCGAAAGTCTTGCGGTGTCTGTTTCAAGTGGTGTCTTGCATGCATTCGTCCAGGGGGAGGTGCATTGGTTCAGGGGGAGCTTGCATGTGTGCGGGGGGGAGCTCTTTGTGGTTTTTCGAGCTTTGTTTTGGTGGTTTGCGCTCTTTGCTTGAGCTTTGTTTTGTCTCGGATGTGTCGAGCTGTTGCCCTTGCCTAAGGGGTCCGAGACTTGTCTTCTTCAAGTGATCTTGCTCTTTGCCTTTGTTTGGCTTTCGATCGCTTGTTGGAGTTTCTTTTTATTCGTTTCTTTTTTTTTCTTTTCTCTCTTGTTACTTTCGTGTGGGTGTTGTCAATGCACTCATCAAGGGGGAGATTGAGGACCATGTGTGGTTCGAGGACCGGTGGATGGTCGCTTCCTTGTGTGATGAGTGATTGACAACGTTGTGTGGACCGATTCTTGGCTAAGTATTGCGAGGTGCGGGTTGCGGCTTGACCGGGTGTTGGTGCGGGTGAAGAACAAGCGCGAAAGGTCGTCGCCGGTGAGGCCTCCGGGTGTGGAGAAGACAAGTAGGCTTCGTTCGAGGGACCCGGTGGCCGGCGGGGGTCAAGTGCGGGCCGCATGGTGGCATGAACAAGAAGATGAAGTCGTGGACGGTTTCTTGGTTGAGCCTCAAAACCAAGGTCGAGCCGGGACTACGTGGGAGCCAAGTCATGAGTGGAGATTGGCGGAGGCTACACCGAGTTCGCGGGGTTTCGGTGGTTCACCGAAAACCACCGGGTTCCTTGGTTGATCCACAAAGCCAAGACCGGAGAACCGAAGACGGAGGTGCGGCGGCACCGGACCGGTCCGACCGGTGGGTCCGGCCGGTCGGCCGGGTGGGGACCGGTCGGCCGGGAGGAGCACCGGTCTGACCGGTGTGCGACGACGCAGTCCGGAATCTTCGAAGCGGAGGACACGCGTCGGGATCGCATGGCTTGCGTAGAGGCTACGCAGGGTGCGGTCGCCGGGCATCCGTCCGATGGTGAAGACATCAAGAATTCCAAATCCTCCCTTGAGGGGCTTGTTTCCCTAGTTAGTAGAGAAGGGTATTTTAGACATTCGGTTGCCTCCATATAACCCAAGAGGTGAGAGGATGGCAGCCAACTCTTGGAACCCTAGCTCATTAGTTTTCCTATTTTCCACCTATTTTCCTTAGGTTTTCTCTAGGACTAGCAAGAGAGCTTCACGGAGAGATCTTGTAGAGAGGGATGGATGATCGGGCGGCTTGCTAGACCTTGTACGAACCTTTGTTTCATGTATAGATGATTCGGCGTGGTTCCTCAAGGTTTGGATGTGTTTTCCTCGGTTGTTATTGGTGGTGATTTTCGGAGCCCTCTCTCGGTGATTTCTTTGGGTTGTTTTCGGGACTTTTCTCTTGGGGATTTGATGGGGGAAATTTGTGGGAACCCTTCGTGGTTCTTTGGGCTGTGATTCCCCTCCCAAATCCGTGAGTAAAAGTGCTCGATTTTGGGGTTTCTTGAGTTCTTGGGTTGGAAGTGCTTTCGGCGGGATTTCTTCGATTCCTCCTTTTTGGACAAGATTTGGTGGGATTAAACTTGGCTATGGACTCCTCATGAGGTGTTCCTGATATCCCCAAAGTCTTGTTCAAGTCCGTGGAGCGATTCGGGAGATCGAGATTTGGATTTGGGGGAGTTGACCCGCGGGTGCTGTTCATCCCGAGCTGCCCAGGCTACACCGGTCTGACCGGTGCTCTTGACCGGTCTGACCGGTGCGAGCCCTTGTGGGTTTTTGCTCGGGTGAACGTCTTGGTGAGTTCGTTGTTGTCCCGTGTTCTCGCTTGTTTCGAGTTTGGGTCCGTTTGGTGGACGGTTGGCCTGTTTGGTGCCTTGGGGGCTTTCGGCTGCCATCGGTCTGACCGGTGTGTCTCACCGGTCTGACCGGTGTAGAGCCACTTAGTGAAAGTTGCTCAGTTTCACCGGCAGGGGACCGGTCGACCGGTGGTGCTCACCGGTCTGACCGGTGTGGGTCTGTAGACTTGAGGTTTGGTTTTCCGCTGCGTTTCTCGGGTCGGTAGGTGGTGTGTTGGTTCCTAGGTCCAGTGGCACTCCAGTGGCTACGTGGGCTTGACCAACCTTGGTAGTGAGTCGAAGACGTGTGTTGGAAGCCGTGTTCATCTTGTTGGAGTTTCGATCTCCTTCGAGAAGAATTTTTATCGGCTCCCATTCACTCCCCCCTCTCTGGTTCGCCGTATCGGTCCTTCATCAGTCTCTCCTAACAGCAGAACCCTGGGCATCTCATTTTTGAGATACGGAACGCCACTTCTGTTCTTTTTGAATGACATCAAGCATTTTTGCTGAAACTGATCTGTGGCATCTTTCAGCTGTTGTAGCTGCTCTGGAGAGAGATCCTCGATGGCGACATCCAGAATGTTACTGATGTCAGGCATCTTGATTTCGGCTGTTGGTCCCACTGGGCGTGCCAAAAAGTGTGTTGACGCAAAATCTGCACCTTACGCCAAGCACACAGCAAGCCGAACAAGCTAGCTTCACACGCGAAAAGATTCCAAGACGTGCCAGTCAATTTTTTCTGAAAATTAACAAAAGACAAAGTAGTTAAATTCCAAAGCTTGGAACTTGCCGGGTGGTACCAGACAGTTCCATATTTACAACCATAAAGCCAAGTGAGATGACATATAGCTATAAGGAGCTATCTGCCAGCAAACTAGAAACCATTCGGGAGCTTCAAAGTGCAAAACGGAACATAGCCGAACGGATGACATAAGCATGACGAAAAATTAGTCTTTATTTGAATAAAAATTGCATGTGCACAAAGCCATGACCGATCCTCCATGATAAATAACATTAAACAATAGATGAAGTGAAGCATGATCATAAATATGTAATAAACAAGCATGCATAGGTTCAAAGCACTAGTCTACCGCATGTCTAAGTACTTTAAAACCCGTCAAGCACTATGCCAAACAAATCTATCCACTGCATGATACAACTTGTTTGAAAATCATACCACTAACCACGAATAGATCTATCCACCGCATGATACAATCTATATATGGAAAGCTAAAAGCATGCAGTATTTAAAGCATAACTTATAAACACGTTTCACTCGTGGAAGCATAACCGATCACAGTTGTACAGCCGAATCGGGGTCCATGAAGAAGGAACAAACGTCGCCAAAGATGATAAATCTATCAGATTGAACTAAAGATCTAATCCACCGGATGACTAGCTTTAAAACAACCCTAAAAACTGCATCTACCACATGATACCCGGTTCATTCAAGATTTATACAAGACTTGACAAGCTTGAACCCGCAACACGTAGCAACCTAGATCGATTCGGTTTCGGCTATTCAATAAACACGTGATCCATGTGCCTTTTGGAGCAAGATATGAACGTGCAATGTAAAGACCACGAAACAAGATAAAACCGATCCAAATCAATCTGAATTGGGCAAAAGAGTGTTACATGAATTTAAACATAAAATAAAAACTCAAAGCAACACGGGGTAACTTAATGAATCTATTGGATCTTGCCAAAATCTAATAGAGCCGATAACTAGCTCCAAACTAGATCTTAGCCCACCGCATGGCTCACGATCTAACAAGAAACCTTCTTGAAACAAGCTTAAATCTACCGCATGATACTAAGCATGGTAACAAGACTACTTGCATCACGATCTAAATCCACCGCATGATACTAGACATGATACAAGGTTGTCGATACTTACGGAGGTCGACGGATCGATGAACCCTCTCGCAAATATTGTTATGAGAATTTTTCGAATACCGTTACATACATCCAGGGTCTATTTTTATACCCTGTCACGGTATGACTCCGAATGGACTACGAGCACAATATTTGATACCTAATTTATCTCTAAGTGCGATCTCTTATCCATCCATTCGTCCCTTCCGCTCGGGCCACGTCATCACGTAATCCCGCAAAATCAGCGCAAACAGTTTCCTTGCCGAAGGGAAGCCAACTGCCGACCGCGAGCTCCTTTGCCGAATCTTTCTGGAGAAACCTTCCTTCTTCCGGACGTATTTATTCACCAAGCTAGGCCCACAATTCAGACTCCTTCCTGTGCCAAATTTTGGTGTTAACAGTCACAAAGGAGGGGAACCCTATCTAGAACGACACCATAATCCAAGAGGCTTTGCTTCATATAGAGGATTTGAGCACAACAAGCCCCCGCAGAAATGTATTCCGCCTCCGCGGTGGATAAGGCCACAAAGTTTTGCTTCTTAGAGGACCAAGCAACCAAAGAGCAACCTAGCAAATGGCACCCACCCGAAGTACTCTTACGAGCACCATGGGGGTACCACAAGCCAATGCTAGGTGTGTATTTTAAATATCTAAGGATCATTTTCAAAGCACTTAGGTGAGATTCTTTAGGGTTGGCTTGAAATCGAGCACACATACAAACACTAAACATGATATCGGGCCTAGATGTGGTAAGACAAAGAAGAGAACCGATCATAGAACGGTAAAGCTTTTGGTCAACCGATTTACCTCCCTCATCTAGGTCGAGATGTCCATTAGTAGGCATTGGAGTCTTGATTACCTTACAATCATCCATCTTGAACTTCTTGAGAATATCATTGGTGCACTTCTCTTGATGGATGAAAGTCCCCTCCTTCAATTGCTTGATTTGAAACCCAAGGTAGAAGTTGAGCTCTCCGATCATTGACGTCTCGAATTCCCTAGTCATGAGTTCACTAAAATCCTTGCACACTTTGAGATTAGTAGAGCCAAAGATAATATCATCAACATAAATTTGACAAATGAAGAGTTCTTTATTGATTATCTTTGTGAAAAGAGTGTTGTCCACTCTACCAATCTTGAATCCCGCTTCAATAAGAAAATCCCGGAGCCTCTCATACCATGTCCTAGGAGCTTGCTTCAGTCCATACAACACCTTGTGCAACCTATAGACATGGTTAGGATATGTAGCATCCTCAAAACTGGGAGGTTGCTCCACATAGACTTCTTCATTGATGAAGCCATTCAAGAAAGCACTATTTACATCCATTTGAAATAATTTCATTTTATGACTAGATGCATATGCAAGGAGGATACGGATAGCTTCAAGATGTGCCACCGAAGCGAAGGTCTCTCCATAGTCTAAGCCTTCTACTTGAGAGTACCCTTTGGCGACAAGTCTTGCCTTGTTCTTCACCACAATGCCATGTTCATCTTGCTTGTTCTGGTGGACCCACTTGGTGCCAGTCACATTCTTGTTCTTGGGGCGCTCTACCAACTCCCACACTTGATTTCTTGTGAAGTTGTTGAGCTCATCTTGCATAGCCAAGATCTAATCCGCTTCCCAAGAGCTTCATCTATAGTGGTGGGTTCTACAAAAGAGACAAAAGCATGATGTTTGCAAAATGAGGCATATTACTTGTGGCGTGTCCTTGTACCCCCTCAGGGATCACCTAACACAAGATCAGTTGGACGATTTGTTGAAGTCCTTGTGCGTTTTCCAAATATTGTAGAGGTGGGATCATCTTGAGATTGAACTTCGCCCATGTCCTCTACTTGATCTTGAGTGTCTTGTGATATAGGAGGTGCTTCTTGTGAGGAAGATGGACTATCTTGTCTTGTAGGAGATGTAGGTGGACGCCTTGGTGGATCATCATTATTATCATCATGGGAGGATGAGTCTTCATCAATGGAGTGAGTGTCATCATCCTCCCTTGGCTTAATGTCACCAATGGCCGCCTTCTTTATTGCTTCTCGAAGAGGTTCTTTTCCTACATCATCACAACAAAAACCATCTCCTGAAGAGGTTCTTTTCCTACATCATCACAACAAAAACCATCTCCTTGGGAGCCATTAGATTCATCAAACTCCACATCACATGTTTCTTCAATCACTCGTGTAGAGTTATTGAATACTCTATATGCTTTGGAGTTAGATGCATAACCAACAAATATGCCCTCATCTAATCTACTCTCAAACTTCCTTAGATGCTTCCTCTTCTTGAATATGAAACACTTACAACCAAACACCCGGAAGTAAGAGATGTTGGGATTTCTCCCAATGAGTAGCTCATATGGTGTCTTCATCATGAGTCGGTGGAGATACACTCTATTTGAAGTGTGATTGGCCGTGTTGATAGCTTCCGCCCAAAACCTTTGCGAGACTCCATAGTCATCCAACATAGCTCTAGCAAGAGTGATGAGTGTCTTGTTCTTCCTCTCAACCACACCACTTTGTTAGGGTGTATAGGTTGAGGAGAATTCATGCTTGATGCCTTCACCATCACAATACTCTTCCACCTTTGTGTTGCGGAATTCCGACCCATTGTCACTCCTAATCTTCACCATGGATGACCCAAATTCATTTTGGGCTCTAGTAGCGAACTTCTTGAAGATGTCAAATGTCTTGCCCTTGTCCTCCAAAAAGAAAGTCCAAGTGTAGCGTGAGAAATCATCAACAATGATAAGACAATAGAGATTACCACCAAGACTATTGTATGTAGTTGGTCCGAAGAGGTCCATGTGAATGAGCTCCAATGGTCTTGTGGTAGATACATAAGCCTTCATAGGATGATGACTTGCAACTTGCTTGCCGGCTTGACATGCACTACACAACTTGTCTTTCTCAAATGTAACATCCTTCACACCAAGGACCATTCCTTTCTTGAAAGCTTTCTTGAGTTGGCTCATGCCTATGTGTGCAATGCGACGATGCCAATAGACAACCCTTGGATGTAGTGGAGATGAGGCAAGTAGTCAAGTTTGCTTCACGAGATGTAAAATCTACAAGATAAAGATTTCCATAGCGGAATCCATTGAAAACAACTTCATTAGATTTCTTGTTAGTGATTGTGACCCCTTCATCATCAAATGTGCATGAAAGACCAAGGTCACAAAATTGTGCAATGGAAAGCAAGTTATAACTACAAGAATCCACAAAGAAAACATTGGGAAGGCATAAATCATTTGTTAGAGAGATTTCACCCAATCCGGAGATCCTTCCTTTAGAGTTATCACCAAATGAAACTTGTTCATGGTCTCCCGCATCATCCACTAGTGAGGTGAACATTTTTTCTTGGCCGGTCATATGTTGAGTGCAACCACTGTCAAGTATCCAATGACTCCCTCCAGCCTTGAAGTTCACCTACACACAAGAAATTAGCATTGAGATTTAGGAACCCAAGCTAGTTTGGGCCCTTTGATGTGAGTGACAAGAGCTTTAGGAATCCACAAGCTTCTAGGTGGCTTGACTTTTGGTTTGGCCCCAATGAACTTGATTGCCACTTTGCCATTGTTCTTCTTCATCAACAAGAAATGGTTATCATTGTACATGGACTTGTAATTGTTAGGCAAGGTGGGCAAGGGGCGAGTAGGTGTTGGGCACTCCTTTGTGTGATGACCGGTAACCTTGCAATGTTGACAATAAGATCCAACTTCATTGATGAAACACCCATATAGCTCCTTTGACCTAGGAGTTTACTTGATGGGATTAGGGAAAGCACCAAGCCCCTTTGTCCCATAGTCTCTTGCATTGTAGTAGAGGATCTCCTTGTGCAACTCCTCACCCTTAGCCATGGTCTTTACACAAGACCTTAAGCTTCTCACTTCATCTTCAAGAGCTTTCACCCTATCATGGTTATTCTTGGAGGAAGATGCAATATTTTCAACATTAAGCAAGACCTTAGGTTTTTCAATTAGATCATCACATGAGGTGGAGGCATTGACTTTAGTGACTTCTCTAGCATTTGCATGGCCACTAAAACCAATGTCCTCACTAGCAAGCTCAAGTTCTTGATATTTCATCTCTAAGAGCACATGTTCTTTCTTAAGTTTCATATGATTTGACTCAAGAGACTTTTTAAGCATGGTTATGTCGTCATGCTTGACAATTAGCTCATTGTGCTTATCAAGTAACTTGTCGTGGTCATCTGTAAGTGACTTGTTGGACACTACCAAAGCATCATGTTCCTTGCTAAGGTCATTGTGCTTCACAAGCAACTCATCATATGATAGCTTAAGTTTCTCATGAGTCTCATCAAGTGCTTTGAGCTTACTCTTTTGTTTCTTAATCATGGAGGTATATTCATCAAGAAGATCTTTAAGAGCAAGCGATAAGAGATCATCATCACTACTAGAAGATCCACTATCATCACTATCGCTCACCTTGGAGTGCTTTGCCATGAAGCACATAGGTGGAGGAGGAAGTGGTGGCTCATCATCCATGATAGCAATACCAGCGATCTTCTTGTTCTTGTCCTCTTCACTCTCAGTTGATTCACTTGATGTCTCACCCCCGGTCACCCATTCATTGACTAAGAGAGAACGATGTTCACCCTTCTTCTTGTGGTAGGGCCTATTTGATGACTTTTTCTTGGTTGTGTTCTTCTTGTAGTACTTGGCATCCTTGTCATCTTCATCATTCTTCTTGCTTGAGTTTGACACTCTCTTGTCGGGCTTGGGGCAACCATATGAGATATGATCATAGCTACCACAATTGTAGCACTTCCGATTGCTTCCCTCACTACTTCTTCTTGATGACCGGAACTTTTGCTTCTTAGGATCATAGTTGTAGCCCTTCTTGCTAATCTTGGAGAGCATTCTTGTGGTCTTCCTCATGAGAAGAGCAAGCTTAGCATCATCGCTCTCTGCTTCCCTTGAGTCACTTGGATCATCACTTTCACTTGAGAATGAAGAAGCTTTTTCCTTGATCTTCTTGGACTTGCCCTTTTCACTTGCCTTGAGTGCAAGATCTTTCTTGGCGCTTGAGTGTGAGGTAGATGATTCCATGTCTTCCATCATGAACATCTCGTGGGAGCGGATCTTGCTCACAACCTCGGTGATGGTGAGGGTAGTGAAATCCTTCTCAAAGAGAAGTGCCTTGACGATGTTGTATCTTGGCTTGGGGAGCGTTTGAAGGATTTTCCGGATGATTTCCTGCTCGGAAAGGTTAGCAACATCGAGAGCATTGATACTTTGAATAAGCACCCCCGTCCTAGAATACATTTGCTCTACCCCCTCATCATCCTTCATTTTGAACTCATTGAGTTCCAACTTGAGCAACTCATATTTTTCCTCAAGGATCTTTTTGTTACCCACGTGGATCTCCTTGAGTTCCATCCACACTTCATGGGCGGTTGGCAAAGCAAAGACCCGATCAAACAACTCCTCATCTAGCGCCTCAAAAATATGGTTTCTAGCACGCGTATTCCACTTAGCTTCACTCTCGGTAGGAACCGTAGGCAACGGATACATGGTAGTGCGCCATGCATCATGGTGTTGAGCTTGAAGGTAGCTAGCCATTCTATGAGCTCAAAAGGTGAAGCGCTTCCCCGCCAACTTAGGAGGGCCATTGTCGCTTCCCTTCCCCATCTCCTTAGGCGGTTAAGCCAAGCAAAAGAGAGCTTAGCTCTGATACCACTTGTAGGATCTAGTCACATAGAAGGGGGGGTTGAATATGTGACTTGTTTTGCAAGCTCTATGAAAAACGAAAACCTTAACCTATCAACTAGTGTTGCTCATACTAAAAAGGTTCTTCCCTACTACTAGAGCACACTATCACAAGTTTCCTTAGCAAATATCACACTAGGAGGCAATATGACAACCTAGGCAAGATATGAAGCACACAAGCGAAACAAGCTAGAACAAAGACGAAGAAACTTGAGAGCGGAAATAAAGTGCTGAAAGTAAGTGCTAGAAGTAAATAAAAGGAACAAGAAGCGACCGGATTTTTTTCCCGTGGTATCGAGAAGTTGACGCTTCCCCCTAGTCCACGTTGGAGCACTCACTTAGAGTATTGCTCCTCCTTGAGTCACAAAGACACAAGTGCTCACTAAGAGTACCCGTTCTCCATCTCTGGAACGGTGGGTCTCGAACCGTGTACACCAAGCTCGTCTTGAGGCTCCCACAATCTCCAAGAGCTCACCAAGAACCCCTAAGTCACCTAGACCGTCTAGGAGCCGTCAAACTCCAAGATTAACAAGCCCGCACAGCTTCACTTGACCTAAGCACTCAGCTAAGCCATGTATGCACCTTGAAACTCTTGCTCACTATGAAAGAACACCTCAATGAAGAGGAAGAGAAACCCAATTGGCAAGAACAAACTCTCCTTCTCTCCTAGGCTGCAATGGATCTTCAGAGTGGCAAAGGCAGCTCAAGAGAGGCAGGGGGCTTATTCATAGGCCTAGCAAAGAAGGCTAGCCGTTGGAAAAATTCCCCTGAAAAAGTTATAATGTCGGATGAAACGATAGTGCCCTCCTGCTGAGCGTCGGATCATCCGGTCACTAATAGAAGCCAATATAGCCATTGAACATTGAAACCCAGACAATACACCGACGCTATACACCGACGCCCCGTCAGATCATCCGGTGCTGAAGGCACCACACTTGGGGCGGTATTGTATGATTTGAATCAAGGCATCGGATGAACCGATGGTATATTCTATCCAAGCGTCGGTTCATCCCGTGCTGAAGCAGAAGTCTTGGCACGTCTCTGTTGAATTTAAATGCAACCGTCGGATGAACCGATGGTCAAGGCGTCGGATCGTCCGATGCTTAAGTGCTGACCCTTGACCTAAACTGTAGCCAAACCCTAAGGCGTCGGATGAACCGATGCCTGTACCGTCGGTTCATCCGACGGTCCATTTTGAATTTGTTGGCCGCAGAACTCATCCGACGTGTGTTAATTATGGGGCGCCGGATCATCCGACGCTATGAACTTGATTTCAACTCATCCAATTCAGGGCCTTTGAGTTTTTCGTCGAATCTTTTGCTTCAACCTTGCTTCCATGAACTCTCTGAGCTAGATAGCATCCAAGGAACTTGAGTGTGCATATTTTATGCTTTTGGAGTGCATGGTCAAGCTACTAGTGTATGAACCCCTCTTAATAGTACGGCCGAAACTACAAACTAGCAATCTAAGTGTCCTTCATCTCCTTTGTGACACTTGGAACTAACAAAGTCCTTACCCTTGTAGTCTTCAACCATATTGAGCCCATTAATTCAAATTGAGGGTTCTCATTCCATTCAATACTCGTGACAATAACCCAATTAGAAATCCGCTTCAAAACAATGGTTAGTCACAAGCATAAGGTTGTCATTTATCTCTGAGACACACCCTTACCAAAGGTGCGAAAGGGCCTAGATCGCTACAGACTCCATCCAGACCATTTGACTTGATGGTTTGGAAACCACACGTGCACGTGTGTACAGGATCATGCAGTTTGTATTAGCCTATAGCTGCGTGTACGTGCCATGCATGTGTTTAAGTTATACATGATGGTCGTGGGAGCCGGCTTTTTTCACTTAACTAGTTGAGCTATGCTTAACAAGCATGCATATGCACTCGAGTATAACTTGCGACCAAGTACGAGTGTACGTATTCCAACCGTAGACGGCCCGCGGCCGCGTATTTCTGCGAACAAGTCATATTAATACATACATACGTAGAGAGGTCTTGCAATAGTAGATGGCCGGCGGCCGCGTATCCTGGCGAACAAGCCGTAAACGGCTGGCGGCCGCGTATCCTGCCAACAAGCCATATTCATACGCACAGAGATATTACCATACTCCAATGCATATATGCTGAGTATAAAGTGTTGGATTTCATGATTAATACCATGTTATGTGATCTTTGCGCTTGGGGCAATGACGCAGCTAGTGAGGTAGTATCGAGGCGCGTCAATTGCTGGTTGAAAACTATTACCATGTTATGTGAATTTCCCTCACTAATTATGATTATTATTATTTTTATTATCTATTTATTTCTAGTTTAGATGGGGTTTAACTATCAATATGATTTGTTCAATTATTGTATGAATATTGCATACATTTTGATCAAGCCAAATTTAGTGTCAAGAGATGCCCCCTCGAGTTTTGGATACGGAAGCCACACACATCGACGTATCTGAAACTCGAAACTTATAATTTTCACTTGAGTGTTTTCTTTAATCACACACATGGTCTCTTCCTATCTCCTATGCATATAAAAATGGCAAGCATCCCAAGGGCGAGACATGTTTCACCTTTTTTTATCAGGGATTTTACGGATTTGTTTTTTTTAACCGTTGGCAAACGTCGTTTTTGCTTTTATTTTCCTATCTTTTATCCAAAATCCCAGGGATATATGAGATAGTGAAGGTGCTGTTGGCTCAATATAAGGAGTTTGTTGGCATCCACGTTCATTAGTTTGAGCCCGGAGATTTATGCCTTGCCTTTTTCGAGACTCCCTGCGGAGAGGAAGACTACGATCAAAAGTACCAACACTTCTCTCCTCATAATATTACTCAATCAATATCCTCAATTAGTTAAGTTGTTGATTCTGTTAAATAAATGGGCCTAGGGCCATTTATTGTAATAATAAAAGAATTAAAAGTCCATGTGTTTAATGCTAAAGGAAAAAGAGAAATACCGTATGGGTATTGGAGGAGTCTCCCATCCAACTTATTAGGTAACCTTTCGGTACACCTCTTGTGAAGTTGAATAAAGGAGATAGGCGTGTCACACGCGCGCGCGCTCGCCTCGCCTGAGGGCGTGACGAGACGAGTGGGCGGTGCGGGGCGGGAGCATATTTTTGTTGTTGATGACTCCTTAATGGTGAACGTTACTGTTGGCTGTCAATGGTCTCTTAATCGTGACAGTTACTGGTAGCCCATAAACCGTGACAATAACTCAGAGCCTTAACCGCGACCGTTACTACTTGAGGCGCATTAACCATGAGGTCCAGGTTCATCGCCCTGCGCCTGCTGCTCGCCTATTTAAGGCGCCCTCCTCCTCTCCCTCAGGGTGCCAATTCACAAACTATAGGTACTCCTGTTTAGGAGACCTCTCTCTTCTCCCTCTGTTTGCTGCTTTCTTTTGCATCTCCATCGCTTGCACCACGCGCACGGTACCGGTGAGAGCAGAGCCTCCGGAACCTCGCCTTGCTGCTGAGATCCTGCTCGGGATAGGCGGGTGATAAGGTTTTTGGGGAGCGTCTTCACGCGACTGCTCGCTCCCGAATGACTACTTCCTCTACCTCAACGACAAGTGAACGAACGACTACTTCCTCTACGTCAACGACAAGCGAACGAACGACTACTTCCTCTACGTCAACTACGAGTGAACGACTACTTCACCTACAGCGGGCCTGCACTGCGATCCTCTACTTGCGTCGACTGTGTACGGCTACACCGATTGAGGTCACTCACAATTGGTGATAACGGAAATTCGGGTGACGCCGTCACCCAAACTTCCATAGGGTACTTTCCTAACCAAATGTTCATGTTTATTAGTTGTATAATCATGAATATTGTTATGTTTAATTGTGGTTTAAACATACACACTTGCACATGAATTGTTTCACTCACTATAATATTGAAATATCTACTAAATTATGGAATTAAAATATGCCACAATGTTCCCTATCATCTAACAGATTCCTGTGTTTATCCATTTCTATATCGTCAGGTTTCGCCAGTATTTCTGCTGGTTTTCATTCGACGCGCAGTGTGGTATTCCTGCTGATCACGACGTGCAGCGGACTTTCGACAGGTATATTGATCTCGCACTCCTTGATGTCATTCGGGTAGTGCTGGTATAATCGAAAGTTTTCGAACTTGGCCAATACTGCCGACGTAGATCCATTTGCGTATTTCCATGATTTTTTAACACTTTTGTATGGATGCGTATTAGGCACATAGATTTATATTGCAACTCACCATATCAGGCCTACATTCACACGTGGACGCCTTTATCTGAAGTAGCGAAGGTACAACTGTACGAACCTGTCAACTGTAGGTTGGCTGATCCAGTCCTTAAGGAACAGCATAGATTGAAGGATATTTTGAAGCCGTCAATTGCAGTCGCGGATGGAGATCGCGGCCTTCTTTTTCTGCTCGGTTCTTCTATCCTTTGGCTCCTACATCCCGATCTGATAGAGCATCACCTTTAGCTAACAAAGTGGTATCTGAGGATTTTGGCTGGGAAAATTTTGACATAGAGTATGTGCCAATCCTTTTTGGTTACAGCGAATGGGCTGCCGATATTCTGAGTAATCATTCCTCACCACTTAAAGGAATTGAACCGGGCACAGATTATATATACGGGGCCATATTTTGTTCTCTTGGGAAGTATAAGATTTCACCATCTATTGTTAAAGCATTATTGGAAAGGTGGGATTCAATCACTAACACTTTCATATTTCCGCCGGGCGAACGCACGATAACTCTTTTGGACATGCACAAAATTGCTGGCCTGCCGTTAGAGGGGGAGCCATATGATGAATTTATTCCACAGGGCTATCACCTGAGTTCCGCCATGTTGTCGTACCCTCGGACGCTACCAACTCTTTTGAAAATATGGCGCGAACTAGAAGATAATGGGAGGGTATCTTTCCAGCAATGGTGTGACTATTTTTATCACACCTTAAGCAATCATCCGCATCCCGGCAATATCGAGTCCTTGCGACTTTATACAGCTGCCTTTCTATCGCTTTGGATTTGTTGTTTCATAGTCGTGGGCGGTGGTCCATACATCCGTCCAGGCGTACTGGTCATGGCTTCCTGGATGGCCTTGGGCCGCCGCTTCGCATTGGCTCAGCCTGCTCTATGTTCTTTGTACTACTCCTTAAGATTGATAAGTACAGAGCCCATTAACCTAGACAATTTGAGGAGAATCGGGCCCATCCACTACCTGATTGGCAGGATGGGAGTTTATATGCCGGCAACTTTCAGTGGTAGAATGAGGTATGTAGGTATACCTATCTGCCCCTACCCTTCAGTGCAGCCAACTATGTTAAACACCATGTCAACTCTTTAGTCCTGGGGAAGCTCACCAGTTCATGTGTAGAAATCATAATATCGTTTGGCATCCATACAGACCGCTCAATCCAAACCAAACTCAGCAAGCAACCTTGCTGTGGGAAAGAAAAATATTTTGTCTGTCTATCCGTCGTGGTCTGCTCCCTTGGAGAGTTGCCACATTTAAGACAGATTTTTGTATTCTTGAACCATATCATCCAGAGCGTGTTGCTATGTAGTTCAGACTGGATCAAGTGGTACCGTATTTTCGTTTGGCAAGTCTGGTGACCGAATATGATGTTGGGGTAGCATACGCCCACTGGCAGCGACTTGTTGGTCCAAGGCACGAAGATTTCAGGCTTATCCCGGATGACACTCGCGTTGGGCGCCCCACACTGCCCTGGGTTAGATGGTTCAGTGCATTCATCAAGCCACTTACTGATGTATTAAGCAGCCTTGGACAGCGGTGTGCCTATCATTATGCCCTTTGTGTGAACAAAAATCTTGACTATCATGCCCACCCAGGTTTAAGTCCCCGTAACATCTCATCTCTTGACCTCATTGTGGTACAAAGAGTGGCCGAAGCACGTCGCCAATAACACATTGCGTCAATTGTAGAAAACACGACGCTGGCTGATGGCCCATGGAGGCGGTTACTGCATGACCTTTCAGGCGTGCAAATTGACATTTCAGATCAACCAACTATAGTATGCTCCTCTCTACTGCCAGTATATATTTTACTACTAGCATGACCATACCCTCTTTTTTTTACTAATATCATTTCCTTCCATCTCACCTTTTTGATAGGGAGTGGACAATTTACCCATGGACTTCTCAGCTAGCCATCATTCTCCACCTGTGCTAATTGACAACGCTCTAGCACAAGAGAACTTGGAGGACAGTCAACTTATAGGTCATGAAAGCAACAGGAAGAAATAAAGTTCCTCTCACATCTCCCGCTCAGATGACCAGGGCAAGTCAAAAGCCAAGAGGCAACTTTTTAGTGGAACAGAGGAAGATTGTAGTGATCCTTCACTCCTGCCCTCTTCTCCCATTGGCATCAACAGCGAGGTTTCCAACCTGGTGCTGTCCACTAAACATCAGGATGACGATGATCCTGATACCTATCAAAATTATTGTTTAGTGGACGCGACTGGAGCTCCACATGTACAACCTCTTCCTTTCATTGCTCATGCACAACCCTCAAGTGACGTGGCAGGTCTGAGCGGAGATTACTCAGGACCTCCCCCAAACGAATTTGATTCTTTTATATATATATATATATATATATATATATATATATATATATATATATATATATATATATATATTCTGCTTGTGTCCAGATTGTGAGCAGCCAACTAAAGATCCACCCACTGGTGAGGAAGCATCTGTTCTGGCAGTGGACGAGAATAAGGACGGAACCATTGAGCAGATATCTCTGACCTTTGCCATTTTGCCAACCAACTGCTGGCAACAGTCTTGGATGGGCTTGATGTTATCACTCTAAGGAACCCAAGCCGCCGCTCTGCAGCTTGCTATCAACTGTATCGCCCCCAGCTTTGCTAGTACCTCCAGGATCAGGGACATGCTAAATAGGTTGATCGCCATATCCGAAGAGTTAGAGAGGGTATACACTGAGTTCGAGGAAAACTCCAAGTGCAAGGCCCAAGCTGTCGAGGCAACTACACTTGAGCTTGCCACTAACAAGGAGGCCCTCCAGGCCACTGCTCGCGAGAAGGCAGCTATTGAGCAGCAGCAGGATGAAATCCTAGCAGAGATTGCTAAACTCAATGATGTCTTGCAGGGTGTGAAGCAGAAATGGAGCAAGTTTCAGAAGTTTGGTCTACTCAAAACTTGGAAGTGCAGCGACTAGATCGTGAACTGAACGACGTTCCTGCTGAAGCGAGCCAGAAAGCTGCTGAAGATCTCCGTGGGAAAACTGCTGATTTGGGCGAGGAGGCTCAAAGAATCTTTGCAGACTTGAAGAATGTTAACACCAACTCTGGTTGAAGACCCCTTTTTGCTTTCACCAGCATCCCAGGATTTATGCTTTATTAAGAAATTTAATTTGAACACACCTATTTGTTTTGGTTCAAACGTTTATTTATCACTTGTAATCGGTGGATGTTTATTTCCAACTTTGTTTGTTTAATCCCAAATACACTCAGCCATATTTGATATTTTTTATACAGAGCTTACCTTATTGTAAATCACTCGATAGGCAGCTGAGTTTCCCCTGATGGCTTTACGACCTAAAGTTATGTGAGGCATTGGAGCCATTTTCATTTATAATTTAGGCTTGCCAGACTATTGGAGCAATATCATTTTTTTTATTTTTCCTACAGCTTACCCGTAAGGCATTAAAGTAATATCTTCTTTGTTTGCCTACGATATGTATTCATAAAGCAATGAAGTATATTACTTGATTTTTTTAGAGATGCTTTCAGTTTAGGCTCGTGAAGTGTTGGAGCATTTTTTTTAAAAAATCGTTTTTATGCATAGTAGGGTTTTAAGAATTTTCCATTCACCGGTGGAGGACAATACTCGCCATCCGGAGAAACAATTCTGTATGCGCCGCTAGAATAAACATCCCCCGCAACGTAAGGACCTTCCCATTTGGGCTCGAATTTTCCTTGCATCCGATGTGTGTCATTCATTGGTCGAATAACTGCGAGAACCAAATCTCCTTGTTTGAACGACCCCCTCTTTAGCCGTTTATCGAAGGCTCGAGACACTCTGGCTTGATAGGCCTCTAATTTTTGTAACGCCTGTAGCCGTTTTTCTTCGAGGCCATCTAACTCTTTCAAGTGTATTTCGGCCGCTTCATCTTCCGTGAGATTTTCATGAATAGCGACCCTTAAGGAAGCGATTTGTACTTCCAACGGTAGAACGGCTTCACCTCCAAATACAAGAGAGTAAGGAGTCATGCCGTTTGCTGTACGAGTTGTGGTTCTGTATGCCCACAAGGACTTAAGTAATTTTTCATGCCAATTTCGTTTATTTTGTGACACGATCTTTTTAAGCAATTTGCAGAGCACTTTATTAAAAGCCTCGGCTTGGCCATTGGCTGCTGGATTATAACCCGTAGAGAAGTGGTGCTTAATTCTAAATTTGGCGCACATTTTCTCTAAATGTTTATTTCTAAAGGAGGGCCCATTATCTGATATTATCCGCGCGGGAACACCAAAACGGTATATCAGATTGGTTCTTATGAAATCTTCAACATTTTCGGCCTTGACTTCCTTTAATGGCACGGCTTCGGCCCATTTAGAGAAGTAATCTGTTGCGGCCAAAATAAATTTATGCCCTTTAGATGATGGGGGGTTAATAGGTCCAACCACATCCATACCCCACATTTTAAAGGGCCATCACATATTCGTCGGGTGCAATGGTTCATGTGGTTGATGTATAAAATTACCGTGTATTTGACACTGGTGGCATCTTTTTGCGAATTTCATGGAATCGTCGAACATCGTGGGCCAATAATAACCGAGATGTCTCAATTGATAGTGTAATTTAGGTCCAGACTGGTGGGCTCCACATACCCCGGCATGCACCTCATTTAAGGCTTCTATCACTTCACTCCCCGCAAGGCAACGGAGTAGAATGCCATAACTCGAGCGTCGATAAAGCATGTCATTTATGCATGTATAATTGATTGATCTTTTCCGGATTCTGGATCTTTCAGCGAAATCCAAGGGCAAATACCCGTGAAGTAGATATTCAAGGAATGGTGTTCTCCAATCCCCTACTTCAATTTAACATGTATCTATGCTCATTGATGTAATGGACGATGTACTCTCTTCCTCGTCAAGTATGGGAAGGACTCTACGTTCTTCCACATGAATGTCCATTGTCTTGTCTGGCTCTAACGCTAGGCTTGCAGCTAAGCTTGCCAATGCGTCAGCTTTCCAATTTTGATTTCGCACAACATGCTGAATCTTTATATTAGCAAACATAGATATGAGTTCCTTTGCTTTTTGATAATATGGCATGGGCCCTTCTTTCTTTACAGCATACGTTCCCAATAATTGATTGATTACCAATTGGGAATCTCCATAAACATAGATCATATTCAGCCCCGTATTCTAAGCCGTTTCAAGCCCAATAATTAAAGCTTCATTCTGCGGCATTATTTGATACTGCAGAGGTTAGTGTGAAAGAGTATGGAATAATTGCCTCATCTGGTGTGACAAAAATAACCCCTGCCCCGACACCTGATTTTCGGCAAGCGCCATCAAAATACATCTGCCATGTGAGTTGAGCCACTGTAGCAGTGAAAACTTCTTCATCGGGCAAATCGTCATCAATCGGAAAATCATCCGGCATTGGATGGGAAGCTAGAAAGTTTGCTAGAGCTTGCCCTTTTACAGCCTTTTGAGGTACGAACACAATATCAAATTGTGAAAGAAACATTGCCCATTTAGCCAATCTACTAGATAATGTCATTTTTCTTAGAATGTGCCAGAGTGGATCAACTCTGGACACAAGATGGATTGTATGTTCTAGCATGTAATGTCACAGCTTTTGTGCAGCAAATACGAGAGCTAGGCATATCTTTTCTATGTCTGGATAGTTGCATTCTGCCCCTAGCAGAGTGCGACTAAGGTAATATAAGGCCACTTCATTTCCGGTTTCATTATTTTGTGCAAGGAGTGCGCCTAAAGAAGTAGGCATGGCATCCGTATAAAGTATAAGTGGTTTTCCTTTAACCGGCGCACTCAAAATAGGAGGACTTGAAAGTTTTTTTATATCTTCAAACGCATTTTGGCATGCTTGATCCCATTTAAATGGGACACCGTTTTTCATGAGTCGAGAGAATGGTTTGCACCTCCCTGATAGGTTTGAGATAAACCTCCTAATATATGCCAAGTGACCTTGGAGACTTTTTAACTCATGAACATTTTCAGGTGGAGGCATGTTTACAATAGCCTTTATTTTAGTTGGATCGATTCTAATGCCATGCTTTGTGACTATAAAACCAAGGAATTTTCCAGAAGAGACCCCGAAGGCACACTTCATTGGGTTCATTTTGAGCTTGTGTTTCCTAAGGCGCTCAAACACCAACGCGAGATGCTTAAGATGGTCTTGCCCACGCTTAGATTTAACGACAATATCATCTAAATAACATTACACAATTTCATATAATAGCCCATCTAGGATGATTGTCATAGCACGTTGATATGTCGCCCCTGCATTCTTTAACCCAAAGGGCATCACCCTATAGCAATATATACCCTTAGGTGTTCGGAATGCGGTCAATTCTTCATCTTCCGGTGCCATTTTTATTTGGTTATAATCGGAAAAACCATCCATGAAAGATAATATCTCGTAGCCCATAGTAGAATCTATGAGAATTTCAGAAAGAGGAATAGGAAAATCATCTTTTGGGCATGCTTTATTCAAATCTCTAAAGTCTACACATATACGAAGTTTCCCATTTTTTTCTTTACGGGTACAATGCTAGAAATCCATTTAGCGTATTTTACTTCCCTAATGAACCCTGCTGCTATGAGTTTGTCAACCTCAATTCAATCTTTGGAAGTAACTGTGGTCGAAATATTCTCTTCTCTTGTTTTTCCGGAGGAACATCTTTCTGTACAGCCAACCTATGCAATGCAACTTTAGGATCTAGACCTGGCATTTCTTCATAAGACCATGCAAACACATCTCTATTTTCAGAGAGGAATTTGCTATATTCCTCCTTGCTTTCTTCAGATAAATGTTTGCTGATAACGATTGGACGAGGATCGTCAGGTGTCCCTATATTGATCCCTTCTAACTCATCCATGGTTGGCTAATTTCCGTCCTCCATTTGTGGAGAGGCTGGCACAACATCAATAGGTTCGGTAGAAGTCATATGAACTTCATAACCCAACCCTTACTTTTCTTTTCTCAACGTCTGATCTTCATGCAAGGCATCAAGCTGAGCTTGTGACATCATCTTTTCGAATGGTGCTAGCTGCCCCCGACCCTCGCATAAAGAGGGGCCAGTGGATGTATCATAGCCCATCTGTTGCATCATGTAAAGAACTTTGTCATCATATAATGAAATAGGCAAAGCCTTATCATCTTTATTAAATAAGGTAATTGGTGCGACTGCCTTACTTTTATTAAGACGGTCTAATTGAGCTTGTTTTATTTTATGTTGCACCAAAGGGGGTAAGGGTGTTGGGGAATTTAATACCTTTGTCTTGTCGTGGTGTTTCATCCACGATGCAGAATATCAGATCACCCTTTTTCCTTTGATCGCTCAAGATATACTGATATATTCATTTTGATGAGGATACTTCGCTATCTTTCCTCGGGAATTCCGGATTTGGTGGTTGCACTACTTTTGGTTTTGAAACTTTATCAACAGGATCAAAATAGAACTTTGCATCTGCATAAAAGGATTCTGCCATTGTGAATGGCTTTTTGTCTATAAAGATCCTCACTATATCTCCTGACGGATCTTTATATTTGATGCATTGATGGAGTGTTGATGGCACAATTCCATTTTCATGTAACCATGGGCGACCAATGAGAGCATTATAAGATGTAGCTGCGTCAATCACATCAAAGGTTACATACATCATGAGTTTTTCTAGCTTTAAGACCAATGAGATTGTACCCATGGATTCTTGTCCCGATTGGTTAAATCCATGAATAATAACATTTGATCGGCTTAGATCATTTTGGGAATACCCTATCCTTTTGAGGGTACGTAAGGGTAACAAATTTATAGATGAACCACCGTCAACCATAATACGATTGATAGGCAAATCATCAATTTCACCGAACATGAGGAAGGGTCTATTGTGTTTCCTTCTTCGCAACAATAGATCCCCGTCAGTGAATGTCATCTTTTGAATTTGGACTAACTCTGCCTCTACTTGAGATACTTCAACTCTATAATCCTCTGGAAAAGAAAGTGCAGTAATAAAAGCCTTGCGCAAATCTGTAAGGAATCGGATTCTCGTTGGCCTAAGAGAGGGAGGGGGTGAATTAGGCTACTTAAAACCTTAACCTATGGCTTCACTAATTTTACATAAAGATAAACTAGAACATACTATCTAGATGTGCAACTAGGGTTGTTCTAGTGTGAAACTCCCATCCCAAAACAAGGTTTGCAACATATAGCCATTCCTAGCATGATACTACTCTAAGAAAGTAAGGCAAGCAAATATTGCAATAGAGTAAATGCGGAAACGTAAAGGGGTGAGAGGAAGCAAACTCTTGACACGCGATTTATCGGTGGTATTGGTAGGCTCTAAGCCACCCCTAGTCCGCGTTGAAGCACTCACACAAGAGTATTGCTTCCCGGTCGCCAAGTCTCTCCCAAGAGCACCACTTGACTCGCCACAAAGGCTAGCCACTTAGGCACTTGCCAAGCTCCCTTGGTCACCTTGATGCCGCCTCCACTAAGGAGCTTCTCCACCAAGGAAGGGGGTCTCCACGTCCCCCGCACAAAGTGTCCTCGCCGCTCCACACCAAGCCGGAGGGTCGATTACGATTGCCGGTGAGCCACTTAGGCCCCAACGCTTCCGGCGAACCTTGTACAACTTGATTCACTCAAGAATCACCTCACAAGGTTAGCACAACCTTGCACTCACTCAGCTCTAAGCTAAGCCTAGCACTAAGCACATACACAAAGCATATGCAAGTCTAAGGATGAGAAATTAAGCACTTGGATGGATTGAATATGATCTTCCACACAATCTAGCAACCTCAAATGGGTGAGTAGAGGGGGTATAAATAGCCCAAGGCATCAAACTAGCCGTTGGCTAACGGCCACTGAAAAAGGTAGCATCGAATGAACCGATGCTAGATTTTCCAAGGCGCCAGTTCATCTGGTGCCCCTTCCACGTCACATAGCCGTTGAGATTCTCTGACACAACTACTCCGACGCTATGCACTGACGGTGCGTCGGATCATCCGGTGCTGAAGGCTTCGTCTTGGCGCGTCTCTGTCTTGATTCAAACTGAGCGTCGGATAGACCGACGGTGTCCACACTCAGACCGTCGGATCATCCGGTGCTACTGTCTTCACTGCTCTTCCTCAACAACTCGTCCAACGCTACTAAAAAGTGGACCGTCGGTTCATCCGACGGTACCTAGGGTTTCACCCTGTGTACCAACTCGTCCGACGATTGCACCGACGCTTGCTATATTGATACCGTCGGTTCATCCGACGGTGTCTTTTCTTTTCCATTCTTGCTCGGTTTTGACTCTTGATTTTCTCATTTTGGCATGTGGTTTTCTTGCATCCTTGGGACCTAGAAGTGTCTACAAAGACATGCTAAAACAATATGGTTAGTCCCAGTGATCATGTTGTCATGAATCACCAAAATCAAACTCGAACTAATGGCATATGAGGCCATGTTCGCTACAATCTTCCCCTTTTTGGTGATTTATGACATCACAACCAAAGCAAGCATAAATTTGCAAAAATTGACAAAATTAGAACCACTTACACTTGAATGGATGCTTACCATCATCCAAACTCCCCCTAGATCAAACTTCCCCCTTTTTTATCTTCTCTTCCTATGTTCACATTCTCCCCCTTTGGTCTCATATCCTTGAAACCACTAGCTTGCTTTGGTCTCACATTCTCCCCCTTTGGAATAAAATCTCCAAAAAGTCCAAAGCAAAATGTCTCCAAGAAAACTAGCAAGTGCTAGCAAACATAGCTCAAGAAGAAATGTTAAATACAAGGGAGAAAGTCACATGAACCATGATCCATATGTATGATATCAATGAAGATACCACATGTGAGAATAACTAAGGTGGATCACAAGCTCATGGGACTAGCATGATACAAACTAAGCTCCCCCTAAGTGTGTGCACAAAAAGATGGTGTGGAAAACAAGTGCACAACTACAAACTTGTAAGACAAGGAATCTTAGAGCATATCATGCAAGGAGGTAGCTTAAAGGACAAGAGATAAGACAAATGGGTTCTTGTTACATTACCACTTGTAGATAGCACTTGTAGTGTTTTGATCATTGCATACCTCCGGGGGTTGATCCTCTCTACCTTGTTGGCACCACATTGTGATGAGCCACTTGGAAATGATATCACTTGAGGTGACACCACTTGAAAGAAGCTTGCAAAGAAAACACTTGAGGTACCACAAGGATTAGGAATGTATGAGTACATTGCCTTTGAACTTATATAGAGACATAAGCTCGCAAGGACATGACTCAATAACATGAAGTTCATATTTCTATATTCACTCTTTTAGAGATGTTAGATCACATTGAGAGTGAAATAGCACTCTCTTAGAATGAAGTATCGCACCGGAACGCATCGCCAAGGGACTACATAAGATAAGCTTGAAACAATATTAGTCCCATAACCAAACCATAGGATGAGCTCCCCCTAAATGTGTGCATTTAGTGTTTGAATCACCAACCAAATTTATGCACATTGTTTATGACAACAAAGGGAAGCTAACCATATAGCTTGCTCATGATGCAAAAAGATATATATGAAAACATGCACCATGAAAGAACAAGTGTAGCTTTCCTACACACTAATCAAACCATGTAGGTTGCTCATGGGTTAGCACATGACACAAGCAACCTACCATAAGTAAACATTGCAACAAATGAAACCTAAACAAGGCAATGGAGCTATAATGATACAAGAGATAGGTACTAGTTTCCATTACCTCAACCGGGGAACTTGGGCAACACATGTCCAACTTGCAAGCTTGGCTTCTAGGCTTAAATCTTCACAACTTCTTTGTGCCAAGCCTCCCAAGTCCCCGCGCCCAAGGCCTTCAAGTGGCCTTCGGAACCCAAACCATTTGAGGCAACTTCATGTTGACGATGACTTCCTTGGGTACCCAAATGGGTTGGTTCCAACCCCGCTCTTCCTTCATCTTCCCAACCTTGTGTGCAACCACCTTGCTGTTAGCCTTCTTCTTGATGACTTAGGTGTTGCTCTTGGTCATGTTCTTGCGGTTGGGCTTGGTGTAGATGAGGGAGCTCTTGATGGTGGTCTTCAACTTCTTCTTTTCGCCCTTGTCCATCTTCTTGACAAATTGGGGGCATTTGTAGAACTTGTGCCCTTCTCCATGACACTTGTAGCAAGTCATGGTTGCACCCTTCTCAAGCTTCTTCACCATGGGATCACAGTTATCTTGAGAAGGTTGGACTTTGCTCTTCATGTCTTGAGAGATGTCCACTTGTTCCTCATCGTTTTTGCCCTTGCCCATCAAATTTGCCAACCTCTCTCGAAGCCATTTTACTTCTTGCTTGAGCTCATCATTTTTCTTGGGGAAAATTAGATTCATAGCATCGAAAGATCCCAACTTTGGAAAAATACCACTAAAAGATTTAGCTTTAGAAATGTAGCACTGAAAGGTTGTCTGTTGTTGATTTTTACCATCTCTGTGAAGTCGACATTAACTGCAGACATCACAATAGCTTGTGGTTTCAACTGCCACCTTCCCTTCTCTCTATGACAGCTGGGGCCCATTCGTCATCCTTGACCTCAGCAGGCACTGCCGCACTGCTTGCGGTAAGGAGCATCTAAGCACGCGGAGAGCTTTACCCACAAAGGGATTAAGCAGGGAGGAGCAGAGATTCTTGGCTTGACGTGAAGGGGATCGGAAAAGGAACCGGAGGTGCTCGAGGGTGTCCGGTGCTCCCTGCGATTTTCGCTCACGAAGAGAGAAAGTAGTAAGCAACTATGAACATGGATTTGGTGAGATAGGTGTTGATTTGCTCTAGTGGCTTTCGATTGAGGAAGTGAGCACATGTTGCTTGATTATTCTATGGAGAGAACAAGTAGGAAGGGGGGAAAGAAGGCTTGCAGCTTCCTTGGCGTTGCATCTCGTATGGGAAAAATGGACAGATAGGAGAAAGGAAAAAAGTTTGGTGCTTGCGCACGGGGGATTGAGCTGATAGGGGTGGTGGTGATACTTGTTGCTTTCTTTCTCGCCGAGAGGAGAGGACAACTCAGCTATGGCAGACGTGTGCTGGGAGGGCAACGAAGGGGAAGATTTGGGCATTTACCCATGGTGGTCGTGATGCAAAGGAGAGAGAAAACACTGTTTTTCTTTCAGCAGTTAACGGGAAGTTCACAGCAATGGTAAAAATCATAACGAAGCAACCTTTCAATGCTATTTTTCTAAGGATGTATCTTTTGATGTTATTTTTCTAAAGTCCGGATCTTTCGGTGGTACGAATCCAATTCTCCCTTTTTCTTGCCTATGAGACAATCACATGTTTCTACAACAACATTCTCATTGCAAGATGGTGAGCAAGATTCATCAATCAAATCAATGCAAGAAGTTGAAGCATCTACCTTGGAGATAGGAATAGCACAAGGGATAGATGATTCATCAAGCTCAAAGGAATTACATGTTTTAGTCTCATTGCTCTCAAGATTAGATTTTAGCTCCTCGCACTCCTTGCTAAGCAATTTGAATTTGCACAACAAATGTTCATAATTTGTAGCAAGGGTTGCACTAAGATCATTGAGAGCATTGAGTTCTTTAATTTCATTAGCTTGTTTCTCAAGAATTCCTTTTTGCTCATGGACTAGCTCAACAAGATCATTAAGAGAGGTGGTGTCGGATTCATCATCACTTACATTGCTTTCCATACCTTTGTCCATAAGGCACATGTGTAGTGATGATGAAGGACCTTGCATGAAGTGGGTGGTGAAGTTCTTTCTTGACTCATCACTTGAGCTAGAAGAACTTGATTCTCCACCACTTGTCCACTCACGGACGACGATAGTTGCTTTTTGCCTTGGTCTCCTCTCCTTGACCACCTTCTTCTTAGTCTTGTGCCCGATCTTGGTGAACTTGATGTGTTGATGATGACGCCCTTCTCTCAAGTGGACGTTGTAGCCGTACATATTGACTTTCTTCACATACTTGAAGATCTTCTTCACGTACTCGGCCACCATGGATTCAACCTCTTCATCACTTGAGGAATCTCCATCGTCACTATCATCACCATCATCCTCGCTTGAGCTTCCATGAGTAGCCATCCTACTCAACATCTTATCTTGTTGGCTTGAGAGAGCATGGCTTGTAGTTGGAGAGGATGGTTCTTGGGGCTTTTCTTGGGGCGCCCTCTTTGAGAGCCTCATGGAAGCTCAGTTACAGACCTGTGATGATTCTTGCGGAAATGAGCGCCTTCTTTGACTTGGGCATGAGTTGAAGCTCATGTGCCATGATCTTGCTCAAGATATGAGATGGCTTCAAATCTTCGAGCTTCTTCTCGTAGATGATTTCCTTCACCAAGTCATAATCGGGTCACACTTGAAGCATTGATCTTATTGACAAGCACATTTAGGCGTGAGTACATAGATTCGGCATTTTCATTTGCAAGTTGCTTAAAGCTAGTGAATTCCTCAAGGAGACAACCATAGCGTTCATTAGCAACTTCTTTTGAACCCTCATTTTCCTCCTTGATGGTTTTCCACAGCTCATGAGCATTTTCACAAGTAGAAACACTATTGAAAATGCCTACATCTAGTAAGGACAAAATGATACTCTTAGCAATCACATCAAATTGCTTTTCCTTCTTAGTACCATTTTTCATGCCCTCATCGGTGACTCTCCAAACATCAAGGTCCTTTGTTTGGAGATAGGCCTCCATGTGAACCTTCCATCGAGTATAGCCCATGCCATCGAAATGTGGAGCCAAACCTAAGGTATCCACCCCTTTCATTCCTCTATAAAGCAACTCACTAGGCGGTGAAGCCTAACCGTTCCAATGAGCCGGTTTTCACAATTTACCAATCGAATTGGCGTTTCCTTGTGAAGGAAGTGAGTCCCGGGTCTGATACCACTCGTAAGGAATCGGATGCTCGTTAGCCTAAGAGGGGGAGGAGGTGAATTAGGCTACTTAAAACCTTAACCTATGGCTTCACTAATTTTACACAAAGATAAACTAGAACATACTATCTAGATGTGCAACTAGGGTTGTTCTAGTGTGAAACTCCCATCACAAAACAAGGTTTGCAACCTATAGCCATTCCTAGCATGATACTACTCTAGGAAAGTAAGGCAAGCAAAGATTGCAATAGAGTAAATGCGGAAATGTAAAGGGGATGAGAGGAAGCAAACTCTTCACACGCGATTTATCCTGTGGTATTGGTAGGCACTAAGCCACCCCTAGTCCACGTTGAAGCACTCACACAAGAGTATTGCTTCCCGGTCACAAAGTCTCTCCCAAGAGCACCACTTGACTCGCCACAAAGGCTAGCCACTTAGGCACTTGCCAAGCTCCCTTGGTCACCTTGATGCCGCCTCCACTAAGGAGCTTCTCCACCAAGGAAGGGGGTCTCCACGTCCCCCGCACAAATTGTCCTCGCCGCTCCACACCAAGCCGGAGAGTCGATTACGATTGCCGGTGAGCCACTTAGGCCCCAAGGCTTCCGGCGAACCTTGTACAACTTGATTCACCCAAGAATCACCTCGCAAGGTTGGCACAACCTTGCACTCACTCATCTCTAAGCTAAGCCTAGCACTAAGCACATACACAAACCATATGCAAGTCTAAGGATGAGCAATTAAGCACTTGGATGGATTGGATATGATCTTCAATGTGTCTTGAACTCCTCTGCACTTCCACACAATCCGGCGGCCTCAAAGGGGTGAGTGGAGGGGGTATAAATAGCCCAAGGCATCAAACTAGCCGTTGGCTAACTGCCACTGAAAAACGTAGCGTCGTATGATCCGATGCTAGATTTCTAGGGCGTCGGTTCATCCGGTGCCCCTTCCACGTCACATAGCCGTTGAGATTCTCTGACACAACTGCTCTGATATTTTCCAGGGCGTCGGTTCATCCAGTGTTGAAGGCTTCGTCTTGGCGTTTCTCTGTCTTGATTCAAACTGAGCGTCGGATAGACCGACGGTGTCCACACTCAAACCATCGGATCATCCAGTGCTATTGTCTTCGCTGCTCTTCCTCTGCAACTCGTTCGACGCTACTAAAAAGTGGACTGTCGGTTCATCCGACGGTACCTAGGGTTTCACCCTGTGTACCAACTCGTCCGACGATTGCACCGACGCTTGCTATATTGATACCGTCGGTTCATCTGACGGTGTCTTTTCTTTTCCATTTTTGCTCGGTTTTGACTCTTGATTTTCTCATTTTGGCATGTGGTTTTCTTGCGTCCTTGGGACCTAGAAGTGTCTACAAAGACATGTTAGTCCCAATGATCATGTTGTCATGAATCACCAAAATCAAACTCGAACTAATGGCATATGAGACCATGTTCGCTACAAAATCAGAGGATAGACACAGAGTATCATACACAGAACGCATAGCTGGCATTTTCTTTAAGTGTGTATTACATCATACTTGACCGACACATTTTTTGGATGGTCAGTCGCATCGCTCGGAGTTACATGCTTGTTAGGGGGATTTTTCTATTGAGGAGAAGGATTAGGAAGTTGACGGCCTGATCTAAGCTGTACTTCATCAACTTCTACTAATGGGTCCTCTCCATCCGGGAAGTGAAGGGACTCCTCATCATCCTCAAAGACTCCGATGGCGAAGGAAGCACACTCTTCCATAGGCTGGCCCTCAAAGTCCTCCATGTTTTGAGAGAAGTGCGGGGCTTCGCCTTTCTCCATCACTCGTTGTAGAGCACATCGTCTTGATAGTTGTTGTCGACGATCTCCTGGTTTGGAAATGATGGATCGCCCCACACCCTGTGGTGTGGACCCGCCGAAGGAAAGTCTTGCTTTCATGCTGGCGCTCAGCATGCTAGTTTGAATAGCCGAATCATTTCGAAAGTTAGCGACATTTGACGTTGCCACTTTCTTTTCTTTCTTTATACTTTTGAGCAAGTCAACATCTAAGGTGCCTTCATCAATCAACTTTTGTATCAAGTTCTTCACCACAAAACAATCCTTGAGAGTATGGCCCAAGATGCGATGATAATGACAGAAGTTTGGTTCATTGAACCTAGACACTTCTTCTGGTCTCTTTGGTTTAGGAAGCTCTATGAAGTTCAACTGTCTAAGACCCATAAAGAGGTCCTCCACTTCCTCATCGGGGAAGGAATATTTTTGACTTTGACGCTCACTGAGAGTTGGTCTCCTAAGAGTTGAAGGACCACCCTTATTATGGTTTCTTGTGGAGGAGCCCCCAGTATGGAAATTCTGGGGGGGGGGGCTATAGTGGTCTCCATTGCCTGCATATTCTTTGGCTTGATAAGCAACTTATCCCGTTGAAGATTCTTCTCTACCGGTTTGTTGTGTGACTTTCCTTGTCGGAAAATATGCTGCAGATAATTCTCTATATCGGTGGCTTTTGAAGACAACTCCTCAAAGGTGATTGGGCGCACACCTTGCAAGTATATAGCCATATCCGGGCTTAAGTTGTTCATACACATTTGTACTGCTTCCGGTTAGGTGATTGGCTGCAGGCACTGAAGACTTAGGTTCCTCTAGCTATTGATGAAGTCTGCCGCTTTCTCATTTACTCTCTGTAGAGTTTGAGTCAACTCTGTGATTCCATCCGTCCGTTGAGTGCTATAAAAGAGCTCAAGGAAGGCGTCTTGCATTTTCTCCGAAGTTCTGATAGAGCCGGGTGCCAACTTACTATACCATGTCAAAGCTGGTCCTGACAATGTTTGCACAAACTGCCGCAGAAGAAGGGCACCATTATGCGATGTATCTTGGCAAGCAGCCAAGAAGTGAGCCACATGTTCATGCGGTGACCCAGTTCCATTGAATTTGGTGAATTGTGGCTGACGATAATTATATGGAAAGGGCACCATGTCAACCTCCGGTGGGTATGGCTTGACATACCCTGGGCGTATAGAGTAATGTGTTTGCATGTATTCAGCCTTCACGCCTTCGGAGATCATTCTTTGTATTGCTTCCACGCTAAGTGCTGGGTCATTTTGGTTATTAGTTCGACTTCCTTACGGTCTCTCATTCTCTCCACTTGCGACTTTATCCGCTACTTGCCTGCGAAGAGCAGCCAGTTCTTCCTCTTTCTGTCGAAGTGCCGCTTCCAATTGAGCAACTTGTTGTCCTGCGGAGCCACCCGAGTTTGCCATCAAAACTTCTTCATGGATGGGTCCGCCATCACCACTTTGGGTGTGTGACTCGTCATCTTTTGGCTCATCCGAACCTGCAGTATCGACTGATCATTTTCAACATTGGTTGGTTCATTATATAGGGGATTATAAGACCCTACATAAACTGAACGGTCCTACATATTACCTGAATTTGTGCAGCTTCAAGTTACCGGGCGATGGCCAGGTGGAATTGGCTTGCGAGGCTTCTTCCTCTTAAAGTGGACAGATGCAGAGGATGCCTCGCTGGTGCTATTGCTAACTTCAGTGACCTCCACCGGCATTGAGGAAAGCACCTCGAATGGGTTGGTCGAAGCTTCCCTTCGAATTGGGAAAGGAGCAAGGGTTTTTGTTGCACATGTTGAGGGAGTTGTTCGGACTTTCTTTTTGGGCATACAACTTGTATGACTTGACGAAGCAACACCCATATCTTGGACCTTGCTTGACGCAGAATTTATTGAGATCGCTAACTCTCGTTGCTTGTAAGTTGCACGCCTAGCTCGCACATTAGCAGCTTGTTTGACGTATTTCTCACGCTGAGGATTCTTCTTCAGAAACTCTTGGTATTCAGGCCATTCAGCAAAAACTTTAGCACGCCGCATGACCTCACCGTCAGCATTATCCAAAGATGTGGACTCTTCAGGAAGTAACTTTCTTAAATCTCGACATATCGTCCTCTCTAAGGAGGCATTGATAGCTTGCCTTGCATCAGTTTTAATTCTACGACGGCTTACTTCATCCGTAGCTAGTACATTGTTCACAATAAAAGCTCGATGGGTGTTGTTCAATGCAGAATCGTCTGCCACTGTGATGTTAGCCCATGCTTTGCGAGCATTTCTACACCGTCAGCGCTGTTTTCTCGGGGACATGGAACCCTACCCTGAAGGTGGTGGAGGTGTCACATCTGATGTTATAGGGTCAGAGGTTGTGACGGTTGGATCAACATGTCCTGTTTAATGTCACCAAGGTTGAGGTGAATTCCTTGCCAGCGGAGCTCACGCTCGGGCTGAACCATGGGGTTCCAATATACCGGGGAAGGAATAAACTCGGGAGAGTCAACTCGAAGTCGAATATCCTTCGGGTGCAGGTCACTCTCCGAGAATGATAAAATATCCTCCGTCACCACCGCTTTTCCTTTGTTCGCACGTTCTGGAGGGTTGGTTTTTTTCACCGTTGCACTTTTACGAGGTTCGTCCGACAACACCAAACCCTTATTTGGGGTTGATGGAGTCACCACCATCTCAGCATTAGTCGGGGGTGCCCCCAATATGCTTGAAGTATGTTCTGAGGAATATGCCCCCGGCATTTTAGGTGACACGTAAGGTTGTGCCGCTTTAGTTGGGGATACTAGTTTAGTGTGGACAGGCCACTCTCCAAGTGTTTTACGCCGGAAACTTGGCTCCATCTTGTGGGTGACCGGCTTTGCAACCTTTGGTTGGGAGGAACTTGGAGGAGCTGCGGGGTAGGCTAATACTTTGCGCACATTGTTGTTGCGCTTTTGGGTAGCTACCTCCCTTGCCTTTGCAGCAGCCCTTCGGGCCATCCTCTTTGAAGCTTTAGTCACAACAGGAGTAAAATCATCCAGCGGTGTAGAGTTGACCTCTTCTTGATTATGGTCAATCATGTTTGGTGAAGCAGCAGATGTGCGCAAGGAACCATCACTGTCAGAAGCTTGAACAGGTCCCAATGGCACATCAACCCAAAGTGAACCGATGCGGAGCGTGATGAAGTCTTGCACACGACTAGCCATACCTTCATTTAAGAAAACCATATGTGAGTTTTCTTGTAAGCACATATGTTGTAACATTTCATATTACCGCTACATGTGTAACCATGTTGGAACTGAAAGATGAGGGGAGAAGTATGTCCCACCGGGCGTGTCAGAATCCGATGGCGGGAAAACGGATAGCCTGAATGACCCGCCTCCGCGTCAGCAGAGACAAATTTTATTTGAGTTTAGTTTAACGAGGTAATTGGGACAAATAAAGAAATTAAGGTATTGCGAGTCCATACTTCCATAATTCTTACATTTACATAAAAAATATGTTAATCACATCTCCGCAGAGAACACCCCTGATTAAGAGTTCCAACATGAGTACATAATAATGAAGATTACATCACATGGCTATCCTATTACATGGCTACGAAAGAAAAGGTCCTAAGTCTTCTCGCCGTAGAGATGGACGCTTGATGTAGATTTATCCTATCATCGCTGTATATTTATGCATGACACTACTTATTATTTTCACGTGAATATGCATATATAGTGCTTGACATTTTATATACAAGCCGTATCATGTGTATGTATACTCACGCACAAATAAATTGGCTTCATGGCTTATCCTGGTATGCATCTTCCTGGGTGTAATCTTATTTTAATTTGGTTGTGATGCAGGATTATTTAATTATCCCTGTATTTGAAGGATCAGATGGCGACTAGAGAGGGGGGAGAGTGAATAGGAGCCGGTAAAAAATTCTTCCAAAAGAACCCGGCCTATGCCGTAGACAAATCTCGGTCACACACGAGCGATGGATCGAATCACACACCAATCGCCAAGACAACGAGGTTATGGATCAACCTCTAGCCTTAGGAACGATTCCTTGAAGCACACGCGGAAGCACGAAAGAAGAAGGAGAGGAATCGAACCAAGAAGCAAAGCGCGCGAGCCTACGGCGGACCGTCCGGCCGGACGGGGGGCGGACCGTCCGCGATGGGCCGCGCGGATCGTCCGCTCGCTACCGCGGACCGTCCGCGCCAACACCGCGGACCGTCCGGCCTTCCCCGCGGACCGTCCGTTAAAGACACACGAGAACCAATAGCGAAGCACCCGCACCACGGACCGTCCGCGGGGAGCACGCGGGCTGTCCGCCAGGCACCCGCGGACCGTCCGCCCTCTGTTGCGGACCGTCCGAAACTCCGTCCAACCGAAAACCAAAATTGCGACGGATCGAAACGAAAGGCGAGCAAGAACACGAAGAACGTGGGACGAACCCTAGCCGCGCGGACCGCCCGCCAGCACCTCGCGGACTGTCCGCCAGGTGCGGACAGAGCAGAAAAAGCCCGACCTCGAAAGTTAACTCCCCCAAATCATCATCGGATTTCCCAAACAGTTGAAGCTATGGAGACAAGGGTTTGGGGACTTGAAAAGCGTCACACAAGGATGCTATAGCCCAAAAATCTTGCCTCCTAACTCCCTAAATCACCGGGAATCGTGAATCCTTTGAGCACCACCAAAAGCTAGAGCACCGAACGAAAAACTTCTAATCGAAGTGGTTTCCCGGCGTTTGAGGGCACAAGATCAATCACAAAGATGCACGAGACATCTATCCATGTTTTCCTCAAAGAAATCCGGGGAGAAACCCACTCAAATCCGCGGAATCGCACCGGGAACAAAGGCACGAAAACAAGCACAAAAAGACCACGAAAAACACAACTCCGAATCTTCTATACAAACCAGGAAAGATTCACAAGGTCTAGCATGCCGCCCTAGCATCCATCCCTCTCAACAAATCTCTCATGAAGCTCTCATGCTAGCCTAGAGAAAATGGAAGAAAAATAGCTACGAAAATGAGAAATGGGAGGGAGGAAATGAAACCCTAAGTCACCGAGAGAGAGAGCCATACACACACCCTCATGGCTTATATATCGGGTCCCGCCGGAGTGGTAAATGACTCGACTACCCCTAACTTAACTACTGGCGATACAACCCACGCAGGGGCATTTAGGTAATGTTTGTGGGTCTTGCCATCGGACGGCCACGCCTTTGCCGCACCCCGCGTCCTCCCGACGCAAGCCATGCGATCCCGCTGCGTGTCCTCCGCCTTGAAGCTTCTCGACACGCCCGGATCCCGTCTCCGTCGTGTTGGGCCCTCGGACTTGGTTTTGAGGCCCAAACCAAGAAACCGTCCGCCGATGGTTTTGTGGACAAACCACCAAACCCCGCGTGCTCGGTCCGGCCTCCCGCCAAACCACTTGACTTGACCGCCACCGTGCACCGGCTCGCTTGTCCATGACTTCGTCTTGCTTGTGTCACCACCATGTGACCCGCACCCAGTCCCGCTGTCCACCGGGTCCCTCGAACCGAGCCTACTTGTCTCTCCATCTCCCGGAGGCCCCTCACGGCTGAAGACCTTCCGCGCCCGTTCTTCACCTGCAACAACACGAACTAGGCCGCAGCCTACACCTGCGCACTAAGCCAAGAGTCAGTCCAACACCCGTTGTCAATCACTCATCACTGAGGAGCGGTCATCCATCGACCACTGGGACGCTCCTGGTCCTCAGTATTTACCCACGATGCACGCATGACACTTGTTATATGCACGTATGCAGTTTGCGCACAGCATGATGCGAGTGACCATAAAACTACTGGAGACTACTTTTATATGTGCAAGATGATGCATTCCTTTGACTCATTTTGTCACAATTGTTACCGCCAACTTTGAATAGCATCAACCTGTTAACCTCTATATGCATATGAGATTGCTAACACGGTCCGGTTCAGATTGATTGAGCCAGGCACTCGATTTGTCTAATTTTAACCATGATACATGAATGAAAGGAATGTGAACTTGCTAATTTGGACAACAATGAATTAACAGCAAAATGCAACCTAGCAATTTACACTAAATATATTACAGCACGCCAGCAGTATTTGCTTATTTACTTTGCCGCCGGCGAGGTCGAGAGCGTATACGAGCGCAGGACATTGACACGTATATGATCTCCTGTCAGGTTCAACAGCATGAAGCCAACATGCATCCAAGCTTGTCGCATACCGCGGAATGGAGCCAAGATCACGTCCAAACCAATTTCAAAGCATGGAACGGAGCCGAGATTGCATCCAAACCATTTCATATCATAGGAAATCACTAGTTGGAGCCAAGATTGCGTCCACAAGGAGTATAACCAGAGCTTTTCTGGACGGTCCCTGATTTACCAAGGCAAAGCTCATGTTCATGGCACTGTTGGCCGGGCTTTCACCAGGGGAGGTAAAAAGAACATGAGGGAGAAGTAAGATGCATGCACTCCTTGTTAATGGAGCAGTTGGAGCAGATCAGATAAGTTGAAGAAGCTCCATGAGGCTTCTTACCTTGCAGCACCTTCACGCACGCAGTGGCGCCGCAGCGATCCTTCTCCTTCTCCTGGCCTTCTCCCTCTGCAATTCGCTCGTGCTACCTTGCCGGCAGCCTGACGACGCTTTGGTGGATGACGAGCGCAGTGCAGCAGCCTGGTGGCGATTTGGGATCAAGTGTTCGGGGGTCAGTTCCTGCCGATGGCGCTGTATTTATAGGCTGAGGGCATGGCGGTTGCTTTGGAGGCTTGGCACTTCTTTGTTTCGATTTTAGTTTGCTAATGACGCCGGCGCACGGCAATCTGAATTCTGAACCGTCGCACGCTAATGCGGGCTGGAGAACGTGGAGTCGTACAGGGTTGTAGGTTCAACACGCTCGGACTCCATCCAGGCCATTTGACTTGATGGTTTGGAAACTACACGTGCACGTGTGTATAGGATCATGCAGTTTGTATTAGCCTATAGCTGTGTGTACGTGCCATGCACGTGTTTAAGTTATACATGGTTGTCGTGGGAGCCGGCTTTTTTCACTTAACTAATTGAGCTATGCTTAACAAGCATGCATACGCACTCCAGTATAACTTGCGACCAAGTACGAGTGTACGTATTCCAACCGTAGATGTGTCACACCCGATTTTACAAGGAAACCGAATGCATCTCACGTGTGCGCCAGGATCAATTTACACACACATGATAGATAAAACGAGAGTAATACCATTGCTTAGTATGATAACCATTATTACATCCATAGGGGTGGACTCGAAGGTCCGAGCACGACAATAACTAAACGACGACGAGCAACTCCATCGTTGACTTCCACAGGCATGATGACTGGGGGATCCGCATGCCCTAGAACTCCTCGTAGTCACTCCAATACTCGTCCTCACCTCCGACGTTCTCCTCTGAACAGCGGTAAGCAAGGGTGAGCACACTTATGGTTGGAGCTCAGCAAGTGGGGGAAACAATGCAAGGCTATCAAGGATAGGCTATGGTTCACAGCGGTAAGCATTTTATAAGTTGGTCAAGTTTTATTAGCAAGCACCTAATTACTAGGTGTAAGTGTATACCAACCCACTTAACCTTAAAAGAAACCTCAAACCAAACCACAAACCCATGATTTGCATTAATCTTCAAGTTTATTAATCATGTGAGGGTCCAAGCCGCTCATGACCGTGAGCACGGCTGATCGATCAGTTTTACACTCTGCAGAGGTTGTACACTTTACCCACAGCTCGTGTTCCCCATCTTGCCCGGGTTAGCCAGACCCTTAAACACTTCCAAGGTGAGTGGCTAGGGGTCCACTACGAAGCCTTTACAAAGGAAAGAAGAGAAACCAACAGCCCGCAACAGTTACAGCAGCGGAGCGGACCATAACCCTCCCTAATGGTCAGCACCTTAGCCAAGGCTGCTACCCCAAAAGAACCGGGCTATACCCCTTCAACTCCGGCCCCCTGTGCCCCTCTCGGAAAAGAGCTATCAGCTAACCCACTCCCCTAATTAATCGGCTAAGCCAGAGCCATGTGGACTGTGGTTGTACTGTTATCTTGGGTGGTTCTCCATGTTCCGATTATACTTCAAGTTATCTTGTTTTAAGCACAAACACATTATAAGCAAAACTGAGATGTATAACATAAACAAAGCATAACCAACTCATGTAGAGCAAACTAAGCATTTATCTACCCCAAACATTTGTTTAAACAGGGTTGATCAAGGTAAAGTGGTAAAGCATCTAGTCAAGTCCTTAGCTAGGTGTTTGCCCATCAGATTTATGCATAACAACAGGAATAGTAAACATTGTTTAGCATGCAGTGTCATAGGTTCAAAAAGATTATGCCGAGGGGGAAAGCCACTTGCCTTCCTCTACAAGCTGGGTGAAATCCTCCTCGAAGACAGGCTCTTCCTGATCACCTCCGATAGGGAGCTCAGACGAAACAGACACGATATCTACGAGTCAAACATGGATAACAAACAATAAACAAAACAGTACACCAAACAGTAACAAAACTGGTAAATTTACTGTTTAAAAGATTCTACTCGTCGAGACGATCATTTTGATATATAGAACGCTAAAAACGGAGTTAAAATGAAAAAGATATGATTAAAACAGTTTACAGGGGCCTATCTGCAAGAAAACTAAGTTTACAGGGCTTTTATAAATAAAATCAGGGGCTAAAACATAATTTTATATAAAAACTAAAGGGCCTAGGTGTTAAAACTCAAGAAAATGACCCCTAACACTATTATCTAGGGTAGACAGGGGCTAGATTGCAAAAACCAGGACCTATCCGTAAAGATTCTTAAAGGTGGAAGGACCGGCTTGCTAAAGTTTGAAAACTCAGGGGCTCTTAAGAAAAAGGGCCGCAGCCGCACCGTGGATCTCAGATCCAACGGCGGGCGACGCGCGCGCACTGTGGACCCAGCCGTGGGCGCGGTCCACAAGCCCATGGTGGACCAGCCTTTAAACACGAAGGGGTATGCGATCCTGGCCGTCCGCGCGAGATCGAACGGCCCTGGACGCGTGCAAGCGACGGGCGGCGGCGACGACGCCGGAGGGCGGCGGCACGCGGCGGGAGCTCGCCGGCGCTAGCTCTCTCTCGCGCTCCCGGCCATCACTTTGACCACGGGTTGGGGCAAAATGACGCGTGGATGCTTGCGCACGTGCTCGTGGGGTCTATGGGAGCGATCGGGCCTCACCGGCGGCGCCGCACCGTAAGGGGGCGGCGCGGCTCGCTCCGGCGAGCTCGCGGGGACGCTACTGAGCGCGAAAAGGAGGGGAATTGGGCGGGGGAAAAATGCTTACCGTGCACAGGGGACAACGGCGAGCTAACGGGCGGAGAGGAGGCGGCAACAGAGGGGTTCGACGACGGTGGCGGCTCGGGCGGCGCTCCGGTGAGCTCGGGGCGTGGCTGCCACGGGCGTCGGAGACGAAGACCTGCGGCAACACGAGCTTGTCAAGCTCCTAGCGATTCCAAAAGTCAAGGAGAACAGGCGGGGGGTCTAGCCCTTCACCGGCGGAGACGGATCGACGGCGACGGCGGAGACCCGAGGCGGCGGCGCGGGAAATTGGTGCTCGTGCATGCGCGTTAGCGGGTTGCAGAGGCAAAGGGAGGCACAGGGGTGCGTGCGCGAGCTTAAAAAGGACCTGAGGATGGAAGGCGAGGCGGGTAGGGGTCGGGACGGCCCGCGCCTTGCCATTGATGGCCGCGGCCATCACGGCTAGGGTTAAAGGATGGAAAGAAACGGCCCTACTTGATCACGGGAAGGTTAATTGCCTTAAATGATTGCAAAGAGAAGAAAGGAAGGCGGGGAGGCGGCCGGGCGCGGCGGGAATCGCGCGGCGGCGCGGCTCGGGATGGGGTCGGCGCGAGGGAAGAAGAAAGGAAGGGGAGAGGGGAGGCCGACGGTGGGCCCCGGGCTGCGTCGGCGCCGCGGGGTAAAAAGAAAAAGGGGAGGGGGGAAGGTGGGCGGCGCGGGAGGCAGGCGGGCCGCTTGGGCCGAAAGGGAGCCGGTGCGGGTTTTGTTTTTTTTTCTTTTTTTTCAAACTTCATTTTCAAATCATTTTTCATCTCAAATTCAATTCAAACTTTTTCAAACTCTTCTCAAGAATTTTATAGACCTTTTAGAAACCACACAAGCAACCAAAAACCATGCAAGCCAACTGATGATGCACATACACTTGTTGTCTCTAAGTTTATTAAATTATCTTTAATATTTTTAGAGCTCAATTTAAATAGCAATTTAATCTCCTTAAATCCTTAAGACTAATTTAAGTTGCTAAGTAATTTTAGTGATGGAATTTTAGGGTGTCACAAATCCTACCCCCTTAAAGAGAATCTCATCCCGAGATTCAGAAGACTTAGAGAACAGCTGAGGAAAGTCTTCCTTGAGTTCATCCTCTCTTTCCCAAGTTGCCTCTTCCGCAGTATGATGACTCCACTGTACTTTACACATTCTAATGATCTTACTCCTGGTAACTCTTTCTGACACATCCAAGATCTTAACAGGGTATTCTTTGTATGTTAGGTCGTTCTCCATTTGAATATCCTCTAACCGTACCTAGGTTCTATCCTAACCTCACTTGTGCATTTCTTCATCTGTGATACATGAAACACGTCATGAACTCCCCGACAACCGTGGCCGGCAACTCTAATCGGTATGCTACTTCTCCTTTCCGTTCCAAAATCTTGAAAGGTCCGATAAATCGAGGTGATAACTTTCCTCTGACATTAAACCTCCGTAAACCCCGAATCGGTGACACTCTGAGGTATGCATAATCACCCACTTCCAGAATCACCTCTCTTCTTCGAGGATCAGCATAACTCTTCTTACGTGACTGTGCCGCTTTAAGATTCTCTCTTATGATTTCAACTTGCTTTTCTGCTTCCCGCATGCTGTCTGGCCCAAAGAATTGTCTTTCACCAGTCTGGTTCCAAAACAACGGTGTCCTACACTTTCTTCCGTACAGAGCTTCAAAAGGTGCCATTTTGATGCTGGACTGATAGCTGTTGTTATAAGCAAACTCTGCATAAGGCAAACTCTTATCCCAACTGCCACTGTTCTTTAACGCACAAGCTCTCAACATATCCTCAAGTATCTGATTCGTTCTCTCCGTCTGCCCATCCGTCAGAGGGTGGTATGCCGAGCTGAAGTTTAACTTTGTATCCGTCGATTCATGTAACTTCTGCCAAAACCGTGATGTGAACTGTGTGCCTCGATCTAACACTATCTTCTTCGGTACCCCGTGCAAACACACTATCCTTGAATTATACAACTCAGCTAGCTTCACTCCTGTATAGGTTGTCTTTACTGGAATAAAGTGCGCTACCTTGGTTAATCTATCCACAATAACCCAAATAGAGTCATACCCATCACGAGTACGAGGTAATCCCACTATGAAATCCATACCGATTTCCTCCCATTTCCACTCAGGTACCTTCAGAGGCTGAAGCAATCCTACTGGCCTTTGATACTCAACCTTCACTCTTTGACACACATCACAGAAAGCTACATGAGATGCTACATCTTTCTTCATCCCATACCACCAGTATCTCTGCTTCAAGTCCTGATACATCTTGGTGCTACCAGGGTGTATAGAGTAAGCTAAATCATGCGCTTCCTTCAAAATAGCTTCTCTCAACTCCTTGATCTCAGGTACACAGATTCTGTTCTTAAACCACACTGTTCCTTGCTCATCTTCTCTGAATTCCGGAACTTTGCCTAACTTAATCAACTTCCTGTATTCTGCAATCTTGTCATCAGTCAACTGCCCCTTTCTGATATCTTGCTCAAGTGTCGACTCAATCTCTAATGTCAAAGTCTCACTTGAAGCAACCATTCCCAAGTTAAGCTGTGCCATTTCCCAACATAGCTCCTGAGGTAACAGGTGTCCTATCAGCATGCTAGTCTGTCCCTTCCGACTCAAAGCATCTGCCACAACATTTTCCTTTCCTGGATGGTACTGGATATCCAAATCATAATCTTTGATCAACTCTAACCATCTTCTTTGCCTCAAATTCAAATCCTTCGAGTAAAGATATACTTCGACTCTTATGGTCGAGAAAGATCTTACACTTGTTCCCAATCATGTAATGTCTCCAGATCTTCAATGCGTGAACAACCGCAGCTAACTCAAGATCATGAGTGGGATAGTTCTGCTCATGTTTCCTCAACTGTCTTGAAGCATAAGCTACTAACTTTCCTTCTTGCATTAGCACACATCCCAAACCTTGCCGAGAGGCATCACAGTATACATCGAACCCTTTGTGTATATCTGGCATGATCAACACAGGTGCTGTAGTCAGTCTCTTCTTCAACTCCTCAAAACTAGCCTGACACTTCTCATCCCACTTGAATTATCTTCCTTTCTCGAGTAGAGTGGTAAGTGGCTTCACTATCTTAGAAAACCCTTCAATGAACCTCCGATAGTATCCTGCAAGACCAAGGAAACTTCTGATCTCTGGCACATTCTTAGGCGGACTCCAGTTCAATACATCCCGAACCTTGCTTGGATCAACTGCAATTCCCCCATCTGTGATGATGTGTCCGAGAAAAGAGACCTCCTTCAACCGTAAAGCACACTTGCCGAACTTGGCATACGGCGATGTTCCCGTAGCTTCGTAACACAAGCCTCGGATGTTCCTCATGTTCTTCCTCACTCCGAGAAAATACCAAGATATCATCAATGAACACCACAACGAACTTATCCGGATACTCCATGAATACCTTGTTCATCAAATACATAAAGTATCTTTGGTGCATTGGTCGAGCCAAAGGACATCACGGTGAACTCATATAACCCGTACCTAGATGTGAATGTTGTCTTTGGTATATCCTCCACACGGATTTTTAATCGGTGATAACTCGATCTAAGATCTATCTTAGAGAAGGCCTTAGCTCCTCTCATCTGATCAAACAAATCCTCAATCCGAGGTAAAGGGTATTTATTCTTGATAGTAACCTCGTTAAGTGATCGATAGTCTATACACAACCTCCTAGATCCATCCTTCTTATCAACGAAGAGTGTGGGGGCTCCCCATGGTGATGAACTAGGACGGATAAACCCTTTACTAAGTAGTTCTTTGATTTGTTTCTTTAATTCAGCTAGATCTTTAACATCCATTCTATATGTCCTTTTAGATATGGGAGCAGTACCAGGTATAAGTTCAATACTAAATATAATGTCACGATCAGGTGGCATACCTGGCAAATCCTCTGGAAACACATCAGGAAATTCATTTACTACCCTTATATCCTCCAAAGCCTTGCCTTCAACAGAGTTCACAACTCCTTTGCTGGATGAGGGTGCACTCACATATTCTACTCTCTCCCCTTGAGGACTTGTTAACAGCACTGACCTCTTCCGACACTGAATAACTCCATCACAACTCCTTAACCAATCCATACCAAGAATGACATCTATTCCCCATGCTTTTAGAACTACCAGATTAGCAAGAAAGTCTACCCCCATGATATTAATCTTTACTTGTGGGCATATATGACCAGTTTTCATTTCTCCCCGGGAGTGCTAACTATCGGTGGGTTCTTCATTGTGCTCATAGATAAGTTATATTTTGCCACAAACCGATCGATTATGAATGAATGTGATGCTCCCGAATCAAATAATACGGTAGAAAGGGTACGAGTTGACGAAAAACGTACCCAATACCACGCCGCATCATTCCGAGCTTGCTCCACCGATACATGATTGACTCGGCCACGCACATGACTCGCCGGCCTCTCTTGCCGGGTGTCCGTGGAGTATGAGCCCGTGAAGATGGCTGTCCGGTCCGTTTCCATTGTCTCTCCGTGGAGTCCGCATCACCCTCTTGGGACAATTGTTAGCATAATGCCCCGCCTCTCCACACTTGAAACATCCACCGAGCCGAACGGGGTTGGTGTTTCCGACGTGTGCCCCGCAGTTATTGCTAGGACGACTCACCGAGGGGTAGGAGCTCGGGTGTCCGAGGATTGAAGCGCCGTGGCTGAAACGAGCGCTGCAGCTGCATGTTCTGTGGATACCTCCCAGCTTGACCACCAGGACGATATGGAGCCAAGCTCTGCTGAGAACTGTAACGGGACAGGTGTTACTGCTAGACTGCCCATGAGACTGAAACTTGCGTTTCTGTTCACCCATCTCCTTTCTTTTACTTTCCAGCCCAATAGCTTTGTTCACCAGCGTCTGAAAGTTTGGGAAGATGTGACTCTGCAGTTGATAGTTCAAAGGACCAATCAAGCCATCCAGGAACCTTTCTTGCCTCTTTGGATCAGTGTTGACTTCATCAGGTGCATAGCGTGACAAGTGAGTGAACTTGTCCGGATACTCGATCACCGACATATTGCCTTGCCTCAGTGACAAGAACTCCCTCTGCTTAAGCTTGAGAACCCCTGAAGGAATGTGGTAAGTACGGAAGTTGTCACGAAACTCCTGCCAAGTGATGTTCTGCCTGTTGGGATGAGCAGTTGAGTACGCATCCCACCAATCTGCGGCCTGCCCCACAAGTCTTCCAGCAGCATACAAGACCATCTCCCTGTAAGTGCATTGCACGATCTCCAGCTTCTTGGTGATAGTTTTCAGCCGGTCGTCGGCATCCGGTGGATCGCCCGAGTGGGAAAATGTAGGGGGATGGTGGCTCATGAACTCCTTGTGCCTGTCCCTTGGTGGCGGGGGTGGTGGAGGGATCGGCTGTGGTGGCTGGTTCTGTTGAGCTTGCATCTGCTGCACCATGTTGGTAAGGTTTTGAATCAGCTGCATCTACGCTGCCAGGAACTGCTGCATGTTTGGGTCCATTGCTTGGTTGATCGGTGGAGGTGGTGCTGGGTTTTGCTGATTTGCAATATGTGCCCGGATCACAGGTGGCACGTCTTGACCTCCTCCGGACCTGGTGTTTACCATCTGACCGTTAGAAAAATCATATCTCAGATAATTGTACTTGAATCATTGCATAAGAGGATAACTCAAAATGAAATAACAGCATGTTCTTCAGTTAAGACAGATTCTATTGACCTCAAAGAATTATGTATAACTTTCTGTGTAATTATCCAATGACCACGAATTTTTACCAGATTATAATGTATAAAATTGTGGAACCATCCCAACTGGAATCACCTCATTTGGACACCTATAACTCGAGATAAAATTCAAACAGTACAGCTATATCAGCAGAGATTTACAGATTCTGACATGTTCACTACTTTGTGCATAACTTCCAGAATAAGTATTGTATACCACTGAAGTTTTGACAGAAATTCATCCTCTAAATTTGTGAACTAACCCAACTGGTTTCATGTCATTTGGAGTTCTGTAGCTTGAGTTATAAACAAAACATTACTGGTATGTCATATGACTGCGAAAACAGATTTGATCCAATCAAACTTGCATAAGAGATTAAGCAATGACAACCGATAAAACCCAAACCAAACTTTAATTAACTTAAAATTTCAGATTGCATAGTGGCCATCACTCCACCATACAATTCACAATCAAGCAAAGATCCCACTCAAACATGTTTGCAAACAGCATTCATTATTACAAGCAAATACGTTCACGCAGGAACGGTCTAGCGAAAGGTAAATAATAAGGGCGAGCATCCTAGGATCCTAGCCAAGACGAGTAGTAGCTTCATCAGTGCCATAACGGAGCCTCTTGCGCGGAGGGGAAGCTGTAGTCTGATATGGCATGACTTCCCGAGGGAGTCGCCGTCCCGCCACCGTGCTTCCGTACGTGCTATCTTCGCCCGAGCGACTCGCAACTCTTCATGATACTTGTTCATCTCCAAAGTTGCTCCCTCCAGATCGCGCGTTCGTAGCAGCAGCAATCACCCGTGCCAAGACGTCAATGCGATCATTGCCTCCCGCCGGCACCACGGTCACTTCGTGCCACTTGCACGTCGAGGCACATGGCGGTACTCCGATTGGAACAACCGCACCCGATTTGCATGGCGGCACCGACCGTAGCGCCCTCCTTGCTGCATCATTCACCGCAGCGTCATCCGTAGAGAACCGAGCCGTGCTATGGTGAGATGAGCGATACCTCCATCCTTCGTATCATTCGGAGGCTTCCCGATGTAGACTCGCAAGTGTAGTAATCCCTCATTCCGGCTCACCGAAATGCTTGGTCACATAGAGAGGCCTTATGGTATATCCCGTGTACCTCGAACATTCCACGAAGAATGTAGAACCGTCCATTCTCGCTTCAGAGAGTGTTTGTGGTATTCCGCTCCATGATAGCGGGGATCCTCATCTTCCTCTCGGGTTGCGAACAAGCATTGTTACCATCATCCTCACCCACACTGTCATCACTGGAGTCATCCGGGTCACCTCCTTCATCATCGTGCACCGGATCGGCAGTGCGGGGGGTGCTTCCTCATTGACTACAGGCGCCGGTGGGATCACGATGTCTCCATCTGCGTCTGCCTCTAGCACCGTGCCATCGTAGCCGTGGTCGTTCCAATGGCTCTTCCGGCTCCTCCTCCTCCATCTCGACCTCTTCGTCAGATCCTCCTCTTCTTCTTCCGGCCGGATCTCCTCTCGGGTCTTCCTCCACCTCAACCTCTCGGGCCGGAACTCCTCCCCGTTCCTCCTCAACATCTTCAAGACGATGGCGAGGGGCCACTGGCCCGGAAGGAAAACGCCCACCGGTGCTCTTACGAGGGGTCATGTAAGTCCCGGCCATCCGTCAAAGCAAAACCGATCTCGAGTACGAATAAATCAAAATGACAGTTTAAAATGATAAACAAAAATTAAATTAGGTTTTTAATGCGTAAATAAGATGATTTGAAGCATGACAAGGCTTTCTAGAACATGAATCCTTAATTTCGTCCATTTCTAACTAAGGCTGCGACCTACAGTCATCACGGCTCTGATACCACTTTGTCACACCCGATTTTACAAGGAAACCGAATGCATCTCACGTGTGCGCCAGGATCAATTTACACACACATGATAGACAAAACGAGAGTAATACCATTGCTGTAATAAAACGTACAAGAGTTTAAACCAGTATGATAACCATTATTACATCCATAGGGGTGGACTCGAAGGTCCGAGCACGACAATAACTAAACGACGACGAGCAACTCCATCGTTGACTTCCACAGGCATGATGACTGGGGGATCCGCATGCCCTAGAACTCCTCGTAGTCACTCCAATACTCGTCCTCACCTCCGACGTTCTCCTCTGAACAGCGGTAAGCAAGGGTGAGCACACTTATGGTTGGAGCTCAGCAAGTGGGGGAAACAATGCAAGGCTATCAAGGATAGGCTATGGTTCACAGCGGTAAGCATTTTATAAGTTGGTCAAGTTTTATTAGCAAGCACCTAATTACTAGGTGTAAGTGTATACCAACCCACTTAACCTTAAAAGAAACCTCAAACCAAACCACAAACCCATGATTTGCATTAATCTTCAAGTTTATTAATCATGTGAGGGTCCAAGCCGCTCATGACCGTGAGCACGGCCGATCGATCGCCTTTACACTCGAAGAGGTTGTACACTTTACCCACGGCTCGTGTTCCCCATCTTGCCCGGGTTAGCCGGACCCTTAAACACTTCCAAGGTGAGTGGCTAGGGGTCCACTACGAAGCCTTTACAAAGGAAAGAAGAGAAACCAACAGCCCGCAACAAGCATTAAAGCGGCGGAGCGGACCATAACCCTCCCTAATGGTCAGCACCTAAGCCAAGGCTGCTACCCCAAAAGAACCGGGCTATACCCCTTCAACTCCGGCCCCCTGTGCCCCTCTCGGAAAAGAGCTATCAGCTAACCCACTCCCCTAATAAATTGGCTAAGCCAGAGCCATGTGGACTGTGGTTGTACTGTTATCTTGGGTGGTTCTCCATGTTCCGATTATACTTCAAGTTATCTTGTTTTAAGCACAAACACATTATAAGCAAAACTGAGATGTATAACATAAACAAAGAATAACCAACTCATGTAGAGCAAACTAAGCATTTATCTACCCCAAACATTTGTTTAAACAGGGTTGATCAAGGTAAAGTGGTAAAGCATCTAGTCAAGTCCTTAGCTAGGTGTTTGCCCATCAGATTTATGCATAACAACAGGAATAGTAAACATTGTTTAGCATGCGGTGTCATAGGTTCAAAAAGATTATGCAGAGGGGGAAAGCCACTTGCCTTCCTCTACAAGCTGGGTGAAATCCTCCTCGAAGACAAGCTCTTCCCCGATCACCTCCGACGGGGAGCTCGGACGAAACAGCACGATATCTACGAGTCAAACATGGATAACAAACAATAAACAAAACAGTACACTAAACAGTAACAAAACTGGTAAATTTACTGTTTAAAAGATTCTACTCGTCGAGACGATCATTTTGATATATAGAACGCTAAAAACGGAGTTAAAATGAAAAAGATATGATTAAAACAGTTTACAGGGGCCTATCTGCAAGAAAACTAAGTTTACAGGGCTTTTATAAATAAAATCAGGGGCTAAAACATAATTTTATATAAAAACTAAAGGGCCTAGGTGTTAAAACTCAAGAAAAGGACCCCTAACACTATTATCTAGGGTAGACAGGGGCTAGATTGCAAAAACCAGGACCTATCCGTAAAGATTCTTAAAGGTGGAAGGACCGGCTTGCTAAAGTTTGAAAACTCAGGGGCTCTTAAGAAAAAGGGCCGCAGCCGCACCGTGGATCTCAGATCCAACGGCGGGCGACGCGCGCGCACTGTGGACCCAGCCGTGGGCGCGGTCCACAAGCCCATGGTGGACCAGCCTTTAAACACGAAGGGGTATGCAATCCTGGCCGTCCGCGCGAGATCGAACGGCCCCCGGACGCGTGCAAGCGACGGGCGGCGGCGACGACGCCGGAGGGCGGCGGCACGCGGCGGGAGCTCGCCGGCGCGCTAGCTCTCTCTCGCGCTCCCGGCCCATCACTTTGACCACGGGTTGGGGCAAAATGACGCGTGGATGCTTGCGCACGTGCTCGTGGGGTCTATGGGAGCGATCGGGCCTCACCGGCGGCCGGCACCGTAAGGGGGCAGCGCGGCTGCTCCGACGAGCTCGCGGGGACGCTACCGAGCGCGAAAAGGAGGGGAATTGGGCGGGGGAAAAATGCTTACCGTGCACAGGGGACGACGGCGAGCTAACGGGCGGAAGGGAGGCGGCAACAGAGGGGTTCGACGGCGGCGGCGGCTCGGGCGGCGCTCCGGTGAGCTCGGGGGCGCGGGCCGCCACGGGCGTCGGAGACGAAGACCTGCGGCAACACGAGCTTGTCAAGCTCCTAGCGATCCCAAAAGTCAAGGAGAACAAAGGGGGGTCTAGCCCTTCACCGGCGGCGACGGATCGACGGCGACGGCGGAGACCCGAGGCGGCGGCGCGGGAAATTGGTGCTCGTGCGTGCGCGTTAGCGGGTTGCAGAGGCAAAGGGAGGCACAGGGGTGCGTGCGCGAGCTTAAAAAGGACCCGAGGATGGAAGGCGAGGCGGGTAGGGGTCGGGACGGCCGGCGCCTTGCCATTGATGGCCGCGGCCATCACGGCTAGGGTTAAAGGATGGAAAGAAACGGCCCTACTTGATCGCGGGAAGGTTAATTGCCTTAAATGATCGCAAAGAGAAGAAAGGAAGGCGGGGGAGGCGGGCCGGGGCGGCGGGAACCGCGCGGCGGTGCGGCTCGGGGAGGGGTCGGCGCGAGGAAGAAGAAAGGAAGGAGAGAGGGGAGGCTGACAGGTGGGCCCCGGCTCTCGACGCTGCGGGGTAAAAGGAAAAAGGGGAGGGGGAAGGTGGGCCGGCGCGGGAGGCAGGCTGGGCCGCTTGGGCCGAAAGGGAGCCGGTGCGGGTTTTGTTTTTTTTTCTTTTTTTTCAAACTTCATTTTCAAATCATTTTTCATCTCAAATTCAATTCAAACTTTTTCAAACTCTTCTCAAGAATTTTATAGACCTTTTAGAAACCACACAAGCAACCAAAAACCATGCAAGCCAACTGAAATTGCACATACACTTGTTGTCTCTAAGTTTATTAAATTATCTTTAATATTTTTAGAGCTCAATTTAAATAGCAATTTAATCTCCTTAAATCCTTAAGACTAATTTAAGTTGCTAAGTAATTTTAGTGATGGAATTTTAGGGTGTCACAAGATGGCCCGCGGCCGCGTATTTCGGCGAACAAGTCATATTCATACGTACATACGTAGAGAGGTCTTGCAATAGTAGATGGCCGGCGGCCGCTTATCTTGGCGAACAAGCCGTAAACGGCTGGCGACCGCGTATCCTGCGAACAAACCGTATTCATACGCACATAGATATTGCCATACTCCAATGCATATATGCTTAGTATAAAGTGTTGGATTTCATGGTTAATACCATGTTATGTGATCTTTGTGCTTGGGGCAATGACGCAGCTAGTGAGGTAATACCGAGGCGCGTAAATTGCTGGCTGAAAACTATTACCATGTTATGTGAATTTCCCTCACTAATTATGATTATTATTATTTTTTATTTATCTATTTATTTCTAGTTTAGATGGGGTTTAACTATCAATATGATTTGTTCAATTATTGTATGAATATTGCATACATTTTGATCAAGCCAAATTTAGTGTCAACATAGCATTGTGGCAGAAAAGGAAAAAATGGATTGAAGCATATTTCAAGGGCATGTACTGTGGGAGAATGACTTCAACACAGAGATCTGAAAGCCAGAACAGAGTATAAAAAGATGGATATGTTGGCAGTGTGACAACCTTGCATATTTTTGCAAAGAGGGTGCTTGACTCAATTCAGCACACGGACCACATGGATGCTAGGGAATCGCATTACTCACTGGTATTTTATACATGCTAGAAATGCAAACCTGGTTCCTTTGTGTGTGTGCTTGAATCTGCTAAAGAAAAAAGTATGTCTAATTGCATCTGTCAGTTTGCAAACACAATGGTTTGTGTTTGTTTGCAATATGGCATGTGTGTGATTGCAACCTAATTCCTTTGTGGTTTGCAATGGCGTGTGTGTGCTTGCGTCTGAAAAAAAATAAAAAATATGTCTGATCGCAACTAGTGAATAAACTTGTGTCTGTTTGCAACCACCGGTTGTATTTGATTGCAACATGGTGCACTTGCATCTGCTAGAAAAAAAGAAATTATGTCTAATTGCATCTGTCAGTTTGCAAAAACAATGGTTCTATTTGTTTTGCAACATGGCATGTGTGTGATTGCAACCTGGTTCCTTTGTAGTTTGCAACATTGCATGTCAGTGTGCAAAAACAAAATGGTTGTATTTGTTTTGCAACATGGCATGTGTGTGCTTTGCAACCTGGTTCCTTTGTGGTTTGCAACATGGCATGTCAGTTTGCAAAAAACAAATGGTTGTATTTGTTTGCAACATGGAATGTGTGTGATTGCAACCTGGTTCCTTTGTAGTTTGCAACACGTCTGCTAAAAAAGAAAGTATGTCTAATTGCATCTGTCAGTTTGCAAAAAAAACAAATGGTTGTATTTGTTTGCAACCTCAGCCATATGGTGATTGCAGCATGTTGGCTCTGTGGTTGCAACCTGGACAAAAAGTTATGGTGTGCTTGCTACTTCTAGTTAGCTATAGTTTGCAACCTGGAATCTGTGTGGTTATATGTGATTACAACATGGTGGCTATGTGATTGCAAAAACTGAACATTATGAAACACATAATTAATATTTTTTATGTGCAGGCCGAGGTTGTCAGGGCATGCAAGTCGCGATTTGATGGGCAGCTCAGCAGGGTGTACACAAGGGCTGTGTACAACGAGTACAAGAGGGAATATGCTAACAACACGGCTATTGTGATAGAGCCTGATCCAGAAGTGGGGTCTGGTTACTTGGTGAAGCATGAAAAAGGCACTGGAGCGTTTTGTTGGGCACAACACGCATTCAAGGTGATAGCTGACAAGGCAGCGGGCGTGTATAAATGCGAATGCATGCAATGGGAACACACAGGTTAGCTGGAAAAATGCAAAAAAAATACCCCTCGTTTCGAATATAAAAAATTGCAGATTTATCTCCCTATGTGTTTGACAATATAAAAACTGCAGGGCTGTTTTGCATGCACATTATCAAGGCGTTCACGCACCTGCAAGTGTAGAGCATAACAGAGGGGTACATCCTCAAATGATACACGCATAATGCGAGATCTGTGGTGTCGTGGGACCGACACGATACGCGGGTTGGAGGTCATTGTGACACGGAACAGTCGCGTCTTTCGAAGCTACTGCCTAAGTTAATGCGACTCGGAAGAGCAGGGAGCAAGTTTGATCGTGCATATGCCGAGATTGTCAGACACATTGAAATGATAACTCCTGGGATTGGGCTTCTACAAACAGCAGAAGGTGGTTCTGGTGAAAAGTCAAGTGATGAGCTACGTGAAGATGCAGGTACAAGGATGGAAATTGTTCCAGTTGCAACCTCGCGAGAAGGTGCTGACCACAATATCGAACCTATTGTGAATCCCAGTGACCCTACGCCACCAGAAATGAGCTTGGACCCTTGCTCTGCAAACTTCCTCACTAGTGTAGCCTTTAATGAGCCGCCTGTGTCGAGCACAAAGGGTAGAAAGTCTTTCAATGAGGCAAAATCTGCTAAAAAGGGCCTACTAATCTGTACAGCACATACAATGGAGGTCAGGGCAAGAGAGAGTGCCAGACTTGCCATGTTAGGGGGCACTATAGCACAACATGCCCCCATAACCCCAACAGGAGCAGGGCATCGGAGAGCAAGGCCAAAAAAAGAGGTGGAAAAACTGAAGGTTGGAGTCCAAGAAAGAGAGGCCGCCCAAGGATAAAAAAGGGAGAGGCTGGGGGTAAGGAAGAAGGGCAAAGTGAAGGGGATGAAACACAACAATCTGATTGCACTATGGCTGCTGTGGAGAAATTAGCGCACAGAGTGATTGCAAGAATCAGGAGGGCAACGGCGTACCGTGTTGATTACAGTGACAACGCTGATCTGGGTGACTATGAATCTGATTAATCTGGATGCCCAAAGTTGCAATACGCGCTGCACGTCGGTTGCAAAAAAGTCTGAATTCGCATCGGTCGCGGCTTTTGCTGTTAGTGAACCAAAATGTAATTTATACATTTTATATTGCTTTTGTACTACTATGCACGTTAGAAATATTTGGGTTTTCAACATCCAGTAAAAAAAGATTTGGGTTGCAACTACAGTTGGAATACTGTGTGTTTGCAACATGAAGAGGTGTGTGACTGCAACCTAGGTCCTTTGTGGTTTGCAACATGGTGTGTCAGTTTGCAAAAAAATGGTTTGTATTTTGTTTGCAACATGGCATGTGTGTGAATGCAACATGGTTTCTTTGTGGTTTGCAACATGGCATGTGTGTGCTTGCGTGTGAAAAAATAAAAACATGGCATGTCTGATCGCAACTAGTGAATAAACATGTCTTTGTGTCTGTTTGCAACAACTGGTTATATTTGATTGCACCATGGTGTGATAACATCTACTAGAAAGAAAAGTATGCCAAATTGCATCTGTCAGTTTGCAAAAAACAAAATGGTTGTATTTGTTTGCAACATGGCATGTGTTTGATTGCAACCTGGATCCTTTGTGGGTTGCAATATGACATGTCAGCTTGCAATAACAAAAAATGGTTGTATTTGTTTGCAACATGGCATGTGTGTGTTTGCAACCAGTATCCTTTGTGGGTTGCAACATGGCTTGTCAGTTTGCAAAAAACAATGGTTTGTACCTGCGAGTTGCTGTGATTGCAACATGGAAGAGTGTGTGATTGCTACATGCGTGACTGTGGTTTGCAACAGGAAAAAAGGTGTGTGCTTGCAACTTCTGCAGTTAGTGTGTGGTTTGCACCCTGGACAGATTCGTGATTGCAACTTCTAGTTAGCCGTGATTGCAACATGGGAAAAAACTTTATATATTGCATACGGTTTGCAACTTACACTGCGCGACGGTTGAAAAAGTCTGAAAACGAGCCGATCGCGAAGTTGCTACGTCTGTGTAGATCGAATGTTATTTATACGTTTTATATTGTTCTATGCTGCTGTGTAAGTTAAAAACAAAAAAGCCTTTGGTTACAACTTCATAAGCCTATTAATTGCGACGCCCACAAAAAACCACTATAGTTTGCAAAACTAACATTCAAACAAACCCATGATTGCAACTTTTAATACACTGCGGTTTGCACGTCGTTTCAGCAAGTGCTTCAGTAGTGCTTCAGTTTTTTTGCACGTCGGGGTAGCATCAAAAAAAGTTCCAAACTAGACTAAACTTGGCCTAAAAAAGTTCCAAACTGCAATTACAAAATAGACTAGAAGATTGACTTGAACTTGCAAACAATTAATTGTTTGACTAACTACTATCCCAGTTAATTGGCAAAGGACGTCCGCCAATTCTGAACTTGTCCAGCGATTCAGGAAGCTCAACTTGATTCAGGGGGTGGAAGAGCTCATAATGCATCAGCTTGCATCTATATATCGGGCCCTTAAACTGCAGTGCCATAAAAAACACATGATGAGCACGCAGGAAAAAGAATTCACATTACAGTGGAAAATAGAAAAAATGTTCTGGACGATTATGTTTTGCAAACCAGCAGTTTGCAACATATAGGAGTGTTTGGTTGCAACTTCTGGTGAGCTGCGAGACTACCAAAGATAAAAATACTAAGTGTGGTTTGCAACATAAAGAGGTGTGTGCTTGCAACTTTTGATTAGCTATGGTTGCAAGTGCCATGTAGACAGCGATTGCATAAAATGGCAAAAAATAGACACAATTACTCACCAGATTGATTTCAATGGTCAGTGAGTCCCCGTCGTAGTACTCCATGTACTTCCAAACAAAGAAAAGGCAATCGCTTTGGCCCGCTTGCTTCAGCAAGTCAATGAAAGGCTTCCTCCACACACTGACTCTGGGTAGCTTCAGATTGGACACTTTCTGGCATGCTGCATCTATGATTGGGATTTTCGTGAATGCAGCCTTGTGGCGTTCTTTCTGGTCAGTGCATTTCATGAAGTAATCGTTGGAGTCCAGCACATCAATACGTTTGTGGATGAAATTGAAACAATACACAAAATAGTGTGCGCCATCTTGGATCGGGACAAAAATCTGATGAAAAAAACAGGAGTAAACGAATTAGCAGTTGCATAGTCTGTGTTCATATTGATTGCATAAAAAAGAAATCTAAGCCAAATTGCTACAGGGAAAAAAATGCTGCACATGCAACATGGGGAGGGCTGCTGGTAAGCTGCTAAATTGCAACTGCAAGTTAGACACCGTGAGCGATTGCAACTTCTAAATGGATGTTATTGCAATTACCAGAAAACCTATTATGAATGTTTGCAACAAGAAGGGGAGTTTGCTCGCAACTTCTGATTTGATGTGATTGCAAACAAAAATAGAGAGAGATTCAGTTATGAAAAAAAGAGTACTAACAAGTTTAGCTTTTGATAGATCATAGTGTTGGCACTCGGACATCAGATGTCTCCACACGACTTGGAATTTTTCTGTCTCAGATTTATCAGGATTGAGTACTGCTTCGCATGATGAGACATTGAACTGTGCGGAAAAAATGGAATGGTTAAAAAGAAAGTATAAACAACATGGGCCGCAGAAAAAAAGGGGGTGGTGGGAAAACTTACAAAAAACCTTGTGGTCAGGAAAACCCTATATCCACAAGAGTCAAGCTTGTGCACGATGTCCTCGTGTCGCATGCAGTGCACACAGTAATCTATGATGGCAGACTCACCTAGTGAATCATTTGCAAAAGAGGTCAGCAGCTCCTCTCCAGTGAAATCAACAAGCAGACCGAACTGCAATAAAGATTTCTTGCGCAAAAAAGTACAAATTTTAGATTACTGAGGGAAAAAAGAAACCAAGTTCTCCTGCAACAAAGCTAACTACTGTGTGGTTTGCACCCTGGAGAGGTGTGGGCTTGCAACTTCAGGTTTGCTGTGATTGCAACTACCAAGCAAGCATGGGGAAAAAGTGTGGTTGCAACCTGGGAAAATGTGTGCTTGCATCTCTCTAGGGTTGCACCTACACACATAACTTGCGACCCACCCCCTGGATGAAAATGTGTGATTGCAGCTGCAACATTGCTGTGCTTGCAAACATGGGATAGTGTGTGATTGCAAGCTAGAAAAAAAGTATGTGCCTGCTACTTCTAGTGTACTGGTTTGCAACTGCCTCTGACTACTTTGTGTGTTTGCAACCTAAAAACGGGTGTGCGCTTGTCACTTCAACTTGGCTGTGGTTGCAAACTAGCAGATAAGAAAGTGTGTGGTTTGCAACCTGAACAGATGCTTGGTTGCAACATCTAGTTAGCTGTGGTTGCAACATATGAGAAAAAAAGTATGTGCCTGCTACTTCTAGTGTACTGGTTTGCAACTGCATTTGACTATTGTGTGTGTTTACAACCTAAAAGGGTGTGCGCTTGCAACTTCATCTTGGCTGTGGTTGCAAACTAGCAGATAAGAAAGTGTGTGGTTAGCAACCTGAACAGATGCCTGGTTGCAACATCTAGTTAGCCGTGGTTGCAACATATGAGAAAAAAGTATGTGTCTGCTACTTCTAGTGTACTGGTTTGCAACTGCATCTGACTACTGTGTGTGTTTACGATCTAAAAGGGTGTGCACTTGCAACTTCAGCTTGGCTGTGGTTGCAAACTAGCAGATAAGAAAAAGTGTGTGGTTTGCAACCAGAACAGATGCCTGGTTGCAACATCTAGTTAGCCGTGGTTGCAACATGAGAAAAAAATACCTTCTGAGTTCAGGATCGGATGCGATCTTCTTCCTAAGATAAATAGCCTTGGCAAGAGGTATCTCAGGGCGACTGTGAGAAATCTTGAAAGGGGATATGTACTCCCTAGGCCTCTTCAATACTCTGTCACCAAGACGCTTGAGTAATATCCTGTGGACCTCATTGAAATCAACAAGACCATCTCATACTTCATCTTGGGATAGGCGGACTGGTTGGGACAAATTGTTAATGTCATCATCAGAATCAGCAGGGAAATTGATATCATCAAATGATGAGTTGGGTCCCCCTGTCCACTGATACTCATCTCTAGTGACTCCAACACAGCATCGGCCTCCTTTTTTAGCATATCCAGCCTGTTCTCAAACTCTTTACGCTGTGAAGCATACTGTTTGGACATCTGAAACCTCTACATTTTGTTGAGCTTGGACTGCGGGACAGGCTTGTTCAAAGCAGCAATGTTTGCGCTCAACACTCTCTGGATTTGATCTTGCACCCTTTTCTCTGCAGCCGAGTCCTTCTTCTTGTCAGCGTCTCTGGGTGCAGCTTGTTCAGTGTCACACCCTGAAATTTCCAGTTTCAGGATGTGAATAGAAAGAATAATTAAATAACAATTTTCTCATAATCAAAAAAAATTAACATTTATTTTTCTTTACAGGAAATATAGTGTAGGAAAAATCCTTGCTTGATTTTCTAAATCAAATAAAAAGTTATGAGTGTTGCATTCATGCCGATGCATCTTGGTGCTTCTTGAGTGCAAAAGGTTTCAAAAGAGCGATTAGGTGCTGTCCAAATCCTTCCGAGAATTTTCCGGACTTTTCTGTAATTTATTCTCATTTTTCTTGAGCTATTTCTATTTAATAGAAGGCTCTAAAATCTTTTTCATGAGCTCCAAATACTATATTTGGATTGTTCATGCTCCAATCTAGCTCTGGGAATTTTCTGGAATTATTAGAATTTTCAAAAATATTTTCGTGGCTTTAATGGATTATCTAGCTATTTCTAGATTATTCTTTTTCACGAAACTGTTTTCCGAAAATGAAAAGGAATTTCCTTTTCCCTTTCCTTTTTGGCCCACAGAAGTTTGCGGCCCAAGTCTCCGAAGTCCGCTGACGCCCCCTCGTCTCTTCCGCCGGTCCGCTGCTGCTCCACAGGCCGCAGCCCAGCTTGGCCCAACCCGCCGGCCCGCCCCCGAGCACGCCCGCGGAACACATCTGGGCCCAGGCGCAGACCGCTCCGGACACAACTCCACCGGAGTCCTCACGGCCGCGGCCGACTATCCTTGGCGTGCGCGCCAAGAGAGCCTAAGGCTCCACGCCCAATAAAAGGAGAGTGCCGGGGTGGTGCGCGCCCCAAAGCCAGCCGCGCGCCTGTGCTAGCGCAGCCGGAGGGCCGACCCGTGGAGCGCCAGAGCCGACCACCGCCCCTCATTCGATTCCGACCGCTCCCGCCCCTCTCCTCCGCTGGTGAGCACATCATTGAGTTCTCCTCGATCTACTCTTCTCATTCCCCTATTTATTCGAGCCCGTAGCCGCTCCAATCGTCGGCGCCGCCGCCGGCCAGGACCTCCATGCGCCTGTGTGGGTTGTGTCCACAGGTAGGAGAAGACATGGCCGGTTTGCATCTAGGCCCCTGGCCTTCTTGGTAATTTTTAGATCTGTTTCATGTGTCTTGCAAATTCCCGCCAAACCCCCTAGAATCTTTAGACCCCTTCAACCAGATCCATCCAACACCCTTTTACAAATCTAACCCCGAGCTTTATCAGTTTCGCGAGCACTATTTACTGTGTCTCGGGAATCTTTTCTTCTACACCTTTAAATGTATAGTTAATCGCGTAAAGGTCCATCCAATCTTGTTTTATCTATATCTCCTTTGGTTTAGCTCCGTTTAAATTCATTCAAGTTGCGTTAGGTTCGTAATAATGTTAAGAAGGCGTTAGTGGTGTGTTTTCACCGTGTTTTGTTTTCTGAAAACAAAATTAATATTAATTTTGACTAATGTCTAGTTATATACACCTTTTATAAATAAAAGTAACATAGATCTATACACCGTTCTCCATAAGCAAAATTTAATTTGATTAATGTTTCTATCACATGTTTTGTACATAAAAGTTAATTAGATCTTTATCTCAGTTTTCGTAAACCAAATGTTAAATTGTTTAATAGTTAATTAATCTTTTCTAATTAAAATTTGATTAGGCTTTTACATCGGCTTTTCTAATAAATGTTAATATGATTAATGTCAGTTCCATAATGTTTTTAATAATAATATGATCTACTCGAATTACAAAGTTTCGTTTAGATTGTTCATATAGTTTAGTTTTTCTAGATTAAATGTTTAATCGATTTAATCAATATATGAATATTTATAAATAAAACTTGACCAGTTCTTTACACCGGTTTCATAAATAAAGTTTAATATTGCATTAATGTAAACATATCGTATTTTATTTCTGAAATATCCTTACATATATTTTGTTTTTTAAAATAAATCTACCTCATAGCCCTGTTTTCTTATGCAAACGGTTCATTAATCGTTCTTTATCAAGTACCGTCTCAGTTTGTCTCTGTTATTGAGCCAGCCCTCTTTTAAGCTCCAGATCTTTCCAATCCTAGTACTTGCCATCCTATCATAATTGTTTTTTATGTAAGACAACTACACTCTTTCAGTTCTTTGATCCAATCTTGTGCAGCTACCTTTCTTAGAATGAGTGTCTCTGTCATCTAGCTATTCTTTATTCATCCTAGTTCTCTTCGTAGACTAGTTTTCCTAAACCTAGCCTAAGGTTTGTGTGTGTGTCTTAGTTCGCTTCTACTGTTCTCGTTCGTTTCACCTTAAATTGTACGTTAGCATGTGTATCACATGTTACTTGTTTTAACAGTAAAATTACATGTTAATCTTGACTAATTCTTATTACAATGCTTTTATAAATAAAAAATGATTAGGTTCTAATCCAGTTTTCTTTAATCGTGATGTAATTGGTTAATCCCTATTCATAACTAGTTTTTCTAAATAAAAGATGTTAGAGTTAAACATCGGTTTTCATAATAAAGTTAATATGCCTAATGACATCATAAATGCCTTTTCAATATTAAATATGTTTAGGTGAACACGTGACATAAAGTTATTCGCCTAGATATCTTATACTTGCTTCATATTTATAAAGTAATTATTAATTTGACAAAACTTCTACTCGAATGTTATAAATAAAATATGATTAGGTTTATCGCGTTTTCTTTAATTAAATGTAACTTGTTTAATGGTAACATAGAGTATTTCTCTGAAATATTCTTCCACATGATTTCTTAATTAAAATATGCCAAGCGTAGTCTCTTGCTGTTTGATAATGATCTCACAATAGTTTCGAGCTTAGTTCTGTTTTCAGCGTTTCTTGCGCTTGCATAACCAATAGGATCGAGCTCCATCTCAGTGTGATCTTTCCGATCCTCGCTCAACCTTTCATAGCCATCTCTTTAAAGCAAACCAAGTCTTTCCCTTCCAAGCACACTTTGTGTTCTTTAGTGATCCATCTAATCGAGCCTATCCTTTAGTACATTCTTTTTAAGCTTTTCTCTTTGATTGGTGCATTGTTCTTAGTATGCTTGTTTGTTTGCTTTATGTATGTTTGTGCTCGATGATTGATGCGAGTAGAACGAACATGGTTCGAGAGCATTGAAGAGCATGAAGGTGAAGATATTCTGAGCAACTACTCTTTGGTTAAAGGCAAGTGTGTCCTTGATCTTTTGTCCCAACAATTTTATTAATCACTGTTGCATTGCTTTGCATTAATTTTGATGGGTTCCTATTAAGGATGACTAGCCTCATTTGACCATTATCTTGAAACTGGTTCTTAATTAATATTGATGGTAGATGTTGCTTAGTGTGCTCAATTGGGTTGGTAATAATCAACATAATTATCATTTTATGCTCTATGTTCCTTTATGATAATTTTAATACAAGATCACTGTGCATTAATCGGAACATGGAGAACCACCCAAGAAAACAGTACAACCACAAGAACTAAACGGGCAATGGTCTTGGTTGAATAATTAGGAACTTTAGCTTGGGGTGATCTTAACTGATAAGGACAAGCGATCGGCGGTACTGCGGGGTATGGACTCGCTCTAGCAGGGAGTTGGGTGAGTTATTCTTTTTATGGTGGGGTATCGACCTGCTAGGGGACTTTATATCTTGCTAACTGATCCGGACCTTGTGGGTCATAACTTGCTAGGGAACCTTTGTAAAGGCCATGTAGTGTCCCTATGAAACCACACCTCGGTAGTGTGGTATGGTGCTTGGCCGGCATCGCATGGTTGGGTTCAAAGTTCTTCGGAGCTTTTACGCTACTTGTGGTGAAAGTGTACAACCTCTGCAGAGTGTAAAACTAATCGATTAGCCGTGCTCACGGTCAAGAGCGGCCTAGACCCTCACATGATATCTGATCTTGAAGATGGACTTAAATTATGATATGTGTTATGGTTATGCTTGTCATGTGCTCATGGCATATCTCTTATCTTTATGCTTAATTGTGGGTTGGTATAAACTTATACTTTTATTAGTAATCAGGTGCTAATAAAATTTGACCAACTAAAATGCTAAATGCTTATAGCCAGTCCACTATAAAGACTCTGCATTCATTCTTTTCCCCATACTTGCTGAGTACGACAAGTGCTCACCCTTGCTATAAACAATGTTGCTCAGAAGGAGAAAGTTGCTCTGAAGTCTTGTGAAGGTGTTGCTGGTTCTAGGCATACGCAAGCCCCAGTCGATTGCTTGTGGAGTTTGGTGCCTTCATTTCCAGGATTAAGCGTAAATCTCTGATAATCTCCCTTTTTCTTACGTGATATTGTTTCTGTTATTCACTTATGTCAACTATTTTCATGAAAATTGATCCTGGCATGCATATAGGTTTGCACTTGGTTTTCTTTGGAAAAACAGGTGTGACAGAGTGGTATCAGAGCTGTATCGACTGTAGGACGTGAGCCTAGATAGTAATGGTCATTTCTCAAGGTTTCCTTTGATCTAAAATTCATCACTACCTTTCCCTTGAGCTCTGGGATGAATATTCTTGCTCCTTAAACCATATCTTTCATCAATCCTCCTTGATAGCTCACTTCTGACTGTCACATTTACATTTGCACATCATTGTTTTGCAAATGATTATGACCTCTACCCTTGCCTATTTATTTACTCTTCCCTTGGTCTTGATCTTGTCTCTCTTTTCCACTTCTCTCAAGCAATTCCACCAATAAGTCAAAAGGTGAATTGTTACCCTTGATATTCTATCTTTTTCACGCAGATCTCTGACACATCAGCGCTGTTTTAATTCTTTCTCGATCTACAGAACTCCGATTGATATGAAACCAGTTGGGTTAGTTCCTAAATTTCATAAGTGAATTTCTATAAAAAATTCAGCCCTACCCAGTACATGTTACAGGAGATATGCTCAAAACATTGGGGCTATCAGAATCTGTAAACTCTGCTGACCCAGTTACCTTCATTATTTTATATATCAGGCTATGGACCTCCCATTGAGGTAAATCCAATTGTAGTAGTTCAGGAATTTCATAAGTTTCACACTGTCCAAAATTCATCAATTTGGGTTGCATAGACAGAGGGTTATGCCCGAAACTTTGGAGGTTCCCGAATCTATCAACACTGCTGACATAGCCATCTTGTTTAATTCATATCTCGAGTTCTAAACCTCCGATTGAGGTGATTCTAGTTGGGATGAACTCATAATTTCGTACTCCTTGCTCTAGGGGAAAAATCCATTATTTATGGATATCCTTGCTAGGAGATACATCTGATGTATTAGGAGGATACCCTCTGACTTTATTAACAACGTGTAGTATCGTTCCCTTAGCTATGCCTTGGTTGGTGGAATTCAGTGCTTGCATGATGATGCTTGGGTTTATGACATTGTTTGTGTTGGTTCTTTGAAGTGAGTGCTGGTGTATTGTGGATCTTACATCTGCAAGAACATCAGTTGCTTAGTTGGGTTCTTGTTTTGTATATCCCACCTCCTTGCTCTTTCCATTCTTTCTCTCTACTCTTCGGTCTATCACAAATACTTAGTCAGATGGAGAGCTCCAACATAAAACATGAAGATAAAGATAATGAAGGAAACATCCTCTTGCAACCTCATCATTGGAGCGCAAGATGTTGGAGCATATCGCTACACAAACTCAGGTTTTGCAAGCAATGGCCCAAACCATAGTTAAGATTCATCAGTCCATTATAAAGCAAGCTCCACTTTCTAAAGATCACGATACGGTCACCAATGATAACCATCAAAACATGACCCCACCACCATTTGATAAAGAGAAGCTATCGGCTATGCAGACCCAAGTCTCACAAGGAAGGATGCAGCTGTAACATACCAGAATTTGCATGTTTTCACTTGTGTGAATTTTTGCAAATTTTTAAAACTTTTTGTTTGAAGTTGTGTGCTACCAAATTTTGGACCAAATTGCTAGCCTCTCACCTTTAATCCCTTATAAAACAAAACCATATAAAAATTAATGTCAAACTATGGTAAATTGTGAGTCGGAATTTCATGGATTTTGTTTGGAGTTCACTTATGTGGAGTTTGAACTTGAATTAGATTCAAATTCAAACTTATATACTTATAACCATCATCTATTTTGGAAAACGTTTAAATTAACTCTAACATCTAACCCAGCCCACATGTGGATCCCAAACCGGCCTACATAGCTAACCAGGCCAACCCACCTTCTCTAAACCGCCAAGCCTAACAGGCAGTCCAGTTTCGCAGCCCAGCTAGGCCCAGCTCGCACCTTTCCCCTTTGTTCTCACCGCCAGGCGGGGTCCACACGTCAGCCAGTCTTTGTTTCCCTTTCTTCCTCCTCCTGTCGTACACACCGATGCACGCATCGCACCCTACTGGTGCACGCGGGGCCGCGACCGGCACGCACGCCGAGCCGTGCGGGTGCCGTAGCTCCGGCCTCAGATGCTTGTCCAGGGGGGAATTGCCCCCTTTGCCCCTATACCGCGCCGCCAAACCCTAGGGGCGGGACGCAGGATTGCAGCCACGTCGCCGCCATGGCTCAGGCGCCATGGATGGCCACGAGGCAAAATTGCCCTCGCGCCGTGCTCGCCGCTGCCCAATAAAAGTCGCTCAACCCTACCTACTGCCTGGTGATCCCTTCTCCGATCTTGCTAGCTGTCGCCGCATTGCAGAATTTTCCCCAAATCCTCACCCGATGCTCTACGCAACGCACCTATGCTCGCCTCGCGCCGCGCCATGGGGAAGCCGCCGCACACCGGAGTAGCTGAGCCGCGCCACGGTGCCCTGAGTCCGCATCCTCGCCACCCAGGACCACCAGCCGCTCCTGTCCCTTTTGCGTCGCTGTCTAGGAGCGCTGTGTCGCTCGAGAGGACGCTGAGTACGCCGACACCACACCATGGACGTCGTCGCCGACCAAGAGGTCGTGGAACTCTGGAGCTCCGTCGAACCTCACCGCCGGGAGTACCACGACGCCGCGAATCGATGTCGACGCCGACGACTATGGGCTGTACCACGACAACGCCCCTGCTCTGCACCAAGTCACCACGGCTACAACCTCTTTCTGCCTCGCTGTGACCCCCACGAGCCCGATGGTGAGCCGCTCGACCAAGCCGCCTCCTTTTCACCCTGCAGCTTGCCTGTGACACCGGCCTTCGTGCTGTGCTACATGTTTCTGATGCCCCTCGAACACTAGTGACCATGGATGGCTTGGCCATGGTAGGAACCATGCACACCCTCAACATGTTCGATGTTTTGTGTGTGAGCCATGACCCTCTAGTTCAGGTTTTCTTTGCCCTCTCTTGCACCGTCCTTAGACGACACCTTGTCTGCCTGTGTTGGCCGTCCTTCGAGCCGAGCTCGTCTTTGCTTTCCCTCGACACCGAAGCTTTGGATGGCATGCCGGAGATGCAAGATTTGTCATGCCCATGACCTGCTCGACGCTTTACACATGGGCCAAACCTGTCTTGTTGAACCCGACGTGCTTGCTCTCTAACCTTTTAGCTTACCCATCGAACTGTGACCCTCCAGGACACTGCCTTGCTTGCCTGTGTTGCCGGCCGTCGCGCCGTGTAAGCTTCCCCTCTTCTCTAAAACTCTTGTGACTGTGGCTGCCTATTGAAGCTCCAACCTTGCACGCACTTTAGTTGTTCGACGTTTTGTGCGAGAGGTAAACACAGCCACCCATTCATCCCCTTTTGCATCGCCTCTGTCCGGCCGTCACGTCATGATTTTCTACAGGTGAATGCGCTGCTGCCGCAGACGAACCTCACAGCCGGCGAGCCTTGCCGCCCTGCCTTTCCTTTGGGGAAATACATCTAACACCTTGTGCGCACTCCTTTTTCTTGAACCCTATCTGGCCATGAATGTCTTGCCTCACCGCGTCCACCTATGGTCACCGGAGCCGTAACCCCAGTTCACCGGCGCAACTTTGCCGCGCCGCCGATGTCGCCCACCGACGAACCCGCTCCACGGCGTCATGGGCATTTTCAAACCCCACCGAAGATGAGGAACCAGCAGCAGACCTTGGGAAATCAAGCCTCGGGGAGTTTTGGGCCTTCCAGCCCATTGAAGCCTTATAGGCCTGGTGAACTAGCCCATCTAACCAAACCAAGTCGAACCGTAGGGTAGTTCAAGGTGGTTTCCTAGACCTTGTGAACTTTGGGCCGACCCAATGGGCCACTGCCACTTTGGGCCCATTAACAACCCACTAATCCGCAACCTGGGCCCATCGCTGACGTCGTGCTGACACGAGCATGTTCTTGATACTCTTTCTTGTTTTAATAAATGTTTTATAAATCCTTTTCTCCTTCAAAAATCATAACTAATTATCGGGAGCTCCGAAATTATGAAACCAATTGCGTGGGTTTCATGATTCCGAGACGCTCGCTACTATCCTGTCCTTCTCTACTCTTGCCCACAAACCGAGCCCTTTTCGTCCTCGCATTCATGATGTAGAAATTCGTGGCCGCTGCCCGCCACTGCACTATGTGGGTCTGGGACGCCGGAACCCCGCAACTAGTCATTGGCGTGCCGCAGACAGGAATCCTACCCCATGTTCGCATCGCTTACCTTTCGTACACCGCCGCCTCCTCTTTGTGCTTCTTCCCGCATAACCTGCTTCTGCTCTACGATGCTATGTGTTGTGAAGCGTGTACCGTGCCGTTTGCTTGAAGCCAGGATGTCGCCCGTGATGGACGGCCGTGTCGTGAGCAGACCACTGCTTCACGAACGGCAACCCCGAGCCGCAACCTAGCTGCCTCACCTTGGACGTTGCTGCATCACTAGTACATGCCTCGTAGCGCTCTTAATGCAAGCCCTACCGCAGCACCACCCAATATCGGTCACGAGTTGACCATTCCATCTCCTTTGAGCTGTCGCCACGTATCTTGGCATGATAATACCTTTCCTAGTTTATCTTTGTCTCGCCTTGCTATCACCCTCCTTTGAGCTACCGCTTTGGCCCTCTGAGCTTAAATCTCACAAGAGCCTGATCTCAGTCTTTCAAGCAGCAGCACGTGATGCATGTGTTACTGTAGGCCATGAACATGCTTACTTGTTCCTATTCATCCAAATCCTTTCAGTTCAGAAAGTTAGCAACTGTGGCACTAATGCTCTTCCAATCCTTAACCAGGCTCTGACTGGTGAGTCCAAGTGTTGTGACCTTGAGCATCTAATACATCCTGCTCAATCTCTGCAATCTGCCCTACGTGACCCACAGGGTGACTTGTGGGGTCCGATTGACCTCTGACCTTCCTTTTTGACCCGGTCAACACTTATCGTTGACTGTAAACTTACCATGCTAATCAATCCTAAACCTAGATTATGGTTTTCTAACTTGATAACTTGTGTTATCTGTGCTTTACCGCAAATAATTAAATTCATAAAACCTTTCTTTGCTTGAAAATCAATAACAAATTGATTCTAGCTTAGAAAAATAAGAAATCAGTTTCTTTATTCTTCCAAAATCCTGAAGCACCCATTAGACTAGCATTTGGAGTTTATTGGGTTCTTTATTGCTTCTTTTCGGAGTTATTTGCATCTAGACACCGTGTTTATTTATATTTGTGAATCTAGGAATACCCGGAGTCGAGGAGTCAAGCCAGAAGATCAAGAACAACTACAGAAACTTCGACGACTACTTGCACACAAGTGTTCACGCCCGACTGATTCTGAAATACCTATTAGGCATTGCTATGTAGAATGCTAGCGCTTTACTTTAAATGCATGATGATGATGAACCTTCCACTACCTTCTTTAATTATCCTGTCCTTGATTGTCCTACTACTATATATGTTTATATAAGCGTGTATATACGCCAACCTTCGCGATGCATGTGTTGGGTTGGGAATAGTGGTTTTGGGTGTGCGTGGGGTAAAACCGGTAGGAGAAGGCGTTTTGGGTACTTTGGCGGGGGTGAGCTCGAAACAACCGATCTGGGATCAGGGATAGGGGTGCACTCCTCAGTGTATCCCTAGTTTGACGGCTTTCGGAGCCTAGGTGTTGGGGTTTTACTTGCGGATGGAGGACATGAGCTTGCCCCGGTTTGAAACCGAGTGGATCAACTTGTCGATAGGACTTTCGTACACACCACCTCGCCGAGCGTGGGGTTAGGGTCGAGTTGAGCTCGGCAAGTGCGGAACCATACCTGCAGGAGGGTAGCGGGGTATCAGTGGAGGAGAGGTGGAGGTGAGACCACCCTCTCAGAGCGACTCCCGTGTGGCCACACGGTGGCATTTCATAGTTTCGGTGCAATCCCCACTGCAGGGGGGATCGTTTTGAGGGCCGAATGCAGGATGGGACCTTACCTACCGAGAGTTCGCACGGTAGGATGGGCTCGGTCAGTCGGCCACCGGCCGAGTTCCATTCTGAGTTGGGTACAAGTGTACACGCTCTGCAGAGTTGTTTGATCTATACGTATAGCCGCGTCCTCGGTCATGGACAAACCTTGAAGACATGTTCGTTCCTTATGTTTTGGGATTTCTACCTCCCCCTATAGTTGAGAGTGTGGTGAGCCGTGGTTGCAGTCGGCTAGAGGAGAGTGGCTCCCTCTACCTCGTTGATTCGATTGCAATCATTGAGGTGCGAGGAGAGAAACTTCTCGCATCGACCCTAGATGGAGATAGGATGCGGAGGTGGGGCCCTGGGGTACCAGGTGGTTCTGAGCTGTGTTTGAGAGTATGGTTTGGGACTTATATGGAGATGATTTCTTTAATGCTTCGCTGCTGCTACATAGGAAACCTAAGCTTTTTACCTTGACACTTCTCCTACCCTTTAGAAGTAGGCCACTTAAAGCTGCATACAATCGGTGACGTGAACCTATCCCATTCCTTGGGGATAGTTTTGTGAGCGTGCAGGATTGGACTTGGCTTGAGAGTCCGAGTTCGGGGAATCCATGAAGGAAGGGTTGCGTTGCTTCACTCAAGGATGCCTGTGGTGAAGATTGAAGATGAAGACTTGAAGCCCTAGCTACCGCTACGCAGGATTCCTACTTGTCGCTTAGCCCAAAGGGCTTGTACTAAATTCGTATACCGAGCTGTTTCGGGTGTAAATATTATGTGTTGTACTCTGTTTTTCATTGTATGGAAATGATATTATTCTCTAATGAGTTCTGTATGTGATAGCTACCGATCCAGGGACTATCACAAGGGTACAGGGAGTCGGGTTTTCCTCACCGAAAACCCGGGTCATTACAGTAGCCTAGCACAACCTACTTTCGTAATGAGATGGCCAAAGACAGAGTTTCCATTGGGCCAGTGAAGAGGCAAGTTGTTGAAGCATGGAATAATCAAAGAAAGAAGAAGAAGCATGAAGCACTGAAACTAACAATAGAGAAACAACATGAGGTTAACAAGGCTCCAGACATGTGCCCGTGTGGGGAGCACCAAGGTTTTTCATGTCCCCAAAAGGGAGCTAGTCTTATGATAGCAAGAAGCTCACCAACATAACCCAATAGATATCAATAAGCAGAAGATGTTGTCCACCTAAAACCAAACTCAAGAAGAAGGTTGTCAAGATGAAGGTCATACTCAAACCCTAAACCTTGATGATTGGATTATCACTTGCAAGGAATACAAACCTTGTAGACGCAAATGATCTAACAAACAAAACCGTAGAACAAGACGAGAGAAGAAGTTATCACATCTAGGGGCAGATAATGGTACGGAACCTTGTTCTGACAAACCCTAGCCTAAGATTGTTCGACCTATATATGTCACTCCTATCAAGAAGAATCCTGATGCACAAGTTGATCTACCAAGAACTATGATGGAAAAGCGAAGAGTGGAGAAATCACAATGATAGAAGAATGGATAAGTTATAAGTGAGACTAGGCTATATATTCCTATACAAGACCAATGAGCTATGGAGAATAGAAGATCATGTTTGGTATGCTTGTGTAAGGAAGGTCGATATGAAGAAAGTTGATAAGCTTTGGATAAAACCCACATGAGCCTTTGTTCCTTGCTAACCTTTCTCGAATCTAGGGACGAGATTCCTTTTAGGGGGGGGGGGTAGAGTTGTCACACCCTGAAATTTCCAATTTCAGGATGTGAATAGAAAGAATAATTAAATAACAATTTTCTCATAATTTTTTTAAAAAAATTCAACATTTATTTTTCTTTACAGGAATATAGTGTAGGAAAAATCCTTGTTTGATTTTCTAAATCAAATAAAAAGTTATGAGTGTTGCATTCATGCTGATGCATCTTGCTGCTTCTTGAGTGCAAAAGGTTTCAAAAGTGCGATTAGGTGCTGTCCAAATCCTTCCGAGAATTTTCTGGACTTTTCTGGGATTTATTCTCATTTTTCTTGAGCTATTTCTATTTAATAGAAGGCTCTAAAATCTTTTTCATGAGCTCCAAATACTATATTTGGATTGTTCATGCTCCAATCTAGCTCTGGGAATTTTTCTGGAATTATTAGGATTTTCAAAAATATTTTCGTGGCTTTAATGAATTATCTAGCTATTTCTAGATTATTCCTTTTCACGAAACTGTTTTCTGAAAATAAAAAGGAATTTCCTTTTTCCTTTCCTTTTTCGGCCCACAGACGTTTGCGGCCCAAGTCTCCGAAGTCCGCCGATGCCCCCTCGTCTCTTCCGTCGGTCCGCTGCTGCTCCACAGGCCGCAACCCAGCTTGGCCCAACCCGTCGGCCCGCCCCGAGCCCGCCCGCGGAACCCATCCGGGGCCCGGGCGCGGACCGCTCCGGACACGACTCCACCGGAGTCTGCACGGCCGCCGCCGACTATCCTTGGCGTGCGCGCCAAGGGAGCCTGAGGCTCCGCGCCCAATAAAAGGAGAGTGCCGGGGTTGTGTGCGCCCCAAAGCCAGTCGCGCGCCTGCGCTAGCGCCGCCGGAGGGCCGACCCACGGAGCGCCAGAGCCGACCGCCTCCCCTCCTTCGATTCCGACCGCTCCCGCCCCTCTCCTCCGCCGGTGAGCACATCATTGAGTTCACCTCAATCTACTCTTCTAATTCCCCTATTTATTCGACCCCGTAGCCGCTCCAATCGTCGGCGCCGCCACCGGCCAGGACCTCCATGCGCCTGTGCGGGTTCTGTCCAGAGGTAGGAGAAGACATGGCTGGTTTGCATCTAGGCCCCTCGCCTTCTTGGTAATTTTTAGATCTGTTTCATGTGTCTTGCAAATTCCCGCAAAACCCCCTAGAATCTTTAGACCCCTTCAACCAGATCCATCCAACACCCTTTTACAGATCTATCCCCGAGCTTTATCAGTTTCACGAGCACTGTTTACTGTGTCTCGAGAATCTTTTCTGCTACCCCTTTAAATCTATAGTTAATCGCGTAAAGGTCCATCCAATCTTGTTTTATCTATATCTCCTTTGTTTTAGCTCCGTTTAAATTCATTCAAGTTGCGTTAGGTTCATAATAATGTTAAGCACGCGTTAGTGGTGTGTTTTCACCGTGTCTTGTTTTCTGAAAAGAAAATTAATATTAATTTTGACTAATGTCTAGTTATATACGCCTTTTATAAATAAAAGTAACATAGATCTATACACCGTTCTTCATAAGCAAAATTTAATTTGATTAATGTTTCTATCACATGTTTTGTACATAAAAGTTAATTAGATATTTATCTCGGTTTTCGTAAACCAAATGTTAAATTGTTTAATAGTTAATTAATCTTTTCTAATTAAAATTTGATTAGGCTTTTACATCGGCTTTTCTAATAAATGTTAATATGATTAATGTCAGTTCCATAATGTTTTTAATAATAATATGATCTACTCGAATTACAAAGTTTCATTTAGATTGTTCATATAGTTTAGTTTTTCTAGATTAAATGTTTAATCGATTTAATCAATATATGAATATTTATAAATAAAACTTGACTAGTTCTTTACACCGGTTTCGTAAATAAAGTTTAATATTGCATTAATGTAAACATATGGTATTTTATTTCTGAAATATCCTTACATATATTTTGTTTTTTAAAATAAATCTACCTCATAGCCTTGTTTTCTTCTGCAAACCGTTCATTAATCGTTCTTTATCAAGTACCGTCTCAGTTTGTCTCTGTTATTGAGCTAGCCATCTTTTAAGCTCCAGATCTTTCCAATCCAAGTACTTGCCATCCTATCATAATGGTCTTTTATGTAAGACAACTACACTCTTTCAGTTCTTTGATCCAATCTTGTGCAGCTACCTTTCTTAGAATTAGTGTCTCTGTCATCTAGCTATTCTTTATTCATCCTAGTTCTCTTCGTAGACTAGTTTTCCTAAACCTAGCCTAAGGTTTGTATGTGTGTCTTAGTTCGCTTCTACTGTTCTCGTTCGTTTCACCTTAAATTGTACGTTAGCATGTGTATCACATGTTACTTGTTTTAACAGTAAAATTACATGTTAATCTTGACTAATTCTTATTCCAATGCTTTTATAAATAAAAAATGATTAGGTTCTAATCCAGTTTTCTTTAATCGTGATGTAATTGGTTAATCCCTATTCATAACTAGTTTTTCTAAATAAAAGATGTTAGAGTTAAACATCGGTTTTCATAATAAAGTTAATATGCCTAATGACATCATAAATGTCTTTTCAATATTAAATATGTTTAGTTGAACACGTGACATAAAGTTATTCACCTAGATATCTTATACTTGCTTCATATTTCTATAGTAATTATTAATTTGACATAACTTCTACTCGAATGTTATAAATAAAATATGATTAGGTTTATCGCGTTTTCTTTAATTAAATGTAACTTGTTTAATGGTAACATAGAGTATTTCTCTGAAATATTCTTCCACATGATTTCTTAATTAAAATATGGCATGCGTAGTCTCTTGCTGTTTGATAATGATCTCACGATAGTTTCGAGCTTAGTTCTGTTTTCAGCGTTTCTTGCGCTTGCATAACCAATAGGATCGAGCTCTATCTCAGTGTGATCTTTCCGGTCCTCGCTCAACCTTTCATAGCCATCTCTTTAAAGCAAACCAAGTCTTTCCCTTCCAAGCACACTTTGTGTTCTTTAGTGATCCATCTAATCGAGCCTATCCTTTAGTACGTTCTTTTTAAGCTTTTCTCTTTGATTGGTGCTTTGTTCTTAGTATGCTTGTTTGTTTGCTTTATGTATGTTTGTGCTCGATGATTGATGCGAGTAGAACGAACATGGTTCGAGAGCAATGAAGAGCATGAAGGTGAAGATATTCTGAGCAACTACTCTTTGGTTAAAGGCAAGTGTGTCCTTGATCTTTTGTCCCAACAATTTTATTAATCACTGTTGCATTGCTTTGCATTAATTTTGATGGGTTCCTATTAAGGATGACTAGCCTCATTTAACCATTATCTTGAAACTGGTTCTTAATTAATATTGATGGTAGATGTTGCTTAGTGTGCTCAATTGGGTTGGTAATAATCAACATGGTTATCATTTTATGCTCTATGTTCCTTTATGATAATTTTAATACAAGATCACTGTGCATTAATCGGAATATGGAGAACCACCCAGGAAAACAGTACAACCACAAGAACTAAACGGGCAATGGTCTTGGCTGAATAATTAGGAACTTTAGCTTGGGGTGATCTTACCTGATAAGGACAAGGGATCGGCGGTACTGCGGGGTATGGACTCGCTCTAGCAGGGAGTTGGGTGAGTTATCCTTTTTATGGTGGGGTATCGACCTGCTAGGGGACTTTATATCTTGCTAACTGATCCGGACCTTGTGGGTCATAACTTGCTAGGGAACGTTTGTAAAGGCCATGTAGCGTCCCTATGAAACCACACCTCGGTAGTGTGGTATGGTGCTTGGCCGGCATCGCATGGTTGGGTTCAAAGTTCTTCGGAGCTTTTACGCTACTTGTGGTGAAAGTGTACAACCTCTGCAGAGTGTAAAACTAATCGATTAGCCGTGCTCACGGTCAAGAGCGGCCTGGACCCTCACATGATATCTGAACTTGAAGATGGACTTAAATTATGATATGTGTTATGGTTATGCTTGCCATGTGCTCATGGCGTATCTCTTATCTTTATGCTTAATTGTGGGTGGGTATAAACTTATAATTTTATTAGTAATCAGGTGCTAATAAATTTTGACCAACTAAAATGCTAAATGCTTATAGCCATTCCACTATAAAGACTCTGCATTCATTCTTTTCCTCACACTTGCTGAGTATGACAAGTGCTCACCCTTGCTATAAACAATGTTGCTCAGAAGGAGGAAGTTGCTCTGAAGTCTTGTGAAGGTGTTGCTGGTTCTACGCGTATGCAAGCCACAGTCGATTGCTTGTGGAGTTTGGTGCCTTCGTTTCCAGGATTAAGCGTAAATCTCTGATAATCTCCCTTTTTCTTACGTGATATTGTTTCTGTTATTCTCTTATGTCAACTATTTTCATGAAAATTGATCCTGGCATGCACATAGGTTTGCACTTGGTTTTCTTTGGAAAAACAGGTTTGACATTCAGGTCCAGCCTTCTTTTTGCCAGTTGCAGCCTTCTCCCTGGCAGCTGCAGCCTTCTCCTTGGCCGCTTCTTCGCCTGCGGCCTTCTTTTGGTCACCGGTACCGCTTTGCTCCTTGGCGGTGCGCCGGCTGCGGCCTGCTCCTTGGCAGCTTGTTCAGCTGCAACCTTCTCCTTGGCAGCTTGTTCAGATGCAGCCTTCTCCTTAGCAGCTGCTTAGGCTGCGACCTTCTCCTTGGCAGCTGCTTCGGCTGCAGCCTCCTCATCCGCCTTCTTCTTCTCATCCGCTGCCTTGTTCTTCTCCGCATCTTCGGCTTCACCCTTTTTCTTTGCAGCCTCCAAAGCTGAAGCCTTGTCCTTTTGATTTTTTTCCAGCTTCGGCCTTTCTTTTCAGAGCCTCCTTGGCTTTGGCTCTCCTTCTCTCGGCCTCCTCAGCTTCTGCTTTCCTCTTGGCAGCCTCCTCATCCGCCTTCTTCTTCTCAGCCTCCTCCTTCTTCTTCAAAGCCTCGGCCTTCCGTGTGTTTGCAACATCAGTGGCCCTGTCATTCTTCCTTGAATAGGTTTTATACCCCTGATGTAGAGTAAAAAAACAATTAGTGTAACAAAAACATAAAAAATGCAAACTGGATTTGTGAATGCGAACAAAAAAAGATGATTGTCACAGATTTTTGAGAAGTGCCCTGCTGCATTCCAACGTCCGTGCCCGGCACGTCTTGCAAATCAGTTTCTCCCTTTTTTATTACACAAAAAGATGATTAGAAAATAAGATTGCTAGTTGGCATATTGTGTGATTGCTATAATGGGTATGCTCAGATTGCAACTAACAGACACTAATTGCTACAAAAAAATGTGTGAAAACCAAAACAAAACTAACCTCGACGTGACTGCTTAGAGGGCGCTATGGGGAATCCATCATACCAATTATGTCGTCAATGCTCGCGAAACCCCCACGCAAATCAGACAGGGCTGACGGTGGGAAAAAAATGGGGAAAAAATAATAAAAAATAATGGAGTACCCAAGATGATATGACCGAAAAAAGAAAATTGAAAGCACGGGAAAACAAATCAGACAGGGCTTGGGCGGTTCGGTCAGTTGGGCCTGGGTGCATTCTCTATACAGAATGCACCCAAGTGCATATATATATATATATATATATATATATATATATATATATATATATATATATATATATATATATATATATATATATATATATATATATATATATATATATATATATATATATATATATATATATATATCGAAAATAACCTCGTCACTAGGCGGGTAGCTGCGCACGGTCATTTACCCTTCCGAAATCTGTTTTCGGCGTCGGATGCTGCAGCTGAAATTATCTACAAATTGCTCTGCGCCACAGTGCTTTTTTGTTCTGGCACTTCTTACTGTTGCTTGTACTGTCTAGTCAAGGGCCCCCCTACTCACCCGGCTTGTTGCCTACCTGACGAGAAGTCACCACAAAAACTAGCAGGTCACTACTGTCCTTTGTAGCCAACAGTCACCCCTCACGTTTTTTTTTTCAGCTCAAAATGATAGAAGCCCCATCGTTCTTTCTTTTCAGTTCTTAGCATGTCTGAACCCGAATAGGTAAGTAGCAAATGCACAATTATTTAGAGAAATCCAAAAGGACAATCTACAGATTAGGTAGAGAATGGGGATTGGGCTCCAGCGTCGAGCAATCTTGTTCGTCTTTTTTTTCACACGTCCTTCCCAGTTCTTCTAATTGCAGCATTTAGAGCCTCCTGCAGCCTTGTTTTTTTCTTCTTTTCCTTGCGTAGCTCATGCTCCAGCAACCTTATTTCCGCCCTTGAGGCCGCAACATCATCGCGCAATTCTTTTATATTCAATTCACGAGGATACAAGAAACATTATCAGCATTTTAAACGTCAACCATTTGATAGAGTCAGAAACTCAAAAAAATCGACGATCAATTCAATCAAAAAGTCCCTGAACTATTGATGATCAATTGAAACCCAAAGTCCCTGAACTATCGACCATCATGAATACAAGTCACGTTTCCAGGAGGCTCTCAATCATTGCAGCATACAAATTCTATTTTTTTCACCATGGTGCAGTTTTGATATAGAGTATTATTTGATCTAGGTATGATGCAAAGGAGCGATAGATTAAAATGTTAGACCATTCACATCTATTTCTCGCTTCCTTTTTGACTTGTTATTCTCTTTCACGAACATCCTTGATTTACTCTCCATCTTCCTCTTCTGCATGATTGACTTACCCTGGAAATACACGTTGCCAAAAAATGTTACATGCCAAATTGAAGTTGTCCAATTCCATCATCCACCCCTTGCTGAATCATAGGGCAAACGCACCAACATGATAAAATTTCACACAATCATAAATCCAAGGTCAATCCAAACTAAAAATCCAGAGCCGCCCCTTGCTGAATCATCTCTCTGCTCGAAGGCAAAGTGCATATGCTGTTGGACTCAGCCTTACAGCGGCAAATAGTAGGTAACCGACATTCATAGAGCAGTATGATACAGAGTATTATCAGATATAGTTTAATTTTCAAATCACGGATAGATTAACCTGTAAGACCATTATTTTCACCTCTATTTCGCCCCCCATTTTTGCTATGTTTCTTCCCTCCCTGAACATGCTTTATCTGCTCTCCATCTTCTGCTTCTTGTCGAATGATTGTCCCTGGAAAAGTAGGTAATCATTTCTGTGTTAACATTTTTTGCCTTGTACCGGATCAATCCCAACCCATATTTCAGATCTGGGTCAAACCCATAAGCAATGACACAGCTAAGATTACATCGGAACGCTCCATTTACACGGATTTTGCTTACCTCTCTGCTGGTCATCTGTTTCCTGCTGCAACCCTCACCGACTCTTGCATCTATCTTGTTCTTCTTGTTGGGGGAGAGAATATCCGATCCCTGACTGAGAGACTCTTCCGTCGTAGAGGAAACCAAATCAATTGTTACCTTTAACTCACGCGCTTCGCGTTTCTAGCGTGCAACCCTCCTCTCAGCAGACGGATCAAGCGCACGTGCAGGCGATCCCGTCTTGCCCCGGTTATGCGTGGAGCCTAAATCCCTCTTTGTGATTCAGAGTGATTGGCTGTTCACATTGTGAAAGATCATGTGCTTCTAAGTTTGTCTATTTGTTTATTGCAAATAAGGCCTGCTATAATTTGCTTATTATCAAGCCCTTCTCAGTCCTAGATAATTTGAGGTTTCATAATACCGAGAAAAATTTGCAGGTTGGAGGTTCTGGAAACTTAAAGAAGGAGTTGCTGGCGCCTTTCAGTCAAGAAATCCAGAACATTATTTTTGAGTTGGTAAGTTAATGAAAAGGCTAATATATAAATTAGGAGTTGAATAAGGTATGTTAAACTTCTTTTTTCTATTCAGATAAAAGAAGTTGACCCAGAGATCACGTCTTTGGCCCCACCGTCCCAACTGAAGCAGAATGGCACCACCCAACTTTTACAATGATCAGTCCCTGTGCAGCAGTCGTCATCATGTAAATATAGATAAGACTAGGCTCCCTACAGACAATGGGGAGCTTCAGCAAGGGGCCCTGATAAATTCAGTGGATGAATCAGACACAAGAAGTATGGAAAAGGATTCAGTCGCACCAACTGATGTTCTTCACCAACCATGTACATCAGACAGTAAGGGTTACGATCCTCTGCAAGATGATTCTATAGGTGCTGCTAGTTTGGGTGACAAGTCTCCAGTGAGGAGTCCTATTGTGGAGGGGAACATTTCAGTTGGAACTGTGCCTGCTTTGGCTAGCTGTGATGCAGCTTTGCAGGGAAGCATTACTGAACCATTGTCCAAGCATGTTACTAAGGATCACACTACCATGGATCAACCACAACCTCATAGAGAAATATCTCCAAGTTCACCTCACTATATCGATGGTGAGAGACTGCATGATGGTAGCACCAGCGATATGTCATCGAAGGATCCCAGGCATGAAGAGTTGTCCTTGAATACTGCAGCAAATCCAGATGTTGACAAAACCGGTGATGCTTTACCCACAAATGCATCTGAACCTGAGTTGATTACTGCACAGAACACAACCAATATTTTCAGAGCCTCGCAGCAGTGGAACTCCTTTGAGTGCTCTGCAGCATGAAAGTTGTGAGAAAGTAAATCAAGATCTGGATGATGTCAGTGTAACTATTAAGCCAGTGGAAAAGGGCCATGTTAATGAGGAGCTGAGTCTGCAAGCTGCTAGTGTTTTACCTTCTATAAGCTGCAATGGTGCTATCCAAGGTGGGAAATCCGAAACTAACCATCAGCCAGGGAATGCTACAGAGCATGCTACGGTGTTTGAACAGCAGAATGTTGACAAGTCTCATCTAGAAGTTAGCCCCACCGCCGGTGGCGCTGACGATCCTCTACTCCCGCCGAGCACCCCGCCGCCGCTATCCCAGCACCAGCCCCACCGCGTGGATGGGATCCGAGAGCATTCACCTGCGGCCACCCATTCTTCTTCCTTCTGGCAAGCAATTCCGGGCAGAGCTCCGCTTCGCTACCACCACCCAAGTGCTCCCCTCTAGTGCTCACCGGCTGGCCGTCCACTCGCTCCTCTCAAGGGGGGCAACGCCGGAAACGTGGAGGCTCAGAGGGATGTCGGAGTAGAGGATATCACAAAACTAGGAATATCAAAAAACCAGGTACATTTCTCGCAAGATTATCTTGGTTTAAGTTTGTCGTCTTATTCTGTCTTGTCTTTTTTACTTCAGTAGAATCACAGTATCCCGACGGAATGATGTAATGATAGCCACAATAATAGTACTAATAATCATCATCAATAGGTAACTAATACACTTGAATGAACAGTTTTCCACAACATAGGAGAGCTATTCTCAACAATCTTACATAGCTAACACCACAAGAGAAAACTTTAAAAAACAGATAATAGTAAGGAAAATAAAATGAAATTTTATTGATAAAACACAGGTCACACACACCGGACACCACCGACCACACATTCAGTGCAAGTACCATGTTGGCGAAGTGTAGCTTGAAGGAAGGCGCCAATCGTACCATTTCTTGACCGCTTCACTATGCCCGGGCCAGAATCCATTGTCAAAGCACGGGAACTTCCTACCATGCATTACCGGAATTTCAGTCTTTGCCTAGAGTCTGGTAGTCGTACGCAACCATCGCTGGCATGTTGAAGACGACGTCGTCATGGAAGTACACTCCTGATCTACATTGCTTGAAATCGGCCGACTCTAAGCTTCTTGAATTCCCACGCCCCACAAACACCATGCGGCCATCAAGGTGGTCTAGGCGTTCCCAGTCATAATAAGGCGCTAAGGTTACAATTGGCGAGGGACTCATACGGAACACAGCAAAGCTAGAAGTATCATCACTCAGCATAGCACTGTAACGGACAACCTTAAGTAGTTCTCCCCTGCTTTAAACTAGATACCGACCCTTGACGCACACATCGCCGCCATGGTGGACCGGCAAGAAGCGCATATAGCTGCTCACCATGTTGATTGAATTTGGTGTAGAATTGGCACTGAAGTCCGGTGTGAAAACTACAATATCCCCGATCCTAGTTATGGAATAGAACGATTTGTCGTAGAAAATCACATCCTCGACATCTATTTCACTCACACAAGTGAAAGTTGAGCCACCTATCCTAGAGAAACCAAGGAAGGTACGACAAAGGAAATTAGGCTCAAATGTACTACAGATACCCGCCACAACACAGCTAGCCGCGTCATCAGGCGATCCTGATAACGAAGCTGCTCTCAGCACCATAGGCTGACCCATAGTACCAGCTGCTAGAATTGTACTGGGCAAGTTTATTTGAGTACCACTACGGAGGTTTAAAAGTGCATAGACGGAAGTCTGGACAAAAGAAACAACAAACCACCCACCCTCGTACGACCCAATGTACCGAACTGTGTAGGCATCTGGAGGAAGAGGAACTTTGTGAGATCTAACGCTGAGGAAGCAAAAGAATTCAGCACGGCTTATCACACTAGGGTGAAGCCAGCTGGTTCGGCGATGCGGCACCAACATCCATGGGAGCTGTTTTTGACGCATGCGAGAGCCAAGAGCAACCAGCCAAGAACTGCATTGGCCGATCATATTCGCGCGGTCGATGTTGCAATCCAGCAACTTGCTGCATGAGCGCACCAAGTCTGCAGGAAGCAGCGACCAGTCTCGCACCTCTTCATGGTCTCCACCGTCGACCTCCGTTGTGGGAACCTCCTCAACACTCATTGTGTTTTTTGCTGACTCTGTTTTGTGTTTTGTAGGATGTGTAGAATGTTTTTTCCTTTCTTAGAATAGAATAAATATCGATTCTAAGTGTCCTCCTTTTATAGTGCAAGTTCCCTTCAGAGATTTAAGCCGACTCATCGCACTGAATCGAGTTCGTGTCAGATTTGGGAACCATCAATAGAGTTCCAAAAACCCATCCACTGACAAGACTTCTGTGTAGCATACAGTTCTACATTTCTTGCAGTGATGCAGTAGACATTTTTTCATCTCTACATTTGCATTTACAGCTCCATCTATCGAGTTGTAGGCAGACTTCTGACATGAGGTCTCATTGCTGGACTAAGTCACAGTACTTCATTCTATTTCACCACGCAATGATCCATTTTCAGACACCCACCACCCACTTCAGCCTATCCTCCATGGCTCGACCGCACATCCCCCTGAGCATAATAGACCATCTCATCTCCACCAAGTTCTACCTCCCATGTAGTGCACATTCATGGAAGAGAAGAAACAATCTGACAACCTTTTTTGCATCGACTGTCCCGATGGAGACGGACACGACCTTTGTTTTTGGTGCACAAGGAACCACGCACCAGGCCAGAACCACAGGACTTTGCAGGCAATTTATCTAGACTTTCTGTATTACTTAGTTGTTTAGATTATGTGTCTACTCACTATATATGTCTTGTCTATCTATATACAGATTCGAAAAGCATCTTACCATCCAGCTATACTGGCCAACGAGCTCGATGAAATCTTTGATGTATCTGGAATTCAAAAATACTCAATCAACGGGAATCTCGTAGTGTTCTTGAACCCAAGGCCTCTTGGTCCGACAGCCCCCGTAAATCCCATGTTCCCTTGCTTTGCATGCCGGAGGGCTTTAATGGGTGCTGATCGCTATTGCTCACTAGCATGCAAGGTTTCCGCCTCTCGTCTACCTTAAGTTAAACCACATTCATATAGAAATTACCCCGATGATTAAGGAAAGCACTAAACAGAGCTGATCTTGACATCCAAACATTTTTTTGCCTCATGTCTCGCACAGTTCCACTGCATCGGACTTCGCACCATCGGACCACCGACCGTACGACCTGTGATTATCGTTCCACCAAAGCTGCCGATGGCACAATTATCACGACGTCGCAGGCCTCGCAAGGGCAAGGCAGCAAGGTCGCCGTTTACATGAGAACCACAACTCCATAGCATGTGGCAACGTTAAGTTGCCGATGGCACAATTATCAATGTACTATCGCAACGTAATGTAATATGTCTACCTTGTCGTAGTTCCTTTTGTCCCAGTCATTTTCCTTTAATGATCGCCATATGCTATATTAATGATATGTAAAACTCATGGTCATATTTCCATTTTTATCTTCTAATGTTGAACAACACAAAATTTTGTAACAAACCAAGACCACCTGTCATGACTTTTCAAACAAATAAGCTGGCACCCTCATCAATAGTACACCATGCAGCCAAATCTATAATACCATCTTACATTGCAAATCTCACAAAATTCGAAAGCAACAAACACAAATTACAACCGGCTACACACCTCCAATACATCTTGACATTGACATCACAAAACACAAAGCTACATTATTACAAGCATTCCTAGGTACTTCAGAGGCCTAACAGGAGGCACAAACACTATCATCGGTCATCTGTTTCCCTTATTCAATGCAGGAACCATAGAGGGGAGGAGTAGCTTGATGGTAAACGCTATGCGTACCATTTTCTTACACGCTCACCAGGCCCCGGCCAACATCCATTGTCGTAGCATGGGAAATGTCGACCATTATAACCGTAGGCCACCATAGCGGGCATGTTAAAAGCGTTGTCATCATGGAAATATACACCCGGTTTGTTTCGTCTGAAACATTCAACTTCAGAGCACCTTGAATTACCTCGCCCCACGAAAATCAAACGACCATCAAGGTCTGTTATTCGCTCCCAGGCATAATAAGGACCTGATGGGGCTACTGGTTCCGTGCTCCTACGGAACATGCCAAAACTTGACGTCTCGTCACTAAGCATATGGGAGTACCTTACCACCATCAGCAACTCACCCCTGCTCTCAACCAGGTAACGCCCTTTGACACACCCACCACCTTCATGGTGGAGTGGTAAGAAGTGATAGTAGCGCCTATCAAGAGTCATCCTCGTCCCAGGTGAGATTACACTGAAATCTGGTGTACACACAACTAGGTCCTCGATTTTAGTTATACAATAGAAGGAATCTTCATAGAAAATGATGTCCTCCGCCTCAACCTCAGTAGCACAAGAGAACACTGAACCGCCTAGCCTTGCGAAAGAAAGGAATGTGCGGCAGATGAAATTAGTCTCAAACATTGTGCATATTGCACCAACAAGGCAACGATGTGTGTCAGCAGGAGACGCAGAAAGAGTTGCTGCTCTAAGCACCATCTCCTCACCCAACGGATTTGTGCCAATGAGAATTCTGGATGGCAGGTCCATCTGAACACTGCTATGGAGGTTTAGTAGTGCATAACCAGATGTTTGTGCAAAAGAAACAATGAACCACCCCCCCCCCCCCTCATAAGACCCAATATACCGAACGGTGTAAGCATGCCAAGGCAGCGGTAGCTTGTGAGCTCGGTGGCTAAGGAAGCAAAAGAAATGAGCACGACGAATTACAACGGGGTTTAGCCATGTACTGCGTCTATACAGGACCAACATCCATGGCAGCTGCTGCTCACGCAAAGGCACCCCAAGCGCCTGTAGCCAAGATGTGCACTGCCCCCGCATGTTCATCCGGTCGACGTTGCAGTCGAGCATCTCGGCGCATGAGCGGACCAAGTCTGGCGGCATGCAAGACCAATCACGCAGCTCCTCCATGTAGACCTCATCATGCTCTCCGCTCTCTACACGCTCAGCCTCCATGGATTTAGGGGAGGCAGGTTTTCTTTTGCTATTTGGGGTATCCTGGCGGGTATAAAAAATCAGGGGGGGTACCTTCATGATATATACTGCATGTGTTGCGCGACTCCAGTAATACCTAGTCCAAGAACCTCTTCTCAAAAAACTGACAAGGAAATGATTCACAGTTTCTAATCCAGCTCACCGATCCGTGAAGCAGACACCTGAATCCATCAAGTAGGTTTGTGTCAGGGAGCACGATGCAACCTCCACGAGGCCTTTTTTTACCCTTTTTTTGTACCAACAAGTCTGTCGACCTTGATAGTCAGACCCCCATAGACTGCAACCCAGCATGTCGACTCACAAAAGCTACATCCAAAATTTGAATTTTCAGCAGCCCGCGCAAAGGCTTCGCTTTTAAAATGCAGTACCCCTGGATGCTTGAGCGAAGTAGCACCGGCAACACTCTATTTTCATTTTCATTCGCACGAGGAACCATGAGGGATTTCAACTGCAGGTATGTTCTATAATTATGCAGCAACTACGACAAGTTCACTAGATATATGTTCGTTATAAGTTAGGTATACAACAATAACTCCTTTGTTTGTTTTCTTTTTTTTTGCAGCGAAACAAACATCGATAGGTTTATGTCTTCCTGGTCTGCACGAGCTCCCAGATCCCTCAAGCAAAGCCCGCAAAAAGCAGCGGCAACCCACAATGAAAAAAAGCTGACCTTCGGCAACACCGGAGTCGCTAATGAATTCAATAGGGCAGTAAGAAATCTGAACCCAGCTCAGCAGGCAATTGTCAATGAAATGGGTCTCTTGAGTTTCACTTCTGCACTTAGGGTCTACAACTTTGATCATATGTTCACATAATGGCTTTTTACTAGGTTTGGCCATATGAACCAGTTTTTTGTAGAGACGCCCTCACCTTACACCATCAGCCCTGATGATGTTGCCAAGGTTTTTGGGTTAGCAAACCATGGAAAGTCTGTAATAAACAGTGTTAGGGATAAATCTTTCGAGACAAAGGAAGCCATACGACGTCGATTAATGCCGCAGACAAGCGATGAATCATGGCTAGCTGCTTCCGCGCGTGTTGTAAGGAACACCACTGAAATCTGCACTGACGAGGACCGTGATCGGTTCACAACGGCTTTCGCCGTATACACTCTTAGTGTGCTTTTAGAGGACCTAGATACACCCAATTACATCCCAGCTCTCAAGGTTGCATCAGACTTCAAGAAATTCAACTGGGCTGATTTCGTTTTTCACGAAATCACAATCGAAGCTTTGAAAGCACGCACTTACAGGGCATCAGGCAAACTTTTTCGGCCTGGGTTCGGCGCCACCATTTTCGCACACGTGAGTTAATTGCCAAGTACTTTATTTTTTTTTTGCAGCATCGGCGTGCACGTTCTAGCAGTCACCTTAACTTTTCTACACTCAGATTTACTACTTCGATAACAAGTACTTCGGCGAAGATACGCCTATGTCACTAGGCATCCCTCGGCTCCAATTCTACGATGGTGAAACTTTCTCCCGGTTGGTCATGGCAGATACATCTGGTCTTGTAGGCACAATTCCAAGGCGTGTATTCGGTGCATCTAAGGTAAACTTATGTGCCAAAATTAGAAACAAAGTTATTCTCTCAGATATCACAAATGGCCGTTAGTTTAATTTATTTTTTCCAAAACACACTCAGGCTCGCGACGATCTTGATGTTGTTTATCGCCGAACCATGTTTACAAACCAAGCTCCAGCACAGAAACGGCCTGTTGCCAGTGGTTGCAAGCGAACCTGGGAAGAAATCATCTAGCAAATGGACGGAGGCAACACAACTACGAGCTATCTCACGGTAAATAATTTTAATATGTTTGCAAACAAATCTAGTTTCCTAATAGTTGCGCCTTTTTTATACAGCTTGATATCGTTGCGAAGATCGCTTGCAACGAGTTCAAAGCCAAGTGTATAAAGCATATAAACCATGCTCGATCTCAGATGAAGAAAGAAGCTGATGCAATGGTGGATAAAATCATTCGACGCGCAAGCATGCAGGATATGCTCACCTTGCCTAACCATCTGATCACACCTACTAAAGGAAGCCCCCAAATCATCCAGGATATTTACAGTTAGTTCTCCAACCTAAATAAGAAATCACACACTCTCTGTTTTTCCCCAATTATTTTCTTTTGAATCCATTATTCACTAGTATTTTTTCTATGAAATAAAAACGCCTTTTATGCAGGTGCACCAGAAGCACATATGGATTTCCCCACCCCACCTCTACAGTCACCTTCTTCTCCAGCAGAGACGAACAACACCCCTGAACAGCAAAGCGCAGAACAGATACGTATCAGCAACAATACTCCGCAGAAGGCCATTATCGCCAAAACTACCTGTGCGAATGGAGGAAAAGAATTATCAAAATCATTCCTTACGACCCATCTAGCAATTCTTCAGGTCGACCTAAACCTCAATAGTCCACCGCATGACCCAGTAATCAGCCCATCAGCCATTGCAAAGAAACAGCTAAACCCTGGCCCATTAGCCCGGTCTCCATGGGCCTTGTCCATCGGACCAATACGCAGGGACCATTTAGCTGCTACGCAATTCTATCAGTGGGCTTGTTCTGCATCTACGGATGTTTTAGAAAGGTTTGCTATCGTGTCACATATCATCCTTTTTTGGTTTATCTGAATATTGGTCTTATATTTTAAACTGACGTTATTTGTTTGCACACCTCCTTTCTTTTTTCCACATTTAGGTCGTGGATCATACACCAGACGCCAAAGCTAATTGAGATATCAGGGAAGGAAGCAGTTAGCCAGCTAAGGAACGGCAACGAACTTCACCCCCATATGTGCGACTTGATTTTCCGCTGCTTCACTCAAGACGATGCTATGATAGAGGGCAATCCAATAAGCAAACGTTGGAGGCACTATATGGAAACCGATTTCTCGGTGAGCCAGCACTATGTTCATGATGCCTTAATTGTTCGTTTTTATTGATCGCGCACTACGTTTATTACAACTAAAAAATAGGCAACGGTCCTAGCTGGCGAAGACTTCAGTATATCAAGTGCGCTTCGTGCACAATTTGTCGGGAATCACATCAAGCACGACATTTCAAGATGTCAAATGGTAAATTCATCTTAATTCGAACAACTTCTCTGTATTAATTCCTTTTTTTCAGTATTATCCAATGAAGGTGTCTACCAAAGCTGACACGTACACTACCTTTGGTTATATCCAGTTTTTCTGCGTCGCAAATGCAGGTGCACGCTGGGTTGCGTGCGCATTTGATGTGGTACGTAAACAGTTTACCACATTCGATGCTAGTCCAACTCCAGCCTCGTCGGATTCTGGATGGAACTGTAACAAAAAATTAGTGAAGTCACTTTTCCATGGGTTCAAAACTTGCATACTACATTTCTTCAATGGCTGGGAGCCCGATTTTGAGGAATGGACTTTCGTTTTTTTGCGGTGCGGAAAAGACAATTCTACTGGCATCAAGAACGCCACGTAAGCAAATCCTCATCATCTTTTATTTTTATAGGAATATGTGTGATTCATAATTAAGCATTTCCTTATAGCCTCTTTTGTTAATACACAGGTCTTCAGACAGTGGCGTGCTGGCTATGCAATTCTGCCGCACGTTTGACGGAGCATGCCATGGAATCTAGACAGGAGCTACTATACGACATCATGCATCTTAATGGCAATCATGGGAAGATACCAAATGAGTTTGTCCAAGAATTAGTGTAGCCTGCCAATATATTACTAGTCCTCCTATGCTGAACAAACTATGCTTTTTTTCGTTGATATTTATCCCACGCATAAATTGTAATCTTCCTTTATTTCCCCCACGAATAAATTGTATCTGTTTCTGGTCAAAATACACGTGGGGTGTTTTTTTTCTGGTGACAATGTTTTCTTGTGGTATTTCTGCCAGTAGTACCACACAACGACTATCAATTAGCGTCAAAGATTTTTTTTCACTGACAGTTGGATAGCTAGTCGCGCCATGGAAATAGCGCACTGGATAGAAGTTGCTTCACCGTCGAGAAATCTGATCATTTTCTTACCGGCTGTCTAGAAGTCGTAGTGCTATTTATAGCAGAAGAGATAGTAGCACATCCTCTCAGGAATTAACATCTCGACTCACTCTACACCCAGCGCCCCTACCGGTCCTATGGAAGGCGCCGCCCAGCAAGGAGACGTGCAACCAACACCCATCAGATCCGCATGGCCGACAACTGTGTCTCGTCAACCACACGTCTCAGGTAGTACGGTGGCATGGAACTGCAATCCCCTTTTTTAGCACAGCCTTTGTACTATTATTTTCCAATCTCAGGTTTTGCTAATTATTACTAACTTCATTGCAAATCCCTCATACTAACAGGGCCCAAACGACAAGCGAACAATTATGCCAGTAACATGCAAACAATTTATTGACGCAATTAGGAAAGCAGTCGGTAACGAAATCATAATAAACAACACAGTGATCACCACGGTGAGCTCGCCACCAACCCTTTTTACATGTTGTTTTAACCACTCCACGTGACGCACCCATTACCCTTTGTAAAAAAATTGCTCCACTAATCTTGTAGATTTGCAGGTTAAACTAGTTGGAAGAGCAAAGAATATTAAGATCAACGATCCAAAGGCCACGTTCGAGATTGATGACGGTACTGGTCACTTTCCTTGCACTCACTGGTAAATTTTTCCCTCTAGTAAATTGTTTCATTGTTTCATACCAATTTTTGCCGCTAGTAAATTGTCTCATTGCCAAAAATTTATTTATCCATGGCCTAACTTTTTTTCACATGTTCATTAATGCAGGTGTTTTGACACCAATCCCGAACATACATTTTCAAAGAATCTCAAGTTAAGTAAGCATATAGACATTACTCCAAAAAAATTTACTTTGTTTTTGTTGACACTTGACACGTATCAGCAGCGAAGGACAGTACACCGTCGTACACGGCGAGTTGGCCCACGAAACTGATGGGTTCAATATATATTGCTTCAGCGTCAGGTGATTAACAGATATTTGAATACATTATAATCCACAACGAAAAATCTACTCCCCTACTATAACGAAATAAAATAATTTCCCTTATTGCAATAAAGGAAAATAAACGATTATAACGAGGTCACCCACCACTTCCTGCACGCCATAAAGACCTACTTGGAGCTTAAGCCGCGCAAGACCGAAATTAATCAGGTACAGTACATGAATCGTGGCTGACACTATCTGTTTGCACTGTAACTTTATATTTTATCCTATTCGCTTTAGTTTTTTTAACCTCACATCTTTTTACTATCTGGAAGGCGTGCAAAAAAGGCCGTGAAACATGATCCCATCACGTCCACTGTCACATCATCACCGAGCATTGACCTTGTCAACACTATTCGAGAACATGGGAAGAGGTTGCCCCAACTCGCTCCAAAATCGAACACCCATTGCAATTATTTTATTCTTTTTTTCCAGTAGCAAATTATTAATATGCCAAACCATGATATGATTTCTTTAATCTACAGGGGAGGAATTGTGGGGGTCAGCATCAAAGCATTGTCCTCCGTGACTGGCCGCACACCCGAGTCGTTAAGGTGGACAATTTTCCTTTTTTTTATCAAAATTTTACAATATAAATACAATGTTTACAGGGCGTCAAACATCTTTGGTGTACATTAATTAAGTAACACTATATGGCTGCTTCGTCGTTTTTTTGCAGGGGAGAACTGAAAGGGTTATTGGCTGTCGGAGAGGTTTACAATACCGTTGATGAGGACCATTTTAAATCCATTGATTAGCAACAAGGATCAGAATGTTACAATCATGATGTACCAGTTCCTAATGGAGTCACTAGCAATCGCAAAGTTGTTTTTTTGTGTTTTAGTACTATGTACTTTCACTTTGGTAATAAAATAAATCCTAGTCTCCTTTTTTGGAATCATAAATCATATATGCTTCTTCTCCATTGTGTAAAAAATTTTTAGTCGTTTCAACAGTGTGCATTGTATCAATTTTTTGCACACTAAACAACCTGCCACCACCAAATTTGCCCCTGCCTACAAAAGTACAGCAGCGCCCGTACTACACATGACCATTGACGTACCATAGTAAAATAGCAAGGCCAATTTCTAGAATCTAGAGGCCAACCACGCCCATGTCCTGCTACGAAACAGAGAAACACAGCCAGTCGAGGTCAGGATTGCAAGTGACCAGCGGAACTCTGCGCAGAAGGACTATGCAAAGATTTTTACAGATTAAACCCAAAATTTTTCCTTTCTTACCATTTATGCATAACTGTTCAACCTACTTCTTTTGCCTCATATAGTAGTAACTGGCCACATTTGGCCCCTGCCACCGAGCGAGAGCATCAGCTCCATCTATTCACTTGGCCTCCACCGAAGTAGAGCCTCAGCTCCACGAGGAAGGCAGTTCATCGCCTTGTGGGTGATCTCACAAGGATAAACCTCAGCCATTGCGAGCAGGCAAGGGGTGAGACAAAACTAACCGACATGTGGGCGACACAAGCGGGCCCTTTTGCTTCTTTTTGTTTCTCTCTAAACATCAATCTGACTCATCGTTAACTCGATGATCATGCTTTCTTAGTTTGGAAGCTAATAGTCTAACATCGTAAGGCCCCTTTTTTTCCTCATCTTCAGGTACCTGAGGACAATGAAGTTGGCGATGTCCAGAATGCACACCCAACTGCGTTGCCATCATGGCCGCCGTTAGCTCTCATCGGTGGAGCTCTACATCAACTAGAAGATGAGCTGATGGCTGATTTTCCATTGGAAGACTTGATGTCCACACAAGAGCAGGCCTTCTCTCTATCTGATTTTCTTGAAGACGACCTGTTCGATCAGGGGAATGTTGCAATTATGCCAGAAAGACAAAGCTTTCCTTTTGCAGCGATCGACGTTGAGCATCTTTAGTTCATATCCATCTTCATTTTACGTATGCATTTTACGATAAAAGATGTTCTTATATTTTACGCAGGCCCCTGAGGTTTCTGTCAACGCAGATGCAGAGCGAGTACAAAGCCCAGCTAACCTTCGAACCGAGGTTTCATAACTATCCCAAGATTTTTTTTATATTTTACATCCATGAACATGGAGTTCACCGAACTAACGCCTTTTTTAACAGCCGAGCATCGTGCTTACCAACACTTGTCCAACGGACCAAGTCCTTCAAAGCTTAACATAAAATTTCCAGAATAAATCCGCATTTGCCAATGCCCTGCCATCTACCGTGTTAGATGTAGAAACAAATAGAGCCACACCAGCACAGGTAACCAAGAGTGCCCTCCACCCATGCACGTCTTAAATATTTTTTTGTAGTTACTCGGTACCTCCTGCATTTTTAAGTTTCTAAATTTTATCTTTGGGTTGCGTGCGTAATATAATCTTAACCTCAAGTACTAATACAAAACCGTTTTTGTTGACCACAAGTCAGTTTAGATGCCGCACCGCACCGAGATGAGTTGCGTACACCCCCCCCCCCCCCCCACCTACGGCCTCTGCTACAAACACACGCACACACACTCTTTACTGCTGTGCTCTGCCAGAGAGGTCCGCCCATTCCACTGTGTGTAAAAGCAGGTTCCTCGGTTCACATGGTCTTCTCCAACCAAACCAGCACGCAGCGCTAGATTCAAGTAAAATCAAATCCTAGGGTACATCCAGGTCCCATATCACACCGGATAGCGTTAGAATCCAACTCAAAGCAGGATAAGCACAACCAGTTGTAGGTAGAGAGGTATTTCCCCCAGCACACTAGAACCAAGAGACCTGCTGAAAAACATTAGTTTCGATGGATTCTCAACATCAAAGCCAACTTCTCAAGCAGATGCAAGGTGCCGCGGGATCCGAAGTTAATCCTGCTGATGCGGCGCAAGCGCAGCAGAGAGTTGATGCTAGCGTCGAAGAAAGGGGAGATACAGCCCAGGCAAGTTTTCCACCTATTTCCTGGGTCATCGATTTTGGCATTTTTGTTTACCTCAGATTATATCCAATGAACAAGATTTGTTTCCTTTGTGCTAATTCGCAGAGCCCTGTACTCTGCCCGAAGGATATCGAGGGTTTTGAAAAGAGCTACAAAGTGATAGAGTCTGTGTACCAGAGGTTACTGAAAAATCGTCAAGTCGGATTCACCAACTCAATACTTGCTGCGCGCTTCATCGATGTTGCTAGACACATCAAAGGTTAGCCGGATTTAATTCGAAATAGCACATCCTTTTCCTCGCATGCAGAACTTCTGAATCAATCGTTTTATCCCGCGATGCTGATTTGATCAATTTTCTTTTTCCGACAGGGTACGCTGACCACATTGAGACTATAGTAGGCATCAAACCAATATACGCTGATCACCCCACCGTCTTACCAAACAGGTGATACAAATGACCTTCCATCTTAATTTTCAAACAGGCACGCACGACGCATCCTTTGTCCATCCCTTCACATTTACGCTTTTGTTTAGCAGTTCAATTTGTAGAATTTAATAAAAAAGTCTTTTATTTTGCTACATGTCTTCTTCCTACATGTCGTCTCACTGCTTCAAGAGACGACCAACCGTGCTTCAAAAAATTCTAGAATAAACGTAAACTTAACAGAAATACGAACCAAGACTTATTCAGCAAACAACCACTGATTACAACAGCAAAAGCAATAGACGCTTAACGTTTTTTTTCACCAACCGTGCTCGTGTCTATTCTCCTTGAACACTCTTCCACCTCAGCCCACTCTAACACCTGGCCCAACAGCAAAAAGCCCACACGAGCAAACATGACCCACACGGCCTTCCAACGACGCACCTATCTCTTTTGCTTTGTTGAGTAGTCGTCTACCCGCACGGCCTTCCTACTGTTCAACTTTACATGTTAACTACTAATGTTTATTTAATCCATTTTTAAGATACCCAAGAACTTTCAGCGCCCCAATCATGCACACTATGCCTGTGGTGGAGAAACCACATACCAGTCCCCTAGAGATTGTAAAGGATGCAATCGGCGCGACATGGGGGAAGTACTCAGCATTAAAAGGTCGTTATGGGGGGATTGGTGACGGAATCCTCTGCGGAACCAAGCGAAAAATATGTGAAAACAATGAATGCGCCACTAGGAGACACAAGATAACCGTTAGAGCTGACGCTGACAGAGTAGGTGTCTGGATTCTAAGCAGCGAGGCAGAAGACCTTCTACCTATGTGAGCTAATTCCCTTTTAACTGTGATACATACGTTCATTCTCATCCCCCCCACCAGCCTTGTTTGATCTGAGAATACAAATGACAATGTTACAGGGTATGGGTACACATAGAAGGCGTTGAGGAAATCAAACTGACGGGATTTGAAATCCGTGACAACCTACTATCAAGCAAACCACTAGAACTGAACATGGCAGAAGCTCTTGTACGCCTTTTGGGCGATCTTGAAGCTGAAACGCTGTTCATCAGGGATGCTTACCCTGGAAGGCATTTCGTCAGTCCACAATGGGGGGTAAGTTAAAAACAAACATTTATTTATAACCATTGCAATCTATATTTCCCATGCGTCGCAGCACTTAGTTTCCTTCTTTTTACTAGATAAATGTAGCTCAAGGAACAACATGCATGGATCTATCTATTAATCAGTTCATGTTCCCCCCACCGCGCTACGACATCAAACGGTGTTCAATCGTAAGTTTTGTTAACAACTACCATTCCACTTCTAAACAACACAATAGTAATAGTAACAAATAATTCACCTGTCACGCTAGGTCCTGACGTTAACATGTCATCAAGGGGAGTGGTCATGCTACGCATTTGATTTCAATCGGTTAATTATATCCATCATGGACCCCAACATCCGCCACCCTGTGCACCCGGATAAAATTGCGTTGCACACGGAGTTCACCGGTAGGCTACTAACACATGTCGTTTTCTGCATGAGGATGGTAACCGGAACACCTAATTTGGGAAGTTCAACCTGGACCCCGAAACTACTAATCGGTCGCGGTAGCGCTGGATGCAAGTAAGTTACTTGAAGAATCACTGAAACTATATTTCAATGTACTAACGGTACATATTTTCCCACAGCGAAATAACATTCTCAAAATGATAATATATCCTCAGTTATTATCTATGATCTAATAACTAGGTAACAATTCTATTTGCAAGGTGAATTCAGGTATAGAGGCCATCAACTGCATGCGGTGGTACAACAGCAATAGTGTTTGTAAACCACCTAAGGATGTAAGGAACTGCAAACGATACTAAACGTTCATACTCTTACTTGTACCAACATAACCAATACCAATGTATACCTGAGTTTCAGTTCATTAATGCTTAAGAAGTTCTGAAAAAAACCTGTGCTTGCGTCAGTGTGGTGTGACATCGATGGCCTACTTGGTGGAAAAAAACGAATATATTCGTGTCGGACTGCAGTGACGCTGCTGACGACCTTGTTGCAGGTTGAAAAAACGTTGTACGTGACAAAAAATTGCAGCTCGGTTTGATGGCCTGTTTCCAATGAGTTCGATTGACTGCTCTCTTCTGTGTCCAAAGAAAAATCCTTCTGGAATTGTGTATCCGCTACCATGGCGCCAACCGGCGGAGTTACTTTCCCGCCTTAAAAAGTGGAAACCTTATGGGCTTGTTGCCTATATAAGTCGGTTCTTTCAATTCTTCTAGCGCACAAAACACAGCAACAAAAAAAAATTCAAACTCGGTTCAGGAAAGTTCCAGGGGAGCAGCTTCGACGGCCTGAGGGAAGATCGAGTTACTACTATGGCCATAAAGTATGTATAAAAGAGACTTGTTTGTTATATTGTAATAGACCATTTGATATTCGTAGCAAGATTAAATTAAGGTTTCTGTTTTCGTGGCTGTAGTGGAGTGAGACTCCCGGCTGCTTGGAACTATGGAGCTGTTGAGCGTGCTTTCGGGGATGCGGTGGCAAGGATGGTGGATGCATCTTTGAACCTGTTGTTGGGAAGAGATTCGAATCTGTAGAGGAAGCTTTTGAATACTATAATTTGTACTCGTGGGAAATAGGTTTCGATATTCGTCTTGGTAGGTCGAGGGAGAACAAAAGTGGCAAGAGGACCATGCAGGACATCGTTTGCGCCTCCGAGGTATAGATTCTTTATGTTTTGATTTTTCGATTACTTTCCATGAATTATTTTGGAAATTTTTACTGGACAACTTTGAACCAAATTTTTTTGGTTTCTCACAAGGTGGAAGCGTGGCCGGTCCTGATGTGAGGTCCATTCGTTGTGGTTGTAGGGCAATGATTAGGCTACTTAGGGATGAGGGTGATTCTTGGGCAGTTAGTCGTTTTTCGTCATTGCACAACCATGCGCTTTCGCAGACAAATGGTGAACGTAGGCAATGGAAATCTCATTGTCGTTTAGATCAGATGTCTAGGGATCTTGTTATGCATCTTAGGAACAACAACGTTCAGATATCAAGAGTTTGCTCTATAGTTGGCTCTTTGCACGGACATGGTGGATATGTTCCATTCAGTAGGCGTTCTATCCGAACTTTGTGCGGCAGGCTTGCTCAGGAGTCTATAGAGGGGGATATGGAGAAAATAGTAGCTGCATTTGAGGAAATTAGGTCTTTTGATCCGCAGTTTGTCGTTAAGATGGACTCCGACAATCAGGGGCGGGTTAAGTCCATGTTCTGGGCTCATGGAAGTAGCCGCAGGAGTTACAATTGTTTCGGTGATGTGGTTACATTTGACACCACTTACTGAACTAATCTTTACAATCTACCGTTTGGCCTTTTTGTTGGTGTTAATCACCATTTCCAGAGCGTTATATTTGGTGTTGTGATGCTAACAGAGGAGACGAGTGAGGCATTTGGCTGGGCTTTCCGGACTTTCATTGAAGTCATGGGTGGTAGCCCGAAAACTATCCTAACAGGTATAATATTTCTCTCGTTTTAAATATTATCGAAAGTTAATAATTTGGGAACTGAAACATATGCATGTGTGTGAACATTTTTTGGGTTTATTGAGTCACTCCCTTTTGAAAAAATCAGATCAGTGTCAGGCGATGCGCAACACCATAGTTGCTGAGCTCCCTGAAACTCGACATAGATGGTGTAAATGGCATGTCATGAAAAAAGCAAAAGAGAGTTTGGGGGTTGTGTACATGAAGAGTTGTCAATTTAAACGAAAGCTAACTCATTGATGAAGTTGTCGTAGAAGAGGAGTTCGAGAGTCAATGGTGTGGTTTGATTTCAGAGTTTAAATTGGAGAACAATGATTTCATGGAAAGAGCCTATAAGAATAGGACAATGTGGGCGAAGCCTTATTTCCGAGAAACTTTCTGCGCCGGCATGACTAGCACACAAAAAAGTGAAAGCGCTAATCATATGCTGAAGACGTATATAGCCAGGGCATCTCCAATTCACTTGTTTGTCAAACAATACAGCCGCCTGGTTGCTGACCGTGAAGAGGAAGAAGGCCGTGAGGAGCATGCTACAAAGCAGGTTCGCTTAGCGTTGCCATCTTTTAATCTTTTGTTGAACTTAGTTTTTTTGGTGGTACTTGTAAAAATCAAATACATTGAACTTGTAGGTCAATGTTGCTTTGCGCTTCGGGCTGCCCCTGGAAGCACATGCTGGGAGGGTTTACACGAGGAAAATATTTGAAAAGTTTTCGAAGGAAATGTTTATGGCTGGTTCATTTGCGTGTCGAGAGACTGGTGCTGGTGGGACGTTCTTGGTTAGCAATTTAGCAAGCAAGCCCGATAACAGTAGATTTTCTGATTTCTCTGTGATCGCTAATCTTGTCGAAGGAATCTATACATGCCATTGTAAAATGTTTGAGCACAGTGGTATACCTTGCAGGCATATGATTAAGGTTAGGTCAACTATATCTTGTGTTTAATTTTCAGTATTATATGTCCTTCAACTCTTGATCTGAATGTATACATGCCATTCCGACAGGTTTTGATGCATCTCGGTGTGCAAGAGGTCCCCAATGAGCTAGTGTTGAAGCGATGGACCATCAACGCAAGGTCTGACTCAGTGTGTGAACTACCTTCAAGACACTCGCTGAATGATCCAGATGCCGGTGCTCTACACGCTGTCTTGTATACTACATGTATGGAATTGCTTAGCATTGGCCGGTCATCTCGACAAGCTTTTGAGATAGCGCTCGGACATGTTAGCCGCGCCAAGTCTGCAATTTCGGCAATGAAAGTTGTGGGACCAGAGGCGAAGGCACTGGGTGAAGGTGAGGTTACTGGTGTGGAGTCTGTCGTGCAAGATGGTTCGGATAGCTTCACTGAAGCAAAGGCTCCCCCTCGTGTGAGGTCTCGTGGGAGGCCTAGGCAGTCAAGGTTCAAGTCGCCGGTTGAGAGCCCTAGAGCTGCTAAACGAAAGCAGGTACCTGCTGTTGACATTGAGAAATTCCCTAAGAAAAGAGGAACTGATGAGGAATTACTGGAGGTAGAAGGTGCGCAGAAGAGGAGATGCAAGCTTTGTGGCGATTTCGGCCACTACCGTAGCACTTGTGGAAGGAAATCTACGTACAAGGCCCATGCGTAAAAAAGAATTGCATGGAGCATTGAATAAATTTTTTTGTTTTGTCTCTGCAGTTGATGTGTTTAATGAAACATTATGTTTGGTTTAGGTGTCATCTGGTTGCCGAGCTCTGGTGTAAAATGTATCCGTTGGTGGGTGACTCAGTGTTCTGACGATGTAACCGTTGGCAACGTTCAAAAAATAAATTGTAGAATATATGCCACCCAACACCCCCACCCCCCTCTATATAAATACATTGAATGAGGGCCTTGTGGTTGCACCGTGCTCCCCCCCCCATCTTAATCTTAGGTGAGTAGACATACAACATGTCTTCCAATTCGAGGTCGACTGCTGGTGGAGGGGCGTTGCTTGGATTATGCGACAAGATCTTGCATCGCAAAGAAGCAAGCAAGTTTGCGTGGGTCGCTGGGACTCCTATCAATAACGGTCATGTGTTTATCAAATGCGCAACAGAATCGGTGAGTGCGTAAATCCGAGATCTTATTTGCTCTCTGAAATTGCGTGACATACAAGCCTATTATGGTACACTAAACGTATTTGTTGCAGTGTGGTTACTGGCGCTGGATGGATGCACTTTCCGTCCGCCCCACAATTTGGAGAGGAGATGGAATGAGAACGAGGAGTCATGCAGTTAGTAGTCGTTCCGATCAGGGGATTAGCCCAAGTAATGGAGCATCGAGCAATGATATCTTGTTGGACAAATTGGTGCAGATTTCCAGAATGATTTGGTTCATTCAACTGTTAGTATCGTTGCATGTGGCCATTTCATTTTTAAGCTTCATTCGTAGTCTTTTCAATTAGAACAAGTACTTGTACCCAAACCCCCACAAATAAATGTAATGCGTGATATTGCTGAAGAAAGCGATGCACGAGCATTATATGCCTCCTCACACAAATTTAAGTTCAGATTGTAGGTAAAGTACATAATAGCGTAGCTCTAAGTTTGACACTAGGCGGTGCATGAATTTTGAAAAAGCGGGATTGGAAATGAGTGCATCAGCAACATGTCCTCTTGGTCGTTACGGTAGTTATCTAGGAACAATAGTTGTCGTCGTTGCTTCCGACAGAAATTGCTTTGCTTCCCTCTCCATCATCATGGCGACCCTCCATTGTTCTTGCCCGGAGTGCTAAACGGAGTACAGGTGTAGTAGATGCGTTGGCCGGCATGGAGAGGAGCTGAAGCGCAAGGTCCTTCCGTGTGTGTAGAGCTTGCCTCTGAGTCATAATCATCCAGATTTGGTTTTGTAAGTATACATTGGTATTGGTTATGTTGGTACAAGTAAGAGTATGAACGTTTAGTATCGTTTGCAGTTACTTACATCCTTAGGTGGTTTACAAACACTATTTCCGTTGTACCACCGCATGCAGTTGATGGCCTCTATGCCTGAATTCACCCTGCAAATAGAATTGTTACCTAGTTATTAGATCATAGATAATAACTGAGGATATATTATCATTTTGAGAATGTGATTTCGCTGTGGGAAAATATGTACCGTTAGTACATTGAAATATAATTTCAGTGATTCGTCAAGTAACTTACTTGCATCCAGCGCGACCGCGACCGATTAGTAGTTTCGGGGTCCAGGTTGAACTTCCCAAATTAGGTGTTCCGGTTACCATCCTCATGCAGAACACGACATGTGTTAGTAGCCTACCGGTGAACTCCGTGTGCAACGCAATTTTATCCGGGTGCACAGGGTGGCGGATGTTGGGGTCCATGATGGATATAATTAACCGATTGAAATCAAATGCGTAGCATGACCACTCCCCTTGATGACATGTTAACGTCAGGACCTAGCGTGAGAGGTGAATTATTTGTTACTATTACTATTGTGTTGTTTAGAAGTGGAATGGTAGTTGTTAACAAAACTTACGATTGAACATCGTTTGATGTCGTAGCGCGGTGGGGGGAACATGAACTGATTAATAGATAGATCCATGCATGTTGTTCCTTGAGCTACATTTATCTAGTAAAAAGAAGGAAACTAAGTGCTACGACACATGGGAAATATGGATTGCAATGGTTATAAATAAATGTTTGTTTTTAACTTACCCCCCATTGTGGACTGACGAAATGCCTTCCAGGGTAAGCATCCCTGATGAACAGCGTTTCAGCTTCAAGATCGCCCAAAAGGCGTACAAGAGCTTCTGCCATGTTCAGTTCTAGTGGTTTGCTTGATAGTAGGTTGTCACGGATTTCAAATCCCGTCAGTTTGATTTCCTCGACACCTTCTATGTGTACCCATACCCTGTAACATTGTCATTTGTATTCTCAGATCAAACAAGGCTGGTGGGGGGGGGGATGAGAACGAACGTATGTATCACAGTTAAAAGGGAATTAGCTCACATAGGTAGAAGGTCTTCTGCCTCGCTGCTTAGAATCCAGTCACCTACTCTGTCAGCGTCAGCTCTAACGGTTATCTTGTGTCTCCTAGTGGCGCATTCATTGTTTTCACATATTTTTCGCTTGGTTCCGCAGAGGATTCCGTCACCAATCCCCCCATAACGACCTTTTAATGCTGAGTACTTCCCGCATGTCGCGCCGATTGCATCCTTTACAATCTCTAGGGGACTGGTATGTGGTTTCTCCACCACAGGCATAGTGTGCATGATTGGGGCGCTGAAAGTTCTTGGTTATCTTAAAAATGGATTAAATAAACATTAGTAGTTAACATGTAAAGTTGAACAGTAGGAAGGCCGTGCGGGTAGACGACTACTCAACAAAGCAAAAAAGATAGGTGCGTCGTTGGAAGGCCGTGTGGGTCATGTTTGCTCGTGTGGGCTTTTTGTTGTTGGGCCAGGTGTTAGAGTGGGCTGAGGTGGAAGAGTGTTCAAGGAGAATAGACAGGAGCATGGTTGGTGAAAAAAACGTTAAGCGTCTATTGCTTTTGCTGCTGTAATCAGTGGTTGTTTGTTGAATAAGTCTTGGTTCGTATTTCTGTTAAGTTTACGTTTATTCTAGAATTTTTTGAAGCACGGTTGGTCGTCTCTTGAAGCAGTGAGACGACATGTAGAAAGAAGACATGTAGCAAAATAAAAGACTTTTTTATGAAATTCTACAAATTGAACTGCTAAACAAAAGCGTAAATGTGAAGGGATGGACAAAGGATGCGTCGTGCGTGCCTGTTTGAAAATTAAGATGGAAGGTCATTTGTATCACCTGTTTGGTAAGACGGTGGGGTGATCAGCGTATATTGGTTTGATGCCTACTATAGTCTCAATGTGGTCAGCGTACCCTGTCGGAAAAAGAAAATTGATCAAATCAGCATCGCGGGATAAAACGATTGATTCAGAAGTTCTGCATGCGAGGAAAAGGATGTGCTATTTCAAATTAAATCCGGCTAACCTTTGATGTGTCTAGCAACATCGATGAAGCGCGCAGCAAGTATTGAGTTGGTGAATCCAACTTGACGATTTTTCAGTAACCTCTGGTACACAGACTCTATAACTTTGTAGCTCTTTTCAAAACCCTCGATATCCTTGGGGCAGAGTACAGGGCTCTGCGAATTAGCACAAAGGAAACAAATCTTGTTCATTGGATATAATCTGAGGTAAACAAAAAATGCCAAAATCGATGACCCAGGAAATAGGTGGAAAACTTGCCTGGGCTGTATCTCCCCTTTCTTCGACGCTAGCATCAACTCTCTGCTGCGCTTGCGCCGCATCAGCAGGATTAACTTCGGATCCCGCGGCACCTTGCATCTGCTTGAGAAGTTGGCTTTGATGTTGAGAATCCATCGAAACTAATGTTTTTCAGCAGGTCTCTTGGTTCTAGTGTGCTGGGGGAAATACCTCTCTACCTACAGCTGGTTGTGCTTATCCTGCTTTGAGTTGGATTCTAACGCTATCCGGCGTGATATGGGACCTGGATGTACCCTAGGATTTGATTTTACTTGAATCTAGCGCTGCGTGCTGGTTTGGTTGGAGAAGACCATGTGAACCGAGGAACCTGCTTTTACACACAGTGGAATGGACGGACCTCTCTGGCAGAGCACAGCAGTAAAGAGTGTGTGTGCGTGTGTTTGTAGCAGAGGCCGTAGGTGGGGGGGGGGGGGGGGGGTTGTCTGCAACTCATCTCTGGTGCAGCGCGGCATCTAAACTGACTTGTGGTCAACAAAAACGGTTTTGTATTAGTACTTGAGGTTAAGATTATATTACGCACGCAACCCAAAGATAAAATTTAAAAACTTAAAAATGCAGGAGGTACCGAGTAACTACAAAAAAATATTTAAGACGTGCATGGGTGGAGGGCACTCTTGGTTACCTCTGCTGGTGTGGCTCTATTTGTTTCTACATCTAACACGGTAGATGGCAGGGCATTGGCAAATGCGGATTTATTCTGGAAATTTTCTGTTAAGCTTTGAAGGACTTTGTCCGTTGGACAAGTGTTGGTAAGCACGATGCTCGGCTGTTAAAAAAGGCGTTAGTTCGGTTTAATATTATCCTAACAGGTATAATATTTCTCTCGTTTTAAATATTATCAAAAGTTAATGATTTGGGAACTGAAACATATGCATGTGTGTGAACATTTTTTGGGTTTATTGAGTTACTCCCTTTTGAAATCCCTTTTGTGTGAACTATCCTTTTGGATTTCTCTAAATAATTGTGCATTTGCTACTTACCTATTCGGGTTCAGACATGCTAAGAACTGAAAAGAAAGAACGATGGCTTCTATCATGTTGAGCTGAAAAAAAATCGTGAGGGGTGACTGTTGGCTACAAAGGATAGTAGTGACCTGCTAGGTTTTTGTGGTGACTTCTCGTCAGGTAGGCAACAAGCCGGGTGAGTAGCGGGGCCCTTGACTAGACAGTACAAGCAACAGTAAGAAGTGCCAGAACAAAAAAGCACTGTGGCGCAGAGCAATTTGCAGATAATTTCAGCTGCAGCATCCGACGCCGAAAACAGATTTCGGAAGGGTAAATGACCGTGCGCAGCTGAGGTTATTTTCGATATATATATATATATGTGTCTAGTGGTAAAAATCTAATCCCATCTACAATCGATTTCGGAAGGGTAAATGACCGTGCGCAGCTACCCGCCTAGTGACGAGGTTATTTTCGATATATATATATATACACACACACACGTGCTAATCTACACCGTGGGTGTAGAGTAAAATTCTACACCCATCAGTAATTACTGGCCAAACTGATTAACAATTACTGAACTAAGTCCTGGGATCACTGAACCATGCTCACCGGTCAGTAATCTCGCGATTTGGTTCAGTAATTTTTTACGCAGTTTGGTCAGTAATTACTGTTGGGTGTAGAATAGGATTCTACACCTAGGGTGTAGATTAGCGCTACCCTATATATATATGTGTGTGTGTGTGTCTAGTGGTAAAAATCTAATCCCATCTACAATCTGCATCAGTTTTAATGTTTCACTACGGGAAACCACGGGACCAAAAATGCACGGCAAACCCTTTGCCGTGCGTTTTTCGTTGGGGCGCACGGTAGCATTTTGCACGGTAAAGCGTCTTTGCCGTGCGCCACGTCTGACAACGCACGGTAAATATTCTTTGCCGTGCGTTTTTTCGCGACGCACGGCAAACAAAAGCAACTGACGGCTCCGGAACCAAACGGCGTGTAGCCCTCTTTGCTGTGCGCCTATGAGAAAAACGCACGACAAAGAAGGCTCTTTGCCGTGCGCCTGGGCAGGAAACGCACGGCAATAAATGGCACTTTTGTCGTGCGCCTCTATAAACGCACGGCAAAGGCACTGTTTCTGCCGTTGGTTTTGGTCACTTTGTCGTGCGTCTTCCGAAAGACGCACGGCAAAGTGACCATTGCAATTTTTTTTTGTTTTTCACGTTTAAAAATACCCAAAAATCACAGGAATATCATATATATCATAATATTCATCACAGGCATCATATATATCATAATATTCATCACAAGCATCATATATGTCACAATAATCATCACAGACATCGCATATAGATAAATTCACAAGTTACTCATCGACAAGTCCAATAGTACATCCAAGTTCATCGGAAAGTCCACAAGTTCATTGACAAGTCCACAAGTTCAACAACAAGCATTGTTCAAGTTCATCGACAAAGCTCCACAATGTTCAAGAACTCAAATGACATAAACGCGACTCACTAAATAGGAGGGAAGAGCTGTTGTGGGGCCATCGGCGGTGACATGCCCGGGGACGCTTGTAGATTATTCGAAGCCGCCGATTGATTCTTTCAATAAAAAGAGTAAATTGCATGTGAGACCACAATCAAGTTTTCTATGTTATACATGTAAAAATTTGACAAGACATCACTCACAGAGTAGTCCATCATATTTAATGTAGAGGAAAGATGATAAGCCATATAAGAAAATGGATTTGAGAGAAAATATGATATCCATACGAACCAACAAGCACAAATTACTTCATAATTTAGAAATTTCTGCTCAAGAATATTCTATCACCAAGTAGTAATAGTTGAAAAAATATTGGAAACTGAAGTGTGAAAATGAATACGAAGTATGGTTGATCAAATGCACATGACCTGCCCGGGAAATGCAGAACATAGTGCTTTAATTGTAGGGTTTTGAACCCAGGACGATGAAATAGATTCTTCAACACCCGCTCCACCACAATTAACTATAATTCGACCACCTGGCATTAACTTTTTTTGCAATTTGCAACCAAGTTTCAACCTGTATCAAGATTGAAATAAATCAGGTTAGTTATTCACCAGCGAATCCTCCAACTGTAGCTGATGGAGAAAGCGCATTACCAATGCGCACAGAAAGCGAACCACCAGATTCTGTGGGCTTCTCTAAATCAGACATACCAAAATACTGCCTTGATAATTGAACTATCTGTCATGAAACACGATCAGCTTTTCTAATATCAAAATTGGCGACATCATGAGGCAAATGCATGAGGCACAGTAAATAAGGCTGTAAGATAATTTTGGCATATATAACAAAGGATAGATTTCTGATGTTCTAGTGAGAAGTCAATAGCATATGTTCACAAACTGAAATTGGCAAGTTATCGGAACCACAAACACTTTTTACTAATACACACAAAAATAAGTGACAAATGAGAAGAGTTCTCACCATAGGATTAATCTCCCAGCCAACAAGTTGTAACCAAGGCCAAAATTTTAGCATCAGATGTGCTGCAGTCCCAGCACCCTGAAAGAACCAAGGAAGGTGAAGAGCGTGTGAAGACTGAATATAGAGTTTTGCAAGAGTGTGAAGATCGAGTATAAAAATATAACAGATGGTTATGGTTTTGCTTAAAGAAATCACCTATTGAGCTTATGATGATGTGATGCAAAATTGGTTAGAAATGGTGAATCATCATTAGCAGAATGGAAATTTCTTTCACAGTCCCCTAGTATACGCATTTGAGCCTACTGCACCATAACTCTGCAGTAAGAAGGACCCTATAAAGTATAACAGAGAGCTAAATTATATTGCAATTGTCTCCATGGATCAAATGATTTACCAAACCTAGGAGTGCAACAGGACCAAGTGGAACAACCGGTGACAGGCTCACGAACTCATCCTGCAAGGGCAAAAACACATAAATTAAGCACCAACATCGAACAAGAATTCAAGGAAAGAAAAGGACCCAACCCACAAAAGATGAGAAAAACATACAAATTCATTCATCGAGAAACCCCACACAAGTTTTTGCCTGGATCTGAGCCGCCACCGGACCCGCCCGGCGCGCGCGAAGGCGGGGGCCCCCGGGGGCGGCCGGCGCGCGCGGTGGCCGGGGCGCGGGCGGCCGGGCGGCCGCGCGCGCGGGCGGCCGGCGCGCACGGGGCGGCCGGGGCGCGGCCGCCGGCGGACGGGGGCGCGCGGGTGGCCGGGAGCGCGGGGGGCGGCCGGGCGCGGCCGCCGGCGGACGGGGCGCGGGGGGCCGGGACGGGGGCGCGGGGGGGGGGCGCGCAGCGCCGGAGGAGATGGGGGCGGGCGCGGCCGGAGGAGATGGGGGCGCACGGGGCGAGATGCGGTCGCAGGTTTTTTTTTCTTTTTCCACCGGCTCAGTTGGGAAGGGGATAAAGGAGGCGAGGGAAAAAGAAATGGATCGTTCTTTGCCGTGCGTCTCGGCCAGGCGCACGGCAATGATTGCTCTTTGCCGTGCGTTTTGGCCCAAGGCGCACGGCAAAGACCGTTTTTTTCCTTTTCCACCGGCTGGCGGGTGGAGTGTTCAAAAAATAACTAGTGAAGTCTTTGCTGTGCGTCTTTGAACACGGCGCACGGCAAAGAAGGCTGTTTGCCGTGCGTCTTTCAGAAAGACGCACGGCAAACACATATAAAATTCAACTTTTGCCTTTGCATTAATGAAAAATTCAAATTTTCGTGAATGCGATATTCAAAATCAGATGAAGCTTTCCATTGTAGTAAAAAACATTTTACAAATAGTTTTTCTTTTAAGTTATTTACTCAAATTAATGCATGTCTATTTAAATTACTTAGTTATAGTTAATTATAGTTATTATACGAAAATTAGCAAATTGATCCAAAAAATATCATAAACTAACATGACACAATATATGTTGTGTGTCATTTGAAAAAATGTTTTGAAGTCAAAAACCAAGTTTACATTTTACTAAGACTTCAAACCAAGTTAGGTGACTATAAACACTATGCAACTTGGAGGTAAAGGCTTCGATTTTTGAACAACATGTGTGACGCTTTGTTCAAAACCTTTTTCTACCATTTTTCACAACCTTCCCATAGTATATCATGGGCTCTCCACAAATTTGGTGGCTTTCAAACTTTGTTTGCATTTTATACAATTAAAAAACATTTCAAATACACGTGGATTACCATTTTTCACGAACAAAATGTATGAAATTTCAAGTACTTTCATGGGTATGACCTTAAAAAGGTATCAATTACATGAATATCATTTTTCGATGAACTATACTCTATTATTTTACGCACTTGCAGTTCAAATTTTATTTATACGAAAAAAATTCTATCAACAAAAGAAATTCTTTAAAATTAGCAAAAATATAGATATGATCACATGATTGGAATGTAGAGTGCAAAATAATGCACTAATGGAGGGAAAATTAAAAGGTGGTTCGTAAAGCGCAAAACCAAATTAGCAATCGGGAGCGCTCCCTCCCAAGTGCTTCTTTCTTCTTTTTTCCTTTATTATTTTTTATTCAACAAATTTTTTTCCTACATAATTTATGTGTATAACTTACCATTGCATAAAAAATTATGTGCACAACTCATCATTTCCAGAAAAATTATGTACACAACTTGTCGTTAGAGAAAAAATTATACACACAAGTTATACTTCAAACAGTTGTGCATACAAGTTGTACGTATAAACTTTGCGCATATCAAACTTATACTCAAAATTTTTCTGACAAAATTTTATATCTCGAAGTTATGCATCAAAGTTGTGTATATAAGTTATGATTTTTCAGAAATGAAAACTTATTAGAAGAAAAACTAAAGGAATGTTTGGAAGTGGGAGTGGACCGGTCGCTAGCAACCATCCTAGCGACCGGTCGCTAGTTAGTCGGTCCCTTCGAAAAGTTACTTTTCAAAAATTCTTTGTCGTGCGTTAGCACAAAACGCACGGCAAAGGTACATGTTTGCCGTGCGCCTGGACAAAACGCACGGCAAACTTTGTGTCTTTGCCGTGCGTTTTAGTGTAGCGCACGGCAAAGGGTAACGTCGGCACCGGTGTGAAGTTGCAACCGTTAATGAACAAGAATTGCCGTGCGTCAGTCGGAGGACGCACGGCAAAACGCACGGCAAACAAAGTGATAACCGTGCGTAAATGTGTGCCGTGCGCCTTAGGGAAAACGCACGGCAAAGAATGCCTTTGCCGTGCGCCCGATAAAAAAACGCACGGCAAAGTTTTTCACGCACGGCAAAGCACGGTTTTCCCGTAGTGTTTGTTGGTCGCCGCCAGTCACGGCCGGAGCTCCGGTGAGACCGGTGAATCACAAAATTACTTTGGTTTGTCTCGGATAGTAAAGATTGAATCCCATCTTGTACATGTTCAGAGCTTGGGCGAGCGTTGATTGAAGCGAGTTTACTCCTTTTCGATTTTGAGAAGTAACAAAGATCCCATCTGCATGGCGCCCGTCTGATTCATTTTGGTCGGCGGCCATGGTCATTGAAGGCGACGCGTTAGTCGTCCTGGTGCTCATCTGAACATGTGTTGCTGACTTGCTGGTGGCCACGCCGCCACGGTTGTGTGTTCATGCACCGTGCTCCGGCCACCACAGACCAGGGCTGTTGGTATTTTTATGTTGATGCATGCATCGTCGTTGACGTCGTGGACAACACAAAAACACGAGCTATGATCTGACCATATCCCTTGGTTGCGGTGCTCGCAGCTTCCCGCAGGTAAGCAACATGAAGATATGCAATGCAGGGCATGAATGGAAGCTGCCTTCATCTGTTTCGTACTGCAAATAGTATATTTTTAGGAGATTTGTATTTTGGTTTCTACTGAACGTGCTGGGCGGAAGAGAATGGTCAAGAATACGTGCAATTGCAAATAGTGAATGAACCGTGAAAGGGAAGAGCAAAACATGCGTGCAATAAAAAAAAAGGAGGGATTTGAGGCATAGTTAAAACTTGCATGTACGAAACTATGAATGTTTGATAGAGGCGGAGAAACAGCCAGCATGCATGTGAAAATTTAAACAAAGATTTTAGGAGGTGCAATTAATTCCCTGCTTGTATGATAAAAATAATAAAAGCAGTAGCAAAATGGAGCGACTATCTTGGCCTAGATGTTGCCTCTAAACGTGTTTATTTAAGGAGTATTATTGAATATACCTTGGGTGTATTTTCTAAATGTGGCTAGAAGTATCTTTTTTCCCTACAAATATCAGGAGTATTTTTAACTACAAAGGAGTATTTTCCAATTGATAAAAAAGAGTATTTGCAAGTGGTAAAAGTGGCTTAACTTTTAACTACAAAGGAGTATTTTCCAATTGATAAGAAAGAGTATTTGCAAGTGGTAAAAGTGGCTTAACGTAGATGACGAGTAGCAGTAAAAATTGAGGGCACGTCCTATCCACATTTAATTTTTGGTACTCGTTGAATTTAATTTGTGATCTTATCATTGCTCATTGGATTGATGCTGAAGTGAGTCCACGGTCCGTAAACTTTTTTGGTCCTTATAACCTGTAGCAAAATTACACCTTTTCAACTGGAGTAGAAAAAATTTCTGCATCCAATTTTTTGGCTCCAAATCCTCAAACCACTGGCATCCACCATTGTGCAGGCGGGGGCCGCCACGACTAAGATGAAGTAGCAACACAAACATGCTTTCGATCAAGTCAGAATTCTTATCATTACTACAGTGCTCAGTTACGCACATGCAACAGATTGATTGAAAATAATTACTTGCAGCATGTGTGAAAATACTTCAATTTAGCACTTGCAAATTACTGTTAATTGGATTTAAATTATATTCAACATGCAGCGAGCAAGGCAGCTAAAGACCGCAAATTACTATTTTGACTCGGATAGTAAAAATCATCTTGTCTGGTCAGTTCCCAATATGCATGTTTGGAGCTGCATGCATGCTAGAATTGGTAGATACAAAGTGCTTTTACTTCTGGACCTATACAGTATAAAGTAGTAGTTTCTAGATGGGTGAATGTTTTACATGTGTTCGGAAACATTTCTAAACAAAACTGGCATCTCAAGGGACACCACTGTTAATAATTATCAGTACCAAGTAGTTCAATATCTCATAAACAAGAGATCAGAGTGTGGTAATCAGACACTATTTTATCATAGAAGATTCAACAGCACACATCCCACACACGAACAGGAAGTTAGCCTGTGCACACTAGAAACCTGCTTCTGCTCAAAAAAGAATTGAGAGCTGCAGTGGCCACAACCACGAATACGAGATCGTGTTTTTATGCCATGAAAAGCTGCATCTTCACATAAATTTGATCTAACACGTACATACAGATTGCTATATATGTTCTAGGGGAACAAACGAAAATGTTTTTTACTAACGAAACAGGCTCTGATCATGGATGGAGACGGCATCAATGATGATGGCCATCGGCCATCACCGAGACGCTGTGGAGCAACTCCCCCTACCAATGGAAGGTCACGATGCGAATGCCCCCACGAGTAATAGGACGCCGGATGCCGGGAAGCAGTAAAGGAGGAAGCACTTTGTTCGGTCTTTGTCTCCTCCCCTGCGCAAAGCTTTCTGGCCTCCGTCGATAGCTCATTGCATGTCGTAGGGAAGAAAATGATTTTTGAAACAAAAACTGAATACAAATTACCGTCATGGGCAGAAGATGAGGAACGACCCATCATGTTGCTGCTGCTACCCAGTCCCAACAGATGGGAACCTCTCCTACCGCCGAGCGTGGGGGAGGATGCCACTGAGCGAGCCGCCTCGAGGAAAGCGCAAGAAGTTCGTCATTGATGGCTAGCACAAGCTGGGTGGCCCAATTCGGAAGAAGGCGTCGGCACTACACACGCTGGAGCCACCAGCCTCCAGATTCCAGTCGCGTGGGAGCCCCTCCCTGCCCCCTGTGGCCGCCGGTCATCGCTTCTCCAAATACATAAAGAGTTATAAATGAGAGAAAAAGGAGGAGATAAATAAGAGGGAGAGGTAACTGATATGGGATTTTAATTGCGTGGAATGTGTGTGTTTTACGACTGCATGCTACTTTTTACTGATGTAGATGATTGGCTTGAGTTTTGGAGCTCCGGTGGGTTGAGCGGCACTCCACCGTTGCGTTAAATATTATTCAACACACTGTATGTATGTATGTATGTATGTATGTATGTATGTATGTATGTATGTATGTATGTATGTATGTATGTATGTATGTATGTATGTATGTATGTATGTATGTATGTATGTACGTATGTATGTATGTATGTACGTATGTATGTATGTACGTATGTATGTATGTATGTACGTATGTATGAACAAGTTAGCTTTCCTACACACTAATCAAACCATGTAGGTTGCTCATGGGTTAGCACATGACACAAGAAACCTACCATATGTAAACAACTAGGCAAAGCAACAAATGCAAAACCTAGACAAGGAAATGGATCTACAAAGATACATGAGATAGGTACTAGTTTCCATTATCTCAACCCGGGAACTTGTGCAACACATGTCCAACTTGCAAGGTTGGCTTGTAGGTTTGAATCTTCTCATCTTCTTTGTGCCATCACTAGTACAAATGCTATCATCTATGACCATTACCTAGTGACGATTTCCTGTTTGGTCATAGAAGTTCTCTTTGCAGTGACGAAAAAAATATTTGGTCATAGAAGATTATCTTTTCTATGACGATATACAAATTTGGTCATAGTAGTTATTCAACAGTGACGAATTGTTGAATTTGGTCACAGTTGACGAGTGAGGGGTGAGACGAATCTGCTGCATGCGGCCGGGCCCCGATGGGCTTGGCGGGCGGACTGAGCGGGCTCCAGTAGGATAGGTTTTTTTCGAATTTATTTTTCAATGCGAAAACAATTCCAGTAAACACCAGAAAATGTTTTTAGAGCACGAAAAATCACAAAAATTGAAGGAAAATTCCTAGAGATAGATTAAGACATGAACAATCCAAATAAAACATTTGAAGCTCATGAAAAAGATTTTAGAGCCTTCTAATAAATAGAAATAGCTCAAGGAAAATGAGAATAAGTTCCAGAAAAATCCGGAAAATTCTCGTGAAAATTAGGATAGCTCCTAAACGCATTTTCTAAACCTTTTGCACTCAAGAACCACTAGATGCATCAGCATGAATGCAACACACATAACTTTTTATTCAATTTAGAAAATCAAACAATGGATTTTTCCTATACTATATTCCCTGTAAAGAAAAAATAAATGTTGGAAAAAATTTAAAATTACGAGAAAATTGTTATTTAATTATTCTTTCTATTCACATCCTGAAATTGGAAATTTCAGGGTGTGACAATAGCTCATGAGCATTTTCACAATTAAAAACTTTATTGAAAACGCCTACATATAGTGAGGACAAAATGTTACTCTTAGCAATCACATCAAATTGTTTTTCCTTCTTAGTACCATTTTTCATGCCCTTGTGTCCTAGGAAACAAATACATGTGGAGGTCGCTGCATACTTATAGAGGTTTCAATGTATAACTCACCATATTTTGTCTCACACAACACGAAAAAATATAAATATTAAAATAATTTTCCAAAAAATGTAAGTTCTTGTGAGGGACCGTATTTGTTCTACAAATGACTACCAAAAAAATCTCAAGTCATTTCAAAAAAGTTGAGTGCTATGTAGTCCAAATATAACAAGTCACTCACATAGTTCCTTAAACTATGTGAGTGGCTTGTTATATTTGAACTAAATAATATCACCACTTCCTCAAATAGAAATTTGACCTACACAAAATTTTTTAGTCTCAACAAGTTATGAAACTTTTGTGTTCAAATGATTTTCATCCGAGTTCATTTCGTATTTCGTTTGACTGAGTTTTGACCGAGTCAAACTTGGATTTTAAAATTTGAATTGCTTTTGTTTTGTTGCATGAAGAAATGATTGAATCCAACACCATAACTTGATAAATCATGATTTTAAAAATTTTTGGGAAGAAGAATCACCTCATTTCGAGTTCGCATGCCTCCCAAGTCCCCAAACTCATGGCCTTCAAGTGGCCTTTGGAAACTCAAACCATTTGAGGCCCCTTCATGTTGATGATGACTTCCTTGGGCATCCAAATGGGCTGGTTCCAACCCCGCTCTATCTTCATCTTCCCAACCTTGTGTGCAACCACCTTGCCATTAGCCTTCTTGATGACGTAGGTGTTGCTCTTGGTCTTGATCTTACAGTTGTCCTTGTTGTAGATGTGGGACCTCTTGATGGTGGGGTTCAACTTCTTCTTCTCGCCCTTGTCCATCTTCTTGACAAATTGAGGCCATTTGTAGAACTTGTGCCCTTCTCCATGACATTTGTAGCAAGTCACGGTTGCACCCTTCTCAAGCTTCTTCACCATGGGATCACGATTATCTTGAAAAGGTTGGACTTTGCTCTTCATGTCTTGAGAGATGTCCACTTACTCCTCATTGTTCTTGCCCTTTCCCATCAAGCTTGCCAACCTCTCTCGGAGCCTTTTCACTTCTTGATTGATCTCATCATTTTTCTTGCCTATGAGAGAATCACATGTTTCTGCAATAACATTCTCATTGCAAGATGGTGAGCAATATTCATCAATTAAATCAATGAAAGAAGTTGAAGCATCTACCTTGGAGATAGGAATAGCACAAGGTATAGATGATTCATCAAGCTCAAAGGAGTACTTGTTGTAGTCTCATTGCTCTCAAGCTTAGATTTTAGCTCATCACACTCATTGCTAAGCAATTTGAATTTGCACAAGAAATGTTCATAATTTGTAGCAAGGGTTGCACTAAGATCATTGAGAGCATTGAGTTCTTTAATTTCATTAGCTTGTTTCTTAAGCATTCCTTTTTGCTAATGGACTAGCTCAACAAGATCATGGAGAGAGGTGGTGTCGAATTCATCATCACTTACCTTGCTCTCCATACCTTTGGCCTTAAAGCACATGTGTAGTGATGATGAAGGACCTTGCATGAAGCGGGTGGTGAAGTTCTTTCTTGATTCATCACTTGAGCTAGAAGAACTTGATTCTCCACCACTTGTCTAATCACGGACGATGATAGTTGCTTGTTGCGTTGGCCTCCTCTCCTTAACCACTTTTTTCTTGGGCTTGTGCTCGATCTTGGTGAATTTGATGTGTTGATGATGACGCCCTTCTCTCAAGTGGATGTTGTAGCCGTACATGTTGATTTTCTTCACATACTTGAAGATCTTATTCACGTACATGGCCACCATGGATTCAACCTCTTCATCACTTGAGGAATCTTCATTGTCACCTTGATCACCATCATCTTCACTTGAGCTTCCATGAGTAGCCATCCTACTTATCACCTTCTCTTGTTGGCCTGAGAGGGCATGATTTGTGGTTGGAGAAGATGGTTCTTAGGACTTTTCTTGGGACGCCTTCTCGAACTTAGGCATGATTTGAAGCTCATGTTCCATGATATTGCTCAAGATGTGAGATGACTTCAATTCTTCGAGCTTCTTCTCATAGATGATAGCTTTCACCAAGTCATAATTAGGCCTCCGGAGACTTTGAAGGATCTTGCGGTTGATGTTCAAGTCAGTGATGTTCTTCACACATAAAGCATTAATCTCATTGACAAGCACATTTAGGTGTGAGTACATTGATTCGACATTTTAATTTGCAAATTTCTTAAAGATATTGAATTCCTCAAGGAGACAACTGTAGCGTTCATTAGCAACTTCTTTTCAACCCTCATTTTGCTCCTTGATGGTTTTCCATAACTCATGATCATTTTCACAATTAAAAACTCTATTGAAGATGCCTGCATTTAATGAGGACAAAATGATACTCTTAGCAATCACATCATATTGCTTTTCACGCCCTCATAGTACCATTTTTTTATGCCCTCAAAGGTGACTCTCCAAACATCAAGGTCCTTTGCTTGGAGATAGACCTCCATGAGAACCTTCCGCCGAGGATAGCCTATGCCATCGAAATGTGCAGTCAAACCTAAGGTATCCACCCCTTTCATACCTCTATAGAGTAACTCACTAGGTGGTGAAGCCTAACCATTCCAATGAGCCGGTTTTCACAATTTATGAATCAAATTGGTGTTTCCCTGTGAAGGAAGTGAGTCCCGGCTCTGATACCACTTGTAAGGAATTGGATGCTCGTAGCCTAAGAGGGGGAGGGGGTGAATTAGGCAACCTTAAAAACTTAACCTATGGCCTCACTACTTTTACACAAAGATAAACTAAAACATTCTATCTAGATGTGCAACTAAGGTTGTTCTAGTGTGAAACTCCCATCCCAAAATAAGGTTTTCAACCTATAGCCAATCCTATCATGATGCTATTCTAGGAAAATAAAGGCAAGCAAAGATTGCAATAGACTAAATGCGGAAACGTGAAGAGGGGTGAGAGGAAGCAAACTCTTGACACGCGATTTATCCCGTTGTATCGGTAGACACTAAGCCGCCCCTAGTCCACGTTGTTGAAGCACTCACACAAGAGTATTGCTTCCCGGTCACCAAGTCTCTCCCAAGAGCACCACTTGACATGCCACAAAGGATAGCCACTTAGGCACTCGCCAAGCTCTCTTGGTCATCTTGATGCCGCCTCCACTAAGGAGCTTCTCCACCAAGGAAGGGGGTCTCCACGTCCCCCGCACAAAGTGTACTTGCCGCTCCAGACCAAGCCGAAGGGTCGAAGATGATTGCCGGTGAGCCACTTAGGCCGAAGGCTTCCGACGAACCTTGTACACCTTGATCCACTCAAGAATCACCTCACAAGGTTGGCACAACCTTGCACTCACTCAGCTCTAAGTTGAGCCTAGCACTAAGCAAATACACTAAGCATATGCAAGTTTATGGATGAGCAATTAAACACTTAGATGGATTGGATATGATCTTATAGGTGTCTTACACTCTCCTGCACTTCCACACAATCCAACCACGTCAAATGTGTGAGTGGAGGAGGTATAAATAGCCCAAGACACTCAAGGAGCCGTTGGCTAACGGCCAATGAAAAAGTATATATATGTGTCAGATGAACCGATGCTATGCTTTTTTCAGAGCGTCGATTCATTCAGAGCCCTCCACGTCACTTAGCCATTGCATCTCCGCGGACACAACTGTTCCGACGCTATGCTCCGATGTACCTCGGATCATCTGGTGCTAAAGACTCCGCAGCCAAAACCTTACTGTTAGCTTCCGCGAGACCATCGGATAGACCGACGGTTCCCTCCAATGGACCGTCGGTTTCATCCGACACTACTGACTTCGCGGTTTCATCTCTGTAACTTGTCCGACGCTACTAAAATTAGGACCGTCGGATCATCCAACGGTGCATTAACTTAAGGCTTCTCGCAGCATACCAACTACACCGACGCTTACACCGATGGTACCATCGGTTCATCCGATGGTACATTTTGCTTGTTTTCTTAAGTCTTTGACTTGTTTCTTTACTTCTTTGATTGTGGTTGCATCCATTGGACCTAGATATGTCTACAAGGACATTCTAGACAATATGGTTAGTCTCATTACTTGTATTACAATATATCACCAAAATTAACTCGAACAAATGGCAAATAGAGCCATGTTCGCTACAACGGACTAACCTTTAGCTCATAGATCCAAACACCTATTGAATTTCACTTAGGACAACTAAAAATTAAAACGGCCTATATTTTCAGATGAAGGAAGTTGATACACTAAAATTGTAACACTTGTCTACTCGGAGCTGCGTTGTAAAGAAGATTCTAAACCGTGCATGATCGTCATTCGGTGGAACAAATGCTTGCTAGACAGCAAGATGCTTCCTTTATCCATTTTTTAATCCAAGATGCTTATTGGTTGGGCATAATGTGTGTCTCTCTTGACCTATTTATCAGTCCATTTTTCTGATGGAAATGAAATTCTTTTAACTAGATGCTGGATTATGCGGTCACCAAAGAAAGTATATCTTTGGAACACTATATGGCCAGAGCAAATGATATCTGCATTTGTTTTTCTTTTTAATTTTTTCCTTTTAATACAACGAAAATATGCAAAACATCATGTTATATTTAAAATACCTTGAAGGATGTCACAAACAGAACAGACAGAGCAAGAGCAATAGTGATAAGTAATAACAACAAAAACTGAGGGCTCCTATATGGTTGTCAGAAGGTGGATAAGTGTTGAAACTTCCATCCCACCAAAGTGCATCTAACTTGCTAGCTATTAGTTTCCCACCAGTCCAACTCATGACTATTAATTAAAAAATGTTGATTTCGTCAACATTTTTCAAATTATTGTAACATTTATTAGAAATGCTGGGACAACATTTTTTTAGCCTTCTCAACACACCGGCAGCGCGCGGCATGTCGGCCGGTCGCAGAGGCGCGACTCACGGGGGCGCACGCGGCACACCGAGGAGGTGCGGGCGACTCATCCGGTGAGCCCCTCCCTCCCCCTTGGCGGCGCGCATGAGGTGCTCCCGCACGCTGCGACGCCGCCGAGCTGGCCGGCCATGGCATCGGGATGTGGTGAAAAGGCCTACCGGCCGCGTCCGCGGTGCATGGGAGGGCGGATGGCTGCGGCGGCGGAACCCGCTCGGGGCAGCGGCACTGGTCAAGGGAGGAAGGTGCAGGGAGGTGAGGGTGGGGCTAGGGTTTGCTTGTGAGATCCAAAGACTGTAATTGGTTGCACAAATCTCAAACAGTGGAAGTTTCAACCTCTTCCCACCTTCCAGACGATATATAGGATTTCCAAAAAAACCAACTTGTAAAATTAATTTGACCGGTGTCTTGTAATGAAACTTATATTGCGGGTCGGCCCTATAATTTTTGTTTTCCCGTATGTGTTGTGTTTAGGTGAGGAATACAATCGGTTTTAAACTCCAAGATAGATGCTTGCTGCAGGTTTCGATTATGGTGGTGTTTGGATGGGGGTGAAATTTTTTCACCCAAGGGAATCTCGCATGCATAGAGTTTTAAATGAAGTCTGTTTGCAAAATATTTTTTTGTAACTTTGCGCGACGAATCTAATGAGCCTAATTAATCCATAGAGCAGTCAGCAAGCGCCACCACAAGAGGAGTAGCAGTCCGCTCAACAGCACTGTCACGAGCGAGGTCACCGGGATGTTACCATTGGCAACTGATGACCCCTCCCGCAAAGCGCCCACCACTAAAGCGCGATCTCGAATCTCCTAATACCGGAAGGTAGCCACATGCAGCTCAGCGAAGGCAGGCTCGAGAGTGAAGTCTCCCTCGATGTTCAGCACGGACATGATGGCTAACTTGCATTGGCCGCCTCCAGAGCGACCAAGGCCAAGGCATCAGCGGCAGATAGCACGAGGACGAGACCACACTCAGCAGCTGCAGTAGGCAATGTGCGCACGTTCGAGGTCGAAGTGCGAGCATGGCCACGCCCAATCCCAGAAGGGGTGACACGGTCGTCCAAACGAGGCTGGTCCGAGTGAGGCGGCAGGCGGTGAGGTCGTGTGCATTCCTTGGCACGGTCCTGGAAACCATGGCAACACAAGCACCGGGACGGTTGCCAACACGAAGCAACCCGATGCTTCAAAGTGAGGCAGTTCAAGCATCATCCATCGAGGCGAGACCGCAAAGATCCGCCCACCCTGCGACCTGGCATGCCCCCGAGTGGTGCGGAGCCGCTCCCGCCACATGGCGGCTTTGTCAGAGGGGGCCCTGGTGTTTGGTCCAGGGTGGCAGGTCCTTAGGTCGTGCGAGGCGGAACTCTCTCTCGAGGCAACCATCAGGATGGGGCGCCTTCTTAAGTCACGTGGGGCGAACGCTTAAGTCAGAGTCGGGCCCATGACGGAGATACGAGAACGATACTCGTCGGTGATGATGGGCCTGCTTTGCTAGAGTTGTTGGGCCGTTGTAGCTGTAGGTCATCTCAGTCTTTGTAGATGGGGGGATTAGGGGCTAAGTTGTTTACCACTAGTTTATGCCCTCATCACACGCCACATCTGAACATGCTGCCAACCGTCAGGGTCGATGGCAGGGTCAACGCGGGGAGCACAGGCAGCCTGACCAACCATGTGGGGGTGGTCGTCCTGTCGCAAACCAACCACTAACTCCGTCGTTCTACACTGGGGAGGCAGAGAGGGTGAGTGGTGGCCACGCCGCTAAGGATGCTTGCGGTGCCCGCCCTCACCGCGAGGAGGCTGCACCACAATGGAATGGAGAGTAGGCTTCTGAGCGTAAGCAAGGTCGCGTGGACACTGGCGGAGCTATGCATTGGCCAAGGTGGACCGTGGCCCCCCCTTATTCCATAGAAAATCACACACATATACGTATCATTCGGCCCAAACAAAGCCATAAAGGCACAATGTTTTCTTTACAACTCATTACGGGAAACAGGGGCTTTGCCGTGCGCCCCGAGCGCACGGCAAAGACCTTAAAACGCACGGCAAACCCTTTGCCGTGCGTTTTTTGTCGGGGCGCACGGCAAAGGGCGCACGGTAGCATTTTGCACGGCGAAGCCCCTTTGCCGTGCGCCGCGCCTGACAACGCACGGTAGACAATCTTTGTCGTGCGTTTTTTCACGACGCACGGCAAACAAAAGCAACTAACGGCACCGGCGCCAAACGGCGTGGGACAACCTTTGCCGTGCGCGCGGAGCAAAACGCACGGCAAACAGGGGTTGTTTGCCGTGCGCCTCCTCGAAAAACGCACGGCAAACAACCCCCGTTTGCCGTGCGCTCGCTCGAAAACGCACGGCAAACAGGGCTGTTTGCCGTGCGCTTTCCTGAAAAACGCACAGCAATGAATGGCACCTTTGCCGTGCGCCTCCATAAACGCACGGCAAAGGCACTGTTTTGGCTGTTGGTTTTGGTCCCTTTGTCGTGCGTCTTCCGAAAGACGCACGACAAAGTGACCATTGCAATTTTTTTGGTTTTCACGTTTAAAAATACCCAAAAATCACAGTAATGTCATATATATCATAATATTCATCACAGGCACCATATATATCATAATATTCATCACATGCATCATATATATCATAATATTCATCACAGGCATCATATAAGTCACAATAACCATCACAGACATCATATATATCACAATAAGACATCACATATAGATAAATTCACACGTTACTCATCGACAAGTCCACTAGTACATCCAAGTTCATCGGAAAGTCCACAAGTTCATCGACAAGTCCACAAGTTCAACAAGCATTATTGAAGTTCATCGACAAAGCTCCACAAAGTCCAGGAAATCAAATGACATAAATGCGACTCACTGAGGAGGAGGGAAGAGCTGCTGTGGGGCCATCGGCGGTGACATGCCCGGGGACCCTTGTACATTATTCGAAGCCGCCGATTGATTCTTTTAATAAAAAAAGTAAATTGCATGTGAGACCACAATCAAGTTTTCTATGTTATAATCTAAGTTCTAAGTCTCTACTTTCTCTAGGTTTCTAAGTGAGTCTAAGTCTCTACGTTCTCTAAGTCCGTAATTATTGAAATGAAAGAACGGATGTCAAGTAACTCACCACAGAGTCTCGGAGAGCCGCACGGAGTCGGAAGGACCGGGCACCGGGGGCATCGGGGGCATCACGGGCATCACGGGCATCGGGGGCACCGGGGCATCGGTGGCATCGGTTGACCGTTCGGGACGCCTAGCATGGAAGCTTGCATGTGCTCGGCCATCATCCGTCGCCGCAACGCCATCCACCGCCGCATCCGCACGTGGTGTGTGGCAAAAAGCCGTTGTCGGCGGGTCATCATCACCGCCGCCGGGTCATCAACTCGTCGCTCGTCGGGTCATCTCGCTCCCCGCTAGTCGACCACACGTAGCTTAACCGCGTTTAAGGCCGTCTGCAATTGGTCATCCAAGTGTTACAATTGACAGGAAACATATGTAGAGATTCATTAAGGATGAGTATAACAGAAATAACCTGAAGTCGCTCCACGTGGGCTAGTGCCGCGGCCGGCCGTGGGAGTATCGGAGGGGCATTGCCCGTGTCCCTTGCTTTTAGCATCGCGAGAGTGGGAGTAGTGGTTGTGTCCAAAATGCTGTCACCCATGTAGTAATGGCCATGCTTCTTTCCATGACCCATCCTCATGACCGCCTCTCCATCAAACGGTGCACGGATCGGATCCCACTCTTGCCCATGGATCTGCCGTCCCGTCTCCATGTATGCATTGATGCGGGAGTGGATGGAGGGATTGCTATACGCCTCCGGTGGGTCGTCGGGGTTGTAGGTGGTCTCGGACGCGGTGGCCTTGCCCTTGTGGGACAAGATCCATCCCATCACCTCGCTGCACTCACTATCTCCATGTGCCCGAGACTGAAAAACAACAAGTTCATTATAGGCCAAGCAGAATTGAGCTTAACAACAAAGAAATGGATATTCGTACCCATCTAGCCCTGTACTATGAGTTGGAAAGGTTTCCTTGGTGGTGTGATGGGCCTCCCATCAACAAACGCTTCTGTCGGCCAGCATCATGCTTCTCAATCCACTCCGGTGTGAACCACTTGTCCACTATGAGTTTCAAAGCGGTCCAAATCGTTGCGGCACCACCACGCGAGCATCTACAAGTAATCAAGTGAACCACATGTAAGAATCTCATATTAAGCATTGTTCTCAAGGTGAAATACAATTGTACCTCCTCGTATTGCTCCCGGGTCAGCTTATAGGTTCTTGCTTCTGCTTTTGACATCTTCTTTGCAAGCTTTGAAGCAGAGTAGTTTATGACGCACTGAATTTGCGCCTCGTAATGCATGTCCAGCACAAGCTTCTTGCATACCGTCTCCTGCACCTTATTTGCTTGCTCCTCAAATCCACCCACAAACCTATAGAAATCCTGCATATAAACCAGATGATATACAATCAATATTGCAAAAATGTCCAATGATTACGATGAATTCAAAGAAGTTGTATGCAAGAAAGACTTACCCACAGCTCGGCCTTCACTCGCTCTGCCTTACCGTCGAAGCATCTGTCGTCCCTATCGATAGTGTCGGTGGCTTTTTTGTAGTGTGCCCACGTCCGGAGCCGCTCGTACCGGTAGCATCACCCCGACCCATCCAAACTATGCCTGGGAAGTGCAACCTGCACAAAAGGCCTAGGATGCCGTTGACCAGGCGGTTGTGACCAACCGCCTCGACGACCTCCCAACTCCTGCAGAAAGTGAAAAAGATGAAAAATTAGTCTCTATTGTGATTTCAAGTTCTCAAAAGACAAAATATTAATAACCTCGAAATATACTTACCGTTTGCCACTGAGTTTAATCAGTGGTCGTCCCGAAACAGGTATCGGTCTATCCGGGAGTCGTGAGCGACCTCGCTGCCAAATGGTACCACTAGAGTCACCACCTATCGAGTCATCCTCCTCCTCCACCTCTTCGCCCCCACAACCCTCCTCAGGCGACTGCGGCACATACTCCTCCTCGTGGGGCTGCTCCTCCTCCTGGTGCTCTTCCTCCTCCTTCTCCTCCTCCTGGTGCTGCTCTTCCTCCTGCTGTCGTGCTTTCCTGGACCTTTTACCCCTCTTGGGGCCACCCTTCCCTCGACCCCTGCCTCTGGTGCCCACTGGCAACGGCGGAGGTACGTCGACCGATCTTCTGAAGATAGATGAGCACGTACGCTGAAGGGATCCGCCCACCATCTTCGTTCTATCGCCTGAAAGTAAACAAATAAATCAGTCAGTAGGAGAAACACATAACTAAAAGAAGTAAGGCATAATTAAAAAAACATGATATTTCAAAAGAGAAGTAAGACATAATTAAAATAACATGATATTGCAAATATTAGTACAACAAGTGTGGAGCATACATTTATTAGTAATAAACATCTTCATGGAGATTATCAGGATCATAAGTCTCATCATCACTATCACGCATGTCCATGTCCAAGTATTCCTCCGATGGAGGAGCGTCTACATGAAGCCCGGCTGCTACTTTCTCAAGTAATTGTATGTCCCTCTCATCGTCAACCTCATCTCCATCGTCATCTTATACTTCCATTGTTCCCAATGCTTTGGTTAAGTCTATCACAAAATCCCCTGGTAGCCCATCTTCTTGGAAGAACTCTCCCTCGTATGTATCTGGATTTATGTTGTAATCTTGATTGTTTGGGACAGGTAGTCTACCGTGTGGCGATACCTTGTACACAACATCCCAACCCTGAAGACGTTCGTCGGTTTTGCATGGGTATGAGAGATAATACACTTGTGTGGCTTGTTGAGCCACAATGTAAACATCGTCTCCTGCATAGACGGATGACTGTTGAATTTCGACTAGTCCAATATCTCAAGTCTCTCGCTTTGCTTCTGGATCGAACCAATGGCATTTGAATACGACAGGTTTGAGACCTTTACAACCAGGGAAATATTTCTTCAATTATTCCATAATAGTCTTTTCCATCATTGCCTATCGTACAAACTCCGGTGTTTGTGATTCTGCGGTTTGGCCGATTCTGCTCATGGCTTTTTGTGTGAAAGCGGTACCCATTCACGTCATAGGCGCCATATGATTCGATCCTATCCTCACAACCAAGGGAAACCTGTCTCAACTCTCAGATCCATTGACATATCATTTTGGCCCTGCAAGTAGAAGCAAGACATATCGTTGTTACATTCGCACCTACGAGGAATTTGTAATTTCAAACAAAATGTATGAGGGTTCCTTTGAATGACTGTACCTTCCGCTTGAACCAAGAAATGAAATCGTGGTCCTCAAGAAGTTTATCAACTTCCTGCGGGGTCGGTTCCCTTCTTCTCCGCCAGAATTGATAGGTAAATTCACTTTACGAATGAGGTTGTTAGGTACTATTCATTGAATACACCATACACTAGCAATAATGGATAACAAGTATGTTGAGAACTTACTCGATGTATGGAAACACTTCCTCAAGGTTTTTCAGCACATACATCATGATAGTGCGCCACTCTTCATGTTGCAAGTTCTTATGAGTCACAACACTTGCTCTTCCGAGTTGCCCTCTGAAGAGGCTGAGTTTCGATTCATTTTCGTCGGCATTGTAATGAGGGGTTGGATTATGCACGCTTGGAAGGGTGTCAGCATAGTATTTAGTTGTGAAGTTTGTCACCTCCTCGGTACAATATGCCTCAGCAATGGAAGCTTCAATTTTGTTTTTGTTTCTACATAACGTCCGAATGACCTTTAGCACCCTTTCAATTGAATAGCACCAACGGGCATGTACAGGCCCCCCCATTCGTGCCTCATACGGGAGGTGCAAAATCATGTGCTGCATTGGATTGAAAAAACCAGGTGGATAGATCTTCTCCAACTTACAAAACAACACCGGAGCCGCATCTTCCAATTGTGGCCGAGATAAGTCCTTAGCACAAAGGATGCGAAAGAAATAGCTTAACTCTGCTAGTACTTGCCACACATGGTCAGGTAGATAGCCTCGAACCATCACCGGAAGAAGCCGCTCAATCCATACGTGGTAGTCATGGCTCTTGAGCCCATTGATTCGCATAGTAGTTAAGTTCACCCCTCCTAAGATTCACTGCATACCCATCAGGGAACATTAAAGTTTGGAACCACTCTAGTACTTCCTTCCTTTGGGGCCTGGTCAGGAGGTATGGAGCTGAAGGCTTTTTCCATTTCTTGCCTGGCTTGGGAGGCTTCATGTTGTACTTTGGTCTATCGCATATACTAGCTTGATCAAGTCTAGACTTAATGTTATCTTTTGACTTATCCTCAATCTCCATGGTTGTACACCAGAGTGCCTCAGCGACGTTCTTTTCCGTGTGCATCATATCAATGTAATGTGGACGAAGAAGGTCAGTCATGTAGGGTAGTCTCCACAAGCCTGACATCTGAGTCCAAGCATGCTCCTCACCGTACACCTCGTAACCACCTGTTGCTTTTTCCTTGAGCGCGGTTAAGTGAGCAAGAATATCTGCTCCTGTCAACATCAGCGGTGGAGGGTCTTCAACCATGACACCTTTTGTAAAGTTCTTGGTGTCTCGTCTGAATAGATGGTCCATAGGGAGGAATTGTCGGTGTAGGTCGAAACAAGAATACTTGGTACCCTTCGCCAACCAGATAAACTTTAAAGCAGCCTTGCATACTGGCCATGGGTACTTCCCGTGGACACACCAGCCGCTGAATAGCCCATACGCCAGATGGTCATGCTGGGAGTACATGTACCACACGTGCATTGTGAAGTTTGTGTCTGTAGATCGATCATATGTATGTACCCCTTTCTTCCAAGCAATTTCCAAATCATCAATCAAAGGCTGCATGTACACACTCATTTTATCACCAGGGTATCCAGGAATTATCAATGACACAAATATGTTCTGTCGCTTAAACATGATGCCAGGGGGGAGGTTGAGGGGGATAACAAACACGGGCCAACAAGTGTATGGTGCAGCCATCAGTCCATAAGGATTGAACCCATCTGTAGCCAACGCAACACGTACATTTCGAGCTTCGTCGGCTTTGTCCTTATGTTGGTCGTCAAAATATTTCCAAGCATCAGCATCGGCTGGATGTACCATGTTATCGGGACGATATCGTACGCCGTCTTTGTGCCATGTCATCTGTTTTGTGGATTCCTCGGTCGCGTACAGTCGTTGGATCCTCTATATGAATGGGAGGTACCATAAGATTTTCACCGGGATGTCCGATTTCTTCTTATGACCATCACCAGAGTTTACCTCCAGGTACCTAGAGGATTTACATTTGGGGCAGTACTTTGCATCCGCATGTTCTTTCCGAAACAAGACGCAACCATTTGTACAAGCATCTATCATCTCGTATGGCATCTTAAGTGAACGAAGGATTTTCTGTGCCTCGTACATGTTATGTGGCAGAATGTGATCTGTCGGAAGTATGGAGCCAAAAACTGTCATAATTTCATTAAAGCCATCTCGACTAATTCCCAATTTACACTTTAGGGCCATTAAGCGTCCTATGGCATCCAGTTGAGACACAGTAGTATGCTTGTGAAGTGGTTTCTGTGCAGAAGACAACATATCGTAATAAGCCTTCGCGGTTGGCTCTGGAGCTTCCTTCATAACATGGTCAGACCCTTCATTGAAGTTTGCTTGATGAAAGTCTCCTAACATGTCTCCGCACCCGGCTCCATCGTCAAATTCCTCGATGCGTTGCCTCAAGACCTCGTCTCTCGCAGGATGTGCTTCACCATGGCAGATCCACCGGGTATAGTTTGCCACAAACCCATATGTGATAATGTGTTTACCCATGGTGAGATGAGTTTGGTCTGACTTATTTTCACACTTACTACATGGACACGGCGCTTTATACTGTCCTTTGTCAAAAGCCTTTTTACAGAAATCATCGACGTTGCGCCCGAATTCACTGGAGAAGTCACGTTTATTCCTCCAGCCTGTGTACATCCACTCACGGTTATCCATTCTTTTACCAGTGATATAAAGACATAACAAGGTGGTGCAAGAAACAAAACTCTTAGAAGATTTGTTAACATGGCATGCATGCTTCTACACGATATCTATCATGCTATTGTAGGTAAAGATAGGTCCTAAACCCACCCGAGGATGTGTAGATGGGTTTAGTTCCCATGCTCTACTCCTAGCCGAGACAGAATTTCGACAGCACCTCCCCGCTGTTCTCCAAGTACACGTCCTGGAAAGGAGATTGTGTACCCGAAGAACAACAGGAAGGTGAAGCCGAAACTCTATCCCAGATCGGAGCAGACCATGGAAACTAAACCCATCTACACATCCTCAGGCTGTCCAAAAAACGGACAATTCGAAACAGAAAAGGACAAGCATATGCATATTTCCAACTGTATCACTTTCGAACGGGAGACGCCTAACTAGGTTACGTGATCTAGCCATCTAGGTACATGTTATGGAAACAAGGGCATTGGCAAATGCTCACCTAGTAACTCGACACGAGACGGGGACGGGCGGCAAGACGGAGCCCGAAGAGGCCTCCTAGGCAACAGTAATGTGGCCTCCTCCTACTCCTTCAATGGTGGTTGTGGCAATGGGAGCTTTCCTGCAAAAACCCATCAAGACTTGGCGTTAATTTAAAATTTCGGCAGCACCTCCCCTGTATGGTGAGGTTTCCAAAACCTGCAAGGAAATCCACGACACGAAGGTCGGGCCACAAAAACAATTTCTTCCCACGGCTCGATGGCCGGACACAAGTAGTGATTTGCCTCCGATATTTTTCCATTTTTTGACTTTGTCATTGAGCATAACAAAGTACCCCAATTTAATCTAACATACTTATGCATCACTAAATTTAACTCATTTGATCTAATTCTAACATACTTATGCATCACTACTACAAAAGTGTAGGTCATCAACTCATCATACTAATTTAATCTCAAAATTCGAGAAAGGTCGAGACATTGATTACCGATCGAATGGAGTGAGGTGTCGAGGCAGCGAGGTGCTTGAGCACGGCCGGAGCACACCCCTCCTCCCTGTTCACCCTCGGCCTCCTCCCTCTCCTCCTCCTTGTTCTCCGGCCCTCTCCTACCCCTTCTCCATCTCCATCTCCTCCTCCTTATTCTCCCCTGCCCTTCTTCCCTTTCCCCCTCCTCCTGCCTCTACTTCCCTTCCTGTGTAATTAGGATTAATGTATTAGGTTGCAATGCAACAGATGGAAAAAAATTAGAGGAAACACCTGTCGGGGGGTGTGCCGCCAGGCCGGAGGCGGGGGCGCCGGGGGCGGGTGGGGGCGGGAGCGGTGTCCGGAGGCGAGAAGCCGGCGGGCGCGGGACTCGGGAGGAGGGGGGCGCGGGACCGGAGGAGGGGGGGCGGAGCGAGGGGGGCGGCGGTGGCTTGCGGTGCCGGAGCCGGGGGCGGCCGGGTCGACGACGAGCGGGCGGGGCGTGCGCCGGGAGGAGGGCTCGGGCGCGGCCGGCGCCGGAGCCGGGTCGGGCGCGGCGGCGGACGGGCGGGCGAGCGCCGGAGGAGGGGGGGCGGGCCGGCCGGCGCCGGAGCGAGGGGCCGGGGCGCGGCGGCGGCCAAGACGCGGCGACGAGGGGGCGCGGCGGACGGGGCGCGGCGGATCTGTGAGGGGCGCGGCGGTCGTTGGGGTTCTGGAGCAGGGGCCGATGTGGGAGAGAAGGACGCGGCTCGATCTGGGAGAGAAGGACGCGGCGGGCCCTAAGTGGGGCCATTCTGTTTGACGTGCGCCTGCGACCTAAATGCACGGCAATAGCTGACCTTTGCCGTGCGTTTTAATGGGCGGCGCACGGCAATGATTTCTGTCGTGCGTTGTTTACTACGGCGCACGGCAAAGGGAAGTAAATTCCTAATTTTTTGTTTTGCTAAGAATGGAAAATTTAAATTTGTGTGAATGGAAAATTCACAATTAGATGAAGATTTTCATTGTCGTTAAAAATATGAATATCTTTTTTACAACTAGGATTTTTTGAATTTATTACTCAAATTTAATACATGTCTATTTAAATTATTTAGTTATAGTTAATATATGAAAATTAATAAATGGATGCGAAAAAATACCATGAACTAACATGAGTCAATGTAAGTTGTATGTTCACTAGAGAAAAGTTTTCAAGTCAAAAACCAAGTTCAAAATTTACTAAGACTACGTACCAAGTGAGATGACTATAAACATTATGAAACTTCGAGTTAGATGCTTCGGTTTCTAAACACTATACGTGACGGATCGTTCCAAACCTCTTTGTACTATTTTTCACACCCTTCCCATGGTAGATCACGAGCTCTCGACAAATCTCATCACTTTCAAACTTCATTTGCAATTAATACAATAAAAAAAACATTTTACATACACATATTTTATCATTCCCCGTGAACAAATTGTTTTAAATTTCAAGTACTTTCATGCATAAGGTCCTAAAAAGGTATCAATTAAACAAATAACATTTTTCGAGAAACTAGACTTTATTATTTTATGCACTTGCAGTTCAAATTTGGTTAACACGGAAAAAATCCTATCCATCAAAACAATTCGTTAAAATTAGCAAAAATAAATATATGATTACATAATTGAAATGTAGAGTGCAAAATAATATACTTGTGGAGGAAAAATTGAAATAAGGTGTGAAAACTCAATTTTTAAAAATACATTGCCGTGCGCCAATAAAGAACGCACGGGAATGCTATAACTTTGCCGTGCGTTTTTCCAAGGCGCACGGCAAAGCTTGACGGCCGTCAGCTCCCCCGACCGGTCAGCTCGGTCGGGACGGTCAACCGTTAGTAACCTTTAATTGTCGTGCGTCCCTAGGAAAACGCACGGCAAAGATTTGTGATTGACGTGCGTCCCCGGACAAACGCACGACAAAGTATACGGATACCGTGTGTTTTTGTTTGACGTGCGTCATCCGTAAAACGCACGGCAAAGTCGACGTTTGCCATGCGCCCGATGAAAAACGCACGGCAAACATTTTGGCGCACGGCAATCTGCCGTTTCCCGTAGTGACTGCAGCCGGCACATGTGTTGTTACTATATTCTAGAGTCTGCTCCTTGCAGCTCGCTCGTCGGCCCCTCGTGTGCGGCTCGCCGCCGGTGGTCTATTCACAGATAATTCAGCCCCTGTGCCCCCGAAATAAGAAATCCCATGGGGGCATGCATTGATCACAGATGCAAATGGTGAAAACAACAGAACAAAGCACTCATCCGCTGATTCCAGTGAGGCAGCGATTAGCAAATAAGTTTGTACGAGAGCTAATTACTGTAGCACCCCCCTGTTTGGTTCCTAGCTCCGCCACTGGCAGTGGACAACATCGAGGTAGGGCGTTTGGGAGGCAACACCGATCTTCGCGTTGTCGACGTTGTCGTCGTCACCGGAGTAGTCCATCCATCGCATGACCATGAAACGATCTGCCGAAGCGGAGCAGCGGAAGGACTCTGTTGTGGGCGAGAACTTGGAGGGGGACGCCGGCGCGCCGGAGCACAGAGGGGGTACCCAGCTTGCCTCTGCCTCCCCCCGTCCGCCCCTCCAACCAAGAGCAACAAGCCCGACAGACTGGAGCACGGAGATGGGGAATCCATCTTGCTTGTATGCACTGCCACGGCTGACGAGGGGGCTGGCAACATGGGAGCACGATGAGGCGATCATGGTGCACGGAGAGTGCGGGGAGGGAGGCCATGGGACCGGTGCGCCGGAGCGGAGCAGCAGGGACGATGACCCTGTTGCCGTCGGTCACAACACGGACTGCACGGAGGTGCGAGCACGAGTCAGATCCGGGCTACAGCGTGAAGTAGATGGTGGAGAGGCGTGGGTAGCGGGGCCTGGTGGTGGCAGGCCGCCGACGCTGTGGGGAAACCCTAGCTGGATCGCCAACCAGTCACCTGCGGGCTCATGAGCCGTCCTTCTTCCGGTTAAATAAAGTGTGTTTTCAACATTGCCATCGGTTTGTAAATTTAAATGCCACGATCTTAATTAGGATTAGAAGAAATACCGGTCGAGAAAGGACCTTTAGTCCCTGTTGGTAAGGGCCGGTATAGGTCGCTTAAGTCCAACCGGGATTGATGATGAGAGACAAAAGAGGGTCCTTTAGTCCCGGTTGAATAAACCGGGACTAAAGGGGGGCCTTTAGTCTCGCTTCGTATTACCAACCGGGACAAAGGGGGCACCCCAACGCCGACACCCACCCCGGGGGACGCACCACACCCACGCCACCTGGTCACGCCGCCGGGCCCGCGCCGCGGGGGATGTGCCACGTCCGCGCCGCGGGGCCCGCGCGCGGGGGTATGCGCCCCGCCCGCACCGTCGGGTCCGCGCCGCGGGGGGATGCGCCGCACCCGCGCCGCCGGCTTGACCTCCATGGATCCATCTAACACCTTGCGAATGGGAGGAGACAGAGAAGAGATAAGAAAAATGAGTAGGAGAGAAAAAGAAGAGAATGAATTGCTGTGAAAGAAGACAGGGATAAATAAATAGGAGGAAAGGGGGTGCGTCGGTGGTGGGCAGCAGCTTTAGTCCCGGGTGGAGATACCACCCGAGAATAATTGCTTGCACCAATTATCGTTGCAATGTAGCTGTTGCAAGGCTAGCCTTTAGTCTGGGTTGGTAATACCAACCAAGACTAAAGGGGGCGTCTCCCGCAGCTATTTTGGGCTACGTCGACGAAACACCTTTAGTCTCAGCTTTAAAGTTGAACCGAGACTAAAGGGGTGTACCAAAGCCTCTCGCTCTACCCGTGAAAAAGAAAAAAAAACTGCACAAAAGTAGAAGGATACAATGCTTTGTATTGATGTTTGTGTGTTTTTTCCTGTTATATGTGCATATATATGGCTTGCCTTGATGTAGTCGTTGCCTTCTGATGTTTGAGGTCGTACTCTGTTTTCATCAACTGAAAATACAGGCGGCCAGTGGATCTCTTATTGTACATGCCACAAGATCTGCGATTCTCACTCACCTCGAAAACATCAATTTGACGGTTTCCTGTCTAGCTTCCTATAATAGCGTTGTCACGAGCAGTAAACAGTTGTGTGTTCCGGAGGACCTCCGAATGAAAGGTTTCGACCTTACAGCATATCCAAGAGTTTACCAAATTTAACTTGACAAATCTTGTATTTTGCCAACTTCTAAAATATATGTAAAAAAAGAGTTTATCTCTAACAATTTGATATAATTCATTTGTCAAATCCATATTTAACTTACCTCATCAAGAATCCTAATAGAAAAACAAAATTATGTTTATACCTGTTAACACCAAAAAATGGTACAGGAAATAGGCTGACTTGTGGGCCGAGCTTGGTAATGAGATACCATTCGGCTAGGAAACATCTTCTCAGGGGATTCGGTAAAAGACGCTTGCGGTCGGCAATACGCTGTCATTCGGCAAAAGGACTGTTTGCGCTTTTGTAGGGAAGTTTTCGGGAATGCGTGGTGACGTGGCCCGATATAAGGAATGAATGAGTTGATGGCGTACGCGAGGTGGACATTGGCGTTGGAGCTTTAATTTAGATATGAAATGTTGTACTCGTAGTCGACCAGGAGTCGTATTAGGACAGGGGTATAAATATGAACCCTTTATGTTTGTAATATCGATCGAACATCTTCACAACTAAACCGGCCCCGTGCCAAAATCGAGTCGTTTAGTCGAGTCGTCGAGTTCTTCGAGAGTAGCCATCGATCCGTCGACCTCCGTAAGTACCGGCAACCTTGTATCATGTCTAGTATCATGCGGTGGATTTAGACCTCGATGCAAGTAGTCTTGTTACCATGCTTAGTATCATGCGGTGGATTTAAGTGTGGTTCAAGAGGGTTTCTTGTTAGATCATGAGCCATGCGGTAGGCTAAGATCTAGCTTGGAGCTAGTTATCGGCTCTATTAGATTTGGCAGGATCTAATAGATTCATTAAGTTACCATGTGTTGTCTTGAGTTTTTACTTTATGTTTAAATTTATGTAACACTCTTTTGCCCAATTTAGATTGGTTTGAATCGGCTTATTTTGTTTGGTGATTCTTACGACACATGTTCATATCTTTAGCTCAAAGCGGCACGTGGATCACATGTTCCCAAATAGCCGAACCTGAATCAATCTAAGTTGTCACGTGTTGCGGGTTCAAGCTTGCTAATCTTGTGTGAACCTTGAAAGAACCGGGTATCATGCGGTAGATGCTGGTTTTTGGGTTGTTTTAGAACTAATCATCCGGTGGATTAGATTTCGATTCAATCTGATAGGTTTATCATCTTTGGCAATGTTTGTTCCTTCTCCACGAAACCCGATTCGGCTGTACAGCCGCATTCGGTAAGGCTTCAATGAGTAAAGCGTGCTCATAAGTTTGCTTTAAATAATGTATGCTTTTAGCCTTCCATATTTAGATTGTATCATGCGGTGGATTAATCTCTTTGTGGCTGGTGGTATGATTTCAAACAAGTTGTATCATGCGGTGGATTAACTTGTTTGATGTCATGCTTGACGGGTTTGAAAGTACCTAGACTAGTGCTTTTGGCCTATGCATGCTTGTTTATTTCATATTTATAATTATGTTTTACCTTATTGATTTAAATTGTTATTTATCCTTGAGGATCGGTCATGATCATGTGCAAGCAATGCTATTTAAATAAAGACTGATCTATCGTCATGCTTACATCATCCATTCGGCTATCTCATGTTTTCATGTTTAACAGCTCTCGAATGATATTTGAACTGCTGATAGATAGCTTGTTATAGCTATATATCATTTTAATTGGCTTTCTAACCGCAAATATGGAACTGTCTGGTACTACCCGGCAAGTTCCAAGTTTTATCTAACTATTTTTATTTCCTTTGTCAGTTTCAGGAAAATTGACTGGCACGCTTTCAGGAGTCATCGCGCGTGTTAAGCCAGCTCCTTTCGGCTTGCTGTGTGATTGGCGTGAGGTGCCGATTTTGCGTCAACACACTTTTTGGCACGCCTGGTGGGACACTCTAATTGATTCAAGATGCCTGATATTCAAGACGTCATGGATGTCACCATGAAGGATCTCTCTCCGGAGCACCAAGTGCAGTTGAAAGATGCCATTGATCAGTTTCAGCAGAAATGCCTGATGTCATTTGGCAAGAACAGAAGTGGTGTTCCATACCTCAAGTCTGATATGCCCAGAGTTCTGTTGCCAGGGGAACCGGATTCCACATCTGCTCAGGAGAAACAAGAGGCTCTGAATGCTTTTCGGGAGACTATAGAAACCGTGAAGGTCAAACATCATACTGCTTTTCTGAGCATGTTCAAGCAGATGATGGTTGGAGTTTTCAGCCCAGGCATGGAGAGGATGCTTAATCGAGTATCCCCTTAGACATCTTCTACGGAGGTTGGAGAGACCAGTACTACCCAAACCAGCTCGAAGTGCAAGTGCTCAACCGCCACTATAGGGTCAACCGATCCAACCGCCTCCGCAGAGCATGGGAAGCCAACCAATCCAACCACCTCCTCAAAGCATGGGTAGTCAGCCGGTTCAGCCGCCTCTACAAAACAATGGGGGTTGCCCAGTTCAACAACCGAACTCGTATCAGGCAAATGGACCTACATATGGAGATCTAGCATTTGGTTCATCTGGACTGCCGCCTAACTCTGCTTACAAGATAGCCCCGGCAAGCAACAGGTTGCAGAGGAATATGTATGGTGGGGGATACACAGAGGTCATGGATTATGGCGCCATTGATGCCTTCCCAAACCCTGGATATGGTACAGCTGCAGGGGGGCAGGATGATATCTTGGTGCAGAAAATGGCCGATGTACTGCAAAATCAATTCGGCCTTAAACCTAAGATGCAGGGACCAGCTTATACACCGCCTTTCCCAGAGTGGTATCACATGGTGATCTTGCCACCAAGGGTGAAGCCTCCTACGGAGTTCACAAAGTTTTCTGGGCAAGATGATACAAGCACTGTAGAGCACATTGCCCGATACTTGATGCAGTTAGGGGAGGCTTCAGCTGATGAGGCGTTAAGGGTCAGATACTTCCCTTTGTCATTGACAGGCCTGGCCTTTACATGGTTTACTTCTTTGCCTCCTCAGTCAATTGGCACCTGGAAAGATTTGGAACAAAAGTTCCATGCCCATTACTTCAGTGGTAGCACTGAGAAGAAGCTAATTGATCTGGCTACCTTGAGACAGAGACACAATGAAACACCCTTAGAGTTTCTCAGAAGGTTAAGAGAGGTCAAGGGCATGTGCTTCTCTTTGAATTTGCCAGATGATCAATTGGCTGACATGGTTGTTGCTGGAATGTTACCGGCTATTCATGAAAAGCTGTTTGGCATGGAGTTTGACAACCTTGGTCAGCTGTCCCAGAGGTTGTCATTGATGAGCAATCAAGCTTACGGGTTCAAGAAGGACCCCAGATTTTCCAAGCACAACGATATAGCTGATATCTATAATCAATTCCTCGAGAAAGCTGACCAAGTGGAAGATTTTGATGATGATGAGGAAGTGGCAGCAGCTGAGATCATGTGGGGCAAAGAGCCATTAACTGTAAATCAAAGATGGATAAAGCAAACCAAGGGCACGTATGACTTTGATGTGACCAAGGCTGACAAGCTCTTTGAGTTCCTGGTGAAGGAAGGCCGAATCAAGTTGCCTGAGGGGCATTCTATGCTTCGGCCCGATGGCGTTAAAGAGAAATGTTACTGTAGTTTTCATGACAGAAACTCTCACTCCATTAATGATTGCAGGGTTTTCAGGATGAGGATCCAAAAGGATATCCAGGAAGGTCACCTGAAATTTGACAACAAGATGAAGCTGGATGGCCGCCCTTTCCCTCAAAACATGGTTGACTTTTCTGTCAATATGGTGACTGCTGAGGAGAAGGGAAAAGTGAGAGTCTTGACTTCAGCTAGAGCAAAACAGGATGGATCAGTTGATCCTGCACGACAAGTAACAGTGGAGCAAGTCCACAAAGAGGCTCCTCGCATCCTGAAGAGCCAGATTGAAGTTGGGGAATCTTCCAGGACCAAGCCTAGAGTAACCGCACGCATTCTCCTTAACAAGTGGCAGCGTCAGCAGGAAAAAGAACACTACCAGAGGCAGCAATACGAAGAGGAGAAGCGGAGGTTTGAGGAAGAGGCGCACAGAAGAGAGCTAGAAGAGCATGCACGAGAGCAGGAACGTGCACATTGGGGATGCGCATTTTTCAGGCATTGTTGGAACGAGGGTTTAAAGCTCCCCACATTGAAGAATTGCCCTGAATGCAGTGATAAGTACACTGAATATAGGCAGAAAACTGTCAATCGCCGATCCATTCATGAGAGAATTGGAAGGATATATCCCAATGACGGTCGGCGCATAAAAATAAATGAATCTAATGATCACCCAAGGAAAAGACATGCTCATCAAAAGTGGGTTGATCAAGATGAACAGGAACGCGAGTACATCTGGCAAGAAGGACAGTGGTGCCCGCCTGGCTTGAGGAGAAGCCAAAAGAGAAGGGTTCAGCGCTTGAGAAACCAGGAATTGAAGCAGGCGGGGATCAAGAGAAAACAGGTGTGGCACCCAAAAGATAGGCCTGATGGATCTGGTCGTTCGGCTCCAGCATGTATGGTGTACTTTTTGCCGAATGAGTTCATGGCTCCCGCTAACCAAGTTGTTCAGGAAGAAACATCTCCAGATGTCAATGAAGATGAGCAACTTGGGGGGTTGATGGCACAGCTGGTGTTGGCTAAACAGGCAACTTTCGACAAACCGGCCAAGAATCGGCACACGAGGCCGTTGTATTTGAAAGGATACGTCAATGGCAAGCCATTGACCAAGATGTTTGTTGATGGTGGACCTGCAGTCAACGTGATGCCATACACCACATTCAGGAAGCTTGGCATGGGCCCTAGAGATTTAACACCCACAAGCATAATTCTGAATGATTTTGCTGGAAATCCTTCAGATACCAAGGGCTGTGTGCACGTGGACCTAATGATCGGGTCCAAGACTTTGCTCACGACCTTCTTTGTCATTGAAGGCAAAGCAGCTTACAGCTTGCTGCTTGGACGGGACTGGATTCATGCAAACTGTTGTATCCCATCTACCATGCATCAACAGCTTGTTCAATGGGTAGATGATGATATTGAAGTAGTCCAAGCGGATGATTCAGTGAGCGTAGCCAATGTCGAACCAGCTTTTTGGGAGTATCAAGGCATCGATTGCTTCTCAGTAAAGGACTGGGGTGAAGGTCCTGTTGAACCAGTCAGCAGTGATCAACAGCCGATTCAAGCAGTCGGCTCTTATAGCAATTTTTAATGGATAATCCAGTTGATGGAACTGATGGAAAGTTAGGGCGTGGATTCATGTCGGCTGGCAAATTAGAAGAAATTGACATTGGAGATGGTGACAAGCCAAGGCCGACATTTATCAGTGCTAACTTAGAGTCAAGTTTCAGGGAAGGATTAATCAAGCTTTTAAAGGAATATAAAGACAGCTTCGCTTGGGATTATTCGGAGATGCCTGGTTTGGATCGTTCCATTATTGAGCATCGGTTGCCAATTAAGCCTGGTTTTAAACCTTATAAGCAACCTCCCCGGAAAATCTACAAGGATAAAGTATTGCCCGATGTGAAGAAGGAAATTGAAAGATTGCTTGATGCAAACTTCATTCGGCCATGCAGGTATGCGGAGTGGATCTCTAACATCGTCCCTGTCTACAAGAAAAATGGGAAGACGAGGGTTTGCATAGACTTTAGAGATTTGAACAGAGCTACTCCCATGGATGGATACCCAATGCCTGTTGCTGATCTATTGGTTGATGCTGTCGCAGGACATAAAGTTATCAGTTTTATGGATGGTAATGCAGGGTACAACCAGATATTTATGGCAATAGAAGACATATCGAAGACAGCCTTCAGATGTCCTGGTCATATAGGCCTGTTTGAGTGAATTGTCATGACATTTGGGTTGAAAAATGTCGGTGCAACTTATCAACGATCCATGAATTATATCTTTCATGAGTTGATCGACAAAATTGTTGAGATTTGTATTGATGATGTCGTGATCAAATCTGTGAATCATGACTCACACTTGAAGGATGTGAAAAGAACTCTGGAATGCACCCGAAAGAATGGGTTGAAGATGAATCCAAACAAGTGTGCCTTTGGAGTTTCAACTGGAGAGTTCTTGGGATTTTTGGTGCATGAAGGAGGAATTGAAGTTGGCAAGAAAAGCATGAATGCTATCGATGAAGTTGTTCCTCCAACCAATCTCAAGGAATTGCAATCATTGCTTGGCAAGATCAATTTTGTGAGGAGATTTATTTCAAACTTGTCACAAAAGGTCTTGCTCTTCTCTCCGCTGCTAAGGATCAAGAAAGATCAGAAGTTTGTATGGGGTGACGAACAACAAAAGGCTTTTGATGAAATCAAGCGGTACATGAAGGAACCACTAGTGTTGGTGCCTCCACAGTTGAACAAGCCTTTCAAGTTGTACGTGGCGGCCGATACCCAAACCATTGGATCGGCCCTTATACAGGAATTTGAAGGAAAGGAGCGGATAGTAGCGTACCTTAGCAGAAAATTACTTGACCTTGAGACCAGGTATTCGACTGCGGAGAAACTGTGCTTGTGTGTTTATTACTCGTGTACAAAGTTTCGGCACTACTTGTTGAATGCCGAATGCGTTGTATATTCAAAGTTTGATGTAATTAAACACATGTTATCTATGCCAATTTTGAATGGAAGGATTGGCAAATGGATTTTGGCTTTATCTGAGTTTGAGCTAAAATTTGAATCGGCAAAAGCTATTAAAGGTCAGATTATTGCTGATTTCATTACTGAGCATCGTGATCCATCGATTGATTTGCTTGAAATTACTCCTTGGGCTTTATTCTTTGATGGATCTTCATGTGGCAAAGGTGGTAGAGTAGGAATTTTATTAATTTCACCCAAAGGTGAGATGTTTGAGTTTGCTATCCCTATTCAGCCCACTGTCACAAATAATCAAGCTGAATACGAAGCACTACTTTGAGGGCTTCAATATTTAGAAGAAGCAAAGGCTGTTTCTGTTGAGATTTATGGAGATTCAGAGCTAGTTATAAAGCAATTGAATGGCCAATATGAATGTAGAAGCGATATCCTGAGGAGTTACTATGAAGAGTGCAGAGAAATCTTGAAAAGTTTTTAGTTAGTAATTCTACAGCATATTCCTAGAGAACATAATGAAGAGGCAAACAGATTGGGTCAAAGTGCTTCAGGTTATAGAGAAAATCAAGAAGCGTTTGCCATGGAGGTGTGTGCTTTCGGGAGTGATCTGGCGGATGATGATTGGAGAAAAGAGATTGTTGATTATCTAGAGGATCCATCCCGAAAGGTTTCTAGGAAGCTCAGGTATAGAGCTATAAAGTTTGTTCTTCTGGATGGACGTTTATTTTACAAATCATTAGATGGGGTGTTGCTGCAATGCCTGGGTCCAGAAGAAGCAAAGAAAATGATGAGTGAAGTGCACGATGGGCTATGTGGAGCACATCAATCGGCTTATCGAATGAAATGGGTTATCAGGCATGCTGGATGTTTTTGGCCGACGATGTTGGAAGATTGCTTTGAGTATTACAAGAGTTGTCAAGATTGTCAAAGGTTTGGGAATATTCGAAGGGTCCCAGCGTCAGCTCTGAATCCTATCATCAAGCCATGGCCATTCAGAGGATGGGGTATAGATTTGATTGGCCAAATAAATCCTCCATCTAGCAAGGGGCATAAATTTGTGCTATTGGCAACAGATTATTTTACCAGATGGGTTGAGGCAATTCCATTGAAGAAGGTAACATCAAAAAATATGGTTGAATTTGTCAAAGAAGACATCATTTACAGATTTGGGATTCCTCAAACAATTACAACTGATCAAGGAGCAAAGTTTGTGTCTTTAGAGTTCAGAGAGTTTGCCGAAAGCATGGGGATCAAATTATTTAATTCTTCTCCTTATTATGCCCAAGCTAATGGTCAAGCAGAGGCTTCTAATAAGATTATGATCAAGCTTATACAAAAGAAAATAGATCAGAAGCCAAAGAGGTGGCATTCGGTACTCAATGAGGCTTTGTGGGCTTACCGAATGGCTCCTCATGGAGCTACAAAAACATCTCCTTATGAGTTAGTTTATGGGCATCATGCTGTTTTGCCCTGGGAAATTCAATCGGATTCAAGGAGGGTGGTTTTGCAAAAGGATTTAAGCTCCAAATATTACAGTGGCTTAATGATGAATGAGTTAGAGGATTTGCATATGATTCGTCTTAAAGCCCTGGAAAACATTGAAAAGAATAAGATGCGAGTTGCTAGGTATTACAACAAGAAAGTAAGAGTCAAGCAATTTGCAGAAGGAGATTTGGTTTGGAAAGTGTTACTGCCGATTGGGACTAAGTACAGTGTGTCGTATGGACCTCCCTGGGCCCACTACCTCGGTGGGTACTAGGACTGACTACTCGGTGGGCCCCTGGGACTACCCGACTTGCGCTACACGGCACCTGAAGGCGTGGAGCACAAGGACAACACAGGAGTAGTACTCGGTTAGGACTCTGTACACGTTCCGCACTGTGTAGAGGTCTCCTAGACATACTCGACTAGTACTCCTTCCCTACTCCGACTTGTAACCCTGCCTCCCGGACTATATAAGGCGAGGCAGGGACCGATCTCAGGATCATCTCATCCAATCTCAACTCACGGCGCACTATTGCTCCATCCTGTAATCGTGCCCTATCAATCCAGAGCTACGCAGCATACAGGACGTAGGGTATTACGCACCTCGCGGCCCGAACCTGTCTAAATTGTGTGCCACGTGTCTCTTCCTTCGAGTTACCGATCTCGGCGAGTCACAATCATCTACTTCGGGTACTCCCCGTAGTAGGTTGCCGGTCTAAAACACCGACAGCTGGCACGCCAGGTAGGGGCTCTCGCTCGAGATCACATGGCGAACTCGACGGCTTCCGTTCACATCAAGCCAACCGTCGCCTTCAACCACGGCGACACCTTCGTCTTCGGCGCACAGGGCCGCAGCGCCGATGGCGCGGGCTCCTTCCGGCGCCGCTTGATCATGCAACCCGACTCGAGGACGGCCTTGTGACGCTTCCCGAAGGCGTCACGGGCAAGCTCGCCGGCAAGTTCGGCGAAATTTCGCTTTCCAACCTCCACGCCGACTTCGAGCTCGAGTCCGTCTCCAACTCGAACCCGACGTCGCCATGGGCCATCGCATGCGAGCCGGCTCCTCGCCCATCGCGAGCGGTCCCCTCTCCATGCCGGCGCTCGCGCGCGGCCCTCGCGCGTTCCCGGCGGGCCCGCACGGAGGCTTCTACACCACGCGGGCGGCAAGGAGCCCGTAACCGAGTACAACTCGGACTCCGACGCCGTCTCCAACCGCGTCTCGGACTCCGGCCCTCTCTCCGAGTTCTACTCGAACCCGGACTACGAGTTCGACTTCGGGTCGGACCCCCGAGGAGCCCGAGTCCGAAGACGACTCCCTCCGAGCTTCCCTTGTCGGGGCCGGCCTGCGGGCCGGTTATAAGATCGACGCCGGCCGGAAGATACGTCTGCGGCCGACCTCAAGCCCGCTGAGCTGACAAAGGAGGACTCACGCTACGTCGCCTACATCGACTCGCTACCGTTCCAGGAGGGAACACCACTAGCCCAAGCTGACTCAAACACACCAACTGAGGTGGCACCTTCTGAGCCGAGCTTGGGTACCCCTGATTGTCAAGTCTTCATGGCTGCCGGCGACACCCCGGGAACCTCAGGCACGGCCGCAGACAAGTACTTGGAGGACATCTCCGCAGACGAGCTGTCTGCTGATGCCCCCGCGGACGAGACCGACGCCAACGGGGACGCCGGCGCGAACGTAACGGGAAGCGCAACGAACGACGCCGGCGGCTCAGAGACAACCTTCCCCACCGCAACCTTGCGGAAGCTCTCGAAGCAGTTGAGAGCAGAGTCCACACCACTCCTGAGCAATGCCTCATGTCGATCACAACGATCGCACGTCAGGCTCGGGGCATACGGGCCGGAGAGGTCATCGCCAAGCTCGGCCGAAGAAGCCTACTTCATGCGGGTCGACAAGAGAGTCGGCCCAACCTCTCCCGGCCAAGCCTCGCGACAATGAAGCTACTAGTCGCGGTGTTGACCCGGGGTCCTAACCGTACTCGGGCGACATTCCGGCCGAACCAAACCGTCGACGCTCCACCGCCGGCGGACCCTCACGGCAAGACAACGTCAACCGAGAAGTCGTCCCCCACCGTGCTCGGCCGGTGGCGGTGGCAACGACCCCGACGGCGGCGGCGGCGGCGGCGGCGGCTCCAACCACGGAGCCAACAAGAAAGCCTGGGGAGGCGGCGGCCGCGGCGGCCGCGGCCACGCGCATAGCCACGCCTCCGGCGCCTCTCACGGCGGGTACGATGCTCGCCGAGAGAATCGAAGAGTTGCGGCAGAAGAAGTCGACGACCGCCGCCGAAGGCGACGGCTTCCCCGCCTTCTCACCCCGGCCCCGCAACCTCGCTCCTCCCCAGACAAGTTCAAGCCTTTGGGGATCACCAAATACGACGCGAAGCGGATCCCATCCGGTGGCTCCGATGCTACGCTCTCTCCATCGAGAACGGCGGCGGCAACGGCGACACCAAGTGCCTCTACTTCCCCTTACGCCTGGACCGGGCCCCACTCACGTGGCTCGAGTCGCCGGACAAGCACTCAATCGACAAGTGGGACCAGTGAAGGAGCAATTCACAAGCAACTTCGCGGGCGCCATGGGCCGTTCGGGTACTCGCATGGACCTTGCCATGATCAAGCGAGAACAAGGCGAGACCCTCCGCAAGTACATGCGCGCGCTTTTCGACAAGCGCGCTACCGTCGTGGACGTCACCGACAAGGAGGTCATCGACCTCTTCCGGGACGGGCTCTACCATCGCCGCACCTTCGAAGACTTCGGCCGACGCCGCCCCAAGTCCATTCCCCACCTCAAGGACATGATCACGTCCGGGCGGACGAAGAGGACAAGGCCAACGCCAAGTACGACACCATCCGCGGCAAGTCCAAAGCGAGAACCAAGGTGGCGGCAGCGGCAGCAATCCAAACCAAGGCGGCCGCAACAACAACAACAACAACAACAACTTCTCGGGTTCCAACCGCAAGCGCAAAGCCAGACAATACCGTCGCGGCTATCCAGCGCCCTCCGAAAGGGAACTCGAAGAAGAATTCCGGCGGGTTCAAAGACCTGCTGAAGGAGAAGTGCCCGTGGCACCCGAACGGCAACCACACTACCGAGCAGTGCTACCAGCTCAGGCATGCACTCAAGGATACGCCGGAGCCACCGCACCCTCACGATCAGAAGAACAAGAAGAAGGACGGCGACGACTTCCAAGAACCCGAGAAGACCGTCAACGTCCTCTTCGGCGGACTACCCCGGGCGGGAGCGAAGGCTACTCGCCGTGAAGTGATGTCCATTGAACCGGCGGTTATGACCCCTCTCGGGTGGTCGGAGACACCCATCACCTTCTCCCGCGCGGATCAATGGACCGGCTTCTCCGAACCGGGACGTTTCCCTCTCGTCCCGAAACCAACGATGGCGGGCTCTAAGCTCAACAAGGTGCTCATCGACGGCGGAAGCGGGCTCAACGTCCTCTTCACCAAGACTGCGAAGAAGATGAACCTTGACGTCACCCCCATGCTCGACAAGAGCGACATGCCTTTCTACGGCATCGTCCCGGAGCAACGCGGCTATCCCACTAGGCTCGGTGGTGCGCCGGTTACCTTCGGGCGTCTCGCGACAACTACCGCACCGAGTACATCAAGTTCGAGGTCGCGGATATCGAGACTTCCTACCATGCCATCCTCGGCGGACCGCCATCGCCAAGTTCATGGCGGTCCCCCACTACACATACTTGGTACTCAAAATGCCAAGTCCGGTCGGGCGTACTCTCCCTCCAAGGGGACTTGAAGATCTCTCACGGCTTGCGATACGGAGGCCGTGGTGATCGCTTCAACAAATCAAGTACCCACCCCAATGATGGAGGTCTACGCCGCGTCGAAGAAGCTTGCCACAAGTGAACTCGACATCCCGAGAGAAGTCCGACGGGGCGCCAACAAGCCTCGGCCACCCGAGGAGGTACTCGTCAAGCCGGTCGACCTCGGAACAGAGCGACCCCACCAAGACCACCACCATCGGGGGCCGGCCTCGACCCCAAATAGGAAGACGCGCTCATCGGCTTCCTTCGGGCTAACCGCGACATCTTCGCGTGGAAGCCGGCGGACATGCCAGGAGTGCCCAGGGAGCTGATCGAGCACTGCCTCAACGTCGACCCGAAGGCCACCCCCAAGCGACAACACCTCCGACGCTTTGCCGACGACAGACGGGACGCCATCAAGAAGGAGCTCGCCAAGCTACTCGCTGCTGGCTTCATCAGAGAAGTCTTCCATCCTGAGTGGCTCGCCAACCCCGTCCTCGTCCGCAAGAAGAACTCGAACGAGTGGAGGATGTGCGTCGACTACACCGACCTCAAAAAGCACGCCCCAAGGACCCCTTCGGGTTGCCGCGGATTGATCAAGTCATCGACTCCACGGCGGCTGCGACCGCTTGCTTCCTCGATCGCTACTCCGGTACCACCGGATCGCAATCAAGGAGGAAGACCGGGAGAAGACCGCGTTCATCATCCCGTTTGGCGCGTCTTGCTACACGACCATGTCTTTCGGGTTGAAGAACGCCGGCGCCACCTACCAACGGGCCATCCGGAGCCCGCTTCAAGCGGCAACTCAACAAGAACGTCGAGGCCTACGTGGATGACGTGGTTGTCAAAACCGGGGACTCCGGTACCCTCATCGACGACCTTGAAGAGACCTTCGCATCGCTACGCGAGTACCGCTGGAAGCTCAACCCGAACAAGTGCGTCTTCGGCGTACCTTCGGGCAAACTACTCGGCTTCATCATCAGCCAACGCGGCATCGAAGCCAACCCCGAGAAGATCTCCCCCATCACCAGCATGAAAGCTCCCACGAGCATCAAGGACGTCCAGAAGCTGACGGGGTGCATGGCGGCATTGAACAGATTCATCTCGAAGCTAGGAGAACGGGGTCTCTCCTTCTTCAAACTACTCAAGCACCACGAGAAGTTCGTGTGGACCGCAGAGGCGGACCAAGCCCTTGCCCAGCTCAAGGACTTCCTGTCGAAGCCGTCAGTCCTCACGGCTCCCTACAAGGGCAAGCAGCTACTGCTCTACCTCGCTGCGACTACTCACGTGGTCAGTACTGCCATCGTTGTCGAGCGGCAGGAAGACGGCCACGCCTACCGGTCCGGCGCCCGGTCTCACTTCGTCGGCGAGGTTCTATCGAGTCCAAGGCTCGCTACCGGCCGTGCGAAGCTTCGTACGCTCTACTCATCACCTCGCGGAAGCTACGACACTACTTCCGGGGAGTACTCGGTCTCCGTCGTCACCGACTACCCGCTCGGCGACATCCCGAGGAACCCGGACGCCACCGAAGGATCTCCAAATGGGGCCGTCGAGCTCGGCGCCCTCACCATCGACTTCAAGCCACGCACGGCCATCAAGTCGCAAGCTCTAGTCGACTTCATGGCGAGTGGCGGGGAGAACCGCCTACCTACTCCCACCGTGCGACCGAGCATTGGGTGATGTACTTCGACGGCTCACTCAACCTCGAGGGCGCGGCGCGAGGGGTACTCCCCGATCTCTCCAACGGCGAACAACTCAAGTACGTCCCGGATCTTCCGGAAGGTCTCAAACAACGAAGCCGAGTACGAAGCCCTCCTACACGGGCTCCGCCTCGCGGCTTCACTTGGCATCAAGCGGCTACTAGTCTACGGCGACTCCGCAAGGTGGTCATCAACCAAGTCAACAAGTCCCGGGACCGCAACAAGGAGAACATGGACGCCTGCGCCTAGAAGTCCGCAAGCTCGAGAACAAATTCTATGGTCTCGAGTTCCACCACATCGTTCGCGACAACAACGTTGCGGCGGACGTCCTCTCGAAGCTCGGATCCACCCGCGCCCAAGTACCCGCGGGCGTCTTCGTCCATGAGCTTCACGCGCCATCCATCCCGGAGCGGCGCTACGGACCCTTTGTCCCGGCTAACCAACCGGTGGGCGGGGAGGTCATGATGATCGACGTGGACCGGAGGCAACCCTTCATCGACTACCTCGGCGAGCGAGAAGGTCCCCTCCGAGCAAGAACGCGGCCCGAACAACTCGTCCGCCGCGCCAAGTCTTACGTCCTCGTCGGCGACAAGCTTTACAAGCGAGGCGCATCTTCCGGAGTACTCATGAAATGCGTCCCTCGCGAAGAAGGCAAGGACATCTTGGAGGAGATCCACAAGGGCGTCTGCGGCAACCATGCGTCCTCCCGCACGCTGGTCAGCAAGGCCTTCGGCGAGCCTTCTGCGGCCCACAGCCCTGGGCGATGCCGAAGAACTCGTCAGAAGGTGCCAAGGATGTCAGTTCTTCGCCAAGCAGCAACACGTCCCTGCCTACAAGCTAGTCACCATACCGCCAACCTGGCCCTTTGCCTGCTGGGGGCTCGACATGATTGGGCCACTGCCAACTGCGCCAGGAGGATTCAACAGGGTACTGGTGGCTATCGACAAGTTCACCAAGTGGATCGAGGTCAAGCCGGTCACATGCCCCAAGGCTGACAGAGTACTCGACTTCCTGGATGAACTCGTACACCGCTACGGGCTACCCCACCGCATCATCACAGACCTGGGGTCCAACTTCAACAACCACCAGTTCTGGGAGTACTGCGAGAACAGCGGAATCGACGTCAGATACGTCTCCGTCGCCCACCCACGGGCCAACGGACAAGTCGAGCGCGCCAACGGGATGGTGCTCGACGCCCTCAAGAAGCGGCTACACGACGCTGCTAACTCAAAAGGGGGCAAGTGGATCAAGGAACTACCCAACGCACTCTGGGGGCTGCGGACTCAACCATCCAAGCCAACGGGGCAATCCCCCCTACTTCTCGGTCTACGGCTCCGAAGCCATCCTCCCTCGCCGATGTCATATGGAACTCGCCAGCGGTGGAGCACTACGACGAAGGCGTCTCGAAGACAACAGACGAGTTGACATCGACGGCCTCGAAGAAGCTCGCCGTGCGCCCCTAGTCCGGTCGGCAAGAAATACCGGAGGGTATCCGACGCTACCACGATCGTAACGTCAAGGAACGCTCCTTCAACGTTGGAGATCTTGTCCTCCGCCGTATCCAGAACACGGAAGGACTTCACAAACTCAGCTCCCCCTGGGAAGGGCCCTTCACCGTGGCTAAGGTGACGGGGCCAGGCTCCTACCGCCTCCAAACACTTGAAGGCGAAGAAGTCAACAACTCGTGGAACGTCGACTAGCTCTGTCGATTCTACGCCTAGTCTACCCGACTACTCCGGGGTTCAAGTCTACACGACTACACCAACACCCCCTTGCCGCATGCGACCCCCCGGGTCCTGGCTCCAAGTCTCCGGACTACTCTTCTCCAGGTCCAGCCCGTGCGGCTACCTACGGACCCCGGGTCGCGACGAGCGTCAAGGACTCTAGCAGCGGTCTACCAAGAGACCACACTCCAAGATCCAGCCCCGCACGGCTACCTACGGATCCGCGATCCGGCCTACACGGCTACCTACGGATCACTCACCGCGCGGCTACCCGCTCCGGTACTACTCGATTTGTAAGCGGCCTTTGGGTCCGAGCGACTACTTGTAACTACGGCCCCGGCCACCGGAGTGTACTTCTTCGGTAATAAAGTTTGAATGTTCATCAACTTCTTTATCGCCTACTCCACCGACGGGACCACTAAGCCGAGTACTACTACTCGCACCTACTCCACGATGGGCGCTCCGCACTCGAGATCGCGGTCACGAGTACTCATTGATGGAACATCACACTTCATTGATATATGAAAAAGTTCATTACAAGCTCGTTTCCTATACATCTACGGCTACCGCCTATCTATGCGGGGCTGCGGAGGTTCAACTAATCGGCTACCTGCTCCGCGATGGGAGCCATCTCGCTCCGGCAACTGCACGCGTCGCTCATCCGAGCGGTTGGCGGCTACCCCGCCGGCGACTACCTCCACGGGGCCTTCGGGAAGTACGACTTCATGAAGGCCCGGCCACCGCTTCGGGATTGACTTGGCCATGTGCTTCACGTAGGCGGCCCGGCCGGCTTGGCGCCTCACGAAGTCGATCCGCCAACGGAGCGATCTTGGGGCCGCCGGGTGCGGCACCGGGAGCCTCGCGATCGGGAGGGCAGCCTCTTCAAGGTCCTTAAGGCCGGGCCGGAGCGCCTCGCGGTCTTCGTTCAACCCCTCGCAAAGATTTGTAGCGATTGACGAGGTCCCGATCGGATGCAATTCGCAACTCCATGTGCTTCTCGCACTTGAAGGCCAGCTCCTTGTAATCGAGTTCAAGTACACGGCGGGCTTCTTGCTCCCGGTAGAAGAGATTCTTCATGCGATCTCCGAGCCCTTCGGTCGCTCCACTCGGCCTTCGAGTTCGCAACACGGAACACAGGCAACGGGTCGAGCTTGATGACTCCCAACAAGTACCCGACAAGTCAAGAGACATACCTTTATTCTTGTTGCGGAGGCCTTTGTTCTTCCGCACCGACTCGTCGCTCTTCGCCTGCAAGTCCATCACATCGTTGTGGTACTTGGCGAAGGCGGCGTCAAGCTTCGACTGCATGGCGGCCGCGTGCTTCCTCGACTTCATGAGCTGCTCCTCCAAGGCCTCAGCTCGCAGTACCGTGTCGCCATAGCCGTGCAGCAGATTGGACTTCTCGCGGGATCGCCCCGCGACGTCCTGCACAAGACAAATTCAAGTCAAACAGAGTACTCAACGAAAGGATTGACTACTCGGGAGGCAACGGCTACGTACCTTCATCCACTGTTCGGCTCGTCGCATCGCCTCCAGATGCTGCGCCAACACCGCCGGCTCGACCGGATCGTCGGCAAGCGGCTCAATCCCCGCCACGGCTACTCGACGTAGCCTCGGTCATTGGCGCCGAGCGGATAGGCTCCGCGTCTTGGATCTCGGGAGATCGGATCGCCACCTCCAGGGTCACCCCTGGCGACGTGGCCGCCGCCTCCTCCTCGGCGGACTTCTCGACGGTTTCCCCCACGGGCTCGGGGGCTCCTACCGCAGCCTCTGGGGCCTCTGGTGTCAACTCCTGCATGGGCACCCCTGCAGGGATGTCACCTCCTTCGGCGCCTGTCACCAAGGAACACGCGCATCAGCATCTGCGACTACTCCTTTTGGGCTATATAGCTTCAGGAGGAGTACTCACCTTCGACTACGACCGCCTCTGGCAGCGGCGCTTCGGCGGGTCGGGGGGCTCGGTCGCGGCTTGGGCTTCTGGAGCGGGCTCCTCGACGGGCGGCGCGGCTTTTCCGCGCCGCCGCCGTGGGCTCCTCTCCGTCCCGGCTCAAGTCCGTGGATTTTTACGCACAAGTATCCACGAGAGGATCGTCGGATAAAATCGACTACTACAATAAGTACTACTCACGAAGGCGTGGTACTTACAAGTTCGACCGACGATAGTCACGGCGGAGCACCAGAGAGGATGCCGGCGATATCAACCGGTCCACCCTCGGCGGGCGTTTCTTCCTCCGCCTCTCCGACTACCGCCTCCTCCACGGCGGCGGCGGCGCGCGGTTTTCGCGCCCCTGCGGCTTCCACCTCTTCGGCGGCGGCGGTCGCGGGTACTCGCTCCCCTCTAGGGCGGGGGCGGCGCTCCCGGGGCCCGCGCGAAGTTCCTCGACGAGTGGGAGCCGGACTTCGGCTTCCGGCCGGTTCCCCCACTGTGGGCCACATGCCCTCATCGCCCTCCTCCACGGGCTCTGCGGCGGCCTCTCCCGCACACAAGGACGACTACTCGTCGGCCACCGTACTCGATCACCGGTACTCGACTACTCTGCTCAAGATGACTTACCTCCGGAGGCGTGGTCTACGAGACCTTCATCTTCTTGGCTACCCGCTTCTTGGCGGGGTTGCGCGGCTTCCTCGGCGGCGCGGCCGAGGCTAGCCTCCGGGCTAGCGGGAGGGTCTTGGATGAGAGGTACATGAGGCAAGCCCGGACGGCTAAACCTCGACCGCGGTGGAAGCGGTCTGCGTCGTCTCCTCGTCTTCTTCGTCATCGGAGGTATCCTCCACAATGACGGGATCGTCGTCGTCTCCGACTATTCGGCGCTCCTTCACCTTCTCCACCGTTGGGACCTCGATTCCGCTCGGTGGTGGCTGCGGCTCGGAGACAAATCGTTTCACATCATCCTGCGCAAAAGACACAAAAGCGTCAGCAACTCTGCTACAAGTGCCTACTACTCGACGAGGGGGGTACGGCTACTTACCTTGTTGGGCGGGCGCGCGGCGGAGTATTCCTCGACAGGGCACGCCGTGTACTCCGGCATGTCCTTGAAGATCCTCGACAACCTTTCGATGATGTCGTTGTCCTCAATTTCGCCCCCCGGCATCCGCGACGTGTCGTCGTCGCCGGTGTACTCGAAGCCCATCGTATCCCGCGCCGACAGGCGGCGGATCCGACGCTTCATGAACCCGAAGGCCACATGTTCGGCCCTCGACTCCCGCATCCCGCAGGGTCTTGATGCGTGCCGGCAACTCACGGAGCCGGATCCCCTCTTGCATGGTGGGCTCCGTGTTCCACCACTCTTGGTGCTTGGGCCGCCGTCCGCTCGGCTTCGGCGGCTCGGGATGGTGGTTCGTGGTGTAGAACCACCTCGTCTTCCAGTCCGTGTTGGAGTCCACGAGCTTGTACGCCAGGTACTGCTCAGCGGCATCTTCCCTCAACTGGATCCCGGCCCCTCCGACTACTCTGGGGTTGGAGGCGCTGGGCTGCGGCTTCACGCGGAAGAATTTCCGGAAGAGAACCCAGTGTGGCTTGATCCCCAAGAATGCTTCGCAGAAATGGACGAAGACAGAAGTATGGAATATTCCGTTGGGGTTCAAGTTGAGGTACTCGATGCCATAGTACCTGAGAAGCCCTTTGAAGAAGTCACTCGCTGGGAGCGCAAGACCGCGCTCCACGAAGCGCGAGAACATCGGGATCTCGTCTTGTGCCTTCTCCATTGGATAGGGATCTCCCGGCGGCGGATCTCCACATATCGATCTCCTTCTCCCCGATGAACCCGCTCGTTCAACGGGGTCGCAAGTCTTCGGTCTTCACCTTCGACTTTTTCCACTCGCGCTAGGGTCGCACGCGGTGGAGACGTGGGCGGCGCCGCTCCGGTGCCGGTCGCGCGAGCCCTCCCGCATGGCTCCTCTTCTTCCCGGCCTTCGACGTCTTCGACGGAGACGGCTTCATCCTCCAAGAACAGGGAGTCTTCACTCGCATTCGCTCGGGGGCTACCCTACAGCTTTCGGGTGGCGATGCGCTCGGATCTACTACGGCGGCAGTGCTCGCTGGAGTGGATCTACTTCAAGATTCAAGTGGCGAATGACTGCGGCTCACTTGGGTAAAAAACCCTAAGGGTTTCGGCTTGTATTTATAAGCCCAAACGCCTCCGTAACGGGCGGCTGGATAAGTCCACGCGCGGCTGACTCAGCGGCTGCGCGTGACTCTTCGTATTCTACTAGTCGACGCGCCTCACCTCGGGGGCTCGGCTACTTCTACTCGACTACCTAGGACGCGGCTAGTCTCAAGAGCATCTCAGGACACATTCTCCAAGAAGACCCTTCAATTCGAGAGGAAGTACTCGACTCAAGGCTCGGGGGCTCCGTGCCACGTGTCCTTCGGTTTTTCTCCGGATTTTTCGGGATTTCTCGCCAAGACTTCGGATAGATCCTCGCCCGAGCCCGCGGCTCGAGGCTCGGGGGCTATTTCACGTGGATTGCGGTTATGCAAATCGCATCTTCTTGGCGGCTCCGGCTTCAAGACAAGGCGAGCATTTTTGAGGACCTTCGAAGGCGTATTTCGGGGACGCTTGGGACTACTCGAGAAGACTTCAAGATTGCTCAAACATCGGACTCGGACTACATTCCGGCCCTCGGGATGCTTCGACTACTCTTGAGGACTTTTGACTTGTAGCACTCAGGGGACGCTTGAGGACTACTTGTTAAGGCCGTCAAGACTACTTGAAGCTATCCTTCTCGACTACAAAGTACTCGGGGGCTTGTCGTATGGACCTCCCCGGGCCCACTACCTCGGTGGGTACCGAGGACCGACTACTCGGTGGGCCCCCGGGACTACCGGACTTGCGCTACACGGCACTCGAAGGCGTGGAGCACAAGGACAACACAGAGTAGTACTCGGTTAGGACTCGTACACGTTCCGCACCGTGTAGAGGTCTCCTAGACGTACTCGACTAGTACTCCTTCCCTACTCCGAGCTTGTAACCCCGCCTCCCGACTATATAAGGCGAGGCGGGGACCGATCTCGGGATCATCTCATCCAATCTCAACTCACGGCGCACTATTGCTCCATCCCGTAATCGTGCCCTATCAATCCCGGTGATACGCGGCATACGGGACGTAGGGTATTACGCACCTCGCGGCCGAACCTTGTCTAAATTGTGTGCCACGTGTCTCTTCCTTCGAGTTACCGGATCTCGGAGAGTCACAATTCATCTAATTCGGGTACTCCCGTAGTAGGTTGCCGGTCTAAAACACCGACACCTTCGTGGGAGTTTTAATGCATACGTTCGATCCTCTTTGTGTTTTCAAGTGATTTACCGGGCGTAAACCCAACAACACTCAACAGGATGATTCTTTATTATCGCTTAATGACCAAATGGAGTGGTTTAGGCGATAGTACGGAATTATCTCGGATGGGGTTGTCACAAAAACCATACATGTGGATGAATTTGATACTCTTAGCAACCCAGGCCATTCTTTGCTACGTGACCGATTCCTTGCATCTAAAGCGAAGAAGTTTGGTACACTCTACGGCTCTTGGTGATGGCCGTCTTGCGCGACACCGGTAGCACACCCCATCTCCTCTCTGCTGTCCCCAGTGTGACTTGTTCCATCTCCTCACGGTTAGCTTCGGCAGGGGTTGTTCCTCCCACGATTGAAGTAATTTCTTGAATCACCTCCCCGCAAACGGTCTCTCATTTGACCGAAGTGCAACAGGCGCCACTTCTTTGTTCCGGCGGAGTCCACGCCGCCTTTGCTCCCTCTTGTACTCGGTCGTCCTCCTTCTATCCTCCACCTCCTCCTCTCTGTGGTATCTGGGCCGGTTAGACTGCATCGCACCCCTCTCCCTGTAGGCTCGGTCGTGAAGCTCTGACTCCCGGCGGAGATCCTCCTCTCCAGCGCGGTTCCAACTAGATGTGACAACCCACCCAGGAAAATACCGTACTATCGCCTAAACCAATCCACTTTGGTCATTAAGCAATAATAAAGTATCATCCTGTCGTTAGTTGCCGGGTTAACGCCCGGTAAATCACTTACATAGCAACAAGGATGCGACATATATGCATTAAAAACTCACGCGAAAGGCAAGTCCGGAGATAAACATAATTAACATCGAAATTTACCCGAAGGGCTGGTTATTACAAACAAAGTCTTTGACATGACAATGCGAGTTCGAGTTTTTAAAGAAACGGCGGAAATAAACTAAGCGGAAAGCGGAAACACCACGGGAGGCCAACCATGATGCCTTCATTCATCGTCCTACCCTCCCGGCTCAGTAGTGACAGGATCTCTCAAGACCACACATCACCCGAAAGGCATTACTTGGAGCAACAAATTATAGCAAGTGAGTATACTAATACTCATCAAGACTTACCCGTTGGTAATAACTACTTCCACCAACTACAGGCATGAGAGGCTTTTAGCCCTTTGAGGTTTCTTTTCTTTGAAAAGTAACAAAGAGTATGTCCTTACTTTCAAGATTTTAGCACAAGTTCTAGTTGATTTATTCTTATCTAAATTAGCCATCTATTACAAGCATAAGTTGAGCAATACAATTAATCAAGCATAATATTCATCAACTTCCATCATTAGGGATCTCATGGACAGTGGAGTAAGTAGTCTCAGATAACAGTGAGAGGCCGACAATCGATTAGTTTATAACCTTGCAAGGTAGACCTAAACACACGGTGGGATACCCCGTGAGGACAACCATAAGCGGTTCCCAAAACCCTTCGGATCGGGATCGAATCTTACACTCTTTGGTACGGGATATAGGTATACCCCTTGAGCACCGGACTCACCTTGCACCACGGTAGCTAGCCGTGAGACGCATCCCATGATGAGTAATAGTAAGATCCCTCACCGCGTCATTAAGGTACTAGGCTTACCGGTCCCATTCCCAACAAGTGCCAGTACGTTCAAACACTTAACCCACCAAAAGCCATTGGACCAAAGCCCACATCCCATGCTCTTACCACATGAGCAATCCATTTAGGAGATCTTATAGTTCAACATAAGAACCTATTCTCGCGAGTGACATCATCACTCGACTTGTAAACGAGTCCTATATCATAGCGGCTATCGACCTACCATACTAGTAAAGGACAAAGAGGTACCTAGGGATCATGCATCTAGGGTTTCATATCAACTCGACCGTAAAAGCACGATCATCCGTAGATAGTTGTATAATAATTTCAATCTAGGTTAGAATTGCCTTAGGGCTTGCCTTCGTTAGCCGGGGTTAGCACAGTACCCTCGGTGTCTTCGATCACTTCCATGTACTGCAGCTCCGCTTCAGCTCCTCCTTCCTCGTCTTCCGGCACGAGCGAGTAGTCAGCGTCAGGAAGATCTACACAGAATGCAATGCAGGGTTCAAGTGATGTGATGGATTATTTATTTTATCCAACTCTTGTTAGCCACATTCACCTTAACAAATAATTAATTATTAATTCTTTTCCATTAGGGTTACTATAGACATGGGTTATTCTTTTAATAAATACTTCATTAATGTTTTCCTTTATAAATGTTATTTCATGTGGGGATTTATTATTCCAACTTTTCAACAACAAAGGTGTACTGTAATGTAATTAATTACATTTAATTTCTTAAACAACAAGGGGTGTATTCTTATGTAACCCGCCCGGGGAAAATGCCGTACTATCGCCTAAGGCAAGTCCTTTGGTCATTAAGCAATAATAAAGTATCATCCTGTCGTTAGTTGCGGGTTAACGCCCGGTAAATCACTTGAAAAGCACAAAGGATCGAATATATGCATTAAAACTCACTCGAGCGAGTCCGGAGATACAACATTAATATCCAAATTCGTACCCCGAGGGGTTTAATTATTACAAACCATAGTTTTTGTCATGATGAAATAGTTCAGAGTTTTCGAAAAGTAGCAGAAATAAACTAACGGAAGCGAAGACACCACGGGAGGCCATCCATGATGCTTTCGGTAGTCGTCCTCCACCCACTCCGGCTCGGCCCGTAGGGATCTCTCGGGCCACACATCAGGAGTTTGAAGGCATTACACCTGGATCAACACATTATAGCAAGAGTCGAGTATACTAATACTCGGCAAGACTTACCGTCGGTGATATCTACTTCACCAATTCTAGACCATGAAAGGCTTTTTGGCTGCGGGTTGCTTTTGCTAAAAAGTAACAAAGAGTAGGTCCTTACTTTCAAGATTTTAGCACAAGTTCTAGTAGTTTTAATCTTTACTACGTGCTTGACTAGTACAAACAAGGTTGTACAATACAATTAATCAAGCATCATCTTCCTCAACTTTCATAATTAGGGATCTCATGACTAGTGGAGTAAGTAGTCTCGAGTAACGGTGAGAGGCGAACCAATCGATTGATTTAAACCTTGCAAGGTAAACCCAAACACACGGTAGAAATTTTACGCCCCCGCGGGGACAACTTTCCCCGGGCCGTCCCCATAAATCCTCGGGTCGGGATCGAATCTTACGGTCTTTGGTGCGGGCTATACGGCATGTCCCACCCGGCACACCCCGAGTCACCATACACCATAGGTAGCTAGCGCGAGAGCGAATCCCAAGGTAGTAACGGTAGGATCCCTTGCCGCCTCATTAAGGTACTAGGCTTACCGGGTCCATCACAGGCATGTGCTTAGTGGTTAAGGCTGTACACTTAACCAGCAGGCGGGCCAAGTCCCATGCTCTTACCACGTGAGCAATCCATTTAGGATATATTGTGATTCCTATCTAGGAACCTATTCTCTCGAGTGAGTCATCCTTTTGGAGCTTGTAACGGTCCTAAAGCTTAGCATTTAGCGACCTATCATACTAGTAGGGACAAGGTACCTAGGGATCATGCATCTAGGGTTTCATTCAACTCCGAACGTAAATGCACAATCATCCATAGATAATTGAATAAAGAATTTGAAAACTTGGGTTAGATACTTCGGAGCTTGCCTTCGTGACTAGGTTAGCTTGGGCACCCTCGGTGTCGAGTACGTCCACGTGCGCGAGGAGAACCTTCCGCTCCGCCTTCTCGGTTTCCGGGACAAGGGAGTAATCTCCGTCCGGAAGATCTACACGGAATGCAATGCACTTTAGGTGATGTGATAGTTTGTTGTCTTATCCAACTCTAGTTGGCCATATTCACCTTAACAAGCATTCATCTAAGGTTTCTCTTTTAGGAATGTTATTGGTTGTACATGGATTACTCTTTTATTCCACATTTGAATAAAGGTTTTTAATAAGCTTATCATTTCATGTGAAGGCTTCATTTCCTTTATCTTTACCAACAAGATTATAAATAATATTTTTATTTATGGATTAATTTCCTATAGAGTAATGATAATTAATTATCTTTTATTTATATTAAATAATACTTTCAAAAAGGAAAAAGATTTAATTAAGGGGTTTTCTTTATTTAATTTCCCTTTAATATTAAAAGGGCATTTAAGCTTTTTATTAATCAATTAACTTACCAAAAATTAAGGAAGTGCTTCAAATGCATATTAGCACCTATCCTGGTCCATGGGACCCACATGTAAGTGTTGGATGCTAGGAAATTAAATATTATGGAAAATAACAAAGGCTAGCTAGTGATTCAACTTAAATGCATATAAAAATAAATAAGCATCAAAATGATCCAAATTTTCTTGTGCATTCTCTCCGGTACTAAAAAAGCCTAGAGAACCAGCATATTCCATGGAACCTCTACTAAACTTGGTTTATTAATTTACAAAGGATAACATGCATAAATCAGAGAAAAATTATTTCTGTGAGTCCAAATTCATGATTAATTCACAAGATGTGTCTTTTGGTATTACAAGACAGTGTGCACAAGTTGGGCTCAAGAACATAAATATTTTTAACAAAACAAATCACTTATGCAGATTCTGCAGAAAAGGAAAAACATTTTTATAAAAAGATTTGCATCATAACTTTGTGCAATTTTTGGCATAGGAGCTATTCATGACCTAACACACAACATATCCAAAACTTAGCTACAGAGGCTTTATATATTTTGAGATATTGCAGATCTAGGGCTTTCATATTTGTATTTTTCATGCAAAAACTATAAGGAATTAGCTCAGGCCAGAATAACAAAAGTTGTAGGATAATTCACAACGGATCCAAAAAAATTGGTTTTGCATTTTTCTGATTTCTCTGTGATTTTCTACGCAATTTACAAGAGCAGCCAAAGCAGTTTTACTATTTGAGTTACCAATTGCGGGGAGGCCCTCGAAAAGATTTCCCGGATTCGCAATGTGATCCTGGGCGGCGGGCAGCGGCGGTCCGGCCAAATTCCGGCCAACCGCCGGCCGGGAGCCGGCGGGCCGCGGGCGGTGGAGGGGCCTTGGGTCCCCCAGGGGCCGATTCGGGGGTTGATTGGGGCGGGGGAAGGGGTCGGCGAGGGGTGGCGGCGGCGGCGGTGGCACGGTGGCCGCCGCGGCCTGCGTGCCGGCGCGGTGGGGCTCTGCTGGTAGAACGGGCACGCCGGCGAGCTCGGTTAGGTGCAAGGGAAGGTGGGGGACAGCTCGTTTTGGGGGGTTGCGGCCGGCGGACCCGAGCTCGCGCGGGCGCACCGCAATGGCGCCGCGGGCGGCTCGGTGCGGCCGGCAAGGAATGTGCGTGGGTGCGGGTGCATTGAGCTTTAAGGAGGGCGGCTCTTTGAGGAGTGAAGGACACTCGCTTTCAATCGCGGTACGGCGGCGGCATCAACCGGGGGGCCGCGATGGGCCCAGGTCGGGTCTTGCGCGGCGTGGCCGGTCGGCAGGGGAGCTCGGGCTTTGGGGCGGGTCTTGGTGCGCGTGCGGGCACAGGGAAGCGCGCGCACCTCGGGGAAGGTGCGGGCGCGGCCCTACCGGACGTCGGGCGGCGGGGCGAGGCGCGCGCGGCGCGGCTGCGCGGGCGACGCGTGCGGCGTCGCGCTGCGGCGCCTAAGGCTCCCTTTGTGCTCTGTTCGAGCAGATTTTCTCTAAAATTTTGAATACAAGTGCACCAAGCAATGAATAGGAAAGTTGTAGATCTAACTACCCTCTACAACTTTTGTAAAGGCCGTCTAGTGTTTTTCTCGACGGATTTTGCGAGACGCCGTGCCAACATTGAATGCGGCCTGTCCCCGGAAAACGGGGAGGTACTATCGGTCGATCAAGTTTTCGCTAATTTCCACTCAAAATTTGAAATGCCAATCTACATAAGTTTGTGTCCCTCAACAAGATGGACAACTTTCCTTATAGGTAGATTTTGAAGTGTTTAGGTGAAATTTGGGGAACGGCAAGAGTTTCGGACGACATTCGCGCGTCAACGGTTAAGCCGGTTTTGACCGTGTCTTTGGCCAAGGGTTGACTACGGGTGTGTGTAGGCTTGGTCAGGGGTTCATTAAGGTTCGTGTGAGGTTTTCGGGGTGATGACCCGGAGTTGACCTAGGTTGTGGGTGTTTGACAGTTTTGACTGGTCATCCGGTCATTAGCGTTAATGACAGTAATTAAAAACCTGGGGCGTCACGGTCCTTGTAAAACGGAATCTCGTCACGGATTCGAAAGTAAAAGACAAAGTAAGGGAGGGTTTCCCGAATAGAGAGGTTACTTATGAAATTCAGTTTGGCTTTGCTTCACTTGAAAGCTTGGCTTCTTGTTGCGGTTGCCCTTAGCGGATCGGGGTTAACATACCAGCTGCTTTGGGGCCACGCGTACGGGGGTTCGGGCACTCATTGGCAAAATGCCCATTTTGTCTACAATTGTAGCATATGCGGGGCGGGAGTTCCTTAAGCTTGGGCTGTCTTGTGGATTCTTCGAGTACGGAGATTTCCGAAGGCTTGTCACGGAGTGGGGTCATTCTCACATTTGCCCGGATGGTGGTGCGAAGACCCATGAGTACGCTTCTTGACAAATCGGAACTGCTTGCTCGATTCACTGCCAGAAGTGAAATCAGCTTGTCGCTTCCTATCTTCTTGTGCCTTCTTCATGGCATCCTCCTGGGAGATAGCTTTGTTTACTAACTCGTGATAACTATTGGGTTCCAACAGTATTAGCCTTTCATACAAGTCACCATCGAGACCATCACGGAAACGTTCCATTTTCTTGGCATCAACTGTCCACGTGATGTCCTCCATCTTGGCAAAGACTATTGAACACGGCTGCATATTGGTACAGTGTCGGCTCCTTGCTTGAGCCAACAACTCTCTCATTTTTTGTCCATAAGTCCTTTAGGAATATGGTGGTCCTTGAAAGCTTGCTTGAATTCAACCCAAGTGACTTCATGTCCGGTAGGTTGCATAGACTTGAAATGTTCCCACCACATCGAGTGCTTCGCCCCGAAGTTGTAGGTTGCAAAGGTTGCCTTGCGCTCCTCGGAGCGAGGAAGGGTAAAAGCGAGAAAACTTGGCCTCTATGGCCACGACCCATGCGTCGGCTTCAAGCGGTTCTTAAACGCCAAGCGAACGTTGGAGGCTTCATCCCAATAAGGCAGGTGTAGGCGGCGGCGCGTATGGTCCCTCATGATTGGCCCCGTGCGGAGGCCTGCGATTTCAACAGCGCACGCGGCCCAGTGCATGCCGGTTGTTGCATGCGAGAGGGCGGCGCAATAAGTCGGTTTGTGTGGTCGAAGTGCCTCTGTCGGTGTCGGGGATGGTGGCGGGGGTGGAGTCATTACTACTTGAGGCACCAAAACCATTGGGAGTGTTGTGTGTTAGTCAAGACCATACGAAAAATTGAGTTTTCATTAAACACACATTCATAAGCTTGTTCATAATATTGACAAGTAGAGTATGCAATGACTCATTTATGGTACTACGAACCGAACAACACAACGGCCATAAGCATCAAATTCGGGAATCGATGCTCATGCAAGAAAATCCTCATTCAAGGTCAACGAACGTACTTCAAGTTGGTATTCCACCCGGGATCAAGAATGAACACAAGATGGATGACTTCTTCACATTGACTGTCAAAGACCTTAATTTGCTCAAGAGGATTTCTATGTCTAAGGCTTCAACATGTTTAAGGATAAAAGGGGTTGGAGGGAAAATTCAAGTCGATAGAAGATAACAAGTTGGTAGGTGAAATCACCATTGAAGATTGAGTTCTATGATCAAGGCATTCCCTCGACATAGTAGAATAGCATAAGTTCCTTTTTTCGGTTGAGCATTCATAAGGTATTCATGTGCACAAAGGCACACTGACTGTATGTTAGAGCTCGAAGCGAGCACACATACATAATGACATGAGTTAAGCGAGTTGTGAACAAAAATTCATAACCAAAAATCAGAGAAACCGCAAATCTTTCCCAAGTTTCCGGTTCAAAATAAATTCTTTAACACCTAATTAAATTTTAAGGTTGAGCATGAACAAGAAAACAAGGTGGATGAGTCGAGAACCTAGATGTGCCTAGGAAAGTGTGAACCAAACCAAACGGAACTAGGATTGAGACTTGCTATTACGAGATAACTAGTTGAGGGGCAATTATTTTTAACAATTTGGTTTAATTAACCTAGAACATGGTAAACAAATTTTTCACAAAATTTTGGCAGCATGACGGCTAGGTATGAGAGGTACTCTAGTTTATAAAAAGCACACACTAGCATAATCTTCCTTAGAGAGCATATGGAATTCCGATTTTTGGGTCCATTTTAGTTGTTTCGATTTTAACATGCATGCAAGACGTCCTATTCGACCTCACATGGCAATCAAGCCAAAATTCGAAGTTAGTGCCGGTGGCAAGGCCTTTATTCGTCTCTCCCTATAATATCTAGTCGAGAGCTATACGGTACTTGTTTGACAACTAGCGAGCGGCTTGTTATGTACACGAGAAAACGAACCTTTCGTGCCCGGCCACGCCACGAAACGTCCACATTCATTACCGTTCAGCAGCAGAAACGTTATCCATGCGTTAAGCGTGCATGGACAGCGTCCTACTTAAGACTCGACGCGACGTGAGTGCCCATTGGGGAATAGGCCTCACTCATCCCTCACGGACTTTCCGTGGTACCATCACGTATGGCAAAACGTGACGAGACTCAAACGCGACGTGGCACCCATTGGAATAGGTCCCACTAGTCCCTCATGGGGACTTTCTGTGGTACCACCCGCCAACGCGCGTGATGAACTAGTATGGTTGTGCGAGAATGTAAGTCGACATAAAATAATGTCTTGGGAGTTAGCAAAATAAACCATGAGTTATTTAAGCCACAAAAAGAAAGAACCCAAAATTCCCTCTAGGGCCTCTCGGTCTAGTTTATCCTTAGCGGACCCGCCGTTATTTTGGAAAATCAGAAAATCTTGGCATATTTTATTCAAAAATCGGTGATTAAGGTTTATTAATTAATCTACGGTGCATATAAGCTCTGATGCCAAGCTTGTGACAACATGAAAATACAGCTATCGCCTAAGACCGATCCACTTTGGTCATTAAGCAATAATAAAGTATCATCCTGTCGTTAGTTGCCGGGTTAACGCCCGGTAAATCACTTGAAAAGCACAAGGATCGAATATATGCATTAAAACTCACTCGAAGGCGAGTCCAGAGATACAACAACATTAATATCCAAATTCGTACCCCAGAAGTTTTTAATTATTACAAACCATAGTTTTGTCATGACGAAATAGTTAATTTTCGAAAAGCGAGAAACGAGAAATAAACTAACGGAAGCGAAGACACCACGGGAGGCCATCCATGATCATGCTAGTGAGTAGATCCTCCACCCACTCCGGCTCCCGGCCGGCGGGATCTCTCGGGCCACACATCCTTGAAGGCATTACGGATCAACACATTATAGAAAGGCCCGAGTATACTAATACTCGGCAAGACTTACAAGTCGGTGATATCTACTTCACCAATTCTAGACCATGAAAGGCTTTTTGGCTACTGGGTTGCTTTTGCTAAAAAGTAACAAAGAGTAGGTCCTTACTTTCAAGATTTTAGCACAAGTTCTAGTAGTTTTAATCTTTACTACATTACCAGCTAGTACAAACAAGGTTGTACAATACAATTAATCAAACATCATCTTCCTCAACTTTCATAATTAGGGATCTCATGACTAGTGGAGTAAGTAGTCTCGGGTAACGGTGAGAGGCCGACAATCGATTGATTTAAACACAGAGTAAACCCAAACACACGGTAAGAAATTTGCCCTCGCGTGCCCCCGCCGGAACAACTCTCGGAGCCCGTCCCCATAAATCCTCGGGTCGGGATCGAATCTTACGATCTTTGGTGCGGGCTATCGCGTGTCCACCGGCGCACCCCGAGTCACCATACACCACGGTAGCTAGCGTGAGAGCGAATCCCAAGAGTAGTAGCAGGTAGGATCCCTTGCTTAGCCTCATTAAGGTACTAGGCTTAGGTCCCATACTAGACACTATTGCTTGGCCCCATGTTCAAAGACTTAACCACATAACCACGGGCCGGAGCCCGGATCATGCTCTTACCACGTGAGCAATCCATTTAGGATATATTGTGATTCCTATCTAGGAACCTATTCTCTCGAGTGAGGTCATCTTGGAGCTTGTAGCAGTCTAAAGCTTAGCGGCTAGCGACCTATCATACTAGTAGGGACAAGGTACCTAGGGATCATGCATCTAGGGTTTCATTCAACTCTGAACGTAAATGCACAATCATCCATAGATAATTGAATAAAGAATTTAGCGGGTTGATGCCGGAGCTTGCCTTCGTCGGCTAGGTGGCATGGGCACCTCGGTGTCAGTACGTCCACTGTCTTGCGGAGAACATTCCGCTCGCCTTCCTCGGTTTCCGGGACAAGGGAGTAATCCTGGGTCAGAAGATCTACACGGAATGCGATGCACTTTAGGTGATGTGATAGTTTGTTGTCTTATCAACTCTAGTTGGCCATTCACCTTAACAAGCATTCATCTAAGGTTTCTCTTTTAGGAATGTTATTGGTTGTACATGGATTACTCTTTTATTCCACATTTGAATAAGGTTTTAATAAGCTTATCATTTCATGTAGAGGCTTCATTTCCTTTTATCATTACAACAGAATTCATAATTAATATTTTTATTTATGGATTAATTTCTATAGAGTAATGATAATTAATTATCTTTTATTTATATTAAATAATACTTTCAAAAGGAAAAAGATTTAATTAAGGGTTTTTCTTTATTTAATTTCCCTTTAATATTAAAAGGGCATTTAAGCTTTCGGAGAGTCACAATCATCTACTTCGGGTACTCCCCGTAGTAGGTTGCCGGTCTAAAACACCGACACAGTGAGTTCGGCAAATGCTCCCCGAATTGGGAAGGTCCTTTTTGGGTAGTCAGGTGTGTACCTGGTAATGCTTATATATTGAAAACTTTACTAGGAGACGAATTTTCTGCTGCTACAAATGGAAGATATTTGAAGAAATATTATCCTAGTATTGAAATTGATCGATGATTACAAGCACCAGGATTGCATGCATCTGATACGCAGAAACAGCCGGCGTTCAGGAAAGAAGTCGTCTTTAGAAAAAAAATCCTAACAGAGGAGATGGCCAATACTGGAGTGTATTGTCCTTAGCACCAAAATGTTACACATTACAGATGTTTCTTGCAAACTTTTATTTGACAACCCAGCTACTTAAGATTATAGAGGGGTGGGAAGCAGAAGGCCTGGAGAAAGAAGAGAAAGTATGCTTCATTCCTTTGATTCTTTGTTTTTCCTCTTCAGCTCCTCCCTCTTCAATTGTTCCAGGACCACCGTGACAGCAACCTGGAAGCTTCGAAGGTTGCTATGACTTGCAGCTTCCATCAGGCTGTCGCAAGAAGCCTTCAGGTTACTGTACCTATCAAAGACATCTGGGAGAAGGGAACAGTTGTTAGAACATGAAAAATCTGAGCTTGAGGGTGGGAGTTAAATAAAGATGGGATTCTTACCCCCTACCAACACCTCCAAACTCATGCGGCGTTCACGTTCGGCGTTGCAGCAGGCGGTGATGTCTCGTAGGTTGTGCTCTAGATGCCGAATACGGCGGCGCAGCTGGTGGTTGGTCCTCTGTTCCGGTGTGGCGTCCTCTTCTTCAGTAGAGGAATCGGAGAGGATGTACTCGGGCACTTCTTTAGATCCAAAGATTTCTTCAGGAAGCAGGTCAAGACTGGAAAGATGGAGAGGGGCTAAACCATGAGATTGCGAACGAGGGCAAGAAACAGATTGATAGAAAACTCACTCTCGAATGGTACACTTCTTTTCTGGAGTGTTGCCTTCCCTGATGGGTTGCTTTCCCTTGTCCGCCATGTCCTCGGGGTTTTCTCCTCTGGAGTAAGGGGAGGAGATGTGAAGTGATGGAGGAGTATGTGAGTGGATTTGCAGGGTACCCAGGGGGCTATTTTATTGACTAAGAGGGCGCATTGGGAGTGATGACTGGTTGGCGTACGTTATTGGAATACCAAACGGCAGGGTTTTTTCCCGAATGCGAAGGGTTTGCATTGAACAGTGTTTATGGTTGTCGAATTGAAGATTTTCTGCGGATTTTGTACCAAGGGGGAGTTGTTTTTGCGTATTCGGCTAAGATAAAGTTCCCGAATTCGTCAAAAAATAGTGAAGTTCGTATCTACAAACAGAAGGGGATCATGACAATACAAGCACAGAGATTGAAATTCTTTATTTATTGCCGAAAGCCAAGCACCCCTAGTACAAACTAATCAAAGAGCCTGTTTAGCACAGACTGGGGATGGATGGTATCGGCAATGGCGTCGCCATGGCCATCGAGGGGCTCCAGGATGACCTCGATCTCGTCGATGTCCTCTGGTGCGCCGCCCTGGAAGCCGCGCGGCTGGATGGAGTAGTCTACGCCGGTGTGCGTCGCCATGGCAGCCAAGCCCAAAGTGGTGCCTAGGCGGACACCGTGGAGGGCCACTTCATCCACGCGGTTTTCCACCGTGGCGAGCCGATCCGCCGGCGTGTCCCCGATGGCGTTCACCTTGTCAGCCAATTGCTTCACCAGCATTTTCAGCTGGTCAAGCTCGGCATCGCGGACTGCAAAGTTGCAAGACAGTGATGGTTAGTATCAAAAGTTGGATTGGATTGGAGATCAATCAATGGGATATACCATCGATGGTTGCCAGCAACTGTTTACGCTGGTCCTCCCATTCGAGCTCAGCGATGCAGGCTTTCTTGGAGATTTCTCCCAGCTCGCACCGGGACTCGTCACGCTCCGCCTTGAAGCGGAGAGCGTCACGCTCGCCGTAGGGCACCGGGGAGTAGTTGTACGACTCCGAGGAGTCGTCCGGCAAGGTTGGATTGGCCGGCGCGGGGGCCGGATTCCAATGGATGAGCCAGGAACAGTAAAGGATCGTCAGAAGCGGAAAGAAAATATGGGGAAAAATCGCAAAGGGAGTTGACGATCACCACCTCCGACGGGAGCCGGCGCGGCTTCCTTCTGCTTCGTCGCTGGCGCGGCGCCTGTTGCTACCGCTACCCGCCATTAGATTTGGGTGTGCTAGTGGTGGAAAAGGGAAGCTTAGATTGGAAAAGGTTTGAAGGCAAAAGGCTTGGTGAAAGGCTGGGGGCACCTACGGTTTTATTCGTCGCCCTGGATCGTGGTGCATATCCCGAGAAATTTGGAAGGTGGAGAGGTTTCCTTAACCGAATCACCGTTGGGTCGTTTGAAATTCAAGCTGAGTCGTATTCGGTTGGCTGGCTCGGCTAAGTTGCGGTCGGAGTGTTATTCGGGTATAGTACTGTTTGGCTGGAGTTACTGAATGAGTCGTCCAAAAATTGCAAACAAGGGGAGACAAAGATGGAAAGTGAAGTCTATGGTACACAAAAGATACAGGGACGGTTAATCATTCAGTTACAAATAGCTTGGTACAATCAAATGTTCAGATACTTTGCAATTACACTAGAGGCATTTGATGTTATTTGGTTGATGTTCTCCAGCAATTTCTGATAAGCTTCTTGAGCATTGGACAGAGTGGAGAGTTTTGCTTTGAGCTGGTTGGATTCAATCATAACTGCCGATGTTTCCTTTTGGATTTTCTCTGTTAAACCAGGAAGTTCGGCTATCTTCTTCCTATCAGCTTCAATTTCAGCTGTCAAAGCCTTTAACTCAGCTTCTAGTGCAGCTTTCCTGGCAATATTCACCTTAAGTGCAGCTGGCAGTTCAGTTATCAGTTCTTTGTTCCTCTAAATTTGAGCCTGGGAATCTCTCACAAACTGCTTAACTTTGGCTCTCTTTTGTTCAAGGACTGGTTTGGAGGATTGATTCCTCAAAGCTCGCCTCACTGCTGCATAATGATCATCCAGATGAGAAATGGGCTCCAAGGAAGTTTTGATGTCATCGAGGAGTTCTTGGTCGATAGATTCAAGTATTTCGTCCAAGCGATCGACATATTTAACTTGATCCTGGGCATCTCTTTGCAACCAGGAAAAGACTTCTTTGAGCTTTGCCTAATTTTCCTCTAATAGGACTTGATTTGAAGATACTTCATCTCCTTTTTCGGCAGATGGGTCACTCACAATAAATGGAAAGCTTGGTGGTGATCCAGCCTGATCCTGAAAAGGAAGGTTTGCTGAATTAAGGATGATTTATTGAATGGATAATGAAAGTGCAGGTGTTTACACGTACCTCATTTCTGGATTCCTGAATTGGAGGAGAATCTTGTTCAGGCTCAAGAGGGATTTCTTGAGTAGTTGGCTGAGGAAGAGCTTGAGGAGTTCCAGGTAGAGCTGAAGCTTCCAACTGAGGAGAAGTTGGTGCAGTCCCTGGTAAGTTTGAAGCTTCTGGCTGAGGTGAAGATGGATTCATCCCTGGTGAAATTGGAGTTTCTATTTGAGAAGGGGATGATTGAATCCTTGGTGAAGCCAGTGTTCCTGCCTCAGGAGGAGATGTTTGAACCCTTGGAGAATTTGGATTTGGAGCATGATCAGGGGAAGAGATCTCCACAGGTTGATTCACCAATGTTTCTTCTGCAGGTGATAAGTGAAGAATTAATGCCAGTGTGAATAATGGTCTTGACAAAAGTAGGGTAATCAGGGCCATACCAACAGATAGGGCATTGGCAGGTTCTGAAGCTGTTGATGGTTGCAGGGTTCTAGTCTGAAATTACATAAGATGAAGAAAGGTCTTGTGTTCAAGAAGGAAGGGATGTTACCTCAATGGGAACCTTTTTGGTGGTTCTTTTCTTCTTAGCAGCTAGAGGTGCAACCAAAGATGGAGCTTTTCTCTTATCAGAGGTTGAACTGATAAGAGTTGGGTCCATTGTAGCATATCTGGCCATCAATTGAGCTAAGGTAGTGGATTTAAATCCCAGAGCAGAATTTGGGCCTGCTATATTGTAAGCAATTGTCCTGGCTCGAGGGGCGAACACTGTATTCTGCAAGGAGTGGCCAAAATCATGATCCGTAATGAAAGGTATGCTTGGCAAAAAAAGAGGATAAGTGTATTACCTCTGAAGCTGGTTGGAAATCAGGCATCAGCTCATGACAAAAGGAGTGCACTGGTTCACTGAAGATGTGGTCATGAAATTATTGCCACCAAGTGACAAAGAGAGGATGAGCTATTGTTGTTGGTACAGGGGACCAAGGGTAAATAGTCTGGCTGCATTCATATTCAAAGACCCTTCTGGCTTGCAGGCTTTCTTTGATTTCCTCTCTAGGCTTGAGGAATTCATGAAAAAACAGCCTTGGGGGCACTTGGCTGCATCCTAGTTGCCGAGCCATCATGTTAGGCTGGTAGTACTCATAAGTACTATGATTTTGCCTTCCTCCACAAAACTTTGCTGGCAAGATGCATGGATGAATGAAGATATTGAAAATTTCTATGGATCTTGCATCAGTGCATCCATTTCAAAGGAGAATTCATAAGGAAGGGTGAGGTTATCATTGTGCAAATAAGGGAACCAGAGGGGATTGGTGAAGCTTCTGAAGAAGAGCTCGAAGAGTTGATTGATATTCTGGTCAACAATTATGGTTGAGGCAGCTTCACCATAGGATTGGCATCCTTTTGTGATCTGGTTTTCTCCTTCATTATAGTCAGGTGAAGGAAAGTGCCGATTGTTGAGATTGACACCAACAATCTGATGCATATACAGTTGCAGCCACATCTGTACAAACAACCATGGGCCGTTGACACAAGAGATCTTTTGGCTGGTGTACATCAGATGGGTGGTTTGATGGAGCATATGGGAAACACTTCCTAAGAGGTATTTCCCAAGGGGAATGCGATGTCCAGTAGCCAAGTCCTCAGCCATTGCTATATGGTTCAGGGTTGGCTCATTGGCTTTGCCGCAAAAGATAAATCTGCAAAGCCACATATTCAGAAAAGCTCTGTATTCAACCTCAGATAGGCGGCCATCGCGCATATGGTTTTGGATATATTGTTTGTATCCAGACCCTGTTTTCACTCCTCTTTGCCTGCCGTAGCTTTTATACTTATAAGGATACATGGATCCTGTAACATCAAGGCCGGTCATCCTGTAAACATCGGCCAGCGCGGGGGACATTGGTCCATGACCAAATAGAAAAGCATTGACGCCATTTGACCAGAAATGGCAAGCTGCAATTAGAAGGTTCTCATTCTTTGGAGTTTCGGCTAGAGATATCTCTAAACACTGGGCAATACGGAGGTTATCCCAATTGCCGGTCTCTATGCTTTTATTCCCAAGTATCCTCTTATACCAGTTCCTCCAGCCTGCGATTGGGGGCAGAGGCCAGTTCTTAAAGGCATCATGCCACGCATGGGGTTTCACCAAAGCCGATTTGAAAGGTACTCTATTGGATTCGGCTTCAATAAACTCAAGGGGGGTCAGGGATTCCCACAGGATCGAGTGTCGGTGTTTTAGACCGGCAACCTACTAAGGGGTGTACCCGAAGTAGATGAATGTGGACTCGCCGAGATCGGTAACTCGAAGGAAGAGACACGTGGTACACAATTTAGACAGGTTCGGGCCGCGAGGTGCGTAATACCCTACGTCATGTATGCTGCGTACCTCTGGATTGATTGGGTACGATTACAAGATGATGCAATTGTACGCCGTGAGATGAGATGATAAGAGAGGGGTCCCTGCCTCGCCTTATATAGCCCAGCAGACAGGGTTACAAGTCGGAGTAAGGAGAGAGTACTAGTCGAGTACGTCTAGGAGTCTTCCATACAGTGCGGGACATGTACAACTTCCTAATCGAGTACTTCTCCTCTGTAGTCCTTGTGCTTCACGCCATCAGGTGCCATGCAGCGCAAGCCGGGTAGTCCCAGGGGCCCACCGAGTAGTCGGTCCTGGTACCCACCGAGGTAGTGGGCCCAGGGAGGTCCATACGACAAGCCCCCGAGTACTTTGTAGTCGAGAAGGATAGCTTCAAATCGTCTTGACGGCCTTAACGAGTAGTCCTCAAGCGTCCCCGAGTACTACAAGTCAAAAGTCCTCAAGAGTAGTCGAAGCATCCCGAGGCTGGAATGTACTCCAGCTGATGTTTGAGCAATCTTGAAGTCTTCTCGAGTAGTCCGAAGCGTCCTTGAGTGCTGCCCTCGAAGGTCTTCAAAAACGCCCGCGTTGTCTTGAAGCCGAAGCTGATATGGGATTGCGATTGCAAAATCGCACTCCATATGGAGTAGCCCCCGAGCCTTAGGTTGAGTCGTAGGCTCTGGCTGAGGGTCCATCTGAAGTTTTGGCAAGAATATCCCAAAAAATCCGGAGAAAAAACCGAAGGACACGTGGCACGGAGCCCCCGAGCCTTGAGTCGAGTACTTCCTCTCGAATTGAAGGGTCATCTTGTAGAGTGTGTCCTGAGATGCTCCTGAGTCTTGTCGCTTCCCAGGTAGTCGAGTAGAGGTAGCCGAGCCCCCGAGGTGAGGCGCGTCGACTAGTTGAAGTTGAAGAGTCGCGCGCGGCCGCTGAGTCAGCCAAGTGCAAGACTTATCCATCCGGCCGTTGGAGGGCCCTGTTGACTTATAAATAGAAGCCAAATCCCTTAGGGTTTTTCACTCTATGCAGCTATAGCCATTTCGAATAGAACTTGGCCAAAATCGCCGCCAGCGCACGCCACTGCCGCTGTAGATCTGAGCGCGCCGCCACCCAGAGCCACCAGAGTAGCCCCCGGGCGAATGCGTGTGAAGACGCCGTGCACTTGGAGGATGAAGCCGTCGCCGTCCAAGACCACGAAGGCCACCGGTGGGAAGAAGAGGGGCCGCGACGAGGTAGCCGAATCAGCCATAGGGGCAGCACCGCCGATGTCTCCACCGCGGCCAGATCCGAACCGCGAGTGGAAGAAGTCGAAGACGAAGACCGAAGATTTGCTGGGCCTCCTCAACAGCGGATTCATCCGTGAGAAGGAGGTGGACATGTGGAGGGCCGCCGCTGGGGATCCGTACCCGATGGAAAAGAGCAAAGACGAGATCCCGATGTTAGCGTGCTTCGCGGAGTGCGGACTTGCTCTCCCGGTGAGCGACTTCTTCAAGGGGCTCATGGGGTACTACGACATCGAGTATCTCAACCTCAACCCCAACGGTATTTTCCACACCGCCGTCTTCGTCCACTTCTGTGAAGCGTTTCTGGGGATCAAGCCCCACTGGATCTTGTTCCGGATGTTCTTCCGGGTGAAGCCGCAACCTAGCGCCAGCAACCCGCGGGTAGTCGGAGGAGTGGGGATCCAGATGCGGGAGGATGCCGCCGAGCAGTACCTCTCGTACAAGCTCATCGACTCCAACCAGGACTGGAAGGCGAAATGGTTCTACATCACGAACCACCACCCCGGGTTGCCGAAGCCGAGCGGGAAGCAACCCAAGCATCGCCCGTGGTGGAACACGGAGCCAACGATGCAGGAGGGGATCCAGCTCCCCGAGTTGTTGGCGCGGATCAAGGAACTGAGGGAAGCCGGGCTGAGAGCCGAGCACATGGCCTTCAGCTTCATGAAGCGCAAGGTGCAACCACTGATGGCTCACGACACCCTAGGATTCGAGTACACCGGCGATAGCGACACGTCGCGGATGCCTGGAGACGAAGTCGACGACGACGACATAGTTGACAGGCTGGCGCGGATCTTCAAGGACAAGCCACTGTACACGGTGTGCTCCGTCCCGGAGTACTCCGCCGCACGCCCGCCAAAGGAGGTAAGTAGCCGTAGCTCGTGTCGAGTACCCAGACTTTCTGATTAGTCGCGCTGATGAGTTGTGTCTTGCAGGACGACTTGAAGAAGTTTGTCTCCGAACCGCCGCCGCCCCCTCAGGAAGTCAAGATCCCAGAGGAGGGAAAGACCAAGGCCAAGGAGCGGCATGAGGTCGGTGAAGGAGACGACACCGTTGTCGTGGAGGACACATCCGACGAGGATGACGACGAGGAGACGCTGCAGGACCGCTTTCAGCTGCGGTCGAGGTTCAGCCGTCCTGGCTTGCCTCACGTTCCCCTCGTGCAGGACCCACCGACTAGCCTAGAGGCTAGCCTGGCCGCGCCGCCACGGAAGCCGCGCAATGCGTCCCGCAAGCGCGTGTCGAAGAAGTTGAAAGTCACGGAGACCACTTCCCCAGAGGTAAGCCATCTTGAGTAATGTAGTCGAGTACTCGTGTTTCGAGTCCACTTGTTGACGATGAACTTTCCTTGCTTGCAGGAGATGCCGCCTACGGTGCCCACTGATCAGGGTGAGGAAGGCGAGTGGGACACGATGGGGGAACCCGTTGGGAGTCATAGCCCTGCCCCCACTGTTGAAGAGCTCCTGGCGCAGATGGAGCGTCAGCCCCCTGCTCGTCAAGAGAGCATGGAGCCCGCAGCTGCTGCTGCAGAAGAAGAAGTCGTGGCCGCGGAGGCGCAGGAGAGTACTGCACCCGCGGCTGTCATTGCAGAAAATGAGGTGCAAGAGGAGGCGCCCGCCGAGGGTGGACTGGTGGACATTGCCAGCATCCTTGGCGCCCCGACCGTGACGGTAGTCCGGTCAAGCTTGTAAGTGTTGGATCTTCCCGAGTAGTAGTTGATGTAGTAGTCGAACTTCATTGACAACCAACTTGTGTACTCTGCAGGAAATCATCAGATCTGTCCTGGGAGGGGGATGAACCCTCTACAGCGGTGGCGGAAGAAGAAGCCGCGCCACCCGCCGAGGAGTCCGCTCCCGCCCCTCAGGCGGAGCCCGAAGCGCCGGCTACTGAGGCTATGTTGCCTGAAGCCCACGTAGTCGAAGATGAGTGCTCTGCTGAGGCTATAGTATCCCCCAAAGAGTAGTCGTAGTCGTCAGATGACACTGATGCACGTGTCTTCTTGTTGACAGGCGCTGAAGCCGAAGGGAGCGAAATCCCTGCAGAAGGCTGTTGAGGGAGCCCCCGAGCAGATGGAGGTGGCCGTCGGAGAGGCCGCCACAGCGACCGGAGGAGAGGATGCCACCGCGCAACCAGAACCCGCTCTGGAGGTGGTCGTCCGCTCCCCGGAGATCCAAGACACGGAGCCCATTCGCTCTGCGCCGATGACTGAAGCTGCCACGAGTAGTCGCGGCGGAGTAGAGCTGCTGGCGGATGACTTAGTCGATCCGTCAACGGTGGCTCGACATCTGGAGGCAGTCCGCCAAGCCGAGCAGTGGATGAAGGTGAGTAGTCGTAACTCCTGAGTAGTCAATCCTGTTGCGTTGAGTACCCATTTGATGTGTATTGCTTGTGCAGGACGTCGTGGAGAGGTCCCGCGAGAAGTCCAATATGCTTCAAGGCTTCGGCGACGCGGTGCTCCGGGCGGAGGCGCTGGAGGACCAACTCGTGAAGTCCCAGAAGCACGCGGCCGCCATGCAGTCCAAGCTTGATACCGCCTTCGCCAAGTACCACAACGACATCCAGGAGATGCATGCGAAGAGAGATGACTTGGTGCGGAAGAACAAGTCGCTCCGCAACAAGAACAAAGGTACACCACTTGTCTTGTTGAGTAGTTGTTGGAGGTCGAGAGGTAGTCTAACCCACTACGCCTTGTTGTTTGCAGAGCTTGAGACCCGGGTTGAGCAGTTGAAGACTTCAGAGACGGATCTGAAGAACCTCTTCTACCGGGAGCAGGAGGCCTGCCAGGTACTCGAGCTAGACTATAAGGAGCTTGCCTTCAAGTGCGACAAGCACATGGAGCTTTGTATTGCCTCCGATCGTGACCTCGTCAACTACTACAAATCGTTGCAGAAGCTGAACGAGGACTGTGAGGCGCTGGGGCCCAGCTGAAGGAGCTTGAAGAAGCCGCGCTTCCCATCGCAAGACTCTTGGTGCCTCATCCTGGCGGCCCCAAGATAGCACCGCTAGTGGGTCGACTGAAGGAAGCCCATAGCCGGCTGGCGGCCTACGTGAAGCATCTGGCGAAGTCAATCCCGAACCAGGTGCTGGCCTTCATGAAGTCCTACTTCCCGAAGGCGCCCGTGGATGTAGTCGCTGGTGAGCTAGCCACCAACTGTACAGACGAGCAGTATGCGGAGCTGCTGGAGAAGATGGCGCCCATTGCGGCGCAAGTAGCCGACAAACTCAAACTCCAGTAGTCCTGTAATAGTTAGCTCGTAGCAATTGATGTACAAAAAACAATTGTAATGAAATTGTTTAAGTATTAATGAAGAGAAGTTCCATCAATGAGTACTCGTAGTTGCGATCTCAGAGTGCGGAGTCCCATCGTGGAGTTGTCGCGAGTAGTGGTACTCGGCGGTAGTCCCGTTGAGGGAAGTAGACAGAAAAGAAGTTGATGAACGATCCAACTTTATTACTGAAAAAGTACACCTGGATGGCCAAGGCCGTAGTTACAGAGTAGTCGCCAGGACCCGGAGGCCGCTTACGGCTAAGTGGTGCTAGGGCGAGTAGCCGCTTACAGCAGTAGATCCGTAGGTAGCCGTATAGGCTGGACCTAGAAGTACATGGTCTCTCAATAGACCGCTGCTACAGTCCTTTGTCGCTCGTCGCAGCCCAGGATCCGTAGGTAGCCACATTGGCTGGATTCTGGAGAAGACTAGTCCGTAGACTAGTGTCTGGACTCGGAGACCGCTTACAGCGAAGGAGTAATCCGGAGACTGGAGCCAGGACCCGGAGGCCGCTTATGGCGGAGGGGTCTTGATGTAGTCGTGTAGACTTGAGCCCCCAGGGTAGTCGTGTAGACTTAGGCATAGAACCGACAGAGCTGGTCGACGTTCAACGAGTTGTTGACATCTTCGCCTTCAAGTGTCTGGAGGCGATAGGAGCCCGGCCCGGTCACCTTTGCCACGGTGAATGGACCTTCCCAGGGGGAGCTGAGCTTGTGTAGTCCTTCCGTGTTCTGTATACGACGGAGGACGAGATCGGAGCGTTCCTTGACGTTGAGGTCGTGGTAGCGTCGGATACCCTCCAGGTACCTTGCTGATTGGACGAGGGCAGCGCAGCGAGCTTCTTCGAGGCTATCGATGTCAACTCGTCTGCTGTCCTTAGAGACGCCTTCGTCGTAGTGCTCCACTGCTGGTGAGTTCCATATGACATCAGCAGGAAGGATTGTTTCGAAGCCGTAGACCAGGAAGTAAGGGGATTGCCCCGTTGGCTTGGAGGGCTGAGTACGCAGCCCCCAGCGTGCATTGGGTAGTTCCTTGATCCACTTGTCTCCTTTAGAGTTAGCAGCGTCGTGTAGCCGCTTCTTAAGAGCGTCGAGCACCATCCCATTGGAGCGCTCGACTTGTCCGCTGGCCCTAGGATGGGCGACTGAGACATATCGGACGTCGATCCCGCTGTTCTCGCAGTACTCCCAGAACTGGTGGTTGTTGAAGTTGGAGCCCAGGTCCGTGATGATACGTTGGGGTAATCCGTAGCGATGCACGAGTTCATCCAGGAAGTCGAGTACTCTGTTAGCCTTGGGGCACGTGACCAGCTTGACCTCGATCCACTTGGTGAACTTGTCGATGGCCACCAATACTCTGTTGAAACCACCTGGCGCAGTGGGTAGTGGCCCAATCATGTCGAGCCCCCAGCAAGCGAAGAGCCAGGTTGGCAGTATGGTGACTAGCTTGTAGGCTGGGACATGTTGCTGCTTGGCGAAGTATTGGCATCCTTGGCACCTTCTAACGAGTTCTTCGGCGTCACCCAGAGTTGTGGGCCAGTAGAAAGTGTCGGGGACAGCCCTAGGGTTCCCCTTAAACAACTGGGGAATCCCCACTTAAAACCCGCAATAAGCCAAAGCCAAACGCGCCTCGCTTAACTACACGGGGCATGGCCCACGCCACGGTGGCCCTGATGGCCCTGACGGCCCGCTTAAAGATCCCCTCGAGCAAGCTCCGCCTCGCTCGAGGGCGCACGCCTCCCTCGAGCGGGCTCAGCCCCGATTCGAGGGAGAACGATCCCCTCGAGCGGGCTCCGCCTCGCTCGAGGGTCCGCGCCGCCCTCGAGCGAGGCTCCGCCTCGCTCGAGGGCGTCCCCCGCGCGCGCGCCCGACCCCGTACGCGGGTACGGGCATTTAATGGTCTGACCGTAGCAGTGCGGCGCCATCATGCGCATGGGGCTCGCACCCTGGTCCTGTCGCATCAACTCCCTAGGAGGGAACCCATCCCCGCCACTGTGGGGGACTGTGCGGTGTGGCCGGTGCTAGCCCCGTGACGCCGCGCTGCCTACTCCAGTACGGCTAACGCGCTGAGCCCTCGAAGGGGGCCGGCTGCACCCTCGATTTGTTTTCCCGTGACCTTGCAGTGATAGATTGCGGCGTTAGGCCGGTGGGGAGCCATCCCTGCCACTGTTAACGGCGTGGCGGCCGCCCCCGCGCGTACAACCCCACGCGGGCGGCGTGGCGCGGCTCCGCTCGCGATGCGTGCGGAAACGGGACGCTGCCTTACCTGCCCCTGTTCCCTGTACGGATCAACGTCAGCAACTCCCTCGAGCCCGCCTGAAGGCATCACGGCCGTCCGCTGCGCTCCCGCCCTCGAGGCTACCCCTATTCGGGTACAAGATACGCCATGATGGCCGGATCACGGCAAGGACCGTCGAGGTGGCCTCCTACTCTACAGCATGGCACACCACACTTCCCCACGTAGCCAAGTAGCGCGGCATACATGTGATTCGCTCTCTCCTTGGCCTATAAAAGGAAGACGAACTCCCCCGCCGCAGGGGACAGACAAGTCAGGACACAACACAAGGCAGAACAACGCCATACACCAGGCGCTTGTTCTCCAATTCTCCCACAACATCTTCAGCCACTCCACCAGGGACTTGGAAGCCACGCTTCCTCTCCCGCCTTGCTTGTAGCCGCCCCACTACAGGAACCCCCGGTGATGAGCAATATAGTGCCTCGAGCACACCCCTGCTGGACGTACGGCCCCTCGGCCGGAACCAGGATAAAACTCGTGTCATTAGTTGCTTAGCATCGACCATTGAGGGAGAGACCTCGGCGCTTATCACTGGTTAGTGTCAGGACCATATTCCGCACCGACAGTTGGCGCCCACCGTGGGGCTGTCGAGCGCCTAAGGTCAATCCATCGTCAACTCCCTCCATGGTGATCCGCACTGAGTACCGCGGCACGCGTTACTCCATGGGCAGCTCGGACCCCCTCCCGGCCGGTTTTGAAATCCGGTTCGGAGGCCTGAACTTTCAGGCCACGGGGAACGGCTACCTGATGTGCCTTACCAACCGTGAGGAGCTCCGTGCGCGGCGCCAGGCCGGGTCCCCTTTGCGGTTCCCGGCCGCGCGCGCCGCCACAACACGGACGCCGGTGGCACGGATGCCGCGTGCCCATCAACGCCACGACGCCGCCGTCGCTCCGGCCGGTGCTCGCGCCAAGTGCGGTCCGAGCGACGGCAAGCTGAAAGCGCCGTCTCCCAACGCGGCGCGCCCGTCACCACAGCAACCACCGCCTTGGTGGGGCAGCGCACGGTCTCCGGACCGCGCTTCCCCATCGGCCTACGCGGTGCCACGACGGCCTACAACGCCAACGCCAACACCACAATGCGCAGGGTTCCCCCTGGCCGTCACGTCTTCGTCGCCAGAGACCCTGATGCCTCTGCAGGTGACGAGTCGTCCCTTGACGCGTTGCCACCCGCCAACCTCCATGGGTACGCGGAATGGGACTTCTCCGGCGTGCCGGACCCAGTCATGTTCAGGCATTTTCTCGATGCCACGGACTATTGGTTCGGCTGCTCTGACGACTCCAGCACCGGAAGCTACGACCCCGCGCGGGAATGCTACGTCGTCATTGCCAACGACCCAGCAAACGCCACCGGCGCAGTGGGTGCCGGCGACGGGGAGGTCACACCCGCCCCAGGCATCGCACTGCGCCAGGCTGCAGGGCCGAGCACCCCTGCTGGGGCTGACGTTGACGCGCAGTTGGCCCAAGATCGTGAGCTCGAGGCCAAGCTGGCAGAGGAGTATCGAACGGTGCGGTTGCTTCGCGCCTCAATGGCTGGGGAAGCCTCTGCGCGAGGCGAACGCGCGCGGGAGCTGGGCAAACAGGCCCGCGACTGCATCAACGCCGACTTCAACGTCGACAACCCGGACGCGCCTCCGCAGGCGAGCCAAAAGCTTATCGCCGCCGCGACGTTGTTGCGGGCCATGCCGGCCCCCTCGACCCCCGAGGCACGGAACCTGCACCGCGAGGTGCAAACCCTCATCAAGCGGGGCGGCGGGTCCAGGCGGGCGAGAGCTCGGCGTCACGCATTCGCCAACGGGGGGGGACGTACGAGGCGACGAGCCGCACGGGGGGGCAAACCCTCGGTCCATGCGGGTGAAGCGGCGGGGGGCGACCGCCAACCCGGGACGCACGCCGGCCGAGGAGCGGCTCCTCGACACACGCAGGGCGCTGGACGGCGATGTCCGCAACGTCATCAATGCTCGGCGCACGAGCAAGGCAGATGCACGAGCGGCGACAGGCTACCACCCTCGACGGGGTGGGCGCTACGACAGCGATGAGGATCGCTCTCCGACGCCGGAGCCCCCGGGAACCCGCGTGTTCAGCCAGGAGATCCGCGCGGCGGCCTTCCCGCAACGCTTCCGCCAGCCCACGACCATCGTCAAGTACAACGGGGAGACGGATCCCCGCATGTGGCTCAATGATTACTGTTGACGGTTTATTTTGGTGCACCTAGCATGTTCATTACACTTTGGTTTGGATTTGATTATGGAACTAACCCGCCACTAGGCACACTAATCATATAACAAGTTCATCTTTGTGCATGCATTTGGAAGTGTTGTGTTTATGTAGGAAAACATGGACATAAAGGACGGATTCGCAACAAGTTCAAAGGAGCATTCATGGAGTCTTGTTCGTGTTCATGAGCTTGCTGAAATCACTTCCAATGGTGGCGAGGACCGAAGTGCTACGAGGAACACCCCCGGGGATTGAAGCGTAAAAGATCAAACTTCATGCAAAGAGAGCCTCCATCTTGGACGCGAGGATAACAGCGTCAAAATCATGCAAGTGGAGGGGGCAAAGTACATAAGTGCACAAGGACCCACGGAGCAAAAAGGGGCGACCGAACTGGGCCGAATTAGGCCTGGGCCGGCCGGCCCAGGCCGGCCGGCCCAGCCCACTTCCGGCACCGGTTCGGTCCCGTTTTCCTTGCCCTCGAAGGATCTTCAACCCTAAAACCCCCGACGCGCCGCCAACACCGGGAAGAGGAGTCATTCGCACCAGGAGGCCATCCACAAGCTAGAGAGAGAGGAGGAGGATCCCCGGCGGGAGATCAACCACCTCGAAGGAAGCACCCTCTCGTGGAGAAGAAGGAAGACACCGGCGGAAGGAAAACCATGATCAACGGTGCCATGATCAGCACCTTGATGGGGTAATCTTCTCATTCGTCCATGGGTTGTAATCGATCTTGAGATGTAATCGCACTTTGTCGGATTATCTATCTATCATCTTGTGTTGAATATACTTTAATGCTTAAGGCTTGCAACCATGCCGTAGAGGGAGTACGAGCTCCAATGCTTCCTTGGATCCATTCAATACGCCGTGTCCATCAAAGGTCTAGTCATGAATACCTTCGAGTAGTGATAGTACGAGAGGAGGGAAAGGGCGAAACCGTGGTCACAACCCCGATAGATTAGATTGGTTTTTCATGTCTTTAAGCGATTGCATGCTCTAGTATCGTAGACCCGTGGGCGAGTGTCTTCTATCTTGATCGTTTATCATTCTCTCTAGTATAGTTTAGTTGTTTTCTAGTATAATAGTAGTTAGGGTTTTAGTAGCTAGTGTGTCGTTGTTGATCGAACGCTTGTAATCCCCTTGCTCCGCGGATTGACAAGAACCTTGGGAATCCCGTGGTGAAAAAGGTGTGGGGTCCGTACGCTTGCGGATCGTAGAGGGATACGTCTTTTATCCGTCAACAAGCCCCTTTTTCTGGCGCCGTTGCCGGGGAACAAGTTAGTTTACATTGTTTGATTTGCATCTAACTTAGTTTTATATTTTAGTTTATCTTTTATTTGCTATATCTGACATATATTATCTAGAAAAACACTTGTTTCATTTTTGTTTTTGTTTTTATCTTATTGTCTAGATGGAGTTCGTTAATCAACCCGTGGAAGAACCGGAGAAATCATTAAGGGATTACGCTAGCCCTCGATGTGAAGACATAAAAGTACAAGAGTCGGATTCGAAGCTCGAAGCGACCAAGTATGAAATTAAATCCAAGATCATCAAGATGGTGGCGGAAAACCCATTTGAAGGGATGGTTACGGAGAACCCATATAGACACATAAGGGATTTCACGACAATATGCAACACGGTGCGTCAAGAAGGAGTTCCCGATGAATGGTTCAAATGGAATCTCTTTCCCTACTCACTTGCCGGCAAAGCAAAGACATGGTATTCGGTTGCGTCCTTTGAAGTTGAAGGCAATTGGAACAAGTTGACAAAGAAGTTTTGCGAAAAGTTCTTTTCAATTAGCAAGGTTCAACATCTAAGGAGGCAAGTGATCACTTTCATGCAAGGAGAAGAGGAAGGGATAGACCAAGCACGGGATAGGTTTAATGAATTAATCGAACAAGGACCAAAACTCGGCTTCACCGGTGACGTACTCTTGCATACATTTTTCTTTTCCCTAACCCCTAGTTGCATGCGACACGTCGAAATGTGTGCGGTGGGGATCTCATGGAGAAAACACTCACGGAAGCCGCCCAACTCCTACAAAAAGTTAGTAAAGCGGTACGTCATGCGAAGAGATTGGGAAACAAGACTTGCGGAAGAGCCGGAATTCAATTCGAGGAAGAAGAAGCTTGCTGATTTTTCTAAAGAGGCAACCCCGGAAGTCACAAAAGAGGAGCCAATCATGGAAAAGCTTGAACAAGAACACATCAAGTCAAGAACTACACCAAGCGTCGACTTCGCCGCGCCAAATGAGACGAACAAGAGAAGCATGTCAAGCGCGAAACCACTAAGGGAGTTTGAGCCAATGGATTGGGTTCCTATTGATTACAGAGAAGTATTCGACAAGAGAAGACCGTTCCCTAATCAAAAGGGGATGGCAAGAGCATTGGAAGTGGATTTCCCACCGGAGAAGAAAGCTGAAAATTCATACGACCTCGAAACCACCGGTGAGATTTTTGAAAAGCTCTTTGGAGATGATGTGGTGGATCCGGAACATATTGCCGAGGTGAAGAGAATCATGGGAATCTAGCCCGAAGCATCACCATACACTCGCCTCGCTGAAATTTACTCGATAGGATCCGAAGAAGAAGAGAAGATGATGCCGCACTTGAGTTGCGAGATCAACGGAGTTCAATGCAAAGCTTTATGCGACATCGGAGCCCAAGTAAGTGTTCTATCTTCTAAAATTTATGATAAAGTTCAATACCACAACCTAGACTTAGCTTCAACATCAATGAAATTAATTATGGGAGATGGTAGAACTATCAAACCTCTAGGTATTGCTTGCAACATGAAAGTAAAAATCTCTAGAAACTATATACCAACCGATTTCTTTGTTATTGATGCTTACCATAGTAATTCTGATCATATAATCTTAGGTAGGCCTTTTCTTAAGTTGGTTGATGTCGTGTTAGATGCCGGAGAAGGCAAAGTAACAATGAACCTTAATGGAACAAAGTACACATATAACTTTCTTCGTGCTTCTAAACACCTTACACCTTTTCCTCCCGACGATGAAGAAGTAGAAGACATAGATAGTCTTTGTTTTGTTGAAACCCTTAGAGACCCGCTGCAAAGAGCGATGGAAAATCAAATTAGCAATCAACAAGATGAAGAACTAGAAGAAGCAACAAAAGGCTTAGAGCCGCATGATGGTAGTGTGGAGGAAGAGAAGTTCGAAGACATAGGAGAAATCAAACCCGAGGAGCCACAAGTGCCCGAGGCAGACCTTAAACCTTTGCCCAAGGGATTAAAATATGAATTTTTGGGCTCAGACAAAACTTATCCAGTCATTGTGAGCGACGAGTTGAGTCCCGAAGAAAATGAAGCGTTGCTGATTTTATTAAAAAACATAGGAAGGTGATTGGATATTCAATTAATGATCTCAAAGGTATTAGCCCGACCTTTTGCACTCATCGTATACCAATGGAAGACCAATGTAAGCCCGTAGTGGACCACCAAAGGAGGCTAACCCATGCCATGCGAGGGGTAGTAAAGAAAGAGGTTATCAAGTTACTTGATGCCGGAATCATCTACCCGGTTCCGCATAGCGAATGGGTGAGCCCGGTACATTGTGTACCGAAAAAAGGAGGTTTGACCGTGGTGAAGAATGAGAAGAACGAATTGATACCGCAAAGAACCGTGACCGGGTGGCGGATGTGTATCGATTACCGTAAGCTTAACAAAGCGACGAAGAAAGATCACTTCCCCCTACCGTTCATAGACGAGATGCTCGAGAGGTTAGCAAACCACGCTTATTTTTGCTTTCTCGATGGATACTCGGTGTTCATGCAAATTCCTATTCACCCGGAAGATCAACATAAGACAACGTTTACGTGTCCTTACGGAACGTTTGCATATAGGAGGATGCCCTTCGGCCTATGCAACACTCCGGCCTCTTTTCAACGTTGCATGATGGCCGTGTTTTCGGAATTCATCGAAGAAATTGTTGAAGTGTTTATGGATGATTTTTCCGTTCACGGGAAGACGTTCATGGATTGCTTAGCAAACTTAGAAAAGGTCCTTACAAGGTGTGCGGAGGTAGATTTGGTTTTAAATTGGGAAAAGTGCCACTACATGGTTAAGCAAGGCATAGTGCTCGGACATGTTATATCCGAGAGAGGAATTGAAGTGGACAAGGCTAAGGTAGAGACGGTTGAGCAACTCCCACCTCCTACGGATGTCAAGTCCCTAAGGAGCTTTCTAGGCCATGCCGGATTCTATAGAAGATTTATAAAGGACTTCTCGAAGATCACTAAGCCTTTAACGCACCTTCTTCAAAAGGATGTGGCTTTCGACTTTGATGAGAAGTGTCTAGCGGCATTCGGACCTTGAAAAATGCGTTGGTGAGTGCTCCCATCATCCAACCTCCAGATTGGAGCCAACCTTTCGAGATCATGTGTGACGCAAGTGACTACGCCGTAGGCGCGGTCTTGGGTCAAAGAAAGGAAGGCCGAGTTCACACCGTTTACTACGCTAGCAAAACTCTTAGTGGGGCACAATTAAATTACGCCACTACGGAAAAAGAGTTGCTAGAGGTGGTATTCGCTTTCGAAAAATTCAGATCTTACATTGTGAACTCGAAAGTCATTGTTTACACCGATCACGCAGCCATCAAGTATCTCTTGGCTAAGAAGGAAGCTAAACCACGTTTGATTCGTTGGATCCTTCTTCTCCAAGAGTTTGATGTTGAAATTCGTGATAAAAAGGGGGGTGGAGAATGTTGTGGCCGATCATTTGTCTAGGATGAATCGTGGACAAGATGATAAAGAGCCCATAGAAGATAAGATGAGAGATGACCACCTCTATAGAGTGCTTGATAAAGACACTTGGATGATCGACATCATTCGAGCAATTCGAAAGATGCCCCTCGATCATCTAGATAAAAACACTCAAAGGAAGATAATCTGCGAAAGTAAGAAATATTTTTGGGATGCACCATACCTCTTCAAACTTGGCAATGATGGAGTGATGAGAAGATGTGTGCCAAGAGAAGAGAGGGTTGAGATTCTAAGGAAGTGCCACTCGGCGAGTACGGTGGACACTATAGCCATTTTCGAACCGAAGCAAAAGTATGGTCGAGCGGATTCTATTGCTGGAGATGCATGAAGATACTAAAAGATATGTTGCGTCATGCCCCGAATGTCAAAGAACCGGAAACATCTCTCAAAGAAATTCTATGCCTTTGAAATACAACTTGCAAATCGACATATTCGATGTATGGGGCATAGACTTCATGGGGCCTTTTAAAAACTCATTTGGATTCGAGTATATACTTGTTATGGTTGATTATGTATCCAAGTGGGTAGAGGCTATACCATGCCGTAAAGCTTCCACGGAGGAGTCCATCACTATGATCAAGAACATGATTTTTCCCCGTTTCGGTACACCGAGAATCTTGATAAGTGATGGACGAACTCATTTCACCGGGAAGAACTTCAAAAAGTGCTTGTCCAAGTTGGGAATTGAGCATAGGGTCTCCACGGCCTATCACCCACAAACCAACGGACAAGCGGAGACGTCAAATAGGCAATTAAAAAGCATACTTAACAAGACCATAGAGAAGGGAGGTAAGGATTGGTCAAAGAAATTAGACGGAGCTTTATGGGCTTATCGAACGGCGTTTAAAACACCGATAGGTATGACCCCTTATCAATTCGTCTATGGAAAAGCTTGCCACCTTCCGGTTGAGTTGGAACATAAAGCCTATTGGGCGATTAAAGAGATGAACCTTGATCTCGATGCCGCGGTGGTGAAACGAAGAATTCAAATAAGCGAGCTAGAGGAGTTGAGGTTGAAAGCATATGAAAACGCAAGCATATACAAGGAGAGAATCAAAAGGTGGTATGATAAAAGATTGAAGAAAAAAGAATTTAAAGAAGGAGATAAGGTCCTCCTCTACAATTCGAGGTTTAAAACCTTCGGAAAGGGGAAATTGCAAAGCAAGTGGGACGGACCTTATGTTGTGCATTCGGTGTTCTCCAACGGAGCGGTAACCATTATGGATATAAACGGCGATCAATTTGTGGTGAATGGTCGGCGGCTTAAGGTTTACTACGAACCCGATGTCGTGCCCCTTCACCATGTTGACGTCTTCACCATGGAGGAAGAGCCCGAACGTCCCGCCTAGGACGAAAAACAAGGCATCAACTTCGTAGATAATTTTTCTTTTAGTTTTCCGGAGTTTTTCGCGAAGATTTCTTGGGCCAACTTTTTCCCATGGGCTAAGGAAGAAAAAATAGGGCAGGTGTGCAAAAACCGGACCGGCCCGGCCCCCGGGGCGGGGGTGGGCGGCCGGCCCGAGCGGGCCGGCCCAGAGGGGCCCGACGCCCGATGACGCCGAATTTCGCCCGACTTGCTCCTTTTTGACTTCCTTGTTTGGTCGGAAAATTTTAAGGGAAGTGTAAAAAAGGAAAATAAGGTTCCCAGGGCTTTTCTCTCACGACTATTTATTTGGCCGAATTGGGAGCTCGAGAATCAAACCTTTCAAGCAATATGTTGCACCCTTGTAGCAGCCATTGAGCCTCCAAAAAGCTTAGAGTTGAAGCTAGAAGCCAAGAAGCCATCGATGGAGGAGGCGATGCGATGCGAGCTCAAGCTACCCGTCAAGAGGACCGCACGTATCCGTTGCGGAGGACGTGTCCCGACCAGAGCTCTTGCATCTCGCAACCCCGTCGAAGGAGAGAAGGTCCCTACACCCGTCCGAAGGTCGGCACGCCTCCAAGGCATCAAGCGTAAAGATTACAAGGAGGTGTCGCCGGAGCCTAAGGATTATGGGGATAGCGACTACTCCGACGATCGTAGCCCGAGCTCGTGGGCGGCCGCCGTAGAGATGACGATGATTGGGATGAGCAGCCCAATGAATGGACTCCCGAAGGCCCCAACGGCGACGACAACGACGGTGGCGAAGGCAACGACAATGGAGGCCGGCGACGACGGTGGTGACAACGGTGGAGATTATGGCGACGACGACCCCTTCGGACTGGATCTGGTGTGTTGTCGATTTTGCCGTCAATCCATCGCGGATCTCTACACGTCGGCCGACGAATGTCTCCAAGCCATGGAAGCGATGAAGCAGCGTATGGAGGACTTGGAGCGCGTAGTTGAAGATGACTACAAGTTCCTTAACCGTAACGTGCGCAAACTTTTCGGCATGGTTGGAAACATGAGAGGCAAGTGGTGCAAAACTTGCTTGAAGTACCACTAGATCTAGTTTTCCCCTTAGGATTTTTGTAAGATACGACGAGGACGTCGTATGTTTTAAGTGTGGGGGAGAGCTAGCTTGCTAGCCTTAGCTTTTGAACTTTAAGTTTAGGTTCGGTTTAATCTTCGTGTGAGAGTCTTAATGTTTTAATGAGTCTTTAGTTTTTGAGTCTGTTTTAAAATTTTTGCAAGTGTCTTAAATTAGTGTTGAGTCAAGAAAACCAAATAAAAAGAGTCTTTATATATATCTTTGTGTTTTATGTATTGTTTATCTTTATTTACTTGTTTGTTTAATCTTCGATTCTTGATATATGAACACAAGTATGTGGTTTGAAAAACGTTTACCGTGGTGCTTAGTGGAATCGTTACTACTTAAAGTACCCATACCGCGCTTCGATCTTGAGCTTCACATGCTAGTTGTGCTATGTTCGATGCTAAAAATTGGAGGATTTCAGTTCTGAAAATTATTTTAAAACCCTTGTAATAAAGGTTAGCAAAACCTCTTTTTCCAAGTTGAGAGTAAGAAAAAAAAATTCCTATCCGAAGCCAAGTTTATTTTTTCGCTCCACCATAAGTGTGATTAGCACGATGAGTTAGGCTAGGACCCTTCTCTCTTGGTGAGTTTTAATTTCGAGCAATGATCATGTCCTTGTGCTTATCTTTTGTTGCTAGCCTCGTCATATATTCGGTAACGTGACCTTCACAACGAAAGTCACGCATATCGCCGAATTCCATACCCAACCCTATACATCTCTTTTGTACATCGTATTCCTTGAACACAACCTATTTTCAAAGTTTCGTCTCGTCTCTAGCATGATTTATTTAAAATTTCAGATTGTATGCATGCGAGGAAAGAGAGAATTGAAAGATTTGAAAAGTTGTCAAGAGAGAGAAAAATAAAGAGAAAAAGTATGTGTATGGAAAAGAAAGAAAGAAAGAAAGAAAGAAAGAAAAATCATATGTGAATGAAAGAAGAAAAGAAAAAGAGAAAGATGAGTTAGCAATGAAGATATGAGAGGGATGGATCAAGTGAAAGAAAAGAAAAAAATAATAATAAAGTGTAAGGAAGGATGTCACGTTGATTGTGAGACGAAACTTTTACTCTATTTCCAACCATGTGCAATCCGACAACGAGGACATCATTGGTGCCTTGTAGTCACAATTTTCTTTTGCCCTTGCACATGTCCACCATTCTAAATCTTCTCATCCTTGATATCCCTACATATGGTTAATTCTCATGATCATTGGCTTTGAAAGGTAGACAACCATTAGAGGAAGTTCTTAGTTTGACAATATTTGTGTTGATTGCGCTAACCCTACCTATAGCTCCACTTTACATGATATATGAGAGATTAATGGGAGGTGAGAGTTTTATAAAATTTGGTTAAGATAGCCACTTCATATGAGTGACTTGAGAGAGCTTGGAGAAAGGTTTTTTGTCTAATACTTGTTGCAGGAATTTTTTTTTGAAAACCATAAAAACCCTCCGATAGAAGCAAAGGAGTAAGCATGGCTGAAATTGAAGACTTCGAGTGAAAAGTTTGAGTTGTGGGGTAAATCTTGACGTGGTAAAAATTCTAAACGCCCATGTTTATGTTTGATTATCATTACTTTGTGTTTATGTATTAAAGATGAAGGGATTGACTAACTTGTGAAGGAGGATTAATGATACACGATTACACACCTTGGACGAAATTCTTTTACGAGTACTTGCTCGAGGACGAGCAAGAGCTAAGTGTGGGGGAGATGTTGACGGTGTATTTTGGTGCACATAGCATGTTCATTACACTTTGGTTTGGATTTGATTATGGAACTAACCTGCCACTAGGCACACTAATCATATAACAAGTTCATCTTTGTGCATGCATTTGGAAGTGTTGTGTTTATGTAGGAAAACATGGACATAAAGGACGGATTCGCAACAAGTTCAAAGGAGCATTCATGGAGTCTTGTTCGTGTTCATGAGCTTGCTGAAATCACTTCCAATGGTGGCGAGGACCGAAGTGCTACGAGGAACACCCCGGGGATTGAAGCGTAAAAGATCAAACTTCATGCAAAGAGAGCCTCCATCTTGGACGCGAGGATAACAGGCGTCAAAATCATGCAACCGGGAGGGGGCAAAGTACATAAGTGCACGAGGACCCACGGAGCAAAAAGGGGCGACCGAACCGGGCCGGGTGGGCTCGGGCCGGCCGGCTCGGGCCGGCCGGCCCGGCCCCACTTCCGCACCGGTTCGGTCCCGTTTTCCTTGCCCTCGAAGGATCTTCAACCCTAAAACCCCCGACGCGCCGCCAACACCTGGAAGAGGAGTCATTCGCACCAGGAGGCCATCCACAAGCTAGAGAGAGAGGAGGAGGATCTCCGGCGGGAGATCAACCACCTCGAAGGAAGCACCCTCTCGTGGATAAGAAGGAAGACACCGGCGGAAGGAAAACCATGATCAACAGTGCCATGATCAGCACCTTGATGGGGTAATCTTCTCATTCGTCCATGGGTTGTAATCGATCTTGAGATGTAATCGCACTTTGTCGGATTATCTATCTATCATCTTGTGTTGAATATACTTTAATGCTTAAGGCTTGCAACCGTGTCGTAGAGGGAGTACGAGCTCCAATGCTTCCTTGGATCCATTCAATACTCCGTGTCCATCAAAGGTCTAGTCATGAATACCTTCGCGTAGTGACAGTACGAGAGGAGGGAAAGGGCGAAACCGTGGTCACAACCCCGATAGATTAGATTGGTTTTTCATGTCTTTAAGCGATTGCATGCTCTAGTATCGTAGACCCGTGGGCGAGTGTCTTCTATCTTGATCGTTTATCATTCTCTCTAGTATAGTTTAGTTGTTTTCTAGTATAATAGTAGTTAGGGTTTTAGTAGCTAGTGTGTCATTGTTGATCGAACGCTTGTAATCCCCTTGCTCCGCGGATTGACAAGAACCTTGGGAATCCCGTGGTGAAAAAGGTGTGGGGTCCGTACTCTTGCGGATCGTAGAGGGATACGTCTTTTATCCGTCAACAATTACCGCCTGGCGTGCCAGCTGGGCGGGGCCACCAGCGACGAGGTCATCATCCGCAACTGCCCCTGCACCTCAGCGATTCAGCCCGGACGTGGCTCGAGCACCTGCCCGCCAACCAAATCCACAACTGGGACGATCTGGTCTGCACGTTCGTGGGCAACTTCCAGGGCACATACGTGCGCCCTGGGAACTCCTGGGATCTACACTCCTACACTCAGAGGCCTGGCGAGTCGCTCCGGGACTTCATACGGCGCTTCTCCAAGCGCTGTACAGAGCTCCCAAGCGTGGCACAGTCCGAGATTGTGCACGCCTTCCTCGAGGGCACCACGTGCCGGGACCTTGTGCTAGAACTGGGACGTAGCCCGCCCGCGGACTCCAACGAGCTGTTCGACATCGCCACCAGCTTCGCCTCAGGAGAAGAGGCTGTGGGGGCGATCTTTGACGGCAAGAAGGGCAAGCGCTCGGACGACGCGCCCGCGGAGGGCAGCAAGTCTAGGGAGCCCCACCGGAAGGACAAGCGGGGCAAGAAAGGGAAGAAGCCGTGCCACGAGGCGCGCGAGCAGGGGCGCGACGGCGACGACGCCGAGGCCCTTCGCCGTTGACCCGCCGACGAGGGCCCACGACCGGCCCCTCGAGGTCCGGGGGTGTTTGACGACATGCTGAAGAAGCCATGTCCATAGCACAAGACCCCTGTAAATCACACCCTTGAGCAATGCGACATGCTCAAGAAGTTCTACGGTCGCGCCGCCGCAAAGGACGCGGAGGCCAAGAAGGACGGAGGAGATGGCGACGTCGGCGGCTTCCCCGCCGTGGAGAACGTGTTCCTCATCTTCGGAGGACCCACCGTCGACATGTCAACCCACCAGCGCAAGTGGGAGCGGCACGAGGTCCTCGCCGCAGAGAGGGCGCCTCCCTCCTTCCTCGATTGGTCGGAGGACGCCATCACCTTCAGCCGTGAAGACCATCCAAACCGCATCCCCAACCCGGGCCAGTACCCACTGGTGGTCGACCCGATCATTGGGAACACGCGGTTCTCAAAAGTCCTGATGGACGGGGGCAGCAGCTTCAACATCCTCTACGTGCATACGCTGCGCCTGTTGGGGATCGGGCTGGACCAGCTGCGGCCCAGCACGGCGCCGTTCCATGGCGTCGCACCCGGCAAGCGCGTCCAGCCCCTCGAGCAGATCGATCTGCCGGTCTGGTTCGGCGCTCCGAAGAATTTCCGCAAGGAAACGCTCACCTTTGAGGTGGTGGGGTTCCGGGGCGCCTATCATGCCATACTTGGGTGGCCCTGCTACACCAAGTTATGGCGGTCCCCAACTACACCTACCTCAAGATGAAGATGCCGGGACCGAACGGCGTCATCACTGTGGGCTCGTCCATCGAGCACGCGTTTGACTGCGATGTCGAGTGCGTGGAGCACGCGAAAGCGCTGGTGCTGGATGAAGCGCTGGTGACCACCTTGGAGAAGATGGTCAACGAGGACCTCGACTCCACCGCCAAGCACGCCGGCAATTTCGAGGCCGCGGGAGCGGACCAAGGAGGTACCCTCGACCCCCGCCGCCCCCGAGGGCAAGGCGTTGAGGGTCGGCTCCCACCCTCGACCCAAAATAGGAAGTGGTGCTCGTCGACTTCCTCCGCGCCAACGCCGACATCTTCGCGTGGAGCCCCTCGGACATGCTAGGCATCCCGAGGGAGGTCGCCGAGCACTCCCTTGACATCTCGCCTCATGCCCGTGCCGTGCAACAGCGGCTCCGCCGTTTCGACGAAGAGCGGCGGCGGCGATCGGAGCGGAGCCGCGAAAGCTCCTCGAGGCCGGTTCATCAAGGAAGTGTTCCACCCTACGTGGCTAGCAAACCCCGTACTTGTAAAGAAAAAGAACGGGAAGTGGCGGATGTGTATAGACTACACTAGTCTTAATAAAGCATGTCCTAAAGTTCCTTTTCCTTTGCCACGCATTGATCAAATTGTTGATTCAACGGCCGGGTGTGAGCCGCTTTGCTTCCTTGATGCCTACTCCGGTATCACCGTATAAAGATGAAGGAGTCTGACCAGCTCGCGACTTCGTTCATCACGCCGTTCGGGATGTTCTGTTACGTCACGATGTCGTTCGGCCTCCGAAACGCGGGTGCAACATATCAACGCTGCATGCAACACGTTTTCGGAGATCACATCGGACGAACGGTTGAGGCGTACGTAGACGACATCGTCGTAAAAACCAGGAAGGCGGACGACCTGGTTGGCGATCTCAGCATCGCATTCGGCTGCCTACGGGCCAACGGGGTCAAACTAAACCCCGAAAAATGTGTCTTTGGAGTGCCGCGAGGCATGCTCCTAGGATACATCGTCTCTCAACAGGGCATCGAGGCCAACCCCGAGAAGGTTGAGGCCCTCGAGCGAATGGGCCCAATCCGGGACCTCAAAGGGGTGCAAAGGGTGCTAGGGTGCCTTGCCGCCTTGAGCCGCTTCATCTCACGGCTCGGCGAGAAGGGCCTGCCCCTCTATCGCCTCCTCAAGAAGCACGAGCGCTTCTCCTGGACCGCCGAGGCCCCGGACGCGCTAGACAAGCTGAAGGCATCCTTGACTCGCGCCCCGATCCTCACGCCGCCACAGGACGGCGAACCCCTGCAGCTCTACGTGGCCGCGACCACCCGGTGGTCGGCCGCCGTAATCGTGGTGGGAGCGCACGGAGGAAGGGCACGCCCCCGCCGGTCCACCCGCCGGCCTATTACATCGGCCGAAGTCTTGTCCGACACCAAGACGCGCTACCCTCAAGTCCAAAAGCCGCTCTATGCGGTGGTCCTCGCGCGGCGCAAGCTCCGCCACTACTTCGAGGCCCACCCCATCACGGTGGTCTCCTCCTTCCCGCTAGGGGAGATCATCCGCAATCCGGATGCGACGAGCGAGATCGCAAAGTGGTCAGTGGAGCTGATGGGCGAGACACTCGCCTACGCCCCGCGCAGGGCCATCAAATCCCAGATCCTGGCGGACTTCGTCGCTGAATGGACAGATACACAGCTGCCACCGCCACAGATCTAAGCAGAGTGCTGGACTCTGTATTTCGACGGTTCGGTGATGAAAACGGGGGCAAGCTCGGGCCTGCTCTTTGTGTCACCCCTCGCGGAGCACATGCGGTACATGGTGCGCCTTCACTTCCCCGCGTCAAACAACATGGCTGAGTACGAGGCCCTCCTTTGCGGCCTCAAGATCGCCATCGAGATAGGCATCAAGCGCCTCGACGTGCGGGGGGATTCAAAGCTCGTAATTGACCAAGTCATGAAGAATGCGAGCTGCCACGACGACAAGATGGAGGCGTACTGCAAGGCCGTGCGAGCCCTCGAGGACAAGTTCTACGGCATCGAGCTCAATCACGTGCCCCCGCCGGTACAACGAGGAGGCAGACGAGCTGGCCAAGATCGCGTCCGGGCAGATCACCGTCCCCCCGAACGTTTTCGCCCGTGACGTCGCCCAGCCCTCTGTCGTCTTCGAGCCTCACCCCTTGAGTCACACGGAACCCTCGGGGGCTCCCTCAAATCCAGCAGGCGCGGAGCCCATGGACGTGGACCCCTCGAACGAGGCGTATGTACTCTCCCTCCTCGAGGGGTATGGCACCTACGAAGCCGATGTGATGGATGTCGAGCCAGCTCCTGTCAAGGCTGATTGGCGCGACAAGTACGTCGTCTGGATGGCTCGAGGGGAACTCCCCTCGGACCGAGCTGAGGCCAGGCGCATCGCCAGGATGGCCAAGTCCTTCGCCCTCGTCGACGGCGAGCTGTACAAGCGCGCCGCCTCCGGCATCCTGCAGCGTTGCATCCCCATCCCCGAGGGGCGCGAGCTCCTGCGGGACATCCACGCGGGGATCTACGGCCATCACGCCGCGCCCCGCACCCTCGTCGGCAATGCTTTCCGCCAAGGCATCTACTGGCCTACTGCGGTCGCGGATGCCAGCGAGATCGTGCGCACCTGCGAAGGGTGCCAATTCTACGCCCGCAAGTCCAACCTTCCCGCTCATGTCCTGCAGACCATCCCCATAACATGGCCGTTCGCCGTATGGGGGCTGGACATCGTCGGGCCCCTGCGGAAGGCGCCCGGGGGCTTCACCCACCTGCTGGTTGCAATCGACAAGTTTTCCAAGTGGGTGGAAGTGTGCCCCATTACGAATCTCAGGGCAGAGCAAGCGGTGACATTCTTCACTGATATCATCCATCGCTTCGGAGTGCCAAACTCCATCATCACCGACAACGGTCCCGCTCACGGGCGGGAAATTCCCGGAGTTCGCGACAAGTTCCACATCCGTGTGGATTGGGCACCGTGGCACATCCACGACCAACCCGCCAAATAGAGCGTGCCAACGCGCATGATCCTACAAGGCCTTAAGCCTGGAATTTTCGACCGACCGAATAAGTCCGGTCGTAAATGGCTCCGGGAGTTACCGGCGGTTGTGTGGAGCCTAAGGACCACCCCAAGCGCAGCCACCGGTTCACCCCGTTTTTTCCGGTGCATGGCGCGGAGGCCGTCCTCCCCACGGACTTAGAATATGGGTCACCCGAGGTTCGAGGCTACGACGAGGGACGCGGACCCGACCGGCTCGCGAGGACTCACCGGGACCACGGGGACGAAGCACGCCTCGTAGCCTTGATGCACTCGCAAGGTACCAACGTCCCTCGGGCGCTACCGGGCACGGAAAATACGCCGACGGGATTTCAGCGAAGGGGATCTGGTCCTAAGGCTACGCCAAGACAACCGAGGACGCCACAAGCTATCACCTCCGTGGGAGGGACCCTACGTCGTGGTGAAAGTGCTCAAGCCAGGCACGTACAAGCTGGCCAACGAGGACGGCGAAGAACTCACCAACGCTTGGAACATCCAACAGCTACGTCACTTCTATCCCTAGCCTAGAATTTCCAAGTAGTTTTTTGTAAAATCACGTTACCAGCACCCCAGTTGGCGACAACCGTGTAAATATCATCTGTTTAATAAAAAGGGCAACTCGGCTTTCCCCTGAAACCCAAGTTACCCTTGGGGGCTACTACGGGGGGCATCACCCCCCCCCCCAAAATGGTCCCATTTTTTCGCACAAAAATGAAACAACTCATGCGCGCTTGCATGTTTCTACTTCGTCCCCGAGCAAAGATTCGAACAGGGCGCAGGCAGCCTAGCGGAAGGAGCGCGCGAGCCAGAGATAGCCTACGCCTCCGCGAGGATACGGCCCTTCTCTCTCGCCTCCAACCCAACGAGCCACCGAAAATCGAACTCCCCTAACTAGAATCTACTCAGAAGAAGGAGAAACAAAAAAGCGTGACAAAACAAAGGACATCATTTCACTTCAACAAATGTTCACAAGCAAAGTAACCGTTTATTTACAAGGCCACACGCCGACATACCGATACATAAACAAAAAGGGGCCTAGCGCCCGACCGGTCTTCGGGGGCCGGAGGAGCAGCGGCGTCAGCGGCGTAAGCAGCGTCTGGGAAGAGGAACTCCTCGAAGGCCTCGGCAAGCGTCCCGGTGGCATCGGCGGCTAGCGCGTTCACACGCTCCATCGCCACCTCGTCCTCGACACCCTCAGGGACAACGTAGCCCTCCCGCCGCCTCGAAGTTGACCTCGTAGTGAGATCGCACCACCCCCGAGGGCCTTCGGACGCCAAGATGCGCCGCCGGTGCACGCGCCCGTGACGTGGCCGCCAAGGGCGCGCAGCGGCCGGCCGGCGAGCTCCCGGCCGCGCCTCGCCCTCCTCCACGGCCCGACGGGTCTCGAGGGCTCCGGTGCGCAACTCCAACGCCCCTCGGCTCGGAAGAGTTATAGGAGGTTTGCAGCGCCTCAGCCCGCTCAGCCGCGTGCCCCAGCGCAGTGCACAAGCCTGAAGTTGTTCGGCGAAGAAGAAGTCAGAAAAGGGTGCGAACCCCTTAAGAGAAAACCAGCAAAACAGGAGTCAAACAGCGACTTACCTTCAACCTGCTTCCTCTAAACCCTAAACCCTAAACCCTAAACCCTAAACCGCCTGCTCGAGACCCCTGATGGTCTCGCCTTGCTCCTGGAGGGCCAACTCCTGGCTCGCGCTATTGATACCAAGGACCATCAGCTCGCCCTCGAGCTTCGAGAACTCGGTGTTCCAGTCCTCCAGCGACTTCTGCGCCGCCTCGCGAGCGATGCGCTCCTCGCTCGCGGCCGACCGGTGTCGGCAAGGGGCGGATCGCTCCCCGCCGAAGCCACCCCTCGGCCTCCTGGCGGGTAGTACGCTCTCGCAGGAGTTGGTCCTCAGCAGCGGCGAGCGCCGCGATCTTGGCGTCGAGGGCGGCCTTCAGGTCATCGGCCTCCTTAGCCCTTTGCTCGAGCGCGCGTGCGCGCTCCTCGCACCGGCCCTCGCCGAGCCTCGCGCGCCCACGGAGCGACGAGCGGAGCCCCCGGTTGTCGTTGCGGACGACGGCCACCTCCGCCTCCCGGTTGGCCGCCAGGGTGCGCATCTTCTCCGGAGTCCGCCGCGCGTGCGCGCGCCGCGCCTCATCCCGATCGATGAGGGCCGTACGTACCCGCTCGAGGGTGGAGGGGTGCGCCGGGTCCTGCCTTGCGCTCTCATGGAGTTGATCACGCAGGGCCATGGCCCGGTACGACAGCCAGCCGTCCGGGATCCTCAGGGCGTCGGCAAGCGCGTCGAAGGCGTCGCACCGCTCCCGGAGCTGGCGGAGCTCGGCGCTCACCTGGTCGAAAGCGGCGTACTTGTTACGAGCGCGGAGCTCGAGCTCCTGTCACCAACAAGACAGAACCTGTAAGCATCATGACGCAAGGATCGCGCGCAGAAACGAGAAAAAGGAAAGAAGCAAGCAACGATGCCCCACCTGGAAGACGCGCCACGCGGGGCCGCCATGGACCCTCAGCGCCTCGTTCAACGCTCGGTCGAGCGTGGCGCCATGGTTGCGGAGCTCCCCCCATAGCTCCTGCTCTCCCTGAGCGTCGGCGAACGCGGGCGGGTCACCAGCGAACCCCTCTACCGGGGCGGAGTGGCCGGCGTGGGAAGACGAGGCCTCGGCACCATGCCTTCGGCCTCCTGCCACCATGTGGCCCTCACGCCGCCTCACGAGGGCCCCATCCTGGGACTTTCGGGAAAGCGAGGGAAAGCTCACCCATTGGTCCCACCCGGGCGGCGGGGATTCGTCGTCCGGGATCTCCACCACCACCGCCGGGAGCCGTCGGCGGCGCCGGCCCGTGTCGCCTCCGTCGACGCCTCCGCCCGCGCCTCCGTGGCGCGCGGGGCTCCCACGCGCGGCGTCGCGCCCACCGGGCCCGGCGCGCCCGCGATCGGCGGCACCCGACCGCCTTCTTCGCCGCCGCCGCGCGGCCGCGCCTCCCCCCGCGACCGGGCGCCGGCGGCCGCGCCCGCCACAACGCGCGCCGCAAGGCGCGCGCCTCCCACCACGGCCGCCGCCGGCGGCCGCACCTCCGCCAGACCGGCGCCCGCCGCCCCTCGACGGCCGACGGCCGCGGCACCGGCGTCGTCGATCCGCCGCCGTGGCCTCGAGGCCTTGGCGCGCGCCCGTGAGCTCTCGCCCGCCGCGGCCACCCGCACTCACCCCCGCCCGCGCGCCCTCGACGAGCGCCGGGCCGGGGGGGGAACGGACGCGTGCGCCCTCAACACCTTGGCCGGTGCGAGGGGAGGCACGATCGGCACCACCCTGCGAAAACACGAACAGCTAATCAGAATCCTTGGTTGGCAAAAACGCAACCCCGCAAAGGAGCAAGCCCCTTACCTCGAAGAGGAGAAGGCGCGCTTCCTCTTTCTCGAGGCCTCGGCGGATGACGCCGGCGCGGCGGCGCGGCCGCCGCCCGCCGCGCCCCGCCCTCTCCGCCGCGCGCGCGCCCCGCCCGCGCGCGGGCGGGCGCGCTCGCGCGCGCGAGCCTCTACGCACGCGGCCGGTGCCTCCGCGGCCCGCGCCGCTCTGTCGGCGATTGCCCGGCGGCGGTGCCTCCGCACCCTCCTCGGGCGATCTTTGCTCTCGCCGCCGGAGGGCGGCTCCCGGCGGCGGGGGCACGGGCTCCCACTGTCGGGGGGGAGCACGCCCCTCGGTCTCTTCCTCCTCGTCCCCCTCCGAGGGACGAGTACTCCTCGGTCCCCCGGGAGAGGAGAGCCCCTCGCCGCTCGCGCGGCGGTGCTCTTCGCTCCGCCGCTCGCGGTGCCGCCTTGCGCGCTCCTTCTTGCGCACCGCCCGCTCCCGCTCCCGTTCTTTTGCGCCCGGCCGACCGCGCGGGGAGTCAAGAGTGGGCGGAACGGACTCGCGGCGCTCGGACTCACCGCCGACCGCAAGCAAAACACCAAAGCACGTCGACAACACGAGTATCGGCGAGGCCAAAGGCGAAGTCGGGGAATCCTCACTTACCGGCGGGACCGGGGTGGGGAGCATCTCCAAGTTCCCACGGGGACCGGTCGCGCAAAGAACCTTAGGGTGTTGACGGCGCTCCGTGCCCGGGTGAGCGCGTACTCCGCCGGAGGGGGGCTCGGAAGCATCCGCGACCTCGCCGGTGCGACGGGGTCCGCCGCCTCCGTCATCTCGAAGACGCGGAGCGGCCTCTCCATCGAGGCACGACCGCCGGTGGTGGAGGAAGGCGAGGACGCTCGTCGCGGTCAGCCCGCGCGCCGCCAGGTTCTTCAGCGCGGCCAGGAGCGAGTCCAGCCGCCTCCGATGCTGGGGCGTGGACACCCCATAGATCCAGGAGTCAGGCCGCTCCCGGAGCACCAGACTGGTGTAGGGGGGAGACCGGGCTCGTCGTTGCGAAGATAGAACCACCCCCGCTCCCAACCGGTGTTGTTTGTCGTCATGGTACAAGGGATGTAGTCGTCCTTGTACTGCGCCCGCAGAGCGAGCGACATGCCGCCGGCGCGCACCGCGCGGCGGGTCCTTTGCTCCGTCGTCGGCTGCGTGAACAGCTCCGCACGGAAGAGGTGTACCCAGAGATCCCAATTCACTGGGATCCTTAGATACCCCTCGCAGACGCCCACGAACGTGGCCGCCTGCGAAATCGCGTTCGGCGCGAAGTTGTGCAACTCCACGCCGTAGCGGTGGCAGAGCGCCCGCATGAAGCGGCTCGCCGGCGCTGCGAAGCCGCGCTCATGGAAGCGGACGAAGCTCACCACGTAGCCGTCCGGCGAGTTGGGCGCGCGGTCCCCGCCGGCGGCCACGATCCGTGCTGGCCGGCCGACCCTCCTCGTTCGCCGCCAGCTGGCCGGCAGACACAAGGTCGCTGAGGGCCAGCTGTGTCACCGATGAGCGCTCCCACGCGTACGGATCAACGATCGTGAGGGGCAGAAGGGGCGCCATGAGGAAGGGCGAGGGGGCCGAAAGCGAAGGACGGGAGGAAGGGGAAGAACTCCAAACGGCAAAAGAGAGCGATGGTGCGAGCTGGACAAAGGCAAGAGCGCAAGGGGCAGGGGCGGCGAAATGCTAAGGTAAAAACCGCCGTTTTCCCCCTCCTCATATTTATAAGGCGGGGGCGTGCTCTCCAGAGCGCGCGTCCGCTCGCGTGCTTGCGGGGGGGAATCTTCCTCTCACCGACGGGGCGGGTCCCACCACGACCACGGCGGGCACGCCACGCGCGGAGGGGCCATCATCACGGCGTAGAGCCGGGAGGGGCGTGGCGGGCGGTCACGTCCGCCCGCCCACGCCGCCCACTACGCGCGCGCGCGGCGCGCGCGCCTAAAGGCGCGCTCACGACGCGAAACCGCAGCCTCGACTGTGGAGCATTAAAAGGCCCGGCCCCTTACCAAGTAAGGAGGATCCTCGAGCGGCACGAGCTCCAGGCTCGGGAAAATTTACCCCTCGAATAGATGCAGGTGTCAGACGGTTACCTCGGAGCACGTTTGAAATGAAACAGGTACCGCGGGCGCCGACCCCGCACCATCTTACTGATCAGTGCCTCGAGGGCTGGCTCGCCCAGACCCCTCGAGGATTCGCAGATGCCAGGCCGGGAGCGCTTAGCCGCCACCTCGCACCATCTTACTGATCAGCGCCTCGAGTGCTGGCTCGCCCAGACCCCTCGAGGATTTGCAGATGCCAGGCCGGGAGCGCTTAGCCGCCACCCCACACCATCTTACTGATCAGCGCCTCGAGGGCTGGCTCGCCCAGACCCCTCGAGGATTCGCGATGCCGGGCGGGGAGCGCTTGGCCGCCACCCCGCACGGCCCCTGCGATCGAGAGGTTCGAAGCCTGACCCTCGACGGGTTCGAACAGGCGCCCCGGATCACCGAGTCAGGGACGACGAGGGCACGCGCATTCGAGCCGTTCCTCGAGCCCGCCGGCTCGAGGGTGCCCCACATGTCGTGTTCGAGAGCCAGCGAGGGCAGCTAGCCGGGGGATCCCACGAGGGAGAGCTTCCGCGCCCTCGGTCCCTAGCGAACGGGACCGAGCCCCACCTAGCAAACCCACGCAAGCGCTTTAATGGACGTGTCTCTGGACCGCGCAGCCTACCCTTATCGAACGGGGCATGGGCGTCCACTCGAACCACCCACTAACAGCTCAACGAGGAATCCGCAATTCGCGACCCGCTCGATGGGGGTTGCGGAAACCTCACCCTTCGTCCCGCGGAGGGACGGCGAGGGCGCGATAAAAAACGAGTCGTAGAGCTCTACCCGATCGCCTTGAACGGGCCCAGGCTCGGGGGCTCGACGCACGGCTACACCTCTTGGATTGCGCCGGCCGCAGAAAGTGCCAGTAGCGCGTGTGTCACCGAAGCCGGCTGAAACATCGCCGACGCCGGTTGAAACATGTGCCACGCCCTCTGACCAAATCTCGCGGTAAACCCCTGCAGGAGCACTAACGCTCCTACAGGGATTCGGGGGCTAGACCCGCGGGTCCGCTGACGTGGCCCCACGGAAAGCGTTCGCAAGACCAGGGGGAAGAAAGTCCTATCAATAGGCTCCAGCATCTGCGGGAGCCTTGACGGCGAACCCGCAGATGCTCGGGGGCTACTGTCGGGGACAGCCCTAGGGGTCCCCTTAAACTACTGGGGAATCCCCACTTAAAACCCGCAATAAGCCAAAGCCAAACGCGCCTCGCTTAACTACACGGGGCATGGCCCATGCCACGGTGGCCCTGACGGCCCGCTTAAAGATCCCCTCGAGCAAGCTCCGCCTCGCTCGAGGGCGCACGCCTCCCTCGAGCGGGCTCAGCCCCGATTCGAGGGAGAACGATCCCCTCGAGTGGGCTCCGCCTCGCTCGAGGGTCCGCGCCGCCCTCGAGCAGGCTCCGCCTCGCTCGAGGGCGTCCCGCGCGCGCGCCTGACCCCATACGCGGGTACGGGCATTTAATGCTCTGACCGTAGCAGTGCGGCGCCATCATGCGCCTGGGACTCGCACCCCGGTCCTGTCGCACCAACTCCCTAGGAGGGAACACATCCCCGCCACTGTGGGGGACTGTGCGGCGTGGCCGGTGCTAGCCCCGTGACACCGCGCCGCCTACTCCAGTACGGCTAACGCGCTACACCCTCGATTTGTTTTCCCGTGACCATGCAGTGATAGGTTGCGGCGTTAGGCCGGTGGGGAGCCATCCCTGCCACTGTTAACGGCGTGGCGGCCGCCCCGCGCGTACAACCCCACGGCGGGCGGCGCGCGCGGCTCCGAGCACCGCGACGCGTGCGGAAACGGGACGCTGCCTTACCTGCCCCTGTGCCCCGTACGGATCGACGTCAGCAACTCCCTCGAGCCCGCCTGAAGGCATCACGGCCATCCGCTGTCCTCCCGCCCTCGAGGCTACCCCTGTTCGGGTACAAGATACACCATGATGGCCGGATCACGACAAGGACCATCAAGGCGGCCGCCTACTCTACAGCATGGCACACCACACTTCCCCACGTAGCCAAGTAGCGCGGCATACATGTGATTCGCTCTCTCCTTGGCCTATAAAAGGAAGACGAACTCCCCCGCCACAGGGGACAGACAAGTCAGGACACAACACAAGGCAGAACAACGCCATACACTAGGCGCTTGTTCTCCAATTCTCCCACAACATCTTCAGCCACTCCACCAGGGACTTGGAAGCCACGCTTCCTCTCCCGCCTTGCTTGTAGTGCCCCCACTACGAGGCACCCCTTGCCGAGCAATATAGTGCCTCGAGCACACCCCTGCTGGACGTACGGCCCCTCAGCCGGAACCAGGATAAAACTCATGTCATTAGTTGCTTAGCATCGACCATTGAGGGAGAGACCTCGGCGCTTATCATTGGTTAGTGTCGGGACCATATTCCGCACCGACAGAAAGCTCGCCGGAAGGCCTTGCTGACGCGTGGTTGCCGCAGACGCCCTTGTGGTTCTCCTCCAAGATGTCCATGCCTTCTTGCATGTGGACGCACTTCATGAGTACTCCAGAAGATGCGCCCCGCTTGTAAAGCTTGTCTCCGACGAGGACGTAGGACTTGGCGCGGCGGATGAGCTGCTCAGCCAAGTTCTTGTCCGAGGGAACCTTCTGCTCGCTGAGGTAGTCGATGAAGGGTTGCCTCCAGTCCACGTCGATCATCATGACCTCCTGGCCAGCGGGCGGATGCGCTGGGACAGTGGTCGGTGGCGCTGGCTCCGGGATGGATGGCACGTGAAGCTCATGGACGAAGACACCCGCTGGTACTTGAGTGCGAGTAGAACCGAGCTTCGACAAGACGTCCGCTGCAACGTTGTTGTCGCGGACGATGTGGTGGAACTCGAGACCGTAGAACTTGTTCTCGAGCTTGCGAACTTCTAAGCAGTAGGCGTCCATGTTCTCCTTGTTGCAGTCCCAGGACTTGTTGACTTGGTTGATGACCTCTACGGAGTCGCCGTAGACTAGTAGCCGCTTGATGCCCAGCGAAGCCGCAAGGCGGAGCCCGTGTAGGAGAGCTTCATACTCGGCTTCGTTGTTTGAGACCTTCCAGAAGATCTGCAGGACGTACTTGAGCTGTTCGCCCGTTGGAGAGATCAGGAGTACCCCTGCACCTGCGCCCTCGAGGTTGAGTGAGCCGTCGAAGTACATCACCCAATGCTCTGGTCGCACGGTTGGAGTAGGTAGCTAGTTCTCCCGTGCGTGGCTTGAAGTCGATGGTGAGGGCACCGAGTTTGACTGCCCACTTGGAGATCCTTCCAGTAGCATCTTGGTTCCGCAGGATGTCGCCGAGCGGGTAGTCGGTGACGACGGAGATCGAGTACTCCTGGAAGTAGTGTCGTAGCTTCCGCGAGGTGATGAGTACTGCGTACAGAAGCTTCTGCACAGGCTGATAGCGTGCCTTGGACTCTGACAGGACCTCACTGACGAAGTAGACTAGGCGCTGGACTTGGTAGGCGCGACCGTCTTCCTGCCGCTCGACAACGATGGCGGATCTGACCACATGAGTAGTCGCAGCGAGGTACAGCAGTAGCTGCTTGCCTTTGCGAGGAGCCGTGAGGACTGGTGGCTACGATAGGAAGTCCTTGATCTGAGCAAGGGCTTGGTCCGCCTCTGGAGTCCACACGAACTTCTCTTGATGCTTGAGTAGTTTGAAGAAGGGGAGCCCCCGTTCTCCAAGCTTCGAGATGAATCTGTTCAGGGCCGCCATGCACCCGGTCAGCTTCTGGACGTCTTTGATGCACGTGGGAGCTTTCATGCTGGTGATGACGGAGATCTTCTCGGGGTTGGCTTCGATGCCACGTTGGCTGATGATGAAGCCGAGTAGTTTGCCCGAAGGTACGCCGAAGACGCACTTGTTCGGGTTGAGCTTCCAGCGGTACTCGCGCAGGGATGCGAAAGTCTCTTCAAGGTCGTCGATGAGGGTGCTGGAGTCTATGGTCTTGACGACCACATCATCCACGTAGGCTTTGACATTCTTGTTGAGTTGCCTTTTGAAGCAAGCCTGGATAGCTCGTTGATAGGTGGCGCCGGCGTTCTTCAACCCGAAGGACATGGTCGTGTAGCAGTACGCGCCAAACGGGGTGATGAACGCGGTCTTCTCCTGGTCTTCTTCCTTGATCGCGATCTGGTGGTACCCGGAGTAGCAGTCGAGGAAGAAGAGCAGGTCGCAGCCCGCCGTGGAGTCGATGACTTGATCAATCCGCGACAACCCGAAGGGGTCCTTGGGGCAGTGCTTGTTGAGATCGGTGTAGTCGACGCACATCCTCCACTCGTTCGAGTTCTTCTTGCGGACGAGGACGGGGTTGGCGAGCCACTCAGGATGGAAGACTTCTCTGATGAAGCAAGCCGCGAGTAGTTTGGCGAGTTCCTTCTTGATGGCGTCCCGTCTATCGTCGGTGAAGCGTCGGAGGTGTTGTCGCTTGGGGGTGGCCTTAGGATCGACGTTGAGGCAGTGCTCAATCAACTCCCTGGGCACTCCTGGCATGTCCGCTGGCTTCCACGCGAAGATGTCACGGTTAGCCCGGAGGAAGTTGATGAGCGCGTCTTCCTATTTGGGGTCGAGGCCGGCCCCGATGGTGGTAGTCTTGCTGGCGTCGCCTGTCCCGAGGTCGATTGTCTTGACCAGGACCTCTTCAGCTGGTTGAGGCTTGTTGCCTTTGTCAGACTTCTCGGGGATGTCGAGTTCACTTGTAGAAAGCTTCTTCGACACAGCGTAGACCTCCATCATGGCGTTTGGTACTTGATTTGTAGAGGCGATCTCCACGGCTTCGGTGTCACAGTCGTGCGAGATCTTCAAGTCCCCTTGGAGAGAGAGCACACCTGCTGGGCTTGGCATCTTGAGCACCAAGTAGGTGTAGTGAGGCACCACCATGAACTTGGCGATGGCCGGTCTGCCGAGGATGGCATGGTAGGATGTTTCGAAGTCCGCGACCTCGAACTTGATGTACTCGGTACGGTAATTGTCCCGAGATTCCCCTAAGGTGACTGGCAGGACCACTGAGCCCAGTGGAATAGCCGCGTTGCCGGGGACGATGCCGTAGAAAGGCGTGTTGCTCTTGGTGAGCATGTGGGTGATGTCGAGCTTCATTTTCTTCAAGGTCTTGGTGAAAAGGACGTTGAGCCCGCTTCCACCGTCATTGAGGATCTTATTGAGCTTGGAGTCCGCGACCACTGGCTTCAGGACGAGAGGGAACCGTCCTGGTTCGAAGAAGCTGGTCCATTGATCCGCGCGGGAGAAGGTAATGGGTACCTCCGACCACCTGAGAGGGGTCGGAACCGCTGGTTCAATGCTCATGACTTCTCGACGGGTAGCCTTTTGCTCCCGCCTGCTGGGTAGTCCGCCGAAGAGGACGTTGACAGTCTTGTCGGGTTCCTAGAAGTCATTATTGTCTCCGTCGTTCTTCTTCTTGCCTTTCTTGTCGTGAGGGTGCGGTGGCTCTGGAGTACTCTTGAGTGCGTGCCTGAGTTGGTAGCACTACTCGGTGGTGTGGTTGCTGTTCAGATGCCACGGGCACTTCTCCTTCAGCAAGTCTTTGAAGCCGCCGAACACGAAGGTGTCGCCGCGGTTGAAGGCGACGGTTGGCTTGAAGTAGACAAGATCCATTGAGTTCGCCACGTGATCTCGGCCGAGAGCCCCTACCTGGCGCGCCAGCTGTCGGTGTTTTAGACCGGCAACCTACTAAGGGGAGTACCCGAAGTAGATGAATGTGGCCTCGCCGAGATCGGTAACTCGAAGGAAGAGACACGTGGCACACAATTTAGACAGGTTCGGGCCGCGAGGTGGGTAATACCCTACGTCCTGTATGCTGCGTAGATCTGGATTGATTGGGTACGATTACAAGATGATGCAATTGTACGCCGTGAGATGAGATGACAAGAGAGGGGTCCCTACCTCGCCTTATATAGCCCGGGAGGCAGGGTTACAAGTCACAGTAAGGAGAGAGTACTAGTGGAGTACGTCTAGAAGTCTTCCATACAGTGCGAGACATGTACAGCTTCCTAACCGAGTACTTCTCCTCCGTAGTCCTTGTGCTTCACGCCATCAGGTGCCGTGCAGCGCAAGCCGGGTAGTCCCAGGGGCCCACCGAGTAGTCGGTCCTGGTACCCACCGAGGTAGTGGGCCCAAGGAGGTCCATACGACACCAAGGAAATAGGATGGTAATTTATCCTCGATGGGGATCAAGAGCTCAGTGGATTGAACCTATCAGGAGAAGATAGAGGAAGAAATCTAAGTTGGGGATCGAAAAAGCAATACCGAATGGACTTGAAGAGGATGAGATTTACCTGAACAGCTTGATTTTGGTCCGCCATTGGAGATTTGAGCTTGAAGCTTTCGGGAATGCGTGGTGACGTGGCCCGATATAAGGAATGAACGAGTTGATGGCGTACGCGAGGTGGACATTGGCATTGGAGCTTTAATTTAGATATTAAATGTTGTACTCGTAGTGGACCAGGAGTCGTATTAGGACAAGGGTATAAATATGAACCCTTGATGTCTGTAATATCGATCGAACATCTTCACAACTAAACCGGCCCCGTGCCAAAATCGAGTCCTTTAGTCGAGTCGTCGAGTTCTTCGAGAGGAGCCATCGATCCGTCGACCTCCGTAAGCACCGGCAACCTTGTATCATGTCTAGTATCATGCAGTGGATTTAGACCTCGATGCAAGTAGTCTTGTTACCATGCTTAGTATCATGTGGTGGATTTAAGTGTGGTTCAAGAGGGTTTCTTGTTAGATCATGAGCCATGCGGTACGCTAAGATCTAGCTTGGAGCTAGTTTTCGGCTCTATTAGATTTGGCAAGATCTAATAGATTCATTAAGTTACCATGTGTTGTCTTGAGTTTTTACTTTATGTTTAAATTCATGTAACACTCTTTTGCCCAATTTAGATTGGTTTGAATCGGCTTTATTTTGTTTGGTGATCCTTACGACACATGTTCATATCTTTAGATCAAAGCGGCACGTGGATCACATGTTCCCAAATAGCCGAACCCGGATCAATCTAAGTTGTCACGTGTTGCGGGTTCAAGCTTGCTAATCTTGTGTGAATCTTGAAAGAACCGGGTATCATGCGGTAGATGCTGGTTTTTGGGTTGTTTTAGAACTAATCATCCGGTGGATTAGATTTCGATTCAATCTGATAGGTTTATCATCTTTGGCAATGTTTGTTCCTTCTCCACGGAACACGATTCGGCTGTACAGCCGCATACGGTAAGGCTTCAACGAGTAAAGCGTGCTCATAAGTTTGCTTTAAATAATGTATTCTTTTAGCCTTCCATATTTAGATTGTATCATGCGGTGGATTAATCTCTTTGTGGCTGGTGGTATGATTTCAAACAAGTCGTATCATGCGGTGGATTAACTTGTTTGGTGTCATGCTTGACGGGTTTGAAAGTACCTAGACATGCGGTAGACTAGTGCTTTTGGCCTATGCATGCTTGTTTATTTCATATTTATAATTATGTTTTACCTTATTGATTTAAATTGTTATTTATCCTCGAGGATCGGTCATGATCATGTGCAAGCAATGCTATTTAGACAAAGACTGATCCATCGTCATGCTTACATCATCCATTCGGCTATCTCATGTTTTCATGTTTAACAACTCCCGAATGATATTTGAACTGCTGATAGATAACTTGTTATAGCTATATATCATTTTAATTGGCTTTCTAGCCGCAAATATGGAACTGTCTGGTACTACCCGGCAAGTTCCAAGTTTTACCTAACTATTTTATTTCCTTTGTCAGTTTCAGGAAAATTGACTGGCACGCTTTCAGGATTCATCGCGCATGTTAAAACAGCTCATTTCGGCTTGCTGTGTGATTGGCGTGAGGTGCCGGATTTGCATCAACAATACCCTTCCAGCTCTTGAAAAGCATCAGGAATCTTTCTCTATTATTTATTTATTTTTTCACCCTCCCACCTACCGGGAAACGTCGATGCAACCACGATCCGTGCGCGCATATATACACGTGTGGATGTGAATTTTGCCAAGTTTCTATTTTCGCCAAGTTGGTTTGCCAAATTGTTAGAGATCAATCTTTCTTATTTTGCCAAATTAGATGGATGTCAAGTTGGTTTGCCAAACTCTTGAAGTTGCTCTTAGGTAAATTTGGCAATTTTTCATTATTCACTCATCACATTGAAGTCTCCTCCTCCTTATGCATGTGATCCAATACTCCCTCCATACTCATAAAACATGTCGTTTAAGGCAGTGACACTTTCTCCAATACATAACTTGACTTCTTATTTTTATAAAAGTACTCCCTCCTTTTCTTTTTATAAGGCGCGCAAGCAAATTAAGATTCAAACTTTACGATCTTTGACCAATAATTTACGAATCAATTTTTTATTTTTAGTGTAAATTTGATATGGTTGGATTTGTCATCAAATATACTTTCTAATGATTATATGTTTATAACCATAAAAATATAATATAAGAGAAATAGATGGTCAAAGTCTAATTTTGAAGACCGTGTCGCGTCACGCCTTATAAAAAGAAAATGAGGGAGTATTTGTTAAAAACTAACAAAACTATACTTTTATGAAAGTACTTTGCAACACAAATCTCTTCATGCAGTTTTCACATTTTCAAACTCAATAAATTAAAAGTTATTCATGGTTTATATTGCCAATGTTTGACTAAAATCTTGTCCAAAACGACATGTTTTAGGAGTATGGAGGGAGTATGTCAAATTGCAACAAATTTGTCTGATGTGACATTTCGCTACACTGTTTTCCACCGAACTAAATTAGAACCAAACATTAAAAAGGTGTGTAAATGAGACAGCGGTGGCAGGCTGGTCTGCGGAGGCATGACGAGTTTCGTTGAGACGTGTGGTGGCTGTGGATCCGGTGGGTGGGCGCGCGCGCCAAGGTAGGGCTCCAACGATGGGCGCAGTGAGCTAGAGATCTAGCGGCACTCAGCGAGGTAATAAGGGCGTGTTTGATATCATGGCCCTGCAAGGCCAGGCCGAGCAGGCAGTCCCTAGCCAGCTATAGCCCGGCCAGCAATGGCTAGTAAGCTTGTTTGATTTGTGTGGCCCAACTGAGCCTAGCTAAAGCCATTTTTGTGTTTGATTGCAGCCGCCAGCCTGTCCCAAGGCCAACTACCAAACCGGTACATTGTTTGATTCGGGCCAAGCCCAGACCGGCCAGAGCAGCATAATTCCATGTGATAGGAAGAGGAGAAGAAACAAGTAGAGGATCATCTCATAACAAAACTAACCAACATAGATAATAGTCATGAAATTGGCCTCAGACTCAAATTTAATGTTCTCCTTCATAACATACTTAGGTAGAAATAAGAGAAAAAACTTCATCATCGGCCATTCATCCCAAATTTCATTTACAAGAGCAACAGTTAGGCAATCTACTACCAAGAACAAACAGCAGCACCACAAGAATGACAATGATCACATTCTTATCAGAACAAGTCCCTTTAATCATCACATTCTTACCCTCATATGCATGAATTGGTGGCATCACATTCTTAGTCGGCTTTGTTATACCTTTTACCTGCCTCACAGCACCCATCCTGAGGGCTTCATTGAACTCATGCACAGCCTCATCATGAGTTTTGTAGCTTTGGTACCTTGCATTATGTACCTTAAGAACATATTCATTGCACTCATGCCTGGATGTGTAGGTCCCTGGTTTGAGGCCCTCAAAAACATCATACCATTTTGCCATTGGTCTGCAAGGAGATGTAAATAATCCTCAGTCATAGTTTTCTTATGCACAAGTGTAGTAGTTGACATCATAGGATTGGACAACATATCCTCAGGTCAACATCATAGGATATTTACAACTTAAACCTCTCGTAATTAATCATGATATGGACACTGCCATGGGCTTCCTTGGAGCACCTAAGAGCTTTCCATGTTCCATGTGTAGTATCTATGATGGATGCTCTTTGGTGCTACAAGGAAGCTGATCACAACACCAAGAACAAGAAATCCTCAGCCATGAACAAGAAATCATCAGCCATTATTATCACAAGTTGACATCATATGATAAGAAAAACATAGGCCTGTTGACGGTGAAAATCCGTCAACCTAGCCATGAGTTTACCTTCGGTGTTGGCATGAGTTTTATACCTTATCCATTGGTACTAACCCCCGTGGTATAACAAGTTCACGTGTGCATGTCGGTTTTGGAGTTTAATGTTTATGCAGGGTTTTAGTGTTGGATGCAAGACTTTCGGGATAAGTTAATCAAGCACCTCATGACAAGACCTTGAAGCCCCGTACAAGTCATGCAATGAAGCAAACTTAACTCCAAGAAGCCGGGGACTTGATCCGAGAAGACGACAGACTCCGGGGACCGACCGGAAAAGTCTCGAATCTTGCAAGACAAGGAGTTGAGTCCAATTCGGAGAGAAACCGACGACATGGACCTACATGCGAAGGGGGAAACATCCGGGAAGCAAGGGAACCGACGTGGGGCAAAGGAGCCCACGGGGCCGGGCCTAAATGGGCCCGGGCCGCCGGCCCAGTCCGGTCGGCCCAGGCCCATTTTGGGCCCAAACTCGCCCTCCTTTGCCCTAGCCGCCAATCGGGCTATTTATAGTCCCCTGACCGAGAGCCATGCAGAGAAGATTTCGTCTTCGGCCGCCGAGAAGCAGAGAAGAGAGGGACACCATGTCGGAGAGGAGAGGGTCGAGCTAGTTGACTAGGGTTTCCCTAGCCGACGTGGGAACCTTGCATGGAAGACCACGTCGGAGTTCCCGGAGCTAGAAGCAAGATCAAGGAAGGATCCCGGTGGTGATCTTGTGTATGTATCATTATCATAGTTGAATTATCAACTTGAATCTTTTCTTAGCGATCAAGTGTTTCCTCGAAGATTTCGTTTTTCGATCGGCTTTGCTTATTCCAATTCTATTCGTACGATAGATTACATAGGGTGTTCTTGTAGCCGCGGTAGCTAGAGGTACACGCCGGATCTTCCGAAAGAATCTCGACTTGTCTTTTGACTCTCCCTAAGCTCCCCGCATGAATAGGGATACGTTGTGACAGAATCGGGGGGTCTCAAAAGGCGGATGTTTTCGGATTTGGACGGGAAACCACGATTTAAAGAGGCTTCTATTAAGATTCGATTTGCTACTTCTTCTTTTGCTTGGAACTTCAACAAAAGGCTTACCCCGATCCCTCTAGATCGGTTTATCTACCCAATCTTACTTTGTTTTCTCCGGTTTTTAGTAGATTAGATTCGTTTTGTGTCTTTTACTTAGATGCACTAGGTCTTTTATCGAATATTGAAGTTACTTGGCTTTAATAGATTAAGTCTTGCGTCACACATTTGTTCCACGGATTCGATACCTTGGGTTCACCACTCGAGGGAAGAAGGGTCCCTTGACTACGACGGGAGACTTGTACGCTTGCGAGTCACAAACGAACTTTGATACAATTATTAACCGTCAACAAGCCCCTTTTTCTGGCGCCGTTGCCGGGGAGCAAGTGATCAAGATTTGGTTTTTTATTGCCTTTTCATAATTTTCAGTTTTCTTTTTGTCTTTCTTTTTGCATCTACTAAACTTTGATCATCCTCAAATTACATCTAATCTACTTTGTCTAACCCTAGTTTTCATAGATTTATTTTTCCTTTCTAGTTTTTGCATACTTTGCTTATTGCTAACCCTAACCGGAGATGGTTGGCTACCTCTCCATGAAACCCAAGCTTTTTTGTGGATGATCCAGGAAAACTTTACAGGCAAAGGTGACGTGCAACACAAGTTGGAAATTCAGAAGTTGAAGTCGAAGGACTGTCAAAATCTCCAAGAGAATCACCACCTCCAAGTCAAGACGCCGGGAGGCCGTTCAAGATCAAGGTCTCAACTATCCGCATGACGATTGCGAGAGCTGAATGCATACGAGTCGGATTCCTTGAGTGGCATATCGGTTTACTTAAGAGGAGGATGGAGAAGATGGAGATGGAGAAATAAGCTCAACACCTAAAGGCTGCCGAAGCAAGATCCTCATGCAAGGAGTGTGTGGAGTACGACCATGTCCAAGATCAACAAGGACGCCGTCACTAAGTTCGAGGCTATGGAGAAAATATTGAAGAATTTAGATGGCAAGGTGACGAAGGTCGGAAGCTCTATACGTGAAGTGTTCATCGTGATGAAGATGCTAGACGCAAGTGGGACAACTTGCCGGGCGCCCGATGGGTAACGAAGAAGAATATCCGAGACAACTCCAAGGTCCCAAGACGGCGAAGGCTACTCAAGCTCATTCGGGAGAGATGAAGGATCACATTAGAGACCATGAAGATCACGACCGAAGGACCGGAGTTCGAGATGCCGAGCCACAAGGAAGTTGTTGCATCCGTCAAGACCAAGGACAAAGCCGACTCGTGAAGACCAAAAAAAAAAAATTGACTAAGCCAAAGTGGGTACCCAAGATTGCAACGCCCGCAAAGAGCGTTGATCCGGAGAAATCAAGTGAAGAAGTCTAGCCATGGACTATAAACGAAGCGCTAGGCGGGAGGCAACCCGTTTCGTCAAGTCAAGAATAAGCTACCGGGAGGACAACCCGATTCCAGGTTTTTCGAGTTTTTTTTTATAATTTAGTTTTTGAGTTTTATTACACAAAGACATTAGACTTAGAAGTGGTTGAACAATATTAGAGACATAATTCTTGATTGAATGTTTGCTTTATCATAAACCCTTTGCATGAACCCTCCTATGTGCTTGTTTGATTCTTTTCTTTTCGAGAAACCTCAACCAAATAATTTCAGAACCTTAACTCAACCTTTCACCCTCATTATGGTGCTGAGGTTGACTTATTTTTCATGCTAAAACCACACGAGTAGAGCCACGATTATATTCAAGTGTTAATAAAATTCAGCACGTGGTAGGACTCGCGTGAACTTAGAAATCAAAGCTTTTGGTTGGTTTTAAAAATCTTTATCCTTGGTTTCTCTAGGATTAGAATTTTTCTAAGCCTATTCTAATTTTGTTTTATTCAAAATCTTTCTTATTTAGCCAAAATTAGAACCTAAACCTATGCCCCCATGATCAAGCGGGAAAATGTCTGCTCTCAACCAATGAAGGCAAACTATACGGTGAGACCGAAATCGACGTAAAAAGAAAATATTTTCGACTTGCATTTGTTTTTAATGGTTTAAAAACTTCTCTAAAATTATGTTCAAGCTCTTGCATGGCTCTGAAAATATTTTAAATTTCGAATTAGAGGAGTGCTTAACCTTAAACACACCTTAATGGAGGCAATCTAGTAATCATGCATGCACCATTGGATTCCCTTTCATCAACTTTCACCAATTCCACATGCAAAGGACAAGCATGGTGGGCAGCAAGCATCAACTTTGCAGGAATCTCATGGTGGCATGTGAAGCAAGTGGAGCTAGGGAGCATGGACATGACCCAAAACATGAAGCATCAAGTGGAAGGACCAATAGTGGACGAGAGCGTTTGGGCGGTGCAACTCGTGGAGCACGCGGGCAGGAAAGTTGCAGAGGTGAAATGATCGTGCTGGAAGAAAGACGAGGCGGGGAGGAGCACCAAGGCCGGCCTCACCTACATAAGGAGCCCCCCCGGCTCCCGTTTTCTGCAGGCAAGCTTCCCTCTCCTTCCTTTGTTTGTGTGTTCAAGTTTGTGTGCTCAAAACCTCCGTAGACATAGCCGACCTTCCCAAGCTTGATAGCTCAAGAAAAAAATCCACATCCTTAATCCACTCAAAGTCCACATCCGAAGCAAAGAGTTTAAGTGCCTAGTTTACCGGTTGCAACCCGGAATTTTAGTTGAAGAAAGAGTGCAGCAACCATGTGGAAGAAGACCACAAGTCTCTTCTCCAAGAAGAAGAGTTCGTCGTCGTCCAAGCCGTCATCAACCACGTCTTCGAGGAGGCACTCGGTTTCCGAGTCTCCCGGAGCATGGAGACGGATACGGCACCACCGAGGAGGAACGATGCTCTCCTCCTTGGTGGTATGAGGGCTGCAAGAAGCACTTCCATGAGGTTCACCGAACCTCGTGGGCACACGGAGGAGTAGCCCGCGCCACCACGACGATCGACTCGCTCAACCGCACCACCTCCTTACACCCCGACATACTCTTCGTACGGCTTCATCATCTTGTCGGCGGAAGAGGAGGAGAGGCTCGCCAATCTTGAGAAGAGGCTTGTGCCGAACGTCGAGTTCGACGACCAAGCACTCTGCACCTTGGGTTTTGGCACCGTCATATACTATATGTTGGGGCACCTCGGATGGGTGCAGTTCCCCAACGGAGTATCGGTGGACACCCATTTGGGGTTCGCCTTAGAAATTTTAATGACTATTGCACCCATCGTTGATGATGATGGGGTGCAAAGCTTGTCATTCCGTTTGGAGGGAGTCCAACAAGAGGTTCCCTACGAGCACGTTAGGGAGCTGCTTGGATTCCACAAGGGAGCTCCGGAGAAAGTTGACGTGCCACCGGCATGTTAGCGGGATTTTGGAACATGATCTCCGGAGAAGCCCATCAACAACGCAATTGCATCCGCAACCCCATTATCCGGATATTTCACTCTTGGATGTGCAAGAGGGTATTGGGGAGGATGAAGGAGACAAAGGTGACCGACACGGAGTTGAATTGGCTATACTCGGCTTTAATTGCCAGGCAGCCAATAGACCCCTCTTACCTCATGATCAACCGTTGGTGTTGTGAAGCAACATCGGGGGCGGGTAATATTGGTTCGGGGTGTTACCTCTCCATGTTGGCCTTTTCCTTGCGGCCGGGAATCGCAAGAAACCCCGACCACCTTTTGCGTGGTACCTCTCTCGGCATTGAATATTTGTGGCAAGGCAAATACATTAGTGGAGATGAGAGAGGAGGTTATCGGTTGGCCATAGTGAACCTACCCCTTCCCAACGAGAGGCTTAGGCTTTTCAATGAAGGGAGAGAAGATTGGTTGGAAGAGGGACTACTTGTCCCTGCAAGGAAGAACAAGAGAGGAAGAATCGTAGAGGAGGGAACATCCTCCGCACAAGCGAGTGGAGCACAACCCAATGTGCAACCGTTCGGTGGGGTCCCTCCTCCGCCAAGTTATTACGGAGGGCCACAAGAGCAAGCATGGGGGGTGGTGCACCGGTACCCCCACAAAATTATGTTGTGCCCAACGCTAACTTCGCGGAGTCCTACGCTCATCATCCCCAACCACAACAAAGCATGGCCATTATTGGAGGGTATGCTGCAAGAAACGCTCAAAACATCGCAGCCATCCAAGCTAACGCAGCTCAACTTGGTGAAGGCAACGCAAATATTGCCTTTGAACTTGGACGCCTTCACCTTGTGGAGCCAAATCAATTCGTCGGAGGAAGTGTCCAATCATATTATGAGCAAGGGTATTATTATCAAGATCATCAACATCAACCACCGGCGGAGGACTAGAAGATTTAGGAACTTTAGTTTTCGTTTCTTTTCTTTTTCTCTGTAATTTTCAGCTTTTGCTTATGTGTGTTTGCGTAGTATTTTCTGTTTTTATTTAAATTTCAGCAAGCATGTTTGTTGATTTTCAGTTTATATTTCAACTTGATATCATCATTAATAAAGACACCACCTTGATTATATCATTGGAAAAGTTACAAAATTCGTGCCATGATGATATATGATCAAAATTGCAGCTTTGTTCATCTTTGTAATTGATTTATGCATGTTTAAGCTAGTGCTCTCTTAAAAATACAAATCTGAATTTATTTAAATACTAGCTTAATTTTCAGCGGAGGTTATGATTAAAATAAAGACCCATAGTGTTTTATGTGCTCTCAAGTTATGAATAGATTAAAGATGTCTTTTATGCTCAAAAATATCGCTAACCTTGTCACAAATATCACTTGTGTGTTGCTCAACCTATCCAAAGCCTTATATATATTTGAGTGCATAAACCTTAGTGTACAAGATTTATTTTTGAGTGAGTTATTGCAGGCCATGATTTCTCCGGCCCGAGACTAAGAAAGTTGGTCATTCCATTTTTGCGTATCTATCTTTTTGCTAGCCTTTTATCCGTGCATTGTGTATCCCCGCATCGGTGATCTCACAAACTTCGCCGGATATCCACCCTTAAACCAAATATCATCTTTTGTGATTACCTCCTTGACCACAACCTATCGTTGAGAATGGATCATCAATTCAAGGAAGATCGCAAGACGGTGCCAACGTTGAAGATTTCAAGTATCTCTCCAAGGAAATATATCTCCGGTACCTACCTTATTTTTCGCCTCTTTGCTCGAGGACGAGCAACGTCTAAGCATGGGGGAGGAGGTAGGTACGGTGCAGTTTTAGAGTTCAAAGGGGAATATTTTTAAAAAAATGATGAAAGAAAAAAAATCCAGCGATACTCATGACTTTCAAGGTATAAAAAATCAAAACTTCATTGTGGAAGTCATGGGCTGAATATATGACGAGGAAAAAAAATGAATGAATGAAAGAAAGAAAAGAATGAGAAATATGAGAAAGAAAAAAAATGTGCGTAAAGTAAATTCCCTAAGCTCTCTAAAAAGTGCATTCAAGGCTTCAAGTTAAAAAGATCCATTCTCATTTTCCAACCATGTGCAATCCGATAACGAGGACTTTCTTTGTGCCTCGGGATCACTCTTTGCCATTTGCACATGTCCACTCATCTAAAAGTGTGTGTATTTTTCTCTTTCCCCTCCTTGATTAACATTATTTTCCAATGACCTTTTTGACGAGTCTCGGTAAGACCATGAGAAGCTTGTCTTGTTTTGACAACACCTCATTTATAAAATCTTGTTAGGACTAAACTTTCCCAAAGCTCCATATAAAGCCTACCACATATATATGAGAGGGAAAGGAGTAGAATATATAGGCTTGAGAGACAAGCGAGATGAGAGTTCATGAGCAATGCATGAGATGATTTAAATTTGTGAATTTAGTTTAGTTTTTCTTTATCTCGATCTTCATTTCGAAAATTCTGAGATCTATTTAAAACTTTGTGAGCATGTTAATACTTGTGGGATAAGCTTAAAAAGAATCTACCCTCCGTAGAGATGAAGGCTAGTACATTATGGAACTTTAATGAATTAAAATTTTGAGAGCATTATGTTTTCTCATGTGTGATCAAGTGCAAAGTTTTAACATTGTTTGGCAATGATGATATCCATCGAAGGCTTACTCGAGGACGAGCAAGGTTTAAGCATGGGGGAGATGTTGACGGTGAAAATCCGTCAACCTAGCCATGAGTTTACCTTCGGTGTTGGCATGAGTTTTATACCTTATCCATTGGTACTAACCCCCGTGGTATAACAAGTTCACGTGTGCATGTCGGTTTTGGAGTTTAATGTTTATGCAGGGTTTTAGTGTTGGATGCAAGACTTTCGGGATAAGTTCATCAAGCACCTCATGACAAGACCTTGAAGCCCCGTACAAGTCATGCAATGAAGCAAACTTAACTCCAAGAAGCCGGGGACTTGATCCGAGAAGACGACAGACTCCAGGGACCTGACCAGAAAAGTGCTGAATCTTGCAAGACAAGGAGTTGAGTCCAATTCGGAGAGAAACCGACGACATGGACCTACATGCAGAAGGGGGAAACATCCGGGAAGCAAGGGAACCGACGTGGGGCAAAGGAGCCCACGGGGCCGGGCCTAAATGGGCCCGGGCCGGCCGGCCCGATCCGGTCGGCCCGAGGCCCATTTTGGGCCCAAACTCGCCCTCCTTTGCCCTAGCCGCCAATCGGGCTATTTATAGTCCCCCGACCGAGAGCCACGCGGGAGAAGATTTCGTCTTCGGCCGCCGAGAAGCGAGAGAAGAGAGGGACACCATGTCGGAGAGAAGAGGGTCGAGCTAGTTGACTAGGGTTTCCCTAGCCGACGTGGGAACCTTGCATGGAAGACCACGTCGGAGTTCCGGAGCTAGAAGCAAGATCAAGGAAGGATCCCGGTGGTGATCTTGTGTATGTATCATTGTCATAGTTGAATTATCAAGTTGAATCTTTTCTTAGCGATCAAGTGTTTCCTCGAAGATTTCGTTTTTCGATCGGCTTTGCTTATTCCAATTCTATTCGTACGATAGATTACATAGGGTGTTCTTGTAGCCGCGGTGGCTAGAGGTACACGCCGGATCTTCCGAAAGAATCTCGACTTGTCTTTTGACTCGCCCTAAGCTCCCCGCATGAATAGGGATACGTTGTGACAGAACGGGGGTCTCAAAAGGCGGATATTTTCGGATTTGGACGGGAAACCACGATTTAAAGAGGCTTCTATTAAGATTCGATTTGCTACTTCTTCTTTTGCTTGGAACTTCAACAAAAGGCTTACCCCGATCCCTCTAGATCTGTTTATCTACCCAATCTTACTTTGTTTTCTCCGGTTTTTAGTAGATTAGATTCGTTTTGTGTCTTTTACTTAGATGCACTAGGTCTTTTATCGAATATTGAAGTTACTTGGCTTTAATAGATTAAGTCTTGCGTCACACATTTGTTCCACGGATTCGATACCTTGGGTTCACCACTCGAGGGAAGAAGGGTCCCTTGACTACGACGGGAGACTTGTACGCTTGAGAGTCACAAACGAACTTTGATACAATTATTAACCGTCAACAAGGCCTCAGCAAAACTATTAGCCATATGAATCATAGGTGGCTGCAATGTATGAAAAGAAAGAAATCACATGTGGCTCAATGAGTTTGATATGAACCACAAACATAATGGCACAACCATGAGAAAAAGCAAGGAAAAACTTCACATGCTCATTCACTTCCATCACAGATAGTTCTATTGTTGCAAGGGAGAGCATGTGTCCAACAATTTCATCACAGCCATGAGAAAAAGCAAGGGAAAAAGTCATAAACACATGCAGCCACCTAACCACTAGCACAGTAAGAAACATCACCAGCGAAATCATCACATCCATCCCACATTCATTCATCTCAGTGAAGAAGCAAGCCAACAAAGGCTGCAATTTAGTACAACAGCATAGAGTTTTGCTCACAATTAGTGAGCTCAAATGGAGTTTTGCCCACATTCAGTGAGCCAAAATGTAGATTTTTTAGTTAGCCACCTTCCCACTAACTAAATACAAAAGGACAGGTGCTGGTCAGACATCTACCATGCCCAGTGTCTACAAAAGAGAGAAGAGGACTGAACTACAGATAGTAGTTCTCGGCAAGGTAGGTCCTCGGCCATATGTCCCTGTGGGGGTGTGACATGTTGACAAACCCAGTTGCAACTGGCTTGTTCTCGAGGAGGTGGGTGTAGGCAACAATCAAGGCCTCAGTGGAGAAGTCAGGCATCTCCATGACAGCAAGATAGAGGTCTGGGTCAACATGTGCAGCACCAGTCTTGAGCATAGCATTGGCAACATTGTTCACAGCATCATTCATGTTGGTCATCATTAGGATCTCTTCCTCACTAAAAATGCCCCTCTTCCTCTTACCACAAACACGTCGGACACGGGTGTTGTGGTCTTCTTCGGGATCAGGAAACTCAGATGCAGTTTTCCCTTGGGTGGGAGGAGGAGAGAAGAAGTCCTGACCCTCAAGCTTAGCAGCAACACTATCAGCTTCGTTCACCCCCAAAGGTTCATTGGAACCTAAGGCAAACCTACTAGTAGCCAAGGTACTACCAAATAGAGCCTCCAACTTAGTGTAGAACTTGATAGGAGTGTTCAAGAACTCTGCATCTTTTGGGTGGTCCTGGATAGAGGGTAGACAATTAAGAAAGCAGGACACAGTTAAAAAGGAAGGGCATAGTTAAGAAGAGATGCTTCAGACATGGTACCTTGCAATGACCTAGAAAGTGGTCCTGTTCTAACATTATGGCACATGAATCATGATCAAATGCTGCTCCACTAAAATCCTTGAGCCTAGCAATCTTAGACCACTTCTGCTTCCACTTCCTCAAGTAGTTGTACACTTGTGTAGGACTAACAGCCAGCCCACTGTACTCCTTTAGAGCCTTTGCTATTGCATTGACATCCTAGTATTTGTAGGTTTTGTCAGTCCTAGACCCCTCACTAATAATCTGGGCCATCCTCCTTAGGACAGACCCAGAGGTGTTGCTAGTCCACCTCATAGGGCCTTGCTTCCCCCCAGCAGGGGCAGGGGCAGGGGCAGGGGCAGCATCATCATCATCTACCTGGTGAACAACAGGAGGTGCACCCAAACCAGCTCCTACAGCTGCTACATGGTCATCAGCTTGCACCATGTTTGCAGCCACAAACCCACCTTGGGCATCAAGGTTAATTGTAGACATCCTATTCATTGGCAACATAAAGTAGTGAACAACAAATTTAAGAACACATACAAATTAACAGCAACAATCAGTTTTACAAACAAATTAATTGTTCTCAGACATAGCATTATTAAGTACACAAATGTTGCACTACATTAGTTCCATATCCAAGGCCTACTAAATTATTTTACACTTCCATGAAATGCAAAGTAGTGAACAACAAATCCATGAAATTCCTGACATTCACCATAGCAGATTCCTCTAGAGGCAGTTCACCATGATCAGCATCATCCTCATCATACTCAAATCCGTCCTCTACTGGCACAATGCTATCATATCCAAACCCAATGATCTAGTTATGCAAAATGCAGCAGGAAAGCACAAGTTTGACTTGGGTCTTGTACGTATTTGTGGAAAGATTTGTTGTCTATAATTCTGAACCTCCCCTTAAGTGCACCAAACGCCCTCTCCACTGTCACCCTAAGTGAAGAGTGCCTAAGGTTCAATAGATCTTTTGCATTGGTGGGCTGGTTTGTGCTGGAGAACTCACTCAAGTGATACCTCACCCCCCTATAAGGAGGCAAGAACCCCTGTCTGCATGCATATCCAGCATCTACAAGGTAGAAGTGACCTACAATTTGTGCACAATTAGTGTTAGTGTGTGTAATGTGTGAGTGGAATGTGTTAGTGTAATGTGTAATGGGTGTAATGTGTAAGCAATTACCTGCTAGGACTTTGAACCCATCATTTCTCCCAATGGCATCTGCCAAAATCAGTGCATCATGGGCTGACCCTTCCCAGCCAGCTAGAACATATGTGAACTTTAGGTCAAAGTTCACAACAGCCATTACATTTTGTGTTGGGTCCTTATTCCTACCCCTGAAAGCTTGCTACATGTGTCTAGACACCCTTGCCAACACATGCGTGCCATCAATGGCACCAATGCAATTCTACATATAAGTGCACAAGGCGAATTATTAACAATTGGGTGCAAACACATAGACATGAACATGTGTGTGGATCTAGATATCAGTATACCTTGAGAAAAGGGAACCATCTGTGGCTGCCCATGATCTTAGGGTGTGTGACAGTGCTTGGAGGTTTGATCATCTTAGCCCTTAATTCACCAATGGCAAATAACACTTGGTGGAAGATTCTGCTCACAGTTTCAATGGATCTCCTAAAGGATTGGTGAACTACCCTAAACCTCTGGTTGTGTCCAACAACATGAATAAAAATTGCCACCTGCTCCTTCACAGGACATCCTACTGTCTCAGGAATAAGTTTTCTACTCCTAAGCAAGTTGCACAAAGTGAAAAAGGGGACCCTTTTCATGCGTAACATGGCAACGCATTCCATATCACTATAGTTGTACATCATTTGGAGTGTGCTCTGTCTATGCCTCTCAGCATGAGTCCTAGGACCATAAGGAATAGGCTCTTCTCCTCTCAAACCTCTAAGCCTATTAACCACAAAGCATACCATCACAACAACCATTCCAACTGCTTGCCTAGCCATCAGTGCATGATGTGCATTTTCATCCATTTACATGCATTCAGATTGTATAAGAAAAGATAGTAGACCCTGGCTGGCCTCTAAAATGTAAGTGCAAACATTCACAAATCAACAAGGCACAGCTGCATTTAAAAAATGCCCCTGTGCTCATTAGCTACTCATCATCGACCATTCTTATCCAAAGACCAAACAAATTATCACCACAGCCAAAAACAGTAACAAGATGTAACAAATCGACATGGTACAATGCACAAGAACAACAAAGCATCAACTAATACGACCAAGATTTATCGTCACCATAGCAAACGCAAACAAATAACTCATAAATCAGAGCCAAACATCCAACTGTGTACCGAGGGAAAGGGAAAAAAATTGATTTCACCTCGAGTTAGCCAGAGGGGGTGCACAAGATGCTCGAAGCAGGTGGAGGTGAAGAGGAGGTAGCAGATCTGGATGGGGAAGCACACGACCCGACAGATCCACAAGCACACCACCTCGCCGGAGAAGAAGAGGAGGAAGAAGATTGACTTGCCGGAGCCCGTGAGAGACCCGCGCCACCTGGACGCAGATCCACACCAGGGAGACGGAGAGGAAGCCCGGGGAACACCACAACCGCGCCGGCAGCGGAGCTTACCTCGTCGACGGTGACTCCACGGGAGAGGAGTGTGAAGAGGAGAAGAAGACCGAGAGAGGGGAGGAGGAAGGGTATAAGTAGGCCATGGATTTTGCCGAGGGAGAAGCGCGCGCGGAAGTTTCACCGTTCCCGCGTGAGCCCACGTGAGCTCCGTCGCCGGCCAAATTTCTCCCGCGCGAGCTCCGGCTCAGCCTGGCCGCCAAAGAACGAAACCCTAGCGCGTTTCTCCAGAGCCGACAGAGAGAGGGCGAAATGGCCGGCCGGGGGTAGGCTCCCACCCGGGAGCCGATATCAAACACGGTAAAATGGCCTGGCTGGGCCTGGCCGGCCGTTCGGGGCCCATATCAAACACACCCTAAGGCTCCTCGTAGCCCCCCTTATGAGGCAGTGGCGTCGCGCTGCCTCTCAGAGATTACCGCCGGTTGGGATTTTTTGGGGGGAAGGGGAGGGGGGCAGCCTGATGAGTGGACTCGTGATAGCCAGCAGGTCGTACTGTATATATATTTTTTCATTCACATCACCACTGTGATGGGAGACATCCAGCTCCTCGGCCGTCACCGCCGACCTATTTGCGACGGCCACATAAAACCGGTGGTGATACCAGATTTGAGGACGGTGGTGAAGATATGTGTAGTACTAGTAGGGACACTGTAGTTTTCTCAACTATTGAAGAGAATAGCACAAGGTTCAATCATCAAATTTCATGAATCCGCATGTGTATATATCGTGGTCGGTACATATGCGTGGTCGCAGGGTGAATGCCCTGCCAGGGCAGCGGAGGCTGCCAGGCGGCAAGCGACCGCGGTGTGACTGCTTGGGGCGCAGGGCCCATGACAACACTAGAGGGCTCCGACGTGGAGGGGTGCAGGGTGCCGGTGCTGGTGAGCGGGCCACGTCGGGAACGCGGCGAGGACGATGCTGACCCCAACGTTCTTGACGTCGAAGCAGAGACGACAGTAGCGGCAGCAGAGGGCAGCAAAGGGAAGCGCAAATGCACTGTGGAATGCGTTATTTGCACAGAGGTTCATTACACCAACCAATGTCCACTTCTCTGTGGCCCGAAGCCGTCCGTCGCGTATTGTGCCGCCTCGGATGACAATGGAGGACTTTTCCATATTCAAGTAGCAAATGAGCATGACATAGTCTCAACAGATTTCTCTCCCGCCGCCGCCCTCATCAAAGTGGAGTCTGGTGATGTCTCCAAGCAGCTGCTCTTGGCTACGCTAGCACGGATCGTTCCGGTCCCTTAGCGATGGGAAGCGCAAGAAGAGGGGCACAAGTGTTTTATTGTGCCCTTTCCTAGCAAGGAGGAGTTGACCCGTATGGTTGCTGTTGGAAGAATCACAACATGAAACAAGGAAGGTACTTTTTCGATTGAAGAATATGTTGATGATGTTCAACCAATCAAAGTCCTGGATCCGGTTTGGTTGACCGTCACCAAGGTGTTGCGAGCGCTTCGCTCTTTCCTTCCACTTTGGGCTGTTGGAACTATGATTGGGGCTACTCAAAAGGTTGATGTGTACCACCTAAGGTGTATAGGGGAGGTACGAATCCTTGTAGCGGTTTTAGACATCAAAAAAATACCAAAATTCACTGATGTTTGTGTGAAGGGATGCATGTACTGCCTTTTTTCAAGCCCGATGAGGAGGTCATACAAGTTGCAGACCAGGACAAAGATGAGGACCTACTCACTAATGATCATAAGGGTAATGATGCGGATGGGGATAGGAAAATGGGGGATGCTAATCCCTCTCCAAACCCACAGGTTGTTGACAAGGGGTCTACTTTTGCAACTCTCAGCCGTCTGCATCCAAGAGCGGGCAATCTCACAGGCAGGCTACTTTGATCCAACAGGCACTGGATATGGCATGAGAACAACTTTTTGATGAGATTAGCATCAAGGTCATGTTGGAAAAGGATTCAGTGGGGTGGAAACAATATAGTCTGTTGACCATTGAAGAGCGGAGGATGTACAATGCCATGGTGACACCTCCTATTTACCCTCACCATTTTCTCTGATGAGTTTGAACAGAACCTTGGGAACTCTTGTACCCTTCTTGCCGACGCTGCTCATCTCTCTTCGGTGGGTGGAACCCCGCTCTTCTTCTACCCAGAGACTACGACACACCCCGTTCAGGAGGAAGGGTGCCTTGCACCCACCCCTCTTCTTCCTTCGGCACGGGATGTAGGGCCTTCGGTAGGGGCCACCCCGCAGCTGTCCTCTACAGTCGCCGGTGGAGACCCTGCAGCTTCTGTTCCCCTCCACGCTGGCGAGGGGGAGACGGCCGGCGCAGGGAAGATGGTCGTGGCCACTCCAGCACAGGTGCACATCTTGGAGGGAGGAGCCCATGCTGCCACGGTCGGAGGGGATTTTCCCTCCCCAATGCGGGAAATGAGGAGTTGGTTGCGGATGTTGCGGAGGCCGATGCCGCTGCCACCGCTTGGGGGTCGACCTCCCTACTGTGATGGGTGCGAGGGCGGCACCGCTGCTGGTGGCGCCTGCTCCTTCTCCTCCTGAGGTGGGCACGCCTAGGACTCTACGTCAGAGTAGCAGGAACGCGGGAAAGGCGGATGAACATACCCTACTCAAGGCGGAACATATGGCAAAGAAAAATAACCTCGAAGGTAATTCCTTTTCTAGCTTTTCGGATTCCCGCATTATTACAAACAATGGTAGGATAGCATCAACTTAGCTACCTTGGATGTTGCTGTTATTAAAAACTTAGAGGTAGATAGATTAGTTTTGTGCGCTAATAAAAAGGTTAAAGTAAACTCTACTAATCTCATAAGTGATGATGAAAGGGGAGAAAGACTGGAGGAAGTTCTCGACTACGCTTGTGGAAATTCAAATGAGAGCTTGCTTGATGCAGAGAATGATTATATTATAGATCTCTCTCCTATCAGTCATAAGAAAAAAATATAATAATGCCAAGAATCCAAGAAAAGGCAAACTTCCCAAAAAGACAAAAACCCCTTCAAAGATTATTATAAAATGAAAGGGGTATTTTGGAATAGCAGAGGTCTTCAAGACTTGGCTAAATACAGATATTTGGCTGAACTAGTTAAAGAGGAGTAGATTAATTTTATTGCTCTCTCTGAAACTAGTCCAAGTCCTTCCGGATCATGTCCTCAAAAATTTATTTGCTGGACGTGATTTTCTTTGGCATGCTATGGCTACCCATGGTAGATCAGGTGGGAACTTGCTAGGGGGTTGATCTTTGTGTGTTTGATATTGGTGCCATCGATGAGGGGGATTTCTATGTGAAATTCACCCTTAGATACAAGTCAACTGACTTCAAATTCGTCCTCTATTCTATTTACGAACCGACCCAATTACAAAACAAAGGCGCTTTTCTCACTGAAATCGCTAATACCTGCTCAAAGGAGAACCTCCCGTTGCTCATTGGTGAGAATTTTAATATTATGCAAAAGCCCGAGGACAAAAGCAGTGGAGATTTTTATCACAAATGGCCATCCCTTTTTAATGTTGTCATTGAGTCCCTTGATCTTATGGAAATTACCATGACTTGGGCGGGTTCATGGGATAATCTGACTTACGAAAAACTTGATCGAGTTTTAGTTAGTACGGAATGGTAAAATAATTTCCCTCTGACCATGGTCGAAGCGAGAGATTGGAACATTTCAGATCATACTCCACTAGTGGTGTCCACAGGTGCATCCACTCACCACACCGGAACTAGACCTTTTAGATTCAAAAGGGGATGGTTCCTAAGGGATGGTTTTTATGATATGGTTGCAAACATTTGGCAATCAGAAAACTCTAGATCTTGTCCATTAGAGCGGTGCCAATACAAGATCCGTAGGCTCAGACAACATCTTAGAGGATGGGCGTCAAATATCGCGGGGTCTTATAAAAAAGAGAAAAAACTCTTCTAGATCTTCTTCATAATCTTGATAAAAAGGTAGAAAATGATATGCTAACTGATTAGGAGATCAATTTAAAGCATTATCTTAAAGAGTGTTTAGTCTCGCTTCTGAGGGAGGAGGAGCTTAAGTGGTATGACAGGGCTAAAGTCAAAACACTTCTGGAAGGTGATGCTAATGCAAGGTTTTTCACCTTGTTGCCAATGGTAAACACCATAAAAACATATTTATAGACTTGAAGATGACCATGGTGTAGTTGTTAGTGTTGACTACCTCAAAAGCCACATTACTAATTATTACAAAAATCTTTTTGGGACCGCTGAACTGACGGAGATCACCTTGATGGAGGATCAGATTCTTGATATTCCACAAGTTACCCCTGAGGAAAATGATATCCTCATTCCCAACCTCACTGAATATGAGGTGAGAGAGGCAATATTTCAAATGGAGCGTAATAAGGCTCCTGGACCAGATGGGTTCTCAGCTGAATTCTATCAAGTATTCTGGGGGTGATCAAAGAGGACCTATTGGCTCTGTTTCATGAGTTCCACAAGGAGACTCTAGATCTCTTTAGCCTCAATTTTGGGATCATTACTTTAATTCCAAAAATTGAGAACGCCACTAAGATTCAGCAATATAGACCCATTTGTGTCCTCAACGTTAGTTTCAATATTTTTACAAAAGTTGGAACTAACAGGCTGAATAAAGTGGCAAAGACTGTGGTGAGCCCAACGCAAACTGCCTTCATGCCTGGTAGGAGTATTATGGATGGTGTGGTTATCCTACACGAGACCATGCATGAACTTCACACCAAAAAAGCTTGACTTATGATAAAGTTAAGTGGTCCTTTCTCCAACAAACTTTACACATGAAAGGTTTCTCACCTAAGTGGTGCAGATGGATTCAAAACATGGTTACGGGATGGAGTGTGGGAATCAAAGTTAATGATGACATTGGCCCATACTTCCAAACGAAACTGGGGCTCAGGCAAGGTGACCCTATGTCACCAATCTTATTTAACATTGTCGCTGATATGTTAGCTCTACTTATTAATCGAGCAAAAGAGGATGGACAAATAAGAGGGGTTATACCCCATCTAGTGGATGATGGTCTGTCTATTTTATAATATGCAGACGACATCATTATCTTTCTAGACCATGACCTTGAGCAAGCAAAAAATCTTAAGCTCCATTTATGTGCTTTTGAGTAGTTGTCTGGTCTGTAGATTAATTTCCACAAGAGTGAAATCTTCTGCTATGGTGCTGCCAAAGAAATGGAGCCATTCTATACTTCTCTCTTTGGGTGTAATTCGGGGGCTTACCCTTTAGGTATTTTGGTATCCCTATGCACTATAGACAACTCCTAAATTCTGAATGGAGTAAAGTTGAAGAACGCTTCCAGCAAAAGCTATCATGTTGGAAAGCAAAATACCTATCCTATGGGGGGAGATTGGTTTTGCTTAACTCTGTGCTAAGTAGTCTTCCAATGTTCATGATGTCCTTCTTTAAGATTCCTAAGGGAGTTCTTAAAACCTCGATCATTTCAGATCAAGATTTTTCTGGCAAGGCTCTACTAAAAATACAAGTACAAACTTGCTAGATGGGACATCTTGTGCCATCCAAAGGATCGAGGTGGTCTTGGGATCTTGAATTTACAACTTCAAAACAAATGTCTTTTGGCTAAATGGTTAGTTAACCTTCTGAACACCAATGGGGCCTGGAAATCTTTGCTAAGGAATAAATATTTGAGAACCAAGACCCTGACACAAGTATCATACAAACCAAATGACTCACTTTTGGAGAGGCCTCATGCATATTAAAGATGAGGTTCTTGCTAAAGGTTCTTTTATTATTAAAGATGGAACCAGCACACAATTTTGGGATGATACCTAGATAGGTGATAAGCCGCTCAAGGATACATACCCGGCCTTATATCACATAGCCCGGGATCGGCACGTAACGGTTTCAAAGGTCATATCTTCTAGACCCCTAAATATATCATTCAGGCAGTCTCTGGTGGACAATAACCTAAGACAATGGATTCACCTAGTAGCTCGGGTCTCTAATGTTGTTTTGGTGGATGGTAAAGATTGTTTTAAATGGCTTCTCACAAAAAATGGTTTTTTATTGTTCGATCAATGTATCTTGATGCTATAGATACACATCCACCTTTTCAGCATAAGAAGATCTGGAAATGGAAATTACCTCTAAAAATAAAATTTTTCTTTGGTTTCTTCAAAAGGGTGTCGTTTTGACAAAAGACAACCTTGCGAAGAAAAATTGGAAAGGGAGCCAGAAGTGTGTTTGTTGTAATATGAATGAAACAATACAACACCTCTTTATAGATTGCCATTTAGCAAAGATGATTTGGAGGTTTATCTTATATGCTACTAATTTGAACCAACCTAGATCTATTAACCATATGTTTGTTAACTAGCTTAATAATCATCATAAGGATCACTTGTGGAGAGCGAGGCTTTGGTTCGGGCCTTTAGTCCCGGTTCAACTTTGGAGCCGGGACTAAAGGCCTTTCATCGACGTGGCCCGAAATGCTCGCTGTAGCCGACCCCCCTTTAGTCCCGGTTAGTATTACCAACCGTGACAAAAGGGGGGCTCCCAACGGCTCAATCCGGCAATAATTGCCCCCCGCCTTTAGTCCCGGCTGGTGTTACGAGCCGAGACTAAAGGATACCCCTTTAGTCTCGGCTCGTAACACCAGCCGAGTCTCGGCTCGTACACCAGCCGGGACTAAAGGCCGACATCCATATAACGCCCGTACCTCCTTCTTCCTCTTGCCACCCGAGCCATTCACCGTACTCACCCGCGAGCTCAAGCTCCTCCCCTCCATGGCGACTCAAACCTACGGTGGTGCTGCGATTTTTTTTCTTCATTAGTTTGCGAGGATTTCTCTCCTCCAAGGTGTTCTAAAGGTTGGAATCTTCATCCTCCCTTCATTTGTTTTGATTAAATTTTGTTTTATGGTTTAGATATGGAGAAAATAGAAATGTTAATTTGTAGCTAGGTAGGAGGAGCTTAAATTAATTAGAATGATGAGATTTTGTATATACACGTGAAGATGTAGTTAGGATGGTACTTGAATTGTTCCTTATTTCATTAAAATATTATTTTTCATAATATTGAATTAGTCTTGTACATATATATATATAGTTTATAAAATATATGCTCATAAATGAAGACATACCCAAAATGTACTAGGTATTTCCATTCTTTCATTTTTTTTAGAAATGATTTTATTCTAGGTAGCCATCGGAGGAAATAGAAGATTAAATTCTTTTGTTCAGTATGTTTTTAGTTTTTATATAGAATAAATGTAAGCATTCTCTTATTTTCTTGTTTTTCATAAATTTGAATTTTACTTGTACATATAGTTTATAAAATATATGCTCATAAAGAAAGAAATAGACATATAGAAAATGCACTAGGTATGTTTTTCCTTATTTATTTTTATATAGAATAAATGTAAGAATTTTCTTATTTTTCTTGTTTTTGATACAAAGCCCCACGTCCTAATTAGCTACAGTTTGACCTCACGGGCTACGTGGGGACTGCCTGCAACTCCGTGAGGTGGGACTGTAGCTAGATAGGAGGTGTAGCGCATGTGTAGTACTGTAAGTGGGAGAGTCAGGTGTATATGACGATGAAGTGAGACTGTTGTAGTTCCCGGAGCATCTAGGTCTTCTGATTCGTTGGTTCGTAAAGGTTATGTACAGTAATAATAGTGTTGAATTCTATCCCCTTTTGTTTTTCTATTTATTCATATATTGAATCCAATCTATATATGAAAACTAATCCTATTTATTGTGAATAATGATGTGTGTTATTTTGATTTGGATATAGTTTGAGCTAACAATGTCGTCATCAAGTGGTGTTGGTAATGGCGCCCGTGGCCGTGGCATAGTCCGTCGCCGTGGTGGGCATGGTGGTCGTGGCATTGGCCATGGAGGTCTTGGTGGCCGTGGAGGTGTTTTGGAGGACCCATTGCCTCTACGTCCAGGATTGCACTTTCACCACGAGATTACCTTGCTAATGGGTGATATGGGACGTGTAGCTAACGTGGTAATATATAGGAATTGAAAGTAATTTGCTTTACATAGAACTTTTCTCATTTCACATGGAAAATCTGTAATTTTAGTTACATATATAATTATTATAGGTTCTCAACAATATCAGATGGCTCAGAGACATTATCACAGATATGAATGGTACTCCTCCTATAGTGCAAACTGAGCACGTTGATGAACACATGGCAAGAGTGTATATCTCTTTCACCGTACCTGCTCGATATGTAGGCCAGTTGCCAGTAGGCGCACCACACTCGATGGTTGGCATTGCAACAGTTGGCTCAACATCACCTATTCAGTTAACTCGAGAGAGGACTACCGTGGAGAATTGTCTACAACAGCTCCAGAATAATGTTGGGTGCTTCGTGCCGGACCTTTCCTATTTTAAATTAAAGCAACTCGAGGTGAGTGAAGGAAATGTGGTATAATATACATTTATATATAAAAAAATTTATTCATTGTTAATTAATTTGTTTCTCATCATCATCTGATTGTGTGCAGGATCACTCTGGTTCTACCTATGCTTCAATCAGCTTCCGTCCGATTCTTAATCAAGTCATGAAAAGAGTCCGGGTGGATTACTGTGGTGGGAAGCCGTTTTTCACCAACATTTGGAAGAGTCAAGCAATTCTAGCTTTATACAAGCCAGCAGAACCCGAGGCTCCATTGTTTGATGTCTGCAGTGCTATTTGTGACACTCCTCCGGAAGAGGAGGAGAGTGCAGTAGTACGCGCTCTAGCTTATTTTGAGGGAGTTCTAGGCTGGAGGATTGGAGACATTGACCATATTTCATATCTACAAGCGCGTGCTGCGCAGAAACATTATGCATGCATGGATCAGGCTTTGTACCGTACCCAATTATGTGAACTTGTATTAATTAGCTAGCTACGTGAACCTTTATGAACTTATTATCAATTATTGTTAATTAGGTACTTTATTATGAATTCATGTGTTCTCATCAACATGTTTAATAAGCATGTTTATTTAGCATATATATACTAGAATTCATACGCGAATTCATAAATGTGTTTGAAACAGAGATTTTTTAGAGTTGGTTTACCATTTTTTCAATTTAATTTATTTCCCCTTCAAATTTTAAACAAAAATTAGTAATAACTGTTTCAACTCTTGAAATAATATGTGTAAAGAAAAGTAGGTATTTTTTGGTGTTAACATAATATAATTCTGCATGGCACAAATATTTTAACTAATGATTTTTTAATTTTCAAAGCAAAAAGGAATGAGATAAATGACGATGGAAAAGGGAAATGTTAACTTCTCGCGCAAAATTACCCTTTAGTCTCGGGTGGTAACACCACCCGGGACTAAAGGGCGAAAAGTCGCCTGTAGAGGGATCCCGCGCGAAATACCTCCTTTAGTCTCGGTTGGGAATACGACCCGTGACAAAAGGTTGTTTCTATATAAGCCCCGTCGCCTTCCAGATCGTCACTTAGCCTTTTCCTCCCAAATCGTCGTCGCTGTCGCCTCTCTTCCTCCGTCGTCGTCACCGCCTCCTGTCCTCGCCGCGCCCATCCACGACGCGCCGCCCTTCTTAGACGCACCGCTCCTCCCCGACGTGACGCCCCTCCCCAATACGTGCGCATCGCCGTCTCCCGTCGCCGGCGAGCTCGGCCGCGCCGACATCCGCCCCTCACCGACGTGCATCTCCCCGACGCGGCGCCCCTCCCCGACGCGCATCTCCTCCCCGAATCGCCGCCCCCACCGGCCCCAGCCATCCTCCTCCTGCAGGACCGTACCAGTCGGTTTGCAACGATTTCTGCCTGATTTGCGATGATTTATCTATGATTTGACTCATTGAAGTAGTGTAGAGGTTAGTTACTTCATCCTACCTTCATTTACGGTTGCGATTTTAAGTAATATGCCTTGTACTTATGGTATTTAATTAATTACATTCCAAATGAGATAAGAATGGTGGTTTTTATTATTTAGATGAATATTGGTATATGTTTTAATAGAAAAGAAAGTGTTATGATAGATGTATGAGATGTTGTGTGTTATGATAGATGAAGTTTAGTTCTTCATATTTTTAGCATGTGTACAAATAAGCAGCCAGTGGGAGTTGGGATGGTTGTTTAGGTAGAGATTATTAACTATAACTCAATGCATATTTTAGGTAAAACAATGGCAAGTCACTTTTTTGGTCGTAGTGGCGGTCGTCGAGGTGGTGGTCATTGAGGTGGCAGCCGTCGAGGTGGCCTTGGTCCTCCTCCTGCAGGGATACACTTCACTCATGGCGTCATTAACTTGCTTATCGGTGATCGACGTCAAAGATCTGCTCCAAACATAGTAATATTCTTTCCTTTGTAAATAGGAATTTTATTACAAGAATATTAATTTTCATTTCATAACATGCAGAATATCGATCATATGAAGTGGTTCCGACATGTTCTCGATAATATTGGTGGTACCCCTCCTGTTGTACAATGTGCGATTGTCGGTCCAAACAACGCCATTCAATTGAAAATCTCTTTTGACATACCTGATCGAGGACCATTTTGCTCCTCCATGTCATCAGAACCCCCCACTCCAATGCTATCGATTGTTGAGTAGGGTAGCCCTTCACCATTCAAGAGGAATTATGAAAGGAATGTCGTTCAAAAGTGCTTAGAATAACTTAGCGCTAATGGGTACTTTCTACCAGATTACTCTTATTTTCTAATCAAGGCACTCGAGGAGGGAGAAAGTGTGACGACAACTGCAGAGAGACTTTGTTGCCTGAATCGTAATGACATGGTATGGAGCATAGAAATGTAATTGGGCATTTTTTAATTTACTTGTGCTACATTTTTAACATTCGTATTTTTCTTAACTTTAGAATATCTTTGGTGAAATCTTCGCTGCAATGAGTTTTCATGCAATTCTAGAGCAAGCGTGTGTTGTTTTGGGATTTTCTTACGTGAAACCAAATCCGGATGTCACAAGAGATGGGAAGTTCCAGGCTCATCATTCATTTTGCCCGCCGTATCAATGCAACTCTCCACTGTTTGAGATTTATGGAAGTCCGTGTGATCGTGAGTGTGAAGCTAAGGGGAGTGCACTAATTCATGCTCTAGCATATATTAGTGAAGTTCTGGACTTCAAGATTGAAGACTTCATCTATATGGTTTACCTGTTTAAGAAAATGGAGGATCAGTATAAAACATGTGTTGTGCGTGGATGTACCTTATGTTAAGACTTAATATTGATGTACCTTTTAATTTATGTGGTTTTGATGAACTTGTTGTCTTTGTTAATTTAGACTTATGTATTGATGTGTATATACTAGTTTAACAAAATACTATTTATTTCATGTGTATAAATTATTATGTGTATATACATTTATAAGTTTATATATATAGATATATAGGGTTTAATTTATATATAAGTCTAATCTAATTGTGTATATGGTATATAAGACAGGTACATACATATACACAAGTTCAAATACGTATTCGTGCATATACGGGTTAGACAACAATTAGAATATACGCTCAAATCGAAAACAGAAAAAAAAGAATGAGACCCTTTAGTCTCGGTTGGTATTACCAACCGAGACTAAAGGGGGTGGGCGCAAGTGCTGACGTGCCCCCCATCTCGGTTCGTAATACCACTAAAGGAACCTTTAGTCCCGGTTGGTTCAACCAGGACTAGGGGGCTTTTTTTTGTCTCCGAGCATTAGTCCCGGTTGGACTTGAGAGACCTATAACCCTCTCCCTGCCAGTGGATGTTAAGCAATTGATTTGGGTTGGTGTCGCTGCCATTTGCTGGGCTATTTGGAAATGCAGAAATGATATTGTCTTCAAAAAGACGAAGTTTAACTCGATTTTGCAGGTTATTTTTAGGGGATCTTACTGGTTATGCTTCTGGGCCCAGTTGAAGTGTGAGGAGCAGGCTAAAGACATCCTCATCGCTATGAGCAAAAAATTAGAAGTCATTGCTCTATAGTTTGCCTATGGAGGATGGAATAATTTTTATCGTTTACTTTAGTTGAGGGCATGTTGCCCGTTGCTACCTGTCTGCTCTTTCCGACACTGATTTCAACTTTGTAATTTTTGGCTGTGTACATCTACATCTACGTATGTAGAGGCCGGATTTAATTATCCATTATCTTAAAAAAATGCAGCTATAGCAAAATCATAAATTGCAGCGAGGCCTTTGCTGTCAGGCTCCTGAAAAATCATATTTACTCAACATGGAATGCACGAGGGACCAATTGAACTTCAGACCGGAGCAAACATTCACCCTTACTATTATACATCCCGCCAATCAAGTTTACAATATATCGGTATCGGTTTATAGAAAGAGTGGGAGTTTCACAACAACTCAAGCAAGCTCACGTAGTACATAAACACAAGGCAAGGGACCACAGAACAAGGGTACAGGTGAAGTGCTGAACAGTTCGATACATAATACTAGTGGCTGCATGCAAGGGGACCTGTGGGAAACGAGCAACGGAAAGTCGTTCAGTTACATCTCTCTTCCTCTGCAAGGGAAAGAAACGTGAAATGAGAAGAACTGTGATGTTCCTGCCACATCATCTTCGTGTGCCAGTATGTACTCTTTTGCACGAAAGGTACCTCAGCAGGATTCAGTATCCCGAGTGCTTTATCAGCTCGTTCAGTTCGTCTGCAACTGCAGTGTGGCAAAATCTGTACTGTACCTGCAGTGAAGAACAATATCCAATTAGAGAGATAAGCCACTTGATCTACTTACTAGCATGTTATACCCATCGTTTCGAGTGCATTGACAGAGTACCTAATTGATAAAGGAACCAAAACAAGGAGAACAGGTAAAACAGTAAGCTGTACAGTACCAATTTTTCAACCATTCCGAGCCGCTGGCTTCTGAATTTTTTGACAGTTTCAACAAGCTCCAGAGCAGACCATTCACCACGCAAAATCCTCTGGACTGTACTGAGGATGGTGATGGTAGAACCAGCTCTTCCGATGCCCGCACTGCAGAAGAAAGCACGCAACAGCAATGTTGGCCTGGGTATGTATGACGAGAGAGGACTGAGAAGGTCTGAACTTCGTTGTTTTGATTTGATTCGAACCTGCAATGTGCAACTATGGGGTGCTCTATTGGAATGTGGTATAGTCTGTTTATAATTTGTCGAACCGGAGTACTGCTCTCTGGTGCATGATGATCAGGCCATCCAGCATACCAAATGTGGAGAACAGAGTGCACTCTACCTGACTGCAGGTACACCATCCGGAATCAAATGTCAGTTGAAATTGGGAGATACTTCAGTCCTAAAATTCTTTAGAAAGGTAATTTGAGTAGTAAAGTTATACTGTTATGTTGGGGAAGACAATATACATCGAACTAAAAGATCCTAATGTAAAAGAAGGTACTACTCCAAGACAGTAGATTCTACTAGAGCGAGAATACGCATAATCCTCTGTATCATTACCCTTTTATGCTGTATCTCCACGGTACGTAACACAAGCTCACCAATTTTTCTGCGCTTCGTGATCTTAATGTTGAATCTTCCATCATCTCCTTGTCCGGTATTCACTGGGAGAAGATACTCTTCGGCCTGGCATTATTTCAAGAGTAATAAATTGTTTAATGCTTAAAAAAGAGTGAGTTGTTAGGTATAGACCAGGTAAAACGTATGGACTTAAAATTTAATTATGAACAAATCTGAAATTCTATTGCTAGAAAGCAGACGATCATGTATCGCGTCAACAGGTAAATTTATATCTCAAATTCAAAGAGACTTGGATGAAAAACAAAGCTGGAGTTGCTAATACATCAAATGAAGCAGATCGTCAATAATTCTGCTATAATGCTAAACATATTCAGTAAAAAGAACAACTTACTTTGTGTTTGAAGCAGAGGTAAAGCCTTTTTCACATTTTTTCGAGCACAAGCAAAGGAATTATTCTAAAGAAGTTGCATCTAAAGTCTTACATACAACAGACAATTGAAGGTCGATGGCACAGATTATTGGAAATTATGACTGGAGCTGTGCCGGTGAAAATAAATTAACAAAACATGCGGAATGTGAAGGTTGTGGTAATGCAGCAGAGCTATTTGCAATTGCAACTGAACATTTTTCCTCAATTCATTGAAAATCACTAGTGTTCAAGCATTAATCATCACCTTCCCATCCTCGACAGGGGTGACCATAACAATCGCAGGACAGGAATTCTCATAAACCATTTGCCAGAAATCATCAAATGTGTTGGGCAGTGGTGCCTGACAGGAAATAAACCTTGTTTGATCTTTACCGCTGGCCTGCAAAAATTTCCAAAAAAAAATTAATATGTAGTATGAATTAAATACCATAAATACTTCTGTCCTTTTTTTACCTCAATAAGGCTTGCGTTTATGTAGTCGTTGCTCGTCTGTATGCGTACTCTGTTTTCATCAACTAAACCAAAGATACCCCAATTCAATCACATGCACAAATCGACAAGTATATCTTGGTAGTAAGGATGTAGTGATATACTCACATGGCAACACATTGTGGTGGCGGTTTCTTTCTTTGTTTTCTTGTTTGAGAGCAACAGTAAATAATTTATCATCCTCGATCACAATTCTTCGATCCTGAAACATGAAAGGCATCAGATGTTAAACAAGACTGTGATTGAATTTGGGCACCTTTGGATCGAGATTTAAAAAAAAGACGGGTTAGAGCAACTCTAAAAGACTAGCTATCTTGGCTTAACTAGCTCAAAAATGGAAAACTTATTCAAAAACTCAATCCAACAGACTCGCTAAACTTTCCCTCTCTATCCTCCGCTAGCTAAACTGGGGGCTTTGCTAGCCATTTTTGGCTAGCCAGTCCCGCTAGCTATCCCCTCGTACATGAGTATGGCAGGCGGGACCCACTAGCGGTGAAGCATATAAAGAGTTGATTTTAGTTAGTCTGTTGGATTTCATCAACTTTTTACTAGCAATTTCATTTTACATACTAGCCAAATCAGAATTTTAGCTAGTGTTTTATAGAGAGACTCTTGGAGTTGCTGGTAGCATGTTACGGGAGAAAAAATATTTTTTCCCGATAAAAAACAGTTGTAAAAACATCGAGATACCGTTGTCGGCGCGTTTTGTATTGTTACCGGAAGGGATTTAAATTCTTGTTCAATCACTTCCGTTTGCTCGATCTTCTTCTGCAACACCTGGACCGCCATCCTGCAGCGCCACACCTCTTCCTCCGTGAGCGCCAGCCGTGGCGGGTGGGCGCACGGGTCGAGAGGGTCGAACGTCCTCGCCGCCGGCTGCGGCGGCGGCAGGGTCGGGGCGCCCACCACCAACGCGGGAAGCCACGCCGGGCGCAACGAGTCTTCGCCGCGGCGCATCGCCGCGCTGGCCGGAACCGCCGTTGACGCGTCGTCGTCGGGGCCGGGCGCGCCCGGAGCGCGCTGCGGCGCCGGTGCAAGCGACAGCGACGGAGCGGCGCCACGTGAGTGAGCAGCAGTCACCGGCGGGGAGATGATGTCTGCGGGGCGATGCGCCGTCCCGCTCGCGTCCGGGGTCGCCGCAGCGGTTTCCCCGAGCTCGTGCCGCCCGACGCGGCGCGGCGGTGGCGGAGTGATATGGGCGGCGCCGTTGGTAGTCGTTGGAGCAGGCTTGTTAGCCGGGGAGGCAGAGTCGTGGAGAGGGTTCCTCGTCGGGTTCGGGGCCGATGTCGGCGCGTGGGAGGTACCGATGTTCACAGGCGGGGTCGCTGCCGCCGCAGGGGAGGAAGCGGCGCCGCCGCGGTGCTTTCTCTGGTCCCGGGTCGCCATGGCAAGGCGGGGTTGTTGGCGTGGTGACCTGGTTGCAAACTGGGATCGCGGTTTGCTTGGGGAGGAGGAGAAGGGAGAGCTTGGAAGGCTGCTTAGTGCTGCGATGGTGGAAGCTGGACTGAGGGAGTGGTGGTATTTATAGGAGCGGTCGAGTTGATAGAGGAGGTGGTGGATCGGACGCGGGCGGGACGCAGCTGGAGAGCTGCTTGGTTTGAGTTTGACCGGCGGGGACGGGAGCCCTGCCCAGGTGAGGATTTCCGATTTTCAGGCCAGCTCTCAAGCAGCGGTCTTCTTAGAATGTTTCACTGTTTCAGCGTCGGGACGAAGGGGTGGGGCCGGTGGGCACGCGGCACGGCGGCAGCGATCATATGGGGCCCAGTTTAAGGAAAAGCTCTAATGTTTTTTTTTATATTATTTTCTTGACCGAATATATTATTTTTTAATGGAATATGTATTGATCTTAGCGTACTACACCAGTCTGTTTACAAACAGGATCCGAAAGAAAAAGAAAAATTACAAAAAAGTTCAAAACTCTTGTTCATCTTCCTCGCAGCGTTCAACGATCCGTTCGTCGCCACCGTCAAAACCGCTTCCCAATCGTCGCCGGGCACCAGAGCAAAACTCCACAAAGTGGAGGCCGCAGAGGATGGCTTACTGCTAGGCGAATCAGCCGAGTACGCTGCCTCCCAAGCGCATCGGCTAACTCCAGTACCCATGACGCATCCTTCTTTTCCACCGCCGGCAACCCGAGCAATGCTCAGATTTTTTCCAAAGATCATCTTTCTTGAGATTAACAGGGTCAACAACATCATCACCTGAAGAAGATGACGATGCGCCGACCCTCGACGCCTAGACAGGTCTCCCCGGCCTCTCCGTTGACGTCAGAGTAGATCGCCATCAGAGAATGAAAGAAGCTGGGAGAAATTATTCCTCTGCAACGCCGTCGCTTCTGCATCACCGGCGCCACCAGGAAAACCAAGCCGCAGAGAGCCACGTTCCTCTGGCAAAACCTAACTCCACCGTCGAGCAACGACAGCGAGCAAACCCTGAACCCCCGCTCCCCTTGCCACCGGCTAGAAGGCCGGAGACGAGGAGGACGGGGGCCAGAACTTGCGGCGGCGGCGCTCACGCAGGAGGCGGTTCCGCCCGTGTCGCCTGGAGGCGGCGCGAGGGACGGGCCGCGCGTGTATTTTCCCTTCTTTTAGAAATCTACTGAATATATTACTTGGTTTTGAATTAAGTAGTGACATCAAAATCTTTTACGAGACGCACAATACTATCATATGTAGTATAAAATATAACTATTTTTTAGTACGAATGGAATTATAATTTGCATGAATTATATAATATTATTTTATTTTCTGCAGATCCGCACTCTATATCTAAGGAAGATTTGAAATATTTCAACAATGTCATTTACACATTTCTCCTTACACTCTTATACTATCGATATTACTTATGCATAATACATGTACTACACAAAGGTTTTAGTACTCCTTCCATATCGAAATATTTGTCACCATTAATTTTTTTTATAACTTTCACCATTCGTTTGAAAAATTCAAACTTTCAAATTTTAAAAATTTAGATGTACTGTTTTTGACATAAGTTTCACATTGAAAAGGATTCAACTACAAAGTTCTATAACTTCTGAAGATCTACAACATTTATTTTGGTCATTTGTTCATCTGATATAGTGATAGTAACATTCTTCACAAATTTTATATATCTTTTAGTTTCATGAACTGTATAAGAGATATAGATTTTGTGAAAAGAATTACTACCACTTTGTCAAATGAATAAATGATCCAAATAAAAATATACATCTTGAGAAGTTATAAACTTTTTAGTTCAAAGTTTTTTAATTAAAATAATTTACTGCTTCAAAATATGATTTGAATTTCTCTATGCCGAGTATTTTTTCAAATACTCACGATAAACTTCGATTTTGTCGTCGCTCAGAAAAGGCTCATAGCAAAATAGTTCTTTGCCGCAGCTCACAGCAAAACTTGTAGTCCCTGTGAGCCTAGTTATAATGATGCGCAAGAAAAAATTGTGAAGAGCCTAATTGGGGAGCAGTAGATCGCAAATGAACTTCATTTAAAACTTTACTAACTCATAGCACAAAAATTAATCAATTGACAATTTTCCTATCAATTTAAACGATGATGTCCCGTGGCTCATTCGACTAAACAAACAAAAAAGCTTCACAACGACCATTTTATAATCATGCATTTTACTCAAAAGCATTCTGCTCAACTACCGCGTTAACAGTTGGTCGTCTTCGCTAGATTGAGCCGTGCGTTCACGTCATTTTTTAAGGTTATACGTGTACGTGTTGAGACCCCGTGTTTTGGCACTTTAGTGATTTATTTAGTCACGTTGGAAACCAGACTTTAATAAGCTGCTAATCACCACCTTGCGGGCTTCCTTGACTACATCAGCGCAACAGCAGACCTCTCGCAACTTGTTTGACGACCTGTAAATTAAAGTCCAAAATTGACTAGTTAGCTCCAGTTTGAGACTTGGCAATTTTAATGTGTTGATCCACTGACACTTAGGCTACTTCAAAGTTACATTTATCATTTTATCTATCATGGTTTGAAGTGCAAATAGTTAAAATGGAATGCATGCACTCTATAGATCAAACATCTCGAGTTTCACAAATGTAGGAGCTCATTTGCTAACTAAAATAAATAACAAAAAACGGCTAAGTAAGAGTAGGAGGGAGTCCTTAGGCCTGTACGTGAGTTTCACGCCACGGCGTGGCGTGCCTCGCTACTGAGTTGCGCTAGCTCATTTGGCGTGACTCAGGCTGCCATTTAAGTTGCAACTTTCACTACGTGAAAAACTTACTTTGGTAACATGCGTAGATCGCCTTTGGTAACAGGCACTGATCTAAGTGTTACAAATGAGGCAAGAAAGGTAACGGGCAGATGTCCGTTCCAGATAACACATATTCGTAACAGGCATAAAACAACAATCGTTACTACAACTAAGCACCAGTCACGTGAAATGGTTGTTTCTCTAGACCCACAGAGAACTTTGGTAACGGACACCAAAAGCCCGTTACAGGTGTTGGAATCAACAGGAACTCAATATCAGCGTCGCATTTTATGAAACTTCGTCTCCAATGTCTCGATGAAATGAGATGCGTCTATTTTACGCGCGTCTCAGCACAACTAGGATTCGTAACGGGCATCAAACAACAACCGTTACCATAACTAGTCACCGGTCACGTGAAAATGACTATTTCACTGGGCCCACAGGGAACTTTGGTAACGGACACCAAAATAAAGTTCGTTACTGTGAAATCAATATTGGAGACGCGTGTGGTGAACCTGCGTCTCCGATGTCTCGACGAACGGGCCATGTTGTGGGGCCCACCGGTTACATTGTTGGCATGCTTGTAACGGGTATTTCAATTGAAGCCCGTTACTCAGTGATCAGTGTTTGTAACGAGTTTTAGTTAACGCCCGTTACAGATACATGGGACACCCCTACAGTAACCTGCTGCCTACTTGCCGGTTGCATCCTAGAACCCACCGGGATTTGGCAGCCATCAGGGGCTGCATTCTGGAACCAGCCAGGATATGACTAAATTCACAAAAATTAGATCCATCATCCAAATTCACAGAAATCCACATAATTCACATGCATCATATGACAAAATTCAGCATCATCATCTCACAAAGAGGAATGACAACACTATCACAAAAATTCATGGACAAGGAGGAATGCAAAAATTTCCTAGTCACCATGCATCATCATCTCACAAGGAGGAATGCAACAATATCACAAAATTCATAGACAAGGAGGAATGCAAAAATTTCCTAGTCACCATGCATCATCATCTCACAAGGAGGAATGAAACAATATCACAAAATTCATGAACAAGGAGGAATGCAAAAATTTCCTACTCACCATGCATCATCTCACAAGGAGGAATGCAACAATATCAAAAAAATTCATGGACAAGGAGGAATGCAAAATTTTCCTAGTCACCATACATAATCTGAGCCCACACAGTTTCATCAGCATGAATTTTTCCTCCGGCTGTGATCACCTGTTCCATGAGGAATGTGGCAATTCTTTCACAAACATCTGCCAGCAATGATTTGTTGAGAGGATGCTCATCTAGCCCTAATCTCTGGATATAACAATGTCACCAATCAGCACACACATATATAGGTGGTTACCAAACATGTGCAATGCTAATAAGCAAGAATTTTGCTCAGTTGTAGGTTTTACAAATGAAGATCCCAAGAAAGTACCTTCATATGTGGGCCGCTATCTTTTTAATTGAAGCATGTGATAGGCACAATAGAAGCCACAGAGTTTGGATCCAGTAGGTTGTTGGTGGCACTGCAATAAATGTACAAAGAAAAATAGTGGTGATCGAGAAGAAATAAACTCGAGCTTTAGTACTGGCTTCCATAGGAAGGAAATAAGTGGTATGTACCTTAACATTGTTGATGTGTTCCAAGGTGCCAAGGCGCAACAACTTCTTTTTGCCGCAGTAACGTTCCCAACCCCTACAACAAAACAAGCAACAATGGTTAGGACACTATTAATTAATATACTCTGTACAGTTTGTTGAGGAACGTCCACGGGTTAAGAAAGAAATAACTTACTCATTAATGATTCGCTCGAAAGGATCAGTATCAGTATTAATTATCTTCAATGAATCAAGATAGCAGACCTTCCGCTGCTTTAGAACGATCACCACTGCAATCCAGTGGTTCGTACTGAGATAAGCGGTAAGCATCAAATTTTGTTTAGCATATAGTTTGAAGGCATTGCACATATAGGACACAGAGAAAGCAAGAGTGTTATCCTTGTTGTTCAACGTTGTCGAGCAAAGGCATTTAGGATCAAGGAAGCCAACTGCAGCGCCTGTCTTCTCAACTTCTATAGTCATATTCCTATTAGTAAGAAAAAACAAAGTGTAAGGGGGCCAAATACATGGTAAAGATGATGTGAGGCAAAAAGCACATTTCGACACAGGATGTGATTAGTGAGAAGCAGATTAAATTTTCAAGCAACTTACAGGATGAAGCAGCGGAAAAGTGTTAGATCCAAAGCATCCAAGTTGAAGAGATCGTACAAATCACTGAGTTGCACAGGTAGCTGCTGGAGTCCATTTGACCATCTCGGAGGCCATGCACTGGTCTTGGGCCGAAGTGCGACCATAATGTGAGAATCATCATCTGACTTACCATGTTGCATGTAGAATTTGTGGAGCTTTCTGGTAAAAGGAGCAGTCTTTTTTAGATCACCATCACTGAGAAGTCTCTTTCCAAATTTATAATTTGCGTTATCCATAGCCCAAGGATTCTTCTCGGTGCCTCTCTCAGATTGCTTTGGGTTAGTCATATACCAAGGATTCTCCTTGGTGTTTCTCTTAGATCGCTTTCTAGTAGGCCTCTTAGAGGTTTTATTTACAGTAATTTCCTTTTTCTGCTGCTTTGAGATGGCCGAAGAAGGTTTCTTAAGGGCTTGCTTGCTTGCTGCAGGTGGTGTAGAGCTTTTATTTTTGGCAAGTTTCTCTTCTTGCAGCTTTGAAATGGCAGAAGGTTTCTCAAGGGATTTCTTACCTGTTGTACGTGGTGTAGAGATTTTATTTTCGGCAAGTTTCTTTCCTTGCTGATTTGAAATGGCTGAAGGTTTCTCGAGGGCTTTCTTGCCTATTTGTGTCTCACCAGGAGCTATTACAGAGGTATTGGGCCCAGATGTACCTACAACTTTCTTCGAAATGTCGTCGACAGATTTATCAGCACCAGCCAACACATCACTCTGGTTGACTGGTAACAGTGTTGTCTCACCAGGACCTATTACAGAGATATTAGGCCCATATGTACCTGCTTTGGCATGATTGTTTTGAGCACTTCCATTTGGGGGTGTAGGTTTTGTTGTTTCATGAGGAGGAGAAGGAGGAGGAGGTGGTGGGAGTGGTGGTGGGGATGGAATATTTGGTGTCTCTTGCGGATGTCAAGATGCAAGTTTTTTTGTTTTTCAGGACTAGGAGTAGGTGGGGATGGAATATTTGGTGTATCTTGCGGATGTGGGGATGCAAGTTTTTTTGTGTTTTCAGGATGACGAGGAGGTGGGGATGCAAGTTTTTCTGGACGAGGAGGAGGTCCAAATGGAACGTTTTACGGATGTGGGGATTGAGGAGGAGGAGGATGTGGGGAACCATGTGAGGAAGGAACCTGTACCATAGTGTGTGAACTACAAGGAATCTGTACTGTAGCCTGTGAACGAGATTTACATGTTGGTGCTCCTTTGATGTCAATCAGACACCTTCTCCACTTTAACCTCTATCTTTCAGCTTGTCTGAGTTTCATCACCTCATCATTAGGAGGGTATTCCAACAGTTCATTCGCAAAGATAGTATAAAAAGTGAGCACTTCAACCACAACACAGTCTTCATGAATTAGGACTGTTTGTAGCGTAGTCTCCTCTGGATGAATAAGACCAATTGCAGCTTCACATTGAAGCCCCCTCCACATGATCCATAGGCCACAGTGTGTGGGTTCAGTCAACATGCCTATAAGGTCTTCGTGTGTATGATCGTCACAGCGCACCTCCGTTGCCAACTCTGTAGTGCCATTGATCAAACCTACATTATCTGCGGACGCACAACTGCTCTTCAGTGTGGTGGATGAAGGGCTTGCGCGATTGGACATTGGTGAAAACATCACCTCTGCATCTGCATGTTCTGCATCTCAGGCACCAGTTCTTGCTTGATTTGTTCCTTTATCTTTTGATGACCATGTGTGGTTCGAGGACCGTTTGGATGGTCGCTTCCTGGTGTGATGAGTGATTGACAACGGTGTGTGGACTGATTCTTGGCTAAGTATTGCAGGTGCAAGTTGCGTCTTGACTGGTGTTGGTGCAGGTGAAGAACAAGCGAGAAAGGTCATTACTAGTGAGGCCTCTAGGTGTGGAGAAGACAAGTAGACTTCGTTCGAGGGACCCAGTGGCCAGCGGAGTCAAGTGCGGGCCGCATGGTGGCATGAACAGCAAGATGAAGTCATGGACGGTTTCTTGATTGAGCCTCAAAACCAAGGTCGAGCCGGGACTACGTGGGAGCCGAGTCATGAGTGCCGATTGGCGGAGGCTACACCGAGTTCGCGGGGTTTCCAGTGGTTCACCAGAAAACCACTGGGGTTCCTTGGTTGATCCACAAAGCCATGACAGAAGAACCGAAGACAGAGATGCAGCAGCTCCAGACCGGTCTGACCGGTGGGTACCGGTCTGACCGGTGTGCGACGACGCAATCCGGAGACTTCGAAGCAGAGGACACGCGTCGGGATCACAAGACTTGCGTCGAGGCTAAGTAGGTTGCGATCGCCGGGCATCCGTCCATGGAGTGATGACAAAGATTTCCGATTTCTCCCTCGAGGGGCATGTATCCCTAATTAGCTAGTATAGGTATTTTAGACTTTTGGTTGCCTCCATATAACCCAAGAGGTGAGAGGATGGCAACCATCTCTTGGAACCCTAGCTCATTTGGTTTTCCTATTTTTTCTTCCTATTTCCTTAGGATTTCCATAGGACTAGCTTGAGAGCTTCATGGTGAGATCTTGTGAGAGGGTTGGATGATCGGGCGGCAAGCTAGACCTTGTATGAACCTCTTTGGTATGTATAGATGATTCAACGTGGTTCCTCAAGGCTTGGTTGTGTTGTTCCCGTTTGTTCTTGGTGGTGATTTTCGGAGCCCTCTCTTGGTGGATTTCTTGGTGTGTTTTCGGGACCTTACTCTTGGGGATTTGGTGGGGGATGTATGTGTGAACCTTTCGTGGTTCTTTTTCCTTTGATTCCCCTCCCAAATCCATGAGTCAAGGGTCTCGATTTTGGGGTTTTCGGTGTTCTAAGGTTAGAGGTGTTCTTGGTGGGATTTCTTTGATTCCTCTTGATTCAACGAGTTTTGGTGGACCATAACTTGGCTATGGGTGCCCATGAGGTGTTCCTACTATCCCCAAAGTCTTGTTCAGATCCGTGGAGCGAATCGGGAGATCGGGAGTTGGATTTGAAGGAGTTGACCCGCGGGTTCTGTTCATCCCGAGCTGCCCAGGTTACACCGGTCTGACCGGTGCTCTTGACTGGTCGAACCGGTGTGAGCCCTTTGTGGGATTTGCCTTGGGTGAGTTGCTGAATCCGTGTGTCTTTGGGTTGTGTTGGTGCTGGTCTGTTCTTGGCTATTTTGGAGTTGTTTTGCTTGGTTTTGTGAAAGAGTTCTTCTTCCTTGCAGGTTGTTTTGGAGGTGTTTTGGTTCCAGAGCCTAGAGAAGTCACTGAGGCTCTCTGGAGCATTTGTTGTGCGGCTGCTGTAGCCACCGGCCTGACCGGCTCTATCCACCGGTCTGACAGGCGCAGGTCATCGATCTGACCGGTGTAGCACAGGCAGCAAGCCGTGCAAGTTTCCGTTGTGTGTGTTGGTGTGTTTTGGCTCGGAAGGTTGTTTGTTGGTTCCTAGGATCAGTAGCACTCTAGTGGCTATGTGGTCTTGACCAACTTGGGTAGTTGAGTCGGAGACGTGTGTTGGAAGTTGTGTTCATCTTTTTGGAGCCTCTATCTCCTTCAAGAAGAATTTTTATCGGCTCCCATTCACTCCCCCCCCTCTGGTTCGCCGTATCAGTCCTTCAATTGGTATCAGAGCCGGTTACAGGTCTTGATTGACTCTAACCAGTCTAATATCCAAGGATGGCGTACCAGGAATTGGGTTCGGGTCCTCCATACTTCGATGGCAAAAACTACCAGATGTGGAGTAATCGGATGGCGACGTTCCTCCGTGGAAAGGGTTAGATCCTTTGAGATATCACGGTGGACACAGGCTATGTCCAGCCGATGAACTTCCTTGCTCCAGGATCGAGGGACATGTTCGACGCCAACAACAAGGCGGTCGACTACTTGTTTCGTGCTCTGTGTCAGCCTAAATTCGATCGAGTGCACACAGAGAGCTTGGCTCTTACAATCTGGTCGGTGTTAGAGAAGCTCATGTTGGGAATGCCCAGGTTCAGGCTTGGATGTATGCAACTTACCAAAGAGAGTACGAGAACTTCACTCATCTCCCCGGTGAGTCCATTGATGCCTTGTCTCAGAGGTTCACGGTTGTGGTGAACAACATGAGGGCCAATGTGGACGTGCTCCCATATGATGATCATGATAGAGCCGTCAAGCTCTTACACTCATTGGATCGTACGGTTTGGGGCGGAAAGTTCGAGGCCATTGTGGAGTCGGAAAAGTATGACACTCTGACTGTGAATGAGCTGTTCTCTAAGCTCAAGTCAGCTGAGGTGGATAGGGGCATGATAGCCAAGATTGAGGGCCCGACTGACTCTCATAGTCTCGCCCTCATCAGTGGTTCAAAAGGAAAGACTAATGCTAACCCATCCACTAGGATGTTCTCCTTGTCCTCTTTGATGTCTATGCCAGATGAGGAGTTCAACATGCTTGGAGAGGACGAGTTGGCGTTGCTGACGAGGCGGTTCGAGAGGAGAACTAGGTGAACATGAGGAGGAACACGAGGACATGCTTCCAGTGCGGCAAGGCAGGACACTTCGTCGCCGACTGCCCGGAGAAGGTCGAGAACAAGGACAGCTACAAGCACAAGCCGAAGACGGATGAAAAGTACCAGTCGACGCGTGACCAGAAGAGCAAGCACAAGGACGAGCGACGATCGAGGAAGAAGGAGAGCCGAGGCTAGGCGCGAGCGATGGTTGGAGCGAGCGACGTCGACTCCAGTTCCGCATAATCCACCTCGAGCTCAAGCAGAAGTGAAAATGAAGCTGATCGTTGCAAGGGTAGTAAGTCGTCCAAGAACCTAAGCAGGCTGAGCTGCTTCGCTAGAGACAGCTTCTGCACCATGGTGCTGAGCTCCAGCAGCAAGAAGAGCACCCAGAGCGACTCGGACTCTGACTCCGACGATGAGGTGCGTGATGAACTTCCCTTCTTGTGACATGAGAATGAACGGCTTGGATTGTTGCTTGATTATCGTGATGACATGCTTAGAGAGGCCAAGAAGATGAGGAAAGAGCTTAGGGCCTCGCTTGAGGATGCTAGGACTAGAGTGGCTGAGCTAGAAACACAAAATTTGGATGCTAAGCTTAAAATTGATTCTCTGAAAGCTTCACCTGTTGTTTATGATGAAGTTGAATGTGTTGATTGTCCTATCTTTCTAGTTGATCTTTCCTTGTTTAAGGAAAAGCATGCCTCCAAGTGTGAGGAACTAGATGTTCTTAGGGTTGAAGTGGCTGAGCTTAAGTCTAGACCTGCTTTGCTAGGTGCTTGCACTTCTTGCCCTGTTTTGCATGGAAAAATTGATGAGACACATGCTTACACTGTTTCTTCTGAGGCTAAGCTGAAAGAACGAATTCCTACATCTTGCTCTACCTGTGAATTGCATGCTTTGAAGAATCTGGAACTTGCACATTATGTTGATGGTTTGCAGGATGATAATGATGAGTTGAGAAAGTTGATGGGTTGGTTGTCTGTTCATGAGCCTCAATTGAGGATAATGATCGAGACATACAAGAGGCAGGATGGTGAGGGACTTGGGGCAAACAAGGTTGGTGAGGGAAGTGGAGAGAATATCCCAGAGCCACCAAAAACCCACAACAAAAATGATTGCCCTCCTAAACCTAACCATCTCAGGAACCGACTAGACATAACCCCAGCACCACCCGTGTTTCCTCCACAAACAAATGATTTCCAAAAGCCTATCAAGTTTGTCAGCACTTCGAGGAAAGTGTTCTTTGGGAAAGAAAGTGAGGAGAAGTCGGGTGAGAAGCCTAGTGAGGAGAAACCGGTTGGGAAGCCGAGTGGAGAGCAACCAAGTGAGCAGCCCCAACCCAAGCCTAAACCTAAGCTTGTGAGGTTTCATTGTGGCTATTGTGTGAGAGATAGACATAAGGATGAGTTTTGCTTCAAGAAGAAGCGAGAGGAGAGAATGGCGAAGGAGTGGGCTAACAAGGACAAGTACCACCTTTCCAATGGTGTACTTGAGCCTCGTGTGCAGATGCCCAAGGCCAAGGCGAGTGTGAGGACAGTTCCGTCTTGGGGAGAGCGAAAGGCTGTTGGAGACGCTGCTAGCCGGGCTACATCGGTCAGACCGATGAGAGGCACCGATTAGACCGGTGCTGGCCTGGACAGGCAGTAGTTTGAGTTTCGTGCTCATACAGGTGCTAGGTTTGGTTCTGGAGGTCATGGTTCTGGTGGTTGGCTTGGAGAGTTTGCAGGATGTCAGTTTGCTAGGTGTTCTCCCCCTCGTGCTCAATATGGGAATGGGAGGAGTCGTAGCTTTGAGTTGGAGAGGAGGGACGGTCCACGGTTTTCCTTTCGTGGTTTTGGTCCTCCTCTAGGAAGAGAGGGATGGTTCCCTCATAGTGGTTACCGTGGTGGTGTTCATGGAGGTTACTTTGGTAGGAAATATGGTTTGGATTGTGCTAACCCCACTTTTGAGCAAATGGCTCGGCACAGGTTTTACTCTTTTGGTACAAACCCCAGTGCTGAGTCGTTTGTTCGCTCACGTGCTTGTTTTTGAATTTCAGGTGGGAGACTTGAAGAACATTTGGTTGATTGACTCCGGTTGCTCGAGGCATATGACCGGAGACAATGGGTGGTTCTCAAGTCTCGTCCCGGTGCTGACAAGGAGGTACATCACCTTTGGGGACAATGGGCGTGGGTGTGTGCTTTTAGAAGGTGAGATTAAGGTGAGTGACAAGATCACTCTCAGGCGTGTTGCTCTTGTTCAATCGCTTGGGTACAATTTACTTTCTGTGTCCCAGCTGTTGGTTGAGGGTTTTGAGGTGTTGTTTCGGCATGGTGGTTCTCGAATTTTGGACCCTCGAGGGGACCATGTCTGTATGGTCGTTCCCGAGGGTCAGGTGTTTCGAGCTGATTTTTCTCAGTCTTTTGGTGTTGAGCGTTGTTTCTTGGCTGGCTCTTCGAGTGAGTTGTGGGAGTGGCATAGGAAGTTGGATCACTTGAGCTTTGACCTTTTGTCTCGCTTGAGTAAACTCAATTTGGTCCGGGGATTGCCACGGTTGAGGTTTGAGAAAGAGTTGGTTTGTGCGCCTTGTAGGCATGCCAAGATGGTAGCCTTTTCTCACCCGCCTCTCATCGATGTGATAACTGAGCGTTCATGCGAGCTGCTCCATATGGACCTTGTTCGCCCAGCTCGTGTGCGATCTGCGGGTGGGAAGTGGTACGTCCTTGTTGTGGTGGACGACTACTCTCGGTATGCGTGGGTGTTCTTTCTTGAGGAGAAAGGGGAGACGTTTGGTTTTCCATGACTTGGGTCTTGAACGCCAGTTTTCGAGTCCGTATACGCCTTCCCTGAATGGTGTCGTGGAAAGGAAAAACAGGACCTTGTGTGAGATGGCTCGGATGATGCTTGATGAGCATATGACTCCGAGAAGGTTCTGGGCTGAGGCGGTGAATACCGCGTGCTATGTTTCAAACAGGATCTACCTCAGAGTGCATAAGAAGAAAACATGCTATGAGTTGATGCACGGTCGCACACCCAAGGTGAGTCACTTCCATGTATTTGGTTGCAAGTGTTTCATTCTTAAGAAAGGGAAGAAGTTGGATAAGTTTGAGGCTAGGTCGCTCGATGGTATTTTCTTTGGTTATGCATCTCACTCTAGAGCATATCGTGTGCTCAATCTTGAAACTAACCAAATTGTGGAGACTTGCGAGGTAACCTTCGACGAGACACAGCCACGTAGTCAGCTTGTCTTTGATTGTGCAGGTGATGATGAACTTGTTGAGGAGATCTTTAAGGAGGAGGAGCATGAACATGGAGATGATGAAGATGGAGGTGTGGTGCCCACGGCTGAGCATGTACCTACTACTTCGACTACGGTGATGGACGGCCCCTCTCCCACACCTATGACGACAAACCAAGATCAAGGAGAAGCTACTATTGAGTGGGAGGTAGCATCAAGGCGAGAACCTCCCCGGCGAGTACAAGTTGATCACCAGCTTCAAGGATCATCGGTGACATGAATGAACGTACTACACTGTCGAGGGTTCGGAAAAATTCCCATTTTGCTCATGCTGCTTTTGAAAGGATCAAGATGTCGACTAGAGGGGGTGAATAGTTGAACCTGAAAATCACAAACTTTTTCACAACTGTCAAATACAGGTCCGGAGTTTCCGGATATTTTTCCGGATACTCCGGGAAATCCGGAGAATCCGGGAAAATGTCCGGATATTCCGGCCTGTCAGGGGGGAATTTAATTCGACAGAAATTAAACTTGCTCAAATATAGATCTATGAAAATAGGTTATGCACTGAGATGAGACAAGCCTGTTTATCCACTCCAATCTTGTAGGAACCTCACCACGAGGTAGATCGGCACCAAACCCTAGATATGTGCTCAAGATAGAAACAAGCATACAACAAGATGAACAAGCACAAGAGACACAGGGATTTGTTATCGGAGTTCAACCTCACACCTTGAGGTCTACGTCTCCGTTGAGGTACCCACGAAGGGTGGACATTTACACCTAGGTCACTTTCCTCCCTCTAGCGACCACAAAGATCAAGCTAGAGTTACTTACTCAAAGTCGGGGTGATACAAACTTCCTTGGGCAGCCACAATCTTTGGATGCTCCAAGGCAACACCTAGCCGGCTAGGAGCTCAAAGCTCCAAGAGTAACAAACATGAATTTTGCCAACCAAGCGAAGAACGAGGTGCTCTAGAGATGGGAAATCAGCTCACTATCACTCTCCAAGATCTTACTCTCAAACCCTCTTAAATCCCCACAACAAATTTCACCAAACTTGAGACAAAGGGAATAGAGGGGGAGTAAATGAGGTCTGTTGAAGTTCAGGTCGAAAATGGCAGGAGAGAGGAGTAAAGAAGGGGTGGAGGGGGCTTTTATACCCCCTCACCCAGAATATAGCCGTTGAGGCTTTAAGACCCAGAGTATCCGGGGTAAACCGGGAAACTCCGGAAGTCCGGAGACTCCGGGGTAAACCCGGATACTCCGGCCTTCCAAGGTCAGCACCCAAGAAAAGATCCCCGTGAACATGTTGGTGCTAAGGTGTCTCTCATAGGTTTTATTTTAGCAACTAGAGCACCTGTTCGACTCTTGGAAGACACAATTCCTGTCCCTCTTGATAGTGCGGCATTCCTAGGACTCAATTTCAAAAATGTAAAATAAATAAGCCTTCTTAGGAATCCTTTAGAGCACCACTTTCCTTTTTGCATAGTCAACGAACAGTGCTTGAAGCCATACATAATTTTAATACCTACTCATGGACTAGATAAATCATTAGCTACTTAGGTGTGTGTCATTAAATCACCAAAACCCACTTAGGGGGTCAAGATACTCTTCAGCTTTTGTTGCCACCTTTGAGCCTAAAGACATTGGACACGCACTAGCTGACCATAATTGGGTTAATACGATGCATGAGGAGTTGGAGAACTTTTAGAGGAATCAGGTTTGGGAATTGGTTGACCCTCCCCCAGGGTGTAAGCCGATTGGGACAAAGTGGGTGTGGAAGAACAAAGAGGGAGAGAAAGGTGAAGTGGTGAGAAATAAGTCAAGGCTTGTTGCTTAGGGGTTCAGTCAGAAGGAGGGGATCGACTACGAGGAGACCTTTGTGTTGACAGTGTATTTTGTTACACCAAAAATGTTCATTACACTTTTGTTTGGATTTGCTTATGGAACTAACCCGCCACTAGGCACACTAATCATATAACAAGTTCGTCTATGCGCATGCATTTGGAAGTGTTGTGTTTATGTAGGAAAACATGGACATAAAGGACGGATTCGCAACAAGTTCAAAGGAGCATTTACGGAGTCTTGTTCGTGTTCATGAGCTTGATGAAATCACTTCCAATGGTGGCAAGGACCGAAGTGTTACCAAGGAACACCCCCGGGGATTGAAGCGTAAAAGACCGAACTTCATGCACGGAGAACCTCCATCTTGGACGCGAGGATGACATCGTCAAAATCATGCAAGTGGAAGGGGCAAAGTGCATAAATGCATGAGACCCACGTGAGCGAAGGGGTGACCGAACCAGGCCGAGGTGGGCCCAGGCCGGCCGGCCCAGCCCACTCCGGGGGTCGGTTCGGCCCCCGCTTCCTTGCACCCGAAGAATCTTCAACCCTAAAGCCCTGGAGGCGCCGCCGTTCGCAGAGGGGAGAGCCATTCGCACCAGGAGGCCATCCACAAGTGAGAGAGAGGATGGAGATCTCCGGAGGGAGATCAACCACCTCGAAAAAAGCACCCACAAGTGGAGAAGAAGGAAGACACCGTAGGAAGGGTGACCATGATCAACGGTGCTATGTCTAGCACCTTGATGGGGTAATCTCCTTATTCATCCATGGGTTGTAATCGATCTTGAGATGTAATCGTACTTTGTTGGATTATCTATCTATCATCTTGTGTTGAATGTACTTTATTGCTTAAGGTTAGCTACCATGCCGTAAAGGGAGTAGACTCCAATGCTCCCTTGGATCCATTCAATACGTCGTGTCCATCATAGGTCTAGTCATGATTACCTTCGCGTAGTGACAGAACGAGAGGAGGGAAAGGGCGAAACCGTGGTCACAACCACCGATAAATTAGATTGGTTTTCTTGTTTAAAGTGATTGCATGTTCTAGTATCGTAGACCCATGGGTGAGTGTCTTTTATCTTGATTGCTTAATCGTTTTCTCAAGTGTAGTTTAGTTGTTTTCTAGTTTAATCATAGTTAGGGTTTGAGTAGCTAGTGAGTGTAGTAGATCAAACGCTTGTAATCCCCTTGCTCCGCGTATTGACGAGAACCTTGGGAATCCCGTGGTGAAAAAGGTGTAGGTCCGTACGCTTGCGGATCGTAGGTGGGTCGTCTTTTATCCGTCAACAAGCCCCTTTTTTGGCGCTGTTGCCGTGGAGCAAGCTAGTTTACATCGTTTGGTTTGCATTTAACTTAGTTTTATATTTAGTTTATCTTTTATTTGCTAAATCTAACACATATTACCCATAAAACCACTTTGTTTGTTTTTGTTTTTGTTTTTATCTTGTTGTCTAGATGGCGTTCATCAATCAACCCGTGGAAGAACCGGAGAAATCACTAAGGGATTACACTAGTCCTCGATGTGAAGACATAAAAGTACAAAAGTCAGATTCGAAGCTCGAAGCGACCAAGTATGAAATCAAATCTAAGATCATCGAGATGGTGGTGGCAAACACGTTTCAAGGGATGGTTACGGAGAACCCATATAGACACATAAGGCATTTCACGATGCTATGCAACACGGTGCGTCAAGAAGGAGTTCCCGACGAATGGTTCAAATGGAATCTCTTTCCCTACTCACTTGCCGGTGAAGCAAAGATATGGTACTCATTTGCGTCCTTTGAAGTTGAAGGCAATTGGAACAAGTTGACAAAGAAGTTTTGCGAGAAGTTCTTTCCAAATAGCAAGGTTCAACATCTAAGGAGGCAAGTGATCACTTTCACACAAGGAGAAGAGGAAGGGATAGACCAAGCTTGGAATAGGTTTAATGAGTTGATCGAACAAGGACCAAGACTCGGCTTCTCCGGTGACGTACCCTAACCCCTAGTTGCATGCAACACGTCCTTGCATGCAACACGTCCAAATGTGTGCAGGTGGGGATCTCATGGAGAAAACACTCACGGAAGCCGCTCCACTTCTACAAAAAATTAGTAAAGCGGCTGCCATGCGAAGAGATTGGGAAACAAGACTTGCGGAAGAGCCGGAATATAATTCAAGGATGAAGAAGTTTGCAGAATTTTCTAAAGAGGCAGCCCTAGAAGTCACAAAAGAGGAGCCAATCCTGGAAAAGCTTGAAGAAGAACACATCAAGTCAAGAACTACCCCGAGCGTTGACTTCGCCGCATCAAATGAAACAAACAAGAGAAGCATGTCAAGCGCGAAGCCACTAAGGGAGTTCGAACCAGTGGATTGGGTTCCTATCGATTACGAAGAAGTATTCGACAAGAGAAGACCGTTCCCTAATCAAAAGGGGATGGCAAGAGCATTGGAAGTGGATTTCCCACCGGAGAAGAAAGCAGAAGATTCATACGACCTTGAAGTCACTGGTGAGATCTTTCAAAAGCTCTTTGGAGATGATGAAGTGGATCCGAAACACATAGATGAGGTGAAGAGAATCATGGGGATTAAGCCCGAAGCATCGCCATACGCTCGCCTCGCTGAAGTTTACGCGATAGGATCCAAAGAATAAGAGAAGACGGCACCACACTTGAGTTGCGAGATCAATGGAGTTCAATACAAAGCTTTATGCGACATTGGAGCCCAAGTAAGTGTCCTATCTTCTAAAATTTACGATAAAGTTCAAGACCACAACCTAGACTTTGCTCCAACATCAACGAAATTAATCATGGGAGATGGTAGAACTATTAGACCTCTAGGTATTGCTTGAAACATGAATGTAAAAATCTCTGGAAAATGTATACCAACTGATTTCTTTGTTATTGATGCTTACCATAGTAATCACGATCATATAATTGTAGGTAGGCCCTTTCTTAAGTTGGTTGATGCCGTGTTGGATGCCGGAAAAGGCAAAGTAACAATGAACCTTAATGGAAAGAAGTACACATATAACTTTCTTTGAGTTTCTAAACACCCTACACCCTTTCTTCCCGAAGACGAAGTAGAGGAGGTAGATAGTCCTTGTTTTGTTGAAACCCTTAGAGACCCGCTACAAAGAGCAATGGAAAATCAAGTTAATGATCAACAAGATGAAGAGCTAGAAGAAGCAACAAAAGGCTTAGAACCACAAGATTGAAGCGTGGATGAAGAAAAATTCGAGGACATAGGAGAGATTAAACCCGAGGAGCCACAAGTGCCCGAGGTAGACCTTAAACCTTTGCCCAAAGGATTAAAGTACAAATTTTTGGGCCCAGACAAGACTTATACAGTCATCGTGAGCGACGAGTTGAGTCCCGAAGAAACAAGAAGTTGCTGATTTTATTGAAAAAACATAGGAAGGTGATTGGATATATATTCGATTAATGATCTCAAAGGTCTTAGCCCAGCCTTTTGCACTCATTGTATACCAATGGAAGACCAATGCAAGCCTGTAGTGGACCACCAAAGGAGGCTAACTCATGCCATGCGAGAGGTAGTAAAGAAAGAGGTCATCAAGTTACTTGATGCTGGAATCATCTACCCGGTTCTGCATAGCAAATGGGTGAGCCCGGTACATTGTGTACCAAAGAAAGGAGGTTTAACCGTAGTGAAGAATGAGAAGAACGAATTGATACCGCAAAGAACCGTGACCGGGTGGCGGATGTGTATCGATTATCGTAAGCTTAACAAAGCAATGAAGAAAGATCACTTCCTCCTACCGTTCATCGACGAGATGCTCGAGAGGTTAGCGAACCACGCTTGTTTTTGCTTTCTCGATGGGTACTCGGGGTTCATGCAAATTCCCATTCACCCGGATGATCAACACAAAACAACGTTTACATGCCCTTATGGAACATTTGCATATAGAAGGATGCCCTTTGGTCTATGGAACGCTCCGGCCTCTTTTCAACATTGCATGATGGCCATATTCTCGGAATTCATCGAAGAAATTGTCGAGGTGTTCATGGATGATTTTTTCGTCTATGGGAAGACGTCCGTGGATTGCTTGGCAAACTTGGATAAGGTCCTCATGAGGTGCGCGGAGGTAGACTTGGTGTTGAATTGGGAAAAGTGTCACTTCATGGTTAAGCAAGGCATAGTGCTCAGACATGTTATATCCGAGAGAGGCATTGAAGTGGACAAGGTTAAGGTAGAGACGGTTGAGCAACTCCCACCTCCGACGGATGTCAAGTCCTTGAGGAGCTTTCTAGGTCATGCCGGATTTTATAGAAGATTTATTAAGTACTACTCAAAGATCACTAAGCCTTTAACGCATCTCCTTCAAAATGATGTGGCTTTTGACTTTGATGAGAAGTGCCTAGCGGCATTCCAGACCTTGAAAAGTGTGTTGGTGAGTGCTCCCATTATTTAACCTCCGGATTGGAGCCAACCTTTCGAGATCATGTGTGATTCAAGTGACTACGCCGTAGGCGCGGTTTTGGGTCAAAGAAAGGAAGGCCGAGTTCACACCGTTTACTACGCTAGCAAAACTTAATGAGGCACAATTAAACTATGCCACTACGGAAAATTAGTTGCTAGCGGTGGTATTCGCCTTCAAAAAATTCAGATCTTACATCGTGAACTTGAAGGTCATTATTTACATCATCACGCAGCCATCAAGTATCTTTTGGCTAAGAAGGATGCTAAACCACGTTTGATCCATTGGATCCTTCTTCTCCAAGAGTTTGATGTTGAAATTCATGATAAGAAGGGGGTGGAGAATGTTGTGGCCGATAATTTGTCTAGGATGAATCGTGGACAAGATGATAAAGAGCCCATAGAAAATAAGATGAGAGATGACCACCTATATCGAGTGCTCGATAAAGACACTTGGATGATTGATATCATTCTAGCGATTCGGAAGATGCCTCTCGACCATCTAGATAAAAACTCTCAAAGGAAGATAATCTCCGAAAGTAAGAAGTACTTTTGGGATGCACCATACCTCTTCAAACTTGGCAATGATAGAGTCATGAGAAGATGTGTGCCAAGAGAAGGGAGGCTAGAAATTTTGAGAAAGTGCCACTCGGCGGAGTACGGTGGACACTATAGCCATTTCAGGACCTAGGCAAAAGTGTGGTCTAGCGGCCGGAGATGCATGAAGATACTAAAAGATATGTTGCATCATGCCCCGAATGCCAAAGAACCGGAAACGTCTCTCAAAGAAATTCTATGCCTTTGAAATACAGTCTACAAATCGATTTATTCGATGTGTGGGGTATAGACATCATGGGGCCTTTCAAAAACTCACACGGATATGAGCATATTCTAGTCATGGTTGATTATGTATCCAAGTGGGTAGAGGCTATGCCATGTCGTGAAGCTTCCACAGAGGAGTCCATTACTATGATCAAGAACGTGATTTTTCCTCCCTTCGGTACACTGAGAATCTTGATAAGCGATGGATGGACTCACTTCACCGGGAAAATTTCAGACAGTGCTTGTCCAAGTTGGGAATTGAACATAGGGTCTCTACGGCCTATCATACACAAACCAATGGACAAGCGAAAATGTCGAATAGGCAATTAAAAAGCATTCTCAACAAAACCATAGAGAAGGGAGGCAAAGATTGGTCAAAGAAATAAGACGGAGCTTTGTGGGCTTATCGAACGACGTTCAAGACACTGATAGGTATCACCCCTTATCAATTCGTCCATGGAAAAGCTTGCCACCTTCCGGTTGAGTTGGACATAAAGCCTATTGAGCGATCAAAGAGATGAACCTTTATCTCGATGCCGCGGTGGTAAAACGAAGAATTCAAATAAGCGAGCTTATTTCTTGGTGTACAAGTTGAGGAAGGCGCTGTATGGGTTGAAGCAGGCGCCTAGAGCTTGGTATGGTAGGTTGAGGGGGTTCCTGTTTGAGCGAGGGTTTGAGATGGGAAAGGTCGATCAGACCTTGTTTTTACTCAGGCAGGGCAGAGATATCCTGATTGTGTAGGTGTACGTGGATGATATTGGCTTTGGTGGCTCATCTAACTCTCTTGTTGCAAGGTTTGCAGAGGATATGAGCAGGGAATTTGAGATAAGCATGATAGGTGAGTTGCAGTTCTTCCTCGGGCTACAAATCAAGCAATCAAAGGAAGGAACATTTGTGCACAAAGCTAAGTATACCAAGGACATTGTGAGGAAATTCAAGATGGAGGATTCCAAGGCCATGGTGACGCTTATGAGTACGACTACAGCTCTTGATGCGGATGAGGAAGTTGAACACGTGGACCAGAAGGAGTACTGAAGCATGATCGGGTCACTCCTCTACTTGACGGCGACGAGGACGGGCATCCAGTTCTCGGTATGTTTGTGCACTCGCTTTCAAGCTTCTCCGAGGACTTCACATCGACAAGCGGTCAAGCGCATATTCAGGTATTTGCATCACACTCCCGACTTCGGCCTTTGGTACTCCGCGTCTTCTTCTTTGGCGCTTCATGGTTTTTCAGACGCGGATTTTGCCGGGTGTTGGTTGGATAGGAAGTCCACTTCTGGGACTTGCCAATTTTTCGGGATCTTCTTTGGTATCTTGGTCTTTCCGCAAACAGTCGAGTGTTGCTCAATCCACTACCGAGGCAGAGTACGTTGCCGCAGCTAGTTGTTGCTCTCAGCTCCTTTGGATCGCATACACCATGAGTGACTTTGGTGAGGAGTATACCCATGTCCCACTTCAATGTGATAGCACCAGTGCCATAAGTGTTGCAAAGAATTCAGTGCTCCATTCCAAAACCAAGCACATAGAAGTGAGGTATCATTTTCTGAGAGACAACGTAGAGAAAGGGAAAATAACCTTGATCCATGTACCCACACATGACCAACTAGCCTATATTTTCACCAAACCCCTAGATCAAGCAACTTTTACTCGTTTGCGGGGGGAGCTTGGTGTTTGTTTGATTTCTTGAGTTGGTGTGTGGGTGCTCCTTTTGTAGCATATGTATAGCTTTCCTTTGTGCATTTCTTGCATTTGGCATGGCATATGTAACATGATGTATAGGCATCCTTGTATCTTAGATTGCATGCATTTTGTATCATATGCATTGGTTAGGAAAAGCTTCTCCTATATACATTGTTCACCGTGGAATGATATTTATGTCTCTGTGAGCTTGTTTGGTATAATATGGTTAGTTTGGCTTAGCTCTTGATAGTCTTGGTTTATATCCATGGTTGATGGCTATGTTTTTGAAAAATGTCACATGTATGCTCTCTTGTGAGTAAATGCCTTTATATGATATTGACATGTTTTAGTGGCTTGGCTATACTTAATTTGTGGTTGGATGGCTTATTTTGATCATATGGGGCCAAAGGCTCATTTGCCATCATGAATGTTTAGCCCTCATGCTTTATCTTGTGGAGGGGCATACATTCCTTTTTGTCGCAAAGACATTTCATGTACCAATTATGGATCTGAAAATGAAATGTAAAATGCTTGGAAAATGTGCTCCCATGTCATATGTGCTAAATTTAATTTGCTTTGGGTGCTATATCATTGCATGATGTCTACCAATGAGAAGTCTCATATATAGAAGTAAACACATGGCTCGGTGGCTTTGACATGACGTGAGGTGCTTGTGGGTGTTTGTGATGGTCTTATGATTAGAATGATTGTCCTAGCATGAAGTTTGTGTGGCTTTGCCATTTTGACATGTTTTGCTCATGTTTAGGACTTTGCTCATGAGAGGGTAAATTTTTGCAAAATTTCTCAATTCCATATTAGCTTCGTCCAATGGTTGTGAAACTTTTTGATCATGTAGTTTATGTCAATACGAAGCTATACAGTATCTAACTTGCTCATTTGGACATGTGTAGCATCCTATGTTGAATTTTGTCTATTTGAGAAGCTCTAGGTTGCATTTTTTGCATTTTTGCCTTGATTCATGCATTGTTTACAAGAGGGAGAAGTTTGAGCTTGTTTTGGGCTACTGAATGCATTTAGAATGTTTTCAGGTGGTTTCGAGCCATTTTTGGGCTCTGTGTGTCACCGGTCTGACCGGCCAGAGTGCTGGCCCTATTCATATGTTGAGCACCGGTCTGACCGGTGGTGGTGACCGGTCAGAGCTGAGCTGATGCAGCTGCTCTGTTTTCTTCAAGTGGTTTGCACGCATTCGTTCACGGTGAGTTACATTGGTTCAGGGGGAGCTTGCATGTGTGCAGGGGGAGCTCTTTGTGGTTTTCGAGCTTTGGTTGGTGATTTGTGCTCTTTGCTTGAGCATAGTTTTGTCTCGGATGTGTCGAGCCGTTGCCCTTGCCTAAGTGGTCCAAGACTTGTCTTCTTCAAGTGATCTTGCTCTTTGCCTTTGATTGGCTTTCGATCGCTTGTTGGAGTTTCTTTTTATTTGTTTGTTTTCTCTCGTGTTACTATTTGTGGGTGTTGTCAATGCACTCATCAAGGGGGAGATTGAGGACCATGTGTGGTTCGAGGACCGGTGAATGGTCACTTCCTGGTGTGATGAGTGATTGACAACGTTGGGTGGACTGATTCTTGGCTAAGTATTGTAGGTGCAGATTGCGTCTTGACTAGTGTTGGTGCAGGTGAAGAACAAGCGCGAAAGGTCGTTGCCGGTGAGACCTCTAGGTTTGGAGAAGACAAGTAGGCTTCGTTCGAGGGACCCGGTGGCCAGCGGAGTCAAGTGCGGGCCGCATGGTGGCATGAACAGCAAGATGAAGTCATGGACGTTTTCTTGGTTGAGCCTCAAAACCAAGGTCGAGTCGGGACTACGTGGGAGCCGAGTTATGAGTGGAGATTGGCGGAGGCTACACCTAGTTCGCGGGGTTTCCAGTGGTTCACAAGAAAACCACTGGGTTCCTTGGTTGATCCACAAAGCCAAGAACGAAGCCGAATACGAAGATGCAACAGCTCTAGACCGGTCTGACCGGTGGGTCTGACCGGTCTGACCGGTGTGGTGCACCAGTCTGACCGGTGTGCGATGACACAGTCCGGAGATTTCGAAGCGGAGGACACGCGTCGGGGTCGCAAGGCATGCATCGAGGCTAAGCAGGTTGTGGTCGCTGGGCATCCGTCCGAAGGAGCGATGACAAAGATTTCCGATTTCGCCCTTGAGGGGCATGTATCCCTAATTAGCTAGTAAGGGTATTTTAGACTTTTGGTTGCCTCCATATAACCCAAGAGGTAAGAGGATGGCAGCCATCTCTTGGAACCCTAGCTCATTTGGTTTTCCTATTTTCTCTTCCTATTTCCTTAGGATTTCCATAGGACTAGCTTGAGAGCTTCATGGTGAGATCTTGTGAGAGGGTTAGATGATCAGGCGGAAAGCTAGACCTTGTATGAACCTCTTTGGTATGTATAGATGATTCGGCGTGGTTCCTCAAGGCTTGGTTGTGTTGTTCCCGTTTGTTCTTGGTGGTGATTCTCGGAGCCCTCTCTTGGTGGATTTCTTGATGTGTTTTTGGGACCTTACTCTTGGGGATTTGGTGGGGGATGTATGTGTGAACCCTTCGTGGTTCTTTTCCCTTTGATTCCCCTCCCAAATTCGTGAGTCAAGGGGCTCGATTTTGGGGTTTTCGGTGTTCTAGGGTTAGAGATGTTCTTGGCGGGATTTCTTTGATTCCTCTTGATTCAACGAGTTTTGGTGGACCATAACTTGGCTACGGAGTGCCCATGACGTGTTCCTACTATCCCCAAAGTCTTGTTCTGATCGGTGGACCGAATCCGGAGATCGCGAGTTTGATTTGAAGGAGTTGGCCCGCAAGTTCTGTTCATACCGAGCTGCCGAGGTTACACCGGTCTGACCGGTGCTCTTGACCGGTCTGACTGGTGTGAGCCCTTTGTGGGATTTTCCTCGGGTGAGTTATTGAATCCGTGTGTCTTTGGGTTGTGTTTGTGCTGGTCTGTTCTTGGCTGTTTTGGAGTTGTTTTGCTTGGTTTTGTGAAAGAGTTCTTCTTCCTTGCAGGTTGTGTTTTGGAGGTGTTTTGGTTCTAGGGCCTAGAGAAGTCACTGAGGTTCTCTGGAACATTTGTTGTGCGGCTGCTATAGCCATCGGCGTGACCGGCTCTGTGCACCGGTCTGACCGGCGCAGGCCATCGGTCTGGCCGGTGTAGCATAGGCAGCAAGCTGTGCAAGTTTCCGATGTGCGTGTTGGTGTGTTTTGGCTCGGAAGGTTGTTTGTTGGTTCCTAGGATCAGTAGCACTCCAGTGGCTACGCGGTCTTGACCAACTTGGGTAGTTGAGTCGGAGACGTGTGTTGGGAGTCGTGCTCATCTTGTTGGAGCCTCTATCTCCTTCAAGAAGAATTTTTATCGACTCCCATTCACTCCCTCCCCCCCCCCCCTCTCTGGTTCGCCATATCGCTCCTTCATCTTTTCTATATCAACTGATGTGTCGGTCTTCGTCCTCTTCCTGTACATCTTGACATGTTGAGGCCATGCATACTTCCAACCCTAGTAACTAGAGACACCACGCACATGACCAGGTTGTTCAGGGCGGCCCAAGCACTAACTTAGCACATCATACTCCCTCTTCCCTGCCATTCCTGGAGATTTTGCACATGCAATCTTCTCCTTGATGTTCGCAGCCAATTTTTCTGTCTCTTTGTTGTTGAACACTATCACGGCAACACGGTCTTTAATCACTAGCTTACTCCTTGCTCGTAGCCAATTCTTGGAACAATCATCAGGGTAGGCGTCATATTGCTCGTAGCTAATTGTCTGTCCTCTTTCTCCCATTGTTCTAGTTTCACAGTATAACTAGCTGGACCCATGTTGTGCTCGCTTGTGTTCCGGCTTCGGAGTTCTTTGAACTTGACACTAGCAGATGAGTCTTGATCGGTTCCCACCTGTTTCATGAACTCCTTCCACTGTTCCGGGACAATAAACTGGTGCCTTGTAAATGGCTCAAGTCCTTTTCTGATAAAATATAACCTAAGATGAAATCTGAATTGTCTCCATGCCTTGGCTGCCGTCTTCCAGAAAAGCTTGAATACCTATGGTTTTGCGTCTTCCTGGAACTTCAAGTGTTTCTGCACATGCTTATCAAACAAGTCCCACTTTTCATCATTGCTTAGTTCTTTGATTTCTGGCAAGTTCAAAGGTATCTTTTGTCTAGCAATGAGCCCCGCAAGCACCCTGAACCTGCGCTTTTGAGTCAATGGTGCTGGCATCCCCACTATGTCGACCTCAGTGACTATCATTGTGTCACTGTCCACTTTGTGGATGTCCTTGGCGCTTTGCCTCGGCGCTGAGCCCCACCCATCTGGTCTTGTTGTGCACTAGTAGTGCCATAACCCTCTTCTTCATCTTGTGGCCCAGGTCTATAGTCCTCGTCAGATTTATCCTGCGAATTAATAGTCAAGGGAATTACAGTAACTACTTTAGCCCACTGTAATATCATTGGTTCTTGGTAAACCATTGTAACACCCTGAAACTTCTAGATTTCAGGATGTTATTAGGAGGAATAATTAAGCAACGATTTTGATATAATTTAAAAAATTCCCAACATTTATTTTGTTACAGGAAATTTAGTGTAGGAAAATAATTGATTGTCTTTCAGAATTAAATAAAATGATTGTTTGAGTGTTGCATTCATTTCGATTGCATTTGTTTTGTTTGAGATAGTGTTTTCAAAATCTTAAAAGGTCAAATCAAATCTCTCTCTCTCTATCTATCTTTTTATGGTGCATCCAACTCATTCTCTCTGTCTATGTTTCTAACTCATCCGGCTACCTCCTTTTTCTCGGCTCAAACCTTTGCTCGGCCCAGCAATCACAAGCTGTCAGCCCGTTATCCATCGGCTGGCCCAACTCACCCTCTCCTCTTTCGTACTACTGACGGGTGGACCCCACCTGTCATCCCTCCCCTTCTGATCTGACCCTAGCAAGACTCGTGTCTGAGCACTGCTCGGCTCTCGTGCATGTGACCTGCCCACGCCGCTTGGCCTCCCCGGCCTTGCGCTCGCCTTCCCATGACATTTGTTGTTCGTCTAACCTGCCAGCTCACCATTCTCCTCTATCTCGCTGCCAGCCGGGCTCCGTCCGTCAAGCCCAACTCCCTCGTCTCGCAAACATGACCAACTTGGTGGAGGCGTGTGACGCCGCATATGCCTGGCTCCCTCTCGTATATGCTCGCTCGTGACTGAGCCTGTCAACTCCGTGCACCCAGTCGTGTTGCTTCAACTTCATCGACATGCAAACACCGTACGTCAGGCCCTCTCTCACCTCTGGCCAATGCTCCACGCTCTCACGTGCCTATGCGTTGCACCCGCGTTCGCGCCGCATGCACTAGTGCACTGCGCCGCGCCGCTCGATCGTTGCATCTACTTCCCCGTGCCCATGTGCCTGGCCATTTCCAATCTTCGGCCGCACATGACCGTGCCTGAGCTGATCAGTGTGCCATCACCATCTCAGCATGTGTGACCAGCCATCCGCCTGGCCGTGTCTCTCGGCCTCCTCCGCTCCGTGCCCGCGCGCTTGTCCACCTATTTGGCTGGTGCCAATCCAGCCCGACCCGTGCCCACGACGCCCGTCCTCTCCGCTCGCAACGCCAACCTGCAATCAATTGCTGGTTTTCTTTTCCTCCGCTAATGGCCACCTGCCTTTATTCTTTTTTTTTTGCAAGAATGGTCGTAGTCACTATCACCATCAACGACCGCTGCACATTAGTTTCCCTCTCCCCCGCGTGCGTCATCAGTGCTCCATCCGTCAGTTAATGACTGCCATGCAGTTTCTCCTCTCCTGGCGTGCATGCATTTCATGTCCAGCTATGCCCCTATAAAGCTCGAGGCTGTTTCTTCCGCACGGCATTCTCTCTCCTCCTTCAAGAGCTCCAATCAAAGAGCAGTGAAATGCCGACACTACTGCCTTCTTTAATGCCCAGATTCCCATCCTTCACTCCCTCTCGAGTAACGGATGGACACCACTGCCCATGGACGGCCATGTTGCGGCCCCTTCCTCCCCTTTGTTTGCGCCCTATAAAGAGTGCCCCAATCTCCTGCTCGCTCCTGCTGCCGTCTCAACCCAGGCCGCTAGGCCCTTCTCCCTTGTCTCGCACCCATCCAAGCTCGCCGAAGCCGTGTGCTGTCGTCGGAGCTCGCCCACCGTTTTCCCCGTACCAGAGAGCCACAGGGAGAAGCCACAGCCTCCAACAACTCGACAATGTTAGGCTGAACCTCCGTCCCGGCCACGAAGACCTGCCGTGACCAGAAGCCCATGCGCCACGCCTGATGTAGAGCGCCGCCGGCCGGCTGGTTCGTTGCAGTGCCATCCTATTTCGGAAGAAGCCAAATCCACTAGGGGCACCACGACGCCGAGCCGCGCGCTCGCCGCCCATCGCTGTCAGCATCATCTCATCGCTGGAATGCTGTCCCTCGAGCATCTCGAGCTGCCAGCTGTCGTCTCTTTCGTCGGCCGTGCGCCACTGCTGGCCTTGGTCGCCTTCGCCGGCCAGGAGCTCCCTGGGGCCAAACTGAAGCCGCTCACCCGGCCCACTGCAGCTCCTCGTCGCTGCTCGCTGGAGCATCACCACCAAAAGCCATTAGAGAAACACCGTCGTGCACAGCGTGCAGACTAAGCCGGCGCCATCACAAGAACCCAGCGTCAAGCTGGAGCCCCGGCCGCCGTCGCTCATCATTTGCATCCCGGACACCTTCGTCACTTTCCGAACCGCCGACAGTCGCTATCTCCTAATCAGCACGTAACGTGCTTGGTGCTTCTATGACGACCTTCTTGTTTTCCCCTTCGTGTCTGTTTATTCATTCTATTCCATCGTACCGAGGATGCTCGCTGAAACTTGGAAGGTTGTTGTTCGCCAGGATGAAGCCGGTGCCATGATTAGTCTCATCGCTGTAGCGAACATGGCCCCATTTGCCATTTGTTCGAGTTGATTTTGGTGATATATGATAACACAAGTAATGGGACTAACCACATTGTCTAGCATGTCTTTGTACGCATTCATAGGTCTCATGGATGTTACCACATGTTAACATACCATGCACAAGTTAACATACCATGCCCAAGCTAACATGTCATGCCACAAGTTAACATACCATGGACATGTTAGGTTACTTATAGCAAATTTGAGGACTTAGTATATATTTGGAGGCTACAAGTAATGGCATGTTAAGTATGTTAAGTATGTTAAGTTGAAGCAAAGATCCAAGTTGAAGACGCGAAGAAAAAGAAGGAAAAAGACACCGTCGGATGAACCGACAGTACCTTAGCAGCAAGCGTCGGTGCAATCATCGGACGAGTTAGTACACTGATGAAACCCTAGGCACCGTCAGATGAACCGGTGGTCCATTTTTTATTAGCGTCGGACGAGTTGCAGTGGAAGAGCAGCGAAGACAGTAGCACCGGATGATCTGACGGTCTAAGTAGGGACACCGTCGGTCTATCCAATGCTCAACTTGAATTCATACAGAGATGCTCCAAGACAAAGCCTTCAGCACCGGATGATCCAACGCCTTGGTCAAGGTGAAGCGTCGGTCTATCCGACGGTCGCGTGGAAGCTAACAGAAGCGACTTGGACACGGGGTCTTCAGCACCAGATGATCCGATGCACCATCGGTGCATAGCGTCGGAGCAGTTGTGTTAGAAAAGTCATGTGCAGTGGAGGCAATGGCTAGTAGCACCAGATGAACCGACGCCCGGAAAAAGATAGTGTCGGATCATCCAACGGTACTACTTTCAGCAACTTTTAGCCAACGGCTAGTTTGATGCCTTGGGCTATTATACCTCCTACACCCGCCCATTTGAAGTTGCTGGATTGTGTGGAAGTGCAGAGGAGTTCAAGACACATTAAAGATCATATCCAATCCATCCAAGTTCTCAATTTCTCATCCTTAGACTTGCATATGCTTTGTGTATGTGCTTAGTGCTAGGCTTAGCTTAGAGCTGAGTGAGTGCAAGGTTGTGCCAACCTTGTGAGGTGATTCTTGAGTGATCAAGTTGTATAAGGTTCGCCGGAAGCCTTGGGGCCTAAGTGGCTCACCGACAATCGTCATCGACCCTCCGGCTTGGTGTGGAGCGGCGAGGACACATTGTGCGGGGGACGTGGAGACCCCCTTCCTTGGTGGAGAAGCTCCTTAGTGGAGGCGGCATCAAGGTGCCCAAGGGAGCTTGGCAAGTGCCTAAGTGGCTAGCCTTTGTGGGGAGTCAAGTGGTGCTCTTGGGAGAGACTTGGTGACCGAGAAGCAGTACTCTTGTGTGAGTGCTTCAACGTGGACTAGGGGTGGCTTAGTGCCTACTGATACCACGGGATAAATCGCGTGTCAAGAGTTTGCTTCCTCTCATCCCCTTTACGTTTCCGCATTTACTCTATTGCAATCTTTGCTTGCCTTACTTTCCTAGAGTAGTATCATGCTAGGAATGGCTATAGGTTGCAAACTTTGTTTTCGGATGGGAGTTTCACATTAGAACAGCCCTAGTTGCACATCTAGATAGTATGTTCTAGTTTATCTTTGTGTAAAATTAGTGAAGCCATATGTTAAGGTTTTAAGTTGCCTAATTCACCCCCTCCTCCTCTTAGGCTAACTAGCATCCGATTCCTTACAATCGTTTCTGTACCAAACTAGTGCTGGCGCTACTTCCATATCAGCTCTACATGACGTTCACTATCAACTGTCTTCATCACACAAGAAGGTGCGAAGCTCCGGCTCCATTAGTACGTCATCGTGTATATATTTATTTTGCAGTCTATAACTCTACATACATGCTACTGTTCCAAGCAAACAGCTCGCATGCTAGCAAACAGTTTGGACACAAAACCATGTCATCTTGTGGAATCAAATATATACTCTATTTCTTGTCTACTTCATCTTTCTATACTACCAGTCATGTACGTGCATGCACATGTACTCCCTTTAGAGAAGTATATGTAGAGGTTTCACTTATACGTTCATACCTTGCTTGATGTCATATACAGTCTGAAAATATCTATCATGTAATTCTACAAATGTCCATCTTACCATCTAAGCCCTTGAAGAATCTTGTAATATCCGGCCGAATCTTTGTGTCTTGCCGGTCTTCTATGATAGCCCTTCACATTTGCACTTAATCATGATTAAATACCTAATCCTTGTTTAATCCATAACTACCAGGTTTTAGCTTCGTTTAAGGTCGTTCTTGTTGTGTTAGTCCCGTCTCACAATAAAATACGCGCTAGACATGATGTTCAACATAAAATGTGTTTTATGAATTTATCCTAAATTAATTTGATTAATGCCTATGAGAATGTCTTTTCTTAATAACATTTGATTAGGGTCTATATAACGATTTTCGTAGATAATAATAAATTGACTAATATTATTTAATAATGTTTTCTAAATAAAATGTAATTAGAGTTACCTTTCAGTTTTTCATAATATAAATATTAAATTGATTAATATTTATTCAATTTTCTTTCTAAATAAAAGCTACTTAGGCTATCACGAGTTTTCTTAATAAATATTAATTTGACTAATATGAATGTAAATGTTTTTTTAATTATAAATTGCTTAGTTCAACTACAAATATAAAGTTGCACGCTTAGATGCTCTGCATGCTTCTTCTAAAATAAAATGTTTAATTTGCATAAATTATACTGGAATAATTATAAATAAAATTGTCCTAAGTTCTACATCGTTCTTTTATATCTAAATATAACTTGATTAATTATAAATAGGTTATTTCCATGAAGTAACCTATGAACACAACTTTATTCAATTAAAATATATCAAGCATATAGCCTTGCATGTTATAATCTAAATTTATCGATAGATGTGCTTTTTCAACGATAGTTCTGTTCTCAGCGTTTCTTGCGTTTGCGTTCCTATAACCAAACCCCGTCCTCTTTCTAAGCCATTTTCTTGATTGGTGTATTGTTCTTAGTTGTGCTTGTTTGCTTTTGCATGTTTGTACCCGATGTTTGCTTCGAGTAGAAGATCGAGCTGTTGTTCAGAAGTCTCAAAGATCAAGAGTTTCAAAGAGCAAGAGCTGAATAGCAAGAGTAACTTTTCGTTGGAGAAAGGCAAGTGACCCTAACCATCCTTCTACCTATACTTTAAACAAGAATACTATGAATTAATTGGAACATGGAGAACCACCCAGGAAAACAGTACAACCACAAGACATATGGCTCTGTCTTGGCCAATTAATTAGGGAAGTCTTGTGTGGCTATTAGCCTTAGTAGATTGGGGTACGGAGGAATGCTTTTATGACTCTTCTACTCTGGACAGGTTTTGGAACGGAAGTGCTATTCTAGGCTAACCTGGTCTGAGGGTAGAAGGAGGGTACGAAAGATAGCCTCTAGGACGTGCTACTATGGACTAATACACATAAGAGGACTCTTTGTAAATGCCTCGTAGCGTCCCTATGCAACCATACCTCGGAAGTGCGGTATTGTGCCTACTTTTGCATAGCATGGTTGGGTTCAAAGTTCATTGGAACTTTTACGCGACTTGTGGTGAAAGTGTACAACCTTTGCAGAGTGTAAAACTGTTATAACAGCCGTGCTCACGGTCAAGAGCGGCCTGGACCATCACATGATTAATGAACTTAAAGATGGATTTAAAATTGCTTTCCGGTTATTTTTGTGGCCTTGCTGAGTACCAACCATAAGTGTACTCATCCTTGCTAAACCGCTGTTCAGAAGAAGAATGTACATGATGTCCAGAAGATGGTGCTAGGCGTACGCAACCCCCAGTCGATTGCCTGTGAAGTTTGGAGCCTTTGCTTCCCAGGATTCTACTGTAAATCTCTGATAATCTCTTTTCTTTACATGATATTGTTTCTGTTATTCACTAATAATGTCACTATATGTATGGAACTAGATCCTGGCATACATATAGGTAACACTTGGTTTATTTTGAAAACCGGGTGTGACAACGATTAACATAAATGGAAAATTCAGTAACCAAAATTAATTCAGGCAAAGTGACCATACCATTTTAAAGAGCAAGATGCAGGTTGCCTCTGTTGCCGATGAGGTACTTATTCAACTTGGGGAGAATGTGCAGATGTACATAGGAACAAGAGCAAGACCAAATATAAGAGTCAATCTAAAGGGAAATGCTAAGTATGTATACCATCGACACCTAAGTATGTCCACATGTACTTATACAAAGGAGCCACAGCATACACTGCAATTTCCACAAGTACAAGTATATTTATACGCACTTATATAAAAAGAAAACCAGACGCACGCATATGTTGTATACTAGATTATCTGAACGCATGTGTGCTGCAAAAGCGCGCTTGGCCTAATTCCATAAACTCGAGCAAATATACCAAATTGCATTATTACTGAATTGTTGTTAATTTTACAATTATTACCGAGTTGGTAGAATGCATTTACCGAATTGTATAAGACATTTTTAGAGCGGAATACCATAAACTCAAATCCTAGATTCGCCACTGACCTTCACACTGCCGGAGCGGAGGAATCTCTACTCCTCGTTGCTACCTGCTCACCGCCACGTCCTCGTCCTCGCGTCAACCTCGTTGCTAGATCCCTCCTCCTCCTAGTCGTTGCTGGATCCCTCCTCTAGTCGATGTCGTCACCGCCACCGCTGCAGGGTCCCTCCTCATCCAGATCTCGCTGTCAGAGGTGTGGTTCGCGTTGTGCCGAGCGATGTGTGGCACGTGTCTCAGCGAAGGGGTGTAGCGTGCGTTGCGGCGTGCGGGGAGAGATGAGTGGGACGAAGGCGAGGAGGAGAAAGCGGCAGCGGCGGCGCGAGGGGAGAGTGGGAGGAGACTGTGTGAGGGAGGTGTCCTTCCCTACTAACCTAGTGCGAGTGGGCTTGTGTCGGCCTTAAAACGAGTAATGTAGTCAAGTATAGTACTACTCTGCTACTAGTATAATATATCATAAACATGAGATAAAAAATCTAATTTAATAAATTTGGTTAAACAAGTGTGGTTGTTGATATAGCATCACATGTTCACATATGACATGCATCACAAGTACACATCACCGAGCAAACTAACTCATAACAAACATAATCACATCTTACATGCATCAGCAGGGCACATCACCAAAACAAGACTACATCAGCTAGGCACAAGTAGCGAACATGGCCTCATATGCCATTAGTTCGAGTATGATTTTGGTGATTCATGATCAATGAGACTAACCATATTGTTTAGCATGTCTTTGTAGACATTTCTAGGTCCCAAGGATGCCAAAATACCACATGCCAAATTGAGAAGATAGTCTATTTTTCAAGGGTCAAAAATGAGAAAGAAAAGAAAAAGAAAGGACACCGTTGGATGAACTGACGGTACCTAGATAGCAAGCGTCGGTGCAATGGTCGCACGAGTTGGTACACTGGGTGAAAACCAAGGCACTGTCGGATGAACCGACGGTCCATTTTCTAGTAGCGTCGGACGAGTTGGTACACTGGGTGGAAACCAAGGCACCGTCGGATGAACCGACGGTCCATTTTCTAATAGCGTCGGACGAGTTTCAGACAAGAAGAAGAGAAGACAGTAGCGTCGGATGAACCGACAGTCCATTGGAAGGAACTATTGGTCTATCTAATGATCAAGTTCAAACAAGACAGAGACGCACCAAGATTCATGCAGTAGCACCGGATGAACCAACGGGTCTTCAGCGGTTCATCCGACGGTCGCGTGGAAGCTACCACAGAAGTTTTGGCCGCGGGATCTTCAGCACCGGATGATCCGACGGTGCTTTGGAGCATAGCGTCGGAACAGTTGTGTCAACGGTCATGTGCGGTGGAGGCAACGGCTAGTAGCATCGGATGAACCGCCGCCCGGAAAACATAGCGTCGGATCATCCGGTGGTACTACTTTCAGCAGCTTTTAGCCAACAGCTAATTTGATGCCTTGGGCTATTTATACCTCTTCCACCCGCCCATTTGAGGTTGCTGGATTGTGTGGAAGTGCAGAGGAGTTCAAGACACCTAGAAGATCATATCTAGTCTATCCAAGTGCTTAATTGCTCATCCATAGACTTGCATATGCTTAGTGTGTGTGCTTAGTGCTAGGCTTAGCTTAGAGCTGAGCGAGTGCAAGGTTGTACCAACCTTGTGAGGTGATTCCTTAGTGAATCAAGTTGTACAAAGTTCGCCAGAAGCCTTGGGGCCTAAGTGGCTCACCGACAATCGTCATCGAGCCTTCTGCTTGGTGTGGAGTGGCGAGGACACTTTGTGTGGGGGATGTGGAGACCCCTTCCTTGGTGGAGAAGCTCCTTAGTTGAGGCGGCATCAAGGTGACCAAGGGAGCTTGGCAAGTACCTAAGTGGCTAGTCTTTGTGGCGAGTCAAGTGGTGCTCTTGGGAGAGACTTGGTGACCGGTAAGCAATACTCTTGTGTGAGTTTCAACAACATGGACTAGGGGTGGCTTAGTGCCTACCGATACCACGGGATAAATCACGTGTCAAGAGTTTTCTTCCTCTCATCCCCTTTATGTTACCGCATTTACTCTATTGCAATCTTTGCTTGCCTTTGCTTTCCTAGAGTAGTATCTTGCTAGGATTGGCTATAGGTTGCAAACCTTGGTTTGGGATGAGAGTTTCACACTAGAACAACCCTAGTTGCACATCTAGATAGTATGTTCTAGTTTATCTTTATGCAAAAGTAGTGAAGCCATAGGTTAAGGTTTTTAGTTTGCCAAATTCACCCCCTCTCCCTCTTAGGCTACGAGCATCTGATTTCTTACAACGCATCACCAAACTAGATTGTTGCTACAAGGGAACTAGTTAGCTAGCTAGATGGCTTCTTTTGTGCTACTGCCTCAAGTTCAGCTAGCCTTGTCTCTAGTTTTGCAACTCTTTCTGCCAGCTCAGCATTCTTCTTTAGAAGTTCAATCTCCTGCCTCTTTTGTGCGGCTTTAAGCTACTCATCCTGCTTGTCGATTCCTTTCCAGATGTAGTCAATGTCATCCCGAGTAACAACACAGTCCTAAAACAAAGGAAAAAATTATATTGATGCAAGCTTCATAGCAGTTGTAATTTACAAGAAAGTTGTTTTAGCTCTAACTAGTTTCAAAACTTGTCTGCTTCTCTTCAGCCGATTCCTTGAGCTTGTTGATTTCCGTCCAAATCCTATCAATGTCATGTGCAACAACATCCTACAACAAATGGAAATTGATGCATTAGAACAATTGATCAGTGAAGATGTGAAGGTACAAGGACAAATCGTGCGTGATGGTTTCAGAACTTGCCTCATGGTCTTCAGAATCGTCGCTGGAGTTGGTGCTGGAATCGTCGCCGGAGTTGTTGCTGGAATCGTCGCTGGAGGAGATGAGGTCTACCAGCACCACTCTTCTGCCTGGCTCATCGCTGGAGAAGTCTGCGCTCACCTCAATGCGCTTGGACCGCTTCTTCCTTCGCGTTGAGGAAAAAACCCTACCTCTCCATGGCGGGCGTCGCTGGAGTCCGCCAACTTGGCCCTTGCGCGCGTGTACGGCTTCCTCCCTTGGGCCAACGAAGAACCGACCTCTTCCATGGAGTGCCGAGGAAGACGCACGAGGGAGGCGTGCTGGGACGGCTCCTCTTTGTCACCGCGGAACCTCACTCTCTTGGTGGGGGCGGCGGACAACACCAAAGAAGATGGACAGGGACGTGGCCGCGAGGCCTCCTCCTTGCAGAACCTCCCCCTAGTGTCGTGGGCCATACCTGCGATGGAGACGAGGCTACGACGGAGATGATGAAGGCGAAAGTCGGAGAAGGGGATTGAAGACGGAAGGCGGGGCTGAGCGTTTATTAAAAAGGTTCGGATGCGCAAATGATACGATGATTAATAACAACCCGTCGCTAATGAAGGGGCGGGGCCAGGTCTATTCGAACGAAGAACAGTTTGCTTTTCCCCTTTTAATCTGCAATCAAATTTTGTATCACGTATTTCTCCATTAACAGTAATCCAAACTTGATGATATTTGTTTCTGAATTTTTCTAAAATCAACATCTATTCATTTATGAAATTTTTCGTATGTAATTCCATTTCTTAGATGTTGTTTATACACCTTATATTGTTCCTTATAAGTACAACATATAAATAATATTTGTTTTACATAACCATTATTAATGAAACTTTGCATTTTGTAATCTTATGGTGAACATAAGGTTATGTTAAATTTTCAAATGCATATGAGTTCGAACATGTTTTAAAGTGTGGAAAACTTCAATGTTGAAGTAACATTCTAAGAAACTATGTGAGAGATGTAGACATTTATAAACAAGTATAATCTTCCATTTTCGAAACCATTTGAATTTTTGTAGACAAACTTAGGGACTTAAATTATGTTGCCAAGTCAATTTGTAGAATTTTTAGAAACACTAAGACGTTATGATAATTATTATATAGTAAACAAGAGATAAAAAATCTAATTTTAAGAAATTTGGTTAGACAAGTGTGGCTGTTGATATTTTATACAAATACTAAATTACTAACTATGAATTGTTCGTATTTTTTACAAATTTTTTGATGCTGTTTATGGGGTATAATATTGGAGGGAAGCAAGTTTCAATTCAAAAAAAATAGTGTCGGGCCCACGTGTCAGCGTCAAAAGCCTATATAATAAAAATAACCGTAGTCTGCCCGACCGGCAAAGGTGATGCGGGTATACTAACCATCGTCGCCAACAATTGCTCCATTGTCCGAATGCCCCTGTCCGAATGAATATGCATCCGCCCCGGCGACAGTGGTACACTAACCATCGGTCGCCAACAAGGAGAATGGTAAAGAGAGTATCTAATATAACTAATCACTGAGTAGCTATCAAGGACTTGACAGAAAGAGAGATAAGGAAAACATAAGGATGTCTGGTTCTTACTCTCACAAGCTATGTCTATATTGTTCTTATGGGGTGATTGTCTGAAGGCACACTTAGGAAAGGGAACCTCCCGAGAATCTATGGGGGGAGTCCTACTGTTTGTATAGACGGGAGGTGGACTGCAAAGGACAGACGGGAACAAGGTCACTTCCCGCTTCTACCACACGATCCGCAATATAGAAGGCATTCATAAGCTAGCTAGTCTAAGCACCACGCTTACACTAAACATGCAACTTTAACTCAAGAGCGACAGGAATTAAAGTACACAAAGAGTTATGAACTGTAAGAACAATAAAAACAATGTTACTCACTTGAATAAGAAGTCGATCTTTCCACAAGGTCTTAGGATCAGGCTCCAATGGAGTTGATCCTAGTGGTAGAAGATGAAGAGGAGACACCGACAAGTCCGGGCCTTCCTTCAGCTTCGCCTCTACCGCTCTCTAATTCTCTCGAACAAGATTATCTAGATCTAAATAGATTGTGGCTCTAATCTCTCAATTGGATACTAACTCTCTAACTCTAATTCTAATCTAGAGCTATAATCTCAGATAGGCATGGAGGATATGATAGAATGAATTGTTGTATGACCTGGGGTCAGGGGGTCTGCTTATATAGCCCGGAGGAGATGACGTGCACCATACGATCAAACCGACCTTAACTTGTGGTTTAGATTGATCCTCATAGGCGGTGGAAGAACATTCCAGAAGCTGGGCCCATTTGGCGCCAGGGGGGCGATCAGCCCCACCACCAGGCCGCTCGAGCTGGGGTGGGCCCCCTCAGGGTCCACTTCGGCCAGGTGGGTCCTTGATTCTTCTAGATGCTTCTTTCTTAGGTCCTAAGTCACATTGAGTTCCGAAGCCTTCTGGAGTCTTCTAGAGTGGTTTTTTGCATATTTTCTGAATAGTCCCTGTAATTCATAGATTCACCAAAACTCGTGGAAATTGTCAATATAAACCCTAATAAGGTGATCTAATTATATTTTAGGCCTTTTTCCAGTAAATTTGAGGGGAAATATTTATATATAGAATGTGCCAATAATTGCAGCGCCACCTTGTGCCAGGGCGGCTTCACCTCCTTGGGCGGGGCGGCTTCACCTCCTCGGGCGGGGGCGGCTTCACCTCGGCGGGCGGGGGCGGCAGCACCTCCTCGGGCGGGGGCGGCTTCACCTTCTCGGGCTCGGCGGGCGGGGCGGTGGCACCTCCTCGGGCTCGGCGGGCAGGGGCGGCGGGACCTTCTCGAGCTCGGTGGGCGGGGGCGGCGGCACCTCCTCCCTCCCCCGCTTCCTGGATGGCTCGCTTGAAGATGCCATGCACGCGCTTGAGTAAGAAGAAGCTCTTGGATTCACTTCTTGGTGACCGGAGACGGTGGTGATGGGGTTTTCTTAGTGCCGCAGTTGACGAAGTTCTTGGTCGGCCGGGATTTATATTGACAAGACGGCGAACCGTCAGGCCGATCACGCACCTCGGAACCCGTGTCCGCTCAGGAGAGCTCTTGGCCCCAAAAAGAGTCATGTGGTCACAAGGAGACGTGTGACTGTTCATATTTTATTCAAAATACCAAATGCCCAACTACTCCTATGAGTTGTTCGATTCTTAAAAAAACTATGAATTGTTCGTATTTTTATTAATTTTTAGGTGCTGCTTTATGTGCCCTAATTTTTGAGGGAAGCAATTAAGTGTCATTTCAAAAAACATCAGCAGCCTAGTATAGAAAAGGTAACCATTGCCCGCCCACGCACCAGCCAACAAAGTGCCGCAGGTTTTCTAACCCGCGTCAACATTGACTACACCCTCCATCCCAAATATTTACACTTGTTGACTTCCATGCTTCACGTTTGACCAGTTGTCTTATTTGAAAAAATTATGAAAGTATTATCTATTTTACTATCACATGTTTTATCATAATATATATTTTAAGTATATCATAATTATTTTTACATTTTCACAAATTTTTTGAATAAGACGAATGGTTAAATGTGATTTGTAAAAGTCAAAGGGTGTAAATATTTTGGGACGGAGGGATTATCCATTTTGCAAAATGAATATTCAACTGCCCCCTTCTTCTTTCTGAATGGATAAGCGCAGCACTTTCCTTGAAAAAGAAGCGCAGAGGAGGTGTGAAAGGAGGCGTGGAGATAGAGACGACGATGAGCGCCGGCGAGGGGCCAAGCAGCGGACGACCCCGTGCACCCGGGATCGAGGAGAACCGGAACGCGAAGCGGTGCCGCAACTGAATCCGCGTGCGTACCGGCGAGATGGCGGCGAAGAGGGAGACGATGATGAGCGCCGGAGAGGGGCCAAGCGGCGATGGAGTGAACCCAATGCCGGAGATGAGGGTCCTCGACTGGATCCTCTCAGATTCCGACGAGGGGCCAAGCAGTGGCAAGGAGGAGCGTGCCGGCGAGGGGGCAGCGAAGTGGGCGAGGATCCTGCCTCATGTTTGCGAGCACAAGTGTCTGGCAACTACAAAGAGGTGTCGAGGGAGCGGCGAAGAAGGTGTAGAGGACCTCATCTCTAACTCTAGCAACGACCACGATAACGGTGAGGCAAGTTTCTCTGAACCTCACTTCCTTTTTACTTGTTCTATAGATGGAGCTTAAGGTAGCTTGAGCTTGAGCTTCATAAAGTTAATTAGTGCCTATGATGATGTCTTCCATGCTTGTCATGATCTTATACCAAATTCTGAGGCAAATCAGTTTGAACTAAGTTTTGCTTTTACTTGTCACACCATGCTATGAAGCCTAGTATAATTTTCAAGTTCTTATATAATTTTCCTATGATTGTTCCTATACTGCTCCAAGTTTTGAGGCAAATTAGTTCTGAATTAACTATTTTATTCTTATACCATGCTTAACCCTGTTTCAAGCAAAACGCTTTGAGTCGCGAGCAGAGCATGAGTTACTTCTAAACCTTAATATATGGGATTATGTGAAACCTGAGTTTGAAAAAATCACAAAAGAAGTGAACATCCTCATCAAAAAGGCTAAGCACATAAGGAGGTACAAGTATACTACTGAACAAAATCTCGAGCCCATTGAAGGTGCACTCGAAGGGCTTCAAGAATCCTTGGTTGCTTACGAAGAGGCTACAAAAAGAACCAATCTTGATGGGGCATGATCTAGTTCAAGCTTGTTGATGTGCAGGGTCAGTAGCCATACTTTTGTGGATGTTCAAGGGACATGCCTTTGTTGATGTGTATGGTCAGATAGCACGTCCATAGTAAATAATGTGATGGAAAAGTTAAGTCCTAGCCTGATATGTGGACAAGTTAACCTTTTGTAATAATTATCTTTATTCTTGTGGACAAGTTATATTCATCTTTGTGGATAAGTTATCTCTCTTATGATGTCTGTTTTGTCTCAAAAGATATGTGTTGATTGTGCCTGTATATCGAAATGGAAGCAATGAGAGATGGAGTTGACCTGTCAATGAGGACAGACTCAAAGGAGACGATGATTAACAAACCTCCATCTCATTTGTTCACTGCTGCCGCGCTTCCGCTTCACTGCAGTGAAGAGTGCTCTCAAACTTTAATTATTACGCTCTCAAACTAGTAACAGGCGGTAAATTCTCATCGGTAACGGAATTTATAGCACGTTACCAATACGGAGTGATCAGTAACAGACTTAAACAACCTGTTACCGATAGGACATTGATCAGTAATGGACTTTACGAGCTCGTTACCGATAGGTTTAACTTGTGTAACGGGTTCTATTTAACGTCCGTTACAAAGAATTCATCCCTTTTGCCGAGTGTTGTTCCTTGTGCACTAAGCAAAGCTGTGCCAAGTGGTGGATAAGGCCCTCGACAAAGATTTCCAAAAAATAAAAAAAATCAGTCAACCCCACCACCTGCCGGCGCTGCTGCCCTCTAGCAACCCGCCGCTGCTGCCACCAGCCCGGCGTCGTGGTTGCCTCCAGCCCACTGCCTCTGACAACACTAGCTCGACTCCATAGCACCACACAACAGCAGCATCGTTGGCAACTGGCAGCCGCAGCCCCTCCGGCACAGAAAGAGAAGACCGCCATGGATCTTGTCGTCGGGGGAGAGAAGGCCACCGTGGATCTCACCGTCAGGGGAGGGGATGAGGCCGCGCCCACCACCATGGTTCTCACCATCGGGGGAGAGGAGATCGTGCACGCCTGCCACCATGGATCTCGCCAGCGGTGGATAGGAGGCCGCGTGTGCTCGCCGTCGTGGATTTCACCATCAGGGCGAGAGAGGAGACCGCACACGCCCGTCGTCATGGACCTGGAAAATAGGGGGAGAGGAGGTCGCATCCACCACGTGGATCCCACCGGCCACCACTGCTCCTCCTTATGCGCCCCCGCCACACCTCTCCCCGCCACCGCTCCTCACTGTCATCGTCGGGGATGGAGAGGAGGAAGAGATTAAGGGGGGAGGGAGGCGGAGGGGAGATGAGGGAGAGGGACAGGGGAGATGAGAGAGGGGCAGGTGGGGGATATAAGGCAGTGGACGCATGCGAGGTTGTTAAATCTAGCGAAATCAAATTTCGGGTCTGGTTTGCCGAGTGGCACATGTATAACACTCGGCATATGCAAGTGTTCACTGAGTGCTAAAACAATACACCTGACAGCAATGTTTTTTTAATTTGATCATATTTCTCTTTTTCTCTTTCTTTTACATAACATAAACTGAAATTAATATCAATTAATTCAACAATACTTTGTCAAATTCATTCAATAATATGTATTTTATTCTTCTACTCATATAATTCAACTATTCACTCAATAATATGTATTTTATTTTTCTACTCATATAATTCAATTATTCTATGCACTTATAGCACAAATTCAATTTATATCAATTAAAATTCTAAAATGGCACTTAATACATTAAAATTATCAAACAATTTCAAAAAATACCAAAAATTAACATGAAGCGATCTTTGTTCTCTATTATTACCTATATAAAAGTTTTATAGTCAAATCACAATTCAACCATCATTATGACTCCAAATCTTATTGAATACTGCTCAATGTTATGATTCTTTCTTTGAGATGCTTCGATTTCTTAACATTGTACGTGACAAAATATTCGAAACCTTCTCAATTTTTTACCAGAACCTGATTTCATCGCATCATTACAAATCTCATTGTTTTCACACTTTGTCTGTTTTTTTAAAAAAAGTTTAAAACCATACAACCACACATTTGTAGTAATGTTTCCGAAACAAGATGTTCGAAATTCCTTTTCAATTCACATGTATGGCCTGAAACAGGGATGAATAACATGAATATCATTTTTCTACTAATTTTTATCTATCACATAAATAACTTGCAGTCAAATTTGACTTGATTAAAAAATTGCTTGAAATTAATTAATTAATTAATTAATTAATTAATTAATTAATTATAGCAAAAGAAACAAAACAATTACCAATTTTTAACATGGAGTAACACATGCTATATGTAGAGAGTAGAAAAATTTGAGGTGTGAAAAGTAAAAAATTATTTATTTGTCAAGTGTCGAGAAACGCTAGGCAAACTTGCTTCTTTGCCGAGTGCCAAGGAGAAAACACCTAGTAAAGAGTTGTTTGCCGAGAATCACCAGAAAACAATTGGCAAAGCCACTCTTTACCAACTGTTTTCCCTAAGACACTCGGCAAAAAGGTTGTTTGCCGATTGCCCAATGAATGACACTAGGCAAATTGAAAACACTCGGCAATTATGGGGTTTCCCATAGTGACAGATGAAGGCTTCGTTAAATTTGATTGTATTTTTCTTTTTTCATAATTTCCTTAATAAAAATTATATATAAGTTATCATGCATTATGAAAAATATGTTTTTACTAAATATAATGATAAGTAAAATGAGTAATAAAACTTCTTAATTGATGACAAAAAACATCTCAATACCAGAAGAATCCTAGCTGGCCAATATCAATACTATGATCACAAGCCTTGCATAATGGTGTGGGGAACCAAACAAACCGTTTCATTGTTCATGGTAGTGTCAAAATGACCATGGTCATTATTTAACCTCAAGTCCTCGACCACTAACATTATCACTACGCTTTCAAACCTGATCGAGGCACGTCCCCACAAATTTTGTGACTACGCGGTATATATTTTAAAAAGCAACAAGGGTGAACTACATGTTGTGCACGCGCGTAAGACTCCGTGTCAAGACCCAAGTTATCCTAACATGTCACATCTCGTACAGCTTGCTTGTGGGCTCGTGGCAAACTAAAGTATAGGTCATACCGTACCGTCTGAACCGTCCTTTGATTCACATCTGTTCGCACCCAAATTTGGCACAAGGCCGATCAGGCTGACGCCACCGGTCAGACCGGTGTCCCTCAACGGTCTGACCGGTGGGGTGTCTTGTAGCCGATCCGGCAACGGCCACACCGGTCTGACCGGTGGGCCTGACCGGTCTGAGCGGTGGACCCCGAGTCCGAGTAGAATTGTGGAGTCCTTGCGAATTTCGAGTTGTAAAAGGATTTCTTGCGGAGCAAGACCCCCCCACCCTATAAATATAAAGGGCCACGGTCATTTGAGGGGGCATCACCCAATCGATCATTACTTTTTACAACTTTTATCTCTCAAACCCTAGCTTTTCCAACCTCATGCTTTCCTTGTTTGTCTCGACGACGATCAGAGATGTTATGAGTGGCCTTGTCGACCTCAGAGCAACCCTAGGCGCGCCATCTCCGACAGGGTCCCTCCCGAGGCGGCGATCTTAGGTTTTCATCGTACCTCTGCGTACACCGGTCAAACCGGTGCCCCTAACCGGTCAGACCGGTCCGAGCAGGAGCTCGGCAAGTTTAGCGTTTCGACGTTCCGCACGATCTAGCACTCATGTGTGTTGAACAGAAAAGCGTCAACATACTTTTAGCGACCCCGCTGGGGAAGAAAGATCAGGTTGCTAAATCCGTTCAATCTAACCTCAGCCAGATGGGTGCTCGGTGTGATCTTGATATGAACAATATTGTCACCGCGTCGCTAGAAGATCTCTCTCCGGAAGAGCAGCAGAAGTTCAAGGCGCTACAAGAGTACATGCAAGTACAATTCCTCGCTGGCGTCAAGAAGGATCAATCCGACAAGGTGGCAAGATTGAAAAGAGTTCGAGCTGCCGGCGATCAGACTAAACGACAGCAATATTGAGGTAATCCCCACTGTAAGTAAGGAACCCCCGCCTGATACTACTCCTACGAAATCTACAGTGGGTAGTGATGAATTGTTTGCTTCTTACATTGCTCGTTTAGAACGGTTAGAAAATCTTAAAAAGGATAGGACTTTAGGTTTTAATAATAATGATGCTAATAGTAGTACTCTTAAAGCGAATCCTCAGGGGTCTCATCCTAGCTTAGCACATTTGCCTGTAAACAATGATAATTATGCGTATGGTTTGACACCAAATCCAGCGTCTGGTCAGTACCCTCAGTTCCAACCGCACAGGCCAAACATGGCCACACCGGTCGGACCGATGCAGGGTACCGGTCAGGCCGGTGCTATGGAGTTGGTGCCTGATCAACCTTTGCCAGTTTCTGTTGTGCCAAATCAGATGGTCCCTACTTTCCCTGATACAATCAATAATGTTGGACCTCATTATAGTACGACAGTAAACGCATCAGCCTCTAAAAAACATTATTCCGGACGATGTGTTTGAAAGTTACAGGCTAGCTCAAGCTAAGATAGCTCCCTATTTAAATAAAGTAAATTTGGAGAATCCTCAGCCACCACAGCCAAATAATCCTAATTGGGCGATATTTAAAAAATTCAAGGAAGATTTGGCTAATGTGGTAAAAACTAAACTTGCAGTTGACATAGGTAATACTAATTTATATCAAAAGCCATATGATCCCGAGTTTGATAGATTCCCTCTCCCACGTGGTTGGCGTATGCCAGATTTGATTAAATTTAGTGGTGGTGATGATGACCGAACCACATGTGAACATATTAGTCAATACACTGCACAACTAGGTGAAGCTGGTGTTTGTAATGCTTTAAAAGTACGCTTGTTTTCTTTATCTTTAACGGGCACCGCTTTTGCTTGGTTTTCTTCGCTTGCTCCCGGTTCTATTATATCTTGGGATATGTTAGAACATAAGTTTCATGATTACTTCTGTAGTGAGAGCATACAATTAAAATTGACAGACTTAACATCGGTTAGGCAAGGGAGAGATGAAATTGTCTCTGCTTACATTAAAAGGTTTAAAGAAACTAAAAACTGGTGCTTTAATTTGTCGATCACTGATATGGACCTTGCAGACATTTGTTTGAAAGGTTTAAGATCATCCATTAGGGATAAGATAGAGGGCTCTGATTTTCTTTCGGACGCACAAGTTCAAGTAAGGGCTTTAGTTGTTGAAAACTGAATGAATAAAGAGAAAGATAACTTTAAGTCACGTCGTTCTAATGTTCATATTATTGATTATGATTCTGATAGTTCGAACGATAGTGATAAAGAAGTTTATGCTGCTGAATTTGTTTGGCCCTCTAAAGAAAAATCTTATTCTTGTTCATCTCTTAAGCCGGCTAGTAAAGGTCGGCAAGAAGAAATTAAATTTACTTTTGATGTTTCCAAATGTGATCGTATATTTGATGAATTGCTTAAATCTGGAAATATCAAATTAACTCATACTATTCCTCCACTTGAAGAATTGAAAAGACGTGCATATTGTAAGTTTCATAATTCATTTTCTCATGCTATTAATGATTGCAATGTGTTTCGTCGACAGGTTCAATTGGCCATAAATGAAGCTCGTTTGACTTTTCATGAGATGCAAGTGGATAAAGCTCCCTTTCCAATTAATACCATGGATTTACACCAGCCTAAGGTACTGGTTCGGCCACATCCAGCTGAAGCAACTAAAGGCAAGAACGTGGTAATCGGGGAGGCTAAGCCTGATTTAAGAGGAAAAGAGCTAATCCGCAAAGTTGAGTATGAGAAGACTCCTAATGGCAAAGAGACCTTTAAGGTTACAGTGAGTGCCTCTGGACATGGGGGGCAAGGGTCGTCCACTCCCGTCGATCAGCGACCGTCTGAGCCGTCTCTGGCCAGACCGGTCAGACCGATGGAGGTGACCGGTCAGACCGGTGCATCCCCAGGCTGTCCGAGGATGATCAAGCCAAGCCATCCGGAGATTGGAAATTGGAAACTTAATGTAGCAACAAATCAGGGGAGTAGTCCTAAGCCAAAGGTCACTTTCGACATGCTATTTGACAAGTATTCCAAGCAAAAGGCCGTTACAAGTGATCGGCCGCTAAAAAAGGATGAGGTCATTTACGCACCAAGAGGGTTATCTTCACCTCCAAGGGCTGCTACAAGACTTAAGGGTGAATCATCACAGCAAGGGCAACGCTTTACTCCACCATGGGCATCATCAAGTTCAAATGCACCACGTCCGGTATATGATGACAATGGAGTGATGTGGGTGCCATACCAACAAGCTTTTCATCCTAGATGGAGTGGACAGAAATCAGCTTTTGACAGGATCTCCAGGCCTATTCAAGACCGATTGGCTCCTCGCCAACTGGCGCGTGGTCACCTGAACCCGACCGGTCGAGCCGGTCGCTATCACCGATCAGACCGGTGCGGCCAGAAAAATCGTGCCACCTCCAGTAAGGCAAGTTTACAAGCCAAAGCAAAGGGAGGAGGTGCAGAAAATGGAAATTGATCCAGAGAGGACTACAAGTCAGGATATTATTCAGATTGGATCAATGGATGTTTCTGCTGGGGAAGATGGCAAAAGACCGATTGTTCCAAACAATAAGGTTGCGACATCAACTCCAGAGGTTGCTGCTAATGACCATGAGGCCAGTGGAAGTAGCTCCAACTCCAAGTACTTCTTGCCAAGGTGGTGTCCTCCCGGATTGACTCGCACACAAAGGAGGAAGCTTCAACGCCTAAGATTTCAAGAGAAGAGGGAGAAGGAGCTAGAGAAGCAAAGGGATGAAGCTTTCAACCAGTACAGGCCTATGGTACCTCAAGGGAAAGAATGGAGAGTCAAGACCAGCTCTGAACCCGCACCGGTCAGACCGGTGGAGGAGTCGGTCAGACCGGTCACACCGGTCAGACCGGTGGACGTCGACGGTCAGATCGATGACCTAGAGACGTCGCCTGGTTTCTCTTCTTCGGTTCCCATGGTTTGTGATGACAAGTCCGCATCGGATCCTGCACCAGAAGACGATGAGGAGCTTGTTGATTACAGTTCTTCGCCTGAGTGCATGAATTTGGATATCAACGTGATACACATGTCTATGGATGGTTATGTGCTCTCGGAGGAAGACGTTGCGCATCTTGCGTTTGGGCCAAAGGAAGCTATTTTCCAGAAGCCTAAAGTTACTGAAAATCATCTGAAGGCTTTGTACATGAAGGGTCACATTAATGGGAATCCTATCTCTCGGATGTTGGTGGACGGAGGAGCAATTGTCAACTTGATGCCGTATTCTTTGTTCAAGAAACTAGGAGGTTCAGATGATGAGCTGATCAAGACCAACATGACCATCAGTGGTGTTGGAAGAGGCGAGCCAATGGGAGCTAAAGGCGTCATCTCTATGGAGCTCACTGTTGGGAGCAAGACGTTGGTTACGGCATTCTTCGTCGCTAAGATACAAGGTAACTTCAGTCTCATCCTTAGTCATGATTGGATTCATGCAAATCAGTGTGTGCCTTCTACTTTGCATCAATTTTTAATCCAATGGGTAGGCGACGAGGTAGAGATTGTTCATGGTGATGCATCGGCTTGTGTTGCAGTGGCCGATAGTTCTACTATGAATAATCATGAAAATCTTAAGTGCTTAACTGGTTTAGATTTATCTAACTTAAAACTTATTGATTCTACCAAAGATGGCTTTGCTACTGTTGTCATGAAGCCGATCGTTGATCAGGCTAGGACCACTTTGTCGATTTGATGGATGCAAATCTGGAGTGGTTGCAACAAAGACGAGAGCACTATCGAGCGCATAAGAACGATATGTGTGAGGCCATCGAAGACTTTGATGATTTGAGCAAGTTAGGACAAGGGTTTACATCGGTAGATCCTTTAGAGGAGGTTGATATTGGTGATGGCACTGTACCTAGGCCGACATTTGTAAACAAGAATCTTGATCCTTTGTTCAAATCTGATTTAATAAAGTTATTAAAGGAGTATGTTGATTGCTTTGCATGGAATTACAATGAAATGCTTGGTTTAAGTCGTGATTTAGTTGAGCAACATTTACCTATTAAACCGTTATAGGCCTTTTAAATAACCTCGTAGAAATTTTAATCCTGATATTTATGACCGAGTGAAAGAGGAAGTCAATCGGTTACTTGATGAAAAGTTTATTAGGACTTGTCGTTATGCTGATTGGATCTCTAAGAATTGTGGGAATTCTTCTCCAAGAATTTGATGTTGAAATTCGTGATAAAAAGGGGGTGGAAAATGTTGTGGCCGATCATTTGTCTAGGATGAATCGTGGACAAGATGATAAAGAGCCCATTGAAGATAAGATGAGAGATGACCACCTCTATCGAGTGCTTGATAAAGATACTTGGATGATCGATATCATTCGAGCAATTCGGAAGATGCCCCTCGATCATCTAGACAAAAAACTCTCAAAAGAAGATAATCTCCGAAAGTAGGAAATACTTTTGGGATGCACCATACCTCTTCAAACTTGGCAATGATGGAGTAATGAGAAGATTTGTGCCAAGAGAAGAGAGGGTTGAGATTCTAAGGAAGTGCCACTCGGTGGAGTACGGTGGGCACTATAGTCATTTTCGAACCCAAGCAAAAATATGGTCGAGCGGATTCTTTTGGCCGGAGATGCATGAAGATACTAAAAGATATGTTGCATCATGCCCCGAATGCCAAAGAATCGGAAACATCTCTCAAAGAAATTCTGTGCCTTTGAAATACAACCTACAAATCGACATATTCGATGTATGGGGTATAGACTTCATGGGGACTTTTAAAAACTCATTTGGATTTGAGTATATCCTAGTCATGGTTGATTATGTATCCAAGTGGGTAGAGGCTATACCATGTCGTAAAGCTTCCACGGAGGAGTCCATTACTATGATCAAGAACGTGATTTTTCCCCGTTTCGGTACACCGAGAATCTTGATAAGTGATGGAGGAACTCACTTCACTGGGAAGAATTTCAAAAAGTGCTTGTCCAAGTTGGGAATTGAGCATAGGGTCTCTACGGCCTATCACCCACAAACCAACGGACAAGCGGAAACGTCAAATAGGCAATTAAAAAGCATCCTCAACAAAACCATAGAGAAGGGAGGCAAGGATTGGTCAAAGAAATTAGACGGAGCTTTATGGGCCTACCGAACAGCGTTCAAGACACCGATAGGTATGACCCCTTATCAATTCGTCTATGGAAAAGCTTGCCACCTTCCGGTTGAGTTGGAACATAAAGCCTATTGGGCGATTAAAGAGATGAACCTCGATCTCGATGCCGCGGTGGTGAAACGAAGGATTCAAATAAGCGAGCTAGAAGACTTGAGGTTGGAAGCATGTGAAAATGCAAGCATATACAAAGAGAGAATCAAAAGGTGGCATGATAAAAGATTGAAAAAAAAGAATTCAAAGAAGGAGATAAGGTCCTCCTCTACAATTCGAGGTTTAAAACCTTCGGAAAGGGGAAATTGCAAACCAAGTGGGACGGACCTTATGTTGTGCATTCGGTGTTCTCCAACGGAGCGGTAACCATTATGGATATAAACGGCGATCAATTTGTGGTGAATGGTCAGCGGCTTAAGGTTTACTACGAACCCGACGTTGTGCCCCTTCACCATGTTGATGTCTTCACCATGGAAGAAGAGCCCGAACGTCCCGCCTAGGACGAAAAACAAGGCATGAATTTCTGTAAATAGTTTTTCTTTTAATTTTCTGGAGTTTCTCGCGAAGATTTGTTGGGCCAACTTTTTCCCATGGGTTAAGGCGGCGAAATAAGGGCGGTACGCGAAAAACTGGACCGACCCGGCCCCCGAGACAGGGTGGGCCGGCCGGCCCAGGCCGACCGGCCCAGATGGGTCCCGGTGGCCGTCGTCCCTAATTTTCGCCTGAATTGCTCCTTTTCGACTTCCTTCTTTGGTCAGAAAATTTTAAGGGAAGTTAAAAAAAGGAAAATGAGGTTCTCAGGGTTTTCTCTTCGGACTATTTATTTGGCCGAATTGGGAGCTCGGGAATCAACCCCTCCAAGCAATATTTTGCACCCTTGCAGCAGCCATTGTGCCCCCAAGGAGCTTAGAGTTGAAGCTAGAAGCCAAGAAGCCATCGATGGAGGAGGCGATGCGATGCGAGCTCAAGCTACCCGTCAAGAGGACCGCACGCATCCGTTGCGGAGGGCGTGTCCCGACCGGAGCTCTTGCATCTCGCAACCCCGTCGAAGGAGAGAAGGTCCCTACGCCCGTTCGAAGGTCGGCACGCATCCAAGGCATGAAGCGCAAAGGCTACAAGGAGGCGTCGCCCGAGCCTACGGATTATGGGGGTAGCGACTACTCCGACGATCGTAGCCCGAGCTCGTGGGCGGCCGCCGGAAGAGATGATAACGACCTCTACATTTGGGATGAGAAGCCCAAAGAGAGGACTCCCGAAGGCCCCAACGGCGACGGTAACGATGGCAACGAGAGCGGCAACGACAACGGAGGTGGCGACGACGGCGGTGACGACGGTGGAGACAATGGCGATGAAGACCCCTTCGGATTGCATCCGATGTGTTGTCGAACTTGCCGTCAATCCATCGGGGATCTCTACACGTCGGTCGATGAATGTCTCTAAGCCATGGAAGCGATGAAGCAGCGTATGGAGGATTTGGAGCACGTAGTTGGTGACAACTACAAGTTCCTTAACCGTAACGTGCGCAAACTTTTTGGCATGGTTGGAAACATGAGAGGCAAGTGGTGCAATACTTGCTTGAAGTACCACTAGGTCTAGTTTTCCCCTTAGGATTTTTGTAAGATACGACGAGGACGTCGTATGTTTTTAGCGTGGGGGAGAGCTAGCTAGCTAGCTAGCCTTATATTTTGAGTTTCAAAATTTTAGGTTCGGTTTAATCTTCGAGCGAGAGTCTTAGAGTTTAATGAGTCTTAGTTTTCGAGAGTGTTTTTAAATTTTTGCAAGTTTGAAAGTGACTTAAATTAGTGTTGAGTCAAAGAAAACCAAATAAAAAGAGTCTTTATATATTTTTGTGTCTTGTGTGATGCTTATTTTTATTCACTTGTTTGTTTATCTTGGATTCTTGATATATGAACACAAGTGTGTGGTTTGAAAAACGTTTACCGTGGTTCTTAGTGGAATTGCTACTACTTAAAGTACCCATACCGCACTTCGGTCTTGAGCTTCACATGTTAGTTGTGCTATGTTCAATGCTAAAAGTTGGAGGATTTCAGTTCTGAAAATTATCTTAAAACCCTTGTAATAAAGGTTAGCAAAACCTCTTTTTCCAAGTTGAGAGTAAGAAAAAAAATCCTATACAAAGCCAATTTATTTTTTGCTCCACCATAAGTGTGATTAGCACGATGAGTTGGGCTAGGATCCTTCTCTCTTGGAAGTTTTAATTTCGAGCAATGATCATGTTCTTGTGCTTATCTTTTATTGCTAGCCTCGTCATACATTCGGTCACGAGACTTTCACCTTGGAAGTCCCGTGCATCGCCGAATTCCATACCCAACTCAATATATCTCTTTTGTACATCGCATTCCTTGAACACAACCTACTTTCAAAAGTTTCGTCTCGTCTCTAGCATGATTTATTTAAAATTTCAGATTGTATGCATGCGAGAAATAGAGGAGTTGAGAGCTTTGAAAAGTTGTCAAGAGAGAGAAAAATAAAAAGAAAAGTATGAGTATGGAAAAGAAAGAAAGAAAGGAAGGAAAAAATGTGAAAGAAAAAATATGAGAATGAAAGAATGAAAGAAGAAAAAGAAAACGAGAAAGATGAGGTAGCAATAAAGATATGAGAGGGATGAATCAAGTGAAAGAAAAGAAAAAAATAAAGTGTAAGGAAGGATGTCACGTTGTTGAGAGATGAAACTTTCATTCTTTTTCCAACCATGTGCAATCCGACAACGAGGACATCATCGGTGCCTTGTAGTCACAATTTTCTTTTGCCCTTGCACATGTCCACCATTCTAAATCTTCTCATCCTTGATATCCCTACATATGGTTAATTCTGATGATCATTGGCTTTGAAAGGTAAACAACCATTAGAGGAAGTTCTTAGTTTGACAATACTTGTGTTGATTGCGCTAGCCCTACCTATAGCTCAACTTTACATGTTATATGAGAGGCTTATGGGAGGTGAGAGTTTTATAAAATTGGTCTAGGATAGCCACCTCATATGAGTGACTTGAGAGAGCTTGGAGAAAGGTTTTTGTCTAATACTTGTTGCAGGAATTTTGTTTGAAAAATCATAAAAACCCTCTGATGGAAGCAAAGAAGTAAGTATGGCTGAATTTGAAGACTTCGAGTGAAGAGTTTGAGTTGTGGGGTAAATCTTGACGTGGTAAAGATTCTAAACGCTCATGTTTATGTTTGATGATCATTACTTTATGTTTATGTATTAAAGATGAAAGGATTGACTAACTTGTGAAGAAGGATTAGTGTTACACGATTACAACACTTTGGACGAAGTTCTTTTATGAGTACTTGCTCGAGGACGAGCAAGAGCTAAGCGTGGGGGAGATGTTGACGGTGTATTTTTGTACACCTAGCATGTTCATTACACTTTGGTTTTGATTATGGAACTAACCCGCCACTAGGCACACTAATCATATAACAAGTTCATCTTTGTGCATGCATTTGGAAGTGTTGTGTTTATGTAGGAAAACATGGACATAAAGGACGGATTCGCAAAAAGTTCAAAGGAGCATTTACGGAGTCTTGTTCGTGTTCATGAGCTTGATGAAATCACTTCCAATGGTGGCAAGGACCGAAGTGCTACGAGGAACACCCCCGGGGATTGAAGCGTAAAAGACCGAACTTCATGCAAAGAGAACCTCCATCTTGGACGCGAGGATGACATCGTCAAAATCATGCAAGTGGAGGGGCAAAGTACATAAATGCATAAGGACCCACGGGAGCGAAAGGGGCGACCGAACCGGGCCGAGGTGTGCCCAGGCCGGTCGGCCCAGGCCGGCCGGCCCAGCCCACTTCGGTGGCCGGTTCGGTCCCGTTTTCCTTGCACCCGAAGGATCTTGAACCCTAAAAAGCCTGGGCGCCGCCATTCGACAGAGGGGAGAGTCATTCGCACCAGAAGGCCATCCACAAGCTAGAGAGAGAGGAGGAGGATCTCCGGAGGGAGATCAACCACCTCGAAGGAAGCACCCACAAGTGGAGAAGAAGGAAGACACCGTCGGAAGGGAAACCATGATCAACGGTGCTATGTCCAGCACCATGATGGGGTAATCTCCTTATTCGTCCATGGGTTGTAATCGATCTTGAGATGTAATCACACTTTGTCGGATTATCTATCTATCATCTTGTGTTGAATATACTTTAATGCTTAAGGTTAGCTACCATGCCGTAAAGGGAGTATGAGCTCCAATGCTTCCTTGGATCCATTCAATACGTCGTGTCCATCATAGGTCTAGTCATGAATACCTTCGCGTAGTGACAGTACGAGAGGAGGGAAAGGGCGAAACCGTGGTCACAACCCCGATAGATTAGATTGGTTTTCATGTCTTTAAGCGATTGCATGCTCTAGTATCGTAGACCCGTGGGCGAGTGTCTTTTATCTTAATATCTTAATCATTCTCTCTAGTGTAGTTTAGTTGTTTTCTAGTTTAATCATAGTTAGAGTTCGAGTAGTTAGAGTGTGAAGGTAGATCGAACGCTTGTAATCCCCTTGCTCCGCGGATTGACAAGAACCTTGGGAATCCCGTCGTGAAAAAGGTGTGGGGACCGTACGCTTGCGGATCGTAGAGGGATACGTCTTTTATCCGTCAACCAAAACCCAGTGGGAAAACCGGAGTGGAGAAAAGAGCACGTACGCCTAGCGGATTCACACACACACCGACCTTGCTAATGGTCATCTTCGTACTCACTTCGACGGTGAAGGGCGCCTTCGGTGATGATGTCAGCTTCGGCGTTGTCACTAAGATGGCCTTTATCCTCAATGCTTCTCCTCCATTTTCTTCGGTCTTTCCTTCGGGGCCTCCATGCATTTCTCTTTTCGCCCTTGTTCTTTCAGACGTTGTCGAATGATGATTAGACGCTTCTTCCCCTTCGGTCACGATCACCGGGCAAGATTTCATGCTTCGAGGTGGCGCCGCTCATCCCGATACCACTAGCCCCTCTTGTCTGGTGATTGTGACGAAGGCCCTAGTCCTGTGCATCGCATGCGACGAAGTACGTGTTGATGAAAACGATGCTGGAGTCGACGTCGGTGAGGTAGACGATGAAGCCCCTTGAGCCACAGCCCAGTCGGCGTCGGTGTAGACGTCGAAGATGAAGTCGGAAGTCGATGTCGACCAACTCGATGTTGATGTTGCCGAGGTAGACGAGGAAGCCCCTCGAGCCGAACACATGTCGACGAAGAGGTAGTTGAAGAAGCCCCTCATGCCGAACCATGTCGACGATGAAAGTGGTGGCGTAGTTGTTGAGGTAGTCGAATAACGTTGATGAAGTACTCGAGGAAGCCCCTCGTGCTAGATATTCACCGAGTTGAACCTGTCGGTGACGAAGTAAGCAATATAGACGAAGTCCATGCTTTCCTGTTCAATACTCCATTTGAGGCGAAACATTTTTATTCAAGAGACTCAAAAACTTGTTAGACAAGAAACAATCTGTAACACCCCAGGTGTTTATTAAAGATAAATACCTTAATTAGTTATGTTAATCAAGTGTAGTTAGTCCCAAAGCATACTTAGCGTAGTTTGATCAACTTTGCAAAAGAATCCTTGGTCAAAATCTCAACACTTGATCAATTAGTACCTCTTCCAACATGAATTTAGGTATATTCTCTTAAATTTTTAGACATCATCTCAGGTTACCTGAATTTGCAAAAGTATCCTTCCGGGAAGAATTTTCATTTGAAATATGCAATAGCTATGATGCCAGATCCAAGCAAAATGGGTTACTTATGATTTATAGAATCTACCTAAAAAGTTTCACGATTTTTAATGATCTCTAGATAGTTTTTTTTATTTTGCAAAAGAGTGTTTATATGGGCAGGCCACCGAAACCTCTCTCTTTACCTCTTTAGTTCCTTCTTCCTCCCTCGTTTCCTTCTCCCGTGACCAACTCCGCCCGACCGCCCTGCTCACGCTGCTCGTCGCCGGGAGCTGGTGCAGGCCGACCAGGCCCTGGTGGCCATCAAGGGTGAGCCCCTCATCCTCATCTTTCTCATCTCCATGATTCCTTTCATCTCCGAAGGTCGATCGTTTTTCACAGGGTTTTCTTCAACTTCGGGAAGAGAAATTCAAGTCCGATCTCCTCCATTGTTGAGTTCCCTCAACTTTAGAGTTTCTGAATCGTCTTTCCCCAACCTAGGTGAGGTTCTCCAATGGTTTTCCCCTCCTTTCTCCTCCATTGGAAGCTTCTTCACTACCCTCCCATGGCGTCAGGGACCTATTTGTAATTTCCGAGGGCCTATCTGCAATATCCAGGGTTCTGGTTGCAATCAGATTTTTTTAGGGTTACAGCAGCAACTTCAAAAAATCATCAAAAATCGTAGAAAAATCAAAAAAATGCAAAACCAATTTTGTTGATTTCGTGGTGAAGAAATCTATCTTTTTTAGAAAACATGTATAGGGTTTTTCTGTACAGTTTTTAAATAAAATATTCAAACTCAGTTTGGAGTGTTTTTAGTGTGATTTAAAATATACACATGATATGAACTTGAATTTCGGATATGTTGCTCTTTATGGCATGTCTAGATCTGTGTCAAAAATTTGCATGATTTTGATGGGTATATTTTCAGTTATGATTTATTTAAGCTTCATGCTAGATTAAGTTTGATGCTTTTTATAGCCCCTTTAATGAACTTTTCTGCAACCACAAGTGCACCCTAGGGCTTTGCCTTGATGAGTAGTACCTCGGGTAGAGTGGATGTGATTTTAGGGAGTTGTTTAATAGATGTTTTGGATTTAATTTTGTGTAGGAGCTTAAATGCAAAATCTGAAAAATAATTTGAATCTGCAACCATGCTTTGGTCAGAAACTCATTTTTGGCATACATGACCTGTAGGAGAATGTTCAGATCAAAAGGTTTATTAAATCTTTATATATGAATTAATTTTGATTTACTAGGCTGAAATTTGTCTTTTTCGTTTAAATTAATTTATAAATGGTCTTAAGCCAAATTTTTTTGTGAGAGCTTAAATTAAGCATATGTTGCTGTGTACAAAAGATTAGACTCATTTGAAGTGTTTTTGATATAATGTTGATTTATGGTTGAAAGGCTTGTTTTAAATAATTAAAGAAAGAAATGGAAATTAAAAGTGCTAAATTGTGAAATCATGTTTGTTTCTGTTTTTGAATTTTAATCACACCCCCTTGCTGTTTGGTGAAGTTAAATAAGTTAATTTACTTATATGTACACAGTCACCATCAAGATTAGCTATAATTAATGCATATGCATGTGTACGTGTAGACTTACCGGACGGGATGTACACGCTCACCCAGGAGGAGGAGGGAGCAGCTAGCGGAGAGTTGAATCAAGTTAGTGTGCAACAAGACCTGGACCAAAGTCCAGAAGAGCCCAAGGCTTGTGTTGGTGTAGAGTCTGAGGAAGGCAAGCACCGGTTTCATCTAACCCATGTTTTAAATTAAAATCATGTCCTTTACTTTTCAGCGCTTTATTGCTTTACTTGTGCATTTAAGTTTCAGGAGTTGTTTTGAAACCTAGTTGCATGATCCTTAGGACTCCTATGTTTTTTTACTAGTATGTTAGGAACGCTAGTGCCATGCTCTAAGGTCACGGTAGAAGTCGAGTAATGACTCATTGCTCGCGAGATATAGGATGCTTATGTTGGAATCATAAGTTGGTTAAATTGACTCGCTCATGTGGTAAGAGCAATGGGTTCGGTCTCGACCGAGTAGCATGGTCTTTGGTCCTAAGCTATTGAACGTACCAAGTACTTGCGGGAATGGGACCGGTAAGCCTAGTACCTTACGAGCCGGGGCGGGATCTTTCTAGCTACCCGCTTGGGATGTGTCTCGGGCTAGCTACCCGTGGTATAGTGTGTGAGTCGGACTGGTCGGGTTAGACCCTCCGGATAACCGTGTACCAGAGTTTGTAGCGTCTAATCCCAAACTGTGGGATGTTGGGAACCGCCTGGTCGGGGTAGACCCTGCATTTGCTTTTATTTGAATTCTTGGGGTCTACTTCTTCCGTGTATCTTGGGTTTACCTTGCAAGGATATAAATCGATCGATCGTCGGTCACTCGCCGTTATTTGAGTCGGCTTGACCACTGGCTACCCCATGTTTATTTATGAAACATTTTAAATTAATATTGTTACCTGTTTAATATTGTTTGCACAACATGCTTTTTTAGTACAGGTGCTCACCTAGATTGATTAACATACTAGAATATGAGCTAAAACTTGAAAATAAGGATCCACTCTTAGTCGCTTTTGGCAAAACAAACCCACAAGCCAAAAAGCCTTGCATGTCTAGTCTTGCTTTATCTTTGTCGGGTAAGTCTTGCTGAGTATTAGTACTCAGCCTTGCTTAATTTGTTGTTTTCAGGTAATCCCATCTGGCCTGGTTCTATCCCAGATGGTTGGGAGCTTGAATGGGAAAACGATGATGAGGAGTGATATGCATGGATGGCCTCCCGTGTGTATCATGCGCTAGTTTTATTTTTCCGCTGTTTAAACTCTGAACCATGTTCACTTTTATGTACAAAAACCTGGTTTGTAATAATGTTAAACTTGTGAACCCTTTTCATGTAATGTAATGTGGTACTCTGGTCCCGCCTTCGTGTGGGTTTAGCGCATATCAGCGATCCTGTTGTATGTGATTTACCGGGCTTTACCCGGCGGAAGCGACTTAATAATTCTTTAATATTGCTTAATGGCCAAGTGGACCGGCTTAGTCGATAATACGGAATTATTTTGGGCGGTTCTGTCACAGCTGGTACCAGAGCGATGATATGCACCAGAGTATTTAAAATACCTTAACAAACTTGTTTGTGGAATAAAATTTGCCAAGTTTAATAATCTTGCTAAAGGAGTAGGACGTTAAGGTCTAATCTAGTCCGAGAGGCCCTAGAGGGAATTTTTGCATTCTTTCAGGTGGCTAGTATATTATGGTGTATTTAGTCTGACCTCCAGCACATTTATTACTGTCAAAACTTACTTTCATGCACAACCATACTAGTTCATCACGTTTTGCCGTACGTGGTGGTACCACAGGGAAGTCCTGTGAGGGTCTAGTGGGACCTATTCCAATGGGTGCCACGTCGCGTCTGCGTCTCATCACGTTTTGCCATACGTGGTGGTACCACAGGGAAGTCCTGTGAGGGACTAGTGTAGAGATGGCAATGGGTACCCGAAACCCGAGTACCCGACGGGTTTTACCCGATAAGGAGGTGGGTACGGAAGGAACTTCGTACCCGTGGGTACGTTATTGGGCAAAATCTCATACCCATCGGGTATGCGGGTACGGGTGTGGGTGTAGACTACCCATACCCGTCTACCCGCGGGTAAGAAAAACCCGCATAAATAATAGCCACTCTAAGTCATTTTAGCTCATATGGTGCATGAATTTGGCCTATATATTGGTGCTAATGTGTGTTACTCTATTAACTTGTTGCAATGATATGGTTATATCAATATTTATAATTTGTAACTTACTAAAAAGTTGGAATTATTTATTATTTTTGTGTGACGAAGTCCGATTATTTATGCAATTCTCGGGTATGTTGTCGGGTATGGGTTACCCGTCGGGTAGAATTTACCCGACGGGTACGGGTATGGAATTATTTTCCTACCCGTGTGCATTCGCGGGTAACCCGACGGGTAAAATTTAGTCCTAACGGGTACGGGTACGGGTGGGCACTACCCATCGGGTATGTACCCGTTGCCATCGTGAGACTAGTGAGACCTATTCCAATGGGTGTCACGTCGCGTCTGAGTCTCGTCACGTTTTGCCATACGTGATGGTACCACGGGAAAGTCCGTGAGGGATGAGTGAGGCCTATTCCAATGGGCACTCACGTCGCGTCAGAGTCTTAATTAGGACGCTGTCCATGCAGCGGCTTTATGCATGGATACCGTTTCTATAAGCGAACGGTAATGAATGTGGACGCTTTTGTGAGTGCTGGCACAAAAGGTCTTGAATATCTGTGATTTTCTGCAGGTACACTAACCACGGTTGTTAGGCACGGTAATTAAGAAACGAATAGCTTCCGAATAGTTATTATAGGGAGAGACGTTTATATATGCCCTGCCACCGGCACTAACTTCGCTTTTAAGCTTAAAAAGCTTTGTGAGGAAGTTTAGGACGCTTTTTGCATCATGTAAAAGCTATTGAACCAAAATGAACTTAAATCATGTGTCATTTGGTCTTTAGTTAAATTGTGTTTCTTAAGGACCAATCATGCTAGTTTGATGCTTTGATGTGTGATTAAGCAAAATTTAACTAGCTGCTGTCCAAATCTTCCTAAGGATTATCTAGAAAATTTCTAGCTAGGTGTTCTTTAGGGAAATTGTTCATCACCTAGTTAAGTTTGCTCCCTGAATTTCTCATGATTTTAGGATGCTTAAAACGGAAGTTGGGATTAAAATTGCTAGGCAAGGTCATGCTGAAATTCTGCCAAAATCCTGAGTTAGTCTGAAAACTCAAATTTTTACACCTTGTTCCAAATAGATTTTGCCTAGTCAATCTATACCAAAAAAGTTTCTTATATAGCATACTTTGTGCTGTCAAAATCTCATGGTCATCGGGTTCTTAATCCTTGAGATATGATCTTTTTAGTGAAGCGCCGTCCTGCTGAAATTTTCTGGGCAACAACACTCTGAAAATGGATCTTTTGCACCTTTTTCCAATCTGATACTATTCAAACTTTGAATACCAAAACTGCTCCTTATGTATCTATCTACCTCCTGTAGAAATCTCAAGGTCACTAGATTTTCAGTTTGGGAGTTATGCCCAAAACATTAGGTCTCTGTCCTGCTGAATTTCAGCAGGAATAATCTCTGACATTCAAATTTTTTAGGTCATCATCCTTTAGGATATAGAGCAAACCTTGAATACCATATTAGTTCATAATTTTGTGATGGCACTGCTCACAAAATTTCAGCATGTCTGCATCTGTATGTTGAGAATTATCGAATTTTTTAGTAAGCTCCTGTTTGCTGTCAAAACTGCTAGATAGAGTTTTGGTAAATGAATTTTTCGACCTCTGTAAAGGTTAAATCTGTCCTTGGGTTGAAAACCAAAGTTGAAGCTTATGAAATTCTACACATGCTGACCAAAATTCAGAATTTTGCGACGCTTGAGATGAGAGATGTGGAATTTTTAGTGACCCTCGGCCTGCTGTCCAACAGCTCTGACAGCAAAGCGATATCTGAATTTTCGGGTATGATAGCCTCAGTTTTATCCTTAAGTTGAATACCAACATTGGAAGGCACGAGATTTTACATCCCCTGCCAAAAGATGATGATATTTAGGTGGCGGAAGAATGCTCCACGTATGTTTTTGAAGATTTTATCCACAAATGAACACAATCAATGCAAGATCCATCTATCTCCATCTTCTCTTAGGATGGTTTCTAATAGAAGCATACTCATATCCTTGTCGAGTCAAGTGGAACCCCGTTGTACTCTCCTGATTGCTGATACATCTTTTCTTCAATTTAAAGGCGATCCACCAACTTCCTGTGGTTATGTAAAGGTGATCGCTCCACTTCTTTGCATCAATATCCTTACATTGGTCACTATAAACTCTCAGCCCTCCTTATGCTTGCTCACAAACAAATAAAAGAGAACATGGTTACAGGGCATCAAAAATCTGTTGGTAAGCACGTGAGCATCATCAGCGCATGCATATCTTGTAACCTTAATAACATAAATCATGAGCATGGAAAATGCATTACACAACATGTGCATTTGGGACATTTGATGAACTAACATGCATATGTCCTGACAGTTTCCCATCTTTCTACTCTATCACCTTTTTGTTGGTGATGTTGTTGTTCCGTAAACGAAGGTGCCGCAACGGAACCTAGGGTATCATGTGTCTTTGCAGCCATGTGATTACCACTAGGAGCGTGCTAGGTATCTTTGTTTTTGAGAATGCGACTCACCGCACCTATTACTTCTCAACTCTATGTTTATCCTCTCTACCTTGACTAACCTCATGGGTGAAACAAGTCATGCTGACATTGTATCATGAGCACCATACCTCATAAGCATAAGCATATGCATCGCGCATTCATCGACATATGCATCATCATGTGCACTACATCAAGCACATATCCCGTGCATCGCTCACTATGCATATGCACCATAAGTCATATGCATAAGCATCATATGCTCATATACATGTACATCATACTATATGCACTTCATTATGAACATCCACATGTGCACCATCCCATTGTTGCATGAGTCATTTCCCATATGCATAAGCATTGTCATCCCCTGACTCATCAAGTGCATGAGTTTCGACTCAAAATCATTACACCCGGGTGTGGTGCATAAAGTAATTAAAATACTTCATTAAGATAAACCTTGAGCAAGGGTATTTTCCTCACTCTCATCCCAATTTTGTTTCCAAAATCTTGTCACTTGCCTTTGGCAATTGTACTTTCCAGGAAACTCCAGGAGTTGACCTTTTTATTGATCTCCTAAAAACAAATTCATGAACATCCGTAAACAAATTTACCCAAATATTTGAGGTTTCCCTTCTTTATGGGAATCTTTTTGGAACCTTTCGACTTGGTCTTCTTCCTTCTAAATTTCAAAATTCACTTGGTATTAACTCAACTAAGTTGGTTGAAGGAGTATGAGCAAGTTCTCCAAAAGTTAAGATAAGAGGAGCCTTCTACTGAGTCAGTATCTTTGGTCCTTTAGCAAGTTTCCTCCTAATCAAAAAAACCGGGATACCAGTAAACAAAGGATGGGCAAAATCCTTTGATAGGTTGTCCTTGGTACAATCCTAATTTAGGATGGTACATACCCCAACTCTTCTCTTTCTCCCAAAGTTAGGGTCAATCCTCTCGAGGGCCAATTTGACTCTGCATATCCGTGCTTCGCCTGTTCTGTGCTATGGCTGATAGTGGCCGTCATGTCGTCAAAACATCCAATGTCGGCCACCATCATGCCACATGCCACCACCACCCAAGTGGCGCGAGCACCACTGCCACTACACCACGGTGAGCATCATTAAAAGGAGCACCTCCCCGTCGACAATCACTGCTCAGAGTTGCATCCACTGAAGCCACCATCTCCCGCCGCCCTCCCTTCTCTCCAGTTGTTTTCTTTGAACACATACCAGCCACTGTCGCCGCTTATGGCATTCCTCGTCGATTAAGCTCTTTCCTCAATCTTCCCCAGCAATGTGGAGAAGAGTCAAGCTCCTCCAGCTATCGGTGTCAAGTCCGAGCATTTTCCTGAAGCTCGTCCACTGAAGGTTGGAGCCAACATCACCAAGAAGAAGCTCGAGAAGAGAGCCACAAGAAGGAGCCAATCCCACATCACCAACTATGGCTCATTTTCTGGAGATGTTTTATTTTGTCTGCTAGACTCTAGTAGGACTGTACGTCCGCTAGCTTTGTGTTTCAATTCTTGATGATTTTAGCTTTTCATGTGTACATTCATCGCCCGCTTCCTAACGAGCAACATTATGATATGTGAGGCAGCCCATGTACCTTTTGTCATCCTTGAGATTTAGATACGGAAGAGTTTATCTTATCTCTGTAGTTTCCTCATGAAACCCGTTATCTCCCCCAAGAAGTTTTCCTCTAATCTTGTGCTGAATCTCGGGACGAGATTCCATTTAAGGGGGTAGACTGTAACACCCCAGTTGTTTATTAAAGATAAATACCTTAATTAGTTATGTTAATCAAGTGTAGTTAGTCCCAAAGCATACTTAGCGTAGTTTGATCAACTTTGCAAAAGAATCCTTGGTCAAAATCTCAACACTTGATCAATTAGTACCTCTTCCAACATGAATTTAGGTATATTCTCTTGAATTTTTAGACATCATCTCAGGTTACCTGAATTTGCAGAAGTATCCTTCCGGGAAGAATTTTCATTTGAAATATGCAATAGCTATGATGCCAGATCCAAGCAAAATGGGTTACTTATGATTTATAGAATCTACCTAAAAAGTTTCACGATTTTTAATGATCTCTAGATAGTTTTTTTTTATTTTGCAAAAGAGTGTTTATATGGGCAGGCCACCGAAACCTCTCTCTTTATCTCTTTAGTTCCTTCTTACTCCCTCGTTTCCTTCTCCCGTGACCAACTCCGCCCGACCGCCCTGCTCACGCCGCTCGTCGCCGGGAGCCGGTGCGGCCGGCCGTGCCCCGGTGGCCATCAAGGGTGAGCCCCTCATCCTCATCTTTCTCATCTCCATGATTCCTTTCATCTCCCTGAAGGTCGACTCGTTTTTCACGGGGTTTTCTTCAACTCCGGGAAGAGAAATTCAAGTCCGATCTCCTCCATTGTTGAGTTCCCTCAACTTTAGAGTTTCTGAATCGTCTTTCCCCAACCTAGGTGAGGTTCTCCAATGGGTTTCCCCTCCTTTCTCCTCCATTGGAAGCTTCTCCACTACCCTCCCATGGCGTCAGGGACCTATTTGTAATTTCCGAGGGCCTATCTGCAATATCCAGGGTTCTGGTTGCAATCAGATTTTTTTAGGGTTACAGCAGCAACTTCGAAAAATCATTAAACATCGTAGAAAAATCAAAAAAATACAAAACCGATTTTGTTGATTTCGTGGTGAAGAAATCTATCTTTTCTAGAAAACATGTATAGGGTTTTTCTGTACAGTTTTTAAATTAAAAATTCAAACTCAGTTTGGAGTGTTTTTAGTGTGATTTAAAATATACACATGCTATGAACTTGAATTTTGGATATGTTGCTCTTTATGGCATGTCTAGATCTGTGTCAAAAATTTGCATGATTTTGATGGGTATATTTTCAGTTATGATTTATTTAAGCTTCATGCTAGATTAAGTTTGATGCTTTTTATAGCCCCTTTAATGAACTTTTCTGCAACCACAAGTGCACCCTAGGGCTTTGCCTTGATGAGTAGTACCTCTGGTAGAGTGGATGTGATTTTAGGGAGTTGTTTAATAGATGTTTTGGATTTAATTTTGTGTAGGAGCTTAAATGCAAAATCTGAAAAATAATTTGAATCTGCAACCATGCTTTGGTCAGAAACTCATTTTTGGCATACATGACCTGTAGGAGAAAGTTTAGATCAAAAGGTTTATTAAATCTTTATATATGAATTAATTTTGATTTACTAGGCTGAAATTTGTCTTTTTCGTTTAAATTAATTTATAAATGGTCTTAAGCCAAATTTTTTTGTGAGAGCTTAAATTAAGCATATGTTGCTGTGTACAAAAGATTAGACTCATTTGAAGTGTTTTTGATATAATGTTGATTTATGGTTGAAAGGCTTGTTTTAAATAATTAAAGAAAGAAATGGAAATTAAAAGTGCTAAATTGTGAAATCATGTTTGTTTCTGTTTTTGAATTTTAATCACACCCCCTTGCTGTTTGGTGAAGTTAAATAAGTTAATTTACTTATATGTACACAGTCACCATCAAGATTAGCTATAATTAATGCATATGCATGTGTACGTGTAGACTTACCGGACGGGACGTACACGCTCACCCAGGAGGAGGAGGGAGCAGCTAGCGGAGAGTTGAATCAAGTTAGTGTGCAACAAGACCTGGACCAAAATCCAGAAGAGCCCAAGGCTTGTGTTGGTGTAGAGTCTGAGGAAGGCAAGCACCGGTTTCATCTAACCCATGTTTTAAATTAAAATCATGTCCTTTACTTTTCAGCGCTTTATTGCTTTACTTGTGCATTTAAGTTTCAGGAGTTGTTTTGAAACCTAGTTGCATGATCCTTAGGACTCCTATGTTTTTTTTACTAGTATGTTAGGAACGCTAGTGCCATGCTCTAAGGTCACGGTAGAAGTCGAGTAATGACTCATTGCTCGCGAGATATAGGATGCTTATGTTGGAATCATAAGTTGGTTAAATTGACTCGCTCATGTGGTAAGAGCAATGGGTTCGGTCTCGACCGAGTAGCATGGTGCTGGTCCTAAGCTATTGAACGTACCAAGTACTTGCGGGAATGGGACCGGTAAGCCTAGTACCTTCCGAGCCGGGGCGGGATCTTTCTAGCTACCCGCTTGGGATGTGTCTCGGGCTAGCTACCCGTGGTATAGTGTGTGAGTCGGACTGGTCGGGTTAGACCCTCCGGATAACCGTGTACCGAGTTTGTAGCGTACGATCCCAAAGCGTGGGATGTTGGGAACCGCCTGGTCGGGGTAGACCCCGCATTTGCTTTTATTTGAATTCTTGGGGTCTACTTCTTCCGTGTATCTTGGGTTTACCTTGCAAGGATATAAATCGATCGATCGTCGGTCACTCGCCGTTATCCGAGTCGGCTTGACCACCGGCTACCCCATGTTTATTTATGGAACATTTTGGATTAATATTGTTACCGTTTAATATTGTTTGCACAACATGCTTGTTTAGTACGGTGCTCACCTAGGACCGATTAACATACTAGAATATGAGCTAAAACTTGAAAATAAGGATCCACTCTTAGTCGCTTTTGGCAAAACAAACCCACAAGCCAAAAAGCCTTGCATGTCTAGTCTTGCTTTATCTTTGTCGGGTAAGTCTTCTTGAGTATTAGTACTCAACCTTGCTTAATTTGTTGTTTTCGAGTAATCCCATCCGGCCCGGTTCTATCCCGGATGGTTGGGAGCTTGAATGGGAAAACGATGATGAGGAGTGATATGCATGGATGGCCTCCCGTGTGTATCATGCGCTAGTTTTATTTTTCCGGCTGTTTAAACTCTGAACCATGTTCACTTTTATGTACAAAAACCTGGTTTGTAATAATGTTAAACTTGTGAACCCTTTTAATGTAATGTAATGTGGTACTCTGGTCCCGCCTTCGTGTGGGTTTAGCGCATATCAGCGATCCTGTTGTATGTGATTTACCGGGCTTTACCCGGCGGAAGAGACTTAATAATTCTTTATTATTGCTTAATGGCCAAGTGGACCGGCTTAGGCGATAATATGGAATTATTTTGGGCGGTTCTGTCACACAATCTATCTCCACTTGCATCACTCAAACAAATTCGAAGCCACTCTCGGGCCTTCGGGGCGTCTTAGATCCGAAGCCACTCTCGGGCCTTCGGGGTGTCTTAGATCTGAAGCCACTCTCGGGCCTCGGGGTGTCTCAGATCCGAAGCCACTCTCGGGCCTTCGGTGTGTCTCAGCTCAACTCCGGTCATCACACGACCGGTCGTTTTCTTCCTGCAAATGGAACCTCGGCTATAACGGAGCCAGATACTTGCCTTTGCAAGTTCAACTTCGGTCATTACAGGACCGATCGTTTGCCTCATGCAAACGATACTTCGGCTATAACAGAGCCGACTACTTGCCTTTGCAAGTTCAACTCCGGTCATCACGGGACCGGTCGTTTTCCTCATGCAAACGGAGCCTTCGACCAAACTCAGGCCTGCGGCGCGAGCGCTCCCGGCTCCACACTTCGTTGTTATGCATGTATATATGTATGAAAGCGTGCATGAAAGTACGCTTTTGCATGAAAGCTAGGATGGAAAGGTTAGTCAAAATAATGCAAAGGACATCCATTGATCAAATTCTCAACTTGAGTGGTGAAACCATGAGATGACCGAAATCCGATAACATCGCAGTCCATATGGAAATCCCATCAACCACCTGATGAAGTTCGATAGACATTGAAACCAATTGATATGGCCTAGCCATTCCCAAATCAATAATAGAGTCACTATCTTCGGGGTGAAAACCGATAACTCAAAAGCCATAACCTGCAATAGACGTGACGAAGTGCACACACAAAACATAATAGCTGCATACAACCAGTCATTATGAACAGGATACGAAGTATAACTAATTAGAACAGGTGCTTAGCATATTTGAGATGAAGGTGCGACAACACATGATATACGAAGGGTTAGAGTGCCCGCTAAAATGGAACGTAGGTTATGAGAGAGGAGGACACAATACTTACATATGGTAGTTGACCCTGCATTGAAGAGATATAAATACTTCATATGAAGGGTTAGATTATGAAGGCGAAGCAACCTACGGTCAATTTGACACAATCACTTTTTTGCGAAGCCGAGCTTCGGTCATAACGGGCGACACAACTCCGTTATACGAAGTAAGTGACGGACGGCCCTTGGATGCGTCCAACGGCCTCCGAGGGACGCCGTTACTTACCCACCAAATAAACTCCGAAGACTACACCTCCCGCACCATGGAGGGGTGATGTTGCTTCGGAAACGTGAGAACGAATAAATACATGAAGCTTTCGGGGAAAAAACTCTGGATGGGGTTTCTAGAAACAAAAATAGCCCTTCGGGGGTTGCTACATGAAGGGTGGATGAGCAGCCCATAAATAACGAGATGAGATGATATTGGAGAGTAAGCATGCCGCAAGTTACACTAGAGAATAAAATAAATAACTATTCTCCAGCTATAAGCCCACCGCTTCGTATGTTAATTTTACTCAAGAAAAGATAAATAAATAGAAAAAAAATCTTGATGCAAGGCTTCGTTGCCGCAGCCAAATTTGCGCCTATAAAAGCAGGATATTAAACTATGGCCTAACACTAATAGCAACGTGCCAGAGGTAGTCATGAGACTTAGCGCGCTCAACAGCTTGTCAAAAATAGCGAACTAATTGCACCGCACTTGGGCTATGTAAATTCGGCCGAAGCAGCAAAGATGGACCAATTAGGTTAACCTGGCCCTTCGGACCAAGAGTAGTGAACCTCGGCGTTCTTGCCTGGGCTTGGCAAGTGCCTAGCAGACAAGTGCAAAGGCCAAGCAAAGTTTTGATTGGCGGACAAAGTCGCCCCGTCGACCTTAAGACGAACGGTACTTCAGTGAAAAAAAAAGAGTTGGGCACAGAGATTTAAAACTTTTCTTAAGAGCATCGACTTGTGACCAACACTAAGCATGTACGCTTAAAATAGCCAAGTGTTGCGTCATGGAGACGGCAGATGACGAAGGGTACCTCATTCCCATGGGATGATAAGTCGAGGCCGTACATGAGAAAAAAAAAACGGCCCAGTAGCAATTCAAGGTGGTCTTCAGGGTAATGGGCCGAAGCGGGCTTCGGAGCTAGATATTTTAAGTTGAGCTTTATAGCTGCAGTGTAGGAGTTGAAAACACACCAAAATGTTGCGCCGAAACTCTTGATAATATCCACTAAAAATCCATGAGAAAGGCCGAATCAGGGTTGGAGCTTGACGAGATGATTCCGAAGGGTATAATTCCCAATGAAATGATTCCGAAGGTGAAAATCAATCCCATGACGCCCAAGATGATTTTGAAAGTGATACGAAGGTCTCAAAATTCCACCAACTTAATTCTGAACGGTGAAGAAGCGTGTCTCTTGAATCCCGTTAGCTATCTCATATGAGGGTTGTGCGATAGTATTATTAAATAGAGAAAATGACGATAAAGTAATACATAAAGGTGCGCATGATATGAACATTATCTCCCTTCGGAGTACCAGTATAACAAACTGATATTAAAATAGTAAGTAAACATAACAGTGTTGAAATGTATCATAATAAGACACTCAAAGGATACTTTCTGCAACACATAGGTTAGATCTTTAACTGAGACATAGTTTGCTAAAACACTGATACTTTGCTAGGCCCCTTCGGCGCCATGGATTGGCTTAACAGGACTAAAAGATAAGCTGGTTGTGCTGGATGACACACGTTTGGTGTACTAGGGAAGAGGCATGTTGCTGGCTATTCAAATAAGGTTTTCAACTTTATGCACGACAAGCGGATCTTCGTCACTCACATACGAAGGGCCCAGTTGGCATGGTCATAAAGGCATGGTACTTCAATATAAAAAATCCGAAACAACATGCGCATACTTGGGCTTACATCCCATGACCGAAGTTAATTCTAAACCGATGAAACCATGCTATTAAACCAATAACAACTCTAGAACCGAAGCTATTTTTACATAAGGGAAAATTATATGCCTAACGGACTATACCGTAGCCCCAAAGCCCAAATGTAGAAGCAGCTCATCCTCAGGGCCAATGCCCATATCCCTCGGACTCCTGTCACCATCAGGACACCTTCGGTGCTTTTTCATGTACGAGCTAAAAGTAAAAACCGAGAAGCAGCAACTACTTGTTAAACTAAACTATATTGCTGGTCGGTTGACTTAAGCTGATGGTGCAGATTTGTAAAACATCAAGGCCGAAGCTATTTGAGAAAAATCTAACAGCTCCGAAGGATAAAAAGAGACTTGGCGATGATGGAACTTTACGCCAAGGAGAAAACGCAACTACACGCTACTGCAAAAAACTGGAGTTACTTGGGCTTCGAAATTCGCAACGCAAAAACGCGACCAGAAGGCTCACAAGCAAAGCAACAACGAATTGGGCTTCGGCCCCGAAGGTGTTGCTTACCACCAGCCTGGCCCAGTGGTGGTCCCGCTTGCCTGCTAGGCCTCATCAATGTTGGGTGGCCTCATCAATGTTTTGGTGCGCAGCCTGCCTGTATGGCGCCAATACCTGATGTGATTAGTTCCGAAGGGTAAAAATTCGAGATCTTGAGGCGGCTCCAAGTAAAATAAATATCCCACTGTGATGACGAAATGATTCCGAAGGTGAAAAAATCAATCTCGTGAAATCCCACCAAGATGATTCCGAAGGTGAAAAAATCAATCTCGAGAAATCCCACCAAGATGATTCCGAAGGTGAAAAAATCAATCTCCTGAAATCCCACCAAGATGATTCCGAAGGTGAAAAAATCAATCTCGTGAAATCCCGTCGTGATGAAAGATTGCCTGAAATAGTTCCGAAGTACGAAAGATTGCCTTCGGTCGTATTTTCACCTTCGGTCCTCCTTCCGATCCCTCTCCACGTTCCAACAACGCGATGATCCATCCTCGATCAAGCGGGTAAAACCACCGACGTGCGTGAGCCGTGAGCAGAGTGAGCACCGGATCCCTCCGACCTTGTTTGGGAATTAGTGGAATGAAAGGGAATGAAGGGCATTGGGGTGGAGGAATTTCCACTATAAGTCAAAAAATTTCAAAATCCCCTTCAATCCTCTTCCATCCACTTCAATCCTCATTTCCCAAACTAAGCCTCCGTGAGAAAAATATCCCTTGAATCCCATGGTTCGGTGTCTCATATGAAGGGTCCTTCGTCACCCAGGCGAGCATGCGCTCCCTTCGGAGTAATTGCGTAGCAAAGCTTATATCAAAACAGTATGTAGACAGCAGACCTTCGTAGTTTAAATAGCGAAGAGCCAAACCAAGCAGCCCCCGACCTGGGCTGAGTTGAGGTGATGGAAGAAAAAACCAGGAACAACGGCTGCCCAGGAGCAACCCGAACCGGGCCATGCAGTAAAAAGGCCGAAGCGGCTTCCGAGTCCAAACCGAAGGGGCTTCGGAGCCAAAACGAAGTAGGCCCATGGTGTACAGCCTCAGGACGCGGCCCAAAATGAAAATCGGTAATGCTCAGCATCGTACATCTGATGCTTCGCATAAAAATCGGACGGGAGCCTTCGCACGCGGTGCCTTCTTTTCTTTATCTCTCCTCATCTTTTTCTCTCAACACATCGATTCGTACACATCTCGCTGCAGGCCGCACGTGCTCCGCTCGCTGTAGACCGCTGCCGGCTTCCGCTCGCTGCCGGGCGCTACTCTCCGCTCGCTGTCGGCCGCTACTTGAGCTCCAGGACGTGGGTTGCTCTGCCCTCGCGGTCACGGGCGGACGAGCCGCACCAGCCCGCTCTCCTGTGACTCGGTGAGGCGAGTTGCTCCTTGCTAGGGGCGTGTGAGCGGTGGTCATGACTGGAGCAGCTCTAAGTTGGCCGGCTGCAGGCGGGCGCACGCGGTGGGTGGCGGGTCGCCGCTCCCCGGCGCCTACCCCTCCGGTGAGCTTGGGTGGAGCTCCTCCGACATGTTGCTGCTCAATGGTCTGCGCCCCGTGGAGGAGCTCATGGCGTTCGGACGGCAGGTTGGGGACGAGGGCGACGAGGAGACATGACGTGTGGTAGGGTTTTGGTGCATGTTGCAAGCGTGTGTTTCACGTGTTTCAGATGTCTCATCAAGATGTTGCATGTGTTTCGTGTGGATGTTGCGAAAGTAGATCTAGATGTTTTAGTGTTGTGGATGTTGATCCCCGATGTTGCAACTATTTGTTTTTAAATGTTGCAGATGTTGCAACTCTTTTTAGCGTATTTTTATGTTTCAAACATTAATTTTAGATGTTGCGGATCCTGAGTCTCGATGTTTGCAGACATGTGTTGTTGGGTGTTGCAAATATTTTTTTTCAACGTTGCTGACGTTGCGTTTCGATGTTGCAGACATGTGGTGTTTGGGTGTTGTGTTGAGGAGAAGGGGGAAGAGGCTCCTGATGTTGGATGTTGCATGCAACACGGGTCGCAACATGACCGCAATATAGTCGCAACATGGTCGCAACATGGGGGGAGAAAAGAAAGACTCCCGATGTTGGATGTTGCAAGCAACCGCGTTCGCAACATTTTCGTAACACGTTCGCAACACGCTCGCAACATTTACTCGGTAGACTTTATCTAACGGCTGACGATTGATGATCCTAAGATCTAACGGCCACGGACCCATCCGATGCTAGCGCCCGGATCGGACGTCCGGGCGCTAGCAGTGCCGATTGGGGCTCCGTGAGCCTGTTGATGTTGCCTGTTGGTGGTCCACCTTGGGCTCGGTGTTGGAAACCTACATCCACCTTCGTCAACCATTAAGAAGAAAAACGCTTAGACAATTGTATGAAGCACATTGAAAATGACGAGACGTGTTGCTTCCTTTCGGCAATCACTAACTTTGCAAAAAATATAGGTGGGTATACGGGGACTTAGCTTTGTGCTATACGCTGTGTACTGCCTTGCTCCAGCCTCCAGCTTCGGAAGGAGGCTTCGGAGGATAAGAATGCGTTGATAACCAGGAAGAGTCGTCGATGATTTGACGAGCTGCTCCAAGGTTGTGTCTCCTCCTTGTCGAGAAAAATCATGTGTGACTTTTTCTTCCCCCAAAGGGTCTCAAACAAGACCCATGACCGCGAGCTTGCTGTCATGTACCCTTCTTCTACTTTCTCGCTCTGGATTGTATCCCTTATGGTCTCTCATGAGCTTTCTCTTCGAATGTTTTCTCACCTTGTGGTCACAAATTCTTCCACGAGGTGGGCGCCAAACTGTTGGTGTAAATCGGTACCGAAGGGGGGCACCAACACCGCAGTGTTCTAGTCCTCTGATGGGGCAAAGGACCGAAAGGCCCCTTCGAAGGACCGCTCTACTTTTTCCATTACTACTGTCACTTTTACTTCTACTTCTACTAACCCTTCTACCTACACTACCACTACAAAGCAGGAAGTAAAATGGGCAGTAGAATAGTAAGTTGCTACTTCGGAACTCTCTCCTCATTTATTGCTCTGTCTCATCAATTACAATGACCCTCATATATATAGGGATGAGGGCAGATGGCAATTTCCCCCAAGCCCCTAGTGGTTATTTTCTTCTGAGTCCCTGGTGGACGCGGTATTTACAAGAAACCCCTCGAGCCCACACAAAGGCCCACTAACCCTTACATGGGCTGGGCCACTCCCCCAACACGAATCTTGCTCCTGTTGGGGCGTCGTGGCGTGTCCTGTGCCCGTACAGGAGCAACTTCGAGGGTAGTAGCGTAGAGGCTGACCGTCCGGCCACCGCCCGCGGGCCGGCTCGAGGGTGCCGTCAACGGGGGTCCGTACGGGGTACAGTGGCAGGCGTGGCGACGTCCCGTCCCCGTGCACCCCAACAACGTCGGGGATGTCATCGCAGTACCCGGCGTGGTGCTGCAGTGGCGGGGATGGCCGCACAGGGCTGACAGCGACGGAGAGGACCGTTCCCGCTGGCCTGACGTCATGGCATAGTCCTGTGTAGTCATAGGAAAAGCATTCGCCCCCATTCGAGGGTTCCGTCGGCCCCCCTTCAAGGGCTCGGCGCGTTAGCCGTACGAAAGTAGGCGGCATAGTGTCACGGGGCTGACACCAGCCTCTCCGCACAGTGTTGTATAGTGGCGGGGATGGTCTCCACCAGGGAGTGGGTGGAACAGTGCCGGGGCGTGATCCCCAGGCATGTCAGGGTCGTGGCGCAGTCCTGCAGTGTCAGAGCATTAAATGCTCGGACGTGCGAGCAGGAACGGGGGTGACGTGCGTGTAGGAGCCCTCGAGCGAGCCGGACCTCGCCCGAGGGGTCGTTCAGCCCTTGAGCGAGGCGGACCTCGCCCGAGGGGGCGTTCAGCTGTGCCGCTCTGGCGGGCCGCGGGGACCACTAGGGCTGTGAACGTTTAGTGCGTGCGTTTTTAGGCTCATGAGTTAGTTCGCGTATTGCGTTTTTTATGAGTTTTAAGTGGGTTTCCCCCGGCTATTTAGGGGACCCTTATGGTTGTCCCCGACAAAAATAAATTAAAAAAAAATTCGCCGTAAGCATACTGTGGTTGGGTTACATTCTGCGCGGGCTGGAAATGAAAGGCCCAGATATTAGATGAGCTTGGTCTCTTTTAAAAGGAAAAAGTCCTTTCACCATCCCTCAACTCTCAACGAAGTTTGGTTTCAGTCCCTGATCCGGAAAACCGGGTATCCTACGTCCTTGAACTATCTAAACCGTCTATTTTTACTTCCTTGTTGGTTTTGATAGTGGTTTTCAATGACGTGGCAGCGGGCCCCACATGTCAGTAGTGGGCTCCACAGTCTTTCTTCTACCCTCCTCCCTTGTGGAAAGCAGGTGCAACGCCTGCGCCGGCGAGGGAGGGATAGGGCGGCGCGCGGGAGGAAGGAAGCACCGCCGACCGCGCCCTCGAGGTCGCCGTGGCCGAAGCTCCTACTATGGTGCACAAGAGCCGCTTCCCCGACCGGCCTTCGCGGGGAGAGAGAGAGGGAAGGGAGCTGGGGAGGCGTGGCCGCCGCCGCAGAGAGGCCACCGAGCCGCGGGAGGGAGTTCGAGGAGGGAGGCGGATGGACCGAGGAGCCGGAGGCCTGCGACATTAGGTGGGAGGGAGGGGGTTATTAAATGTGATGTGTGGGAGAAGAAAGACTGTCAGGCCCACCCCTGACATGCGGGGCCCGCTGCCACGTCATCGAAAACCACTATCAAAACCAGCAAAGGACTAAAAATAGATGCTTTAGATAGTTGAGAGATGTAGGATACCCGGTTTTCCGATCGTTGATAGTTGAGGGACGGTGAAAGGACTTTTTTCCCTTTTAAAAAGTCATTGGGTCAGCCCATATTTGTTCACTGGCCAATCGGCCCGTATTTGCTCATCGTCTTCTCCGCCGCTCCCCTCTCCCTCCCTCCCCCCCGAATTGCAAAAACTTCTCCCTCTCCCCGCTCAAATCCCCCGCGCTTCGCTCTCAATCCCCATTCTCCAACTTCGTGAAGCTTCTCGGAGGATTCCAATGTCCGCGCCGCCGCCGCCCCAGTCACCACCGTTCGCCGTCGATGACTTCTACGATGACGACGTAAGCTCCGCGCGCCACTCCCCTCCCCCACCTCCCCTTCTCGCTCGTCCCCGCTCACGCAACCCTAACCGCAGGACTTCGACTGGGATGCCGCCGTGCGAGAGATCGACGAGGCCTGCGCCGCCCGGGCGTCGGCCTCCGCTTCCGCCCCAGCGCCGGCGCATCATCCGCTGCCGCCGCGGGCCCCGGAGCCATCGGCGACGGCGCCGCTTCACAGGCCACCGGCGGCGGCGGGGGGCGGCACTGCGAAGCAGTTGACGCTCGACCGCTTCGTCGACTCCTTCACTAAGAGGAGGCAGGAGAGAGAGGGACCCGTGCCCGTTCCCGCCCCCGCCGCGGCGGCCGGGGTAGAGTCTGGTGGTGGTGGTGGTGTGGGGCGGCCAGGTGTCCTCGCGGGAGAGGGAAGCTCCCGACAGGCCGGCGACAAGGCTGTGGAGGACCGCTTCGTGGAATCCTTCACCAGAAGACAGCGGGAGAAGGAGAGGTCTGCGCCAGCGGCAGTGGCACCGGCTGGTGGCCGGAAGCGCCCTGCAGCCCGCGCTAACAAGGGATGCCCGCGGCGGGCCAATGTTGAGGTCGAGCTCGATCCCTGTGCCGTGGCGCTGGACCTCGAAGCTGTCCAGACGTGGATCTATCCAAGTTAGTCAATATATACTCACGGTTCATTACCCGAAATTAGCCAGCATCTGGCTTGTTACAATCCAAACCATGCTTGCTGGTACTGAACGCTCAGATGATTGGATAACCTGACTACAAACTCAACTTCAATTTTGCTGAGCTCTTGAGCACCATGTCAGAAAGATGACTACTATAGTAATAATCAAACAAAAACTAAAACATCTAGCACAATTAGTTTACTTACCCGGAGCAGCAACGCATTCGCATAAGCATCCACTTCTTTCTACTGGATCAGATGGACAAGGAGTTTACCCACCCTTGGCAATGTGTTTTCTGTTGCATCAAACAAATTTAATTTTGGGAACTGTAATTGGTGACTTAGGTTGGATGCTAGGAATTTCTCCTGTTACATATCCAATTATCCATGTCTTTAGAATGCACAGGCTTTACTGGGTCAGGTGAAGATTTGTAAAATCTTCCTTTTATTTTATGTGTTCCAGCTAATGTAGATTTCAGAGAATACCAGAAACGTATGGTTGAGAAGTCTCTATTTACCAATACGTTAGTAGCTTTGCCGACTGGACTTGGCAAAACTTTTATTGCTGCTGTGGTGATGTACAACTACTATCGATGGTTTCCTGAAGGTAAGGTTTTGTTTTGCATTAACCATTTTCCTCTTTGATGTTGTATTTTCTCAATTCTCACAGAAAGTAAATGCTGAGAAGTTCTGATCTTATAAATGGGAATTTTTAGGAAAAATAATATTTGCTGCCCCTTCTCGTCCTCTTGTTGCTCAGCAAATTGAGGCATGTCTCAATACAGTGGGAATACCACAGGTACCATAATAGTTTTTCAGTTGCTAATTTTCTTTTTTATCCATAAATATTCTTGTTTGCTTTGATATTTCTATGCTCCATGCTTGAAACTGACATAATTACCTATTTCAGGAGTCGACAATAGATTTGATAGGGAATAAAAACTGTTCCAGTCGATCAGTTCACTGGAAGTCAAAGAGAGTGTTCTTTGTGACCCCACAAATTCTTCAGAATGATATAATATCTGGTGATTATCTCTGATCTTTCCTGACAACAACAACAACAACAACAACTTAGCCTTTTGTCCCAAGCAAGTCGGGGTAGGCTAGATATGAAACCCAAAGGTACCACCAACATAAAGACACGTAGAAGAAGTCATGGCTCAGGAACGTTGATGGCTAGTCTCCAAGCGCCCCTATCCAAAGCTAAGTCCTTGGAGATATTCCACTCCCTAAGGTCTCTCTTGACCGACTCATCCCGGGTCGGTTTAGGTCGACCTCTAACTTTCTTCACATTGTCGTCCCGCTCTAGGACCCCACTACGCACCGGAGCCTCGGGAGGCCTTCGTTGGACATGTCCAAACCATCTCAACCGATCTTTGGATCGGTTTCTCCTCAATTGGCGCCACCCCGACCCCCGTCCCGAATATCATCGTTCCGTACTCTATCCCTCCTCGTGTGCCCACAAACCCAACGCAACATACGCATCTCCGCCACACTCAATTGCTGGACATGTCGCCTTTTTGTAGGCCAACACTCCGCACCGTATAACGGCGCGGGCGAATCACCGTCCTATAAAACTTACCTTTTAGCTTACGAGGCACCCTTTTGTCACGAGAGGACGCCGAGGCTTGACGCCATTTCAACCAACCAACTGAAATTCTATGCCTAACATCTTCGTCGATGTCGCCATCCTTCCGTAGTATCGAACCTAAATACCGAAAAGTATCCTTCTTGGTCACCACTTGCCCATCAAGGGTGACGTCTCCCTCCTCACGCGTCGTACCGCTAAAGTCGCACCTCATGTACTCGGTCTTGGTCCTACTAAGTCTAAACCCTTTCGATTCTAACGTATGCCTCCACGAGTTCTAACTTCCTATTTACCCCCGCCCTACTCTCATCAACTAGCACCACATCGGCGGCAAAGAGCATACACCGGGGGATATCACCTTGAATGTCCCTTGTGACCTCATCCATCACCAAAGCAAATAGATAAGGGCTCAACGCCGACCCTTGATGTAGTCCTATTTTAATTGGGAAATCACTAGTATCGCCATCGCATGTCCGGACACACGTCACCACATCCCTGTACATATCCTTGATGAGGTTAACATACTTAGTTGGGACCTTGTGCTTCTCCGGTGCCCACCACATGACGTGTCTCGGCACTTTGTCGTATGCCTTCTCGAGGTCAATAAATACCATGTGCAAGTCCTTCTTCTCGCTCCCTATATCTCTCCATCAATTGGCGTATTAAGAAAATCGCCTCCATGGTCGACCTACCGGGAATGAACCCAAACCGATTTTGGGTCACACTCGTCCCTCTTCTTAGGCGATGCTCGATAACCCTCTCCCAGAGCTTCATCGTATGGCTCATCAACTTAATTCCACGGTAGTTCGTACAACTCGAACGTCTCCCTTGTTCTTGAAGATCGGTACTAATATGCTTCTCCTCCATTCTTTAGGCATCTTGTTTGACCGAAAAATAAGGTTAAAAAGCTTAGTTAACCAAACTACCGCTCTCGGCACCCGGGCATCTCCACACCTCAATGGGGATACCATCGAGTCCCAATGCCTTGCCTCCCGTCATCCTCTTCAAGGCCTCTGCGGTCTCGCCTCTTGAATTCTCCTCACAAAGCGTCTCGTTGGTATCATCAAATGAATCATCCAACTCAAGGGTAGGATCCTCATTCTCTCCATTAAACGGCTTGTCGAAGTACTCTCTCCATCTCGTCCTTGATTTCCTCATCCTTCACCGAAGTCGATTTGTTCCGTCCTTGATGCATTTGATTTGGTTGATGTCCCTTGTCTTCCTCTCTCGGATCTTAGCCAACCTATAGATGTCCTTCTCCCCTTCCTTCGTGCCTAGCCGCCGGTAAAGGTCATCATACGCCCGACCTTTTGCTACACTCACCGCTCGCTTTGCGCCCTCTTTGCTATTTTATATCCCTCAATGTTGGCTGCATTCTTGTCATGATGGAGGCGCTTGTAACACTCTTTCTTCTCCTTGATAGTCCTTTGCACCTCGTCATTCCACCACCCAGGTGTCTTTCACTTCCCGTTTGCCTCCCTTGCTCACACCAAACACTTCCGAAGCCACCTTCCGAACACATGTTGCCATCTTTAGCCACGTGTCTTACGCATCTTCGCCTTCCTCCCAAGGCCCCTCGACTAGCATCCTCTCCTTAAACCTTTGCGCTTCTTCTCCTCTAAGTTTCCACCACTTCGTTCTTGCAATCTTGGCTCGTTTGTCCGGAGGACACGTACCCGAAAGCGAAAATCCGCCACCACAAGCTTGTGTTGAGGGACAACACACTCCCCGAGAAACACCCTACGGTCTAAGCACGCACGTCTATCCTCCCTCCTTGCAAGAATAAAGTCGATCTGGCTAGAGTGTTGACCACTACGGAAAGTCACTAGATGGGATTCCCTCTTCCTAAAGAGGGTGTTCGATATCAATAGGTCGTAGGCTAATGCGAAGTTCAGGACATCCTCCCCCTCTTGATTCCTACTACCATACCCGAACCCCCCATGCACCCGCTCCCATCTGAAAGGACCTTGTGATGCCTAGAGGGGGGGGGGGTGAATAGGATCACTTCAAATTTCTGAAACAAAAGCAGCGGATTAAATATGCTGTCGGTACTACCGACGTGGTGCCGGTTCTACCGACGGCGTCGGTACTACGGCGGTCGGTACTCGTACTACCGACGGAGCGGAAGATACTTAAAACGAAATTTGAAATGCGTGCGGTTTCTAGCAATTCTACTTGAATCAAAGTTTAAGTTTAGATGCTAAGAACCACTCGCAACCACGAAACCAGTTGGATAGCAACCAAAAGATAGATCGGGCTAAAAACAAGTTCTAGGGTTAGTTAGAAATGAAGAAACGCAAGCAAGCAAAGGAGACACGAGAATTTAATCCGAAGTTCACACCCACAAAGGATGCTACGTCTCCGTTGAGGATCCCACAAAGGGAGGGCTATCACCAAGAGCCTCTTTTCCTCTTCCAACCCCCACAAAGGAAGATTGGTGCTCACTAAGATTTCTCCACGAAGGAGAGGGCAATACAAACGATCCCGGGTGCACCACACCAAGAGGGCACTCGCGGGCGACGCCTAACCGTCTAGAAGCAAGCTTCAAGAGTAACAAATGCAACAAAACAACCGGAGATGCTTCAAGTGCTCTTGAGAAGGGGAAGAACGATGGGGCTCTCAAAGCTTGTCACACTTCACTAGAAATCACCTCACTTCTCAAGTCTTAGCTCAAGGGAACCAAGGATTAGCTCTAGAGGAGGTGAGGGAGGTGGAGTGAATGCTCAAGGAAGTGTTTGTCCCGTGGTTGGTCCGCAATGAGTGAGGAGGGAGAAGAGGGGTTAAATACTAGGGGCCGAAAACTAGCGTTCTTGTGCAAACTCGTATAACCTCGGTACTACCGACACGGTGTCGGTACTACCGAGGGGGGTGATTTTTCTGAAGAAAAACAGTACGGCACCGGTAGTACCGACACAGGGTCGGTAGTACCGGCCCCCTGGCAAAACTGAGCCAGAGAACGCATATCGGTATACCGGCCCCGCGCCGTACTACCGATGAGCTCCGGTCGGTAGAACCGACATGGGGTCGGTAGAACCGAGCCGGGCAACGTGATTTTTAGAAAAGTTAAGCATAAGTGCACGTGTCGACTCTCAACTCTTCTCACTCACTTAGAATCCCTTCTAGAGCACTTTTAGCATCTCTTGGTTATTGAATTGCATCCCCCTTTATAGTACGGTGTTTCCTATACTCAAATTCAAAAGTAAAAGTGAATTAAGCCTTGACTTGAATTAGAAAACATCATCTTGAAATTGGGGGGACTTCCTTTGTTTATCCAAAAGGATTTCATTCGTTTAAGCCCTGCACACATCTTGTCGAAGCATTAAATACCTCAAATCGTGCTTGTCATTATCACCAAAATAATTAGGGGCCAAGATGCACTTTCAATCTCCCCCTTTTTGGTGATTGATGACAACCACAATTTGTTTATAAAAAGATGTGTGTATTCAACGAATTTGAAATTGAAACTCCCCCTAAATGTGTGCTTCAACTTCTATGAAGGCTTCAAATGCCCATCACACATTTAGAAGATTTTTCATTCTCAAATTACATACACAAGTGCATGAGTGTGATATACAAACCGTGATGCATATGTCATGGTATACAAAACAATAACAGAGAGAAATAAGAAGCATCACAAATAGATAACTAAGGTTCCTCACACCACAAGCACAACTTAAGTCTTACAATTTTAAACGAGTTCTAGGTTCTTAAGTTCTTCGACAAACATCACATCACACACATGAATCCACACATAGTCCTTACATGTCCACAAACACAAGGATAGATAGATAGATAAAGGAAGGTGCAAGCCCACACCACACATGAGTAAATTGTGAGCTCACTCCCCCTTTGGCATCAAGCGCCAAAAAGAGGAGGCCCTTCAATCGTCGTAGTCATGTGGAGAGTGGGCGGTGGAGGGGGAGTCATCGTCATCGTCGTCGTCCTCGCACCACCAAAGTCCTCGTCGTCGATGTCGGCCGGAGGAGCTCCATACATCATGGAGGCGTCGCCGTAGATCTCCCAAGGGTTGTAGAAGTTTGGTGGAGGAGGAAAGTCCATGGGCTCGCGAACCGAGAGTGCTCAATGTTGTGTTGAGCGAGCAAGGACTTTTGGCGCGTCTCAAGCTTGAGGAGCTGCTCATCCACGTCGTTGCCTATGGGCACGAATCTCTTGTGCATTGTGTCGTCCCACATTGAAGCAAGCAAAAAGGCCTTGAGAAAGGAAGTTGAAGATGCTCTTTTTCTTGCCCGGGGGAACGGTACCTCTAGATGCGGATGGCCCACGAGAGGAGGAGGGTGGCGCAAAAGAAGATGGGCCACCGGAGGAGGACCCACCTGCGGTAGAAGGACGAGGAGGGGCATGCTTGCCTAACTTGAGGAGCCGCTCGATGTTCCCTTTGTTTGGCTTGTACCAAGAGTGAGTCTTGTCGGGAAGGATGTCAACGCCCGCCACCTCACAAATCATCCGAAAAATCCAAGGGGCATGCGCGGCTCTTGTTAGCGGACACGGAGCACACAATGATCTCTTCCCAAATGAAGTTGAAGATACTAAAGCTTTCCTTGCCGGTGCCATCCTCACTAGGATCTCTTTTGCCACATTGGAGATATTGGTGTTGTCACCTATCTTTGGAGTGAGAGTGTAGCGAAAGAGTTGGTTTAGCATCCGATAGGCGGCTTCATCCCGTGAGTAGTGCCAAATTCCACCTTGCCATAAGCCGAGTCATACATGAATGCCATCTCGGCTTGTCAAGGGGAAATTCTCCACCATGTAACTTTGGAAGAGCGAGATCCTCCTCACCAAAGCCAAGAATCTGAGCGAAGCGCTCATAGGAGACGGATAAAGGCTTGCCTTGAAGGAGCCAATGGAAAGTCCGGGTCTCACGACGGATATAGAGATTTGCATAAAACTGAGCGACCACCTCCTCATTCCAATCACAGTTGATTGACATAACATTTGTCATCCCTTTGGCATGGCATATATCGATAGCTTCATTGACAGCCGGAATGTCAAGTGACCTAAGGAGATCCCAATTGATTGATTTCATATCGATTGTCATGTTGTCCTTGCTTAGGATCACGGACTCATACCAATCGGCATTGAACTTGAGCCAAAACCGGATGTCGGAATCAAACTCCTTTTGCCAAAGAGCTGGATCGGAGTACCTCTCCTTGTAGACATTGTGGGAGCCTCTTGTGTAGTCCACCATTCTCACAACCCCCATTTGAGTGGCGGGACGTGGAGGTCTTGATGGCCGAAGAACAAATGAGGAAAGGGTTTCCAAGGAGATATCCTCATAGTCGTCATAATGGTCATCGGGTTGATGTGCTTGTTTGGTGCGGGCACGATGACCTTGGCCTGAGGATTGACGAGGGGCTGCAGGAGGATTGGTACGTCCACGACCACGAGGAGCTTGAGAACTAGCCCCTCCTTTCCTCTTCCTTTGAGCGAGAGGAATTTCATCTTCGTCGGAGCCTTCACGCACAATTTGCTTGCCCGCACGACCCATCTGGGGATTTAACAACAAAGTATAGGATAAGAGTTTTGAATATGAGAGGTAAAGGCTCAACCTAAGATGGGAAGCATGGTTAACCACCCCTCATCGGTACTACCGACACGGGGTCGGTACTACCGATGAGGTGCGGGTTTTGGTGACAAGGATTGGAATCTGCGGTTTTAGCCAACAAGAGTCTACGAAACCATGAGCACAGGTTCTATGGGGGTAGAGATATTGATTCCCTAAAGCATTTCCTCTAGAAACAACTACATTGAGAGATCGATCCCGGAGATTTTGAATGAGTACCTTGACAAGCTTCCCGCGCGAATCGACGATCTTCCGGTGATGAACGGATGTTCCGGAGGGTGGAGAATCAAGAGATATGAGTTAGGACCACTTTCCACGGATGGGGAAGAGAACCCTTGGCGGATTTGGAGAGGAAGGGAAAGAGGGCGCTTCAACGGTTGAAAAGTTGAGAGTGAACCCTAGCTCCTGGCCGCGCTCTATATATAGGCCTGCGAGTTTTATCGGTAGTACCGACGGGGCGTCGGTACTACCGGGGTCCCCTTAAAATTGAAACAGAAGGTCCTTATCGGTATACCGCCCCTGCGTCGGTCCTACCGGGGGGGGTCCGGTAGTACCGACACGGGGTCGGTAGTACCGATGATCGCTGGAAATCCAAACAGAGAGTCCTTATCGGTACTTCCGGCCCGGTGTCGGTTGTACCGTGGATTTAGCAGATTTTGGAAATAATTTGGATTTAAAGAGAGATCTTGGGTAGAAAGGAGTATGGACATGTAAAGAACCCATAGGAGTTGGTGACTAGTTCACAAACAATCATTCAAAGCTATAGTCACCACCCGCTATGTGAAAATCCAATGTTTTGTCAAAACTCACACAAAGAAGTTAAGAAAAAAGGTTTTGCTTCCTATCTAGGCAACAAGCAAGTTTATGTACAAAATATCAAGCCAAGTTACGAGAATCTAAGATGTTTAGCTCACTCCTCAAAGCACAGAACCTTTGCTCGTCTAGAGGCTTGGTGAAAATGTCGGCAAGTTGTTTTTCGGTGCAAACATGCGAGTAAAGCAATGTCACCCTTAGCCTCATGATCCCGTAAGAAGTGATGTCTAATGTCTATGTGCTTTGTTCGAGAGTGTTGGACGGATTGTTTGCTAGCTTGATAGCACTCTCATTGTCACATAAGAGTGGAATCTTACTAAACTTGCAACCATAATCACTCAACGTTTGCTTCATCCACAAGAGTTGTGCACAACAAGCACCGGCCGCCACATATTCGGCTTCGATTTTGCCGTGGATAAAGCAACCGAATTTTGCTTCTTCGAGCTCCACGACACCAAAGACCTACCAAGAAATTGGCAAGTCCCGGTAGTGCTCTTTCGATCTACTTTGCAACCGGCATAATCCGAATCGGAGTAGCCAAGTAGATCAAAAGTGGAACCTTTGGGATACCACAAGCCTAGGTTAGGAGTATGAACCAAATATCTAAAGATCCTCTTAACGGCCATTAGATGGCACTCCTTAGGATTGGCTTGAAATCTTGCACACATGCACACACTAAGCATTATATCGGGCCTAGATGCACAAAGGTAAAGCAGGGAGCCAATCATGGAACGGAATACCTTTTGGTCGACCGAGCTTCCCTTCTTCATTGAGATCAAGATGTCCATTTAGTGCCATGGGGGTCTTGATGGGCTTCGAATCGGCCATGTCAAACCTCTTGAGCATATCCTTCACATACTTGGTTTGACATAAGAAAGTCCCTTCCTTCATTTGCTTGATTTGAAACCCAAGAAAGAACTTCAATTCACCCATCATAGACATCTCAAATCTCTTGGTCATGATCCTACTAAATTCTTCACAAAATTTATCATTAGTAGACCCAAAAATGATATCATCGACATAAATTTGACAAACGAAAATATCTTTCCCATTTCTTTGAATGAAGAGAGTAGAATCGGCTTTGCCTATTTCAAAGCCGTTCTTGAGAAGAAAATCCTTAAGGCATTCATACCATGCTCTAGGAGCTTGCTTAAGCCCGTAGAGCGCCTTATGGAGCTTGTACACATGGTTTGGAAACCTTGAGTCTTCAAAGCCCGGTGGTTGATCCACATACACTTCTTCTTGGAGAGGTCCATTCAAGAATGCACTCTTCACATCCATTTGATGGAGCTTGAAATCATGATGAGTGGCATAGGCTAAAAGAATACGAATTGACTCTAGCCTTGCTACCGGTGCATACGTTTCTCCAAAATCTAAACCTTCAACTTGTGTGTAACCCTTGCCAACAAGTCTTGCCTTGTTCTTTGTGACGACGCCAAATTCATCTTGCTTGTTCCTAAAAACCCATTTGGTGCCGATCACGTTTTGCTTGGGTCTTGGTACCAACTCCCACACTTCATTTCTTTTGAAGTTGTTCAACTCTTCCTCCATGGCAATAATCCAATCCGGATCCTCAAGAGCTTGTTCCACACTAAGAGGTTCCAAAGAGGAAACAAACGAGTAAAATGCACAAAAATTTGACAATCTAGATCGAGTTGTTACCCCTCTTTGAATACTTCCGAGAATGTTGTCGACGGGATGATCCCGTTGAACCATTTGATGTACTCTTGGATGTGGTTCTTGAGATTGACGTTGAATAGGTCCATCATCATCATCTTCACTTTGCAGTGTTTCCTCTTGAGCTTCATCACTTAGTTCTCCCCCTTGATCAACGCCCCGTTCATGCTCGTCACCATGAACTTGACTCTCGTCTTGTTGAACTTGAGAACTAGGTGGCTCCGCTCGTGTTGAAGATGATGGATCATGATTGCTTGTGTTAACCGGAGCTTGTGCTTGAACTTCCCGAGGCATCACTTCACCGGTTCCCATTCTAAAGATGGATACACTTGGGGGCTCTTCATCTTCTACAAGGTTTTCACTAACTTGCTCTCGTTGAGAGCCGTTGGATTCATCAAATTTCACGTCTACCGTGGTCTCAACACAACCGGTGGTTTTGTTGAAAACACGATAGGCATGCTCGTTAGTTCCATAACCAAGTAGAAAACCTTCATCAACCTTGGATGCAAACTTTGAGGCTTTGGGTTTCTTGTTAAGTATGAAACACTTACACCCAAAGACCCTAAAGTAATCACACTAGGTTTCTTACCGTGATGATTTCGTAGGAGTCTTTGTTGTTCAAGTACTTGTGGAGGTAGAGACGGTTGGCGGCGTGGCATGCGGTGTTGATGGCTTCCTTACAAATGAGTCCGAGTCTTGTATTCATCAAGCATTGTCCTTGCCGCTTCTATCAAGGTGCGTTCTTCCTCTCAACAATGCCATTTTGTTGAGGTGTATATGGAGCGGAGAGTTCATGCTTGATGCCTTCTTCATCTAGAAATTCTTCGACTTGTGTGTTCCCAAATTCCGAGCCGTTGTCACTTCTTATATTCTTGACCTTGAGCTCGAACTCATTTTGAACTCTTCTAATGAACTTTCTTCACAATTCCTTTGCCTCACTTTTATCTTGCAAAAAGAATACCTAAGTGAAACGGGAAAAAGTCATCAACAATTACCAAACCATATTTATTACCACCGATGCTTATGTAGGCAATTGGTCCAAATAAATCCATGTGTAGCAACTTCAAGGGTCTTGATGAGGATAGAATGTTCTTGGCGGGATGATGAGCTCCAACTTGCTTGCCTAGCTTGACATGCGCTACACAACCTATCTTTCTCAAAAACAACATTCGTTAGTCCTAGGATGTGCTCGTCTTTTGAAGTTTGGCCAAGTTCCTCATGCCAACATGGGCTAGTTTGCGATGCCATAGCCAACCCAAGTCGGATTTTGCCACTAAGCAAGCCTTAGGATCCACCTTTACTTTTGTGAAGTCCACATAGTAAAGTTTTCCCCGTAAGGAATCTACAAAGACAATAGAGGAATCCTCCTTCTAGAGACGGCCACACTTTCATGAGTAAAGAGACAATTGTAGCCTTTCTCACAAAGTTGTGAAACCACAACAAGTTGTATCCCAACCCTTGCATGATAAACATCTTCAATTGAATTTGTTGTTGAGATAGCACTTACCTAGACTAATGACATCTCCCTGACCATTATCTCCATAAATGATAGTTTCCGTAGGGTTATCATAACGGTCAAGAGATGCAAACAAGCCTTCCTCTCCGGTCATGTGATTTGTGGCACCACTATCAATCAACCATGCGCTTCCACCGGAGGAGTAGGCCTACAAAACAAGTTTAAGCTCTTGGTTTAGGTACCCAAAGGGATTTGGGTCCTTGGAGGTTAGATGCAAAAACTTTTGGAACCCACACACTCTTTCTCATGGCCTTCTGCGGTGGCATAGGCTCCAACATACTTGACCACTATTTTACCATTATGGTCCAAGGTCACAATGCAATCACAAGTGTAGTTGGGTGTTGGTTTATGCTCAACCACATTCTTCATGCCTTAGTGAAATGTTACTCCCACCAATCTCCTTTCGTGGTTTGCACAATCTTTGGGGCCTCCTTGGCTGTGGTGGACGTGGTGATTCCATGAGCAATATCCATAATTGTGTTGAGGTACCTCCTTGTTCCATAAGGGAACCTCATGCCCTTTCACCGCCACCCTACCATTTGCCTTGAATAGTTCTTGCGTGTCCAAGTCCTTGCTTGTCCACCACCTTGGGTATAGGCTTGGCACTTATGTTGCCTTGTAAACAACATGTTCAATCTGGGCAATTTCCTTGTCCTTGCTCTTAATTTTGTCTTCAAGCTTTGCAAGGTTAGTCTTGATAGCATTCATATCAATATTAACACAAGAAGAGCAAGTTTTTACAAGGGAGGCACTAGAGTTCAAGTTTGCCGATGGAGTTGCTTTATTGCTTTCCCAAAGACTATTAAAGTTGGCTTCAAGAGATTTATTTCTCAGCCAAGCATGAGAAGCGCCATTGAAGCCCACTATGAGTAGTTTTTAGGGGAAGTCAAAGATTCATTTGCCAAGGTAAGATCCTTTGACATCTTCTTATTAGAGTCGCCAACCAAGGATAATTCCATGGTCAACTTCTCCACCTTAGCCTTTCTCTTCGGCAAGAGATCTTTCTAAAGCAAGGTTTCTTTCCTTTTCAAGATAAGCAAGTCTTCTTGCTCATGAAGGATCTCTTTCTTTTTCTCTAGTTTGTCCAATAGCCTTTTAATTTCCTCGTGGCCCTTTTTACCAAATTTCTTTATCATGTTGTCCTCTAGTTCCTTTTCCTCATCTAAGTTTTCTATGTCACTGCCAAGAGTGGGTGGAAGTAGAGGATGTTAGAGAGGATGAGATGGTTGATTCTTGTACCTTGCTCCCCCTTGCCATGAGGCAAAAATGAGAGTGGTCTTCGCTTACCTGGGAGAGGCGTGTTGAAGAGGCGTGTTGAGGATGAACCTTGTGCCATGGCAATTGTTGCCATCCCTTGCTTCTTTGGTTCTTCATCTTCATCACTTGAGTCCCATTGTCGACCCACGTGCGCACGCCCTGGTACTTGCTCTTGTACTCCTTGCTTCTCTCCTCAACCTCTTTCTCTTCCTCATTCTTGTTCTTGTTCTTGGGACACTCCGCAATGAAAATGTCCATATTCTCCACACTCATAACACTTTCTTTGTGACTCTCTTCCTTCTATCATCCCCACCTTTTTCTTGGAGTTTCTTGACTTCAAGAATTTCTTTGTACTTCCGTATGGCAAATGCGGTTTCTTCATCCGTGCTCTCTTCGTCACTAGTGTCTTCTTTTCTTGCTTTTGGATGGCTTGGGCTTTTCAACTACTTTATTAGAGCTAGCTTTGAGAGCTAGACTCTTTGCCCATCTTCAAGGTTAGAGACTTCTCCACATCTTGATCAACAAGTTCTTGGTGCAATATCTCTCCCAAGGAGTTGAGTAGGTGTCATTGTTGGATATCTTGGATCTCTTTTCTTATCATTTGAGTCAAGTTCTTGTCTTTGGGGGCAAAGGCTCTTTAGTAACTTCTTTGTGACCTTCGAGTCATCCCAATCTTTGCTCCCAAGGGCTCTAATATCCGATACAAGCACCATGAGCCTATCATACATCTCTTGAACGGTCTCTCCATCCTTCATGAAGAAAAGCTCAAGTTCTCCATTGATTAGGTCCATCTTGCCTTGTCTCACATGCCTTGCCTTTCATGTGCTTCCTTGAGTGTGTCCCAAATCACCTTGGCAATTTGGATGTTCCGAACCTTGTTGAATTCTTGTGCACACAAGGATCCCGTGATAACTCTTGTGGCTTCAGGCATTGCGGTGAAGATCTTGTCTATGCTCAATGGTGAGAGCTTCTCCCTTCGGCGGGAACGTTACACCTACAACCACCACCCTTCAAAGAGAGGGGTGAAGCCCGTAAAGGCATTTGCATATCATAAGCCTATTTAGATAGTCCTTCCCATCGAAATGAGGAGGCTTTCCAAAATACACTAAATAGAATTTATCGTTAGAGTTGTTGCCCGAATTCTGCCCGTAGTGATGGGGCACTTCGTAGAAGCCGTAGTGAGAGTACTTGGCTTGCTCCTTCTTGATCATCTTCTTGAGGAGCTTCTTGGCTATCTTCTTGGCCTTCTTCTTCCTCTTAGCCTTTCTTCTTCTTGGCCGCCTTTCTTTGCTTGAAGATCATCGTCCTGACGTCCTCATCACTTGAGCTCTGAGTCCGAGTCGGAGTCGGAATCCGATGAGGAGTCATTTCGAGCCGTCCACGTTGGATGGAGTGCGGCTTGGTGCCCCGCCGATGAGGTCGCCACTTGAGCCGCCGTGATTTTCTTTTCTTGAGCTTCTTTTTGCGGCAAATTTCTTCGCTGGGTTGCTTTCCAATCCCCCGACATCTTGATCCCTTTATAGCGTTAAGCCTAAGTCAAGGGATTAGGCTCGATACCAATTGAAAGGACCTTGTGATGCCTAGGGGGGGGGGGTGGAATAGGATCACTTCAAATTTCCCCGAAACAAAAGCAGCGGATTGAGGATTGCCGCATCAGAGCTCACGTGGTGCCGGTTCCCACCGACTTCCGCGTTCGTACTACCGGGGTACCAGCTCCGTACTACCGACAGTGTAAGATACTTAAAACGAAATTTGAAATCAGGTGTTTCTAGCAATTCTACTTGAATCAAAGTTTAAGTTTAGATGCTAAGAACCACCCGCAACCACAACCTATTGATAGCAACCAAAAGATAGATCTGCTAAAAACAAGTTCTAGGTTAGTTAGAAATGAAGAAACGCAAGCAAGCAAAGGAGACAATAATTTGAACTTCTAAGTTCACACCCACAAAGGATGCTACGTCTCCGTTGAGGATCCCACAAAGGGAGGGCTATCACCAAGAGCCTCTTTTTCCTCTTCCAACCCCCACAAAGGAAGATTGGTGCTCACTAAGATTTCTCCACGAAGGAGAGGGCAATACAAACGATCCCGGTGCACCACACCAAGAGGGCACTCTGCGGCGACGCCTAACCGTCTAGAAGCAAGTTTGAGTAACAAATGCAACAAAACAACCCTAGAGATGCTTCAAGTGCTCTTGAGAAGGGGAAGAACGATGGGGCTCTCAAAGCTTGTCACACTTCACTAGAAATCACCTCACCTCTCAAGTCTTAGCTCAAGGGAACCAAGGATTAGCTCTAGAGGAGGTGAGGCAGTGTGGAGTGAATGCTCAAGAAGCGTTTGTCCCGTGGTTGGTCCGCAATGAGTGAGGAGGGAGAAGAGGGGTTAAATACTAGCTGGAAACCAGTCACATCGTGCAAACCGTATAACCCCGCACTACCGACACGGCCCGCACTACCGAGGGGGTGATTTTCCGAAGAAAACGCACGGGCACCGCAGTGAATGGCCGTCGTGGCCCGTAGGCACCCCCGCCCCTCGGGCAAAACCGAGCCGTAGAACGCATACCCAGATACCGGCCCCGCGCTCTGGGTGATTGGTCGATGAGCTCGGGCGTTCCGTAGAACCGACATGGGGTTTCCGTAGAACCCGCTGTGTAAGACCGATTTTTAGAAAAGTTAAGCATAAGTGCACGTGTCGACTCTCAACTCTTTCTCACTCACTTAGAATCCCTTCTAGAGCACTTTTAGCATCTCTTGGTTATCAATTGCATCCCTTTATAGTACGGTGTTTCCTATACTCAAATTCAAAAGTAAAAGAATTAAGCCTTGACTTGAATTAGAAAACATCATCTTGAAATTGGGGGACTTCCTTGTTTGTCCAAAAGGATTTCATTCGCTTGGGTTCCGCACACATCTTGTCGAAGCATTAAATACCTCAAATCGTGCTTGTCATTATCACCAAAATAATTAGGGGCCAAGATGCACTTTCACCATCCCACATTAGTCGCACCCACATGGCCGTTGAGGTCTCCTCCTATGAAGAGTTTCTCACTGACAGGCACGGTACTCACCATGCTATCCAGATCTTCCCAAAACTGCCTCTTGATGCTCTCGCTAAGACCTACCTGAGGTGCATAAGCACTGATCACGTTCAGAGCCGAATCACCAACTACCAACCGAACAAGGATAATCCGGTCACCTTGCCTCCTGACATCAACAACCCCATCCTTAAGGCTCCTATCGATCAAGATACCTACACCATTCCTGACAATCTTTGTTAATCCTCTTGGAGCTCACCAACACATTTTGCCATCAATTGAAGATCCATTGGCTGTTTTATAATGATAACTTAACATGAACTTTTGAAATTTTACATCAAGTTAGCTTAGGACTGTCTACTTAAGTACTACTGTTGTCATGTGGGGCCACACCTTCAGTCGTCGGCCCAAGGTCAGGCTGGGCGCCGGCCAGCCTCAGCCACCACAGAGTGGCTAGGATTCCAGATTTTCAGTTAGAGATATAATGGGTTCGGTTAGGATAAGTTTGGTTTGTTAGCTTGAATTGTTAGTGCTTAGATTCTTTGCTTGGAGATTAGTTTAGGCTTAGAGGCCTATAAATAAAGATGTAATCTTGAGATTTAGATTAAGATGGAATTGATCTATCTACTACCTCCTCTGCTTCTAGTCTTCCCCTTCTCTGCCATAGCGCGTGGTGGGCATAGCACCGCCGCTCCGGCCAACTCCGGCTACGAGCTGCATAGCCGGGGCGCAGCTGTCTTGGGCCCCGACACCCTTGACAACTGTACCCATTTTTTGTTTTTTTTGTGGATAGTACCCATTTTTTGTTGTATGTATGTAGGTCCCACTTTTATCATGCACTTAACACTATTGTTATTAACTCTTGTCAAATTTAGCATTTTCAATTTATTGACAGGTATATGCATGGTAAAGCAAATAGTTTGCTTGGTGATAGATGAAGCCCATCGGGCCTCAAAAAACTTTGCTTACTGCATTGCTATTCGAGAGGCATGTTTCAAGTACTTAACTCATTTGTTTATCTGTACTTTACAATCATATTGTTTATCAGTATTTTCCTCCGTTATTATCCTTTTTTTCTTGATAATATTGGTTAAACACTTATGTTAAGTGCTCTGCAACTTGGCTTATCAATCTTTATTTTCATTTCTGCAGTTGCTAGCAGCTCGTGTTCCTTTAAGGATTTTGGCTCTAACTGCTACACCAGGATGTAAGTAACTGTACATTAAAATAGACTTACTTGCCCATACATGAAGGCATCATCTACATTTGCAATCTTATCCTGCCTGTGTTTCAGCCAAGCATGCATGTATTCAAAATGTTATAAACAATTTGTGCATTTCGGAGTTGATTTATCACGATGAAGAGGATTCTCTAGTGAAGGAATATGTTAACACACGCAACGTTCGAGTTGTGACGGTATGCATGAGCTTTGCTAAGTAAATTAGTAATGATCTTTTCTTCTGTGATGTAAAAGTCACTTGTTCTAGACTAGTGCAGGTCCCTTTGGGAAGTGCTGCAACACAAGTCGATGGCATGCTTATGGATATTATACGCCCACATCTTAATCGGTTGCGTGATGCTGGTGTGATTGATTATCGTGATTATGCAAAAGTATGATTCTCATCATTTAATGGCAATCATTATGTTACATGAATTTCAATTATAGGTCGTTAATTGACCCATTTTCTGGCTGTGTTGCCCACATGATTTCTCCAGTGGACCCCATTTGAACTTAATAAATATAAGGATAAATTCAAGGAAGCACCCCCATCAAACATCCGTGAAAAGGAGAGAGGGGAAATTGGAAGGTCTTTCGCAGCTCTTGGCTCACTTCTTCACATCAGGAAGTTGCTTTGCAGCCATGGAATCGAAGTAGCTCGTCGGTTCCTTGACAAGAATTTGAATAAAGGGTATTGTCTGCACAAATTTTTGCAACATAACTGTGCTTTATGAAGTCATGCATAAGTAAGCTCATATATATGTATCATGTAAGGAATATCCTTTTCGGTAACCTGTATGGAAATTTCTGACAGACCTGTCTTCTTGATGTATGGAATATTGGCCATGTTTGGATGGAGGTGTTAGTGTTAGTTTGTAGCAAACTAACACCAAAACTAACACTTTGGAGCCAAACACATGTGTTAGTTTGGTGTTAGTTGGAACTAACACCCCCCAAAAAACTAACACCTCCAAGAGGTGGAAATTGGTGTTACTTTGGTGGACCCCACCCCTTTTCTCTCTCCCTCTTCTTTTTCAAATGATTGGAAAAGTTACTTTAAATGCAAACTAACACCTCCATCCAAACATCCGAGGTGTTAGTTTTTTATGTGTTAGTTTGGAGGTGTTAAAAACTACCACTACCACTAACACCAACATCTACCATCCAAACATGGCCATTGTGGACAACCTTTATCTGATTTTTTCAATGTTGGTTGGTTCAGTGCAACTTAGTCACATTTCGGCTGTCTCGAAAGTTTTATAATTTTGTCAGATACCAATGTCTACTAGGATATAGGTACAACGTGACGAGCTGCCATATGCTGTTTGCTCTTGTTATTTATTTAAGTATTATTTGATAACTTGTGTTGTTTGGAGTTGGAGGTTGTAGTTGCAGCAAATTTTAAAAAGATTTCGAGGAAAAATCAGTTTTTTTAAAAAAAAAAAACACTGTCAACACTGGGAATCCAGGAAGAAATATAGAGTTGTATTTTTCCTTGCTTGTTCTATTCGCTTCTGAAATTACATGCATAATGTGTCTTATCGGTATAAATTTATAATAAGCATCCCAGTTGTGAAATAAACTCAGCCTGTCCTGTTCAACTGCACAGCGTTCTTTCTGAAATAACTGGATGTAATATTAATGAACATCCAGTTGAATTTCTGAGTGGTTGCATGATATTGGGCAGTTGCAATGACTGGTCAGGAAACCTGATTATTCCAGAATTTATCAATACCGAAGGTTATTGGAGCTTTTTTAGTGTTAAACATGTTTCCTGTTAATCAACTTTTTTTTTGTTGAGATGCTTAGGGGGTATTTGTTCTTATTTTTCACGTTGTTTTACAAGCTAGCTTTATCTATGTTCATATTTAGCAATGTTTTGTTTATTGAAGGTCATTAAATTTGATGCGTAAGACTGAACTCTTCTGGCAAGTAAAAGAAAAGATGAAGCTTGTCTCATCTCAAGGTTCAACTCCCAAAATACAGGAATTGATAAGGCTTATGGATGAGTACTTCAGTAAGTGACCTACTTTCCTGCTGTTGCATCCTCTGAATTCAATGATGCGCCATTAGATGTACAATAAATAAAAACATTTTCTAGGGCAATCAATCTCTCCGTCTGACATCACAAAATCTGTAACCTAATGATTGGAGCTGGTTCTCTATAGTGTATTATGTGTGTGGCATTAGTTCTGTTTATTTGTTTATTGTAGAAAATGTTTAAAAATGCTTAGGTAGGCTATCAGACTGCAACTCGGTGTTCCTAGATGTTTGTACAGTTTCCGTTGAGGTAGAATAATGCCATTTTAAATAGAGAAAACTAGGCATATTAAAACCATGAATTTGACACTAGCATAGTATCATGCATCCTTGAGTTTCATGGCCATAATTCATATCACCCCATCTCCAAATTGTCCACTTTCATAAATAGATCATGGCCTAAACCACTCTAAAGTAGTAAAGTGCCTAGACGAAGCAGTGCCTAGGACTGTCTTTTCAAACCCATGTTGTAAGGATGGCACACTGTTCTGTAGCAAACTAGCAAAGTAGTCTTAATATATTGGATTCGGCTGTTCACTTATCAATTTATCAGAACCCTTGATGTTAATATTCTGGCAAATGTGGAATTATGCCATCTGTTTTTAGTGGACACACCACTGCATTATACCTCCATTGATTTTTGTATGTCTCTAAGGAAGGACTTCTGTTCCAGCACATGCCACCAGGAAATCCAACTGCTGCTTAACCTCAATTGATCTTATGCACAGTTTGTTAAGTTTACATGTTACAGTGAATGGCATAGGCTGATTGTCTTGATACAGATACAACTAATTCGAAGGACTCAAGGATTATTATATTTTCTCATTTCCGGGATAGTGTCAAGTAAGAACCAAACCTTGCAACATAGTCTTGGTTCCTATACTAAGTAATTTCTTCAGAGCCTTTTGTTTTTGTTCTAACATTTACTGGTGATCTCTGAACCATTTGATGATTGAAGCAATTATTAATATTTACCAAATTTTGTTTGCTTTCATTTGATAGTTGGATCATAAAATGAACAAGCATGTCACTCTTTTGTCATTGACGAAGTCCTGTAATCTTCAATAAGTATATACAGTTATTTGTTGAATTTTGTTCGCAATCCTTACATAACACACAAAACATTCATTGTATCATGGCTGTAAAATATCAAAATAATGTAGTGTTTCTTATTTCTGTTCTTAAGTTTATGAGAAGGTTGAAAGCTATGGTGATTGCTTTGTAATGCAGTGAAATATATTTCTCACTACAAAATGTTTATGATAAACGCATCAGACCTGTCGAATTCATTGGTCAAAGCTCTTCTTCAGGTATGGGGTTATTTATTCGTTATGCATAAAATCGTTTTTGCTTTTGCAGAAGTTGGACTTGCAATTATGTTTTGTTTAGTTCATATGGGCTGTTGTTTCACTGCCTGCGGTCATAAAACCATGCTGTTCTGGATGTTGACACGATCTCTATAATGTACCTTTGACCAATATTTTCTATTGTAGCACATGTGAAACACAATGGAATTATAACATTATGAAAGTAACTTCAGAATGACTACATATTCCTTATGTAATTACCATGTTTCTGATAAATTTTTGAAAACTTACTAGTTGTCAAAATTTCAAGATTTTGGGTGCATGTATATCCAAAACGACATGTACTTGGATTGAAGGTAGTACTATATGCAAATATTACTTATGTTATGTAAGTATTTTCATTACAACATGTGGTTGGAGGGACTACATTCAGTTGAACCTAGTGATACCCCTTTATCCTTTGTCTACAACAGAAATTTCAACAAAATATGGGGTATTTAATGAATCATGAATCCATATTGTCGTTTCACATTACTTAGTTCAGAGCTTTTATCTTTGATAGGTAAACAGTTGAAGGGGCAAACCCAGAAAATGCAACAAGATATTCTGCAGGTATCAAACAAACAGTAACTCGTGTCATTCTTGATTTACATTATTATCTCATCTTCTAGATCTTTTACAGAAATTTCGAAATGGGGTATATAATGTTTTGGTAGCAACATCCATTGGTGAGGAAGGACTAGACATTATTGAGGTTGATCTCGTGATCTGTTTTGATGCCAATGTCTCACCATTAAGGATGATTCAACGAATGGGAAGAACTGGGAGAAAGCATGAAGGGCAAGTTGATATCCTTTTTGTGATGATGAGATGCAAAAAGTTTATGTCCAAAAGTTACATGGATAACCTGTTTACCTCTTAGGCATTTGCTACCTTAACTGCTCATACTTGTTTTGACTTGTGAAGGACAGGAGTCTGATGGATACAAAAAGAAACAAGGAGATAGTCGAACCATGAAAAAACTATTACGTAACAGTGAGAGATTTGAGTACCATGCTAGTCCTAGGATGGTAAGTTCATATAATCTACTTGTTCCCAAAATTGTTTCTCCTGAGATGCTAATTTCACTATCCATATTGACAGGTTCCACACATCCACAAACCAGAAGTTAGGTATGTTAAATTGACAATAGAAAAGTATATTCCTAGCTCAAAAAAAACAAGGGTTGCTTTAAAAGAAGCATCACCAGTTCCATGGAAAATGTCAGAGGCAGATGGCCAATTGATTGCTCAGTACTTTGGTGCATGCAAAGATGTTTGGAGGCCATCCCTAGTTGCATTTCCTAGATTTCAGCTTCATCCGAGTCTTGTTCACAAAGTTCCACACTCGTTCCGGACAACAGATATGCTAACTGATGCTATGCAACAACTTCATGATCCATCTATTTTGAGGACAAAGGTATATTCTTTGATCATTGGTGTGCATTTTTTTTCATTAGTATTTATAGAATTTAGAAATGGAAAAAAGGTCATTGCTTGATAGTGTTGCTTCTGAACACTTCTTCAGTGTGAAAAACCTTTGCAAGAATCTGCTGATGTCGCAGCTGTGAAGGGTCATGAACATGGAGGTACAAAATGCAGTCGTATTCTTTCCTTGATTGATAATCTATGTGATTTTTCCCAGTTGTTTGGATTATGATGCTGATATCCTAGCGCTCTAAAGCTTCTATTTTTTCCCCTTGAATTTTGTCTCTGGGCTTATGGCTGCTCATTTGTTCAGTGTATAAGATTTCTGTTCCGCAATTCCATTACTACAAGCTCTGAGTTTCAATTTTACTTCTGTTTAATTGGTTAATGACATTATAAACAATGTTTAGGTTTTTATGCTGCTAATGGAAATGAGGCAATGCCTCATGATTCTGACGGCTTGGAACTTTCACCCGGACTAGTGCAGTATCAAAGTGTTTCTGTGCCAGGTTCTCCAGTTGAGAAGTATCCTATTCACTCTTTCTTCAGCATAGATTATGTAACAGTGGATGGGGGAGGCAATGTTTCAATTACTTTTGTACCTGTGCTGCCTCAGACATCTGCATTCCTTAAGGACACAAAGAATGCAGATTGGCATAATAAAGACCGGAATAAGGTCACACCTTGTAGATCAGTGGCAGACATCAGTTGGACATCAGTTGAATTTGTTTGCCCCGTTACTGATTCAACCAAACATATGTCAGCGAATAATTTATCAAGTTCAGTTATGCATTCCCCTGAGTATGCTGGGCCCTGCAACAATGTTGATGACAATCATGTGCTTACACCTCTGCCACCTAAAACATCGACTAGTCCAAGGGAAAATTTGGATACTACCTGGAATACTAAACTGCCGCAGTTTACCTGTTCACATCAAGAAGATTTGGAGCTTAGTCCCAGGTTAACACTATACATGGAAGAAGGAATTGTTCCCGAGTCTCCAGTTGCTGAAGTTAGCCACTTGCATCCTGGGATAGATGGAGTTGCAAATCTTGGATGTGAGCCAAAGCGAGCTTCTCCAGAGTCGCTCAGTGTGGGAGCTCACACCAGTTTAGCTGGATGTAAAAAAGGACCGCTGGACTTTGAGAAAAATTGTCCATGGCTTTCTGTTGTCACTGAACTTGGTGTCTCACAAAGGCAGAATGTGCTAGGTCACGCTCAAGAAAAAATAGGAGAGCCAACTCAACCTTCAAATGTGAAAATATGTACTCCTACGAAACATATTCCTACTGAGAATCTGCTGCAGGATAGTTTCTCAGGTGATTGTCTCCTTAGATCTGGAGGGGGTGCGTCAGAGTCAGTTCCTCAAGCTCCTAAGTACAGAAGACTATGCAAATATGGTGACAAAATCAAAAGAGTCTCTATCTCTTTCGATGCCTGTCATGATGGATTTGAAAAATGTGATATTGCTGCTAGGGCTATGCCAGGTGAGCTGACTTTATTATCTTCTCTAACCTTAAATTCACTTTGGTAATATAGTCATTTTGACTTTATTATATTGATTGCTAGATTTCTTTCAGTCACTTGAGCTCTTAAATATTTCCATATTTTGTTATCTTGATAGACTTTTCTGAACCTCCTGACTAGGGAAAAAAGTGAAGGCCAAGAGGCATCTGGATACCTATATTGATGAGGAAGTCGAGTAAGATTACTACTGATTCCTCTTGCGGTCATGGCTTATCTATGTAGCGTGTTCACTCTTAGGAGAAACTGCTATCTCATCAACTTCACTCTTGCATTACTGTATTAGGGTGTCTCAAGATGCTGCTGTTTCAGCGGATGAGGATGATACTCAGAGTGAAGATATATATGAAGATAGCTTCATTGATGATGAGGCAACTCCAACTGGCGAATTTACCCAAACTGAACAAGGTGGACGAAGGAGTGGTGATATGATGGGTTTCTACAGGTAATATGAGATCATCACACAACTCCTTTTAGCTGCGTTTAAAATGATATATCCTATTTAAATTGTTTGTTCGTTGCTATTCTGTTCATGCCATTCAATCTGGCATCAACAAGCACATAAGTTTTCAATATGTGGTACAGTTCAAGACTACAGCATCGTTTTACAACTGAACACAAATGGTCTAGTGCAGTTATTAGGTTAATGTAATTAAGCTACTCAGGCTGTAAAATATACATTCTGGCATTATTTGCATCCCTGGTTCTGACATGGTGAGTCTAGTTTATACATTAGTTTTTACTAAACTCAATTTCTGCTTGATGTCTGTGCAGGCAATCACTGCTTACTCAGTCCCCAGTAGTTCTACCCACAAGATACCTCGATGTTTCTGACAATTCTGCTTCTCGGGCTGGTAATGCTAGCTGTTCTTCAGAGGTTGGGCATAATACTATTGAGACTCCAAAAGAGTTTCAAACACATCATACCATGGACCCAAGTCCATCGTACCAACACAATTTGCTGGGAAGAGCCGGTTTTGTTAAGGATCGATGTGGGACAACTATCGCGAACTGTGAATCATCAACTAAATTGGATTGCAGAAAGAGAAAGCTAAGCTTCCAGCAACCTGCTGTGATCCCTGTAATAAACCTCGAACCGGAACCAGCACCAGAAGCTTCCTCACACATTGCCACGGGAGTCACTGATGACAATTACTACGACGATGATTTCTTTGAGAACCTTGATCTCGACGCGATTGAAGCCGAAGCAACCGCTCTGTGGAGGCAAAAGACTGCACAGTCGGCACAGAAATCGGTGGAGACTAAGAAAGCATCAGACCTTAGCTTTTCACCCCCGTCATTCGACCTGGGTTTCTGATACCTCATGTAGATAGAACTGAGCATGGGATACCATCTAGCTGCAGCATCTTATGGGACACATCTTGGAGAGCCTCAGGACCTGGCATTCATGCTGCTGGTAAGATATCAGTAAGTTATACTTATGGGTGCGCTGGAAGACCAGCGGGATCGGAAGTGGATGTACATACTGGTGCTAGAAGTGACCCTGTACAGCCTCTCCTGTAAATACTGCATGTATATAACTTTCTGCATGTATGCAAACTCTGAAATTTCAGATCATGACGGCACTGCCACTTCGCTGTACAGTATATCAGCCACGCTTTTTCAATCCTGAGCCGACTGGTTTTTGCATGGACGTACGGGTCGTGGCTGCAAGCACATGATGGCAACGTGCTGTTTGGTTGTTAGGACGAGTGGTTGCTACATGGTGCCTGGTTGCTTTCTGGAAACAGGCAATATTTGCTCCAGTCCTGTCGATTTCTGTCTGCCTCAATTAACGTCCGTGCTGTGTGCCGTACCCTTTTGTGTGGTAATCTGAACATGGAAATCCTGACGACAATGCATTAACTCTAAGCGCGTTCTAATGGCGTACTGTATTATCGAGATTCGAGAGAAGAAGAAAAAACTCGCTGTCAGTGTCTGTACTCTCAGCAGATTGATACACCATAGCAAAAATTTTCCGTGGTCTTTATGTCTGATTAGGGCCTGCCAATTGCACATCACCTGTGTTCACGCGGTTTTAGAGCTACCTCACTTTCATGCGATGCAAGCACAGTTTGTTCTTGACTTGTAGCTAAAGTTTTTACAAGGATGTCATCAGACGTCTTGTCACCAATGCATTTCTTTTTACGAAAAAGAGTTATCACATTGCATATGCATTGGTCACCACAATTCACTGGCCAATGTTACTGCAGCGTGGCCACAAACCTACTCCTATGGAGTGTTCGTCACGGTCACATTCACATGCCGAGTGATCGACGTGACATGCAGCAGCAGACGAGATGTAATGTGATACAGTATTTTGGCCGGAGTTGCATGCATTTCAGCGATATGCAATGTGAACTGAGAGATTCTGAACGCAAAATGGTAAGCACACACATTACTAGGAAAAACGAAAACGACTTTTTATTTTATTTTATTTTGCACAGCGTGCCACGGAGAAAGTTCTTCCCAGCAGCTTACACTTGTGTTTAAGTGGTTGTTTGGTTCGGAGGAATTTATAATAAGTTTTACATCAAATGGAACAGGGCTATTTAGGAGGACTAAATGTAATTTAACTATAGAATTAATTGCATAAGTAGTTAAGTACTAAGTTTTTTTGCGAGACGAATCTAATGATCTAATTAATCCATGATTGGCACATGCTAACCTAATAGATGCGTCTCGCAAAAAAAAAAACATAATTTTATGAAATTTGTTTTAACCAAAGTTCGTCTAGCCTGGTGGGTTAGAGGATGATGAGGTATGGTTGCAACTAGGAGATCTGGGTTCGATTATTTGTTGGAGCGAGTTTTAAAAAAATCCTCTCATCGGTGAAGTCGGGGATCTGGGATTAGATTCTCTTCTCTCAGAGGAACTCCAGCAAACCCCAACTTGCGCCCCAACTCAGAAAATAGGAGCACCCAAATTCCACCCTCCAGCCCCAACTCCCACTAGTGGAGAGAGGAGCCCCCTATATGTGCCATTGGGCAGTTTTCTGCTCGTGCGCACGGACGGAAGCCGGAATCATTGCCAGCTTGTCTGCTACCGGTGCGCTGCTCCTCGCCACCTAGCCCCATGCTGCTCCTCGTCTGGCGACCCGCCACCCCTACGCCAAGGCAGTAGGACGAGACAGACCATGCGAGATTGTTCGAATTGTCAAGAAGCCGCTCGATTTGCACCTTGCTGAGCTCCTCCAAGCTGTGTGCGATGTTACGCTCGTCGAATCGAGCCCCACCCACGACGTCAGTCGTCGACGGTCGCTGCCTCGCACGGCCGGAGGTCGAGGTCCCCCGTCGTCATCGCATTTGCGCCCGGGCGGAGGTCCAGCTCCCTTCGCGCGCCAAGCCGGAGGTCGAGCTCCCTCCGCCGTCGCATACGCGCCCGTGCGAAGGTCGAGCTCCCTCTACCACCAACCGCCGCCGCCTACGCACCCGTGCGGAGGTCGAGCTCCCTCCGCGCGCCTGGCCGGAGGTCGAGCTCCCTCTGCCGCCGACCGCCGCCACCTATCCACTCGTGCGGAGGTCGAGCTCCCTCCGCCAATGTCACCTCTGTGCCTGGCCAAAGGTCGTGCTCCCTCCGCCGCCTCCTACGCACCTGGAAAGGGGGTGGGGGAGCACAATTGCGAGAGAGAGGAAATGCCAGGAAAGAAGATAAGGACATGAGTCACTAATGAGCAGGTCCCACTTGTCAGGCAAGAGTAGGTTCTACAAAGTTGGGATTGTTGGTGGATCAAGGATAAATTTAGAGCCTCATAAAGTTCAGGGCAGCCTCTATTGAACAAAGTAGGAGGTCTAAATAGGAGGGCCATTGCTCGAGTTGCTCTTAGTGAAAATCGTGGAAAGGTCTTAACCCTAACCACCTTAGTTTTTTTATAAAATTCATTTTATCATATACCTACATTTAATACTTCTCCTAATTAACCTATTAATAACCAATGGAATGGGGACTTGAGCATCTCCAAGAGTTTACCAAATTTTACTTGCAAATCTTGTGTTTTGCCAACTTCTAAAAAGACATGCCAAGTAAAAAAAGAGTTCATCTCCAACAATTTGGCATAATTCACTTGTCAAACTCAGATCTAACTTACATCAGGAATCCTGAGAGAAATAAAATTATATTTATACCCTTCCACCTCTTGAAAACTTACATTAGGAATCATTCTCTATTCTTTATTTCTTTTTTCACCCTCCCACATAGAGGGAAACGATGAGGGCAACCACGATCTGCGCACGCATATATGCGCGTGAGAAGGTGAGTTTTGTCAAGTTTCTATTTTTGCTAAGTTGGTTTGTCAAACTGTTGGAGGTCATTTTTTCTTGTTTTGCCAAAATTAAATGGATGCGAAGTTGATTTGCCAGAGTGTTGGAGTTGAGTGAAAAAAGTATTAACCCCACTAACTTATTGTTTAATGAATTTTATTTTATCATCCATCTACATTTAATACTCCTCCTAATTAACCTCTTAATAACCAATGGAACAGGGACTTATTGCAGGAAGCAAACCGAACCTAAAGCGTCGCGATGGTTGCAAGGAACAGGCAACGATCGCCGGCGTTGTTTTTTCAATTCTTTATTGAACAGATCAATGCGTGTGTGTGTGAGAGAGATCCTGATCCATGTTTGTTTCATTCGGTGGCCACTCGTGCCTGACTTGCTTGGAATTTTCCTTAAGCCTTAAGCTAATGTCTCTTCAACTTTGGCTCTGTTTGGATCCATGGGCTAGAGTTAGTTAAATTTAGTTGGAGCTCAATTACCACAAAAGATATCAAACATGTGAAATTTAGGTTGGTATTTTTTGCATCTAACCCACCCCAAAAAACTATCTCACCCAAGAGGTGCTTATTGGGGCTAGTTCATGTTGGGTCCACCAAAAAGTGACTTTTCTCTCTCCCTCCACCCACACCTAATGATTGAAAAAATACATTTAATTTCATTCTAACCCTTTCATCCAAACACCTCTAGAGCTAGAGTTAGTTTAGAGCTATAGCTAGAGTTAGAAACTAGATCTAACTCTAACCCTGCTAGAGTATCCAAACAGGGCCTTTAATCGGTGCCTTTTTTTATACTTTCTTCTTCTATTAAATAGTAATACAAATATCTCACTTGTGAGATTCTAGTACTATTAAAAGTATATCTATTTTTTTTTCTGAATTGTGTGCACGTGCAGTTTAAGGCCTTACAAAAAAAAGATTTCACTATATTCTAGTTACACTATTTACATTTGCATCCTTACATATTTTAAGGCATCTTATTATGTGTTAGACACAAAAGTTAGCCATGGTACGGTGGATATGATCCAATTAACTTAGATAACGACATTATTAATATAATCAAGAGCATGACTTTTTCATAGCTAAGAGCCCACCACTAGCATCACCGTAGGTTGCCAAATGTAAGAGGGCCATAAGCTAATTTATCTACTCAACAACCTTAACACAGTGGTCAGTACTACACTAATAGTGCTAGCAGTAGCTAACATTAGCAAGTTAGTTGCTCTCTGTGCCAAATAAGGTGAGGTGGGTTTGATAGGTGGTATAGGTAGGTAGGCAATCCTTCTAGAACCCAACAAACAAATAGGACCACCCTGGTCCCTAGCTTGGGGTCCTTGGAGTGCTCCCAAATGGACAAAAAGAAGGCAGAATGAAACACCAAAAGGCATCTTAAGATTAAAAGTTCAATTTGGTGGATTTTTCTGTGGGCACTGTTAGTTGGTGGCCCGTCATTTTTTGCCTGGAATCCGGGCCATCATTTGTGTCCTCCAGTCACATGAAAGGTGCTCCTGATTTGGATGTACGTACATGTACGCTACATTAATTCTTACTACTTGTACTATCTGTTTATTGTTGAAGTTTAAAGGATACGGGCTATGGAGTACACGTACGGGCAAATTAGTTCTTCATTCAGACACCTCGCTTTCTAGATATTTGTGCTCATGTGAGTACGTACGAATTTGGTTTTTTGGTAAGTATGTGAACGATGTAGTGTACTATTCTTTTTTTTTTTTTGTGTGTGTGTGTGTGACTAAACGATGTAGTGCATTCGGTGAGGTAATCATGCACATCTTTGTCCATCGCAAGGGCACTCCGTCCCGTCCTAGTATGAGGTTGGTCCGTGTTTGCTACAGAGTTGGGTCGTTTCTTTTTGGGGCAAAAACCTAACACTCGTGTCAAACGATCACTATTTTCAACAGCAACACAGTGCAATGATGTACAAATTAAAACCTCAACAAAGATAGGCCTTCTTCACCAAACCATAAATTTCAAACCAGTACTGTGTAGAAGCCTAGAAGGTTTGGGGGAAAAATTCACTTTCTCTGCACTTATCTTCTACCAGCACTACGAGAGAAGCAAAATTCCACGAGTGTCACATGCTTCCCCGAGTGCCAAAAATCGGGCACTCGAGGAAGTCAATCTTCCCCGAGTGTTGCACTCGGGGAAGCAAGGCTTTCCTGAGTGCCGAAAAGTGTATGGCACTCGGGAAAGGCCATCTTCCCCGAGTGCAACACTCGAGGAAGAGAGGCACTCGAGAAATAAAATTTGCATTTGACGGCGGAAATAAACGGAGCCGTGTGGAAAAATTCTTCCCCGAGTGCCTTGCTCTAGCACTCGGAGAAGCTAGCCTCTTCCCTGAGTGCCTCACCCCGTTTACCTTTTTCAGGTTATTAAGTGGTTTCCGCGTGAGCCAATTGAATGCCAAAGAAAGGATGTTTTGGCCAAGATATGGTACTACTTGTTATGGCCAGTATATCCATATTTTAAAATTTGCTTCAATGTGTACTTGATTCTTATTTCCCATAACTGAAACCAAGAGTTATCTAATTCTCATGTCTGCTTACTTGCTTGGACGTCTATTTATCAAATTCCTCTAATTCTTTTCTTAGGATCAGAATGTCTTGACTCTTGAGTTAACCTTATATTTCAAGCTGTGGAGTTAGGATATGAGAAGCAGAACCTCTTGAACGAGAGGTTAATTAAGCTCTCTTATTTGTTGCTATTATTAAGGTATGTCTACTTGACAGTCTGACTCATATGTTGGTCAGTTCTTTAATGTGTCTACTGACTAAATATAAGGGAGTCACCCAATTCTTGTAAACAGATGTCTGGCTTCACTTTGCGCCCTTTCTTTTGTTTTTGATAGATTTTCGTTTGGTACAAGAGCAAAAGGAAATTAGCTGCCCTGTACATAGCCCATCTTTCAAAGTGGTATCACAAAATCTTTAATAAAGGATTTCCTTAATTGTCTTTGCACTTTTTTGTTTTTTTACTGAAAGGAGTGCTAAACACCTCTTTGCTAAAGCACTCCCTAAGTTCTGTATTTTGCATCTAAAATTGTTAATGTGCTTGAAGGACCTACTCACATGAAGCTGAAATACTATATTCTTGAGAATATATTGTGATCTAGTTTTAGAGGTACAACTAAAATGTACTTGTTGTTTCCTCTATTGAAAAAAAATCCAAATACTATAAAATTAAATACAAAAATGGTGGTATAGATCTACAGTATGTGTCTTACATTCTTGTACTACTCTAGAATAATCTTTGGATGGACAGTAGCATTAACAAGGCAGTGTCATGATTTGTGGTCTTTAATGAGCAATTTTTTCCTCAGTAATAAGTCGGTTGAGTACTACATTTTCATTCATTTTAAACTTATTAAGTATTTAATGACATTACTTTTAATCATGAAGAGGTGAGACCAGCCCCATCCACACACCTTCCTCCCTCCCTGTACCTCCATTTTTTTCTATTTATGTGATAATTGTTGCGAGCATACAGTCCATGGATGATGCTGTATATTTTTCCATGGGGATTTCTAAGTAGTTCATGTAGTTTTAGCAAAAGTGTGACTACCTACCACTACACATTTTACTAAGGAGTGTAGCACTTTAGCCCCAGCAGATGTGTGAGCATCTTGGCTTCAGTAGTTGTTATTTGCTTTTATGAAGCATTCTAGCAATCATGCAATAATCTAGTAATGATGCAATAATCTTTTAGTTGACACCACTTCCAAACAAAGGGAAAGCTGGGAATGATGGCTTGTTAGTTTTTTTCCTTAAGTTATTGAAGTTATTAAAAAGTCACAATTTTCTCCATGAATAATTTGTGCTGAAGGCATTTAGTTAAAGTTTGGACCATACATCAATATTAATTTATCTGCATAAATACAATGCTCTTATCTGAACATTGTAGTTCTTTTTTATGTGAAGGTATCCTCCAGGCCATGGTGATGCTATTTGAACAACAGTGGGAAACTTGATCTTTTAATAGGTTTATATTTATCTTAAATATATGTTGCAGTAACTTTAAAGTTTTTTCTGAAATTTTGGACAGTTAACATTTACTTGTGAACTTGGAATAGTGTGTACTTTTGGATGTGTGGTTTTTGTAATATATTGTGGATTCCAAAAATATTTGTTCGTTTGTGATTTATAAATGTGCTTTGTGATATATTGTTGTTGATTTGTGCTTATTCACAGGGAAAAGCCAAAAAAGGGAGGCTTCCCCGAGTGCCTAGGCAGGGGCACTCAGGGAAGTTTTTTTTAAGAAAAGGGACCCATTCTTCCGCGAGTGCTTGGGAAGGGGCACTCGGGGAAGAGGTTTTTTAAAAAACAACTTTCTTCCCCGAGTGTTGCACTCGAGGAAGAGGATTTTTTTTAAAAAAAATAAATTTCTTCCCCGAGTGTTGCACTCGAGGAAGAGGGTTTTTTTGAAAAAAAGGGCGGACGTTGCGGACGGCGTCAATTCTTCCCCGATGTTGAGACGACACTCGGGAAAGGCTTTCCTGAGTGTGCGATTTTTAGCACTCGGGGAAGACCTCTTTCCCGTGAAAGACATCCCCGGAAGTTCTTCCCCGAGTGTTTTTTTCCCTTCCCCGAGTGCATTTGGCACTCGGGGAAGCATGTGTCTCCCGTAGTGCAGTGTGAATGTGTGATTTTAGCCTTTTCCTTTTGGTCAAAACTCAAGCAGATATAGGTTATGTATATGATGCCATAAAGTATATCACTATGTACCACAGGGTGGAGATGTCGTGAGAGTCGAAAATCCTCACGAAAATAGCTGAAACCAACAGAAAAAATAATCTGTGACATGACATTCTCACGAAAATCCTCTCACGAATATGGCGTCACGAAAATACCGTTTTTAGGAGAGTAAACCGTCATTATTTTGTTTCGTGAGAGATATCTAACCCGTGAAGAGAAGTGCAGCACATGCTACATGACATTAAAGATTTATCGAGTGTCCCTTTCAAATGGCCGAGTACAATTATTCTTATTCATGATTTCTTATCAAACGGGTCCTTCTAATCTAATTTAGCCATTCCATATGAGGGAATATAAATTAGCAACATGAATCCCTGACCCATATTTCCAAAAATTAAAAAAAAGGAAACAGATGGCTACTTGACAAATGACTCTCGGAGACTATTTTAATGAGGCTAAAATAATGCAGCTATATTAGAGAAATAAAGAAGGCCAACAATATATAGCCATGCATATCGATCATTCGTGGCTCAGAAATCATCATGACTAAGTTTTCGTGGATTCTCAGCTAAGTCCATAAATCTCAAATTAAGGCTGTGGGTGTTTAAACTTTCTAAGTGCAGTGATGGTTCCCTCCACATAAACTTTTTAAAAAATGTTTGGACCAATTGAAAAAAGTTGGAACTCCTATCAATATACTAACAATATCTCTAGCACCCCGTTTGGATGTATGCATTGGACCCCCAGAATTCGGAATTGGACATATCAAAATGATGCTAAATCCAGGCCTGACATTTGACGCGACGCCGCCCACGAAGATCAAGCTAACAGCAAGAGACAAAACAAAGATTAGCACCAGCAGCCGCAGTGGTAGTGACAAACTGACAGCGATTATTATATTATCTAGAAGGGGGGGAAAGGAGACAATTACAGCATCCCGAACCGTTGATTAATTAGAACATGCAAAAAAATAAAAAAATAAACTTGAAAACTTATCGCGAGAGCCTTTCCTATTTGGCAATCCGAGGAAGAGATTAAGCATATGCAAAGACAAAAGAAGAAAAGTAACAAATTAAAAGAGGAAGTATGGGTTATTAGGACTACCTAGCTAGATTAAAATTCTGGTTCTGCCAATGGCCCCAACAGAATGGTCGCCGACGATGACGACGGCGGCCGTACGGACGGACGCGGATGGTGCCGTACGCCCTGCTTCATTCGATTTTCAAGAGCTTCTGTTTGACGAGAATGGCCGCCATGGAACGAGCGAGGGAAGGAGAGATGGAGACGACGGCGACAATGACGTGGCTCTGTACGGACCTGACCTGAGAGCCAATGGGATGGACGCTTACCGTGGTCCCGGGAGGCGTCTCTCTCGATCGGTAGAAATTTAACATGCGGTGGCAGAGGTTGGAAGGAGCATGTAGTAACCTGGATGGACTTCCACTGCTGCAATCACTCTTCCAACCAGATGGTTTCGCACGTTACCTGCTGTACGTGTTGATCATGTACAAAAAGTCTCTTTGGAATAATGCTGTAGTCTCTATGGGATGGCGATTGCAACCCCGACACATCATGCGACGAATTGGTTTGCAGAGGATTGCGAGTGGTAGCTCGGCTTGGTTGGGTTATCCGGTACCGTACATCGTCGGAAGACGACGCGAACGACTTCTTCGGTTGTTGTCTTGGCGGCCGAGGCTATTTGCGTGGGTGAAGCAAGGAGGTGAAATCGACCTGTGGCGTTGACTCAACTGTGGATGGTGTGATACGATGATGTGGAGCAGCATTGCTCCTCACCCTGACGACGACATAAGAAACAAAATAGTGATGTGGAGTGGAGGCGACGAGAGAGTAAGGTCCAACGGCGGAAGTGGCGAGCCCCCCGCGTGTTGTGTTGTCGTGGTAGCAACTACAAAGCATCCTGCGTAAGGTCCAGTTCCGGTGGTTTCACTCCGTCGGGTGGAGGGTGGTATTGCAAGGGCACTACGGCGGAGGGTCCCACATGGTGGTGGTCTTCTCGATGTAATGCAGCCTGCATCTTATCAAGGGCCACACGTGGAACGTTCGAGTTCTCGATGACTACACGAGTGTGGATGTTTGGTCGGTGTCGTGATAAGACTTTGATTTCTGGTGTGTGCGAAGAGATCCAACTGGACAGTGTTATCTTGTGGAAGACAAGTTGTGAGGCCGCTTGCATCGATGTCCTAATCCAATCGGCCTGAGTTGTGGTTGTGATTGCTTTGAGATGTGTGGAGTTGCAGAACGTGTTGATATTCGAATCCAACTGACTGATGTATTCACTACTAGAGAATCAAGCATTTGTCCCAAGCCAAAAATTACATTAACATCGGGTATTTTTACACCCTGTACCAATGGGTGCATTAGTACCAGGTGGGAAGGAAAGCCCCTCATGCGCCCCCGCGAGGGACCATTAGTATCGGGTGGCACCCGCGAGGGACCATTAGTATCGGGTGGCCCCCGCGAGGGACCATTAGTATCGGGTGGGAGTGAGCCCCGAAACTAATGGTTTCCATTTAGTACCAGGGCTTTTCTAGAGACCTTTTAGTACCGGGTGTAGAAAAGTCACGGTATTAAGTGGAACACATTAGTACTGGGGCACGAGACACATCGGTACTAATATCTTCGCCCTTGTGCACGTCCCTCCCCTGCGATTCTCTCTCTGGCCACCACCATATTAACATCAACACAATCCATATCTCATCCACCTCTTATCACACCATCTCTTTCTCTCCTCTCTGTGTCCCTCACTCTCATCCTCCTCTTCTTTATGTGTGTAGGCGCAGGGGAGCGATGACACTGCCTCTCTGGGCACCGGGGCGCATCCTCTTCAGGCGATGGGGTGCGCGGCTTCTAGCTGTCGGCGTGGGTGCGGATGAAGACAACACACGGTGAAGACGGAGTCGACACGTGGTGATTGTGTGAGTTCTTTGAGTTATTCTTCATGGCACCGACGGCATGTGAGATCTAGCCGAGTTTTTTGATTTCGTGAATCTTGTAATTTTTTGTTGTGATTTATGTTGTGAATGAGATGAATCTTGTGAATCATGTGTTGTGATTTGTGTTGTGAATGAATGAATGAATGAATGAATGAATGAATGAATGAATGAATGAATGAATGAATCAATCAATCAATCAATCAATCAATCAATCAATCAATCAATCAATGAGATGAGATGAGACGAGATGAGGTGAGATGAAAAAGAAAAGAAAAGAAATGAAGAAAAGAAATGAAGAAGAAGAAGAAGAAGAAGAAGAAGAAGAAGAAGAAGAAAGATAGAAGATGAGATGAGATGAAGAAGAAGAAAGAAAAAAAGGAGACGGTGCATAACACCACCCGAGACAAATGTGCACAATAGTATTGGATGACACACCTTGTACAAATGTACCCCCCATTAGTACCGAACGAAAAATACCAGTTTGATACAAGGTACTAATGGGGGTTCCCATCAGGTACAAATGTGTGTTTCTCTAGTAGTGATTGTTTAGTTGAGACGAGCGCGTGAGTGTGGTGCGGCATGTGTTGATGATCCAATCCAACCTACCGATGTGTTGTTATTTTTTTTTTGTTATTTTTCCTGTTTGGGCTTCATCTTCTTTTCAATATAATCGACAGCTCTATCTCCTGCTTGGTTCGTTTAAGAAAAGTCTCTTTGGGATTATTGTAATTTGACAAACTCTTAGTGGCTTATTACCAGTGATATGGTTATTACGAACCTTCGCATAGATTGCACATGGCAAGAACATATTAGAGCTACTAGATGGATCATGGAGAATATTGCCATTAATTCACCTCATAATATACACAACTCTTTCTACAAATTAAGGATAATATACACATATTATTCTCACAATGGTCACAAATTAAATCACTTTCTGATGATGACTAATCCACTTCTCACACCAACATTTTCCATCCCTAATGAATGCGCGTGTCTCTTGTCCAACACTTCATCTTCTTTTTAATATGATCAGTAGCTCTTCTGGCTGGTTCGTTTTTTTTTTTAAAAAAATAAATCTCTTTGGGATTATTGTCATTTGACAAACTTTTAGTGGCTCATTAAAGGTGATCGATGCTTATACAAACTTTCACGTGGATTCCACATGGCAACAGCATGTACAACAGTTAGACAGCAGCTGTCTATTTGAGTCCACATAAGCAAAATGAGATGACATGGCCATCATTAAATGAGGAAAGAGGGTGTTGCTGTCTACTATCTCATCTACTACTCTGGCCCGTGCTCCCATGCAAAAGAACATCAACTAGAGAGGGTATTAAATAGCAAATAGACAGCTAAACTGACAAGAATTTGTCTAAACTGTTGTAGACCTGTCTATTTAGCTGTCTGTGTATGTCAAATAGACAGCAGCTGTCTAAACTGTTGTACATGCCCTTAGAGCTACTAGATAATATTGCCATTAATTCACCTCATAATATACACAACTCTTTCAGCAAATTAATGATAATATACACATATTATTCTCACTTTATCGTGTCATCACAAGGAAGCACAAAGGTCGCAAATTAAATCACTTTCTGATGACGACTAATCCACTTCGCACACCAACATTTTCTGTCCCTAATGAATCTGAATGCGCATGTCTCTTGTGCAACACTTCATCTTCTTTTTAATATGATCCTCAGCTCTCGTGGCTGGTTCATTAAAAAAAAGAAGTCTCTTTGGTATTATTGTCATTTGACAAACCTTTAGTGGTTTATTACTAGTGATCGATGCCTATTACAAACCTTCGCGTAGATTGCACATGGCGACAACCAGTGGCGGATCCAGAGGGTATGCCGGGTATGCACCGGCATACCCTGCGATTCTGGCAACTTCAAGTATATGTATACGTATTTAGGGGTAAAAAAATAAACATACACGTCAAACTGTCAAAGTCCAACCAAGCAGCAACAGCGTACTAGAGCAAGCAGGCCGAGTGTACGTCAGGCCCATGCGGCCACGAGGGGCACGCTACCTATGCGATGTGCGACGGCGGACGGAATGACTCACGCACGGACGGAATTACGAGAGACTCGGATCGCATCTTCAACACGCCATTCATGCGTCGTCGTCTCGCCGTGTGTCGTGCCGCCGTTACGATCCAGATCGACGCACCCCTCACAGGTCACCAGATCACCAAACGTCCCCGCTTTTGCCATCCCTGTTGCATGCCAGTCCTTTGAGTGCACCGGCAGGCGACATCTAGTTGAATTTGTGATCACAATTGTTAAGGTGAGATTCAATTATCTTTGGCTTTAAAAAAATCATGTGTTCTTTAAATTTGATGAAGATGATATAATCAATACATTTATGTCCATTCGAAAGTGTAGAATAAATTCGTCCGCAAAATAACATCGTAAGTCTTTGATACTCTATTGTGCCTATATACATTTATTAGTGTCTTTTGAAACTATTTATATTTGATGGTTTTACTTATTCCATGAATTTAAGTATTATTGTGTTATTTAGTGGATATATATACCAAATTACGTTATACAATATATACCGAATTGATAAAATGGATTTACCGAATTGTATATGAAATTTTTTGAGCGGCATACCCTAAGCTAAAATCCTAGATTCGCCACTCATATTAGAGCTACTAGATATATATGGATCGTGGAGAATATTGCCATTAATTCACCTCACAATATAGACAACTCTTTCCGCAAAGGAGATTATACGCATATTATTCTCCTTTTATTTATCCTGTCATCAGACGGAAGCACAATAATTGTCGCAAATGAAATCACTTTCTATGATGATGATGACTAAGACTAATCCGCTTATCACACCAACATTTTCCGCCTACAATGAATCTGAATGCGCGTGTCTCCTTGTATATAGAAACACCCTTGGGACCAGCAGCGTTTCGATCAGTCACGTTACCTTGATTGATCTCCACGCTTCCAAATTAGAAATTAATGGAGACACGCGTGCAGTTACGTAGTACCTCCTTGAGAGTTCAGACGGCGAATCCATACATCTTCTGCGTCGTCTAGAGCATGCATGTATGCTGATATATAGTATGCATGTGTGCTAAAACGAATCCGAACGCACGTGCTCAGTGTACTTGAAAAGAACTTGGACTAGTCAAGCACCGGGGCGTTACCCAAGTCGTCGTCTCCGATCCACGTGAACCCTATCATCTGCGCCCCTTTCGCCTTTTTTTGCTGCCGCTAGCGCGCTTGTTTTCCACAGCAAGTCCACCACTGCCCTGTGCCGCCATAGACGCCCAGCTCACTCCACCATGCATGACAAGCTAGAGGTTGACGAGGAGCCCCAAAAAAAAAGTTACCGAAGAGTAGAGATTAATAAAAGCCAGCAGGGGCACCAGCGGGCAGTCCACGTCATCATCGGCCGGCCGGCGTGCGGAGCTAGGCCAGTGGCCAGTCGCAGTGCAGTCCGGCCGGTCAGCCCCAGCGTAACTCTCCGCATTGACGGCCCTGAGCGACCGACCTGGACCCGGGGCCAACGACTCCCTCGTGGCTGCTGCTCGTTAGGTTTCGCAGAGCCAACAACAACGGACTTTGAGCATTCAAGTGACGAACAGAGCAGGATCGTCGGAGGTGCCTGCTGACGCAGGTTCCGTTTTCCTGCTGCGCTACTAGCTGCCTAGCTTGAACAACAACAACAACAACGATCCCCTGTCCTCCCACGAGACCTTCTTCCACTCATGTCCGGAGAGATTTGTTCCGGGACAGATCATATCATAGATGGCCGGTCAAGTTCCCTCCCATTCCATCATACATACTCTCCTTCGCCTGAAAGAAACAAAAAGTTCAGAACTTTACCTTCTCAGAGTTTTTGTTTTCACGTTGAGTGAAAGGTAACTTTTGTGTACCGTAGACGTACTGTAGAGGTGCCCTTACTGACAGGCAGCAGCGGAGCCGGAGCAGTACACAAGGAGCAGGCGGCAGCTAGCAGGAGCGGATGCAGCTGGTTTATTGAAGCGTACTAGGGTATACCTACCTCTTGTTGGTGGGTGTGGCCGGCCATGCATGCATGCAGCAAATACCTGTTCTGGCTCGACGCCTTTTTCGACATGGCTTTCATTCATCTTCATTAAACGCACGCCCTCCCTCGCTCACCAGCAGCTACGTACGCTGCTCCTCCTGCCCCTGCCGTCCACTGGCCTGCCCCTGCTGCTTCTCATCCCTTCCCGGCTTCCTCCTCGATCGGAAGCAAGCCAAACTGCCTCGGCCTGGACCCGGTCCACAGCGCCCCGACCTGCCAGCCAGCCAGCCACTGCACAGTCCACGTACGTAGTACGTGATGACGTGTACATGTGCCAACAGCAAAAGATCGCTGCCGCACGACGGGAGATCCAACGGCCGTTAAGGCTAGCTGAAGGTTGCTGTGGATCGGCGATGGGTCAAAGCAAAAGGAACCTTGCATGCAACTTATAGTAGAAACAAACAAGAGAACGAGCCAAGGACACGACGACCAACCGGGGTCATTCCAAGGGCGAACACGACCCAGCCAACCGTCACCAATATTGTCACACTGGACTCGTCGCTAGTACTCTGCCGCCTTTTGACTCCTGGTCCACGCACGCAGCAGGGCGCGCGGATGGCCGCCATTATTCCGGAGCTAGCAGTAGCACCATCCCCTACTCCTACACTGCACGCGAGTCTCTGCAGCTCACTCCAGTACTCCTACTACTTCACTGTGCCGTGGTCTGGTCTTCGATCGTTGGGGTCTCGGGCTCGCTGGCTGGTCCTCCCTCCCTGGTCACCCCTCATCAATGCCGAGCCGGGATGCATGGTGGTGCTAGGTAGCTGCAGGATCAGACGACAGACATCAGTCAGTCGGCCGGCCGGCCGGCCGAGAGGACGACGACGACGACGGCCGGCCCGTCGGCCACTGGCCACTGCCATGGCCGAGCTGGTGATGACCATGCCCATGCATATGATGGATGCATGCGATCGAGTGGTTGGTGGGTGGGTAGGTAGAGGTAGGTTGATCCAAAGAGCCATCGAGGGGGATGGCATGGCACCGGCACGGCACGCATTCATTCGAGCTCGCCTGCCAATCTGCCCTGGACAAGGATACCAGCGGATCTCCCCGGCGCCCGCCGGCCGGCAGCGCGGAGCTCTGCCTCTGCCTCTCTGCTCAGGGACGGAGGAGAGGGAGGGAAAAAGGAAAACGAACCTAACCACCAGCAGCGACCAGGAGTTATTCCGAGCCAATCAATGCCGAGCTACTTCTTGGCCCCCCCTTCTTCTCCATTCCGTGCTTGCTGTTCTGCCAGCTAGCCGGAGGAGCAAGAGGCCAACCGAACCCAACCCCGGTGCGCGCGGTCGTCGTCTCGTCACCACCTCTTTTTCTTGTCGCTCCCGGCGGCATTATTGTGCCTGCGGGCTGCGGGATCTTCTTCCTAGAAACATGACAAGAACTCCACCAATCAGAGACGAAAGAGCATCGCGGCACCCCCAACTACCCTTTGTGTTTAAATCGTTTTTGGATTTTCTAGATTTATAAATATCGTTATGCATATAGAAATAGTGTATATCTAAATACACGTACTACACCATTTATGAATCTAATAAAATCAAAACGGCTTATAATTTGGAACGGAAAGGAAGTAGACATTATCAACCATCTATAGCAACTTACTACGTATTATCAATCCGGAATGCTGCATGAGTAGAAAAATAAGTGATTGCATCGCACCGGTCCCTTAAATTTGGGGTGTGATGGCCGTTTGCGCGGTACCAGCAGCTAGCAGTCTTGGTCGAAGCAGGTGGTGCACTTTTTGGTGTTTGACGGACTGTCCAGGCGGGTGTTCAACACGTCAGTTGTCGCACAGCGTGAAAAAGCCGGGCATCACTGAGATGTTTAATTCCCAGTTAATTCGGCACCAAAAATTCAGGGAACGGTTGCATGGACGGGGTAGCCGGCCGAGCTACCTGCTGGTGGGAAATGAACCAGTCTCTGTCCTTTTCCTTTAAAATAAGAAAATGAATCAGCCTTCAGCTGGCTCCGCGTGCTGTGATCACTGACCACTAATAACACCCTGATGAGCTGAGTTGGATTGTTAACGTCTCTTAAGGAAACATCCTGGGAGAACAAAACAAACGCATTAGAGAGAGAGAGAGAGAGAGAGAGAGAGAGAGAGAGAGAGACTGAGCAAGTGAGCTTGATCTTTTTGTCGGACCAACAATGCAGTCGGGGACTCGGGGGGTCGACATGGGTTTGCTGAGGTACGCGGCGTGACAGGGCAGTGCAGCCCGGACTTCGAGGCTTGCTAGCAAGGAGGAGTAGTACTCCTTGGAGCTAGTCCAACCACCTCCACTAGGGTACTCGTAGACACCACCAGCAATAAAACCATGTGCATTGCAGCGTACTACACGCTTCTTTCTGCCTAACCTTAAAAAAAAAAGATGAACAACTTTTAACATCAGCGCTCTTTCGTCCCCGAATGAACAAGTGTCGTTCCTAATGGAGGGAGTAGTTCTTTTTCTCACAGCATACTACCAAAATCTTCTTTTTTTTTAAGGAAAATACCATAATTCTCTGACTATAAAAAAGGAGGGAAATCTTGCCTCACGGCAAGAGGGAGGAGAGGCGTGGAGCCGGGAGCCGCCGCGCGAGTGAAGTGCGGGGCGCGGAAAGGGTAGCTCACCAAATTGCTCGTCAGATTCTCCCCTTCCTTCCTTTTCTTGCCCGCTCAGCTAATCTGCTTTTCTTTCGTGTTACAAGTCAGTGCCCACGCACAAACACGTGCTTGCTCCCGCTGGGTTATTTTTCTAGAATCTCGGAAGTAAAAGGAGGGGAGATATAGCAGCGTCGATCGCGGGGTGCCAAAAAGAAAATGTCGGTGGATGAGCCAGGGAAATAAATACAAGTATACAAGTATAATATACTGGTGGATATACGATGTAAACACTTTCCACGCCCGCTAAAGCATCATCGCCATGTGCCGCTGATGTGTACTCCAGAAAAAAAACACTCTCCGGTGGGCAGTGGCTTGGAGGTGTGGATGAGTGGATGATGGGAAGCCTTTGGAAGATTGTTGTTTCCTAGCTGATCAGCTTTCACCCTGTCGTGAAGCAACGGCTCTCCTTGCGCACTATTATTACGTCCTACTAATGTCAAAGCTTCGGTCGTGGCCGGTACTACGTAATAGTGCACAACTGACAAGTGAGACAAAAGCCAAATGTTTGGTGATCGAGCAAAATTCACGAAACAAAGAAAAATGTGTGGTTAGTTATGTGACATACAGTGAAGAAAGAGAAAATGTTTGGATTCTGCCAACTAAAGTTTAGGTTCGACGTTCAAACGGGTTCTTAGCTGAAGTCCAGCCAGCTAGACTTTAGTTGATGATGAGATCCAAACATGACAAAATAGCTCTGAATTAATAGAAATTATAGATTAAAAACACTTTGCACGCAATATAAATATGGATCTATATTTTCCATATACATCCATCATGAAAAGCAATGGATAGTCCATAGACAAAATTTTTTAAATAAAATGCAGGAGAAACATAATTGTGATGACATGCCCTAATTAATCATGCATTGGAACCTGAAAAGAGACATCAAATAAGCATTTGATTGGCTTCATGCACTTATCAATGCAATATTTTTTTGTGGTGTTAATTTAATGAGAAGAACATTTAATACAAGCTAAAAACACTCTTTGTGGGAAGGGAGTAAAAATTAGGTACAATATAAATTGCCATAAGAATTTTATAGTTGCACTCATAGTCACATAATTCGGGGTCGCTGCCGCGTTCCTCGACCCGGGTTCACTGTACCAAATCATGGGTCGGGGTCAACCGGGGTCATCGTCCCATTCACGCATGGGTCATCGATCCACAACAGTAGGGTCACAACATGGATCAAGTAGGTTGTATTGAGCAACAAGGGAGGGAAGATGAAAAAAGAGTGCCATTGTTAAGATAATGGACTTACGATACGAGGAATAGTGGGCTCGGTGATCCATCATACACAACCCAAATCAGATTTTTCTTGATATTTTTTCCTATTTAATAGGTTGAATAGAACTTTAGTATCATAATCATAGTTCATCGACCCGGGTTTATCGACCGTGATTGATTGGGGTCAATCGTTCCAAACTACTCCCTTCGACCCATGTTCTCAGACACTTACGACCCTCGTCCCTCGACCCCGACCCTCAATCCAGTCGACCCGACATTCCGGTGACTATGGTTGCACTTGCTCTTGCACTAACAATTATCGAGGGTTCAATTTTTTTACTAGCAATGCATTATTAAATATCATTATTATACATAATCAATTACTACGGTATAAATGCCGGACTCACCACCAGTATAGCTGAAAACAGGACACGAACCGATGGCAAGGCAAAACCTGCCAAGTAGCTGCACCTACCCTCAAGCTGGGCACAACCACACGGTACAGCTAACAAGCGCCCCCTTGCCCAAAACAAACTGATGAAAAGCAAAAAACCAGAAAAAAAGAGAGAGAAGCAGCAATAAAAGAATCGGAAAGGGAATAGGACAAAGGGCACTCAAGCGAAGCACACCTACCTACCAAATCCAGCGCCCCCCCTCCTCCTCCTCCCCTCTCGCAACCAACCACTCGCCCCGGCCCCACCACACCCTCCCGCTCCCCCCTCCGCCCCCCATCACACCAACTCGGTCAAATGGCATGGCTCACAGCGATCCGGGTCAATGGGGCCCTCACCCCCGCTCGGCGCTCGCTCCCCCCTCCCCCTCGTATAAAACCAACCACCCCCCGTCGTCTCCCCTTTGTTCACGAAAAGCTCGCGCTGCGCTCGCTGCAGAAACTCCATCGCCGCCCACCACCAAGCAACGCGCGCGCCTGGCCTGCCCCCCTCGTCTTCTTCACGGGCGGCGGCGGCGGCGGCCGGACTCCACTCCGCGAGCCGGAGCAGGATCGAAGGAGGAGGTAGGATCTGTCTGCGGCGGCCGGGCGGCATGGGGAGGTCCCCGTGCTGCGAGCAGGCGCACACCAACAAGGGCGCCTGGACAAAGGAGGAGGACCAGCGCCTCATCGCCTACATCAAGGCCCACGGCGAGGGTTGCTGGAGGTCGCTCCCCAAGGCCGCAGGTGCGTCATGCGTGCAAACATCTAGATGTGTGTGTGTGTTTGGATCGATGCGAACGAGATCGATGTGATACTTACGGAGGCGATCGATCGACGGGCGCGCGGTGCAGGGCTGCTGCGGTGCGGGAAGAGCTGCCGGCTGCGGTGGATCAACTACCTCCGCCCCGACCTCAAGCGCGGCAACTTCACCGAGGAGGAGGACGAGCTCATCATCAAGTTCCACGAGCTCTTCGGCAACAAGTAAGCTGCCAATCCTGGACATAGAGCATTCCTCAAGGAATTAATCAGCCAAAGTTTTTACCTGGAGATAGGAAGCATTTTTTTTGTGATCGTTTATTTATATATATCTTCCTTCACCATCTCAGGTGGTCGCTGATCGCCGGGAGGCTGCCGGGCAGGACGGACAACGAGATCAAGAACTATTGGAACACGCACATCAAGCGCAAGCTCGTCGCCCGCGGCATCGACCCGCAGACGCACCGGCCGATCGGCGCCGCCGGCGGCGGCGCGCCGGGGCAGCAGCAGCATTACCAGCTGGAGGCGACGAAGCTGCACGTCGCCGGCACCGCGGCCGCTCACCACCAGCAGGACCATTTCGATGTCATCTCGAACTCGACGGAGGCCTGCAGCCGCAGCAGCGACGACGAGCCGCGCTCCGCCACTCCAACACCGCCGGCGCCGCCGCGGCGGCACCTCGACATCGACCTCAACCTGTCCATCAGCCTTGCACCCTACCAGCCGCAGGAGGAGCCCAGCAAGCCACTGGTGAAGCAGGAAGCCGCGGCGATGCTGACGACGACGACGACAGCTGGCCTCGGCAATGCGACGGCGGCGGTGTGCCTGTGCCTGAACAGCCTCGGGTACCGGCCGGGCGTCGAGTGCGTCTGCGGCGCGGCGGCCGCCGCCGCCAGGCAGGAGCAATGGGCTCGGAATTTTCTACAGGCCGCGCCATGCTACAGAGGCCAATAGTAGTGTAGTGGTAAGAGTGATCAGTGACGGCATAATCTTTTGGAGGGGATGGATTCATTGAGGGATGGGCCGGGGCAGATATTATAGTTATAATTAACTAGTTAAAAGCCACACATGCTTAGCAGGTCTCTGTAACATGCACCATGGTTTTATGAGGAAAATGTGCTCCCGTTTTGTCGCTTCCGGCCTTCTGGCAACGTGATTGATCACCCCACATCCCTCCTCAACAAATCATCTTTGGCGACTTGCATGATCTCTGCTACCTCTACCTACCTCATGTCTGTTGCTTGTCTTTTCAACACTAAACAAGTTTAAATTTCCATGCCTATAATAAGTACCATAGACGCATCTCATGATCTTCAACTTCTTAAAAAACTTCATGATCTTCACCTAGATGTGCTTGAATTAATCCACCCAAAGGAAACCTTGCAAAAATGCATGAGCCATGGCTGCCTGAGATGCTGAAAGTGAATGGGGTTGTGTGCTGGTGGTTACGGGGGAGTCAGTCAGGTCCGGTGCCTGTACCTCCCTGAATGTCTGCAACCACATGACCACTTGGTGAGAAACAGGGAAAGGATGGCGCCGATTTTCGGCTCCAAAAGAGCTTGTCTTGTGGAGCCAAGGGAAGGGAGTTGGGTTGGGAGCATGTGAGGGATCGGAGATGCCCTTGCTCCGGTTTGGTTAGGTAGGTAGGTAGAAGGGGTGGAAGGGGTGTTGGGCGAGTGAGTGAATGCGGATGGGTATAAAGTGCCACGGAGGAGCGGCATGGATTGGGGGAAGCTTTTTGCTTTCTTAATGACCAATCTGGACGGAGCGTGGAGACGATGGGAGGTGGAGGTGGTTGGTGGTCTGATCGATTAGTTTTTATCATGGATCGGGCCGGGGATGGCCTGCCTGATGCTGTAGTCTATGGCTGGTAGCAGTACAGGATCTTTGGAGCAGAGTGGGGGCCAGTAATGGTGATCTAGCTTCATCACAAGTTTAAGGAGGACAGGAGACAGCAGTGGTGATCTGGCTGAGCTCTCTGGGTGTGGTCAATTCTAAGGAAATCTCTTTGATTATGAGGATCTTCCAGAAAAGAGTCATTCTTGACTGATGTCTACTACAAACGTACAGGAATCATTTACCTATGGATGGTGCAGAATGCAGACTAGCTCCTTTTCACTTCAAAAACAGCAACATTTTCTCTTTTTCTTTTAAAAAAAGGGCATACAATGCAAGCATCCTCCCCCCTGGTGAGAGGGCAATGCAGAATGCCAGTATACCTTTCATTGTAAAGGGTTGAGATGGGATAATGCTTTCTTCGAGAAAAGAAAAGGAAATGCGATAATGCTATTCTGATAAATCATAATGCAACTGAAGCAAGAGATTATATTCTTAGGCCTCTCAAGTCTGGAGTCAAAGGAAAGATGAGACATGTAAATAAATCACCGGTGCTGCAGTAAAGGTAAAATCTAGGCCTAATTATTTTTTCCTTATAATTATTTGCAACATGGTTCTCCACTTATCTTGTAACGTAAGCAAGGCATCAGTTCAAAAAATGGATGTTAATTCTCCCTTTGTGGCCTAATGTCAGGCTACCCATCTTTTTGCAAGATTCGCAAATATCTGAATTCCTAGTTGACAAAATAAGAAGGTAGGAAAATTCTTCCCTTGGAAACTACCACTTTGTTACCTATTCATATTTGGTAGTGACAAAATAAGAGCACACCAATTATATTGTCTTGGTATTAGTAAGAAATCACTGGACAGATATGATGAAGTCAGATGTACATGTACTCAATTAGAGCATCTCCAAGAGTTTGCTAAATTTTACTTGGCAAATCTTGTGTTTTGCCAACCTCTAAAAAGGTATGCCAAGTAAAAAAAGAGTTCATCTCCAACAATTTGGCATAATTCACTTACTAAACCCAGATCTAACTTACATCAGGAATCCTTAAAGAAACAAAATTTGGTTTATGCCCTTCCAACTCTTGGAAATTTACATCAGGAATCCTTCTCTATTCTTTATTTCTTTTTTCACCCTCCCACCTAGAGGGAAACGCCGATGGCAACCACGATCCGCACGCGCATATATGCGTGTGGGGAGGTGAGTTTGCCAAGTTTCTATTTGCCAAGTTGGTTTGCCAAACTATCGGAGGACAATGTTTCTCGTTTTGCCAAAGTTAGATGGATGTCAAGTTGATTTGTCAAACTGTTGGAGTTGCTCTTAGTCTGTATATAACATGGGTCAGATGCATACCTCATTTTTCTCCAGGTGTAAGCCTCTCTATGCAGGTGTGGTCGACCGAAACAAGTAATTGCCAAAATTAGTCTTCACCCAGAGGCCAGAGCTGAATAAAATTTTCCACAAGTCAATATCAACAGTAGACAGATCTCATCACAGGCATGCACGTGGTAGTAAAGGACCTCTCCCTTTTTTGGCATTCCTAGCTAGGCAAAACTATTAGCAAATCCCATAGATCTCTCTAAGATATCTAAACAAGAACAATTTTAAAATGGGATACTTAGTCGAGTAGTTGTCGCTACAAGAAAGTCTGTTCACTAGAATTATGCCAAAGCTAAATGTTGAATTAACCAAAGAACTCCTGGTGGGAAAAAAAGAACTGGCTCATCTTGTCTAGTCAAATCGCGCATGCTGATAGAACAGACAGCGAGTCCAGTAGAAACATATGGCTATAATTAAAATATCAACAGATCTTATGTAACGATTTGTCCAGATATGTCTATGAAAATTTTTATCTCACGAACAGACAGCTGCTGCAAAATTTCCACAGTTTGAACTAGTGAGGACTCGCGCGATCCAATAAATCCCTTGGCCCAGGATTAAAAGTTCTCTGATGTTTGAAAAAGAAACTTTCCTTGAAGGAAATAACCACGCTAGTGATATGAACCTTCCACCCGATGCTTCCATTCATGCATAAGATTGCTGACTTACTGTAATTTGTACAATGACCTGTGATCTACTGACAGGATGAATTATTTTACATGTTGGCCGGCAGAATTTTATGCAAAGCTTTCTAACAATCAGTGACTACAGAGGGGGCTAACTGCAAATGAAGGGAAAAAGGGGCCAAGAATCTCTGTGACCGGAAAAGTTCCTTCCCATTTGACCACCTGAATGCGTGATAGAGCAAATATATTCTTAGCCCCCTCAACAATCGCCAGAAAGGACAGATGACAAAACAATTCCAACTGAAATATGAAGTATCGCTCTCCCTTTCCCCTATGTGCTGATCCCCAATGCTTCAGGCAAGTGTGGACCTCCATCCATATTCTTAGCTGATGATGATTCACTATGTTCCTCTCGATAGGCACGAATTTAACCGGGAACGTCCTACTCCTATGTATGACCATGCAGGAGTACGTACGGCACTTGATTCATCCAGATCATGTGACCGGCCGGACGACAACGGTTTCACGAGTAACAAAATGTTGGAAAAAGCTTTTTGTGAATTTGCATCTACATTCTCGACCACTCAAAATTATTGCAATCCACTCACTTGCAAAAAAGAAAAAGAATCAGAATCTTCACGGTGAAGGAGATGCCACCAGCACCAACTTGGTAGAAGAAGATGATGAAGATGCATGACTGTAGCAATGGATGGACAAGGAGAGATCGGGAATGGAAAGAATAAGCGCTAAGGTTTTCCAGGGGAAACATGGGGCGGTGGTAGTCGTTGGTGGTTGGTAGCCCACATGACATCACCCCCAAAAGACAGCAGCAGCCACAGGCCACAGCCGGTCTTCCTCTTCCCACGAATCCCCGGCCTGTGCTTTTGCGTGCACCCACAATTGCCAATTGCTCCAACCTCATCTCCTACCTCAACCATCCTTTTCAAGCGTCATTTTCCAATGGCTTGGCAATGTTTTTTTTAATGGCATTTCGGAAAAGCGTTCTCTTTTGTTGGGGCTCACCTTCTAGAAGCACAAGTGAAGTGACTCCTCCGTCCCAACCCCAATGACTACTTACTTCCCAAGTGTGGTCAGTGGATGCAGCGTCCGCTTGCAAACTATCTCTGTCAGTGAGCAGCAATGGATTCGAAAAGGCAGGCGATATTGCGGGTCACCTAATTTTATTTCAGAAAAAGGAGCAGCTGCTATAGTCCAGGAAAAGTTGGAACTGATATCAGCCGGCTGTTTCGTAGTCTTGGCCGAGGCAACAAAATTCCAACAGCTTATCGATTACTAACTTTAGTGGAACTCCAATATGCATCCTTTTATGTTAAAGGTACTCGGTTTTGGATCACCCTGGCCCACCCAACGGCCAACGTCTGTTAAACAGTCAGGGTCGCAGTTGCTAAACTTTGGTGTACATCTCTAAGATCTAGTCAGCCATTTGTGTGGTACCCAGTGAGTGGTAAGTGCCTAAGTGGTAATTGGTGGTGAATATGCTGATCTTTTGTTTGAGAATAAAAGCAATCTTATCTTCCTGCCTAACCATCCAAATATCATGTTCATGATGCTCAATCCCACTTAAGGTCTTTGTCCTCTTGTTGTACCAAGATGAGTGTACTGTGTACGTAGTACATACCTGGTCATGTAGAAGACACAGTTCGTGTTTTGAGTATGGGCAGGCAGTCCAGCAAAACATATGCATCCTCACGATTGGCCTATATGTAATGTAACCTACACAAAACGAAATGAAAACCATATGAATTACTTAGTTTTGTTCAGTCAGCATCGTTGAAGGTAGCTTAGGATAATCACTGAGAAAACAGTATCAGCAGCTTTGCAGGATGATAGCCCAAGGAGCTACTTTTGATGTATGTTCTGAAAAAGCAACTACTGCAACTTCAGGACAGACAGTACAGGCCAAGCAGCCTGCATATTAAGGAAGGCCCAACAAAAAGTGATGATAACAAGGTTAACCTTGTGCACTATCTCCAAACCACATCAAGAATATATCGTGTGCACCTATCTTTGCAAAAGGAAACAAAAAGGAATTAATGATTCTGTTGAACATGTAAACAGTGTGGTGATAAAATGCATACCTGGTCATCAGAATACTTATTGCAAAATTAACCATAATCTATCCACACAGATTCTTGTCTGCACTGACAGCAACTAGATCCTAAAACAGACCCATTGCGATTGATCCTAGCTTTACACTTTTCGTTTTAGTGGCCCTTACGAGAAGAACTTGTCGCGGCAACCCACCATCTTGGGAGTGTTAACAGAATAGTATATGCTAGAAAGTATTACCGCTAATAATAGTGTAACAGTTGTACCTGTTTGTTACCAAATACCAACCCAAAACATACTAGGAGTGACTTTTTCTGTAACTGTCGAATCAATAGTCTCGCACCAAAGGAGGCTCCTAAAAACTCCTGCCGTTAAAGTGGCAGAATATGTAAAGAAGGCAGTATGTTGAGCACATGTGTAGCAAGTGGTTTTCTTCTAAAGTCAAAGTGCTACTTTTTTTCATTGTTGTGCTCTAAAGCCATGGCAGAGGCACTCCATTATGGAGCACTACAAACATTGGTGAGATTCTCCCCCATCAGCAAAGGTGAAATGCCCAGCTGGTTTGACTGCATGCCAAATTGCTCTCAATCTTTTCCGACATGCAACACACATGACATGAGTGGAGCAGATAAGTGCACAACTGCCTTTTCGAGATGAAAGTCACACAAGCTTTTGGATAAATCTGGTTCCAAAGCAAAAGGGAAGAAAAGATGTAAAGATGTTTTGACATTCATACTACATAGGATGAGTTAGGTCTAGTGAAGGTTCTACCTCTGAGCAGGACTCCATCAAACAAAAAGAGAAGAAAAGAAAAGAGAGAAGAAAAATATAGGTGGGTAAGATATTGTGGATGCATGCGGATATGATGCAAAGCCTCTATAGCTTTACCTAACACCACAGTTTGAGAAACTGAAAGATGGTGCAAGTGATTTATCTGCAACGTCAATGATGAAGAGTGCAATGAGCCCTTCTAGAATGAGGTAGGTCAGATGCAAAAATATATTTCAAATCTTTGTCAGTGCATCAGAACCAGCACCTAACAAGAGAAGTGAGTAAAAAGATACAATAACCTCCAGCACACCCACTAGGCCACTCCAGTTCATAAAGGCATGAAGATATGGTAGCCTCGATGGTTGGAAGCTTCTATGGATCTTTGTCATTGCATCACTCGGGCGACCAGGCCACCTAACATAGCTTGTGCTGGTGAGTTACCTAAGCTTGTGCACAAGAGGAGCTTATTTCCCTACCCAGGATATGCCTTTCTGATGATGAATAACTTAATGGGTTGACCCTGTTAGTACAGAAGGGAGTGAGATAAAAGTTTGTGCAGGTATGTCTGAGAATACAGTGAGGGCATCATGTCTGTCTAAGATATTTGATGAAGACGGACATATTTTTGGGAAAACATCTATATTATCTGAAGAAGTCATCCTAAGAACAGACATGATTGATATGATAAGTCATAAAACCACAAGATATTACTTTTATTCACAGATTTATGGCGCAAGCTAAATCACTATGTAGGGTAAGGCTGAACACTTGGAGCACTTAGCTATTTTTTTATAAGCAAGATATGCATGCCTGAATGGGCTGGTGGTAAATTCGCGCAAATTAAAGCGCATTGACATGGACCAACCTGTTGCTTAAGAATTTGGACCAACCTTGCACTAAGAAGGCCAGTGTTGGGCCATGGACCTGAAATGAATTGCACTATGTGAGCATATAATATAGATGAGCCAAAATAGCATTGGCAAAATGACTAGATGTAGCGAACATGGCCTCATATGCCATTTGTTCGGAGTTTGATTTTGGTGATTCATGACAACATGATCATTGGGACTAACCATATTGTTTGAGCATGTCTTTGTAGACATTTCTAGGTCCCAAGGATGCAAGAAAACCCCATGCAAAAATGCCAAAACAAAGGGTCAAAACCGAGCAAGAAAAGGAAAAGAGAAGACACCGTCGGATGAACCGACGGTCCCTCAAATACAAGCGACGGTGCAATTGTCGGACGAGTTGGTGCACAGGGTCAAACCCTAGGTACCGTCGGATGAACCGACGGTCCGTTTTTTAGTAGCGTCGGACGAGTTGCAGAGGAAGAGCAAGGAAGGCAGTAGCACCGGATGATCCGACGGTCTAAGTGGGGACCCCGTCGGTCTATCCGACGCTCAGTTTGAATTCATACAGAGACGCGCCAAGACGATGCCTTCAAAGACCGGATGATCCGACGCCTTGGTCAAGGCATAGCGTCGGTCTATCGGACGGTCGTTGGAAGCTAACGATCGACTTGTACGCGAGGCCTTCGGCATCGGATGATCCGACGTAGCGTCGGAGCATAGCGTCGGAGCGGTTGTGTCGGAGAACCTCAACGGCTACGTGACGTGGGAGGGGCACCGGATGAACCGACGCCCGGAAATGCATAGCGTCGGATCATTCGACGGTACCTTTTCGGCGACTTTTAGCCAACGGCTAGTTTGATGCCTTGGGCTATTTATACCCCCTCCACTCACCCATTTGAGGTTGCTGGATTGTGTGGAAGTGCAGAGGAGTTCAAGACACATTCAAGATCATATCCAATCCATCCAAGTGCTAAATTGCTCATCCTTAGACTTGCATATGCTTTGTGTATGTGCTTAGTGCTAGGCTTAGCTTAGAGCTGAGTGAGTGCAAGGTTGTGCCAACCTTATGAGGTGATTCTTGAGTGAATCCTGGTGTACAAGGTTCGCCGGAAGCCTTGGGGCCTAAGTGGCTCACCGGCAATCGTCATCGACCCTCCGGCTTGGTGTGGAGCGGCGAGGACACTTTGTGCGTGGGACGTGGAGACCCCCTTCCTTGGTGGAGAAGCTCCTTAGTGGAGGCGGCATCAAGGTGACCAAGGGAGCTTGACAAGTGCCTAAGTGGCTAGCCTTTGTGGCAAGTCAAGTTGGTGCTCTTAGAAGAGACTTGGTGACCGGGAAGCAATACTCTTGTGTGAGTGCTTCAACAACGTGGACTAGGGGTGGCTTAGTGCCTACCGATACCACGGGATAAATCGCGTGTCAAGAGTTTGCTTCCTCTCATCCCCTTTACGTTTCCGCATTTACTCTATTGCAATCTTTTCTTGTCTCTACATTCCTAGAGTAGTATCATGCTAGGATTGGCTATAGGTTGCAAACCTTCTTTTGGGATGGGAGTTTCACACTAGAACAACCGTAGTTGCACATATAGATAGTTTGTTCTAGTTTACCTTTGCGCAAAATTAGTGAAGCCATAGGTTAAGGTTTTAAGTTGCCTAATTCACCCCCTCCCCCTCTTAGGCTAACGAGCATCCGATTCCTTACAAGTGGTATCAGAGCCGAGACTCACTTCCTTCACAAGGAAACGCCAATTCGATTGGTAAATTGTGAAAACCGGCTCATTGGAACGGTTAGGCTTCACCGCCTAGTGAGTTGCTCTATAGAGGAATGAAAGGGTGGATACCTTAGGTTTGGCTCCACATTTCGATGGCACGGGCTATCCTCGGTGGAAGGTTCTCATGGAGGCCTATCTCCAAGCAAGGGACCTTGATGTTTGAAGAGTCACCGACGAGGGCATGAAAAATGGTACTAGAAAGGAAAAGCAATTTGATGTGATTGCTAAGAGTATCATTTTGTCCTCACTAGATGTAGGCGTTTTCAATAGAGTTTTTACTTGTGAAAATGCTCATGAGCTATGGAAAACCATCAAGGAGCAAAATGATGGTTCAAAAGAAGTTGCTAATGAACGCTATGGTTGTCTCCTTGAAGAATTCAATAGCTTTAAGCAACTTGCTAATGAAAATGCCGAATCTATGTACTCACGCCTAAATGTGCTTGTCAATGAGATTAATGCCTTAGGTGTGAAGGACATCACAGACTTGAACGTCAACCGCAAGATCCTTCAAAGTCTTCGGAAGCCCGATTATGACTTGGTGAAAGCAATCATCTACGAGAAGAAGCTCGAAGATTTGAAGCCATCGCACATCTTGAGCAAGATCATGGCACATGAGCTTCAACTCATGCCCAAGTCAAAGAAGGCGTCCCAAGAAAAGCCTCAAGAACCATCCTCTCCAACAACAAGCCATGCTCTCTCAAGCCGACAAGAGAAAATGTTGAGTAGGATGGCTACTCATGGAAGCTCAATCGAAGATGATGGTGATGATGGTGACAATGAAGATTCCTCAAGTGATGAAGAGGTTGAATCTATGGTGGCCGAGTACGTGAAGAAGATCTTCAAGTATGTGAAGAAAGTCAACATGTACGGCTACAACATCCACTTGAGAGAAGGGCGCCATCATCAACACATCAAGTTCACCAAGATTGAGCACAAGCCCAAAAAGAAGGTGGTCAAGGAGAGAAGACCAAGGCAAGAAGCAACTTTCGCCGTCCGCGAGTGGACAAGTGGTGGATCAAGTTCTTGTAGCTCAAGCGATGAATCAAGAAAGAACTTCACCACCCGCTTCATGCAAGGTCCTTCATCATCACACATGTGTCTTATGGCCAAAGGTATGGAAAGCAATGTAAGTGATGACGAATCCGACACCACCTCTCTCAATGATCTTGTTGAGCTAATCCATGAGCAAAAAGGAATGCTTGAACAACAAGCTAATAAAATCAAAGAACTCAATGCTCTCAATGATCTTAGTGACACCCTTGCTACAAATTATGAACATTTGTTGTGCAAATTCAAATTGCTTAGCAAGGAGTGTGATGAGCTAAAATCTAAGCTTGAGAGCAATGAGACTAAAACAAGTAATTCCCTTGAGCTTGATGAAACATCTATCCCTTGTGCAATTCCTATCTCCAAGGTAGATGCTTCAACTTCTTGCATTGATTTAATTGATGAATCTTGCTCACCATCTCGCCATGAGAATGTTGTTGTAGAATCATGTGATTATCTCATAGGCAAGGAAAATGATGAGCTCAAGCAAGAAGTGAAAAGGCTCCGAGAGAGGTTGGCAAACTTGATGGGCAAGGGCAAGAACGATGAAGAACAAGTGGACATCTCTCAAGACATGAAGAGCCAAGTCCAACCTTCTCAAGATAACCGTGATCACGTGGTGAAGAAGCTTGAGAAGGGTGCAACCGTGACTTGCTACAAGTGTCATGAGGAAGGGCACAAGTTCTACAAATACCCCCAATTTGTCAAGAAGATGGACAAGGGCGCAAAGAAGAAATTGAAGCCCACCATCAAGAGCTCCCTCATCTACACCAAGCCCAACCGCAAGAACAAGACCAAGAGCAACACCTACGTCATCAAGAAGAAGGAAAATGGCAAGGTGGTTGCACACAAGGTTGGGAAGATGAAGGAAGAGCGGGGTTGGAACCAACCTATTTGGGTGCCCAAGGAAGTTATCACCAACATGAAGGGGCCTCAAATGGTTTGGGTTCCAAAGGCCACTTGAAGGCCTTAAGGACGGGGACTTGGGAGGCTTGGCACAATCAAGATGAGAATTTTCAAGCCTAGAAGCCAAGCTTGCGAGTTGGACATGTGTTGCCCAAGTTCCCCGATTGAGGTAATGGAAACTAGTACCTATCTCTTGCATCATTGTAGCTCCATTGCCTTGTTTAGGTTGCTTTTGTTGCAATGCTTACATATGGTAGGTTGCTTGTGTCATGTGCTAACCCATGAGCAATCTACATGGTTTGATTAGTGTGTAGGAAAGCTACACTTGTTTCTTTCATGGTGCATGTTTTCATATATATCTGAAGAGTATCTTGGCCCCCTAAGTGGGTTTTGGTGATATAATGACACACACCTAAGTAGCTAATGAATTTACCTAGTCCATAAGCAGGTATTAAAATTATGTATGGCATCAAGCGCGGCTCGTTGACTACACAAAAAGGAAGTGGTGCTCTAAAAGGATTCCTAAGAAGACTTTTTTAGTTTCATTTTTGAATTTGAGTCCTAGGAATGCCGTACTATCAAGAGGGACAGGAATTATGTCTTCCAAGAGTCGAACAGGTGCTCTAGTTGCTAAAACAAAACCTATGAGAGACACCATTGCACCAACACATTCACAGGGATTTTATCTTGGGTGCTGGCCTTGGAAGGCCGGAGTGTCCGGGTTTTTGCCCGGAGACTCCGACTTCCCGGAGAGTCCGGGTTTATCCCAGATACTCCGGGTCATAAAGCCTCAACGGCTATATTCTGGGTGAGGGGGTATAAAAGCCCCCTCCACCCCTTCATTTACCCCCACCCCTGCCATTTTCGTCCTGAACTGTTGCAAACCTCATTTACTCCTCCCCTCTCTCCCTTTGGCTCAAAGTTGGTGAGATTTTTTGTGGGAGTTAAGAGGATTTGAGAGCAAGGGCTTGGAGAGTGCTAGTGAGCTGATTTCCCATCTCTAGAGCACCTAGTTTTTCGCTTGGTTGGCAAAATTCATGTTCGTTACTCTTGGAGCTTTGAGCTCCTAGCCGGCTAGGCGTTGCCTTGGAGCATCCAAAGGTTGTGGCTACCCAAGGAAGTTTGTATCACCCCGACATTGAGTAAGTAACTCTAGCTTGATCTTCGTGGTTGTCGGTGTTTTAGACCGGCAACCTACTAAGGGGAGTACCCGAAGTAGATGAATGTGACTCGCCGAGATCGGTAACTCGAAGGAAGAGACACGTGGCACACAATTTAGACAGGTTCGGGCCGCGAGATGCGTAATACCCTACGTCCTGTATGCTGCGTAGCTCTGGATTGATAGGGTACAATTACAGGATGTGTAATAGTACGCCGTGAGTTGTATGAGATTGGATGAGATCGGTCCCTGCCTCGCCTTATATAGTCCGGGAGGCAGGGTTACAAGTCGGAGTAGGGAGAGAGTACTAGTCGAGTACGTCTAGGAGTCCTCTATACAGTGCGGAACATGTACAGCTCCCTAACCGAGTACTACTCCTGTGTAGTCCTTGTGCTCCACGTCTTCAGGTGCCGTGTAGCGCAAGCCGGGTAGTCCCAGGGGCCCACCGAGTAGTCGGTCTTGGTACCCACCGAGGTAGTGGGCCCAGGGAGGTCCATACGACAAGCCCCCGAGTACTTTGTAGTCGAGAAGGATAGCTTCAAGTAGTCTTGATGGCCTTAACGAGTAGTCCTCAAGCGTCCCCGAGTGTTACAAGTCAAAAGTCCTCAAGAATAGTCGAAGCATCCCGAGGCTGGAATGTACTCCAGCTAACGTTTGAGCAATCTTGAAGTCTTCTCGAGTAGTCCCAAGCGTCCTTGAGCACTGCCTTCGAAGGTCTTCAAAAACTGCCTGTCTTGTCTTGAAGCCGAAATTGATATGGAGGTGCGATTTGCAAAATCGCACTCCGTATGGAGTAGCCCTCGAGCCTTAGGTTGAGCCGCAGGCTCTGACCCAGGGTCCATCTGAAGTCTTGTCAAGAAGATCCCGAAAAATCCGGAGAAAAAACCGAAGGACACGTGGCACGGAGCCCCCGAGCCTTGAGTCGAGTACTTCCTCTCGAATTGAAGGGTCATCTTGAAGAATGTGTCCTGAGATGCTCTTGAGACTAGCCGCTTCCCAGGTAGTCGAGTAGAAGTAGCCGAGCCCCCGAGGTGAGGCGCGTCGACTAGTAGAATACGAAGGGTCACACACAGTCGCTGAGTCAGCCGCGCGTGGACTTATCCAGCCGCCCGTTGCGGAGCCGGTTTGACTTATAAATAGAAGCCAAAACCCTTAGGGTTTTTCACCCATCCGAGCTGCAGTCATTTCGATTCCATCTTAAGTAGATCCACTCCCAGCGCTTGCTGCCGCCGTAGTAGATTCAAGTGCGCTGCCACCTAAAGCTTTTAGGGTAGCCCCCGAGCGGATGCGCGTGAAGACGCTCTGCACTTGGAGGATGAAGCCGTCACCATCCAAGACGTCGAAGGCCGCCGGGAAGAAGAGGGGCCGCGAAGAGGCCGCCGCGGCCGCCACCGGAGCAGCGCCGCCCATGTCTCCACCGCGGGCCGATCCGAGCCGCGAGTGGAAGAAATCCAAGGTGAAGATAGAGGATCTGTTGGCCCTCCTGAACAGTAGGTTCATCCGGGAGAAGGAAGTCGACATGTGGAGGGCCGCTGCTGGAGATCCGTATCCAATGGAGAAAGCCGAAGACGAGATCCCCATGTTCGCGTGGTTCGTGGAGCGCGGGCTTGCGCTCCCAGCCAGTGATTTCTTCAAAGGGCTGCTCAGGTACTACGGGATCGAGTACCTGAATCTGAATCCCAACGGCGTCTTCCACACCGCAGTCTTCGTGCATTTCTGCGAAGCCTTCCTTGGGATCAAGCCACATTGGATACTATTCCGGAAGTTCTTCCGCGTCAAGCCGCAACCAAGTGCCACCACGCCAAGGGTAGTCGGAGGAGCCGGCATCCAGTTGAGAGAAGACGCCGCAGAGCAGTATCTGGCGTACAAGCTCGTTGACTCCAACACTGATTGGAAGACAAGATGGTTCTTGTTGGTGCGGAATGTGGTCCCGACACTAACCAGTAATGAGCGCCGAGGTCTATCCCTCAATGGTCGATGCTAAGCAATAGAAGACACAGAGTTTATCCTGGTTCCAGCCAGAGGGGCCGTACGTCCAGCAGTGGCGTGCTCAAGGCACTATATTGCTCAGCACCGGGGGTGCCTGTAGTGGGGCTGCTACAAGCAAGGAGGGAGAGGAAGCGTGGCTTCCAAGTCCCTGGTGTATTGGCTGAAGGTGTTGTATCTGTGTCTCTGTCTCCCCTGCGGCAGGGGGGCTCGTCCTCCTTTTATAGACCAAGGAGAGAGCGAATCACATGCGTGCCACGCTATTTAGTTACGTGAGGGAGCGTGGTGTGCCATGCCGTAGAGTAGGCGGCCGCCCGGACGATCCTTGCAGCGATCCGGCCATCATGGCGTATCTTGTACCCGAACAGTGGCGGCTTCGAGGGTAGAAGAGCAACGTACGGCTGTGATGTCTTTATTTGGGCTCGAGGGAGTTGCTGACGTCAGTCCGTACGAGACACGGTGGCGGTAGGCGGCGTCCGTTCCCGCACGCTCCACGGCGCCGGAGCCGCGCGCCACGAGCGCCGGCGCGGGTTCGTACGGGCGGGGGCGGCAGCCATGCCGTTAACAGTGGCAGGGATGGCGCCCCACCGGCCTAGTGTCTCCACCTAACCCTGCGAGGTCACAAGAAAGTAAGTCGAGGGTGCGGCCGGCCCCCCTTCGAGGGCTCGGCGCGTCAGCCGTACCGGAGTAGGCGGCGCGGCGTCACGAGGCCGGCCCGGCCGTGCCGCACGGTCCCCCACGGTGGTGGGGATGGGTTCCCCTCCGGGGAGTTGGTGCGGCGGTGCACGGGCGCGCGCCCCGGGCGCATAATGGCGCCGCCCCGCCTTTGTCGGGGCATTTAATGCCCGCGTACGGAGCGAGGGGCGCGCGCGTGCGGAGCGCCCTCGAGCGAGGCGGACCCCGTTCGAGGGCGGAGCGGACCCTCGAGCGAGGCGGAGCCCGTTCGAGGCAAGCGTACCCCCTCGAGCGGGACGGAGTCCACCCGAGGGAGGCGTGCATCTTCGAGCGAGGCGAAGCCTGCTCGAGGGGATCTTCGTGTGGGCCGCCTTGGTGGGCCGTTGGGGCCTCCGCGGCGTGGGTCGTGTCCTGCATGGTTAGTCGAGGCGTGTTTGACTTTGTTGCGGGTTTTAAGTGGGGATTTCCCAGTTGCTTAAGGGGACCCCTAGGGCTGTCCCCGACAGGCCCCCGAGCATCTGTGGGTTTGCCATTGAGGCTCCCGCAGATGCTGGAGCCTACCGATAGGACGTTCTTCCCTCCTGGCCTTGCGAACGCTTTCCGTGGGGCCGCGTCAGCGGACTCGCGGGTCTAGCCCCCGAAGCCCTGCAGGAACGTGGGCGCTCCTGTAGGGGTTTACCGCGAGACTTGTCAGAAGGCGTGGTACATGTTTCAACCGGCGTCGGCAATGTCTCAGCCGGCTTCGGTGACGCACGCGTTACTGGTGCTGTCCCCGGCGGGTGCAACCCAGGAGGTGTAGCCATGCGTCAAGCCCCCGAGCCTGGGCCCGTTCAAGGCGATCGGGTAGAGCTTTACGACTTGCTTTTTAACGCGCCCTCGCCGTCCCTCCGCGTGACGGAGGGTGAGGTTTCCGCAACCCCCATCGAGCGGGTCGCGAATTGCGGATTCCTCGTTGAGCTGCTAGTGGGTGGTTCAAGTGGACGCCCATGCCCCGTTCGATAAGGGTAGGCTGCGTGGTCCAGAGACGCGTCCATGGAAGCGCTTGCGTGGGTTTGCTAGGTGGGGCTCGGTCCCGTTCGATAGGGACCGAGGGCGCGAAAGCTCTCCCTCGGTGGGATCCCCCGGCTAGCTGCCCTCGCTGGCTCTCGAGCACGACATGTGGGGCACCCTCGAGCCGGCGGGCTCGGGGAACGGCTCGAATGCGCGTGCCCTCGTCGTCCCTGACTCAGTGATCTGGGGCGCCTGTTCGAACCCATCGAGGGTCAGGCTTCGAACCTCTGATCAGTAGGGCCGTGCGGGGCGGCGGCTGAGCGCTCCCGGCCTGGCATCTGCGACCATCGAGGGGTCTGGGCGAGCCAGCCCTCGAGGCGCTGATCAGTAAAAATGGTGCGGGGCGGCGGCTAAGTGCTCCCGGCCTGGCATCTGCGATCCATCGAGGGGCCTGGGCGAGCCAGCCCTCGAGGCGCTGATCAGTAAAAATGGTGCGGGGCGGCGGCTAAGCGCTCCCGGCCTGGCATCTGCGATCCATCGAGGGGCCTGGGCGAGCCAGCCCTCGAGGCGCTGATTAGTAAAAATGGTACGGGGCGGCGGCTAAGCGCTCCCGGCCTGGCATCTGCGATCCATCGAGGGGCCTGGGCAAGCCGGCCCTCGAGGCGCTGATCAGTAAAAATGGTGCGGGGCGGCGGCTAAGCGCTCCCAGCCTGGCATCTGCGATCCATCGAGGGGCCTGGGCGAGCCGGCCCTCGAGGTGCTGATCAGTAAAAATGGTGCGGCATGGGTGCTTTGCGGTGCCCGTTCTGTTTCAAACGGGCCCCGGGGCGACCTTCTCACACCTGTACCCTTTCGAGGGTTGAAATCTTCCCGAGCCAGGAGTCCGTGCCGCTCGAGGGTTCTCCTTACTTTGTAAGGAACCGGGCCATTAAATGCTCCACAGCCGAGGCTGTGATTTCGCGTCGCGGGCGCGCCTTTTTAGGCGCCGCGGCCGCGCGCGTAGTGGGCGGCGTGGGCAGGTGGACGTGACTATCTGCCATGGCCCTCGCTTATTCTTCGCCGTGATGATGGCCTGTTCGCGGTGGCGTGGCCTCCACGGTCGTGGTGGGGCCCGCCCGTCAGCGGGAAAAAAGATTCCCTGCAGTTAATGCGCGCGGGACATGCGCCCCGGAGGGCACGCCCACGGCTTATAAATCTGAGGGGAGGGAAAAACGGCGGTTTTTTACCTTAGCGTTCCACCATTCTTGCCCCCTGCGCTCTCGCTTTCGTCCCGCTCTTGCTACCGCGGCCCTTCGCCATTAGAGCTCTTCTTCTTCTTCTCGTCCTCCGTCCCCGGATCCCTTGTCCTTTCTCATGGCGCCACTTCCGCCCCTCACGATCCTCGACCCGTACGCATGGGAGCGGTCGTTGGTGAACCGGGCGGCCCTCAGCGACCTGGTTTCCGCCGGCCAGCTGGCGGCGAACGAGGAGGGCCGGCCGGCGGAGTGGATCGTGCCGCCGGCGGGGGACCACGCGCCCAACCCGCTGGAAGGCTACGTGGTGAGCTTCGTCCGCTTCCACGAACGCGGTTTCGCAGCGCCGGCGAGCCGCTTTATGCGGGCGCTCTGCTACTGCTACGGCGTGGAGTTGCACAACTTCGCGCCGAACGCGATCTCGCAGGCGGCCACGTTCGTGATCCCAGTCAATTGGGATCTCTGGGTACACCTCTTCCACGCAGAGCTGTTCACGCAGCCGACGACGGAGTAGAGGACCCGCCGCGCGGTGCGCGCCGGCGGTAGTCGCTCGCCCTGCGGACGCAGTACAAGGACGACTACATCCCTTGTACCATGACGACCAACAACGCCGGCTGGGAGCGGGGGTGGTTCTATCTTCGCAACACTGAGCCCGGCCTCCCCCCTACACCGGTCTGGTGCTCCGGGAGAGGCCCAACTCCTGGGGCCACGGGGTGTCCACGGTCCCGGCACGGAGGCGGCTGGACTCGCTCCTGGCTGCCCTGAAGTACCTGGCAACACGCGGGCTGATCGCGGCGGGCGTCCTCGCCTTCCTCCACCACCGGCGGGTCGTGCCCCTAATGGAGAGGCCACTCTGCATCTTCGAGATGACGGAGGAGGCGGACCCCGTCGCGCTGGCGAGGTCGCGGATGCTCCCGACCCCCCTTGAGCCGGCGTATGCGCTCACATGGGCGCGGAGCGCCGTCGACACCCGGATGCTGCGCCCAGACCGGCCCCCGTGGGACCTCGAGATGCTGCCCACCGGCCCGCTGGTGAGTGTGGTTCTTGGCCCTGTTTTCGTCCTTGACGTTGCCTCTGGCTCCTGACGTGCTTTTGACGTTCTCGCCCGCAGCTGGTGAGCGTGAGCGCCGCGAAGTCCGTTCCGCCCACCCCTGACTCCCCGCGCGCTCGGCCGGGCGGCGCGGCAACGGGGAGCGGGAGCGGGCGGCGCGCAAGAGGGAGCGCGCGAGGCGGCACCGCGAGCGGCGGAGCGAGTAGTACCGGCTACGCGAGCAGCAGGGGCTCTCCTCTCCGGGAACCGAGGAGTATTCGTCCTCGGAGAGGGAGGACGAGGAGGAAGAAGCTGGGGGGTAGGGCCCCTCTGATAGGTGGGAGCCTGCACCCCCGTCGCCGGAGCCGGCCCGGCGGCAAGGGCGGCATCGCCGGGGCGGGCGCGGCGGCGCTCGCCGCCGGTGCAATCGACGACGGGAGCGGCGCGGGCGGGGTGGAGGTGCCGCGCGCGCGTCGCGGAGGCGCGCGCGCGGCAAGCGCGCCCGCGCGCGGGGCGGGGTCCGCGCGCACGGCGGGGACGCCGGGGAGGCGCGGCGGCGGGCGCGTCGGCCGCGCGCCGGCCTCATCCGCCGAGGCCTCGAGGAAGAGGAAGCGCGCCTTCTCCTCTTCGAGGTAAGGGGCTTGCTCTTCTGTGGGGTTTGGTTTTCTGGCGACCAGGCGTTCCGATTTTTTGTTTATACTTGTGCAGGGTGGTGCCGACCGTGCCTCCCCTCGCACCGGCCAAGGTGTTGAGGGCGGACGCGTCCGTTCCCACCGGCGGCGCTCGTCGAGGGTGCCGCGGGCGGGGACGAGCACGGCGACGGCGGCGGGCGAGAGCTCGCGGGGCGCGGGCGAGGCCTCGAGGCCTCGGTCGGCGGATCGGGCTGCGCGGCACCGGCCGATGGTCGTCGAGGAGCGGCGGGCGCCGGCCGTGGCGGGAGCGCGGCCGCGGCGGCGGCGTGGCGGAGTTGCGCCCGCGGTGGCGGCCGCGACGGAGGCGCGGTCGGCGCGCCGGCCGCGGCGGAGGCGAGCGGGCGGCGGTGGGCGAGGAGGGCGCCCGTGGTCGCGGGAGGTGCGGCGGAAGCGGTGGTCATGGCGCCGCGTCGGGCGCCGCGGCTACGGAGGCGCAAGTGGAGGCGCCGGGCGGGAGGGCGACGCGAGGGGCGGCGCCGCCGGCGGCTCCCGGCGGTGGTGGTGGAGATCCGGACGACGACTCCCCGCCGCCGGGTGGGACCGGTGGGTGAGCTTCTCACCGCCGTCCCCCGAGTCCCGGGACGGGGCCCTCGTGATGCGGCGCGACCGGCCACATGGTGGTAGGGGGCCGAAGGCACCGGCGCCGAGGCCCTCGTCTTCCCGCGCCGGCCACTCCGCCCGGGTAGAGGGGATCGGCGGCGATCCGCCTGCGTTCGCCGGCGCCCGGGGGGAGCGAGGAGGGCGTGGGGGGAGCTCCGCAACCACGGCGCTGCGCTCGACCGGGCGTTGCACGAGGCGCTGAGGATTCACGGCGGCCCCGCGTGGCGCGTCTTCCAGGTGGGGTGCCGCTGCTTGCTTCCCTTATTTCTCCGTTTCTGTGCGCTTATCCTTGTAGTATGATGCTTACGGATTTTGGCTTGTGGGTGACAGGAGCTTGAGCGCCGCGCCCGCGACAAGTACGGTGCCTTCGACCAGGCGACCGCCGAGATCCACCAGCTCCGGGAGCGGTGCGACGCCTTCGACGCGCTCGCCGACGCCCTCGGGACCCGGATGGGCGGCTATCGTGCGGGCCATGGCCTGCGCGATCGGCTTCACGAGAGCGCGAGCGGGGACCCGGCGCACCCCTCCGGCCTCGAGCGGGTCCGCACGGCTCTCATCGACCGGGATGAGGGCGCCGCGGCGGCGCGCTCGGACCCCTAGAGAAGGCGCGCACGGCGGCGGCCTAGCCCCGGGAGGCGGAGGTGGCCGGCGCCCGCAACGACAGCCGGCGGCTCCACTTGTTGCTCCGGGGAGGCGCGAGCTCGGCGGCGCCGGCCGAGGAGCGGGCGCGCGCGCTCGAGCTGAAGGCCAAGGAGGCCGACGACTTGAAGGCCGCCCTTGACGCCAAGGTCGCGGCGCTCACCGCCTCCGAGGGCCGGCTCTGGCGGGAGAGTGCACCGCGCCGCCAAGTGGCCGAGGGGCGGCTCCGGCGAGGAGCGAGCCGCCCTTGCCGACGCCCGGTCGGCGCTGGAGCAGGAGCGTGTCACTCGCGAGGCGGCGCAGAAGTCGCTGGAGGGCCGGAGCGCGGAGCTCTCCAAGGTTGAGGGCGAGCTGATAGTGCTCAGCATTACGAGCGCGAACCAGGAGCTGGCCCTCCAGGAGCAAGGCGAGACCGTCAGGGGCCTCGAGCAGGTGGTCGAGGCCGAGCGCCGTGCCCTCGAGGTGGAGAGGAAGCAAGTCAAAGGTGAGCCACTGTTTGACTCCTGTTTTGTTGGGTTTCCTTTAGAGGGTTCGCACTCTTTTTCTGATTTCTTTCTCGTCTGGCAACTCCAGGCTTGCGCACCGCGCCGGGGCACGCGGGCCGAGCGGGCCGAGGCGCCGCGGACCTCCTACCACTCCTCCGGCGGGGGGCTGCGGGGAGGCGCGCAACGCGGCCCTCGAGACCCGCCGGGCCGTGGAGGCGGGGCCGTGGAGGAGGGCGAGGCACGGGGGGACGGTAGCTCGGCGGCCGCCCGCCGCGCGCCCTTAGCGGCCACGTCACCGGGCGCATGCGCCGGGTGCTGCATCTTGGCATCCAGAAGGCCCTCGGGGTGGTGCGGTCCCACTACGAGGTTAACTTCGAGACGCTGGCGAAGGGCTACGTCGTCCCCGAGGGTGTTGAGGACGATGTGGCCATGGAGCGCATGGACGCGCTTGCCTCCAACGCCGCCGGGACTCTCGCCGAAGCCTTCGAGGAGTTCCTCTTCCCGGATGCTGCTGATGCCGCCGCTCCTCCCGTCTGAAGACAGCCGGGCGCTAGGCCCGTTTTTGCTCATGTATCAGTATGCTGGCCGTGCGGCCCTTGTAAATAAACAAATTACTTTTGCTATAAACATTTTGCCAATGTAAAGTCTTTTGTTTATTATGCTTTTTTGTTTCTCCTTCTTCCTGAGTAGATTCTAGTTAGGGGAGTTCGATTTTCGCTGGTGGCCTGCTGGGTTGGAGGCGAGAGAGAAGGGCCGTATCCTCGCGGAGGCGTAGGCTATCTCTGGCTCGCGCGCTCCTTCCGCTAGGCTGCCTGCGCCCTGTTCGAATCTTTGCTCGGGGCCGAAGTAGAAAACAAACTTAGCGCGCGTGAGTTGTTTCATTTTTGCGCGAAAATGGGACTATTTGGGGGGGGGGGATGCCCCCCGTAGTAGCCCCCGAGGGTAACTTGGGTTTCAGGGGAAAGCCGAGTTGCCCTTTTCATTAGACTTATGACGTTTACATAGTTGTCACCAACTGGGGAATTGGTTATGTGATTTTTACAACAAAAAACACTTGTGTCGGGGACAGCCCAAGGGGTCCCCTTTAACAACGGGGAAGTCCCCACTTAAAACCCGCAACAAAGCCAAACACACTTTGCCTAACCATGCAGGATACGGCCCATACCGCAGGGACCTCAGCGGCCCACCGAGGCGGCCCTCTTGAAGATCCCCCCGAGCAGGCTTCGCCTCGCTCGAGGATGCGCGCCTCCCTCGAGCGGGGTCCGCCCCGTTCGAGGGGGTGCGCTTCCCTCGAACGGGCTCCGCCTCGTTCGAGGGGACGCTCCCCCTCGAGCGGGCCTCGCCTCGATCGAGGGTCCGTCCCGCCCTCGACCGAGGCTTCGCCTCGCTCGAGGGCGCCCGCACGCGTGCGCCGGCCCCCGTACGCGGGCATTTAACGCCCGACGCCGGTGGGACGGCGCCATCATGTGCCCAGGGTTCGCGCCCCGGTGCTGCCGCACCAACTCCCCAGGAGGGAGCCCATTCCCATCACTGTGGGGAGGGAGCGTGCGGCGGGGACCGGCGCCCGGTCCCGTGACGCCGCGCACCTGCTCCAGTACGGCTGACGCGCCGAGCCCTTGAAAGGGGGCCGGTTGCATCCTCGATCTGCTTTCTTGTGACCCTGCAGGGTTAGGTGGAGGCGCTAGGCCGGTGGAGCGCCATCCACTCTTTGTTACGGTATGGGCGCCGCCCCCCGCGCGTGCGAGGGCGCACGCCGGCGGCGCGCGGCGGCTCCAGCACCGAGGAACGCGTTGGGAAGGGACGCCGTTTTACCTACTCCTGTACTCCGTACGGGCCAACGTCACCGGCTCCCTCGAGCCTATGAGAAGACATCACCACCATCCGCCGCCCTTCTACCCTCGAACCGCCACTGTTCGGGTACAAGACAGGCCATGATGGCCAGATCGCTGCAAGGATCGTCCGGACGGCTGCCCACTCTACAGCATAGCACGTCGTGCTTCCTCACGTAGCTAGATAGCGCGGCGCGCATGTGATTCGCCTCCTCCTTGATCTATAAAAGGAGAGCGAACCCCCCTGCCGCGGGGGACGGACAGAGGAGAACAAGCACACGAGACAGACTCGACACAACGGGGAGACGAGGCTGCGCTACGCACTTGCTCTCCAATCCTCCCACAACACCTTTAGTCGTCACGCCGGGGACTTGGAAGCCGAGCTTCCTCTCCCGCCTTGCTTGTAGCGACCCCACTACGAGCACCCCGGTGCTGAGCAATATAGTGCCTTGGGCACACCACCTGCCGGACGTATGGCCCCCTCGGCGGGAACCGGGGATAAAATCCCGTGTCTCTTATTGCTTAGCATCGACCATTGAGGGATAGACCTCGGCGCTTTCTACTGGTTAGTGTCGGGACCATATTCCGCACCGACAGTTGGCGCCCACCGTGGGGCTATCTGAGTGCCTAAGGTCATTCTACCAACTCCCTCCATGGTGATCCGCACTGAGTACCGCGGTACACGCTACTGCATGGGCAGCTCGGACCCCCTCCCCGCCTGGTTCGAAATCCGGTTCGGGGGCCTGAACTTTCAGGCCACGGGGAACGGCTACCTCATGCGCCTCACCAACCGTGAGGAGCTCCGTGCGCGGCGCCAGGCCGGGCCCGCTCCGGCCCCCGCCGCACGCACCACCACGGCGCGGGCGCCGCCGGGCACGGATGCCGCGGGCCCGTCGACGCCACGACGCCGCCGCCGCTCGGGCGGCGTTCGCGCCGGGCGCGGTCGGCGGCGGCGGGCCGGCGCGCCGCCTCTCAGCGTGGTGCGCCCGCCGTCACGACGACCACCATCCCAGCAGGACAGCGCACGATCTCCGGACCGCGCATCCCCATTGGGCTGCGTGGCGCCACGTCAGCCTACAACGCCAATGTCAACACCACGATGCGCAGGGTTCCGCCCGGCCGTCACGTCTTCGTCGCCAAGAATCCCGGCGCCTCAGCGGGTGACGAGTCGTCCCTGGGTTCCCTCGACGCGTTGCCGCCCGCCAACCGCCACGGGTACGCGGAGTGGGACTTCTCCGGCGTGCCGTACCCAGTCATGTTCCGGCGTTTCCTAGACGCTACGGACTACTGGTTTGGCTGCTCCGACGTTTCCAGCACCAGGAGTTACGATCCCGCGCGGGAGTGCTACGCCGTCATCACCAACGACCCTGCCAATGCCGCCGGTGCGGTGGGCGGCGAAGACGGGGGGAGGTCACGCCCGCCCCGAGGGGATCGCCACGCGCCTAGCCGCGGGGGCCAGGTGCCCCTGCTGGGGCCGACGCCGACGCGCGGCCCGGCCCAAGCCCGCAAACTCGAGGCCAAGGCGGCGGAGGAATACCGGACGGTGCGGCGCTCCGTGCCTCAATGGGGCGGGGGAAGCCTCCGCGCGCGGCGAACGCGCACGGGGGGAGGCGGGCCGACGGGGTCCGTGACCGCATCAACACCGACCCCAACGTCGACAACGCGGACGCACCCCCGCGGGCCGGCCAAAAGCTCATTGCCGCCGCGGCCTTGCTACGGGCCATGCGGCACCCTCGACCCCACGAGGCGCGAGACACCGCACCGCGAGGTGCGGGACCCTCATCAAGCAAGCGGCCGTCCGGCGGGCCGAGAGCTCGGCGTCGCGCATCCGCCAACGGGGGGGATGCGCGGGATGACGCAGCCGCACCCGGGGGGCGAACCCTCGGTCCACGCGGGAGGGGCGGCGGGGCGACTCGCCAACCCGGGACGCACGCCGGCCAAGGAGCGGCTCCTTGACGCACGCAGGGGGCGGATGGCGACGCCCGCAACGTCATCAACGCCGGGCGCACGAGCGGGGCGGACGCGCGGCGGCGGTGGGCTACCACCCTCGACGGGGCGGACGCTACGACAGCGGCGAGGACCGCTCCCCGACGCCGGAGCCACCAGGGACCCGTGTGTTCAGCCGGGAGATTCGCGCAGCGGCGTTCCCCCAACGCTTCTGCCAACCCTCGACCATCGTCAAATACAACGGGGAGACGGACCCCCGCGTGTGGCTCAACGACTACCGCTTGGCTTGCCAGCTGGGCGGGGCCACCAGCGACGAGGTCATCATCCGCAACTTGCCCCTGCACCTCGGCGACGTGGACCGGACATGGCTCGAGCACTTGCCCGCCAGCCAAATCCACAATTGGGATGATCTGGTCCGCACGTTCGTGGGCAACTTCCAGGGCACATACGTGTGCCCCGGAAATTCATGGGACCTGCGCTCCTGCACATAGAAGCCCGGCGAGTCGCTGCGGGACTTCATACGGCGCTTCTCCAAGCGCTGCACGGAGCTCCCCAGCGTAGCGCAGTCCGAGATCGTGCACGCCTTCCTCGAGGGTACCACATGCCGGGACCTCGTGCGGGAGCTAGGACGCGGCCCGCTGCGGACTCCAACGAGCCGTTCGACATCGCCACCGGCTTCGCCTGCGGAGAAGAGGCCGTGGGGGGCGATCTTTGTCGGCAAGAAGGGCAAGCGCTCGGAGGACGCGCCCGCGAAGGGCAGCAAGTCCAAGGAGCCCCACCGCAACGACAAGCGGGGCAAGAAGGGGAAAGAAGCCGCGCCGCGGGCGCGCGAGCGAGGGCGCGACGGCGGTAATGCCGAGGCCCTTGCTGTTGACCCGGCTCGACGGGGCCCTCGACCGGCCCCTCGAGGCCCGGGGGTGTTTGACGACATGCTAAAAAAGCCATGTCCTTACCACAAGACCCCAGTGAACCACACCCTTGAGCAGTGCGATATGCTCAAGAAGTTCTATGGCCGCGCCGCCGCGAAGGAGGCAGAGGCTAAGAAAGATGGAGGCGATGGCGACGCAGGCGGCTTCCCCGCCGTGGAAAATGTGTTCCTCATCTTTGGGGGGCCAACCGTCGACATGTCGACCCGCCAGCGCAAGAAGGAGCGGCACGAGGTCCTCGCCGCGGAGAGGGCGCCTCCGTCCTTCCTCAATTGGTCGGAGGACGCCATCACCTTCAGCCGGGAGGACCACCCGAACCGCATCCCCAACCCGAGCCGATGCCGCCGGTGGTCGACCCCATCATCGGGAACGCGCGGTTCTCGAAGGTCACGATGGACGGAGGCGGCCGGCCTCAACATCCTCTACGCGCATACGTTGCGCCTGATGGGGATCGGGTTGGATCAGCTGCGGCCCAGCACAAAGCCGTTCCACGGCATCGCGCCCGGCAAGCAGGTCCAGCCCCTCGGGCAGATCGACCTGCCAGTTTGGTTCGGCACCGCGAAGAATTTCCGCAAGGAGATCCTCACCTTCGAGGTGGTGGGGTTCAAGGGGGCCAACCACGCTATACTTGGGCGACCCTGTTACGCCAAATTCATGGCGGTCCCCAACTATACCTACTTGAAGATGAAGATGCCGGGACCGAACGACGTCATCACCGTCGGCTCGTCCATCGAGCACGCATTCGACTGCGACGTCGAATGCGTAGAGCACGCAGAGGCACTGGCGCTGGATGAAGCGCTGGTGACCACTTTGGGGAAGATGGTCAACGAAGACCTCGACTCCACCGCCAAGCACACCGGCACCTTCGAGGCCGCGGAGCAGACCAAGGAGGTCCCCCTCGACCCTTCTGCCCCCGAGGGCAAGGCGTTGAGGGTCAGCTCCGCCCTCGATCCCAAATAGGAAGTGGTGCTCGTCGACTTCCTCCGCGCCAACGCCGACATCTTCGCGTGGAGCCCCTCGGATATGCCAGGCATCCCGAGGGAGGTTGCCGAGCACTCCCTTGACATCTGCCTCACGCCGTGCCGTGCGACGAACGGGCGCGCCGCTTCGACGAGGAGCGGCGACGGGCAATCGAAACGGAGCTGCGGAAGCTCCTCGAGGCCGGGTTCATCAAGGAGGTGTTCCACCCAACGTGGCTAGCCAACCCAGTGCTTGTAAAGAAAAAGAACAGGAAGTGGCGGATGTGTATCGACTACACTAGTCTTAATAAAGCATGTCCCAAAGTTCCTTTTCCTTTGCCACGTATTGATCAAATCGTTGATTCAACGGCTGGGTGTGAACTGCTATGCTTCCTTGATGCTTACTCCGGATATCACCAAATAAAGATGAAGGAGTCCGACCAGCTCGCAACTTCGTTCATCACGCCGTTCGGGACGTTCTGCTACGTCACGATGCCGTTTGGCCTCCGAAACGCGGGTGCAACATACCAACGCTGCATGCATCACGTTTTCGGGGATCACATCGGGCGGACGGTCGAGGCGTACGTGGACGACATCGTCGTAAAGACCGGGAAGGCGGACGACCTGGTTGGCGACCTTGGCATCGCGTTCGGCTGCCTACGGGCCAACGGGGTCAAATTAAACCCTGAAAAGTGTGTCTTCGGAGTGCCGCGGGGCATGCTCCTGGGATACATCGTCTCCCAACGGGTAATCAAGGCCAACCCCGAAAAGGTCGCGGCCCTCGAACGAATGGGTCCGATCCGGGACCTCAAGGGGGTGCAGAAGGTGCTGGGGTGCCTTGCCGCCTTGAACTGCTTCATCTCGCGGCTCGGTGAGAAGGGCCTACCCCTCTACCGCCTCCTCAAGAAGCACGAGCGCTTCTCCTGGACCGCCGAGGCCCAGGATGCGCTCGACAAGTTGAAGGCGTCTCTGACGCATGCCCCGATCCTCACGCCGCCGCAAGATGGCGAACCCCTGCAGCTCTACGTAGCCGCAACCACCCAGGTGGTCAGCGCCGTGATCGTCGTGGAGCGCGCGGAGGAAGGGCACGCCTTGCCTGTACAGCGGCCAGTCTATTACATCAGCGAGGTCCTGTCAGACACCAAGACGCGCTACCCCCAGGTCCAGAAGTTGCTGTACGCGGTAGTCCTTGCGCGGCGCAAGCTCCGCCACTACTTCGAGGCCCACCCCGTCACGGTGGTCTCCTCCTTCCCGCTGGGGGAGATCATCCGCAATCCCGACGCGCGGGCGGGGATCGCCGGGTGGTCCGTGGAGCTGATGGGCGAGACGCTTGCCTACGCCCCGCGCAAGGCGCGTCAAATCCCAAATCTTGGCCGATTTCGTCGGCCGAATGGATGGATTCGCAGCTACCGCCGCCACAGATCCAAGCAGAGTGCTGGACTCTGTTCTTCGACGGCTCGGTGATGAAAACAGGGGCGGGCGCGGGCCTGCTCTTCGTGTCACCCCTCGGGGAACACATGCGGTACGCAGTGCGCCTCCACTTCCCCGCGTCTAACAATATGGCTGAATACGAGGCCCTCCTCTGCGGCCTCAAAATCGCCATTGAGTTAGGTGTCAAGCGCCTCGACGTGCGGGGGGACTCGCAACTCGTAATCGATCAAGTCATGAAGAACGCGAGCTGCCATGACGACAAGATGGAGGCCTACTGCAAAGCCGTGCGAACCCTCGAGGACAAGTTCTACGGCATCGAGCTCAACCATGTGCCCCGACGGTACAACGCGGAGGCGGATGAGCTGGCCAAGATTGCGTCCGGGCGGATCACCGTCCCCCCGAACGTTTTCACGCGCGACATCGCTCAGCCCTCGGTCGTCTTCGAGCCCCACCCCTCGAGTCACGACGAACCCTCGGGGCTTCCTCGAATCCAGTGGGTGCGGAACCCATGAACGAGGACCCCTCGAACGAGGCGTACGTACTCTCCCTCCTCGAGGGATATGGCTCCCACGAGGCCGACGTGATGGACATCGAGCCGGCTCCTGTCAAAGCAGACTGGCGCGACAAATACATCGCCTGGATGGCTCGAGGGGAGCTCCCCGCGGACAGGGCCGCGGCCAGGCGCATCGCCAGGATGGCCAAGTCCTTTGCCCTCGCCGACGGCGAGGCGTACAAGCGCGCCGCCTCCGCATCTCGCGGCGGTGCTTGCCCATCCCCGAGGGGCGCGAGCTCCTACGGGACATTCACGCGGGGATCTGTGGCCACCACGCCGCGCCCCGCACCCTCGTCGGCAACGCGTTCCGCCAGGGCTTTTACTGGCCTACTGCGGTCGCGGACGCCAGCGAGATCGTACGCACCTGCGAAGGGTGCCAGTTCTACGCCCGCAAGTCCAACTTGCCCGCCCATACCCTGCAGACCATCCCCGTAACATGGCCATTTGCCGTGTGGGGGCTGGACATCATCGGGCCCCTGCGGAAGGCTCCCGGGGGCTTCACCCACTTGTTGGTCGCGATCGACAAGTTCTCCAAGTGGGTGGAGGTGCGCCCCATCACGAATCTCAGGGCAGAGCAGGCGGTAACATTCTTCACCGACATCGTCTACCGCTTTGGAGTGCCAAATTCCATCATCACCGACAATGGGTCCCGGTTCACGGGCGAGAAGTTCTTGGAGTTCTGCGACAAGTTCCACATCCGTGTAGATTGGGCGTGTGGCACACCCACGGACCAACGGCCAAGTAGAACGTGCCAATGGCATGATCTTACAAGGCCTAAAGCCCGAGAATTTTCGACCGACTAAACAAATGCGGGCGAAAATGGCTCCAAGAGTTACCAGCGGTTGTGTGGAGCCTAAGGACCACCCCGAGCAGAGCCACTGGGTTCACCCCGTTTTTCCTAGTCCATGGCGCGGAGGCCGTCCTCCCCACGGACTTAGAATACGGATCGCCCAGGGTTCAAGGCTATGACGAGGACGCCAACCAAAGACTCGCTGGATCAGCTGGACGAAGCGCGCCTCGTGGCCTTGATGCATTCCGCAAGGTACCAACAGTCCCTCAGGCGCTACCAAACACGCAAGATACGCCGGCGGGATTTCAGCGAAGGGGATCTGGTCCTAAGGCTACGCCAAGACAACCGAGGACGCCACAAGCTATCGCCCCCATGGGAGGGACCCTACGTCGTGGTGAAGGTACTCAAGCCTGGCACGTACAAGCTGGCCAACGAGGACGGCGAAGAGCTCACCAACGCTTGGAACATCCAACAGCTACGTCGCTTCTACCCCTAGCTAGGGTTCCTAAGCATTTTTTGTTGTAAAAATCATATGACCAACGCCCCAGTTGGTGACAACTATGCAAACACCTCAAGTCAAATGAAAAGGGCAACTCGGCTTTCCCCTGAAAACCAAGTTACCCTCGGGGGCTACTGCGGGGGGCACCCCCCCAAAATGGTCCCATTTTCGCGCAAAAATAAAGCAACTCACACGCGCTAAGTTTGTTTTCTACTTCAACCCCGAGCAACGGTTCGAACAGGGCGCAGGCGGCCTAGCGGAAGGAGCGCGCGAGTCAGAGATAGCCTACACCGCGAGGATACGGCCCTTCTCTCTCGCCTCCAACCCAGCAGGCCCCCCGCGAAAATCGAACTCCGCTAACTAGAATCTACTCAGGAAGAAGGAGAAACAAAAAGCGCAAATAAACAAAAGACTTCATTTCGTATCAACAAATGTTTACGATCAAGATAACTTGTTTATTTACAAGGGCCGCGTGGCCAGAATACTGATACACAAATAAAAACGGGCCAAGCGCCCAGCTGTCTTCAAGCAGGAGGAGCGGCGGTGTCAACAGCGTCCGGGAAGAGGAACTCCTCGAAGGCTTCAGCGAGCGACCCGGCGGCATCAGCGGCAAGCGCGTCCACGCGCTCCATCGCCACCTCATCCTCGACGCCCTTGGGAACGACGTAACCTTCCGCCAGCGCCTCGAAGTTGACCTCGTAGTGGGACCGTACCACTCCGAGGGCCTTCTGGACGCCAAGACGCAGTGCCCGGCGCATCCGTTCGGTGACGTGGCCGCCAAGGGCACGCAGGCGGCTGGCCAGCGAGCTTCCGGCCTGCGCTTCAACCTCCTCCACAGCCTAGCAGGTTTTGAGGGCCGCATCATGCAGCTCCTGCAACTCCTGCTCGGAGGAATTGTAGGAGGCCTGCAGCGCCTCGGCCCGCTCGGCCGCATGCCCCAAGGCAGTGCGCAAGCCTGGAGTCACCAAGACAAGAAAGAAATCAGAAAAAGGAATGCGAATTCCCAAACACAAAACCAACCAAACAGGAGTCAAGCAGCAGCTCACCTTCAACTTGCTTCCTCTCCGCCTCGAGGTCACGGCGCTCAGCCTCGACCGCCAGCTCGAGGCCCTTGATGGTCTCGCCCTGTTCCTGGATGGCCAGCTCCTGGCTCGCGCTGTTGATGCCGAGCATCACCAGCTCGCCCTCGACCTTAGAGAGCTTGGCGTCTCGCTCCGCCAGCAACTTCTGCGCCGCCTCGCGGGCGACGCGCTCCCGCTCCAGCGCTGACCGGGCATCGGCGAGGGCAGCTTGCTCCTGCTGGAGCCGCTCCTCGGCCCCTTGGCGGGCGGTGCGCTCCTGCAGAAGCTGCTCCTCAGCGACGGCGAGCGCCGCGACCTTGGCGTCGAGGGCGGCCTTCAGGTCGTCGGCCTCCTTGGCCCCCTGCTCAAGCGCGCGCGCCCGCTCCTCGGCATGGCGCTGCTGCGCCTGTGCCCCCTCGAGTGACGAGCGGAGCTCCCGGTTCTCTCCGTGGACGCCGGCCACCTCCGCCTCCCCGGCCGGTCGCCGGCGTCCGCATCTTCTCCACGTCCCGGCGTGCCGCCACAGCGCCTCATCGCGGTCGATGAGGGCTGTGCAGATCCGCTCAAGGGCCGGAGCGACGCGCCGGGTCCTGCCTCGTGCTCTCGGGGAGTTAGTCGCGCAGGACCGTGGCTCGGTACGCCAACCAGCCGTCCGGGGTCCGGAGGGCGTCGGCGAGCGCGTCGAATGCGCCACATCGCTCCCGGAGCTGGTGGAGCTCGGCGTTCACCCGATCGAAGGCGTCGTACTTGTCGTGGGCGCGGCGCTCGAGCTCCTGGCACCCACAAATCAAAACCCGTAAGCGCCGTGACACGGAAACAGCGCACAAAAACGAGAGAGAGAAGAAAACGAGCAACAACGCCCTACCTGGAAGACGCGCCAGGCGGGACCGCCATGGACCCTCAGCGCCTCATTCAGCGCGCGGTCGAGCGTGGCGCCGTGACTACGGAGCTCTCCCCAGAGCTCCTGCTCCCCCCGGGCATCAGCGAACGCAGGGGGATCGCCAGCGGCCCCCTCTACCTGGGCGGGGCGGCCGGCACGAGAGGACGAGGCCTCGGCGCCGTGTCCTCGGTCCCCCGCCACCATGTGACCCTCGCGCCGCATCACGAGGGCCCCCTCACGGGGCTCGGGGGAGCGCGTGGGGAAGCTCGCCCACCGATCCCACCGGGCGGCGGGGAGTCATCGTCCGGGACCTCCACCACCTCCGCCGGGGAACCGCCGACGGGCGCCGGCCCTTGCGCCGCCTCCGCCCCGGCGCCTCCGCTTGCGCCTCCACGGTCGCGGGCGCTCGACGCGGCACCGCGGCCACCGCCTCCGGTCGCGCCTCCACGACCACGGGCGCCCACCCGCCCTCTTCGGCCGCGACCACGGCGCCGCGCCGCGACCACGGGGCCGCACCTCTGCTCTGCCTCTGCCGCGGGCGGCGCCGCGGACCGCGCCTCCGCCGTGGCAGCCACCGCCGGCGGCGTCACCGCCGCGGCCGCCGCCGGGGGCGCGCCTCCGCCACGGCCGGCGCCGCGCCGCCCTTCGACGACCGCCGGCCGTGCGGCGGGCCGGGCGGATCGGCCGGCCGAGGCCGCGGGGCCTCGGCCCGCGCCTTGCGAGCCTTCGCCCGCCGCCGCCGTGCTCGCCCCCGCCCGCGACGCCCTCGACGAGCGCCGCCGGGTGGGGATGGATGCGTCCGCCCTCAGCACCTTGGCCGGTGCGAGGGGAGGCATAGTAGGCACCACCCTGCGCAAGCACAAACAGAAAGTCGGAAGGCCTGATCGTCAAAAAACCAAACCGAGCTGAAGAACGAGCCCCTTACCTCGAAGAGGAAAAGGCGCGCTTCCTTTTCCTCGAAGCTTTAGCAGACGAGGCCGGTGCGCCCGCCGCCGCGCCTCCCCGGCCGCCGCCCGCGCGCGCGCGGCCGCGCCCCGCGCGCGTGTGCGCGCTTGCCGCACGCACGGGCACGCTTGCCGCGCGCGCCTGCGCCGCATGCGTCGGCGCCTCCGCGGCGCGCGCGCGCCCTTGTCGTCGACGGCCGGCGGCGGGCGCCGTTGCGCCGCCCCGAGCGATGCCGCCATTGCCGCCGGAGCGGCTCCGGCGGTGGGGGCGCGAGCTCCCCACCTATCGGAGGGGCCCCGCCCCTCGGCCTCTTCCTCTTCGTCCTCCTCCGAGGACGAGTACTCCTCGGTCCCGGGGAGGAAAGCCCCGGCTCCTCGCGCGGCGGTACTCGCGTTTCGTCGCTCGCGGCGCTTGCGGTGCCGCCTCGCGCGCTCCCTCCTGCGCGCCGCCCGCTCCTCGCTCCCGGCTGCGCGCGCCGCCCGACCGAGCGCGCGGGAGTCGGGGGTGGGCGGAACAGACTTCGAGGCGGTAAAGTTCACCAGCTGCATGCACGAACGACAACGGCGCGTCAGGAGGTAGAGGCAGCACCAAAAACTAAAATAGAATCAAGAATCACACTCACCAGCGGGCCGGTGGGGAGCATCTCGAGGTCCCATGGGGTCCGGTCCGGGTGCGTCGACATCCGGGTGTCGACGGCGTTCCGCGCCCGGGTGAGCGCATACGGCCGCCCGAGGGGGGTCGGGGAGCATCCGCGACCTCGCCAACGCGACGGGGTCCGCCTCCTCTCGTCATCTCGTAGATGCGGAGGCGGCCTCTCCATCGGAGGCACGACCCGCCGGTGATGGAGGAAGGCGAGGACGCCCATCTCGGTCGGCCCTGCACCGCCGGGCTCCTCGGGGCGGCCGGGGACCGAGTCCCGCCGCCTCCGATCTTGGGGCGTGGACACCCCGTAGCCCCGGGGAGCCGGGCTTCTCCTTGAACACCCGACCGGTGTAGGGGGGAAGGCCGGGCTCGGCGTTGCGCGAGGTAGAACCATCCCCGCTCCCGGCCGGCGTTGTTCGTCGTCATGGTGCGGGGGATGTAGTCGTCCTTGAGCGCCCCCGTAGGGCGGGGTGACATCCCGTCGGGCGCGCACCGCGCGCGGGTCCTCGGCTCGTCGTAGGGCTGCGTGAAGAGCTCCGCGCGGAAGAGGTGTACCCGAGCTCCCGGTTGGGCGGGATCCCCGGATACCCCTCGCGGACGCCCACGAATGTGGCCGCCTGCGAGATCGCGTTGGGCGCGAAGTTGTGCAACTCCACACCGTAGTAGTGGCACAACGCTCTCATGAAGCGGCTCGCCGGCGCGTTGAAGCCTCGCTCGTGGAAGCGGATAAAGCTCACCACGTAGCCCTCCGGCGGGTTGGGAGCGCGATCCCCCGCCGGCGGCACTATCCACTCTGCCGGGCGGCCATCTTCGTTTGCCGCCAGCTGGCCGGCGACGACCAGCTCGCCAAGGGCCAGCGGGGTCACCGTCGACCGCTCCCAGGCGTACGGGTCAAGGATCGTGAGGGGCGGAGGCGGCGCCATGAGAAGAAGGCAAAGGAATGCAAGAGCGATGGACAGGAAGAGGAAGAAGAGCTCTAATGGCGAAGCCGCATGGTGGCGAAAGCGAAGCGAAGAAGAGAGCGCAGGGGGCTAAAATGGCGGAGCGTTAAGGTAAAAAACCGCCGCCTCCCTTTCCCCTCAGATTTATAAGCCGCGGGCGAACTCTCGGAGCGGATGCCCCGCGCGCATTAGCTTGCGGGGAATCTTCTCTTCTCGCCGACGAGCGGGCCCCGCCACGGCCCGCGGCGGCGACATCACCGCGAACGGGCCATCATCACGGTGAAGACTAGCGGGGGCCGTGGCGGCGGTCACGTCCGCCGCCCACGCCGCCCACTACGCGCGCGCGCGCGGCCGCGACGCCAAAAGGCGCACCCGCGATGCGAAACCGCGGCCTCTCTCGTGGAGCATTTAATGGCCCGGTCCCTTGCATAGCAAGGAGAACCCTCGAGCGGCACGAACTCCTGGCTCGGGACAAATTCTGCCCTCGGAAGGGTACAGGCGTGAGAAGGTCGCCTCGAGGCCCGCTTGAAACCAAACGGCCATCGCGAGCACCCATACCACGTAGCACCCTCGAGCGGCACGAGCCCCTGGCACTACACGACGTCAGCCCCTAAGGGACATCGGCGTGAGAAGGTCGCCACGGGACCCGCTTGAAACAAAGCGGGCCCCGCAAGCACCCATGCCACGCAAAACCCTCGAGCGGCACGAGCCCCTGGCACTACACGACGTTAGCCCTCTAAGGGACATCGGCGTGAGAAGGTCGCCACGGGACCCACTTGAAACAAAGCGGGCTCCGCAAGCACCCATGCCACGCAAAACCCTCGAGCGGCACGAGCCCCTGGCACTACACGACGTCAGCCCTCTAAGGGACATCGGCGTGAGAAAGGTCGCCACGGGGCCCGCTTGAAACAAAGCGGGCCCCGCAAGCACCCATGCCACACAAAACCCTCGAGCGGCACGAGCCCCTGGCTCGAGACGATATCAACTCTCTAAAGGGGCGCAGGCGTGAGAAGGTCGCCCGGGGCCCGCTTGAAACAAAGAGGGCACCACGAGCACCCATGCCACGGCGTGCTGCGGCCGGCGCCTCGGGGGCTGGCTCGCCCAGACCCCTCGACGGCCGCAAATGCAAAAGACGGGGCCGCCCAGGCGCCACCCCGCACGGCCCTACTGATCAGAGGTTCGAAGCCAGACCCTCGACGGGTTCGAACAGGCGCCCCAGATCGCAGAGTCAGGGACGACGAAGGCACGCACGCTTGAGCCGTTCCTCGAGCCCGCCGGCTCGAGGGTGCCCCACATGTCGTGTTCGAGAGCCGGCGAGGGCAGCTAGCCGGGGGATCCCACCGAGGGAGAGCTTCCGCGCCCTTGGTCCCTATCGAACGGGACCGAGCCCCACCTAGCAAACCCACGCAAGCGCTTCCATGGACGCGTCTCTGGACCACGCTGCCTACTCTTATCGAACGGGGCATGGGCGTCCACTCGAACCACCCACTAGCAGCTCAACGAGGAATCCGCAATTCGCGACACGCTCTATGGGGGTTGCGGAAACCTCACCCTCCGTCACGCGGAGGGACGGCGAGGGCGCGTTAAAAAGCAAGTCGTAAAGCTCTACCCGATCGCCTCGAACGGGCCCAGGCTCGGGAGCTTGACGCACGGCTACACCTCCTTGAATTGCACCCGCCGGAGACAGCGCCAGCAGCGCGTGCGTCACCGAAGCCGGCTGAGATATCGCCGACGCCGGTTGAGACATGTACCACGCCCTCTGACCAGCTCTCGCGGTTAACCCCTGCAGGAGCATCCACGCCCCTGCAGGGCTTCGGGGGCTAGACCCGCGGGTCGCCCCGACGCGGCCCCACGGAAAGCGTTCGCAAAACAAGGAGGGAAGAACGTCCTATCAGTAGGTTCCAGCATCTGCGGGAGCCTCAATGGCAAACCCACAGATGCTCGGGGGCTACTGTCGGGGACAGCCCAAGGGGTCCCCTTTAACAACGGGGAAGTCCCCACTTAAAACCCGCAACAAAGCCAAACACACTTTGCCTAACCATGCAGGATACGGCCCATACCGCAGGGACCTCAGCGGCCCACCGAGGCGGCCCTCTTGAAGATCCCCCCGAGCAGGCTTTGCCTCGCTCGAGGATGCGCGCCTCCCTCGAGCGGGGTCCATCCCGTTCGAGGGGGTGCGCTTCCCTCGAACGGGCTCCGCCTCGTTCGAGGGGACGCTCCCCCTCGAGCAGGCCCCGCCTCGATCGAGGGTCCGTCCCGCCCTCGACCAAGCTTCGCCTCGCTCGAGGGCGCCCGCACGCGTGCGCCGGCCCCCCGTACGCGGGCATTTAACGCCCGACGCCGGCGGGACGGCGCCATCATGTGCCCGGGGTTCGCGCCCCGGTGCTTCCGCACCAACTCCCCAGGAGGGAGCCCAATCCCATCACTGTGGGGAGGGACTGTGCAGCAGGACCGGCGCCAGTCCCGTGACGCCGCGCACCTGCTCCAGTACGGCTGACGCGCCGAGCCCTCGAAAGGGGGCCGGCGCACCCTCGATCCGCTTTCTTGTGACCGTGCGGGGGTTAGGTGGAGGCGCTAGGCCGGTGGAGCGCCATCCCCGCCTCGTTACGGTATGGTGCCGCCCCCCGCGCGTGCGAGGGCGCACGCCAGGCGCCGTCGCGGCGGCTCCAGCACCGAGGAACGCGTTGGGAAGGGACGCCGTTTTACCTACTCGCCCGTACTCCGTGCGGGCCAATGTCGGACGGCTCCCTCGAGCCTATCGAGAAGACATCACCACCATCCGCCGCCCTTCTACCCTCGAACCGCCCTTTGTTCGGGTACAAGACGGAGCCATGATGGCCAGATCGCTGCAAGGATCGTCCGGACGGCCGCCCACTCTACAGCATAGCACGTCGTGCTTCCTCACGTAGCTAGATAGCACGGCGCGCATGTGATTCGCCTCCTCCTTGATCTATAAAAGGTGGGTGAACCCCCCTGCCGCGGGGGACGGACAGAGGAGAACAAGCACACGAGACAGACTCGACACAACAGGAGACGAGCTGCGCTACACACTTGCTCTCCAATCCTCCCACAACACCTTTAGTCGTCACGCCAGGGACTTGGAAGCCAGGCTTCCTCTCCCGCCTTGCTTGTAGCAGCCCCACTACGGGCACCCCCGGGTCTTGAGCAATATAGTGCCTTGGGCACACCACTGCTGGACGTACGGCCCCCTCGGCCGGAACCAGGATAAAATCCCGTGTCTCTTATTGCTTAGCATCGACCATTGAGGGATAGACCTCGGCGCTTTCTACTGGTTAGTGTCGGGACCATATTCCGCACTGACAACTTGGAAATCCTAGCTAGGGGTAGAAGCGATGTAGCTGTTGGATGTTCCAAGCGTTGGTGAGTTCTTCACCGTCCTCGTTGGCCAGCTTGTACGTGCCGGGCTTGAGTACTTTCACCACGACGTAGTGTCCCTCCCACGGAGGCGATAGCTTGTGGCGTCCTCGGTTGTCCTGGCGTATCCTTAGGACCAAATCCCCTTCACTGAAGTCCCGCCGGCGTATCTTGCGTGCTTGGTAGCGCCTGAGGGACTATTGATACCTTGCGGAGTGCATCAAGGCCACGAGGCGTGCTTCATCTATCTGGTCCAGTGAGTCCTCGCGGGCTCGCTGGTTGGCGTCCTCGTCATAGCCTCGAACCCTGGGCGACCCGTATTCTAGGTCCGTGGGGAGGACGGCCTCCGCGCCATGGACCAGAAAAAACGGGGTGAACCCGGTGGCTCTGCTCGGGGTGGTCCTTAGGTTCCACACGACTGCTGGTAACTCTTGGAGCCATTTCCGACCGGATTTGTTCAGCTGATCGAAAATTCTAGGCTTAAGGCCTTGTAGGATCATGCCGTTGGCACGTTCTACTTGGCCGTTAGTCGGTGTGCCACAGCTGCCCAATCCACACAGATGTGGAATTTGTCACAGAACTCCAAGAATTTCCTACCCGTGAACTGGGACCCGTTGTCGGTGATAATGGAGTTTGGCACTCCAAAGCGATGGACGATGTCGGTGAAGAACGTCACCGCTTGCTCCGCCCTGAGATTCGTAATGGGGCGCACTTCCACCTACTTGGAGAACTTGTCGATCGCAACCAACAAGTGGGTGAAGCCCCCTGGCGCCTTTCGCAGGGGCCCGACGATGTCCAGCCCCCACACAGCGAACGGCCATGTTATGGGGATGGTTTGCAGGGCATGAGCGGGAAGGTTGGACTTGCGGGCGTAAAACTGGCACCCCTCGCATGTGCGTACAATCTCACTGGCGTCCGCGACCGTGGTAGGCCAGTAAAAGCCTTGGTGGAAGGCATTGCCAACGAGGGTACGAGGCGCTGCGTGATGGCCACAGATCCCCGCGTGGATATCCCGCATGAGCTCGCGCCCCTCAGGGATGGGCACGCATCGCTGCAGGATGCCGGAGGCGGCGCGCTTGTACAGTTCGCCGTCGACGAGGGCAAAGGACTTGGCCATCCTGGCAATGCGTCTGGCCGCGGCCCGGTCCGTGGGGAGTTCCTCTCGGGCCATCCAGGCAACATACTTGTCACGCCAGTCAGCCTTGACGGGGGCTGGCTCGATGTCCATCACATCAGCCCCGTAGGCACCATACCCCTCGAGGAGGGAGAGCACGTACGCCTCTTTCTAGGGGTCCTCATCCATGGGTTCCGCACCCGCTGGGTTCGAGGGAGCCCCCGAGGGTTCTGCGTGGCTCGAGGGGTGAGGCTCGAGGACGACCGAGGGCTGGGCGATATCACGGGCAAAAATGTTCGGGGGGACCGTGATCCGCCCGGACGCGATTTTGGCCAGGTCGTCCGCTTCCTTGTTGTACCGGCGGGGCACGTGATTGAGCTCGATGCCGTAGAACTTGTCCTCGAGGGCTTGCACGACCTTGCAGTATGCCTCCATCTTGTCGTCGTGGCAGCTCGCGTTCTTCATGACTTGGTCGATTACGAGCTGCGAGTCCCCCCGTACGTCGAGGCGCTTGACGCCTAACTCGATGGCGATCTTGAGGCCGCAGAGGAGGGCCTCGTATTCGGCCATGTTGTTCGATGCGGGGAAGTGGAGGCGCATCGCGTATCGCATGTGCTCCCCGAGGGGTGATACAAAGAGCAGGCCCGCGCCCGCCCCTGTTTTCATCACCGAGCCGTCGAAATACAGAGTCCAGCACTCTGCTTGGATCTGTGGCGGTGTCAGCTGCGTATCCGTCCATTCAGCGATGAAATCCGTCAGGATCTGGGACTTGATGGCCTTGCGCGGGGCGTAGTCGAGCGTCTCGCCCATCAGCTCCACGGACCACTTGGCGATCCTGCCCGCCGCATCGGGATTGCGGATGATCTCCCCCAGCGGGAAGGAGGAGACCACCGTGACGGGGTGGGCCTCGAAGTAGTGGCGAAGCTTGCGCCGCGCGAGGACCACCGCATACAGCAACTTTTGGACTTGAGGGTAGCGCGTCTTGGTGTCAGACAAGACCTCGCGCGATGTAGTAGACCGGCCGCCGGACCGGCGGGGCGTGCCCTTCCTCCGTGCGCTCCACCACGATCACGGCGGCGACCACGGGTGGTTGCGGCTACGTAGAGCCGCAGGGGTTCGCCGTCCGCGCGCGGCGTGAGGATCGGGGCGTGGGTCAAGGACGCCTTCAGCTTGTCGAGAGCATCCTGGGCCTCGGCTGTCCAGGAGAAGCGCTCATGCTTCTTGAGGAGGCGATAGAGGGGCAGGCCCTTCTCGCCGAGCCGCGAGATGAAGCGGCTCAAGGCGGCAAGGCACCCCAGCACCTTTTGCACCCCTTTGAGGTCCCGGATCGGGCCCATTCGTTCGAGGGCCGCAACCTTCTCGGGGTTGGCCTCGATGCCCCGTTGGGAGACGATGTATCCTAGGAGCATGCCTCGCGGCACTCCAAAGACGCACTTTTTGGGGTTCAATTTTACCCCATTGGCTCGTAGGCAGCCGAACGCGATGCCAAGGTCTCCAACCAGGTCGTCCGCCTTCCTGGTTTTTACGACGATGTCGTCCACGTACGCCTCGACCGTCCGCCCGATGTGATCTCCGAAAACATGCTGCATGCAGCGTTGGTACGTCGCACCCGCATTCCGGAGGCCGAACGGCATCGTGATGTAGCAGAACATCCCGAACGGCGTAATGAAAGAAGTCGCGAGCTGGTAGGACTCCTTCATTTTGATTTGATGATACCCGGAGTAGGCATCAAGGAAGCAAAGCAGTTCACACCCAGCCGTTGAGTCAACAATTTGATCAATACGTGGCAAAGGAAAAGGAACTTTAGGACATGCTTTATTAAGACTGGTGTAGTCTATACACATCCGCCACTTCCCATTCTTTTTCTTTACAAGTACGGGGTTTGCTATCCACGTTGGGTGGAACACCTCCTTGATGAACCAGGCCTCGAGAAGCTTCCGCAGCTCCGCTCCGATAGCCCGTCGCCACTCCTCGTCGAAGCGGCGCAGCCGCTGTTGCACGGCGCGGGCGTGAGGCAGGATGTCAAGGGAGTGCTCGGCGACCTCCCTCGGGATGCCTGGCATATCTGAGGGGCTCCACGCGAAGATGTCGGCGTTGGCGCGGAGGAAGTCGACGAGCACCACTTCTTATTTTGGATCGAGGGTGGAGCTGACCCTCAACACCTTGCCCTCGGGGCAGCAGGGTCGAGGGGCACCTCCTTGGTCTGCTCTGCGGCCTCGAAGGTGCCGGTGTGCTTGGTGGAGTCGAGGTCCTCGTTGACCATCTTCTCCAAAGTGGTGACCAGCGCTTCGTCCAGCGCCAGCGCTTCCGCGTGCTCCACGCACTCGACGTCGCAGTCGAACGCGTGCTCGATTGACGAGCCCACGGTGATGATGCCGTTTGGTCCCGGCATCTTCATCTTCAAGTAGGTGTAGTTGGGGACCGCCATGAATTTAGCGTAGCAGGGCCGCCCAAGAATGGCGTGGTAGGCGCCCTTGAACCCCACCACCTCGAAGGTGAGGGTTTCCTTGCGGAAATTCTTCGCGGTGCCGAACCAAACCGGCAGGTCGATCTGCCCGAGGGGCTGGACTCGCTTGCCGGGCGCGACGCCATGGAACAGCGTCGTGCTGGGCTGCAGCTGGTCCAACCCAATCCCCAGCAAGCGCAGCGTATGCGCGTAGAGGATGTTGAGGCTGCTGCCCCCATCCATCAAGACCTTTGAGAACCGCGCGTTCCCAATGATCGGGTCGACCACTAGCGGGTGCGGCCGGGTTGGGGATGCGGTTCGGATGGTCTTCCGGTGAAGGTGATGGCGTCTTCCGACCGCCGGTCGAGGAAGGAGGGAGGCGCCTTCTCCGCGGCGAGGACCTCGTGCCGCTCCCCGCTTGCGGCGGCGGGTCGACATGTCGACGGTGGGTCCCCCGAAGATGAGGAACACGTTCTCCACGGCAGGGAAGCCGCCGGCGTCGCCGTCTCCTCCGTCCTTCTTGGCCTCCGCCTCCTTCGCGGCGGCGCAGCCATAGAACTTCTTGAGCATGTCGCATTGCTCAAGGGTGTGGTTTACTGGGGTCTTGTGGTAAGGACATGGCTTCTTCAGCATGTCATCAAACACCCCCGGACCTCGAGGGGCCGGTCGAGGGCCCCGTCGAGCTGGGTCAACAGCAAGGGCCTCGGCATCATCGCCGTCGCGCCCCTGCTCGCGCGCCTCGCGGCGCGGCTTCTTTCCCTTCTTGCCCCGCTTGTCCTTCCGGTGGGGCTCCCTGGACTTGCTACCCTCCGCGGGCGCATCATCCGAGCGCTTGCCCTTCTTGCCATCGAAGATCGCCCCCACGGCCTCCTCTCCTGAGGCGAAGCTGGTGGCAATGTCGAACAGCTCGTTGGAGTCCGCGGGCGGGCTGCGTCCCAGCTCCAGCACGAGGTCCCGGCACGCGGTGCCCTCGAGGAAGGCGTGCACAATCTCGGATTGCGCCACGCTGGGGAGCTCTGTACAGCGCTTGGAGAAGCGCCGTATGAAGTCCCGCAACGATTCGCCGGGCACGGGTGCGGGGAGTGCGAGTCCCGGGGAATTTCCAGGGCGCACGTACGCGCCCTGGAAGTTACCCACGAACGTGCGGACCGGTCGTCCCAGCCGTGGATGCGGGCCGGCGGGTAGGTGCTCGAGCCATGTGTCGGGCTGAATCGCCGAGGTGCAGGGGCAAGTTGCGGATGATGACCTCGTCGCTGGTGGCCCCGCCCAGCTGGCACGCCAGGCGGTAGTCGTTGAGCCACACGCGGGGATCCGTCTCCCCATTGTACTTGACGATGGTCGAGGGTTGGCGGAAGCGTTGGGGGAAGGCCGCCGCGCGGATCTCCCGGCTGAACACGCGGGTCCCTGGGGGTTTCGGCGTCGGGGAGCGGTCCTCCTCGCTGTCGTAGCGCCCGCCCCGTCGAGGGTGGTAACTGTCGCCGCCCGCGCGTCCGCCTTGCTCGTGCGCCGAGCGTTGATGACGTTGCGGGCGTCGCCATCCGGCGCCTCGCGCGTGTCAAGGAGCCGCTCCTTGGCGGCGCGCGTCCGGGTTGCCGGGTCGCCCCGCGGCTTCACCTGCATGGACCGAGGCTTCGCCCCCCTGTGCAGCCACGTCTCCTCGCGCAGCCCCCTGCTGGCGGATACGCGAGGCCGAGCTTTCGGCCTGCTGGACGGCCGCCTGCTCGATAAGGGTCTACACCTCGCGGTGCAGGTTCCGCGCCTCAGGGGTCGAGGGTGCCGGCATAGCCCGCAGCAGTGTCGCGGCGGCAATGAGCTTTTTGCTCGCCCGCGGAGGCGCGTCTGGGTTGTCGATGTTAAAGTCGGCGTTGATGCGGTCGCGGGCTTGTTTGCCCAGCTCCCGCGCGCGTTCGCCGCGCGCGGAGGCTTCCCCCGCCATTGAGGCACGGAGCGGCCGCACCGTTCGATACTCCTCCCGCCGGCTTGGCCTCGAGCTCGCGAGCTCGGGCTAGGCCGTGCGTCAACGTCGGCCGGCAGGGGTGCTTGGCACCCGCGGCCGGGCGTGAGGCGATCCCCACGGGGCGGGCGTGACTTCCCGTCGCCGGCGCCCACCGCGCCGATGGCGTTGGCTGGGTCGTTGGCGATGACGACGCAGCACTCCCGCGCGGGGTCGTAACTCCCGGTGCTGGAGTCGTCGGAGTAGCCGAACCAGTAGTCCGTAGCGTCAAGGAAGCGCCTGAACATGACCGGGTCCGATACGCCGGAGAAGTCCCACTCCGCGTACCCGTGGAGGTTGGCGGGTGGCAACGCGTCAAGGGAGCCTAAAGATGACTCATCGCCTGTGGAGGCGCCAGGGTCCCTGGCAACAAAGACGTGACGGCCAGGGGGAACCCGGCGCATCGTCGTGTTGGCGTTGGCGTTGTAGGCCGTCGTAGCACCGCAAAGGCCGATGGGGAAGCACGGCCCGGAGACCGTGCGTTGCCCCGTCGGAGCGATGGTTATTGTGCTGACGGGTGCGCCACGTTGAGAGGCGGCACGTTCAGCTTGCCGCCGCTCGGACCGCGCTGGCGCGAGCGGCGGCCGGAGCGGTGACGACGTCGTGGCGTCGACGGGCCCGCAACATCCGCGCCGGCGGGCGTCCGCGCGTGGTGGTGCGCGCGGCGGGGACCGGAGCGGACTCGGCCGGCGGCGCGCACGGAGCTCCTCACGGTTGGTGAGGCGCATCAGGTAGCCGTTCCCCGTGGCCTGAAAGTTCAGGCCCCCGAACCGGATTTCGAACCTGGCGGGGAGGGGGTCCGAGCTTCCCATGCAGTAGCGTGTACCGCGGTACTCAGTGCGGATCACCATGGAGGGAGTTGACGGTGGATTGACCTTAGGCGCTCGATTGCCCCACGGTGGGCGCCAACTGTCGGTGCGGAATGTGGTCCCGACACTAACCAGTAATGAGCGCCGAGGTCTATCCCTCAATGGTCGATGCTAAGCAATAGAAGACACAGAGTTTATCCTGGTTCCGGCCGGAGGGGCCGTACGTCCAGCAGTGGCATGCTCAAGGCACTATATTGCTCAGCATCGGGGGTGCCTGTAGTGGGGCTGCTACAAGCAAGGTGGGAGAGGAAGCGTGGCTTCCAAGTCCCTCGTGTATTGGCTGAAGGTGTTGTATCTGTGTCTCTGTCTCCCCTACGACAGGGGGGTTCTTCCTCCTTTTATAGACCAAGGAGAGAGCGAATCACATGCGTGCCGTGCTATTTAGCTACGTGAGGGAGCGTGGTGTGCCATGCCGTAGAGTAGGCGGCCGCCCGGACGATCCTTGCAGCGATCCGGCCATCATGGCGTATCTTGTACCCGAACAGTGGCGGCTTCGAGGGTAGAAGAGCAACGGACGGCAGTGATGTCTTTATTTGGGCTCGAGGGAGTTGCTGACGTCAGTCCATACGAGACACAGTGGCAGGTAAGGCGGCGTCCCGTTCCCGCACGCTCCACAGCGCTGGAGCTGTTGCCACAGCGCCCGGCGCGGGTTCGTACGGGCGGGGGCGGCAGCCATGTCGTTAACAGTGGCAGAGATGGCGCCCCACCGGCCTAGTGTCTCCACCTAATCCTGCGAGGTCAAAAGAAAGTAAGTCGAGGGTGCGGCCGGCCCCCCTTCGAGGGCTCGGCGCGTCAGCCGTACCGGAGTAGGCGGCGCGGTGTCACGGGGCTGGCACCGGCCGTGCCGCACAGTTCCCCCACAGTGGTGGGGATGGGTTCCTTCCTAGGGAGTTGGTGCGGCGGTACCGAGGCGCGCGCCCCCGGGCGCATGATGGCGCCGCCCCCGCCTTTGTCAGGGCATTTAATGCCCGCGCACGGGGAGCGAGGTGCGCGCGTGCGGGAGCGCCCTCGAGCGAGGCGGACCCCGTTCGAGGGCGGAGCGGAACCTCGAGCGAGGCGGAGCCCGCTCGAGGCAAGCGTACCCCCTCGAGCGGGACGGAGTCCGCCCGAGGGAGGCGCGCATCCTCGAGCGAGGCGAAGCCTGCTCGAGGGGATCTTCGTGTGGGCCGCCTTGGTGGGCCGTTGGGGCCTCCGCGGTGTGGGTCGTGTCCTGCATGGTTAGTCGAGGCGTGTTTGGCTTTGTTGCGGGTTTTAAGTGGGGATTTCCCAGTTACTTAAGGGGACCCCTAGGGCTGTCCCCGACAGTTCTATATCACGAACCATCACCCTGGCCTGCCGAAGCCGAGCGGACGGCAGCCCAGGCACCGCGAGTGGTGGAACACGGAGCCGACCATGCAAGAGGGAATCCAACTTCCCGAGCTGCTGGCACGCATCAAGGTGCTGAGGGAGGCGGGACTGAGGGTCGAGCACGTGGCCTTCAGTTTCATGAAGCGGAGGGTGCAGTCGTTGATGGCTCGAGACACCTTAGGCTTCGAGTACACCGGCGACAACGACACGTCGCGGATGCCCAGAGGCGAGCTGGATGACAGCGACATCATCGAGACGTTGTCGCGGATCTGCAAAGATATGCCGCCGTACACGGCGTGCCCTGTCCAAGAGTACTCTGCCTCGCGCCCGCCACAGGAGGTGAGTAGTCGTACAACCTTAGTCGAGTAGTTATTACTTGTTGTAGACTCGCTGACGTCTTCATGCCTTGCAGGAGGACTTGAAGAAGTTCATCTCCGAGCCGCAGCCACCTCCGAGCGGAATCGAGATCCCGAAGGAAGGGAAGGCGAAGGTGCGGCGAGAAGTCGGTGAAGGTGATGATACCGTCGTTGTGGAGGATACCACCGACGACGACGACGATGACGATGACGAGACGTTGCAGGACCGCTTCCAGCTGCGGTCGAGGTTTAGCCGCCCGGGCTTGCCTCATGTTCCTCTGGTGCAAGACCCCCCGACTAGCCTGGAGGCTAGCCTGGCTGCGCCGCCACGGAGGCCGCACAACCCCGCCAGGAAGCGGGTGACGAAGAAGCTTAAGGTCTCGGAGACCACGCCTCGGGAGGTAAGATGCTTTGACTAGAGTTGTCGAGTACCCGTCGCATGAGTACCCTTGCTGATGAGTAGTCTGCCTTGTATGCAGGAGGTGCCACCAACGGAGCCCATCGAAGAGGGCGACGAAGGCGTGTGGGACACAGTGGGGGAGCCAGCTGGAAGTCGTAGTCCAGCCCCCACTGTCGAGGAGCTCTTGGCGCAGCTGGAGCGCCAGCCCCCTGCTCCACAGGGGAGCACGGAGCCCGTAGCCGCCGCCGTTGAAGAGGTGGTGGCTTCGGGGAGCGCAAGAGGGCCTTGCGCCGTCCGCCGTTGCGCGAGAGGAGGCGGTAGCCGCGAGGGGCGCGAGGAGGAGGCGCCGCCGAGGGTGGACTCGGTCGATATTGCCGGCATCCTTGGCGCCCGGCCGTGACAATAGTCCGGTCGAACGTGTAAGCATCGCATCTTCGCGAGTAGTACTTGTTGTAGTAGTCGAGGTTGACTGACGACCAATTGTGTGTGCTTCTGCAGGAAATCCACTAATCTGTCCTGGGAGGGGGATGAACCCTCTTCAGCGGTGGCGGAAGAAGTCGCACCGCCCGCCGAGGAGTCCGCTCCTGCTACCCAGGCGGTGCCCGAGCTGCCGGCTGCCGAAGCGCCGTTGCCGGAGGCCAGCATAGTCGAAGGTGAGTACTCTTCTGAAGCTGTGGAGCTCCTCGAAGAGTAGTCATAGTCGCCGATGCACTTGTCTTCTCTTTGACAGGTGCTGAAGCTGAAGGCAGCAACATCCCTGCTGGGGTGCCGATGCAGAAGTCGACACCAGGGGCCCCGGAGGCTGCGGGAGGAGCCCCCGAGCCCGTGGAGGAGGTCGTCGAGGAGGCCGCCGTGGTGGCCGGGGGAGAGGGCGTCACCACGTCGCCAGAGGTTGCTCTGGAGGTGGCTATCCGCTCCCCGGAGATCCAGGACGCAGAGCCCATCCGCTCTGCGTCGATGACGGAGGCCACCGCGAGTACTCGCGGCGGGATAGAGCTGCTCGCAGATGATCTTGTCAAGCCTGCGACGGTGGCGAAGCACCTGAAGGCGATCCGCCAGGCCGAGCAGTGGATGAAGGTAAGTAGCCGCAACTTCTGAGTAGTCAATCCTCTGTCGTTGAGTACTCGTGTGACTTGAGTTGTCTTTGCAGGACGTCGCGGAGAGGTCTCGTGAGAAGTCCAACATGCTGCAAGGCTATGGTGACACGGTGCTCCGGGCCGAAGCGTTGGAGGAGCAGCTTGTGAAGTCGCGGAAGCACGCGGCTGCCATGCAGTCGAAGCTCGACGCCGCCTTCGCCAAATACCACAACGATGTCCTAGAGTTGCAGGCGAAGGGCGACGACTTGGTGCGGAAAATAAGAGCCTCCGCAACAAGAACAAAGGTACGCCGCTGAACTTGTCGGGTACTTGTTGGAGGTCGAGAAGTAGTCTGACCCGATGCATTGTTGCTGTGTTTGCAGAGCTTGAGGACCGGGTGGAGCAGCTGAAGTCCTCGGAGACGAGCATGAAGAATCTCTTCTACCGGGAGCAAGAAGCCCGCCGGTACTCGAGCTCGACTACAAAAGCTTGCCTTCGAGTGCGAGAAGCACATGGAGCTCGGATTGCATCGACCGCGATCTCGTCAAGCTGCTACAAATCCTTGCGAAGTTGAATGAAGCTCGCGAGGCATTGCGGGCCCAACTGAATGAGCTCGAAGAAGCCGCACTGCCGATCGCAAGACTCCTGGTGCCGCACCCGGGCGGCCCCAAGATTGCTCCACTGGTAGATCGCCTCAAGGAAGCTCCAAGCCGGCTGGCGGCCTACGTGAAGCACATGGCGAGGTCGATCCCAAGGCAGGTCTTGGCCTTCATGAAGTCGTACTTCCCGAAGGCCCCAGTGGAGGTAGTCGCCGGCGGGGTAGCCGCCAAATGCACTGATGAGCAGTATGCAGAGCTGCTGGAGCAGATGGCTCCCATCGCGGAGCAAGTAGCTGAGAAGCTTAATCTCCAGTAGCCCTGTAATAGATAGCTAGTAGCCAAAGTTGTACAAAAAACAATTGTAATAAATTGCTTAAGTATCAATGAAAGAAATTTTCCAGCAATGAGTACTCGTAGCCGCGATCTCAGAGTGCGGAGCCCCATCGTGGAGTGGATGCGAGTAGTCGTACTCGGCGGTAGTGGTCCCATTGTAGCGAGTAAGCAGTAAAGAAGTTGATGAATGATCAAACTTTATTACTGAAGAAGTACACCTGGATGGCCAGGGCCGTAGTTACAGAGTAGTCACTTGGACCCGTAGGGCCGCTTACAGCTGAGTAGCGCTGGAGCGGGTAGCCGCTTGCAGTAGTTGATCCGTAAGTAGCCGTGTAGGCTGGATCGTAGATCCGTAGGTAGCCGTGTGTTGACGGTTAATAATTGTATCAAAGTTCGTTCATGACTCGCAAGCGTACAAGTCTCCCGTCGTAGTCAAGGGACCCTTCTTCCCTCGAGTGGTGAACCCAAGGTATCGAATCCGTGGAACAAATGTGTGACGCAAGACTTAATCTATTAAAGCCAAGTAATCTTCAATCTTCGATAAAAGACCTAATGCATCTAAGTAAAAGACACAAAATGAATCTAATCTACTAAAAACCGGAGAAAACAAAGTAAGATTGGGTAGATAAGGGATCGGGGTAAGCCTTTTGTTGAAGTTCCAAGCAAGAGAAGAAGTAGCAAATCGAATCTTAATAGAAGCCTCTTTAAATCGTGGTTTCCCGTCCAAATCCGAAAACATCCGCCTTTCGAGACCCCCGTTCTGTCACAACGTATCCCTATTCATGCGGGGAGCTTAGGGCGAGTCAAAAGACAAGTCGAGATTCTTTCGGAAGATCCGGCGTGTACCTCTAGCCACCGCGGCTACAAGAACACCCTATGTAATCTATCTCGAGAATAGAATTGGAATAAGCAAAGCCGATCGAAAAACGAAATCTTCGAGGAAACACTTGATCGCTAGGAAAAGATTCAACTTGATAATTCAACTATAACAATGATACATACACAAGATCACCACCGGGATCCTTCCTTGATCTTGCTTCTAGCTCGGGAACTCCGACGTGGTCTTCCGTGCAAGGTTCCCACGTCGGCTAGGGGAACCCTAGTCAACTAGCTCGACCCTCTCCTCTCCGAGATGGTGTCCCTCTCTTCTCTGCTTCTCGGCGGCCGAAGACGAAATCTTCTCCCCGTGGCTCTCGGTCAGGGGACTATAAATAGCCCGATTGGCGGCTAGGGCAAAGGAGGGCAAAATTGGGCCCAAAATGGGCCTGGGCCGACCGGACTGGGCCGGCCGGCCTGGGCCCATTTAGGCCCGGCCCCGTGGGCTCCTTTGCCCCACGTCGGTTCCCTTGCTTCTCGGATGTTTCCCCCTTCGCATGTAGGTCCATGTCGTCGGTTTCTCTCCGAATTGGACTCAACTCCTTGTCTTGCAAGATTCAGCACTTTTCTGGTCAGGTCCCTGGAGTTTGTCGTCTTCTCGGATCAAGTCCCCGGCTTCTTGGAGTTAAGTTTGCTTCATTGCATGACTTGTTCAGGGCTTCAAGGTCTTGTCATGAGGTGCTTGATGAACTTATCCCGAAAGTCTTGCATTCAACACTAAAACCCTGCATAAACATTAAACTCCAAAACCGACATGCACACGTGAACTTGTTATACCACGGGGGTTAGTACCAATGGATAAGGTATAAAACTCATGCCAACACCGAAGGTAAACTCATGGCTAGGTTGACGGATTTTCACCGTCAACACCGTGCAGGCTGGATCTTGGAGTGTGGTCTCTTGGTAGACCGCTGCTAGAGTCCTTGACGCTCATGGCAGCCCAGGATCCGTAGGTAGCCGCGCGGGCTGGATCCTAGAGAAGAGTAATCCGGAGACTGGAGCCAAGACCCGGATGCCGCTTACGGCGGAGGGGTGTTGATGTAGTCGTGTAGACTAGAACCCTAGAGTAGTCGTGTAGACTAGGCGTAGAATCGACAGAGTTCGTCGACGTTCCACGAGTTGTTGATGTCTTCGCCTTCAAGTGTTTGGAGGCGGTAAGAGCCCGGCCCAGTCACCTTTGCAACGGTGAAGGGCCCTTCCCAGGGGGAGCTGAGCTTGTGAAGTCCTTCCGTGTTCTAGATACGGTGGAGGACAAGATCTCCAACATTGAAGGAGCGTTCCTTGACGTTGCGATCATGGTAGCGTCGGATACCCTCCAAGTACCTTGCTGATTGGACGAGGGCAGCGCAGCGAGCTTCTTCGAGGCTATCGATGTCAACTCGTCTCGCGTCGTCTTCCGAGACGCCTTCGTCGTAGTGCTCCACCGCCGGCGAGTTCCATATGACGTCGGGCGGGGAGGATTGCTTCGGAGCCGTAGACCGAGAAGTAGGGGGGATTGCCCCGTTGGCTTGGATGGGCGAGTCCGTAGCCCCCGAGTGCGGCGGGTAGTTCCTTGATCCACTTGCCCCCTTTGGAGTTGGCGGCGCCGTGCGGCCGCTTCTTGAGAGCGTCGAGCACCATCCCATTGGCACGCTCGACTTGTCCGTTGGCCCGTGGATGGGCAAGCGAGACGTATTGGACGTCGATCCCGTCGTTCTCGCGGTACTCCCGGGAACCGGTGGTTGCGCGAAGTTGGAGCCCAGGTCTGTGATGATGCGGTGGGGTAGTCCGTAGCGGTGTACGAGTTCATCCAGGAAGTCGAGTACTCTGTCAGCCTTGGGGCATGTGACCGACTTGACCTCGATCCACTTGGTGAACTTGTCGATGGCCACCAGGACTCTGTTGAAACCACCTGGCGCAGTTGGCAGTGGCCCAATCATGTCGAGCCCCCAGCAGGCAAAGGGCCAGGTTGGCGGTATGGTGACTAGTTTGTAGGCCGGGACGTGTTGCTGCTTGGCGAAGTACTGACATCCTTGGCACCTTCTGACGAGTTCTTCGGCATCGCCCAAAGGCGTGGGCCGCAGAAAGCTCGCCGAAGGCCTTGTCGACCGGCGTGCGTGAGGACGCATGGTTGCCGCGAGCGCCCTTGTGGATCTCCTCCAAGATGTCCTTGCCTTCCTCACGGGGGACGCACTTCATGAGTACTCCGGAGGATGCGCCCGCTTGTAAAGCTTGTCTCCGACGAGGACGTAGGACTTGGCGCGGCGGACAAGGCGCTCGGCCGAGTTCTTGTCGGAGGGGGACCTTCTGCTCGCTGAGGTAGTCGATGAAGGGTTGCCTCCAGTCCACGTCGATCATCATGACCTCCTGTCCGGCCGGTGGAATGGCTGGGACAGTGGTCGGTGGCGCCGGCTCCGGGATGGATGGCGCGTGAAGCTCGTGAACGAAGACGCCCGCTGGTACTTGAGCGCGAGTAGATCCAAGCTTCGAGAGGACGTCCGCTGCAACATTGTTCTCGCGGATGATGTGATGGAACTCGAGACCATAGAACTTGTTCTCGAGCTTGCGCACTTCTAGGCAGTAGGCGTCCATGTTCTCCTTGTTGCGGTCCCAGGACTTGTTGACTTGGTTGATGACCACTGCGGAGTCGCCGTAGACTAGTATCCGCTTGATGCCCAATGAAGCCGCGAGGCGGAGCCCATGTAGGAGAGCTTCGTACTTGGCTTCGTTGTTTGAGACCTTCCAGAAGATCTGCATAACGTACTTGAGTTGTTCGCCCGTTGGAGAAATCAGGAGTACCCCTGCCCCTGCGCCCTCGAGGTTGAGTGAGCCGTCAAAGTACATCACCCAATGCTCTGGTCGCACGGTGGGAGTAGGTAGCTGGTTCTCCCGCCACTCTGCCATGAAGTTGACTAGTTCCTGCGACTTGATGGCTGTGCGTGGCTTGAAGTCGATGGTGAGGGCGCCGAGCTCGACTGCCCATTTGGAGATTCTTCCAGTAGCATCTTGGTTTCGCAAGATGTCGCCGAGCGGGTAGTCGGTGACGACGGAGATCGAGTACTGCTGGAAGTAGTGTCGTAGCTTCCGCGAGGTGATGAGTACTGCGTACAGTAGCTTCTGCACAGGCTGATAGCATGCCTTTGACTCAGATAGGACCTCGCTGACGAAGTAGACTGGGCGCTGGACTGGGTAGGCATGGCCGTCTTCCTGTCTCTCAACGACGATGGCAGTACTGACCACGTGGGTAGTCGCAGCGAGGTAGAGCAGTAGCTGCTCGTCTTTGCGGGGAGCCGTGAGGACCGGTGGCTTTGACAGGAAGTCCTTGAGCTGGGCAAGGGCTTGGTCTGCCTCTGGGGTCCACACGAACTTCTCTTGGTGCTTGAGTAGTTTGAAGAAGGGTAGGCCCCGCTCTCCAAGCTTCGAGATAAATCTGTTCAGTGCCGCCATGCATCCTGTCAGCTTCTGGACGTCTTTGATGCTCGTGGGAGCTTGCATGCTGGTGATGGTGGAGATCTTCTCGGGATTGGCTTCGATGCCGCGCTGGCTGATGATGAAGCCGAGTAGTTTGCCCGAAGGTACGCCAAAGACGCACTTGTTCGGGTTGAGCTTCCAGCGGTACTCGCGCAGTGATGCGAAAGTCTCTTTAAGATCGTCGATGAGGGTACTGGAGTTTCTGGTCTTGACGACCACGTCATCCACGTAGGCCTCAACGTTCTTGTTGAGCTGCCTCTTGAAGCAGGCCTGGATAGCTCGCTGGTAGGTAGCGCCGGCGTTCTTTAACCCGAAGGACATGGTCGTGTAGCAGTACGCGCCAAACGGGGTGATGAACGCGGTCTTCTCCTGGTCTTCTTCCTTGATCGCGATCCGGTGGTACCGGAGTAGCGGTCGAGGGAAGCGAGAGCGGTCGCAGCCCGCCATGGAGTCGATGACTTGATCAATCCGCGGCAACCCGAAGGGGTCCTTGGGGCAGTGCTTGTTGATGTCAGTGTAGTCGACGCACATCCTCCACTCGTTCGAGTTCTTCTTGCGGACGAGGACAGGGTTGGCGAGCCACTCAGGATGGAAGACTTCTCTGATGAAGCCAGCCGCGAGTAGCTTGGCGAGTTCCTTCTTGATGGCGTCTCGTCTGTCGTCGGCAAAGCGTCGGAGGTGTTGTGGCTTGGGGGTGGCCTTAGGATTGACGTTGAGGCAGTGCTCGATCAGCTCCCTGGGCACTCCTGGCATGTCCGCTGGCTTCCACGCGAAGATGTCGCGGTTAGCCCGAAGGAAGCTGATGAGCGCGTCTTCCTATTTGGGGTCGAGGCCTGCCCCGATGGTGGTGGTCTTGCTGGGATCGCCTGTTCCAAGGTCGATCGCCTTGACGAGTACCTCCTCAGGTGGCTGAGGCTTGTTGGCGCTGTCAGACTTTTCTGGGATGTCGAGTTTGCTTGTGGCAAGCTTCTTCGACGCAGCGTAGACCTCCATCATCGCGTTGGGCACTTGATTTGTGGAGGCGATCTCCACGGCTTCTGTGTCGCAGTCGTGGGAGATTTTTAAGTCTCCTTGGAGGGAGAGTACACCGGCTGGGCTTGGCATCTTGAGTACCAAGTAGGTGTAGTGGGGCACCGCCATGAACTTGGCGATGGCCGGTCTGCCGAGGATGGCGTGGTAGGAGGTCTTGAAGTCCGCGACCTCGAACTTGATGTACTCGGTACGATAGTTGTCCCGAGTTGCCCCGAAAGTAACTGGCAGGACCACTGAGCCCAGTGGAATAGCCGCGTTGCCGGGGACGATGCCGTAGAAGGGCATGTTGCTCTTAGTGAGCATGTGAGTGATGTCGAGCTTCATTTTCTTCAAGGTCTTGGTGAAGAGGACGTTGAGCCCGCTTCCACCATCGATGAGCACCTTGTTGAGTTTGGAGCCCGCCACCGTTGGCTTCAGGACGAGGGGGAACCGTCCTGGTTCAGAGAAGCTGGTCCATTGATCCGCGCGGGAGAAGGTGATGGGTACCTCCGACCACCTGAGAGGAGTCGGGACCGCTGGCTCAATGGACATCACTTCGCGGCGGGTAGCCTTCTGCTCCCGTCTGCTGGGCAATCCGCCGAAGAGGACGTTGACGGTCTTCTCAGGCTCCTGGAAGTTGTTGTTGTCGCCGTCCTTCTTCTTGCCCTTTTGATCATGAGGGTGCGGTGGCTCTGGCGTCTCCTTGAGTGCGTGCCTGAGCTGGTAGCACTGTTCGGTGGTGTGGTTGCCGTTTGGATGCCACGGGCACTTCTCCTTCAGCAGGTCTTTGAAACCGCCGGAGTTCTTCTTCGAGTTCCCTTTCGCAGGGCGCTGGATAGCCGCGACAGTGTTGTCTGGCTTGCGCTTGCGGTTGGGACCCGAGTAGTTGTTGTTGTTGTTGTTGTTGCGACCGCCCTGGTTCGCGTTGCCGCCGCTGCCGCCGCCCTGGTTCTGTTTAGTCTTGCCACGGATGGCGTCGTACTTGGCGTTGGCCTTGTCTTCTTCATCCGCCCAGGACATGATCATGTCCTTGAGGTGGGGGATGGACCTGGGGCAGCGACGACCGAAGTCTTCGAAGGTGCGGCGGTGGTAGAGGCCGTCTTGGAAGAGGTCGATGACCTCCTTGTTAGTGACGTCGACGACGGTGGCGCGCTTGTCGAAAAAGCGGCGCATGTACTTGCGGAGGGTCTCGCCTTGTTCTCGCTTGATCATGGCCGGGTCCATGCGAGTACCCGATCGGCCCATGGCGCCCGCCGAAGTTGCTTGTGAACTGCTCCTTCGGTCGGTCCCACTTGTCGATCGAGTGCTTATCCAGCGACTCGAGCCAAGTGAGTGGTGCTTGGTCCAAGCAGAAGGGGAAGTAGAGGCACTTGGTGTCGCTGTTGCCACCAGCGTTCTCGATGGAGAGGGCGTAGCACCTGAGCCACTGGATGGGATCCTGCTTCGCATCATACTTGGTGATCCCCAAAGGTTTGAATTTGTCGGGGAGGAGCAAGTTGCGAAGTCGAGGTGAGAAGGCGGGGAAGCCGTCGCCCTCGACCGCGGTGGCCGACTTCTTCCGCCGTAGCTCTTCGATCTTTTGGCGGGCGTCATAGCCGCCCTGCGAGGCGCCAGAGGCGTGGCTGTTTGCGTGGCCTCGGCCGCGGCGACTGCCGCCACCTCCAGCCCTCCTGTTGGCCCCGTGATTGGAGCTGCCGCCGTCGGGATCATTGCCGCCTCCGCCGGCCGGAGCGCGGTGAGGGACGACTTCTCGATTGCTGTGGTCGCGTAGTGAAGGTCCGCCAGTGTTGGAGCGACGGCGGTTTGGCTCGGCTGGAAGCTCAGCTCGAGTACGGTTGGGACCGTTGTTGGCGCTGCGACTTGTGGCTTCGTTGTCGCGGGGTCTGGCTGGAGGAGGCTGATTGACTCTGTTGTCGACCCGCATGAAGTAGGCTTCTTCAGCAAGCTTGGCGATGACCTCTCCAGCGCGTATGCCCTGAGCCTGGCGTGCGATCGGCGTGATCGACATGAGGCCTTTGCTCGGGGGTAGTGTGTACTCTGCTCTCGACTGCCTCAAGAGCCTCCGCAAGGTTGCGGACGGGGAAGTTGTCACGGAGGCGCCGACGACGTTCGTTGCGCTTCCGGTTGCGTTCACGTCAAGCGTCTCTGTCCCCCGGAGTCTCGTTCGGTGGAGCGTCAGCAGAGAGCTCGTCGGAGGAGATGTCTTCCAGGTACTTATCCTGCACTGTGCCTGAAGGTCCTGGGGTGTCGCCGGCAGCCATGAAGACTTGGCGATCGGGGGTGCCAAGGCTGGACTCAGAAGGTGCCACCTCAGTTGGTGTGCTTGAGTCCGCCCGAGCTAGGGGTGTTCCCTCCTGGAATGGTAGCAAGTCGATGTAGGCGACGTAGCGTGAGTCTCCCCTTATCAGGTCAGCGGGCTTACGGTCTGGCCAGTAGATGTATCTTCCAGCCGGCGTGGATGTTATAACCAGCCCAGAGGCTGGCCCTGACAAGGGAAGCTCGATGGAGTTGTCCTCGGACTCGGGCTCCTCAGGGTCCGACCCAAAGTCGAACTCGTAATCCGGGTTCAGGTAGAACTCGGAGAGAGGGTTGGAGTCTGAAGCGCGATCGCGGGAGGCGTCGGAGTCCGAGTTGCACTCGGGTACGGGCTCCTTGCCGGCCCGGCGGGAAGTGGGAGCCCCCGTGCGGGCCCGGCTGAGGACGCGGGGGCCACGCGCGGAGCGCTCACGGGGTGAGGAGGCCGCTTGCGATGGCTGAGTAGCCAGCTCGCACGCGATGGCCCATGGAGACGTTGAGTTCGAGTTGGAAGCGGACTCGAGCTCGAAGTCAGCGTGGTGGTTGAAGAGCGAAATTTCGCCGAATTTGCCGGCGAGTTCGCATGTGACGGCTTCAGGGAGCATCACGAAGCCAGTCTTCGGGTTGGGTGGCATGGTGAGGCAGCGCTGGAAGGAACCCGCGCCGTCCGCGGTGCAGACCCAGGAGCCGAACACGAAGGTGTCGCCGCGGTTGAATGCGACGATTGGCTTAAAGTGGACGGGAGCCGTTGAGTTCGCCATGTAATCTCGGGCGAGATCCCCTACCTGGCGCGCCAGCTGTCGGTGTTTTAGACCGGCAACCTACTAAGGGGAGTACCCGAAGTAGATGAATGTGACTCGCCGAGATCGGTAACTCGAAGGAAGAGACACGTGGCACACAATTTAGACAGGTTCGGGCCGCGAGATGCGTAATACCCTACGTCCTGTATGCTGTGTAGCTCTGGATTGATAGGGTACAATTACAGGATGTGTAATAGTACGCCGTGAGTTGTATGAGATTGGATGAGATCGGTCCCTGCGTCGCCTTATATAGTCCGGGAGGCAGGGTTACAAGTCGGAGTAGGGAGAGAGTACTAGTCGAGTACGTCTAGGAGTCCTCTATACAGTGCGGAACATGTACAGCTCCCTAACCAAGTACTACTCCTGTGTAGTCCTTGTGCTCCACGTCTTCAGGTGCTGTGTAGCGCAAGCCGGGTAGTCCCATGGGCCCACCGAGTAGTCGGTCCTGGTACCCACCGAGGTAGTGGGCCCAGGGAGGTCCATACGACAGTGGTCGCTAGAGGGAGGAAAGTGACCTAGGTGTAAAAGTCCACCCTTTGTGGGTACCTCAACGGAGACGTAGACCTCAAGGTGTGAGGTTGAACTTCGGTAACAAATCCTGTGTCTCTTGTGCTTGTTCATCTTGTTGCATGTTTGTTTCTTGCTTGAACACTTATCTAGGGTTTGGTGCCGATCTACTTCGTGTTGAGGTTTCTACAGGTTGTAAGTGGATAAACAGGCTTGTATCACTTCAGTGCATAACCTATTTTCACAGATTTACTTTTGAGCAAGCTTAAATCCTGTCGATTTAATTCTCCCCTAGCAGTAGGACTATCAGGACATTTTCCGGATTCTCGGATTTCCGGAGTATCCGGAAAAATATCCGGAGTCTCCGGACTCGGGTCTAACAGTCGCGAAAAAGTTTGTGATTTTCAGGTTCGACTATTCACCCCCCCTCTAGTCGACATCTTGATCCTTTCAATTGGTATCAGAGCCTGGTGCTCCATGTTTGAAGCCTAACCGCTTGGAGTTAAGAAGATGTCGAATCCAAATGATCAAGCCATACCTCTCGCCGAAGGTGATCCCGTCAACAATGTTGTTGGCATGCCTCCTCCCCCTCGAGGAGACAACACCCGTGGTGCAAGCACTAGTCATCAAGCGCACGGACGAGGTGATGAGTCCTCCGATAGTGAGGACGAAGAGTTCGATGATGCAAGATCCACCCGCTCCGCTCGACGACCATCAAGGGATTACACTCGAACCTCTTTTGATTATTCTCGCTTATCCTTTAACCATCCATCGAGTTCTAGCCACATTGGGAAGATACCCCAATTTGATGGAACCGGCTATTCCAATTGGAAGAACTCGATGGAGGAGTATTTGATGGCGGTAAATCCCGCACTTTGGACTATTGTGAACAGGGGTATTACATTTCCAAGTGGTGATGCGACGCTAACTCAAGATCAAGCAAATGAGATACAAAGAAACTATCAAGCCATCCACATCATCAAGAGTTCACTCACGGCCGAAGATTATGACAAGGTAGATGGATTGAAGTCCGCCAAAGAAGTGTGGGACACCTTGTTCATCAATCATGAAGGGACAAAGCAAGTAAGGGAAGGAAGGATCTGAGCCTTGGAAAGTGAGCTCAACCGGTTTGTCATCAAGGATGATGAATCACCACAAGACATGTACAACCGTTTGAACAAGATCATCAACAAGATCAAATCACTTGGAAGTACAAGATGGGGAAGAAGAGAAGTGGTTGACAAGATCCTCTCCGCTTACATGGCAAGGGATGTTCAACTCCCTACTCTCATAAGGGAAAAGAGAGGATTCAACAAGTTCACTCCGGCGATGTGATTGGAAGAATGGAAGAACACCTTATCACCGTCAAGGAGTCCAAGCTCTCACAAGAAATGTCAAAGATGCATGAACAACTTGAGAAGAACAAGGGAGTGGACCTCAAGGCATCTAGCAAGGACAAAAGGTCAAGCTTATCAACCTCAAGAATCATGGCCGAGGAAGATGATGATGAAGATAGTGACATGGACATGACTCCCGAACAAATGGCTCTCTTTGTAAGGAAGGTCACCAAAATGTTCAAGAAGAGTGGCTTCTTCAACAAGAACAAGGACAAGGACAAGATCAAGACCAAGAGAACATCAAAGAGACCATGCTTTGGGTGTGGCAAGGAGGGACACTTCATCGCGGAGTGCCCAAACATAAAAGTAAGAAGAATAGACACCAACAAGTTTGACAAGAACAAGAGAAAGGAAGTTGGTGAAGCTCATTTGGGTGAAGAATGGGATTCAAATGATGATAGCTCCGACTCCGACATAGAAGCCGGTCTTGCAACCATAACCATTAAGGAACCAATTAACAAGTCATCACTATTTGAAGATCTCACCGATGATGAAGACGACTTCACCCACACTTGCCTCATGGCTAGGGGCTCCAAGGTAGACACTCCCACCCCGCCCCTAGACGATGATAGTGAAAATGATTTCGATTTTGAAAAAATGATCACTAGCTTCGGTAAAAAGGCAACTAAGAAAATCATGTTTTTAATGAAAGAAATTGAGAATAGAGATGGGACTCTTGAGGTGCAAGAAGAACTCTTTAGACTTGAGCGGGAGAAAACCATTGCCCTTGAGGATGCCCTTGTAATTGAAAAGAAGGGTTTCAAGGTGCAAGAGGACTCGCTCAAGGAAAAGGAGAAAGAAATTCTTAGGCTCAAGAAATCCCTAGCTAAAGATAAGTTGTTGGTAGATGAATTATCTAGGGAATCTTTCCTAGCTAAGGATGCTTGCAAGAAACTTGAGGATGAAAAGCTTGAACTTTAAAAGAGCTTTGATAGCTTAAAGACTAGTCACATAGCATTAGAAGTTCAACTTGACAACCTCAAGAGTAATGCTACAACTTCATCTAATGATGCTCTCTCAAACTCTCAAACTTCAACAAGCAAAGGTTGTTCTAGATGCTATAAATTTGATATAAATGCTTGTGCTACTAATGTTGCCAAAATAAATGCCATGAGAAAGGAAATTGCTAGGTTGTAAAACTCTCTTATAACTGAAAAGAAGAAAGAACCCAAGAGAGGTGAGTTTGAAAACCACACCAAAGGTTTTGGGTCAAGCTACATGAAGAAGTTTGGCTTTGAGGATGGGAAGGGGCTCGGTAAGCAAGAACAAGGTACAAAAGACCCCATCCCATTCATCAAGAACCACCACACCAAAGGTATGGGAACAAGAAATGTGGTGCACGGCATGAAGCAAATGGGTGTCAAGAAGCATGTCAATCAAGTGAGATACAACACTCCAATCAAGTTCAAGAGCACCCAAGTGACCTCACAAGCACCACATTCAAAGCCAAACAAGTCAATCAAGAAGCCCAAACCTCATGCATCACAAGATAGTTTTTATGCCGATTATGTGTTGACTTGGAACCACAAGGGTAAGGTGGTTGCCAAGTATGTAGGGCCTCACACAAAAGGGACAATGATAAAAAGGAGTGTGTGGGTGCCCAAGATTCTTGTGACTAACACTCTAGGACCCAAATCCACTTGGGTACCTAAAACACAAGCATAATTTGTTTTGTAGGCATACTCCTCCGGTGGAACAAAATGGGTGATTGATAGTGGATGCACAAATCATATGACCGGGGAGAAGAAAATGTTTACATCTTGTGACATGGTTGAAAATCCTATGGAAAGCATTGCCTTTGGAGGCAATGGTGGAGGAACGGTTGTTGGTCTTGGTAAAATTGCTATCTCAATCAATCATTCAATTTCCGATGTTTATTTGGTTGAATCTTTGGACTACAACTTGTTGTCCGTCTCACAACTTTGTGAGATGGGCTACAATTGTTTGTTCACAAATGAGGGTGTGACCGTCTTTAGAAGGGGCGATGACTCCGTTGCCTTTAAGGGTGAACTCAAGGGAAGGCTTTACTTGGTGGATTTTTCATCGGATAAAGCCCAACTTGATACATGCTTATTGGCAAAGTCTAGCTTGAGTTGGCTTTGGCATCGCCGACTAGCTCACGTTGGGATGAACAATCTCAATAAGCTTCTAAAGGGGGAACACATCCTAGGACTAACAAATGTTCATTTTGAGAAAAATAGAATTTGTAGTGCTTGTCAAGCCGGAAAGCAAGTTGGTGCCCCTCATCCCGCCAAGAATGTTGTGTCTACCACAAGGCCATTGGAACTACTTCACATGGACATCTTTGGTCCGGTAGCCTATGTTAGCATTGGGGGGAACAAGTATGGATTTGTCATTGTTGATGATTACTCTAGGTACACTTGGGTATTCTTTATGAAAGACAAGAGCAAAGTTCATGAAATATTCAAGAAATTTGCAACAAGAGCCCAAAATGAGTTTGATGTGAAGATCAAACGAGTAAGAAGTGACAATGGCACCGAGTTCAAGAACACCAACATTGAAGAGTATCTTGATGAAGAAGGCATTGGTCATGAGCTCTCCGTCCCATATACTCCACAACAAAATGGGATTGTAGAGAGGAAGAATAGAACTCTTATTGAAGCCGCAAGAACCATGCTTGATGAGTACAAGACTTCGGATGGTTTTTGTGCGGAAGCAATCAACACGGCATGTCATGCCATCAACCGCTTGTATCTTCACAAGCTTCGCCACAAGACCGCCTATGAGCTCCTAATTGGTAAAAAGCCTAATGTCTCTTACTTTAGAGTTTTTGGTTGTAAGTGCTTCATTCTCAACAAGAAGCCCAAAAGCTCTAAGTTTGCATCTAAAGTTGATGAATGTATCTTTCATGGTTACGCCTCAAACGCTCATGGCTATCGTGTCCTCGACAAAACCACCGGTTGTGTTGAAGTCACGTGTGACTTGACGTTTGATGAATCTAATGGCTCTCATGAGGAGCAAGTTGATGAATTGTGTGTAGGCAAGGAAGTACCCGCTGAAAAGGCTATAAGGAGGATGGCCATTGGAGAAATCAAGCCTCAAGAAGAAGATGATGAGGACTGCATAATTGAAGATGCAGCAGATCTGCCCCCTGCTGCGCAACCCGGAGTATCCGGACAAAAACCCGGAGAATCCGGATTTTCTGGAGACTCCGGAGAAAAGCCCGGAGACTCCGGATCTGCTGCTGAAGCTTCACCATGCAGTCAAGAAAATGAGGACCTGATTCAACAAGAAGTGTCAGACCCACATCCAAGAGTTCGACAAAGTGTTCAATGAGACCATCCCGTTGACAACATTCTTGGAAGCATTCGTAGAGGGGTAACAACTCGTTCAAGATTAGCAAATTTTTGTGAACATTACTCGTTTGTTTCCATGTTGGAACCTCTTAGTGTTGAAGATGCTCTTGGAGATGCTGATTGGGTGATGGCCATGCAAGAAGAGCTCAACAACTTCACTAGGAATGAAGTCTGGTCCTTAGTAGAACGCCCCAAACAAAATGTGATTGGAACCAAGTGGGTGTTTCACAACAAACAAGATGAAGACGGTGTGGTGACCAAGAACAAAGCTAGATTGGTTGCAAAGGGCTATACTCAAGTAGAAGGCTTAGACTTTGGAGAAACTTATCCACCGGTGGCAAGACTTGAAGCAATTCGTATACTCCTAGCCTTTGCCACCCATCACAACTTCAAGCTACATCAAATGGATGTCAAGAGTGCCTTCTTGAATGGTCCTATCTCTGAAGAAGTCTATGTTGAGCAAACACCGGGCTTTGAAGATCCACAACTTGCAAACCACGTTTACAAGCTCCATAAGGCGCTCTATGGGCTCAAGCAAGCCCCTAGAGCATGGTATGAATGCCTTAAGGATTTTCTCTTAAAGAAAGGCTTTGAAATAGGCAAAGCCGATCCTACTCTCTTCACTCGTAAACAAGGCAATGATTTATTTGTATGTCAAATATATGTTGATGATATCATATTTGGCTCAACTAATCAAATTTGGGTTGATGAGTTTAGTAGGATCATGACTAAAAGATTCGAGATGTCTATGATGGGCGAGTTGAAGTTCTTTCTCGGTTTTCAAATCAAGCAACTCAAGGATGGCACATTCATAAGTCAAACCAAGTACACCCAAGACATGCTTAAGAAGTTTGACATGAACAACGCCAAGCCCATCAAAACACCTATGCCATCAAATGGACACCTTGATCTAAATGAGGAAGGCAAAAGCATTGATCAAAAGGTATATCGCTCCATGATTGGTTCTTTGCTTTATCTTTGTGCATGTAGGCCCGATATTATGCTTAGTGTGTGCATGTGTGCAAGGTTTCAAGCCAATCCTAAGGAGTGCCATCTAATGGCCGTTAAGAGAATTTTCAGATAATTGGTTCATACTCCTAACCTTGGTTTATGGTATCCTAAGGGCTCCACTTTCGATCTACTTGGCTACTCCGATTCGGATTATGCCGGTTGCAAAGTAGATAGAAAGAGTACATCCGGGACTTGCCAATTCCTTGGAAGGTCCTTGGTGCCAATTCCAAGAAACAAAACTTCGTTGCCCTTTCCACCGCCGAAGCCGAGTATGTTGCAGCCGGCGCTTGTTGTGCTCAACTACTTTGGATGAGGCTCACTTTGAGAGACTTTGGTTGCAAGTTTAGCAAGGTGCCACTCTTGTGTGACAACGAGAGTGCCATTAAGCTAGCTAACAACCCCGTTAACCACTCAAGAACAAAGCACATAGACATAAGACACCATTTCTTGAGAGACCACGAAGCCAAAGGAGATATCACTTTAAGTCATGTGAGCACCGACAAGCAACTAGCCGATATCTTCACAAAGCCTCTTGATGAACTAAGGTTTTGTGCTTTGAGGAGTGAGCTAAATATCTTGGATTCTCGTAACTTGGCTTGAGATCATGCACATGTTTGAATGACCTAGTTTAGAATCCTTGCAAACAAAAGTTTTGTGAAAAGCTTGGATTGCATTTGTTTTGAAAAATTTGGATCTTTGGGTACAACACTTGGACTATTGTTCCCTTTGCTTGTTTGTGGCTAGTCCAAGGTGTTGGTACTGCTCAGGCTCACATTTATCACATAAGCAACCTTCCAAATCTATTCAAAATCAAATTCCTTGGAGAATGCGCTCGGCCGGGTTTAGGGGGGAGCGGAGTATCGACGGGGTTGAGGCCGGACTCTCGGGTTTCCGGAGACTCCGGACCTGACCCGGAGACTCCGGGTTTTAAAAGTATATAAGGCCTTGACCGCGGTAAAAACCTCTATTTCACCTCCACTCCATCTTTTAACCGTGCCTCCCTCTCTCCCGTCGCCTGCCCTCTCCCCTTGGGCGATTTCTTCGTCCAAACCCTAAAAATCTCGTGAGAGTGAGGTTTTGAAGGCTCCAAGGCGTGGAGATCAAGGATCTACTCAAGTTGCAAAGGATCCAAGTCCTTTTCCCTCTCTCCTCAAGGTACTTTCAAAAGAAACTTTCCCGATCTACTTCCCTAGCGTAGTTCTTGAAGTATCCTCGTAGGGAATAGGTAGGAAACACTCTTTGGACTCTAGATCTGCATTTTCTCTCAGTTTGGTTGGACGTACTTCACTGCATTGTGATTTAGGGTTTCGGTCTGCGAAACCCGGACTCTCCGGGGTCGAAGGACCCGGAGTCTCCGGAATATCCGGAGTCTCCGGACTTTTTCCCGGAGTATCCGGGGTTCGCACTGCAACTCTAAACCACTAATGCAGTGTGTCTCCACCTCTGATAAACTCTCACTTCCTTATCATTTTACCTATTCAGATGGTGAGGTTGAAGGTCAGCCGTGGCAATGAGGAGCCCTCCACCCAAAGGAGGACCAAGGCTAGGCATGACCCCGCCGCTTTTCGGGCCGTGCAAGAAGCCTTGGGGCAAGAAAGCTCGCAGCGCAGCTCTAGACCAAGACGGGGTGACCCTCCTCCCTCCTATGCCGAAGGGAGTGAAGAAGAAATAGTGGAGGAGGAGGAGAGGACGGAAAGTGATGATGATGAAGTTGAAGATGAAACATATGAGCAATCCCCCGAGCCTCCTCGTCGTCATGGAAAGGGGCCAGCCAAAGAGAGATCCCGCTACAAGCCCCATCCCAAAAAGAGCCATCAAGCCCCCTATGTCCACCAAAGCCGTCCAGCTACTCGAGTTCCTCCTAAACATAAGCAAGGAGTAGCTGCTCACATCTGCCCCAAAACCCCTCCTAGACTTATTCCTACCCTTCCACCCAATGTCCTAGTGGTTGAGACTCCTATCAAGCTAAGGGACCCAGGCTCAGTCCTTGGATTTGCTGAACACATGATTAGGGACTACTCAAGGAACTCCCTAGCAGTGAGGGAGCAAAGGGAGGAGAATGTCTACTTGTATCTCAAGGGAGAGGGACTTGAGGCAAGATTTTGGTGTGACTTTCATAGGGATTTCTACCAATCCGTGATCCGCAATCCCAAATTAGCCTCCAAGAACATGGCCCCCATTGTGCCAATGAAGTATATCGATTGGAAATATTATGAAGAGCTCAACAATACCGTGTTCAACTCAGTGATTGACAAGTGCAAGGAGGTCGGGCTCTACGACATCATGGGTTTTAGGTACAATTGGAACAAAGAAATCCTTGCTCAATTCCATTGTTCTTACTACTTCAATTCCCATGACAACACCATCACATGGACAACTCAAGGCCAAAAGTGCACCATCGACTACGTGACTTTCTCTCGGCTCTTGGGTCTTGGTTCTAAGGACGAAAGATGCACCCCCGTGCACAATGAGAACTAGTACAAGCCCAAGGAGCTCCCCTTTATGTTTCCTAGCCGAAATGCGGTCATTGAGGGCAAGGTGGACCAACTCAACCCCTACTACTACTATCTCAATCAATTCTTTCGTGCCACTATTGACCCTAAGATTGGAGATGTCACAGCTTTAAGGTACTACGCTCCCAATCTTCTCAATAGGATGGCACCGGATGAAGAAGGCTTTTGTGTCTTTGACTTCATTTGGAATGAGTTGAGGAGGGCAATGAATGACCCCATGAAGCATCTTCCGTATGCCCCCTATCTCATGTATATGATTGAGAGAGTGACCAATGTCCGCTACCCCAAGGATGTTGTCCACGAGCCGCTTCGCCACCTCCGTGATCATGCAAAGAGGCCTCCCAAAGGCCGTAAGTATGTTGGATCGTCAAGTGCAGCCCCCTCCCATGATGATGTGTCCGCTGCACGTTCCTCCTCTCCACCTCCTCGTCGGCACCGTGGCTCTATGATCAAGAGAGTGCTTAAAAGCATTTTCAGCATGTGCAAGACCATAGCCACAGAGACAAATGAGAACCGCCGCGACATCATCGAGATCAAGTCTCACCTTGGCCTTCCCACCGACCCCTACCGCGAGCTTCCTGAGTTTGATGACCCGTTTGCGGAGTGGGACGCCCAAGGTGCCCAAGAAGAAGAAGAGGAGGAGGACAATGAAGAAGAAGAAGAAGAAGAAGAGGACGACGACTCCGAGTGACTCCGCTGCTCCACACTTCCTTTTTGGCGCTTGATGCCAAAGGGGGAGTGAAGTTATCTATTTGTGTCTTTGGAACAATGAACTTGGTTTGTAATAATTTTAATTTGGAACTTGGTTTGTAATAACTCTAATATTCGCTCATGTGAGACTATGTGAAGCTTGAGACATTTGCTTGTGTGTTTGTGGTGTTTTATCTGCTTTTTATCTTCTAAGGACAGCTTATGTTAGATTGAACAACTGTGTGTTGTCTGTTTTTTATTTCTTTGTCTTTGAAGCCGGAGAGTCCGGACTTTTTCCGGAGTATCCGGATTTTCTGAGACGATCCGGACTGGACCGGAGACTCCGGACTTCTCAGCACCTGAATTCTTTTTCTCTTTTGTTGAATGCATAACCTGTCATGAGCATTTCACCTTTTAACCTGTTGCACATCACAAGCACCCCACTGTTGTAATACTCTCTTATTTCTCTTGTGCAAAATATTGGCCCTAATAGGACCTTTGATATTCAAGATCAAAATGCACATATTAAGGGGGAGTATTACAAAAGTTTTCAATATTCATTATTTATCTCTTATATGACTTAAGTGTGTTGTCATCAATCACCAAAAAGGGGGAGATTGAAGAGTATCTTGGCCCCCTAAGTGGGTTTTGGTGATATAATGACACACACCTAAGTAGCTAATGAATTTACCTAGTCCATAAGCAGGTATTAAAATTATGTATGGCATCAAGCGCGGCTCGTTGACTACACAAAAAGGAAGTGGTGCTCTAAAAGGATTCCTAAGAAGACTTTTTTAGTTTCATTTTTGAATTTGAGTCCTAGGAATGTCGTACTATCAAGAGGGACAGGAATTATGTCTTCCAAGAGTCGAACAGGTGCTCTAGTTGCTAAAACAAAACCTATGAGAGACACCATTGCACCAACACATTCACAGAGATTTTATCTTGGGTGCTAGCCTTGGAAGGCCGGAGTGTCCGGGTTTTTGCCCGGAGACTCCGGACTTCCCGGAGAGTCCGGGTTTATCCCGGATACTCCGGGTCATAAAGCCTCAACGGCTATATTCTGGGTGAGGGGGTATAAAAGCCCCCTCCACCCCTTCATTTACCCCCACCCCTGCCATTTTCGTCCTGAACTGTTGCAAACCTCATTTACTCCTCCCCTATCTCCCTTTGGCTCAAAGTTGGTGAGATTTGTTGTGGGAGTTAAGAGGATTTGAGAGCAAGGGCTTGGAGAGTGCTAGTGAGCTGATTTCCCATCTCTAGAGCACCTAGTTCTTCGCTTGGTTGGCAGAATTCGTGTTCGTTACTCTTGGAGCTTTGAGCTCCTAGCCGACTAGGCGTTGCCTTGGAGCATCCAAAGGTTGTGGCTGTCCAAGGAAGTTTGTATCACCCCGGCATTGAGTAAGTAACTCTAGCTTGATCTTCGTGGTCGCTAGAGGGAGGAAAGTGACCTAGGTGTAAAGGTCCACCCTTTGTGGGTACCTCAACGGAGACGTAGACCTCAAGGTGTGAGGTTGAACTCCGGTAACAAATCCTGTGTCTCTTGTGCTTGTTCATCTTGTTGCATGTTTGTTTCTTGCTTGAACACTTATCTAGGGTTTGGTGCCGATCTACTTCGTGTTGAGGTTTCTACAGGTTGTAAGTGAATAAACAGGCTTGTATCACTTCAATGCATAACCTATTTTCACAGATTTACTTTTGAGCAAGCTTAAATCCTGTCGATTTAATTCTCCCCTAGCAGGCCGGACTATCCGGACATTTTCCCGGATTCTCCGGATTTCCCGGAGTATCTGGAAAAATATCCGAGTCTCGGACACGGGTCTAATGTACCGCAAAAAAAGTTTGTGATTTTCAGGTTCGACTATTCACCCCCCCTCTAGTCGACATCTTGATCCTTTCAATATCTCTTTGCATCATGAGCAAGCTATAGGATTAGCTTCCCTTTTTGTTATCATAAACAATGTGCATACATTTGGTTGGTGATTCAAACACTAAATGCACACATTTAGGGGGAGCTCATCCTATGGTTTGGTTATGGGACTAACATTGTTTCAAGCTTTTCTTATGTAGTCCCTTAGCGACGCGTTCCGGTGCGGTGTTTCATTCTAAGAGAATGCTATTTCACTCTCAATGTGATCTAACATCTCTAAAAGAGTGAATATAGCAATATGAGCTTCATGCTATTGAGTCAATGTCCTTGCGAGCTTATGTCTCTATATAAGTTCAAAGGCAATGTACTCATACATTCCTAATCCTTGTGGTACCCCAAGTGTCTTCTATACAAGCTTCTTTCAAGTGGTGTCACCTAGTGATATCATTTCCAAGTGGCTCATCTCAATGGGGTGCCAACAAGGTAGAGAGGATCAATCCCCCGGAGGTATGCAATAATCAAAAGACTACAAGTGATATCTACAAGTGGTAATGTAACAAGAACCCATTTGTTTTATCTCTTGTCCTTTAAGCTACCTCTTTGCATGATATGCTCTAAGCTTCCTTGTTTTACAAGTTTGTAGTTGTGCACTTGTTTCTCACTACCCTTGTCTTGCAAGTGGTATTCTTTTTATGCACACACTTAGGGGGAGCTTAGTTTATATCATGTTAGTCTCATGAGCTTGTGATCCACCTTAGTTATTCACACATGTGGTATCTTCATTGATATCATACTTATGGATCATGCTTCATGCGGCTTTCTCCCTTGCATTTAACATCTCTCCTTTGAGCTATGGTTACTAGATCTTGCTAGTTTCCTTGGACCCGTTTGCTTTGGACTTTTTGGAGATTTTATTCCAAAGGGGGAGAATGTAAGACCAAAGCAAGCGTGTGGCCTAAGCTTACAAGTGGGCTCAAGGATGCTTACAAGTGATTTCAAGGATTTGAGACCAAAGGGGGAGAATGTGAACATAAGAGCAAAAAGGGGGAAGTTTGATCTAGGGGGAGTTTGGATGATGGTAAGCATCCAAGCAAGTGTAAGTGGTTCTAATTTTGTCAATTCTAGCAAATTTATGCTTGCTTTGGTTGTGTTGTCATAAATCACCAAAAAGGGGGAGATTGTAGCGAACATGGCCTCATATGCCATTTGTTCGGAGTTTGATTTTGGTGATTCATGACAACATGATCATTGGGACTAACCATATTGTTTGAGCATGTCTTTGTAGACATTTCTAGGTCCCAAGGATGCAAGAAAACCCCATGCAAAAATGCCAAAACAAAGGGTCAAAACCGAGCAAGAAAAGGAAAAGAGAAGACACCGTCGGATGAACCGACGGTCCCTCAAATACAAGCGTCGGTGCAATCGTCGGACGAGTTGGTGCACAGGGTCAAACCCTAGGTACCGTCGGATGAACCGACGGTCCGTTTTTTAGTAGCGTCGGACGAGTTGCAGAGGAAGTGCAAGGAAGGCGGTAGCACGGATGATCCGACGGTCTAAGTGGGGACCCCGTCGGTCTATCCGACGCTCAGTTTGAATTCATACAGAGACGTGCCAAGACGATGCCTTCGGACCGGATGATCCGACGCCTTGGTCAAGGCATAGCGTCGGTCTATCCGACTCGATCCGTTGGAAGCTAACGATGCGACTTAGACGCGAGGCCTTCCGGCACGGGATGATCCGACGTAGCGTCGGAGCATAGCGTCGGGAGCGTTGCGTCGAGAGAACCTCAACGGCTACGTGACGTGGGAGGGGCACCGGATGAACCGACGCCCGGAAATGCATAGCGTCGGATCATCCGACGGTACCTTTTTCGGCGGCTTTTAGCCAACGGCTAGTTTGATGTCTTGGGCTATTTATACCCCCTCCACTCACCCATTTGAGGTTCTGGATTGTGTGGAAGTGCGAGAGGAGTTCAAGACACATTCAAGATCATATCCAATCCATCCAAGTGCTAAATTGCTCATCCTTAGACTTGCATATGCTTTGTGTATGTGCTTAGTGCTAGGCTTAGCTTAGAGCTGAGTGAGTGCAAGGTTGTGCCAACCTTATGAGGTGATTCTTGAGTGAATCCTGGTGTACAAGGTTCGCCGGAAGCCTTGGGGCCTAAGGGCGTGTTTGGGAGGGCTCCAGCTCCACCAAACCAACTCTGGAGTAGCAACTCCACCAATTTGCAGCTCCACCGTGGAGCTGGACTCTCCCATTGGAGCTGAGGAGATGTGTTTGGCTGAGACAACAACTCCAGCTCCGAAAAATGAAGATTTGAATAGATTACCCTCTTATGCCCTCAATTTTTGACACCTTGTTATTGACACCTTGTTACCTAGTGGAGTGTCCGAAAAATTTATTATTGACACCTTGTTACCTAGTGGAGGATGTGGAAAGAATTCCTTGTCGACACTCAATGCATTCTATAGCACACTTGTGTCGTGCATAGATCCCGGTTGGCCCGTTGACACATATGTGAATCTCATATCAAAATCACAAACTGCTAATACATTTTGGGTGGGTATCCCTGTCTTTCCAATGTACCTTACTTGCTCATCAGGTGGTAGTGTGACACGAATGTGTGTGCCATCTAGTGCTCCAATGCAATGTTTGAAATATGGATAGGCTCGCTTGTCATCCCTTATCCTCCTATGGACTGTAGGAAAATTTGGATCTATTGGCCTAATGAAATCCTTTGACATGGTCATCAAACAAAACAAAACCTCCTCAAATTTTCTACTGATTGTTTCACCAGAGTGCTTGAATCTATTTTGACTTCTGCTGTTTGACTCATTCCCCGAACAAATGAATAACAAAATACCTAAACTCTCAATAGATGACATATGTAGAGATGAAGTCAACCCATACCTCTCAACCAATAACTTATGGAGGTCGAAAAAATCTCTGTGCTCATGCGCAATTGCCTATGGCATTCTCCTGGAGTGTTGAAAAGCTCCAACATAAACCCCATTCCACTTGTGGTTGACGTCCTGGGAGGATTTTTTTAATAAACATGTCCAGATACATTTCTCCCATCATTGCACCACCAAAGATCATTTTAAAAAAATCCTCATCCTCTTCATCAATGTCAGAATCATCATCGCTAGATAGCTGCATAAATGATATAGATAAATAATTTAACCAAGTAGTTCACATGACATAGAACAAATAAGAAGTAAAAAAATAAACAACTTGTCCACATGACATAGACAGATAAGGATAAAATAATTTGTCCACGTCACAAAGGATAATTAATTTGTCCACATCACAAAAGATAATTAATTTGTCCACATCACAAAGGATAAATAATTTGTCCCACATCGCAAAGGATAAAAAAATTGTCCACATCACAAAGGATAAAAAAATTGTCCACATCACAAAGGTAGACCACACTGATCACTTTGCAAACATCATGTCAAACTTCCTCTTCAGCCAATTGAACCTATCCTCATTGGTGGGGATAGTCATAAACATCTGCCTATGTTCTTTCTTCACAAACAACTCAGTTGCCACAAAGTGCTCATCACTCCCTGGAACGGCCCCACATGCGGTGACATGGCCCATGACATCCTCAATACTAATCCCTCCAAACCTAGCTGACACAAAAGCCGCAGCACTCTCTGATATCTTTGACATATTCTGTTGTATAACTGCTCCAGTGCTACTTTTAGGCTTCTTGTTAGGTTTGTCAAGAATAATGTGAGCTTTTTTCTTAGGTTTGTTGGTAGGTGTAGGAGAGAATTCCAAATTCTCTTCACCAAAATCAGCATTACCGTCACCATTCCCATCACCATTACCGTCACCAATCTCATCACCATTCTCTTCCCCTTCATCCTCTAAATCAATATGATCCTGAACACTGTTTGGTGGTATTATTGGGTTGGAAGACATAGGATTCCAATGATCAGTCTCTTCATTCATGATGTTCCCAAACATCACCTTCAAATATTCTTCATTTTGAAGAGGTACGTTTCTTAAATTTTCCAACACCAGGTATCTCCTACATAATTAGGTTACAGTAAGCAAGTGTACGTATTTTAGAAAAAAACAAATGAAAACAAATGTTAGATGCTCACAGATTTGGTTTTTTTCCACCACTCTTTATCCATGTTGATAGTTCCTGTGCTCCAATTCCAACCAGTTCCAGTTTGTTTCCTCATCAATTTTCTCCAATTGGTCAAATCAGTCTTCAACTCCGCCTATGGTGGGGTGCCTAGGTGTTCCAACATAGCAGGTCCCAAGCCCTGATAAAGGAGGAGGGTTGTGGTAGGCTTGGCGAGCCAACGTAAAAACTTAGCCACTCTTATGGAGATGAAACCCAAAAGAATCCCAATAATTTACAACTAAGATTGTACAGGGATGTGGTGACGTGTGTCCGGACATGCGATGACGATACTAGTGATTTCCCAATTAAAATAGGACTACATCAAGGGTCAGCGTTGAGCCCTTATCTATTTGCTTTGGTGATGGATGAGGTCACAAGGGACATTCAAGGTGATATCCCCTGGTGTATGCTCTTTCCGATGATGTGGTGCTAGTTGATGAGAGTAGGGCGGGGGTAAATAGGAAGTTAGAACTGTGGAGGCATACGTTAGAATCGAAAGGGTTTAGACTTAGTAGGACCAAGACCGAGTACATGAGGTGCGACTTTAGCGGTACGACGCGTGAGGAGGGAGACGTCACCCTTGATGGGCAAGTGGTGACCAAGAAGGATACTTTTCGGTATTTAGGTTCGATACTACGAAGGATGGCGACATCAACGGAGATGTTAGGCATAGAATTTCGAAGTTGGTTGGTTGAAATGGCGTCAAGCCTCGGCGTCCCTCCGTGACAAAAGGGTGCCTCGGAAGCTAAAAGGTAAGTTTTATAGGACGGTGATTCGCCGGCGATGTTATACGGTGCGGAGTGTTGGCCTACAAAAAGGCGACATGTCCAGGCAATTGAGTGTGGCGGAGATGCGTATGTTGCGTTGGGTTTGTGGGCACACGAGGAGGGATAGAGTACGGAACGATGATATTCGGGACGGGGGTCGGGGTGGCGCCAATTGAGGAGAAACCGATCCGGCATCGGTTGAGATGGTTTGGACATGTCCAACGAAGGCCTCCGAGGCTCGGTGCATAGTGGGGTCCTAGAGCGGGACGACAATGTGAAGAAAGTTAGAGGTCGACCTAAACCGACCCGGGATGAGTCGGTTAAGAGAGACCTTAGGGAGTGGAATATCTCCAAGGACTTAGCTTTGGATAGGGGCGCTTGGAGACTAGCCATCAACGTTCCTGAGCCATGACTTCTTCTACGTGTCTTTATGTTGATGGTACCTTTGGGTTTCATATCTAGCCTACCCCGACTTGCTTGGGACAAAAGGCTAAGTTGTTGTTGTTGTTGTTGTTGGTCAAATCAGTCTTCAACTTGTCCCATTTGTTCTTTAGCTGACTTTTTTTCAACATGATATCGGTACATTGGTAAAACCTATGAATCACCTCCTCATAGCCCACATTATTCAAGTGTGTGTTGGGTCTATTTCCTTTTCTTTTTTGTTCAGCAAACAGTTCGCAAACAAGGGTGGTATTGTAATCATTCCAATCAATATAATCTCCCTATACATGATTCGTAAGACAGCAGTTTAAAATCTAGTAATTAAAAAATATTATGCACTTGTATTATCACAATGGAGTAGCAGTCCAGAATTTCCTCATCCTACTGTTCCTTCACTACTGTTCATGGATTATCACAATGGAGTAGAATTTCCACTTGTAAAATATATGCACTTGTAAAAAATATATGCACTTGTATTATCACAATGGAGTAGAATTTCCAGAATTTCCTCATCCTACTGTTCCTATATGCCATAAAAAATAAACTGATAGCAGGTAACTAGTTTTTTCATCATGTGCAGAAAAAAATTTATAATACCAAGTATAACAAGTAAAATGTGACATCGAATCATACCTCATCTTTGGTTGACGCAGCACGTTTCCTTCGCTGAGCACCGGAGGTACCAGATGCTTGAGACGCCAAAAATGCATCTCCAATGGCCGGGTCCGTTTCAAATGCGCCCATCATCCCGCCTCCCCGGGTCGTCCGCGTCCATGGACGGAGCGGGAGTGCCGCCCGGGCGGGAACGCCCCCGCCCGGCCGGCCGCTAACCTGTCCATGCCGCCGGCGCCGCCGGCCGGGCGGCCGCACTCTGCCCGCCCGCCGGTTTCTTCACCATGCCGCCGGGAACGATGCCGTGACCGGTCGTGGTCCTAGGCAGGCCGTCCGCGGCGCCGCCATGGCTGCGCGCGCCCGGCCAAGGCCGCCAGCACCCCTGCCTAGGCCAGGCGCGGGTCTGCCCTGGCTGCTGCCCGCGCCCGCGCCTACGGATTGGGAAAACGGACCCAAGGGCTCCTCCCGGAACGCAGCCTCAGCCCCGTTTTCCTCCTCAATTCCGGCGGCCTCCATTACGTTGCCGTCGGAGCCGTCTAGGGTTACAGACGGAGGACGAGAAAGCCCAACTCGACGTGCGGGCGAGAGGGAGGAGGAGGAGGAGGGGGAGGCGGCCGGCTCATCTCCGGTGAACTCCGGCGGCCGTCCGCCGGCGGGACAAGGGCGGCGGCGGCACCTCCTGCGACCGTGAAGGCCAGGAGTCGCGCGGCAGGCCTTCGGTCGCGGCAGGAAGAACGCGAGGGGGCGGCGGCTTCTGTTCGGGGGGGGAAAAGATTGAACCGGTATGTTGTGTAATCGGTGGCAGTGGTGGGTAATTACCCCCCAACTCCACGAGTCCTTATGAAAAACGTGTTCGCAGAGTACCCCTTGAGGCACTCCATGAAATTGGTGGAGTTGGGAGCTAGATTCATGGATTTCGTGGATCTGGAGTTTTTGGAGCTACGGTGTTTGGCAGGAAAAAATTGGAGCGGAGCCGTTTTTTTTGAATCTGGAGCTGTTTGGAGCTCTCCCAAACACCCCCTAAGTGGCTCACCGGCAATCGTCATCGACCCTCCGGCTTGGTATGGAGCGGCGAGGACACTTTGTGCGGGGGACGTGGAGACCCCCTTCCTTGGTGGAGAAGCTCCTTAGTGGAGGCGGCAGCAAGGTGACCAAGGGAGCTTGACAAGTGCCTAAGTGGCTAGCCTTTGTGGCAAGTCAAGTTGGTGCTCTTGGGAGAGACTTGGTGACCGGGAAGCAATACTCTTGTGTGAGTGCTTCAACAACGTGGACTAGGGGTGGCTTAGTGCCTACCGATACCACGGGATAAATCGCGTGTCAAGAGTTTGCTTCCTCTCATCCCCTTTACATTTCCGCATTTACTCTATTGCAATCTTTGTTTGTCTCTACATTCCTAGAGTAGTATCATGCTAGGATTGGCTATAGGTTGCAAACACTATACCACAGCCCCAATATACCAACAACAATATAGTCGGTATAAGCCTGTATGCCGACGCACCATCCGTCGGTATATAGTTATGCCGACGAACACTATCAGTCGCTGTATCTGGCGTCGGTATAGAGTTATAGCGACGGACATTGTTATACCGACGGATCGTCAGATGGTAGCAGGAGATATAGCGACGGACACAAAAATAGCGACAGACTGTTGGTTATAGGTTTTTACCGACCAACAATTCGACGATATAAATTTCTATACCGACTAACAATCCAATGCTAATAATTCATACGAACCTACAAAATTATATATATAATAACCTTATAAAAAAGTCAGTATCAATATTCGAAACATTACATATGAAACGAAGAGCTGAAGACAGCTCATAGCTTTGGACGCCCATAGACATCAAACACACAAGTTATCGAACATAGATAACTTAGTTTTCATTGAAGATAATAGCATTGTTCTAGCTACTTAGATAAGTCAATCTAACTAGATCATATGTTTGGCTTGTCAGAGCTCACACTTTAAGCAGACAACCACATTTACAAAGACAGCCAGAAGTCATTACATGACACATACAAAATGCCCAAAATCTGTCCAAAACAAAATAAGCTTGCTGCATACACAATCAAGCACCACGCAACCTGTAGGACCTCCCACCTGAAAAAAGTGAAAAGTGTAATTTGTTAAAAAAAATGCATTGATCACCTGATCCAACCATCCAACAATAGTACTTGATCAAATTTCTCTCCATCATCATCATCCTAGTTGTTAACTCACTATACAGGGCTTTTTACTGTGCTTTACTAGGAGGCAGAATAATATCTCATGGAACCAGTTCTTGGCATTTTCTACAAAAGTAGCTGCTGGCGGCTGAGAAAATATAGAGAGAACGGAAGGGGAAGACAACTTTCATCCAGCATGTTGCTTGCCCATTGAATGGTTCAGAGATGGACCTACTGCTTAAGTTGCAGTAGATGCCCAAATTGAACCCTGCCATAAGCACTAGCCATCTCACTGTTTTGTCAATAGAGTTATTAGTCCTCACAAAATTAATCCACAAATGCCTATTTAAATCACCAAGTGGTTCACAACTAACATGGTATACCGTAAATACATACAGCTACCCCAAAATTAATCCATAACAGAGGTATTTCAGTTAGCAAAAACAGTAGCAACTAGTACCCCAATGACTTCAAGTGGGGTATGCACGTGGGCTCCCAGCCAAGGTACAAGGCCTTTTCTACCTTCAGGTTGATTAGCTGTAGTGATGATATGCATAAATGGGTTCAGATTTGCATGTAATGAAATATGAGCTATGTTCGGATCGAATATAAGATGGGTGGTTAATTTGATAAGGTAAAACTAGACATTTCTATTTTATAATCATCTCACCAACTTACGGTTCACAAATTAAACGATCAATGCTTATTGCATGACCGAAGACACTTGACTTCTTAACTCGCTGACTACTACTAGCAAAAAAAAACTAATCCTAAGAATTCCGCAAGAAACATTCCAAACCGCTACGGATGTGTGTATTACCCTTTGATAGGGTCATGCAATTGACATCTTTTGAGCATCAGCCATCGTCTCCACATCAGCATAAGGTAGCAGGAAAATTGTATCCCTTTTTCAGCACAAGGTTCTAAAAAAAACTAGGAGTACAACATTGTTAAGACATGAGCTAGCAGGCACAAGTCAAAGAAAGGAAACATATTGATGACTTCAAATTAAAAAAAGCAATGCAGAGACCAGAGGAAAAAAACTAAAATTAAGAATCTCTAAATAACGGAAGCATGCACCATATCAAAGAGCGAGAGGAAGCAAGGTCATAGCTCATATACAACTTCACATGTTTGATTGACAAGTCTCACAACAATTATACTAGGAAAATTTTGCTAAGTCTTACAGTCCTAACAAGTTCACCTAGCCTAGGATGGTGCACATGCAGAGTAAGTGTTTAGTTAAACTGCATAACATACCTGTAGTGCCTCTACTAGACTTTGATGCCTCCTTCAACTGTCATAAATAGCAATAATTAGAAAATTTTGTATCTCATCACACATTAAAAAAGGAACAAAGAGTTGTACATTACTCTCTTGTATGGCCAGGCAATTGACATAGCAAGCACCTGGAACTACCAACAGGTAAAAAGAGCAAATAGATCAGTCATTTCAAAGTAAAAAGTAGTTCAGGCTTGAGCCTTGAGGTAGTAAAAAGTAGTAAGATTTGTTGAGATAGCACTAGAGGGATAGAGCATTATCTTTAACTTCCTGAGCACAATAGTTACAATGCTCTAACTGCCTGGATCACTAATGCTAGAGGCACAAGCCATGCTACTTGCTGCACTAGCACAGAAACTACAATTTCAGTATGTCAACTATCTCCGTGATGACCAAATACTAGTCTCAGCAATACACTAAGTTGTGATGGCTGTATGATAAATTTGATTGCCAACCGCTTCGTCCCATACAAGAGTTCACTTTCAAAATTTTAGCATACAACCATCACAACTTGTTGTGTTCCATAAATAAACTATTCACAAGTAAAATAGAGATGCACAACTTATTCTTACAATCCTAAGTTCACCTAGCCCACTCGATGTTCAGGAAAAGTATAAACAAACACTTAATGTTTAACAGGAGCAATGCTAGATATTGCTGAATATTTCAGAAGTTGTTTTTCAGAGTAGTTCTTTACTTAAAACTGAAATACAAAATTGGACTGAAATATGCAATTGAATTTCTCTTCAACAAATTCTCTACTGTTATTAGATTGGGCTTATTAGTTCCATTCTCATGTGTCGACATCCTACATGTTCAAGTTCATGATAATAGCCAGGGAAGCAACTAATCACTAACAATAGCAGATAAATGGGCATATTATACACAATCCAGAGGAATACTGAAGCAATTTGTAAGTAAATTACACAAATGCAGAGGCAATTAAGCATATAATACACAATTAGGCATATTTTACACAACAGTCTTCAATCCACATGTGTATCACATGAATAATCAAATTCACAGATAAAAGCAGAGACAAAAACAAAGGGTGAGAGGGAGAAGAGGAGCAGAGGAGGGAGGATAACTTGCCTTGGACTTGGGGTCGTGCGTCGCCACGGCTTCCTGCGAGGAGGTCGGGGCTCGAGACCACGTGCTCACTGTGGCACGGCGAAGGACCATGGGCCTTCGGCGGCCGTGGGGAGGCGCGGGGTCGGCGGCGGTCGCGAGGTAGGGGCGGGGTCGGGAGGTGGTGACGGGGAATGGGCTGCCCCGGCGCGGGGAGGGGGCGGATCGGGATAGCTTGGGGGAACGACGGTCGGCAACATCTTGGTGAGGTCCGAGCTCGGGCTCACCGCTACTCACCTTGCCGCTCGCATTCTGGTGGAGGGGCCTCGTCGGGGGGGGGGGGTGTGGCATGTGCTCGACGGAGGTGGTGTGTGTCGGTGGCGGCGGCTCCGGCCGGGGCGCACATGGCCAGAAGCGGCCGGAGCGGCGGCGACACTAGCACGATGTGGATGGGAGGAGGACTGAGGCGGCGGCTATGGTGGGGAGGGAGGTGGATAAGGTTAGGGTTAGAAAACCTAAGGACGTGCTGGGAACCGTCCGATCTATATCGGACATATAGCGTGCACTGAGACTAAAAGGGTCTCTGACCGGTGGACCATCTAGCAATAGTAGCACGTAAGATTGGGCCAACTGAGCGCGAAAGGCCTACTAGTGCGCACGAAAATGGCCCGCTTCATATACCGACAGATGGTCCAAATCAACAACTGAGATATAACGACGGACGGTCCAACGAGAAGTGTGAAATTTTATAACGACGGATGTGCAGATGTTACAATATGAAATAGCGACGGTCAATTCGACGCAGAGTTATAACGACGGACTGATCGACGGTAATTTCATACTTGTAACGACACACGTCCGTCGTTAATGTGGGGTTGTGGTATAGTGAAACCTTCTTTTGGGATGGGAGTTTCACACTAGAACAACCGTAGTTGCACATATAGATAGTTTGTTCTAGTTTACCTTTGCGCAAAATTAGTGAAGCCATAGGTTAAGGTTTTAAGTTGCCTAATTCACACCCTCCCCCTCTTAGGCTAACGAGCATCCGATTCCTTACACTAGAATAGTAGAATTATATATAATCTTTCGGAGTTCCGAACAGCAAAAGTGTGAAAAACTATAACCACATCATTTGAATACATATAACAAAATTTCCAGCCAAGAACAGAATTTATTGGAGCGCATGGAGGGAAAGCAGTCATCTAAATTGACAAATATCAGGTTGATACTTGATAGCATACCTGAGCCAAAACTGCCACAGCAACCATTCTTAGGTAATACAGATGTTTTCTCTTCTGCCTAAAACTCCAATTCTACCAGTTGTTGTGTCACATGCTTTTAGCCTGCAATCACACATTTATGTTTGTGGCTGGAACATTTAATCGGCTGGTCCAACCTTGAGGTTTGCTGACATCTGCACATGCACAGTCCCGAGGTAGATACATAACGTTATGGCAATATAGTTTTAAAATTAGACAATCCATTCAATTTCATCCTAAGATTCATCTTTGATTTTGAGACAAAATGCTTATGGTGCACCCAATTTGATGGTTTGAATTCAATCTGGTATTGTATAAGAATATAAACTCTTCGTCTGATTCAGGACATGAAGAACTCTTGCTAGATCAGAGATAAGGTCAACTATAAAAGATAATTCACAAATCCTAGCCTCTATGAATATCATATTATACTTAAAACAAATCAAAATAAAGCTAAATATGGAAATTATGTTCAAGTTCTGTTTGGAATGCAGGAACTTCACAGGTAAAAATCCAATTCATCTGATACCCTTGTTTATGCAAATATTTAGCTTTCACAACTCAAATTGCAATGGTTGAAGGTTGGATGCGGTCCCTAATATAGCCCATCTGATCGCAATATCAGGCAGCCCAGATCATGTTAAGCAGAAATTCACTAATGCTACAGAGACCAGAAAGTCAATTTATCATTCATAATTCAGATTCAATAGTCTCAACCGGGGAAGGCACAATCAGTCCCAGAAAAAAAAATGGCATGATCAGCCACTGTACGCCTGTGACTGATCCGAATTCCTCAGCAGAACACAGGAACTGCTCTGCTAGTGCGCTGTGCATGATTTATTTCTTTTGTTTCACTTGGATTGATTTTTTAATTCTACGTTCCTCAAGGAGAAATCCCCCAAAGGCCCAGATCGACTCCTCGTCAGTTAAGCAGACCAATAAACCCCAAACCTACAGACTACAGTTTCTCCCAAGTGGAACTAAATCAATCAACCCGTCGGATATCTAATAAATCAATCAAATTAGGGGAAGCGACAGCTAGCATTGGCACATATAAACCCTAGACTAAACGGGAACTAGCTGGAGGAAGCACGAGCGGCTCACCGGTATCAAGGAGATGCATCCGACGCGCCCGCGGAGTCCGGTGGCGGCTCCGCGCCCTACCCCGCACTCGTAGAGCCGGCGATCGGGCCTTCTCCGCGGCGGCCGGCCGACCGCGACGGCAGGGATTCCCGCGAGTTGGAGGATTTCAAATGGGAGCGGAGTTTTCCGCGGGGGCCCTTTTGATTCGAGTCGGGACAGGGGATTCTCCTGGTTTAGCGCGAAAGCAGGGACACGGGGGGTTTTGCTGTATGAGGCTGGTCTGTGGGCCCCGCGGGGTGGGCGCCCCTGGCTTTTTGCCTTGGCAAGGAAACGACGTGCTCTTTATAATTCCATCCTCGTGGCTGGTGGAAATCACTGGCTACTCCCGACCTCCCAAGGCACAAATGCAAAATGGGTCACGACCAATGGTAGCAGAATAATTATACATGATTCGCTGCGACAAACCTCTTTTATGTCGTTTCATAAAACTTTTTAAAACAATTACCATCTCCATCCGCTGGTATATGACGTTAATTAGTTCATTTTGAACTCCATACATATTACATTTCGCGATATAGATGGTTACGAAGGATTTATTACACCATAAGAAGCATCAAGATTAGTGCTGTTTAGCACTATACATATGAGATATACCTTAAGGGCACTCCCAATGCCAGAAACTATCATAGTTTCTATATTTTTGGATTTCGAGTCAAGAAACTATCTTACACAATGCAATTTTCTATCATAGCATCACATGACCCACTTGTCTTTCTCACAACTGATCTTAATTTGCGTGAAGACCTGGTTTCTTAGCTAGACTTGGAGTCTTATGTTTTCCCACCCTTTCTTCATTAAATACAGCGCCACATCAGCAAAAAGCTATAAATGATATGGTAATTAATAGACTTCGACTCCATGGTGAAGTCTGGGTTGAGAGTGCCTTAAGGGCATTCACAATGTGCTTCGAAAATGGTCATTATGCAATAAATCCAACCTTGAGGACATGCTATATACATATATACATTGTGCAGATAGTTCTTATAGCATTTAATGCTAAAATTGTCTATATGCATATAGACCAGCCACAAGAGAACATAGTACATTACTCCCTCTGTCCCGCAAATAGAGTCCACTTTGACTTTTTTCGGTCAAACTGTTTTATATTTGACTAAGTTTATATATAAATATATCAATGCTTTTGATGTCTAACAAGTTTTATTAGATTCCTTATGAAATTTATTTTCATAACATACATATTTAATGTTATAAATATTCATATTTTTCATTATAAATTTAGTCAAACTTCAAATAGTTTGACTGAGAAAAGTCAAAGTGGACACTCTTTGCGGGACATAGGGGTACATTTTGAGTTTACTACTTACAAATGAAACGTCAGGGTCACAAGAAGGTTGAGGAGCAACTTTTTAATGGCCATGCGACCCACCTTAATTCCTACTGAGTCCTTTACCATTGTGATGGTGGACTTTAACTAAAGGAAGTTGTTGTGGGACCCACGCTTAAGGAATGTCCGGTCCTCTAACATTGCTGATGCCCTAGAACCACTTTTTGCTATTTGAATCATAAAATACATCAAAAAAATACGATTGACATGTTTTTAATTTGGTGTGCTTTTTTTTACATTGGTTGCTTTTAGACACCTTTGCCTTTTCTCTCCTTCTCTGTCCATGCCTTCTCTCTCGATGCGAAAAATGCATATATTATTCTAATTATTACATAATTTTCTATGTATTTTACTTAAACTTTTCGTTATCTTTACAAGAACATTATGTTGGTTAATTGCAAAACTGCGACCATTCACTATCAAATATCGCATGCCACAGGGACCTCTTCGCAAAACTGCGGCCCTTTTCTGCCTGATGCCTACTCCGTATGAGGTAGCTCGTGCTCGTTCGGCAGTCGGCACTGAGACACGCGCATGCTCGCGGTCGCTTCGCTCCGCCCAGATCTCTCCGCCGACGAGATGCTCCGCCGGGGCGTGCTCCTCCTCGTCGCAGTCCTCCTCGCCGTCGCGCGCCCGCCCCACGCGTACGCCTCTGAGGCCGACCACAAGGTGCGCGCCCCCCAACGCCCCCTTCTCTCAACCCTAGATCCGAACGCTCCTTGGTTGGATCCGTCGGGGCGCCGGCACCGGACATGTGCCTGACGCGCGGGTGGGTCGTTGCCGAGCGATGGGAGTTGTGTGCTTAGTACGAGGTGACGGATTTGATTTGTTGCTGTGACGCGAAGGGCTCGGCGGGTTATGAGCGAATTAATGGTTTGAGGGTTGTTTCAGAAATTGTCTGTTTTGATATCTGTTCCCGTGGGTGCGCGGGATGAAATTGTGACTGTTGCATTCAAACAAAAGTTTATTTTTGGTTGCATGCAACTTTCAAATAGTGCAACATTGTCATAGTGAAAATTCTGGGGGCTTCTCATTACTTATTAGATGCTGCATGTCATGTTTGGGGCAGGGTACAATGCATGCATATCATCAAAGGCTTAGTTGTTGTACTACGCTTTAATGTGGCTGTTATCATGGGAATTTCAATGAAGACACGACATTTGAGAGACCATGTTGTGGTGGCTTGTGATTTGGCATTGATAGTTCAAAAGTCAAGTACTTGATTCTTCATATTTGCATTATTGTTAAACAACTATGGTTACATTCTTACTCACATTTGGGACTGATCACCCGATCAGGGCTTAATTTAGCTACTTGACATCCAAACTATCTTACTATTTGTTAGACACCAATCAGGGATCAGATATAACACAGAGATAGGTACTTGCAACTGCATTTATAACTTCCATAATAGTTAACTTGCGTATGTTCCTATATGGTGGCCTGTAGTTACACTTACACAAAATTGGATCTTAATGTCAAGTAGGTAGAAACTTAGTATTTGTAAGGTGAAACATGTACATGTGTGCTTCCTTGATTATCAGCCAGTGTTTACCCAGTTATTCTGTCTAGAAGGCTAGACTAACAGCTTTTTGGCTGTTTACCTTTTTTTCTTTTTTGTCTAGAGGGCTGTTCTCCTAGATATAGCTTGTTGACCGTTTACCCTTTTATTTCTGTCTAGAGGTCTGGTTTGTGCTGATTTTGTTCAATAACTCTGGTTCCAATGATTGGTGTTGAGAAATGATAGAAGTCCTGGGCTTGAGAAATATCAGATTTTTTCCATGATCTGATCATGGTTTATTCGAATTGTCATTAAGTGACAATGAACATTTCTCTTCTCTATGTTCCACACAGTTACACTATTTTCTACAATATAGTGATATACCAGTTCAGAGAACTTCATTGTTTCTTACAACCAACGGAAATCTACTTGTCTTCAAATTTTAGTTTCACTGATTTTAATCATTCTGCTAACACATTTCATCTAGTAAAGCATTACAGCTGTGGTTTGTTTTTCTTATGTGCAGTACAAAGCAGAAGAACCCGTTAAGCTATGGGTAAACAAGGTTGGACCATACAATAACCCTCAGGAAACATACAACTATTACAGCCTCCCGTTTTGTCAACCATCTGAAAACCCCACACATAAATGGGGTGGGCTAGGAGAGGTCCTCGGTGGAAATGAGCTGATCGATAGTCAGATTGATATAAAATTCTTAAGTATGTTAACCTTCACATTCTCCTTGAATTTATTTATATTTCGTTGGGCCAGGCGTCAATGCATGTTCATTTCTGTTAAGTGGTTTATCTGATTAACTTGTCATATTTTTAATGTTTTGTTTTTGTTTTAGAAAATGTGGACAAGGGCCCCATTTGCACAATTGAACTTGATGCTCAAAAGGTTCGGCAATTTTCTGATGCTATTGAGAGCTCATATTGGTTTGAGCTTTTCATAGGTATGGAAATGTATTTTTCCTCATTCTAATGCATATTTTTGGATTGTTTTGGATGCTATTCCTTTCTTCTGACATTTTTTATTCTTATTTTGTGCTGTTTCTTGCTCTGGTCAAATCACCTAGATGATCTGCCATTATGGGGTAAGTGGCTCTGTACCTATCCATTCGGTTGCATAATTCTTTCTGCTCTCTAGTATCTTTTTTAATTTGGTCTCTTTAATTCTGAGCAGGTTTTGTTGGAGAAACTGACAAAAACAATGAGAACAAGCATTATCTTTACACTCACAAGAGCATTCTTGTTAAATACAATGGTAACAGGGTATGTATTGTATGTAGCCTTAAAGGATTAGCTGAGACCCATATGTTGGCTAATTAATTTTTTTTTGTAGATAATTCATGTCAATCTCACGCAAGAGTCACCTAAGCTACTTGAAGCTGGTAAAAAGTTGGATATGACATATTCAATAAAGTGGGTGCAAACAAATGTCGCATTTGCACGGCGTTTTGAAGTTTACTTGGACTACCCGTTCTTTGAACATCAGGTGATTCTTATTTACACCAGAGACAAGCAAAACATTTCACATGGACCCTTCTATCTCCTTTCCTTGACTCCTGAGTTGATTCTGACAAAGGTGGACATTGCTTTCTATCTTTGGAATTACAAAATGGCCGACTAATTGTACCTTCCATGTTCAGATTCACTGGTTCTCCATCTTCAACTCATTCATGATGGTTATTTTCTTGACTGGTTTAGTGTCAATGATATTGATGAGGACACTGAGAAATGATTATGCAAAATATGCTCGTGAAGATGACGACTTGGAATCTCTTGTAAGTTCTGAATCTGAAGTCTGGAGCACATCAGTTTACTTATATATTCCTCTGCTAAGAGAACTCATTGTTTTTACTTTTTGCATCCTTTACCTATAAATGTCAACCATTACCATTATGTCATGTAGTATTTCTAGAAGTGCATAATTCTTGAATGTTCTTTCTAGGAAATATTTGCTCACCATTTCTACAGAATTCATAAAAATAGTCAAACATTTATTTGAATAATACAAATTCCATAGTAAACTCTTTGGTGGGATGAGTTGTTAAGAATTTAAGATACGATTTTCCCTTTTCAGGAGCGAGATGTTAATGAGGAATCTGGATGGAAGCTTGTCCATGGAGATGTATTTAGGCCTCCTCGTGGCCTGGTGTTTCTTTCTGCCTTTGTTGGTATCGGCACTCAGTTGGCAGCTCTTATCCTGCTCGTGATTGTGTTGGCCATTGTTGGCATGTTATATGTTGGGTAAGCTCATAACCAGTGTTCTTTTTTTGGCATTGGATGTGCAAATTTTAGTAGGTTTATGATGGATAATCGTTTTGTGTTGTGATCAATCTTGTATGAGAATGATTGACCTTTCATAGTGCATTCTTGTTCTGTGCTTAAGTAATTCATATCTTTCTTTAGATGAAACGATTGGATACAGGTACAATTGAAATATTCAGTAGGTCGGTAATCTCTTAATTTTTTGTTGTGTGGCCACATTAGGAGATCTTTATATAGAATGGTGCCATTGTTAAGTTGGGTAGAACCCTATAACTGAAATGAACAAGCTGCCATGAGACAATCTGCAAGAACAAGCAACCCAGAATTTCAGACAAATGGTGCCATTATTCAGACTTGGAAGACATGGAAAGTTCATAACATATGAATTACTAGTGTCATGCTTTCATTATTATGCGAATGTGTCAAACTGTCAGTAATGTAGTCTGATATCAGGCTCTATTTGTCAGACATGCAGCAACCATCACAAAACCTTGTCACATGCCTGCACTTTTACCGACTTGATTTTGGGACAGCACACGACATAAATATTGTTTAGCTTGTATCAGTGTGCACTAACTTTTTTCCAATAAGATCCTAACTGTGCTCTATTTGTCAGACGAGGAGCTATCATCACAACCTTTATTGTATGTTATGCTCTTACATCCTTCATCTCCGGATATGTTAGTGGCGGCCTGTATTCAAGGAATGGTGGTATGACGAACTTCCCATATTATTCTGCTGTAGTGAATAGTTTCTTGGGTATGATTCATCTATATCACTGAATGCAATCTTCATTCCATGGCAGGCAAAAACTGGATAAAATCCATGATCCTCACGGCATCCCTTTTTCCATTCTTGTGTTTCTCAATTGGATTAGTGTTAAACACCATTGCTATCTTCTACCGGTCATTAGCAGCTATACCATTCGGTACAATGGTTGTCATATTTGTTCTTTGGGCTTTTATCTCCTTCCCGTTGGTGCTATTGGGAACTGTAGTTGGCAGAAACTGGAGTGGTGCTCCCAACAACCCATGCCGTGTGAAAACGATTCCACGTCCTATTCCTGAAAAGAAATGGTACCTTACACCTTCTGTTATTTCATTGATGGGTGGGCTTCTCCCCTTCGGCAGCATCTTCATTGAGATGTACTTTGTGTTCACTTCCTTCTGGAACTACAAGGTAAAAAAAGTATATGTTGGTGCATGCTCCACCACTCAGAAGTTACCTTTTGCTCCAATAACTGCCATTTGTGGAAGATATGCACTAGTTTCTTAATTACACAAAGTTTGATTGCCAAGTAAATATGTCTATATGTCAATGTTCAGTTCCCTTTAGTTTGATGGAATATTAAGATCTGTCCCTTTTGTTGCTGTGTAGGTGTACTATGTTTATGGTTTCATGCTGCTGGTGTTTGTCATCCTCGTAATAGTCACCATATGTGTCACTATCGTGGGTACTTATTTCTTGTTGAATGCTGAGAACTATCACTGGCAATGGACATCATTCTTCTCTGCTGCTTCTACCGCCTTGTATGTATATTTATACTCCATATACTATTTTAATATGAAGACAAAGATGTCAGGCTTCTTCCAGACAAGCTTTTACTTTGGTTACACCTTGATGTTCTGTCTTGGATTGGGGATACTTTGTGGTGAGCTTTGAAACTTGTGTTCATTTCATTTCAAGCATGTTGATCCTGTTTTGACATTCGTTCTGTTTGTATGTAGGTGCTGTTGGCTATTTGGGCTCCACTCTATTTGTGAGGAGAATCTACAGAAATATCAAATGCGACTAAATTTCTGCTCCTTGTTGATAGAGGCTGTTAGCAATCATGTCTTGTCTGGTGCAGAGTAATACTTGATGCTGATTAACTTTTGAAACTACACAGGAGGCCGCCCCCCTCAGTTTACTCCTTTTTTGGCTTATCTATTTCCTCCATGGAACTGCCCTGATAAATGTATACCTATTAGTTGGGGAATTAGTCTGAGGACTGGAAAGTACATGTAGGTTATTTTTGTGTGGCATCTTTTGGTGGTCAGTTGTAGGAGTTCATTGATGAATATTACTGTGGTGTAGATTCCAGTGGGCTAGATTTGCCCTGCTTATGAATTGTCACATCCAGTTTTCATACCCCTTGTAGTATAATCAAGCTAATATATTGAAGTTGCATACATTCTTAATGGTTTGATTTGGTTTGTGTTGCTGTTGCAACTTGTATATTGAAGCAGATCAGAACGTCTGTTTCAGCGGCTTTTGGATTTACATCACCTTTTAAAAGCCATATGATATGCCAATTATAGATGTATCTTGGTTTAGTATTTTTCTGTGGACTGTTTGTGTAAAGGTCATTTGTGCAGTGACTGGCTGATCTCTCTTCGTCAATCGTGGTTTGTGAGTGTATCATTGCTAAAGAAACTGGAAGTATTATGCTTCATTCTATGCATTTCACAACTGTAAGAATGACCACATGCTCCGAGCTTTTCATACCTGATGAATTGAAACGTCTCCTGTCCAGACCATGACCCAGGAAGCACACTACTTTGGCTAATGCATCCAAAACTCTAGATCTATGTTACAGTTTTCATCGTATCACTACTTTTCCCTCTCTTCGGTTCGTATGGCTTTACTTCGGTTTCATCTCGACCATATCAACTTGTATAAGAGAACTGGCTTTCATTGCTGCTGCTGATGTTGTAAGTTATATTAACTTAGCAATCGTGGTTGCATTGCATGTCACATGTTTTAGACTAAAGCTGAGGTAGACACTGCGCTACACTACACCAGATAAAGGAGCTATTAGTTCCATGAGCATTTGGGCATTGCTAATATGTGTCAGCTCGTTGACCGGAGAATTTGATTTTTGTTCTCTACTTTCTTCTGAATCAGTCTTAGCCGGTGGATGTCCATCTAACTGGCTGGGCAGCCCTCTTTTCTTCGTTCACTCGTCTCTTATTCTCTAGTGTTGTGGCACTGATAGACATGGACTTAATGCTAATCGTGAAGAATAATGAGCGAGAAGGCAAAGCTTAGGTCTTTCGTGCTCACAAAGGCTAGTATTCATTTGTCATTTGGAATATAAACAAACCAATTAGGTATTATTAAATGTGGATTAATGACAAAATTCAATATATAACTCTCAGTTCAAATTGCGAGACGATCTAACAAGACTAGAGGGTGTTTGGATCCAGCTGACTAGAGACTAGCAGACTTAATTTAGTCACCCTAGGGAACTAAATCTCCAAACACCCATGACTAAAGGGTGACTAAAACTAGTTTTAGAGGGTGTTTGGATCCATGAGTGACTAGAGACTAGAGACTAATTTTAGTCACCAAAATGACTAAACCTCCAAACACCCCTGACTAAAGGGTGACTAAAACTAGTTTAGTCTCCAGTCACCCCTCACCCAACTTGTAGTGACTAAAATCTTTTCTCTCACCTAATTAATTGCTCCTCTCATTAATTCTGTGGACCCAACAAGAGATAGGAGAGGTGAGAGAAAAGAGGGAGAAAGAACAATTTAATGTTAAGAACAATTAATGCTGACTAATTTTAGTCACCATCCAAACAGGGGTTGACTAAAAAATTTTAGTCTGACTAAATTCTAGTCATATGACTAAAGGGATCCAAACACCCTCTGTATCTCGTCAGGGTGCCCCAACTAAATGTGATTAAGACTCTCTCTCTCCACATTTATTGCTCCACCCCCCTTTCTCGCCCGTCGCCTCCCCCTCTCTCACGAGACCTGCCCGCCACCCTCCCCTCGATTTGCCGCCGGCAAGCCATCTCCACGGCCGTGAAGGAAGGGGCCGGCGACGGCTCCACATGCGCTGGTGGTTGTCATTTCCCTCCGCCTCGCTGCCGCTCGAGCAGGCCCCCTCCTTCAGTGGATCCGGCGGGCGCGACCGCGCCGAGCCGCCTGAAGATGCCCACCGGTGGAGGGGTCGGCCCGCAACGACGAGGTCGGGAGGTCGCGGATCCGGCATGGCTGTCACACCCTGAAATTTCCAATTTCAGGATGTGAATAGAAAGAATAATTAAATAACGATTTTCTCATAATTTTAAAAATTTTCCAATGTTTATTTTTCTTTACAGGAAATATAGTATAGGAAAAATCCTTTGTTTGATTTTCTGAATAAAAATAAATTGGTTCGTTGTGAGTGTTGCATTCATACCGATTCATCTTGGTGCTTTTTGAGTGTAAAAGGTTTCAAAAGTGTGATTAGGAGCTGTCCAAATCCTTCCGAGAATTTTCCGGACTTTTCTGGGATTTATTCTCATTTTCCTTTGAGCTATTTCTATTTATTAGAAGGCTCTAAAATCTTTTTCATGAGCTCCAAATAATTTATTTGGATTCATCATGACCCAAATCATCTCTAGTAATTTTCCTGAATTTTTCTGAGCTTTCGGAGTATTTTTCGTGATTTAATTATGATTTCAGGATTTTCTGAAAATATTTTTAATCCGAAATCAATTTCCAAAATTAGAAAAAAGGAAAATAAAAATCGGACTCAATCTCAACCAATAAATAGTTGCCGACGATCTCCTTGGCGTCCTCTTTCCAACGCCGCCAACCTCATCCCATTTCGATAACCCTAGCTACCACAAACCCTCGCCGAATTTTTGCATCTACTAAATTCCGGCGAACTTCCGGCGAGGTTTTCCGGCGAAACCGTGCACTTCCGGTGCAAACGGACACCACCTTGGAGTTCCCCTCGTCGAGCTCTACACCTTGATGGGGTCGTCGAGCTCTACACCGTGATGGGGTCGGTCACGCGAATCCGACGTCGACTCCGTCATCTTCCCCAACTCCGGCGACTCCTCTCCAACTCCGGCGAGCTCTTCCGTCGCCATCCTTCATCCTTGACCAAAGGTGAGCACACCATCACATTCGTCTCGTTTCCTTTCCGTTTTGCCGTTTAGCATCTTGTTTCGTAAACCGAAGGTCTGCCAATCTAACATGGCCGTTTTCTGTACTATACTGGTTAACAACAGCGAGCTTCTTCTTGAACCGGCCCTGCTGCCTGTGCTCGTCATCGTGTGGCACCACCTCCACTGCTTGGCGCCCAACCTCCTGGCACCACGTGCCCAGGACGCGCCGCCTGTACTGCCTACCGTGCCGAACCCGCCTCTGCCGAGCCTGACCTCCTGTGTGTGGCCGCCGGTCAACTGTCCGCCGCCGGCCGGATTCCGGCCGCCTCCCTCCGTCCCCACCCTTGGTGAGCACGTCTTCACGATCCCCTCGCTCTCCTCTCTCCGTTCTGCTCCTCACCCGAGCGCCTAGACGCCCGGAGCGCCGCCAATTTGGATGGCGGGTTCTGGATCGAACCAGACCAAAGGAAGAAGAAGATCGTTTTGCATTTAAGCCCCTAGAGAATCATGTAATCTTTGTTCTATCTTATGTGTCTTGCACCTTTTATGGAAAACCACCTAGATTAATTCCACCATTCGCACATAAATCCCACCCGACCCTTTTATAGATCTAACCCTGTCCTTTGTCCTTTTCGCGAGCACTATTCAATGTTTCTTGCAAATTTCCTCTGCTACTCCCTGAGATCTATAGTTAATCACGAATAGCTCCTCCAATCTTGTTTTCTCCATATCTTTCTCGTTTTAGCTCCATTTTAATTCATTCAAGTTGCGTTAGGTTCATAATAATGTAAAGCATACATTAGTGGTGTGCTTTATGTTTTGTTTTCTGAAAATAAAATTAATATTAATTTTGATTAATGTCTAGTTAAACATGCCTTTTATAAATAAAAGTAATATAGATCTATACATCGTTTTTCCTAAGCAAATTTAATTTAATTAATGTTTCTATCACATGTTTTTGTACATAAAAGTTAATTAGATATTTATCTCGGTTTTCGTAAACCAAATGTTAATTTGTTTAATAGTTAATTAATCTTTTCTAATTAAAATTTGATTAGGCTTTTACATCGGCTTTTATAATAAATATTAATTTGATTAATGCCAATACCATAATGTTTTTAATAATAATATGATCTACTCGAATTACAAAGTTCCGTTTAGATTGTTTATATAGTTTAGTTTTTCCAAATTAAATATTTAATCGGTTAATTCATATATGAATCTTTATTAATAAAACTTGACTAGTTCTTTACACCGGTTTCATAAATAAAGTTTAATATTCATTAATGTCAACATAGGGTATTTTATTTCCGAAATATCCCTTATATTTGTTTTGTTAATTAAAATGAACCTAGCTCATAGCCTTGCTCTCTCATATATGCAAAACGTTCGTTATACGTTCTTTTCGCAGCTCTCTAAGTGTGATCTTTCCGGTCCTTGCTCAATCTTCCGCGACCATCTCTTTAAAGCAAACCAAGCTTTTCTTCCTCTAAGCACGGTTGTGTGCTTTAGTGATCCATCTAACCAAGCATATCCTTTAGCGCGTTCTTTTAAAGTTTTCTTTTGATTGATGCTTTGTTCTTAGTATATGCTTGTTTGTTTGCTTTATGTATGTTTTCACCCGATGATTGATGAGAGTAGAGTGAACGTCGTCCGAGAAGCTTTGAAGAGCAAGAGGTGAAGAAATTCTGAGCAACGACATTACTTTGGTTAAAGGCAAGTGTGTCCTTGATCTTTGTCCCAATAACTATGATTAATCACTTCACATTGCTTTGCATTAATATTGATGGGTCCTATTATGGTTTGTCTAGTCTTTATCATCATCCCTTGTCAATCTGGGTTTATCATTTATGTTGGGTAGCTATGCTTAGTTGCTATACCTGGGTTATGGTGGTTTTAATGAACAATAATGATGAATCATACTATACCTTTATGTTATACCTTTGTTTGCTTAATACAAGACCATATGCTTAATCGGAACATGGAGAACCACCCAGGAAAACCGTACAATCACAAGGCACATGGCTCTGCCTTGGCTGAATAACTAGAGACTTTAGTGTTGTAGCAACCTTACCTGAAAGGGACAAATGGGGAGGCGTTGACGGAGTATAGACTCGCTCTAGTAGGGAGTTGGGCTTTGCTAAGACACGGTACCTACTAGGGGACTTTATGCCCCGCTTCGTCCTGAAACCTAGTGGGTTGTTGCGCATTGGAGGATCTTCGTAAAGGCCTCATAGCGTCCCTATGCAGTCACACCTCGGTAGTGTGGTATGATGCTTGGCCAGCATCGCATGGTTAGGTCCAAAACTCTTCGGGGTTTTTACGTGACTTGTGGGTATAGATGTACAACCTATGCAGAGTGTAAAACTGACTAGTTAGCCGTGCCCACGGTCACGGGCGGCCTGGACCCTCACATGATAAGTGAACTTAAAGATGAACTTAAATCGTGTTCTCTGGCTATGCTTGCCATATGCTTATGGTGTATCTTATCTATCTCTTTATGATAATTGTGGGTTGGTATAAACTTATATTTTATTAGTAATCAGGTGCTAATAAAACTTGACCAACTAAAATTGCTTAAATGCTTATAGCCTAGTCCACTATAAAGCCTTTGCATTCATTCTTTTCCCACACTTGCTGAGTACGACAAGTGCTCACCCTTGCTATACACAATGTTGCTCAGAAGGAAGAAGCTACATGAAGATGACGTGAAGATGTTGTGGAGTTCTAGGCGTACGCAACCCCCAGTCGACTGCCTGTGATGTTTGGAGCCTTCGTTTCCAGGATAAAGCGTACTACTCTGATAATCTTTCTCTTTCTTACGTGATACTATTTCTGTATACACTTTTATGTCACTATATGCATGAAACTTGATCCTGGCATGCATATAGTTATGCACTTAGTTTACTTAGGTAAATCGGGTGTGACAGAGTGGTATCAGAGCTGTATCGACTGTAGGACGTAAGCCTAGCTAGTATTGGTCGTTTCTTAATCTACAATCCATTCTTACCTTATCATTGACCTCTCTGATGAATGGTCTCACATCTTAACCATCTTCTCATCTCCATACCATGAATTCTTATATATTTATCTTTACTCTCCTTGAAAATTTCGTCGATCTCGCCTGTCCATTCTCTCAACTAATAACACCCCCTTGATTTATTGGTAGAACTGTTACCCTTAACATTCTATCTGTTCGCGCAGCTCTCCGACACATCGGCGCTGTTCTAATTTTATCTCGAGCTACAGAACTCCGATTGACATGAAATCAGTTGGGTTAGTTCCAGAATTTCATGGACTAATTTCTGTCCGAAATTCAGCAGTATTCGTTTTGTATCCATGGAGATACATACGAATTAGTGGAGCATTCAGAATCTGCCAACACTGCTGACATAGTCATCTTGTTTAATTCATATCTCGAGTTCTAAAACTCCGATTGAGGTGATTCCAGTTGGGATGAACTCATAATTTTGGCCTCCTTGATCTGGGAAAAATCCATTATTTATGGAGATCCTTGCTGGGAGCCACATCTGATCTATTAGGAGGATGCCCTCTGACTTCATTAACAACGTGTAGTGTCGTTCCCTTAGCTATTCCTTGATTGGTGGAATTCAGTGTTTGCATGATGATGCTTGGTTTTATGACCTTGTTTGAGTTGGTTCCTTTGAAGTGAGTGTTGGTGTATTGTGGATCCTATATCTGCAATGACATCAGTTGCCTAGTTGGGTATCTCTTTTGTACATTCCACATCCTTGCCATCTTTCTTTGTTTCAACTCACTAGAGGTGTTACTGGAAGGAAATTAAAGGCAGATGCAAGATGAAGAAAAGAAGACATCACTCTACATTCCTTCCCACCTTGTGCTTTCTTTTATCCCACCTAGCTCACTCTGATGAAGACCCCAGCAACCAACAAAGAAAAAGATTAAAGGTTTCACACCGATCAACAAAAGAGGACGACCGCCTACCTACCTTGGGAGCAATGTTTTTGTTTATCTCCCTCCTCCTTGCTTCTTCTTTCTTCGAATCTCGGGACGAGATTCCGTTTAAAGGGGTAGATTTGTCACACCCTGAAATTTCCAATTTCAGGATGTGAATAGAAAGAATAATTAAATAATAATTTTCTCACAATTTTAAAATTTTTCCAACATTTATTTTTCTTTACAGGAAATATAGTATAGGAAAAATCCTTTGTTTGATTTTCTGAATAAAAATAAATTGGTTCGATGTGAGTGTTGCATTCATGCCGATGCATCTTGGTGCTTCTTGAGTGTAAAAGGTTTCGAAAGCAATTAGGAGATGTCCAAATCCTTTCGAGAATTTTCCGGACTTTTCTGGGATTTATTCTCATTTTCCTTTGAGCTATTTCTATTTATTAGAAGGCTCTAAAATCCTTTTCATGAGCTCCAAATAATTTATTTGGATTCATCATGACCCAAATCATCTCTAGTAATTTTCCTGAATTTTTCTGAGCTTTTGGTGATTTAATTATGATTTCAGGATTTTCTGGAATTATTTTTAATCTGAAATTAATTTTCGAAATTAGAAAAAAAAGGAAAATAAAAATCGGACTCAACCTCAGCCAATAAACAGTTGCCGGAGATCTCCTTGGCGTCCTCTTTCCAACGCCTCCAACCTCATCCCGTTTCGATAACCCTAGCTCCCACAAACCCTCGCCGAACTTTTGCATCTACTAAATTCCGGCGAACTTCCGGCGAGCTTTTCCGGCGAAACCGTGTACTTCCGGTGCAAACGGACACCACCTTGGAGTTCCTCTCGTTGAGCTCTACACCGTGATGGGGTCGGTCACGTGAATCCGACGTCGACTCCGTCATCTTCCCCAACTCCGGCGACTCCTCTCCAACTCCGGCGAGCTCTTCCGTCGACATCCTTCATCCTTGACCGAAGGTGAGCACACCATCGTGTTCGTCTCGTCGTTTCCTTTCCGTTTTGCCGTTTAGCATCTTGTTTCGTAAACCGAAGCTCTGCCAATCTAACAGGGCCATTTTCTGTACTATACTGTGCTCGTCCTCGTGTGGCACCACCTCCACTGCTTGGCGCCCAACCTCCTGGCACCACGTGCCCAAGACGCGCCGCCCGTGCTGCCTACCGTGCCGAACCCGCCTCTGCCGAACCTGACCTCCTGTGTGTGTGGCCGTCGGTCAACCGTCCGCCACCGGCCGGATTCCGGCCGCCTTCCGCACGTCTTCACGATCCCCTCGCTCTCCTCTCCCCGTTCTGCTCCTCACCCGAGCGCCTAGACGGCCGGAGCGCCGCCGATTTGGATGCCTGGATCGAACCATGGTTCTGGATCGAACCGGACCAAAGAAAGAAGAAGATCGTTTTGCATTTAAGCCCCTAGAGAATCATGTAATCTTTGTTCTATCTTATGTGTCCTGCACCTTTTATGGAAAACCCCCTAGATTAATCCCACCATTCGCACATAAATCCCACCCGAACCTTTTATAGATCTAACCCTGTCCTTTTGTCCTTTTCGCGAGCACTATTCAATTTGTCTTGCAAATTTCCTCTGCTACTCCCTGAGATCTGTAGTTAATCACGAATAGGTTCTCCAATCTTGTTTTCTCCATATCTTTCTCGTTTTAGCTCCGTTTTAATTCCTTCAAGTTGCGTTAGGTTCATAATAATGTAAAGCACGCATTAGTGGTGTGTTTTCACCATGTTTTGTTGTCTTAAAATAAAATTAATATTAATTTTGATTAATGCCTAGTTAAACATGCCTTTTATAAATAAAAGTAATATAGATCTATATATAGGATTTCCGATGGATCAGCGTCAGCCTGTAGAGAGAGAAGCAGTTGCAGCCTAGTTATATCTCAATAGATAGCCGGCAGCCCAATAGACTCAAACTATATATTTCTTCTCAACACCCCTGGCTCCTCCTGCCTGACTGTGATGCCGATTGCCGACGGCGCTAATCAGAGCCTGGAAGCAAGCAAGCCACTAGTGCCTCATGAGTCTGGATTAATTGGAGTCGGCGACAAGCCCAAGGTAGGTTCTGCCCCACCCAAAATCTTGGGTATTATCAGTAGAGATAGAGAAAAGATGCAGAATTGTTATGCAGTTAGCAATATGCACACTTAGAGCTTAATATTATCTATTTTCTAGTTGAAATTTAATTTTTTTTTACTTCTTTTGAATACATACATGTGTGTTGGTGTCGGCTAGCTAGTGATGTATTTTGGCTAGTATGTGACGGCTAGCTCGCAATGTATTGGTGGCACTGGAACCATCCTATACATGTCACCTGTGAGTTAATTGGATAGAATTATATACGCCCCCTTGGATTATGATGCACATAAATATTTTAGGATATCTTGTCGTTTCTGCTCATCTCATATACACCCGCTTGGTTTGCACGATGTAAGGAATCGGATGCCCGTTAGCCTAAGAGGGGGAGGGGGTGAATTAGGCAACTTAAAACCTTAACCTATGGCTCACTAAATTTTACACAAAAGTAAACTAGAACATACTATCTATATGTGCAACTATGGTTGTTCTAGTTGAAAGTGCATCTAGGCTCCTAATTATTTTGGTGATAATGACAATGCAATTAGGGAGGATTAATGCTTTGAATGAGATGTGTGCAGGCTTTAAAGTGAAATAAATATGAATTCTCAAAGGAAGGCCCTCACTTTCTTATTTATGGTGTTGAAGCTCAATTGGCGATTTAATTTTTAATTTTCGGTTTGAATTTGAGTTTAGGAAACACCGTACTATAAAGAGGGATACGGTCGATTAATCAAGGTTTGCTACAAGTGCTTCTTGTGATCTTTTCTCATCTTTTCTAAGAGTGAAAAACCTAGAAAAACCTTTAGATAATTCAAAAACAGCCCCCTCTTGTTAAATCTCTCCTCCTCCAGGCCTACCGGGTCAACCGGCACAAGTGGCCGGGCCACCCGGAACCGTGCTGGAGGGAGGCGGGTGACCCGGCCACCCGTGCGGGTGACCGGCCAGTCGCAGATCGCCCCCAACGGTCAAGTCGGGGGAAGCGGGTATATATACCCCTTCTTCCTCCTCTTTAGGGTTCCGCCTTCTCCTCCATTGCTACACCCCCAAGCTTCATCTCCTCTCTTCTAACTCATTCCCAAGCACTCTAATCAAGATTTCCTCCTAGGGTTTGAGTGTGAAAGCATTTGAGGTGTAGGATTTAGCCCCTTTGTGAGAGCTCTTCATTTCCTCCTCTCAAGAAGCACTTGTGGTGGCTTTGGTTGATTGATTTGTGTTTATTACTCTTGAAGCTTGCTTCTAGACGGTTAGGCGTCGCCCGTTGAGTGCCCTCTCCATGTGGAGCACCCGGGATCGTTTGTATTGCCCCTCCTTTGTGGAGTTTTTCTTAGTGAGCACCAATTTGCCTTTGTGGTGAATTGGAGAGGCAAGAGGCTCTTCGTGATAGCCCTCCCTTTGTGGGAACCTCAACGGAGACGTAGCCTTCTTAGTGGAGGTGAACTTCGGTAAACAAATCGATTGTCTCTTGCTTGTGTTCATCATCATCAACCCTAACCCTAGAAGTTATATTTGAATCGATCTCTATATTTGTGTTGTTGTGTGTAATATCCTTTGTTGCAGGTCTTCTTCACTTCAATTACACCAAGTTGGTTCACATATTTTCCGCAAATTCACTTTCCCCTCAAGTTATTGAGTTTTACTCCTGTGCCTTTGGTTGATCGGCACAAGTGCCGGGGTGACTCGGACCCCCGGTCATCCGGTCGTCGTGCGGGTCATCCGTCCCCGATTCGCCGCTCGTATTTTGCAGAATTTTAAAAGTGATCCTATTCACCCCCCCTCTAGGCATCACAAGATCCTTTCAATTGGTATCAGAGCCTAATCCCTTGATTTAGGCTTAACCGCTAAGGGATCAAGATGTCGGGGATTGGAAGCAACCCAACCGCCGAAGAAATTGCCGCAAAAGAAGCTCAAGAGAGAGAGCTCACGGCAGCTCAAGTCGGCGACCTCATCGGCAGGGCCCCAAGCCACACTCCATCCAATGTGGACAGCTTCGACGACTCCTCGTCGGATTCCGACTCCGACTCGGATTCCGACTCAAGTGATGAGGATGCCAAGGACGATGATCTTGCGGCAAAGAAGGCGGCCAAGAAGAGAAGAAAGGCTAAGAAGAAGAAGAAGGCCAAGAAGATGGCAAAGAAGCTCCTCAAGAAGATGATCAAGAAGGAGCAAGCCAAGTACTCTCACTCCGGCTTCCACGAAGTGCCCCATCACTACGGGCAAATTCCGGCAACAACTCTAACGATAAATTTTATTCCGTGCATTTGGGAAAGCCTCCTCATTTCGATGGGAAGGACTATCCCAAATGGGCTTATGATATGCAAATGCACCTTTACGGGCTTCACCCTTCTCTTTGGAAGATTGTGGTTGTAGGTGTAACAATTCCCGCCGAAGGAGAAGCCCTCACCATTGAGCATGAGCAAGATCTTCACCGCAACGTACAAGCCACGAGAGTCATCACGGGATCCTTGTGTGCACAAGAATTCAACAAGGTTCGGAACATCCAAATTGCCAAGGTAATTTGGGACACACTCAAGGAAGCACATGAGGGAACCGAGCATGTGAGACAAGGCAAGATGGACCTAATCAATGGGGAACTTGAGCTTTTCTTCATGAAGGATGGAGAGACCGTTCAAGAAATGTATGATAGACTCATGGTGCTTGTCTCGGACATTAGAGCTCTTGGGAGCAAAGATTGGGATGACTCAAAGGTCACAAATAAGTTGCTAAGAGCTTTTGCCCCCAAGGACAAGAACTTGACGGCAATGATAAGAAGGGATCCAAGATACCCAACAATGACACCCACTCAACTCCTTGGAGAAATTTTGCATCAAGAACTAGTTGATCAAGATGTGGAAAAGTCTTTAACCTTGAAGATGGGCAAGAGCCTAGCTCTCAAAGCAAGCTCTAGTGAAGTTGTTGAAGAGAAGCCCAAGCCCTCCAAGAGCAAAAAGGAAGACACTAGCGATGAAGAAAGCACGGATGAAGAAACCGCCTTTGCTATAAGGAAGTACAAGAAATTCTTGAAGTCAAGAAATTCAAGAAAAGGTGGAGATGATAGAAGGAAGAAGTCACAAAGAAAGTGTTATGAGTGTGGAGAGTATGGACATTTCATCGCCGAATGCCCCAAGAACAAGAACAAGAATGAGGAAGAAAAGAGGTTCAAGGAGAGAAGCAAAGAATACAAGAACAAGTATCAAGGGCGTGCGCACGTGGGTCAACAATGGGACTCAAGTGATGAAGATGAAGAACCAAAGAAGCAAGGGATGGCAACAATTGCCATGGCACAAGGTTCATCCTCAACACGCCTCTTGAACAACCTCTCCGATGATGAAGACCACTCTCATTTTTGCCTCATGGCAAGGGGGAGCAAGGTACAAGAATCGACCATCTCATCCTCTCTAACATCCTCTTCATCCACCTCTAGTAGCGACATAGAAAACCTAGATGAGGAAAAGGAACTAGAGAACAACATGATAAAGAGATTTGGTAAAAAAGGCCACAGGGAAATTAAAAGGCTATTGGACAAACTAGAGAAAAAGAAAGAGATCCTTCATGAGCAAGAAGACTTGCTTATCCTTGAAAAGGAAAGAAACCTTGCTTTAGAAAAATCTCTTGCCGAAGAGAAGGCTAAGGTGGAAAAGTTGACCATGGACTTGTCCTTGATCGGCGATTCTAATAAGAAGATGTCAAAGGATCTCACCTTGGCAAATGAATCTTTAGCTTCCCTAAAAACTACTCATAGTGAGCTTCAATCAAGCTTTTCATGCTTGACGGAGAAATACAAATCTCTTGAAGCTAACTTTAGTAGTCTTTGGGAAAGCACCAAAGCAACTCCATCGGCAAACTTGGACTCTAGTGCCTCCACTAGCAAAACTTGCTCTTCTTGCGCTAACATTGATATGAATGCTATCAAGACTAACCTTGCAAGGCTTGAAGAGAAAATTAAGAGCAAGGACAAGGAAATTGCCCGATTGAACATGTTTACACAAGGCAACATTAGTGCCAAGCCAATACCCAAGGTGGTGGACAAGCAAGGACTTGGACACCGCAAGAACAACAAGGCAAATGGTAGGGTAACGGTGAAAGGGCATGAGATCCCCTTATGGAGCAAGGGAGGCTAACTCAACACAATAATGGATATTGCCCATGGAGTCACCACATCTACCACAACCAAGGAAGCTCCAAAGATGGTGCAAACCACAAAGGGAATTGGTGGGAGTAACACCCCACCTAAGGCATCGAAGAATGTGGTTGAGCACAAACCCACACCCAACTACACTTGTGATTACATTGTAACCTTGGACCATAATGGTAAAATGGTTGTCAAGTATGTTGGGGCCTATGCCATGAAGGCCATGAGAAAGAGTGTGTGGGTTCCAAAAGTTTTTGCATCTAACCTCCAAGGACCCAAATCCTTTTGGGTACCTAAACCAAGAGCTTAAACTTGTTTTGTAGGCTTACTCCTCCGGTGGAAGTGCATGGTTGATTGATAGTGGTGCCACTAATCACATGACCGGAGATGAAGGCTTGTTTGCATCCCTTGACCGTTATGACAACCCTATGGAAACTATCATTTATGGAGATAATGGTCAAGGGGATGTCATTGGTTTAGGTAAAATTGCTATCTCAACAACAAATTCAATTGAAGATGTTTATCATGTGCAAGGGTTGGGATACAACTTGTTGTCGGTTTCACAACTTTGTGAGAAAGGCTACAATTGTCTCTTCACTCATGAGGGTGTGACCGTCTCTAGAAGGGAGGATTCCTCTATTGTCTTTGCGGGTCATCTAAAGGGAAAACTTTACTATGTGGACTTCACAAAAGTAAAGGTGGATCCTAAGGCTTGCTTAGTGGCAAAATCCGACTTGGGTTGGCTATGGCATCGCCGACTAGCCCATGTTGGCATGAGGAACTTGGCCAAACTTCAAAAGGACGAGCACATCCTAGGACTAACAAATGTTGTTTTTGAGAAAGATAGGTTATGTAGCGCATGTCAAGCCGGGAAGCAAGTTGGAGCTCACCATCCCGTCAAGAACATTCTATCCTCATCAAGACCATTGAAGTTGCTACACATGGATTTATTTGGACCAATTGCCTACATAAGCATCGGTGGTAATAAATATGGTTTAGTAATTGTTGATGACTTTTCCCGTTTCACTTGGGTATTCTTTTTGCAAGATAAAAGTGAGGCAAAGGGAATTTTGAAGAAGTTCATTAGAAGAGTTCAAAATGAGTTCGAGCTCAAGGTAAAGAACATAAGAAGTGACAACGGCTCGGAGTTTAGGAACACACAAGTTGAAGAGTTTCTAGATGAAGAAGGCATCAAGCATGAACTCTCCGCTCCATATACACCTCAACAAAATGGCATTGTTGAGAGGAAGAACCGCACATTGATAGAAGCGGCAAGGACAATGCTTGATGAGTACAAGACTCGGACTCATTTTGGGCGGAAGCCATCAACACCGCATGCCACGCCGCCAACCGACTCTACCTCCACAAGTACTTGAACAAGACTCCCTACGAAATCATCACCGGTAAGAAACCTAGTGTGCATTACTTTAGGGTCTTTGGGTGTAAGTGTTTCATACTTAACAAGAAACCCAAAGCCTCAAAGTTTGCATCCAAGGTTGATGAAGGTTTTCTACTTGGTTATGGAACTAACGAGCATGCCTATCGTGTTTTCAACAAGACCACCGGTTGTGTTGAAACCACGGTAGACGTGAAATTTGATGAATCCAACGGCTCTCAACGAGAGCAAGTTAGTGAAAACCTTGTAGATGATGAAGAGCCTCCAAGCATATCCATCTTTAGAATGGGGACCGGTGAAGTGATGCCTCGGGAGATTCAAGCACAAACTCCGGTTGACACAAGCGCTCATGATCCATCATCATCAACAAGAGTGGAACCATCTAGTTCTCAAGTCCATCAAGATGAGAGTCAAGTTCATGGTGACGATCATGCACGGGGCTTTGATCAAGGGGGAGAACAAGGTGGTGAAGCTCAAGAAGAAGCTCCACAAGTTGAAAATGATGATGATGGACCAATTCAACGTCAATCTCAAGCACCGCATCCAAGAGTACATCAAATGGTTCAACGGGATCATCCCGTTGACAACATACTTGGGAGCATTTGAAGAGGGGTAACAACTCGCTCAAGATTGTCAAATTTTTGTGCATTTTACTCGTTTGTTTCCTCTTTGGAACCTCTTAGTGTGGAACAAGCTCTTGAGGATCCGAATTGGATTATTGCCATGGAGAAAGAATTGAACAACTTCAAGAGAAATGAAGTTTGGGAGTTGGTACCAAGACCCAAGCAAAATGTGATCGGCACCAAGTGGGTTTTTAGAAACAAGCAAGATGAATTTGGTGTCGTCACAAAGAACAAGGCTAGGCTCGTTGGTAAGGGTTACACACAAGTTGAAGGCTTGAACTTTGGAGAGACTTATGCTCCGGTAGCAAGACTTGAGTCAATTCGTATTCTTTTAGCCTATGCTACCCACCATGATTTCAAGCTTCATCAAATGGATGTGAAGAGTGCATTCTTGAATGGACCTCTCCAAGAAGAAGTTTATGTTGATCAACCACCGGGCTTTGAAGATTCAAGATATCCAAACCATGTGTACAAACTCCATAAGGCACTCTACGGGCTTAAGCAAGCTCCTAGAGCATGGTATGAATGTCTTAAGGATTTTCTTCTCAAGAACGGCTTTGAGATAGGCAAAGCCGATTCTACTCTCTTCATTCAAAGAAATGGAAAAGATATCTTCGTTTGTCAAATTTATGTCGATGATATCATTTTTGGGTCTACTAATGATAAATTTTGTGAAGAATTTAGTAGGATCATGACCAAGAGATTTGAGATGTCTATGATGGGAGAATTGAAGTTCTTTCTTGGGTTTCAAATCAAGCAAATGAAGGAAGTGACTTTCTTATGTCAAACCAAGTATGTGAAGGATATGCTCAAGAGGTTTGACATGGCCGATTCCAAGCCCATAAAAACACCCATGGCATTAAATGGACATCTTGATCTCAATGAAGAAGGGAAGTCGGTCGACCAAAAGGTATTCCGTTCCATGATTGGCTCCCTCCTTTACCTTTGTGCATCTAGGCCCGATATAATGCTTAGTGTGTGCATGTGTGCAAGATTTCAAGCCAATCCTAAGGAGTGCCATCTAATGGCCGTTAAGAGAATCTTTAGATATTTGGTTCACACTCCTAACCTAGGCTTGTGGTATCCCAAAGGTTCCACTTTTGATCTACTTGGATACTCCGATTCGGACTATGCCGGTTGCAAAGTAGATCGAAAGAGCACAACCGGGACTTGCCAACTTCTTGGTAGGTCTTTGGTGTCATGGAGCTCAAAGAAGCAAAACTCGGTTGCTTTATCCACGGCCGAGGCCGAATATGTGGCGGCGGTGCTCGTTGTGCACAACTCCTGTGGATGAAGCAAACGTTGAGTGAATATGGTTGCAAGTTTAGTAAGATTCCACTCTTGTGTGACAATGAGAGTGCTATCAAGCTAGCGAACAATCCAGTCCAACACTCTAGAACAAAGCACATAGACATTAGACATCACTTCTTAAGGGATCATGAGGCTAAGGGCGATATTGCTTTACGTCACGTAAGCACCGAGAGGCAACTTGCCGATATTTTCACTAAGCCTCTAGACGAGCAAAGGTTTTGTGCTTTGAGGAGTGAGCTAAACATCTTAGATTCTCGTAACTTGGCTTGACTTATTGCACATACTTGATTGTTGCCTAGATAGGTTGAAAATGTTTTATTTTTATTTGTTTGTGTGAGTCTTTCGAAAATTTTGGATCTTGAGATCTTTTGATCAAATACTCGGCCTAAGTGACTATTGTTATGAATGATTGATTGTGGCTAGTCACTTGTTGCTGAGAGTTTATTACGTGTCCACTAGATGAATCCTTCACTAATCTCAAATCACGAAAGGTCTCACATCTATCAACACATTTCATAACCAATTCTCTTAAATTTCTTTTGTCGAAAATCTTCCTCCAATCTTGAGAATATATCCATCTTCAATTCTCTTGTAAAATCATTTACTTTTAAACAAAAAAAAACAAAAAAACTTCATCCTTTGAAGAATCCCTTCTCCCTCCTTCTGGGTGAGGCGGGTCAACCGGCATGGGTGCCCGGTTGACCCGGAGAGCTCCTGTTGGCCGCCGGGTGGACCGGCCACCGGTGCCGGGTCGCCGGGGAGGCTCGTTGGCCGCCGGGTCGCCCCGCCACCCGTGCCGGGTCGCCGGACCCCCCCCTTTTTCTCGGGGAGCCGTCGTGGCAAAAAAAGGGGGGAAGCGCAAACCCTAGGCTCCGCCGGTCGACCGGCACACGGGTGCCCCGGTCGCCCGGGGCGCCTGCGGTGGTTGCCGGGTCGCCCGCCACCCGTGCCGGTCGCCCGCCCCCCGCGCTGGGCGTATAAGAGCCGCGGGCGGCGGCCTTTGAACCCTAACTCCTCCTTTTCTTTCAGACCGCCGCCGCCGCCCCCATTCTCGCCACCAGGGCGATTCCGCCGGCCCTCCAGGAGTTTCTTGCGCCGGGTGGGGGATTCAAACCTCCTCTACATCTCGAGCTCCTTCCTCATCGGATTTTCCGGGAACTTCGCGGGAATCCAACGGTAAACTCATTTCAAACTCCGGATTTCCCGATCTACTTTTGTGATTCGTTCTAGATGATTTCCCTTGGTCAAATGCCTCCATTTAGGTCCTAGAACAACCTCCCATGATCTTGTCCCAATCCCATGGCTACATTTCTCAGACCTTCGATTTTGCGTTCTAGGGTTCATCCCGCCGAGCCGGTTGACCCGGCCACCCATGCCGGTTGACCCGGCTCTGGCTGGGGTGACCCAATGACGCTTGCTTCGTGCACCTTCAATCATGTATCTCATTCCTTGCATATCCTATCTTTTTTTCAGATGGGTCGTGAGAAAGCTAGCTCTCGTGGGAAGGATATTCGCTCCGAATCAAGTGAAGAGGGAGATGAGGAGATCGAGGAATTTGAGGAGCGGTCTTCCGGCGAGGAGTTTGGCATCCATGTGCATGAGAATAGGACCAAACCCCAAGCTCCTCCCTCTCGTGCTCAAGGCCGAGGCCGTGGTCATGATGGCAATCCCATTCTCAAGAAGAAGACTACAACCGTCGGTGCTAGGACCAAGCGGGTGAGCACCGCTGCTGAGGTTGGAGACCGCTATGATGACAACATTGACTTATCTATCTATGAGCAGATGGCCGTTCCCGTTAAACGTCCGGAGCGCACTCGTCGTGATCCACCTTTGGTTAACTTCATGAAGGCGGGCACTGACATGAGGTCTCTTCGGTTTTGGCCAGAAGATCCGAGGCGGCTTCAGAGGTCTTTCTTCAGTGATGACAGGTTTTGGCTTGCTCATCAAGCGGATTGGTATGAGTCGACCATTCTACCCAAGGGACGTGTCACCACTGAGATGAAATGGGTGGATTGGCCGTACTTGCTTGATCTTCCTGCTCCCATTGAGGAGGTTATGCGGCGGTCGTTCACTCTCGGTGCCAGTTCATGGGGATTTCTTATCTCATGAGTCTTCGGTGTGACTACTCTCAGGAAGTGGTGGCCCAGTTCTATGCCACCTTGTATGTTGATGAAGATGAAAATGAGATGCACTTCACTCTTGGTGGTAAGCGCTTCAAAATCTCAGTTTATGATTTTGCTCAACTCTTCAAACTTAGAGGTGCAACTACAACCAATCAATTCAAAAGTGATCTAGTCCGACTTCATTGTGAGCATGAACTAGAGGTGACTAAGATGAGGTTTATGTATGATCGTGCCTATGGGAACATCAACTATGGTCATACTAGTGGACTCACCCCATATTACAAGATGCTAAATCTTTTGTTTAGATACACTCTTTGTCCTAGGGGTGGGGATTCCGATAACATCTCTCATAGAGCTAGAAATCTTCTTTATCAAATGGCTCCCGGTCAACCCAAGTTCAACGCTTGTCACTTTCTTTGGAATGAGATTATCATTTGCTCACATACTTCTTCTAGTGGTTGTCACTATGCGCCTATATTTTCATGATGGTTAAGCATGCCACCCAACTTGATCTCAAGCCGGATGTTGTTCATGAGTCTTACAAGACTAGTAAAGGCAAACTAGCTCAATCTTTCCGTCTTGGCAAGCACACCACCGGTGTTGATGCTAGAGGCAGCTATCCGGGTATCTATACCATTGATGGACCGTCTGATGCAGGTGCCTCTTCCTCTCAAGCTCCACCAGCAAGGGGCCCATATGATCCACTTCCTTTGGAGGGTGCCTCTCACTCTCATGGGGCTCCTAGGGGTAAGAGAGGCAAATTCAACTTTCTTGCCAAAGGTTTGTTTGCTTGCTTCAACATGCTCCGCAAAGATGCTAGGGAGCGTGAGGCCGATCGTCGGTGGTTAGCTCAAGAGCTCCATAGGCAAGAGAAAAATCAAAAGGAAATGGCTGCTAGTCTTAATCTTCCACACTCTCCGGTACATGAGATGAGAACCTTTGATCCTCCTTCTCCCGTTCCAAATCCTTGGGAGGACCTTGGCTCTTGGGTTCCCGTTGATGATGAAGAGGAAGATTACGAAGAAGAGGAGGAGTACGACGAGGACGACGAGGAGTAGCTTCCCTTTTTGGTACTTGATGCCAAAGGGGGAGTGAATTTGGTGGAAGGACGCTCCTACCTCTATCTTTATCTATCTTATCGTTATTCATGTAATAGAACTAGTGGACATGTAATGAACTATGTGTGGTGTGATGGATGTTGGTGTGCCAAGTGCAAAACTTTTATTTGTAAGACTTATTTATGGTACTTTTATCCATGCTAGTGTGATGTAAGGATCCTAATGGTTATTTGTGATGCTTGTGTTGGTTGATGATTTGTTATCTCTCACTTTATTGTCGTGATATATTTTGTCATTTGCATCACGGGATAATTCTTTTCACACTTGTGCACAATGTGTTTATGCAAAGATTTAGGGGGAGTTCTTGCAAATGTGTGTGCAAAGGCATTTGAGGCCTCTCTTCTTTGACTATGCACACATCTAGGGGGAGCTCCTCACTAAATTGTTGGATATACACATCTCTTTCTTTTAACCAAATTATGTTGTCATCAATCACCAAAAAGGGGGAGATTGAAAGTGCATCTAGGCTCCTAATTATTTTGGTGATAATGACAATGCAATTAGGGAGGATTAATGCTTTGAATGAGATGTGTGCAGGCTTTAAAGTGAAATAAATATGAATTCTCAAAGGAAGGCCCTCACTTTCTTATTTATGGTGTTGAAGCTCAATTGGCGATTTAATTTTTAATTTTCGGTTTGAATTTGAGTTTAGGAAACACCGTACTATAAAGAGGGATACGGTCGATTAATCAAGGTTTGCTACAAGTGCTTCTTGTGATCTTTTCTCATCTTTTCTAAGAGTGAAAAACCTAGAAAAACCTTTAGATAATTCAAAAACAGCCCCCTCTTGTTAAATCTCTCCTCCTCCAGGCCTACCAGGTCAACCGGCACAAGTGGCCGGGCCACCCGGAACCGTGCTGGAGGGAGGCGGGTGACCCGGCCAGGTCGCAGTCTGCCCCCAACGGTCAAGTCGGGGGAAGCGGGTATATATACCCCTTCTTCCTCCTCTTTAGGGTTCCGCCTTCTCCTCCATTGCTACACCCCCCAAGCTTCATCTCCTCTCTTCTAACTCATTCCCAAGCACTCTAATCAAGATTTCCTCCTAGGGTTTGAGTGTGAAAGCATTTGAGGTGTAGGATTTAGCCCCTTTGTGAGAGCTCTTCATTTCCTCCTCTCAAGAAGCACTTGTGGTGGCTTTGGTTGATTGATTTGTGTTTATTACTCTTGAAGCTTGCTTCTAGACAGTTAGGCGTCGCCCGTTGAGTGCCCTCTCCGTGTGGAGCACCCGGGATCGTTTGTATTGCCCCTCCTTTGTGGAGTTTTTCTTAGTGAGCACCAATTTGCCTTTGTGGTGAATTGGAGAGGCAAGAGGCTCTTCGTGATAGCCCTCCCTTTGTGGGAACCTCAACGAAGATGTAGCCTTCTTAGTGGAGGTGAACTTCGGTAAACAAATCGATTGTCTCTTGCTTGTGTTCATCATCATCAACCCTAACCCTAGAAGTTATATTTGAATCGATCTCTATATTTGTGTTGTTGTGTGTAATATCCTTTGTTGCAGGTCTTCTTCACTTCAATTACACCAAGTTGGTTCACATATTTTCTGCAAATTCACTTTCCCCTCAAGTTATTGAGTTTTACTCCGCGCAGACTTGGTTGATCCAAGCACAAGTGCCGGGTGGTGACCCGGACCCCCGGGTCATCCGGTTAGTCGTGCCGGGTCATCCGGTCCCTGATCCGCTGCTCAGATTTTGCAGAATTTTAAAAGTGATCCTATTCACCCCCCCTCTAGGCATCACAAGATCCTTTCACTAGTGTGAAACTCCCATCCCAAAAGAAGGTTTGCAACCTATAGCCAATCCTAGTATGATACTACTCTAGGAAAGTAGAGGCAAGCAAAGATTGCAATAGAGTAAATGCGGAAACGTAAAGGGGATGGGAGGAAGCAAACTCTTGACTCGCAATTTATCCCGTGGTATCGGTAGGCACTAAGCCACCCCTAGTCCACGTTGTTGAAGCACTCACACAAGAGTATTGCTTCCCGGTCACCAAGTCTCTCCCAAGAGCACCAACTTGACTTGCCACAAAGGCTAGCCACTTAGGCACTTGTCAAGCTCCCTTGGTCACCTTGATGCCGCCTCTTCTGTACTTCCACACAATCCAGCAACCTCAAATGGGTGAGTGGAGGGGGGTATAAATAGCTCAAGGCATCAAACTAGCCGTTGGCTAAAAGCTACTGAAAAAGGTACTGTCGGATGATCCGACGCTATGCTTTTCCAGGGCGTCGGTTCATCCGGTGCCCCTCCCACTTCACGTAGCCGTTGAGGTTCTCTGACACAATTGCTCCGACGCTATGCTCCGACGCTACGTCGGATCATCTGGTGCTGAAGGCCTCGCGTCCAAGTCGTCACTGTTAGCTTCTGATTGACCGTCGGATAAACCGACGCTGCACCTTGACCAAGGCGTCGGATCATCCGGTGCTGAAGGCTTCGTCTTGGCGTGTCTCTGTATGAATTTAAACTGAGCGTCGGATAGACCGACGAGGTCCCCACTCAGACCGTCGGATCATCCGGTGCTACTGTCTTCCTTGCTCTTCCTCTGCAACTCGTCCGACGCTACTAAATAATGGACCGTCGGTTCATCCCACGGTACCTAGGGTTTGACCCTGTGTACCAACTCATCCGATGATTGCACCGACGCTTGTATTTGAGGGACCATCGGTTCATCCGACGGTGTCTTCTCCTTTCCTTTTCTTGCTCGGTTTTGACCCTTTGTTTTGGCATTTTTGCATGTGGTTTTCTTGCATCCTTGGGACCTAGAAATGTCTACAAAGACATGCTCAAACAATATGGTTAGTCCCAATGATAATGTTGTCATGAATCACCAAAATCAAACTCCGAACAAATGGCATATGAGGCCATGTTCGCTACAATCTCCCCCTTTTTGGTGATTTATGACAACACAACCAAAGCAAGCATAAATTTGCTAGAATTGACAGAATTAGAACCATTTACACTTGCTTGGATGCTTACCATCATCCAAACTCCCCCTAGATCAAACTTCCCCCTTTTTGATCTTATGTTCACATTCTCCCCCTTTGGTCTCAAATCCTTGAAATCACTTGTAAGCATCCTTGAGCCCACTTGTAAGCTTAAGCCACACGCTTGCTTTGGTCTCACATTCTCCCCCTTTGGAATAAAATCTCCAAAAAGTCCAAAGCAAATGGGTCTAAGGAAACTAGCAAGATCTAGCAACCATAGATCAAAGGAGAGATGTTAAATGCAAGGGAGAAAGCCGCATGAACCATGATCCATATGTATGATATCGATGAAGATACCACATGTGAGAATAACTAAGGTGGATCACATGCTCATGAGACTAGCATGATACAAACTAAGCTCCCCCTAAGTGTGTGCATAAAAAGAATACCACTTGCAAGACAAGGGTAGTGAGAGACAAGTGCACAACTACAAACTTGTAAAACAAGGAAGCTTAGAGCATATCATGCAAGGAGGTAGCTTAAGGGACAAGAGATAAAACAAATGGGTTCTTGTTACAATACCACTTGTAGATATCACTTGTAGTCTTTTGATCATTGCACACCTCCGGGGGTTGATCCTCTCTACCTTGTTGGCACCACATTGAGATGAGCCACTTGGAAATGATATCACTAGGTTACACCACTCGAAAGAAGCTTGTGTAGAAGACACTTGGGGTACCACAAGGATTAGGAATGTATGAGTACATTGCCTTTGAACTTATATAGAGACATAAGCTCGCAAGGACATGACTCAATATCATGAAGCTCATATTGCTATATTCACTCGTTTAGAGATGTTACATCACATTGAGAGTGAAATAGCATTCTCTTAGAATGAAACACCGCACCGGAACGCGTCGCTAAGGGACTACATAAGATAAGCTTGAAACAATGTTAGTCCCATAACCAAACCATAGGATGAGCTCCCCCTAAATGTGGGCATTTAGTGTTTGAATCACCAACCAAATGTATGCACATTGTTTATGATAACAAAAGGGAAGCTTACCCTATAGCTTGCTCATGATGCAAAGAGATATATATGAAAACATGCACCATGAAAGAACAAGTGTAGCTTTCCTACACATTAATCAAACCATGTAGATTGCTCATAGGTTAGCACATGACACAAGCAACCTACCATATGTAAACATTGCAACAAATGCAACCTAAACAAGGCAATGGAGCTACAATGATGCAAGAGATAGGTACTAGTTTCCATTACCTCAATCGGGGAACTTGGGCAACACATGTCCAATTTGCAAGCTTGGCTTATAGGCTTGAACCTTCTCATCTTGATTGTACCAAGCCTCCCAAGTCCCCGCCCTCAAGGCCTTCAAGTGGCCTTTGGAACCCAAACCATTTGAGGCCCCTTCATGTTGGTGATGACTTCCTTGGGCACCCAAATGGGTTGGTTCCTACCCCACTCCTCCTTCATCTTCCCAACCTTGTGTGCAACTACCTTGCCATTAGCCTTCTTCTTGATGATGTAGGTGTTGCTCTTGGTCTTGTTCTTGCGGTTGGGCTTGGTGTAGATGAGGGAGCTCTTGATGGTGGGCTTCAATTTCTTCTTTGCGCCCTTGTCCACCTTCTTGACAAATTGAGGGCATTTGTAGAACTTGTGCCCTTCTCCATGACACTTGTAGCAAGTCACGGTTGCACCCTTCTCAAGCTTCTTCACCATGGGATCACGGTTATCTTGAGAAGGTTGGACTTGGCTCTTCATGTCTTGAGAGATGTCCACTTGTTCTTCATTGTTCTTGCCCTTGCCCATCAAGTTTGCCAACCTCTCTCGGAGCCATTTCACTTCTTGCTTGAGCTCATCATTTTCCTTGCCTATGAGATAATCATATGATTCTACAACAACATTCTCATGGCAAGATGGTGAGAGAGATTCATCAATTAAATCAACGCAAGAAGTTGAAGCATCTACCTTGGAGATAGGAATTGCACAAGGGATAGATATTTCATCAAGCTCAAGGGAATTACTTGTTTTAGTCTCATTGCTTTCAAGCTTAGATTTTAGCTCACTCCTTGCTAAGCAATTTGAATTTGCACAACAAATGTTCATAAGTTGTAGCAAGGGTGTCACTAAGATCATTGAGAGCATTGAGTTCTTTGATTTCATTAGCTTGTTGTTCAAGCATTCCTTTTTGCTCATGGATTAGCTCAACAAGATCATTGAGAGAGGTGGTGTCGGATTCATCATCACTTACATTGCTTTCCATACCTTTGGCCATAAGGCACATGTGTGATGATGAAGGACCTTGCATGAAGCGGGTGGTGAAGTTCTTTCTTGATTCATCGCTTGAGCTAGAAGAACTTGATCCACCACTTGTCCACCCACGGATGACTATTGTTGCTTCTTGCCTTGGTCTCCTCTCCTTGACCACCTTCTTCTTGGGCTTGTGCTTGATCTTGGTGAACTTGATGTGTTGATGATGACGCCCTTCTCTCAAGTGGACGTTGTAGCCGTACATGTTGACTTTCTTCACATACTTGAAGATCTTCTTCACGTACTCGGCCACCATGGATTCAACCTCTTCATCACTTGAGGAATCTCCATCGTCACCATCATCTCCATCATCTTCGCTTGAGCTTCCATGAGTAGCCATCCTACTCAACATTTTCTCTTGTCGGCTTGAGAGAGCATGGCTTGTAGTTGGAGAGGATGGTTCTTGGGGCTTTTCTTGGGGCGCCTTCTTTGACTTGGGCATGAGTTGAAGCTCATGTGCCATGATCTTGCTCAAGATATGCGATGGCTTCAAATCTTCGAGCTTCTTCTCGTAGATGATAGCCTTCACCAAGTCATAATCGGGCTTTCGGAGACTTTGAAGGATCTTGCGGTTGATGTTCAAGTATGTGATGTCCTTCACACCTAAAGCATTGTTCTCATTGACAAGCACATTTAGGCGTGAGTACATAGATTCGGCATTTTCATTAGCAAGTTGCTTAAAGCTATTGAATTCCTCAAGGAGACAACCGTAGCATTCATTAGCAACTTCTTTTGAACCCTCATTTTGCTCCTTGATGGTTTTCCATAGCTCATGAGCATTTTCACAAGTAAAAACTCTATTGAAAACGCCTACATCTAGTGAGGACAAAATGATACTCTTAGCAATTACATCAAATTGCTTTTCCTTTCTAGTACCATTTTTCATGCCCTCATCGGTGACTCTCCAAACATCAAGGTCCTTTGCTTGGAGATAGGCCTCCATGAGAACCTTCCACCGAGGATAGACCGTGCCATCGAAATGTGGAGCCAAACATAAGGTATCCACCCCTTTCATTCCTCTATAGAGCAACTCACTAGGCGGTGAAGCCTAACCGTTCCAATGAGCCGGTTTTCACAATTTACCGATCGAATTGGTGTATCCTTGTGAAGGAAGTGAGTCCCGGCTCTGATACCACTTGTAAGGAATCGGATGCCCGTTAGCCTAAGAGGGGGAGGGGGTGAATTAGGCAACTTAAAACCTTAACCTATGGCTCACTAAATTTTACACAAAAGTAAACTAGAACATACTATCTATATGTGCAACTATGGTTGTTCTAGTGTGAAACTCCCATCCCAAAAGAAGGTTTGCAACCTATAGCCAATCCTAGCATGGTACTACTCTAGGAAAGTAGACGCAAGCAAAGATTGCAATAGAGTAAATGCGGAAACGTAAAGGGGATGGGAGGAAGCAAACTCTTGACTCGCAATTTATCCCGTGGTATCGGTAGGCACTAAGCCACCCCTAGTCCACGTTGTTGAAGCACTCACACAAGAGTATTGCTTCCCGGTCACCAAGTCTCTCCCAAGAGCACCAACTTGACTTGCCACAAAGGCTAGCCACTTAGGCACTTGTCAAGCTCTCTTGGTCACCTTGATGCCACCTCCACTAAGGAGCTTCTCCGCCAAGGAAGGGGGTCTCCACGTCCCCCGCACAAAGTGTCCTCGCCGCTCCACACCAAGCCGGAGGGTCGATGACGATTGCCGGTGAGCCACTTAGGCCCCAAGGCTTCCGGCGAACCTTGTTCAACTGGATTCACTCAAGAATCACCTCACAAGGTTGGCACAACCTTGGACTCACTCAGCTCTAAGCTAAGCCTAGCACTAAGCACATACACAAAGCATGCACTAGTCTAAAGATGAGCAATTAAGCACTTGGATGGATTGGATATGATCTTGAATGTGTCTTGAACTCCTCTGTACTTCCACACAATCCAGCAACCTCAAATGGGTGAGTGAAGGGGGGTATAAATAGCTCAAGGCATCAAACTAGCCGTTGGCTAAAAGCTGCTGAAAAAGGTACCGTCGGATGATCCGACACTATGCTTTTCCAGGGCGTCGGTTCATGCTGAAGGCCTCGCGTCCAAGTCGTCACTGTTAGCTTCTGATTGACCGTCGGATAGACCGACGCTGCACCTTGACCAAGGCGTCGGATCATCCGGTGCTGAAGGCTTCGTCTTGGCGCGTCTCTGTATGAATTCAAACTGAGCGTCGGATAGACCGACGGGGTCCCCACTCAGACCGTCGGATCATCCGGTGCTACTGTCTTCCTTGCTCTTCCTCTGCAACTCGTCCGACGCTACTAAATAATGGACCGTCGGTTCATCCGACGGTACCTAGGGTTTGACCCTGTGTACCAACTCGTCCGACGATTGCACCGACACTTGTATTTGAGGGACCATCGGTTCATCCGACGGTGTCTTCTCTTTTCCTTTTCTTGCTCGGTTTTGACTCTTTGTTCTGGCATTTTTGCATGTGGTTTTCTTGCATCCTTGGGACCTAGACATGTCTACAAAGACATGCTCAAATAATATGGTTAGTCCCAATGATCATGTTGTCATGAATCACCAAAATCAAACTCCGAACAAATGGCATATGAGGCCATGTTCGCTACACACGAGAAAGCAAGACAGTAGGTATCGATACAACCATCATGAATGGTACCTTTTAGTACAAGAAAAAAATGGGTTTCGTCGTCCCTCACATCCAATGCAATAGACTGGTATACTGGCACCGGACTGTAGAGTTTACTTCTTTTATAGCAGTGTCAGCTACTGATGTAACCAACTCTTGAATTTTGATTTATTCATTTGTGCACCTACTACTTTGGGATATATGTAACAGAAATATTTCAGGACATAATGTCTGTGTGCTCATCTCATCCCCTTTGGTGGACATTAGCAAACAAAGCAAGTCGGTGTCGGTAGACAATTTGCTGGCTAGACAACAAACTATCTAGAACAAACCGATACCATGGCCAAGTACGACTTCTCTAGGATCTTAAAATACCAGCCGAGAATTTACCCAGGGATCTTATGAAAATCCATGACACACAAGTACACAAATGCCATATCCATGCATGAGGTGTAGAACATTTTCAAAATTTCTGAAATCTTGTTTAGAGGTAGGAGTGGTCCTCATATTGTCTCTTCAGCAAACATGTCACTTTGAAAAAGGTCTAAAAGACAACAGGATCAAAAGTTCGAGGTTCTAATCCATCCCAAAAGAAACCACATTTGAAACAAATTAAATATACATATCACTGTCAAAATATTATCTGTTGGACAACATTAGTTCCTTTTTTTGTTTCAAAAAGTAAACAAGTGTTGACAACATTTGGACCGCACGATGGTCGGAAATTAACTTGTCGAAGTCTCCGGCACAGGTCGGTCTAACCGCCTCGAACAAAGGTGTCGCCGAAAAGCTAAAATTATTGCTCCGTGAGGGACCCTATCGGGAACAACGAGCCTAGGGTTGTTGCTTTGAGATCTCCAGGCGACTCGGAACGTCCTCAACCGCTGTGGAGACCAAAGAGGAAAGCAAGGGATTGGAAAAACTAGGGTGATAGGTCCTCAACCGGCCATGACCCTTTATATTTATTGGGTGGAGAGGTATTGCCCCGCAAGGATTCCATTTACAACTCGAGATCTACCATGACACTCTAAGTCTACTTAGACTCGGGTACCCCGGTCTAACCGGCCCTGGGAGGCGGTCGGTCAGACCGCTTGGCAAACACAGTCTGACCGGCTGGCCAAGCCTAATCCGGCCTAGCTGCCAATTTTGGGTGTCGACAATAAGATAATGACTAGTACTATTCTTTTCCTTGGGCTGGCATTGCAAAGCGGACTAGGTGAGGAGGAAATGTGTTCCGTAGTGGGGATGGACTCGATGCCCTCCTTAGTACTAGAAGAATCTTAAGTCCGCGGACTAGGTGAAGTTCAGTTGTTTCCAGAATTTTGGACCTCTAATGCTGCTCTTTTACTGAATTAACTAAGGAGATCAACGAACCTTCCTAAAAATAATTCAAGTGGACAAGAAAGAAAATTTCAATTCAAATTATTGGAAAGATAAAAAATAACATAAAAGTTGCCCTGTTACTGCTACTTCATTCCCAGCCCAACTGGAATGGAAAAGGTCGGTACTGCATGGCAGGAAAGGGAAGACTTCCAAATTTTGTTTGGTTGGTGTTGCTGAGCTGTATCCACCGTAATAACAACTCTAAGGCCAGTCTCAGTGGAGATATCATGAACACGATTACCTAGAGTGACACATCATCTAAAAATATTTAAAACTATAATGAAACATCTCTTTCTCAATGCATAGTTTCATCTATTGTTGTTTTGTAGGTTGCATGCAAGACACGAGTTGTCTAGGTAACTGTGTAGGGAGGGTTTCATCCTAATGACACTCATTTTACCTCTCTCTTCATTAATACAATGCCACATTATCAAAAGTGCTTACATGGCAGCCTATTTAATGTCCATAAACCCCCACTGAGACTGACTTAGGTTGGTGAATGTCCACTGCAAGGAATAAGATGATACTTCTAGGGACTACGGCATCCTTAATATATAGTGCTCTGATGGTGGATGAAAAACAGGTTTAAAACTACAGCGTTCTCAGAATGAGTGAAGGGATGTATGGTTGGTTTGGCTTGTCTTGGCATGCATCAATACTTCATATGCTTCATTTCTATTTGGGGGCATGCATATCTAAACTATTAGATCACAAAAGCATCACAAGTTAACAAGAGGTCAATACGTTAGTAAGAGGAATAAAAAATTGTTTGATAATACCACATGCAATTGTCTCAAAAACAAAAAAAAAGGCCACATGTGAATTGTGATTAATTGTGTATATAGCTGTACCGATCCAGTAAGACTGAATTTAATTTTTTTATTTGAAAATAAGCACTGAATTGACTACAAGGAGATCGACTTTGCACCAAGCTAAGGGCAAGAGCAACAATTCCTTCAAGTGGCAAAAAAAAAGAAAAGAAAATCTTCAATTGAAATTTAAGGTTCACTAGGTGCCTATATAAACCCACGCACCAGCGTGCAGCCGGATGGATCAGGAGAAGCACTGCTAGTTTCATCCTCTCCTCACACAACTAGTTGTGGCATCAGCCATGCCACAACTGCAGTGGCTTCTCCTTATTCTCTTCTTAGTGATGATAGTTTCCCACCTTGCACACCTCTGGCCGCAGCCATAGTTTCGTCATCAGCTCCTGCTCCATCATCATTGCCAGGCTGCCCTAGCAAGTGCGGCGACATAGACATTCCCTTACCATTCGGCATCCGTGCTGAGTGCGCTTGGCAAGGCGAGGGTGGCGGCTTACCATACATCGGCAACATCGAGATCAAGAACATATCTGTCGAAACTGGGGAGATGTATGTCTACACCCCCGTCGCATATAGGTACGGTGTTTCAACTCGTCCACCACCATCAATTCCAACGGAACTACAGTAGGTTGGACAGTCACTGAGCCATTGCGCATCTCGCCGACAAGAAATGCCTTTACAGCCATCGGCTGCAGTATACGGTGGCGTTTGTGATAGGCACGGACGAGTCGACATACTTGACTGGTTGCATCAGCTATTGGTATTGCGAGGACGATTTTGTCAAGGAGGCTAAGGACGGAGAGCAGTGCACGGGGCTTGGCTGCTGCCAGACGACGTCCATCCCAGCCAAACTTAAACAACTAGATGTAACCTGGGGAAGCAATAGTAGTAGCGCCGTCCACTACCGGAATCCGAGGCTTTGCCTAGAGTTCGTTTCTGTGCCGAGAGCTAAATAGAAAACTCTCGGCAAAGAAGGCTTTGCCGAGAGCAAAATAAAAAACTCCCGGCAAAGAAAAAACACTCGGCACAGAGGCTTCTTTGCCGAGAGCCAAATAAAAAACTCTCGGCAAAGAAAAAAACACTTGGCAAAGATTTCTTTGCCAAGAGCAAATTTTTTGGCTCTCGGCAAAGAAATTTTAAAAACTCACTTTTTTACCTCCAATTTTTTCTACCCTCAACGTACACTTGTACAAAACTTATACTCAAATTTGGCACAATTTTAACTTTATTTGCTATATTTAACAATTTTACTTCTTTATAGATATTTTTTCACATACGTTCGATATGAACTACAAGTGCATTAAATTATATAGTAAAGTTGGTGAAAACATGATATTCACGTTCATGAGACATCTCTAAGACCATGTACATGAAATCAAGCTAAATCTCTGGCATTTGGTTCTCTAATCATGATGAAGATCGTTAGGTAGAAAGGTTTTAAAATTGTATAAAATTCAAATGAAGTTTGAAAATCATGAAATATGTGAAGTGGTCATGATATCATATGTGGAGGTTGTGGTAAAAAATTGAGAATGTTTTGAAGACTTTGACACGTACGTTTTTTAGAAACCGGAACATCTCAGGAGAAGTTTCTAAGAATTTGAACTAATGTCATTAGGTTTGATGTGTTAGAGAAAATTCAAATTTGAATTCGACTAACAAACTTTTCTATAAGTAATATACAACATAATTATTGTCATGTTATATTTTGAAACAATTTCAAATTTGTTTGCTATTTTAATAATTATTTTTGGATAAAAATTTCTGTGAGGCTCTCGGCAAAGGCTTGTTGGGCCAGCCGGCCCATGAAAGTCAGCCAGCCCACCGTGTACAATCCTGCGTGGGAGTACAGCCCGTGTAGCTACGCACGCCTTCGTACGTGGCGGCCAAAACCTGGTACTATACGCACGTACATCAATAGCGAGTACATACTCGCCTTGCTTGTGCAGTAATTTGATCATCGATCGGGGTGACATGTTCTGGTTCCTATCATTTGATTTTGATTCAGGTACAACTTCAAACCGGCAGCGTCAGACCTCAAATTAATGGATGATGAAAGCTGCTGGGACACACAACCGGTTTGGAAATGTACTGTACGTACCGTTTGTTCTTGACTGGGGGGCCATCACGGAAAATGGATCTCTTGCCAGGTCGCAGGAGTGGCAGGACCACAAGTTAGCGGGGCCTCGTCGGGGAGACTAACAGCTCCTGCTTGTGTTAGCACCAACAGCGAATCGAATGTGTCAACATGACAGAAGGGGATCGATACCTATGCAACTGCTCCAAGGCCAAGGGATACCAGGGCAAACCATACATCCACGGCGGATGCCAAGGTCGTAATTAAATAACTTCTAAGTCTGCATGTAGATCAATCATTATGAAATGTAGGGATCCCATAGTACTAATATATAATACTTTTAAATTACCTGATTCTGGATTCCCCAGTAAAAGAATTACCTGATTCTGCTTTTTTTTTTGCTACTGAAAATTAAAGTCAAGTTATTTTATTTTTATTTTTTGTGTCGGGGGGCAGAGGATCGCAATATATGTCATGCTGCAGCTCAGGTTTCTTTCCTTCTTGTTTCTCAGCACTAATCGAGGAAGCTCCCTGCCTTCACGTGCACTCGTGCAGGCGAGCTCCCTCTTTGGCACATCCACCCGCCGCTAGGGAGCATGCATGCTTGCTGGCCACCCATCCTCTCTTGCACCTTCTTCTAGCTGCCTGTGCAAATATACTTGAGGGGAGTAAATTGGACTCTTTCGTAAGCAATATAAACTTTGTAACACACTTTATGAGCAACTCTGGTGTAATTGTGTAGAAAAATAATTTATATCAATGCCAGTTTAGTATATCTGCAGTTTACACATCCTAGCTTGCAATTAGGTCGAGCCAGTGGTAAAGGTCCAACTTGTCCTAACTATTTGAATGTCCATATATCTTTGCCCACAGATATCAATGAGTGCGATCGGAAATCGAATCCAGAGTATGAAAAAATGTATCCTTGTTATGGGGGTAGCACATGCCATAATAGGGAGGGTGGTTACAAGTGCAAATGCAAATTTGGACTAACTGGAGATGGTAAAAGAGAGAATGGTTGTCGATCCATTCTTCCAATATGGGCAATACCAATATTAGGTGTCCATTGCTCAATGATATGCCATTGTCCTCATTCTACTTTTGGCGGACAGAAACTGATCAATTGCTGTTTCATATTCTTTGCTGACTATATGTACAAATAAAACACTTGTGAATATAGTTGCTGTTATGGTAGTGGGACGGGACCATGTTATGTGGGGAAAGACTTGTGGCTGGCGCAGAGGAAGCAGAAGGCTGCCGTGCCAACTACTACTGAGTCTAGTAGTTAGTTAGGATTCTTAAAATAGCTGGCTAGCTATTTAGAGATAGATCGGTTGTTAGAGATAAAGAGGAAATGATTGGCCTATAAATATAAAGCCCCTGTACGCATGACAAATCAATCAATCCTACAGCTAAAAAGAATGAAATGTTATCGTCGTTCGGACCCCACCATCCGACACCACGCCTCCGCCCACTCCTCCGCGCGTCCGCTCGGTTCGTGAAAGAAAAAAAACCCTCAGACTGCTGCCGCCGCCGGCCGTCGTACTGCTCCTCCCGGCGAGCCCGTGCATGTGCCGTGCGCCGCCGGCCCGCGCGCGCGCCGGCCCGTCGTACCACGGCGTCGCGCGCCGCCGGCCATCGTCCCCTGGTCCTACCCCGCCGCCGGCCGTCGTCCACCGGTCTGCCGCGCCGCCGGCCGTCCTACGGCTCTTCCCGGCGAGCCCGTGCCCGCCGCCGGCCACGCGCGCCGCCGGCCGTCGTCCTCTCGGTCCCCGCCCGCCGCCGGCCGTCGTCCCCCGGCCCCGCGAGCGCCCCGGAGGCCAAGCGGGCGCGACCCCCGGCTCTGGCAAGGTGAGGAATTACAGGGGATGTCGCTTTCGCGTGCGTGTTTACCTTCGTGATGTGCTCCTGTTTGACTAGCTGAGGAACTAATTGCACGAGTGGGGAACACTCGCCGGAGGACTACGCGACTTTCTGAAAAATTCGGCCAGAATTACTTGATCGAAATCGCCACCAGTGATTTGCTTTGTAGTACAGTAGCTGTAGAAATTGTCCCCGTTTTTTTTACCCTTTGTATGTGTTGGTTGATCTGAACTCCAAAATCAGCTTCAGTGGCTACTTTCAGTGGCTACTTATTGGTGCTAAGAACAGCGTTTGAGGGGGATCGACGCGCAATAATTTAAATTAACCTCTTTAAGACATGAATGATTGATTTGATGAATCTTGTATCTCTACCATTAAATTAACCTCTTTCTTCTGTTTTCAGAGTCAATACGTGATGATACAAAAGACAAAGCAGATGACACAATAGATCATGAGGAAAGTGGTATTGAAGATCTTGATGGTTGTGTGGTATGTGCAAACAGCGGTCTTTAAATTATTGAGATTGATTCTGTTAGCAGATATCAACTTATGTAACTAAAATTTGAGCTTAACTGAAACTTATTGATTTGTAAAATTTCAAATTAACCTGGTTGAGTAGTCATATACATTCGGAGTAGATCGGACTAATGCTTATGTAACTAAGTATGAAATTCACATTTTTACCGTGTCAATGAATTTATGGTTTTTGTTTTGGTTTCAGCATCAATCAAAGGACTACTCTCCTTCACAAGGGGCTTTCGAATCCGATTCAGTAAACAACGGGTGTCTGAAGATGTTGAAGGATGAGTGACTTGGCTTCTTATGTACTGCAGAGGATATGTAGTACCAGGGTAAAGGAAAAGGTGAAGGGTTTCACAAAAATATTTAGCCCTGAGAGTTCACCAAAGCGCAAACGAGCACCAGAAACACCTGACCAGACATCCGTGGGGGGAAATGGAAGCAAAAGTTCACACATCCGTGGGGGGAAATGGAAGCAAAAGTGAACTGCAAGATAAGTTTAGCATATCCAGTCTGGAGGCCATGAGGATGTACAAACAGCCCAAATGAACAATCAGAATGCATTTATCCCTGAAACTTATCCAGTATGTCTAATCTGAATTATCTATTACCTGGATACAAAATTACCTGAATATCAATCTGTATTAAAATCCTTGAGTTCTATCTTAAACAAAACAGAGTGTTTTATACATGTTAAATTAATTTCTGGATTATTTTCAGGTGAATGATGTGCAGGAGAGAATGGACAAACCAGTCCTGACAGATAATAGTAAAACAGAAACAAAAACAGATACAATTTCAGAAAGGAATAAAGCATCTTCTAATGGTAAGTCCTGGTAGGGAGGGAATGTTTTAGGGACCAAGTGTGCTTGAGAACAAGTTGAAATAGCCACCTCACTTTCAAGAAGAAACTTTCAAGAACAAGCTTGAGAACAGGCTTTTCTTATTGTTATTTTTTCTGTAAACATTTAGGGACCTAGCTGCATTGGTTATTAGTTACAGTTGAGATTATACGGTTTGTTTGTACTTTGTAGATGTGCCATGACTAATCTATATATATTATAGAGCAAATTTGAGATTTATCTGCCATTCTTTAGTATTGTGTACATGAAATTGATGCTCATAAATGAAATCAGTTATGCCCGTGGCAACGCACGGGCCCTTCGCTAGTATAGATCAAGCTTCCCTCGTGCCCCTGTTTCAATGTAGCGCACTCAGCACGGATGCCGAATCTGGTAAAAGGGGAAAATTGGTGCCACAACAGGAAACTGTGGCTTCGCCAACAGCCCAGAGCTTTCCCAACAGCCAAGACCTGAGCTGTTGGCGAAGAAACTCTTTCCCAACAGGAAAACTCCGCTGTCGGGAAAGAAATCTTCGCCAACAATCCAAAATCCAATGACTGATGGCAAAGTTCGGCTGTTGGCGAAGGGGTTCTTTCCCAACAGCATTCCTGTTGGGAAAGAAAAGCTGTTGGCGAAGCCCCGGCGCGGCCAAACGGTGCCGACGCCGTCCGCTTCGCCAACGCATTCGCCGTTAGGCCGTTGGCAAAGGGAGCGACCCTTCGCCAACGGGGCTACCAAGCCGTTGGCGAAGAGCCTTCTTTCCCAACGACCTTGTAGGGGCCGTTGGCGAAGATTGCTCTTTGCCAACAGCATGTACATGCTGTTGGCAAAGAATTTTCATTTTTTTCGAATTTTGAATTCAAACTTTTTTGGTAGCCTTGCTACATTGTTTACAAGCACATGGTTAAATGTGGGCCCTTTTTGCAACATTTAGCTATGTTTCGTTAATTATTTTTGTTCACTTGAATTTTCCGGCATAATTCAAATTTGAACTGCAGGTGCGTGAAATAATGAAACTTAGGCGTTCGAAAAATGATATTCATGTCGGGGAGTGTGTTTTGAGGCCGTGTCCCAAAGCTCACCCGAAATTTCGAAGTCCTTGTCCACGTAACACGACGGTCCAGGCGTGGTACAACTGTTTTTTAATTATGCAAAATCCAAACGAAGTCGAAAAATCGCGAAACTTGTCGGGGTGTCTTGTTATCGCATGTGGAGGCTGCGATAAACATTTGAGAAAGTTTGGAGCAAGTTACCGCGTCGGATGCTCAAAACCTAGACATCTCCACATGTGCTCACAAGTGATCACATGGTAGAGATGTCTAGGTTTTGAGCATTTGACGCGGCAACTTGCTCCAAACTTTCTCAAATGTTTATCGTAGCCTCCACATGCGATAACAAGACACCCCAACAAGTTCCGTGATTTTTCGACTTCGTATGGATTTTATATAATTAAAAAACAGTTGTACCACGCCTGGACCGTCGTGTTACGTGGAGAAGGACTTCGAAATTTCGGGTGAGGTTTAGGACACGGCCTCAAAACACACTCCCCAACATGAATATCATTTTTCGAACGCCTAAGTTTCATTATTTCACGCACCTGTAGTTCAAATTTGAATTATGCCGAAAAATTCAAGTGAACGAAAATAATTAACGAAATATAGCTAAATAACTCAAAACATCCCCAAGTTTTGAAGTTGAGATGTAGTTATAGTAGGAAGGACCCACAAAAAAGTTGAAAGGAAAAAAACAAAAATGCAAAAATTCTTTCCCAACAGCCTTGTGATGCTGTAGGCAAAGGTGTCTTCGCCAACAACTTTAATACCGCAGCTGTTGGCGAAGGCTGGCGCAGTAAAAAATTAAAAAAGGCTTTGCCAACCGCCGCACCTATAGGCTGTTGGCAAAGAACTTTAACCCTAAAACGTATCAGGCCCCTCCCTCCCCACCAGACCCGCCCAACCCGCGCGCCGCCGCCTTCTCCCTCCAACCCGCGCGCCTCCGCCCACTCGTTCCAACCCGCGCCCCGCCCCCCCACCCCCCCCCCCGCCCACCCCGCGCGCGCGCCGCCGCCGGCGGATCCGCGCCGCCCGCCGGCGCTCGGCCCCGTCGGCGGATCCGCCCCCCACGTGCCCCCCCCCCCCCCGCGCGCCGGCCGTCCGCCCCGCCCGCCGGCGGATCCGCGCCGCCCGCCGGCCCCGCCCCCCGCCCCCGTCGGTGGATCCGCCCCCCACGTGCCGGCCCCATCCCACCCCAAATTCGCTTTCTCCCTCCTTCCATGGCGGCCCCTTCCCTACCCTTCTTCCTCCTTCGGTGGCGGCCCGTGCGACGAGTGCACGGTGGGGAGCACGGTCTTCTTCCCCTCCTGCCTCTCCCCTCCCCCTCCAGCGAGCACGCTGGGGAGCGCGACCGCCGGGTGTAGGAGCCCCTCAAGCTCCCGACGGCCCCTTCTTCCTCTACTGCCCCTCCCCTCACGCAGGTAACCTCTGATCTATCATCCCCAACCAGATCTGCATGGATTGGTGAAAAGTCCAAGCGGCAAGGAAAGTGATTGGTGATTGGTGATATGTAGTTAACTTGTGCAATGTTGTTGAACTGCAGATTGCATCGGTGATATGTAGTTGGACTGCAGACTGCCATCAGAATGTTGGAATATGAGTTTGTATTTCTTAAGGTGGATGGCCAATTATTTGATTTCATGATTGTTTAGCCTAGTTTGTGAAAATATACCCACTACCACTGTGTCAAAGAAAGCAATGTTATAACTTTTTTCTTGTGAAAGTGTATTAGTATGGCATGAAACCTTTATTCTGTCTCTGGACTTGCTACCTTGTTTGTTGGCAGAATCAACTGATTGGTTGATAATTTTTATTTAACAGGAAGTGCTGACTGTTGAGCACTACTACTAGCTAGCTGCTGTACACAAACCTGATATGTGTGCATGCTGTCGTACTTTGCAAACTGAACTCATGTTTGATGTCCACTCAGATTCTGAATTTCTTCCTGCAGGTCAGTTTTAATAGTTTAATAATTTACAAAGGACAATTTAAGTCCAAATGATTCTCTAGTTTACTTGAGCAAGTTTGATATGTAGTAGAGTGCATTGATACACTTCCATCATTGCTATTTTGAGTTTTGACAACTTTCTGCTACAGTCATCCCATTGTATTTTCAGTACTGAGCTATCTACATGTTCGGATAACTTTCTGGGATTTATATATTCCTCTACAAGTTTTTATAGTTCAGAAAGTGTTTACTGAATTTCTTTGGATGAATGCCTATGCTCTGGCTTAACTTGAATGTTCTTTTCAGTTCTGTATTAGATATAGGCAGCTGGATATATATTTAGAGCAGTAGTCATTTTGTGCCAATAATTTAATGGATGCTAGTGTGAACTGTGTACAAACTATAAGGCATGTATGGGGAACTATCTAGCAAATTTTATTTGATGTATCTGAGAAATTGTAATCGTGGATGCAAATCTGTCAAATTGCTCCATGTTTTGACATGAGAATTAGATTGTCTTAAAGCTTCATTGTTGTGATATTATAGTATTTGCAGAATCTTAACCTTGGCGTAATTAGAATAAAAGGATGTTCTAACACAGCTAAGAATAGTTCAGAGATACTACCTAGGCTCTCAATATGCTTCTTCTGTTCTCTCAGATTGCATTCATTTGCTCATTTGATTTCTGAAAAAAATTGTGTAGCAAAGCTAGATTCCTACTATGATAAGTGAGCATGCAGGCATGTAGGATTTCAAATATTCTTCTGTCTTTTCTTTCAAATAATCTTAATAAGCCCCTGACTTTTCTTCGTCTACCAGTTTGCACGACACATTTACTTGCAGTAAATCGGTCTCCTTCCGGATGTATTTAAATTGCAATAAGCAAGTGATTTGAACTTTAAAGCTTCACTATTATGATATTTTCTTATTTCCAGGAATCTTTACCTTGACTTTGGAAAAAGGATGTTCCGGCAGATATTCTAGGCCATCTCTCACTGATGCAGATATCTAGCATTGCTCTTGTACGATATCTAGCACTGAAATAATTATTCCCTGCATGTGCAACATCCTAGGACATCTAGCATTGCTCCTATAGAATATCTATCAATATGCTTATGTTGATCTCAACAAATCTTACTACTTTTTTGCTTTGCCTCAGACCTGCATTGCTTTTAAAAAAACGAATTCTTCCTTTCTTAACTTGTGCTTGCTAGCTCATATGTCTTAACAATGTTGTGCAACTAGTTTTTTTATAATATTGTACAACAAGAGTGAATGCATGCTTCTGATTTTGTAGGTGCTCCAAGAATTTGGCCCCCAAGTAGGGCGAGCTTGCTAGTTCCTGCTGCTGCTGAACAAGTGTTTCCCTGGACATGGAAGCTCGATCATGTTGACAACAGTCAGATCATCTTAGTCTTTAACTTAAATGTTATTTTGTGTTTAGTCTTGAGGAGGCATTCGTTATTGAGGAGGTGTCGACCTTCACACAGGCGTACTACACTGAGAAACTTGTGGGTGTAATATTGCACTCGTTTCACACACCTTGGTTTCGTGACTTTATGTGTATTATGGACATGTATCGAAGGATTTGATGTGTGGATTCATGTTGAGATCGAAACCGATGCCGAAATGTGGTTCATATGCTATATTGTTGATATATATGTGGTATTCTGGTTCATATGCTGATGTGTGGATTTGATGTGTGAATTAAATGCTAGAAAAGAGCAAAAAAGGGGGGGATTCCCAGCTTTGCCAACAGCATGGGCCAGGCTGTTGGCAAAGATGGGCTTCCCCTGAAGCACGCGCCCAGCTTTGCCAACAGCTTCGACCGATGCTGTTGGCAAACCAAGATGTTGGCAAAGATGCCGTTCCCTTTGCCAACAGTCGTCTCTTCCTTGTTGGCGAAGGTAATGGCAGCAGAGATGACGGCGTCCCCCCTTCGCCAATGGTACACGTGGCTGTTGGCGAAGCTTTCCCAACAGGGCCCGCGTTCCTGTTGGCGAAGAGCTCTTTCCCATCACTTAAAACGCCAACGGTTCTTTCCCAACAGCAACTCGGAAACCCTGTTGGGAAAGGCTTCGCCAACAGGGTTGGAGTCTTCGCCAACAGCTTAGCGCTGTTGGCAAAGCATGCATTTCCTGTTGTGTGCACACCTTATATTCCAAACCAAAGAGAGTAGTTCTTGGGTGCTGCTAATGCTAGCGCCTGGAGGTCCGGACTGTGGGGTCTGCACATCCGCAACATCTAAAAAACATCGTCTCCAGCATCGAGACTTAACATCTGCAACATTGAAAAACATTGTTTGCAACATCAAAAATCTGTTTAAAAACCATCCAAAAATAAGGTGAAAACCCGCCGCAACACATATGTCTCATTTTGTTTGAAACATTCAACTCTCGATAAAAAAATGCAACATGCAGATACCACACGTGCAACATGTATGTGAACATGTGCAACATCAGGATCTACCTTTGCAACATCAACATGAAAATTTGGAACATTCTTCTTGAACATCTGAAACATAAAAAATTCACGCTTGCAACATGCACCGAAACGTAGTAGGATGAACATCCGAGGTACAGTAGAGCGCAGGAGGGGGAAGCTCGCTGCAGGTCTTGTGCACTGCCACCCGCACCTAGGCACTCGCTACCGCCGGGCCGCCGCCCGCGCGTGGCTTGCCATTGGCCTTGTACGACGCTGTCCAAGACCTCCCGCGGTTGTCCTCGCGTAAGGCTGCTCGCTCAGGGCTCACTACTGTCCCGGAGCATGTAACTGTCGGGAGCCAGCGCGGCTTTCCCATTGTCGCAAGGTAGCGGTGGCACACGCCCTACTGCTCACGGATTTGACCAGCGACATGCGCACCGGCATTGACCAGCGAAGCTTGCTCGATATGCGGTCGTCGCGCCATGATCCGCGCGCTCCGTGGCTAGATCCACACTGTGAGAGGGGAGAGGAGATGGGTTGGCCGCTGGATCTGCACCAGGGCGATTCACCGACGACACTAGGAGGGTTGAGAACGGGAGGGGGAGAAGGATCACAGAGCGACATAGTGGCGTGCAGAAGGGGAAAAATGAGGAGCGAGTCGAGGGAAATGAAAGATACAGACTGTGGAGGCCGTTCGATGCATTCGGACGCACAGAGACTGTGGAGGCCGTTCGATGCATTCGGACGCACAGATGGTAGCGTTACCGTTAGTTGCTACCAAATAAGTTTATAGTTTCTTAAGGGACCAGCTAATCTTGTAGTGTGTAAGTAGTGCGTGTGAACAGTAAATCTGGGGTCAGAATTAGTTAGTTGTTACCAAATAATATTAGTTATAGAGATTAGTTTCTCAAGGGTCAAGTCTTCCCAACTATATAAGGATAGGATTGTACGTCAAATCCCTAATGAAGAAGAATTGATCTCAAATCCCCAAAGAGTACAGCCTCCCTCCAAGCCGACGCGGCCCGGTTATCTTCCCGACGGTGGTTATCCTTAATGGAACACCTCGTGACAAGATCCAAGAGCACCACACCGAAGCTATAGACGTCACTCTTCTCCATGAAACGACCAGATATTATGTATATTGGGTCTATGTATCTCATGTCACAGTTTTATACCAATAGTATTTTTAAATAAGAAGCATAATAATAGTATAACAACTATGCTATGCATGTTGTCAGAGGTATGCACAGAAATGCATACCTCCAGCCGTATCTCTTTCGGACGGGAGACACCTAACTAGGTTGCGCGATCTACGACCATACGACCAGAAGACGGGTTATTCATACCTAGGGCCTGACGGTGACAAGGCGCCGCAGTGCAAGTAGATCCGCAACGCCAGCGAAAAAGATCAAGGTCGTCGAGGTACTCCGGCTTGCCTTCCACTAGCCCATCTCTGAAAAAAAAAGAAAATACAACTTAGGTCAAAATTTCGGCAGCACCTCCCCTGCACGGTGAGGTGTCAAAACCTGCAATTAAACATTCGACACGAAGGCCGACAACAGAGATATGCATCCTAATAGAACTCAACAAGGCGAGTGCCAATTCTACCGTAGTTATTCTATCACTAGTGATATATGCATTCTAATCGAACTCAACAAGGCGTGCTAATTCAACCACTAGTCATTCTACCACTACTCACATTCTCGCTTCGGCTCACCTTGCTCGGGCGGACGACGACGGCGGGGCTGTCCCTGGGCTTCTCCTCCCTCTCCTTCTCCTATCCCCTTCTCTTCCCTCTCCTTTTCTTCCAACTCCTACTCCATTGCTCCTCTCCCTTCGTTATCTTCTCGGGCAGGGGAGGGAGGACGAGTTGGTGGTCGGCGGAGGGGAGGGAGGGCGGGGAAGGGGGGCGGGCGGCGGCGGGCGGGGGGGGGGAGGGCGGGCGGGGGGGCGGGCGGCGGCGGCGGCGGGGGGGGGGGCGGCGGGGGGGCGGGGGGGGGCGGGGGGAGGGAGGGCCGCGGCGGCGGGGGGGGCGGGGGGAGGGGCGGCGGGCGGTGGCGGTGGCGGTGGCGGAGGTGAGGAGCCGGCGGCGGGGAGGTGGCGGTGGCGGAGGGGAGGAGCACCGGCGGTGGCGGGGTGACGGGGCGGCGGCCGGCGGCGGGCGAGCCGGCGGCGGGAGGTGGAGGTGGCGGAGGCGGCGGCGGGAGGTGGAGGTGGCGGCGGCGGGAGGGCACGGGGGCGAGATGGGTTGTGCAAATGGCTAAGTGTTGCGGGGGCCGGGGGGGTAACTACACGCCTTTGCCGACGGCCAGGAGTGATCCCTCGCCTGCCCCCTGTTGACTGCGTTGAAAACCCAGTTGACCGGCCTTTGCCGAGAGCCCGGCCTGGCCGTCGGCACACGAAGCCCCGTGCCGACGGCGGCCGCGCCGGCACAACGTTCTTTGCCGAGGGCCCCACCAGGCCCTCGGCAAAGAAATATTTTTCTTTTTGTTTTTGCCCAAATGGTAGTTTTTTCGAGTAATAATTGTTTTCTTTTTCTCTCTCCCAATTTTACTAATGGGGAGCATTGCATTAACTGCATAGAAACTAGTGGTTTCTTCCCAATGGCAAATTCATGATTTCTTGTGCATTGGGTCAAGAGTATACATGGTTTCCCTATGAGGAAACCATTTCTATGATTTGTTGTATCTTTCTCATTAATTAGGCTGCCACATCATTATTTTGCTTAGTTGGCAAGTTATTTAGGGATAGAAACTACCATTAATACTCCGTTGGAAGTGCCCTAAGTGTTACGAAATCAGAGGGCAAGGAAGGATTGGTGGAACGCAGTGCCTGCTCTGGCCGGCGGCTTCGTGTTTATAAAGGAGAGAAACAACCTCTCTCGTGGTTTACAAGATATGAATCTCAGTTAGTTGGAGTTTGTTGCAATCTACAACTTATACAACAAGATACAAGATACACCTCTATCCTATACAACAGAACTAACAAACTCCAACTGAACCAAGTCCATGTACATGAAACGATACATATTTTCATATCATCTAACACTCCCCCTCAATCACAACCGTGCTAGGTTGAGATTGTGCTTAAAGTTTTCCAATTGCCGAACTGCCAACGCCTTAGTGAAGCCATCTGCTACCTGATCACCTGTTGACACAAAATCTATCTGCAAAAGATTATTCAATACTCTTTCTCGAACAAAATGGAAATCCACCTCAATATGTTTAGTTCTTGCATGAAACACAGGGTTTGCAGATAGATACTTAGCTCCCATATCATCACACCATAATCTTGCCATTCGAGGAGCAGATATGCTTAGCTCCTTGAGTAGAGTTTGAATCCACATGATCTCCGCTGTGGCATTCGCAACTGCCTTATACTCTGATTCAGTGCTTGACCGAGAAACCGTGGCTTGCTTTCTTGCACTCCATGATACCAAGTTAGATCCAAGGAATACTGCAAATCCACTGGTCGACCTCCTATCATCCACTGAGCCTGCCCAGTCAGCATCTGAAAAAGCACTGATCAACATAGAGTTGCATTTTCGAATCTTGAGACCAATCTTAGTATCTTGCCTCAAGTATCTCAAAATTCTTTTCACAGCCGCCCAATGAGTTTCTGTAGGTGCCTGAACAAACTGACACACCTTGTTTACTGAAAAGGATATGTCAGGTCTTGTAAGAGTTAAATATTGTAAAGCACCAACTATGCTCCTGTACCGTGTTGCATCATTAGGACCTAACAGAGTTCCCTCAAAAGCTGAAAGTTTTTCACTAGTAGAGAGCGGCGTACTTACTGGCTTGCAGCTAGACATATTAACTCTCTTGAGTAGATCTGAAGCATACTTATCTTGAGTCAAGATCAAACCGCCTGCTACTTTATTAACTTCAATTCCCAGAAAATAATGCAGCTCACCCAAATCCTTCAAGGCAAATTCCTGTTTCAAGCTATGTAAAAGACCATCGGTAGCTTTGGGACTAGAGCTTGCCACTATGATGTCATCCACATATATAAGCACAAAAACCGTAACTCCATGCTTATTAAAGTAAAACAATGATGTATCAGCCTTGGAAGGAACAAAACCGAGAGCAATGAGTTTGATACTGAGACGAGCATACCATGCACGTGGTGCTTGCTTCAGACCATAGAGAGCTTTATCCAATTTACACACATAGTTGGGGCATGACTTATCTACATATCCTGGAGGTTGCCTCATATATACTTCTTCTTTCAAGACTCCGTGAAGAAATGCATTTTGCACATCAAGTTGCCTTAAGTTCCACCCTCGTGAGACAGCAATCGAAAGAATAATACGAATCGTAGACATTTTCACCACAGGACTGAAGGTATCCTCATAATCTATTCCATAACGTTGCTTGTAACCCTTAGCTACGAGACGTGACTTGTACTTATCCAAACTGCCATCAGCTCTATATTTGATTTTATGAACACATTTACAATCTATAATATTAATGCCTTTCTTAAGCGGAACAAGGTGCCAGGTATTATTTTTCATCAAAGCATTATATTCTAGATCCATAGCCTCTTTCCAATTTTTATCTCCCAAGGCCTCCTCTACTGTTTGAGGTTCTCCGTTAGAGGTAAACATACCGTAGCGAATGGTGCCATCCGTGTAAATCTTTGGCTGCCGAAGCCCAGCTTGAAGGCGTGTGCGAGGACGATTTTGTTCTAGCGGCGGAGGATCAGCTACAGGCGATGCCGGTGCAGAGGATCCCGCAGCGGGATCAGGCGCTGACTCCGAAGGAGATTCCAGCGGCGCGGTCGGTGTCGCGGCGGGCGTCGCTCGCTCGCTCGTCGGGCGCCACCGGGTCGGTGACGCGGGCGATGAGGCGGCGCCCGCCGGTCTCCCCCGACGCCGACGTGCGGCGCGTGGCAGCTGCGGGTTGGCGCGACGAGGGCTGCTGCGGTGCGCACCCGGTAGAGGCCCCTGCGGTGATGATTGGGACAGATCCCGAGGCTGATTCGTTCAGAAAATCAGCTCCGGTAGGCGCGCGTGGACCTGTTGCTCCCAGTTCTCCTATTTGGTCCTGTAAATTAATATTTCTTGCACACAAAATTTTAGGATTAGCACCATTAGTCATAGAATCAACTACTGATTCATCCCCACTCGGATTAGGAAGGTGTGATGGGAGAAGAAGGATTTCAGATCGTAGTCTCGCTCCAGCATTGGGATGAAGCTTTGAAAAAGGAAGGGTGTCTTCATCAAATACCACATCACGTGAAATATACACCCGGCCTGTAGAAATATCAAGACACTTAAACCCTTTATGGAGGTTGCTATATCCAAGAAAAACACATTCTTTAGATCGAAAGGCTAGTTTGTGGGTATTGTAGGGGCGCAGATTGGGCCAGCATGCACAACCAAAGGTGCCCAAGGATGTATAATCCGGCTTGGTTTTGAACAGGCGCTCAAGGGGTGTATCAGAGTTGATTATTCTGCTTGGCACACGATTAATTAAATAGGTGGCTGTAAGAAAGGCTTCATCCCAGAACTTAAGGTGCATATGCGCATGAGCAAGCAAAGAAAGCCCAACTTCAACAATGTGTCGGTGCTTCCTTTCAGCAGCACCGTTTTGCTGATGGGTGTGAGGACAAGATACTAGATGTGTTATCCCTACTTTGGTAAAGAAGGAATTGAGTTTCTCATACTCCCCACCCCAATCAGACTGAACAACAACTATTTTCCTATCAAAGAGTCGTTCCACAAGATTTTGAAAATCATGAAATTTCTGAAAAACTTCAGATTTATATTTTAGCAGATAAATCCAAGTAAACTTGCTAAAATCGTCAATGAAGCTCACATAGTATTTGTACCTCCCAACGGAATCAATAGCTGGCCCCCAAACATCAGAGAAAATTAATTCTAACGGTTGGGTAGAAATACTAGTAGAAACAGAATAAGGAAGTTGATGACTCTTTGCTTGTTGACAAGCACTACACACTGAATGTTTACTGGAATCCAACAAATGAGGAAGCTTATTATGTCTAAGAATTCTTTCTACTGTGGGAATAGCAGGGTGTCCTAGACGACTATGCCATCTATCAACTGACACTTTATTGACCCAAGAACTTGCTTCGACGTTGAAGAGGAAGGTAGGGGATATAATCCCTTGCGGCATGGTCCCTCAAGAAGAATGCTCCTCGTGTCCCGATCCTTAATAAGAAAGAAATCAGGATGAAATTCAAGGAAAACATTATTGTCAGAAGCAAGGCGATGGACAGATACAAGATTTTTCTTGGTAGATGGAACATGCATGATATCTTTTAGATGTAAATTTCGAGCTGGGGTATGAATAGTAGATTGACCTATGTGACCGATGGGCATACCTGCACCATTGGCAGTGTGGATCTGGTCCACACCGTTGTACTTGTCACGAACCGCCAGCTTCTCTAATTCACCCGTGATGTGATCAGTGGCGCCGGTGTCGGTGTACCAATTGGTGTCAACATTGTAGGAGTTCATGGCAGCCGACGCATGCTTCTCATCAGGGACGTAGTCCTCCTCAAAACGGTGCCAGCAGCGATCTGCAGTATGTCCTTCTTTGAAGCAAACTTGACAGGTCGGCTTACCATTGCCTCCATTGGAGCTCCTGTTGAAGAAGCTTCCTCTTCCACCGCCACCATTATTGCCTTGGCGCTGTTTGTTGTTGAAGTTGCCACGTCCATTGCCGCGGCCACCTCCATTGTAGCCACGGCCACCACCACCACCACTGCCACCATTGTTGTAGCCGCGACCACCATTGCCACGTCCACCGCGGTTGGCAGTGTTGGCCGAGGAGCCAGAAGAGTTACCAATGCCTAACATGTCCATGCGGGTTTCAAAGGCAAGTAACTGTTGATAGGCTTCACTTACAGTGACTGTCTCCTTCCTGGTGATGAGGGTGGAGACAATGGGATTGAAGTCAGCATCGAGACCCGTGAGTATATACTCAACGAGTTCCTCTTCTTCCAGTGGCCGTCCAGCAGCGACCATCTGATCTCCCAGGCTTCTCATCTTGCCGACGAACTCGGCAATCGTCGTGTTGCCCTTCTTTGCAGTCACGAGGGAGAGGCGAGTATTAAGCGCTCGGGCTCGATTATGCGATGAGAACATATCCTCAATCGCAGCCCATAGATCCGCTACTTTCTCCTTTGCAGCGACTTGAGACAGGATCTCCCGGGTCAATGACCCGAGAATGAAGCTGAGGATCTACTGGTCCATAGCGAACCATTCCTCGTACAGCGGGTTGACAATCTTGATGTCTTTCCCGGCGCCATCTTTGCTGTCTATCTCTACGGCGGGTGCTGGTGTAGAGCCGGTGAGATGACCTTCAAGGCGGGCTCCTCGGACGGCAGCGAGGACTTGAGCCTTCCACATCGCATGGTTGATGCGGGAAAGTTTCTCAGACACAACAACGCCAAGCCAAGGGTTCCCAAGGATGGAGGAGGAGGAGGAGGCCATGGCGTTGGGCAGGAGGAAGGCGACATAGATGACGTAGATGTGTTCCTAGGCTCTGAATACCATGTTACGAAATCAGAGGGCAAGGAAGGATTGGTGGAACGCCGTGCCTGCTCTGGCCGGTGGCTTCGTGTTTATAAAGGAGAGAAACAACCTCTCTCGTGGTTTACAAGATATGAATCTCAGTTAGTTGGAGTTTGTTGCAATCTACAACTTATACAACAAGATACAAGATACACCTCTATCCTATACAACAGAACTAACAAACTCCAACTGAACCAAGTCCATGTACATGACACGATACATATTTTCATATCATCTAACACTAAGTGCCTGACTTATTTTCAAGAATTTTAGAATCTTTTGATGCATAAATGCCAGGAGAAATTCTGACTACAAACCCAGTAAACCAGGTAATCTGTATGGAAAAATAACTTTACATAAAAACTGGGACAAATTTTCTGCATGTAACTGCATGGCTGACAACATATCCTTTGTTTAACTCTGGCTGCAGTGATAATTGTTGTCGCCGTCGTAGCAACTTTTGCAATTTTCGAAGTGAAGAGGCGAAAGCACATGAGGTTTTTCGACAGAAATGGAGGTGACATACTTAAGAACATGGGCATTAACATCTTCACGTACGGAGGATCAGCTGAAGAAAATCACAAACGGATATAATAAGTCTATTGGAGAAGGAGCGTTTGGAAAGGTCTATATTGGGATGACAGATGACTCCCAACAAGTCGCAGTCAAGTGCTCCACTGCAAAAGGAGATTTTCTACCACAGGAGGAGTTCGTTAACGAGATCACCTTCCAGTTCCGCATCAGCCATATTAACCTTGTCCGCCTTGTTGGATGCTGCCTCGAGACTGATGTTCCCATGCTAGTCTTCGAGTTTGTCCCCAAAGGCAGCCTACACAGCATTCTCCATGGCGCCGGCAAGACCCTCCCTCTGTCCCTGCCAGTGCGCCTGGACATTGCCATTGGCTCAGCAGAAGCCCTTGCCTACATGCACTCACACGGTGGCCACAACCATGTTCATGGCGATGTCAAGTCCGGTAACATCCTCCTCGACGATAACCTCACACCCAAGGTCTCTGATTTTGGGTCGGCGAAGCTCGTGTCCATTGCCAGCAGGTACTCCAAGTGGTGTATCTCCGGTGACATGAGCTACATATACCCAATATACATAAAGTCTGGCCGATTCACGGAGAAGAGCGACGTCTACAGCTTCGGTGTGGTGCTCTTGGAGCTTGTCACGAGGAAATCGGCCAAGTATGGGGACAATAGCCTCTACCTAGACTTCATCAGGTCCTTCAAGGAGGATGGCAATGGAAGGAAGTTGTATGATGAAGAGATCTTGTCTGGTGACGATGCCCGGTCACATCATCACATGGAATGTCTTGGCCGGATCAGTAGGCTTGCGGTTCATTGTCTCAAGGAAGATGTGGATGAGAGACCAACCATGGCAGAGGTGGTGGAGGAGCTTAAGGAAGTGAAGGCAATAGCCAACGGAGGGTCAAGCTCTGTTGCTAGTTAATTACGCGGTCAACAAACGTGCACTCAAGGTAGCAACTACTACTTTAAGAGTTCGGTTTAGTTTTTCCCGCGTGTATATGCACAGTTACCATTGTTGAGTTGATTGTACTATGTGAGTTATGCATGTAGAGTGTGATGTTCTCTTGTATCAGTGTTACTAAGCTGCTTGTAATTCTATATTTGTGTAGTGCAACTTGCTTTTGTTCATTTTTGGGATTATTCCCTTTTTGTTAATTAGCAAATAAGAAATGGTTGAAGAAAGACCCATCATACTTTGTGTAGGGTGAGAAACGCTGCATCAAACGGCGTGGATGCACACCATGGTACATGAAGCCAGATGACTTGAAGGTTACCACCGTGGAGCAGATCTGGCAGTGCAAGGGGAATCTGCCATTATAAAAATAGACCAAAGTAACCCCCTAAACATGTATCTAAATTACCCACATATACCATTATAAAAAATAATGTAAATTAACCTTTAATTTTTATGTAAATTACCCACTTATGCTACTATAAAAACAATATCAAATAACCCCCTAAATTTACATATAAATTATCCACTTATGTGCTTATTACCTAAATATAAATCTAGGTCATACAGTTATAATAAGATGTTAAAGCGTATCAATATAAAATTTTAAGTTACCTTTTCTATGATTATTAATATATTATTTAAGTTTTTCTCAAAAATATATTATTTATGTTATTGTTTATATAAAAATACTTCCCGTAATGTGTGTCGTCATATATATACTCATGTATTCATGAATGAGAGACAGATAAGAATACTAAATTTTATGTTTTCCATAACTTAAGTGTTCAATTAGATACAAATCAAAGACATATGGAGGTTAGGAGGTGCTATGCTAAGGAAAAAACTATTACTAAGTAAACCTAATTATTAGAATATGTAATAATGAATGAGATCATGAGATAGATAATTATAATTATTAACTATTTCTAACTAGCCCGTGCGGTGGCACGGGTTGATAGACCAGTGTACATAATAACTAGCTATTGTGATCCGATTGGAACCAAAATCTTACAACAGACAAGACACGAAGTAAAAAAGAAACAAACTCGACAGATTAACTCTCACACGTGGATGTATTATAATTGAGTGATACGTGTGGTGCACTGGTAATGGTAGCTAGGATAGATCTGACAACATCCTTTGGTTAATTATTCATGGCCTCGCCTCAGCACACCAGCATGCGTGAGCAGTACCCAAAGATGCGTAATGAACTCCCCTCCTCTTGCAAGGACTTCCAGGTGCTCCCGGGCATCGTCGGATGGCGAGACGTACAGCATCATCTCAGCCCAGAAATCTGATAGGACCTTCCACCGCGATGTGGAGTCGCTTAAGCGATCAGTAAGAAGCCTAGCAAGGTGCACGCCCTGCTCAACTAGTTTTGTTTCGTCACCGACACAATCATCGGTGTTAATTTTCATTAGTGCCTCACATCTGCTCTTCATCTTCTTGCCCTTACTGCCCTTGATCTTCGTTTCCTTGGACTCTTTGAGTAACTTGCCTGCTTCGTCGATGGACTGGCCAAGTATGGATTCCGATATGGAGCTGTGGTCAGGAAGGAGGTCAGGTGCAAAAGCAATGAGATGCATGCAGTACTTGGATAATTTGGAGGCTGTTTTAACAGCATCTAGTTTCTTGGCTTTTTCATCCAGCTGCTGCTCGCACAGGGTTGTAGCAATGTGCCAGACAAGGATGGTGCGAGTCACCGCTCCATCAGTAGCAGTAGCATCACTACATGCCCATGCAAAGAGATCATGGACGCCGTTTTTTTCCAATGCTTTTACCCCTTTTGTCAGGTGGCCACCGCTTAGCTTCAGGTAATCAACAACGGCTTTCTTCACATGTTCGGACAGCTTTACTGACTTCTTGCTTCCCTTCTTGGCCTTGTCCACCAGGCGTAGTGTAGTGTAATGGAGACAGTTCTTCATCCTGCTTCTGTGCCCAAGGTTCTCGAGGAGACAGTACTGGCCAAGTCTGCCCTTCCATGGGCCAAACGCCTTCCATATCAAGAGAAGGCGTATGATCATCTCAAAGCAACAGCACCTCTGAAGGAAATCAGGTGCGTTGACGTAGCTCCGTATCAGTGCCACCTTGAACCAACCTGAGGCTATGTACAGGTACATCTGGTATGCCTCCAGGAATGCTAGGAGAAGCATTACAACTATGGTGCTAGACATCATCCTGATATGCTTAACATTGGGATATTGCTCCTCCTGACTCCTGACGTGCAGGCAGGTCACTGTCAGCCATGAGCATAGGCAAATCATGATGACAGGCAGACAGAGAGCCAGGTATCCACCCTTTTGGTATAGGTAAGAGTACCTCGTGTAATACATGTCATGGACAAAAACAAGCTCCTCCTCAACAACCCTGAAGGCCCGCAGATGTGGCTCGTCCCCGGCAAGCAGGCCATTGAAGATGAAGTCACGGGTTTTCTCTAGCTCTTCCTTATCAGAGAGTTTGAACCCAGCAAACCTTCGGTTGAGCATCTTGGACAGTGCCATGGAGAGGCACAAGTCCTTGAGCGCCTTGCCCCGGTCACCGGTGATGAGCAGATTGCCATTGCACTGCCAGATTTGCTCCACGGTGGTAACCTTCAAGTCTTCCGGCTTGTTGTACCATGGCGTGCATCCACATCGGTTGACACAGTGATTCTCACCAGCGACCATGTATCGGTAGCCTTCCATGGTCACAGGGTCGAAGCCCTCCACCCTCTTATTGTCTATATACTGCATGTATTCGGCAATTACCTTCACCTTCTTGCCGAGGTAGGACTTGCTCACCACCCTCATGGAAGCTGTCATCACATATGACTTGATGAAGCTAAGGACAAGGATGGCTGACAGCGGGTACCACAGGTAGTGCGCTTCCATCTTGTTCTCCATATCACGGCCAAACTTGTAAACTACAAGCAACAGCAAGTACCCCTTGAAGAGTTGTTTGACGAAGATGCTCTTCCAGCTGTCGATGTCGTTGAGGCGGCAAGCCGTGAGGCTGTCCGTGCTGCTGAGGAGCAGAAGCAGGAACACAGCCCACACGGTGAAGTCGTTGTAGTACCAGTTGCTAGACTGCATCAGCCCAATGGTGTAGCCCACCAGTGGGTAGGAGAGCGTGTAGACTCCCATCACGGTATGGTGGAGGAGACCGTGGCTCAACCGCCGGCGTAACGGACCCAGTGTATGCAAGAGGAACATGGCCACAATGGCCAAGAACACTAAATCTTCCACAACAGTTGTGTTATCTTTATCACAATCTGAGGGACGGGGGCTCGGTGCAGGACTGATTGGTGGAAAAACCATGTCGTTGGAGCAGCCACAGTACAGTTTTCCTCCCTCTACTATCTTATCAAAGTGGGCTAGCCCTTGTTCTCTCTACCTCACTCTAAGGAAGAGAGTACAGAGCTTGGAGTCCTGCAGAGCACTTAGGCCTCATATATATAGCTTGAGAAAAGCATCATTTATTTGGTGGTGGATGATCCAGCAGACAAAAGCTGCAGAAAGATATATAGTTTTTGTAGGCCACAGAATGGAACCAAAGGCCTTCTAGTAATGTAACGGTAGAGCACCCAAATTGATTGCTACTTTTATTTCGGACAAACTAGATAGGTGGCCCGCGCGCGCAAATATTCCAGTATGATTGTATTAACATTTGTTCCACTAGTACAGAAATATCAATGCAAAAGACTATGTTGTGCATTACCGCATACCAGATATATACTTCCTCTGTTCCAAATTATATGTTGTTTTGGATTTTATATATTCGTAGATACTATTATGCATCTAGACATAGTGTATATCTAAATGCATAACATGATCTATGAATCTAATAAACCCAAAAAAGACCTTTGATTTGGACCAGAGGGAGTAGTATATAAAACTATTTATTTCTTCTTCTTCTTCTTTTTGTTTCCGTGTTGAATTTGTTTATTATTCCTTGCTTGTGTATACTGGTATTATTTTGAGGTTGCTTAGAATGACCAAATAAAATTGCTAGGATCGGAACAGACTTGTCACAAAGCCACTCAGACTGATGTAATCAAAGTCTCCACAATGTAAATTGAACATCACCAATATGTAACTCTCCCCAGTTAGAGTAGTCTTTTGGTTGTACAGCACAAGAATCCCTTCGCATTCTTGTGGGCTTTCGCCACTTGGAGAAAAGCATGCATGCCATCAACATACTCCAGGGATCGTCTATGGGCGTTGTACACCCATTGCCAGTTCATTTCATCATATTAAGTTGAAAAAGGAGTAATGATCACAGGAACTCAATTTTAAGCCATGCCAATAAAACTTCTAATAAATAAACAAGACACGAGCATGCATAAATCATCTCATTTCTTAATGACCATATTTTCTATAAACTAACTTCAAATAAAACTAGTTAAAAGTAAAATATGTTCTAGCTCTTATTGTAGCTAAAAGTAAAATTTAATTTTTTCTACGTAAAAAATAGAAAAAATGTTTAATAAATTAATTGAAAGAAGAAACACAATGCTAGTTGCCACCTAACTACTTTTTTTCTAAATCTAAAGTATATAAAAAATTTAATCACTTAACTCCTACTACCTAGATATTAAAATTTCTATTTTCTCTATCTCTAAAGTGTAGTAACAAAAAAACTATCCATTATCCGTAGTTCTTATTTTCTATTAACTAAAATGTAATATTATATTTTGTCTAATAATAAAGCACAATATAATGATCAATAAAAATAAATGAGAAAATACACAGCAATTAGGTAGTTTATTAAAACATGTCTAACCTGGGTTTTTACGCTCCACCTTGCAAGTTGTTCGGGTAAGGAAGTTCACAATTATAAAGTCGGTCTGAATCGGTGTGCTAGGATCAGAACAGACTTGTCACAAAGCCGCTCAGACTGATGTAATCAAAGTCTCCACAATGTAAATTGAACATCACCAATATGTAACTCTCCCCAGTTAGAGTAGTCTTTTGGTTGTACAGCACAAGAATCCCTTCGCATTCTTGTGGGCTTTCGCCACTTGGAGAAAAGCATGCATGCCATCAACATACTCCAGGGATCGTCTATGGGCGTTGTACACCCATTGCCAGTTCATTTCATCATATTAAGTTGAAAAAGGAGTAATGATCACAGGAACTCAATTTTAAGCCATGCCAATAAAACTTCTAATAAATAAACAAGACACGAGCATGCATAAATCATCTCATTTCTTAATGACCATATTTTCTATAAACTAACTTCAAATAAAACTAGTTAAAAGTAAAATATGTTCTAGCTCTTATTGTAGCTAAAAGTAAAATTTAATTTTTTCTACGTAAAAAATAGAAAAAATGTTTAATAAATTAATTGAAAGAAGAAACACAATGCTAGTTGCCACCTAACTACTTTTTTTCTAAATCTAAAGTATATAAAAAATTTAATCACTTAACTCCTACTACCTAGATATTAAAATTTCTATTTTCTCTATCTCTAAAGTGTAGTAACAAAAAAACTATCCATTATCCGTAGTTCTTATTTTCTATTAACTAAAATGTAATATTATATTTTGTCTAATAATAAAGCACAATATAATGATCAATAAAAATAAATGAGAAAATACACAGCAATTAGGTAGTTTATTAAAACATGTCTAACCTGGGTTTTTACGCTCCACCTTGCAAGTTGTTCGGGTAAGGAAGTTCACAATTATAAAGTCGGTCTGAATCGGTGTGCTAGGATCAGAACAGACTTGTCACAAAGCCGCTCAGACTGATGTAATCAAAGTCTCCACAATGTAAATTGAACATCACCAATATGTAACTCTCCCCGCTAGAGTAGTCTTTTGGTTGTACAAGACAAGAATCCCTTCGCATTCTTGTGGGCTTTCGCCACTTGGAGAAAAGCATGCATGCCATCAACATACTCCCGGGGATCGTCTATGGGCGTTGTACACCCATTGCCAGTTCATTTCATCATATTAAGTTGAAAAAGGAGTAATGATCACAGGAACTCAATTTTAAGCCATGCCAATAAAACTTCTAATAAATAAACAAGACACGAGCATGCATAAATCATCTCATTTCTTAATGACCATATTTTCTATAAACTAACTTCAAATAAAACTAGTTAAAAGTAAAATATGTTCTAGCTCTTATTGTAGCTAAAAGTAAAATTTAAATTTTTCTACGTAAAAAATAGAAAAAATGTTTAATAAATTAATTGAAAGAAGAAACACAATGCTAGTTGCCACCTAACTACTTTTTTTCTAAATCTAAAGTATATAAAAAATTTAATCACTTAACTCCTACTACCTAGATATTAAAATTTCTATTTTCTCTATCTCTAAAGTGTAGTAACAAAAAAACTATCCATTATCCGTAGTTCTTATTTTCTATTAACTAAAATGTAATATTATATTTTGTCTAATAATAAAGCACAATATAATGATCAATAAAAATAAATGAGAAAATACACAGCAATTAGGTAGTTTATTAAAACATGTCTAACCTGGGTTTTTACGCTCCACCTTGCAAGTTGTTCGGGTAAGGAAGTTCACAATTATAAAGTCGGTCTGAATCGGTGTGCTAGGAATACATTTCGTCAACGACCAAAAGTAGGTCACTACTAAGCCGTTCAGATCGTTCTGATCGAAGTCTCCAAATGTAAATTGGATTTCAGCAATATGTAGGTCCTCGAATAGGTAGAAAATGCACATATAATGTTTGGATGAATTTTGTATGAGAGAATTATGACCTCCGAAATACATATACTTGGAAAATTCCCAAATGCATTCTCCGGCAGGAGCACAACGATGGTGTACTACATAAATGATCGGACGTAGCTAGCAACTGTGCAAGCAAGATGACTACCGCGCGATTATTAGTTGCTTTTGGTCCCGGAGGTTGTGCGTTGGTTGCATGCCGGCCACAACCCATCAAAAGTGTGCCCCTTAATTTCAGGCTTTGGAAGATATGATTCTATGCTAGCTTAGCGGGGCTCCAGCTACTCTGTAGCGCATACTGGTCTACAGTATGTTCCTTTAAAGTTAATTGTTTGTTCTGTTGACTGACCTGGAGGCTAATAATTACACCTCTCGATTATAGATAGCTTGCAAACGGAAACGATCCTACTTCCTCGACGATCCTACAGGAAAATTAATATTGCTACTTTTATATATTCGAGCAAATTAGAAAGTGGCGCCCCCGCAGATGCTGTAGAGTTAGGTACAAGTCCTTTCTCTCTGTTCCACCTACAGGCACTACGGGAAACTCAGGCTTTGCCGAGCGTATAAGGCTTTGCCGAGGGCCTTTTGTCGGGCACTCGGCAGAGTTGATCTTTGCCGAGAGCAGCCGTCGGCACAGGGTGACTCACGGCACAACCACCTTTGCCGACGGCCGGACCGTCGGCACCTCACGACCCTCGGCAAGACGGTTTTTTTGCCGAGGGCTAGCTCTCGGCACATAGGCGCCCGTCGGAGAAGAACGGACGGCCGTTACATTTGACTGTTGCACACTGTGCCGACGGCCAGATCAAGGGGGCCGTCGGCAAAGAGTGCCCTCGTCAAAGGCCCGCCGCCTGTTGACTGCGCTCAGAACCCAGTTGACCGGCCTTTGCCGAGAGCCCGGCCTGGCCGTCGGCACACAGAGCTCGTGCCGACGGCCCGCCCTCGGCACACCGTTCTTTGCCGAGGGCCCCACTGTGCCCTCGGCAAAGAAATAATTTTCTTTTTGTTTTTGCTTTGAGTTTTTTTCTTTGGTAAAGGTACATGACCTAGAGATTGATTTGCAATTTTGGTATGATTTTTGACAAATTTTTACTATATTTTATGTATTTTGGTCTTTGTTTTGAATTTCTATGCATATTTCGAATTTGAACCGCAAGTCATCAAAACAAAGGCATGTATGTGACGGGAAAAATGATATTCTTGCTTTTTAGTGTGAGTTTAGTCCTAATGCTGGGCCCACGTGCCAAAATTCGAACATCTTAGGGCGGATCGCATGTCCACTCACTTTCCCGCGAATCGTTTTCAAATTATATAAAATGGAAATATAGTCGAAAAATCACGAAATGTGACGAGTGGTCGTTATATCACATGTGTAGTCAGTGGTAAAAACCTGGAATGATTTCGTGCATGTTTCCGTTCACCTTAGCACAAACCTGGAGATGTCCTTAGCACAAACCTGGACAATGTCTAGGAGATGTACCACAAACCCTAAACCCACAACACAACATCCACGAAATCATTCCAGGTTTTTACCACTGACTACACATGTGATATAACGACCACTCGTCACATTTCGTGATTTTTCGACTATATTTCCATTTTATATAATTTGAAAACGATTCGCGGGAAAGTGAGTGGACATGCGATCCGCCCTAAGATGTTCGAATTTTGGCACGTGGGCCCGCATTAGGACTAAACTCACACTAAAAAGCAAGAATATCATTTTTCCCGTCACATACATGCATCGTTTTGATGACTTGCGCTCAAATTCGAAATATGCATAGAAATTCAAAACAAAGACCAAAATACATAAAATATAGTAAAAATTTGTCAAAAATCATACCAAAATTGCAAATCAATCTCTAGGTCATGTACCTTTACCAAAGAAAAAAACTCAAAGCAAAAACAAAAAGAAAATTATTTCTTTGCCGAGGGCCCGGTGGGGCCCTCGCAAAGAACGGTGCCGAGGGCGGGCCGTCGCGCACAGCCCCGTGTGCCGACGGCCGGGCCGGCTCTCGGCAAAGGCCGGTCAACCGGCGCTCAACGGGGGCGGGCCTTTGACGAGGGCACTCTTTGCCGACCGGCCCCCTTGATCCGGCCGTCGGCAAAGGCGTGCCGTTACCCCCGTTTCCCCGCAACACTTAGCCATTTGCCCATCCATCGCGCCCCCGCCCCGCGCCCTCCGCCGCCGCCACCGCCACCTCCACCCCCCGCCGCCGGCGCGCCCGCCGCCGTGCGCCCGCCGCCGGCCGCCGCCGCCGCGACGCGCGCGCCGCCGCCGCGCGCGCGCGCGCCGCCGCCCGTCCACCGCCGGTGCTCCTCGCCTCCGCCACCGCCACCCCCCGCCGGCGGCTCCTCCTCGGCTCCGCCACCGCCACCGCCCGCCGCCCCTCCCCTCGCCCGCCCTCCCTGCGCCGCCCGCCGCCACCCGCCGCCCCTCCCCGCCCGCCCTCCCTCCCCCGCCCGCCACCGCCCGCCGCCCCCCCCCGCCCCCCTCCCTCCCTCGCCCGCGCGCCGCCCGCCGCCCCCCTCGCCCGCCACCACCCGCCCCCCCCACCCGCACTCCCTCCCCGCCCGCCGCCGCCCGCCGCCCTCCCTCGCCCGCCCTCCCTCCCCCGCCCGCCCCCCGCCCGCCGCCCCCCCCCGCCCGCCCTCCCTCCCCGCCCGCCCCCGCGCCGCCGCCCCCCCGCCCGCCCTCCGTCGTCGTCGTCCGCCCGAGCAAGGTGAGCCAAAACAGAATGTGAGTAGTGGTAGAATGACTAGTGGTTGAATTAGCACCGCCTTGTTGAGTTCGATTAGAATGCATATATCACTAGTGATATAATAACTACCGGTAGAATTGGCATCGCCTTGTTTAGTTCGATTAGAATGCATATCTCTCGTTGTCGGCCTTCGTGTCGAATGTTTAATTGCAGGTTTTGACACCTCACCGTGCGCAGGGAGGTGCCGCCGAAATTTTGACCTAAGTTGTATATACATGCTTTTTTTTCGAGAGATGGGCTAGTGGAAGGCAAGCCGAGTACCTCGACGACCTTGATCTTCTTCGTTGGCGTTGCGGATCCGCTCGCACCGCGGCGCCTTGTCACCGTCGTGCCCTAGGTATGAATAACCCGTCTTCGGTCGTATGGTCGTAGATCGCGCAACCTAGTTAGGTGTCTCCCGTCCGAAAGAGATACGGCCGGAGGTATGCATTTCGTGCATACCTCTCGACCGTATCCGTTTCGGATTGTCCACGGTTTACGGGACGGCCCACGGATCCGTAGATGAGTTAGTTTCCATGTCCCGGTCCGATCCGAGGCGAGTTTTGGCATCACCTCCCGTTGTTCTCCGGATACACAATCTCCATACTCGGACGTGTATCCGGAGAACACGGCCGGGGAGGTGTCGTCGAAATTCAGCCTCGATCGGATCGGGGCATGGAAACTAACTCATCTACGGATCCGCGGGTGGGATTAGGACCTATCCTCACCTATTAGACAAGAGGGATCACGATGTACATGGATTTTATGGTTCGCATTCCCGTATGACAAAGGATGGAGGACCGTCGGTGGATGTACACCTACGGGAGAAGTAAGCGTGATTTTGACGATGAATGGAAGGATAAGACCAATGGTTTCTTGGAATTTGCATGGGCCAATTCTCGTGGTCATTTGCTAGTTTGGTGTCCCCGCACAAAATGTGACAACAAGAGGAGAGTTAGCAAGGAGGATATGGGCCGACATCTTCCGTACAATGGATTTACCAAAGACTATACCGTGTGGATCTACCATGGTGAAGCACATCGTATGAGAGAGGAGGTGGTGAGACCACGCCCGGAGGGGTGTGATGATGATGCGGGGGTTGTAGACATGTTAGAAGATGCTCACCAAGCACTTTTCAATGACAACCGTGATAAGGAGGCGATGGAGGAGGAGGCAAAGTTGTTCTACAAGATGATGGACTCGGCAAAGATACCTCTTCACGACCACACCACCGTTTCGCAATTGGACGCCATTGGGCGGTTATTAGGGGTGAAATCCGAGTTAAACATCGGTCGAGCAAGGCTTCAATAGGTTGTTGGTCGTTGTTGGCTCCTTGCTTCCAAAGGGCCATTCACTACCAACGTCCATGTACGAGTCAACAACACTCTTCAAAGCACTTAAGATGCCGTATGAGCAGATAGATGCCTGTGTGAATGGGTGTGTCCTTTTTAGGAAGGAACACGCAGATGCCACGCACTGTCCAAAGTGCAAATCCTCGAGGTTCGAAGAGGTACCACCGGGGATGGTCGATGAAGCGGATCGATATCGCCCAAAAGATCGTACGGTATCTTCCGTTTGTGCCGAGGATCCAGCGACTTTACCAAACTGAGGAAACTGCCAAACAGATGACATGGCATAAGCATGGCATACGGTATAGTCCGGACAAGATGGTACATCCATCGGATGGTGAAGCATGGCGGTACTTTGATGGACAACATCCCGAGAAAGCGGCAGAGGCTCGTAATGTACGTGTTGCGCCGGCAACCGATGGGTTCAATCCTTATGGAATGAGTACCGCCCTTACACATGTTGGCCCGTGTTCGTTGTACCCTTGAATCTCCCCCCGTGTCGCCTTCCAACGGGACACGATATTCATGTCCTTAATAATTCCCGGACACCCGGGGAGTAATATGGGTGTGTATATGGATCCTTTGTGGGATGAATTGATTAGTGCTTGGGAGGAAGGTGTATGGACATATGACCGAGCCGAAAGGTCATCCTTCAAGATGTATGTTTGGTACCAATACTCTATTCATGACTTCCGGCGTATGGGTTGTTCTCGACTGGTGTGTTCATGGAAAGTTCCCGTGCCCAATATGCAAGGAACGTTTGAGGTTCATCTCGGTTGCGTAAGGGTGCTAAGTATTCATCGTTCGACCAACATCGTCGGTTCCTACCTCTTGACCATCCATTCGGACAAGATAAGAAGAACTTCGAAAAGGTGTTGTAGTGACACAACCTCGACCGCGTATGCCGACCGGTGCCGAGGTTCGTGCTCGTGTAGAGGCTCTTGTGGCCAATGAAGGAGATGGTCGTTATGTGGGGTATGGTGAGCAAGATATGTGGAGCCATAAATCGGGCTTACAACGGCTCCCCTATCATGATGACCTTCTTGTGCCACATCACATTGACGTTATGCACACTGAGAAGAATATCGCAGAGGCACTTTTTTGCACACTGATGGACACCGAAAAGTCTAAGGATAATCCTAAGGCCGCAGTGGACATTGCAACACTATGTGATAGACCTAAGCTAGAGATGAGGCCTCCAGAAGGCCGCAAGAAATGGAGAAGACCCAAGGCCGATTATGTATTGTCCATTGAACAAAGGAGGGAAGTTCTTAAATGGATGAATGGGCTTAGGTTTCCAGATGGGTATGCACATAATGTGAAGAGGGGAGTAAATTTAACTACTATGCGAGTAAATGGCATGAAGAGTCATGACTACCATATATGGATCGAGCGGCTTCTTCCCACGATGGTTCGAGGCTTTGTCCCGTAGAATATATGGCAAGTCTTTGGCAGAGTTGAGCTATTTCTTCCGGCAGCTATGTGCGAAGGAGATATCTCGGACCGTATGTAGAGAGTTGGAGAAAGCGGCCCCTCGTGTTACTATGTAAGTTGGAGAAAATCTTTCCACCTCGGATTCTTCTTGCCAATGCAAGCATATGATTGTGCACCTTCCATACGAGGTACGCATGGGTGGGCTCGTGCGCACCATTGGTGCTACCCAATTGAGAGAACTCGAAGCTCGTACGCAAAAAATGTACAAATAAAGCCGTAATCGAGGCTTCGGCTTGCAGAGGCATACATTGTGGAGGAGGTGTCAAACTTCACGAGAAAAGTACTATAAAGAGAACCTTCCTAGCGTGCATGATCACCCCCCTCGTTACAATGTCGCGGATAATCAATCCAAACTCGCCTTTTCCAAGGCCAATTCGGAAGCGCGAGTGCATGTACCACCAAGCAACTCACCAATGAAGAGTGGCGTAGCATCATGCTATATGTGCTGCTCAACTCGCCGGAGGTTGAACCGTACAAACAAGAATTCCTCCGTGAGTTCTCGGGATCGCATCGAGGTTGCCAGAGCCACACGAAGTTGATAATCTTATTTCGCAAGGTGCGGGCCAACAACGGCCCGATTTTATTTCATGGTTCGGAGAGAAAGGCCCAAACCGATGTGTCCATCTCTAGTGAGTTGTGTCTTCGTTGCATGTGGCCGTGACCTAAGGGTTAGGTCATTTACCGGTTATGATGTCAACGGATTTCGTTTCCACACGACGAGCTACGAAGAGAGTCGACCCAATAGAAGTACCACAAACGGCGGCGTGGTTACGATCGACACCGATGGGAAAGAATATCATGGAAGAGTCCCTGGAAATATACGAACCGTCATTTTATGGCGCCCCACATCTTAAACCCGTGATATTCAAATGTCATTGGTTCGATCCCGAACGTACTCGAAGGACCCCGGCCATCGGGCTTGTCGAAGTTCGACCGGATTCCATGTATCCAAGATCCGATGTATACATTGTGGCCCAACAAGCCGTGCAAGTTTATTACCTTCCATACGCCCGCGAGCAAAGATTACCTTATGGGTTGGGAGGTTGTACGTAAAGTCGCGCCACATGGTAAACTACCCGTCCCCAACGATGAAGACTATAACTTGATAAACCCAAACACATATGAAGGAGAATTCTATCAAGAAGAGGGGCTGATTGGGAGCTTTGTGATAGACCTAAGCGAAGTAACGGAAGTAGACAATGAATTGGTCGAACACAATGAGGATGAAGATGAGGTGTATGACCCAAAGGACTTACAAATGCTTGAGCGATTGGACATGGAACATGAAGGAAACTTAGAGCCGTCGGATTATCTTCAATATCCGGATAATTTTGACAAGTGATGACGAGCGTACGTACATACCGACTAATCCCCACGATGATCCGGATTACTTTTAATACATGTAATACTATGTTCTTTCGTATTCGTGTTTTCATTATTGTTATGCATGTCTAATTATTATTATGCATGTCATACTAATTATGTTTTGTTTATATGTTGATCACGGGTGACCGAAAAAGATGGCGAGGGCGGCCGTCGCGGAGGACGACGACCGCACACGGTGGAGGTAGACGAGGGCCGACGTCGGGTGCCCTTGTCCACCTTTTGCGCCGCCTCACGGGGGGGGGGAAGAGGCGGAGGGGTCGCGAGAGGAGGACCGGGAGGGCCGGGGGGCCACCGTCGAGCCGACGGAGGCCGACGACGAGGTGGAGGAGCCGACCGACGGTGCACGGAGACCGAGGACGGCGCCTCGGGTGCGGGTTCCTCGGGGGAGGCCGCTACGGCGGCCAAGGTCTACTTGCGAGGCCCCGCACGACTCCCTCGGCCCCCGCTCCCTCGGGAACCGCCGGTCATTCGCCCCCAAGGCCGAATGTAAGTAAATTTAGATGCCTAACTTCATTTTGATTATCGAGTCACTAATATTTTGTTCGACATGTGCGAGAACCGGCTCGTTGTGTCGGGTGGCGACGCCCCGCAAGCCTAACGGCATTGTCGGGCTTCTCTCGTAGGCGCACTACCCCGCATTGTCACGTACCACGGGCGGACCGAGCCGGCCTACACGTGGGGCCACTACTACCGGGGTGAAGACCGAGAGTTCACCCACACGGCGAGCGCGTGCCGAGGACGTTCGGGTAACTCTAGCAAATCACAAAGTTTCTCATTACATCACATTCGTTCCACTCAATCTTAACAAAATGATTTTGACATCGTATTTGTATGCGTACCTTCTTCGGATGTGAGGATGGAGAAGAGGAGAGAGCGGACATGTGCCCGAAGAACTCTTGCAAGAAGCGTGTCACGTACATGCATCACGAGGTAAAGCACCAGTGCCGTCGTAACCTACTACGCGTTGGTGCTTGGTCAAAAGATAAGCAAGGAAGAAGCCGGAAGGACAATGTTGACCCGTGAGCAAGTTTATTGAGGTACTTCAAGTGAAGCTATGTTTTGATATTACTTATGTTATGTTTCATCTTCTCATGTATCAATTACCTCGTGATGTGCGGTGTTTGTCCCCGGTGGAGCCGCGCCAAGGCCGACGCGTGGGCAATGGAGGTGGACAAGTGGTTCACGGAGGAGTACCAGCAGGCGCACGACGCTGCACGAGAGCGACGTTTGATGATGGAGGGCCCATCACACCACCAAGGCCAGCGGAGCCTTCCGCAGTACAAGGAGCTATGGGTACGCCTTTCTTTCTAAGTCGGCAAAGGCTCAAACTTGTTTCATCACACTAATCTTCGTCCCGCTTTTCTTGCAAGCAAAAGGCACATCCCGGAAGGGAATGCTCGGACTTCGATGCCTTGTGCATGGCACACAAGGCCAAGGCGACGTCCGATGTGTCCTACGCCGTGAGCGACGGGCCGAGGCATACAAAGAACCCGTCTTTCGGCCGCCGCATTGCCGAGTACACGGAGGCATGTAAGCACAAGTACGGGGGAAGACTACAACCCGAGCGAGCATGACATTGATACGGACATAGTCATGGCCTTGGGTGGAGGAAAGAAGCACGGGAGGTTGTGGATTGGCGATGGCATCATCGACGGTTCCGGCTTGAGACTTTCCGACGTCCGGCACGGAGGACGGAGTCCGACCCCCGGATACGGGCACGGCCGAGCGTGGGGATGGGCCGGTTGAATGTCCTTGAGGTATGCACTATCCACTAATCATGGTATATTAATGTTGAAACACATTCTTAGATTTGCATTATCGAAACATTTAAGTTAAATGTTCTAGGTCGAGCTAGCGAGAGGAGCGGAGTCTACGTCGGCGGCTAGCGAGCGCCTAGCACGGGAGCGGGCTCCGGCGGGCAATGGCGAGTAAGTTCGAGGAACTTACTAGGTTCCGGCGACGTCGGGTGGTATGGCTCTACCACCGGGGCTCCTAGCTCCTATCACTCCGATCGGTCCACGGGTGTCTCCTACGCCGCAAGTTCTCGGTAGTCCCGTGAGTATGATACCAAAGACTTTCCGGTTTTGTGGCTAATGATATCTAACACTTGCAATCTTGTCTCCTTTGTGCGGCCTTTCTCGGCGGGTTCTAATCGGCCAGGCTCCAAGTGGCGATCAAGTCCACCACTCGCCCGTCACTCGGATGCCGCTTTCACACCCTTCCCGCCGCCCGAGCGATCACCGTAGGCTCGTGGATCTACCATGGACTTGTTTCGATGGACTTGTGGATGTTATGTGGATTTGTGGACTTGTGTGGATGTGTGAACTTGTGGATGTGTGAACTATTGTGATGTGTGGACTTGTGGATGTGTGATATATGTGATATGTGCCGCCGCATGTGTGTTTGCAGGTGATATATGTGTGTTTGCAGGGTATATGTATTTGGTTGCAATTTGGAAGCAAAAAAAAAAATAAACAAAAGATGACCGCTTTGCCGAGAGCGGCCGTCGGCAAAGGCCCCTTTGCCGAGGGTTTTGTGCCAGTACGCTCGGCACACCTGGGAAATCTGACCCCTCCTCTGGTGTTCCCAGCTGTGCCGAGCGTACTTGCACAGGGCACTCGGCACAGCTGGGAGCACCCCGATCCGGGTCTCCCAGCCTTGCCGAGCGTTGGCCGTCGGCAAAGATGTAATCTTTGCCGACGGCCTGGGGTGAGCCGTCGGCGCAGTTTGTTTTTTTTAAAAAACAAACCTAAACCTCTGTGCCGACGGCCTAGCGTCCGGCCGTCGGCAAAGAGGATTCGAAAATCCGTCAGTTCGTAACGGTTACTTTTTTCCTCCGACGGCCCGCCGTGGGCTCTCGGCAGAGCCTTTGCCGAGGGTCTTGACCTAAGGCTCTCGGCAAAGATCCTTGGCCGAGAAAAATTTTCCCGGGAGTACGGTGCCGAGTGCGGCCGTCGGCAAAGCCGTTGCCGACGGTTTCTAGGTCTTTGCCGACGGTTTCGGGCACTCGGCAAAGGACCTGTTTCCAGTAGTGAGGACAGGAATATCCTTCGCAGAAAATTGAGAATTCTTGGTGAATATAGATGGTCTCGAGGAGACCTCAAGTCACCTCTTGTTCACCGTCTTGTAATCCTCTGAACTCGATCGAGGAGACCTCAAGCTCAAGTCACCTCTTCTTCACGTGCTCTTTTAGCCAATTGTATTAACGTCGTCTGATCCACATTTATTACATCCGTACCCAAAGAATCTGACCAACAAAAGACTAATTATGCGCATTACTTACAGTACATGATTGAATACAAAACTTTATTTGTTCTTTTTGTTTTTTCTGCTATCAAAATGTCTAACAAGAAATGATGATGTATTTGAAAATATGGCAATAAAAAACTTTTCTCAGGCGAATACAAGCTTTACCGCCTAGCTTGCTAGTCGATTATTTTTCAGAGCGGCCTTTCGTCGCTTTTGTATCTTCATTAACTGAAGAATAAATTCCCAATGTCGACCATACTAATTATTGAGCTCCACATTGAAGCATAATAATTATATATAACTGTTGTGCCAATCATACGTTCCATTATTTGCCAATTTGTGTCCAAGCTAGACGCTGTTGTGGCAGCCATGAATGCTTGATGGATATAATAAGATGTGGCCGCAGCTGATCTATATCTCTTCCAAACTGTTGCCACGTCCTTTCAGTGCTTTTGAGCACAGTAAACAAGACTTGGGTATATGACTTGTTTGGTCTCTTGCATGGCCTACTTTTGGCAGATTGTTAATGGAAGCTGGGTTGGCAACTTGGTTTCCAAGAATCCTTAGATTTCTTCATGTAAAAATCAAAAAATGGCCCTGACCTAACACTAGATGGCACAGTATAATTACGGGGTATGGGGATGCCTATGCTCATATATAATTACGTATGTACTCTTGATTGACTCATGGAATCTGTAATAACAAGTGATTATTTAATTACTAAAGTTCAGTCGATTTTGGAGTGTCACAATTGCAAATAAAAACTAAACTGTTGTGCCTCTCTGCTGTTATCAGGGCAACATAAATAAAGAGATTAAAGGATAGATCGGAGTGAAGATATATCGTGGACGACTAAGACTGCGCTTTTTTTTCTCTTGCAATAGCGTCTGGCTATGACGTGATGTCATCATGGGATTTCATGATTACATCACCCAACATGTGCACGTGGTTGCTTTGCTTACCACATTCCAATCCAGTCCACTTTTTTTCACACAAAAAAAGAAAAGAAAGACAGATGGCAAGTTGTGCAGTGTTCCTTATCCTTTGCATCTAAATATCACAGGTGCACTGAAGACCAACAATGAAGGCGGCTTGTGGCCGACAAGAGCAAGTGTGACTTGGGAAACAAAATATTGGAGGAGTGATGCTTAGATTTAATTTTGTATTCATTTTGTTGTTTAACATATTGTATCGATTTTATAAAAAAAAACTCTTAAGGTAAACGGATACCTATTCATTTCTAAAATAATTCTCCTTTTAATTTTATAGAAGAATTGTTTTTATGGTATTCTCTTACCCATAGCCCATACCCCTCCTCCGTCATGCAAATTGCATAAGATACACTGGTTAATGTTAGGATTTGTTGAGTACCAATCATAAGTGCACTCAAACTTACTTTCATCATGTACAGTTCTCTTGGTGTGTTTACCATCAGACCTACTTCCGCTTCTCCACGCAAAGTTAAAGGTGAAAACGACTTTTTTCGTATTTATATATAATGAACCAGTGACTAATACAGGTGGTTCGCTGCACTTCCCGTATAGGAGGATCCCCATACTGGTGCTATTAAACAATATATAAAATTTATTTAGAAGACCATATAAGGCAGACACTATGCTCCAAGAGGCATGAAACCTTCTATTCTCCTTTAGTTTCCATTTTTTTTTAAATTACCACTCTAGTCCCTCATATTCCCCTTCCATTATGCTATAACTCTTATCAAACTACACTGACAGGTACAGATCATGTGAGTGAAATTTGAGAGACGATCAGCCATAAGAGAAAATCTCAGTTGAAAAGTGAAATGACCAGATTATTTAGAATAAAGTTACAATAACGATATATGTTATTTAAGACATAAGCCAATAAATAACCTATTAACAACGTATTTTTTATAAAAATAATACCGAGTTATCATTGTAGGATAGTTTGATCGTAAAAAAATTGCATGGATAAGCCCCTTTACCGGGGAACCTAAGGATTCCCTCTACGTCTTTACCTATGTATAAACTTCAAGATTACCTAGCCCTTGCCAAACTGTAACACCCAATAATTTTTACAAGAGATGTTAACCGGGCACTTGAAAAAGAGGCTAAAATTGACTTTTTGAACCGTATCGCGGATGGATGATCAGCGACCATCACTGCGTCGAGCTCGTCAAGACGATTCCGTTTTCTACCCACATGTTTTTGTTTTGGATGTTACATGAGCAATCTACCAGAGAATGAAGTTTGGTTTAGTTAAAAAAAAAGAAAACGTTCCTGAACCTTAAGGACCCTGACCCTCTATTGCTATTATAGTCCGGTTTTCCTTCCCTTTTCCCGTGATCAAGACCCATGATATCCCCCCCAGCGATTGGACTTGTAGTCCAATGGTAGGACGGTCCAGTGGGACGCTACCCATCAGAGTTCAAATCCTGGTGCTCGCACCTTTTCCTGGATTTTTTCCGGGATTATCCGGCGTTATACGTTAAGTGGTAAGCGACGTTCCCGTCGACGACGAGGCGCCAGTGGTGACTTCGGGAATCTCCAGATCTGCCGGTGCTCAGTCCTTCGGAGGTGCTCATAGGGGTAGGGTTTGCGTACGTGTATTCATAGGGGTTAGTGTGCGTGTGTGTTGTGAGTATCTGCATTGTACTGCGTCAATCTCAAAAAAAAATCTCCCCCCTTGACTCCCTATTATTTTTCCTGAGACCGTGACGTTCCCTGGACCTAGCATGCCCCTTTCTGCACTCCCTGCCGATCTTCTGCTGCTGCCGTGAAATAAGAGGGAGAGGAGATCGAAGAGGAGAGAAGGAAAGAAAAGGATTGTGCAACCCTAGGTTATTTTGGAGGATCAAGGTGAGAATATTTTGATCTAATCCCCTGTTTTTGGATGAGTTTTAAGGCTGCCATTTAGTATTCTTCATTGGATTATTGAGGGATTAGAGATGGATCTCGTGATTAGTCTTAGGTGGTTGACAGATTTTGCAGTGTTTGTTCCTCCTCGAATGCGACCATGTTAGAGTCCGAATTAATTTTTCCTCCTAAAGAAGTTTTTCTGAATGACTCCAAGATCTATCCACGGAGTCTCATATAATAATTTTTTGACATATGGTTTAAGAGATATTGCAGTTCAAAGTTGGCTGTTTTGTTTAGACGAGTTTCTGAAAAGTAATAAATCTATTGAGATTTAAGGCATCTTAAGAGTCCAATCAGTTCTTCAGATGAATACCAAAGTTTTTTTGGTTAATACTAAGCTTTCCAGATTGGTAGAGATCATAATTGTTGGTTGGCTAAAACTCTAGATATAAACTTCTAAAGTTGGACTATCAGTTTCTGTTCTCAGATTCAGAACTTGAAGTTGTTGTGATGATTGGTTGATCTTAATGATTTTTACTACAAATAGTCATAGAGTCAAAGTTGTTGATAAAATAGTTGTTCATTACCTAGTAAATTTTCATAATTTTTGGATGTGAGGTTGAAGAGATATCAAGGTTTTACCATTGTCTGTTAGAACTCAAGACAAATTCAGTAGTTTGAATGGAAGTGAAGATAAGGATAGTTTCTTTTATGAATAAAAATATTTTGACCATTCAAACTTGTTCTGCTTCCTCTGTAGTTTCTGAAAATGTATTTATTTATTAGCATTGCTTTTGTGGGTTAAATGATACAAAAAAGAGAAGTGTTGCCGCTCTTCTAGGATTATTGTGGTGTTGCTGATTTTTTCTCTTTTGTCTTGTTTGAGTGTTCCGAGTGTAGGAGCGATATACCTATTGTTTGTATATGTTTGTGTGCATGACATGTACTGAGTTGATGATGACACAGATGGTTTTGTTAAGGACCATGCCTAGTGACCTTGGCTTTATCTCTTTGAGGCAAGTAAACATAGCGGTGGTTTTGCTACAGCTTAACTTGTTGTTTCCTTTACTAAATATTATGATGTTTGTAAATTTTTTTATACACTTATTCTATAATAATTTGTGTGGTTGTTATCCCATCATGCGGTAAGAGGTATGTTTTTTTATGTGGTTGTATGTGGCACAAGTGGTAAACATACTTCCAGTTGCACAAAATCATTACATCATATTGCACTGCACATCATTCGTGGATGTTGCCGCTTATTTTCTGCGACCGTACCGATACAACATCGTACGTTGCCTGAGGAGGGGTACGACGCAGCTTCATACCTTGTTGGGTGTGGAGGCAGTGGACATGGCATTTGCATTGCATTTGCACTCATTGTGGGTTTTTATATTTCAATTATGCACATTGGTACGAATGTGGTTATTAGGGCATGGTCATCTGAAGTAAATAAGCGGTCGCAGTTTATTCTTTTGTTCATATGAGGATGATTTTCATTTTATCTTGTATCTATGTTTAAATTGATGCCTAATGAACTCGTGGTTTAAATAACTTGTTAAAGCAGTTTGCTTGCTGAGATTTATTCTCACGCCCCTTTATCCTTCCAGGTGCTTGAATCGATGTCTGCTTGAGGGGATGGGAGCAGCTGCACATCTTCATGTCATGCAACTTTACTTTTTTAACAATAATAATGATACATTGTTTTGCTTGAGCGCAGAGTATACCTTGTGGTGATGTTTCGTGTGACCTTCTTAATGAATGTGGTTGATTTTTATTAGTGGTTATTTTGTTAAGTTGCTCACTTAATGTTGATGTGTGGTTTATCTTTATATATCGATTATGTTGTTGCTTCCACATTTTTACTCTGTTTATGGGGTTTTGCTGCCGAGTTGTTATGCTCCAACATGAGGGAAGATTGTTTAGTAACAACTTGGGCCTTTGCGGCGCCTGAGTTGTTACAGTTGGTATCAGAGCTTTTGGTTATTAATTCTTGGTTTAGTTTTGTTTGTTAAAATTTGACTCACTTTAAAACTTGACACACTTGGACTTGTAAGTTGGGTAGGGGTTTTCCATATCTTTGGTTATACCATGTTTCTTGTGGTTATGCTTTGAATATCTTGAATTTGATATGCTTGCATGTTTGTTGTCGTAGTGGTTGTAGCTATGCCTCCTGTTACACATAACCGTGGTCGTGGTGGTTGTGGACATAGTTGTGGTAGGGGTGAACCTGCTCCTGAGGCTCCTCGATCCTCCCAATCTGGATATGGCTACAGTCTTAGCAGAGATGCAGGCAATGTGGGCAAAGATGAATGCTTTACGTCAAGCACTTGCACGTGGTGTTCCTGGTGGAGTTCTAGTAGTTCCTCCTGAACGTACATTGGACTTTAGAGATTGGTGTCATATGGAACTAGATATGTTTGATGGTACAGGTGCACCGTACCTATTGAGGCTGCGGATTGACTATCTTCAGTGGTTGTCAAGCTAGAGTCCTTTTAGGTTCCAGCTTCAGATTGGGTTCATTATGCTCATGAGCTATTTAAGGGTGAGGCTCTAGTATGATGGAGGGGTGTTTAGTCTTCTTATCCTGTTACACAGGGCCCTATCACTTGAATGGACTTTGTTGGCCAGTTTGAGAGGAGGTTCTACCCCATTGCTTTCATGGACAAGATGAAGACTTAGCTTGAGAGATGTCAATAGGGCAAGAAGATTGTGGCTGAGTATGAGGTTGCATTTAACCAAATTGTGTGCTTTGTACCTCATGTGGCACCTGATGAGTATGAGAAGGCAAGGATTTTTCGACAGGGTTCGAAGGCCTCCATTTGCCATGTTTTGGGTGTGTTTGCTATGGAGGATTTTCGCTCCATTGTTGATAGGGCTCTCGGAGTTAACGTTCAGGATGAATATACTGAGGAGCTCAAAGGTGGAGATCATTCACATGTGTAGAAGGATCAAAAGGGCCAGTTTAGTGGCCCCATTCACAAGAAAAGGATAAGCATCATCGCCATCAGCCTTACTGCAACAACTCAGAGCAATCTCACTCTTCGTGAAAGAGCACACCTCAGTACTGCGCCATTCCTAAGCTTGGCATGGGAATGGTATGCTTCCGTTGTGGTGACCCACATCATCATAGGGATTGCAGTTGGTCAGGAAAATGCTTCGTGTGCGGTCAAAACCATAAGGATGTAGTTTGTAGAAAGAATCTTAATGGAAACATTGACTGGAAGGAGATATCTTCTTCAGCTTCAAAGGGTACAATGCAAATGTTGTCTTGAAATCCTTCTCAATATCTAGCCGCACCCCCTACACAACAGTACTTGTTGGCACCGTGAGTAACTTCCACAGTTATTTCTACACCTCAGCCTGGAGCGTATTGGCTGCCACACACCACTACTCCTTCACCAGATATGGCACCGTTCAATCCTTCTGGTCTCGCCTTTGGAGCCATTCCTTGCATTAGCGTGATACAACTCTCAAAGAGACACCTCGACTTTCCCAAAAACTGAGAACTATTAAATACCGGACTCTCCCAACTCCCTCCATTGCCTTGTCTCAAATTCTCTTCATCCAGAAAACCACAACCACCATGCCTTTTTCTCCGATTCTGTGACAACCGCATCCGAGATAATTCCGTAAAATTGCCTAAACCACTCCATTTGGTCATTAAGCAATAATAAAGAATCATCCTGTTGAGTGTTGCCGGGTTTACGCCCGGTAAATCACTTGAAACACAGAGAGGATCGAACGTATGCATTAAAACTCCCACGAAGGAGAGTACAGAGTGCCTTACAAATTAACATCAAATTCCCTGTAGGGTCCATTATTACAAACCATGGTTCTTGGCAAGAAGTAAATGGTTCAGAGTTTATTAAAAACAGCAAAATAAACTAAACGATACGATCAACATCATAGGAGGCATGTCCATGATGCAATCACTCGTCATCATCAACCCATTCTAGCTCCCAGCCGGGTGGAAGTTCTATAGGCCACACATCACATGCATTACCTGGGAACAACATTTAAATAGCAAGGCTGAGTATACTAATACTCAGCAAGGCTTACCCATCTAAAAGAAAGACTTTACCTCTAATCATGCAAGGCTTTTGGCTAGGGGGTTGTTTGCCAAAAAGCTACTAAGTAGTGAATCCTTACTTTCACATTTTAGCTCAAGTTCTAGTAGAAGTAATCATTACTAGGTAAGCAACTATTGCAATCATAGTTGTACAATACAATTAATCAAATAATAATCTTCACAAATTTCCATCACAAAGGGATATCATGGCCAGTAGATTTAAACCTTGCAAAGTGTACCTAAACACACGGGTGGTGCCCTCACTAAGAGTTCACCAACCAGGCGGTTCCCGTCATTCCTCGGATTGGGATCAGATGTTACAATCTCAAGTACAAGGTTTACTGGGCTACGCCACCATGGCAACCCAGCCTCACGCAAGTACTCGGGTGGCGAGCCCAGGGCCGCAACCCTAAGATTAGTAACACAAAGTTCCCGCACCGTCTCATTTAGGTACTAAGCTTACCGTGCCCATTTCCAACAAGTGCTTAGTACTTTCAAACACTTAACCAACGAAGCCATCAGACTGGAGCCCAAATTCCATGCTCTTACCACATGACCAACCCATTTAATTTATATGGTGATTCCATAAAGGAGGTCCTATTCTCGTGAGTGACGAACATCACTCGACTCGTACCAGATCCTTAGAGCATAGCAACTAGGGACCTAACATGCTAGTAAAAGATCATAGGTACTTAAGGATCATGCAACTAGGGTTTCAATCAACTCCTAAACGTAAACACACATAAAAGATAATGATAAATTCAAAAGCTTTAAATTAACACAAATAGGTTAATGATTAAACCGGGGCTTGCCTTCGTCAGCACAAGCAGCCACACAACCTTCCGGATTTTGGTCCGGGTCTTGCTCTACGGTCACGTAGTGCACGTCTCCTCCTGCTCCCTCGTCCTCGTCAGCCGGCACGAGCGTGTAGCTACCGCCAGGAACTTCTATACAGAGGATGCACATGCATTAATAAGAGTGTAATTAATTTTATTTAATCAAAACAGTAGAAAACAGTCTTCAAGGAGCATATGGTTGACCATATTCACCTTGACAACAACTAAGAACCTTCTTCCATTTAAAGATTAATATAAAAGCTTATTTATCCTTCTCTCTATGGTGATTGTGCACACATCTAACCTAAATAATTAATTTAAATGCACAAACAGCAAGGAGTTGGTTTTCACTTCCCAAATCATTTTCCTAACCCATCCATAGGGTTCAACACACAAAGGAATGATTTTTCCATTTATTTTACTAACAAGCCTATAAAGGTTCCTCCACTTTTATTCAACAAAAAGCTTTATAAAAAGCTAAATAGATAGCTCACTGAGCCCATTGGACTAAAACAAGGACACTGAACAGCAAGCATACATGGAGGAGCTAGGAAAATACAAAGAATAACATTTGTAGCTAGCATTAATGGGGTAAATGCACGCAAAAATCAATATATCACTTCTGGAGCCAAACTTTCTCCTACACCTTCTCTGGTCTAGAACAAGCCTGGGAAACCAACAAATACATCCATAGCTATTATATATCTTGAACTACACATTTATGATTAAAAACAAGCATAAATCAGGAATAATAATTTCTATCAGTCCAAAAATCATGGTTAATTCAGTGAAGGTGCATGTAGGCCTAACATGACTATTACCAGAAGTAGAGCTCAAAATTTTATTTACTTTTTGCTACAAAAATCATTAAAGCAGAAAAGGCATAAATACAAGATAAATCATAATAAAAGATCCATTCAGTAACTTTGTGCAAATTGTTGCACAGGGCCTACACATGCTAGTTCTTACAACATATCCAAAAATCAGCTCATGAACATGTGTGGATTTAGCAGCACAACAGATCTAGGTAAAATGGGTTTCTATTTTTCATGCAAAAACTATAGCTCAAAAGTATATACAAGCTTTGCAAAAGTTGTAGGTTTTGTCACAAGGAGTTCAGAAAAATTAGTTTTGCAATTTTATGATTTTCTACCATTTCATATGGATTTTCCAAAACACTGCCAAAACACACCAAAGGGATAGAATCTAATTGCAAAATGAACCTTGGAAAGATTTGACCTCTCACAGATATACCCTGGTTTACGCCAAGACCCCTGGAAGTTTTTGGGACCTTGCGATGTGGTCCCATGGGCTAGGGGCGGCGCGGCTCGCCGGATTTTGGCGAGGCCGCCGGCGGGGCTGGCCGAGGAGGAGGTGAGGCGGGGTCTAGGAGCTCACGGCGGTCTGATGGTGGCCGGAGTTGGTGTGGGGTGGCACCGGCGAGGGGTGCACGGCGGGGCCGAGGCTCGGCGGCCGCCACAGCCGTAATGCCGGCAAGGGGACAACACGACCAGGGCAACAAGCGGCACGAGAAGGTTCTATGCAAGGGTGTCGAGCCGTGGGGAAGCTCCATTGCGGCCAATGAAGCCTGGAAGAGGGAGTTCACCAGGCGGCCTCTAATGGCGGACCGAGGCGCTGCGTGTCCCAGTGAAGGGGTGGCCGGGGTTAGCCAACAAGCGGTAGTGCAAGCTTTAGTAGGTGCTTGAGTGCCGGTTTGAGGGGTTAAGTGGTCGTGCTAGGGATCGGGAGGTGGAGCTCCGCGCCAGGCATCAATGGCGCTGGCGGTGGCTCTGCCGTGGCTCGCGCGAGAGGTGGGGTCCTGCCTTTTATAGGGGGCCGACGCTTGCAAAGGCGGTTCGCGAGTCAACCACGATGGCATGGTCGCAGCATGCGTACAGAAAGGCGGCGACGCGCGGTTGGCGGGGCGATACATGGTCAGCGCAGCCAGAGTACGGCGGTGCTGCCGTTGGTCGGGCGGCACAAGTCGGTTTGCTCATCCCGTGGTTGTGCGGCGCGTGGCAGCGGGGGACTCGGCGTGGACGTCGGTGTGGGGTTGTGGGACCGGCGGTTGTAGTGGTGCACCGGCGTTTGTGCCCGGTCGGTCGGCGGCGCGGCCGACGCGCCCGGTGCGTGGGCGACGTCGCGCGTGGGCGTGAACTGGTGCAGGTTCAATTTGGTTGGCACAGTTTGACCAAGTGAAACTCCAAAAATTCGACCTGAAGTGCCCCAAGATGTAATAGGCAAAGTTGTATATCTAGCATCCCTCTTCAACTTCTACAAAGGGCGTAATGTGGTTTTTCTCAACCGTTTGTGCCCAAAATGCATGCCAACTTGGCAGTTTTCATGACGTAATGTGGTTTTTCTCAACCGTTTGTGCCCAAAATGCATGCCAACTTGGCAGTTTTCATGACGTCGAGGGATGCTAGATATACAACTTTGCCTATTACATCTTGGGGCACTTCAGGTCGAATTTTTGGAGTTTCACTTGGTCAAACTGTGCCAACCAAATTGAACCTGCACCAGTTCACGCCCACGCGCGACGTCGCCCACGCCTGGGCGCGTCAGCCCGCGCCGCCGACCTGAAGTGCCCCAAGATGTAATAGGCAAAGTTGTATATCTAGCATCCCTCTTCAACTTCTACAAAGGGCGTAATGTGGTTTTTCTCAACCGTTTGTGCCCAAAATGCATGCCAACTTGGCAGTTTTCATGACGTCGATGAATAGTGCTGAACTGTGTTGACCAAGGTTTTTCACCCATTTATGCTTCAAATCTCAAATGCTACTCAACATGAAAGTTGTGTCCCATTAAAAAACTACACAACTTTTGTATTTGGAGAATTTGAAGTGTTTAGGTAAAATTTGGAGAACATGGCAAAAGTTCCGGGTGACATAGGAGGGTCCAAGTGTTTAAAAGGGGTTTGGACTAGGGTTTGACCAATCTTGACCAAAGGTTGACCAAGGTGAGTCATTAGGGGTTGTTGGTGATGTTTTCGAGGTGATGACCCAGGTTGACCATCGTTTGACCAAAGTCAACCCGTTTGATCGGATCATTAGGGTTAATAAACCTGGCTGAAAACCTTGGACGTCACATATTCGACTTCCCGGCTCCCCGTTCTCTTCTGTTGACAGTCGATTTTGGTACACCTAGCTATTAGTTTACCGTCAACATTCGCACGTATCTGATATTCTAACTAATGGTATTAACCCCCGGAGGTATCAAGTTCACTGTTGCATGTCGATTTTGGAGTTTATTGTTTACGAAGGAAAATGACGTTAAAGAGGAGACTTTCGGGGTAAGTTCATCTAGCACTTAAAGAGAAGATCATAAAGCCAGGCACAAGTCAAGACACATGATGAACATGACTCCAAATGGCCCTAGGACCGAAGCATGAAGCAGTAAAACTACATGGACCTTAACTGAAGATGCTGAAGCTTGTACGACACGGAGCTCTATCTAAACCGTTGAGAAAACGACGTCAGGGGTACACATGCAGGAGGGAGGAAGTCAGCAATTGACCGAGAAGCATCAGGGAGCGAGACGGGGCCGAACCGGGCCGGAACGGGCCTGGGTAGGTCGGCCCAGGCCGGCTGGCCTGGTGTGTTCTGAGCCCGGTTCGCGCCCCCTTTGACCCATGTGCTCCTTTATATACTGCCTCTGCCTACACCGGCCGCCACATCCATCCATTCATCAGAGAGCCGCCAACACGAAGGAGAAGCACTGGAAGGAAGCCGACAGCCGCCGCAAGTCCTCGAGTCGCCTAGGAGATGGCTTAGGCCATGCCCTAGCCACCATGGCTGGCCCTGCGTGGTGAAGCCATGGTGGAGTTCCGGAGCCCATGTCTTAGTTCCATCAAGGCAATTGTACATTCTACATTCAATGGTGATCTAAATCATGTCTTTTCTTTACCTAGATCTACATCGATGAGTGATTTATTCATATGTATAGATAGCATATGCTTTTAGTAGGAATAGATCTAATCGTGGTGGTTAGTCTATCTCTTGAGGATACATCGTTGTAGTGCACGGACCTACGTTGTCGGTCGGTGATGATCATCCTTGCGTAGTGACAGTACAGTGGAGGAGAAAGCGGCGAATGAACGTGCATCGGACCACTCCATGTCGGGTTAATTACTCCATATTGAGTGTACTCCTTATCATTGTATAGGATTAGATTGATTTGTCATCGTGGCCGGAGCGGCTACAAGAAGATGATATGCTATCGGCTCTACGGAAGCTCTCGCCTATATGCACTCACATTGTGGGCACAATATACGCATCCATGGTGACATCAAGTCAGTCAATATCCTGCTCGACGAGGAACTCTCGCCCAAGGTATCTGACTTTAGGTCATCCAAGGTTATGTCGTCGAAATCTCGGTACGTGAAGTTCATGGCAAGTGATATGAACTACGTGGATCCGGTGTATTTTAAAACATACCGTTTCACAGAGAAGAGTGACGTCTATATATAGCTTCAGTGTGGTGTTGTTCGAGCCGATCACAAGGAAAGCGGTCAGGTACGATGGGAACAACAGCCTCCACATAGATTTTGTGAAGTGCTGCAAGGTCGAGGGCAATAATGGAAGGAAGATGTACGACCAAGACATCTTGGCCGGTGATGATGAAAAGTATCTTCTTTACATGCTGTGCCTTGACGTTATCGGAGCTCTCGCGGTCCGTTGTCTGAAAGAAGACATGGACGAGCGACCCGACATGGCACAGGTGCTGGAGGAGCTTAATCTTGCGAAGAAAATTTTCAGCAGATCAGACTCATATTCTGTGACGGGGCAAAGTCATGCAGGTGAAGCAAGTTAAGCGAGCATGGTCAGCACTAAAGCTAGCTAGCATTGTTTTTTGGTTTGTATGAAAATTTCATGTTGTTTGTCTACTAATACCACTTAATGAACTTTTGTTTCCGAGTAAAATTACTTACACTAGAGTTGATCAGTATATAAATTAGGTTCTGTGCCCCATTCAATATTTGAATTATGTAGCATTTCCAAAGATATACTCCATCCATCCTAAATTATAAGTTGTTTTGTTTTTTAAGATAATTTTGCTAGCTAAACTGTTGTACATGTCCTAAGTACTCCCTCCGTTCTAAATTTTTAGTCATTGTTGACTTCTGATCACAATATTTGATAGTTTGTTTTATTCAAAAAATGATGTAAGTATGGTTTATTTGATTTGCGATTTATTTTATCCTACAGGTACTTTAGGGTTGCTTAGAGCCTTTCGGTGAGTTAGTGAACACTGCTTAGAGCTTTTCGGTGAGTTAGTGAGCACTTGGCTGGATGAGTGATAGACCGAGGAGAAGTTTACAACATGCAAACATGTGCAATTACAAGAGAAATTTAGCAGTTCCAAAACCTCATCAATTAGGATATTATTAATTTGAAGCCAGACAAGTGGATCAATATAATCATACTAATTATTAATTGAATTTTCGGGTAAATCAAAGCTCACATACAATCCTCTGTCTAGCCGGGGGACAGGCATCTATTTTTATTCGGATAATTCTCCTAGGGTTTTCCGCAGCAGAAGCAGAACTAGCTGAACCTAGCTATGTAAGCAATACACATATGACGCACCCTTGTTCCAGTACGTCACCTGTCACCCTGCTGCCCATAATTTCCAGAGTTGCTCAGCATTCTTAGCAGCAACTGACAGTTTCTGTTTGTGAGTATATATATAGGCTCATCACTCTTAGTTAAGTGATTGCCAGACTTCTCCAATGCAAACACCATTATCAGCAAATCTGCTGGCTCAGTCTTGCTCAACGTACTAACTTCCACCACCAGATAAGAAGAAATGGCGCTTTCACAGATGAATCTCTCTGCTGCCGTCGTCCTAATCGCAGTTCTCCTTCCTGTCATCGCCATGGCAGCTCGTGGTATGTATGCATGCATGAACTATACATCTTGCAACTAGCAGCCATGTCGTTTGTCTGATTAATTAATCTTTTGCTTAAAGTTGTTTCATGTGCTTTGGACCTTTGTCGCATGAATGTCCATTGCTGGATCTGAACCTTGCAGAGTTGCCGTCGGCTGGGAAATTTGATTGCCAACCCCATGAGCACCTGAGCGGCAATTTTAAAGGGCCCTGCTGGGGATCCTTTAGCGACTCTGCCTGCAAGCGTGTATGCCTAGGCGAAAGCAGCGACAACATTGACGGTTTCTGTGAAGTTTTTAAATGCTGGTGCGAAACGAGTTGCACCCCCGAGGTTGTTGTTGCTGCTACCTCTCCAATCCCTGCCTAAACAATATGATCCAATCCTTCCATGCCCCTTGTGTAATAATAATATAATATATATAACACTGTATGCTATAGATGTTCAAATGGGCTCAGCCTGTTGGGCCGGAATTAACACGGCCCATTTAAACACGGCCTGCGAACGACACGGCCCGGCCTGCCCCGTGCTCGAGCCAGGCACGGCCCGGACCCCGTGCCCGTGTTGGTTTGGAATCCCAGCACGCCAACACGACACGGGCACGACCCGCTCCAACGGCCGGCACGACCCCAGGCACGATATTCATTGGATCCCGGGCACCGCTCCATGTGACTGTTGGATCCCGGCCTCCCCTCACTTCCTATATAATGGCCAGCGCCGGCCGAGCGTTGTTCCCCCAACCCTAACCCTAGTTCATTTGCACGCCCCCTCGTCTCTCTCCTCTCTCGCGGCGGCTGCTCTCTCCACTCTCTTCTCTCTCCCTCATCCTCCACTCCCGGCACCACCGTGGATTGGCATCTTGAACCACTCATTCTCGCACCTCGCTGGCGATGTAGCCTCATCCTCTCCACGTTTCCCTCATCCTCCTCGTCTCCACCTCATCGACGTGCTCCCGTCATGCGTTAAGTGGTAAGCGGTGCTCCCGTCGACAATGAGGCGTCAATGGTGACTTCAGAAATCTCGAGATCTCTCAGGTGCTCAGTCATTTGAATGTGCTCATATGGGTAGGGTTTACATACGTGTGTAGCGAACATGGCCTCATATGCCATTAGTTCGAGTTTGATTTTGGTGATTCATGACAACATGATCATTGGGACTAACCATATTGTTTAGCGTGTCTTTGTAGACATTTGTAGGTCCCAAGGATGGCACAATATCACATGCCAAATTGAGAAGATAGTGTATTTTTCTAGGGTCAAAACCGAGCAAGAAAGGAAAAGAAAAGACACCATCGAATGAACCGACGGTACCCAAATAGCAAGCGTCGGTGCAATCGTCGGACGAGTTGGTTCACTAGGTGAAACCCTAGGCACCGTCGGATGAACTGACGGTCCAATTTCTAGATGCGTCGGACAAGTTGCAGAGGAAGAGCAACGAAGACGGTAGTACCGGATGATCCGACAGTCCGAGTGGGGACACCGTCGGTCTATCTGACGCTTAGTTTGAATCAAGACAGAGACGCGCCAAGACGAAGCCTTCAGCACCGGATGATCTGATGCCTTGGTCAAGGGGCAGCGTCGGTCTATCCGACGGTCGTGTGGAAGCTAACAGAGACGACTTGGTCGCGTGGTCTTCAGCACCGGATGATCCGACGGACCGTCGGTGTATAGTGTCAGAGCAGTTGTGTCAGAGAATCTCAACATCTATGTGACGTGGGAGGGGCACCGGATGAATCGACGCCCTGGAAAATCTAGCATCAGTTCATCCGGCGCTACCTTTTCCAGTGGCCGTTAGCCAACGGCTAGTTTGATGCCTTGGGATATTTATACCCCCTCCACTGAACCATTTGAGGTTGCTGGATTGTGTGGAAGTGCAGAGGAGTTCAAGACACCTAGAAGATCATATCCAATCCATCCAAGTGCTTAATTGCTCATCCTTAGACTTGCATATGCTTTGTGTATGTGCTTAGTGCTAGGCTTAGCTTAGAGCTGAGTGAGTGCAAGGTTGTGCCAACCTTGTGAGGTGATTCGTGAGTGAATCAAGTTGTACAAGGTTCCTCGGAAGCCTTGGGGCCTAAGTGGCTCACCGGCAATTGCCATCGACCCTCCGACTTGGTGTGGAGCGGTGAGGACACTTTGCGGGGGACGTGGAGACCCCCTTCCTTGGTGGAGAAGCTCCTTAGTGGAGGCGGCATCAAGGTGACCAAGGGAGCTTGGCAAGTGCCTAAGTGGCTAGCCTTTGTGGCGAGTCAAGTGCTGATTTTGGGAGAGACTTGGTGACCGGGAAGCAATACTCTTGTGTGAGTGCTTTAACAACGTGGACTAGGGGTGGCTTAGTGCCTACCGATACCACGGGATAAATCGCGTGTCAAGAGTTTGCTTCCTCTTATCCCTTTACGTTTCCGCATTTACTCTATTGCAATCTTGCTTGCCTCTACTTTCCTAGAGTAGTATCATGCTAGGATTGGCTATAGGTTGCAAACCTTGTTTTGGGATGGGAGTTTCACACTAGAACAACCCTGGTTGCACATCTAGATAGTATGTTCAAGTTTATCTTTGTGCAAAAATAGTGAAGCCATAGGTTATGGTTTTAAGTTGCCTAATTCACCCCCTCCCCCTCTTAGGCTAACGAGCATCCGATTCCTTACAAGTGGTATGTTGACGGTCAATAGTTGTATCAAATTTCGTTTATGACTTGCAAGCGGACAAGTCTCCCGTCGTAGTCAAGGGACCCTTCTTCCCTCGAGTGGTGAACCCAAGGTATCGAATCCGTGGAACAAATGTGTGACGCAAAAGTTGATCTAGTAAAGCCAAGTAACTCCAATCTTCGGTAAGAGAAACCCTAATGCATCTAGGTAAAAGACACGAAACTAATCTAATCTACTAAAGACCAGAGATAACAAAGTAAGATTGGGTAGATAAACCGATCTAGAGAGATCAGGGTAAGCCTTTTGTTGAAGTTCCAAGCAAGAGAAGAAGTAGCAAATCGAATCTTATTAGAAGCCTCTTTAAATCGTGGTTTCCCGTCCAAATCCGAAAACATCCGCCTTTCGGAACCCCCATTCTGTCACAACGTATCCCTACTCATGCGAGGAGTCTAGGGCGAGTCAAAAGACAAGTCGAGATTCTTTCGGAAGATCTGGCGTGTACCTCTAGCCACCGTGGCTACAAGAACACCCTATGTAATCTATCTCGAGAATAGAATTGGAATAAGCAAAGCCGATCGAAAAACGAAATCTTCGAGGAAACACTTGGTCGCTAGGAAAAGATTCAACTTGATAATTCAACTATAACAATGATACATACACAAGATCACCACCGGGATCCTTCCTTGATCTTGCTTCTAGCTCCGGGAACTCCAACGTTGTCTTCCGTGCAAGGTTCCCACGTCGGCTAGGGAAACCCTAGTCAACTAGCTCGACCCTCTCCTCTCCGAGATGGTGTCCCCTCTCTTCTCTCGCTCCTCGGCGGCCGATGACGAATTGGATGATGCGTGGCTCTCGGCCGTGGGGCTATAAATAGCCCGATTGGCGGCTAGGGCAAAGGGGAGCCTCACCGGGCCCCGGGATGGCCGGGCCGACAAGCCCGGGCCGGCCGGCCCGGGCCCATCCGTGCCCAGCCCCCCGAGGCCTCCTTTGCTCTACGTCGGTTCCCTTGCTTCCCGGATGTTTCCCCCTTCGCATGTAGGTCCATGTCGTCAGTTTCTCTCCGAATTGGGCATAACTCCTTGTCTTGCAAGATTCAGCACTTTTCTGGTCAGGTCCTCGGAGTTTGTCATCTTCTCAGATCAAGTCCCTGGCTTCTTGGAGTTAAGTTTGCTTCATTGCATGACTTGTACGGGGCTTCAAGGTCTTGTCATAAGGTGCTTGATGAACTTATCCCGAAAGTCTTGCTTTCAATACTAAAACCCTGCATAAACATTAAACTCCAAAACCGACATGCACACGTGAACTTGTTATACCACGGGGGTTAGTACCAATGGATAAGGTATAAAACTTATGCCAACACCGAAGGTAAACTCATGGCTAGGTTGACAGATTTTCACCGTCAACATCTCCCGCATGCTTAAACCTTGCTCGTCCTCGAGTAAGCCTTCGATGGATATCATCGTTGCCAAACAATGTTTAAACCTTGCACTTGATCATACACGAGAAAACATAATGCTCTTAAAATTTTAATTCGTTAAAGTTCCATAATGTACTAGCCTTCATCTCTACGGAGGGTAGATTCTTATTAAGCTTACCCCACGAGTATTAATATGTTCACAAAGTTTAAATAGATCTCAGAATTTTTGAAATAAAGAACAAGATAAAGAAAAGCTAAACCAAGTTCACAAATTTAAATCATCTTGCATATTTCTCATGAACTCTCATTTCACTTGTCTCTCAAGCCTATATATTCTACTCCTTTCCCTCTCATAACATATATGCGTGGTAGGCTTTATATGGAGCTTTGGGAAAGTTTAGTCCTAACAAGATTTTATAAATGAGGTGTTGTCAAAACAAGACAAGCTTCTCATGGTCTTACCGAGACTCGTCAAAAAGGTCATTGGAAAATAATGTTAAATCAAGGAGGGGAAAGAGAAAAATACGCACACTTTAGATGAGTGGACATGTGCAAATGGCAAAGAGTGATCCCGAGGCACAAAGGAAGTCCTCGTTATCGGATTGCACATGGTTGGAAAATGAGAATGGATCTTTTAAACTTGAAGCCTTGAATTTCCTAATGCACTTTAGAGAACCGGGGAGTTCACTTTACGCATACTCATATTTTTTTCTCTTTCTCATATTTCTCCTTCTTTTCTTTCTTTCTTTCTTTCTTTCATTCATTTCATTTTTTTCTCTTGTCATTCTTTCATTTTTTTCTTGTGAGACTTTCACCTTGGAAGTCACGTACATCACCATTGAATTTTCTTTCAATTTTTTTTAAAAAATTGCTCCCCTTTGAACTCTAAAACTGCACCGTACCTACCTCCTCCCCCATGCTTAGACGTTGCTCGTCCTCGAGCAAACAGGCGATAAATAAGGTAGGTACCGGAAATATTTTTCCTTTGGAGAGATACTTGAAATCTTCAATGTTGGCACCGTCTTGCGATCTTCCTTGAATTGATGATCCATTCTCAACGATAGGTTGTGGTCAAGGAGGTAATCATAAAAAAAAAGATATTTGGTTTTAAGGGTGGATATCCGGCGAGGTTTGTGAGATCTCCGATGCGGGGATACACACTGCACGGATAAAAGGCTTGCAAAAAGATAAATACGCAAAAACGGAATGACCAGCTTCTTAGTCTCGGGCCAGAGAAATCATGGCCTGCAATAACTCACTCAAAAATAAATCTTGTACACTAAGGTTTATGCACTCAAATATATATTAGGCTTTGGATAGGTTGAGCAACACACAAGTGATATTTATGACAAGGTTAGCAATATTTTTGAGCATAAAAGACATCTTCAATCTATTCATAACTTGAGAGCACATAAAACACTATGGGTCTTTATTTTAATCATAACCTCCGCTAAAGATTAAGCTAGAATTTAAATAAATTCAGATTCATATTTTAAGAGAGCACTAGCTTAAACATGCATAAATCAATTACAAAGATAAACAAAGCGGCAATTATAGTCATATATCATCATGGCACAAATTTTTGTAACTTTTCCAATGATATAATCGAGGTGGTGTCTTTATTAATGATGAAATCAAGTTGAAATACAAACTGAAAATAAACAAACACACTTGCTGAAATTTAAAAAAAACAGAAAATAATACGCAAACACACATAAACAAAAGCTGAAAATTACAGAGAAAAAGAAAAGAAAAGGAAACTAAAGTTCCTAAATCTTCTAGTCCTCCGCCGGTGGTTGGTGTTGATGATCTTGATAGTAATACCCTTGCTCATAATATGATTGGACATTCCCTCCGACGAATTGATTCGGCTCCGCTAGGTGAAGGCGTCTGAGCTCATAGGCAATATTTGCATTGCCTTCGCCAAGTTGAGCCTCGTGGCTTGGATGGCTGCGACGTTTTGGGCGTTTCTTGCAACATACCCTCCAATTATGGCCATGCTTTGTTGTGGTTGGGGATATTGTGCGTAGGGCTCCACGAAGTTAGCGTTGGGCACCACATAATTTGGTGGGGGTACCGGTGGTGCACCACCCCCCATGCTTGCTCTTGTGGTCCTCCGTAATAACTTGGCGGAGGAGGGATCCCGCCGAATGGTGGCACATTGGGTTGTGCTCCACTCGCTTGTGCGGAGGATGTTCCCTCCTCTACGATTCTTCCTCTTTTGTTCTTCCTTGCAGGGACAAGGAGTCCCTCTTCCAACCAATCTTCCCTCCCTTCGATGAAAAGCCTAAGCCTCTCATTCGGAAGGGGCAGGTTTACTATGGCCAAACGATAACCTCCTCTCTCATCTCCACTAATGTATTTGCCTTGCCGCAAATACTCAATGCCGAGAGAGGTACCACGCAAAAGATGGTCGTGGTTCCTTGCGATCCCCGGCCGTAAGGAGAAGGCCAACATGGAGAGGTAACACCCCGAACTGATATGTCCCACCCCTGATGTTGCTTCACAACACCAACAGTTGATCATAAGGTAAGAGGGGTCTATTGGCTGCCTGGCAATTAGAGCCGAGTAGAGCCAATTCAACTCCGTGTCGGTCACCTTCGTCTCCTTCATCCTCCCCAATACCCTCTTGCACATCCAAGAGTGAAATATCCGGATAATGGGGTTGCGGATGCAATTGCATTTTTGATGGGCTTCTCCGGAGATTAAATTCCAAATCCCGCTAACATGCCGGGTGGCACGTCAACTTTCACCGGAGCTCCCTTATGGAATCCAAGTAGCTCCCTAACATGCTCGTAGGGAACCACTTGTTGGACTCCCTCCAAACGGAATGATAAGCTTTGCACCCCATCATCAAGGATAGGTGCAATGGTCATCAAAATTTCCAAGGCGAACCCCTTGTGGGTGTCCGCCGATACTCCGTTGGAGAATTGCACCCATCCAAGGTGCCCCAACATGTAGTATATGTCGGTGCCAAAACCCAAGGTGTAGAGTGCTTGGTCGTCGAACTCGACGTTGGGCACAAGCCTCTTCTCAAGACGAGAGAGCCTCTCCTCTTCCTCCGATGACAAGATGATGAAGCCGTACGAAGAATATATCGGAGTGTAAGGAGGTGGCGCGGTCGAACGGGTCGATCGTCGTGGTGGCGCGGGCTGCTCCTCCGTGTGCCCTTGAGGTTCGGTAAACCTCATGGACGTGCTCCTTGCAGCCCTCATACCACCAAGGAGAAGAGCATCGTTCCTCCTCGGTGGTGCCGTATCCGTCTCCATGCTCCGGGGAGACTCAGAAACCGAGTGCCTCCTCGAAGACGTCGTTGATGACGGCTTGGATGACGACGAACCCTTCTTGGAGAAGAGACTTGTGGTTTTCTTCCACATGGTTGTTGCACTCTTCTCTTCTACTAAAACTCCGGGTTGCAACCGGTAACTAGGCACTAAAACTCTTACTTCGGATGTGGACTTTGAGTGGATTAAGGTGGTGGATTTTTTTGAGTTATCAAGCTTGGGAAGGTTGGCTATGTCTACGGGGGTTTTGGGCACACAAACTTGAACACACAAACAAAGGAAGGAGAGGGAAGCTTGCCTGCAGAAAACGGGAGCCGGGGGCTCCTTAAATAGGGTAGGCCGGCCGGCCTGGGCCGACCGGCCTGGGGTCCTTGGTGCACCTCCCCGCCTCGTCTTTCTTCCAGCACGATCATTTCGCCTCTACAACTTTCCTGCCCGCGTGCTCCACGAGTTGCACCGCCCAAACGCTCTCGTCCACTCCTTTTCTTGCATTATTGGTCCTTCCACTGGATGCCTCATGCTTTGGGTCATGTCCATGCTCCCTAGCTCCACTTGCTTCACATGCCACCATGAAATTCCTGCAAAGTTGATGCTTGCTGCCCACCATGCTTGTCCTTTGCATGTGGATTTGGTGAAAGTTGATGAAAGGAATCCAATGGTGCATGCATGATTAATTCAAACTAGATTGCCTCCGTTTAGGTATGTTTAAGGTTAAGCACTCCTCTAATTCGAAATTTAAAATATTTTTTAGAGCCATGCAAGAGCTCAAACATAATTTTAGAGAATTTTTTAAACCATTAAAAACAAATGTAAGTCGAAAATATTTTCCGACTACGTTGATTTCGCTCTCACCGGTATAGTTTGCCTTCATTGGTTGAGAGCAAACTTTTCCCAGCTTGATCATGGGGGCATAGGTTTAGGTTCTAATTTTGGCTAAATAAGGAAGATTTTAAATAAAACAAAATTAGATGAGGCTTAGAGAAATTCTAATCCTAGAGAAACCAAGGATATAGATTTTTAAACCAACCAAAAGTTTTGATTCTAGGTTCACGCGAGTTCTACCACGTGCTGAATTTTATTAACACCTAGATATAAGTCGTGGCTCTACTCGTGTGGTTTTAGCATGAAACATAAGTCAACCTCAGCACCATAATGAGGGTGAAAGGTTGAGTTAGCTTCTGAAATTATTTGGTTGAGGTTTCTCGAAAAGAAAAGAACAAACAAGCACATAGGAGGGTTCATGCAAAGGGTTTATGATAAAGCAAAACATTCAATCAAGAATTATGTCTCTAATATTGTTCAACCACTTCTAAGTCTAATGTCTTTGCGTAATAAAACTCAAAACTAAATTATTAAAAAGACTCGAAAAACCCGGAATCGGGTTGTCCTCCCGTAGCTTATTCTTGACTCGACGAAACGGGTTGCCTCCCCGCCTAGCGCTTCGTTTATAGTCTATAGCTAGACTTCTTCACTTGATTACTCCGGATCAACGCTCTTTGCGGGCGTTGCAATCTTGGGTACCCACTTCCGCACCATCTTGGGCGCGGGCTTGTCTTCCGGCTTAGTCATTTTTTTGGTCTTCACAAGCGGCTTTTCTTCCTTTGTCTTGACGAATGCAACACCTTCTTTGATTTTCTTTACGTTCATTTTTTTCGGCTCCTTCTTTTTCAGCCCCTCCTTTTGCTTTGGTTCTCCCTTCACTCCAATCATGTTGCATGCCTCGATTCTTGGACGGAACTTGAAGGAACTCCTTTCTCCGTTGATATCGAACATGATCTCCCCACGGTCTTGAGGAAAGGCCTCCCAAGGATGAGAGGCGGCTTCTCCCTCTCTCCCATCTCGAGCACAACGAAGTCGTCGAGGATGAAGTGGTGTCCGACCTTCACGGGTACATCTTCAGCAATGCCCAAGGGATAGCGAATGGAGTTATCTCCCAACTTGAAACATATACCCGTAGGCTCCATTGGTAGGCTTAGCTTCTCGAACACATCCCTCGGCATGACGCTCACACTTGCTCCAAGGTCGCATAACGCCTTCTCGAAGTTGAAAGAACCAACCGAACATGGAATTGTAGGGCACCCGGGGTCCTTTTGCTTCTCTAGCCCATTAGCAATAGCGGCACTACACTCCTCGGACATCTTGACATGATCTACCCCGAGTGTTGCTATCTCATATTTATTTGCAAGTATGTCTTTAAAGTAACGAGAATATGTAGGTACTTGTAGGGCATCTAGTAATGGCATGTTGATGCTAAGTCTACGCACAACCTCCACAAACTTCTCAAAGTGGTTGTCAAGTTTACCTCGGAAGTAGCGTGGCTTGAGTTGTGGTATCCTCGTGTCTTCCTCCGGCATCTCAAATTCGGGTTCCTCGGTGACGATCCCCGTAACCTTCTCTCTAGCAACTCCTTCCACCTCGGTGGATGGTTTAAGCTTCCTTGCTCCCGTGGAACGTTCCGGATCTTCGGTCTCCTTCCCGAACGTGTTTGAATGGCCTTTGCCGATTCGGGACTTTTGGGTTGTCCCGGAAGCTTCCCTTCATCATTAGTGAGGCGCCCCACAAGTTGTCCAACTTGCGTCTCGAGCATCTTCATCATGTTGAGCACTTGATGATTGGAACTTTCGACCTCCGTCACCTTGCTATCGATATTCTCCAACACCTTGTCTATGGTCTTGAACTTGGTGACGGTGTCCTTGTTGATCTTAGCTTGCTCATCCATGAACTCCTTCAATTGTATACGAAGCGGAACCGCGTTAGGAATAGATGAGCTTGCATTAAATTGAGGCCTACCTTGCCCGTAGCGGAAGTTCGGCAATTCTCCCTTCCTCATGTAGTCGAGCGTTTTGGCTTCCTCCGGACAATCTTTGCGGACATGGCCATAATCTCCACATTCTTCACATGTGGACCTTGCTTCGGCGGCCTTCAAGTCTGAGCCTCTTTCTTTTCCATCTCCATCTTCTCCAACCTCCTCATGAGCGAGTCGATCTTGCCTTCAAGTATGTCCTCCTTCTCCACTTGCAAGACTCCTTTGACGTTCCCCGTGGGTTGAACCGGATGTAGGCGCCCGGATGACGCCCACGTGTCATTATCCGCGACCTTCTTGAATAGAGTGAAAGCTTCCGTCGGTGTAAGTTCGATGATGGATCCTCCCGCCGATGCATCGATGATCGTCCTTGACGCCATGGTGAGTCCTTGATAGAACTTTTGCACGAGGTCTTCCTTCGGGAACTTATGATGTGGAACCGCTCGGGTGTACTCGTTGAAGCGCTCGAATGCCTCCGAGATAGTTTCCGTAGGATATTGAATAAAGGTGACAATCTTATTACGCAAGCTTTGAGTTTTACCCGGCGAGTAGTATTCCTTCATGAAAGCCTTCATCAACGTGTTCCAATTTTGCACTGTCTCCGCCGGTTGAGAGTGGAACCATTGCAAAGCCTCCCCGAGTAGCGAGAATGGAAAAAGCCTTGCCCTTATTTGATCTTGAGTCACCCCATCCTTGTTGAAAGTCTGACATAGTTGAATGAATGCTTGGAGGTGAAGGTTCGGATCCTCTTTACTGGTGAAGGGTGAATGTTGCACCATGCGGATTGTTGAGGTCTTGATCTCGAACGGTCTTCCGATCTCTTCAAGGTTCAAGATTGGTAGGTCGATGATGTTTGGGGTGCATAGCTCCCCAATCTTGCGTTCTTGCGGTGGTTGGTCACCCATTGGTGGAAGTCGATTCTCCCAAGGACTTTGAGGTGGTGAATTCTTCGGAGATTCCTGCGATCCTTTGTCTTCCGACTCCGAATCTACAAAATCCAGCTTTTTAGCTTGATGTGCTTCGCGTCTCCTTAGCCTGTAAAGTTTTTCTGGATCACAAAATTATCGGGTTTGTTGGAGAGGTAGCCGTCCATCTCCTGTTAGGGTTAGCAATAAACAAAGTATGTAAAAAGTAGAAAGTAAAAACAAATCTATAGAAACTAGGGTTAGACAAACTAGATTAGATGTATTTTGAGGATGATCAAAATTTAGTAGATGCAAAAAGAAAAACAAAAAGAAAACTGAAAATTACAAAAAGGCAATAAAAAATAAAATCTTGATCACTTGTTCCCGCAACGCGCAAAAAAGGGGCTTGTTGACGGTTAATAGTTGTATCAAATTTCGTTTATGACTTGCAAGCGGACAAGTCTCCCGTCGTAGTCAAGGGACCCTTCTTCCCTCGAGTGGTGAACCCAAGGTATCGAATCCGTGGAACAAATGTGTGACGCAAAAGTTGATCTAGTAAAGCCAAGTAACTCCAATCTTCGGTAAAAGAAACCCTAATGCATCTAGGTAAAAGACACGAAACTAATCTAATCTACTAAAGACCGGAGATAACAAAGTAAGATTGGGTAGATAAACCGATCTAGAGAGATCGGGGTAAGCCTTTTGTTGAAGTTCCAAGCAAGAGAAGAAGTAGCAAATCGAATCTTATTAGAAGCCTCTTTAAATCGTGGTTTCCCGTCCGACTCCGAAAACGCCCGCCTTTCGGAACCCCCGTTCTGTCACAATATATTCCTACTCATGCAGGTAGTCTAGGGCGAGTCCAAGGACAAGTCGAGTTCTTTCGAAAGATCCGGCGTGTGCCTCTAGCCACCGCGGCTACAAGAACACCCTAAGTGATCTATCTCAAGAATAGATATAGAATAAGCAAAGCCGATCGAAAAACGAAATCATCGAAGAAACGCTTGATCGCTAGAAATAGATTCAACTTGATAATTCAACTAATACAATGATACATAAACAAGATCACCACCGGGATCCTACCTTAATCTTGCTTCTAGCTCTGGGAACTCCGACGTGGTCTTTCGTGCAAGGTTCCCACGTCAGCTAGGGAAACCCTAGTCAACTAGCTCGACCCTCTCCTCTCCGAGATGGTGTCCCTCTCTTCTCTGCTCCTCGGCGGCCGATGACGAATTGGATGATGTGTGGCTCTCAGTCAGGGGGCTATAAATAGCTTGATTGGCGGCTAGGGCAAAGGGGAGCCTCATTGGGCCCTGGACAGGGCTGGGCCGACAAGCCTGGGCCGGCCGGCGTGGGCCCATCCAGGCCCAGCCCGAGGCCTCCTTTGCTCTACGTCGGTTCCCTTGCTTCCTGGATGTTTCCCCCTTCTGCATGTAGGTCCATGTCGTCAGTTTCTCTCCGAATTGGGCATAACTCCTTGTCTTGCAAGATTCAAGACTTTTCCGGTTAGGTCCTCGGAGTTTGTCGTCTTCTCGGATCAAGTCCCTGGCTTCTTGGAGTTAAGTTTGCTTCATTGCATGACTTGTACGGGGCTTCAAGGTCTTGTCATAAGGTGCTTGATGAACTTATCCCGAAAGTCTTGCTTTCAACACTAAAACCCTGCATAAACATTAAACTCCAAAACTGACATGCACACGTGAACTTGTTATACCACGGGGGTTAGTACCAATGGATAAGGTATAAAACTTATGCCAATACCGAAGGTAAACTCATGGCTAGGTTGACGGATTTTCACCGTCAACATGGTATCAGAGCCTAGACTCACTTCCTTCACAAGGAAACGCCAATTCGATTGGTAAATTGTGAAAACCGGCTCATTGAAACGGTTAGGCTTCACCGCCTAGTGAGTTGCACTACTAGATTTTCCCCCTAATGCAACGCACAAAATGTGTTGCAATATGCCATATTTGGTTGCAATAGACACAATTGCAACCAAATTATTCCGTGGGCCATGGGATGCGAAAGGCCGCGTTGCATTAGGGTATTGCGTCGTTGTCCATCTAGTGGTTGCCAAAGTTTTTTTTTGCAACGTAACACAATGTTGCAATTAGGGTTTTTTACAACACTTGTTTTGGTTGCAAAGTGTACTATTGCGACACATCTGCGGTGTTGCCAAAGGTGCAATTGCAACGTTTCTGTTTCGTTGCAAGTTATAGTATTGCTACGCACTGACTTTGGTTGCTATTGGTTGAACCTCGTCTATTACCACGAAAGTAATTTGGTTGGAATATGTAGTATTGTCTGATGCCACGAAATTGGTTAGTTGCTATAGGTGGTCTCCTCTATTGCCACAAAAGTTGATTTCGATGTGATAGGTAGCATTGTCTGATGCCACGATATTGGTTACGTTGCTATAGGTGGTATCCTCTATTGCCACGTAATTTGATTGGTTGTAATATGTGGTCCTCTATTATTGCTTCGAAATTTGGTTGGTTGCCATAAGTTAAAGTCTTTATTACAACGTTTCTATTAGGGTTGCTACAAGTGCACTATCTATTGCCACGCTCATTTGGTGTTGCTACAAGTTGAACTTCTTATTACCACGTTCCTATTAAGGGTTGCTTCAAGTGCACCATACTATTGCCACGTTCCTTTTGTGTCGCTACAAGTTGAATTTCTTATTACCACGTTCGTATTAGGGGTGCTACAAGTGCACCTTACTATTGCCACGCTACTTTTTGGCAACGAAAAACACTGGTGTATTCTGCCACGCTCATTTATGTAGCAGCAGTAATTGCAACATTAATTAACATCACAGATAAATATAACAATGCATCTATAGTTAATTAACCAACATTGAACCATCCACCGAGTTAATTACATGACTCATGAAGTACTTAAATACCGAAAAGTTTGGCACAGACATTGTTTCAACACATAGTAGACAAATTTGCTAGGACATGAAGGACTTGGTCCGCCAATTGTTACTTGGAGATGATCCCAACACTTGATCAAAGAAAGGGGGATTCAATGCAAGGAGGTCTCATCACCCGTAAAGAATCAACAAAATTTTTAAGCTAGCATCAATTAATCTCTAATATTGGAATTTGTGAAACAACAACATATAGCAAACCAAAGATTGATTGTGATTCATAAAAATAGCATAATGACATCAAATAATTACCACAATCATAAACACACTTTGACAAATTTGAAACATGAATTACATTCACAAAGCAGTAAGAGTTGTTGGAAAAAGCTTCACCTCATGTCTTTTTGGTGCTTTGTCGTCTCCTTTGTGCAACTTGTACCGTAGCCGTTGAGAAGAAATTTGTCTAACGGTGGATTGAGTTTCGGGATTGTTAACACCACCTTTAGTGCTTCGGTTTTGCGAAATACTAGTTTTCGAGCTTTTTCAGATTCCTTCTCCTATGAACCAATCATTTGGAAGGACAAGATTAGGCGTAATTTCATCAGTAACCGATGATATGTACTAGTAAAAAGTTGTGAATTCGAGAACAACCTGAGTACACGATAGCACATTCCTGGAGTCTGGTTGTACATTCCCAGATGTAGGAATTGATGGTTCCGCCGCCACGTTGTCTGCGGATTCAGTGACAAGGTTGTTTTGCTGAGTGATTGATGCAACCGCCGCCACGTCGGCAGATTCAGTGACATTGTTGCTTGGGCATGGTTGTACAGATATTGGCTGGTCAACCTACCAAAGGATACAAACATTCATATATAGAACCCAAGGAAAGAAACGCATTCATGCAAATAGCTTGACCCGCACTGTGGAACTTGTGATTGTCCATTTGATGCTTGCGCATTGATAGGAACTCTTGCCTAAGCCGTTGTAGATCCGCTCGCCTTCTCTTTTCACTTTCTTCAAGTTGGCGTGCATGTTCTCTCCTTTCTCGCTTCCCTTTCTTCTTCCCATCCCGACATTTTTTCTTGTAGCTGCCCAAATGCGTCCATGAGCTCGACGTGTTCCTCATGTCGTAGCTCTTCCCTACGAATTTGTTCCTCGCGCTCCGCATTGAGGTACCGCCTTCTAGTTGGGTTTTTTGCCGTGTACCCATTTCCATGCAACTTGGTTGATTTGCACTTCGTGACTTCTTTGTTGGCTTTTTGGAACATCTCGTTTTTTTCCTTTTGGGAAACAAAGTTGTTGTCCGCATTTGATTCCGCCTCAAGGCAATAACGCCGCTTGCGTGTCCTAACATTTGCAAGGCACGGGTGGAGGAGTTAGTTGAACAAGAGATTGGTTGCATTCTATAGTTGCATAAGCCTATGTATAGTAATGTATGTACTAATTCATTGAGAACTCACATAGACATTTTTAGATTGTTCGTCCGTCCAAGACCCCCGGTTAGTGTGAGTTATCCACCAAAGTTCCATATCATCGGGCTCTTCACCGTTTCGGGTCTCTCCGTTATGCCAAGAAAATAACAAATTAATGTTCTTCATCCCGCAAAACAGATTGGAGATGTGCTTGTCCAGCTTATTACCTTCTCATAGCCGCGCCGAGAATAAGGCTTAGCGCCTGACAAATGTCTTGTCATTTGTTGGCATCGAATCGCAGAATTTTGTGTGCTCCTTTCCTATACAATGTTAAGTTATGAACAAAAATCTTAAAGACTCAGACATCGCCATTTGATTGAAAAATGTAGTGGTCAGAAATCGTAATTAACAATGTGGAACAAACCTTGAATTTAGCAGTACTGAAATACTTCAACAGATAGTGCCATTCAACAATATCTAATTCTGTAGGCTTATGTAACATTCTCTAGTGGTAGCCGTTGTATGTCTTGGGCCGTAGCACCGAAAGTTGAACGCCATCCTTTGTAACGCTCCCTAGCAATGGCCCATATCTTTTCCCTTGATTCAACATTATCCTCCATGTCCCACTTTGCTCGTTATATAATCACAATAGCATTCAAATATTGTGTGAGTTCATATGTTAGTTTTTATTTGAATTGTACTGAAAAGCAAAGTCTATTATTACCAATACATCAGTTGCTATTGCGTTTTTGACTTCTTCCCTAACATTTTTCCATGATTTCACTCTAATGATAGGAGCCCTTTTCCTTGTATACATGACCACTTCATCAACGAATGAGCGGTAGTTATCACCTACCGGTCCTCCATGTTTAGAGAATTGAATGTCTAACCGCTCGCTTGCCCGCCTTGATTCTCTTGGCGATTACCGTCAATGCTCTTACGGGACCGCGTCCTCTTTTCTTAACTTTTTGTGAGCCTATTCCATGCGAACAACATGCATGTGATAATACCCACAAAATAACCGTATGCACGACACGGTGTAATTTCTATGGAACACATGTTACCGGATCCTTGCTCCCGTTGTTTCCAACGCCGAGCATGAGATGGAGGCCGCACCTTGCAGGTGTTGGGTTCATTTCATTCCCGTGTTGCAAAATGAAGGTGGGGTCCACGTACCGTTCGCGCAGAGAATTTAGTGGCATATGATGACCGATCATATTTTGTAGTATGACAAAAAATGGTAATTTGCTTGCAAATTAGGAGATGGATATTACCGATGTCTTCAAGCAACCCGCAACATTCGGGTATTCTCTATATGTATGGATTGTGTCATCCCCGAAAATGTCTTTTAATTCCGAAATATAATCCATAATTAATTTCATTCATGTGACCGAACATGCAAATTCGGGAGTATAAGTACACAAATATTTGGTGAAGCATATCTTACCCAAGGCTTTCTTCTCTTGATGCAAATCAGCTAGCCAAAGTTTGTATTCATCTAAGTCACATTCTTTTACTTCTTCTTCATCATCAGCATTTATGTAAGCACTTTTGGATTTCAAAGGTGTTATGGCCATGGTATGGTTTATAGGTATTGGCTCTCCGGAGATAACTAATCCGATCACCATCTCCTCCTCGTGAATCTGTTTCATTCTTTCTACGTCGACGTCGTAGTCGATCTCGGTGAGTGTTGCTTCCGCAAGAGAGTCGGGAATTCTAGTCTTGTAGTAAACAATGTCCCTCATCCCGTACCCCGTTTTTGTTTCGGGTTGTTTATGGTTTGTAGGGTGATTTGTGAACCACGAGGGTGACAAGTATGTGTTGTATCTCGGCTCCCCATCTATACCCTTCTCAATCATATATACGGTCCAAGACTGATCATCTAATGATCTGCGCATTCATTTCGATGTCATATCAATAACATGTGATGAAATTTGGTGTGCAAATCACGTGATCAAATGCATGAAATCTAAGGTACCAGTGCGTGCACAGATGCATGAGATGTTGGATGCAGTACGAACGAGGGGAAAGATGGAACCACGATACAGGCATACCCGGCCTCGGCCGTCTCGTCCCGAGATGAAGGTAAAACATCGTGTCCGCACCTATGTCCACGTCGACGCGTGCTTCATCGTCGCCCGAAGGTGATGATGACCCAAAGAGAGCCCCCCGTCGCCCTAGGCCTAGGGGCCATGGTGGCGGTAGGTTCACCAATCGCCGCACCGGGGGTTGTGAACATTCTAGGTAGCATGGCCGACGACGGTGTGCGCCGCGCTTCGGAGGACGTAGGGGTCACCCTTGCCGGCTCCCTCGACGACGGCATCCTCGTGTACGCGCGGCGAGAAGCGCTTGGCGGCGGCGGCGGCGTAGTCGTATCGTCTACCCGGCCCCTAACCGACCGAGTTGTAGATTTGTTTTGCGAGGGGATTCGAGAGGGAAAGTAAAGACGTGCGACTTTTTACTCTTGTAACCCGGCGTGGTGGCCCCGGTCATGGTTGCGCGGTAGTTTGGGCGAAAGTTAAATAATTCGGATGGGAAAAACCGGCGCCACATTCCAAATCGCCGGCTACCCATTTTTTCGAACGTTTGGCGTATTTGAGGGATGCATTTTGGTGTGGCCACCGACGGGTGGGTCCCACAAAGTTTACTTCTTGTTTACCACAAAGTTATTGTATATTGGTTACACATTTTTTGATGTGGTCGAGTAAATTTACGAATGTCATATTTGTATAAACTTTAGCGGACTACCATAAACCCTTTATCGGATTTGTACCGTAGTAAAATGCATCACACAAATATGTGTGACAAACATAAAGATCGGGTAGCAATCGGTAAGATTTATGACAACCGAGTTTTCACAAAGCTAGCTACCCGAGTCACGTTGACACCACACCAACTAAGGATCATCAAAAACATGCTCTACAAGGACACAAATTGTAAAGACACATACATAGTCGAAGGACACAACTTGAGAGACATGCTTTGTGTTTATTAGCCGGATTTCTTCAAAGATGTGACCGAAATGACGCCGAGCCTCTCTCCGCAAGGTCCCTCGTCACTTGCGGATAAATTTCCCGAACATGAAGAAAGCATTAAACGAACCGTCGTAACAAATGATAACTCAAATCTTGTGCACCGAAACAATGTTTAGCATTCACCGAACTTGTAAAACACAAGAAAGAACGCAAACATGTACACCGAAATCCGAATGTCTTTTATGGTGCATCATGTGTGGTACTAATTTATCAAGAAATATCAGCAATCACAACTTTTATACCTTCCTTCGCATCATTAACGCTTCCTTGAGTGTGTAGAAGAACCAATCACACTCGTTTCGGATCCTACACTCCTCGCCGCGTAACCTACGCCACGAGTACCAAGCATGCCATCTCGCGTGGTCGCCACACCCGCGACCCGCACACCGCAAATCGTCGTGGCGAGGTACGGGCGCCGCACCGGCGACACGGCAATCGCATTCGCATCCGTAAAGGTAGTCCCACGTCGACGCAATGATCCCGGGAGCGGCGTTTTGTGCAAGTCAAATTTATCCAAGGAAGCACCGTCGCCCCCTCTTGGGGTGCCTCGACCAAGCGCAGGAGCCGCCTGGCCTCGTCGTCGTCGGCCTCGCCGCTGTTGGGTCTGTAGAGGATGAGGGAGAGGGCGTACATCGATTCCTTGTGACCCGCCTCCGCGGCGCGCCGTAGCTGGTCGAGGCACAGCGTGATGACGCCAAGTGTGTTCCCCAGTACTGTGCGGCGCAAGCCGCTCTGGAACAAGGCCTCCGGGTTGCCGACGTTGGCCAGTGTGTTGACGAGCGCCGCGCGATACTTGTGGCCGAGGTAGAATCGACGCCGTAGGACGCGTTTCAGGGCTAGGCGTCGTCCGACCGTGGCGGCGCCGCCCACCACGCACATTGCCTTGCATGTTGCGCGCAGGTTGCGGAGATCCACAATGGCATCCTCTGACTGCGTAGCGACGCGGGAGACGATGTCAATCCTCAGCTCCGTCGGCAGTTCCAGCAGCCTCGACGACGCCTCGTAGCGAGCCACGGAGATCTTTTCCATGGAGTGGTTGCAGTTCGTCACGCACGGTGGGTAATTGGATGTGCGACGCTGTTATCCCCGGCGAGGATGAGGGGAGATGGAAAAGAACCGCCGCCTCCAGATCATGTTGTAGATTGAATTTGGGGGGTCGCAGGGTTCATTGGGTTTTAAGGAAACTGCGCTTTCATAGGGAGGACACGGAATCACAGGGTCAATGACGGGTGTACCCAGGCACTAGTTGGCCCACAAATCAGTCTGTACGGAAATTTGACCCCATCTGTGGACGGAGTTGCGGGACCCACCTGTAGGATTGTTGCGCCAAAATGCCGCCGAACCCGCGAGAGATTTCCCCATTGGACGAGTTGTGGGCCCCACGCGTCGGCACCCGATTGGGATGTGTTCTTGAGTTGTTCATGTACATAATGAACTTGATCATTTGTATCGTTTAATCATAACTTCAAAGTTGTTTATATTTGTCAAATGACGTCCAAATCGGGAAATTTTTTTCCTACATTCTTATGACAACATAATCTAGATCATGGTGTCCACTCCATATCGTGTCACGCGTACCGAGCAATAATAATTTGAAAATAGAACATTTCATAACTAGATTCAAGATTTTCAATCAGTAGACGACGTCAATTTGAAATGAGATGAATACCAAAGTTTCATAGCTCGTCGAGATGAACAATCTTTATATTAGTTGGATTCTCATTTGAAGAAGGGGTCCTACACATTGTTAGTTAATCCTAGGTTCACTCTCATTGTTTAAGAAACTTGGTCGGAGACATGTCATTTTTGTTCTACGTGATCGTACCCCTTCTTCAAATGAGAATCCAACCAATATAAAGTTTGTTCATCTCGACGAGCTATGAAACTTTGGTATTCATCTCATTTCAAATTGACGTCGTCTATTGATTGAAAATCTTGAATCTAGTTATGAAATGTTCTATTTTGAAATTATTATTGCTCAGACGCTGTGACACCATATGGAGTGGACACCATGATCTAGATTATGTTGTCATAAGAATGTAGGAAAAAAATTTCCTGATTTGGACGTCATTTGACAAATATAAACAACTTTGAAGTTATGATTAAACGATACAAATGATCAAGTTCATTATGTACATGAACAACTCAAGAACACATCCCAATCTGGGTGCCGACAGTGGGGCCCACAACTCGTCCAATGGGGAAATCTCTCGCGGGTTCAGCCGACGCTTGGCGCAACAATCCTACCAACAAAGTGGGTCCCGCAACTCGTCCACGCATGGGGTCACCCCGAGTCAAATTTCCGTACAGATCGATTTGTGGGCCAACAAGTGGCCGGGTAGACCCGTCATTGACCCTTGGTAACCGCCCCCACCCCGCCGAGTTAGTGGGGTCGCGTCCCCGCAATGGGATATTCCTCGCCTTTTAGTCATTGATCCGTGGGCCCCACACGGCGCGTGGTACGAATGCGCTTGCCCCGACGCGAGTTATATAACCGCGGGGCCTCGCCGTGTTTTCCAATCCCGCTCCTTTGCACCGCGCCGCTCTCGTCGATCTTGAGTAGCCGCTCGTCTCCCGCCCCCTCGACTCCCCGCGCGCATCTATGGCCGGGAGAGAAGCGCCCCGCGTAAGAGGCCCCCGGGGGTTCATCGCCGTCGGTCCCGCCGCGTCTCCGTTGGTTGCTTTCTCGCCGGGGGTGAGTGTCTTCCCCGTCTCCATAATTTCCGTGCTCGCCGAGGATCTGATGTTGTCATTCTTCTTCTGTTTCCTAGTGCGACATATGGCCCGGTCCTTCGGCCCGGCGCGCGCGCCTCCGTCCGGTGGATCTTCGTCGTCGGAATCCTGGAGCTTGTCTTCTTCCTCGTCTCGGGGCGACGCCCCCGTTCGTCAGGAGGCCGGGGACTCGGCAGAGGAACTGGCGAGGACGCGGCGTCGTCTAGACGACGCGCTGCGCAAGGTACGGGACCTGGAGGGGACCCGGGATGCGATGCACACCGCCCTTCAGGCGGCTGAGACGGAGACAGCCGAAGTTCGCAGCGCCAAGGCCGATGTGGAGGCCCGCTGCTTTGGTGAGTTCCTGTATTCCGTCAGTGCACGCCGCCCACTAGGCTCTTGTTTGACTCGTCGCCATTGTTTCTTGCCTCGCCCGAGGAGGCGGAGGCGTCTTTCCGCCGCGAGCGGGCGGAGGAGCCGCGCCGCCGCCCGAACGATCCGGAGGATCGCCACGATGAACTTACGCGCGAGGCGGAGGTCGCCGTCACGGTGGTCGGCCGGGGGCTCCGCTGGCCGCCCGACCGTCTTCGCGCGCTCCCAAGGCGTGTCAAGGAGGCGGTGCGTGCCGGTGTGCGCCGGGGGAGCCGCCCGCGCGCTCGCGACGGCGGACGCGCAAGTCGACTTTCCCTTGGCCGATCCGCGGCCGGAGTGGCCGTTCCCGCCGGATCGGCACGGCACTACGCGCCGCACTTCCCCATTGCGGCCGATGCCGCCGCCGCGGGGGTTGACATCGACGGCGTGCTTCGCGACGCGCGCCGCCGCCGACATTGGCGGCCCGTAACTCACCTTTCTAAGATTAATCTGCACCGGCCCCTCGTGGCCGAGGAAATCGAACTTCGCATTGTTCCTTGTTTGTGCCATTGCGATTTTTGTTCACCGCCGCGGGGGGGGGGGGGGGGGGGGGCGTGGTCGGGCGTACGAAGCAAACTACTCCGCCCCCCGTGCCGTCTTGTCACCCGTCACGGCAGCCGACGCGTGCGCGTAGGAGGCTAGGAGCTTCGTTGAACAAGGGCGTCCGGGGCACTCGAGTAGAGTACGTAGGACCGAACGCGTGGGAGATCGCGAGGCGCGCGACTCGCGTTTCTTCTTCCGTTCGCATCTAAATAAAATTAACCCCAAGAATCTTTCATAAATGGAACACTAAATATAATTTATTTGTAAAACCTTTTCACGTGTCAGCGTAACTTTGTGTGACGAATCTAATGAACCTACTTAATCCAGTATTTAGCTACAGATTTTGAAAGTAGTTTCGAAAATAACTTACTTTAATACATGTAATTAATGGTGCACCTCCATGGAGTAGTAAATGTAGATGAAATCTAAAACTACATAAATAATTTGGATCTACTTTGCGATACAGAGCTTTTCGCAAACCTTTTCAGACATCAAACCCCTTAGTGTGATTTTGCATGCAAATATCCGGTGCCGGCGAAGCGTTGCGGCCAGACCACGACTCCCCTGTGCGCGCGTGCGTGTAGCATTAATTAGGAACCGCCGCCCCTTCGTGTTGCGGTTGTCTTCAAATCTTGCCATGCCCATTGCTTCGGCAACCAAAGCACGTCGATTTGACCCGTATATGAAGCCGAAACGACAGCATATAATATACTAGTTTAGCCTCTTCCCTACCCCGCCCCACCCCCTCGCTCCCACTGTCGCATCGAAGGAGAAGGGGTTTTCTTGCCTGCCGCCATTGCCAGCGAGCCCCCAAAGCTTGCAATCTCTGCAACCACCATCGCAAGCGACCTCGAAACAGCGGTGATGACCCGAAGCGACGCATCGGGTGACGGCGGCGCCCCACAAAATGAAGGGGGATGCCGTAGAGGCCACCGCCGCCGCCGCCTGTACAATAACCTAGGTGATGCGGGCGGAGCAATCCCGGCCGCGTCGTCAGCAGAGAGCGTCGCTACGAAGGTTAGTCCCGCAAGGCACAGGACAATCGGTTGCTAGCTAGTCGTGGATTTGTCCCTCGACGACGATTTGGAACTTTGTTTTCTTGGTTTGGGACCGCGGGGTGGCAAGCGTGTCGCCCTCAACCCGTGGGAGGCCGCCGTTGATCCAGCCGACGTTCGAGATCGGAGCGGCTGGGACGAATGGCGCCCCGCCGTCGTCCGTCCACGACTTTCGGAGGAGCGAGGGACCGCCCCCAACTACCATGCACGAGGTTGAATTCTTCAAGGAGCGGTACCCGAGCATCAAGACCATCGTCACTTGCGACGCCGGAGTAGTGGCGGAGTACATCGACGAAATCAAAGGTAGCCCACCTCCCGAACGTTTGCTCGTTGGATTGGACACCGAGTGGATTCGGCTTCGCGATGGCGGGTACAAGCTCGCATTGCCTGCAATTGTGTGTCGGTTCGAGCCGCCTTATTTACCGTGTGCACCATGCCGCTACAAGCTTCCCGATGTCCCGAGCAAGTTTCTCGCCGAGGAAGGCCACATCTTTGTGGGAGCGCATATCACCAACGATGCCGAACGCCTACGGGAGGACCGCGGCGTCAAGATTTCTAATTGGAAAGACCTTCAACCGATTGTTGCCGACGTTGATGAGAAGTATAGCCATCCGTACCGAAATGGTTACGGGTCGTCACCGGAGAAGATTGGAAATCGAGTACCGGAGCTACCTCCGTACAAGGACGAAATGTGAACCACGAGGCTTTGGGGTTTGAGGGAGTTGCACGAATGGCGGGTGAAATACGCCGCCAAGGATGCATTTGTCTTTTGAGATTGCTAATCGGCTTGAGATCAAGCATGGTTACCGATTTTACGCCGTATGCTCATTTGTAGAATCATGTAAATAATGTACTAACCAAAAGTAGCAAGTAGAATTTCTTGGTTTTCGGAACAAGTATATGTGTACATATTAGTAGTAATTCAGTGATGGATTGAAACTAGGAGGCCTTGTTTATTTAGGCAATTTTGACAGATAACTTCCATATTACTCTAATCATTTGTTGATTTACTAAAGATTAATTTGTATCATTTGTTAGTCAATTTTTTATTTTCTATATCAACATATTAAAAGAAACAGCACATATGCAAATTATCAATGTGCCCTTTTGTTAGAAAAGGATTGCAGTCCGAGATTGGGCCGGCCCATTTGTCCTTATTACTTCCGGTGTGTGCGAAGCGCGCACGGCAAGAAGACATCAAGCAAAATCTTTAGTGCCACACCGCTACCTCAAGCGGGCGCACCACAACTTAAAAGGCGAGGCGTGCTTGCCATCCCGAACTCCTCCGAACACGGCTTCCTCTCTACTAACCTCCGGCTTGTTGGGCCGGCCGGCCCATCGGGCTCCCGCTCGCCGGGCTTCACGCTCGCCGGTAGAGCCTCGTTGGTGACCCGGCTTGCCCTACGGCCCCCTATTTTTGTTTGTCATACCAATTTTTAGATTCATATTTTAAATATTAAGATTTATGCAAAAGTCTTCCGAAGTAGTAAATAATGGCAACATAGAAGTCATGACTACGGTCGAGTAAGTATCAATTGAAAAACTCATCATCTTGGGCATCTTGAACTATTGGTGCAACAATTCCATCATCAATGTACGTGTCATCCGCATCATGTTCATCATCAACATCAAATACTTCGTCGTCCGGTTCGTCAACCGCCTCGGCCCGAACCTGATTAATAACTGAGACATCGCCGGTTGTGCCTTCCTTGTCCGATCTAGACCAATTTGTCAAAACCTGGTGTTCACCGAGCAAATTAATACCTTCGATACCCACAGCAAGTGAGTCCTCGATATCTAATTCAGGCATGGCAAACAAGTTCCTTGGTTTCATTGAAATAACACTGCTCCAGCCAGGTTTGTTCACCAGATTCACATAAAACACCAGTTCGTCATTCTTACATGTGGTATCTTCATTGATATCATACATATGGATCATGGTTCATGTGGCTTTCTCCCTTGTATTTAACATTTCTCTTTGAGATATGTTTGCTAGGAATTGCTAGTTGCCTTGGAGCCCTTTTGTTTTGGACTTTTTGGAGATTTTATTCCAAAGGGGGAGAATGTGAGACCAAAGCAAGCCAGTGGTTTCAAGGATATGAGACCAAAGGGGGAGAATGTGAACATAGGAAGAGAAGATCAAAAAGGGGAAAGGTTGATCTAGGGGTAGTTTGGATGATGGTAAGCATCCAAGCAAGTGTAAGTGGCTCTAATTTTGTCAATTTTTGCAAATTTGTGCTTGCTTTGCTTGTGTTGTCATAAATCACCAAAAAGGGTGAGATTGTAGCGAACATGGCCTCATATGCCATTAGTTCGAGTTTGATTTTAGTGATTCATGACAACATGATCATTGGGACTAACCATATTGTTTAGCATGTCTTTGTAGACATTTTTAGGTCCCAAGGATGGCACAATGCCACATGCCAAATTGAGAAGATAGTCCTGAGCAAGAAAGGAAAAGAAAAGACACCGTCGGATGAACCGACGGTACCCAAATAGCAAGCGTTGGTGCAATCGTCGGACGAGTTGGTTCACTAGGTGAAACCCTAGGCACCGTCGCATGAACTGACGGTCCAATTTCTAGATGCGTCGGACGAGTTGCAGAGGAAGAGCAGCGAAGACAGTAGCACCGGATGATCCGATGGTCTGAGTGGGGACTCCATCGGTCTATCCGACGCTTAGTTTGAATCAAGACACAGACGCGCCAAGACGAAGCCTTCAGCACCGGATGATCCGACGCCTTAGTCAAGGAGCAGCGTCGGTCTATCCGACGGTCGCGTGGAAGCTAACAGAGACGACTTGGTCGCGAGGTCTTCAGCACCAGATGATCCGACGGACCATCGGTGTATAGCGTCAAAGCAGTTGTGTCAGAGAATCTCAACGGCTATGTGACATGGGAGGGGCACCGGATGAACCGACGCCCTAGAAAATCTAGCATCGGTTCATCCGACGCTACCTTTTTCAGTGGCCGTTAGCCAACGGCTAGTTTGATGCCTTGGGCTATTTATACCCCCTCCACTCAACCATTTGAGGTTGCTGGATTGTGTGGAAGTGCAGAGGAGTTCAAGACACCTAGAAGATCATATCCAATCTATCCAATGTAACACCCGAAAATTCCATCACAATAAAATATTGTTAGCAACATGGTTTAGTTTTATTTTCTAAGGATTTAATAAGCTTGAATAAATAAATTTGCCTTTAATTAAATTAAAACATCATTTAATATTTAGAATCACCCAAGTGTTTGTGCATCATGTTGAAATGCATGAGTTTTGTTGTTGTGGTTTTAAAAGTCTTAAAATTTTTTTTGTGAAAAAAGTCCTTAAAAATAATTGTGAAAATTGGTGTAAAAGTTTGAATTAAAAAAAATGAAAGTTTGAATTTAAAAATGTTTGAAAAGTTGTTTAAAAGGTTTTCTAAAAGTCTTAAAATAGTTGGATAAATTTGTGTTAAAATATGGAAAAGATTTGATTTAAATTGGTTTTAAAAATTGGTTTGAAATTGATTTGAAAAAGAAAAAACAACAACAAACCTATCTACCCAACCCACCGCCGGCCCATCTCCCTTCACGGCCCAATTAAACCCGCCGGCCCACCAACGCCCGCCTTCCTCCTCTCTCTCTCAGCCGCCGACAGGTGGGGCCCACCTGTCGGGGCCGTCCCCTACCTCCGCCGCGCCCCTCCCCTTTCTTCCCCGCGCCGACCGCCGCACCCCGCGCCGTTCCGGACGTCCCGAGCCGCCGTCCCGCCTCCTCGCCTTCCCGCGCCTCCTCCCCTCCCCCTTAGTGCGCTGCCGCCCACACGCGCTGCCACCTCACCTCTTCCCCTCCTAAAACCGCCGCCGCACCGAGCCTCGCCATTAATGGCCGGCCCACCGGCGAGCTCCCACACCACCGCCTTCGCGCCTCCTCCCCTTCCCCCTCCACCCTATAAAGGATGAGCATCACCCCCTGCATCTCCCGCACCTCTCCCCTCTCCTCCTCCCTCACCGCGAGCCGCCGCCGCCGCCGGAGCTCACCGCCGGAGCCCCGACCTCGCCGCCGATCTCCTCCTCCGCCGCGTTTCCCTCCCCTCCGACCCCTGGGTAAGTTTCCCCTCTCCCTCCTCTTCCTTTTCATGCCCTTGCCATGGTTTTTGGTGCACGGGAACACCCTCCCGCATCGCCGCGAGCCTCGCGCGCGCGCGCCGCCGGCGCCACCGCGGCCGGCCGTCCGCCGCCGCCCGACCGCTCACACGCGACCGTGGCCATCGGATCTAAGCCGACGGCCCAGATTAAAACGGGCTGCGTACCCCTTGATCGGTCCACGGTGGACCAATGGACCGGGTCCACCGCGCCGGTCCACCGCTTGCATCAGCCCTACGTCATGCTTGCGGCAGCGCCAGCCAACCACAGCTCGCCACGTGGCACTCCCTCAGCCACTCCGCCGGCTGCCTTGACAGTTTTGCAAAAAGGACCCCGAGATTCCAGAATTCACGAATAAACCCTTCCACCTATATAAAAGCCTTCCAACTAAGTCCTTTCTTTTATGCTTAGGCCCCTGCAGTCCTTAGTTTCTATGTTCTATAGTCCATCCTTAATCTTTTACATATTAGTCCTCCTAGTTTCACACATAATTATGTTTAGGTCCCTGAAATCTTGCAGAAAACTCCATAAACTTTCAGATATTCACAATTTAGTCCCTGAACCTTGTTTCAGCCATATCTTCTCCATCCTAGCTCCGTTTTTAGCGTTCTTGGTGTCCACGCGATCGTCTCTCTGAGCCCGTCATTTCTAAAAGCTCGTTTTAGTCTTTTGGTAATGTTTGATGTATAGTTTTATTTATTGTATGTTTTCTTGCATGATCGTAGCCAACGCGCCGTTCGAGGAAGAACAAGTGCAGAGCTTTGCAGTAAAGGAAAGTAGCTTATCGTTGGAGAAAGGCAAGTGACCCTAACCACCCTTCTACCTATGCTTTAATCAAGAATACTATAAATTAATCGGAACATGGAGAACCACCCAGGAAAACAGTGCAACCACAGTCCATATGGCTCTGCTTAGCCAATTAATTAGGTGTGCGATTGTATTGACGACCCTATCCGAAAGGAACACGGGGGGCTCCGGGTTGCGGGGGTATAGCCGGTTCTTTTGGGGTAGCGACCTTTGCTAAGGTGCCGACCACTAGGGAGGGTTATGGTCCGCCCGAGTCAGAATCGTTGTGGGTTGTTGATGCTTTTGCATATCTTTGTAAAGGCTTCGTAGCGTCCCTATGCAATCACACCTCGGAAGTGTGGTATTGTGCTCGATCGGCACATGCGTGGTTGGTTTCAAAGTTCTTTGGAACTTTTACGCGAACCGTGGGAAAAGTGTGCAACCTCTGCAGAGTGTAAACCGATCGATCGGCCGTGCTCACGATCAAGAGCGGCCTGGACCCTCACATGATTAATTGAACTTAAAGATGGATTAATATTGCTTTCCGGTTATTCCTGTGGCCTTGCTGAGTACCAACCATAAGTGTACTCATCCTTGCTTACGCTGTTCAGAGAAGAATCCCGGAGTGGAGTACTTCACCAACTACGAGGAGTTCTGAGGATGCGATCAACCAGTCAGAAGCCTATGGAAGATGAAGATGGAGTCGCGTCTTCATAGTTATCGATGTTCGTGTAAAGACCTTCGTGTCTACCATTGTGAGTGTAATAAAAGTTAATAAATCTTTTCTGTACGTTTTGAGCAATGTCTTGTGATATTACACTCATGAGTCTATCATATGTGTGAAATTGTGATCCTGGCACACATATGAGATGCATTCGGTTTTCTACGGAAAATCGGGTGTGAAGAGTGGTATCGAGCATTGTCGATCGTAGGACGCGGCCTCGGATAGAAATGGTCGAGATTAAGGACTCTCTTTCTAGAAAGCCTTTCCAGGCATTCAAAATATCTTATTTACGCTTAAAAGAATTATATTTTATTCTTTATTCTCTAACAAAATCAAATCTTTTGTTTTCTTCTACACTGAGTCTGATTCTTGTTCTTCCACCTTGAACTACCACACGTGCTTTATAGGATAGCTTCTTAGGATTGCCTGCCCTTTTATCAGTTTCGTTTCGATAGAGCCATTCTTGTGAGGATGTGTGATGTTAATGCTTGTTGGTTGTAAACATGCATGATTTGGATCTTTGACATGATTGGAATGTTTTTGTGGAGTGATGGCCACAAATGCATCAATAAAATAATTAAAGTTAAAATTTGAATCTTAGCCCCTTTTCTCTGATTCACCTTTATCAATTCAACTTCCTATCGAAAAACTTCTCTCTCTAACAATCAAATGGTCAACATCAGGTCAGGAGCTGGACAGGATATTCCGTTCGTGCTCACATCGCCAATCAGCTGAATCAAGTTCCCTCCTCCACCACAAGAATTAGCGATGGATCCCACGATGCAGCAGTTCTTTAGGGAACTGATGCAATTAATTTAGAACCTCACCGCCACTGTCCAGAATCTACAGGCACAGCAGAACCAGCCGCCACCTCAAGGACCCCTACCACCTCCACCACCAGTGAACAAGCATAGAGAGTTCATGAGCCACAACCCGCCCACATACTCTCATTCTGTGGATCCCCTCGATGCTGATGATTGGCTCAAGACCATCAACAAGATGCTGAATATCACCCAATGTAATGATCGTGAGAAGGTTTTGTATGCCTCGGGTCGTCTGGAAGGTGCAGCATCCGATTGGTGGGATGCTTACACCGTCGCACATGCTGCTGCCGACACCATTACTTGGAAGGAGTTCCAGGAAAGTTTTCGTACACATCACATCCCAGCTGGTGTGAAGAACCTGAAGAAGAAGTAATTTTTAGCTCTAAAGCAAGGCAACATGACAGTTAGTGAGTATCTAGATCAGTTTACTCATTTGTCCCGCTATGCACCAGATGAAGTCAACACGGATGCAAAGAGACAAGAACACTTTCTCGATGGATTGATAGGGCCACTTAACTATCAGTTGCAGAGCCACACATTTCTTAACTTTCAGATGTTGCTCAATAAGGCTATAGGCTTGGAGAATAAACGCAAGGAACTTCGTGAACAGAAGCTCAAGTTTCAATCTCAGGGTCAGTCCAGTAGTAACACCCGCCCTCGTTACAACTCATCGCAAGACTCTCTGTTTCGTTCTAGCACACAAGGCAGAAATCATGGACAGAGTCAGTAGTATTGTTCGTTTGAGGAACCCGAAGAATCCAACCCAATGACACCTCAGGCTCCAAATCCTCATCAGAACCGCTCAGGTGCACCAGTAAGGAACACTACTCCAGTTCACCCAAGTGGTTGCTTTAACTGCGGAGAATTAGGACACTATGCTAGTATTTGCCCTCAGCGCAATATGCAGACACCTTAGAGAGATAACAGAGGCCAATAGAACTATATGCATGGTAGGGTGAACCATGTGACAGCTGAAGAAGCTCAAGGAGACAAAGATGTTGTGCTTGGTACGTTTCTTATCAACTTTGTACCTGCAACAGTTTTATTTGATTCCGGGGCATCACATTCATTTATTACTGAACGATTCGTGACAAAGCATGATGTACCCAAGAGTTCCATGAAGACACATTTGCTAATTAGTTCCCCAAACGGTGAAATGAAATCCACCTATGTATGCCCACAGGTCAATCTTAAGATCGGAGAGATAGATTTTCAGGCTGACTTAGTGATCCTAACATCAAGTGGGATAGATGTGATCCTTGGTATGGATTGGTTAAGCAAGCATGATGGAATCATTTTGTGTGCCAAGAAGTCGGTGCTCTTAACTACACCGCAAGGAGATAGGATTGAGTTTGCCACTACAAGCCCGAAGAAGAAGGAGAAGTGAATAAGCTCTTTGGTAGTAACCCATCATCTATCAAGAACATCTTGTACCTCCTCCTCTTGTTTTCCGATCCCTCCGAATCTCGGGACGAGATTTTTTTTAAGGGGGTAGGATTTGTAGCACCCGAAAATTCCATCACAATAAAATATTGTTAGCAACATGGTTTAGTTTTATTTTCTAAGGATTTAATAAGCTTGATTAAATAAATTTGCCTTTAATTAAATTAAAACATCATTTAATAATTAGAATCACCCAAGTGTTTGTGCATCATGTTGAAATGCATGAGTTTTGTTGTTGTGGTTTTAAAAGTCTTAATTTTTTTTGTGAAAAAAGTCCTTAAAAATAACTGTGAGAATTGGTGTAAAAGTTTGAATTAAAAAAAATGAAAGTTTGAATTTAAAAATGTTTGAAAAGTTGTTTAAAAGGTTTTCTAAAAGTCTTAAAATAGTTGGATAAATTTGTGTTAAAATATGGAAAAGATTTGATTTAAATTGGTTTGAAAAATTGGTTTGAAATTGATTTGAAAAAGAAAAAAAACAACAAACCTATCTACCCAACCCACCGCCGGCCCATCTCCCTTCACGGCCCAATTAAACCCGCCGGCCCACCAACGCCCTCCTCCCTCCTCTCTCTCTCAGCCGCCGACAGGTGGGGCCCACCTGTCGGGGCCGTCCCCTACCTCCGGCCGCGCCCCTCCCCTTTCTTCCCCGCGCCGACCGCCGCACCCCGCGCCGTTCCCGGCCGTCCCGCGCCGCCGTCCCGCCTCCTCGCCTTCCCGCGCCTCCTCCCCTCCCCCTTAGTGCGCCGCCGCCCACACGCGCTGCCACCTCACCTCTTCCCCTCCCAAAACCGCCGCCGCACCGAGCCTCGCCATTAATGGCCGGCCCACCGGCGAGCTCCCACGCCACCGCCTCCGCGCCTCCTCCCCTTCCCCCTCCACCCTATAAAGGATGAGCATCACCCCCTGCGTCTCCCGCACCTCTCCCCTCTCCTCCTCCCTCACCGCAGCGCTGCCGCCGCCGGAGCTCACCGCCGGAGCCCCGACCTCGCCGCCGATCTCCTCCTCCGCCACGTTTCCCTCCCCTCCGACCCCTGGGTAAGTTTCCCCTCCCCCTCCTCTTCCTTTTCATGCCCTTGCCATGGTTTTTGGTGCATGGGAACACCCTCTCGGCATCGCCGGTGAGCCTCGCCGGCGCGCGCCGCCGGCGCCACCGCGGCCGGCCGTCCGCCGCCGCCCGACCGCTCACACGCGACCGTGGCCATCGGATCTAAGCCGACGGCCCAGATTAAAACGGGCTGCGTACCCCTTGATCGGTCCACGGTGGACCAATGGACCGGGTCCACCGCGCCGGTCCACCGCTTGCATCAGCCCTGCGTCATGCTTGCGTCACCGCTAGCCAACCACAGCTCGCCACGTGGCACTCCCTCAGCCACTCCGCCGGCTGCCTTGACAGTTTTGCAAAAAGGACCCCGAGATTCCAGAATTCACGAATAAACCCTTCCACCTATATAAAAGCCTTCCAACTAAGTCCTTTCTTTTATGCTTAGGCCCCTGCAGTCCTTAGTTTCTATGTTCTATAGTCCATCCTTAATCTTTTACATATTAGTCCTCCTAGTTTCACACATAATTATGTTTAGGTCCCTGAAATCTTGCAGAAAACTCCATAAACTTTCAGATATTCACAATTTAGTCCCTGAACCTTGTTTCAGCCATATCTTCTCCATCCTAGCTCCGTTTTTTAGCGTTCTTGGTGTCCACGCGATCGTCTCTCAGAGCCCGTCATTTCTAAAAGCTCGTTTTAGTCTTTTGGTAATGTTTGATGTATTGTTTTATTTATTATGTTTTCTTGCATGATCGTAGCCAACACGCCGTTCGAGCAAGAACAAGTGCAGAGCTTTGCAGTAAAGGAAAGTAGCTTATCGTTGGAGAAAGGCAAGTGACCCTAACCACCCTTCTACCTATGCTTTAATCAAGAATACTATAAATTAATCGGAACATGGAGAACCACCCAGGAAAACAGTGCAACCACAGTCCATATGGCTCTGGCTTAGCCAATTAATTAGGTGTGCGATTGTATTGACGACCCTATCCGAAAGGAACACAGGGGGCTCCGGGTTGCGGGGGTATAGCCCGGTTCTTTTGGGGTAGCGGCCTTTGCTAAGGTGCCGACCACTAGGGAGGGTTATGGTCCGCCCCGAGTCAGAATCGTCGTGGGTTGTTGATGCTTTTGCATATCTTTGTAAAGGCTTCGTAGCGTCCCTATGCAATCACACCTCGGAAGTGTGGTATTGTGCCCGATCAGCACATGCGTGGTTGGGTTCAAAGTTCTTTGGAACTTTTACGCGAACCGTGGGAAAAGTGTGCAACCTCTGCGAGTGTAAACCGATCGATCGAGCTGTGCTCACGGTCAAGAGCGGCCGGACCCTCACATGATTAATTGAACTTAAAGATGGATTAATATTGCTTTCGGTTATTCCCGTGGCCTTGCCGAGTACCAACCATAAGTGTACTCATCCTTGCTTACGCCGTTCGGCAGAAGAATCCCGGAGTGGAGTACTTCACTGACTACGAGGAGTTCTGAGGATGCGATCAACCAGTCAGAAGCCTGTGGAAGATGAAGATGGAGTCGCGTCTTCATAGTTATCGATGTTCGTGTAAAGACCTTCGTGTCTAGCATCGTGAGTGTAATAAAAGTTAATAAATCTTTTCTGTACGTTTTGAGCAATGTCTTGTGATATTACACTCATGAGTCTATCATATGTGTGAAATTGTGATCCTGGCACACATATGAGATGCATTCGGTTTTCTACGGAAAATCGGGTGTGACAGAGTGGTATCAGAGCATTGCTGACTGTAGGACGCAGCCTCAGATAGAAATGGTTGAGATTAAGGACTCTCTTTCTAGAAAGCCTTTCCAGCATTCAAAATATCTTATTTACGCTTAAAAGAATTATATTTTATTCTTTATTCTCTAACAAAATCAAATCTTTTGTTTTCTTCTACACTGAGTCTGATTCTTGTTCTTCCACCTTGAACTACCACACGTGCTTTATAGGATAGCTTCTTAGGATTGCCTGCCCTTTTATCAGTTTCGTTTCGATAGAGCCATTCTTGTGAGGACGTGTGATGTTAATGCTTGTTGGTTGTAAACATGCATGATTTGGATCTTTGACAAGATTGGAATGTTTTTGTGGAGTGATGGCCACAAATGCATCAATAAAATAATTAAAGTTAAAATTTGAATCTTAGCCCCTTTTCTCTGATTCACCTTTATCAATTCAACTTCCTATCAAAAAACTTCTCTCTCTAACAATCAAATGGTCAACATCAGGTCAGGAGCTGGACAGGATATTCCGTTCGTGCTCACATCGCCAATCAGCTGAATCAAGTTCCCTCCTCCACCACAAGAATTAGCGATGGATCCCACGATGCAGCAGTTCTTTACGAAACAGATGCAATTAATTCAGAACCTCACCGCCACTGTCCAGAATCTACAGGCACAGCAGAACCAGCCGCCACCTCAAGGACCCCTACCACCTCCACCACCAGTGAACAAGCATAGAGAGTTCATGAGCCACAACCCGCCCACATACTCTCATTCTGTGGATCCCCTCGATGCTGATGATTGGCTCAAGATCATCAACAAGATGCTGAATATCACCCAATGTAATGATCGTGAGAAGGTTTTGTATGCCTCGGGTCGTCTGGAAGGTGCAGCATCCGATTGGTGGAATGCTTACACCGTCGCACATGCTGCTGCCGACACCATTACTTGGAAGGAGTTCCAGGAAAGTTTTCGTACACATCACATCCCAGCTGGTGTGAAGAAGCTGAAGAAGAAGGAATTTTTAGCTCTAAAGCAAGGCAACATGACAGTTAGTGAGTATCTAGATCCGTTTACTCATTTGTCCCGCTATGCACCAGATGAAGTCAACACGGATGCAAAGAGACAAGAACACTTTCTCGATGGATTGATAGGGCCACTTAACTATCAGTTGCAGAGCCACACATTTCTTAACTTTCAGTTGTTGCTCAATAAGGCTTGAGTGAATCAAGTTGTACAAGGTTCGCCGGAAGCCTTGGGGCCTAACTGGCTCACCGGCACTCGTCATCGACCCTCCGGATTAGTGTGGAGCGATGGGGACACTTTGTGCGGGGGACGTGAAGACCCCTTCCTTGGTGGAGAAGCTCCTTAGTGGAGGCGGCATCAAGGTGACCATGGGAGCTTGGCAAGTGCCTAAGTGGCTAGCCTTTGTGGCGAGTCAAGCGGTGCTCTTGGGAGAGACTTGGTGACCGGCAAGCAATACTCTTGTGTGAGTGCTTCAACAACGTGGACTAAGGGTGGCTTAGTGCCTACCGATACCACGGGATTAATCGCGTGTCAAGAGTTTGCTTCCTCTTATCCCCTTTACGTTTCCGCATTTACTCTATTGCGATCTTTGCTTGCCTCTACTCTCCTAGAGTAGTATCATGCTAGGATTGGCTATAGGTTGCAAACCTTATTATGGGATGGGAGTTTCACACTAGAACAACCCTGATTGCACATCTAGATAGTATGTTCTAGTTTATCTTTGTGCAAAAATAGTGAAGCCATAGGTTAAGGTTTTAAGTTGCCTAATTCACCCCCTCCCCCTCTTAGGCTAACGAGCATCCGATTCCTTACGACGTGTGTTCATAGAGGTGAGTGTCCGTACATGCTGTGTTGTACCGTGTAATTCTAAAAACAATTGTACAGAGGTGCATGGGTGCTCAATATATTCTCTTAAAGATTGTACAAACATAAGTATATATGTTATAATCACTTCGATTAATTGACAAGTTATTCATAAACTAGATCTCCAGAATTACTACAAGTCGATTACAGTACAATAACGCATGCTCAGCCACGAATCTCGTCATCTGCTGCCGTCGGGACAACGACCCTATAAAAGCTACAGCAGCACTCCCCAGATTTATTAGCATCAACAGGTTTCTCTTTCTCAGCTTTACATTCGTCTCTGCACACCTTAGTGGTGCAATGGCTGCTCATCAGCCGAAAGTGTAGTCCTCAGGGAGAATGCCTGACTCCCCTCGCGTCATCTCCCCCGGGGCGACTCGAGGGGCGCCCCCGCCTCCACCACCTAGCTCCCTCCCTCGCGCGCTCCGGCGGCCGCCGCCGCCATCCCCGGCCCGGCGGCGGCGGCGGCGGCCGGTGGTGCCGGCCCACAACCGCCGCCACCGCGTGCCTCCTCCTCCCTCTTTCCCCTCCTCCCCCTTCTTCTGCCTCCGCACCACCACTCTTGTGGTCGACCTCTGGGTCGCTGGCGTTGGCGCACCCTTCTGTGCCGGCCCCTCTCCGGCGCATCTTCGGGTCTCCGTCGGCGTCCTTCGTCGCCCCCCACTCCCTCGCCGCCAGCCGATGCCGGGACGTAACCCTAGATCTGGGCTGGCATGCCCCCTCCTGCGCTCTCCGGTGACTGTGGCCGCCCCCTGCGCGCGCCCGTGGCGGGGACCCGACGGCTCCTCCTCCCGTCGTGCCGGACGTCTTGTGGCGCCGCCACCGCCCCTTCTACTTCATCACCGGTGGCCTCCAAGATCCGGTCGGCTGCACCCGGGTCCGCGCGCCCCCGGGCCCATCCGCCGGCGTCCTTGGCGGGCGCCGCCGCGGACTGTTCCGCGGCCGGCTCGGGCTCGGTGGCCGGTGGTCTCGCCGTCGCGCCCTAGTCCTCCCATGCCGCCGCGCCTCCCGGCCTCCCCGCGCGGGTTGGGGGCCAGTCGGCGTTGGTGGACCTGTCGACCCTGCGGGTGGCCGCGTCGACCGCGACGATGGGGAAGAGGCACACGGCGAGCTGCAGGCCGCCGGGGCCCGGCTATACATTGTCGATGTGCTGCCCTGCCGGGCTCCACATACCTCGACTATGATAACCAAATTGTATGATATAAATTATATCTTTGCACACAAAAAGAACCAAATTCATAGTTTTTTGGCATACACTCTTCCCTTCCGACGACATTTAGTCGCCACGCCACCCCCTCCACCCCCCCGCCCCATCCCCTCGCACGCCCTTCGTCAGTCTCTTTGCGTGTCTAACAACCCAAACTAACAGAATAAAATAATAGTAAATACAAAATTTTAAAAGTCTTGAAAATTTTTCATATATGCTATTAATCAAAAGCAACCCATTTTGTTTGATTGGGGATGATAGTAAATTTAAATTTTAAACTTAAAATTATTTCAAGAAATTATTTTAATTATCACATGAGCTGCTTACACACGAAATGTGTTTTAAAAAATACTAAAACTTTCTGAACAAATGCTATAAATCGACGGTGAGCCATTTTAATTTGACCTAGCATGATAGTAAATTTAGCTTTTAAATTTAAAATTACTTTGAAAACATTATTTAAATTGTCACATGAGTAGTTTATACATGAGATGCTTCTCAAAAATCTTAAATCTTTGTGAACAAATACTATTAATCATAAAGCACAGTCTAATGCTACCGGCGCACGGTAGCATTTTGCATGGTAAAGCCCCTTTGCCGTGCGCCACGTCTGACAATGCACGGTAGACAATCTTTGCCGTGCGTTTTTGCACGACACACGGCAAAAAAGCAACTGACGGCACCGGCGCCAAACGGCGTGTGACACCCTTTGCCGTGCGCCGGGAGCAAAACACACGGCAAACATGAGCTCTTTGTCGTGCGCCTGCCTGAAAAACGCACGGCAAACAGGGCTCTTTGCCATGCGCCTGGGATAAAAACGCACGGCAATAAATGGCACCTTTGTCGTGCGCCTTGGAGAAAAACGCACGGCAAAGGCACTGTTTTGGTTGTTGGTTTTGGTCACTTTGCCGTGCGTCTTCCGGAAGACGCACGACAAAGTGACCATTGCAATTTATTTTTTTTGGTTTTTCACGTTTAAAAATACCCAAAAATCACAGGAATATCATATATATCATAATATTCATCACAGGCATTATATATATCATAATATTCATCACAGGCATTATATATATCATAATATTCATCACATGCATCATATATGTCACAATAACCATCACAAACATCATATATATCACAATAAGACATCACATATAGATAAATTCACACGTTACTCATCGACAAGTCCACTAGTACATCCAAGTTCATCGGAAAGTCCACAAGTTCATCGACAAGTCCACAAGTTCAACAACAAGCATTATTCAAGTTCATCGACAAAGCTCCACAAAGTCCAGGAACTCAAATGACATAAACGCGACTTACTGAGGAGGAGGGAAGAGCTGCTGTGGGGCCATCGGCGGTGACATGCCCGGGGACCCTTGTAGATTATTCGAAGCCGCCGATTGATTCTTTCAATAAAAAAAGTAAATTGCATGTGAGACCACAATCAAGTTTTCTATGTTATAATCTAAGTTCTAAGTCTCTACTCTCTCTAGGTTTCTAAGTGAGTCTAAGTCTCTACGTTCTCTAAGTCTGTAATTATTGAAATGAAAGAATAGATGTCAAGTAACTCACCACAGGAGTCTCAGGAGCTGCAGCCGGAGTCAGAAGGACGGGCACCGGGGGCATCGGGGGCATCACGGGCATCGGGGGCATCAGTTGACCATTCTGGACAGCTAGCATGGAAGCTTGCATGTGCTCGGCCATCATCTGCTGCTGCAACGCCATCCACTGCTGCATCTGCACCTGGTGTGTGGCAAAAGGCATTCTTCTTGGTTCATCATCGTTCACCTCGCCGGGTCATCAAGCCTTCGCTCTGGGTCATCTGCTGCTGCTGGTCGACCACACGTAGCTCAACCGCATTTAAGGTCGTCTGCAATTGGTCATCCAAGTGTTACAATTGACAGGAAACATATGTAGAGATTCATTAAGGATGAGTATAACAAAAATAACCTGAAGTCGCTCCACGTGGGCCAGTGCCGCGGCCGGCTGTGAGAGTATCGGAGGGGCATTACCCGTGTCCCTTTCTTTTAGCATCGCGTGAGTGGGAGTAGTGGCTGTGTCCAAAATGCTGTCACCCATGTAGTAATGGCCATGCTTCTTTCCATGACCCATCCTCATGACCGCCTCTCCATCAAACGGTGCACGGATAAGATCCCACTCTGGCCCATGGATATGCCGTCCCGTCTCCATGTATGCATTGATGCAGGAGTGGATGGAGGGATTACTATACGCCTCCGGCGGGTCGTCGGGGTTGTAGGTGGTCTCGGACGCGGTGGCCTTGCCCTTGTGGGACAAGATCCATCCCATCACCTCGCTGCACTCACTATCTCCATGTGCCCGAGACTGAAAAACAACGAGTTCATTATAGGTCAAGCAGAATTGAGCTTAACAACAAAGAAATGGATATTCGTACCCATCTAGCCCTGTACTGTGAGTTGGAAAGGTTTCCTTGGTGGTGTGATGGGCCTCCCATCAAAAAACGCTTCTGTCGGCCAGCATCATGCTTCTCAATCCACTCCGGTGTGAACCACTTGTCCACTATGAGTTTCCAGCAGTCCAAATCGTTGCGGCACCACCACGCTGGCATCTACAAGTAATCAAGTGAACCACATGTAAGAATTTGATATTAAGCATTGTTCTCAAGGTGAAATACAATTGTACCTCCTCGTATTGCTCCTGGGTCAGCTTATAGGTTCTTGCTTCTGCTTTTGACATCTTCTTTGCAAGCTTTGAAGCAGAGTAGTTTATGACGCACTGAATTTGCGCCTCGTAATGCATGTCCAGCACAAGCTTCTTGCATACCGTCTCCTGCACTATATTTGCATGCTCCTCAAATCCACCCACGAACCTATAGAAATTCTGCATATACACCAGATGATATAAAATCAATATTGCAAAAATGTCCAATGATTATGATGAATTGAGCAGTGTATGCGAAAAAGACTTACCCACAGCTCGGCCTTCACTCGCTCTGCCTTATTGTCGAAGCATCTGTCGTCCCTATCGATAGTGTCGGTTGCTTTTTTGTAGTGTGCCCACGTCCAGGCCGGCTCGTACCTGGTAGCATCACCCTGACCCATCCGAACTATGCCTGGGAAGTGCAACCTGCACAAAAGGCCTAGGATGCCGTTGACCAGGCGGTTGTGACCAACCGCCTCGACGACCTCCCAACTCGTGCAAAAAGTGAAAAAGATGAAATATTAGTCTCTATTGTGATTTTAAGTTCTCAAAGGACAAAATATTAACAACCTCTAAAATTACTTACCGTTTTCCACTGGGTTTAATCAGTGGTCGTCCCGAAACAGGTATCAGCCTATCCGGGAGTCGCGAGCGACCTCGCTGCCAAATGGTACCACTAGAGTCACGACCTGTCGTATCATCCTCTTCCTCCCGCTCCTCGCCCCCACTACCCTCCTCAGGCGACGGCGGCACATACTCCTCGTGGGGCTGCTCCTCCTCCTGGTGCTCTTCTTCTTCCTCCTCCTCCTCCTCGTGGGGCTCCTCCTCCTCCTGCTGTCGTGCTTTCCTGGACCTTTTACCCCTCTTGGGGCCACCCTTCCCACAACCCCTGCCTCTGGTGCCCACTGGCAACGGCGTAGGTACGTCTACGGATCTTCTGAAGATAGATGAGCACGTACGCTGAAGGGAGCCGCCTACCATCTTCGTTCTATCACCTGAAAGTAAAATAATAAATCAGTCAGTAGGAGAAACACATAACTAAGAGAAGTAAGGCATAATTAAAAATAACATGATATTTCAAAAGAGAAGTAAGACATAATTAAAAATAACATGATATTGCAAATATTAGTACAATAAGTGTGGAGCATACATTTATTAGTAATAAACATCTTCATGGAGATTATCAGGATCACAAGTCTCATCATCACTATCACGCATGTCCATGTCCAGGTATTCCTCCGATGGAGGAGCGTCTACATGAAGCTCGGCTGCAACTTTCTCAATTAATTCTATGTCCCTCTGATCATCAACCTCATCTCCATCGTCATCTTCTACTTCCATTGTTCCCAATGCTTTGGTTAAGTCTATCACAAAATCCCCTGGTAGTCCATCTTCTTGGAAGAACTCTCCCTCGTATGTATCTGGATTTATGTTGTAATCTTCATTGTTTGGGACAGGTAGTCTACCGTGTGGTGATACCTTGTACACAACATCCCAACCCTGAAGACGTTCGTCGGTTTTGCACGGGTATGAGAGATAATACACTTGTGTGGCTTGTTGAGCCACAATGTAGACATCGTCTCCCGCATAGACGGATGACTGTTGAATTTCAACTAGTCCAATATCTCGGGTCTCTCGCTTTGCTTCTGGATCGAACCAATGGCATTTGAATACGACAGGTTTGAGACGTTTACAACCAGGGAACGTCAGTTGATATATTTCTTCAATTATTCCATAATAGTCTTTTCCATCATTGCCTGTCGTACAAACTCCGGTGTTTGTGGTTCTATGGTTTGGCCGATTCTGCTCATGGCTTTTTGTGTGAAAGCGGTACCCATTCACGTCATTGGTGCCATATGACTCGATCCTATCCTCACAACCAACGGAAACCTGTCTCAACTCAGGATCCATTGACATATCATTTTGGCCCTGCAAGTAGAAGCAAGACATGTCGTTGTTACATTTGCACCTACGAGGAATTTGTAATTTCAAAACAAAAGTATGAGGTCCTCTTGAATGACCGTACCTTCCTCTTGAACCAAGAAATGAAATCGTGGTCCTCAAGAAGTTTATCAACTTCCTACGGGGTTGGTTCCCTTCTTCTCCACCAGAATTGATAGGTAAATTCACTGTACGAATGAGGTTGTTAGGTACTATTCATTAAATACACCATACACTAGCAATAATGGATAACAAGTATGTTGATAACTTACTCGATGTATGGAAACACTTCCTTAAGGTTTTTCAACACATACATCATGATAGTACGCCACTCTTCATGTTGCAAGTTCTTATGAGTCACAACACTTGCTCTTCCGAGTTGCCCTCTGAAGAGGCTGAGTTTCGATTCATTTTCGTCGGCATTGTAACGAGGGGTTGGATTATGCACGCTTGGAAGGGTGTCAGCATAGTATTTAGTTGTGAAGTTTGTCACCTCCTTGGTACAATATGCCTCAGCAATGGAAGCTTCAATTTTTTTTTTGTTTCTACATAACGTCCGAATGACTAGTACCCTTTCAATTGAATAGCACCAACGGGCATGTACAGTTCCCCCATTCGTGCCTCATACGGGAGGTGCAAAATCATGTGCTGCATTGGATTGAAAATACCAGGTGGATAGATCTTCTCCAACTTACAAAGCAACACCGGAGCCGCATCTTCCAATATTTTAACAAGTGGCCGAGATAACTCCTTAGCACAAAGGATGCGAAAGAAATAGCTTAACTCTGCTAGCACTTGCCACACATGGTCAGGTAGATATCCTCGAACCATCGCCAGAAGAAGCCGCTCAATCCATATGTGGTAGTCATGGCTTTTGAGCCCATTGATTCGCATAGTAGTTAAGTTCACCCCCTCCTAAGATTCGCTGCATACCCATCGGGGAACATTAAAGTTTGGAACCACTGTAGTACTTCCTTCCTTTGGGGCCTGGTCAGGAGGTATGGGGCTGAAGGCTTTTTCCATTTCTTGCCTGGCTTGGGAGGCTTTATGTTGTACTTTGGTCTATCGCATATACTAGCTTGATCAAGTCTAGACTTAATGTTATCTTTTGACTTATCAGCAATCTCCATGGTTGTACACCAGAGTGCCTCAGTGACGTTCTTTTCCGTGTGCATCATATCAATGTTATGTGGACGAAGAAGGTCGGTCATGTAGGGTAGTCTCCACAAGCCTGACATCTAAGTCCAAGCATGCTCCTCACCGTACCCCTCGTAACCACCTGTTGCTTTTTCCTTGAGCGCGGTTAACTGAGCAAGAATATCTACTCCTGTCAACATCGGCGGTGGGGGGTCTTCAACCATGACACCTTTTGTAAAGTTCTTGGTGTCTCGCCTGAATGGATGGTCAATAGGGAGGAATTGTCGGTGTAGGTCGAAACAAGAATACTTGGTACCCTTCGCCAACCAGATAAAGTTTAAAGCAGCCTTGCATACTGGGCATGGGTACTTCCCGTGGACACACCAGCCGCTGAATAGCCCATACGCCGGATGGTCATGCTGGGAGTACATGTACCACATGTGCATTGTGAAGTTTGTGTCTGTAGCTCGATCATATGTATGTACCCCTTCCTTCCAAGCAATTTCCAAATCATCAATCAAAGGCCACATGTACACACTCATTTTATCACCGGGGTATCCAGGAATTATCAATGACACAAATATGTTCTGTCGCTTAAACATGATGCCAGGGGGGAGGTTGAGGGGGATAACAAACACGGGACAATAAGTGTATGGTGCAGCCATCAGTCCATAAGGATTGAACCCGTCTGTAGCCAACGCAACACGTACATTTCGAGCTTCGCCGGCTTTGTCCTTATGTTGGTCGTCAAAATATTTCCAAGCATCAGCATCGGCTGGATGTACCATGTTATCGGGACGATATCGTACACCATCTTTGTGCCCTGTCATCTGTTCTGCGGATTCCTTGGTCATGTACAGTCGTTGGATCCTCTATATGAATGGGAGGTACCGAAAGATTTTCACCGGGATGTCCGACTGCTTCTTATGACCATCACCAGAGTTTACCTCCAAGTACCTAGAGGATTTACATTTGGGGCGGTACTTTGCATCCGCATGTTCTTTCCGAAACAAGACGCAACCATTTGTACAAGCATCTATCATCTCGTATGGCATCTTAAGTGAACGAAGGATTTTCTGTGCCTCGTACATGTTATGTGGCAGAATGTGATCTGTCGGAAGCATGGAGCCAAAAACTGTCATCATTTCATTAAAGCCATCTCGACTGATTCCCAATTTACACTGGCCATTAAGCATCCTATGGCATCCAGTTGAGACACAGTAGTATGCTTGTGAAGTGGTTTCTGTGCAGAAGACAACATATCGTAATAAGCCTTCGCGGTTGGCTCTGGAGCTTCCTTCATAACATGGTCAGGCCCTTCATTGAAGTTTGCTTGATGAAAGTCTTCTAACATGTCTCCGCACCTGGCTTCATCATCAAATTCCTCGATGCATTGCCTCAAGACCTCATCTCTCGCACGATGTGCTTCACCATGGCAGATCCACCGGGTATAGTTTTCCACAAACCCATATGTGATAATGTGTTTACCCATGGTGAGCTGAGTTTGGTCTGACTTATTTTCACACTTACTACATGGACACGGCGCTTTATATTGTCCTTTGTCAAAAGCCTTTTTACAGAAATCATCGACGTTGCGCCCGAATTCACTAGAAAGTCACGCTTATTCCTCCAGCCCGTGTACATCCACTCACGGTTATCCATTCTTTAACCAGTGATATAAAGACATAACAAGGTGGTGCAAGAAACAAAACTCTTAGAAGATTTTTTAACATGGCATGCATGCTTCTACACGATATCTATCATGCTATTGTAGGTAAAGATAGGTCCTAAACCCACCCGAGGATGTGTAGATGGGGTTAGTTCCCATGCTCTACTCCTAGCCGAGACAGAATTTCGGCAGCACCTCCCCGCTGTTCTCCAAGTACACGTCCTGGAAAGGAGATTGTGTACCCGGAGAACAACAGGAAGGTGAAGCCGAAACTCTGTCCCAGATCAGAGCAAACCATGGAAACTAAACCCATCTACACATCCTCAGGCTGTCCAAAAAATGTGGACAATTCGAAACAGATACGGTCATAGATATGCAAGCATATGCATATTTCCAACTTTATCTCTTTCAAACGGGAGACGCCTAACTAGGTTACGTGATCTAGCCATCTAGGTACATGATATGGTTACAAGGGCATTGGCACATGCTCACCTAGTAACTCGACACGAGACGGGGACGGGCGGCAAGACGGAGGTTGCGGCAATGGGAGCTTTCCTGCAAAAACCCATCAAGACTTAGAGTTTATTCGAAATTTCGGCAGCACCTCCCCTGTACGGTGAGGTTTCCAAAACCTGCAAGAAAATACACGACACGAAGGTCGGGCCACAAAAACAATTTCTTCCCATGGCTCGATGGCCGGACACAAGAAGTAGTGATTTGCCTCCGATATTTTGCCATTTTTTGACTTTATCGTTGACCATAACAAAGTACCCCAATTTTAATCTAACATACTTATGCATCACTAAATTTAACTCATTTGATCTAATTCTAACATACTTATGCATCACTACTACAAAAGTGTACGTCATCAACTCATCATACTAATTTAATCTTAAAATTCGAGAAAGGTCGAGACATTGATTACCGATCGAATGGAGTGAGGTGTCGAGGCAGCGAGGTGCTTGAGCACGGCCGGAGCACACCCCTCCTCCCTGTTCACCCTCGGTCTCCTCCCTCTCCTCCTTGTTCTCCGGCCCTCTCCTTCCCTTCCTCCTTCTCCCCCTCGGCTGTCTCCTACCCCTTCTCCATGTCCATCTCCTCCTCCTTATTCTCCCCTGCCTCTACTTCCCTTCCTGTGTAATTAGGATTAATGTGTTAGGTTGAAGAAGAAGCAAATAAATATATACATGAATAATTATTTCAGAACGAAACTCCCTCCCGTCGAAATTAAAGGGAAAAGTGCCATTTTTAGTTTGTACTTGACAGTGGCATTATATAATTGTTTCTCACTTCCATAAGTCCTACACAAATGGCATGCAAGTCATGACCAAATTATGTACAAAAAAAAATTCTAATTTACATATCTGAAGCCCCACCAGCACACATACACACGAAATGTTTCATTGGTTGTGAGCTTATTAGTTTGTGCAGTTTGCAGTACTTTTTTCCTCTCTATAACGATTTTGTGTGGGAAGTTTACACTATAATATTTGTTCTCTATAAAAGAAGAACAGAGAGAGCTTAGTATGCAGAGGCTGGCTCTTGCAAGTTGCAACTGGCTCTTGCAACTTGTTATTTTAAAAAATCTCCTCCATTTACCATTTAATTTATAGTTAGGATCAGCTCGTTCGTATTTATTTTTATAGAATCTGAAAACGACTAGCTATCACACAAACACATGCAAAGGAATTTTCACTGTCAGTCTAATCAAGATGAAGGAAATAGGACTTCTTTTCAGGGCACAAATTTTCACTTGCCTGAGGCCGCCGCCGGACCCTCCTGAGGCCGCCGCCCGGACCCTCCAAAGGCCGCCGCCGGGTCTGCGGCGGCGGGGGCCGGGCCGGGGCGGCCGGGGGTGGGCGGCGCCGGAGGCGGGAGCGGCGGGGGTGGGCGGCGCATGGGTGGGCGGGGCCGCCCGGGGCTGCGGCCGGCCGGAGCCGGAGCCGGGGCGGCGGGGGTGGGCGGCGCCGGGGCCCGGGGGTGGCCGGGGGCATGCGGCGCGTGGGTGGGCGGGCGGCGGGCGCGTCGGGCGGCCGGAGTAGGGGGGGGCGCGGGCGGCGCCGGAGCGAGGGCCGGGCTCGGGCGGCGGCGGATGGGGCGGCCGGTGGATCAGCGGGCGTCGATCTGGGGCCGGGCGCTGGTGGATCTGCAGCGGGCTCTTTTTTTAACATGGTCGATCGCTCGATGTGGGAGAGAAGAAGGCTGTGGCGGGGCTAAGTGGGGCCGTTGCGTTTGCCGTGCGCCCGGGAGGTCAACGCACGACAATAACTGGCCTTTGCCGTGCGTTTTGAAGGGAGGCGCACGACAAAGATAAAATTAAGTTTTTAATTTTCCGCGGACGCTAAGCAAATTGGGACCCATATTCTTTGCCGTGCGCTGTGCTCCAAAGCGCACGGCAATGATGTTGTTTGCCGTGCGCTGTTTACTACGGCGCACGCCAAAGGGAAGTAAATTTCTAATTTTTTGTGTTCCCAAGAATGGAAAATTTAAATTTTTGTGAATGTACTATTCAAAATTAGATGAAACTTTTCATTGTAGTTAAAAATATGAATATCTTTTTTACAACTAGGATTTTTTTAAGTTATTACACAAATTCAATACATGTTTATTTAAATTATTTAGTTATAGTTAATATATGAAAATTAATAAATGGATGCGAAAAAATACCATGAACTAACATGAGTCAATGTAAGTTGTATGTTCATTAGAGAAAAGTTTTCAAGTCAAAAACCAAGTTCAAAATAAACCAAGTTCAAAATTCACTAAGACCACGTACCAAGTGAGATGACTATAAACATTATGAAACTTCGAGTTAGATGCTTCGTTTTCTAAACACTATACGTGACGGATCGTTCCAAACCTCTTTGTACTATTTTTCACACCCTTCCCACGGTATATCACGAGCTCTCGACAAATCTCATCACTTTCAAACATCATTTGCAATTAATACAATAAAAAAACATTTCACATACACATATTTTATCATTCCCCTCGAACAAATTGTTTAAAATTTCAAGTACTTTCATGCATAAGGTCTTAAAAAGGTATCAATTAAACAAATAACATTTTTCCAGAAACTATACTTTATTATTTTATGCGCTTGCAGTTCAAATTTGGTTTACACAAAAAATCCTATCTATCAAAATAATTTGTTAAAATTAGCAAAAATAAAGATATGTTTACATAATTGAAATGTAGAGTGCAAAATAATATACTTGTGGAGGAAAAATTGAAATAAGGTGTGAAAACTCAATTTTTTAAAATACATTGCCGTGCACCAATGTAAAACGCACGGCAATGCTGTAACTTTGCCGTGCGCCATACGAAAACGCACGGCAAACTTGTAGTCTTTGCCGTGCGTTGTTCTAAGGCGCACGGCAAAGCTCGACACCCGTCAGCTCTCACGGCCAGTCAGCTCGGTTGGGACGGTCAAACGTTAGTGTAGAAGAATTGCCGTGCGTCCCTAGGAAAACGCACGACAAAGATTTGTGATTGCCGGGAGCCCCCTTAAAAACACACGGCAAAGTATATAGATACCGTGCGTTTTTGTTTGACGCCGGAAAACGCACGGCAAAGTCGACATTTGCCGTGCGTCCGATGAAAAGCGCACGGCAAACATTTTGACGCACGGCAATCTGCCGTTTTCCCCGTAGTGTGTGCAATATATTCTCTTAGAAAACGGGTTCAAATACACATCCGAATAAGCACATGTTTAGCAAATTATTGTCCATATGTGACCTCCAGAATTACTCCCCCAAGATGGCCCACAAGTCGATTACAAAACTACATGCTCATTGACGAAACTCGTCAACTGCTGCCTGTGGGATGCATGGATGGCCCTATGAAAGGTGCAGCAGCACTTCTCAGGCTGGCCAGCAGGTTTGATGATGCACTCAACCCCGAAATACTGGTATTTGCGGCTCTCTTGCAGCTTCTGGCATTCGTCCCTGCACGCCTGATAACTGCAATATCCTTGTACAGGATTGCAGATGGTTTCAACTGCACATGCACAATAGGCAGCTCGATTAATTAGCATACGCGCGTCATCCATTAATTAGGCGAACAAAACATACTAGTTATCAGTCGGTCTGAAAACTGAAAGGTACAAGTCGCAAGATATCATATTTATATGGTTACTTTCTTCAATATACCTTGGCTGGATGAGGGCTTTGAAGACATGATCAGAACGACAATGCAAAGAGCAGCAGCTGTGTTATAGGCGGCCATGAAGAGAGATGTATTTCTGTACCTTCTCGTAATGATCCACTCTCTACGTACATATGTCTTTATAGAAGTTTTGGGGTCTAAATTATGTCAATGATATGATATCTTTAGGCAGGGATCTGATTTTTTTTTCTCCAAATAAACTCGACCATATCCAAATATCCAATACATATGGACCGGGTGTCCGCAACACCGTCGTTGTTTCGTCCGCACTGCTCATCACAGCTGCACCAGCGGAGTATGTTTTCTGAGATGATGCTGATGTGCTTGCCGTTGCCTATAATGGTAAAAGGTGTCCTTGTCATAAATCTAGTTCAGAATTTAACTATATGACCGTCTAATTTAGCAACAGACAATGTCTAATTTAATCAGTGCTCGTAGCTTATCTAGGCTGGCTACCACTACTTACTTGAAACATAAATGCAAAATAGTAAAGTTGACTGGCTGCGACAACACTGACGAAAGCAAATGCGTCAGCTGTCATTGACTGGTTGCCAGCCAACGCTGATGCCAAATAACCTCTGCCGTCAGTAGATGATCCTTGTGTGTGTGCGATATGTTCTCTTAAAAAACGGTTTTAATCATCTGAATTAGAAACTTGGTTTTAAAGTCCACTAGACCCAACTAATTGGTCCAACATATGGATAAATAAATTCAACATTTCAGAATGTTACATTTTACTTTTTCAGAGAAATTAATCAACATTTCGGAAATACTACATTTAACAATCGACATTTTTTCAGAACATTCAACATTTTTCACCATCTATTTCGGTATCTGAACAAACAAGATTCAACATTTGTATAATCAAGATTCAACAATTTCAATTTTCCTCGTCTTCTTCACTGAGCACGAGAGCTGTTGAGTTATGATCCAAATTCTGTCACCCAAGAGAAAGACCGACTTCTGACGGAGCGAAGCGGAGGCCCGTCGCCGGGAGGCTTGGGCCCCGCGGTACGGTACAGGTCATAAATACCCATTAGGGTTTTCCATTGGAGATCGATTCATTCTCTTCTTGTAAGCCGCCGCCGTTGGCGTTGTAACCGGACTCCCGATATAGTGAAGTTCTTGCTGGCTGGCGCCCGTGGTTTTTCCCTCTCGTGTTGAGGGGGTTTTCCACATTAAATCTCGTGTCCTGCGGTTTGATTCCTTTACTTGTCGTCGTTTATTCACCATTGTTTATAACAAGTGGTATCAGAGCTGGTTTCTGATTTGTTTTCTTCGATGTCGTCGACGATGAAGTTTGATCTACCACTGTTGGATTACAAGACGAGGTTCTCGCTGTGGCAAGTCAAGATGCGGGCTATTCTGGCGAACACTCATGATCTTGATGAGGCGCTGGATAAGTTCGGTGGCAAGTCGTCCAAAGATTGGACCGATGAGGAGAGGCGCAAGGATCGTAAGGCTCTGTCTTTAATTCAACTTCATCTGTCTAATGATATTCTGCAAGAATGTCTGCTGGAAGAGACTTCTGCAGCACTCTGGTTGAAACTAGAATCGATCTGTATGTCCAAGGATCTAACTAGTAAGATGCATATGAAGATGAAGCTGTTCACACTCAAGATGGAGGAGGGTGGTTCGGTGTTGAGCCACATATCTACTTTCAAGGAGATTGTTGCTGACCTAGTGTCGATGGAGGTGAAGTATGAGGATGAGGATTTAGGCCTCTTATTGTTATGCTCTCTGCCCAGTTCGTTTGCATCTTTTCGTGAAACCATACTTTTGAGCCGTGATGAACTAACCGTCTCGGATGTTTATGAGGCACTCCAATCCAGGGAGAAGATGAAAGGCATGGTGCACTTTGATGGGTCGTCCTCAAAGGGCGATGCTTTGCAAGTTAGAGGCAGAACCGAGCAGAGATCTTCTAATGAAAGCAATGATCGTTTCAAGAGCCAAGAAAGCAGAGGTCGTTCTAAGTCTAGACCGCCCAAGAAGTTCTGTAAGTATTGCAAGAAAAAGACTTATTTTATTGAGGAATGTTGGAAGCTTAAGAACAAGGAGAACAAAAAAAATAATTCGGATGGTAAGGCCTCTGTTGTTTCTAGTGCTTGGAATACTTCTGATTCAGGAGATTGTCTGGTTGTCCTTGCCGGTTGTGTCTCTGGTCATGATGAATGGATACTTGGTTCCGCATGTTCATTTCATATCTGCACTAACAGAGATTGGTTCAGTTCTTATAAACCTGTGCAGAATGGAGATGTAGTGCGTATGGGAGATGATAGCCCATGTGAGATTGTGGGTATAGGCTCCGTTCAGATCAAGGCGCATGATGGCATGACACGCACGCTACAGAATGTGAGGCACATACCGAGGATGACTAGAAATCTCATCTCACTCAGCACACTTGATGCAGAGGGGTTCAAATACTCCGGTTCAGGTGGAGTTTTAAAGGTATCAAAAGGTTCCCTTGTCTTCTTGGTAGGTGATACGAATTCTGCAAAGTTATATGTCCTTAGAGGAAGTACTTTACATGGTTCCTATTCCGCTGCTGCTGTTACTAATGCTGAACCTAGTGAGACTAACCTTTGGCATATGCGTCTTGGACATATGAGTGAACTTGGTATGGCAGAATTGGTGAAGAGAAACCTACTGGATGGCAGTACTTTGAGTGGCAAGAAGTTCTGTGAGCATTGTATTTTCGGGAAGCACAAAAGGGTAAAGGTCAATACCGTTGTTCATACCACCAAAGATACTCTTGATTATGTACATGCTAACTTATGGGGTCCCTCTCGTAAGCCTTCGTATGGTGGTGCTCGTTACATGCTTACTATTATTGATGACTACTCTAGAAAAGTATGGCCTTACTTTCTGAAAAATAAAGATGATATTTTTTCTGCTTTTAAAGATTGGAAAGTGATGATAGAAAGGCAAACTGAAAGGAAGGTGAAGGTGCTTCGTACTGATAATGGTGGAGAATTTTGTTCTGCTGCGTTTAATGATTATTGAAGGCAGGAAGGCATTGTCAGGCACCACACCATACCGTATACTCCGCAGCAAAACGGTGTGGCTGTGCGCATGAACAGGACCATCATCTCGAAGGCCCGTTGCATGTTGTTCAACGCGCGGATGAGCAAGCGTTTTTGGGCTGAAGCAGCTAACACCGCATGCTACTTGATAAACAGGTCGCCGTCTATTCCACTTAATAAGAAAACACCTATTGAGGTATAGTCTGGCACACCCGCTGATTATTCACAGTTGAAAGTTTTTGGCTGCACTGCTTATGCTCATGTTGATAATAGAAAATTGGAGCATAGAGCTATTAAATGTCTTTTTCTTGGTTATGGTTCAGGAGTTAAAGGATATAAGTTGTGGAATCCTGAAACTAAAAAGACTTTCATGAGCAGGAGTGTTGTTTTTAATGAATCTGTGATGTTTAATGATAGTTTGTTCTCAGATCATGTTCCAAATAATTTTGATAAAGGGTTGCAGCATATGAGCGTGCAGGTGGAGCATGTGGATGATGAAAAAGGTGTGCAGGTGCAGCAACATGTGCATGATGATACAGACTAGCAGGTGGAGCCGCCTGTGGATGACCAGGAAAATGAAGCTGTTGATGATGAGGCTCATGATGATGTTCAGCACTTATCCCCTGTTTTGCACCTAGATGAAGATTTTCCTATTGCTACTCGCAAGTATAAAAGGGTTTGTCGACGGACACGTCATCTTATTGAGGAGTGTAATATGATTTATTATGCTTTGAGTTGTGCTGAACAGGTTGACAGCAGTTATGAGCCAGCCACATATTCTGAAGCTATCTCTTGTGGTGATCGTGAGAAGTAGATTGCAGCTATGCAGGATGAGATGCAATCTCTTGAGAAGAACTGCACATGGGAGGTTGTTCCTTTGCCTAAGGGAAAGAAGCACGTTGTTTGCAAATGGATCTTCAAGAGAAAGGAGGGTTTATCTCCTAGCGAACCTCCAAAGTTTAAGGGAAGGTTAGTGGCTTAAGGTTACAGTCAAATTCCTGGTGTTGATTATAATGATGTGTTCTCTCCAGTTGTAAAGCATAGCTCAATTCGTACATTCTTGAGTATTGTTGCTGCACATGATCTTGAGCTTGAGCAGTTAGATGTGAAGACTGCATTTTTACATGGAGAGCTTGAGGAGGAGATTTACATGGACCAGCCTGAGGGGTTCATAGTGCACGGCAAGGAGAATTATGTTTGCAAGTTGAAGAAATCCTTGTATGGTTTGAAACAGTCTCCCGTCGGTGGTATAAAAGGTTTGATTCATTTATGTTGTCACATGGCTTTAAGAGATCAAAATATGATAGGTTGTGTTTACATCAACTATGTTAATGGGTCACCTATATACTTGCTGTTATATGTTGATGATATCTTTGATTTTGCCAAGAGTAGGAAAGAGATCACTACATTGAAGAAATTGTTGAGTAGTGAGTTTGACATGAAGGATCTTGGTGCTGCTAAGAAGATTCTAGGTATGGAAATCACTAGAGACAGAAAAGCTGGTTTATTATTTCTTAGTCAGCATAGTTATATTGAGAAGGTTCTTCAGCGTTTCAATGTGCATGATACAAAGCCTGTTAGTACTCCTATTGCACCGCATTTTAGATTATCAGCTGAGCAGTGTGCTAGTACAGTTGAAGATGTTGAGTATATGTCAAAGATTCCATATTCTAGTGCTGTTGGTTCTTTGATGTATGCTATGGTTTGCTCTCGCCCGTATTTGTCTTATGCTATGAGTTTGGTTAGCAGATACATGTCTAATCCTGGTAAAGAACAACGGAGGGCGGTTCGGTGGATTTTCGGGTATCTTCGAGGCACGACGGATCATTGCTTGAAGTTTGGCGGGGCGAGATAAGGGACTTATTGTTTATGTGGATTCGGATTATGCGGTGATTTGGACAAGCGAAGGTCACTCACGGGTTATGTGTTTACTATTAGCGGTTGTCTTTGTGGTGGAAGGGTTGTCTTGCAGCTTGTTGTTGCTTTGTCTACTACTGAGGCTGAGTACATGGCTATTGCTGAAGCATGCATAGAGTTGTGTTGGTTGAAAGGATTGTTTGCTGACCTTTGTGGTGTTGATTCTTGCATACCTGTTTTCAAATAGTCAGAGTGCTATATATCTTACCAAAGACCAGAGGTTACATGAGAGGACAAAGCAAATTGAGATCAAGTATCATTATGTGCGTGATGAGGTTGAAAAGGGTAAGTTAAAGGTATGCAAAATACACACTCTTGATAATCCTGCTGATATGTTGACAAAGCCAGTTCCTGTTGCTAAGTTTGAGCTTTGCTCAAGCTTTGTTGGCTTAACTGTGTAGCCCAAGAGGCTACTTGGCGCCAGAGGTATTTTGTTTCTTTGATGTGTTCAGGATGAAGGTTCTTTTTTGTGTATGCTGCAAGAAGCAATTTGTCTCAAGGTGGAGTTTGTTGAGTTATGATCCAAATTCTGTCTCCCAAGAGAAAGGCCGACTTCTGACGGAGCGAAGCGGAGGCCCGCCGTCGGGAGGTTTGGGCCCCGCGGTACAGTACAGGTCATAAATACCTGTTAGGGTTTTCCATTTGAGATTTGATTCATTCTCTTCTTGTAAGCCGCCGCCGTTGGCGTTGTAACCGGACTCCCGACATAGTGAATTGTTGCTGGCTGGCGCCCGTGGTTTTTCCCTCTCTTGTTGAGGGGGTTATCCACGTTAAATCTCGTGTCTCCTGCGGTTTGATTCCTTTGCTTGTCGTCGTTTGTTCGCCATCGTTTATAACACTGCTTTGTTGGATTATTAATACTAATGAGTTTGCTACGCTACCTGCATGATGTACGCACGTTTGTGGTGATCAAGAGTCCAATTAGCATTTGTATTTATTTATTTATTTATTCCGGTGAGTGTACTGTACATTGAGTTGTTTGCCTATGTTATTAAACTTAAAGCATGGAGCCATCTCCATGCTTGTGCAAATGAGCAAAGCGTGAAATAACCATAGTGAAATCAGAGTAGAAGAATCCTGGTATTCAGAGCCGTTCTTTCTTGCCTATCTGACCACCCAAAAATCGGATAGTACTGCAGTTGCAAACAACCTATTTTACAGCCGCCTGACCAGCTCACTATATATGAAGCCAGATTAACATCCATGGAGTAGTGGAGAGCCTTTAGTTTTGACAGTGCGTATCTATCAGTGACTGAATAAGCTTCTTCAAGCATTGCTTCTTGTATCTGCAACCTCAACGACTTCCTTTCCACGATATTTGCTCTACTCAACTGAGAAAAAGGATATGAATGATCAAGTGGCTATACCAACTGCGCTGTTCGTTTCTTCACTTTGTAGAACTGCATCGGCAATCTTCTCAAAAGCTGCAATGAACAAGTCTTGTCTAACCCCGATCAGACTTCTGATGATTGCTTGCCCCCCATGGTTTCAATCTTCTAACTTCGCTTCTGACGTTTTTTTGTCTCCAATGGTTTCTGAACAGAAAGCAGAAATACAGCTCATTGTTCGAACGAACTATCAAAAAGAGTTGAGACTCTCACATTGCTCCGTCACACTTGTGGATTACAGATATTCCGTGCAGGAGGATGCTCGAGGCGAGGCTCACGGCTACGAACCAAGACGTGACGCTCGGCAAACCGGTGAGGTGAAGCTCACGGATGCTTCCTTGGGCTCGCCGGAGATGTTGATGAATCAAGTGTAGGTAAACGGGTAGGCTACGCTAGCTAATCTACCTCGTACACCCAAGATAATTGCGAGTAGGAGATCATAAATCGTTACCACTAGACGCGCAGCGTAGCAGAAGAAGTCGTGCGTCGGTGTAGAGGAAGTAGTCGATCACGTCCCACGAACCGAGCTCCTCGTCCTTGATCCCAGCAGCCGATCAGCGCAACAGTAGTAACAGCGCCTCTACGGAGTCCACATGTACGGGGATGGAACGCCGGACGTCGGTGTGCTAGCACCGCATGTTCTGCTAGGGCGGCGACAAGAAGAGGGCGGCGGCAAAGGGGAGGCGCGGCTAACTGGTCATGGCGCCCCCTTTGCCCCTGCTATGTATATATAGGGCGTACTAATGAGCTTCTATCTCATAGGCCCATTAGTAACCCTAATCCCTTTTGGATCAATATCCTCTGGGCCTTTAAACCGTATTGTGATGATCGGCTCTTGGGCATATCACCAACAATCTCCCACTTGCACTAGAAACAATCATCTATGCAAGCTTTCAGACATTCTTAAGTGTGTGACCCATTAGGTTCATGTGTAGATGGTTGTGAGTGGAAAACATTTCCAAATCACTAGTCAAAAGCGGCACCTAGCAGGGCATAGAGACTCACAAATACACATAAAGATTATATCGGCCGAACCATAGATATACTCGTACACTGATCCCTTTGCCACACGATACCAGTCAAGCTCAAGGTGAGATGCGTGCCACCCTTGTGATAGCTTGACCATTCTCTCGATCTAATAGCGGATTCTATTTGTGACTAACCTTTAGTCATTTTGATTAACTCCTTAATCACTTTGGCATGGCCATGCACTTTCTAATCCAACTATCTCGAGGGGCCAGAGATATCTCTCCTGTTATCTAGGAGGGGCAAATTCCATCTTGATCCGCACACATCCCATTCCATGTTTCATGATACACCTGTAAGCTACTTTTATAACTACCCATTTACGGAGTAGCGTTTGGCAGCCCCAAGATGCACCACTACACACAGTGAGAAACAATGGCGATCTCAGGTCTAAGGATCCAGTAGGTATAACACTCAAGAACAACTGATGGCACATTTAAAATAACAATCCCAACATTGTCTTGGAGTGGGTCAATCCAACATCATGTCCACTAACATGTGTCCACATCATTAATCTGATATCTCCATATCTATGATCCATGAAACACGATCATCAATTAATGCATGTGCTAGTCTCTCCGTCGTTATTGTCCCACATAACGACCCAAACTAGGGATAATTTAGAATAACATCCATGTACTCAATAATCAATATAAATGATAATCATCCATGGAACAAATAACAATTATTCATTATTACATAAACATACTCATGACACAAAACTCTCCCACGCACACTAGAATCACCGATGTAAGTATCTAATACCCGTAGACCTCATGTGTGCCTCATGCTTTGGAGAGGCTTTATCAATGGATCAAACAGCGTTTGAATCTGTGTGCATCTTGCAAACCTTCACATCACCTCTCTCAACAAAGTGACTGATGAGGTGATACTTCCGTAGTATATGTCTGGACTTCTTGTGTGATCTAGGCTCCTTTGTTAGCGCAATGGCACCACTATTATCACAATAGAGGTCCACTGGACTGGACGCACTAGGAACAACACCCAACTCAAAAACAAACAAATTTTCTGATCCAAATAGCTTCTTTTGCAGCTTCGGAAGCTGCAATATACTCGGCCTCTGTCGTCGAATCAGCCACCGTATCTTGCTTGGAACTCTTTCCAGCTCACTGCCCCACCATTGAGGTAGAAAACAAATCCGGATTGCGATGCGGAGTCATCTTTATCTATTTGAAAACTAACATCGGTGTAACCCTTTACAACGAGCTCATCTTCGCCTCCAAATATTAGGAACATATCCTTAGTTCTTCTCAAGTACTTAAGGATACCCTTTACAACTGTCCGGTGATCTTCACCGAAGTCTGATTGGTACCTGCTCGTAACACTTAGAGCAAAGGAGACATCTGGGCGCGTACAAAGCATAGAATACATGATGGATCCTATGGCTGAATCATAAGGAATCACACTCATCTTCTTTTGCTCATCAAGTGTCATAGCACACTGACTCTTGCTTAGAGTAATACCATGTGACATTGGCAGGAAACCTTTCTTGGAATCTTGCATATTGAACCTATTCAATATCTTGTCAATGTACGTATCTTGGCTTAATCCAATTAGCCTATTTGATCTATCTCTATAGATCTTTATCCCCCAGAACATAAGCCGCCTCTCCTAAATCCTTCATCGAAAAACTCTTTTTCAATAAGGTTTTAACGACTTCAAGCATTGGAATATCATTTCCGATCAGCAATATGTCATCCACATATAGGACCAGAAACACAAGTGTGCTCCCACTAGCCCTTTTGTAAACACAAGGCTCTTCTTCATTCTTGATGAAGCCAAACCCTTTGACTACTTCATCAAAACGAATATTCCAACTCCGAGATGCTTGCTTCAATCCATAAATGGACCTCTGAAGCTTACATATTTTCCCAGCATTTTCAGGGTCGACAAAACCTTCAGGCTGTGTCATGTACACATCCTCACTAAAATGTCCATTAAGGAAAGCGATTTTGACATCCATTTGTCATATCTCATAGTCATAATATGCAGCAATTGCTAGGAGAATCCGAACAAACTTTAGCATTGTGACGGGCGAAAATGTTTCCTCATAATCAACGCTTTGAATTTGTCGGAAACCTTTTGCCACCAATCGTGCCTTATAGATGTGAACATTTCCATCCATGTCTAACTTTTTCTTAAAATCCACTTACAATCGACAGGTCTAACACCTTCAATTGGATCAATAAAGTTCCAAACTTGATTGTCATGCATGGAATGTAAGTCGGATTCCATGGCCTCAAGCCATTTGTCGGAGTCGGGTCCCTTCATTGCTTCCGTGTAGGTCATGGGCTCATCATTTTCCATCAATAATACGTGGCGCTCCTCCGTAATAAGGAGGTTGAGCATGTCAATTGCGCGACGTGCCCGTATAGACCTTCGTGGGGCTGGTGCCTCAACTACGGTTTGTGCAACATCTTGCACATCACGTGGATCTTCAGTGGCTGCTGAAACAGTTTCAAGTGTTTCCTGAATTTCTTCAAGTTGTACTTTGCTCCCACTTAATCCATTTGATAGAAACTCCTTTTCTAAGAAAACACCATTGCGAGCGACAAACACTTTGCCTTCCGCTTTGTTATAAAAATAATATCCTTTGGTTTCCCTAGGATACCCCACAAAGAAGCATTTGTCTGACTTTGGAGTGAGCTTATCTGACATCAAACGTTTGACATAAGCCTCACATCCCCAAACTTTGAGAAAAGATAATCCGGGACGTTTCCCAGTCCATATCTCATATGGTGTCTTCTCAACAGACTTACTTGGAACCCTATTCAGTGTGAACGCAGCAGTTTCAAGAGCATAACCCCAAAATGACAATGGAAGATCAGCTTAGCTCATCATCGACCGAACCATGTCCAACAAGGTTCGGTTCCTCCGTTCGGATACCCCATTCCATTGAGGTGTTCCTGGCGGAGTTAGCTGCGGAACTATTCCACATTTCTTCAAATGATCACCAAATTCAAGGCTCAAATATTCTCCTCCACGATCAGATCGCAGATACTTAATTGTCTTTCCTAATTGATATTTTACTTCATTCTGAAATTCTTTGAACTTTTCAAACAATTCAGACTTGTGCCTCATCAAGTAGATATAGCCATATCTACTAAAGTCATCAGTAAAAGTAATGAAGTACTGAAAACCACCTCTGGCTATTGAGCTCATTGGTCCACATACATCAGTATGTACAAGTCCCAACAAGTCACTCGCCCTCTCACTATGACCCGTGAAAGGCGCTTTAGTCATCTTCCCAAGTAAACAGGACTCGCACGTTTCAAATGATTCAAAATCAAATGAACTTAACAAACCATCTTTATGGAGTTGTTCGATGCGCTTCTCATTTATATGACCTAAGCGACAATGCCAAATAAAAGTGGGATTCAAATCATTTGGTCTAAGCCTCTTAGCATTAATGTTATAGACAGATTTATCCTCAAAATCAAGAACATATAATCCATTCACCAATGGACAATGAGCATAAAAAATTCCATTGCAAAAAATAGAACAACGTTTGTTCTCTATACAATCTTAAAACCATCAACTTGTTCCAAACATGAAGAGGAAATAATGTTTTTGCTCAAAGCAGGAATGCAATTACAATTATTCAATTCCAAAACTAATCCGGAGGGTAGAGACAAGTGGTAGGTGTTGACTGCCAACACCGCAACCTTTGCGCCATTGCCGACACGAACGTCCAACTCGCCTCTTGCAAACCTTCTAGTCTCACTTAGACCCTGCAACGATTTGCAAGTGTGAATCATCGACCCAGTATCAAATACCCATGATTCACTAAAAGATAATGCAATATTAATTTCTATAACATTTATACTTGAAGTGGTAGTCTCACTTCCCTTCTTCTTCTTCTTCTTCTTCTTCTTCTTTTCTTCGAAGTACTTCTTCCAATTCCTAGACCAATGTTCCTTCTCATGATAGTGGAATCATTCATACTCAGAAGTAGGGCCAGATTTGGCTTTAGGTGCTATCTTTAGCTTAGAGCTCGAGGACTCACTGCTGGAACTCTTTTCCTTGCCTTTACCTTTGGGATTAGGAGGCGTCCAACGCTTCCTCTTTTTGTTCCCCTTCTGAATCATCATCATATGATTGGGATTTTTCTTAATGCTCTCCTCTGCTGTCTTTAGCATCCCATGCAACTCACTCAATGTTTTATCCAAGCCATTCATCTGAAAGTTCAAGATAAAAGGCTCATAGCTTGCCGGGAGTGACTGGAGAATAACATCAGTAGCCAAGTCAGGGTAAAGTTCAGAACCAAGTCTGTCCAAAGTCTCAATGTAACCAGTCATTTTGATCACATGAGGACTAAGTGGGCTACCTTCTGCTAGCTTGCACGCAAACAAGGACTTTGAGATATTGTACCTCTCAGTCCTAGCTTGGTTCTGAAACATCCCACGCAGCCCCTCGATCATGGTGTAAGCATCCACATGCTTATACTGCTTCTGCAGATCAGGGGACATGGTGGCGAGCATCAGACAACTGACGTCAAGTGAGTCATTGCAGTGCTTCTCATAAGCTCTGCGTTCAGCAGCATTTGCATTGTCAGGGAGATCATCAGGATATGCCTGGTCAAGAACATACTCCTTTTTCTCTTGTCTGAGAACAATTCTCATGTTGCGGTACCAATCAATAAAGTTTGTTCCATTCAACTTTTCTTTCTCAAGAACAGGTCGCAAATTGCAAACGGAATTGTTACTGGCAGACATGATCTACAACATTTAAGTAAAGCAAGATTTCATCACTAAGTTTATGTAAAGACTTTCATTAACTGATTTAACAAAAGATAACCTACTTCAAAATTCATCTTCCCTCTAATGACATATAGTAGTTCAAGATCCATAATCACTAAAATCCTATTGAGCTTTAGCATCACAGCTAGAAAAGTAGTGATGCATGTAAGCAACAAATTGCTAATCACATCTCTATGCAACTCTTGTTTGTTGGGTGGCATCCAATGCCCCGGACCCAACCCTATGCCTTAAAGCCCAAACCGTTTTGATAGCTTTGCTAAGGTAACCAAAACTATACTTGTGAATGTCCGACATCCACCCTATACAAAAATCATAGCTGAGGGTACTCTACTTTGGTAAACCTACCACACAACGATCAAATTTTATAGTTGTAGCTATTGGTAAAAGGCATCAAAATCTCAACTTTTTTGAGGGGAGATATTCTATCATGACCAAAACATCCACCATATGTAAAGCATGAAATAATAGTATGACAGGAAAATAAACATCACAGGCATATAATCAAATTATTTGTGAATAGAATGGCCTCATGCATCACAATTGGCTCCATCGCCATGGCTCCAATGTGACCTCCATTGCCATCCCTCATTTCTTGTGGTGATCATCATCGCCATCATGCTTGAAGCCTCCATGGATAGATACTAAGCTACTACATCTAATAGCTAGTGAAAAGATTACATGAGGATTCAAGCATCACAAGTTGACACGCAGGTCGTTATGCAATAATGGTGCAACCTCAACCCGGTTGTGTTAACTTGCGACACGCAGGCCGCACAAATTATCACATACATCATCACAGGATATTGAGGCCATACCATTCACATCACACCCTGCAAAAACAAGTTAGACGTACGACGTGTTCTAACAAAGGCACGCTTAGGAAACCGCTATTGAAGGAAGCAACGACGGTCCCTAAAATCTCACCAGAGTGATCCCATCACCCCAAATCTCACACAATTACATAGATCACATCAATGGAATCCCTTTGAAAATCTCATCAGAGTGATCGCATCACCCCAAATCTAAGCCATTCATAATGCCTCAATTTTCACTTGATCGTGCAACCTTTGCACCTAAGAAGATCGCATCTACACATGACCTCGATCGGTTGGTTCAATCTGCTGAATATGCACACATTTAGTCCCTTATGGTGATTCCAGCCGGTAGGGACATGTCGTATGCACAACAGAGAAGGAACACAAACTAATCTTTTTGGTCACATGCCGCAATCAACTCGCTCCAGTTTTAACCTCTTATGACCATTTGATATAATCAAACAGTGCAAAAGTAATAGATCCAATCTACAACAACAACATATCACCTATATGTTAAAGATCCAAACCAAAAACTACACAACCTGGCTCTGTTACCACTGTAGGTAAACGGGTAGGCTACGCTAGCTAATCTACCGCGTACACCTGTTGACGTAAAATCAGCACCTCACGCCAAGCATACAACAAGCCGAACAAAGCTGGCTTAACACATGTGCCGAATCCAAAGCGTGCCAGGCAATTTTCCTGAATCTAACAAAGGATGAAAAGCAGTTAGATAAAACCTGGAACTTGCCGGGTGGTACCAGACAGTTCCGTATTTACGGCTACAAAGCCAAATCAAATGACATATAGCTACAACAAGCTATCTGTCAGCAATTAAAATACCATTCGGGAGCTCTAAAACATGTAAACAGAATATAGCCGAATGCATGACGTAAGCATGATGAAAGATCAGTCTTTGTCTAAATAACATTGCATGCATGTGATCATGACCGATTTTCGAGGATAAATTACAATAAAATAAATAAAGGGGCGAAGCATGATTATAAATTGGCAATGAACATGCATGCATAGGTCAAAAGCACTAGTCTACCGCATGTCTAGGTACTTTCAAACCCGTCGAGCGTGACACCAAACAAGTTAATCCACCGCATGATACGACTTGTTTGAAACCACACCACCAACCAAAATTAGATCAATCCACCGCATGATACAATCTAAATATGGAAGGCTAAAAGCATACATTATTTAAAACAGACTTGTGAGCACGTTTCACTCATGGAAGAATTGCCGAATACAGCTGTACAGCCGATTCGGGTTCCGTGGAGAAGGAACAAACTATGCTAGATCAACACGCTTGAACCCGGCCCGCAACACGTAGCAATCTAGAATTATTCGAGTTCGGCTATTAAAGAGCATGTGATCCATGAACCACATTGAATTGAAGATTTGAGCGTACATCATATGGATCGCAAACAGAAATAAAGCCGAATCTAGTCAATCGAAATTGGGCAATAAAAGTGACATGAATTAAACATGAAGCAAAATCCAAAGCAACACGGTGTAACTTAATGAATCTATTAGATTTTGCCAAATCTAATAGAGCCGATAACTAGCTCCAAGCAAGATCTTAGCCTACCGCATGGCTCATGATCTAACAAGAAAGCCCTCTTGAACCAAGCTTAAATCCACTACATGATACTAAGCATGGTAACAAGACTACTTGCATCACGTGCTAAATCCACCGCATGATAGTAGACATGATACAAGGTTGCCGGTACTTACGGAGGTCGACGGATCGATGGCTCCTCTCGAAGAACTCGACGACTCGACTAGAAGGACTCAAAGGTTGGCACGGGGCCGGTTTATTGTGAAATTGTTCGATCCCTATTACAAACACTAAGGGTTTATATCTATACCCTTGTCCTAACACGACTCCTAGTCGATCACGAGTACAACATTAATGCCCTGACGCCAATGTCCATCTTGCACCCGTCATCAATTCGTCCCTTCCTTATATTCAGGCCACGTCATCACGTATTCCCGAATGTTTTCCTTTTCCAAGCACAAAACAATCCTTCTACCGAATGATGGCGTGCTACCGACCGCAGGTACCTTTACCAAATGCTTTGAGGAAAATTTCCTGCCGAATGGCATTTCTGTACCAAACTCGGCCCACAAGTCAGTCTCTTTCCTATACCAATTTTTGGTGTTAACAACACCCAAGATAATTGCGAGTAGGAGATCATAGATCATTACCACTAGACGCGCAGCGCAGTGGAAGAAGTCGCGCGCCGGTGTAGAGGAAGTAGTCGATCACGTCCCACGAACCGAGCTCCTCGTCCTTGATCCCAGCAGCCGATCAGCGCAGCAATAGTAGCAGCGCCTCTGCGGAGTCCACACATATGGGGATGGAACGCCTGACATTGGTGTTCTAGCACCGCACGTTCGGCTAGGGTGGTGGCAAGAGGAGGGCGGCGGCAAAGGGGAGGCGCGGCTAACTGGTCAGGGCACCCCCTTTGCCCCTGCTACGTATATATAGATCGTACTAATGGGCTTCTATCTCATAGTCCCATTAGTAACCCTAATCCCTTTTGGATCAATATCCTCTTGGGCCTTTAAACCGTATTGTGATGATGGTCTCTTGGGCATATCACCAACATCGAGTGCCAGAGATGAAGGGACAAAGACTAGATTACCTACCCTCACGGGTCGCGGCGATGGCGAGGTTCACGTACGGGTCACCACGAGCCCACGACCAGGGATGAATTGAAGTCATTCAGCTAAACGCAGTTCGTCAACTGAGCGCCCCCATTGACTAATGGAGCTAAATATTTTCCCTCAACATGAAGGATTTTGACATAGGGCGGTGGCGGCAGCGAACACACAGGAAGTGCCGACTGAGACCGGAGCAGGGGCCTAAATGCAAAACCTTTGGATCGCGTATTCACGATCAGTAATCACGATTCAATTTAGAAGGAACTATTCAAAATATAGGGTGCTATTTTTAAATAATTGTATTGTGATTAATAATCTTAAGCCGAATAAGGGGGTGTATATATGTAAAGTGAGGGGTCAAATTGAGAACATAGATGGATTATGAACTGGGCTCTTTCGGCAAGGCATTTGAGAATATAGATGGATTGTGACATAGAATCCAGCACCACCGCACTGCCGCCCCCGGCACCACTTCCGATCCAGACTTGCAGTCCACGCGGGCTTGCTGGTGTGTTGCAGTCCACTTCGGTAGTGGCGGGGTTCGACTTGGTTGGAGCAGAGTCCCTCGGCAAGTTGAGGCTAGTGTCTAGGGTTTCGTCACAGAGGAGCTGACCAAGAAGAAGATGCGCAGCAACAGAGAGAAGAGTGGAGGCAGGATGGCTGCCACATACGGCAGATGGGCAGTGCGGGGTGGTAGCAGGGGTGGTGGCGAGAGACGGGCGGAAGTGGTGGACGGCGCTCGGTGGTATGAGACACCGCTGCGGGGGCGATGGGGGGGGTCGCAGGGAGCAGGGAGGATGCAATGTTTGTTTTTGCAGGTCATGCAGCCCATGGCAGGCTCACCTACTAAAGCCTGCTACACTAATGAAGGCCTCTACAGGTGCCCACGAGGCCCATTTTCGTAGACGAGCCTGAGAGGCTCGCAGGTGGGCCTGCGCCCATTTACATCCTTACCTACCCTCACAGGTCATGGCGAAAGTGAGGCTCGCGGCTCACCACGAGCTCACGACCAGGGATGAATTGAAGCCAAGTGTAGTCGATGAACCGAGCGCCCCCATTGACTAATGGAGCCAAATGGTTGCCCTTGACATGAAGAGCCAAGATTTTGACCTGGGGCGGCGGTAGCAACGAACACACCTTAAGCGCCGACCGAGACCGGAGCAGGGGCCTATATGCAAAACCTTTGGATCGTGAATTCACGATCAATAATCACGATTCAATTTAGGAGGAAATTTTCAAAATATAGGGTATTGTTTGTAAATAATCGGATAGTGATTAATAGTGTCGAGCCGAATCCGGGGTGTATATGTAAAGTGGGGGTCAAATTGAGAATATTGATGGATTTTGAACTGCGCCCCTTCAGCAAAGCATTTGAGAATATAGAAGGATTGTGACATGGAATCCGACGCCGCCGCACTGCCGCCCGCCGGCACCACTTCCGGTCCACCCCACTCCCCTCTATCGATATCATGCGACCAGTTCCAGACTTGCAGTCCACGCGGGCTTGCTGGTGTGTTTCCTGTTTAAAAAGAGATAAAAGAGACCCCCTCTCCTGCGTCTGTGCCGTCGACAGAGCCCGTGGCAGTTTCTGATCATCTTCCTCTCAGGCTGCCCTGCTGGGTTGCTCTCATTTGATCTGCCGCTGACAAAGGTGTCTCTTCCTTTGATAGCGCTATCGTCGTGCCTGCACAGCACACACTGTGTTCAATGTTTTACCTACAAGGAGCACTGATGCAGACTGCCGATTATATTTGTTGCAGGGACAAATGATTGCTTCGTTGTGCAAAATGGAGCGCATGCATCCGAGTGGTTTGAACTTCAAAATGAATGAAATTTGCTTGAACTGATCCATTCATGTTATATCTTCGGTTTGGTTGCAAATTCTGTCATGACTCTTCTACAAGAGAAGCTACTTTTGTCTCTCCACTCTGCTCCCCAAACTCTGCATGATGGTGCAGTTTGCAGCCTATAATCTTTATTTTAGGATGGTTGGGACTAAACAAAGTTATGACGTCAGCATATCACGCTTTGATCCAACAAGAATTTTTCCTAACCCCCCCCCCCAAAAGATTGTTTTGCTATTTATTTTGATCTTTTTAACGCAACTATACATTTGTTATTTTAATCAAGTAGAAGGTGCGGGCCACCCCATCACCCACACCTGCAAATGCTTTTCCAGGTGTAGGCCGTTTACCCGCTCCTAGAAATCGCTATTGAGTCCTAAATAACCTTACATGCAGAGGAGGGTAAATAGCAAACATAAGAACACTTTTGACTATCAGGTGAAAATATGTATTACTTACTAAGATCATACACAATGAAATCTCAGTTTGTTTACTTACCGAAATCTGCATAAGAATGGTAAGCAGGCAGACATGAGCAACAAAGATATTAGGGGAAGACATGGCACATGAACATTAAATCATTAGCTAATTCATTCAGTGTCAGAATATATCATAGAACTCATATCAGCCAGTTATGTCATAGCAACGTATTATCAATACTATACGAAGTGCAGGTTTCAGTACACTTTGTACTGGTTTCTCACAACCTTTGTTTCTTAGGTTAGCTAATGGACATAAGTTTAACATGACATTACAGGCAACAGAAATGTCATAGGGGAAACAGAGCAACAAGTGTGTGTAAGATTGAACTGAAGCCCAACAAAATACAACTCATGATGCAAATTATTTGGATTAAAAAAACTGGCACATCAACTAAAAAAATTATAGTGTAGTTTTCGATCTTTGCGCAAACTGCAATTTTACAAGTCGGAACTGCAAAAATCAATTGCTCATTCCCAACGCTACAGTGTGATGAACTGGAACTGCATATCTAGGCTATAAATCTAATTTACATCACGCATTATGTTCGCTACATTATTGATTTCACAAATTAGATGGAATGGAGGTAGCTTTAGTCCTACTTTGGGCCACTCCTACAAGTGGAAGGATGCAGATGGCGATCCTACAAGTGGAAGGATGCAGAAGGCCTTGCAAGTGGAAGGATGCAGATGGCGATCCTTCTGCTCGCAGGAGCTGCATGATGATGGGGAGCGTGGCAGGTGAAGGAGATGTGATGCTAGGAAAGAGAGGGAGGAGCGCTGGGGCGGAGCAGGTTGGCACTCGGTGCGGGGAAGAGATAGCAGGGCTGGGGGCGGTGGGGTGGATAGGCGCCGGCGAAGCTCTCGTGGTTGGTGGTCCAGTGCCGGATAGGCGCATGTCAAGCTCCCCAGTTAAACGTCATGGCCGACTGCGGTACGTAGCCCGCATGGTGGCAGCGGAGAGGCACCGATAGCGTAGCTGGTAGAAGAAGGCAGGCAGAGTAGAGAAGCGGGGTTGGGAGGGGGCGAGCGTCCTTTCACGGAGCTTCACAAGCACCTGGCCTCATAGGCACGACCTGTGCCCACGCCAATCGACGATTGCCATTGTGAGCCTAGCGGATCCGACGGCTCCGGGGTTTGCGCGTGACGTGGACCCGTTACCCGTTCGTGGTATTGGCCAGGAATCATACTAAGAGGTATGGTGAATAAATGACACAACTGACTTTGCAAATTGACCTGGACACTGTTCAGATGGTGGGTGGTGTGATGATTGATGGACAAAGAAGGAGCGATGCCAATTGTCTGTGCTTGGCTTCAAAGACTTTATTTTGGAAAGTGGTTAGGATGTGACGAGAGAATAGTAAAAAGTTTTGCATTGGGCCGTATGCGTAGAGAGATGATGTGGTGGATGAAATGTGGGATGTGGCGCATAAGTAGTGAAAGTTAACTAGAGAGATCAGTTGTAAATGGGGAGGATGTGATGCATGAACTGTGGAAAAGGCTATCCACACTCGTCATACGCAAAATTTATCCCCTAAAAGGAATATGCCTACTTGGTCATCCAGATTTTGCAGTATAATATGAATTTTCCCGCACCCGTGATCCCTTATACCTCATACTCCATGCCAACTACTACCTGTGGGGCCCACCTGTCACATTTCTTCCCCCCTGCCCCCCCCCGCCTCCCACCTCCTTCCCCTCTCTTTGTATCTCCCTCCTCCTTGCTCCCTCCACCACCTCTTTTGTCGTCCCAAGCTCCCTCCCCAGCCCAGACGCCCTCCCAGGCGGCGGAGGACGTCGAGCGTCGATCTACGGGCTTGAGGAGAAGAACGCGATGAGGCGGATCCCGGCGACATGGAAGGCCTCCATCACCGACGAGAGCATCAAAATCAAGCCATGGAGATCCGAATGTGGCGAGGTCAACGACATGGTCGGGACCAGCGCCGCAGAGGAGCCATCTAGGAGGGAGGTCTAGAGCTCGAGCGGCCTCATGTTCGGCGGAATCGAGGTCCCCTGCGCTGGCTCGGGGCACGGGCACACGAAGGCGGGCGACCTCGGATGTGGCGGCCGGCCACTCGCTTCAACCCCCCGGCGGAGCTGCTGTCGGCTCACTCTCCGGCACACCCCTTCTCCCGCAGAGGCGGAGCTCGAGCTTTGGCTCGGTGGCGACCGCGATTCGAGGCTAGAGCTCCTCCCAAGGCATGCGCAGGGGGTCGTGGCTGAGCTTGCACGACCGTGTGCGCGCTTGTGCGGGCCTTCTCCTCCAGCGGCAAAGCTACCGCACTCGGATCCGGCCACCGGCGGGGGGGGGGGGGGGGGGGGCGATTGCTGGCTTGGGCCCTCCTCACTAGCGGCGTCTTCCTCTCCAAGCGCGACAACGGCGGACGACCTTGGCTCCACCTCCCTCTTGCACCCGGTGCTCCTCGCCGCCGGCTGCTCGTCCCCACTGCCTCTTGTTCTGCCCCACCCATGGCTGCTCTGCTGTGGCCCGCTAGGTTGTTGGGGATGGCGCACCTGCTAGTGGGCGCGCGGGACGGGTGGGTGGCTGGTTGGTGGGGTTCCTCTCCTAATAATTTTTTTTGCTATTTGTTTCGAGCCAATTTCGAAAATCCACTATTCTGGCGGGTGCTTATGTCACCTGCCAGCACTGTGGTTCAGGGGTGGTGGGAGGGCACCCGCCGGCAAAGATAGCCATTTCTCCTGGCACAAGACTGCTAGCGGGTGTTGCGCCCACCAGCACAAATGTGTTTTAGCTACCAGAACAAATCGTTTCTGGCCTAGTTGCAGTGCAAGTGAAAGTCGGGATTAAGGCGGGAATAGTGTTATGTAAGAGGGCCTGTGGGGGTCCTGAGTCTCAACTAGTTCAATTTATGTAATAGCACGCTGTAAGAACAAACCTTGTTTGCTCTTCTCCTTAGACGATAGAGCTGCTGGTGCTGGTAAGAAATCGGATCCTCATAGCTTAAGAGACAGTGGGGGTGAATGAGGCAACTTAAAACACTCTAGGCCACAAACGATTTGTGCTGGCACATGAAAAATAGATTGCTAGCACATGCAATTATCACCCGCTAGTATAGTGGTGGGGGCACAATGCTGGCGAGCGCATATGTCACCCGCCAGCACAAATGGCACAATACTGGCGGGCGACTTAAGGCACCTGCCATCACTGTGCCTTTGCAAAATCAACAATCCCTTTTTAAAGTAGTAAAACATTGTCAAATAAAAAAGTTGTAAATTACGAAGTTCCATACTTCCATAGCTTGACAATATGTACAATTTTTATTCGGGTTGTTGCTTCATTTGACAAAATGCGTGACTTGCGGGGGACGGGTGGGTGGCTGGCTGGCTGGTGGGGGAATGAGGAATCAAACTCTTGACAAGGGTTTTGTCCATGGTATCGGTAGGCACTAAGCCACCTCTGGTCCTCCCATAGGCAGCTCGTCCAGCCTACTTCCCCGCCAGTGGCACCCCCGGCTTGGCCACACCGGTGCCCCAGTCCTCCTCCCCGCGGCGCGCTTTACTGCCCAGCCTTCCATTCTCCTGCTTTGCACAAAGGTGTGTGGTGGGACCCACTAGACACGTGGAAATTTGTGTAGCACATGTCACTGGCCGTTGCGCAGGCACAATCTCTCTCTTCAACTCTCTCTCCCCCCTACGTGGAGTTTGATTCCTCATTCCGCCACCAATAAGCTATTTCAAGTGCTGAGGTACGGTGTTAGCCTGTTCCGAGCAGGAGGGGCCGGCCATTTCTCAAGCTTTGTAATAAGCTACTGTTATTCGCCGGTTTAGTTCTTAAAACTTTCACCAACTACGCGTCACATCACTCTCTAGAAACTAATTAAGAGTATTAAATGTTGATTAATGACAAAACGCATTCCGCAACCCCTACCTTAATTTTCGAGACGAATCTTACGAGCTCAATTATGCCATGATTAGACAACGTGGTGCTACAGTAATCAATCTACAATGACGGATTAATTAGATTTGATGGTTTAGTCTCGCAAATTCCGTTCCATTCGTGAAATTATTTTTGCAACTAGTTTACGTTCAATACTTCTAATAGACTTTGAAAGAGAACCCAAAAGTTTCACTCACGAACTACGAGGCCGCGCAACCTGCAGTGATCATTTTCCCGACGAGCGGATGTGATGAACCGCTACAGTGATCAACAATAACCGTTGAACTGTGGATATTTTTTTTGCGAATTACACAATACATCGGAGAAACTCACAACGCACGCACACTCATCCCTATGAATACACTCACGCAAACTCTACCCCTAGGAGCATCTTCGAAGACTGTGTCAGCAAATCCTCAAGATTGACGAAGTCACCACAGGTGCCTCGCTGTGGACGGGAGCAGTGTTCTACAGTGATCGTCTCACACCCGGCGACTGTTTAAGTTCTAGTGATAACTGATAACTGGGACTGCACTGGATCCTTGTCCTATAGTGCTAGGTTCGCCCTCTCAAAAGCTTCGATGGCTAGACTAGCGGCCAGCCTGGTGGTGGTCCCACTGGTGTCCCTGGTGAAGCAGGGAGGCTATCAGCCTGAGGTACGTTGTCTTGAGAAATTACTGTATCCACGTATTCATATCCTTCTAGTACCGATACATGTATCTGTAACCATGTTGCTTATTCAGTCCCATGGTGGGACTTTTTACTCGCTAAGTGCTCATTTTTTATTCAATCTGAGGGAGATCATGACCCACCAAACACTGGTAGAGTTGGAGCCTTTGGTCCACCCCTTTAGTCCGGGTTTAACTTTAGATCCAGGACTAAAGGGCTTTCATCGACGTGACCCAGAATAGTTGTGGGAGTTACCCTTTTAGTCCCGGTTGGTAATACTAGTAATAAATTGACGTCAATGTTTAATAATAAACTGGCGTCAATCTTTAGTAATAAAGAAGGGCACCAGACTAGTAATAAATTGGCGTCCATCTTTAGTCCTGGGTGGTGTTTCCACCCAAGACAAAAGGGGACCCTTTAGTCTCGGGCGGAAACACCACCCGGGACTAAAGTGAATCCCACCACCGACAGCCTCCCTCTCTCTCCCTTGTCTTTCTCTCGCAGCCACAAATTTCTACTCCTCTCCACTCTCTTCTTTCTTATCCTTTTTATCTGTTCTCAGTATCACCTTCCTTTCCAGGATTTGCAGGCGAGCTGCCGGTGCAGGATGTACCCAGTGCGGCGCGGGTGGGCCTCAGCGGGCACGGTCGGCGCTGGATCCCGGCGGGCGTTGCCGGCGCGGGGCCCCGGCGGGCAAGGCCGGCGCGGTGCCCCAGTGGGTGCGGCGCGGGTGGGGACCCAGCGCGGCCAACTCGGTGGGCGCAGCGCGGTGTTGTGGGGTAGCGAAGCTACCTTCACAAACGATGAAAGGGAATAAAAGACTCGAGAACCAAAACTTAGACGAATGCAAAAGAAGAATACCAAAACTCTTCCTCAACAGTGAATTTCTCAAAAGCCGATCACCTTTACAAGTGTCGGTAGGCCTCCTTTTATAGGGAGACGAACATACTTTTTACAAGCCGAGATTGCCCTCATGTAAAACGGATCATTACAGAATGTGCTAGGCTAATTTTGGGAGGTCTCCAGTCTTCACGTAATCGGCGCTCCATGACGACATGTTGCAAATCACGGCGCTTTACCCGGCATCAACACGTGCGCTTGTCGGGTGAAGACCTTCAACTTTCTGGAGATGCACCTTTCGCCTAGCGTATTCTTGCCCCTGAAACACATTCAAAAGCCAAAACGTGAATGCATTAGATGCTAAAGGCGACGAAACCCCCCAGGTGAAACCCATGCTGCAGCTTGTTAGGTGGGTGAGATTCGCCCCTAGGGTTTCGTCGTGAAGAAAACCAAGCCACCAAACAAGAAACCTGACACACTGGACCATTGGGCCTGTTCAATAATTTTGCTGGTGACGAAAGGTACCCGACGAAAGGTGTGATTTGAAAGGCAAGATGGAGCTAAATGGCTTTAGGGGTTTCGTTGTTATTCACCAGACTTTGCTTTGTTTAACTACAACAATCTCACGATTATGAGTGCGAAGGGCTCGATCCCGAATCCCCCAACAGAAGCCCTCGATGGTGAAACGTTTGCGGTGATGCAAACTTGAGACATTGAAACTTAGGGTTTGAGGATCGAGGCAAAAAAAACGTCTTCCACAGCGTCGGTTCCTGAAACCACCACGCGAATTACTAAAATGCCCTCGATTTTTAACTGTTGGGTTCAAATTTTTGATTGTTGGGTTCGAAATCTTGACCGTTGCGTTTTACCACCTATAAATAGAGGGGGTGGACGAAGCAGTGAACCTGCTGTCACTTTCACCTCTCCCTCTCTCGTTTAATTTTAGAGATTGACCTCTCTACCTTTGCTCCCTATGAGTTGCATTCTGCGAAAGTCTGATCGTCTTTTAAAGGTTAGCTTTCATCTTTCCCGGAATACATCTTACGCTTTTTTTTCGCGACGATGTATTTTGAGATTAAGATTTCATAGACACATGGCTCGCGTTAGGCACACTGATAAAGTGATGGAAGGCGAAGGTTCCCCCTCTAATCGCGAAGATCAGCTCGCTCCACCAGAAGCTGCGGAAGCTGCCGCGGCATCCTCTTCTGCGGCATCCAGCTCGGAGTCTGGTAAGATTTCTGGCCTGGATTGGTCTGCTAGCTCTCGCGAGAGCTGCAGTACCTCGTCTACCCCTAGTAGTGATGAAAGTAGTGATTCGGATGGCAGAGGGTATGTCGAAATAATGCTGAGCGACACAGATAGAAAACACCGTGATGCTGACGTGGAGGAGGGCGAAATTGGAGAGGGGAGCGGTGCAGCTGCTGCGGAGGAATCCGGCGAAAGTCTGACCGGAGTGAAAGCTGATCTCCAAGATCTAGTTAAGCCAAAGACTTGTTTCATGGGTCAATCTCTGATGACCCAAGTCGACCTGGATGCTGTACGACTGGAGGGTTGCTTTGAGCCTGGGGTCTGTCGGCTGCCTGGCAAAGAAACAACGCCGAAACTCAAGAAGAATGAGAGCGTTGTGTTCCGAGATTTTTTCACGGCAGGGCTTCGGTTGCCTGTATCAAAGAAGTTTGCTGACATACTGGCTGCTTACAACATTCAAATTCATCAGTTGACCCCTAACTCGATTCCTCAAGTGATGAAGTTTCTATGGGCCTGTCGCACTTTTGCTGGCGACAATGATGTTGAGACTTTTGTTCACCATTTTGAGATTCATTGGGCAAAGAGGGTCATAACTATTGAAGATGAGGAGAAAGAGGCTCAATATGGGTGCTTCACCTTTCAGACGTGACACGTCAACAAAAACCAAGCTCCAGTAGAGCTAGCCCCTGCATACCAGAACAAGTGGGCCAATTGATGGACTTCCTATTGGTTTTATGCCCCCATTCCAGTGGTTGGAAGAAATTCAAATCGAGAAGAGGTAACGACTTTTGACTTGGCGAGTCATGTGGTTGATATGGACGTTGACTTGTCGCTGGAGCTAACGAAAGCTAGCCGCACATCCGCCAATACAAGCGCTTTCTTTCAAGCCACTCACATAATCACCACACGAGATGCCCTTGAGGAATTCGTAACTACTGATATTTGGCCATGCTAGCCTCAGTGGGGTTCATGGGCATTCAAGACACAAATACTGCCCGGGCTTGATTATGAGGTGCGAAGCCCCAAGTTCAATGTGAAGCGTCCCAATGGAAAGTCGGACGAAGAGATTGTGAACGAAGTTGAGAAGAAGGTTGTTCAGATGATCGGCAACTACACTCACCGAGAGTGGGAGTGTGCACAAAAGATCTTGAAGCATCAAGGTCGTGTCAATCGAGTCTTCGATGAGATGAATGTTTTGTACCCGCCACGGCTGAGGCCACCGACAGCTGGCAAGAAAATGCAGCCCCTGGGAAACATTGGGTCTGAGCCCGTCAAGACCACAAAGAAAAGCAAAACGAGCAAGGCGGCTGCTGTGGCGGAAGGTACTTCGAAGAGTACGAAATCCCAAGATGGCTTGGCCAAGCGAAAGGCAGAAGCTGCGAAAACCACTCTGCCCCCGCTTGTTGAAAAGTCTTCTAAGTTATTGAAAGTCAATAAAACCCTGAAGCGGCACAAAACTGAGACAGCGAAAGTGGCTGTAGCCAAGAGGGAAAAGAAGAAAGTCCACAACCCTTCTCCCGTGATTGAGCTTGAGAAGAAAACAATCTCAAAGAAAAGGGTTGCCAGCATTCCTTACCAGGAGAAACATGTCGTTGCTGCAAAAATGCGCCTTGAAGATGAGGAGCCCACTGGGAAAAGGGCGCGAATTGATCCTGTCACTGAGAAAGATGAAGACATTGATATTTTGTCGACTCCCCAGATTGAGCCCTCAACTCGTTACCCCTCGAAGGGGAAAGAATACGCAAGAATTGCCCATTACCTCTTCGACGGAACCAGAGGAACTGGAAGAGCGAGAGGACAGGGGTAAGCGTGTGGCGGAGATGATACAAAAACAAATCGTGATGGCCAGTTCGGGCTTCGGGGAACGTATTGCCGGTCTCATGGATGTGATTGATGAAGCTGAAGAACTATGCTATATCGACGATGATATATCGGCTGAAAAACCGTAGTCTTGTCCGCCCGACTCAGCGCTTGAGGGAGACAAATCGAAAGATAAAGGCGTGGTTGAAGAAGCTCTGGAAAAGGGCCAAGGCTCCGGCTTGAAAGTAGATGACCCTATCGAGCTAGAAGTTGCTAACACTGAGCAAGCCAATTTGAAGTTGACCTTGTCTCCCCGGGTTTCGCTCGATGATGTCGAGAAGCGCAACGATGAGGACACTGTGAAAGATGTCGCGACGTGCTCCGGAGATGATGACGCTTTATCGCTAGAGAACACAGGTGTGCTTCCTTGACTCGTTTTCTTTGCAACAGAATGCATGTTTTGTCTTGATTGAAGATTCACTGATTTCGTTTGCTGTTTTAGCTGCGACGACCTTGGTCGATTTGAGTGGCAAAGAGAATGATCCTCTCATCCACCGGCCTAAGGTGCCTTCTCTTGGTTTGGGTATTGACCCCTCGGCGTCGGAATTGGGTATGAACTCTTTTTGAATCCTGCATTTATGCTTGCATTCTGGATTCGACCTTTAAAGGATGCATTTCTAGATGACTTTCACTGGCTATTTTTATTAACATCTTTCGTTCTGTTGCGATTGAAGATTTCCTGCATTCTTTGGAGAGATTGGGCGGTGATCAACTGTTAAAGGTGATGCATTTTTTACTATCGAGAGGTGTGGCAGCTGGTCAGAAAGGGCTTGAGCAACTTGAAGTTGAAATGAAGACCTCTCGTGACGAGAAATTGGCGCTGGAAGATGATAACCGCAAACTACGTGAAGAGAATGAAAGACTGAAAATTCAATCTCAAGAACTCACGGGCCAAGTTAAGACTTTGACCGGGCAATGCTCAAAGCAAAAAACTGCTATAGACGCCCTGAAGCCAGAGTTGGAAACAAGTTTGAAATGCTACGTGGAATGCTGGACGGAATTGAAAGATATGGTTACCCAGTACGATGCGCAAGATGTTAAAATCCGGACTCTGAACAATTTTGTCGCCGAGCTAAAAAGGTTGAAAGGTGAACTAGAAGATGCCCCGGAGAAAAATGAGACTTAATGCCATCAATGGGGAGCGCATTTGGCCACAGCCTATCGTCGAGTGCTCGAGCGATTCGGAGCCGATGCCCAGGAATTCAAAATCATTGGCAACATTGGAAGTTATTGCCAATGGATGAATAGCGAGCTCAAGCTTTTGTCTGATACCATATCCAAGGTTGGTGATTATGGGGCGGCGACGTATTCACAAACCATACGTCAGCTGTTGGAGCAGCAAGGCTGCGAGCACTTTAAGGCTTTCGGTGCTTGCAGTTTTGAATTTCCATCCCCTGATGAGATGCCAGCCCCGAGCAAGATAGTTGAGCTGATTACAAAGATCATCCTTCACAACTTTTGGGTGATGATTGGTCGAGAGCACGCTCGAAAGAAAGCTGTGGAACGCCTGACTAAGGTTAGACTCCTAGCTTTGCCTTTCGTACTTTCGCTTGTTTGCGTGCGTTTCACACTCTGAGGTTTGACATCTTTGATACATTTCCTTTCTCATTGTTTTATCTTGGCTAGGCGAAGCAAACTATGGAATTGCACACTCATCGGGCGGTGCACGGGGCGGATGCAACACGTGGACCCTATGGACCCGATAGGGCTTGGCCGCCGAAAAGAAACATTGATGATGGTGAAGCAGAAGTACCCGGATCCCTTGCGCGCGAAACAATCACCGACGAAGGGGTGCACACGGATCCGGTTACTGGCGAGAAGCTCGCTCCATTGCAACACGAAGGGTTGCCCCGCAATCCGTCTGCCAACCCTAACCCGGAGGGTCAAAATCCCCAAGAATTTGTGCGATGCAATTTTGTTTTGTGCTTCTTAAAACTAGTGATGTAAATCTTGTGTGAATTGCTTTGACAGACGTCGTTCGAGGGCGAGATGCTGGATGGAACACCTGTAGCTTTGAATCATGTTAACTCCAATACCCAAAAAGACTTTTGGAGAATTTTCTGGGAACTTTGTTGTTTGTGTCAATCGTTGCGTTGCTACCCCCTTTGTTGCTTTGCGAGCCACATCGCTCTGATGAGATCTAAAAAGTGTAAAGCCCTTGTTGTGAAAAAGGGAGGCGATACTCAAATATCGATTGCCTAGAACTTTCTTTTTCCTAAGACCCGTGTACTTAGGAAGACATTCTCGCTGCTTTCGACTAAAGTTTCTGAAAGAAAACGTCTTCCCCCCTTCGAAAGTGGGGAGAATGTTAGATGAAACCATCGAGTCGTGTTAGTCAAGTGATGTGGCTTTGAACTTTACTTGATTGATTGCGTTGAATCGCGCTTTGCTCGTTTGTCCTTGTATTGACAGCAAGAATTATGCAGATTTACTTTATCTTCCAGTAGTTTCATGAAACGGCTAGCCTGCAATACGACATGCAAACATGAAAGGCCTTGCAGGACTAGGGGCAGTTCACCTCACGTTGAATATTACACGTTTAGAACTGTTTTTCGACAGCGAAAGCTTCTCCCTAATTTGACGTAGGCACTTTGGTGTGAAGTGCCGCATCACTTTGCAAGAAATAACTTGAAAAATTGCTTTTGCATTTAACAACTTTCCTTTTCTGCGTTGGTTTGAAACCAATTTTCTTTCTATACACCCTCTTCGGGTGGGACGCTAAGAAGGTGGCTCTTTAAAAGCGCTGACTCTTGTGAGCCACTTGCGCTATTTCGATTCGAGATTGAACCGCTTTCATACGCCCCTCACGGATGAGCTGTTTCGAAAACAGCTCTTTAAAGTGTTGATTCTTGTGAATCATTTTCGTTTCACCACTTATGGGTGGGCTACTTTTAAGTAGCACTTTTATGCACTCGCTTTCGGAGTGGGCTATTGAAGACAGCACTTCAATTCACCCTCTTGCGGGGTGGGCTATCTTGAGATAGCACTTTGAATCATACAAGAAAAACAAAGAACAACGGACGGAGGGAGGAATTGTTTCATTCATTAGAGAAATGAAATTTTACATTAAGACTGCCTTGTTAAAAATCTCATGCTCCAGGATGGAGTCCTCCCTATGTGAGGAAAAAAGTACCTGCCTTGTTATTGAATTTAAATTGCCCGAAAGTAAAGACTGTAAACGTAAATCTAGTGAGCCCTCCGTATTTATAGTTCCATGCGACAGACTCCTACCAAATTACACTACGGAAAGAATTTGCACAAGTTATCCACATTTCATGAATGTGGCAACTCCACGCTGGTTTCATCTTTCAGACAAAAGGCACCATCGCGAACACTGCTTGATACGACGTAGGGTCCTTCCCAAGCGAATTGAAACTTGCCTACCGTGTTGTCATTCTTCTTTCTTTGTAGGACGTAATCCCCCACTTCAATGTTCTTGAGGGAGACTTTCTTGTTTCTCCACTTTCTGGTTTCCTCTTGGTACTTCAACAGATTTTTGCTATCTCCACTTGAATCGAGCATGTCTATCTCCACCAGATATTTGTCTACCTCTTCACTTTCGCTAGAGCTGCCCACCAAAACTCTGGCGCTTTCGTTGTCCAGCTCTTCCGGGCACATGGCTTCGGCTCCATAAAGCAGCCTGAACAAGGTGAACTTGGTAGTTCTTGACTCAGTGGTGTTGTAAGACCAAATGAGTCTTGATAACTCCTCGGCCCATTTTCCCTTTGCTGCTTGAAAAGGCGTTTCTTTATGGCTGAGAAGATTTGCGCATTAGCTCTTTCGACCGCCTCATTGGATTGAGGGTGGTAAATGGATGCGAAGCGAAGCTTCATCCCAATTGAGCGACAGTATTCTCTGAAATCCTGGCAATCAAACTGCTTCCCATTATCAACCGTGAGCTCTTTAGGCACGCCAAACCTGCAGATGATTTGCTGACAGAAAAATTTTCTGATATTGGCTGAGGTGATTGTAGCGACGGGTCTCGCTTCAATCCACTTGGTGAAATACTCAACTGCTACCACGACAAACTTGAAGTTACCTTGGGCAGTAGGTAATGGCCATACGATGTCCATGCCCCAGTGCTGCAACGGCCAGGTAGGACTAATGAGATGCGATAGAGCCCCAGGTCTTCGTTGATGGTTAGATGCGAATTGGCAGGCTTTGCATGTTTTCACAATCTGCTCGGCGTCTCTTATTGCCATTAGCCAATAGAAACCCTGCCTCAAAGCTTTTCCAGCTAATGCTCTCGCTGTTATATGAGACCCACACATTCCGCCATGAATTTCTTTCATGAGCTCTATGCCTTGTTCTTGAGTAATGCACTTCAACAACAGTGCACACACCCCTAACTTGAATAGGCTGTCTTCCTTGAGAACATAGCTCGTCGCTCGAGCTTCCATCCTTTTCAAGTCGTGGGTTTGGAATGGCTCGTACTGCCCACGAAGGAAAGAGATGACGGGGGCTCTCCAATCCAAGCTAGCGATTGCATTGACTATGTTGAGCGGCCGCTTGTCCGACCTAATAGAAGGGGCAGTTAAAATCTCGAAGAATACGTCTGGAGGCATTGCCTCCCCCTGGCAGCTTTCTTTGCCAGCTCGTCGGCTTTGCCATTTCTTTTCTCTGGCAAATGCTCAATGGTGAATCCCCGAAAGTGCCTTTCCATCTTTCGCACTTCCGCAAGGTACTTAATCAATTCAGGCTCTTTGGCCTCACTCTCCTTTTCCACATGATCTTTGATGACCTCGGCATCTCACTTCACAAAAAAATTGCTGGCTCCCAAGGCTCGCACTTTTCTGAGGCCAAGCAAGAGCGCCTCATACTCGGTAGTGTTGTTGGTGCATCTATCGGATGGATCTGAGTAATCCAGCCTTGCAGCGTACTTTAACTTGACACCCGCTGGTGAAGTGATAATGGCTGCAATCTTGGCGCCTTTGCGCCCCCAAGCTCTGTCGCATCTGATCTCCCAGACAGGCACCAATTCCTCGTCTCCAACAGCATTGGCTGGTGAGGTCCAATCTATGAAAAAAATCTACCAACACTTTGAGGACCATGTGTGGTTCAAGGACCGGTGGATGGTCGCTTCCTTGTGTGATGAGTGATTGACAACGTTGTGTGGACTGATTCTTGGCTAAGTATTGCAGGTGCAGGTTGCGGCTTGACTCGTGTTGGTGCAGGTGAAGAACAAGCGCGAAAGGTCGTCGCCGGTGAGGCCTCCAGGTGTGGAGAAGACAAGTAGGCTTCGTTCAAGGGACCCGGTGGCCAGCGGGGTCAAGTGCGGGCCGCATGGTGGCATGAACAGCAAGATGTAGTTGTGGACGGTTTCTTGGTTGAGCCTCAAAACCAATGTCGAGCCGGGACTACGTGGGAGCCAAGTCATGAGTGGAGATTGGCGGAGGCTACACCGAGTTCGCGGGATTTCCGGTGGTTCACCAGAAAACCACTGGGTTCCTTGGTTGATCCACAAAGCCAAGACCGGAGAATCGAAGACGGAGGTGCAGCAGCACCAGACCGGTCTGACCGGTGGGTCTGACCGGTGGGGACCGGTCTGACCGGTGAGGAGCACCGGCCTGACCGGTGTGCGACGACGCAGTCCGGAATCTTCGAAGCGGAGGACACGCGTCGGGATCGCATGGCTTGCGTCGAGGCTACGTAGGGTGCGGTCGCCGGGCATCCGTCCGATGGTGAAGACATCAAGAATTCCAAATCCGCCCTTGAGGGGCTTGTATCTCTAGTTAGTAGAGAAGGGCATTTTAGACATTCGGTTGCCTCCATATAACCCAAGAGGTGAGAGGATGGCAGCCAACTCTTGGAACCCTAGCTCATTAGTTTTCCTATTTTCCACCTATTTTCCTTAGGTTTTCCATAGGACTAGCAAGAGAGCTTCACGGAGAGATCTTGTAGAGAGGGATGGATGATCGGGAGGCTTGCTAGACCTTGTACGAACCTTTGTTTCATGTATAGATGATTCGGCGTGGTTCCTCAAGGTTTGGATGTGTTTTCCCCGGTTGTTCTTGGTGGTGATTTTGGGAGCCCTCTCTCGGTGATTTCTTTGGGTTGTTTTCGGGACTTTTCTCTTGGGGATTTGATGGGGGGAAATTTGTGGGAACCCTTCGTGGTTCTTTGGGCTGTGATTCCCCTCCCAAATCCGTGAGAAAAGGTGCTCGATTTTGGGGTTTCTTGAGTTCTTGGGTTGGAAGTGCTTTCGGCGGGATTTCTTCAATTCCTCCTTTTTGGACGAGATTTGGTGGGATTAAACTTGGCTATGGACTCTTCATGAGGTGTTCCTGATATCCCCAAAGTCTTGTTCAAGTCCGTGGAGTGATTCGAGAGATCGAGATTTGGATTTGGGGGAGTTGACCCGCGGGTCTTTGTTCATCCCGAGCCGCCCGAGCTACCTTGGGTCCGACCGGTGCTCTTGACCGGTCTGACCGGTGCGAGCCCTTGTGAGTTTTTGTTCGGGTGAACGTCTTGTTGTGTTCGTTGTTGTCTCGTGTTGCTGCTGTTTCGAGTTTGGGTCCGTTTGGTGGTCGGTTGGCCTGTTTGGTGCCTTGGGGGCTTTCAGGCTGCCATCGGTCTGACCGGTGTGTCTCACCGGTCTGACCGGTGTAGAGCCACTTAGTGGAAGTTGCTCAGTTTCACCAGCAGGGACCGGTCTGACTGGTGGTGCTCACCGGTCTGACCGGTGTGGGTCTGTAGACTCGAGGTTTGATTTTTCCGCTGCGTTTCTTGGGTCGGAAGGTTGTGTGTTGGTTCCTAGGTCCAGTGGAACTCCAGTGGCTACGTGGGCTTGACCAACCTTGGTAGTGAGTCGGAGACGTGTGTTGGAAGCCGCGTTCGTCTTGTTGGAGTTTTCATCTCCTTCGAGAAGAATTTTTATTGGCTCCCATTCACTCCCCCCTCTCTGGTTCGCCGTATCGGTCCTTCAAGTGGTATCAGAGCCGGTTCGGGTCTTTATTGACTCTAACCAGTCTAAGATCCAAGGATGGCATACCAGGAACGGGGTTCGGGTCCTCCACACTTCGATGGCAAGAACTACCAGATGTGGAGCAAGCGGATGGGTGCGTTCCTCCGCGGAAAGGGTCAGCTTCTTTGGGATGTCACGGTGGACACGGGCTATGTCCGGACCGATGGATTTCCTTGCTCTAGGGTCGAGGGACAGATTCGACGCCAACAATAAGGCGGTCGACTACTTGTTTCGTGCTTTGTGTCAGCCTGAGTTCGATCGGGTGCACACCAAGCACTTGGCTTGTAGGATTTGGGCGGTGTTGAAGGAAGCTAATGTTGGGAACGCCCAGGTTCAGGCACGGATGTATGCGACCTACCGGAGAGAGTACGAGAACTTCACTCATCTCCCCGGTGAGTCCATCGATGCCTTGTTTCAGAGGTTCACGGTGGTTGTGAACAACATGAGGGCCAATGTGGACGTGCTCCCGTACGATGATCATGATAGAGCGGTCAAGCTCTTACACTCTTTGGATCGTACGATATGGGGCGGAAAGTTCGAGGCCATAGTCGAGTCGGAGAGGTATGATACTCTGACGGTGAACGAGCTGTTCTCGAAGCTCAAGTCGGGCCGAGGTGGATAGGGGCATGAGCGCCAAGCTCGAGGGACCGACCGATTCCCATAGTCTTGCCCTCGTTGGTGGTTCCAAAGGAAAGACTAACTCTAACCCATCCACCGGGATGTTCTCGTTTTCCTCTTTGATGTCTATGCCGGATGAGGAGTTTGATGACCTTGGAGAGGACGAGCCGGCGGCGGTGACGAGGCGGTTCGAGAGGCTGCACGAGAACCGCGTGAACATGAGGAGGAACACAAGGACTTGCTTCTAGTGCGGCAAGCCGGGACACTTCGTCGCCGACTGCCCGGAGAAGGCCGAGAACAAGGACAGCTACAAGCACAAGCCGAGGATGAACGATGGCAAGTACCGTTCGAGGCGCGACCACAAGATCAAGCACAAGAACAAGTACAAGGACGAGCGACGATCGAGGAAGAAGGAGGGCTGAGGCAAGGCCCGAGCGATGGTTGGAGCGAGCGACGTCGACTCCAGTTCCGCGTACTCCACCTCGAGCTCGAGCAGCAGTGAAGACGAGGGAGATCGTCTCAAGAACAAGAAGTCATCCAAGAACCTGAGCGGACTGAGCTGCTGCGCGAGAGATGGCTTCTGCACCATGGCGCCGAGCTGCGGCGGCAAGAAGAGCACACGGAAGCGACTCGGACTGCGAGTCCGACGACAAGGTGCGTGATGAACTTCCCTTCTTGCGCCGGGAGAATGAGAGGCTTGGCTCTTTGCTTGATAACCGTGATGACATGCTTAGAGAGGCCAAGAAAATGAGGAAAGAGCTTAGGGCTTCACTCGAGGATGCTAGGACTAGAGTGGCTGAGCTAGAGACACAGGTGCTTGATAGCAAGCTTGAGATTGATTCGCTTAAGGCTAGCCCTGTTGTTTCTGATGAGAATGATTGTGCTGATTGCTCCATATTCCTTGCTGATCTTGCTTTGTTTAAGGAGAAGCATGCCTCCAAGTGTGAAATGCATGCATTGAAAAATTTGGAGCTTGCACATTATGTTGATCGTTTGCAGGATGAGAATGATGACTTGAGGAAGTTGATGGGTTGGTTGTCCGGTCATGAGCCTCAGTTGAGTATGATGATCGAGGCCTTTAAGAGGCAAGATGGTGAGGGGCTTGGGGCAAACAAGGTTGGTGAGGGAAGTGGAGAGAATATCCCGGAGCCACCAAAAACCCACCACAAAAATGATTTCCCTCCAAAACCTAACCATCTAAGGAACCGACTAGACACAACCCCAGCTCCACCCGTGTTTCCTACACCCACAAATGACCTACAAAAGCCTATCAAGTTTGTGAGCACTTCGGGGAAAGTGTTCTTTGGGAAGGAGAGTGAGAAGGCAAGTGGTGAGAAACCGGTGGATGGTTTGAGTGGAGAGAAACCGAGTGAGCAGCCACATCCCAATCCTAAGCCTAAGCTTGTGAGGTTCCATTGTGGCTATTGTGGGAGAGATGGCCATAAGGAGGAGTTTTGCTTCAAGAGGAAGCGAGAGGAGACAATGGCAAAGGAGTGGGCTAACAAGGACAAGTACCACCCTTCTGATGGTGTACTTGAGCATCGTATGCAGATGCCCAGGGGCAAGGCGAGTGTGAGGACAGTTCGTGCTTGGGGAGAGAAGAAGGCTGCAGGTGGTGCTGCTGTCCAGGTCACACCGGTCAGACCGGTGTGGGGCACTGGTCAGACCGGTGTGGGGCACCGGTCAGACCGGTGCAGGTTTGGACAGACAGCTGTTTGGGTTTCGAGCTCGTACAGGTGCGAGGGTTGTTTCAGGTGGTCGTGGTTACGGTGGTTGGGGCTGGAAAGGGTGCGGGTGGTCGGTTGCTAGGCGTTCTCCTCTTCGTGCTCAATACGGGGATTGGAGGAGTCGTGGCTTTGAGTTGGAGAGGAAGGACGTTCCACGGGCTTTCTTGCGTGGATTTGGTCCTCCTCCGGGCGAGAGAGGGGTGGTTCCCTCAGGGTGGTTACCGTGGTGGTGTTCGTGGAGGTAGTTTTGGTAGGAGAGATGCTTTGGTTGGTGCTAACCCCACTTTCGAGCAAATGGCTCGGCACTGGTTTTCCTCCTTTGGTACTAACCCCAGTGTTGAGTCGTTTGTTCGCTCACGTGCCTATTTTTGAATTTCAGGTGGGAGACATGAAGAACATTTGGTTGATTGACTCCGGTTGTTCGAGGCATATGACCGGAGACAAGGGGTGGTTCTCAAGTCTCGTCCCGGTGGTGACGAAGAGGTACATCACCTTTGGGGACAATGGGCGTGGGCGTGTGCTTTCAGAAGGTGAGATAAAAGTGAGTGACAAGATCACTCTGAGGCGTGTTGCTCTTGTTCAATCGCCGGGGTACAATTTGCTTTCGTGTCCCAGTTGTTGGATGAGGGCTTTGAGGTGTTGTTTCGGCCAGGTGGTTCTCGGATTGTGGACTCTCGAGGGGACCTTGTTTGTATGGTCGTTCCCGAGGGTCAGGTGTTTCGTGCTGATTTTTCTCAGTCTTCGGGTGTGGAGTGATGTTTCTTGGCTGGTTCTTCGAGTGAGTTGTGGAAGTGGCATAGGAAGTTGGGTCACTTGAGCTTTGACCTTTTGTCACGCTTGAGTAAACTCAATTTGGTCCGAGGATTGCCACGGCTGAGGCTTGAGAAAGAGTTGGTTTGTGCTCCGTGTAGTCATGCCAAGATGGTGGCCTCTTCTCATCCGCCTCTCACCGATGTGATGACTGAGCGTCCATGTGAGCTGCTCCATATGGACCTTGTTGGCCCAGCTCGTGTGCGATCTGCGGGTGGGAAGTCGTATGTCCTTGTTGTGGTGGATGACTATTCTCGGTATGCGTGGGTGTTCTTTCTCGAGGAGAAGGGGGAGACGTTTGGTTTTGTTCGAGATCTAGTCTTGAGGTTGAGGAACGAGAGGCACGGAGATGCCATACGAGCTATCCGCAGTGACAATGGCTTGGAATTCAGGAACTCTCGTTTTGAAACCTTTTGCCATGACTTGGGTCTTGAGCACCAGTTTTCGAGTCCGTATACGCCTCCCCAGAATGGTGTTGTGGAAGGAAGAACAGGACCTTGTGCGAGATGGCTCGGACGATGCTTGATGAGCATAGGACTCCGAGGAGGTATTGGGCTGAGGCGGTGAATACCGTGTGCTATGTGTCGAACGGGATATACCTCGAGTGCACAAGAAGAAGACATGCTATGAGTTGATGCATGGTCGCACACCCAAGGTGAGTCACTTCCATGTCTTTGGTTGCAAGTGTTTCATTCGAAGAAAGGCGAGGAAGTTGGATAAGTTTGAGGCTAGGTCTGTCGATGGCATTTTCTTTGGTTATGCATCTCATTCTAGAGCATATCGTGTGCTCAATCTTGAAACTAACCAAATCGTGGAGACTTGCGAGGTAACCTTCGACGAGACAAAGCCACGTAGTCAGCTTGTCTTTGAGTGTGCAGGTGATGATGAGCTTGGCGAGGAGATCTTTCAGAAGGAGGAGCATGAACATGGTGATGATGAAGATGGCGGTGCTGTGCCCCCGGCTGAACATGTACCCACTACTTCTAATACGATGATGGATGGACCCTCTGCTACACCTACGACGACAAATCAAGAACGAGGAGAAGCTGATGTTGAGGGGGAGGTAGCTTCGAGGCGAGAACCTCCCCGGCGAGTTCAAGTGGATCACCCATCTTCGAGGATCATCGGCGACATGAATGAACGCACTACACGGTCGAGGGTCCGGAACAATTCTCACTTTGCTCATGCTGTGTTTGTTGCTTCTTTCGAGCCCAAAGACATTGGACACGCACTATCTGATCACAATTGGGTTAATTCGATGCATGAGGAGTTGGAGAATTTTGAGAGGAATCAGGTGTGGGAGTTGGTTGACCCTCCCCCAGGGTGTAAGCCGATTGGTACAAAGTGGGTGTGAAAAAACAAAGAGGGAGAGAAGGGTGAGGTTGTGAGGAACAAGTCCAGACTTGTTGCTCAAGGGTTCAGTCGGAAGGAGGGGATCGACTACGAGGAGACCTTTGCTCCCGTAGCTCGTTTGGAGGCGATTAGGATCCTTCTAGCCTTTTCCGTGGCTAAAGGGTTCAAGTTGCACCAAATGGATGTGAAGAGTGCTTTCCTGAATGGTGTGTTGGAGGAAGAAGTGTATGTGAGGCAGCCTCCGGGGTTTGAGAGTGAGAAGTACCCCCACCGGTGTACAAGTTGAGGAAGGCGCCGTATGGGTTGAAGCGGGCGCCTAGAGCTTGGTATGGTAGGTTGAGGGGGTTCTTGTTTGAGAGAGGTTTTGAGATGGGGAAGGTCGATCGGACCTTGTTTTTGCCGAGGCGGGGGCGGAGATATCCCGATTGTGCGGGTGTACGTGGATGATATTGTCTTTGGTGGCTCGTCTAACTCTCTTTTTGCAAGGTTTGCGGACGATATGAGCGGGGAGTTCGAGATGAGCATGATGGGTGAGTTGCGGTTCTTCCTCGGGCTACAAATCAAGCAATCAAAGGAAGGAACATTTGTGCACCAGGCTAAGTACACCAAGGACATTGTGAGGAAGTTCAAGATGGAGGACTCCAAGGCTATGACGACGCCGATGAGTACGACTACAGCTCTTGATGCGGATGAGGAAGGTGAACACGTGGACCAGAAGGAGTACCGGAGCATGATCGGGTCACTCCTCTACTTGACGGCGACGAGGCCGTACATACAGTTCTCGGTGTGTCTGTGCGCTTGTTTTCAAGCGTCTCCGAGGACTTCGCATCGGCAAGCAGTGAAGCGAATTTTCAGGTACTTGCGTCACACTCCCGACTTCGGCCTTTGGTACTCCGCGTCCTCTTCTTTGGCACTTCATGGTTTTTCAAACGCGGATTTTGCCGGGTGTCGGTTGGATAGGAAGTCCACTTCTGGGACTTGCCAGTTTTTGGGTTCATCTTTGGTGTCTTGGTCTTCCCGCAAGCAGTCGAGTGTTGCTCAATCCACGACCGAGGCCGAGTATGTTGCCGCTGCTAGTTGTTGCTCTCAGCTCCTTTGGATCACCTACACCATGAGTGACTTTGGTGAGGAGTATACCCATGTCCCACTTCAATGTGATAGCACCAGTGCCATAAGCGTTGCAAACAACCCGGTGCTTCATTCCAAAACCAAGCACATAGAAGTGAGGTACCATTTTTCGAGAGACAACGTCGAGAAAGGAAAGATAGCTTTGATCCATGTACCCACACATGACCAACTAGCCGATATTTTCACCAAACCCCTAGATCAAGCAACTTTCACTCGTTTGCGGGGGGAACTTGGTGTGTGTTTGATTTCCTGAGTTGGGTGTGTGGGAGCTCTCTTTTGCCGGTGGTGTCGAGCCCGTTTTGCCTCCCCTCGAGGAGCCGGTTTGTAGCATATGTATAGCTTTCCTTTGTGCATTCCTTGCATTTGGCATGGCATATGTAACATGATGTATATGCATCCTTGTATCTTAGATTGCATGCATTTTGTATCATATGCATTGGTTAGGAAAAACTTCTCTCATATACATTGTTCACCATGGAATGAGATATATGTCTTTGTGAGCTTGCTTGGTATGCCACGGTTAGTTTGGCTTAGCTCTTGATGATCTTGATGAATAATCCATGGTTGATGGCTATGTTTTTGAAAAATTGTCACATGTATGCTCTCTCATGTGTAAATGCCTTTATATGATCTTGACATGTTTTAGTGGCTTGGCTATGCTTAATTTGTGGTTGGATAGCTAGTTTATTGATCATATGGGGCCAAAGGCTCATTTGCCATCATGAATGTTTAGCCCTCTTGCTTCATCTTGTGGAGGGGCATAAGTTCCTTTTTGTCGCAAAGACATTTCATGTACCATTTACAAATCTGAAAATGAAATGAAAAATGCTTGGAAATGTGCTCCCATGTCATATGTGCTGAATTTATTTTGCTTTGGGTGCTAAACCGGTGCATGATGCCTACCAAATGAGAAGTCTCATACATAGAAGTAGGCACATGGCTCGGTGGCTTTGACATGACATGAGGTGCTTGTGGGTGTTTGTGATGGTCTTATGGTTAGAATGGCTATCCTAGCATGAAGTTTGTGTGGCTTTGCCATTTTGATATGCTTTGATCATGTTTAGGACTTTGCTCATGAGAGGCAAGTTTTTCGCAAAATTGCCAAAATCCATCTTAGCTTCGTCCAATGGTTGTGAAACTTGGTGATCATGTAGTTGAGATCGATACGAAGTCGTAGAGTATCTAACTTGCTCATTTGGACATGTGTAGCATTCTTTGTTGAATTTTGTCTATTTGAGAAGCTCTAGGTTGAAAGTTTTGCATTTTTGGCTTGATTCATGCATTGCCAACAAGGGGGAGAAGTTTGAGCTTGAAATGGCTTGCTGGACGTGTTTAGAAGGTTTTCGAGTGGTTTCGAGCCATTTCGGGCTCTCGTTGTGCACCGGTCGACCGGTCAGGGTCACCGGTCTGACCGGTGTGAGTGCTGGTTCTGTACACATGTTGCACACCGGTCTGACCGGTGGTGTTGACCGGTCTGACCTGTCAGGGCTGTTTTGTTGCAGCTGCCTTGTTTCAAGTGGTGTCGTCAGGGCTGTTTTGTTGCAGCTGCCTTGTTTCAAGTGGTGTCTTGCATGCTTTCGTCCAGGGGGAGGAGCATTGGTTCAGGGGGAGCTCGCATGTGTGCAGGGGGAGCTCTTTGTGGTGTTCGAGCTTTGTTTTGGTGGTTTGCGCTCTTTGCTTGAGCTTTGCTTTGTCTCAGATGTGTCGAGCCGTTGCCCTTGCCTAAGGGGTCCGAGACTTGTTTCCTTCAAGTGATCTTGCTCTTTGCCTTTGTTTGGCTTTCGATCGCTTGTTGGAGTTTCTTTTTGTTCGTTTCTTTTTCTTTTCTTTTCTCTCTTGTTACTATCGTGTGGGTGTTGTCAATGCACTCATCAAGGGGGAGATTGAGGACCATGTGTGGTTCAAGGACCGGTGGATGGTCGCTTCCTTGTGTGATGAGTGATTGACAACGTTGTGTGGACTGATTCTTGCCTAAGTATTGCAGGTGCAGGTTGCGGCTTGACTCGTGTTGGTGCAGGTGAAGAACAAGCGCGAAAGGTCGTCGCCGGTGAGGCCTCCAGGTGTGGAGAAGACAAGTAGGCTTCGTTCAAGGGACCCGGTGGCCAGCGGGGTCAAGTGCGGGCCGCATGGTGGCATGAACAGCAAGATGAAGTTGTGGACGGTTTCTTGGTTGAGCCTCAAAACCAAGGTCGAGCCGGGACTACGTGGGAGCCAAGTCATGAGTGGAGATTGGAGGAGGCTACACCGAGTTCGCGGGGTTTCCGGTGGTTCACCAGAAAACCACTGGGTTCCTTGGTTGATCCACAAAGCCAAGACCGGAGAACCGAAGACGGAGGTGCGGCGGCACCGCACCGGTCGACGCGGTGGGTCCGGCCGGTGGGGACCGGTCCCGACCGGTGAGGAGCACCGGTCTGACCGGTGTGCGACGACAAAGTCCGGAATCTTCGAAGCGGAGGACACGCGTCGGGATCGCATGGCTTGCGTCGAGGCTATGCAGGGTGCGGTCGCCGGGCATCCGTCCGATGGTGAAGACAACAAGAATTCCAAATCCGCCCTTGAGGGGCTTGTATCTCTAGTTAGTAGAGAAGGGCATTTTAGACATTCGGTTGCCTCCATATAACCCAAGAGGTGAGAGGATGACAGCCAACTCTTGGAACCCTAGCTCATTAGTTTTCCTATTTTCCACCTATTTTCCTTAGGTTTTCCTTAGGACTAGCAAGAGAGCTTCACGGAGAGATCTTGTAGAGAGGGATGGATGATCGGGCGGCTTGCTAGACCTTGTACGAACCTTTGTTTCATGTATAGATGATTCGGCGTGGTTCCTCAAGGTTTGGATGTGTTTTCCCCGGTTGTTCTTGGTGGTGATTTTCGGAGCCCTCTCTCGGTGATTTCTTTGGGTTGTTTTCGGGACTTTTCTCTTGGGGATTTGATGGGGGAAATTTGTGGGAACCCTTAGTGGTTCTTTGGGCTGTGATTCCCCTCCCAAATCCGTGAGAAAAGGTGCTCGATTTTGGGATTTCTTGAGTTCTTGGGTTGGAAGTGCTTTCTGCGGGATTTCTTCGATTCCTCCTTTTTGGACGAGATTTGGTGGGATTAAACTTGGCTATGGACTCCTCATGAGGTGTTCCTGATATCCCCAAAGTCTTGTTCAAGTTCGTGGAGTGATTCGAGAGATCGGGATTTGGATTTGGGGGAGTTGACCCGCGGGTGTTGTTCATCTCGAGCTGCCCAGGCTACACCGGTCTGACCGGTGCTCTTGACCGGTCTGACCGGTGCGAGCCCTTGTGAGTTTTTGTTTGGGTGAACGTCTTGTTGTGTTTGTTGTTGTCCCGTGTTGCTGCTGTTTCGAGTTTGGGTCCGTTTGGTGATCGGTTGGCCTGTTTGGTGCCTTGGGGGCTTTCAGGCTGCCATCGGTCTGACCGGTGTGTCTCACCGGTCTGACCGGTGTAGAGCCACTTAGTGGAAGTTGCTCAGTTTCACCAGCAGGGACCGGTCTGACCGGTGGTGCTCACCGGTCTGACTGGTGTGGGTTTGTAGACTCGAGGTTTGGTTTTTCCGCTGCGTTTCTTGGGTCGGAAGGTTGTGGTTGGTTCCTAGGTCAAGTGGCACTCCAGTGGCTATGTGGGCTTGACCAACCTTGGTAGTGAGTCGGAGACGTGTGTTGGAAGCCGCGTTCGTCTTGTTGGAGTTTTCATCTCCTTCGAGAAGAATTTTTATCGGCTCCCATTCACTCCCCCCCTCTCTGGTTCGCCATATCGGTCCTTCACACTTGCGACTTGATTGCCGACCTTTTCCCAAAATCAATTGTATGCTCAGACAACTCCGTTGCCCATTTGGCGATTCTGGACGAAGCCTCCTTGTTGATAAACAGATCATTGAGAGGTTGATCAGTGAGCACGGTGACCTTGTGTGCCTCGAAGTAATGCCTAAGCTTTATCGTGGCCATGAGGACTGCATAAGCGATTTTTTCCAGCTCCGAGTACAATAACTTTGAGCCTGCCAAAGCTTCTGAGACAAATAAATGGGGCTCTGATGTTTCCCTTTTTCACTATCGACCTCTCGCACAAGTGCAACACTGACGGTGAATGGGGTGAAAGTATTGCCATCTTCTCGATATATTCCTTGAGCTCAGCGAAAGCTTTGCTCTATTCATGACCCCACTCAATTTTGCCCTTTCCCTTCAACACCTTGAAGAAAGGGAGGCTTCGCTCGGTGTATCTGGAAATGAATCTATTCAGAGCTGCAACTCGACCGTTCAACTTCTGAATATCCTTCTTCGTTTTTGGCTCCTCCATTTCCCTGATAGCCCTTATCTTATCCTGAATAGCCTCAATTCTCTTTGCAGAGATCAGGCATCCCAATATTTTTTTGTGACCCAGAGCACGCATTTCTCCGGATTCAATTTTAATCCTAGTCTTCTCATGTTGGCGAAAGTTTCCGCCAAGTCACTGATATGGTTAAGTCTATCGCCACTTTTCACGATGAGGCCCTTGACGTAGTCTTGAATGTTCCTACCAATCTGTTGCTTGAATACTTCCCTAGTCATTCTAGTGAAAGTTGGACCGGCATTTTTCAAACCCTCCGGCATTCGCATGAAACAGAAGGTACCAAAAGGGGAGATGAAGCTAGTTTTTTCCTCATCCTCTTTCGCCATCCAGCACAGATGGTAGCCGGAAAAGCAATCCAGTAGAGACATAATGGCCGCGCTGGCCGCTGAATCAATGACCTAGTCCATCCTTTGCAGGGGATAATTGTCTTCGGACGTGGCTTTGTTGAGGTCTGTGAAGTCGATGCACATCCTCCATTTTCCATTCTTCTTCTTGACAGGCTCGGTGTTCGCTAGCCATTTGGGATACATGACTTCGCAAATGACACTGGCATCCAGCAATCCCTGCACCTCAGACTTGACTGCCACTACTTTGTCATCAGATATCTTTCTTAGCCTTCGTGGCTTGACCGAAGCGTCGATGTTCAATTTGTGCTCAATGAAACTCCGATCCACACTCGTGAGATCCTTAGCAGACCAGGCGAACACGTCTCTATTCTTTTGAAGGAACTGAACTAGCATCACCTCTTTGCCTGGCAAAAGGTCGGACCCAATGATGATGGTTTGATCCAAAACCATTACGTCCAACAGGACCTTCTTGGTGTCACAATCTAGCTGCATGTTGACTTTTTCTCTATCTGCTTTCGGCTGCTTCTCCACTTCTTTTCCCTTGACCACCTCGTCGAGAGTGTGGACATTTCTTTGTCCTGGAGTACGACCTCTTTCCAGGTTACGACCATCATTTTGATGACCCCAGATTGTAATGACTCCCTGCGTCGTTGTGATCTTTACACACAGGTACGTACGCCTGATAAATGGCGGCTTCAAACTTGTTGAGGAATCCTCTTCCCAAGATGCCATTGTAGGGATAATACATCTCCACTACATCAAAAGACAAGTACTCAGTTCTGGCATTTTGGACAGTTCCAAAAGATACTGGAAGGACCACTTTGCCGAGCGGTGAATGACTCGCCCCCAAAACCATACAACGGTGTGTCAGGGGGCTGCAACAAGTCTTTACTCTCAATCCCATCTTGTCAAACGCATCAGCAAAGATAATATCTGCCGGTGAGCCATTGTCAACTAGAAGCTTCCCCAAAGTCCAACTTGCTATATTGTCTTCGATCACCAAGGCATCATTGTGAGGAAAACCTTGTAGCCTTACATCCTCTTCTGAAAAAGTGATTGGGATATGAGACCATCGCTTCCTTTTGACTCTCCCTTCCACACAGATGTTTCGTACTTCACGGAAGTTATGCTTTTGTTCCTTCTTGGATTCGAACTCCAATGCAGAGCCTCCAGAAATTGGGAGTATAGTTTCGACAGACGGTAATAGATCGCTTTGGCCCTCGAGCTTCGCTGGCATTAGCGGAGCTGTTGGGCCCTTAAACGGAGGGGGAGGGGAAGTGATGGGATGCTGCTCAATGGGTCTGCGCTCGATGTTCTAAGCCTGGAAAGCTTGGTATTGCCAAGGTGTAGGTTGAGTATATGTTGGGATAGGTGGTTGGAACTGCGGTGGCTGGAAACGGTTGGCGAAAGAATTTCTTCCAAAACTGGGATTTTGCCAAGCCGGAGCGGCATGGTTTATGGCGCTAGCCCTCTCCCTCTACTTCTTTTCCTCCTCGAGCATAGCTTCAAATCTTTTCTTGTCTGGGCAATAGTTTGGGTTGTGATCATCGTTCTCCTTGTGGAAGATGCAATACCATTTTCTTTTCTCCTGATGGCCTCAGCCCCTGCCGCGACCTCTGCCTCTGCGGCCGCCCCTTCCGCCTCTGCGGCCGCCCCTTGATTTGCATAAGGTGGCCTGTGCGAGGTGTTTCTAGGATTGGGTCATTCCCTTTCGTTGGATTGATTAGCTTTGGCAGACTTCTTTTGGTGTGTTTGTTCTTTCATACACATCCTAAAGTCATTGTCTGAGCGACAATACTTCTCAAACTCTTCATAAAGGCGCTGGATTGTCTTGGGTCTTTCGCACAAGAGATGCGAGCGAAACTGGCTGGCTCTCAAGCCCACAATTGCAGCGTTGATGGCGACGGCGTCTAATACATTTGGTGCTTGGGCTCTGAGGTGAACGAATCTCCTGAAGTAGTTCTGGAGAGGTTCCTTATCCTTTTTTCTTACAAGAGAAAAGATCGCTCTCTGTAAGCTCCGGACGTTGGAAACCATGAAAGTTGGAGAGGATCCGCTACTTCAAATCGTCCCATCCGTGAATCACACCGGGACTCAGGAGAGAGTACCATTGCACTGCTGCTTCGTCAGCAGCGATGATGAAAGACTTTACGAGCACGGAATCGACACCACCAGCTGAAAGAATAGCTGCTTCGTTGCTCATTAGGAATTGCCTAGGATCGGATTGACCCGAGAATCTGGGGAGTGGAACTGGCCTGTAGGATTGTAGCCAAGAAGTGATCTGAATTTCTTGGGATAGAGGTGATTTGGGGTCCCAATATCTCATGCGTATGGTGTGAACGTCATGGTTCGAAGGACCATACTCGAAAGGGTTAACGAAATGGTTGCGGCTGAAGGTGGTGTACAGAGGAGGCTGAGTGAAAGGTGCGTTGCATTCTACGAATGTGGATTGGTTGGGCACAACATACTCGGCGAGGGCTGGCTGAAACTCAGAGATTGTTTTGCTTTTATGGTACGTAGTTCTTATTGCAACTTTGCAATCTCTGCCTTTTTCCTTTGGATTTCTTTGTGAGGACCATGTGTGGTTCAAGGACCGGTGGATGGTCGCTTCCTTGTGTGATGAGTGATTGGACTGATTCTTGGCTAAGTATTGCAGGTGCAGGTTGCGGCTTAACAGGTGTTGGTGCAGGTGAAGAACAAGCGCGAAAGGTCCTCGCCGGTGAGGCCTCCAGGTGTGGAGAAGACAAGTAGGCTTCGTTCGAGGGACCCGGTGGCCAGCGGGGTCAAGTGCGGGCCGCATGGTGGCATGAACAGCAAGATGAAGTCGTGGGCGGTTTCTTGGTTGTGCCTCAAAACCAAGGTCGAGCCGGGACTACGTGGGAGCCGAGTCATGAGTGGAGATTGGTGGAGGCTACACCGAGTTCGCGGGGTTTCCTGTGGTTCACCAGAAAACCACTGGGTTCCTTGGTTGATCCACAAAGCCAAGACTGAAGAACCGAAGACGGTGCTGTAGCAGCGCCAGACCGGTCTGACCGGTGGGGACCGGTCTGACCGGTGAGGAGCACCGGTCTGACCGGTGTGCGACGACGTAGTCCGGAATCTTCGAAGCAGAGGACACGCGTCGGGATCGCATGTCTTGAGTCGAGGCTACGCAGGGTGCGGTCACCGGGCATCCGTCCGATGGTGTAGACATCAAGAATTCCAAATCCGCCCTTGAGGGGCTTGTATCCTTAGTTAGTAGAGAGGGGCGTTTTAGACATTCGGTTGCCTCCATATAACCCAAGAGGTGAGAGGATGGCAGCCAACTCTTGGAACCCTAGCTCATTTGTTTTTCCTTTTTTTCATTCCTATTTTCCTTAGGTTTTCCATAGGACCAGCAAGAGAGCTTCATGGAGAGATCTTGTTGAGAGGGATGGATGATCGGGCGGCTTGCTAGACCTTGTATGAACATTTGTTTCATGTATAGATGATTCGGCGTGGTTCCTCAAGGTTTGGATGTGTTTTCCCCAGTTGTTCTTGGTGGTGATTTTCGGAGCCCTCTCTTGGTGATTTCTTTGGGTTGTTTTCGGGACCTTTCTCTTGGGGATTTGATGGGGGAAATTTGTGGGAACCCTTCATGGTTCTTTGGGCTGTGATTCCCCTTCCAAATCCGTGAGTAAAGGTGCTCGATTTTGGGGTTTGTTGAGTTCTTGGGTTGGAAGTGCTCTTGGCGGGATTTCCTTGATTCCTCATTTTTGGACGAGTTTTGGTGGGATTAAACTTGGCTATGGACTCCTCATGAGGTGTTCCTAATATCCCCAAAGTCTTGTTCAAGTCCGTGGAGTGATTCGGGAGATCGAGATTTGGATTTGGGGGAGTTGTCCCGCGGGTGCTGTTCATCCTGAGCTGCCCAGGCTACACCGGTCTGACCAGTGCTCTTGACCGGTCTGACTGGTGCAACCCTTGGTGGGATTTTGCTTGGGTGAAAGTCTTGGTGTGTTCGTTGTTGTCCCGTGTTGCTACTGTTTCGAGTTTGGGTCAGTTTGGTGGTCGGTTGGCCTGTTTGGTGCCTTGGGGGCTTTCAGGCTGTGATCGGTGTAGAGCCACTTAGTGAAAGTTGCTCAGTTTCACCAGCAGGCACCGGTCTGACCGGTGGTACTCACCGGTCTGACCGGTGTGGGTCTGTAGACTCGAGTTTTGGTGTTCCGCTGCGTTCTTGGGTCGGAAGGTTGTGTGTTGGTTCCTAGGTCCAGTGGCACTCCAGTGGCTACGTGGGCTTGGCCAACTTGGGTAGTGAGTCGGAGACGTGTGTTGGAAGCCGTGTTCATCTTGTAGGAGTTTCCATCTCCTTCGAGAAGAATTTTTATCGGCTCCCATTCACTCCCCCCCTCTCTGGTTCGCCGTATCGGTCCTTCACTTTGGCTGCCTCAGCCTCGTGCTGCACCGCTGTTGACGGTGAAATTCCGTCAACCTAGCCATGAGTTTTCCTTCGGTGTTGGCTGAGTTTTATATCTTATCCATTGGTACTAACCCCCTTGGTATAACAAGTTCGTTCGTGCATGTCGGTTTTGGAGTTTAGTGTTTATGCAGGATTCTAGCGTTGAAAGCAGGACTTCCGAGATAAGTTCATCAAGCACCTTATGACAAGACCTTGAAGTCCGGTACAAGTTAAGCAATGAAGTAAACATGACTCCAAGAAGCCCAGGGACCAATCCCAAGAAGATGAAAAACTCCGAGGACCCAACCACAAAACTGCCGAATCTTGCGGGACAAGGAGCTTCATCCAATCCGAGGAGAAACTGACGACAAGGGCCCACATGCAGATCAGGGAAGACTGTAGAAGACTCAGGAACCAACACCCAGCAAATGAGGCCGTCGGCTGGCTGAAATGGGCCTAGGCCGGCCGGCCTAGCCCATTTCCAAGCCCAGTCGACCCCCTTTGACCTAGCCGCCATTCGGACTATTTATAGCCCCGAGGCCAGGAGCCACGCATCAATTCATTCTTCATCGGCCTCCAAGGAGCAGAGAAGAGAGGGACACCATCTCGGAGAGGCGAGGGTCGATCTACTTGACTAGGATATCCCTAGCCGGCGTGGGAACCTTGCAAGGAAGACCATGTCGGAGTTCCCGGAGCTAGAAGTAAGATCAAGGTAGGATCCCTGTTGTGATCTTGATTCATGTATCATGTAATTTTGAATTATCAAGTTGCAATCCGATTTCTAGCGATCGAGTGTTTCTCATACGTGTTTGATTTCAATCGGCTTTTTGTATCTTAAGATCTACTCTCGAGATAGATCACTGAGGATGTTCTTGTAGCCTTGGTGGCTAGAGGTGCGTGCCTGACCTTCCGTGAGATTTCAACTTGTCTTTGGACTCGTCCTAGACTAACCCGCACGAATAGGGGTGCGTTGTGACAGAACGGTGGCTCCAAAAGGCGGGCATTTTCGGAGTCGGACGGGAAACCGTGATTTAAAGAAGTTTTTTATGAGATTGAACTTGTTTACTTCTCCTTTACTCTAAACTTCAACAAAGGCTTGATCCAATCTCTCTTGATTGGTTTATCTATCCCCCTCTATCTCTTTCTACCTCCGGTTTTCATAGATTAGATTCGTTTTCATGGTGTTTTTTAGATTAGATGCATTGGAATCTCCTTTACATTGTTCCACGGATTCGATACCTTGGGCTCACACGTGAGGGAAAAAGGGTCCCTTGACTACGACGGGGGACTTGTCCGCTTGCAAGTCCACTTGAAGTTTAATACGAATATGCACCATCAACAACCGCCAGCAGCCTCATTTTGGCCTTGGCCAGTTCTTCAGCCTCCTTGCGCAGTTTGGCCAACTCGGCCTCGTACGAAGCCTTCGATGCCGTTGTGTTGGGTTTTGGGAGCTTCTCTCCCTTGGTGAGTAGGGTGGACGGGTTCAACTCCTCATCGAGAGATGACGAAGCCCCCTAGTGGAATTAGCGGTAGTTCTCTTCTTCCTTATGGACATTTTGGGTTTCTTCCTTGAGCCAATCACAAATGGTGGGCGCCAATTGTTGTGGGGTAGCAAAGCTACCTTCACAAACAATTAAAGGGAATAAAAGACTTGAGAACCAAAACTCAGATGAATGCAAAAGAAGAAGACCAAAACTCTTTCTCAACAGTGAATTTCTCAAAAGCCAATCCCCTTTACAAGTGTCGGTCGACCTCCTTTCATAGGGAGACGAACGGACTTTATACATGCCGAGATTGCCCTCATGTAAAACGGATCATTACAGAATGTGCTAGGCTAATTTTGGGAGGTCTCCATTAGGTCTTCACGTAATCAACGCTCCATGACGTCACACCGCAAATCACGACGCTTTTCCCGGCATCAACACGTGCGCCTGTCGGGTGAAGACCTTCAACTCTTTTGAGACGATCCTTTCGCCTAGCGTATTCTTGCCCCTGAAACACACTCCAAAGCCAAAACGTGAAAGCATTATATGCTAAAGGTGATGAAACTGTTGACGTTTAATAGTTGTATCAAAGTTCGTTTAGACTTGCAAGCGGACAGTTCTCCTATCGTAGTCAAGGGACCCTTCTTCCCTCGAGTGGTGAACCCAAGGTATCGAATCTGTGGAACAATGTGCAACACAAGGATTCAATCTAGTAAAGCACGGGAAGCTATCTTTGAAGAATCAAATTGCATCTAATCTAAGATATTATCAAGAAAACTAATCTAATCTAATCTACTAAAGAGGTAACAAGAGAAAGCAAGAGATAACCGATCTAGAGAATCTAGATCATGCTTATGTTGTAGATCCAAACAAGATAGATGAAGATAGAAAAGCGAATCTCATTAAAAGCATCTTTAAACCGTGGCCTCCGGTCCGATTCCGAAAATGCCCGCCTTTTGGAACCCCCGTTCCGTCACAACGTATTCCTATTCATGCGGGTAGTCTAGGGCGAGTTCGATAAGAACAAGTTGAAATCACTTGGTCGGTCCGGTATGCACCTCTAGTCACCGCGGCTACAAGAGCACCTTATGCAATCTAGCTACAGACTAGATTGGGGAAGAAGCAAAACCAAGAAGAAAACAAAATCATCGAGAAGGCACTTGATCGCTAGAAATCGGATTCACTATAAAAACTTCACCATGAATGATTACATGAACAAGATCACCACCGGGATCCTACCTCGATCTTGATCCTTGCTCCGGAGCCCTAACGTGGTCTTCCATGAAAGGTTCCCACGTCGGCTAGGGAGACCCTAGACAACTAGCATGACCCTCATCTCCGAGATGGTGTCCCTCAAGATTCTCTACTCCTCGGCGGCGGATGACGAATTGATTGATGCGTGGCTCTCGGTCAGGGGGCTATAAATAGCCCGAGATGTATCTAGGTCAAAGGGGGGCCGACTGGGCCTCGAAATGGGCTGGGCCGGCCGGCCTGGGCCGACTTTGGCCCAGTCCGCGGCCTCCTTCGCCCGACGTTGCTTCCCGAGTCTTCTAGATCCTCCCCCCTTCTGCATGTGGGCCCTTGTCGTCAGTTTCTCTCCGAATTGGACGAAGCTCCTTGTCTCGCAAGATTCGGCACTTTTCTGACAAGGTCCTCGGAGTTTTCCATCTTCTCAGGCTTGGTCCTTGGGCTTCTTGGAGTCGTGTTCACTTCATTGCTTGACTTGTACCGGGCTTCAAGGTCTTGACATCAGGTGCTTAATGAACTTACCGGAAGTCTTGCTTTCAACGTTAAAACCCTGCATAAACACTAAACTCCAAAACCGACATGCACAAGTGAACTTGTTATACCACGGGGGTTAGTACCAATGGATAAGGTATAAAACTTATGCCAACATTGAAGGTAAACTCATGGCTAGGTTGACGGATTTTCACCGTCAACAGAAACCCCCTAGGCAAAACCTATGTTGTAGCTTGGTAGGTGGGTGAGATTCGCCCCTGGGGTTTCGTCATGAAGAAAACGAGGCCACCAAACTGGAAACCTGACACACTGGACCATTGGTCCTGTTCAATAATTTTGCTAGTGACGACAGGTACCTGGCAAAAGGTGTGATCTGAAAGGCAAGATGGAGCTAAAGGGCTCGATCTCGAATCCCCCAACACGCGGCCAGCGCGTCCAGGCGCGGCGTGGCGGGCACGACCCTAGCGGCCTTTCGTGAGTCTGTGAATGTTTTTGATTTTTGTTTGTGAATCGAAATCGTATGACACTTGTGCATTTTCTAGTGAATGTGTTGTGAATCGATTCAGTTTGTGATGTTTATGCTAGTGGTGAAGTTGAATGACTTATCATTGTGATGGTTATTGTGTGATGAACTGTGAGATGGTATTGATATGGAATTGAACTTCTTGTTCATGTTCTTCCTATGTCTGTGTTCTTGGCGATCGTTATTAACAGTGGTGGAGGTGGAGCAGGCTGGCTGCTTGTGTGGCTGCCGGTGCAGGCAGAGCCATGGTGTTTTTTTGTTTTGCTGGAAAATCCTTTAGTCCCGGTTCGTTCACCCAAGACTAAAAGGGGGGCCTTTTGTCTCTCATCACTAGTCTCGGTTGGACTTGAGAGACCTATACCCTTTACCAACCGAGACTAAAGCCCCTCTCCCTACCAGTGAAATCACTTATAGAACATGGGAGGGGATTGTTCTAAATGCTTGGAGCATCCCTGTCTCTAGCTAAGTCTGAATGAGCTAGCTAAAGCGCATACTGATTATATGATCTTGGCACAACAAAAACATCAACTAAAACAAAATGCAAATTTAGGAAATCACGATAAATGACACCTTCGTGAATCGAGAACCAAAACTCAGATGAATGCAAAAGAAGAAGACCAAAACTCTTTCTCAGCAGTGAATTGCTCAAAAGCCAATCCCCTTTACAAGTGTTGGTCGGCCTCCTTTTATAGGGAGACGAACAGACTTTTTACATGCCGAGATTGCCCTTGTGTAAAACGGGTCATTACAGAATGTGCTAGGCTAATTTTGGGAGGTCTCCATTAGGTCTTCACGTAATCGGTGCTCCATGACGTCACACCGCAAATCACGACACTTTTCCCAGCATCAACACGTGCGCCTGTCGTGTGAAGACCTTCAACTTTTTGGAGGTGCCCCTTTCGCCTAGCGTATTCTTGCCCCTGAAACACATTCCAAGGCATGACGCTAGAAGTTTCGAGTTCGAATCTCCGCACATATATCACGTGAAAAATAGTGTGACTTGTGAAAAAATCACGAGCACAAGTGTGGAAGCCTCTCGGATTTTCAGAGAAAAATCACGTAAAAACTCTTTAGTTCAAGAACCAAATCTAAAGGTGTGACAACCCGCCCAGGAAAATACCGTACTATCGCCTAAGACCGATCCACTTTGGTCGTTAAGCAATAGTAAAGTATCATCCTGTCGTTAGTTGTCGGGTTAACGCCCGGTAAATCACTTTAACATCGAACAGAGGATCGATACATGCATTAAACTCACGCGAAGGCGAGTCCAGAGTACAACATGAATTAACATTTTATTACAAACCATTGTGCAAGGCATAAGATAAAAGTTTCAGAGTTCGAAAATACAGCGGAATAATTTAAACTAGCGGAACGGTGAACATCACAGGAGGCCGTCCGTGATGTCATCACTTGTCGTCACCCTTCTGATCAAGCACACCTGCAACAACAATTTTAAAGCAAGGCTGAGTATACTAATACTCAGCAAGACTTAACCGTCGGGTGATGACTACATCACCAACCTCTAGACATGAAAGGTTTTTGGCCGGTGGAGTTTCTTTTGCCGGAAAGCCACTAAGAGTGGATCCTTACTTTCAATCTTTTAGCACAAGTTCTAGTTGATTACCATTTCTAAATGTGCCAACTAATTCAATCAAGAATTGGACAAGCAATTAATTCATCCAACCATATTTCTCGGGTTCCATCATTATGGGATATCATGGCCAGTAGAATAAGCAGTCTCGGATAACGGTGAGAGGCCGACAATCGATTGATTTAAACCTTGCAAGGTAAACCCAAACACACGGTCGGTTGCCCCCGCGAGGACAACTCCCTAGGCCGTCCCCATAAATCCTCGGGTTGGGATCGAATCTTACAGTGCCTGGTGCAGGCTATCCGGCATACCCCGCGAGATACCCGGAGTCACCATACACCACCCTTCCCGGTAGCTAGCCGGTAAGGAGATTTCTCGAGAGTAGTAACGGTAGGATCCCGTGCCGCCTCATTAAGGTACTAGGCTTACCGGTCCCATTCCCGGCATATGCTTGGTACGTTCAAAAGCTTAGCCCACATGCCCACTGGACCGGAGCCCAATCCCATGCTCTTACCACATGAGCAATCCATTTAAGGATATCTTGTGATTCCTATCTAGGAACCTATTCTCGCGAGTGACGAGCATCACTCGACTTCTATCGGTCCTATAGCATGGCAGCTATCGACCTAGCATACTAGTGATAGAGCATAGGTACCTAAGGATCATGCATCTAGGGTTTCAATTCAATTCCTGAAATGTAAATGCACATTCATAGCAAACATAATTGCATAATTTGAAAAAGGCGGGGTTAATGATCCGGGGCTTGCCTACGCTGGCAAGGTTGGCCTTGGGCCCTTCTGGACTTGGGTCCAGGTCTTGAGCTACGTTCACGTGCGGCAGCTCTTGGTCGGCACCTTCGTCTCCTCCTTCCGGTACGGGCGTACGTCTACCGGCGGAAAGATCTACACGAAGATGCAAATGCAAGATTTATTCGACGGTTTTCACTTTAATCAATTGTAACCCATATTGACAATCAAGGGGTGTATTGGTTGGGCACATTCACCTAGATAAGGATGCATTTAGCATACTCTTCCATTAAGGAACAATATGCATTCTTTATTAATTATTCTTTTTGATGGTGACTGTGTACATATATATATAAATAATTTTTGTTAAATTCACCAACAGTAGTGGGTAGGTATATTTAACCTTTGTTTAACATGATTTGCAACCACACTCAGGTTAACATGGATGGTTTGGTGATTTCTCTTTTAGAAAGGTCATTGGTTGTACATGGGTTATTCTTGTATTGTACAATTGAATATAGTTTTCTTTATATCTGTCGTTTCATGTGAAAGCTTTTAATCATTTCCTTTCCACATGCAAGATATAAATAATACTTTTATCCTTGAAGTATTTCCTTATCAATAATGAGAATTAATTACCCTTTTTAATTAATTTAGATAATATTTTCAAAAAGGAAAAAGAATTAACTAAGGCTTTTCTTTATTTAATTTCCCTTTAAAAGAAAAAGGGATTTTAAGCTTTTCATTAAGCAATTAAATTACCAAAAATTAAAGTAGTGTTTCTTAAGCCTACTAGCATCTATACTGGTCCATTGGACCCACATGTAAAGGTTGGATGTTAGGAAAAATAAATATTATGGGAAAATAACAAGGTTATCTAGTGATTCAATTTAAATGTATATAAAAATAATTTAAGCATCCAAATGATCCAAACTTTTTTGTGGATGCTCCCTGGTCCTAATCAAGCTTAGAAAACCAACATGTTCACATGGAACCTCTACTGATCTTGTTTTATTAATTTACTAAGGAAAACATGCATAAATCAAGAATAATTATTTCTGTTAAACCACAATTCATGATTAATTCACAAGATGTGTATTTTGGTATTATAAGACAGTGTGCACAAGTTGGGTTCAAGAACATAAATATATCTAACATGAAAAATCATTTTGCAGTTCTGCCAGAAATAGAAAAACATTTTTATAAAAATATTTACATGATAACTTTGTGCAATTTTTGGCATAGGAGCTAGTCATGACCTAACACACAACATATCCAAAAATTAGCTAAAGCGGACTTATGGTTTTTGCGATATGGCAGATCTAGGGTTTTCACATTTGTATTTTTCATGCAAAAACTGAAAGGAATTAGCTCAGGATAGAATAACAAAAGTTGTAGAATAAATCACCACGGATCCAACAAAATTGGTTTCACATTTTTATGATTTTCCTGTGATGTTCTACACAATTTACAAGAATCAGCAATTCAGTTCAACTATTTGAGTTACCTTCTTGCAATCAGGCCCTCGATAAGTTTCTCCCCCTTGCAATTGGGCCCTTGGGCGCCGGCCGGCGACGCGGGCAGCTCGATTCCGGCGAGCCGGTGGCCGGGTCCGGCCGGGCGCGGGCTAGGGGTGGTCCACGGGTCCCTAGGGGCTCATTTCTTCGCTCAGACGGGGCAGAGGGAGGGCCGGTGATGGCTCATGGCGGTGCGCGGCGGCGGTGCCCGCTGCGGCTGACCGTCCGGCGAGGGAAAGGGGGGTGAGGGGCAAGGCGTAGGACGGCGAGCTTTTATGTGACCCAGGTGAGACGCCGGGGAGACCTAGCGGCCGGCGGGTTGAGTGCTAAGCGGAGCTTGCTCAAGCGGCGGGCATGGCGGCTCGGCGGCTCGCGTGGAGGGGGGTGGCCGGCGCGGACGCACGCGGGAAGCGGCTCAAGGCCTTAAATAGGCGGGCGTCGGCGTGCCCGCGCGGAGGCTCGCCTCGAAACACGGGCAGGCGCGCGGCCGCCCGACCGCGCGGCGGCGGCGTGTCCGGCGGGTACGGCGGCGGGCGGGCGGGCGCCGCCCGTACCACGGGGGCGCGGCGTCCCACGGTTCCTTGGCATGCGTGCCACCTCGGGAGCGAGCAAGTGCCTCGGGAAGGCGCGGGCGGCACCCGGACCGAGGCACGGTGGCGGAGGGGCGGACGCGGGCGGTGGCGCGCCGAGGCGGCGGGCGCCGCGCGCGGCGGCGCGCGGGGCGCGCGCGGCGCGGCGTGGAGCGCCGGGACGCCTGAATTCTTTCCGAGTAGCCCTGTTCAAGCACGTGTTTCTCCCAAAAATTGAATAAAAGTGCACAAGGCAATGAATAGGAAAGTCGTAGATCTAGCTACCCACTACAACTTTCAAAAAGGCCATATAGTGTTTTTCTCAACGGAGTTTGCAGGAACGTCTTGCCAACTTTGAATGTCGACGCGTTCTGGAAAACAGGGAAATCTGTCTTGCAAGGGGGTTTTCACAATTTTCCACCCAAAATTTGAAATGCCAATCTACATGTGAAACGACCCGGATTTCCGCGAACGGAACCCCGAATCTTAGCACCTCGGTGGTAGTCCTAGGAGGGCTACCACGTGCAATCCCTGTCTCAGCGGTTCCAAAAATCCATACAGAAAGATAAAAACAGAGAAGTAGAGTACAACATTTATTTTATTACATTAATCAGAGTACATCTCTTCGGCACATGCCGGGTACAAGTCCATCAGGACTGAATCAAACATAAATAAAACGTCTGGCAGCGGCTCCATGAAAGCGCGGGAAACTCCATATCCGCAGGCAGCTCAAGTGTAGGAAGAGCTCTAGTCCACCCAACCGTCGTTGTCGAAGTCGTAGTCCGGCTCTGCGTCAGAGTCACCAGGGTCTACCCGATAAGCGGGTAGGTCATGTCAGCTTCCCAACAAAGAGGCAAAAGCGGTGTATATGCTACTATGCATGAGATATCCCTAATATGGCTGTAGAAGGCTTAAGCAAAGCAGCAGTGCAACGAACAAGGTAAGCAGAATATAGCGAGGAGGTCCACACCTCGGGGAAGCTTCCACTTCCGAGGTCCACACCTCAGGGGTCCACACCCCGCTCAAGGAATACCACCCAAAACACCGGATCTCAACCACGATCCAGAACCCAACTCTCATCTGCGATGTGGGGCCCACCGGCTCCTATCCCCACATCTCAACGGCCGAAGCCGGGCTCGCACACTCGGGGGAGAGAAGAAACACAAGAGAAGTGTATCTAGTCAGGTGAGAGACCGAAAGACTGTCCATAACCAGTGGACACGGACTATAGCCATAGGTTTAACACTCTGCAGAGGTTGTACAACTGTACCCGCCCGAATAGGTCCGGAACCGGCCGTCACCGGTGACCGATCCTACCATACGGCTGAAGCCCAAGTAAGTGGATAGTACCCTTCTGCATCTCCGAGCCTGGCCCAGCCTCCGCGGCAGAGCTCATACTACCCGCGAGAGGTCCCTCGAAGCTGTGGAACCCTTCCCTGGCCTCACCAGGGCAAAGTCTACTAAGGAGGGAAAGACCACTCCCGTCACGATCACACCGATCCTCCTGCAGGAGGAGTGCTATCCACTACAAGTCTCACCCCGCACCCCCGCCCAATACAAGGCGGGCGGTCTGTACGAAAATAGTCATCCGAAACAAGGTCAACTGACGATCGGTCATTAAGGGGCCGAGAGCGAGCACTCAACATCTCCATCCCACACGACACGGCCCTCGGGTAAGAGGCCAGATCGCATCTTCCCTCGGCAGCCGTTCACAAGTAACCAAGCGGCTCGCTCCCGCCAAAACACAGCAAGGAGATACGCACCCAGAACGCACGCTAGAAACTCACCGAGATACCCACATCTCAATCCAAACCCAGAGCACTATCCATAATCAAGCAACAAAAGTATGGATAGTTGAGGTAAGGGACTAGCTAGGGGTCTGTAGCTAGTCCCGCAGGTAGTAGAACAAGGAACAGGATATATCAAAACATCAAGGCATGGCTATTAAACGGGTTACGCAATTCAACAGATCAATGCATTAAAGTAAAGCACTAGCAGCTAAATATCAACATGGGATCTATATGGTTGGGAGTGACATGACACCTTCGTTGCCGTTGAAGCAGTCGCTGTCCGGAGCAGTGTACTCGGGGTCCTCCACGTCCTCCTGGTCGAATCTCGGGTCTGCGGCACGAGATTCGACGCGAAAATAAGATAACGGTGCACATCTAAGCAATAACTCCAAATAAGATCCAATTTAGAAGATCCAAATGAACCCGAACTACCTACAAACAGCAAGGTTTCGCAAATACGGATTTATATAAATTAGTTTTGTATTTTTCTGAGCTCCCTAGAATTTATTATGAATTTTTAAAGGTTAAAAACATTTTCTGGAATTTTTAAACAGAGAAGAAAAGGGATTTTCAGAAAATATGCTGCTGACGTGAGCATGACGTTAGCGGCCCAGGATTTAACAGGCCGCAAAGGCCAGAACCGTCGCTGGGCCGTGGGCGGCCCAGCGGACTCGTCCCTGCCCGGAATGGGTTTCGGCCCATACTGGCCCAAACGCTACAGCCTGCTACACAGTTCACAGAAGTCTGGTTTTTCCCCTCCGACTTCCTTCTGCACTGGGCCGACGGCCTGCTAGAGACATCTAACTGGGCTAAGAGCCCGGTCCATCTGGTGGCCCAGAGCTCAGGTAGCACGCACGGGGACTCCACGCCCCCCAGGTGTTCGTCCAAAAGGTTCAGACGGCGCGGCGCCCGCGCGGCGTGTCGCCGGCGTCCGGCTCGCGGGTGCTCGACGCCCGGGCACCACCCCCCGGCAAGATAACGCCCCCGCTACGGCTCGGAACCGGGGTGTTCCGGCCGGACCGGCGCTCGCGTCCATGATCTCGCGCGCGGCGAGCGGCCGCCGTCCGTGCAACCGGGCCCGACGCCTCCGCCGCCGGGCGCGTCATGGCGCGGCGCCGCCAAACCCCCCCCGCACAAGCCTCGGGTCGAAGCCCGGCTCAACCGTTCAAGCCTTGCGCACCCATGCCCGCCCGGCCGGCGCGGTCGCCCGGTAACCGGGGGCGCGCCGCGTGGCGGCACGGCGGCGCTCACGTTCCTGCACGAAAAGCTCGGCGCGAAGGCCGGCACACCAACGTTCCTGCACACGCGATCACGGCTCGACGGACGGACCCATACCCCTGCCTCGCACGGCGACAGCGGCGCCCAAGAGCACAGGCGGCTCAGGAGCTCCCTCCGTCGTGGTGCGGCAAACCTACGGCGCGACGGTCAGCAACCCGGCACGGTTCATCGACGACGCGTCTCGACGTCGCGGCATCACAGGAAAGACCAAGGGGGGGAAAAGAAGCGAGAGGGGCTGCGGTGCTCACGATGGGGCGTTGGTGGAGTCGTGGCCGGCTCGGTGGAGAGGCGGCGAAGGCGAGGTAGGGGTTCACGCCGGCGGTCGCTGCCTCGGCTCCTGCTCCGGTCCTCGGTCCGGTTCCCGCCTTTCCCCCTTCTGGCACAGCTCGGCGCTCCTTGGCGGTGAAGATGTCCTTGCCCCGGTCCGGTCCTCGGCTTCTCCCCCGTCCTGCGCGACGCGGCGCGCGCGCCCGCTCCCTTCGCACGCGGCGCGCGCGCGGCGGTGGCGCGCCCGCCTTCTCCTTCACTCCGGCGAACACGACGAGCGGTGGATGTGGAAACCCCAAGAGGGGGTGGTTAGCCTTGCCTCCAGTCCACACCGGCCCCCTCTCCTTTTGAATCCGCGCCGCGGGGTCTCGAGGGGAAAATCCCCCGATGCCCTTGGCTCGCCGCCGTCCCGGGGCAGGTGGCGCGCCCAGTGGAGCCCCGGCCCGCCTCGGATGCTCGTTGGGGGAGGGCAGTGGCGTCCTTTGCCTTTTTCCCCGGTCGCCCTCCCCGTCCCGCGCGCGCGCGCGCGCGGTCCTTGGCGTGCGTGCCGGCCGGGCGGCTCGGCCGCGCGCGCCACCCCCGCGCGAGCCGGTGGGGCCGGACCGGCGGCGCTCCCCCCGCTCGGGGTCCCCGGCTGACCGGCGCGGCGGTCAAAAGGATAAGGGAAGGGGGTGAGAGGGAGCTGACGACTAGGGCCCGCGCGGCACAGAAAGAGAAGGGGGGGAAAGGGATGCTGCCCGGGTTAATGGGCCGAAAGGCGCCTTGGGTTGGGCCGCTGCAACGCAAGGGAAGAAGAGATACGGCCCAAAGCTCTTAGCTGCTCTTTACCTATTAAAACAGATAAGTTTGGACTAGGATTTGAAAAAGAGTTTGAATTTGATCCCCTTTCAAATTCAAACTTCACTCAATTGAACTCCAAATAAACCAAAGAAAAACCAACTCACATAATTTACCATATTTTTAACATATGTTTTATAAATAGGATAAATTAGTGGAGAATTTGGTGAGAGGCTAGCAATTTTGGCTCAAAAATTGATAGCACTCAGACGCAAGCAAAAAGTTTTAAATTTTCGCAAAATTTACACACCTAAATTCCTGGGTTGTTACATTGAAAGTTGTGTCCCTCAACAAGATGGACAACTTTCATAAAGGTAGATTTTGAAGTGTTTAGGTGAATTTTGGGGAACGCGGCAAAAGTTCCAGACGACATTCGCTGACGTCAACGATCAAGCGGGTTTTGATCGTGTCTTTGACCAAGGGTTGACTACGGGTGGTTGTAGGCTTGGTCAAGGGGTTCATCGGGGTTCATTGGCGAGGTTTTCGGGTGATGACCCAGGTTGACCTAGGTTTGACCGGGGTTTGACCGGTTGATCCGGTCATTAGCGTTAATGACGGTAATTAAAAACCTGGGGCGTCACAGTCTACCCCCCTTAAGAGGAATCTCGTCGCGAGATTCGAAATTACAAGGGGCGGTGAAGAATGATTCTGGACAGAAGTGTTACCTACAAAATTCAGTTGGCTTTGCTCCACTTGAGGGTTTGGCTCGTTGTTGTTGGTAGCAGATCCGGGGTTCTGCTTCTGCTGCTGGGGCTTCTGCTGTCTGGGGTTCGGGCACTTATTGGCAAAATGCCCGGGCTGTCTACAATTGTAGCACAACCGGGGAGGAAGATCTTTGGGTTTGGAGATCGGTTGCTGGGCTTCCTGGATAAGGCGGAGCCTCTTCCTCTCCTTTTTCTTTGCCTTCTTCGAGGTTCGCGCGGGTGTTGTAATAGCGGTGCGCTGAGTGGTCTTGCTAGGGTTACAGCTTCGCTTGCCTTCACGTGGATAAGTCTCCGTACAGGTAATTTCCCACTCACTTACATCTATCTCAGATAATCCTCATTTGTGGCCTCGGATTGCATCCTCTTCTGCTCTAAGATTCATTGGTAGTCGAGAAGGTGGTAATATTGAGTCAGAGGATTGGGGTTGGTCTTGATTAACATACTCCTCCAACAGATTGAATAAACGGGCTTGTTCGACCATAGAGGCAGATAAGGACTGAGAGAGACTGTCTGCCAAATTATTCTGATATGGTTTCCCATAACGTCCTTGGATGATATCGTACACCACTTGATTCAGTACGGAATTCTGCCCTTCTAGCAGTTGAGTTGCGCCGGCAATGGTGTTTACGTCCCTCTGGGTGGGTACTCCTGGTGAACAGGGCTTGGAAGGTTGAAGCTTTGATTGCATTGGTGGCATTTGTTGTAGTTGTTGAGCCATTTGCTGTTGGGTCTGCAGGAGTTGGCACAACACTTCGGTATGTGCTGCTATGAAAGCTTCGGTCAACATCGTGGGTGGCGGTTGCGTACGATCGCCACTACCTGATGCTTCAAAATCATTGGGGTTATTCCATGCCGATCGGAACATCTGAAATTTGAGTCCCTAATTAGCGTATGATTGGAATCTCACCCAAGCTTATAATTCGGACATATTGTACGAGACTCGTTCACGGTAAGCAATGCAAACTGGACATCTCAATAGTCACAATATCAATTCGGTAAAACTTTGCCTACACACATCCCATGATCGGGAATGCAGATGGAACAAAAAGTACAAGGTGTGTCCTCATACTACCTCATTGCCGTTCATGAGGAAGCGGACGATGAATGTGCACATGCACAGCTAATAGCAGACACAATCCTCCTACGATACAGAGGTACATCCCTAACAATGTCCAGCGAAATGTCTCAAGCTCTTCCGAAGACGGAGTCATGGGTGGCAGCTTGGATTGATTTCTGCTTTCGGTCCACTCCGAGCTTCTTCTTGACGTCGGAAATGAAGACGGAGAACAGTTCACTCGAGAAGATTGAAGTATCTGGGGGAGGTGCTCTAGTGGCAAGTAGCCAGGCTAGCTAGAAGAAGAACAAGAACAGTGATACTGCCGAGCTCTGATGGAAATGGGGCTTTCGTATCGGCGGTTCTTGGGTAAAAGGTTCCATTTTATAGCCGATGCGGGGCTGTAACGGTCAGTTGACCCAGTTGGTGACCTGGTGTGCTCAACACGGAGCTCAACAAGGTCAGCTCACGCGATCACGGCGTCGCGAATACGGTTGCGGAAATCGATGGTAAAGCGACGTCATGGCGTCGTATGGTCGTGACACTGGTGATGATGGGCTCAACGGTCTAAATAATCGACTGTGATGTGGAGCGAAACGAGAAAGGCTCGGTGTACTACGCTTCACGCTTGTGATAGCAACACTGAGGAGCATAGCATAAAGCTTTGATCGATCCTGGGCGTGCTTCCTTGTTTGATTTGAGAATTGGAAGGTTAAGAGCACGGATAAAGAACGAAAGCACGATGGATAACTTCTCCCAATTGACTATTCGAGAACCTTGACTGCTCGAGAAAAGTATCTACTTCTGCTGCTTTCCACTTGGCTAGCGGAAAAGAATCGATGCTGCAAGATCGTCGAGATTCATGGCAAGGGACCAATTGGTCGAGGATTCCCAATAGGACATTTACCAGGAAAGAAGGTTAAAGATAGATTTCCACAAACTCATGTACGAAAGGTGACATCAAGTGGGAACTTCAAGGAATAACCTTGCTCACACCTTTACTTATTTCGCAAATTTTTGAGGTTTTGACAACTCGTTGTTTTGAAAGTGCAACACCTTTCAAAGTTGATGCAATGCATATGCTTGTGCGGTATGGTGCTCATGATGCATGTCAGAATGACTCGGTTACCCATATGCGTCGATGATTGGAAATGCAATCAATAGTAGGGAGGGGATCGGTGTGACGAGGTGTTATCTCACGACCAAGATACCTAGCGCGCTCCTAGTGGCAGTCGGGTGGCTGCAGCACACACGATACCCTAGGTTCCGTCGCGGCACCTTTGACTATGAGGTAACAACATCACCAGACAGGAGAGGTAGGGTAAGGGTACAGAGATTCATGCGAATGCACGTTAGTCTACCCATGCTTCCCAAATGCACCTGCTATGCAGCGCATACTCAAAAGCCACATTTTAAATTTAAATCACAAGGTTTGAGCAAGACCGAAAAGAACAAGTTCAGGATTTAGGAATCGATTGGATCCTGGATTGGCACAAAGTTCGTAGAGTACGGATCTTGATTGATCACGACTTAGCATAAGTAATGCCTTTCGAACATCATTGCGGAAAAGGATGTTTAATCAAGGCAGTACATCGATGAGAGTTTTCAGAATTACTAACAACATTTAGGATTACAAAGCAGACTAGCTGCAATGACAAGGTTCCTAGTCCAACTGACAGCGAGAGTCGACCAAAAGTGGTCAGGGTACACTAGGATTCCTCACAACACTACATTCTTTCAACTCAGAACTTTTATTCCCAATGGACCAACTTCCGAGGGTGGGATCTTTCATTCCGAAAGTCTACGGTGACTCGGGTCCAGACTCAATTCCAGATTCACCCTGGATATCTTCAACTTCTTCTTCTTGTGCTGGTCTAGGAATGACAGGTTCTGGGGGTGGAACGGCTAGAACTTCCAGTTGATTTTCTAATTCCAGCATATACTGATCGTTATGCTGCAACAAGAAATTCTGCTCATGGATGATCTCGGTTAACTCTTGTATTTTTGCCTTGTCCTTGCGTCTTTCCTTCCTGAGAGTAGCGATCATTGCTCGGGCTTCTTTCAATGCCTGAGCTGAACACTCTACTTCCTTCACTTTGTATCTATAGATTTGGTGTCTATAGAATACGCTTTCTCCCACCATTCGCAGATAGGTGTCGTACATGGCTTCTGAAAAGCGGACCGAGGTGACAAGATCAGGGCTATAGTGAGAGTTTCTCTGGGCTGGAAGTATAGTTTCTCGTTCACCACCCGGTGCAACGTGTCGCTCGGGTACCAGAATGACTTTAGCTGCAGAGTTGGCTATCTCAGCAGGGTGCTTTCCACAGAAAGTGGTGAGTGCTTCGAGAGCAGCCTTCTGCACCGTGTCGGACAAGTTTCTTCCGTGTGCCGTACACTCCCACTCATCCCAAGCAGGATTGGTCGGGCACGTTGAAATCTTCACCTTCACTTCACAACGAAGGAGTTGGCCTGTGGTCATGATCTCACGTGTCGAGTACTCTGGATAAGTGGTGTACCCAAAGCTCCTTAGGGTGTCCCACAAAAGTGCAGGAAATCCACCCTCATCGAGGTAGTCCACGAGAGTCCATGATTCCACATCAACCGACGTAGAGCCAGCGTTGTCCATCTGGACATACGACAAAAGTGAGAATTAGGCGGGTGCGAGTATACAAGGGTATCTCGATCCACGAGCACGGTAGGGGTAAGGTATGGGGTAACCATGCATACTTAAACGCCATTGTATGCTGAGCTCGAACGAGCAGGCATACCGACGATACAAGGTCTAGCAATCGGGAACCGGACATCCTACTCGAACCAGAGTTCAACACCTCTCAATTGTCGTAGCAACTTAGCGAGGTTATGAAACTTAAGTTGGGTACTCAAGGTTGAGCTAGGGAACTAGAAAGTTCTGAACCAAGCAAGGTTCAAGGTTCTAAGGAATGGCAAACAAGGTTGACTTCCAAGCATAACTTGCGGTAGACCAAGGTACGATCATGAATTTTGACGAGTGGAAACGGGATTAGATTGAAGCGGCCTAGGTTAAGATCACCGAGACGAAGGATTCTTGGACAAGAATAGCAATTTAAGCAACACTTTTATTAAATTTAAGCAAGACAACACACCTACACCTAAAGAAGCCAAACAGAACAAAACATGCTACAATTATTTTACCTCTGAGAGCACGGAAAACAGACGTGAGTTCAGTTTAGGTTCTTTCCCGATTTTTAACATGATGCAAGACGTCCTATTCGTCCTCACAAGGCAATCAAGCCAAAATTCGAAGTTAGCGCCGGTGGCATGGCACATACACGTATCTCCCTATAATATCTAGTCGGGATCTAGTCGATGCTTACTTAGCGAGCTTACGAAACGAGGTTAGTGTACCTGCTGAAGATCACAGAACACAACGAACCTTTCATGCCAGCACTCATGAAACCATCCACATACATTACCGTTCACTATAGAAACGACATCCATGCGTTAAGCCGCTGCATGGACAGCGTCCAACCTCGGACATTCTCCGTTTGAATGGAGCATATCCTTGCATCGCATGAGCGTCATGCGGAAAGCTCACGTATGAAGCACGTGGCAAGACACAATTCATAACCAGACGCGAAGATGGGATCCGTGGAATGGATCACTCCATCAACCCTCGCAATTCTCGTGATGCGGAGCAGCACACGTATAAAACACGTGGCTCCTAGTTTGTTTGTGCGAGAAAGTAAGTCTGACATAAAGTAATGTGCTGGAAGTTAGCAAAATAGACCATAGATTAATAAGCCACCTGAAAGAAACCAAAAATTCCCTCTCGGGCCTCTCGGTCTAGTCTATACTTAGCGGACCAACGTTTTTGCAATTCAAACAATCTTGGCAAATTTTATTCGAAAATCATGTGCTTAGGGTTGTTAATTAAACTCTGGTGCATGCAGTCGCTCTGATACCAGCTGTGACAACCCGCCCAGGAAAATACCGTACTATCGCCTAAGACCGATCCACTTTGGTCGTTAAGCAATAGTAAAGTATTATCCTGTCGTTAGTTGCCGGGTTAACGCCCGATAAATCACTTGAACATCGAACAGAGGATCGATACATGCATTAAACTCACGCGAAGGCGAGTCCAGAGTACAACATGAATTAACATTTTATTACAAACCATTGTGCAAGGCATAAGATAAAAGTTTCAGAGTTCGAAAATACAGCGGAATAATTTAAACTAGCGGAACGGTGAACATCACAGGAGGCCGTCCGTGATGTCATCACTTGTCGTCACCCTTCTGATCAAGCACACCTGCAACAACAATTTTAAAGCAAGGCTGAGTATACTAATACTCAGCAAGACTTAACCGTCGGGTGATGACTACATCACCAACCTCTAGACATGAAAGGTTTTTGGCCGGTGGAGTTTCTTTTGCTGGAAAGCCACTAAGAGTGGATCCTTACTTTCAATCTTTTAGCACAAGTTCTAGTTGATTACCATTTCTAAATGTGCCAACTAATTCAATCAAGAATTGGACAAGCAATTAATTCATCCAACCATATTTCTCGGGTTCCATCATTATGGGATATCATGGCCAGTAGAATAAGCAGTCTCGGATAACGGTGAGAGGCCGACAATCGATTGATTTAAACCTTGCAAGGTAAACCCAAACACACGGTCGGTTGCCCCCGCGAGGACAACTCCCCAGGCCGTCCCCATAAATCCTCGGGTTGGGATCGAATCTTACAGTCCCTGGTGCAGGCTATCCGGCATACCCCGCGAGATACCCGGAGTCACCATACACCACCCTTCCCGGTAGCTAGCCGGTAAGGAGATTTCTCGAGGGTAGTAACGGTAGGATCCCGTGCCGCCTCATTAAGGTACTAGGCTTACCGGTCCCATTCCCGGCATATGCTTGGTACGTTCAAAAGCTTAGCCCACATGCCCACTGGACCGGAGCCCAATCCCATGCTCTTACCACATGAGAAATCCATTTAAGGATATCTTGTGATTCCTATCTAGGAACCTATTCTCGCGAGTGACGAGCATCACTCGACTTCTATCGGTCCTATAGCATGGCAGCTATCGACCTAGCATACTAGTGATAGAGCATAGGTACCTAAGGATCATGCATCTAGGGTTTCAATTCAATTCCTGAAACGTAAATGCACAATCATAGCAAACATAATTGCATAATTTTAAAAAGGCGGGGTTAATGATCCGGGGCTTGCCTACGCTGGCAAGGTTGGCCTTGGGCCCTTCTGGACTTGGGTCCAGGTCTTGAGCTACGTTCACGTGCGGCAGCTCTTGGTCGGCACCTTCGTCTCCTCCTTCGGTACGGGCGTACGTCTACGGCGGAAAGATCTACACGAAGATGCAAATGCAAGATTTATTCGACGGTTTTCACTTTAATCAATTGTAACCCATATTGACAATCAAGGGGTGTATTGGTTGGGCACATTCACCTAGATAAGGATGCATTTAGCATACTCTTCCATTAAGGAACAATATGCATTCTTTATTAATTATTCTTTTTGATGGTGACTGTGTACATATATATATATAAATAATTTATGTTAAATTCACCAACAGTAGTGGGTAGGTATATTTAACCTTTGTTTAACATGATTTGCAACCACACTCAGGTTAACATGGATGGTTTGGTGATTTCTCTTTTAGAAAGGTCATTGGTTGTACATGGGTTATTCTTGTATTGTACAATTGAATATAGTTTTCTTTATATCTGTCGATGTGAAAGCTTTTAATCATTTCCTTTCCACATGCAAGATATAAATAATACTTTTATCCTTGAAGTATTTCCTTATCAATAATGAGAATTAATTACCCTTTTTAATTAATTTAGATAATATTTTCAAAAAGGAAAAAGAATTAACTAAGGCTTTTCTTTATTTAATTTCCCTTTAATAGAAAAAGGGCTTTTAAGCTTTTCATTAAGCAATTAAATTACCAAAAATTAAAGTAGTGTTTCTTAAGCCTACTAGCATCTATACTGGTCCATTGGACCCACATGTAAAGGTTGGATGTTAGGAAAAATAAATATTATGGGAAAATAACAAGGTTATCTAGTGATTCAATTTAAATGTATATAAAAATAATTTAAGCATCCAAATGATGCAAACTTTCTTGTGGATGCTCCCTGGTCCTATTCAAGCTTAGAAAACCAACATGTTCACATGGAACCTCTACTGATCTTGTTTTATTAATTTACTAAGGAAAACATGCATAAATCAAGAATAATTATTTCTTTTCAACCAAAATTCACGATTAATTCAAAAGATGTGTATTTTGGTACTATAAGATAGTGTGCACAAGTTGGGTTCAAGAACATAAATATATTTAACATGAAAAATCATTTATGCAGTTCTGCCAGAAATAGAAAAACATTTTTATAAAAAGATTCACATGATAACTTTGTGCACTTTTTGGAATAGGAGCTAGTCATGACCTAACACACAACATATCCAAAAATTAGCTACAGAGGACATATGGTTTTTGAGATATGGCAGATCTAGGGTTTTCACTATTGTATTTGTCATGCAAAAACTAGAAGGAATTAGCTCAGGCTAGAATAACAAAAGTTGTAGAATAAATCACCACGGATCCAAAAAAATTGGTTTCACATTTTTCTGATTTTCCTGTGATTTTCTACACAATTTACAAGAATCAGCAATTCAGTTCAACTATTTGAGTTACCTTCTTGCAATCAGGCCCTCGATAAGTTTCGCCCCCTTGCAATTGGGCCCTTGGGCGCCGGCCGGCGGCGCGGACAGCTCGATTCCGGCGAGCCGGTGGCCGGGTCCGGCCGGGCGCGGGCTAGGGGTGGTCCACGGGTCCCTAGGGGCTCATTTCTTCGCTCGGACGGGGCGGAGGGAGGGCGGTGATGGCTCACGGCGGTGCGCGGCGGCGGTGCCCGCTGCGGCTGACCGTCCGGCGAGGGAAAGGGTGGTGAGGGGCAAGGCGTAGGACGGCGAGCTTTTATGGGACCCAGGTGAGACGCCGGGGAGACCTAGCGGCCAGCGGGTTGTGTGCTAAGCGGAGCTTGCTCAAGCGGCGGGCATGGCGGCTCGGCGGCTCGCGTGGAGGGGGGTGGCCGGCGTGGACGCACGCGGGAAGCGGCTCAAGGCCTTAAATAGGCGGGCGTCGGCGTGCCGGCGCGGAGGCTGCGCCTCGAAACACGGGCGGGCGCGGCCGCCCCGACCGCGGGCTGCGTGTCCGGTGGGTACGGCGGCGGGCGGGGCGGGCGGCCGCCCGTACCACGGCGGCGCGGCGTCCCACGGTTCCTTGGCATGCGTGCCACCTCGGGAGCGAGCAAGTGCCTCGGGAAGGCGCGGGCGGCACCCGGACCGAGGCACGGCGGCGGAGGGGGCGTACGCAAAGCGGTGGCGCGCGGCGGCGGCGGGCGGCGCGCGGCGGCGGCGCCGGGGCGCGCGCGGCGCGGCGTGGAGCGCCGGGACGCCTGAATTCTTTCCGAGTAGCCCTGTTCAAGCACGTGTTTCTCCCAAAAATTGAATAAAAGTGCACAAGGCAATGAATAGGAAAGTTGTAGATCTAGCTACCCACTACAACTTTCAAAAAGGCCATATAGTGTTTTTCTCAACGGATTTTGCAGGAACGTCGTGCCAACTTTGAATGTCGACGCGTTCTGGAAAACAGGGAAATCTGTCTTGCAAGGGGCTTTTTACAATTTTCCACCCAAAATTTGAAATGCCAATCTACATGAAAGTTGTGTCCCTCAACAAGATGGACAACTTTCATAAAGGTAGATTTTGAAGTGTTTAGGTGAATTTTGGGGAACGCGGCAAAAGTTCCGGACGACATTCGCTGACGTCAACGGTCAAGCGGGTTTTGATCGTGTCTTTGACCAAGGGTTGACTACGGGTGGTTGTAGGCTTGATCAAGGGGTTCATCGGGGTTCATTGGCGAGGTTTTCGGGTGATGACCCAGGTTGACCTAGGTTTGACCAGGGTTTGACCGGTTGATCCGGTCATTAGCGTTAATGACGGTAATTAAAAACCTGGGGCGTCACAAAAGGCCCTGCCATTGTCTCTAAACTTTGGTCCGGGTTACTCTCTCTAGCGATGGCAGCATAGAGAGCAGCAGGACTGGTCGTGTAAGCCCCCCTAGTGGAATTAGCGGTAGTTCTCTTCTTCCTTGTGGACATTTTGGGTTTCTTCCTTGAGCCAAACACAAATGGTGGGCGCCAATTGTTGTGGGGTACCGAAGCTACCTTCACGAACAATTAAAGGGAATAAAAGACAAACACAAATGGTGGGCGCCAATTGTTGTGGGGTAGCGAAGCTACCTTCACGAACAATTAAAGGGAATAAAAGACTCGAGAACCAAAACTCAGATGAATGCAAAAGAAGAAGACCAAAACTCTTTCTCAACAGTGAATTTCTCAAAACCCGATCCCCTTTACAAGTGCCGGTTGAGCTCCTTTTTTAGGGAGACGAACAGACTTTTTACATGCCGAGATTGCCCTCGTGTAAAACGGATCATTACAGAATGTGCTAGGATAATTTTGGGAGGTCTCCATTAGGTCTTCACGTAATCAGCGCTCCATGACGTCACACCGCAAATCACGACGCTTTTCCCGGCATCAACACGTGCGCCTGTCGTGTGAAGACCTTCAACTTTATGGAGACGCCCCTTTCGCCTAGCGTATTCTTGCCCATGAAACACACTCCAAAGCCAAAATGTGAAAGCATTAGATGCTAAAGGTGACGAAACCCCCTAGGCAAAACCCATGTTGTAGCTTGGTAGGTGGGTGAAATTCGCCCATGGGGTTTCGTCGTGAAGAAAACCAAGCCACCAAACCAGAAACCTGACACACTGGACCATTGGTCCTGTTCAATAATTTTGCTAGTGACGAAAGGTACCCGGCAAAAGGTGTGATCTGAAAGGCAAGATGGAGCTAAAGGGCTCGATCTTGAATCCCCCAACACGCGGCCAGCACGTCCAGGCGCGGCAAGGCGCGGCGGGCACAACCCTAGCGGCCTTTCGTGAGTCTATGAATGTTTTTGATTTTTGTTTGTGAATCAAAATCGGATGAAACTTGTGTATTTTCTAGTGAATGTGTTGTGAATCGATTCAGTTTGTGATGTTTATGCTAGTGGTGAAGTTGAATGACTTATCATTGTGATGGTTATTGTGTGATGAACTATGAGATGATATTGATATGGAATTGAACTTCTTGTTCGTGTTCTTCCTATGTTTGTGTTCTTGGCGATCGTTATTAGCAGTGGTGGAGGTGGAGCAGGCTGGCTGCTTGTGTGGCTGCCGGTGTAGGCAGAGCTATGGTGTTTTTTTGTTTTGCTGGAAAATCCTTATTCCCGGTTCGTTCACTCGAGACAAAAGGGGGGCCTTTTGTCTCTTATCATTAGACCTGGTTGGACTTGAGAGACCTATACCCTTTACCAACCGAGACTAAAGCCCCTCTCCCTACCAGTGAAATCACTTATAGAACATGGGAGGGGATTGTTCTAAATTCTTGGAGCATCCCGGTCTTTAGCTAAGTCTGAATGAGCTAGCTAAAGCGCATACTGATTATATGATCTTGGCACAACAAAAACATCAACTAAAACAAAATGCAAATTTAGCAAATCACGATAAATGACACCTTCTGGACTCGAGAACCAAAACTCAGATGAATGCAAAAGAAGAAGACCAAAACTCTTTCTCAACAGTGAATTTCTCAAAAGTCGATCCCCTTTACAAGTGCCAGTCGGCCTCCTTTTATAGGGAGACGAACAAACTTTTTACATGCCGAGATTGCCCTTGTGTAAAACGGGTCATTACAGAATGTGCTAGGCTAATTTTGGGAGGTCTCCATTAGGTCTTCACGTAGTCGGCGCTCCATGACGTCACACCGCAAATCACGACGCTTTTCCCGGCATCAACACATGCGCCTGTCTTGTGAAAACCTTCAACATTTTGGAGATGCCCCTTTCGCCTAGCGTATTTTTTCCCTTGAAACAAATTCCAAGGCATGACGCCAGAAGTTGCGAGTTCGAATCTCTGCACATATATCACGTGAAAAATAGTGTGACTTGTGAAAAAATCACGAGCACAAGTGTGGAAGCCTCTCGGATTTTTCAAAGAAAAATCACGTAAAAACTCTTTAGTTCATGAACAAATCTAAAGGCCCCTCCATTGTCTCTAAACTTTGGTCCCGGTTACTCTCTCTAGCGATGGCAGCATAGAGAGCAGCAAGACTGGTCGTGTAAGCCCCCTAGTGGAATTAGCTGTAGTTCTCTTCTTCCTTGTGGACATTTTGGGTTTCTTCCTTGAGCCAAACACAAATGTTGGGCGCCAATTGTTGTGGGGTAGCGAAGCTACCTTCACGAACAATTAAAGGGAATAAAAGACTCGAGAACCAAAACTCAGATGAATGCAAAAGAAGAAGACCAAAATTCTTTCTCAACAATGAATTTCTCAAAAGCCGATCCCCTTTACAAGTGCCGGTCGACCTCCTTTTTTAGGGAGACGAACGGACTTTTTACATGCCGAGATTGCCCTCGTGTAAAACGGATCATTACAGAATGTGCTAGGCTAATTTTGGGAGGTCTCCATTAGTTCTTCACGTAATCGGCGCTCCATGTTGTCACACCGCAAATCACGACGCTTTTCCCGGCATCAACACTTGCGACTGTCGGGTGAAGACCTTCAACTTTTGGCAGACACCCCTTTCACCTAGCGTATTCTTGCCCCTAAAACACATTCCAAAGCCAAAACGTGAAAGCATTAGATGCTAAAGGTGACAAAACCCCCTAGGCAAAACCCATGTTGTAGCTTGGTAGGTGGGTGAGATTCGCCACTGGGGTTTCGTCGTGAAGAAAACCAAGCCACCAAACCGGAAACCTGACACACTGGACCATTGGTCCTGTTCAATAATTTTGTTATTGACGAAAGGTACCTGGCAAAAGGTGTGATCTGAAAGGAAAGATGGAGCTAAATGGCTCCATCTCGAATCCCCCAACACGCGGCCAGCACGTCCAGGTGCGGCGCGGCGGGCACGACCCTAGCGGCCTTTCATGAGTCTGTGAATGTTTTTGATTTTTGTTTGTGAATCGAAATCGGATGAAACTTGTGTATTTTCTAGTGAATGTGTTGTGAATCGATTCAGTTTGTGATGTTTATGCTAGTGGTGAAGTTGAATGACTTATCGTTGTGATGGTTATTGTGTGATGAACTGTGAGATGGTATTGATATGGAATTGAACTTCTTGTTCGTGTTCTTGGTGATCGTTATTAGCAGTGGTGGAGGTGGAGCAGGTTGGCTGCTTGTGTGGCTGCCGGTGTAGGCAGAGCCATGGTGTTTTTTTGTTTTGCTGGAAAATCCTCTAGTCCCGGTTCGTTCACTCGAGACTAAAACAGGGGCCTTTTGTCTCTTATCATTAGTCCCGGTTGGACTTGAGAGACCTATACCCTTTACCAACCGAGACTAAAGCCCCTCTCCCTACCAGTGAAATCACTTATAGAACATGGGAGGGGATTGTTCTAAATGCTTGGAGCATCCCGGTCTTTAGCTAAATCTGAATGAGCTAGCTAAAGCGCATACTGATTATATGATCTTGGCACAACAAAAACATCAACTAAAACAAAATGCAAATTTAGCAAATCACGATAAATGACACCTTCTGGACTCGAGAACCAAAACTCAGATGAATGCGAAAGAAGAAGACCAAAACTCTTTCTCAGCAGTGAATTTCTCAAAAGCCGATCCCCTTTACAAGTGCCGGTCGGCCTCCTTTTATAGGGAGATGAACAGACTTTTTACATGTCGAGATTGCCCTTGTGTAAAACGGGTCATTACAGAATGTGCTAGGCTAATTTTGGGAGGTCTCCATTAGGTCTTCACGTAGTCGGCGCTCCATGACGTCACACCGCAAATCACAACGCTTTTCCCGGCATCAACACGTGTGCCTGTCGTGTGGAGACCTTCAGCTTTTTGGAGATGCCCCTTTCGCCTAGCGTATTCTTGCCCCTGAAACACATTCCAAGGCATGACGCCAGAAGTTGCGAGTTTGAATCTCCGCACATATATCACAAGAAAAATAGTGCGACTTGTGAAAAAATCACGAGCACAAGTGTGGAAGCCTCTCGGATTTTTTCAGAGAAAAATCACGTAAAAACTCTTTAGTTCAAGAACCAAATCTAAAGGCCCCTCCATTGTCTCTAAAGTTTGGTCCCGGTTACTCTCTCTAGCGATGGCAGCATAGAGAGCAGCAAGACTGGTCGTGTAAGTGCTACCGCGTAAAAATTATGGCAGCCTTGTTCATCTAGCTTATCAGGTAGCCAGCAGTCCTTTTCTTACATCGAATCGGCATGAGCTACCAACCACCAATCCTCCAGCAGTATTTTTGTCTCGAAACGAATCAACACAAACCACCAAGCTTATCCTGGGCCGTTTGATGGCATATGCCAAATGGGTTGCTCAGGCATCATGCAGATTGTGATGGAGCATATGGTTTGCTGTGATCATAGTACAAAAAGAGTCTTAGTAGATAGCAAGTCACATCTGCCCGGGTAATTTTATATGGAAGTGCTTACAGCTCACGCTTGTTTTATACATATGGTACTGCATACAGCTGTCCATCTGTCCGAACCATATCAGAGTTCTTATATGGAGATAAACATTATATGAGACTGTAGATGAGGTCTACAACGTTGTACTTAAATAGTTTGGTACTAGAAGCCATTTAAACCCCAAGTATTTTATCAGAGCTTTATACGTTATGGTTAAAAACGATTAGAGCTCAGGGGGGCACGTGCGTTGTAAAGAATCTCTTAATGTGCCTGAAAATCACAATTATATCTCCATGTGCTCGTCCGCTGGCCTGCTGCACGTGAACCACGACTCTATGTAAGTATTAAAACAAAAAAAACATGTGTCTATGTTTGTTAAATGGATACGGAGATCACGGGCACGTCTCAGCTTGATTTATTGCCAAGCTAGACAGCAAATCTTGAATTTGATGGTCTGTTTAGTTGGTCAATCTACTGTTCATCCCATCACATCGACTCACAGCTTAACTATTTTTTCCAAATTAAACACATCAAATCGAAATTTCCACTATTCACCATGTTTGAATTGGTGGACATGTGGGTGTCACAAAGTGTGTTCTGTTGGGCAACCGATAGGCAACTGACAGGCAATTTACTCTGTCCATCTATTTCTGTCGAGATTTGCTTGTCGGGTAACTGACAGAAACATTTTCCTCACAAATTTCTCGTATTTGTCTCCAAAAACCATGTTCAACAGTGAAATACTGGCACTACATGTATAAAGAACGCATGAGTAGGACTGCAATACGCAACTGCTTCAAATTAATATAAGGAGTGCTACCTGTGAAGGCTGATTGTGATGTTTTAACTCATGTGAAAGTTGCACTCACATAACACCCAACTGAGAAGTAGTAGAAGCTGCCATCTTCATTCCTTGGTAACAAGTCACCCGGCCATGTTATAAATACATGGAAGAGCGCAGCTTCCAAGCAAGGCAAACACAAACACACACAACTAACACGAGACACACAAACCCTCAGAAAAAAGAACCATAGAATGTCATCTCCTTTGGTGACCGGTGGGTGCATTGCGCTCAAATCCAAGCTCGATGACAAATACTTGTGCTACTCACCTGAGAAGGGGAAAATTCTTGAGGTGAGTGGGGAAGATGTCCTCAATCCCTACACTAGGTTTTGTGCAGAGCTATCCAAAGAGCATGATGGCCTCGTTCACATCAGATGCTGCTATAACAACAAGTATTGGGTGGCCCGTGAGGTTAAAAGCGAGTGGTGTCTCATGGGTGATGCAAATGAGCCCAAAGGGGACCTAGCAGATCCTTCTTGCACACTGCTCCGGCATGAACCCAGCAGCGATCACATTGATAACGTCAAGTAAGTATGGCTTTCCATTTGAATACTCCATGCTCATATATGAAAGTACGTGTGTGATACCATTAATTTCCTGGTAGAGACCATACCTAATCTAACAGTAACAACAACAATAACTCATATATATGAATATACTGTCGTGTACAGAATTATGAGTGGACAAACAGTACACTGATGACATAAACACAGACATCACTAGGCCAAAAAGATTTGTGCTGACACATGAAAAATAGATTGCTGGCACATGTAACTATCACCCGCTAGCATAGTGGTGGGGGCACAATGCTGGCGGGTGCCTTATGTCGCCGCCAGCATTGTGCCTTTTGCAAAATCAACAATCCCTTTTTAAAGTAGTAAAACCTTGTCAAATAAAAAAGTTGTAAACTACAATGTTCCATACTTCCATAACTTGTCAATATGTAGAATTTTTATTCAGGTTGTTGCTTCATTTGACAAAGTGGTAGTAATTATGTTCACAAAATCTATATCTCTTATATAGTTTGAAGAAACTATGTGAGAGGTGTATAAGATTTGTGAAGAATGTTGTCACCACTATTCCGGATGAGCAAATGACCAAAATAAAAGTTGGTCATCCTCAAAAGTTATAGAACTTTGTAGTAGAACCATTTTTTATTTGAATGACTTTTGTTGAAGTAAAGTACGTCTGAATTTTTGAAATTTGAAAATTTTAATTTTTCAAATGGTCTCAAATGGAGAAACTCTCAACATGAAAGTTGTAGATCCTGAGAAGTTATGAAATTTCGTAGTTTACAAATTTTTTATTTGAAATCATATTGTCAATGAAATCCAAATTTGAATCTCTCAAATTTGAAATTCAAATTTCGTAAATGACCTCAAATGGAAAAACGCCCAACATGAAAGCTGCAGATCTCAAAAAGTTATGAAAGTCTGTAGTTGACAAGTTTTTAATTTGAATCCGTTTAGTGCCTCAAAAAACTGATTTACACTCGGTGTAGTATAATATGAGTAGAATCAAAACTGCATATGGACGCATATGAGTGTGTGGTGTAGTGGTAGAGGAGGCTTCGCGCGAGGGAGAGGTCACAGGTTCAAATCACGGCAGCCGCAGAGCGCGCGACTTTACGGGGGATGGGTGGGTGGCTGGCCAGTGGGGTTCCTCTCCTAAATAAATTTTTTTTGCTATTTATTTCGAGCCGATTTCGTAAAACCACTATGTTGGCGGGTGCTTATGTCACCCGCCAGCACTGTGGTCAGGGGTGGCGGGCGGGCACCCGCCAGCAAAGATAGTTATTTGTGCTGGCACAAGATTGCTGGCGGGTGTTGCGCCCGCCAGCACAAAGGCGTTTTAGCCGCCAGTAAAAATCGTTTCTGGCCTAGTGCATGTCGTATTTAATGAAAAAGGGCGTACCCAGTGCCATAGGCTTCCGCACTGTGCGGGGTCCGGAGAAGGGTATTTTAAGTGTCAGGCATTACCCACACAAATGTGCAGAGGCTGGGGCTCTAATTAGGGACCTTCTGGGTACAGACAATACGCTCTACCGCTGCACGAGGCCCGCCCTTCAACATGTCGTATTTAATGGACTTGGTTATTTGATTGCCCTTTCATGCATGATATTTTAGTTAATTATATCCATAGGATGGCAATGATGGTATGTTTTGTAATAAACACGTATATATGTTTATATTTTCAGAACCCATGACACAGTAAAAATTATATATAAATAAAAATTAATCATAAATGGTGTCACAAAAGATATATGGTTTCTATTAGAGTCTGTCAAGTCTTAGCGCAAAAAAATAAAGAAATATACAGTTAACACGAGAGGGTTAGGTTTGTATTTAAATTGAAGTGATCCCTTGGAAGGTCGAAGAACCAAAGCTGCAGCTATGCTTATGTATACTACTGCATGGATGCAGTGCAAGTGGAAGCCGAGATTAAGGCAGAAATATGATATGCATGATGGCCTGAGTAGTTCAATTATGAAATATCACACTGTAAGAACAAACCTGTTAATTTGATGTTCTCCTTTTTTCTAATAAAGAATTCGCTGTTCTCATTAAACAACAGCGCAGCTATAGTGCCCCTGGGTTATCGAATTTTTCAAATATATATATATATATATATTTATTTATTTATTTTCACATTGTTGTTTAAGATCAGTAGGTGGTATGAAATTAAGCTTGTAGCAGAATATGATGCTATATATTATTTATTTATGGTAGGTTGCAGCACGCGAGTCTCAAAACAAGTGTTTACATGCTCGCGGATGCTCATCCAACCGAAAAGACGACCATCATCAGAGCTGGCTCCTTGCTGCTAGGAAACCAACCTGATGAAGATGCCTACAGCACGTTCAGTGTCATCGACCTAGAAGGACAAATGCTACTGCCCAAACATGTTTGTTTCAAGGGTGACAATGGCAAGTACCTCATCGAGTGGGTCACCCTCCTGGAGTTTGTGTCGGATGACATTGGTGACCCATTAGTGAGAAATATCATTGAGACCAACAGTGATGGGACCATCCGCATACAGATCTGTGAGTATGGTACGTTCTGGATGCGCGGTCTCAGCGGCAACAGAATCGTAATATACGCTGACAGCGGCAATGCTGACAGCGTGTTCCGAGCCCTCTTGCTTGAGCGTGGCGGCAAATGTGCACTGCAGAAATTCGGCAACTACAACTTCGGAAATAGGGACTTAACAAGTTCCTTAATTTGCGCTGCTGTTCCAACCATCACAAGGGAGGCACAGCTAGACCTGCATGAAACTGTCCTCTCTCGAAGAATCTATAGCGTTGAGTACCACCTCGATGATGTTAATATTAGTGGCCTCAAACCCCGCGATTATTTCATTAAAACAATAGATAACACAACTGATAGGCCCCAGAAGAGTAAAATAGCGATAGAATATGATGTAACCACGGAGACCAGATGGGATTCAAGTGTCTCACTGAAGCTTGGTGTGACAACAACCATCAAGGCCGGGGTTCCACTGCTCACAGAGGCATCAGTTGAGATCTCATATGAGTTCAGTGGATCATACTCCTGGGGGGAAACTAAATCTGAGACGAAAAGGTATTCTAGTGAAGAAGAAGTTGAGGTGGCTGCGCACACTGAGCTAACATTGCGCGTGGTGGCAACTGAGGGGACATGTGACATCCCCTTCACATACACCCAGGAGGATATTTTGACCACTGGAGAGACAATTGTTACCAATTTGGGTGATGGCATATACCGTGGAGTCAACAGCTATGGTTTCAAGACGGTGATTAGTGAGAAGAAGATCTAAGCAAGGTAAATCTGCAGTGTGATCGAAGCCAGTATACAGGAATATATAATAAATCACTCGGGGCACTGTCCGTGTGTACTTTTATCCAATGTATTTTTATGTTAAGTGTGAGCTACTATTATGTACTACTCTGTAATAATACTTTCCTTAACATCTTAAGGGGAGACTACTGCTTTGTTGGATTATTTATATTAATGAGTTTGCTACGTTGCCTGCATGACGTACGCACATTTGTGATGATCAAGAGTCCAATTAGCATTTTTATTTATTTATTTAATCCGATGAGTGTATGCGCCTATGTTATTAAACTTAAAGCATGGAGCCATCGCCATGCTTGTGCAAATGAGCAAAGCGTGAAATTACCATAGTGAAACCAGAGTAGAAGAATCTTGGTATTCAGAGCCGTTCTTTCTTGCCAATCTGATCAGGTTGAACCCACCTAAAAATCGGACACTACAGTTGCAACTAGCAGGCAACCTATCTTACTGTTGTTGGGGGGTATCCGAAAATCCGGATGAGATCCCCGAACACGAGAGAAATGAAAGAGAACACGTTCTAGCACAGCGGTGACGCAAGAGGAGACAAAGAATCTCCTAGAGACTGCTCAAACCTCAAAAGTTGTGAATCCTTTTACACATGCCCTCGCGTCCCCTTTTATAGGGAGACGAAGAGACTTTTACATTCCGAAAACACCCTCGAACTCACAGAATATTCCTAATGTGAACATATACATGAATGTCTTTTACATCTCATACATTTACAAGCCTGCCACTAGTTCACACGCTAAACCCAAACTTTTTGAGACGACGTCTTTGACTTTGCTTCTTACTGGTTCGTGAATCTCTCCGTTCAGGAAATATTTGTGCGCACTCCCGAACTTGACCTCCGGCAGATTCCCGAATTTCACAGACTCCCGATTTCATGGTTTCGCAGATTCAGGGCTTCGGGTTTTCACGAGTCCACGACTTCAAAGCTTCGCAGGTTCAAGATTCCAAATCTTCACACGTTCGTGACTTTGTAGCTTCGCAGGTTGAAGATTCCAGATCTTCACGCGTTCGCGACTTTGTAGCTTCGCAGGTTCAAGATTCTAGATCTTCACGAGTTCAGTGTTCCTGAAAACTTATTTCACGAATTTCATAAACCTCGATGTTTCGAGGGTGACAGGTTTTCCGGAATTCCCCAACACTAGCCCCTCGGGGAAGCGAGTTGACTCCGATGATCCGATTCCACGAAAATCTTAGAATTTTAGTAAAAAACGTCACCCTCGGAATGTCGGAGGGGACACACGTCCTCCGGAAATCTCGCAACGGTCGAATCGAGGCGCGTTTGCGGAACTGCCCCCTTCGCCCCTATAAATAGAGGGTTGTCGCTGTTAAAAATTTTTCACCGCTCTCTCACTTTCTTCCGAACTCTAGCTTTCACTTTTGCAGAAAAGCGCCTCACGATCAAGTGTTCACAGCTTCAAGACTTCCTCGAACTTTCTACGGTATTGTTTTCTTTATTTTTCAGTTATTGTTTGTACTTTTCATCGTACTCTTATTTTTGTTTTGCAAAATTTTTTCACGAATGTCGTCTTGTTATTTCTTACGAATGTCGTCTTTCTTATTTCTTACTTATATTACTGTCGAAAAGGTGGCTCGGACTAAAAGTACTGCGAGACCCATGACGACTGAAAAATTGGTTGTAGCTGGCCTTCCGGCCGAGCCAGCAGTTCAGAATCCTGAAATTGCGCAACCTTCAAAAGGGCACCCATCACCTGCTGCTAGCGAGTCTAGGAGCCACGAAGACGGGGAAGTCAGGTCAGACGATGAAGACGTCGGGGATGTAGACGCCGACGTCAAAGATCTGATCAGAGCAAGGCCGACGAGACCTCTTCCTCCGTCTTTCGTCTTTGGGGAATGCAAGGTTACCACAAATATGATCAGAGATTATGAAGCAGCTGGATTCTTCCCCGCGGGCACCGAGCGTGCTCCACTGGATGAACAAACTCCTACTCCCCACAATTTTGGATGCTTTCGTTCACCTGCGGGCTAAGATTTCCCTGTGATCCTGTTCTCCTAACGATTTTGAATGCTTTTTCCGTGAAGATCCATCACCTTTCGCCGACCTCTTTCGTGGAAGTGTCCAAGTTCATTTGGATCATGAAGACCTTCAGCTGCAAGCTTGGTGCCGACGCTTTCGCGCGATTTTTTGAGTTGGTCATCATGCCAGATGTCATTAAAGTCGACGACGGTCAGTTCTACGAAGCTCACTATACGTGTTGTACTTTCAACACCTGTCGACAGAACACGCGAAGAGGGATCACGCGAATTCAGATCGCGTCCTGTTGCAAAACAAATTTCATCGAAGACTGGAGCTCGTATTGGTTCTATGTCAATGTTGACATGTCTACAATTCCTGGGTACCAAGGACCGGCTCATCCTTTCTCTTCGCTTATTGAAGCCTTAACTGCTATAAGCACTGCAGACTATAATCATCGGGCAGTTGGAACCAGGAGCTGCGAAAATGCATTTCACCTTGCCAGTACTATATTTGGAGGCCGCGACATCATTGAAGAATTTGTTGCTGCCCGAATCTGGCCAATTTCTTATGGTTGGGCCCCGAATGAGATCGTGCACTTCAACGTTAACTGGGCAGCATAAGAAGTTCCTTTCACGAAGTTCGGCATTGAACTGAGGGACGACCAGAGTGCCGATGATTTTATGCTTGAAATCGAAAGGAGAGTGAATCTTATGATTGGTGAATACACCATGAATGAATACAAAGCGTAAAAGAGTTTGGTGAAACACAAGAGGAGGATAAATTGTGTATTTTCTGAAGTTTGCGGAGATAAATCTTTTAACCTTCGACGCCCATGTCGCAAACTGAAGATACCCACGGTTGCCATTGCCAGTTGCTCGGCTGCTCCCCCAAAAGCCCTGAGAAAAAGATCTTCCAAGAGCAGCCTTTCGATTGTCGATGAGACTACGTCCTCTGGTGTTAAACCTTCGAAAACAAAGTCTCTCGAGTTGCCGAAACGCAAGCGCAAGTCTTCCGAACAAGTTTCGGATGCCGAACTTCAAGCGGCCTCCAGCCTTGCTCAGATGAGCCGTAAGAAAGCTAAGAAGGCTGTTAAAAAGGTTGTCTCTTCTGAAGTTTGGCGGGTTCCCTCTGCTTTCGACGACGACCTCTTCACGGAGCCCAGCTAGAAAGGTTCTTTCTTGTGGCCCTTGTTGAGATTCAATTTTTGTGAACATTGCCCATCGGGTTCTGAGAATGAGTTCGTGGATATTGACTCCTTTTCAGATGCTGCTCCCGAAGTTCAGAAGGAAATCATTCCCGACGCTGCTGCTGAACCCCCTGTTGCTACTACCGAAGCTGTCGTTTCTTAGCCTGCTAGTCCTCAAGATGAAGCATCTCCTGAATTTACCAAGGAACTTGAGCTTACCATTCACAGGGGTGAAAACCCCGTTCCTGACGTTCCCTTGGTTGAAGTTCACGAAGCTCTCCCTGAAGGTCAAGATCCTTCTCCTTCTGTGACTGCCTTCAACAAAAGCTTCATTACGTCGCATCACGGTGAATTGCTTAGCGTTGGTTGCGAAGTGACTAGTAACAAAGGTGGCGCCCCCAGGATTTTAACACTTTGTAAATCGCCTGCTCTTATTGATGAAACAGGGGAGGGAGGTTTGGATGAATCACTTGAAACACTTGAAGGAGTTGCTTGCGATTCCAGAAGGGGACCTCGATCTTCTCTGAAGAAAGCTTCCGCTGATTAAGGTAAATCTTCTTTGAGTTCGGGGAAGAAGGTCACCATAAACAACTTAATCAAACAAGGTTCATCTCTTTTCGCTAACTCTTGGACCTCGTAGTTTTACGATTCCCTGCTTATGGCTTTACTTACAGAATTTTTTCAGAGTTTAAAGATCTTCTTCACTCGTACTCTTAAATCTTCCATACTTGGGAAAATTGCTGCTGAGGGGCTTACTGAATAAGAGAAGGCCAACAAGCAACTATCTCAAGAATCTAAAGAACTTAAACGCAACTTCTCTCTTGCTCAAGCTGTGAATCTCAACCTCGAGAAGAAGGTAGCCGAACTGGCGAAAGCGCTTAAGAAGCGCCAAGACGAGAAGAAAGCTGCTGATGAGGCACTTGGCTGGTCTAAAAAAGATCTTGAAAAACTTCAGAAGACACATGACGATGATTTGCAGTAGATCGAGAATCTTCGTAAGGATCATGACAAATCCTTGAAAACTGCCGAAGATCTTCGCTTAGCATAAAAATGGCCAACAACAGTCCTGTCGTCCTTAGCATTATTTTTCACTACGCAAGCCTTACTAAAAACAGGGGAGCATGTGTTGACACCCAAAATTGGCAAAAACCGACTCAGGCTGTGCAGGTCGGTTAGACCGGGTTCCAGGGGCGGTCTGACCGGGTGCCCTGTAGCTAGTCTGGTGCAAAGGGACCGGGCGGTCTAACCGGGGTGCCCCGATTTCGGGTAGAATTAGGAGTTTAGCTTGATTCCTAGTTGTAACTTGCTATTTGCAGGGCAAGACCTCCCACCATATAAATATAAAGGGTCGTGGTCGATTGAAACCTATCATCCAATCGTCATTATCAATTTTATCTTATTTTCTCCAAACCCTAGCTTTTCCAACCTCCATTGCTCTCCTCCTTCATCTCCATGACCATTGAGGGAGTTCTGAGTGGCCTGCTGATCTCAGGACAACCCTAGGCGCACTGTTCCCGACGAGGTCCCTCCCGGAACAGTGAATCTAGGTTTTTCGGCGTTCTTCCTGTCCAAGGCGGTTAGACCCCCCCCAGGCGGTTAGACCGGCCCGTGCTGGGAAGTTCGGCGAGTGGATTTCCGTCGACCGCGCGATCTAGCGCACTCGTGTGTTCGACCAGCAAAAGTGTCAACAGACACTCATAGTGCAGACTGTAATAAACCTCGAAGATATCATAGACAAAGTCTAAATAAGAATTGAAATCTTGGTTTTCTCTCTCTTCCATAAATATACTACTACATAATTAAGCACCATATCAGCAAAGTAAAATAAATATGAGGGTAATAAATAAGCTAAGACTCTATGGTAGAGTCTGCAATGGGAGTGACCTTATGAGCAATTTCCAAATAGTAGCTGAGAGATATAGGCATATGCCCAGAGGGAGGGAAGCTCGCGCGGCGGGGGAAAATAGCGCGCAGAGGGAGGGAAGGCGGCGGCGCGCGCGGGAGGGTGGAGGGGAGCAGCGGATTCACAAGACGCTACCCAGGTGGTCCCAATGTCGATTTTGCAAGGCCAACCCGCCTTGAACCGCGTGAGGAGGTCGAGTCCGGGGGAGGAGACGGTGTCTTGATTTTTTACGGTCTCTCTTCAATAACTCCAGTGCCACATCAGCTTTTTGCTTAGCTGTCTAGGCAAGTAATGTAGATGGAAACCACATTTAATTTACCATTGGGAGTGCCCTAAGCGTGAATAGATAGAGTACACCCTCCGTTTGCTAAAGCTAGTCGCACTGGCCGCGACTTCGATTGAAAAACGCTAGTCGCTGCGCGTTATGGACGTCGTTGCCCCTAGTAAATGTGACGCCGTGCCGAACGCTTCGTACTCCTCCTCCCCTACCATTTGAAGTACTCCGCCTCTCGCACGCCTCTTCGTTCCTCACGCCGCGAGCCTTCTCCCGCGTGCCTGCACAAGATTTCGTCAAAAACTGCGTCGGACGGCCAGACTCCATGCGTGCAACGTGTAAATCGAACGCCGTTGCAACAAAAAAAATGGACTACAACTCAGTGGTGCCAAAAAAACCACAATGGCAAAGAGTTGAACTGACGACCTCATATTCCAATTTGCATTGGGCAAGTTGTGAGCATTGATTATGTAGTTCATGTGCATCTAGAGGATGACTTTTTGTGCACAAGATTATGCGGGAAGTTATGAGCATTGATTATGTGCACAAGATTATGCGGGAAGTTATGAGCATCAATCATGGACGACGACTTTATTTCACTCATTTAATTGTAAGGACTAAACTAGAATGTCCTGGTCCTTTTATTTAGTATTTCTGATTTCAAAGGGGTGGGGAGAGATTCTTGGAAGGATTCTTCGATCCCTTGAGGACTCTCAAAGGTCGCCACATGGTGATGGCACATGCTATGGCAAGAAAGCTTATATAGGAGTATGCAGCACATCACATACAGCTAGCTGTAAATGTCACAGTACGTCCAAGCGCGCGCACATCTGCCAGCTGCACATCGACTTCTGCGATCCCCTCCCACCACACACCATGCATGCCACCCACAACAATCAATAAGATAGCTGAACAAGTCTCGAGAGCTTGCGAGATGGAGGATGGATCTTGTGACGGGGGCGATGGCGCTCTCTGTCGTATGGACCCCCCCTGGGCCCACTGCCTCGGTGGGTACCAGGACCGACTACACGGTGGGCCCTGGGACTACTCAGCTTGTGCCACACGGCACCTGATGGCGTGGGGTACAAAGACTACGGTGGAGAAGTACTCGGATAGGAAGCTATACATGTCCTGTACTATGTAGAGAACTCCTAGCTGTACCCGACTAGTACTCTCTCCTCAAACCGACTTGTAACCCAGCCTCCCGGGCTATATAAGGTGAGGCAGGGACCCTTCTCTCTCAGATACGCATCATCTTGTAAACACATCCAATCAACCCAGAGCTACACAACATACAGGATGTAGGATATTACGCACCTCGCGGCCCGAACCTGTCTAAATTGTGTGCCACGTGTCTCTTTCTTCGAGTTACTGATCTCGGCGAGGCCATATTCATCTACCTCGGGTACTCCCCTTGGTAGGTTGCTGGTCTAAAACACCGACAGCTGGCGTGCCAGGTAGGGAATCTCGCCGAAGATCTCATGGCGAACTCGACGGTTTCAGTCCTCATCAAGCCAGTTGCTGCTTTCAACCGCGGCGACACCTTCGTCTTCGAGTCTTGGGTGTGCACTGCTGATGGCGCCGGATCCTTCCAGCGCCGCCTCACCATGACTCCCAACCCGAGCATTGGGCTCGTGACGCTTCCCGAAGTGTCATGGGTGAACTCACCGAAAATTTGGGCAAAATTTCGCTCTACAACCAACACACCAACTTTGAGCTTGGATCCGACTCCAACTCGAACTCGACGTCCCCGTGGGCCATCGCATGCGAGCCGGCTATCGAGCCATCATGTGCGGACTCCAGACTCCACGAGCAATTCCCATATGGCCTCTGCAATGCTAGCAAGGCCCATGTGAAGGCTCTCACTGCGCGCCGGGCCGGCAAGAAAATCGTCTCTGACTACACTTCGGACTCCAACCCCGTCTCCGGCTACTACTCAGACTCCTCCTACGAGTTCGACTTCGGATCGGACCTAGATGAGCTCGAGTCTGAAACCTTCACAACCGAGCAACCACTGACAGGACCAGCTACTGGCTTGGTTATAACATCTACACCCGCCAGGAGATTCTTCTACTGGCCAAACCGCAAGCCTGCAGACCTGACAGATAGGAACTCATGCTATGTTGCCTACCTCGACTCGCTTCCCTTCCAGGAGGGAACACCATTATCTCCAGCAGAGAAGCACACTCCAACAGAGGTGGCGACTACTGACTCCAGTCTCGGCTCTCCCGATCGTCAAGTCTTCATGACTACCAACGAGACGCCGGGACCTTCAGGGACATAGCCCGACCATTTCCTTGAAGATATCTCGGTAGACGAGTTGTCTGCCAATGCACCCGCAGACGAAACCAGTGACAACAGGAACGCCCGACGTGAGTGTAACAGGAAGCGCAACGAACGGCATCGGCGTATCCGTGAGAGCCTCCACATACGGAACCTCACAGAGGCACTCAACCAAGTTAAAAGTCGGGTGCATACTACCCCTGAATAGTGCCTCATGTCTATCACTACGATAGCATGTCAGGCTCAGGTGATGTGCGCGGGAGAAGTCATCGCCAAGCTCGCGGAGGGCGCCTACTTCATGAGAGTCGACAACAGAGTCACTCAAGTGCCTCCCCTTCGAACTCACGAAGCCGACCATGAAGACACAAGCCGCAGTCCAGCCGATAACGGACGCAACCGTACTCGAGAAGAGCTACTGCAAAACCCCAACCGCACTAGGGCATCTGCTGGAGGACCTTCTCAGGGCGGCCACAGCGCAGGTCACGCTGGCGGCAGTCGCACTGTGGTGGCTCGCGGTGACACCGACGGTGGAGGCAGCAGTGGCGGGAGCTCCTCACACGGGGCTGGAAGAAGAGCTGGTGGCGGAGGCGATCGCGAAGGCTGAGGCCACGCAGACAGCCACGCCACCGGTGTCTCATGTGGCGGCGACGATGCCCGTCGCAGAATCGAGGAAATTCGACGAAAGAAATCCTCCACGGCAGGCGAGAACGACGACTTCCCCGCCTTCTCTGCTCGACTTCGCAATCTGCTGCTCCCAGAGAAATTCAAGCCTCTGGGGATCACCAAGTACGACACAAGGAAAGACCCAGTACAGTGGCTCAGATGCTACGCCCTCTCCATTGAGAACGCTGGTGGCAACACCGACACGAAGTGCCTCTACTTCCCTTTCTGCCTAGACCAAGCTCCACTTACATGGCTCGAGTCACTCGAGAAGTACTCGATCGACAAGTGGGACCAGCTCAAGGAGCAGTGCACCTGCAACTTCGCGGGCGCCATGGGACGCTGGGTACTCGCATGGACCTGGCCATGGTGAAGTAGGAACAGGGCGAGACCTTGCGCAAGTACATGCGGTGCTTTTTCGACAAGCGCGCCACTGTAGTCGATGTCAATGACAAGGAAGTCATCGACCTTTTCCAACATGGTCTCTACCACCGTCGCGCCTTTGAAGACTTCGGTCGCCGCCACCCGAGCTCCATTACCAAGCTCAAAGACATGATTACTTCATGGGCCGACGAACAAGACAAGGCGAACGCCAAGTACGACGCCATTCGCGGCAAGAGCGAGCAAAATGCGGGCGGCAGCAACAACAACAACCGGGATGAAGGCAGTTGCAACAACAACTACTCGGGTCCTAATCGCAAGCGCAAGCCAGACAACACAGTCGCGGCTATCCAGCGCCCTGTGAAAGACAACTCGAAAAAGACCTCCGGCGGCTTCAAAGACTTGCTGAAAGAGAAGTGCCCGTGGCACCTGGAGGGCAACCACACTACCGAATAGTGCTACCAACTCCGGCGAGCACTCAAGGACTCTCCAGACCCACGGCATCCTCACGACAAGAAAGGCAAGGAAAAAAGCCCACGAAGGCAACGGCGACTTCCAAGAACCCGACAAGACGGTGAACGTACTCTTCGGCGGACTACCCACCAAATGGTCTCAGAAGGCCACCCGACGGGAAGTCTTAAACATTGAACCAGCGGTTCTGACCCCTCTCCAGTGGTCGGAGGTACCCATCACCTTCTCCCGCGCGGATCAATGAAAAAGCTTCTCCGAACCAGGGCGTTTTCCTCTCATCCTGAAGCTGGTGGTCGCGGGTTCCAGACTCATCGATGGTGGGAGCGGGCTCAACGTCCTTTTTACCAAGACCTTGAAGAAGATGAAGCTCGACATCACTCACATGCTCACCAAGAGCACATCGCCGTTCTAAGGCATTGTCCTTGGAAACGCGGCTATCCCACAGGGCTCAGTGGTCCTGCCAGTTACCTTCGGAAAACCAGAGAAAACTACCGCACCGAGTACATCAAGTTCGAAGTCGCGGACTTCGAGACTTCCTATCATGCCATCCTCGGCAGACCTGCCATCGCCAAGTTCATGGCGGTACCCCACTACACATACTTGGTACTCAAAATGCCAAGTCCGGCCGATGTACTCGCGCTACAAGGGGACTTGAAGATATCCTTCGACTGCGACACAGAAGCTGTGGAACTCGCAGCTACCACCCAAGTACCCAACTGTTGACGGATAAAAGACGTATCCCTCTATGATCCGCAAGCGTACGGACCCCACACCTTTTTCACCACGGGATTCCCAAGGTTCTTGTCAATCCGCGGAGCAAGGGGATTACAAGCGTTCGATCAACAATGACACACTAGCTACTAAAACCCTAACTACTATTATACTAGAAAACAACTAAACTACACTAGAGAGAATGATTAAGATATCAAGGTAGAAGACACTCGCCCACGGGTCTACGATACTAGAGCATGCAATCGCTTAAAGACATGAAAAACCAATCTAATCTATCGGGGTTGTGACCACGGTTTCGCCCTTTCCCTCCTCTCGCATCGTCACTACGCGAAGGTATTCATGACTAGACCTTTGATGGACACGGCGTATTGAATGGATCCAAGGAAGCATTGAGGCCTATACTCCCTTTACGGCATGGTAGCAAACCTTAAGCATGAAAGCATATTCAACACAAGATGATAGATAGATAATCCGACAAAGTGCGATTACATCTCAAGATCGATTACAACCCATGGACGGATGAGAAGATTACCCCATCAAGGTGCTGATCATGGCACCGTTGATCATGGTTTCCCTTCCGCCGGTGTCTTCCTTCTTCTCCACGAGAGGGTGCTTCCTTCGAGGTGGTTGATCTCCCGCCGGAGATCCTCCTCCTCTCTCTCTAGCTTGTGGATGGCCTTCTGGTGCGAATGACTCCTCCCCTCGGTGTTGGCGGCGCCTCGGGGGTTTTAGGGTTGAAGATCCTTCGAGGGCAAGGAAAACGGGACCGAACCGGTGCCAGAAGTGGGCTGGGCCGGCCGGCCTGGGCCAGCCGGCCCAAGGCCAATTCGGCCCAGTTCGGTCGCCCCTTTTGCTCCGTTGGTCCTCGTGCACTTATGTACTTTGCCCCCTCCACTTGCATGATTTTGATGCTGTTATCCTCACGTCCAAGATGGAGGCTCTCTTTGCATGAAGTTTGATCTTTTACGCTTCAATCCCCGGGGGTGTTCCTCGTAGCACTTCGGTCCTCGCCACCATTGGAAGTGATTTCAGCAAGCTCATGAACACGAACAAGACTCCATGAATGCTCCTTTGAACTTGTTGCGAATCCGTCCTTTATGTCCATGTTTTCCTACATAAACACAACACTTCCAAATGCATGCACAAAGATGAACTTGTTATATGATTAGTGTGCCTAGTGGCGGGTTAGTTCCATAATCAAATCCAAACCAAAGTGTAATGAACATGCTAGGTGCACCAAAATACACCGTCAACATCTCCCCCACACTTAGATCTTGCTCGTCCTCAAGCAAGTACTCGTAAAAGAATTTCGTCCAAGGTGTTGTAATCGTGTATCATTAATCCTCCTTCACAAGTTAGTCAATCTTCTCATCTTTAATACATAAACACAAAGTAATGATAATCAAACATAAACATGGGCGTTTAGAACTTTTACCACGTCAAGTTTTACCCCACAACTCAAACTCTTCACTTGAAGTCTCCAATTTCAGCCATGCTTACTCCTTTGCTTCCATCGGAGGGTTTTTACGGTTTTCAAAACAAAAATTCCTGCAACAAGTATTAGACAAAAACCTTTCTCCAAGCTCTCTCAAGTCACTCATATGAAGTGGCTATCCTAACCAAATTTTATAAAACTCTCACCTCCCATTAATCTCTCATATATCATGTAAAGTGGAGCTATAGGTAGGGCTAGCGCAATCAACACAAGTATTGTCAAACTAAGAACTTCCTCTAATGGTTGTCTACCTTTCAAAGCCAATGATCATGAGAATTAACCATATGTAAGGATATCAAGGATGAGAAGATTTAGAATGGTGGACATGTGCAAGGGCAAAAGAAAATTGTGACTTCAAGGCACCAATGATGTCCTCGTTGTCGGATTGCACATGGTTGGAAATAGAGTAAAAGTTTCGTCTCACAATCAACGTGACATCCTTCCTTACACTTTATTTTTTCTTTTCTTTCACTTGATCCATCCCTCTCATATCTTCATTGCTAACTCATCTTTTCCTTTTTTTTCTTCTTTCATTCAAATATTTTTTTTCTTTCTTTATTTTCCATACACATACTTTTTCTCTTCATTTTTCTCTCTCTTGACACTTTTCAAAGCTTTCAATTCTCTCTTTCCTCGCATGCATACAATCTGAATTTTTAAATAAATCATGCTAGAGACGAGACGAAACTTTGAAAATAGGTTGTGTTCAAGGAATACGATGTACAAAAGAGATGTATAGGGTTGGGTATGGAATTCGGCGATATGCGTGACTTTCGTTGTGAAGGTCACGTTACCGAATATATGACGAGGCTAGCAACAAAAGATAAGCACAAGAACATGATCATTGCTTTGAAATTAAAACTCACCAAGAGAGAAAGGTCCTAGCCTAACTCATTATGCTAATCACACTTATGGTGGAGCGAAAAAAATAAACTTGGCTTTGGATAGGAATTTTTTCTTACTCTCAACTTGGAAAAAGAGGTTTTGCCAACCTTTATTACAAGGGTTTTAAAATAATTTTCAGAACTGAAATCCTCCAATTTTTAGCATCGAACATAGCATAACTAACATGTGAAGCTCAAGATCGAAGTGCGGTATGGGTACTTTAAGTAGTAGCGATTCCACTAAGCACCACGGTAAACGTTTTTCAAACCACATACTTGTGTTCATATATCAAGAATCAAAGATTAAACAAACAAGTAAATAAAGATAAACAATACATAAAACACAAAGATATATATATATATATAAAGACTCTTTTTATTTGGTTTTCTTGACTCAACACTAATTTAAGACACTTGCAAAAATTTTAAAACACACTCAAAAACTAAAGACTCATTAAAAACACTAAGACTCTCACACGAAGATTAAACCGAACCTAAAATTTGAAGTTCAAAAGCTAAGGCTAGCGAGCTAGCTCTCCCCCACACTTAAAACATACGACGTCCTCGTGGTATCTTACAAAATCCTAAGGGGAAAACTAGATCTAGTGGTACTTCAAGCAAGTTTTGCACCACTTGCCTCTCATGTTTCCAACCATGCCGAAAAGTTTGCGCACGTTGCGGTTAAGGAACTTGTAGTCATCTTCAACTACGCGCTCCAAGTCCTCCATACGCTGCTTCATCGCTTCCATGGCTTGGAGACATTCGTCGGTCGACGTGTAGAGATCCGCGATGGATTGACGGCAAACTCGACAACACACCGGATGCAATCCGAAGGGGTCGTCGTCGCCATAATCTCCACCGTTGTCACCACTGTCGTTGCCACCTCCATTGTCGTTGCCTTCGCAGCCGTCGTTGCCGTTGCTGTTGGGGCCTTCGGGAGTCCTTTCCTTGGGCTGCTCATCCCAATCATCATCATCTCTACCGGCGGCCGCCCACGAGCTCGGGCTACGATCGTCGGAGTAGTCGCTATCCCCATAATCCTTAGGCTCTGGCGACACCTCCTTGTAATCTTTGCGCTTGATGCCTTGGAGGCGTGCCGACCTTCGGACGGGTGTAGGGACCTTCTCTCCTTCGACGGGGTTGCGAGATGCAAGAGCTCCGGTCGGGACACGTCCTTCGCAACGGATGCGTGCGGTCCTCTTGACGGGTAGCTTGAGCTCGCATCGCATCGCGTCCTCCATCGATGGCTTCTTGGCTTCTAGCTTCAACTCTAAGCTTCTTGGAGGCACAATGGCTGCTACAAGGGTGCAACACATTGCTTGAAAGGGTTGATCCTGGAGCTCCCAATTCGGCCAAATAAATAGTCCTGAGAGAAAAGCCCTGGGAACCTTATTTTCCTTTTTTACACTTCCCTTAAAATTTTCCGACCAAACAAGGAAGTCAAAAAGGAGCAATTCGGGCGAAATTCGGCGTCATCGGGCGTCGGGCCCCTCCGGGGCCGGTCCGCCGGGCCGGCCGGCCCACCCTGCCTCGGGGGCGGGCCGGTCCGGGTTTTTGCACACCGCCCTATTTTTTCTTCCTTAGCCCATGGGAAAAAGTTGGCCCGGTCAATCTTCGCGAAAAAACTCCCGGAAAACTAAAAGAAAAATTATTTACGAAGTTGATACCTTGTTTTTCGTCCTAGGCGGGACGTTCGGGCTCTTCCTCCATGGTGAAGACGTCAACATGGTGAAGGGGCACGACATCGGGTTCGTAGTAAACCTTAAGCCGCTGTCCATTCACCACAAATTGATCGCCGTTTATATCCATAATGGTTACCGCTCCGTTGGAGAACACCGAATGCACAACATAAGGTCCGTCCCACTTGCTTTGCAATTTCCCCTTTCCGAAGGTTTTAAACCTCGAATTGTAGAGGAGGACCTTATCTCCTTCTTTAAATTCTTTTTTCTTCAATCTTTTATCATACCACCTTTTGATTCTCTCCTTGTATATGCTTGCGTTTTCATATGCTTTCAACCTCAACTCCTTTAGCTCGCTTATTTGAATTCTTCGTTTCACCACCGCGGCATCGAGATCAAGGTTCATCGCTTTAATTGCCCAATAGGCTTTATGTTCCAACTCAACCGGAAGGTGGCAAGCTTTTCCATAGACGAATTGATAAGGGGTCATACCTATCGGTGTTTTAAATGCTGTTTGATAAGCCCATAAAGCTCCGTCTAATTTCTTTGACCAATCCTTGCCTCCCTTCTCTATGGTCTTGTTAAGTATGCTTTTTAATTGCCTATTTGACGTCTCCGCTTGTCCGTTGGTTTGTGGGTGATAGGCAGTGGAGACCCTATGCTCAATTCCCAACTTGGACAAGCACTTTTTGAAATTCTTCCCGGTGAAATGAGTTCCTCCATCACTTATCAAGATTCTCGGTGTACCGAAACGGGGAAAAATCACGTTCTTGATCATAGTGATGGACTCCTCCGTGGAAGCTTTACGACATGGTATAGCCTCTACCCACTTGGATACATAATCAACCATAACAAGGATATACTCGAATCCAAATGAGTTTTTAAAAGGCCCCATGAAGTCTATGCCACATACATCGAATATGTCGATTTGTAAGTTGTATTTCAAAGGCATAGAATTTCTTTGAGAGATGTTTCCGGTTCTTTGGCATTCGGGGCATGATGCAACATATCTTTTAGTATCTTCATGCATCTCGGCCAATAGAATCCGCTCGACCATACTTTTGCTTCGGTTCGAAAATGGCTATAGTGTCCACCGTACTCGCCGAGTGGCACTTCCTTAGAATCTCAACCCTCTCTTCTCTTGGCACACATCTTCTCATCACTCCATCATTGCCAAGCTTGAAGAGGTATGGTGCATCCCAAAAATATTTCTTACTTTCGGAGATTATCTTCCTTTGAGTGTTTCTATCTAGATGATCGAGGGGCATCTTTCGAATTGCTTGAATGATGTCGATCATCCAAGTATCTTTATCGAGCACTCTATAGAGGTGGTCATCTCTCATCTTATCTTCTATGGGCTCTTTATCATCTTGTCCACGATTCGTCCTAGACAAATGATCGGCCACAACATTCTCCACCCCCTTTTTATCACGAATTTCAACATCAAACTCTTGGAGAAGAAGCATCCAACGAATCAGACGTGGTTTAGCTTCCTTCTTAGCCAAGAGATACTTGATAGCTGCGTGATCGGTGTAAACAATGACCTTCGAGTTCACGATGTAAGATCTGAATTTTTCGAAAGCGAATACTACCGCTAGCAACTCTTTTTCCGTAGTGGCGTAATTTAATTGTGCCCCACTAAGAGTTTTGCTAGCGTAGTAAACAGCGTGAACTCGGCCTTCCTTTCTTTGACCCAAGACCGCGCCTACGGCGTAGTCACTTGCGTCACACATGATCTCGAAAGGTTGGCTCCAATCCGGAGGTTGGATGATGGGAGCACTCACCAACGCATTTTTCAATGTCCGGAATGCCGCTAGGCACTTCTCATCAAAGTCGAAAGCCACATCCTTTTGAAGAAGGCGCGTTAAAGGCTTAGTGATCTTCGAGAAGTCCTTTATAAATCTCCTATAAAATCCGGCATGGCCTAGAAAGCTCCTTAAGGACTTAACATCCGTAGGAGGTGGGAGTTGCTCAACCGTCTCTACCTTAGCCTTGTCCACTTCAATTCCTCTCTCGGATATAACATGTCCAAGCACTATGCCTTGCTTAACCATGAAGTGGCACTTTTCCCAATTTAAAACCAAATCTACCTCCGCACACCTTGTAAGGACCTTTTCTAAGTTTGCTAAGCAATCCATGAACGTCTTCCCGTAAACGGAAAAATCATCCATAAACACTTCAACAATTTCTTCGATAAATTCCGAAAACACGGCCATCATGCAACATTGAAAAGAGGCCGGAGCGTTGCATAGGCCGAAGGGCATCCTCCTATATGTAAATGTTCCGTAAGGGCACGTAAACGTTGTCTTATGTTGATCTTCCGGGTGAATAGGAATTTGCATGAACCCCGAGTATCCATCGAGAAAGCAAAAATACACGTGGTTTGCTAACCTCTCGAGCATCTCGTCTATGAACGGCAGGGGGAAGTGATCTTTCTTCGTCGCTTTGTTAAGCTTACGGTAATCGATACACATCCGCCACCCGGTCACGGTTCTTTGCGGTATCAACTCGTTCTTCTCATTCTTCACCACGGTCAAACCTCCTTTCTTCGGTACACAATGTACCGGGCTCACCCATTCGCTATGCGGAACCGGGTAGATGATTCGGCATCAAGTAACTTGATAACCTCTTTCTTTACTACCTCTCGCATGGCATGGGTTAGCCTCCTTTGATGGTCCACTACGGGCTTACATTGGTCTTCCATTGGTATACGATGAGTGCAAAAGGTGGGCTAATACCTTTGAGATCATTAATTGAATATCCAATCACCTTCCTATGTTTTTTAATAAAATCAGCAACGCTTCATTTTCTTCGGGACTCAACTCGTCGCTCACAATGATTTGGATAAGTTTTGTCCGGGGCCCAAAAATTCATATTTTAATCCCTTGGGCAAAGGTTTAAGGTCTACCTCGGGCACTTGTGGCTCCTCGGGTTTGATTTCTCCTATGTCTTCGAATTTCTTTTCCTCCACACTACCATCATGCGGCTCTAAGCCTTTTGTTGCTTCCTCTAGTTCTTCATCTTGTTGATTGCTAATTTGATTTTCCATCGCTCTTTGCAGTGGGTCTCTAAAGGTTTCAACAAAACAAAGACTATCTATCTCTTCTACTTCTTCATCTTCGGGAGGAAAAGGTGTAAGGTGTTTAGAAGCACGAAGAAAGTTATATGTGTACTTTGTTCCATTAAGGTTCATTGTTACTTTGCCTTCTCCGCATCTAACACGGCATCAACCAACTTAAGAAAAGTCCTACCTAAGATTATATGATCAGAATTACTATGGTAAGCATCAATAACAAAGAAATCGGTTGGTATATAGTTTCTAGAGATTTTTACTTTCATGTTGCAAGCAATACCTAGAGGCTTGATAGTTCTACCATCTCCCATAATTAATTTCGTTGATGTTGGAGCTAAGTCTAGGTTGTGGTATTGAACTTTATCGTAAATTTTAGAAGATAGAACACTTACTTGGGCTCCGATGTCGCATAAAGCTTTGCATTGAACTCCGTTGATCTCGCAACTCAAGTGTGGCGTCATCTTCTCTTCTTCTTCGGATCCTATCGAGTAAATTTCAGCGAGGCGAGCGTATGGTGATGCTTCGGGCTTGATCCCCATGATTCTCTTCACCTCGGCAATATGTTCCGGATCCACCACGTCATCTCCAAAGAGCTTTTCAAAAATCTCACCGGTGGTTTCGAGGTCGTATGAATTTTCAGCTTTCTTCCGGTGGGAAATCCACTTCCAATGCTCTTGCCATTCCCTTTTGATTAGGGAACGGTCTCCTCTTGTCGAATACTTCTCCGTAATCAATAGGAACCCAATCCATTGGCTCGAACTCCCTTAGTGGCTTCGCGCTTGACATGCTTCTCTTGTTCGTCTCATTTGGTGTGGCGAAGTCGACGCTTGGTGTAGTTCTTGACTTGATGTGTTCTTGTTCAAGCTTTTCCATGATCGGTTCCTCTTTTGTGACTTCCGGGGTTGCTTCTTTAGAAAAATCAGCAAGCTTCTTCTTCCTTGAATTGTATTCCGGCTCTTCCGCAAGTCTTGTTTCCCAATCTCTTCGCATGGCAGCCGCTTTACTAACTTTTTGTAGAAGTTGGGCGGCTTCCGTGAGTGTTTTCTCCATGAGATCCCCACCTGCACACATTTCGACGTGTCGCATGCAACTAGGGGTTAGGGAAAAGAAAAATGTATGCAAGAGTACGTCACCGGTGAAGCCGAGTTTTGGTCCTTGTTCGATTAATTCATTAAACCTATCCCAGGCTTGGTCTATCCCTTCCTCTTCTCCTTGCATGAAAGTGATCACTTGCCTCCTTAGATGTTGAACCTTGCTATTTGGAAAGAACTTCTCGCAAAACTTCTTTGTCAACTTGTTCCAATTGCCTTCAACTTCAAAGGACGCAACCGAATACCATGTCTTTGCTTTGCCGGCAAGTGAGTAGGGAAAGAGATTCCATTTGAACCATTCATCGGGAACTCCTTCTTGACGCATCGTGTTGCATATTGTCGTGAAATCCCTATGTGTCTATATGGGTTCTCCGTAACCATCCCTTCAAATGGGTTTTCCGCCACCATCTTGATGATCTTGGATTTAATTTCATACTTGGTCACTTCGAGCTTCGAATCCGACTCTTGTACTTTTATGTCTTCACATCGAGGGCTAGCGTAATCACTTAATAATTTCTCCGGTTCTTCCACGGGTTGATTAACGAACTCCATCTAGACAATAAGATAAAAACAAAAAACAAAAACGAAACAAGTGTTTTTCTAGATAATATATGTTAGATATAGCAAATAAAAGATAAACTAAAATATAAAACTAAGTTAGATGCAAATCAAACGATGTAAACTAACTTGCTCCCCGGCAACGGCGCCAGAAAAAGGGGCTTGTTGACGGATAAAAGACGTATCCCTCTACGATCCGCAAGCGTACGGACCCCACACCTTTTTTCACCACGGGATTCCCAAGGTTCTTGTCAATCCGCGGAGCAAGGGGATTACAAGCGTTCGATCAACAACGACACACTAGCTACTAAAACCCTAACTACTATTATACTAGAAAACAACTAAACTACACTAGAGAGAATGATTAAGATATCAAGGTAGAAGACACTCGCCCACGGGTCTACGATACTAGAGCATGCAATCGCTTAAAGACATGAAAACCCAATCTAATCTATCGGGGTTGTGACCACGGTTTCGCCCTTTCCCTCCTCTCGTACTGTCACTACGCGAAGGTATTCATGACTAGACCTTTGATGGACACGGCGTATTGAATGGATCCAAGGAAGCATTGAGGCCTATACTTCCTTTACGGCATGGTAGCAAACCTTAAGCATGAAAGCATATTCAACACAAGATGATAGATAGATAATCCGACAAAGTGCGATTACATCTCAAGATCGATTACAACCCATGGACGAATGAGAAGATTACCCCATCAAGGTGCTGATCATGGCACCGTTGATCATGGTTTCCCTTCCGCCGGTGTCTTCCTTCTTCTCCACGAGGGGGTGCTTCCTTCGAGGTGGTTGATCTCCCGCCGGAGATCCTCCTCCTCTCTCTCTAGCTTGTGGATGGCCTTCTGGTGCGAATGACTCCTCCCCTCGGTGTTGGCGGTGCCTCGGGGGTTTTAGGGTTGAAGATCCTTCGAGGGCAAGTAAAACGGGACCGAACCGGTGCCAGAAGTGGGCTGGGCCGGCCGGCCCAGGCCCAATTCGGCCCAGTTCGGTCGCCCCTTTTGCTCCGTGGGTCCTCGTGCACTTATGTACTTTGCCCCCTCCACTTGCATGATTTTGATGCTGTTATCCTCACGTCCAAGATGGAGGCTCTCTTTGCATGAAGTTTGATCTTTTACGCTTCAATCCCCGGGGGTGTTCCTCGTAGCACTTCGGTCCTCGCCACCATTGGAAGTGATTTCAGCAAGCTCATGAACACGAACAAGACTCCATGAATGCTCCTTTGAACTTGTTGCGAATCCGTCCTTTATGTCCGTGTTTTCGTACATAAACACAACACTTCCAAATGCATGCACAAAGATGAACTTGTTATATGATTAGTGTGCATAGTGGCGGGTTAGTTCCATAATCAAATCCAAACCAAAGTGTAATGAACATGCTAGGTGCACCAAAATACACTGTCAACACCAACGCCATGATGGAGATCTATGCTGCGTCAAACAAGCTTGCCCCAAGTGAACTCGACATCCAAGAGAAGTCGGACAAGGCCAACAAACCTCAGCCATCCAAGGAAGTGCAAGTCAAAGCAATCGATCTTGGGACAGGCGACAACAGCAAGACCACCATGATCGGGGCGGGCCTTGACCTGAAATAGGAAGATGCGCTCGTCAGCTTCCTTCGGGCTAACCGAGACAGCTTCGCTTGGAAACCAGCGGACATGCCAGGGGTGCCCAGGAATCTGATCGAGCACTCACTCAACGTCGGCCCCAAAGCTACCTTGAAATGACAACACCTTCGCCGTTTTGCCGACGACTGACGGGATGCCATCAAGAAGGAACTTGCCAAACTACTCGCGGCTGGCTTTATCAAAGAAGTCTTCCATCCTGAGTGGCTCGCCAACCCTGTCCTCGTCCGCAAGAAGAACTCTAACGAGTGGAGGATGTGCGTCGACTACACCGGCTTCAACAAACGCTGCCCCAAGGGCCCCTTCGGGTTGCCGTGGATAGATCAAGTCATTGACTCCATGGCGGGCTGCGACCTACTCTGCTTCCTCGACTGCTACTCCGGGTACCACCAGATTGCTATCAAGGAAGAAGACCAGGAGAAGACTGTGTTCATCACCCCGTTTGGCGCCTACTGCTACACGACCATGTCATTCGGGTTGAAGAAGGCGGGCGCCACTTACCAGCGAGCTATCCAGGCCTGTTTCAAGAGACAGCTCAACAAGAACGTCGAAGCCTACGTGGATGACGTGCGCTCATCGCCGATCTTGAAGAGACTTTTGCATCCTTGCGAGAGTACCGCTGGAAGCTAAACCCGAACAAATGCGTCTTCAGCGTACCGTCGGGAAAACTACTCGGCTTCATCATCAGCCATCGTGGCATCGAAGCCAACCCTGAGAAGATCTCCGCCATCACCAATATGAGAGCTCCCACCTGCATCAAGGATGTCCAGAAGCTTACCGGGTGCATGGCGGCCTTGAACAGATTCATCTCTGTTGACGGTTAATAGTTGTATCAAAGTTCGTTTAGACTTGCAAGCGGACAAGTCTCCCGTCGTAGTCAAGTCGATTCTCCTGAGGACTTTGAGGTGGTGAATTCTTCATAGATTCCTTCGATCCTTTGTCTTCTGACTTCGAATCTACAAAATCCAGCTTTTTAGCTTGATGTGCTTCGCGTCTCCTTAGCCTTTAAACTTTTTCTGGATCATCCACAAAATTATCGGGTTTGTTGGAGAGGTAGCCGTCCATCTCCTGTTAGGGTTAGCAATAAATAAAATATGCAAAAACAAGAAAGTAAAAATAAATCTATAAAAACTAGGGTTAGACAAACTAAATTAGATTTATTTTGAGGATGATCAAAGTTTAGTAGATGCAAAAAAAACTAAAAGAAAACTGAAAATCACAAAAAAGCAATAAAAGATCAAATCTTGATCACTTGTTCCCCGGCAACGGCGCCAGAAAAAGGGGCTTGTTGACGGTTAATAGTTGTATCAAAGTTTGTTTAGACTTGCAAGCGGACAAGTCTCCCGTCGTAGTCAAGGGACCCTTCTTCCCTCGAGTGGTGAACCCAAGGTATCAAATCCGTGGAACAAATGTGTGAAGCAAAAAATGATCTAGTAAAGCCAAGCAACTTCAATCTTCGATAAAGAGAAACCCTAATGCATCTAGATAAAGAACACAAAACTAATCTAATCTACTAAAGGCCGGAGGTAACAAAGATAGATAGGGTAGATAAACCAATCTAGAGAGATCGGGTTAAGCCTTTTGTTGAAGTTCCAAGCAAGAGAAGAAGTAGCAAATCGAATCTTATTAGAAGCCTCTTTAAATCGTGGTTTCCCGTCCGACTCCGAAAACGCCCGCCTTTCGAAACCCCCGTTCTGTCACAATATATTCCTATTCATGCGGGTAGTCTAGGGCGAGTCCAAGGACAAGTCGAGTTCTTTCGGAAGATCCGGCGTGTGCCTCTAGCCACCGCGGCTACAAGAACACCCTAAGTGATGTATCTCAAGAATAGATATAGAATAAGCAAAGCCGATCGAAAAACGAAATCATCGAAGAAACGCTTGATCGCTAGAAATAGATTCAACTTGATAATTCAACTAATACAATGATACATAAACAAGATCACCACCGGGATCCTACCTTAATCTTGCTTCTAGCTCCGGGAACTCCGACGTGGTCTTCCTTGCAAGGTTCCCACGTCGGCTAGGGAGACCCCAGTCAACTAGCTCGACCCTCTCCTCTCCGGGATGGTGTCCCTCTCTTCTCTGCTCCTCGGCGGCCGATGACGAATTGATTGATGCGTGGCTCTCGACCCCGGGGCTATAAATAACCCGAATGGTGGCTAGGTCAAAGGAGGGGGGAATTGGGCCCCGGACTGGGCTGGGCCGGCCTGGGCCCATCTAGGCCCAGTTCCCAGCCTCCTTCGCGTGGTGTCGGTTCCTGAGTCTTCTAGATGCTTCTCCCTTCTGCATGTAGGCCCTTGTCGCCAGTTTCTCTCCGAGTTGGACGTAGCTCCTTGTCCCGCAAGATTCGGCACTTTTCTGGTTAGGTCCTTGGAGTTTGTCATCTTCTCGGGTTGAGTCCCTGGCTTCTTGGAGTCAAGTTTGCTTCATTGCATGACTTGTACTGGGCTTCAAGGTCTTGTCACAAGGTGCTTGATGAACTTATCCCGGAAGTCTTGCTTTCAACGCTAAAACCCTGCATAAACACTAAACTCCAAAACCGACATGCACAAGTGAACTTGTTATACCACGGGGGTTAGTACCAATGAATAAGGTATAAAACTTATGCCAACACCGAAGGTAACTCATGGCTAGGTTGACGGATTTTCGCCGTCAACAATCTCGAAGCTTGGAGAACGGGGGCTACCCTTCTTCAAACTACTCAAGCATCAAGAGAAGTTCGTGTGGACTCCAGAGGCAGATCAAGCTCTAGCTCAGCTCAAGGATTTTCTATCCAAGCCTCCAGTCCTCACGGCTCCTTGTAAAAAGGAGCAGCTACTGCTCTACCTCACTGCGACTACTCACGTGGTCAGCTCTACCATCGTTGTCGAGCGGCAGGACGACGGCCACGCCAACCCAGTCCAGCGACCAGTCTACTTCGTCAGTGAGGTCCTGTCAGAATCTAAAGCATGCTACCCACCAGTACAGAAGCTACTGTACGCAGTGCTCATTACCTCGTGGAAGCTACGACATTACTTCCAGGAGTACTCAATTTTCGTTATCACCGACTACCCGCTTGGTGACATCCTGCGGAACCGAGGCGCCGGAGTGACCAGTAGTCCGAGGCCCGCGCCGCCGCTACTATGCATTTAGGACAATGACGTGTGCGTGGAGGCTTAGGCTGGTGACACGCGGCCTGCACGCACTCGCCGGTGGGTGAACTTCCATCCGCCATTGGCCGCCGGGGCGCTGCACGTCGTCAGCCGCCTCCGCGCCATGCTGTCGCCACTGTAGGCCACGAAGCTACCGAGCAACCACCTTGACGAGCCCCGGGGCTATAACCCCCCCCCCCCCCGCGCCTCATTTCCTCGCGAGCCCGAGCCACCGCCGCCGCCCGCCATTAGCGCCGCCGGTGAACTCCTTGATCTGCTTGCGCCCGAGGCAAACCAGCGACCCTGAGCTCTTCCCAAGCCCACAAGTGAGCTTCCACCCGCACACGATGGCTTAACCTCGCCTCCATTGCGCCAGAATCCAAGCCGCAGCGACCGTGCCGCCACTACTTCGCCGCCGGCCATCGCCAGACCCCTCTCCGCTCGAGCCACCACCGCGAATCAGTCCCACGTGAGTCCAATCACCCACCCCCCTTATTTGTTTGCCTCCTGCAGCCCTACCTCACCCCCGGCGAGCTTGCTCCGCCGCGGGACGGTGCGGTAATGAAGGACCGATACGGCGAACCAGAGAGGGGGGGGAGTGAATGGGAGCCGATAAACGCAGCGGAAGGTTGCGTGTTGGTTCCTAGGTCCAGTGGCACTCCAGTGGCTACATGGGCTTGACCAACCTTGGTAGTGAGTCGGAGACGTGTGTTGGAAGCCGTGTTCGTCTTGTTGGAGTTTTCATCTCCTTCAAGAAGAATTTTTATCGGCTCTCATTCACTCCCCCCCTCTCTGGTTCGCCGTATCGGTCCTTCAAGTGGTATCAGAGCCGGTTCGGGTCTTTGTTGACTCTAACCAGTCTAAGATCCAAGGATGGCGTACCAGGAACGGGGTTCGGGTCCTCCACACTTTGATGGCAAGAACTACCAGATGTGGAGCAAGCGGATGGGTGCGTTTCTCCGCGGAAAGGGTCAGATCCTTTGGGATGTCACGGTGGACACAGGGCTATGTCCGGCGGTTGATTTCCTCGCTCCGAGATCGAGGGACAACTTCGACGCTAACAATAAGGCGGTCGACTACTTGTTTCGTGCTTTGTGTCAGCCTGAGTTCGATCGGGTGCACACCGAGCACTTGGCTTGTAGGATTTGGGCGGTGCTGAAGGAGGCTCATGTTGGGAACACCCAGGTTCGGGCACGGATGTATGCGACCTACCGGAGAGAGTACGAGAACTTCACTCATCTCCCCGGTGAGTCCATCGATGCCTTGTTTCAGAGGTTCACGGTGGTGGTGAACAACATGAGAGCCAATGTGGACGTGCTCCCGTACGATGATCATGATAGAGCGGTCAAGCTCTTACACTCTTTGGATCGTACGATTTGGGGCAGAAAGTTCGAGGCCATTGTGGAGTCGAAGAAGTATGACACTCTGACGGTGAACGAGCTGTTCTCGAAGCTCAAGTCGGCTGAGGTGGATAGGGGCATGACAGCCAAGATCGAGGGACCGACTGATTCCCATAGTCTTGCCCTCGTTGGTGGTTCGAAAGGAAAGGCTAACACTAATCCATCCACCAGGATGTTCTCTTTCTTATCTTTGATGTCTATGCCAGATGAGGAGTTCGACGAGCTTGGAGAGGATGAGCTGGCGCTCCTGACGAGGCGGTTCGAGAGGCTGCACAAGAACCGAGTGAACATGAGGAGGAACACGAGGACATGCTTCAAGTGCGGCAAGACTGGACACTATTTCGCCGAGTGTCCAAAGGTGAACAACCACGACAAGCACAAGTTCAAGGACAAGAGGAAGAAGTCCAAGAACAAGGATCATGTACATGGGAAGAAGACACGGTCTCGAGAGTAGATGAAGAGATCAAGCGACATTGAGTCTGATTCCGAGGACACGTCTTCAAGCTCAAGTGATGAAGACGAAGAGGATGAGAAGAAGAGGAGGAAGAAGAAGAACTTTGGCAAGTATCTCAACGGCCTTTGTGTGACGGGCCTAAGCCTCAAGGATGACTTTTGCGGCATGGCTCGCAGTTCGAGCAGCAAGAGAAGCCAGAGGGACGCCTCGGATTTGGATTCCGAGGATGAGGTATGTGATGAGCTCTCCTCTTTGCGCAAGGAGAATGAGGAGTTGGTTGACTTGCTTGATAATCGTGATCACATGCTTAGAGAGGCTAAGAAGCTTAGGAAGAAGCTTAGATCTTTGCTCGAGGATGCTAGGACTAGAGTGGCTGAGCTAGAAACACAGGTTCTTGATAGCAAGCTTGAAATTGATTCGCTCAAGGCTAGCCCTATTGTTTCTGATGAAAATGATTGTGCTGATTGCTCTGCTTTCCTAGCTGACTTGACTGATCTTAGGGAGAAGTATGCCTCCAAGTGTGAGGAACTAGATGTGCTTAGGGTTGAGTTGGCTGAGCTACAATCTAGACCCACTTTGCTTGGTGCTTGCACTTCTTGCCCTAGTTTGCATGAGAAAATTGCTGAGCTCCGGTCTCGCATTGTTTCACTTGAGGCTGATTTGAAAGTGGCTATTCCTACTTCTTGCTCTACATGTGAGTTGCATGCTATGAAGAATTTGGATCTTGCAAAATGTGTTGGTTGCTTGCAAGATGAGAATGATAAGTTGCGTGAAGCGCTGAGTTGGTTGTCGAGTCAAGAACCTCAACTTGGTATGATGATTGCTAGCTGTAAGCGCTTTGACGGTTGGGCTTTGGGTTTGGATAAGGTTGGTGAGGGCAGTAGTGAGAGAGAAAGGAAATTTGGGAATGTTTCAGTTCCACCACAACGCACACCCAAAGACAAGTTTACCTCCAAGCCAAACCAACCAAGAGAAAAACCGAGTGAGAAGGCAAGTGAAACGCCTAGTGAGAAACCAAGTGAGAAGCCTTGTGAAGAGCCTCATCCCAAGCCTAAGCCCAGATCGATCCGTTTCCATTGTGAGTTTTGTGGAAAGGATGGTCACAAGAGAGCATTTTGCTTCAAGAGGAAGCGTGAGGAGAGAATGGCGAAGGAGTGGGCTATCAAGGACAAGTACCACCCTTCCGATGGTGTACTTGAGCCACGTGTGTAGTTGCCCAGGGCCCAGGCGAGTGTGAGGTCAGTTCGGGCTTGGGGAGAGCGGAAAGGTTTGTTGGAGGTGCCGCCGCCCGAGGCTACACCGGTCGGCCGGTGCGGAGCACGGTCGGACGTGCGGCAGCCCGGACGAGCGGCAGCTTGGGTTTCGTGCTCGTATAGGTGCGAGGGTTGTTTACGGAGGTCGTGGTTCCGGTGATTGGTCCGGAAAGTTTGCGGGAGGTCGGTTGCTAGGCATTCTCCCCCTCGAGCTCACTTGTCGGTGCGGAATATGGTCCCGACACTAACCAAGAGATAACGCCTAGGTCTATCCCTCAATGGTCGATGCCAAGCAACAAATGACACAAGGTTTTATCCCGGTTCCGCCGAGGGGGCCGTACGTCCGACAGGGGGCGTGCTCGTGGCACTATATTGCTCAGCACCGGGGGTGCTTGTAGTGGGGCAAGTACAAGCAAGGCGGGAGAGGAAGCGTGGCTTCCAAGTCCCTGGGAGAGTGGCTGAAGATGTTGTGGGAGAAATAAGAGAGTGAGTGCTCGGTGTGTTCTGTTCCTCTGAACTTCTTCCCCCCCCGCGGCTGGGGGCTCGCCTCCCCCTTTTATAGGCCAAGGGGGCGACGGGTTACATGCACCTACCTAGCTACGTGAGGGAGCACGTCGCGCTACGGTGTAGAGTGGGCGGCCGTCCGGACGTTCTTCGCTGCAATCCGGCCATGATGGCCTACCCCGTACCCGAACAGTGGCGGTTCGAGGGTAGGAAGGCGGAAGATGGCGGTGGTGTCCTCTGATAGGCTTCGAGGGAGGTGCTGATGATGGCTGGTACGGGGAATAGGCGCGGGCAGAACGGCGTTCCTTCCCAATGCGTTCCGCGGCAGCGGAGTGGTTGCTTGCGGTGCTCGGGCGTGCGCTGCGGTGCCGGGCGTGCGTCCGCACGCGTGGGTACGGCGGCCCGCACCGCGCGGTGACCGGGATGGCCATCCACCGGCCTGGCGCCCCCTACCTAACCTGTAGGGTCACGGGAAAGTGAGATCGAGGGTGCGCCGGCCCCCTTTCGAGGGTCGGGCGCGTTAGCCGTACTGTAGTGGGCGCGCGGTGTCACGGGACTGTCACCGGCCGTACCGCACAGTCCATCCCCCACAGTGGCGGGGATGGGCTCCTCCCTGGGGAGTTGGTGCGGCGGCACCGGGGCGTGAGCCCAGGGCGCATGATGGCGCCGTCCTGCAGCGTCAGGGCGTTAAATGCCCAAGTACGGGGCCGCCGCACGCGTGCGGGCGCGCCCGTGAGCGTGGCGGGCCCCGCCCGAGGGCGGAGCGAACCCTCGAGCGAGTCAAGACCCGCTCGGGGAGGGGGGGGCGATCCCTCGAGCGGGGCGGGACCGCTCGAGGGAAAGGGTTGCCCCTCGAACGGGGCGGAGCCCGCCCGAGGGGGGAGCGCGTCCTCGAGCGAGGGCGGAGCCTGCTCGAGGGGTCTTCTCCGTGGGCCGTCTCGGTGGGCCGTCGGGATCCCGACGTAGGCCGTGTCTGCATGGTTAGTTACCTGCATGGTTAGGCTTAGCGTGTTTTGATACCGGGATTAAGTGAGGATTCCCCGTTGTTTAAGGGGACCCCTAGGGCGGTCCCCGACGCAGCCCCCGAGCATCTGCGGGTTTGCCATTGAGGCTCCCGCAGATGCTGGAACCTACTGATAGGACGTTCTTCCCTCCTTGTTTGCGAACGCTTTCCGTGGGGCCGCGTCGGCGGACCCGCGGGTCTAGCCCCCGAAGCCCCTGCGAGGAGTGTGGGTTCTCCTGCAGGGGTTAACCGCGAGAACTTTGGTCAGAAAGGCGTGGCACATATGCCAACCGGCATCGGCGGTGTTTCAGCCGGCTTCGGGGGTGCACGCTCCCCTGTCACTGTCTCCGGCGGGTGCAATTTCAAGGAGGTGTAGCCGCGCGTCAAGCCCCCGAGCCTTGGCCCGTTCGAGGCGATCGGGTCGAGCCTGACGACTTGTTTTTTTAACGCGCCCTCGCCGTCCCTCCGCGGGACGGAGGGTGAGGTTTCCACGACTCCCATCGAGCGGGTCGCGAATCGCGGATTCCTCATCGAGCTGCTAGAGGTGGTTCAAGTGGACGTCCATGCCCCGTTCGATAAGGGTAGGCTGCGCGGTCCGGAGACACGTCCATGGAAGCGCTTGCGTGGGTTTGCTAGGTGGGGCTCGGTCCCGTTCGCTAGGGACCGAGGGCGCGGAAGCTCTCCCTCGGTGGGATCCCCCGGCTAGCTGCCCTCGCTGGCTCTTGAACACGACATGTGGGGCACCCTCGAGCCGACGGGCTCGAGGAACGGCTCGTATGCGCGTGCCCTCGTCGTCCCTAACTCGTGATCCGGGGTGCCTGTTCGAACCCGTCGAGGGTCAGGCTTCGAACCTCTGATCAGTAAGGCCGTGCGGGGCCGTGCCACGGACGGCCCCGTCTTTTCACGTTTGCGGCCGTCGAGGGGTCTGCGCGAGTCAGCCCTCGAGGCGCTTGTTGGCAGCACGGCGCGGTATGAGTGCTTTCGGTGTCGCTCTATTTCAAGCGTGACCTGGGCGGTCCCTTCACGCGCGTGCCTCCCTTCGGAGGGTTGACATTGTCTCGAGCCGGGGGCCCGGGCCGCTTGAGGGTTTTGCGTGGCATGGGTGCCCGCGGCTGTCCGCTCTACATCGAGCAGGTGCCGGGCGACCTTCTCACGTTGATATCCCATCGAGGGCCGCCTCTGTTTGGAGCCGAGGGTCATGCCGCTCGAGGGTCTCACGTGGCATGGGTGCCCGCGGTTGCCTGCTCTACATCGAGCGAGTCCGGACGGCCTTCTCACGCTGATATCCCATCGAGGGTTGCCTCTGTTTGGAGCCGAGGGTCATGCCGCTCGAGGGTCTCACGTGGCATGGGTGCCCGCGGTTGCCTGCTCTACATCGAGCAGGTCCCGGACGGCCTTCTCACGCTGATATCCCATCGAGGGTTGCCTCTCGTTTGGAGCCGAGGGTCATGCCGCTCGAGGGTCTCACGTGGCATGGGTGCCCGCGGTTGTTCGCTCTACATCGAGCGAGTCCGGACGGCCTTCTCACGCTGATATCCCATCGAGGGTTGCCTCTGTTTGGAGCCGAGGGTCATGCCGCTCGAGGGTCTCACGTGGCATGGGTGCCCGCGGTTGCCTGCTCTACATCGAGCAGGTCCCGGACGGCCTTCTCACGCTGATATCCCATCGAGGGTTGCCTCTGTTTGGAGCCGAGGGTCATGCCGCTCGAGGGTCTCACGTGGCATGGGTGTCCGCGGTTGCACTGCTCTACATCGAGCGAGGGTCCCGACGGCCTTCTCACGCCGATATCCCATCGAGGGTCGCCTCGCTCCGAGCCGGGGGTCCGCCCCGCTCGAGGGTTCTCCTTGCTTGGCAAGGGACCGGGCAAGTAAGTGCCTTGCGGTCGCGGCCGCGGTTTTGCGACGCGGGCGCGCCTTTTTAGGCGCTCGCGCGCGCGCGCGCGCGTAGTGGGCGGCGCGGCAGGCGGACGTGACGGTTTTGCCTCGGTCGCAGCCGGTCCTCGCCGTAATGATGACCCGCCTGCAGTGTTAGAGCCGCTGCGGTCGTGGTGGGGCCCGCCCGTCGACGCGATGGGAAGATTCCCTGCAGTTAATGCTAGCCGGGGCGTCCGCTCCGGAGAGCTCGCCCGTCGCCTATAAAACTGCGGGGAGGAGTGGACGGCGGTTTTTTACCTTGGCACCTTACCACTTTCAGTCCCCCATCCCTTCGCCTTCGTCTTGCTCTTGCCATCGCGCAGGCTCGCTGTTAGAGCTTTTTTCCTCCGCTCCTGGTTCTCCGCCTTCGCATTCCTTCGTCCCCCCTCATGGCGCCACCTCAGCTTCCCGTTAGGATCCCGGAGCCGTACGCACGGGAGAAGTCGACGGTGACCCGGCTCGCGCTTGGCGAGCCGGTCGCCGCCGGCCCGGTGTCGCCAACGAAGAAGGGCGCCGGCGGAGTGGATCGTGCCGCCGGTGGCGCACCACGAGCCCAACCCGCCGGAGGGCTACGTGGTGAGCTTCCTCCGCTACCACGAGCGCGGCTTCAACGCGCCGGCGAGCACCTTCATGCGGGCAATGTGCTACTACTACGGGGGTGGAGCCGCACAACTTCGCCCCCAACGCGATCTCGCGAGCGGCCACGTTCGTGGGCGTCCGCGAAGGGCCCGGGGATCCCGATCAAGCGGGATCTCTCGGGGTTCACCTTTTCCGCGGGGAGCTCGTCACGCAGCCCACATCGGAGCCGAGGACCCGCCGCGCGGTGCGCGCGGCGGGGATGTCGGCCGGCCCCGCGGGGGCGGCTCAAGGATTTCTACATCCCCTGCACCATGACGACGAACAACGCCGGCTGGGAGCGGGGATGGTTCTACCTGCGCAATGCCGAGCCCGGCCTTCCTCCCTACACCGGCCGGGTGTTCAAGGAAAGGCCGAACTCCTGGGGCTACGGGGTGTCTACGGCCCAAAGCATCGGGCGCGACGGAGAGTCCGTCCCCCTCGCCGCCTGCGGCGGGCCGGCGAAGCACGGGCTCAACGCGATGGGCGTCCTCGCCTTCCTCCACCACCGGCGGGTCGTGCCTCGATGCGGGAGGCCACTCGCATCTTCGAGATGACGGAGGCGGCCAACCCCGTCGACCGGCGAGGTCGCGGATGCTCCCCGACGCCGCCGGGAGCGGCCGTACGCGCTCACCCGGCGCGGAGCGCCGTCGACACCCGACGCCGCCACTGCGGGTCGGACCCCCGTGGGACATCGAGATGCTCCCTATGGGGCCCGCGGGTGAGTTGGGTTCCCGATTTCGTTTTAGTTCTTGGTCTTGCTTTCGTCTCCGATTCGCCATTGTCGCTCTTGTGCGCGGTACCGGTGGAGTTCAACATCGCCAAGTCCGTTCCACCCACCCCCGACTCCCGTGCGCTCGGCGGGCGGCGCGGCGGGGAGCGAGGAGCGGGCGGCGCGCAAGAGGGAGCACGCCAGGGCGTCGCCCAGCGCGCCGCGACCAACGCGGTCCGCGGAGTACCGGCGCGCGAGGAGCCGGGGCTCTCCTCCCCGGATATCGAGGAGCCCTCGTCCTCGGAGCAGGACGAGGAGGAAGAGTCCGAGGGGGGAGGGCCCCTCGGACGGTGGCGCCCCCGCGCCCCGTCGCGGAACCCGCGCCGGCGTCGGGGGTGGCTTCGTCCGGGGCGGGCGCACCGCGCCCGCCGCCGGGCACTCGTCATCGGGGGCGGCACGCGCCGCGGAGGCGCCGGCGCGTGCCGCGGAGGTACGCGCGGCGGATGCGCCCGTGCGCGCGTCGAGCGTGCTCGCGCGCGGAGGGGGCGTGTCCGCGCGCGCGCGCGGCGTCGCTCGTCAAGGGGCGCGTCGGCGGGCGTGCGCGCGCGGGGCAAGCGTGCCCCGCGCGCGCGGTGGCTTCTTTGGGGGGTGCGGCATCGGGCGCGCCCGCGCACCGGGCGGGCGTGCCCGTGCGTGCGGCGCCGCCGTCGTGGGGCGCCGCGCAGGCGCGGCCGCTGCGCCGGCCTCTTCCGCAGAGGCCTCGAGGAAAAGGAAGCGGGCCTTTTCCTCCGCGAGGTAAGGAGCCTGTCCTCCTTCGTTTGGTTTGGTTTGCTGGTGATTAGGTGCTCTAACCCTCCGTTCGTGCCTGCGCAGGGCGGTGCCAACCGTTCCTCCTCTTGCACCGGCCAAGGTGCTGAGGACGGACGCATCGATCCCCACCCGGCGGCGCTCGTCGAGGGGGTCGCGCCCTGGGACAAGCGTGGCGGCGGGCACTAGCTCGCAAGGCCCGGCCGGGGCCTCGAGGCCCCGGCCGGCGGATCGCCCGCCGCCGCGGCGCGGCCCGGCGGTCGCCGGGGGGCGCGCCGGCGTCGGCCGCCACGGAGGCGCGGGGCCGCGGTGGCGGCGACGGTGGTGGTGGAGCCCGCGGTGGCCGCCACCGCGGAGGAGGTGGAGCCGGCGCAACTTGCGGGGAGCGCCCGTGGATGCGGCGGTACCGCCGGAGGTGACGGCCACGGCGGCGCGGCCGGGCGCCGTGGCCGCGGAGGCGCGGGTGGAGGTGCCGGCGGAGGCGGCGCAAGCGGCCGCGCCCGCCGGCGACTTGCAGGCGGAGGTGGTGGAGCTCTCGGACGACTCCCCGCCGCCTGGGTGGAATCAGTGGGCTAGCTGGCCCACGAACTTCCCCGAGCCCCAGGAGGGGGCCCTCGTGAGGCGGCACGAGGGTCACATGGTGGTGGGGGGCCGAGGACACGGTGCCGAGGCCTCGTCCTCCCACGCCGCCGCCCCCGCCCGTGGGGGGGGGGGGGGGCCGTGGAGGATCCCCCTGCGTTCGGCCGACGCCGGGGGGGAGCGAGGAGCTGCGGGGGCGAGCTCGGAGCCACGGCGCCACGCTCAACCGCGCGTTGAACGAGGCGCTGCGAGTCCACGGCGGCCCGGCCTGGCTTGTCTTTCAGGTGAGCCACAGTTGTTCGTCCCACTTCCTTTTTCGTCTCCGTGTGCTGCATTCAAGCCTTGACACTTACGAGAATTGATGTGTGGATGCCAGGAGCTCGAGCGTCGCGCCCACGACAAATACGACGCGTTCGACCGGGTGAACGCCGAGGCCCGCCAGCTCCGGGAGCGATGCAGCGCTTTCGACGCGCTTGCGGACGCTCTTAGGACGCCAGACGGCTGGCTAGCATACCGGGCGATGGCGTGGTGCGACGAGCTCCCGGAGAGCTCAGGGCAGGATGCGGCGCGCCGCTCGAGCCTCGAGCGGATCCGCGCAGCCCTCGTTGATCGTGATGAGGCGTTGTGTAATGCGCGTGCGGACCTGGATAAGACGCGGACGCTGGCCGCCAACTGGGAGGCGGAGGTGGCCACCGTTCGCGCCGAGACCCGGGAGCTCCGCACGTCGCTCGAGGGGGCGCGGGCGCGGCAGCCGCCGGGGCCGAGGAGCGGGCGCGCGGGTTGGAGCAGCGCGCCAAGGAGGTCGATGACCTGAGGACCGCCCTCGACGCCAAGGCCGCGGCCCTCGTTGCCGCTGAGGAGCAGCTCCAGCAGGAGCGCATCGCCCGCCAGGGGGCTGAGGGGCGGCTCCAGCAGGAGCAGGCTGCCCTTGGCGACGCCCGAACGGCGCTGGAGCGGGAGCGCGTCACGCGCGAGGCGGCGGAGAAGTCGCTGGAGGAGCGGAACGCCGCCTTCTCCAAGGTTGAGGATGATGCGCTCGCGCTCGCATCGGGCAACGCCGGCCGAGGAGGCCGGCCCTCCGCGAGCAAGGCGAGACCGTCCAGCGTCTCGAGTTGGCGCTCGAGTCCGCGCGCCGCGACCTCGATTTGGAGAGGAAGCAAGTCGAGGGTGAGTCACTTTTTGACTCTGTTTGCTAGTTTTTTGCTTTGGAGGGTTCGTTTCTCCCTTTCTGATTTCTTGTCGTCTTGTTGATTCCAGGCTTGCGCACTGCCTTGGGGCACGCTGCTGGGCGGGCCGAGGCCCTGCAGGCTTCCTACAACTCCTCCGAGCGGGAGAGCTGCGAGGAGCTGCGTGACGCGGCCCTCGAGACCGCCGCGTCGTCGAGGAAGGCGAGGCCCGGCCGGCGGCTCGGCCGGCCGGCCGCCGCGCGCCCTAGGCGGCCACGTCACGGAGCGGATGCGCCGGGCGTTGCACCTAGGCGTCCGGAAGGCCCTCGGAGTGGTGCGATCCCACTACGAGGTCAACCTCGAGGCGCTGGCGGAGGGCTACATCGTGCCCGAGGGCGTCGAGGACGAGGTGGCCATGGAGCGCGCGGACGCGCTTGCTGCTGACGCCGCCGGGTCGCTCGCCGAGGCCTTCGAAGAATTCCTCTTCCCGGACGCCGCCGATGCTGCTGCTCCTCCTGCCTGAAAGCAGTTGGGCGCTAGGCCCATTTTTTGTTTACGTGTATCAGAATTCTGGCCTCGTGGCCTTTTGTAAATAAACAAATTGTCTTGTGAACATGAGCAGTTGCTGTAAATGAAGTTGCTTGTTTATTACGCTTTTTGTTTCTCCTTCTTCCTGAGTAGATTCTAGTTAGGGGAGTTCGATTTTCGCAGGGGGCCCGCTGGGTTGGAGGCGAGAGAGAAGGGCCATAGCCACGCGGCGTAGGCTATCTCTGGCTCGCACGCTCCTTCCGCTGTGCCGCCTACGCCCTGTTCGAATCATGGCTCGAGGTTGGAGTAGGAAACAAACTTAGCGCGTGTGAGTTGTTTTTTACTTTTGCGCAAAAAATGGGACCATTTTTTTTGGGGGGGGGGGGGTGCCCCCCCGCAGTAGCCCCCGAGGGTAACTTGGGTTTCAGGGGAAAGCCGAGTTGCCCTTTTATTAGACTTGTAGTGTTTACATAGTTGACACCAACTGGGGCGTTGGCCATGTGATTTTACAACAAAAAAAATACTTGGAAAATCCTAGCTAAGGGTAGAAGCGACGTAGCTGTTGGATGTTCCAAGCGTTGGTGAGTTCTTCGCCGTCCTCGTTGGCCAGCTTGTACGTGCCCGGCTTGAGTACTTTCACCACGACATAGGGTCCCTCCCATGGGGGCGATAGCTTGTGGCGCCCTCGGTTGTCTTGGCATAGCCTTAGGACCAGATCCCCTTCGCTGAAATCCCTCCGACGTATCTTGCGTGCTTGGTAACGTCGTAGGGACTGTTGATACCTTGCGGAGTGCATCAACGCCACGAGGCGTACTTCGTCTAGCTGGTCCAGCGAGTCCTCGCGGGCTCGCCGGTTAGCATCTTCGTCGTACCCTCGAATCCTGGGCGACCCATATTCCAGGTCCGTGGGGAGGACGGCCTCCGCGCCATGGACTAGGAAAAACGGGGTGAACCCGGTGGCTCTGCTTGGGGTGGTCCTTAGGCTCCACACGACTGCTGGTAGTTCTTGGAGCCATTTTCGGCCGGATTTGTTGAGCTGGTCAAAAATTCGAGGCTTGAGGCCCTGTAGGATCATGCCGTTGGCACGCTCTACTTGGCCGTTGGTCTGTGGGTGTGCCACAGCTGCCCAATCCACACGGATGTGGAACTTGTCGCAGAACTCCAAAAACTTCCGGCCCGTGAACTGGGACCCATTGTCCGTGATGATGGAGTTTGGCACTCCAAAGCGGTAGACGATGTCGGTGAAGAACGTGACCGCCTGCTCAGCCCTCAAATTCGTGATGGGGCGCACCTCCACCCATTTGGAGAATTTGTCAATCGCGACAAGCAGGTGGGTGAAGCCCCCGGGCGCCTTCCGCAGGGGCCCGACGATGTCCAACCCCCACACGGCGAACGGCCATGTTACGGGGATCGTTTGCAGGGCGTGAGCGGGCAAATTGGACTTGCGGGCGTAGAACTGGCACCCTTCGCAGGTGCGCACAATTTCGCTGGCATCCGCGACCGCGGTAGGCCAGTAGAAGCCCTGGCGGAACGCGTTGCCAACGAGGGTGCGCGGCGCGGCGTGGTGGCCACAGATCCCCGCGTGGATGTCCCGTAGGAGCTCGCGCCCCTCGGGAATGGGTATACACCGCTGGAGGATGCCTGATGTCGACGAGGGTGAAGGATTTGGCCATCCTGGCGATGCGCCTGGCTGTGGCCCGGTCCGCGGGGAGTTCCCCTCGAGCAATCCAGGCGATATATTTCTCCCACCAGTCCGCCTGGGCGGGAGCCGGCTCTATATCCATTGCATCGACCTCGTGGGAGCCGTACCCCTCGAGAAGGGAGAGTACGTACGCCTCGTTCGAGGGGTCCTCTTCCATGGGTTCCGCACCCGCTGGATTCGAGGGAGCCCCCGAGGGTCCGCCGTCGCTCGAGGGGTAGGGCTCGAAGGTGACCGAGGGCTGCGCGATGTCGCGCGCGAAAACGTTCGGGGGAACGGTGATCCGCCCGGACGCTATTTTTGCCAGCTCATCTGCCTCCTCGTTGTACCGGCGGGGTACATGATTGAGCTCGATGCCGTAGAACTTGTCTTCGAGGGCCCGCACGGCTTTACAGTAGGCCTCCATCTTGTCATCGTGGCAACTCGCGTTCTTCATGACTTGATCGATCACGAGCTGCGAATCCCCTCGTACGTCGAGGCGCTTGACGCCCAACTCAATGGCGATTTTGAGGCCGCAGAGAAGGGCCTCGTATTCCGCCATATTGTTAGATGCGGGGAAGTGGAGGCGCACCGCGTAGCGCATGTGCTCCCCGAGGGGTGACACGAAGAGTAGGCCCGCGCCCGCTCCTGTCTTCATCACCGAGCCGTCGAAGAACGGAGTCCAAAGCACTCGCTGGAATCCGAGGGGGGCGGCTGCGTGTCCGTCCACTCAGCGACAAAATCAGCTAGGATTTGCGATTTGATGGCCTTGCGCGGAGCGTAGGCGAGCGTCTCGCCCATCAACTCCACGGACCACTTGGGAATTCTGCCTGCCGCGTCGGGGTTGCGAATGATCTCTCCTAGCGGGAAAGAAGAGACCACCGTAACTGGGTGGGCCTCGAAGTAGTGGCGGAGCTTGCGCCGCGCGAGGACTACCGCGTACAACAGCTTCTGGACCTGGGGGTAGCGCGTCTTCGTGTCCGACAGGACTTCGCTGATGTAGTAGACCGGCCTCTGCACAGGCAAGGCATGCCCTTCCTCCGTGCGCTCCACAACGATCACGGCGCTGACCACCTCGGTGGTTGCGGCCATGTAGAGTTGGAGGGGTTCGCCGTCTCGCGGCGGCGTAAGGATTGGGGCGTGCGTCAGAGACGCCTTCAGCTTGTCGAGCGCTTCCTGGGCCTCGGCGGTCCAAGAGAAGCGCTCGTGCTTCTTGAGTAGCCGGTAGAGGGGCAGGCCCTTCTCACCGAGCCTCGAGATGAAGCGGCTTAAGGCGGCGAGGCACCCCAACACCTTCTGCACCCCTTTGAGGTCCCGAATTGGACCCATTCGCTCGAGGGCCGCGACCTTTTAAGGGTTGGCCTCGATTCCCCGCTGGGAGACGATGTACGCTAGGAGCATGCCCCGCGGCACTCCAAAGACACATTTTTCGGGGTTTAGCTTGACCCCGTTGGCTCGTAGGCAGCTGCACGCGACGCCAAGGTCGTTAACCAGGTCGTCCGCCTTCCTGGTCTTGACGACGATGTCGTCCACGTAAGCCTCGACCGTCCGCCCGATATGGTCCCCAAAAACGTGCTGCATGCAGCGCTGATATGTCGCGCCCGCGTTTCTGAGGCCAAAAGGCATCGTGACGTAACAGAACGTCCCGAACGGTGTGATGAACGAAGTCGCGAGCTGGTCGGACTCCTTCATTTTTATTTGGTGATATCCCGAATAGGCATCAAGGAAACAAGAGTAGCTCACACCGCCGTTGAATCAATGATTTGATCTATACGTGGCAAAGGAAAGGGAACTTTTGGACACGCTTTATTGAGACTAGTGTAGTCTATGCACATCCTCCACTTCCCATTTTTCTTTTTTACAAGCACAGGATTAGCTAGCCACGTAGGGTGGAACACTTCCTTGATGAATCCGGCCTCGAGGAGCTTCCGCAGCTCCGCTCCGATCGCCCGTCGCCGCTCCTCGTCGAAGCGGCGCAGCCGCTGCTGTACAGCGCGAGCGTTAGGCAGGATATCAAGGGAGTGCTCGGCGACCTCCCTCGGGATGCCTGGCATGTCCGAGGGGCTCCACGCGAAGACGTCGGCGTTGGCGCGGAGGAAGTCGACGAGCACTGCTTCCTATTTGGGATCGAGGGTCGAGCTGACCCTCAACGCCTTGCCCTCGGGGGCCGACGGGTCGAGGGGGACCCCTTTGGTTTGCTCGGCGGCCTCGAAGGTGCCGACATGCTTGGTGGCGGAGCTGAGGTCATCGTTAACCATCTTCTCCAGCGTGTTCACCAGCGCTTCATCCAGCGCTAGCGCCTCTGCATGTTCCACGCACTCAATGTCACAGTCGAATGCGTGCTCGATCGACGACCCGACGGTGATGACGCCGTTTGGACCCGACATCTTCATCTTCAGGTACGTGTAGTTGGGGACCGCCATGAACTTGGCATAGCATGGTCGCCCAAGGATGGCATGGTAGGCCCCTTTGAATCCCACCACCTCGAAGGTGAGGGTTTCCTTGCGGAAATTCTTGGGGGTCCCAAACCAGACGGGCAGATCGATCTGCCCGAGGGGTTGAACCTGCTTGCCGGGCGCGATGCCGTGAAACGGCTTCGTGCCGGGCCGCGCTCGGTCTAGCCCAATCCCCATCGAGCGCGAGTGTATGCGCGAAGAGGATATTGAGGCTACTGCCTCCGTCCATAAGGACCTTCGAAAACCGGCGTTCCCGATGATGGGATCGACCACCAGTGGGTACCGGCCCGGTTCGGGATGCGATTTGGGTGATCATCCCGGCTAAAAGTGATGGCGTCCTTCGACCGCTGAGGAAGGCCGGAGGTGCCCTCTCTGCGGCGAGGACTTCGTGCCGCTCCTTCTTGCGTTGCCGGGTCGACATGTCGACAGTAGGTCCCCCAAAGATGAGGAACACATTTTCGACGGCAGGGAAACCGCCCGCGTCGCCATCGCCCCCGTCTTTCTTGGCCTCTGCCTCCTTCGCTGCGGCACGGCCATAGAACTTCTTGAGCATGTCGCATTGCTCAAGAGTATGGTTCACGGGAGTTTTGTGGTAGGGGCATGGCTTCTTCATCATGTCGTCAAACACCCCCGGGCCTCGAGGGGCCGGTCGAGGGCCCCGTCGGGCCGGGTCAACGGCCGAGGGCCTCGGCGTTGCCGCCGTTGCGCCTGCTCGCGCGCCTCGCGGCGCGGCTTCTTCCCCTTCTTGCCCCGCTTGTCGTTGCGGCGCGGCTCCTTGGACCCGCTGCCCTCCGCGGGCGTGTCCTCGGAGCGCTTGCCCTTCTTGCCGTCGAAGATCGCCCCCACGGCCTCCTCTCCGGAGGCGAAGCTGGTGGCAATGTCGAACAGCTCGTTCGAGTCCGTGGGCGGGCTGCGTCCCAGCTCGCGCACAAGGTCCCGGCACGTGGTGCCCTCGAGGAACGCGTGCACGATCTCGGACTGTGCCACGCTGGGTAGCTCCGTGCAGCGCTTGGAAAAGCGCCGTATGAAGTCCCGCAGCGACTCGCCCGCCTCGCGTGCGGGGAGCGCGGATCCCAGAGTTCCCGTGGCGCACGTACGTGCCCCGGAAGTTGCCCACGAACGTGTGGACTAGATCGTCCCGTTATGGATCCGGGCCGGCGGGCAAGTGCTCTAGCCATGTCCGGCCGCGTCGCCCGGTGCGGGGGCAAGTTGCGGATGATCACTTCGTCGTTAGTGGCCCCGCCCACCGACAAGCTAGGCGGTAGTCGTTGAGCCGTACGCGGGGGTCCGTCTCCCCGTTGTACTTGACGATTGTCGAGGGCTGACGGAAGCGCTGGGGGAACGCCGCCGTGTGGATCTCCCGGCTGAACACGCGGGTGCCCGGGGGCTCCGGTGTCGGGGAGCGATCCTCACCGCTGTCGTAGCGTCCACCCCTTCGAGGGTGGTAACCCCTAGCCGCTCGCGCGTCCGCCTTGCCGGGTGCGCCCGGCGTTGATGACGTTGCGGGCATCGCCATCCGCCCGCGTGTGTCGAGGAGCCGTTCCTTGGCCGGCGTGCGCCCCGGTCGGCCGGGTTGACCCACGCGCACCGAGGGTTCGCCTCCCCGGTGCGAGATCATCACCCCGTGCGTCCCCCCGTTGGCGGATGCGTGAGGCCGAGCTCTCGCCCGCCGGACGGCCGCTTGCTCAAGGAGAGTCCGCACCTCGCGGTGCATGTCTCGAGCCTCGGGGGTCGAGGGTGCCGGCATGGCGCGTAGCAACGTCGCGGCGGTGATGAGCTTTGGCTCGCCCGTGGCGGAGTATCCGCGTTGTCGACGTTGGGGACGGGGTTGAGGCGGTCACGGACCCGTCGGCCCGGCCTCCCGCGCGCGTTCGCCGCGCGCGAGGCCTCCCCCGCCATCGAGGCGCGGGAGCGCCCGCACCGTCCGCACTCCTCCGCTAGCTTGGCCTCGAGCTCGCGGGCTTGGGCCACCGCGCGTCGACGTCGGCCCCGGCAGGGGCGCCGCCCCCGCGGCCGGGCGCGTGGCGATCCCCGGGGCAGGCGTGACTTCCCCGTCTCCGCACCCGCCGCACCGGAACAACGTTGGCCGGTCGTTGGTGATGACGGCGCAACACTCCCGCGTGGGGTCGTAGCTCCCTGTGCTGGAGTCGTCAGAGCATCCAAACCAGTAGTCCGTGGCGTCGAGGAAGCGCCTGAACGCGACTGGGTCCGGCACGCCGGAGAAGTCCCACTCCGCGTACCCGTGGCGGTTGGCGGGTGGCATCGTGTCGACGGAGCCCAGGGACGACTCATCTGCTGCTGAGGTGCCGGGGTCCCTGGAGACGAAGACGTGACGGCCAGGTAGAACCCGGCGCATCGTCGTGTTCACGTTGGCATTATGGGCCGTCGTGGCGCCACGCAGCCCGATGGGGATGCGCGGTCCCGAGACTGCACGCGGTCCCGCCGGGCGGTGGCGGCCGTTGTGACGGTGGGTGCACCGCGTTGGGCGGCGCGCGCTCGGCCTTGCCGCCGCTCGGACCGCGCTTGGCGTGAGCGCAGCCCGAGCGACGACGGCGTCGTGGCGTCGACGGACTCGCAGCATCCGTGCCCGCGGGCGCCCGCGCCGTGTCGTGCGTGCGGCGGAGACCAGAGCGGACCTGGCCTTGCGCTGCGCGCGAAGCTCCTCACGATTGGTGAGGCGCATGAGATAGCCGTTCCCCGTGGCCTGGAAGTTCAAGTCTCCGAAGCGGATCTCGAACCCGGCCGGGAGAGGGTCCGAGCTACCCATGTTGTAGCGCATAGCACAGTACTCAGTGCGAATCACCATGGAGGGAGTTGGTGAAATGACCTTAGGCGCTCGTGTGCCCCACGGTGGGCGCCAACTGTCGGTGCGGAATATGGTCCCGACACTAACTAGTAGATAACGCCTAGGTCTATCCCTCAATGGTCGATGCCAAGCAACAAATGACACAAGGTTTTATCCTGGTTCCGGCCGAGGGGGCCGTACGTCCAGCAGGGGCGTGCTCGTGGCACTATATTGCTCAGCACCGGGGGTGCTTGTAGTGGGGCAAGTACAAGCAAGGCGGGAGAGGAAGCGTGGCTTCCAAGTCCCTGGGAGAGTGGCTGAAGATGTTGTGGGAGAAATAAGAGAGTGAGTGCTCGGTGTGTTCTGTTCCTCTGAACTTCTTCCCCCCCCCCCCCCCGCCCGCGGCTGGGGGCTCGCCTCCCCCTTTTATAGGCCAAGGGGGCGACGGGTTACATGCACGCCGCGCTACCTAGCTACGTGAGGGAGCATGTCGCGCTACGGTGTAGAGTGGGCGGCCGTCCGGATGATCTTCGCTGCAATCCGGCCATGATAGCCTACCCCGTACCCGAACAGTGGCGGTTCGAGGGTAGGAAGGCGGCAGATGGCGGTGGTGTCCTCTGATAGGCTTCGAGGGAGGTGCTGATGATGGCTGGTACGGGGAATAGGCGCGGGCAGAACGGCGTTCCTTCCCAATGCGTTCCGCGGCGGAGTGGTTGTCGCAGGTGCTCGGGCGTGCGCTCGCGGTGCCGGCGTGCGTCCGCACGCGTGGGTACGGCGGCCCGCACCGCGCGTTGACCGGGATGGCCATCCACCGGCCCGGCGCCCCCTACCTAACCCGTAGGGTCACGGGAAAGTGAGATCGAGGGTGCGCCGCCGCGCCCTTTCGAGGGTCGGGCGCGTTAGCCGCATCGTAGTGGGCGCGCGGTGTCACGGGACCGTCACCGGCCGTACCGCACGGTCCATCCCCCACGGTGGCGGGGATGGGCTCCTCCCCTCGGGGAGTTGGTGCGGCGGCACCGGGCGTGAGCCCAGTGGCGCATGATGGCGCCGTCCCGCAGCCGTCGGGCGTTAAATGCCCAAGTACGGGGCCGGCGCACGCGTGCGGCGCGCCCGTGAGCGTGGCGGGCCCCAGCCGAGGGCGGAGCGAACCCTCGAGCGAGTCGAGACCTGCTCGAGGGGGGGGCGATCCCTCGAGCGGGGCGGGACCGCTCGAGGGAAAGGGTTGCCCCTCGAACGGGGCGGAGCACGCCCGAGGGGGAGCGCGTCCTCGAGCGAGGCGGAGCCTGCTCGAGGGGTCTTCTCCGTGGGCCGTCTCGGTGGGCCGTCGGGATCCTGACGTAGGCCGTGTCCTGCATGGTTAGTTACCTGCATGGTTAGGCTTAGCGTGTTTTGATACCGGGATTAAGTGAGGATTCCCCGTTGTTTAAGGGGACCCCTAGGGCGGTCCCCGACACTCACTACGGGGATGGGAGGAGTCATGGCTTTGAGAAGGAGAGGAGGGATGGTCCACGCGCTTTCTTTCGTGGTTTTGGTCCTCCTCCAGGCAGAGAGGGTTGGTTCCCTCATGATGGTTACCGTAGTGGTGTTCGTGGAGGTAGCTTTGGTAGGAGAGATGCTTTGGTTGGTGCTAACCCCACTTTCGAGCAAATGGCTAGGCACTGGTTTTACACTTTTGGAACTAACCCCAGTGTTGAGTCATTTGCTCGCTCTCGCTCTTGGTTTTGAGTTGCAGGTGGATGGCCCAGAGAACATTTGGTTGATGTTGGGGGTGGTTCTTCGGCTTCATATCCCGGTGGTGACATGTAGGTGCATCACTTTCGGGGATGGTGGACAAGGATGAGTGAATTGTGAAGAAATGATAAAGGTAAGTGTTTTTGTGACCTTCGAGTGTGTGGCCTTGGTCAAGCCACTTGGTTTGTTTTGCTCTTTGCCTTATCTAATGTGTGTAAGGTGAGCTTTGTACGCTCTTTGGCCTTAATGCATGAGTTTAGGGGGAGCTTGTGAGTTTGGTGCTCCTTTGCTCTTTTGCCGGTGGTGTCGAGCCCTTTTTTTTGCCTCCCCTAGAGGAGCCGGTGGTTTGTGAGCTTTGTGTGTGGGAGCTCCTTTGTAGCATATGTATAGCTTTCCTTTGTGCATTTCTTGCATTTGGCATGGCATATGTAGCATGATGTATAGGCATCCTTGTATCTTATATTGCATGCATTTTGTATCATATGCATTGGTTAGGAAAAGCTTCTCTCATATACATTGTTCACCATGGAATGAGATATATGTCTTTGTGAGCTTGTTTGGTATGCTACGGTTAGTTTGGCTTAGCTCTTGATGATCTTGATGAATAATCCATGGTTGATAGCTATGCTTTTGAAAAATGTCACATGTATGCTCTCTCATGTGTAAATGCCTTTACATGCTCTTGACATGTTTGTGTGGCCTTGCTATGCTTAATTTGTGGTTGGATAGCTAGCTTATTGATCGTATGGGGCCAAAGGCTCATTTGCCATTATGAATGTTTAGCCCTCTTGATTTATCTTGTGGAGGAGCATAAGTTCCTTTTTGTCGCAAAGACATTTCATGTACCATTTACAAATCTGAAAATGAAATGAAAAATGCTTGGAAATGTGCTCCCATGTCATATGTGCTGAATTTAATTTGCTTTGGGTGCTAAACCGTTGCATGATGCCTACCAATGAGAAGACTCATACATAGAAGTAGGCACATGGCTCGGTGGCTTTGACATGACATGAGGTGCTTGTGGGTGTTTGTGATGGTCTTATGATTAGAATGGCCATCCTAGCATGAAGTTTGTGTGGCTTTGCCATTTTGATATGCTTTGATCGTGTTTAGGACTTTGCTCATGAGAGGCAAGTTTTTCGCAAAATTGCCAAAATCCATCTTAGCTTCGTCCAATGGTTGTGAAACTTGGTGATCATGTAGTTGAGATCGATACGAAGCCGTAGAGTACCTAACTTGCTCATTTGGACATGTGTAGCATTCTTTGTTGAATTTTGTCTATTTGAGAAGCTCTAGGTTGAAAGTTTTGCATTTTTGGCTTGATTCATGCATTGCCAACAAGGGGGAGAAGTTTGAGCTTGAAATGGCTTGTTGGACGCTTTTAGAAGGTTTTCAGGTGGTTTCGAGCCATTTCTCGGGTTTCGTTGTACACCGGTCCCGACCGGTGAAGAGCACCGGTCCGACCGGTGTGAGTGCTGGTCCTGTACACTTGTTAGGCACCGGTCTAACCGGTGGTGATGACCGGTCGACCGGTGTGAGCCGAAAGTGCTTTGTACCGTCCTGTTTTCAAGTGGTTTGCATGCATTCGTCCAGGGGGAGTTGCATTGGTTCAGGGGGAGCTTGCATGTGTGCAGGGGGAGCTCTTTGTGGTTTTTCGAGCTTTGTTTCGGTGGTTTGCGCTCTTTGCTTGAGCCTTGTTTTGTCTCGGATGTGTCGAGTCGTTGCCCTTGCCTAAGGGGTCCGAGACTTGTCTTCTTCAAGTGATCTTGCTCTTTGCCTTTGTTTGGCTTTCGATCGCTTGTTAGAGTTTCTTTTTGTTCGTTTCTTTTCTTTTTCTTTTCTCTCTTGTTACTTTCGTGTGGGTGTTGTCAATGCACTCATCAAGGGGGAGATTGAGGACCATGTGTGGTTCGAGGACCGGTGGATGGTCGCTTCCTTGTGTGATGAGTGATTGACAACGTTGTGTGGACTGATTCTTGGCTAAGTATTGCAGGTGCAAGTTGCGGCTTGACTCGTGTTGGTGCAGGTGAAGAACAAGCGCGAAAGGTCGTCGCCGGTGAGGCCTCCAGGTGTGGAGAAGACAAGTAGGCTTCGTTCGAGGGACCCGGTGGCTAGCGGGGTCAAGTGCGGGCCGCATGGTGGCATGAACAACAAGATGAAGTCGTGGACGGTTTCTTGGTTGAGCCTCAAAACCAAGGTCGAGCCGGGACTACGTGGGAGCCAAGTCATGAGTGGAGATTGGCGGAGGCTACACCGAGTTCGCGGGGTTTCCGGTGGTTCACCGAAAACCACCGGGTTCCTTGGTTGATCCACAAAGCCAAGACCGGAGAACCGAAGACAGTAGCCGAAGAAGCCGCTGACCGGTCCGACCGGTGGGTCCGACCGGCCCGACGGGTGGGGACCGGTCGCGCCGAGGTGGGGAGCACCGGTCCGACCGTGTGCGACGACGCGGTCCCGGAGACTTCGAAGCGGAGGACACGCGTCGGGATCGCATGGCTTGCGTCGAGGCTACGCAGGGTGCGGTCGCCGGGCATCCCTCCGATGGTGAAGACATCAAGAATCCCAAATCCGCCCTTGAGGGGCTTGTATCCCTAGTTAGTAGAGAAGGGTATTTTGGACATTCGGTTGCCTCCATATAACCCAAGAGGTGAGAGGATGGCAGCCAACTCTTGGAACCCTAGCTCATTAGTTTTCCTATTTTCCACCTATTTTCTTTAGGTTTTCCTTAGGACTAGCAAGAGAGCTTCACGGAGAGATCTTGTAGAGAGGGATGGATGATCGGGCGGCTTGCTAGACCTTGTACGAACCTTTGTTTCATGTATAGATGATTCGGCGTGGTTCCTCTAGGTTTGGATGTGTTTTCCCCGGTTGTTCTTGGTGGTGATTTTCGGAGTCCTCTCTCGGTGATTTCTTTGGGTTGTTTTCGGGGCTTTTCTCTTGGGGATTTGATGGGGGAAATTTGTGGGAACCCTTCGTGGTTCTTTGGGCTGTGATTCCCCTCCCAAATCCGTGAGTAAAAGTGCTCGATTTTGGGGTTTCTTGAGTTCTTGGGTTGGAAGTGCTTCCGGCGGGATTTCTTCGATTCCTCCTTTTTGGACGAGATTTGGTGGGATTAAACTTGTCTATGGACTCCTCATGAGGTGTTCCTGATATCCCCAAAGTCTTGTTCAAGTCCGTGGAGCGATTCGGGAGATCGAGATTTGGATTTGGGGGAGTTGACCCGCGGGTGTCGTTCATCCCGAGCCGCCGAGCTACACCGGTCCGAAGGGGTGCTCCTGACCGGTCTGACCGGTGCGAGCCCTTGTGGGATTTTGGTCGGGTGAACGTCTTGGTATGTTCGTTGTTGTCCCGTGTTGCTGCTGTTTCGAGTTTGGGTCCGTTTGGTGGTCGGTTGGCCTGTTTGGTGCCTTGGGGGCTTTCAGGCTGCCATCGGTCTGACCGGTGTGTATCACCGGTCTGACCGGTGTAGAGCCACTTAGTGGAAGTTGCTCGGGTTCACTCGCAGGGACCGGTCCGACCGGTGGTGCTCATCGGTCCGACCGGTGTGGGTCCGTAGACTCGAGGTTTGGTTTTTCCGCCGCGTTTCTCGGGTCCGAAGGTTGCGTGTTGGTTCCTAGGTCCAGTGGCACTCCAGTGGCTACGTGGGCTTGACCAACCTTGGTAGTGAGTCGGAGACGTGTGTTGGAAGCCGTGTTCGTCTTGTTGGAGTTTTCATCTCCTTCGAGAAGAATTTTTATCGGCTCCCATTCACTCCCCCCCTCTCTGGTTCGCCGTATCGGTCCTTCAGGTTATGAAGGGGATTGTCCCCGAGGGCCTGTGTGTTAGATCCAAGGGTATGGTTGTGAAGTTTTAAAGTTCTAAGGGCTTGAATGCAAGTAGATTCTTCCAGCTTTTGCTCTTTGATCCAGTAACTTGTAAATTCAAGATAAAATCGTAGAAAATTCCAACAATTGTAAACCCAATGTTCTTGTGCTCTGTGTAACTAGAACTGCAATTTCTGCAAAGGATGTATATACTTTTGAGCTCTAATTTTTGCATGAAAAATAGAAAACCCTTTTTCCTAGATCTATTGTGTAGCCAAATCATATATGATCTTGAGCTGTATATGTTGGATATGTTGTGGATACTAGCATGTGTAGGTCTTGTGCCAAAATTTGCACAAAGTTACCGAAGGAATCTTGTTATATTATTTATCTTGTGTTATTGTGAAATCTGCCTAGATGATTTTTGTAGCTTAAAATATAATTATTTTTTAGCCCTACTTCTGGATATTGTCTTGTTATGCTAAAATGCACCTCTGGTGAATTTACCCTAAGTTTATCTCTGTCAGAAAATATTATTTCTTAATTTATGCTTATTTTTAATCTTAAATGTATAGATCAAGATCCATAATAGCTCCAGGTGTGTTTGTTGGTTTCTTAGGCTTGTTTTAGACCAGAGCATTTGTAGGAGAAAGTTTGGCTCCATTTCTGTGATATTTATTTTTATATGCATTTATCCTTTTATTGCTAGCTAGAAATGCTTTTATTTGTGTGCATTAATTCCAGTGGCTCAAACTTGATTGCTTGCTGTCCAAATAAGTGTTCCCTGGTCAGTAGGACCAGTGGGTACTATTTGGCTAATTTTAAGGCTTGTTTGATGGTTTAAAAGTTGGAAACTAGATTGAACTATTGAGGGACAAATAGGGAAAATCATTCCTTTTTGTGCTTGAGCTGTATAAATGAATTAGGAGAATAATTGGTGGCATGAAAGTGCATTTCCTTGCTGTTTTGCATTTAAACTAATTATTCTTTTATAGATATGTACACAATCACCATAAAGAGAAGGCTAATTAAGATTTTTGATTATCTTTTAAAGGGGAAATGTTTAAATGCTTTTGTTAAGGTGAATATGGCCAACCATATACTCCTTGTGGCTATTTGGTACTATTTTTGAATTAAATTAAAATAATTGCACTCCTAATCACTGCATTGCATTCCCGTATAGAAGTCCCCGACGGTAGCTATACGCTCGTGCCGTCTGACGAGGACGAGGGAGCAGGAGGAGACGTGCACTACGTGACCGTAGAGCACGACTCGGACCAAAGTCCGGAAGTTTGTGTGTCTACTTGTGCTGACGAAGGCAAGCCCCAGTTCAATCATTAACCTATGTGTTTCATTGAAACTTCTGAATTTATTATTGTTATTTTATGTGCATTTACGTTCAGGAGTTGATTGAAACCCTAGTTGCATGATCCTTAAGTACCAATGATCTTTCACTAGCATGTTAGGTCACTAGTGGCTATGCTCTAAGGATCCGGTACAAGCCGAGTGATGTTCGTCACTCGCGAGAATAGGATCTCCTCTATGGAATCATGTTGATGGTGAATTTCCGTCAACCTAGAGTACTTATTATACATTGGTTTCGATTATGATTTGCAACTAACCCGCCACTAGGCATACTAATGATATAACAAGTTCACACTTGCATGTCGATTTTGGAGTTCGTTGTTTACGCAGCAAATCTACGCTAATGAGGAGACTTTTGGGATAAGTTCACCAAGCACTTTGGAAGAACATCATGAAGCCCGACAAGAGTCAAGACACGCGATGAACATGACTCCAAATGACCCGAGGATCAAAGCGTCAACGTGCAAATCTTCAGGGACTCAACCAGAAAACAACGAAGCTTGCATAGCAAGGATTCAAGCCTTAAGCATGAAGGAAACGACGTCAAAGGCCCACAGGCAAGTGCACACGAATAAGGGATCACGCGAGAAGCAACCGGGGAGGAAACAGGGGCCGAACCGGGCCGAAGTGGGCCTGGGCCGGCCGGCTCGGGCCGACCCGCCCGGCCCCACTCCGGGGTCGGTTCGGTCCCCCCTTTGCCCTAGGTGTTCTTCTATTTATTGCCTCCACCGCCGTCGGCCGCCACATCGAACAAATCATCCTACCGACGCCAATCACCAGAAAACCGCCGCCGCAAGATGAGGGAGAGAGTTAGATGAGCTCGTCGCAAGGATCAACGTCGGCGGAGAGAAGGAAGCAAGAGGAGGACTCCAAGCCGCTGGCCTAGGGGTGTTCCCAAGCTCCATCGTCGCCATCTTCATCGACGACGTTCTCCGGAGTCTCCATCACCCCTATGTGCTTCAATCCGCGTAAGATGATGGGGTAATGTCTCCGTTCATCCCTAGGATTAGATGGATACATGCTATGTGATCGCTACTTGATTCGTGGTTTCAATCTATTGTTTTGATGTTGATGATGCTTTGATGATTAAGGTAGGCCACCGTGTTTTTCGGGCGTATGATATCCGCTACTCCGATAGATTCCATCAACATACCGTGTCCATCATAGGTCTAGTCACGAATACCTTCGCGTAGTGACAGTACGAGAGGAGGGAAAGGGCGAAATCGTGGTCACAACCCCCGGTAGATTGGTTTACCGCATTCGTGTAGTAGATGCATACCATGTTATCCTAGATCCTAGGGAGGGGACGCTTATCTTTCTTACTCACTCTCTTGTGTTCACCCCTTTATCATCTAGTTTAACCCTAGATTTGTTTGATCAACTTAACTTAGATTAACTTAGGTTAGATTGTCTTTACTTTTAGATTAATACTCTCTTTAAAGGTTTCCTTAGTCAACTAGATTAGTACTTGTGAAAAACCCCGGATTTTCATAGAAAACCCGAACCCCTGTACCATCGCGATAGTCCCTGGATCAGTGGCTATCGCGTACAGAACGTCTCACAGAATGATACACAAAGTCATACGTCGCATCACATAAAGGTAATAGTACATTAATTTATTACATGTCCATAATGGAGTACATCATTACAAGCCTCTTGGCTGAATCAGAGTGAAAATTCTACGCAACGGTAGCTATCTTCTCGAAGGGTCTCCATCTTTATTCTTCCCGCCACGAGCAACTCGAGCGAAGCGACGTATCCCTCGCCGTACCATCCGTCGGCGTTGCAGTCGAACTCGGACTCGTACCCTGCACACCCAAAGTCTATCCCCAAGGAGTGGGATAGGTCCACGTCACCAACCGTATGCAGCTTTAAGTGGCCTAAATTCTAAAGGGAAAAGAGAGTAGACAAGGAATCGGCTGTGGTTTCCTAAGCAGCAGCAGCAGAGTATAATCAAGGTATCTCCATCAATATCCCAAAACCCCAGTCTCTCAACACATCCCGGATCCAACTGGTCACCCAGAAGACCCGTCACCAGCTCCTACTCCTGTCTAGGGGCGATGCGAGAACTTCTTCTCCTCGCATCTCAATGATTACAACCGGATCGACGAGGTAGATGGAGCCTCTCTCCTCTAGCCGGCTATAACCACGGCTCACCACGCTCTCACCTATAGGGGAAGGTAGATATCCCAAAACATGAGGATCAAGTACGTCTTCTAGGCAAGGTCCATGACCGAGGACGCGGCTATAGCTATAGATCGAACAACTCTGCAGAGCGTGTACACCTGTACCCATCCCGGAATGGTACCCGGCCGGTGTACGGCCGACCGAGCCCATCCTACCGGCGAACTCTCGGTAGTTACGAACCCACCCTGCATCCGGCCCTCAAAGCGGTCCTCTCCGCAAGGGAAGACAAGCACCGAAGCGTGAAATGCTCCCGTGTGGCCACACGGGAGATGCTACGAGAGGGTGGTCTCACCTCCACCGCTCCCCCACGGATACCCTCTATCCTTCCTAGGCGGTATGGTTCCGCACTTGCCGAGCTCAACTCGGCCCTATCCCCACTCTCGGCGGGGTGGTGTGTATGATGTCCTATAAACAAGTTGATCCACTCGATTTCGGCACGGGGCGAGCTCATGTCCTCCAAGCGCACGAAAAACCCCAACACCTAGGCTCCGAAAACCGTAACGAGAGGGATGCACCGAGGAGTGCACCCCTATCCCCGATCCCGGATCGGTTGTTTCGAGCTCACCCCCGCCAAAGTACCCAAAACGCCTTCTCCCGCCGGTTTTTACCCCACACACACGCCAAGAACCACTATTCCCATCCCAACACATGCATCGCGAAGCTCGGCGTATATACACGCTCACATAAACATATATAATAGTGGTAGGACAATCAAGGACGGGGGTAAGTAAAGAGGCAAGTGCAAGGTTCATCATCATGCATACATAAAGTAAAGCGCTAGCAATACTACTCAAGAATGCCTAATGGTTAGTTCGGAATCGGTCGGGAGTGAACCTGGGGTCGGGTAGTCCTCCGCGGCGAAGTCGTCGGTGTAGTCGTACTCCTGGCTCAGCTCTTCGGCTCCTCCTCCTCCTAGTAGCGCGAAAAAGAAAAATAAACAGCGGTCCTATGGCAACTTAAATCCAAATAAGAGCATTTAAGATCCAAAACGGGAACAACCACCAACCCAACCCGTAGTTTGAGATTTTAGAAATTTTCTGGAAGAGGTTTCGTAATTTTTGGAATAAAAATGGATTTTCTAGGATTTTTAGAAGGGAAAAGGATTTTTCTGGAATTTTTAAATAAAACAAAACTCTTCCTTTACGGCCGGCCGCACGGGATCCCCGGATCCCGACCGCGGCGGGGGCTTCCGTGGCCCGCGCGCGGCTCGGCCCCGCCACCGGCCGGCCGCGGCCGTCCGACCGGCGGCCCGGTGCGGCGGGCGCGGTGCGGGCCACCGTGTGGCCTGGGTTCGGTGTGGCGGGCCGCACCGCATCCCGCGGATGCGCCCGCGGCCGCGCGCACGTGTGGGCGCCCGTGTGCGCATGCCCTAGGGGTTATCCCCTCGCGTGCGTGGGGTGTTCGACGATATGCCCGAGACGGCGGCGGCGCGCGGCGGCGGTTCGCCGGCGGCGAGGTGCGCTCGGGCCGGGCCCACGGACGACGGAATGAGGGCGAGGTGTAGCAGGGCTTGGTTTTCCCCTTACTCGTGAGCGGCCTTGGCCAAGGATGGGCGGCCGGCGTGGCGAGACAAAGGAGCGGCGGCGACGGCGTGGGCGGCGGCGCGGCGAGGGCGGCGGCGGCGCGCGTGGGCGGCGGCGCGGCGAGGGCGGCCGGCGACGGCGCCAATCGAAGTCCAGCGCCCAGATTTGGTCGTGACGGGTCCTACGGGCGCGAATTCGTCTTAAGCTGGGGTTCCCCCCCCCCCCTAGGTTGCCTGGAACGGCTCTCGCCCTCCGCGGCGCGAGCTCGCCGGGGCCGGCGGCGCACGGTGCGAGCACGGCTCGTGCCTAGGGTGGCTCGCGTGAGTGCGCACGGGGGCTAGTGCGTCGAGGCGGTCGTGGTGCCGGCTCGTGTGGGCGGTACGTGTTCGTGCGCGTGTAGAACGGGACCGAGCAAGCCGGTGGCGCGGCGCTGCGGAGCACGACGGCGGCGTGACGCGCGTCGGCGACGTGAGGATGGTGCGGTAACGGAAAAAGGGAAGCGGCGGCGTGTGTGCGCGCTTGCGGCGACGGTGGCGGTGGCACCTGCAGAGAACAGCTTCCCAGCCTGGCACGATGGCCGGCATCACCAGCGGCGGCGGCGCGGCGGCAAGGTCGGTACGGCGAGCGCAAGGAGCCGCGGCTCGAAGGCCGGGTCAACCACAGAGGGGTGAGGGGGCTTTGCCTCACCTTGGTGGCTACGGGCCGACGTGCAAGCGGCGGTGAAGCGGGGCGGAGTAGAGGAAGCAGGGTCGCCGGCGTGGAAGGGGGACGGCGGCACGGAGCAGAGGAAGCAGGGGCGTCGCGGTCCTTGGCTTCGCGGCGTCCTCGGGCTCCCTCGAGTGGGCCTCCGGCTTCCCGCGGTCGTCCTCGAGATTAAGAAGTTACCTCCGCTTCGAAGAGATGAGGGTATTTCTCCCTCAACGCTGACTCCTTCTCCCATGTAGCTTCGCGCTCGGAGTGATTACTCCATAGCACCTTGCAGAAGCGCGTGGTGGTGTTCCGGGTCGACTTCTCCGCCCAGTCCAGGATCCGGACCGGGTACTCCAAGTACTCTAGGGTTTCCTGGACGTCGAGCGCCTGAGCAGGCACTCTCTTCTCGACGACCACACACTTCCGAAGTTGGGAGACATGGAACACCGGGTGAACTCCCGTAAGCTCCGGAGGTAGCTTGAGTTTGTAAGCCACCTTTCCGACCTTACTCACAATAGGGTAGGGACCAACGTACCTAGGGGACAGCTTCCCCCTGATGTGGAACCTCTTCGTACCTCGGAGGGGTGACACCTTCAGGTAGACGTGATCCCCTACCTCGAACGAGACGTCCTTCCGTTTTGCGTCGGCATAGCTCTTCCGCTCGCTCCGAGCTATCTTCAGGTTCTCTCGTACCTTGGCGACATTTTCCTCGGCCTCAACAATAGTGGCGGGACCGAAAAAGGTCTGCTCCCCCACCTCGGACCACATCAACGGTGTCCGACACTTCCTGCCATACAGGGCTTCAAACGGAGCCGTCTACAAGCTGGCCTGGTAGCCGTTGTTGTAAGAGAACTCGGCATATGATAGGCTCTTTTCCCAGTCCGATCCATAGGTCAACACACAAGCTCTTAGCAAGTCTTCTAGTACCTGATTTACCCTCTCTGTCTGTCCGTCAGTCTGTGGGTGGAACGCTGTGCTGTAGTTCAGCTGGGTGCCCATAGAAGCGTGTAAGCTCTTCCAGAACTGAGCGGTGAACTGGGGCCCTCTGTCTGACACTATGCTCCTTGGAGCCCCATGGAGCTTTAGGATGTTGTCTACATACAGTTCTGCAAGTCGGCTTACGCGGTAGTCCGTCCTAACGGGTAAGAAATGTGCTACCTTGGTCAGCCGATCAACAATCACCCATATGGAGTCATGCCCTTTCTGCGTGCGCGGCAACCCCACAATGAAGTCCATAGCGATATCATCCCACTTCCACGTGGGTATCTCGAGCGGTTGCAGCGGCCGGCGGCAGCCTCTCGGTGTTCGGCCTTCACTCGTCGACACGTGTCGCATCGAGCGACGTATTCAAGAATGTCTTCCCTCATCTTCTCCCACCAAAACCGTACCTTCGGGTCTTTGTACATCTTGGTACAGCCGGGGGTGGATCGAGTATCGAGAATCGTGGGCCTCTTTAAGGATCGAGTCCCGAATCTCCTTGTCCCGAGGCACGCGGATGCGGTCCTTCGACCCACAGGTGTACCCCGTTCGTCGAGACGATAGTCACCGCTTTGCCATTCTCCATCGGGCGTTTTACCTCTTGGATCTCTCGGACACTCCTTCCGAGCTTGGCGGATCCGGTCTTCGAGTGTGTATTTTACCCGCAACCGGTTCAACTGCCCCTCCTCCACAATTTCTAAGCGCGCCTTTCCAGCTCTTTATGCAAGGCGCCGGTGCTGTTCCTCTCGCACCATCAGGTTGTTGCAGTAGTGCTTGCGGCTCAGAGCGTCGGCTACGACGTTTGCCTTACCAGGGTGGTAGTGGATGCTCAGGTCGTAGTCCTTGATCAGCTCTAGCCATCTCCGTTGCCTCAAGTTCAACTCCGACTGGGTGAAGATATGCTTAAGACTCTTGTGATCCGTGTAGATGTCGCACTTGTTTCCCATCAGATAGTGCCTCCATATCTTCAACGCATGAATGACAGCGGCTAGCTCGAGGTCGTGCGTAGGGTAGTTCTCCTCATGCTTCCTTAGCTGTCGTGAAGCGTATGCCACTACCTTTCCCCCTTGCATCAACACGCAGCCGAGTCCTTGCCTCGACGCGTCACAGTACACCACGAAATCCTTGCTCGCGTCGGGCAGGATCAGGACCGGGGTGGTGGTGAGACGAGTTTTGAGCTCTTGGAAACTGGCTTCACACTTGTCCGACCACACATACGGTGTGTTGCTCTTCAACAGTTCTGTCATGGGCTTGGCGATCTTCGAGAAGTTCTCGATGAAGCGGCGGTAGTATCCGACCAAACCAAGAAAACTGCGGATCTCTGTTACGGACTTCGGTGGATCGCCACTTGGACACGGCCTCGATCTTGCTCGGATCTACAAGACAACTCCTTTAGCTGACAACACGTGACCCAGAAACGCGACTTCCTCCATCCAGAACTCACACTTGCTGAACTTGGCGTACAACTGATGCTGTCTGAGCTTCCCCAGTACGATCCTCAGGTGTTCCTCGTGCTCTTCTGCTGTCTGGGAGTAGACCAGTATATCGTCAATGAAGACGACGACACACTTGTCCAACTCATCCATGAAGACCTTGTTCATCATGTTCATGAAGTATGCCGGGGCATTGGTGAGGCCAAACGACACGACTGTGTACTCATACTGCCCATATCTGGTCACGAATGCCGTCTTGTGGATGTCCTCCGGGCGGATCTTCATCTGGTGATAACCCGACCGGAGATCAATCTTGCTGAAGTACTTCGCTTGCCTCAGCTGATCCATCAAATCATCAATCCTGGGCAGTGGGTACTTGTTCTTGATGGTCACCACGTTCAGGGCGCGGTAGTCGACGCACAGACGTTGCGTCCCATCCTTCTTCGGTACGAATAATGCCGGTGACCCCCAGGGTGAGGCACTCGGCCGAATGAACACTTTCTCGAGTAGCGAGTCTAGCTCTGCCTTCAGCAGTTTCAGCTCAACCTCTGCCATACGGTACGGACTCTGGGCTATCGGCGCCGTTCCCGGCACCAGGTTGATCACGAACTCCACATCACGATCAGGAGGTAACCCGGGCAACTCCTCTGGAAACACATCCTCATACTCACAGACTACCGGCACGTCCGATATGGCCTTCGTGTGAAGGCTGTATACGGCCGGTATGTCTCGAGACTTCATTGGCTCGAAGGTCACCCTTGTCCCGTCAGGGTGCAGTAGTGTCACCAGCCTCGGTGAAGTGGAGATGACACCTTTGTGGGCAGTGATCCAATCCATTCCCAGTATCACGTCGATACCATGGGATGGCAGCACGGTAAGATCCCCATAGAATGTGTGGCCTTGGATGACCACTTCCACTCCTTTGCACAGCAGGGTGCATCGGATATCCCCGAGCAGAGAGCTCGTGATGATGGGCATCGTTCGGGTGGTTGTAGGGAGGGAAAGTTTACTCACGAACCGAGAGGTGATATAAGACCCGGTTGCACCGGTGTCAAAGAGAACCGAGCGAGAAGTACCACAAACCGAAACTTACCGATCACGACGTCGGGGGCATCGGCGGCCTCCTCCTCGGTGAGGTGGTTCGGGCCGTCCACGGCCGGCGGCCGGCGGCGGTGCGGCTCGAGGAGGTCGGCCTCTGGAGCGAGGTGCCCGCGCGGGGGTAGCAGCAGCCTTCTTGTCGGGGCACTCGAAGGACTTGTGGCCCGGCTTGCCACACGCGAAGCAGGTGACGGTGAAACCTCCTGCGGCAGGTCGCGCGGTGCTCGGTGGAGCACGGGTGTAGCCTCCAGTCTGCTGGGGGTAGCCGGGGTTCCTCCCTCTGGGGAACGGGCTACGTCGACTACCTCCGAAGCCACGCCCAGGCTGGTTGTGCCCCGGGCGGTAGCTCCCCCTCAGCATGTTGCTCTGTCCGCTTCTCGGCTTCTGGAAGGATCGGTCGGGCTGATCCCGATCTCCCATCCTCTTCTTGCCCCTCATGCGTTCCTCGTGGACCCTCCTCTCGTCCTCGACCGCGATGGCGCGGTTGACGAGATGGCGCAGGGACTTGTGCTCACTTGCCTTCGGCGCACGGCGAAGGCCGTGGTGGAGGCCTCGCGAGGAACCGGAAGCGCTTCTTCTCGGGTCGGTGTTGGTGTCGTCGGGGGCGTACCGCATCATCTTCATGAAGTGACGCTCGTACTCCTCGACCCTCATCGCACCCTGAGTCATGGTGCGGAACTCCTGCGCCTTCTGGACCAGCAGCTCGTCGGTAAGGTACTGCTCGCGGAACGCCTCGCAGAACTCCAGCCAGGTGATGAATGCTGGGTTCGGGTGGGTGGCAGTGTAGTTGTCCCACCACGCCTTGGCAGGACCCTCCAGCTGGTGCGCAGCGATAGCGACACACTCCTCGTCGGAGCAGACGGTGAGGTCGAGCTTGGTCTCGATCACCCTCAGCCAGTCGTCGGCCTCGAGTGGGTCATCCGAGTAGGCGAAGGTGGGGGCCTTCGGGCGGATGAACCTCTCGATCTTCCGCGTGAGGTCCTCGTCCCCGCGGAGCGACGCGGTTCCCACCGTTGCCACGGTGCTCCATGGCCTCCGCCATCCTCTCGCATCGGCCCCGAGTCTGGAGTGCCATCACTTCCACCAAGTTAGGTGGGGGTGGTGGTGGCTGTTCCGGCTCGGGGGCGGCCTTGCGCGGTCGCTCCTTGCTCAACCTCGGCCTCGGGGTTCTCGGCGCAGGCGGTGGTGCCCCATCACCTCGGGCCCTAGCCCCCAAGGCTCCTCCACGCGAGGGGTGGACGGCCACGGCCACGGCCGCGTCCACGCCCCCGCCGGGCTTCTTCCTCGGCGGTCGCCTCCTCGAGGCGAGCTATCAGCCGGTTGGAGCGGCAGATCGACATCCTTCTGAAAACATAAGGGAAAAGAAAGGAGTTTACGCACGTCACTCACCAACTCACACATGAGTCTTAAGCATTCAAGAAAATAGTTCTAATTATAACCTACACTCAAGCAGAAGAAGCATCAAGACGCAAATAACATCATTAAGATCCAAGCACACAGCAAACATGATTATTACACTTGCTCCCCTAAGGCCGACTCAGACCTTGGGGTAGCAGCAACAAGTCAACGATCTAATACATCGGTACAATCTCAAAAGGGTAGTGTCTACATGGTGTGGCATGACTCTCTTCATGCACCGGAACATGCTCGCGGCTGCATGGAACATCTCATGGAAACTACTAGCATAGAACACTACTCTAGGTCATGCCTCCTGCCCAACTCTCTACTCCGTGCGTGCCCTCTGGTACGTGACGGGGTAGCGGTCCTCGGTGGGGTAGTCCGGCGGAAAGATCCGGGACACCAAGGCGTGAGCCTCTCGAACCTCCTCGGTCTCGACGGGGGTCGGCAGACGGGCCATCGGGCACAGGTGGAGCTTGAGGCGTGACTGGTGCAGCTCGAAGGTCTCAGTGCGAATCTCACGCTGGGACTCGGGGGCGCTCTCCGTTGAGCTCGAAGAGCTCGTCCACGCGAAGTGAGTCGGCGTCCTCCCAAGTCCTCCTCAGTCTCTCGGCCTTGTCCCTCAGGTAGACGGCCGTGCGCGTGAGCCACGCGATGTTGGCGATGTTGTCCGCTCGGCTCTTCTCCAGCTTCTCCACCTTGAGCCGCTCACACCCGAGTAGGTGAGCGCGCACCGTGAGCGAGGAGTCGTCCTTGCGCTCGAGCTTGTCCTTCCTTGACTGTTCGACTCGTCGTCGGCCGCGTAGGTCCTCCTTGGCGTGCGCATCTCCTCCCTGGTGTCCACCCTCTCCCTCTCGGACGCGAGGGGGACCGTGGTCGCGCGATCGAGGCTCAACTCGAGCCGGCGAACACGGTGGCGTAGAGCGGTGTTCTCCCTCTCCCGGCTCGGCGCGGCGGGCCGGGTACCGGGAGCGCGTCGATGGTGGCGTCCGGACCCGGCCGTAGAGGGTACGTGACTCGTCCTCCGGTCGGCGCGCGTACTTGTCGAGGTCGACCAAGTAGCCGGCGGTCTCCACCGGGTCTCGTCGGACTCGCGGAAGGGAGCGGCGTCGACGTCGTCCGGGATCCCCTCGTACGAAGGAACTCCGTCCACGAGCGGTGCGAGGCGCCGGTAGTCCGGGGTAGCGGCCGAAGAGTCCCGGTCTCGAAGGAGGCGCGGTGCGTGCGAGTAGGCGACCCCGGGGCCGGCGGCGGCGGAGACGTCGAGCGCGGTCGCGACGGTGAGAGCGGCGGCCGCGCAGACCTCTCCCTTGAACCCGGGGAGACTCGGGTGAGGGAGCACGGCCGACCGTGCGAGCACCATCCGCCCGATCACGGCGGGTACGTACTCGGCGCGGTACGTGACGTAGGTCGGAGGGACTCCAAGCCTGAGAAGGGCCCTCTCCATCCAGTGGCAGATCGCCCCGCAGGTCTCGGGGGTGATCTCCGCGACCTGGTGCTCCATCTCCTGTGAAACGCAAGAAATTTCTGTCAGCGCAGGTGAGTAAGAAATTTTTAAAGAGGGAACGAGTTTTATAACATAGCTCAAGGGTATAACTATAAAGGTAGAGCGTATAGAATCCTATCTCTATCGACCTTTCCTAGGGATACGTGCTACGGTCAAGCATGGCTCTGGTACCACCTGTAAAACCCCGGATTTTCATAGAAAACCCGAACCCTCGTACCATCGCGATAGTCCCCGGATCGGTGGCTATCGCGTACGTAACGTCTCACGAGAATGATACACAAAGTCATACATCGCATCACATAAAGGTAATAGTACATTAATTTATTACATGTCCATAATGGAGTACATCATTACAAGCCTCTTGGGCCGAATCGAGTGAAAATTCTACGCAACGGTAGCTATCTTCTCGAAGGGTCTCCATCTTTATTCTTCCCGCCACAGGCAACTCGAGCGAAGCGACGTATCCCTCGGTCGTACCATCCGTCGGCGTTGCGGTCGAACTCGGACTCGTACCCGCACACCCAAAGTCTATCCCCAAGGAGTGGGATAGGTCCACGTCACCAACCGTATGCAGCTTTAAGTGGCCTAAATTCTAAAGGGAAAAGAGAGTAGACAAGGAATCGGCTGTGGTTTCCTAAGCGACGAGCGAGAGTATAATCAAGGTATCTCCATCAATATCCCAAAACCCCAGTCTCTCAACACATCCCGGATCCAACTGGTCACCCAGAAGACCCGTCACCAGCTCCTACTCCTGTCTAGGGGCGATGCGAGAACTTCCTCTCCTCGCATCTCAATGATTACAACCGGATCGACGAGGTAGATGGAGCCTCTCTCCTCTAGCCGGCTATAACCATGGCTCACCACGCTCTCACCTATAGGGGAAGGTAGATATCCTAAAACATGAGGATCAAGTACGTCTTCTAGGCAAGGTCCATGACCGAGGACGTGGCTATAGCTATAGATCGAACAATTCTGCAGAGCGTGTACACCTGTACCCATCCCGGAATGGTACCCGGCCGGTGTACGGCCGACCGAGCCCATCCTACCGGCGAACTCTCGGTAGTTACGAACCCACCCTGCATCCGGCCCTCAAAGCGGTCCTCTCCGCAGTGAAGACAGCACCGGAACTGTGAAATGCTCCCGTGTGGCCACACGGGAGATGCTCTGAGAGGGTGGTCTCACCTCCACCGCTCCCCCACAGATACCCTCTATCCTTCCTAGGCAGGTATGGTTCCGCACTTGCCGAGCTCAACTCGGCCCTATCCCCACTCTCGGCGGGGTGGTGTGTATGATGTCCTATAAACAAGTTGATCCACTCGATTTCAGACCGGGGCGAGCTCATGTCCTCCAAGCGCACGAAAAACCCCAACACCTAGGCTCCGAAAACCGTAACAGGAGGGATGCACTGAGGAGTGCACCCCTATCCCCGATCCCAGATCGGTTGTTTCGAGCTCACCCCCGCCAAAGTACCCAAAACGCCTTCTCCTGCCGGTTTTTACCCCACACACACGCCAAGAACCACTATTCCCATCCCAACACATGCATCGCGAAGCTCGGCGTATATACACGCTCACATAAACATATATAATAGTGGTAGGACAATCAAGGACAGGGTAAGTAAAGAGGCAGTGCAAGGTTCATCATCATGCATACATAAAGTAAAGCGCTAGCAATACTACTCAGCAATGCCTAATGGTTAGTTCAGAATCGGTCGGGCGTGAACCTGGGGTCGGGTAGTCCTCCGCGGCGAAGTCGTCGGCGTAGTCGTACTCCTGACTCAGCTCTTCGGCTCCTCCTGCTCTTAGTAGCGCGAAAAAGAAAAATAAACAGCGGTCCTATGGCAACTTAAATCCAAATAAGAGCATTTAAGATCCAAAACGGGAACAACCACCAACCCAACCCGTAGTTTGAGATTTTAGAAATTTTCTGGAAGAGGTTTCGTAATTTTTGGAGTAAAAATGGATTTTCTAGGATTTTTAGAAGGGAAAAGGATTTTTCTGGAATTTTTAAATAAAACAAAACTCTTCCTTTACGGCCGGCCGCACGGGATCCCTGGATCCTAGCTGTGGCCGGGGCTTCCCGTTGCCCGCGCGCGGCTCGGCCCGCCCGGCCCGCGCCCGCGGCCGTCCGGCGGCCGGCCGGTGCGGCGGGCGCGGTGCGGCCACCTTGTGTGGCACGGGTTCGGTGTGGCGGGCCGCACCGGATCCCGCGGATGCGCCGCGGCCGCGCGCACGTGTGGGCGCCCGTGTGCGCATGCCCTAGGGGTTATCCCCTCGCGTGCGTGGGGTGTTCGACGATTTGCACGAGACGGCGGCGGCGCGGCGGCGGTTTGCCGGCGGCGAGGTGCGCTCGGGCCGGGGCCCACGGACGACCGGAATGAGGGCGAGGTGTAGCGGGGGCTTGGTTTTCCCCTTACTCGTGAGCGGCCTTGGCCAAGGATGGGCGGCGGCGTGGCGAGACGAGGAGCGGCGGCGCCGGCGTGGGCGGCGGCGCGGCGAGGGCGGCCGGCGACGGCGCCAATCGAAGTCCAGCGCCCAGATTTGGTCGTGACGGGTCCTACGGGCGCGAATTTGTCTTAAGCTGGGGTTTCCCCCCCTAGGTTTCCTGGAATGGCTCTCGCCCTCCGCGGCAGAGCTCTGGCCGGCGGCGGCGCACGGTGCGAGCACGGCTCCGGCCTAGGGTGGCTCTGCGTGCGTGCGCACGGGGGCTAGTGCGTCGAGGCGGTCGTGGTGCCGGGCTCGTGTGGGCGGTACGTGTTCGTGCACGTGTAGAACGGGACCGAGCAAGCCGGTGGCGCGGCGCTCTGGAGCACGACGGCGGCGTGACGCGCGTCGGCGACGTGAGGATGGTGCGGTAACGGAAAAAGGGAAGCGGCGGCGTGTGTGCGCGCTTGCGGCGGCGGTGGCGGTGGCACTGCGGAGAACAACTTCCCGGCCCTGGCACGATGGCCGGCATCACCGCCGGCGGCGGCGCGGCGGCAAGGTCGGTACGGCGAGCGCAAGGAGCCGCGGCTCGAGGCCGGGTCAACCACGGAGAGGGGTGAGGGGGCTTTGCCTCACCTTGGTGGCCACGGGCCGACGTGCGAGCGGCGGTGAAGCGGGGCGGAGTAGAGGAAGCGAGGGTCGCCGGCGTGGAAGGGGGGACGGCGGCACGGAGCGAGAGGAAGCGAGGGCGTCGCGGTCCTTGGCTCCGCGGCGTCCTCGGGCTCCCTCGAGTGGGCCTCCGGCTCGCGCGGTCGGCGGCGGGCGGCGGTGGCCTCCGGGTCTCCTCCTCTCCTCCTCCTCCTCCTTCTTCTCCGGCGGGCAGAGCGGTGTGGAGCGGGTGAACTCCCCCGCGGCGGCTAGGGTTGAGGCTACCCCGAGGCGCGGCGGCGGCCCTCTTATAGCGCATGGCGGGGCGCGGGACGCGTGGACGGCGCGGATGGCTCCGGCGGGCGCGGACGGGGCGGGGCGGGCGGGGCGGCGCTGATGCTCGGGCGACGTCGCAAAGCGAAAGGGGAAAGCGAAAGCGAGGGGGTGACGGGAGGAAGAAGGCTGACGCCGGGGGCGACGTCACCTGGGCCCCACCTGGCGGCGTCCCGGTGCGGTTGCGGTTGGTGGTAGGCGGGCCGGCGGTAGCTGGGCCGCGGTGGGCTGAAAGGGGGAAGGGGTGAGGGTGGCGCGGCGTGCTGGAAAAGAGAGAAGAGGGAGGCTCGGCAGACTTCGTGAATTTGGGCTCGCGGCCCAGAAGCAATACTCCTCTTTTCTTTTCTATTTCCTTTCAAACCCCTCTCCTATTTAGATTCAAATTTGATTGCAGTTTCAAATTTGAAAATCCACCCAAATAAATTCCGAATAAAACCAAAGGAACTCCAAGTTTCTCACACTAACATTTTATTATATTTCCTAGGGATTTCATTTAGCTCAAAATAAATCTAGGAATTAGGGAGAGGAAAGGAAGACATCCTTAAATTGTTTGCTAATCACCCAAATAACTCATCAAAAAATTTTAAGACCACAATTTTATTAAAGAACATTCCTCACAAATTTGAGGGATGTTACAACTTGGTTAAGCGCTAGTAATCCCCTTGCTCCGCGGATTGACAAGAACCTTGGGAATCCCGTGGTGAAAAAGGTGTAGGTCCGTACGCTTGCGGATCGTAGGTAGATACGAGTTTTATCCGTCAACAAATCACCATAAGTTTAAATGGTTTGCTCAAGTGGTAAGAGCATGGGATTTAGGCTCCGGTCCAATGGCTTCGTTCGTTAAGTGTTTGAAAGTACTAAACACTTGTCGCGAATGGGCACGGTAAGCCTAGTACCTAAATGAGGCGGTACAGAGTTTTACTATCACTACTCATAGGGTTGCGGCCCCGGGCTCGCCACCCGAGTGCATGCATGAGGTTGGGTGACCTTAGTGGCGTAGCCTAGATAAACCTTGTACTTAAGACTGTGAGCTATTATCCCCAAACCGAAGAATGACGGGAACTGCCTAGTTGGTGAACTCTTAGTGAGGGCACCTCCCGTGTGTTTAGGTCCACCTTGCAAGGTTTGAATCAATCGATTGTCAGCCTCTCACCGTTATCTGAGACTACTTAATTTACTGGCCATGATATCCCTTTATGATGGAACTTTGTGAAGATTATTATTGATTAATTGTTTGTACAACTTTGATTGCAATAGTTGCTTATCTAGTAATGATTACTTCTACTAGAACATGAGCTAAAATGTGAAAGTAAGGATTCACTACTTAGTAGCTTTTTGGCAAACAAAACCAATAGCCAAAAACCTTGCATGATTAGAGGTAAAGTCTTTCTTTTAGACGGGTAAGTCTTGCTGGGTATTAGTATACTCAGCCTTGCTATTTAAATGTTGTTCCAGGTAATGCATGTGATGTGTGGCCCGGAGAACTTCCACCCCGCTGAGAGCTGCAATGGGTGGATGACGACAAGTGATTGCATCATGGACAGGCCTCCTATGATGTTGATCGTACCATTTAGTTTCCGCTATTTTTAATAAACTCTGAACCATTTACTTTCATGTCAAAATACTATGTTTGTAATAATGGACCCTACGGGGAATTTAATGCTAATTTGTAAGGCACTTTGGACTCTCCTTCGTGGGAGTTTTAATGCATACGTTCGATCCTCTCTGTGTTTTCAAGTGATTTACCGGGCGTTAACTCGGCAACACTCAACGGGATGATTCTTTATTATCGCTTAATGACCAAATGGAGTGGTTCAGGCGATAGTATGGAATTATCTCGGATGGGGTTGTCACAAATGGTTTATGGCGCTAGCCCTCTCCCTCTACTTCTTTTCCTCCTCGAGGATAGCTTCAAATTTTTTCTTGTCTGGGCAATAGTTTGAGCTGTGATCATCGTTCTCCTTGTGGAAGATGCAATACCAACCTCAGCCCCTGCCGCGACCTCTGCCTTTGCCGCTGCCCCTTCCGCCTCTGCGGCCGCCCCCTTGATTTGCATGAGATGTCCTGGGCGGGCAGGGGGTTTGATTTTGGGAATCGCCCTGCGGTTGGGATTTTCCTAGGCGTTTTCGCTGTCTAGGCCGAAAACGTTTCGGGGGTTGGCGTGCGGGTGTCTCTCGAATTGGGTCATTCCCTTTCGTTGAATTGATTAGCTTTGGTCGACTTCTTTTGGTGTGTTTGTTCTTTCATACACATCCTGAAGTCATTGTCTGAGCGACAATACTTCTCAAACTCCTCATAAAGGCGCTGGATTGTCTTGGGTCTTTCGCGCATGAGATGCGAGCGAAACTGGCCGACTCTCAAGCCCACAATTGCAGCGTTGATGGCGACGGCGTCCAACACATTTGGTGCTTGGGCTCTGAGGTGAACGAATCTCCTGAAGTAGATCTGGAGAGGTTCCTTATCCTTTTTCTTACAAGAGAAAAGATTGCTCTCTTTAAGCTCCGGATGTTGGAAACCCTGAAAGTTGGAGAGGATCTGCTACTTCAAATCATCCCATCTGTGAATCACACCTGGACTCGGGAGAGAGTACCATTGCGTTGCCGCTTCGATAGCAGCAATGATGAAAGACTTTACGAGCACGAAATCGACACCACCAGCTGAAAGAATAGCGGCTTCATAGCTCATCAGGAATTGCCTAGGATTGGATTGACCTGAGAATCTGGGGAGTGGAACTGGCCTGTAGGATTGCAGCCAAGGAGTGATCTGAATTTCTTGGGATAGAGGTGACTTGGGGTCCCAAGATCTCGTGCGGATGGTGTGAATGTCATGGTTTGAAGGACCATACTCGAAAGGATTAACGAAAGGGTTGCGGCTGAAGGTGGTGTACAGAGGAGGCTGAGTGAAAGGTGTGTTGCATTCTGTGAATGTGGATTGGTTGGGCACAGCGTACTTGGGCGAGGGCTGGTTGAAACTCAGAGATTCTTTTGCTTTTATGGTACGCAATTCTTCTTGCAACTTCACAATCTCTGCCTTTTTCCTTTGGATTTCTTTGGCTGCCTCAGCCTCCTGCTGCACCGCTGTTGACGGTGAAATTCCGTCAACCTAGCCATGAGTTCTTTGGTGTTGGCATGAGTTTTATATCTTATCCATTGGTACTAACCCCCTTGGTATAACAAGTTCATTCGTGCATGTAGGTTTTGGAGTTTAGTGTTTATGTAGGATTCTAGCGTTGAAAGCAAGACTTCCGGGATAAGTTCATCAAGCACCTTATGACAAGACCTTGAAGCCCAGTATAAGTCAAGTAATGAAGTAAACATGACTCCAAGAAGCCTAGGGACGAAACCCGAGAAGATGAAAAACTCCGAGGACCCAGCCACAAAACTGCCGAATCTTGCGGGACAAGGAGCTTCATCCAATCCGCGGAGAAAGTGATGACAAGGGCCCACATGCAGATCAGGGAAGACTGTAGAAGACTCAGGAACCAACACTGGGCAAAGGAGGCCGTCGGCTGGGCCGAAATGTGCCCAGGCCGGTAGGCCCAGCCCATTTCCAAGCCCAGTCGAACCCCCCCTTGACCTAGCCGCCATTCGGGATATTTATAGCCCCGAGGCCAGGAGCCACGCATCAATTCATTCGTCATCGGGCGCCAAGGAGCAGAAGAGAGGGACACCATCTCGGAGAGGAGAGGGTCGAGCTAGATGACTAGGATCTCCCTAGCCGGCGTGGGAACCTTGCAAGGAAGACCATGTCGGAGTTCCTAGAGCTAGAAGTAAGATCAAGGTAGGATCCCAGTGGTGATCTTGATTCATGTATCATGTAATTTTGAATTATCAAGATGCAATCTGATTTCTAGCTATCGAGTGTTTCTCCTACGTCTTTGATTTCAATCGGCTTTTCGTATCTTAAGATCTACTCTCAAGATAGATCACTGAGGATGTTCTTGTAGCCTTGGTCACTAGAGGTGCATGCCTGACCTTCCGTGAGATTTCAACTTGTCTTTGGACTTTCCCTAGACTAACCCGCACGAATAGGGGTGCGTTGTGACAGAACGGTGGCTCTAAAAGGTAGGTGTTTTCGGAGTCGGACGGGAAACTGTGATTTAAAGATGCTTTTATGAGATTGAACTTGTTTACTTATCCTTTGCTCGGAACTTCAACGAAGGCTTGATCCAATCTCTCTAGATTGGTTTATATATCCCCCTCTATCTTTTGCTACCTTCGGTTTTCATAGATTAGATTCATTTTCATTGTGTTCTTTAGATTAGATGCATTAGACTGTCCTTTTGAAGATTAAAGTTCTCGGCTTTATTAGATTGATTTTTGCATCGCACAATGTTCCACGGATTCGATACCTTGGGTTCACACTTGAGGGAAGAAGGGTCCCTTGACTACGACGGGGGACTTGTCCGCTTGCAAGTCCACTTGAAGTTTAATATGAATATACACCGTCAACAACCGCCAGCAACCTCTTTTTGGCCTTGGCCAGTTCTTCAGCCTCCTTGCGCAGTTTGGCCAACTCGGCCTCGTACGAAGCCTTCGATGCCATTGCGTTGGGTTATGGGAGCTCCTCTCCCTGGGTGAGTATGGTGGACGGGTTCAACTCCTCATCGAGAGATGACGAAGCCCCCCTAGTGGAATTAGCGGTAGTTCTCTTCTTGTGGAAATTCTGTGTTTCTTCCTGAAGCGAAACACAAACAGTGGGCGCCAATTGTTGTGGGGTAGCAAAGCTACCTTCACGAACAATGAAAGGGAATAAAAGACTCGAGAACCAAAACTCAGATGAATGCAAAAGAAGAAGACCAAAACTCTTTCTCAGCAGTGAATTTCTCAAAAGCCGATCCCCTTTACAAGTGCCGGTCGGACTTTTTACATGCCGAGATTGCCCTCGTGTAAAACGGATCATTACATAATGTGCTAGGCTAATTTTGGGAGGTATCCAATAGGTCTTCACGTAATCAGCGCTCCATGACGTCACACCGCAAATCACGACGCTTTTCCCGGCATCAACACGTGTGCCTGTCGGGTGAAGACCTTCAACTTTTTGGAGATGCCCCTTTCGCCTAGCATATTCTTGCCCCTGAAACACACTCCAAAGACAAAACGTTAATGCATTAAAAGCTAAAGGCGACGAAACCCCCTAGGCAAAATCCATGCTGCAGCTTGGTAGGTGGGTGAGATTCGCCCCTGAGGTTTCGTCGTGAAGAAAACCAAGCCACCAAACCAGAAACCTGACACACTGGAACATTGGTACTGTTCAATAATTTTGCTGGTGACGAAAGGTACCTGGTGAAAGGTGTGATCTGAAAGGCAAGATGGAGCTAAAGGGCTCGATCTAAAACCCCCCAACACGCGGCCAGCGCGTCCAGGCGTGGCGCGGCGAGGCGGGCACAACCCTAGCGGCCTTTCGTGAGTCTGTGAATGTTTTTTATTTTTGTTTGTGAATTGAAATCGGATGAAACTTGTGTATTTTCTAGTGAATGTGTTGTGAATCGATTCAGTTTGTGATGTTTATGCTAGTGGTGAAGTTGAATGACTTATCGTTGTGATGGTTATTGTGTGATGAACTGTGAGTTGGTATTGATATGGAATTGAACTTTATGTTTGTGTTCTTCCTATGTTTGTGTTCTTGGCGATCATTATTAGCAGTGGTGGAGGTGGAGCAAGCTGGGCGCATGTGTGGATGCCGGTGCAGGCAGTAGCCATGGTGCTTTTTTTGTTTTCCTGGAAAATCCTTTAGTCCCGGTTCGTTCACCCGAGACTAAAAGGGGGGTCTTTTGTCTCTCATCATTAGTCTCGGTTGGACTTGAGAGACCTATACCCTTTACCAACCGAGACTAAAGCCCCTCTCCCTACCAGTGAAATCACTTATAGAACATGGGAGGGGATTGTTCCAAATGCTTGGAGCATCTTGGTCTCTAGCTAAGTCTAAATGAGCTAGCTAAAGCGCATACTGATTATATGATCTTGGCACAACAAAAACATCAACTAAAACAATATGCAAATTTAGCAAATCATGATAAATGACACCTTCTGGACTCTAATCAAAAGAGTCAGACCAAAGAGCAGATGCCAGGATCGATGAATCCATCTCGATGATGATCCTCGAGATCCCCCGATTCATGCACTAGTAGAGAAAGAACCATTGATGCCATCACTTTATACTCTACTCAATTTGGACACGAGACTAAAGCTCTTTAGTCTAGGTTGAAACAATTGTAATGATATGCCATGAGTGATGAGAGCTTTAGTCTAAGTATGCCACACTAACACGGACTAAATGTGAGGTCTCCCATGAGTTATGATGAAAGGACTGCATCCTCTACTCGATCACACATGTGGTTTGTAGCTGAGATGGTAAGGAAGGTACGCATGACGCTAGAAGTTGTGAGTTCGAATCTGCGCACATATATCACGTGAAAACTAGTGTGGCTTGTGAAAAAAATCACAAGCACAGGTGTGGAAGCCTCTCGGATTTTTTCAGAGAAAAATCACGTAAAAACTCTTTAGTTCAAGAACCAAATCTAAAGGCCCCTCCATTGTCTCTGAACATTGGTCCCGGTTACTCTATCTAGTGATGGCAGCATAGAGAGCAGCAAGACTGGTCGTGTAAGTGCTACCGGGTAAAAGTTATGGAAGCCTTGTTAGTCTAGCTTATCAGCTACTAGCTAGCAGTCCTTTTCTTACATCGAATCAGCATGAGCTACCAACGACCAATCATCCAGTAGTATTTTTGACTCGAAATGAATCAACAGAAGCCACCAAGCTTATAATGGGTCGTTTGATGGCATATGCCAAATGGGTTGCTCAGGCATCATGCAGATTGTGATGGAGCATATGGTTTGCTGTGATCATAGTACAAAAAGAGTCTGAGTAGATAGAATGTCACATCTGCCCGGGTAATTTTATATGGAAGTGCTTACAGCTCACGCTTTTTTTATACATATGGTACTGCATACAACTGTCCATCTGTCCGAACCATATCAGAGTTCTTATATAAAGATAAACATTATATGAGACTGTAGATAAGGTGAACAACTTTGTACTTAAATAGCTTGGTACTAGAAGCCATTTAAACCCCACAATAGGAAACAACGGCTTTGTCGTGCGCCACAGGCGCATGGCAAAGGCCCTAAAACGCACGGCAAACTGTTTGCCATGCGTTTTTCATCGAGGCGCACGACAAAGGGCACACGGTAGCATTTTGCACGATAAAGCCCCTTTGTCATGCGCCGCGTCTGACAACGCACGGTAAATAATCTTTGTCGTGCGTTATGGGGAGGCGCATGGCAAAGAAAAGCAACTGACGGCGCCCACACCAAACGGCACGTTACGGCCTTTGCCGTGCGCCGGTAAAAAACGCACGGTAATCCCTATACCTTGCCATGCGCCCCGGTCTAAAACGCACGGCAATTGTCTCGCTTTGACGTGCGCCATGGCGTAAAACGCACGGCAGACAAAAGAAAAAAATTAAAAAAATACAACACATGGCGGGGCCATGGTAGGGCGGCCCGCCGCCGGCCCGACCACCGCGGCGGGAGCCGGCCGCCACCGCGTTGGGGATGCGCCGCCAAGAGTTGCCGCTCGCACGGCGCCGGAGTTGCCGCTCGGGCCAGGTGGTAGGGCTCCTCGTGCCACCGTCGGAGGCTGCCATCACCGCTGCCACCATGGAGAGGAAGGACGCGCCGCCGCGTGGAGGAGGACCGCCGCCGCCGCGGAGGAAGAGGTGGCGGCTGCCGTCGACGATGTCTACCGCACCTTGGGAGGGAGGACGAGGAGGTAGGGTGCGGGGAGACGAGGTGACGGCGCCCGGCCGCCATGCGCGCGCTGCGGGGGGGGAGGGGTGGGCCGTCGTGCGCCATGAGATCCACCGCGCCTTGGGAGGGAGGAGGAGGAGGTGGGGCGCGAGGGACAAGACCACGGTGCGGCCGCCACACACCGGATCCGGTCGCCACACGCGGGATCCGGCCTCCACGTGCGGATCGAGGCCGGCACCGCTCGTTAAGGCCGGCCGCTGCGCCAAGGTCGGACCACCGCTCGCCGAGGCCGGCCGCTCCGCCGAGGCCGACGCCGCTCACCGAGGCCAGCCGCTCCGCCGTGGGCGGCCACCGGTCGCCGAGGGCGCAGCTCGCGTGGAGAAGGGGCGACGACGGGATGAGGGAGGGGAGTGGAGGGGCGGCGGGATGAGGGAGGGAGAAGGGGTGGCGGCGCGCGAGGGGCTGCGCGGGGGTGGGAGGGGAGGAGAGGCAGGGGTCTAGGGTTTTGGGATTGTTGTTTTTATATAGATGACGAGCGCAAATTTGGACCATCGGATCGAAGATCCACGGTTGCCAGCTATATGGGCCGGGTTGGCGCTCATTTCGCCTTTGCTGTGCGCCATGTTTCCTCGGCGCACGGCAAACAATCTTTGTCGTGCGCTGTGTACCCTTGGCGCATGGCAAACACCTTTTCCATTTGGACCTATTTCAACCTAATAATTAGAGTTAATTTACTAGAATTATCAAATGGATCTAAAATATTACCATAAATTAGGATTAGACAATATAAGTTACATATTGCCTAAATAAAAACTTTGAATACAAATTCAAATTTGAAATTTACTACAGCTACAAACCTAATGAAGCGGCTCTCAACACTCTGAAACTTCTAGCGAGATACATTGATTTCTAAACACCATCCTTGATAATTTGCTCAAAACACTCTATATGATTTATCACAAGCTTCACATAGGATATCATGAGCCCTTGACGAATCTCATGAATTTCAAACTTTATCTTCATTTTCTACAATTAAAAAACAGTGCAACCGCATGTGAATTTTCATGATTCGCGAACAAAATATTCAAAATTTCATCCAATTTCATAGATAAGGTCTTAAAAATGATTTAATAACATGAATATGATTTTTCCACAGACTTTACTACATTATTTTATGCAGTTGGAGTTCAAATTTGACATATACGACAAAAAATATTTAAGTGACACATAATTGTTAAAAATAGCAAATTAATTAAGACATGTATAAAATTGAAATATTGAGTACAAAATAATGTTTTTGTAGTGGAGAAATAAAAGAAGTGCAAAATTCAATTTTTAGAAAAATACTTTGCCGTGCGCTACAAGGAAACGCACGGCAACAAACGTATATGTTTGCCGCGCGCCAATAAAAAAACGCACGGCAAACTATTTCTTTGCCGTGCGTTGAGGTTAAAACGCACGGCAAAATATTTAAGTGACACATAATTGTTAAAAATAGCAAATTAATTAAGACATGTATAAAATTGAAATATTGAGTACAAAATAATGTTTTTGTAGTGGAGAAATAAAAAGAAGTGCAAAATTCAATTTTTTAAAAAATACTTTGCCGTGCGCTACAAGGAAACGCACGGCAACAAACGTATATGTTTGCCGTGCGCCAATAAAAAAACGCACGGCAAACTATTTCTTTACCGTGCGTTGAGGTTAAAACGCACGGCAAACAATTTTTTTGCCGAACATTTTTTTTTACCGTGCGCTATGGAGAAGACGCACGACAAAGATCCACTTTGCCGTGCGCCTGAAAGAAAATGCACGGTAAAGATGTTCGCGCACGGCAAACTCGGGTTTTCCCGTTGTGCCCCCAAGTAGGTTGTCAGAGTTTTATACATTATGGTTAAAAACGATTAGAGCTCAGGGGGCATGTGCGTTGTAAAGCATCTCTTCATGTGCCTGAAAATCACAATTATATCTCCATGTGCTCGTCTTCTGGCCTGCTGCACAACTAACTCCCAACTGAGAATTAGTAGAAGCTGCCATCTTCATTCCTTGGTAACAAGTCACCCGGCCATGCTATAAATACACGGAAGAGCGCAGCTTCCCAGCAAGGCAAACACACACACACAACTAACACGAGACACACAAACCCTCAGAAAAAATAACCATAGAATGTCATCTCCTTTGGTGACTGGTGGGTGCTTTGCGCTCAAATCCAAGCTCGATGACAAATACTTGCGCTACTCACCTGAGAAGGGGAAAATTCTTGAGGTGAGTGGGGAAGATGTCCTCAATCCCTACACTAGATTTTGTGCAGAGCTATCCAAGGAGCACGAGGGCCTCGTTCACATCAGATGCTGCTACAACAACAAGTACTGGGTGGCCCGTGAGGTTAAAAGCGAGTGGTGTCTCATGGGTGATGCAAATGAGCCCCAAGAGGACCTTGCAGATCCTTCTTGCACGCTGCTCCGGCATGAACCCAGCAGCGATCACATTGATAACGTCAAGTAAGTACGGCTTTCCATTTGAATACTCCTTGGTCATATATGATTAATTTCCTGGTAGAGACCATACCTCCCCCCCCCAAACCAACTAGGTTAGAGGATCTTTGCTGAAATTGTTGATGTCTGGACATCTGAACTGAACTGATCGATTCTGCACTGACTTTATTTGTGTGCACGTCAGCAAAAGAAATATGAAAGTACGTGTGTGATACCATTAATTTCAGGGTCAATCCATGTGTGTACTTATATTGTTGCCAAAAAAAGTTGCTTATGTGCGTGCAGTGCTCTAGCAAGATAACAGAATATATGTACCCTCTTCCTTCACACTGGAATCTAACGAATACCCCTTCCTCTAATAATACAACTGCAAAACAATATAAATGTTTTGGAGGCATTAATCTAACAGTAACAGCAACAATAACTCATATATATGAATATACTGTCGTGTACAAAATTATGAGTGGACAAATAGTACACCGATGACATAAACACAAACATGTCGTATTTAATGAAAAAAGGCGTACCCAGTGCCATAGGCTTCCCGCACTGTGCGGGGTCTGGAGAAGGATATTTTAAGTGTCAGGCATTACCCACACAAATGTGCAGAGGCTGGGGCTCTAACTAGGGACCTTCTGGGTACAGACAATAGGCTCTACCGCTGCACGAGGCCCACCCTTCAACATGTCCTATTTAATGGACTTGGTTATTTGATTGGCCCTTTCATGCATGATATTTTATTTAATTATATCCATAGGATGGCAATGATGGTATGTTTTGTAATAAACACGTATATATGTTTATATTTTCAGAACCAATGACACAGTAAGAATTTTATATAAATAAAAATGAATCATAAATGGTCTCACAAAAGATATATGGTTTCTATTAGTGTCTGTCAAGTCTTAGCGCAAAAAAAATAAAGAAAGATACAGTTAACAAGAGAGGGTTAGGTTTGTATTTAAATTGAAGTGATCCCTTCGAAGGTCGAATAACCAAAGCTGCAGCTATACTTATGTACACTACTGCATGGATGCAGTGCAAGTGGAAGCTGAGATTAAGGCAGAAATAATGATATGCATGATGGCCTGAGTAGTTCAATTATGAAATATCACACTGTAAGAACAAACCTGTTAATTTGATGTTCTCCTTTTTTCTGATAAAGAATTCGCTGTTCTCATTAAACAACAGCGCAGCTATAGTGCCCCTGTGTTATCGATTATTTCAATATATATATATATATATATATATATATATATATATATATATATATATATATATATATATATATATATATATATTCATATTGTTGTTTAAGATCAGTAGGTGGTATGAAATTAAGCTTGTAGCAGAATATGATGCTATATATTATTTATTTACGGTAGGTTTGTTGACGGATAAAAGATGTATCCCTCTACGATCCGCAAGCGTACGGACCCCACACCTTTTCACCACGGGATTCCCAATGTTCTTGTCAATCCGCGGAGCAAGGGGATTACAAGCGTTCAATCTACTTCTACGCACTAGCTACTAAAACCCTAACTATTATTATACTAGAAAACAACTAAACTACACTAGAGAGAACGATAAACAATCGAGATAGGAGACACTCGCCCATGGGTATACGATACTAGAGCATGCAATTGCTTAAAGACATGAAAACCAATCTAATCTATCGGGGTTGTGACCACAGTTTCGCCCTTTCCCTCCTCTCGTACTGTCACTACGCGAAGGTATTTATGACTAGACCTATAATGGACATGGCGTATTGAATGGATCCAAGGAAGCATTAAGGCCTATACTCCCTTTACGGCATGGTAGCTAAACTTAAGCATTAAAGTATATTCAACACAAGATGATAGATAGATAATCCGACAAAGTATGATTACATCTTAAGATCGATTACAACCCATGGACAAATAAGGAGATTACCCCATCAAGATGCTGGACATAGCACCGTTGATCATGGTTTCCCTTCCGACGGTGTCTTCCTTCTTCTCCAGGTGAGGGTGCTTCCGTCGAGGTGGTTGATCTCCCTCCGGAGATCCTCCTCTCTCTCTAGCTTGTGGATGGCCTCCTGGTGCGAATGGCTCTCTCCCTGTCGAATGGCGGCGCCTCCAGGGTTTTAGGGTTGAAAATCCTTCGGGTGCAAGGAAAGGGGGTCAAACCGGCCACCGAAGTGGGCTGGGCTGGCCGGCCTGGGCCGACCGCGGCCACCCCTTCGCTCCCGTGGGTCCTCATGTAATTATGCACTTTGCCCCCTCCACTTGCATGATTTTGACGATGTCATCCCCGCGTCCAAGATGGAGGTTCTCTTCGCATGAAGTTCGGTCTTTTACGCTTCAATCCCCGGGGGTGTTCCCTTGTAACACTTCGGTCCTTGCCACCATTGGAAGTGATTTCATCTAGCTCATGAACATGAACAAGACTCCGTAAATGCTCCTTTGAACTTGTTGCGAATCCGTCCTTTATGTCCATGTTTTCCTACATAAACACAACACTTCCAAATGCATGCACATAGATGAACTTGTTATATGATTAGTGTGCCTAGTGGAGGGTTAGTTCCATTATCAAATCCAAACCAAAGTGTAATGAACATGCTAGGTGTACCAAAATACACCGTCAACATCTCCCCCATGCTTAGCTCTTGCTCGTCCTCGAGCAAGTACTCGTAAAAGAACTTCGTCCAAAGCATTGTAATCGTGTACCGCTAATCCTTCTTCACAAGTTAGTCAACCCTTTTATCTTTAATACATAAACACAAAGTAGTGATCATCAAACATAAACATGGGCGTTTAGAATTTTTACCACGTCAAGATTTACCCCCACAACTCAAACTCTTCACTCAAAGTCTTCAATTTCAGCTATGCTTACTTCTTTGCTTCCATCGGAGGGTTTTTATGATTTTTTAAAAAACAAAATTCCTGCAACAAGTATTAGACAAAAACCTTTCTCCAAGCTCTCTCAAGTCACTCATATGAGGTGGCTATCCTAAACCAATTTTATAAAACTCTCACCTCCCATAAATCTCTCATACAACATGTAAAGTGGAGCTATAGGTTGGGCTAGCGCAATCAACACAAGTATTGTCAAACTAAGAACTTCCTCTAATGGTTGTTTACCTTTCAAAGCCAATGATCATGAGAATTAACAATATGTAGGGATACCAAGGATGAGAAGATTTAGAATGGTGGACATGTGCAAGGGCAAAAGAAAATTATGACTACGAGGCACCGATGACGTCCTCGTTGTCGGACTGCACATGGTTGGAAAAAGAGTGAAAGTTTCGTCTCTCAACAACGTGACATCCTTCCTTACACTTTATCTTTGTTTTCTTTCACTCGATCCATCCCTCTCATATCTTTATTGCTACCTCCTCTTTTTTCTTTTTCTTTTTCTTTTTCTTCTTTCTTCTTTCTTTCATTCACATATTTTTTTCTTTCTTTTCCATACTCATACTTTTCTCTTTATGTTTCCCTCTCTTGACAACTTTTCAAAGCTCTCAACTCCTCTCTTTCTCGCATGCATACAATCTGAAATTTTAAATAAACCATATTAGAGACGAGACGAAACTTTGAGAGTAGGTTGTGTTCAAGGAATGCGATGTACAAAAGAGATGTATAGGGTTGGGTATGGAATTCGGTGATGTACGGGACTTCCAATGTGAAAGTCTCGTTACCGAATGTATGACGAGGCTAGCAACAAAAGATAAGCACAAGAACATGATCATTGCTTGAAATTAAAACTCCCAAGAGAGAAGGATCCTAGCCCAACTCATCGTGCTAATCACACTTATGGTGGAGCAAAAAAATAAATTGGCTTCGTATAGGATTTTTTTCTTACTCTCAACTTGGAAAAAGAGAGGTTTTGCTAACCTTTATTACAAGGGTTTTAAGATAATTTTCAGAACTGAAATCCTGCAACTTTTAGCATTGAACATAGCACAACTAACATGTGAAACTCAAGATCGAAGTGCGGTATGGGTACTTTAAGTAGTAGCAATTCCACTAAGCACCACGGTAAACATTTTTCGAACCACACTCTTATGTTCATATATCAAGAATCAAAGATAAACAAACAAGTGAATAAAGATAAGCATCACACAAGACACAAAATATATAAAGACTCTTTGACTCCCTGCCACAGGTGAGGATCTCCAAGAATTCCCCTTCATCTTCTCCCTCAGTTTTGCACCTTGTACGAAGCCCTAGGCCGCCCCCACCGCCGGCGACCAGAACGCCAAGAGCTCCCCTGCGTCTCCTGTTCGTCCCAAGATGGAGGTAGAAGACAAGGTCGTTTTATGATTAGGACCCCGGACTTTCTTGTAATCCTTAGATCTAATCTTGTGTCTTGGTCAATCTACAGAAACCCCCTACGAAAACCCTAGCTTTCAGACATAAACCCCACCTGAGTCTTTTCAGATCTAACCCTAGGTTTAGATCTATTCATGAGCACTATTTGATGTGTCTCGAGGATCTTTTCTACTAGCCCTCCAAATCTATGGTTAATCACAAACGAGTCCTTATCATCTTGTTTTATCCATATCTTTCATATGTTTTAGCTCCGTTTTAATCTGTTCAAGTTGCGTTAGATTCATAACGAAATAAAGTGCACCTTAGTGGTGTGTTTATATCATATATGCTTTACGAAAATTTATTTAATATTAATTTTGATTAATGCTCGATAAACATGTCTTTTACAAATAAAATCTACGGTGTTGTGCACCGTTTTTCATTATCAAAATTAATTTGCGTAATGTTTATTTCACATGATTTTACGAATAAAAGCTAATTAGATCTTTATCTCAGTTTTTTCTTAAACAAACATTAATTTGTTTAATAGTTAATTAATCTTTTCTAATTAAAAGTTGATTAGGCTTTTATTCGGTCTTTATAAATAAATGTTAATTTGATTAATACCAATGTAATGAGGTTTCAATAATAATATAATCTACTCGAATCATAAAGTTATGTTTAGATTATTCATATAGTTTATCTTTTCCAAGTTAAATGTTTAATTGGTATGTTTTATACTTGAATTTTTATATAAAATTTGACTAGGTTCCTATTGCGGTCTTTGCAAATAAAATATAACATTACATTAATGTCAACATAGGGTATTTTATTTCTGAAATATCCTTTACATTTATTTTGTCAATTAAAATAAACCCAGCTCGCATAGTCTTTCATGTTCATAAATGCAAATCGATGGATAGTCGTTCTTTATTAGCTTTAGCTCAGCTTCCTCTTTTCAACTCCAATCTTATCTAAAGCTATAGATCTTGCCGGCATATAGTTCATGTCCGTCCTATCTCGGTTAGGTTGTCTCTTTATGAATTAGCTATGTTCTTATGCCTAATCTTTCGGAGCTACATTTCTTTAGAGTATACTTTGTTATCTCGTTTCTCTTATCGAGTTCGGTATATCTTTGGTTAGCCATGTTATCCTTGACCTAATTCGTTTTATACTAGTTATCCTAAACCTTAGCTTAAGCTCGTCACATGCGCTCTAGTGTTCGTGTGTACCGTTATAGTTCGTTTGTCTTTGTTGTATAGTTCGTTTCACCATAACTTGATCGTTAGCAAGCGTATCAACTGTTACTTGTTTTAATATCAAAGTTGAATGTTAATCTTGACTAATATTTATTACATGACTTTTCCAAATAAAAGTGGTTAGGTTCTATTCCAGTTTTCTTTAATCATGATGTAAATTGGTTAATTCTTATTTATATTTGGTTTTTTCTAAATAAAAGATGATTAGTGTTATACATCAGTTTTCTTAATAAAGTTAATTTGCTTAATGATAATATAAATGCCTTTTCAAATGTTAATATGTTTAGTTGAACACGCAATATAAAGTTATTCAATTAGATTCTTTCACATGCTGTCCTTTTAATGTTAATTGTTAATTTGGCATAACTTATAATTAAATGTTTTCTAATAAAATATGGTTAAGTTTATCATGTTTCCTTAATTAAACATAACCTGCTTTGAAATATTCTTGCCACATGATTTTTTAATTAAAATATGTCAAACACGTAGTCTCTTCTTGTTGTTTGATAATAATCTTTCGTTAGCATCGACCATAGTTTTGTTTTCGGCGTAACTATAGAATCGAGCCTATCCTTTAGTGCCCTCTTTTAAAGCTTTTCTTTTGATCGGTGTATTGTTCTTAATTATACTTGTTGCTTTGTATGTTGTGTCCGATGATTGCTTCGACTAGATGGAACGTTGTTCGTTTGCTTCGAAGATGAAGAGTTCCAGGGAAGCAAGAGATGAAGAGAGAACAGTAAGCGTAGCTTTTCGTTGGAGAAAGGCAAGTGTCCCTAACCATCCTTCTACCTATGCTTTATTTACAAGATTACTATGCATTAATCGGAACATGGAGAACCACCCGGGAAAACAGTACTACCACAAGACATATGGCTCTGTCTTGGCTCATTAATTAGAAACTTTAGTACGTGGTATGCTTTACCTGAAAGGGGTTGGGGGCTGACAGGAGATGGTGTATAGACCTGCTCTGGCGGGGAGATGGGCTTTGCTAAGACACGGTACCCGCTAGGGAGCTTTATGCGCTGCACTGATCAGGTAACCTAGCGAGCAGCCCGTGCTAGGGAATCTTTGTAAAGGCCTCGTAGCGTCCCTAAGCAATCACACCTAGGTAGTGTGGTATGATGCCTGATCCGCATCGCATGGTTGGGTCTAAAGTTCTTCGGGACTTTTAAGCGACTTGTGGGTAAAGATGTACAATCTCTGCAGAGTGTAAAACTAATCGATTAGCTGTGCTCACGGTCAAGAGCGGCCTAGACCCTCACATGATTAATTATACTTAAAGATGAACTTTAAATCATTTCTAATTTGTTCTTGTGGCATTACTGAGTACCAACCATAAGTGTACTCATCCTTGCTTACTGTTGCTCAGAAGAAAAAGGTGTGAAGCTGTTGAAGATGATGATGCTAGGCGTACGCAGCCCCCAGTCGATTGCTTGTGGAGTTTGGCGCCTCCGTTTCCAGGATTGAGCCGTATAACTCTGATAGAATAGTAAGTTTTTATATTTTTATATGTGATACTGTTGTTGTGATTCACTTATGTCTGTTGTTATTCACTTATGTCTACTATATGCATGAAACTAGATCCTGGCATGCATATAGGTATGCACTAGGTTTATTTTTCTAAAACCGGGTGTGGCAGGGTGCCCGTCGTCTCACCAGTCGACGGGTTTGTCCCGTTCTCCCAGACGGAGGTATGAGACCGGTGCCATTGGAAGCTCTATGAAATTCTGCTTCCAACCATATATAGAACGTCCAAATCCAACTCCGTATGCGAGGCGGGGGCGTCCGTTTTACGACGGGTACATTCGGAGTCCGAAACCGAAACGAAGTCGAATTGGTTTAGGCCTCCACCTTGATCCGGACGTCCTTGCTGGTCTTCCACGCCTCCAAGTCCTTCCTCATGTCCATGCTGGTCCCCTCCTTCATTCCTAAGTACAATTAAATCATTAGGTAGCACACTATTCTCAAATGCACAAGAATACATACATAGGAACGAGCTCACACGTAAATTCAATTGTCTTGCGCGTGAGCGAGTAATGGTACCTTGAACATCAACTAGAGGAGTATTGTTTGTATCCATGGGAGTGATGTCCTCATCGGCTTGCTTTGTTGGATTTATTAATACTACAATGTGTTTGCTACGTTGCTCGCATGACGTACGCACGTTTGTGATGATCAAGAGTCCACTTAGCATTTTTATTTATTTATTTATTCGATGAGTGTCTTGTACATGTGAGTTGTGCGCCTATGTTGTTAAACTTAAAGCATGGAGCCATCACCATGCTTGTGCAAATAAGCAAAGCGTGAAATTACCGTAGCCTTTAGTTTTGACTTGTGCGTATCCATCGGTGTTGAAGATGCTTCTTTAAGCATTGCTTCTTCTATCTGCAACCGAGTGGTTTGAACTTCAAAATGAATGAAATTTGCTTGAACTGATCCATTCATGTTATATCTTCGGTTTGGTTGCAAATTCTGACATGACTCTTCTACAAGAGAAACTACTTTTGTCTCTCCACTCTGCTCCCCAAACTCTGCATGATAGTGCAGTTTGTGTTGGAATTTGGTCCATGTGGCCCATTTAGTAAATTCTAAAGCATGCATAATAATAGTCCCATATTGCCAAGATAAGGAGAGGTTGCCTTGTTTAAATATGGGAGTCTTCTATCATAGCAAAATAGATGCATGTGAGAGAAATGGAGACTGTTGATACACGCACGCGCAGCCCGCGCATTTTCGCGTAAATTATCGCGTGACTTGTATTTGTTGATACACGCGTACGTGTACAAGCGGCCGTACATTACGGGTGCATTTTAATTTTTGTGTTGTGTCAATGACGTTTCGTTTCGATGCTTAATGGTGACAATTTACCGCAATCAAATAGGCGGTTTCGACCGCTTGATAAAGGTGGCGGTTTCGCTTTGAATCAATTGAGCGGTTATCGGTCGATTGATGAGAGGAATATGAAACGTTGGCTAGAGCCTATAAACACCGGGGAGACGTCTTGGTGGGCTGTGACACAGAGTAGACATACACTTCATCTCCCACGCGTTCGCTGTTCTGACCGCTAGGCTGCTGCGCTTCGTCGACCTTCGACCTCGGCGTGCACCGGGCTTGGAGGAAGCGGGATCTCCGAAACCACTACCGCAACATTCCTGCACGGGGCGGTAATCAGGTTTTTGGGCAGCGTCACACGCGACCGCTTGGTGGATCTGCAACTACTTCTTCGACGTGTTCGTCAACTCACTGCGCAAGAACTGTGAGTAATTTCTTAATATGTGGCATGTTCATTTGTGTTGTGTGATTGCATCATTTTTAGTCAATATGCTTTTCCTCAACATTAAATCTGGATTATTCATAATTAGGCTGTTTTTTCCAACAGTTTGCATCCTATATAATCTTTATTTTAGGATGGTTGGGACTAAACAAAGTTACGACGTCTGCATATCACGCCTTGATCCAACAAGAATTTTTCCCTAGAAATGGTTGGGACTAAATAGAGTTATGACGTCAACTTTTTTTTAATGTCCACATGTTTCTTTTACAGCCGTGGAACTTTGTTCCTTCACAACTGTTCCTTGTGAAATCGTATAGTGTATACCACAATCTGTTGAAATGGTGTTTTGTTGCTCAATGGTGACATGGTGTCTATTTAATTTAATTAAGATGGATACAAAGCTGTTGGCTGCGTAGTTACCAAGAACAGGGGTTAGCATGAAATCCTTGGTGCATCTTGCTAATGAGAAATTTGCTTTGATGTGGATCTCAACTTCCCAGCAGTTATTTCGTGGATAAACGGGAAACAAAAAAAAATTGAAAACTTGGATTGAGCGCTTCAGATACAATTCCAAAAGGCTACCTGACGAAAGGAGGAAACACCATCTACTGCTAGTGCATGCTGTTACCTTTTATAATCCACTTTACTGTTTTTTTCCTTGGATATGCTTCGTTTGCAGTTTAACAGCACATATCCAACTATATTCTTATGAACCATGGATGGAACTTAATTCTCGCTTGTTCACTGTTGCAGTGTGCTTACAAATTGGTCAACGTGCTGGCTGAAGTCGAAAGCACAATGAAGCTGTAGTGCTACCTATTGTGGCAATGGAAAGGAATCTCAGAATTAGGATGTCAAATCATTAATTAGGCAGAGGATGCATATTCATGACCAGCTGGACGATGTCGAACCACTGATGTGGCAATGGAAAGGAATCTCAGAATTAGGATGTCAAAAATGATGATTTATAGAGACGGGTGATATTCCCGTCCACCCCTGAAAATGTGAACTATTTCTTGCACGGATGATTTTCTAGTGCGGAGAGGAAGTTACAATAGGCCATGGCTTTTCCTGGTACTTCATCCTCCCCTAGAAAAAAGAAAGATGCACCTAAAATTCATTTTTGTGTTAGTGAGCTTGAATCCCTTAATCGTGGTTGCAGTCACTAGCTAGATTCATGTCAAAAGAAGATTTCTGGTCATTTTTCATCATAATTTTTGTCTTGAAACTTTTGGCTGGAAACATGTCCACACCACCTGATGTCTGGTGAAATTCGGGTGACATGTTATCTACTAGTACCTGTTTTTGGTTTGACTCAAAACTAGGTGTCCAAGCACAAAACATGATTTTTGTAGTGTGGCGACGCCATGGATTATTGCGGATTATATTATAGCTAGAGATCTGACTACACTAAACCTAGCTAGCTGGCAAGCTTTATGAAAGATGATTTTTTCCGATATGGGTTCACAATATAGTCACAAGTGTGAAGAGAACCAATACACAACCTTCCTGTTTGTTTTAGCGAAACAGAAACGACAAGCACATTATTTGTTTGGCAAATCATGCATGGATCGGAACTGCATGCATGTTTCTCAAAGTCTTCGCCGATCCTTTATCTTTACCTAATATTAAAGCTAGGGAACAATCCTTCAAGTGTTCTGCCTTCAAATTTTCGTCCGTCATATCATGTTCTAGAAGGTTGCACGTGCGTCCCGTTCAGATCCGTATTCAGTTGGTTCCTCCCCTCCAGCTCGCTAGCTGACTTTTGGATCCATCGTGGTGTGTACGTTGTTCAGCCTTCCCGAGCTCGAAACGATCACGATCACAAGAGTTCACAACCATCATGGCCTAGGTTTGTCGTTCCATATATACGACATAAGCCTCGGCTACTTCGCGGCCAAAAGCAAACCAAGCAATGAGCTGGACGGAACGCAGCGGAAGTAGAGAGGAGAGGAGTCGATTGAGATGATCTGTCTGCTCCTTCTCGGCCTGGATCGTCCCTGCTACGGTGGACAGAGTGAGAGGGGTGTGCCCTCTGCTTGTGCTTGCATTAGCAGAAGATTGAGGTCCGGATGTGCCTCGAAATCAATCAGGTACTTTCAGGATCAATGGGATTGGAGGGATGCTGCCAAAGTGCTACCGAGCAACTAGCGTGTGTGTGTTAGCTGTTGTTGATTACAACTGGAAAGAGTATGCCATTGCCGCTTCTTACGCCAAGCGACATGAGCCCGTTGCCCGCCCATGGTGCCTGAGACTTCGCATGCACGGGCACGACATCATCCGGTGGAGGGGTCACGTGCGGCTGCTGCGGCAAGCTGGAGGCGGCGGCGGTTGTGGTAGGCACGGGGTCTGGAGCACGGCAACGCGGGTCGCGGCTGGTAGGGAGCAGGGTTGCGGGGAGGGGGGGAGGTGGGTGGATAGGGTTGTGGTGGGACCCACCTGGGGCATGAGGAGGCAAAAGGTAGAAATAAGTCACTTTAAGTAGGGTGCGTGGGGGGAGGTGGGTGGATAGGGTAGTGGTGGAACCCACCTGGGGCATGAGGAGGCAAAGGTAGAAATAAGTCACTTTAAGTAGGGTGCGTATCAGGTGAAAAAAAGTCTTCGCGGACTAAAGTTCCATGCTGATTATATTAATTACATTATTGCACACTCTTCCTAGCTAGTCCTAAACTTATATATTTCCAGCATTCTCTTGCTGGCACCCTCAATTAACTACTCTTGTGGTCTTAAGAATGTATATGCTTGGCTGCTACCGTAGTTGACAATCCAATTTGTCCCAAAAAGAAATTATGTGTTTTCTTCGGCCTTGTTCACGACGGCGTGCCACCAGCTGTGTAGATTCAGCTGATTTACCGGCCGAGGCGCTCCTGTATAAATTTTACAAGTTATGCTTCTAAAGTTTTTCGCTGATCTGTTGTTAAAAAAAAAGTCTTTGCTGACTAAAGTACTTTCACGCTGGTTATAATTCCATTATTTTCATCATTCTTTTGTTGACACCCTCATCAATTAATTACTAGAGGCAAGGACGAAGAAGAAGAGAAACTTATTCTTTCTATCTTTGTTTTCCTAGTCTTTATGCTTTTCTTTTTTTTTGAACGAACGAGTGGGCACAGAGTGTGCATATTTCATTGATATAGAGGAGATATACAAGCCGGGACGCGGCTCGTCATCTTTCGCGAGTGAGGGGCGCGGTATGACGAGCCGGATGACGAGGGACGCAGAATACCGAGGCTGTTGGATCGTTGTTTCTGCTCCTCTCGCGTTTTTTACAGATACAATGTGTTTTACCTGATGTGTTGGAGTTGCTCCGAAGGATGGTTTTTTTTTTACAACATACCATGTGAAGGATGCTGGCATACACACACATACATAAATATATAACTGGAAGTTGAAAGATCTACCCCTCTCTCAAAAAAGAAGAAGAAAAGTCTGAAGAAGATGCTGGGGATCTGTGCATTATTGCAGTATTTAATTTCGTGATCAATTAATCAATTAGTTACAGTGTCATAACTATTATTGGAAAGTCAACTACGGAATCGGATACACGCTGGCTGCTAAGCATACTCTGCATTTCGTTCACACTTGTGGCCTGATCTATATCAGGACTAACACCTTGGCTAGTTTTCCGTATCCATCCATCCATCCATCCATCGCAGCCGTCGTCATCTATCCAGCCCTCACTGCTCACTGTCGCCCGATCATCACTTGCTAGGCAAGACGACCGCACGAACCATGGCGCTCTCACGCAAGACCTTATTGTTGGCAGCCTTTGTGGTCCTTGTCCGGCTTCCGGACATAGGTATGTACATACTCTGGCTCCGTTCGAAAAATCGTACGTCGTTTTGGTTTTTCTAATTTACAGATCCATAGATTTTGCTATGTACGTAAGATACGTATATAGCTCTACGAATCTAAAAAACCCTAAAAGGACCTACATTAATTTTTGGAATAATGGATGGAGTTTGTATGTATTTATGTAATCGATACCAGCTCACAGCCATGGAGCACCTCACCTATTTGTGTCGCCAATGTGCATGCAGAGGTAGGGCGTGTGTCAGCTGATTGGTGCGTAGACATTGGGATAGCGTGTAGCCGGTTGGCGTCGCCGGATGGATGCCGCCAAATCTGCCTGGACCTGGTCTTCTTATAGGGTGGCTCGTGCAACGAGTACGACCAGTGCCTGTGCAACTGCAACTAGCAAAGTACGTACTAGCCTCTCGATCTCTCGCGCCGTCGTCGATCTCGCCGGCGCCCTCCATGTATGTTCCCTGATGTAGCTTGTTCGCATGATGGGTGGTTTGTTGTTGTTTAATTTGTGTGTACTCTGATAATCAGTCCTGTACGTTTGTTGCTTGATAGTTGATATATAATTGGTTCGCCCTCGACTGCAGTGTGCTCTCTTGGATCTCTTCATTATATCCCCCTTGTATATTAATTGATGATGGTATTTCTGGACTCTCGATCGACGAACAGTGGACGGGATCTACTTCTTGTAGTGTGGTGACGCCGCGTCATGGATTATTGCTGATGACTATGTTAGGGCATGTACAGCGCGTCTTTATCCCGCGTTGGCATGATGCACATTTTGCAGAAAACTCCCCGCCGACGCCAACAGACGGGGTGTGTCACACCCTGAAATTTCCCAATTTCAGGATGTGAATAGAAAGAATAATTAAACAATGATTTTCTCATAATTTTGAAATCTTTCTCAACATTTATTTTGTTTACAGGAAATCTAGTATAGGAAAACGTCATTGTTTGATTTTCTGAATTAAATAAATTAGTTCGATGTGAGTGTTGCATTCATGTCAATGCATCTTGGTTTTTCATGTGTGCAAAAGGCTTTTAAAACACGTTTAGGTGCTGATCAAAATCTTTTGAGAATTTTCCGGCTTTTTCTGGAATTTATTCTCACTTTTCTCGAGCTATTTCTATTTATTGGAATGCTCTAAAATCTTTTTCTCGAGCTCCAAATATTTTATTTGGATTCCTCGTGTTCCAAATCATCTCTAGTAATTTTTTAAAATTTTTCTGAGCTTTCAAAGTATTTTTCGTGACTTAATTATGATTTCAGGATTTCCTGGAATTAATTTTAATTTGAAATTAATTTCCGACATTAGAATAAAAGGGAAAATAAAATCGGACTCAATCTCGGCCAATAAATAACTCCCGATGATCTCCTCGGCGTCCTCTTTCCAACGCCGCCAACCTCATCCCGTTTCGATAACCCTAGCACCCGGAAACCCTCGCCGAACTTTTGCATTTACTAAATTCCGGCGAACTTTCCGGCGAGCTTTTCCGGCGAAACCGTGCACTTCCAGTGCGAACGGACACCGCTATGAAGTTTATTTCGTCGAGCTCAACGACGTGATGTGGTGGATTGCTCGATTCCGATGTCGGCTCCGTCATCTTCCCCAACTCCGGCGAGTAACGCCGGCGACTCCTCTCCAACTCCGGTGAGCCCTTCCGTCGCCATCGTTCCTCACTAGCCGAAGGTGAGCACACCATCGCGTTGGCCTCGTCGATCTCGTTCCGTTTTTCCATTCACGTGCATGTTTGGAGGTCGTCCCCATCGAATCTCTATCTCCCTTCCTTTCTCTGTTCTGTTATAGTCACCATGACCGAGGTGCAGTCCGCCGTGTGCCGGCCGCCATCCCTGCCGCCTCCGATTGCGGCCATCTCCTCCACTCCCTGCCACAGGTGAGGATCTCCAAGAATTCCCCTTCATCTTCTCCCTCAGTTTTGCACCTTGTACGAAGCCCTAGGCCGCCCCCACCGCCGGCGACCAGAACGCCAAGAGCTCCCCTGCGTCTCCTGTTCGTCCCAAGATGGAGGTAGAAGACAAGGTCGTTTTATGATTAGGACCCCGGACTTTCTTGTAATCCTTAGATCTAATCTTGTGTCTTGGTCAATCTACAGAAACCCCCTACGAAAACCCTAGCTTTCAGACATAAACCCCACCTGAGTCTTTTCAGATCTAACCCTAGGTTTAGATCTATTCATGAGCACTATTTGATGTGTCTCGAGGATCTTTTCTACTAGCCCTCCAAATCTATGGTTAATCACAAACAGGTCCTTATCATCTTGTTTTATCCATATCTTTCATATGTTTTAGCTCCGTTTTAATCTGTTCAAGTTGCGTTAGATTCATAACGAAATAAAGTGCACCTTAGTGGTGTGTTTATATCATATATGCTTTCTGAAAATTTATTTAATATTAATTTTGATTAATGCTCAGTAAACATGTCTTTTACAAATAAAATCTACAGTGTTGTGCACCGTTTTTCATTATCAAAATTAATTTGCGTAATGTTTATTTCACATGATTTTCTGAATAAAAGCTAATTAGATCTTTATCTCAGTTTTTCTTAAACAAACATTAATTTGTTTAATAGTTAATTAATCTTTTCTAATTAAAAGTTGATTAGGCTTTTATTCAGTCTTTATAAATAAATGTTAATTTGATTAATACCAATGTAATGAGGTTTCAATAATAATATAATCTACTCGAATCATAAAGTTATGTTTAGATTATTCATATAGTTTATCTTTTCCAAGTTAAATGTTTAATTGGTATGTTTTATACTTGAATTTTTATATAAAATTTGACTAGGTTCCTATTGCGGTCTTTGCAAATAAAATATAACATTACATTAATGTCAACATAGGGTATTTTATTTCTGAAATATCCTTTACATTTATTTTGTCAATTAAAATAAACCCAGCTCGCATAGTCTTTCATGTTCATAAATGCAAATCGATGGATAGTCGTTCTTTATTAGCTTTAGCTCAGCTTCCTCTTTTCAACTCCAATCTTATCTAAAGCTATAGATCTTGCCAGCATATAGTTCATGTCCGTCCTATCTCAGTTAGGTTGTCTCTTTATGAATTAGCTATGTTCTTATGCCTAATCTTTCGGAGCTACATTTCTTTAGAGTATACTTTGTTATCTGTTTCTCTTATCAGTTCAGTATATCTTTGGTTAGCCATGTTATCCTTCAGCCTAATTCGTTTTATACTAGTTATCCTAAACCTTAGCTTAAGCTCGTCACATGCGCTCTAGTGTTCGTGTGTACCGTTATAGTTCGTTTGTGCTGTTGTATAGTTCGTTTCACCATAACTTGATCGTTAGCAAGCGTATCAACTGTTACTTGTTTTAATATCAAAGTTGAATGTTAATCTTGACTAATATTTATTACATGACTTTTCCAAATAAAAGTGGTTAGGTTCTATTCCAGTTTTCTTTAATCATGATGTAAATTGGTTAATTCTTATTTATATTTGGTTTTTTCTAAATAAAAGATGATTAGTGTTATACATCAGTTTTCTTAATAAAGTTAATTTGCTTAATGATAATATAAATGCCTTTTCAAATGTTAATATGTTTAGTTGAACACGCAATATAAAGTTATTCAATTAGATTCTTTCACATCTTTGTCCTTTTAATGTTAATTGTTAATTTGGCATAACTTATAATTAAATGTTTTCTAATAAAATATGGTTAAGTTTATCATGTTTCCTTAATTAAACATAACCTGCTTTGAAATATTCTTGCCACATGATTTTTTAATTAAAATATGTCAAACACGTAGTCTCTTCTTGTTGTTTGATAATAATCTTTCGTTAGCATCGACCATAGTTTTGTTTTCAGCGTAACTATAGAATCGAGCCTATCCTTTAGTGCCCTCTTTTAAAGCTTTTCTTTTGATCGGTGTATTGTTCTTAATTATACTTGTTGCTTTGTATGTTGTGTCCGATGATTGCTTCGACTAGATGGAACGTTGTTCGTTTGCTTCGAAGATGAAGAGTTCCAGGGAAGCAAGAGATGAAGAGAGAACAGTAAGCGTAGCTTTTCGTTGGAGAAAGGCAAGTGTCCCTAACCATCCTTCTACCTATGCTTTATTTACAAGATTACTATGCATTAATCGGAACATGGAGAACCACCCGGGAAAACAGTACTACCACAAGACATATGGCTCTGTCTTGGCTCATTAATTAGAAACTTTAGTACGTGGTATGCTTTACCTGAAAGGGGTTGGGGGCTGACAGGAGATGGTGTATAGACCTGCTCTGGCGGGGAGATGGGCTTTGCTAAGACACGGTACCCGCTAGGGAGCTTTATGCGCTGCACTGATCAGGTAACCTAGCGAGCAGCCCGTGCTAGGGAATCTTTGTAAAGGCCTCGTAGCGTCCCTAAGCAATCACACCTAGGTAGTGTGGTATGATGCCTGATCCGCATCGCATGGTTGGGTCTAAAGTTCTTCGGGACTTTTAAGCGACTTGTGGGTAAAGATGTACAATCTCTGCAGAGTGTAAAACTAATCGATTAGCTGTGCTCACGGTCAAGAGCGGCCTAGACCCTCACATGATTAATTATACTTAAAGATGAACTTTAAATCATTTCTAATTTGTTCTTGTGGCATTACTGAGTACCAACCATAAGTGTACTCATCCTTGCTTACTGTTGCTCAGAAGAAAAAGGTGTGAAGCTGTTGAAGATGATGATGCTAGGCGTACGCAGCCCCCAGTCGATTGCTTGTGGAGTTTGGCGCCTCCGTTTCCAGGATTGAGCCGTATAACTCTGATAGAATAGTAAGTTTTTATATTTTTATATGTGATACTGTTGTTGTGATTCACTTATGTGCTGTTGTTATTCACTTATGTCTACTATATGCATGAAACTAGATCCTGGCATGCATATAGGTATGCACTAGGTTTATTTTTCTAAAACCGGGTGTGGCAGGGTGCCCGTCGTCTCACCAGTCGACGGGTTTGTCCCGTTCTCCCAGACGGAGGTATGAGACCGGTGCCATTGGAAGCTCTATGAAATTCTGCTTCCAACCATATATAGAACGTCCAAATCCAACTCCGTATGCGAACTGGGCGTCCGTTTTACGACGGGCTGTTCCTGGAGTCCGAAACTGAAACGAAGTCGAATTGGTTTAGGCCTCCACCTTGATCCGGACGTCCTTGCTGGTCTTCCACGCCTCCAAGTCCTTCCTCATGTCCATGCTGGTCCCCTCCTTCATTCCTAAGTACAATTAAATCATTAGGTAGCACACTATTCTCAAATGCACAAGAATACATACATAGGAACGAGCTCACCTGTAAATTCAATTGTCTTGCGCGTGAGCGAGTAATGGTACCTTGAACATCAACTAGAGGAGTATTGTTTGTATCCATGGGAGTGATGTCCTCATCGACTGCTTTGTTAGATTTATTAATACTACAATGTGTTTGCTACGTTGCCTGCATGACGTACGCACGTTTGTGATGATCAAGAGTCCACTTAGCATTTTTATTTATTTATTTATTCTGATGAGTGTACTGTACATGTGAGTTGTGCGCCTATGTTGTTAAACTTAAAGCATGGAGCCATCACCATGCTTGTGCAAATAAGCAAAGCGTGAAATTACCGTAGCCTTTAGTTTTGACTGTGCGTATCCATCAGTGACTGAAGATGCTTCTTTAAGCATTGCTTCTTCTATCTGCAACCGAGTGGTTTGAACTTCAAAATGAATGAAATTTGCTTGAACTGATCCATTCATGTTATATCTTCGGTTTGGTTGCAAATTCTGACATGACTCTTCTACAAGAGAAACTACTTTTGTCTCTCCACTCTGCTCCCCAAACTCTGCATGATAGTGCAGTTTGTGTTGGAATTTGGTCCATGTGGCCCATTTAGTAAATTCTAAAGCATGCATAATAATAGTCCCATATTGCCAAGATAAGGAGAGGTTGCCTTGTTTAAATATGGGAGTCTTCTATCATAGCAAAATAGATGCATGTGAGAGAAATGGAGACTGTTGATACACGCACGCGCAGCCCGCGCATTTTCGCGTAAATTATCGCGTGACTTGTGACTGTTGATACACGCGTACGTGTACAACTGGCTGTTACAGGTGCATTTTAATTTTTGTGTTGTGTCAATGACGTTTCAGTTTCGACTGCTTAATGGTGACAGATTTACTGCAATCAAATAGGCAGTTTCAGCCTGCTTGATAAAGGTGGCAGTTTCTGCTTTGAATCAATTGAGCAGTTATCAGTCTGATTGATGAGAGGAATATGAAACGTTGGCTAGAGCCTATAAACACCAGGAGACGTCTTGGTGGCTGTGACACAGAGTAGACATACACTTCATCTCCCACGCGTTCGCTGTTCTGACCGCTAGCTGCTGCGCTTCGTCGACCTTCGACCTCGGCGTGCACCGGGCTTGGAGGAAGCGGGATCTCCGAAACCACTACCGCAACATTCCCGCACGGGGCGGTAATCGGGTTTTTGGGCAGCGTCACACGCGACCGCTTGGTGGATCGCAACTACTTCTTCGACGTGTTCGTCAACTCACCGCGCAAGAACTCGTGAGTAATTTCTTAATATGTGGCATGTTCATTTGTGTTGTGTGATTGCATCATTTTTAGTCAATATGCTTTTCCTCAACATTAAATCTGGATTATTCATAATTAGGCTGTTTTTTCCAACAGTTTGCATCCTATATAATCTTTATTTTAGGATGGTTGGGACTAAACAAAGTTACGACGTCTGCATATCACGCCTTGATCCAACAAGAATTTTTCCCTAGAAATGGTTGGGACTAAACAGAGTTATGACGTCAACTTTTTTTAAAGTCCACATGTTTCTTTTACAGCCGTGGAACTTTGTTCCTTCACAACTGTTCCTTGTGAAATCGTATAGTGTATACCACAATTTGTTGAAATGGTGTTTTTTGCTCAATGGTGACATGGTGTCTATTTAATTTAATTAAGATGGATACAAAGCTGTTGGCTGCGTAGTTACCAGGAACAGGAGTTAGCATGAAATCCTTGTTGCATCTTGCTAATGAAAAATTTGCTTTGATGTGGATCTCTACTTCCCAGCAGTTATTTCGTGGATAAACGGGAAACAAAGAAAAAATTGAAAACTTGGATTGAGCGCTTCAGATACAATTCCAAAAGGCTACCTGACGAAAGGAGGAAACACCATCTACTGCTAGTGCATGCTGTTACCTTTTATAATCCACTTTACTGTTTTTTTCCTTGGATATGCTTCGTTTGCAGTTTAACAGCACATATCCAACTATATTCTTATGAACCATGGATGGAACTTAATTCTCGCTTGTTCACTGTTGCAGTGTGCTTACAAATTGGTCAACGTGCTGGCTGAAGTCGAAAGCACAATGAAGCTGTAGTGCTACCTATTGTGGCAATGGAAAGGAATCTCAGAATTAGGATGTCAAATCATTAATTAGGCAGAGGATGCATATTCATGACCAGCTGGACGATGTCGAACCACTGATGTGGCAATGGAAAGGAATCTCAGAATTAGGATGTCAAAAATGATGATTTATAGAGACGGGTGATATTCCCGTCCACCCCTGAAAATGTGAACTATTTCTTGCACGGATGATTTTCTAGTGCGGAGAGGAAGTTACAATAGGCCATGGCTTTTCCTGGTACTTCATCCTCCCCTAGAAAAAAGAAAGATGCACCTAAAATTCATTTTTGTGTTAGTGAGCTTGAATCCCTTAATCGTGGTTGCAGTCACTAGCTAGATTCATGTCAAAAGAAGATTTCTGGTCATTTTTCATCATAATTTTTGTCTTGAAACTTTTGGCTGGAAACATGTCCACACCACCTGATGTCTGGTGAAATTCGGGTGACATGTTATCTACTAGTACCTGTTTTTGGTTTGACTCAAAACTAGGTGTCCAAGCACAAAACATGATTTTTGTAGTGTGGCGACGCCATGGATTATTGCGGATTATATTATAGCTAGAGATCTGACTACACTAAACCTAGCTAGCTGGCAAGCTTTATGAAAGATGATTTTTTCCGATATGGGTTCACAATATAGTCACAAGTGTGAAGAGAACCAATACACAACCTTCCTGTTTGTTTTAGCGAAACAGAAACGACAAGCACATTATTTGTTTGGCAAATCATGCATGGATCGGAACTGCATGCATGTTTCTCAAAGTCTTCGCCGATCCTTTATATATATAAAAAAAAGTCTTCGCGGACTAAAGTTCCATGCTGATTATATTAATTACATTATTGCACACTCTTCCTAGCTAGTCCTAAACTTATATATTTCCAGCATTCTCTTGCTGGCACCCTCAATTAACTACTCTTGTGGTCTTAAGAATGTATATGCTTGGCTGCTACCGTAGTTGACAATCCAATTTGTCCCAAAAAGAAATTATGTGTTTTCTTCGGCCTTGTTCACGACGGCGTGCCACCAGCTGTGTAGATTCAGCTGATTTACCGGCCGAGGCTCCTATATAAATTTTACAAGTTATGCTTCTAAAGTTTTTCGCTGATCTGTTGTTAAAAAAAAAGTCTTTGCTGACTAAAGTACTTTCACGCTGGTTATAATTCCATTATTTTCATCATTCTTTTGTTGACACCCTCATCAATTAATTACTAGAGGCAAGGACGAAGAAGAAGAGAAACTTATTCTTTCTATCTTTGTTTTCCTAGTCTTTATGCTTTTCTTTTTTTTTGAACGAACGAGTGGGCACAGAGTGTGCATATTTCATTGATATAGAGGAGATATACAAGCCGGGACGCGGCTCGTCATCTTTCGCGAGTGAGGGGCGCGGTATGACGAGCCGGATGACGAGGGACGCAGAATACCGAGGCTGTTGGATCGTTGTTTCTGCTCCTCTCGCGTTTTTTTACAGATACAATGTGTTTTACCTGATGTGTGGGAGTTGCTCTGAAGGATGGTTTTTTTTACAACATACCATGTGAAGGATGCTGGCATACACACACATACATATATATATATATAACTGGAAGTTGAAAGATCTACCCCTCTCTCAAAAAAGAAGAAGAAAAGTCTGAAGAAGATGCTGGGGATCTGTGCATTATTGCAGTATTTAATTTCGTGATCAATTAATCAATTAGTTACAGTGTCATAACTATTATTGGAAAGTCAACTACGGAATCGGATACACGCTGGCTGCTAAGCATACTCTGCATTTCGTTCACACTTGTGGCCTGATCTATATCAGGACTAACACCTTGGCTAGTTTTCCGTATCCATCCATCCATCCATCGCAGCCGTCGTCATCTATCCAGCCCTCACTGCTCACTGTCGCCCGATCATCACTTGCTAGGCAAGACGACCGCACGAACCATGGCGCTCTCACGCAAGACCTTATTGTTGGCAGCCTTTGTGGTCCTTGTCCTGCTTCCGGACATAGGTATGTACATACTCAGGCTCCGTTCGAAAAATCGTACGTCGTTTTGGTTTTTCTAATTTACAGATCCATAGATTTTGCTATGTACGTAAGATACGTATATAGCTCTACGAATCTAAAAAACCCTAAAAGGACCTACATTAATTTTTGGAATAATGGATGGAGTTTGTATGTATTTATGTAATCCATACCAGCTCACAGCCATGGAGCACCTCACCTATATGTGTCGCCAATGTGCATGCAGAGGTAGGGCGTGTGTCAGCTGATTGGTGCGTAGACATTGGGATAGCGTGTAGCCAGTTGGCGTCGCCGGATGGATGCCGCCAAATCTGCCTGGACCTGGTCTTCTTATACGGCGGCTCGTGCAACGAGTACGACCAGTGCCCGTGCAACTGCAACTAGCAAAGTCTGTACTAGCCTCTCGATCTCTGCGCCGTCGTCGATCTCGCCGGCGCCCTCCATGTATGTTCCCTGATGTAGCTTGTTCGCATGATGGGTGGTTTGTTGTTGTTTAATTTGTGTGTACTCTGATAATCAGTCCTGTACGTGTGTTGCTTGATAGTTGATATATAATTGGTTCGCCCTCGACTGCAGTGTGCTCTCTTAGATCTCTTCATTATATCCCCCTTGTATATTAATTGATGATGGTATTTCTGGACTCTCGATCGACGAACAGTGGACGGGATCTACTTCTTGTAGTGTGGCGACGCCGCGTCATGGATTATTGTTGATGACTATGTTAGGGCATGTACAGCGCGTCTTTATCCCGCGTTGGTATGATGCACATTTTGCAGAAAACTCCCCGCCGACGCCAACAGACAGGGTGTGTCACACCCTGAAATTTCCCAATTTCAGGATGTGAATAGAAAGAATAATTAAACAATGATTTTCTCATAATTTTGAAATCTTTCTCAACATTTATTTTGTTTACAAGAAATCTAGTATAGGAAAACGTCATTGTTTGATTTTCTGAATTAAATAAATTGGTTCGATGTGAGCGTTGCATTCATGTCGATGCATCTTGGTTTCTCATGTGTGCAAAAGGCTTTTAAAACACGTTTAGGTGCTGATCAAAATCTTTTGAGAATTTTCCGGCCTTTTCTGGAATTTATTCTCACTTTTCTCGAGCTATTTCTATTTATTGGAATGCTCTAAAATCTTTTTCTCGAGCTCCAAATATTTTATTTGGATTCCTCGTGTTCCAAATCATCTCTAGTAATTTTTTAAAATTTTTCTGAGCTTTCGGAGTATTTTTCGTGACTTAATTATGATTTCAGGATTTCCTGGAATTAATTTTAATTTGAAATTAATTTCCGACATTAGAATAAAAGGGAAAATAAAATCGGACTCAATCCGGGCCAATAAATAACTCCCGATGATCTCCTCGGCGTCCTCTTTCCAACGCCGCCAACCTCATCCCGTTTCGATAACCCTAGCTCCCGGAAACCCTCGTCGAACTTTTGCATTTACTAAATTCCGGCGAACTTTCCGGCGAGCTTTTCCGGCGAAACCGTGCACTTCCAGTGCGAACGGACACCGCTATGAAGTTTATTTCGTCGAGCTCAACGCCGTGATGTGGTGGATTGCTCGATTCTGATGTCGGCTCCGTCATCTTCCCCAACTCCGGCGAGTAACGCCGGCGACTCCTCTCCAACTCCGGTGAGCCCTTCCGTCGCCATCGTTCCTAGCCGAAGGTGAGCACACCATCGCGTTGGCCTCGTCGATCTCGTTCCGTTTTTCCATTCACGTGCATGTTTGGAGGTCGTCCCCATCGAATCTCTATCTCCCTTCCTTTCTCTGTTCTGTTGTAGTCACCATGACCGAGGTGCAGTCCGCCGTGTGCCGGCCGCCGTCCCTGCCGCCTCCGATTGCGGCCATCTCCGCCACTCCCTGCCGCAGGTGAGGATCTCCACGAATTCCCCTTCATCTTCTCCCTCAGTTTTGCACCTTGTACGAAGCCCTAGGCCGCCCCCACCGCCGGCGACCAGAACGCCAAGAGCTCCCCTGCGTCTCCTGTTCGTCCCAGGATGGAGGTAGAAGACAAGGTCGTTTTATGATTAGGACCCTGGACTTTCTTGTAATCCTTAGATCTAATCTTGTGTCTTGGTCAATCTACAGAAAACCCCCTACGAAAACCCTAGCTTTCACACATAAACCCCACCTGAGTCTTTTTCAGATATAACCCTAGGTTTAGATCTATTCGCGAGCACTATTTCATGTGTCTCGAGGATCTTTTCTACTAGCCCTCCAAATCTATGGTTAATCACAAACAGGTCCTTATCATCTTGTGTTATCCATATCTTTCATATGTTTTAGCTCCGTTTTAATCTGTTCAAGTTGCGTTAGATTCAAAACGAAATAAAGTGCACCTTAGTGGTGTGTTTATATCATATATGCTTTCTGAAAATTTATTTAATATTAATTTTGATTAATGCTCAGTAAACATGTCTTTTACAACTAAAATCTACATAGTGTTGTGCACCGTTTTTCATTATCAAAATTAATTTGCGTAATGTTTATTTCACATGATTTTCTGAATAAAAGCTAATTAGATCTTTATCTCAGTTTTTCTTAAACAAACATTAATTTGTTTAATAGTTAATTAATCTTTTCTAATTAAAAGTTGATTAGGCTTTTATTCAGTCTTTATAAATAAATGTTAATTTGATTAATACCAATGTAATGAGGTTTCAATAATAATATAATCTACTCGAATCATAAAGTTATGTTTAGATTATTCATATAGTTTATCTTTTCCAAGTTAAATGTTTAATTGGTATGTTTTATACTTGAATTTTTATATAAAATTTGACTAGGTTCCTACTTCGGTCTTTGCAAATAAAATATAACATTACATTAATGTCAACATAGGGTATTTTATTTCTGAAATATCCTTTACATTTATTTTGTCAATTAAAATAAACCCAGCTCGCATAGTCTTTCATGTTCATAAATGCAAATCGATGGATAGTCGTTCTTTATTAGCTTTAGCTCAGCTTCCTCTTTTCAACTCCAATCTTATCTAAAGCTATAGATCTTGCCAGCATATAGTTCATGTCCGTCCTATCTCAGTTAGGTTGTCTCTTTATGAATTAGCTATGTTTTTATGCCTAATCTTTCGGAGCTACATTTCTTTAGAGTATACTTTGTTATCTGTTTCTCTTATCAGTTCAGTATATCTTTGGTTAGCCATGTTATCCTTCAGCCTAATTCGTTTTATACTAGTTATCCTAAACCTTAGCTTAAGCTCGTCACATGCGCTCTAGTGTTCGTGTGTACCGTTATAGTTCGTTTGTGCTGTTGTATAGTTCGTTTCACCATAACTTGATCGTTAGCAAGCGTATCAATTGTTACTTGTTTTAATATCAAAGTTGAATGTTAATCTTGACTAATATTTATTACATGACTTTTCCAAATAAAAGTGGTTAGGTTCTATTCCAGTTTTCTTTAATCATGATGTAAATGGTTAATTCTTATTTATATTTGGTTTTTTCTGAATAAAAGATGATTAGTGTTATACATCAGTTTTCTTAATAAAGTTAATTTGCTTAATGATAATATAAATGCCTTTTCAAATGTTAATATGTTTAGTTGAACACGCAATATAAAGTTATTCAATTAGATTCTTTCACATGTTGTCCTTTTAATGTTAATTGTTAATTTGGCATAACTTATAATTAAATGTCTGCTAATAAAATATGGTTAAGTTTATCGTGTTTTCTTAATTAAACATAACCTGCTTTGAAATATTCTTGCCACATGATTTTCTAATTAAAATATGTCAAACACGTAGTCTCTTCTTGTTGTTTGATAATAATCTTTCGTTAGCATCGACCATTGTTTTGTTTTCAGCGTAACTATAGAATCGAGCCTATCCTTTAGTGCGCTCTTTTAAAGCTTTTCTTTTGATCGGTGTATTGTTCTTAATTATACTTGTTGCTTTGTATGTTGTGTCCGATGATTGCTTCGACTAGATGGAACGTTGTTCATTTGCTTCGAAGATGAAGAGTTCCAGGGAAGCAAGAGATGAAGAGAGAACAGTAAGCGTAGCTTTTCGTTGGAGAAAGGCAAGTGTCCCTAACCATCCTTCTACCTATGCTTTATTTACAAGATTACTATGCATTAATCGGAACATGGAGAACCACATAGGAAAATAGTACTACCACAAGACATATGGCTCTGTCTTGGCTCATTAATTAGAAACTTTAGTACGTGGTATGCTTTACCTGAAAGGGGTTGGGGGCTGACAGGAGATGGTGTATAGACCTGCTCTGGCGGGGAGTTGGGCTTTGCTAAGACACGGTACCCGCTAGGGAGCTTTATGCGCTGCACTGATCAGGTAACCTAGCGAGCAGCCCGTGCTAGGGAATCTTTGTAAAGGCCTCGTAGCGTCCCTAAGCAATCACACCTAGGTAGTGTGGTATGATGCCTGATCCTCATCGCATGGTTGGGTCTAAAGTTCTTCGGGACTTTTAAGCGACTTGTGGGTAAAGATGTACAACCTCTGCAGAGTGTAAAACTAATCGATTAGCTGTGCTCACGGTCAAGAGCGGCCTAGACCCTCACATGATTAATTAAACTTAAAGATGAACTTTAAATCATTTCTAATTTGTTTTTGTGGCATTGCTGAGTACCAACCATAAGTGTACTCATCCTTGCTTACTGTTGCTCAGAATAAAAAGGTGTGAAGCAATTGAAGATGATGATGCTAGGCGTACGCAGCCCCCAGTCGATTGCTTGTGGAGTTTAGCGCCTCCGTTTCCAGGATTGAGCCGTATAACTCTGATAGAATAGTAAGTTTTTATATTTTTATATGTGATACTGTTGTTGTGATTCACTTATGTGCTGTTGTTATTCACTTATGTCTACTATATGCATGAAACTTGATCCTGGCATGCATATAGGTATGCACTAGGTTTATTTTTCTAAAACCAGGTGTGACAGGGTGCCCGTCGTCTCACCAGTCGACGGGTTTGTCCCGTTCTCCCAGACGGAGGTGATGCGAGCCCGCGCGCTGTAGGCGCCGTCTTCCCCAGCCGACGGGGCGAAGGATCCCGTGTGCTCTGCGCTCACCCCTCTCCCGCTAAACCCGTCACTCCCGCCATCTGTTTCCCCCAGCCTCGCACTCTCCTCGCCACCGGGAGGAGGCCACCATGATGCCACCCGCACCACGATTCCTCGCTCGGCCTCCACACGCCGCCAGATCCGGCCCCGAGGAGGAAGCCTCCATGGCCCCGAGGCTGGAGCTGGGGGCCGCCGGACAACAACGGATGACGCAGGAGGAGGAAGAGGATATGGAGGAGAGGGAGGCGGCACCGCACCACTGCCTGATAGGAGAGGAGGCCGCTGGCGTGAGCTCCGCCGCGCCACGCCATGGAGCTCTGCCGCGGCTGCCGCGCAGCGCTGCCGGAAGAGGTCTGCAATAGCTCCCTAGGGAGCTAGTCCTTTGCTCCCTGCAAGCTGCTTGCGCGGCGACGCCTGTCGTTGATTCTCCCTGTGGTTTGCAAGTCGCGCCCGTGTTGTGCTCGATCAACTTGCAGCGGGTGCGGGCAGCGCTGCTCTGTGGAGCTAGGAGGAGGCACGTTCCATCGTTGCGCTCGTGGTGAAGGAGACGCTGAGGAGGCTGTGATTGACAGATGGGGAGGAGAAGAACGGAATATATGAGCTCGATGTGGATGAGAGTGACTTGACGCAAAATGGAGTAGATGGGTTCTCTCGATGCTCCACTGACGTTGTTTTTTTTGAAAGAATCCAGCGACCCAAACATGTGGTGTATAATATCCGGTGTTTTGCTTAATTTGTCCCCTCAATGATAGTAATAAAATTTATTAGATAAAAAGTATTGTGACTATATTCATGATTTCTAAAATTATTGAACCATGTGTTTATTTTAATTGTGATTGATACACATTCTATCAAATAGCCACACAATGGTATATACAAATGCTTTTGTAGTTGATCTTGAACTACATGCAAAGCATTAAACAGCTTATAGACGTCTTCCCTGTTTGCAAGCTATATGAATTGTCTGTACATCTGTCTGTGTGTTAAGTTCGAGATTCTGCAGAGGACGGGTTGTCTGTGGGCTGTACATTCCCTTAGCTACCTTAGGGGTTGACTACACGTCTACACCTAGCTTGCTGGCTAGCTAGCTAATGAGAGATGGTTTTCTGATATGGCCGGATTCACAAGAGCTAGCTAGACACAAGTGTGATGAAGAGAAAGGATTATATATATATGTATATATATATGTATATATATGATCTCATCCGATGGCCAGATTGACTTAATTTGTCACGCATGGAAGGTTAAGAAGTAGGTATTAGTGATAAATCTTGGGAGAGATTTGGTGACCGATAAATAATACTATTTGGGATGAGAGTCTCACACTAGGGCAAGTTTAGTTGCACATTTAGATAGTATGTTTTAGATTATGTTTTGAACAAATAGTGGTGTAAGTTTGTCTAATTCACTCCTCTCTTAGACTATGAACACTGGTTCCTTTCACACACAACGTATTTTTCTTTATAACTATTGTATGCAATGTTACTGGAAGGCACTATCTCCATATATTGATGATCCGTGAGAGCCATGCTAAAAACATTTCCATTGTAAACTCTCTGAATTGGTTGTAACTTTAATTTGAATTTATTTATGTTCTACTACTATTGGTTGTGATGTTTAATGTTGTGCTTGGTGAGGTGTGTATAAATTATGGGCAATACTCATGCCACATCTCAGTGATGACCAAAGTTATTCCTTTTTAATTGAGTTGAACAGTGGTGATGACTTGATTAAACTGGATTAACTTGGAGGCTCCTCACACTTGTGATCCATAAGATGTCACTTGATAGGACAGGTTTCCGTGCTAAAACAATAATTTGCTGTCAGTGTCACACCCGGATTTAAAGGCAAATCCGAATGTAAGAATACATGTGTGCCAGGATCAAGTTACACACATGCATCGGCTCAGGGAATATCAAAACACAGTGTAAAAGCGTATAGAGAGTATTAAACATTATTACATGATCGAATGTCTCAATCTAACAATCGTTTGAGTAGCTAACAACGGAAAAGAAACAAACGTAGAAGTCCTCCACAGGAAGCTGACTGGAGAACGAGCGCCTAGAACTCATCAAGCTCCCCAGGGTAGTCCTCAAAGCGTCCATCTGAGCAGCAGCCGGGTAGTGTAGATGCAATATAGAAACAACAAGCTTGAGCACATGTCGTGCTCAACAAGGGAAAAGTTCTATAACAACATACAAGGCTTTATGGTGGAAGCTGATGGTTGTAAAGCAAGTTAGCATTTTAGTTGGTCAAGTTTTATTAAGCAACTGCTACTAACAAGTGAAAGTATATACCAAACCCAGTTAACAAGTGCAACGAAACCATTGAATGCAATGCACAAGTTTAAAAGTTCCATCTTCCATAACTTACTCATGTGAGGGTCCAGGCCGCCCTTGACCGTGGGCACAGCTAACTAGTCAGTTTTACACTCTGCAGAGGTTGTACACTTTACCCACAAGTCGCGTAAAAACCCAAAAGGGTTTTAGACCCAACCATGTTGTGCAAAAGTAGGCACAATACCACACTACCGAGGTGTGGCTGCATAGGGACGCTACGAGGCCTTTACGAAGATCCCCTAGTGCAGGCTGCTCGCTAGGTTACCTGATCAGTGCAGCGCATAAAGCTCCCTAGCGGGTACCGTGTCTTAGCCAAGCCCAACTCCCCGCCATAGAAAGTCTATACACCATCTACCGTCAGCCCCCAACCCCTTTCAGGTAAAAGCATGCCTAACACCAAGTTTTCTAGTTATTCAGCCAAGACAGAGCCCCATACGTCTTGTGGTTGTACTGTTTTCCTGGGTGGTCGCTCCATGTTCCGATTAATAGGCATAAAGTGTTCTTGCATTACATGAATGATAGCATAAATAAAGCCAGATTGATAATTGTTCATTAAACCACCCGAAACCAAGGTAAAGCTCTAGCAAGTTCTACCCAACATAAAGTAAACCCAGGTTGAACAAGGCATGGGGTAAACAACACTAGGAAAATCCTTAAATATTCAGACCCATAATATAATGCAGAGCAACAAATAAATACGGTGTAATTAAAATGCATGTTGTAATAGTATCAACGGGAATGCAGCAAGGACTTGCCTTCTACTAGCTCCGGAAACTGCTCAGGGTCTTGAAAGTCTTCAACGGCAGCGAAATCCTCGAACTGCTCGTACTCTACGCTCCACACATTCACATACAAGCATACAATAGAATAAATTCAGAAACAATCACCAAATAGTAATGACAGAACAAAACAGGGGCATAAAACTATTCTACTCGTCGAGACGGTCGCGTGGACATAAAGAACGCTAAAAACGGAGCTAAAACGAGCAAGATACAGCGTAAACAAGATCGGGGACTAAATTATAAGGAAAACTAAACTTCCTGGGCTAAAACGAAGAAAACTGGACCTATCTGCAAGGAAAACCCTAAGGTGGGAGGACCGTCTTGCGAATCTAAATAAACACGAGGCTTCCTATGCAAAACCGCCAGGTCAAGGCAGGGCTGACCGACGTTTGGCGGGTTTGACCCGAGGCGGACGAATCTGGTCCGTCCGATCAAGATCCGGCGGCTCATGTTGCAAGCGGGCGCGGCGGCGCGGGCTTGACCGGCGCGGACTCGCGTCAAAACTGACCCGATCCGTCGGATTGTGATCAGGCGGTCCAGGACGCGCACATGAGCCCGGGGAGGCGGCGGCGGGCTGGCGGTGGTGCGGCGCGCGGCGGCGCAAGGCGGCTGCTCGCCGGCACAAAGGGGATTTGGGGCTGGGGTGCCCCTTTCACCGCGGGGATTACACCAGATCGATGCACACAAGCACGCGAACTCAACAGGGTGGACGCCGGAGCGGCGGCGACGTCACAAGGCGCGGCGGGGCGGTCGACCGCGGCGGCGCAACTCCGGCAACCCCGCTACGGCGATGTAGAGCACAAGGACGACAACAAGTGGCACCTACGAGTCCCTTACCTTGCGGCAAACCTCCGGCGACATTCTCGGCGACGGAAAAGGTGGCGGACGGGCGGTTCACGACGGCGACGGCGGCGCTAAGGTTTGCGACGGCGGCGGCGAGCTCTGGGACTAGGGTTTCTAGGTGAAAGGGGGTGGCGCGGTGCGAGGTGGTGGCCTTTACAGAGTCGAGGCGACCGGCCAAGTGGGCCCAAGGCAACACACGCGCACGGTGCGAGCTCAGGGTCGGACCCCGAGTCCGACCGGGCACGGCGCGAGGTGGGGGATGACCGGCACCCCCCCGGCGGCAGCCGCCGAGGCGAGCTGGGCTGGCGCTAGGCCGACAGCCAGACTGGGCTGCAAAGCGGCGGGAGCGACGGCGAACCGGCGATGGAGTAGAGGGGCCTCCGCCGGACTTTGGCAGCTGGGCTGCGCAAGGGAACAAGAAAAAGGGAAAGGAAGGGTTTTCTATTTTTAAAACAAAAGATTCAAACAAGATTCAAACACAGGTTTGAATTCAAACAACCAAAAATCAATGCTCCAACAAGTATGCAACAGTAAAATCCTATATTTCATTATTTTAATTAACAAAAATGATTATATGCCTAGAAAAGCACAAACACCTTATATTCCTTAAACAAGAATGATGGTTGCTAAGCAAATTTTTATTTGAACTCAAAAGTGAAAATTAGGGTGTTACAGTCAGCCAGAAAATGTCCATGTTCTCAGATATAACACCCTTCATTTGTATGCAAATATGCCGGTCAAAGGATGTGACTCTCAGTGATCAAAGTCAATGCATTCAATAGTACATGCAGGATTATTCCAATCGAAATGAAGCTCCACACAGCAGTGGTTCATGGGTACCTTCCGAGTTTACCAATATAGCAACCTGATAGGCTTACTAGGTTATAGACGTGCTGGTGACAAATGATGGTGAGCAGCTAGCAAAGATCATACCCATGCACACTACTCATGTATTCATCAACTCACAGACATGATTTTCCAACATAGGTGTCTTGTAAAAGCTTCAACTAACTAACATAGGCAGCAGGTGGATTAAGACACTGTTGACACCCAAAATTGGCAAAAACCGACTCAGGCTGTGCAGGCCAGTTAGACCGGGTTCCAGGGGCGGTCTGACCGAGTGCCCTGTAGCCAGTCTGGTGCAAAGGGACCAGGCGGTCTAACCGCCCCCCGGTGGAGGTCTAACCGGGGTGCCCCGATTTCGGGTAGAATTAGGAGTTTAGCTTGATTCCGAGATGTAACTAGCTATTTGCAGGGCAAGACCTCCCACCCTATAAATATAAAGGGTCGTGGCCGATTGAGACCTATCATCCAATCGTCATAATCAATTTTATCTTATTTTCTCCAAACCCTAGATTTTCAACCTCCATTACTCTCCTTCGTCTCCACGACAGTTGAGGGAGTTCTGAGTGGCCTGCCGATCTCAGGACAACTCTAGGCGCACTGTTCCCGACGGGGTCCCTCCCGGGGCAGCAAATCTAGGTTTTTCGGTGTACTTCCTGTCCAAGGCGGTTAGACCCCCCGCCCCCCAGGCGGTTAGACCAGCCCGCGCTGGGAAGTTCGGCGAGTGGATTTTCGACGACCGCGCGATCTAGCGCACTCGTGTGTTCGATCGGAAAAGGCGTCAACACACTTTTGGCGACTCCGCTAGGGACAAGATCTGGTTTCACAACCGATCATTCGATCTTTGCATGGGATCACAGTGCGACATCGACAAGAAGAACGTGATCATGGTGAACATCGAAGAACTCAGTGAAGAGGACCAGAGGAAATATACGGAGCTGCAAGAGTACATCAAGCAGCAATTTCTTTCTGGCACCAACAGGATCGTTCAGGCAAGGTGACACTCAATCAAGATTTTGAGTTGCTGGCGATCAAACTGAACAAAGACAAGGTTGAGGTAATACCCACTGTAAGTCAAGCATCCCCTCATGATCTAGTTACGTAATTATCTGCTATTACTGATAGATTTGAACATGAGTTTAACGATCAGAGTGGCTTGGTTGCTAGTGTTGTTACTCACCTTGAAAAAATAGAGGGTAAACGTGCTATTAATATATCAAATGATGGTATCCCTCAAGTAGATTCACAAGGGGTTCTGCATGCGACCACATTGGCAGCACATGAAGCTTCACCTGAAGTTCCTCTTTATGGTATGCCGATGGTGTTTTATCTGGAGAAATTACTATTGCCTAAGTCGACCCCGGTTAGACCGCCCCCCAGGCCGGTCTAACCGCCCCGTCTGGCCAGATGGTTATGACTCTGGATCAGCCGTTGCCTTTGTCGGTTGTGCCTAGTACATTGGTCCAAAGTCAAAATAATGCTTATGGTACTATTTCACCAATGTATAGCATAGTAGCTCACACATCACCACCTATCCCTAATGTTGCTCCATCTTATGGTGTGCCTAATGATATGTTTACCGACTTGCATCGCATAGAAAATCCTAATCAACCCCCTGTGAGTAACTTAAGAACAGCTACAATGCAATCTCAGTTAGCTGCTAGGAATGAATTGGCTCAATTTAAGGAAGAGGTAGCTAACATGATGAAAAATAGACTCGGTGTCGATATGGGTAATACTAGATTGTATCAAAAACCACATAGGGTCGATTTTAATTATGTGGCTTTCCCCCGGGTTGGCGTATGCCTGATTTTGTTAAATTTAGTGGTGATGACAACCATACAACCTGGGAACACATTAGTCAATATACTGCTCAACTAGGTGAAGCTGGTACCTATAATTCTTTAAAAGTTCGCTTGTTTTCATTATCTTTGACTGGTACCGCTTTTTCTTGGTTTTCTTCGTTAGCTCCTAACTCTATTGATTCTTGGGATCAACTAGAGCAAAAGTTTCATGATCACTTCTTTAGTGGGAGCTATCAACTAAAATTTACAGATTTAACATCGGTTAGACAAAATAAAGAGGAATCGGTTTCTGATTACCTTAAGCGCTTTAAAGAAGTTAAAAACCATTGTTTTAATTTGTCTCTTACTGATTCTGACCTTGCTGATCTTGCTGCTAGAGGTTTAAGACATGCTATTAGAGATAGATTAGAAGGTGTAGAATTTCATACGCTTGCTAATGTACTTGTTAGAGGTATGGCACAAGAATTAAACTGAATAAGGAAAAAGAACACTCTAAACCTCGTCGGTCTAATGTGCATGTTGTTGAATATGATTTTGGTAGTTCAGACAACGAGAATGAAGTGTATGCTGCTGAATTTGTATGGCCTTCAAAGTCTAAAGCTAGTTCTTGTGCATCTCTTAAGCCGGCTACTAAAGGTCGGCAGGAAGAATTAAAATTTACTTTTTGTTGTTTCTAAATGTGATCGTATATTTGATGAATTACTTAAGATTGGAAACATTAAAATTTCTCCTACTATGCCTCCACTTGATGAAATTAAACGACGTGCATATTGTAAGTTTCATAATTCTTATTCTCATGCCACTAATGATTGCAATGTGTTTCATCATCAGATTCAATCGGCCATTAATGAAGGTCGTTTGATGCTTCATGAGATGCTTGTGGATAAGCAACCTTTTCCCATCAACACCATGGAGTTGCAGCAGCCCAAGGTCTTGGTTCGGCCGCATCAAGCCGAAGCTACTAAGGGCAAGAGTGTGATGGTCGAGGGAGCTAAGTCCGATTTGAGGGGAAAATAGTTGACAAGAGAAGTGACATATGAAAAGACTCCTGATGGTAGAGAAACTTTCAAGATTACTGTCAAAGCTTCTGGACATAGGGGCAAAGATCGTCCACACCGTCTGGTCAACATACAACCGAGCCTATCCTGGACAGGGCGGTTAGACCGGGGGTACAGGGCGGTCAGACCGCCCCTGCATGGCCGCCCAAAGATGCTTTTTCCGAAGCGGCCTGAGATAGGAAACTAGAAGCTTAACATGGCAAAGAATCAGGGGAACATTCCAAAGCCAAATGTCACGTTTGATATGCTATTTGACAAATATTCTAAACAAAAGGCCGTTACAAGTGATCGGCCAATAAAAAAAGGATGAGATCACCTCCACATTAAGAGAGACCAGCATTGTCTCTCGGGGCAGCCATCAGGTTCAGAGGTGAATCATCCCAAGGACAAAGCTTTACTCCGGATTGGACTTCTTCACTTCACCCTATCTATGATGATAATGGAGTAATGTGGGTGTCGTATCAGCAATCTTTCCATCCTGGATGGGGAGAACCAAGGAGATCAGCGCTGGATCGGGAAACAAGACATACACAGGATCGCTGGGCTCCACGACAAACCGGGTAGGGTCATCTTGCTGACCCGGTTAGACCGCCCCCTACAGGCGGTCAGACCACCCTGCCCAGAAGAGAAGGATTTCCTCCGAAGAAGGTGTACAAGCCTAAGATCAGAGAAGAGGAAGTTAAAGGGATGGACATTGACCCAGAGAGGACTACTGGTCTGGACATTATTCAGATTAGGACAAGAATGTTCTCGTTGAGGGAGGTGGCAAAGGACCGATTGTGTTAAACGATCAGGTTGTGACACCAACTCAAAAGGGATCTATTGCTGATAACCATGAGGCCAGCGGGAGCAAGTCTCGTCCAGAGTGCTTTTTACCAAGGTGGTGCCCTCCCGATCTAACTCATACTAAAAGGCGAAAGCTTCAGCGGTTGAGGCTATGTGAGAAAAGGTAGAAGGAGCTAGAAAAGAAGAGGGACAGAGATTTCAACAGCTACAGGCCCATGGTTCCATAGGGGAAAGAATGGAGAGTCAAGGCAGCAACCCAGACAGGGGCGGTCAAACCGCCAGAGGCGGTTAAACCGGGTGACCAGGTAGTCAGACCGGGGTCTCCAGAAACGCTGCCTGGTTTCTCTTCTTCGATCCCTATGGTTTGTGAAGACAAGGTTTCGTCTGTCCATACTCCAAAGGACGACGAACAGCTTGTGGACTACAGTTCTTCTCCAGAGCGGATGAATCTTGAGATCAATGTGGTTCATTTGTTTGTTGATGGTTCGGTGCCTACGGAGGAGGACTTAGCTCATCTTGATTTTGGGCCCAAGGATGCTATATTTCAGAAGCCCAAAGACACTGATAATCATCTGAAGGCTTTGTATATGAGGGGTCATATCAATGGGAAGCCTATCTCTTGGATGGAGGTTCAGATGAGGAGCTGATCAAGACCAACATGACCATCAACCGGGTTGGAGGAGACGAGCCGATGGGAGCTAAAGGTGTGATCTCCATGGAGCTCACTATTGGAAGCAAGACACTCGCCACGGCTTTCTTTGTCGCTGAGATACAAGGTAACTTATCCTTGGTCGTGATTGGATTCATGCAAATGAATGTGTTCCTTCTACTTTGCACCAAATGTTAATACAATGGGTAGATGATGAAGTAGAAGTAGTGCATGGTGATAATTCTGCTTGTGTAGCTATAGGCGATAGTCATTCTATAGGTATACATGATGATGTAAAGTGTCTATCTAGTTTAGATTTATCTGTTTATGAATTTGTAAGTTTTTCCAACAATGGTTTCATTCCTGCTGTCATAAATTGACAATCGGCTAAATCACTTTATGTGACTCAATGAGTTCAACAAAAGAGTGGTTGCAGCAGAGAATTGATCATTATCGGGCGCATAAGACCGATACATGTGAAGCCATTGAGGATCTTGATGATTTAGGCAAGTTAGGACAAGGGTTTACGTCGGCTGATCCTCTTGAGGAGGTAGATATTGGTGATGGCACTATACCTAGGCCGACATTTGTAAACAAGAATCTTGATCCTACATTTAAGCTTGAATTAATAAAGATTTTGAAAGAGTATGTTGATTGCTTTGCTTGGAATTACAATGAGATGCCTGGTTTAAGTCGTGACTTGGTAGAACAAAAATTACCTATTAAACCTGGTTTCAAGCATTATAAACAGCCTCGTAGGAATTTTAATCCTGATATTTATGACTGAGTGAAAGAAGAAATCAATCGGTTGCTTGATGCTAAGTTTATTAGGCCTTGTCGATATGCTGATTGGATCTCTAATATTGTGCCTATTGAGAAAAAAGGAACAAAGAAACTTTGTGTTTGCGTTGATTTTAGAGATCTCAATAAAGCAACTAATAAAGATGAATATCCTATGCCTATAGACGACTTTCTTGTTAATTCTGCATCTGGACATAGAGTACTTAGCTTTCTTGATGGTAATGCTGGTTACAATCAAATCTTTATGGCCGAAGAGGATATTTCCAAAACGTCTTTCATATGTCTTAGATTTGTGGGTTTGTTTGAGTGGGTAGTCATGAATTTTGGTTTGAAAAATGCTGGTGCTACTTATCAAAGGGCTATGAATTTGATTTTTCATGACTTGCTTGGTATTATCGTAGAAGTCTATATCGATAATATTGTTGTTAAATCCGCTAGTTTAAACTATCATTAGCCGATTTAAGACTTGCATTTGAAAAGATGTGTCGGTATGGTTTAAAGATGAATCCACTCAAATGTGCTTTTGGAGTGTTGGCTGGCAAGTTTTTGGGTTTCATTGTGCACGAGAAAGGTGATTGATCCTAAAAAGATTGAGTCGATTAAGAAGGTTCAAGCTCCTACTTCTAAAAAAGAGTTACAAAGATTCTTGGGCAAGGTTAATTACTTGAGGCGATTCATTTGCAACTTATCTGGGAAGGTTGATGCTTTTACTCCTTTACTTCGGTTGAAAAGTGGAGCTGAATTTACTTGGGGGGCAAAATAGCAAGAGGCTTTTGATGAGATTAAAAGTTATTTGACTTCACCACCTGTTCTTCAAGCACGTAAAAGTGGTGTTCCTTTCCGGCTTTACATTGCGGCGGAGCCAAGTGTGATTGGAGTTGTTTTGACTCAAGAGACTGATGGCAAGGAGTATATCATTGTTTATGAGAGTAGAAGATTGCTAGACGCTGAAACAAGGTACACTTTTATTGAAAAGCTTTGCTTATCATTATATTATGCTTGTACCAAGTTAAGGCATTATTTATTGTCTAGTACTTGCTATGTTGCATGCCAAACCGACATAATTAAATACATGTTGCAAAAACCTATTCCTAGTGGTAGAGTCGGCAAGTGGGCTTATGCTCTTGTTGAATATGATTTGCGTTGTGAACATATTGGATCAATGAAGGGTCATATAGTAGCCGACTTTATTGTTCAACATAGGATTGATAAACAACTTGATCTAGATGTCGGTTATGTAACTTTTACTCCATGGAAATTACATTTTGATGGATCGGCTTGTAGAAGTGGTTGTGGTGTTGGAATTATTATTATATCACCTAGTGGAGCTGTTTTTGAAGCCCTTAGCCGGTTGGATCATAAATGTACTAATAATCAAATTGAGTATGAAGCTCTCTTGTTTGGATTACAAATATTACATGACATGGTGTAGCGAACATGGCCCCATTTGCCATTTGTTCGAGTTGATTTTGGTGATTCATGCTAACACAAGTAATGGGACTAACCACAATGTCTAGCATGTCTTTGTAGGCATTCATAGGTCTCATGGATGTTACCACAAGTTAACATACCATGCCCAAGCTAACATGTCATACCACAAGTTAACATAACATGGACATGTTATGTTACTTATAGCAAATTTGAGGACTTAGTATATATTTCGAGGCTATAAGTAATGGCCTGATAAGTATGTTAAGTTGAAGCAAAGATCCAAGTTGAAGACGCGAAGAAGAAGAAGAAGGAAAAGGATACCGTCGGATGAACCGACGGTACCAATATAGCAAGCGTCGGTGCAATCGTCGGAGGAGTAGGTACACTGGTTGAAACCCTAGGCACCGTCGGATGAACCGACGGTACATTTTCTAGTAGCGTCGGACGAGTTGCAGAGGAAGAGCAGCGAAGACAGTAGCACCGGATGATCCGACGGTCTGAGTGGGGACACCGTCGGTCTATCCGACGCTCAGTTTGAATTCATACAGAGACGCGCCAAGACGAAGCCTTCAGCACCGGATGATCCGACGCCTTGGTCAAGGGGTAGTGTCGGTCTATCCGATGGTCGCGTGGAAGCTAACAGAGACGACTTAGTTGCGGGGTCTTTAGCACTGGATGATCCAACAGACCGTCGGTGCATAGCATCAGAGCAGTTGTGTCAGAGAATCTCAAGGGCTATGTGACGTGGGAGGGGCACTGGATGAACCGACCCCTGGAAAATCTAGCATCGGTTCATCTGACGCTACCTTTTTCAGTGGCCGTTAGCCAACGGCTAGTTTGATGCCTTGGGCTATTTATACCCCCTCCACTCACCCATTTGAGGTTGCTGGATTGTGTGGAAGTGCAGGAGAGTGTAAGACACCTAGAAGATCATATCCAATCCATCCAAGTGCTTAATTGCTCATCTTTAGACTTGCATATGCTTAGTGTATGTGCTTAGTGCTAGGCTTAGCTTAGAGCTGAGTGAGTGCAAGGTTGTGCCAACCTTGTGAGGTGATTCTTGAGTGAATCAAGTTGTACAAGGTTCGCCGGAAGCCTTGGGGCCTAAGTGGCTCACCGGCAATCGTCATCGACCCTCCGGCTTGGTGTGGAGCGGCGAGGACACTTTGTGCGGGGGACGTGGAGACCCCCTTCCTTGGTGGAGAAGCTCCTTAGTGGAGGTGGCATCAAGGTGACCAAGGGAGCTTGGCAAGTGCCTAAGTGGCTAGCCTTTGTGGCGAGTCAAGTGGTGCCTTGGGAGAGACTTGGTGACCGGGAAGCAATACTCTTGTGTGAGTGCTTCAACAACGTGGACTAGGGGTGGCTTAGTGCCTACCGATACCACGGAATAAATCGTGTGTCAAGAGTTTGCTTCCTCTCATCCCCTTTACGTTTCCGCATTTACTCTATTGCAATCTTTGCTTGCCTTTAGTTTCCTAGAGTAGTATCATGCTAGGAATGGCTATAGGTTGTGTTAACACCAAAATTTGGTAAGGAGTCTGACTTGTGGGTCCGGTTCGATAAAGAGTCCGTCTGGCGGAAGGAAGGATCTTTTCAGAGATGTTCGGCAAAGAGATCTGCGGTTGGCTATCTGCTCCAGTTCGGCAAAGGAACAGTAGAGCTGATTTTGCGGGATTGAATGGTGGCGTGGCTCAATCAGGGAGAACGAATGGATGGATAGGCGATCGAGCTTAGAGATAAGTTAGGTAACGAATCCATTCGAAGTTGTACTTGACAGGGTATAAATATGACCCCTGAATGTATGTAACAGAAAAAAAACAATAATTGTTCAATACACACCGGCCTTACGCCAAACCCTAGAGTCCTTTTGTCGTGTCGTCGAGTTCTTCGAGAGGGCCAATCGATCCGTCGACCTCCGTGAGTACCGGCAACCTTGTATCATGTCTAGTATCATGCGGTGGATTTAGATCTGATGCAAGTAGTCTTGTTACCATGCTTCGTGTCATGCGGTAGATTCAAGCTTGGTTCAAGAGGGTTTCTTGTTAGGTCATGAGCCATGCGGTAGGCTAAGATCTAGCTTGAAGCTAGTTATCGGCTCTATTGGATTCTGGCAAGATCCGATAGATTCATTAAGTTACCCTGTGTTACTTCGAGTTTTTACTTTATGTTTAGATTCATGTAACACTTTTGCCCAATTTAGATGGGTTTGGATCGGCTCGCTCCTTTTGTGATCCCTGTATGGGTAGATTTCATGTTTTAACACGTGGATCTTGTGCCTTCCGATAGCCGAAACCGAATCGATCTAGGTTGTTACGTGTTGCGGGTTCAAGCTTGCCATTGTTGGTATAAATCTTGAAAGAACCGGGTATCATGCGGTAGATGCAGGTTTTTGGGTTGCTTTAGAGCTAGTCATCCGGTGGATTAGATTTCGAATCAACCTGATAGATTTATCCGCATGGTAATGTTCGTTCCTTCTTCATGGACCCCGAATCGGCTGTTCAGCCGTATTCGGTTATGTTTCTCCACGAGTAAAACACGTGCGCAATTCATGCTTTAAATAATGCGTGCTTTTAGCTTTCCATGTTTAGATTGTATCATGCGGTGGATAGATCTATTTGTGGAAAGTGGTACGATTTCATGCAAGTTGTATCATGCGATGGATAGATTTGTTTTGGCATCGTACCTGACGGATCTCTAAGTACCTAGACATGCGGTAGACTAGTGCTTTGGATCTATGCATGCTTGTTTATTACATGCTTACGTTCACGCTTTACTTCTTTCATTTATTTAACATTGTTATTATGGGATCGGTCATATATCGTGTTTATGTATTGTTGACCAAACAAAGACCGATTGCCATCATGCTTACGTCATCCATTCGGCAGTATTGTTTTTCCTCTCATAAGTTCACGAGTGATTTCAATTCTTTGGCAAATAGCTTTTATATAGCTATGTGTCATCTTGTATGGCTTCTTAGCCGTAAATATGGAACTGTCTGGTACCACGCGGCAAGTTCCAAGCTTTGGTATTTAACTTCTTTATCTTTTGTTAATTTTCAGGAAAAATTGACTGGCACGTCATCTTTACTCTTTGCGCGTGCGAAGCCAGCTTGTTCGGCTTGCTGTGTGTTTGGCGCTAGGTGCACTTTTTGCGTCAACACACTTTTTGGCACGCCCAGTGGGACAAACAGCCGAATAGATCAAGATGCCCGAGATCGCGGACATCATGGACGTCAACCTGGAAGACCTATCTCCAGAGCAGCGGCAGCAACTCCAGGACGCCATGGACCAGTTTCAGCAGAAATGTCTGCTGTCTTTCAAGAAAAATAGGAGTGGCGTCCCATACTTGAAGAACGAGATGCCCGGGGTGTTGCGCCGGGGGGAGAGCGATGCTACGGTCCAACGGGGAGAAAGAGGAATGCATGCGGGTGTTCCAAGAATCCGCAGATTACATATTGAGCAAGCACAACAAGGCTTTCCTCGGTGCGCTCCAGCAGATGATGGTGGCCGTCTTCGGCCCTGGCATGGAACAAGCGTTTAGCAAAGCGCCCGTCCGGGGGGGCACGCGTGGGCCCCGGGCAAATCAAGCTCTCGGCCGCCACTTCGGAGCCCGCCGGTGCGGCCTCCTCCTCCCCAAAGCGGCCGGAAGTCAAGCTTTCCGGCCTCCTCCACGAGCCGCCGGGAAACGGCCGGTTCGGCCTCCACCGCAGGCCTCGGGACGCCCAATCCGGCCACCACGCGCGGGCAGCACGGGTCAACCCGTGCGCGCCCGAATCCGTACCAGCCCACGTACGGAGACTTAGCATTCGGCTCGCCCGGCACCCCGCTCACCTCCGGTCAGAGGATCGCTCTGGAGAGCAATTGGTTGCAGAGAAACATGTACGGCGGAGGCTACCACGAGGTGGGAAACTACGGGGCATTTGACGCTTTCCCACATCCAGGATACGCGCCAGCTGCAGGCGCGCAGGAGGACGACGCCCTGGCGCGGAAGATGGCCGAATTGATGCAAAATCAGTTCGGCCTCAAGCCAAAAATGCAAGGACCCGCCTATAAGCCGCCGTTCCCGGAATGGTACTACAATGTGCTCTTGCCGCCAAGGGTGAAGCCGCCAACGGAGTTCACCAAGTTTTCAGGACAAGACGACACGAGCACGGTTGAGCACATCGCTCGTTACCTCATGCAGCTCGGGGAATGCTCGGGCGAGGAGGCATTCAGGGTCCGTTACTTCCCCGCGTCACTGACGGGTCCAGCGTTCCAGTGGTTCTCGTCCCTACCCCCCGAGTCAGTTAGCAGATGGAAGGACCCGGAGCGGAAATTTCACGCTCACTATTTCGGCGGCGGCTCGGAGAAGAAGGCCGATTGACCTTGCTACCATGAAGCAGAGGCATAGCGAGACGCCGCTGGAGTTTCTCAGGAGATTCAGGGTGGTCAAAGGCATGTGCTTCTCGCTTAACTTGCCAGATGACCAGTTGGCTGACATGGCCGTCACCGGGATGCTACCGGCCGTACGCGAGAAGTTGTTCGGGATGGAGTTCGAGAACCTGGGCCAGCTATCACAGAAGCTATCACTGATGAGCAACCAGGCGTACGGCTTCAAGAAGGATGCCAAGTTCGGCAAGCAGCATGATGTTGCTGACATCTACAACCAGTTCTTAGACAAGGCTGACCTGATCGAAGACTCCGACGACGAACTGGATGTAGCCGCGGCAGAGATCATGTGGGGTAAGGAGCCTTTGACAATGAATCAGCGCTGGGTCAAGCAGACCAAGTGCACTTATGATTTTGATATCACAAAGGCTGATAAATTGTTCGAGCTCTTAGTGAAGGAAGGCCGAATCAAGCTGCCTGAGGGGCATTCCATGCTTCGGCCCGATGGAGTTAAAGCAAAACGTTACTGTGGCTTCCACGACAGGGATTCGCACTCCATCAATGATTGCGGGGTCTTCGGGATGAGGATCCGAAAGCCATCCGGGAGGGTCACCTCAAGTTTGACAACAAGATGAAGCTGGATGGCCACCCCTTCCCCTCGAACATGGTGGGCTTTTCGTTAACGTGATAACGGCCGAGGAGAAGGGAAAAGTCAAGGTCTTGACCTCGCCCGGTCTAGACAAGATGGAGCGAGTGGACCCGAGCGCCAAGTGACTGCGGAACAGGTGCAAGGTGGAGCCCCCCGCATTCTTAGGAGTCACATCGAAATTGGGGAGTCATCCGAGTCAAGCCCGGGGTGACATCGCGCATCCTCCTCAACAAGTGGCGGCGCCGAGATGGAGAAAGAGCGCTACCGGGAAGCGGCGCTACGAGGAGGAGAGGCGCGAGCCGAAGAAGAAGAAGCACACGAAGGGACCAAGAGCAAGACACGCGCGAGCGAGCGCGCACACCGGGGATGTGCCTTCTTCGGGCATTGCCGGAATGAGGGTTTGAAGCTACCCACGTTGAAGAAGCGTCCCGAATGCGGTGACGGGTATTTTGAGTACGGGCGGGGAGATCGTCAATCGCCGATCCGTCCACGAGAGAATTGGAAGGATCCAACCTAATGGGGATCGGTGCCAAAAAAATTGAAGTCATTGATCATCCTAGGAAGCGGCATGCGACCTCGGGTGGGCCGATCAAGAGGAGGATGAAGATGACTACGTCTGGCGAGAAGGGGCAATGGTGCCCGCCCGGCCTGAGGAGAAGCCAGAAGAGACGGGTCCAGCGCTTGAGGAACCGCGAGTTGAGGCAGGCCGGAATCCAGACACGTCAAGTGTGGCGCCCCAAAGATCAACCTGAAGGATCGAAGCGTTCGGCTCCAACATGCATGGTATACTTTCTGCCGAACGAATTCATGACTCCTGCTAACCAGGTTGTGCAGGAGGAAGCGGCCCTAGATGATGAGCAGGCCGAGGGGATGCTGGCACAATTGGTGCTGGCCAAGCAGGCAATCTTCGACAAGCCGGCCAAGAATCGACATATGAGGCCGCTGTACTTAAGAGGATACGTCAATGGCAAGCCATTGACAAAGATGTTTGTCGATGGTGGAGCGGCAGTCAACGTAATGCCGTACACCACCTTCAGGAAGCTTGGCATGGGCCCGAGCGATTTGACGCCTACGAGTATAATCCTCAACGACTTCGCTGGGAACCCTTCAGATACCAAGGGGTGTGCTCACGTGGATTTGATGATCAGATCCAAGACGCTGCTCACTACCTTCTTTGTCATTGAAGGCAAGGGGGCCTAAAACGCCTTTGCTTGGGCGGGGCCCCGGATCCATGCCAAGCGTTGCGTCCCGTCCACCATGCATCAACGGCTTATCCGGTGGGTGGACGATGAGATTGAGGTCGTCCGGGCGGATGACTCCGTGAGCGTGGCGAACATGGAACCGGCTTTTACGGGAGTACCAAGGTATTGATTGCTTCTCGGGCAAAGGCGGGGGGAAGGTCTGTTGAACCGTCGGCGGTGATCAACGGCCGATTCAAGCGATCGGCTCTTATAGCAATTTTTAATGGAGAACCCCGTAGACGGACGCGATGGCAAGCTAGGGCGGGGATTCATGTCGGCTGATAAATTGGAAGAGGTTGACATTGGAAACGGTGATAAGCCAAGGCCGACATTCATCAGCGCAGGCTTGCAGTCGGACTTCAGGGGAGAATTAATTAAGCTTCTCAAGGAATACAAAGATTGCTTCGCACGGGATTATTCGGAGATGCCTGGATTGGATCGTTCTATCGTCGAGCATCGGTTGCCAATCAAATCTGGTTTCAAACCATACAAGCAACCACCCCGGAAGATCTACAAGGATGAAGTATTGGCCGATGTGAAGAAGGAAATTGAAAAATTGCTTGATGAAAACTTCGTTCGGCCATGCAGATATGCGGAGTGGATTTCTAACATTGTCCCTGTATACAAAAAGAATGGAAAAATGAGGGTCTGCATAGATTTCAGGGACCTTAACAGAGCTACTCCGATGGATAGTTACCCAATGCCTATTGCCGATTTGTTGATTGACGCCGCAGCTGGGCACAAAGTCATCAGTTTCATGGATGGTAATGCGGGTTACAACCAAATCTTCATGGCAATAGAGGACATATCAAAGACGGCCTTTAGGTGTCCTGGTCATATAGGCCTGTTTGAGTGGATAGTCATGACGTTTGGGTTAAAGAATGCCGGTGCAACATATCAACGGGCCATGAATTATATTTTTCACGAGTTGATCGGCAAAGTTGTGGAAATCTACATTGATGACGTGGTAATCAAGTCCACGAGTCATGACACGCATTTGGAAGATGTGAAGAGGACCTTGGAGTGTACTCGGAAGCATGGTTTGAAGATGAATCCAAACAAATGTGCTTTTGGGGTATCGAGTGAAGAATTCTTGGGGTTCTTGGTCCACGAAGGGGGAATTGAAGTTGGCAAAAAGAGCATGAAGGCCATTGATGAAGTTGTTCCTCCAACTAACCTCAAGGAGTTGCAGTCACTGCTCGGCAAGATCAATTTCGTAAGAAGATTCATATCGAATTTGTCACAGAAGGTCTTGCCATTCTCTCCGCTGTTGAAGTTAAAGAAAGATCAAAAGTTTATTTGGAGCGACGAACAACAAAAGGCTTTCGATGAGATCAAGCAGTACATGAAGGAGCCACCGATACTGGTCCCTCCTCAGCTGAACAAGCCTTTCAAGTTGTACGTGGCGGCCGATACCCAAACCATTGGATCGGCCCTTATTCAAGAATTTGAAGGAAAGGAGCGGGTAGTAGCTTATCTTAGCCGAAAACTACTTGATCCTGAAACCATGTATTCGATTTGTGGAGAAAGCTGTGTCTTTGCGTGTACTACTCGTGTACAAAGTTTCGGCACTACCCGTTGAATGCCGAATGCACTTGTGTATTCCAAGTTTGATGTAATAAAACATATGTTATCTATGCCAATTTTGGACGGCGAGATTGGCAAATGGATTTTAGCTTTATCGAGTTCGAATTGAAGTTCGAATCGGCAAAAGCCATCAAAGGTCGGATCATTGCCGATTTTATAACCGAACATCGTGATCCGTCAATTGATGCGCTTGAGATTACCCCTTGGGCTTTATTTTTTGATGGGTCATCATGTGGCAAAGGTGGGGGAGTAGGGATCCTACGATTTCTCCTAGAGGTGAGATGTTTGAATTTGCCATCCCTATTCAGCCCACTGTCACAAATAATCAGGCTGAATACGAGGCATTACTTCGAGGGCATCAATACTTGAGAGAAGCAGGGGCCGTTTCGGTTGAAGTTTATGGAGATTCAGAGCTGGTAATCAAGCAATTGAACGGCCAATATGAATGCAGAAGTGAAGCGCTGAGGAGTTACTACGAAGAATGCAGGGAAATCTTGAAGAGCTTCCCATTGGTGACTCTACAGCACATTCCTAGGGAACATAACGAAGAAGCAAACAGGCTGGCTCAGAGCGCCTCTGGTTACAAAGAGAGTCAAGAAGCATTTGCTGCAGAGGTGTGTGCACTAGAGGCGGATCTTGCAGAAGATGATTGGAGGAAAGAGATCGTTGATTACTTGAAGGATCCATCCCGTAAAGTCTCTAGGAAGCTCAGGTACAAAGCCATAAAGTTCGTTCTTCTGGATGATAATTTATTCTATAAATCATTAGATGGGGTATTATTACGCTGCACGGGTCGAGAAGAAGCCAAGAACATGATGAGCGAAGTGCACGATGGGATGTGCGGAGCACACCAATCGGCCTACCGTATGAAGTGGGTTATTAGACAAATTTGGATGCTTTTGGCCGACGATATTAGAGGAATGCTTTGAGTATTACAAGGGATGTCAGGATTGCCAAAGGTTTGGGAATATTCAAAGGGTCCCTGCATCAGCATTGAATCCCATCATCAAGCCGTGGCCATTCAGGGGTTGGGGTATAGACTTGATTGGCCAAATTAATCCACCATCTAGCAAGGGGCATAAGTTCGTGCTTTTGGCTATGGATTATTTCACTAAATGGGTTGAGGCGATCCCACTGAAGAAGGTGACGTCAGAAAACATGATTGAATTCGTCAACAAGCACATCATCTATCAATTTGGAATCCCTCAGACAATTACCACTGATCAAGGGGCACAATTCGTGTCACTGGAGTTCAGAGAGTTTGTCGAAAGCATGGGGATCAAATTGTTTAACTCTTCTCCTTATTATGCCCAAGCTAATGGTCAAGCGGAGGCTTCTAACAAAATCATGATCAAGCTAATACAAAAGAAGATCGATCAGAAGCCAAGAAGGTGGCATTCGGTTCTCGGTGAAGCAACCGTGGGCTTACCGAATGGCCCCCCATGGAGCTACAAAGACCTCTCCTTACGAGTTGGTTTACGGGCACCACGCGATTTTGCCTTGGGAGATGCAATCGGATTCAAGGAGAGTGGTGCTTGCAAAAGGACTTGAGCTCCAAGGATTACGGTGGCCTAATGATGGACGAGTTTGGAGGATTTACATATGATCCGCCTCAGGGCCCTGGAAAACATCGAGAAAAACAAGTTGCGGGTTGCCAAGTGCTACAACAAGAAGGTAAAAGTAAGGCAATTTGCAGAAGGCGATCTAGTTTGGAAAGCGCTATTGCCGATTGGAACTAAATACAGTGAATTCGGCAAATGGTCCCCTAACGGGAAGGACCTTTCCGTGTGGTCAGATGCGTCCCTGGTAATGCATACATATTGAAAACTTTGCTAGGAGAAGAATTTTCCGCTGCAATAAATGGAAGATATCTGAAGAAATATTATCCTAGCATTGAGATCGATCGATGATTACACACATCTGACACAGAGATAGCCGGCGCTCAAGAATGAGGCCGCCTTCAGAGCAAAAAATCCATAAACATAAGAAATGGCCAGTGCCTGAATGCATTGCCCTTAGCACATACATTACAACTGCTTCTTGCAGGTTTACATCTAACAAACCTAGTGGTCAGATCCTCAAGGAGGAGGGAAGCAGAAGGCGTGGAGAAAGAAGCGAAAGTATGATTCAATCTTTTCTTTACTTCTTCGGCTGCTCCCTCTTCAGTTGTTCCAGGACCACCGTGACGGCAACTTGGAACGTGTGGGGGTGACCATGGTTGGCAGCCTCCACCAAGCTCTCCCAGGCCGTCTTTAGGTTGTTGTACCTGTCGGAGACATCTGAAGCGGAGGAATCAAGGTTAGGGGCAAGACATCCAAATGCAGGCATAAGGTCAGGAAGAGGTCAGAAGCATTTACCCCCTACTAGTGCTTCCAGGGCCATGCGGCGCTCACGTTCGGCTTGGCAACGGGCGGTGATGTCCCTGAGGCCGCGCTCCAAATGCCGGACGCGGCGGCGCAGTTGATGGTTGGCCCTCTGTTCAGGCGTGGCCTCCTCTGCCTCGAGGGAGGAATCGGAGGAAATGTACTCCGGCACATCTTCGGTCCCGATGATTTCTTTAGGGAGCAAATCAAGACTGGAAGAGGAAAAGAGGAGAACATGAAGCGCGAGATCATGTGGAGAACGAGGATTAGATCAAGGAAAAACTCACCTTCGAATCGTGCGCTTCTTTGATGAGCTACTCTCCTGGGGTTGCTTGCCTTTGTCCATGGCTTTGGGGTTTTCTCCGCTAAGGACAGGGGGAGAGATGAGAAATGATGGATGAGTGCGCGAGTGGATTTGCAGGGCATCCCGGCAGGCTATTTTATTGACCGAAGGGGTGCATTGGGAGTGATGACCGGCCAGTACGCACTGTTGGAATACCAAACGGCAGGGTTTTCTCCCAGGTGCGAAGGGTTTTTTGCTTGAACAGTGTTTATGGATTGCCGAATCGGGATCTTCTGTGGATTTTGCGCCAAGGGGCAGTTGTTCTCGCGCGTTCGGCTCAAGATAGTTCCTGGATGCATTCAAAGAAAACAAGATTCACGGATGCAAAATGTAAAGGGAGTCATCACAAAACAAGCAAAGAATTCAAAAGTTCTTCATTTATTGCCGATATTTACACATCCCTAATACAATCTAGTCGAAGAGCCTGTTCAACACAGATTGGGGATGAGTAATTTCGGCAATGGCGTCGCCATGGCCATCAAGGCGCTCCAGGATGAGCTCGATCTCCTCAATGTCCTCTGGCGCGCCGCCCGGAAGCCGCGCGGCCTGGTGGAGTAGTCGACGTCCGTGTGCGTCGCCATGGCAGCCAGGCCCAAGGTGTTGCCCAGGCGAACGCCATGGGTGGCCACCTCGTCGACATGGTGCTCCACCGCGGCAAGGCGCTCCGCCGGCGTATCACCGCGGGCGTTCACCTTCTCGGCCAGCTGCTCTACCAGCGCCTTTAGCTGGTTGAGCTCAGCATCGCGGGCTGCAAAGAGCAAGAAGAAAAAGATTAGCATCAAAAGCCGGGTTGGATCAAGAACTGCTTTCAGAGCCGTACCATCGATGGCTTCCAGTAGCTGTTTGCGCTGGTCCTCCCATTCCAGCTCGGCTATGCCCGCCTTCTTGGAGACGTCCTCTAGCTCACGCCGGGACGCCTCCAGCTCCTCCTTGAAGCGGAGGGCATCGACCTCCCCGTACGGCACGGGGGAGTGGCCGTCGGACTCCGAGGAGTCGTCCGGAAGGGGTTGATTGGTCGGCGCAGGAGACGGATTCCACTGAATCAATCTGAAAAAAGGGGATGATCGTCAAAACAAGAAGAAGATCAAAAGTTGAATCAAAGAAGAGGAAATCGACGATCATTGCCTCCGGCGCGCGTTGGCGCTGCTCCCCTCCGCCTCATCGGAAGCGCGGCGGCGGTTGAGGCGGCGCACCATGGTGGTTTGGGATGTGCACTGTTTGGAAAGAGAAAGGGCTGAGATTGGCAAAGATTCGAGAGCTAGAAGGCCTGGTGGAGAGCTAGGGGCACCTACGGTTGCATTTATAGGCCTGGCAAGATGAATCGTGGCTTCGAGTCGTGGTTTTGGATCGTGGCGCATGTCCTAAGAAAATCGGAAGGTGGAAAGGTTTCCTTGGCCAGCCCGCCGACGGGTCGCTTGGAGTTCTAGGCTGAGTCGCATTCAGTTGATTGGTTCGGCTAAGGAGAATTAAAGTGCCATTCGGGAGTTGGCGTTTCTTTGCCGAATGGGTCGCTCAGCATTATATTTGAAGGTACACAGAAGAAAAGAAACAAATTACAAGAAAATGCCACAAGAACGGCCAATTCGGTTATACATCAATAGGGACATTCAAATGTTCAGATGTTTCGCAATCACACAACGGGTATTGGATGCTGCTTGACGGAAATTGTCCAACAGCTCCTGGCAATCTTTTTGAGCACCAGACAAGTTGGTGAGTTCTGCATCGCATTGCTCTATCTTGGTGATAGCTGATTTTGCTTCCTCCTGGGTTTTTTCTATCAATCCAGGAAGCTCGGATATTTTCTTTTTATCAGCCTCTATCTCAGCTGACAGTCTTCTCAGCTCCGCTTCTAGAGCAGCTTTCTTGGCAATTTTCAGATCACAAGAAGCCTGCAGATTAGACAATGTGTCTCTGTGGCTCTCTGTCTGGGATTGCGCCCCGTTCATGGCTTGTTCAGCATCAGATCTCTTCTTTTCGATAGCCGGACGGGAGCGCAGTTTCCTCAAAGCATGTCTTATGGGCGCGTAAAGGACGTCCAGGCCACAGATGGATACCAGAGGAGCGCTGATATCCTCGAGAAGTTCTTGGCTGATGGATTCAAGCATCTCCTCGAAGTGATCAAGATCCTTGAACTGATCTTGTGCATCTCTTTCCAACCAAGCAACAATTTCTCGAAGCTTTGCTAGCACCTCATCTGACAGAGGCTGGTGCATCCCTTCCATCGCCTCGGCAACTGGATTGGTCCCCGACAGCAGGCTTGATGATGATGGAGCCTGATCCTAAGAAGTCGTATTGCCGAGTTAGAGGTGCTAAAAGTAAAAACAGCAGAGTTGAGTGCAAATGATTACCTCGTGGCCGATTTCTTGAGCAGGGGTAATCACAGGTGAAGGAGGTGCTCCAGGTAGAGCTGAAGCTTCCAAGCTAGAAGGTGTTGATGCAGTTGCTGGTAGTTCATGGGCTTCTGGCTGATGAGAAGTCGGATCCACCTCTGTTGGGATTGGAGTCGCTGCGTGACCAACAGGTGATTGTGCCCTTGGAGGACTTGATGGCTCCGGCTGGATTGGGAGACTCATCTCTGGAGAATTCATTGCTTCTGCAGAGGGTGATGAAGATGAGATCTCCACTGGGATAGGTAATTCAACCCTGGGTGGACTTGCTTGTTGAGCCACTGGGACATCAACCAGTTGTTCTTCCACTGTTTCTTCTGCAAATGTCAAGTCACAAGGGTAAATGCCAGTGTTCATCATTAAAAGAGGACAATAAAGGTCATACCGTGGATGGGGCATTGGCGAGGTTCGACACTTCGAAGGTTGCTCGAGCTGCGGTCCGAGAATGCACAAAGAGATAATTTATCGAGAACGAGTAATCTTGGGGTCAAGAAGGTAAAGGATTTTACCTCAACAAGGATTTTCTTGATAGTTCTCCTCCTCTTGGCATTTGGAGGAGCAACCGAGAGATAAACCTTGCCTCTGTCGACGAGCAAGGCTAGAGAGGCGGGGGTCCGTTGTAGCAAACCCGGCCATTAAGCGAGCCGAGTTGTTGACTTGAATCCCGATGTTGAGATTGGGCCTACGGGATTGTAGGTGATATTCCCGGCTCGAGGGGCGAGGCACCGTGTTGTGGAATCAAAAGAATGAGGTCAGAATCATGATTAAGAGGAGAAATGTCTGATCCAAAGGTTCATTATGTTACCTCCGAAGTTGGCAGGAAATCGAGGCATCAACTCGCACGAGAACACGTGTACGGAGCTCACTGAAGATGTGATCGTGGAATTCTTGCCACCAGGAATTGAAGGTGGGATGAGTTAAGGTTATAGGCACAAAAGGCCAGGTATAGACAGTGGGACTGCACACATAATTGAAAACTCTGCTGCTGTGCATAAGTTCTTTGATTTCCTCCCTGGGCTTAAGGAATTCATGCAGAAATAGCTTTGGGGGCATCTGGCCACATCCAAGTTGCCGGGCCATTGTATTAGGCTGATAATATTCATAAGTGCTCTGATTCTGCCTTCCTCCGTTGAATTCAGCCGGAAGTATACATGGGCGGATTATAATGTTGAAGATTTCGAGAAATCTCCCATCTTGGCGACCGGGCTCAAAGGAGAATTCAACAGGGAAAGTCAAGGTGTCATTATCCAGATAGGGGAGCCAGAGAGGATTCGGGAAACCTTTGAAGAATAGTTCAAAAAGCTGGCTGATGTCTTGCTGAATAAGAACAGTTGAAGCCGCTTCTCCATAATTCTGGCATCCCCTGGTAGCATTGTTTTCTCCTTCAGGGTGATTGGATGAAGGGAAAAGCCTGGTGTTCAAATCAACACCAACAGTTTGATGCAGGTGGAGCTGCAGCCATATCTGAACGAACCACCAAGGGCCGTTGACACATGCTATCCTTTGGCTAGTGTACATCTGAGTAACAGTTTGGTGAAGCATATGGTATACTCGCCGAGGAAGAATTTCCCAAGGGGAAGGCGGTTGCCACTGGCCAAATGAGACGCCATTGCAATATGGTTCAAGGTAGGCTCGTTGGCTTTGCCACGGAAGACAAATCGCACGGCCACATATTCGGGAATGCTCGTATTCAACATCACCAAGGGGATTGTCTTTCATGTGCTTCAAGATGTAATTCTTATATCCGTTCCCCGGCTTTACCCCCGTTTGCCGAGAGGAATTCTTGAATTTCCAAGGCTGAATAGACCCGGTGATGTCAAGGCCGGTAATCATATACACATCGGCCGGGGTTGGAGACATTGGGCCATGGCCAAAAAGGAAAGCGTTGACGCCGTTTGACCGAAGTGGCGAGTCGCTATCGGGAGGTCTTCGTTCTTGGGGGTCTCGGCCACGGATAACTCCAAGCACCGGGCGATACGGAGGGTATCCGGGTTGGTCAATCCGCTCTTGTCCGCGAGAATCCTCCGTACCAAGTCTTCCGACCGCGATTGGAGGTAAGGGCCGGTTCTTAAAAGCATCTTGCCACCGAGGAGGTGGAGATAGAGCTGCTTTGAAGGGGATTCTGCGAGATTCGAGTTGCGATGAAATCTCGAGGTTCGAGTTCCCTACGGGACCAAGGTAATAGGATCTCGAATTGGCCTCGGTGCGAATCGAAGTTCGGTGGAAGGCTCCGAAGCAAAAGCGGAAGAAGAAATCTCGGGTGAAATTGAAAACCTAAATGCCGAACGAGATTTACGGGGGAGAAATTTACCCGAGCATCCTGGTTTTGAGCCGCCATTGGGGTTTTGAGCTCGGAACGAGGGGATCTAGGGTTTGGATCGGGATGAAGATTCGGCGGATTGCGAAGAACGGTGTTGACAGATTTGATTTGAAGTATTCGTGGTCGGAGTCAATTGTGGAACAAAATTACTTTTATCCCACAATTGAAGGGGCATGTGTTAACACCAAAATTTGGTAAGGAGTCTGACTTGTGGGTCCGGTTCGATAAAGAGTCCGTACGGCGGAAGGAAGGATCTTTTCAGAGATGTTCGGCAAAGAGATCTGCGGTCGGCTATCTGCTCCAGTTCGGCAAAGGAACAGTAGAGCTGATTTTGCGGGATTGAATGGTGACGTGGCTCAATCAGGGAGAACGAATAGATGGATAGGCGATCGAGCTTAGAGATAAGTTAGGTAACGAATCCATTCGAAGTTGTACTTGACAAGGTATAAATATGACCCCTGAATGTATGTAACAGAAAAAAAACAATCATTCTTCAATACACACCGGCCTTACGCCAAACCCTAGAGTCCTTTTGTCGTGTCGTCGAGTTCTTCGAGAGGGCCAATCGATCCGTCGACCTCCGTGAGTACCGGCAACCTTGTATCATGCCTAGTATCATGCGGTGGATTTAGATCTGATGCAAGTAGTCTTGTTACCATGCTTCGTGTCATGCGGTAGATTCAAGCTTGGTTCAAGAGGGTTTCTTGTTAGGTCATGAGCCATGCGGTAGGCTAAGATCTAGCTTGAAGCTAGTTATCGGCTCTATTGGATTCTGGCAAGATCCAATAGATTCATTAAGTTACCCAGTGTTACTTCGAGTTTTTACTTTATGTTTAGATTCATGTAACACTTTTGCCCAATCTAGATGGGTTTGGATCGGCTCGCTCCTTTTGTGATCCCTGTATGGGTAGATTTCATGTTTTAATACGTGGATCTTGTGCCTTCCGATAGCCGAAACCGAATCGATCTAGGTTGTTACATATTGTGGGTTCAAGCTTGCCATTGTTGGTATAAATCTTGAAAGAACCGGGTATCATGCGGTAGATGTAGGTTTTTGGGTTGCTTTAGAGCTAGTCATCCGGTGGATTAGATTTCGAATCAACCTGATAGATTTATCCGTGTGGTAATGTTCGTTCCTTCTTCATGGACCCCGAATCGGCTGTTCAGCCGTATTCGGTTATGTTTCTCCACGAGTAAAACACATGCGCAATTCATGCTTTAAATAATGCGTGCTTTTAGCTTTCCATGTTTAGATTGTATCATGCGGTGGATAGATCTATTTGTGGAAAGTGGTACGATTTCATGCAAGTTGTATCATGCGGTGGATAGATTTGTTTTGGCATCGTACCTGACGGATCTCTAAGTACCTAGACATGCGGTAGACTAGTGCTTTGGATCTATGCATGCTTGTTTATTACATGCTTACGTTCACACTTTACTTCTTTCATTTACTTAACATTGTTATTATGGGATCGGTCATATATCGTGTTTATGTATTGTTGACCAAACAAAGACCGATTGCCATCATGCTTACGTCATCCATTCGGCAGTATTGTTTTTCCTCTCATAAGTTCCCGAGTGATTTCAATTCTTTGGCAAATAGCTTTTATATAGCTATGTGTCATCTTGTATGGCTTCTTAGCCGTAAATATGGAACTGTCTGGTACCACCCGGCAAGTTCCAAGCTTTGGTATTTAACTTCTTTATTTTTTGTTAATTTTCAGGAAAAATTGACTGGCACGTCATCTTTACTCTTTGCGCGTGCGAAGCCAGCTTGTTCGGCTTGCTGTGTGTTTGGCGCTAGGTGCACTTTTTGCGTCAACAGGTTGCATACCTCATTTTGGGATGGGTGTTTCACACTAGAACAACCCTAGTTGCACATCTAGATAGTATGTTCTAGTTTATCTTTGTGCAAAAGTAGTGAAGCCATAGGTTAAGGTTTTAAGTTTGCCTAATTCACCCCCTCCCCCTCTTAGGCTACGAGCATCTGATTCCTTACACATGGGAGTGAACATGTAGAAGCTTATGGTGATTCTTTACTGGTGGTACAGCAAGTATCTAAGGTATGTCAATGACTAAATGGTTCTTTAAATGCTTATCTTGATAAATGTTTAGACATTATATCTTGCATGGATAAATTTGTGATATATCATGTACCACGAGAGGAGAATCCGAAGGCTAACGCTCTGGCTCAGCAAGCATCTGGTTATAATGTTCAGAAAAGAAATTTTCAAGAAAGGAAACCGGTGTTTGGTGAAGTCGAGGGTTATGTTCTGGAAGACCTGGTTCAACCGCCCCAACAGGCCGGTCAAACCGGGAACCCCGGTCAGACCGGCCCCTCGGGCCGATTAGACCCCCCCTCGGGGGGAACCCTGCTTCGACTGTTGTTTTTTCCAAGACTATTGAGGACGAAGTGGGAGATTGGAGAACACCTCTACTTACATATTTGCAGGATCCTAAAAGTATGAGTGATAGAAAAGTTTGACGATGGGCGCTCAAGTTTATTCTAGATGGTGATGAGTTGTATCGTCGAACAGCGGATGATTTGCTTTTGAAGTGTTTAGGTCCTGAACAAGCAAGGCTAGCTATGGTAGAGGTACATGAGGGAATTTGTGGTACTCATCAATCGGCTCCGAAGATGAAGTGGCTTCTTAGGCGGGCTTGCTTTTATTGGCCTACTATGATAGCCGATTACTTTAGGTACTACAATGGATGTGAAGATTGTCAAACGCACAGAGATGTTCAGTTGGTGCCTGCTGCATTGTTGCATCCAATTATCAAGTCTTGGCCATTCAGAGGTTGGGGATTGGATTTCATTAGCAAGATACATCCTCCGTCGGCTAAAGGACATTGCTTTGTGATTGTGGCGACTGATTATTTTACCAATTGGACTGAAGCAATTCCTCTCAAGAATATGACACACAAGGAGATGATTGGGTTTATTACAGAGCATATTATACATAGATTTGGCATTCCACTAACTTTAACCACGAATCAAGGTACTTCATTTGTGGCTAGAGAGGTGCGTGATTTTGTTAATTCCTATGGTATTAGATTGCTCAATTCGTCTCCATATTATGCTCAAGCTAATGGTCAAGCCGAGTCTAGTAATAAAACTCTAGTTAAGCTCATTAAGAAGAAGATAGAAGATAATCCTAAAAGATGGCATGAAGTATTATCTGAAGCTTTATGGGCTCATCGCATTTCTAGACATGGGGCTACCAAAGTTACTCCTTTTGAGCTTGTGTATGGTCAAGAGGCTATTTTACCTGTTGAGGTGAATCTGGGTGCCTATAGACTTGCAAAGCAAAATGATCTTAGTGTTGATACTTATTATGCTTTGATGATGGATAACATTGATGAAATGACCGACAAGCGTTTGGAGGCCTTGGAAGCAATTGAGAAGGATAAAAGGCGAGTTGCTAGAGCTTATAATAAGAGGGTTAAAGCTAAGTCTTTTCAAGTAGGAGATTTGGTTTGGAAAATTATTTTGCCTATAGGATCTAAGAGCAACAAATTTGGCAAATGGTCTCCAAGTTGGGAAGGTCCATACAAGGTTGTGAGAGTTTGCTCTGGAAATTCCTATATGGTGGAATCACTGCAAGGACAGCAGCTACCTAGGGCACTCAATAGAAGGTATCTGAAGAAGTTCTATCCAAGTGTGTGGCAAGATGCTTGAAGGTTTGTGGCCGGTTTCTATGAGAATCGCCCTTAGCATAAAAATGGCCGACAACAGTCCTGTCGTCCTTAGCATTATTTTTCACTACGCAAGCTTTACTAAAAAACAGGGGAGCATGTGTTGACACCCAAAATTGGCAAAAACTGACTCAAGCTTTGCAGGTCGGTTAGACCGGGTTCCAGCGGCGGTCTGACCGGGTGCCCTGTAGCTAGTCTGGTGCAAAGGGACCGGGCAGTCTAACCGCCCCCGGGGGCAGTCTAACCGGATGCCCCGATTTCGGGTACAATTAGGAGTTTAGCTTGATTCCTAGTTGTAACTTGCTATTTGCAGGGCAAGACCTCCCATCATATAAATATAAAGGGTCGTGGCCGATTGAAACCTATCATCCAATCGGCATTATCAATTTTATCTTATTTTCTCCAAACCCTATATTTTCCAACCTCCATTGCTCTCCTCCTTCGTCTCCACGACCGTTGGGGAGTTCTGAGTGGCCTGCTGATCTCAGGACAACCCTAGGTGCACTGTTCCAGACGGGGTCCCTCCCGGAGCAGAGAATCTAGGTTTTTCGGCGTTCTTCCTATCCAAGGCGGTTAGACCCCCCCCCGGCGGTTAGACTGGGAAGTTCGGCGAGTGGATTTCCGTCGACCGCGCGATCTAGAGCACTCCGCGTTCGACCGGAAAAGCGTCAACGGACACTCATAGTGCGGATCGTACTAAACCTCCAAGATATCATAGACAAAGTCTAAATAAGAATTGAAATCTTGGTTTTCTCTCTCTTCCATAAATATACTACTACATAATTAAGCACCATATCAGCAAAGTAAAATAAATATGAGAGTAATAAATAAGCTAAGACTCTATGGTATAGTCTGCAATGGGAGTGACCTTATGAGCAATTTCCAAATAGTAGCTGAGAGATATAGGCATATGCCCAGAGGGAGGGAAGCTCACGCGGCGCGGGAAAATAGCGCGCGGAGGGAGGGAAGGGGGCGCCAAAGTTACTCCTTTTGAGCTTGTGTATGGTCAAGAGGCTATTTTACCTGTTGAGGTGAATCTGGGTGCCTATAGACTTGCAAAGCAAAATGATCTTAGTGTTGATACTTATTATGCTTTGATGATGGATAACATTGATGAAATGACCGACAAGCGTTTGGAGGCCTTGGAAGCAATTGAGAAGGATAAAAGGCGAGTTGCTAGAGCTTATAATAAGAGGGTTAAAGCTAAGTCTTTTCAAGTAGGAGATTTGGTTTGGAAAATTATTTTGCCTATAGGATCTAAGAGCAACAAATTTGGCAAATGGTCTCCAAGTTGGGAAGGTCCATACAAGGTTGTGAGAGTTTGCTGCGGAAATTCCTATATGGTGGAATCACCGCAAGGACGACTAGCCTACCTAGGGCACTCAATGGAAGGTATCTGAAGAAGTTTTATCCAAGTTTGTGGCAAGATGCTTGAAGGTTTGTGGCCGGTTTCTATGAGAATCGCCCTTAGCATAAAAATGGCCGACAACAGTCCTGTCGTCCTTAGCATTATTTTTCACTACGCAAGCTTTACTAAAAAAACAGGGGAGCATGTGTTGACACCCAAAATTGGCAAAAACCGACTCAGGCTGTGCAGGTCGGTTAGACCGGGTTCCAGGGGCGGTCTCACCAGGTGCCCTGTAGCTAGTCTGGTGCAAAGGGACCGGGCGGTCTAACCGCCCCCGGGGGCGATCTAACCGGGGTGCCCGATTTCGGGTAGAATTAGGAGTTTAGCTTGATTCCTAGTTGTAACTTGCTATTTGCAGAGCAAGACCTCCCACCATATAAATATAAAGGGTCGTGGCCGATTGAGACCTATCATCCAATCGTCATTATCAATTTTATCTTATTTTCTCCAAACCCTAGCTTTTCCAACCTCCATTGCTCTCCTCCTTCGTCTCCACGACCGTTGGGGGAGTTCGAGTGGCCCTGCGATCTCAGGACAACCCTAGGTGCACTGTTCCAGACGGGGTCCCTCCCGGAGCAGAGAATCTAGGTTTTTCGGCGTTCTTCCTATCCAAGGCGGTTAGACCCCCCCCCCCCGGCGGTTAGACTGGGAAGTTCGGCGAGTGGATTTCCGTCGACCGCGCGATCTAGAGCACTCCTGCGTTCGACCGGAAAAGCGTCAACAGACACTCATAGTGCGGATCGTACTAAACCTCCAAGATATCATAGACAAAGTCTAAATAAGAATTGAAATCTTGGTTTTCTCTCTCTTCCATAAATATACTACTACATAATTAAGCACCATATCAGCAAAGTAAAATAAATATGAGAGTAATAAATAAGCTAAGACTCTATGGTATAGTCTGCAATGGGAGTGACCTTATGAGCAATTTCCAAATAGTAGCTGAGAGATATAGGCATATGCCCAGAGGGAGGGAAGCTCACGCGGTGCGGGAAAATAGCGCGGAGGGGAGGGAAGGGGGCGCCAAAGTTACTCCTTTTGAGCTTGTGTATGGTCAAGAGGCTATTTTACCTGTTGAGGTGAATCTGGGTGCCTATAGACTTGCAAAGCAAAATGATCTTAGTGTTGATACTTATTATGCTTTGATGATGGATAACATTGATGAAATGACCGACAAGCGTTTGGAGGCCTTGGAAGCAATTGAGAAGGATAAAAGGCGAGTTGCTAGAGCTTATAATAAGAGGGTTAAAGCTAAGTCTTTTCAAGTAGGAGATTTGGTTTGGAAAATTATTTTGCCTATAGGATCTAAGAGCAACAAATTTGGCAAATGGTCTCCAAGTTGGGAAGGTCCATACAAGGTTGTGAGAGTTTGCTCGGAAATTCCTATATGGTGGAATCACTGCAAGGACAGCAGCTACCTAGGGCACTCAATAGAAGGTATCTGAAGAAGTTCTATCCAAGTGTGTGGCAAGATGCTTGAAGGTTTGTGGCCGGTTTCTATGAGAATCGCCCTTAGCATAAAAATGGCCGACAACAGTCCTGTCGTCCTTAGCATTATTTTTCACTACGCAAGCTTTACTAAAAAACAGGGGAGCATGTGTTGACACCCAAAATTGGCAAAAACTGACTCAAGCTTTGCAGGTCGGTTAGACCGGGTTCCAGCGGCGGTCTGACCGGGTGCCCTGTAGCTAGTCTGGTGCAAAGGGACCGGGCGGTCTAACCGCCCCCCGGCGCTCTAACCGGATGCCCCGATTTCGGGTACAATTAGGAGTTTAGCTTGATTCCTAGTTGTAACTTGCTATTTGCAGGGCAAGACCTCCCATCATATAAATATAAAGGGTCGTGGCCGATTGAAACCTATCATCCAATCGGCATTATCAATTTTATCTTATTTTCTCCAAACCCTATATTTTCCAACCTCCATTGCTCTCCTCCTTCGTCTCCACGACCGTTGGGGAGTTACGAGTGGCTCGTCGATCTCGGGACAACCCTAGGTGCCTTTGTTCCAGACGGGGTCCCTCCCGGAGCAGAGAATCTAGGTTTTTCGGCGTTCTTCCTATCCAAGGCGGTTAGACCCCCCCCCCCCCGGCGGTTAGACTGGGAAGTTCGGCGAGTGGATTTCCGTCGACCGCGCGATCTAGAGCACTCCTGCGTTCGACCGGAAAAGCGTCAACAGACACTCATAGTGCAGACTGTACTAAACCTCCAAGATATCATAGACAAAGTCTAAATAAGAATTGAAATCTTGGTTTTCTCTCTCTTCCATAAATATACTACTACATAATTAAGCACCATATCAGCAAAGTAAAATAAATATGAGAGTAATAAATAAGCTAAGACTCTATGGTATAGTCTGCAATGGGAGTGACCTTATGAGCAATTTCCAAATAGTAGCTGAGAGATATAGGCATATGCCCAGAGGGAGGGAAGCTCACGCGGCGCGGGAAAATAGCGCGCGGAGGGAGGGAAGGGGGCGGCGCGCGCGGGAGGGTGGAGGGGAGCAGCGGATCCGCAAGACGCTACCCAGGTGGTCCCAATGTCGATTTTGCAAGGCCAACCCGCCTTGAACCGCGTGAGGAGGTCGAGTCCGAGGGGGAGACGGTGTCTTGATTTTTTACGGTCTCTCTTCAATAACTCCAGTGCCACATCAGCTTTTTGCTTAGTTGTCTAGGTAATTAATTAATGTAGATGGAAACCACACTTAATTTACCATTGGGAGTGCCCTAAGCGTGAAGAGACATACAGAGTACACCCTCCGTTTGCTAAAGCTAGTCGTACTAGCCGCGACCTCGATTGAGAAATGCTAGTCGCTGTGCGTTATGGACGTCATTGCCCCTAGTAAATGTGACGCCGCGCCGAATGCTTCGTACTCCTCCTCCCCTACCGTTTGAAGTACTCCGCCTCTCGCACGCCTCTTCGTTCCTCACGCTGCGAGCCTTCTCCCGCGTGCCTGCACAAGATTTCGCCAAAAACTGCGTCGGACCGCCGGACTCCATGCGCGCAACGTGTAAATCGAACGCCGTTCCAACAAAAAATGGACTACAACGCGGTGGTGCCAAGAAAAAAACCACAACGGCAAAGAGTTGAACTGTCGACCTCATATTCTAATTTGCATTGGGCAAGTTATGAGCATTGATTATGTAGTTCATGTGCATCTAGAGGCATCTGCTAGTCGGCTGGATCGGATCTCGATCATGGACGACGACTTTATTTCACTCATTTAATTGCAAGGACTAAACTAGAATGGCCTGGTCCTTTTACTTAGTATTTCTGATTTCAAAGGGGTGGGGAGAGATTCTTGGAAGGATTCCTCGATCCCTTGAGGACTCTCAAAGGTCGCCACATGGTGATGGCACATGCTATGGCAAGAAAGCTTATATAGGAGTATGCAGCACATCACATACAGCTAGTTGTAAATGTCACAGTACGTCCAAGCGCGCGCACATCTGCCAGCTGCACATCGACTTCCGCGGTCCCCTCCCACCACACACCATGCATGCCACCCACAACAATCCATAAGATAGCTGAACAAGTCTCGAGAGCTTGCGAGATCGAGGATGGATCTCGTGACGGGGGCGATGGGCGCTCTCCCAGGCAAGATTCTGGAGCTGCTCAAAGAGGAGTACAAGCTTCAGACCGGCGTGCGGGGTGAAGTTGAGTTCCTCTCACGGGAGCTGGAGAGCATGCACACTGCCCTCCGCAAGGTGGCGCAGGTGCCGCCCGACAAGCTGGACCCGCAAGCCAAGCTCTGGGCACGCGACGTCCGAGAGGCATCCTACGGCATGGAGGACATCCTCGACAACTTCCTGGTCCGCGTCGACGGCGGCGGCCCTGAGCCAGCGGACACCGACAAGGTCCGACGACGACTCTTGAAGAAGATGGGCAAGCTATTTGGCTTCCGCAAGCTCGCGGCTCGCCATGACATCGCTACCGCGATCGTGGGCATCAGGAAGGCATCAGGAAACAACTAGAGGAGATGGCTGCGCGGCACGCCAGGTACCGGGTTGACCACCTCGTGATGGCAAACTCTGCTGCTGGTGCTGCTGCTCCGGCGAGTGTGGATCCTCGCCTCAACGCGCTCTACAAAAATTCCTCAGAGCTGGTTGGCATGCAAGAGCCAAGGGACGCGCTCGTTGAAATGATTATGCCGGCCCTAGGGAATGAGGATCGTCTCCATTGTCGGGCCTGCAGGACTGGGCAAGACCACTCTTGCCAAGGCCGCCTATGACAAGATTAGCCAAAATTTCGATTGTTGTGCTTTTGTTCCGGTGGGTCAGAATCCTGTCCCGAAGAAAGTCCTCAAGGACATTCTCAATGGCCTCATTCGCCACGAGACGAAGAAGAATGAAAGAAATCGTGACCAGATGCAAAAAGATGGAAATGATCACGGCAAGAAAAGGTACACCGTGGCTGATCTAGTGGAATTTGAAGCAGAGGACCTCATCAGCGAACTCCGTGAGTTTCTCCAAGGAAAAAGGTACGGTACATATCACCCACTCCTTTTTTTTATGTATATAATATCATATCATTTAGTGCTGATCTAAAAAATAGTCCTAATTACCTTCCTAATTAAATGGTCAGATCTGATTTGCATGGCAAAACTTACTGTATTTGACAAACAAATAAGAGTATTAGAGTCTTTTCATTCCTCTACTAATCTGTTTTTAAAAAAACTAAAATTGCAATCTTTTATGAGACGGATGGATTAGAGTACAAAATGGTACTAAATGATTCATTATAGTACCAGAGAGTCAGCACCCGGTACTAAAAGGTAGTATCCCGTTAGCATAAGAGACTGTAGTGGCCGCAACTGTGCAGTACTTAATGCATACTTTCTATGTTGCAAATTGTAAGTTATTTTTGGCTTTTCTAGATTCATAGATTTTGCTATGCATCTAGAATAGCAAAATCTATGATTTTGGTTTTAAGAAAAAGCTAAACACGACATAAATCTTAGAATTGAGGGAGTACATCTCTAGTTGTGAGCACATGTAGATAGGATAGTTTTTGCTATAGAGTTGACAACTTTATCTACACATGGGGCACTCTAGTATTTGTTATGAAGTGGCAGAAGTGGTAATTTAGATGCAAATTTAAGTTTATATGTATCCTTTCCACAATAATAGGTATGGCGAAATTCATATAAGGATCAATTCGTTTTTTTAGAATTATATAAGGACAAATTGGTAGGATTGTTTCATAATGACTATCACGCTTTTTTGCTACAAATCTAGAGTGGGGTGTCACTTTAGATTAATTTGCATAATGGCAGAGATGGGAATGTATCTATTTTGAAAAAAAAATAGAACCGTTTCGATGGCAATTGTTATTTTGTGACGGGGGCTACGCCGGGCATGATGTCGGACTCAACTTTTTCATTTATATGTATATACACCGCTAATTTACAATGCTCATAAAGAGGGTGCTCTAGAAGAGAAGGGAGGCTTTGGTCTCCTGCCGCTTAGTCCGTTGAACCCAAAGCTCCAGGTCAGAGGTAGCGGTGACGATCATAGCAGCGGAGTGTGGAGGTCAGAGAAATCAGGTTGTTTCTTTTCTTCCAGATATTCCAGAGGATGGCGGTGATGATTGACGACCGAGCGGCTGCCGGAGTGCCTTTAGGCAGCTCTGGTAGGGACCGGATCTCCCAGAAGGAACTGAGGTAGGGAACGGAGGGCCACCCAAGGTGGTGCCAGACAGAGCATGCGCCGGTGCAGCGGAAGAGGAGGTGGTCCTGATCTTCATGATCCCCACATAGAGAGCAGGCAGGGGAGTCCATGATGCATCACTGGGGAAGGAGGGTTGCCGACAGCAGTCTGTCACATTGTGCGAGCCAGAAGAAGTGCTTGCACTAGGGCATTCACTAGGCCAAAAACGATTTGTACTGACACAAAAAAATTAGCGTGCTGGCGGGTGTAATTGGCACCCGCCAAGGCTGATGGTAAAGGGGCGTCGGTTTACACCCGCCCCGCGTAAAGGTCTAGTGCCGGCGGGCAACATAAGTCACCCGCCAAAGACAAATGGTCCAATTTGCTGGGGGCGGGTGACTTATGTCGCTCGCCAACCGATGAAGGCACAATGCTTTGGGGCGGGTGACATAAGCCACCCGCCAAAGACAAATGGTCCTATTTGTGTCTTGACGGGTGGCTTATGTCGCCCGCCAAAGACGGATGGCTGACCACTTGAAAAATTCAAATTTTTCAAACGGTTTCAAATGAATAAACTATTAACATGAAAGTTGTAGATCCTAATAAGTTATGAAACTTTGTAGTTTACACTTTTTTATTTGAAATTATATTGTCAATGAAAATCAAATTTGAATCTCTCAAATTTGAAATTCAAATTTCGTAAATGACCTCAAATGGAAAAACTCCCAACACGAAAGTTGTAGATCTAAGGAAGTTAAGAAACTTTGTAGTTGACAAGTTTTTAATTTGAATCCGTTTAGTGCCTCTAAAAACCGACTTACACTCGGTGTTGTATAGTATGAGTAGAACCAAAACTGCATATGGACGCATATGAGTGTGTGGTGTAGTGGTAGAGGAGGCTTCGCACGAGGTAGAGGTCACGGGTTCGAACCACGGCAACCGCGGAGCGTCGCGACTTTACGCGAAAAAATGACGGGGACGGGTGGGTGGCTGGCCGGTGGGCCCTCTCCTATAAAAAAAGTTTCTTTTCTGTTTATTTTCGGTTTTTACGTGCTGACCCGGAAAACCTCAGTGCCGGCGGGTGACTTAAGCCGCCCCGCGGCACTAGGTCTCTATGCGGGCGGAGACAACCGCCGACGATCGAGACGATTTGTGCTGGCACAAGGTCGCTGGCGGGCGCTCCACCCGCCAGTAAAGACCCCTTTTACCCGCCAGCACAAATCGTTTGTGGCCTAGTGATTGTTGTGTTGCACTAGAAGGAGTCTGCGAAGTGGTTTGCCGGGTGCGTAGCAGAGACAGTCTGGTAGTAGGCTGCCGTGGAGTAGGGGATCGGCGTCGAGCCCAAGCCCCGTTGGTCCAGGATCATCGAGGTATAGGGGTAGTCCTGCAACAGTGCCAAGCTAAGGACATGCAGCGTAGCCGCGGCTAGCATTGTGAGCCGCTAGGGTAGCCCAAGGGTCCAGATGTCATCACTCCAGGCATCCCGGACAGAGATGTGGGGACGGTGGACATGGGAGAACAGGGCGGGGAAGGCATCAGCAAGTAGTGAGGGCCCGATCCGGTGGTTGCGCCAGAAGCTCACCATGCTCCCTCCCCAGGTAAACTTTGGTGGACTATTGTAGGAACGGAAGGAGATGCAAGAGAGCAGACCAGATGGGCGTGTCAAGGTGATGTGGCATCCCAAGATCACGGCCGGCCCCTTCGCCGTAAAGACAATGAAACCAGTGTTGCCAGCTCGTGGTGAGGGGTTGGAGGAGCTTGTTCATGAACTTGAGGAGGAGGGCCTAGTTCTGCAGGGCGAGGTCCTTGACTCCCAGGCCGTCGGTTTCCTTTTCCAAGCAGACGGCCGTCCGGGCCACCTTTCACTGACCACCTGTGCAGGTGGAGTCGCCCATCCACAGGAAGGTGTGGCGTGTTGCGTTGATGGCTTGGATGGTGCCTTGCGGGAGGAGGATGGGGCCCATTGCGTAGACTGGTCGAGCACTGAGAATGGCATTGACCAGTACCATGCGCCCTCTCGGAGTGAGAAGCTTGCCGCACCATCCCATAATGTAGGAGGTCAATACCTTGGGCAGCGGATGTAGGTCACCGAGGCGCAGCTTGTGGATGGAGAGGGGCAGAGCCAGGTAGGTTTGTGGGAAGGCAGCCACCGGGTAGCTGAGAATGGCAGCCATGAGGTTGGTTGCCTCATCCTCATTAATAGGCACAAATGTGCTTTTGTCAAAGTTGATGTGCAGCCCGGTCATGCAGGAGAAGGCATCAAGGAGCATCTTGAGGCAGTGGAGCTGGTCGGGGTCCACCCAGAGGATGATGAGGGTGTCGTCAGCGTACTGGAGAACAAGGCACGGTAAGTCCGGGACAAGAGGGTGTTGTAGCACCCTTGCTGGCAGGCTGCAAGCACCATTTGCTGGAGGAGGTTGGCGACCAAGATGAAGAAGTATGGCGAGACGGGGTCGCCCTGGAGGAGTCCTTGTCGGCATTAGATCCATTTCCCAGGGATGTCGTTCTGGACAACCGCAGTGTTGCTGGAGGTGTTGAGGACAGTAGTCCACTGGCACCAAGCGTCAGGAATCCCCTTGGCTCGGAGGATGGTTTCCAAGGCCGCCAATCCCATAGAGTCGAAGGCTTTGGTGAAGTCCAGCTTGAAGGCGATGACTACAAATCCTCGTTTGTGGCAGGATTACACAATCCCAGTGGCGTAGAGGAAGTCTTCGGTGATGCACCGACCCTTCACGAAGCCCGTCTAGTCGCAGTGGACGAGCAGCAGGATTAGCGGCTGGAGACGCAGGCTCATGCTTTTGGTGCAGAGCTTGGGAATGCAATTCTAGAGGGAGATCGGGCGGTAGTCCTTGGGCCAGATGGCCCCCTATTTCTTGGGCAGGAGGATGAGGTAGGCCTTGTTGATGCGTCGTAGGTCGACTGAGCTGGCTTGGAAATCTTAGAGAAGGCGTAGCAGGTCATCAGCCGCAAAGCCCCCAGTTGCGCTGGAAGAAGAGGGGTGAAGCCATCAGGACCGTGGGCGCAATCAGGCCGCATGAAGGAGAGGATCCTCTAGAGCTCCTACTTGGTGAAGGGCACTGAGTGGGCCTCAGTGTGGGCGGCGGTGATGGAGAAGGAAGGCCAGGAGGTGCTGCAGGTCCGCGACCGGAGCACATGTGCCGGTTTGGCCCAGGAGGCCGGCGTAGATGAAGTGGAGCACAACAGCTTTTGTGGCATGGTAGTGGACGATGAGCCGATGTTGAGTTGGAGCGCTTGGATTGGATTCCAGCGCCAATTGATCGTGGCTTTCATATGGAATAATTTGGTGTTCTCGTCACCTAGGGCACAACCCTAGATTTTCCCATGTTGGCGCTAGAAGATGGCCACTTGGCGGACTTGTTCCGGGGCGGCCTCCCGGACGAGGTAGCGCAGAGTCTCTTTGGTATGGTAGAGGGGATGCTGCTCTTCAAAGAGGTCCATCATGAAGGAAGAGGTTTTCAAGCTGTCAATAGCCTCGAGGTTGGTTTCCTGAAGGCAGGCTATTGAGGGGTCGGGAGAGGGGAACGCGAGCCGGACTTTGTTGCATTAGGTCTTATCACCGAGGCCGCGGACATTTCGGGGCAGGAGGGTCACTTGTTTCATCGGACTATCCATGGAAGTGCCAAACCTCCAGCATCAAGAACAATCGAGACCCCCAACAAGCAGACACAAGCAAACAACAATATCAAGGAAAGAGCTCCTTGTTAGCTTCCGGCATCAAGAGAGGCTATGCAGGACACCACCAACTCTGAATTTCATTGATGGATCGGCATCACAAACAACGGCTAAATTTTCCAATAGTGGAGCAAAGTTTAGGGGTGAGCCCATTACATTATAAACCCTGACATTCCCGAGTTAGCAACAAAAGAGATCCCAGAGCCAGTCACGCGTGGGCGAGGCGATGCATTAGTTGACGGGATCGACAGTCAGAGCTGGGAGGAAGTGATGTCAGTGAGGAGAGCCTCCGGGACTAAACATGCGTGGCCCAAAACCTTGAGGTCCTCCACACACCAGGATGGGACGGAGGTGGTCGAGGCGATTGCGGTGTCGTCTCCAGTGGCCGGCGCGATGGCGTTCTGGGGAGCAGCTCTACTGGAGACCCCAGTGCCATCCGAGTAGTATCCGTCGGTGGCGTCGGGGTCGGAGCGCGAGCGCGAGCGCGAGATGGAGCGTGCTGTCGGTGAATTAGAGAACTTGCACTTATTAATGTGTTTCACGACGACAGTGACCGTCCCCCACTTGCCTCGGTTTGCTTCCTCCCTGGCATAGAGGCAGTTTCTGGAGCGCTTCGGCAGTGCTAAGGCGGCGGTGATAGTCTCGGTGCAGAGTAGGTCGATGATGGGCGACTGTGCTAGAGCGGGGGGAGCGGCGGGATGGTGCCGAAGTGAGCAACGGCCATGACCAAGAAGTAGTCCTGAATCGAAGGGTGCAATTTGTCAAGTGGGATCATGTCGATGTCCATTGAGGCGCTCACACCCTTGCGCGGTGGGGAGGTCGGCAGAGCGAGGGAGTCGTGCAGGAGGAGTGTCGGGGTACTTGAGTGTCCAGGAAGGTTGCAACCGGGAAGGGGATGGGGGCAGTAAGTGATGACACCCGCAGCGGCAAGCCCCTAGAGGGTGTGCATGGCGGATCGATCTCGCCCTCCTCCAGGCCAAAGGAGCCGGAAGACTCAAAGGCGTCGCCTACACCGTCTGCGACAGGAAGGCTGTCGGCGTCAGTGACCTGAGGTGGAGGTGCGTCGGGGGCAGCGACAATGCTATGTGCTAGTGGCCCCTGCTCTAGTGCAGCTACTGGAAGAGACGCGGTGCCGTCGCAGAGCCGGCAGGCGTTTTTGAGAAACATGATGGAGGGGCGCGGGCCAGCGCCCCTGCAAATGACATCCATGGCGGCCAGAATATGGGAGAGGGGGCCAATGGAGCTTAGCTAGTGACGGTAGCCGACGGAGGAAGAGCAGAGGTTGACGACGAGCATCCCCTGGTCGCCACGGATGTCGGTGTGGATGGGTTGCAGGGGTAGCCGGTACGTGTCTTGGTACCTGTCCTCCATTTTCATGTAGACGTCCAGCAAGGAGCTGCAGCGCACTAAGAAGTCCACCTTGGTTGGCTTGGTGAGGAGCGGCTGAGTGTGGACCTCTGGGAACACCAACTGGCCAGCATGGCGACTGATAGGGACAGGGGGCAAGTCGAGCAGCGTCATGGGGGTGTCACCTCGACGTGCGCGGGACGGGCCTTCGAGGTCGAGCAAGGCAGCTGTTGGTTGCGGGAGCCGAGCTGGCCCAGGATGCGGGGGAGGAGGTAGAGATGGACCGGAAGTTGGGGAGGAAGTCCACTATTTGGGGCATCAGGGTCGGGGTCTCGAACTCCAGTGCTAGATCCCGCACCAGGACCCGCACTGAGGGAGGGGGGCCTGAGGAACCAGACTCTGAGTCTGAATCCTATAGGTCCTCCAAGTGGACGATGTTGATGCGCGCATAGGAGCCAGGCCCGAGTGGTTTTTCAAATACTCCTCGAGCGGGATGTTGGCCTCCCCCTCTGCCTTCCCTCTGAGCAGGACCGCAGAGAAGTCGACACCCTGTGGGCAGATGAGGTCGATGTGGTGCGGGTTGGAATAAGGGTCGGTGGTGTAGATGATGCGCTCGCGGTTCTAGTCCTTCTCGGGTAGTCCTTGATGGCGAGGTGGATTATGGTGTCGTGTTAAAAGTGCTAGCGGTTGGCCCTCTCCTCATGGTGCTTTAGGGTGCTGGCGTACTCGCAGTAAAGGAACGGTTGGGCGCCCATGACGCGCTCGCGGTCGGTGTTCGAGTCAAAGAGAAGCATCGTGGAGCCATAGGAGGAGGGGGCGAGGGTGACCTGCAGAGGCAACTAGAATGTCGCAGATGACAACCCCCGGCGCGTCTTGTGGTTGATTAATGTTGGCGTAGGTCAGGTAGGAGAACCTCGCCATGCAAACTGGCGGCATGAAGACGTTGGTGGAATCAGGGCGTCGTGCGGGTTGGGTCTTACTCAACCGGGAGGGTGTCAGAGGCAGAAGAGTTCGATGATCCAGATTCTGATCCCTTCGAAGTAGGCCCGGGCTCAGCGGTGGCGTAGGAGGGAGGCCGCCCTCAGCCATCAGGATGTCCGCAGGTAGCGGGGTCGGTGGAGTTGAGGCCTCCAGGGCGGAGCCCGACGAGGTGGCGGTGAAGCGACGGCCCGGAAGCGGTGGCGACGAGGAGCCGTAGATCACATGGAGGAATGGGGTCCCTGGCATAGCGAGAGGGTGGGGCGGGCCCGACAAACACACTCGGAGTGCCCCACGACCATGCAATCACGGCAGTGGAAAGGCTCCCTACATGTCGCAATGTGGTGATCGGGGCTGAGGCAGTGGTAGCAACGACGATAGGAAAGGGGGAGCGGAGCACGGGGAGATGGGGCGGGGCGGGGCGGTCTGGCGGGGGAGCGGAGGGCGGCGACAAAGGTGTTGAAGCAACAGGATGGTGGTGTGGTAGAAAATGAGGAGGGCAGTGCGGGGGGGAGGATCTCGCTGCACCCAGCACATGGATGTAGGGATGGATCCAACGCCCGACAGGGGCATTGGAGAGAGCAGTGCACTGGTGAGCGGGCTACACCGGGTGCAGGGAGAAGGGCCCCCACGGCGCGCCAGCAGGGCCTGGCTGATGGGACGGCAATCAGATGCCCCCTCGGAGCTAGGTGCCAGCACCGCGCCTGCCAAAAGCGCGCGAGCCAGGTGGGCTGGCAGGCCACGCGGGCTAGGAGGCTGGCCCAACAACCAAAGTGGGTTCGGCCTTAGAGGATCCCAAAGGCAGCCAAGGGAGCCGATTCCCCACCCAACCGTGCTGTCGGTGAATTCAAATTCGAACCAGGGAGCGTAGCAAGTGCTGCGGCGAGGCTAGGGAAGAAGCTGATGCAGCAATGGCCATGGAGAAGGCTGCCCAAGGAAAGGATGAAGCCGGCGATCGACGAGCGGGCGTCCTAGACTTGGAAGATGAACGACTGCACCTGGGAGACACGGATAGGGGGAGAACCACAACAGGGAGGGCAAGAGCAGCGGGGATGACTGGGAGACCTGGGTGAAGACCATGGCATGGTGGTTCCGCAAGGCATAGTTGCGGAAGGTCGCGCCAAGCGTGAAGCTCGAGAATCAGAGTTCGTCACCGAAGGGGCCACAGTGGGGGTGCAAGGGGAGGCAAAGCCGGGCGGATTCCAGCTTGGGCGCCCGTAGGCCCTCAAGCGCAGACTGCCTGGGGTGTGGTGGCTCTAGGGCGGGGGTCCTCACTGCGGGGACGGGGAGGGGGCGAGGGTGGATCGGGGTCGGCAGTTGGGGCGGGGGCGGCCATGTCACCGAAGGCGATGAGGTCGCCCGGAGGGGCGGGCGGGGGCTTTCCCTCACTCATCCTCTACTCATGTGTTTGTCTTTCCTTTTCTTTTCCGATGGCTAGTGTTATGATGAGACTCTACCAAATCGATCAGCACATGTTATCACTTTTTTGACAATATCTGTCATATCTCGTGAGAATTTCTATGGGAGTGTCTGAAGGGACCATGACACCCTAAGTAAGGTGACTTAGCTGTTCTAAAATTAGACTCTAAACCCACATATAAAAACCTATATCAAGCTCTATCTAGATATGCACTAGGTTGTTGTATGTGTTGCTATCTCTATTGTGAAAAGGTTTTCATATTTACCTTTCCTCACATGGCAATTCTAGGAAAGGTAAATGTGGAATGTCACTAGTTTTTGTATGTGTTGCTTGCCTTCATCTCCTTCTTTCTCTTCTTTCCTTCTTCTTATTCTTGTGTCTCTCCTCCATCAATGCGCAAAACTCAATGTAGTTTCCCTCCATGCCACAACCAAGACAATAAGCTTTATCAATTTATTTGTGGAGACACCTTTGGCATTGAGCTTCTAAAGTAGCTTATTCACTGCCTTCAGAAGTTGCTTGATTTCTTCTTCATCATCGAAGAAGCAACTAGCTTGATCATGCTCTTCAGTTTATGTTTCATCATCACTTTTGTCATAATTTTGAACTTCAAAATGAGTCTACACTTGAGCTTGAACTTGATGCTTGATCTTTGGCCGTGTTGCTTGATATGGAATCTTGTTTCTCAACTTCGTTCTTCTCCTCATTACTTTATGCGCTAGCTTCTTGATTTGATGTTGAAGGATCTCTTTTTATCTTCATTGATAGCTGATGAGCAATAATCTTGTTCAAGAGATTTGTTGGCTTCATCTTGCTTATGTCCTTGAAATGAAAGTAGGCCAGGGATGATGGTGGCATAGTTCTCTTTTGGAAGAAGTTTGATGAACTTTCTTATGACATCCTTGTCGATTAGCTTGGTTAAACCTAAAGCATTTAGCTCATCGACAATAGCAACTAATCATGAGTACATGTCACTTTTTAATTCATTAAGCATCGTTGTAAATAAATCAACAAAACTTTTGATCAAGCTATACTTTTGCTCCTTGATGTCACTCATGTGGTCATGGAGCTAATTGTTAGTATTGACAATCAACCACCAAATCACACTAATGGTTCTTGCGAGGTCCATTTTCCTTAAAGGGACCAAAAGTAGTGCATTACCCGCATAGGCATTTTTGGGTCTTTTTTTAGCAAAGCATTTTTTGGGTCTTTATACACATTATTTAGTGATACATGGCTTCTGGATTTTCTATGTTACATAGGTACTTCATTGTTGTTGATGATATATGGGATACCAAAACATGGGGAGATATTGAGCTTGCATTTGTGGACTGTAATCTTGGAAGCAGAGTAGTTACAACTAGCCGTAATTCTCAGGTTTCAGAAATAATTGGCCACCAGGTTTACAGAATAAACAGACTTTCTGATCAAAACTCTAAAGAATTGTTCAAAGCAAGAATAATATCCAGTAAGCGAGGAGACCAGGGCCCTAATATTGATAAATTGGCTGAGATATCTGATCAGATCCTACCAAAGTGTCGTGGTGTGCCATTAGCTATCATTGCAGTAGCTAGTGTGTTGGCTACGAAACCAAGAAACGAGTAGGCTAATGTGTACAAGTCAATTGGTTTTGGGAGTGATGGAGATAAGAAGGAAGAAGTTATGAAGAATATGAAGAAGATATTATCTTTCAGCTACTATGACCTACCTTGCCATCTAAGGAGTTGCCTGTTGTATCTAAGTGTATTCCCAGAAGACCATTATGTGGATAAAAAGATGTTAATACGGAGGTGGATAGCTGAAGGTCTTATCCCATACCCAACAGAGGTAGGGAAAGGGCTCTTTGAGGTTGGAGAAGGCTACTTCCGTGAGCTTGTAAATAGAGGCCTGATCCTGCCATCAGATCCTGACGGAAGCAGCAGCATTGTAGAAGGTTGCCGTGTCCATGACTTTGTACTTGATCTCATTCGCGAGCTGTCCAGGGAAGAAGACTTTGTTTCTGTAGCAGAAAGTGCCGAGGGGTTACTTTCACTTTCAAAATGCAAGGTCCGTCGATTAGCCATGCAAAATATGTGGAACCTTGGGCGTCTCACAATTGATGACAAGGGAAGTGAACAACGGAGGACATTTAATGCCATATATTCATCCATGATCCCCTCTATTACTGCATTTCCACTCTTGCGTGTGCTGTCATTAGAGTATTGTTGGACCGAAGAAGGTCATCTTGAGGGTATTGGGGGGCTGCTCCATCTGAGGTACCTTGGGCTAACAGGTACACCTATCAAGAAGCTCCCTGAAGAAGTAGGGGATCTAAAGTTTCTGCAGACACTTATGCTGGACAAAACTGGTCTGGAACAACTGCCAGAGAGCCTAGTGAAGCTCACAGAATTGGTGTGCCTGCGTGCTGACAAGAAGACCAAGGTGCCGGATTGGATCGGCAAGCTGACGTCCCTAGTCGAGCTGGAGATGTACCCAGGTGCTGACGACGAGGTCTTTGCCAAGGAGTTGGGCAAGCTGACAGGCCTCAGGTTCCTGAGGACTGACATAAAACTGCAGGACGATGAACAGGCGGCAGATTTGCTGGACTCTTTGAGCAAACATGAGCAAACATTAGAGATCAGAATTTCTGACGTGGAAGGGTCGACGGAAACCTTTAACTTCACGGAAGTTGGAGCGGGTCACGCTCTCAATTGCAGTAATCTTCGTGTCTTGCTGTTACTGGGAGCTTTGAGGTTCGCGGGGGTGCCGTCGTCGGTTAACCCTCAATCTCTTCCCAATCTCTGCAAACTTTCACTGGACTTGACTAGATTGGAACAGCAGGATATGGAATCCCTTGGGAGCTTTGAACGCCTCGAGGTGCTGACTCTATGTGCTTCATGCATACCCATTGCATATGGCGGCGTCCTCACTTGTTGGCAGGGCGGGTTGCCAAATCTGGTATCATTTGTCTACTCTTTGGGTGAGGGCTCAATAGTAAAGTTTGTACCTGGAGCTATGCCAAGGCTTGAACACATCGATCTCGTCGTCTCGGTGGATCACTCAATGGAATACAAGCTGCTCGCCAAGGACCATGGATTGGGGAGCCTCTGCTCGCTTCAGCAACTCGTTGCAAGGATATGCTGTTTGGGTTGCTGGCCTGCAGAGGCGGAGGAAGTGGAGGCTGCGCTCACGGAAGAAGTGGGCAAACACCCCAACCGTCCAACGCTTTCCATGGCAAGACACAATGAACAAGCAATGGCGGCGACAGATTCAGGAATGTTTCGTCGACAATATAAGTGGGTACCGGAGGAGTGTCTTCGTTCTCTGCATTAATATAGTGACAAATAACTCTGTGTCTGACACTCTGTCTTTGCCACAACAGGAGACACGACTCCGTAATCTATATACCCATCACCTGTCTCGCCATAATGAAGGCGGTAGTCATCACGGTTACTCCTCACATCTTACATCACATGCATTAAAAAAAACTAGTAATGTGGCTGCCCTGATCTGCTGCAGCTTGAACGACTTTGGGTGCAATGCATGGAGACAACTGAACGTGCGCATAATTTGGAAAGCTTGGGCCACGGCGATATCGGTTCTGATGAGGTAATACATCTTCACACCCTACGTGAGCAGAGTACATGCCATGGATTGTGATCGTAGGTTTTTTACTGTACACAGTACCACCCAACGGTAGTATTATCAGTTTTTTTAATTTTTTTTACTATGGTAAAATGTTAATTTGCTCGATGTATATTATTTGGAAAAAAAATTCTCCGCTGGCAAGCTTACATAAAAAGACTTGACTTCATATATTACAACAATATCATTTTGTACATTTCCAATAATACTCATATACTACCCATACCACCTATGAGTATCACTCATACCACACTTCAAAAAATCGGTGATACAGAATTAATCTCAACCATCAGATGCTTACATATAGATCATTTTCTATTACGTACGAGTTTTTTTCAACGGGTGGTACGGGGTGTGGTATTGTGTACTAAAAAAGCCTATTGTGATTATCCCTGGAACGGTGTAATTTTTAGCCGGAGCACAGAGAAAAGTAGCGTGAGCCCTTAAATGCACCGTTCATTTCTCATCCGCTGTCAGAAATTAGTCCACCATGTCTGGAGACTGTTTCTTTCATTTACAGATTTATTTACTAAAAATTAGCCCTGTGATCCAAACAAGATACGACCATATATGTATGTGTGCACCCATTTCTCCTGATGTGTGCATCATATCTGTTTTACTTTTACGTGGCTCTTAGTTACAACAGTCGGCCGCTCAGATCCCTCCACTGTGATCTATAGTACCCCTATATAACCCAACAGTTTTTTCAGCACGTAGGTGATCTCGAAATTGACGAAATCACCCCAAACCTCGCTATTGATGAGCACAGCAGCAAAATAAAGCTTAAAAAATAGTGCTGATTAAATCATGCAATAAATAAATATAGAAAAATATGAACGCCTCAGTGCCGAGATGTACCCAAACCACAATTGGATATATTCCACCACAAATACACTAACCACCGGTGTTGACCTCGTTGCTGCAGTTTTTTTTCCAAATCTTGGCTCACGCAAGTTCAACAAGCAGTTGAGGAACTTCTAGTACCTACACAAGGTTCTTACGAGGTCTATCATACGGTAATTTTACATCCCTGATTACCTCTAATTTCGTTTTAAATGTTTTCAATTAATTAATCCCCATTTTCCCCTTAAATGTTTTTTGGTTTATTAATCTTATCATTTAATGCCGCGTCTGCAAGAGAAAGTGCAAATGAATGATTGGAAAAATCCTGCTCCCTGCCCAATTATTGTTGTTTCGTTGGCAGAATAAGCAAGAGACTATAGATGTTTAGAAACAATTCTAATAAGGGGCAGCTTTTTTTTAAAACAAATTATTTGCAAACTCAAAAAGAATGTTGGCATGGCATTCTATATTAAATAAAAATAGAAACCTTGGCCCATTGGCATTGCCCTAAAATCATCCACAAAGCCCACTATGTTGCATTTTGGATCTCGGACATTTTATCAGGCTTTGTTGCAACTGTACTCCCTCCGGTTTGGTAAATGAAGTCGTTTAGGACAGTGACACGGTCTCCATAGTAAAACTTTAACTTCTTATTTTTATAAAAACATTTATTAAAAACTAACATATGTATACTTTTATGAAAGTATTTTGCAAGACATATCTATTATATTTATGCAGTTTTCGCATTTCCAAACTCAACGACTTAACAGTTATTCATGATTTATGTCCTCAATATTTGAATTAAACCTTGTTCAAAAACATCTTCATTTGCTAAACTGGAAGGTGTACTCATTCTCCCAGAAAATATGGAATCAGTTCCGTCCTAGGCAGCTAGCAGGAACTTGGCACTACTATAGAATCCACTTTCAGTACCAGTCATCCTTTTGTGCCGGGTGTCTAACCTATATGGTTTGTTTGGTACTAGATGGTATTTCATTTTAGTACCGGTCAAATTGTCTGGTACTAAACGTGTCATTTAGTATTGGTCGATGTTAACAGCCAAGAGATCCCCACACGAGCACATCATATATGCTTGTGTGTGGTCCATGGGATTCGAACCCCACGACCTCAATCTTGCACGAACTTTCCTTACCATCTTATCATCAACACAACACAAGTGATGGAGTTAGGAGTAGATATTCTTTCATTTTGAAATAGCCCGTGTCTCTAAGAACCTAACATGGAGCTCCTTGCGGCATTTTTTTTTATTACTTGATTAGCTCATTCCGGGCTTCCGGCTTTGGAATTAGCGATCGAGATACTCTCCACTGAATATCCAAGATTGAACGCAATGTGGGAGCAACTGAAGGCCGAGCAGCCCCTGTATTGGCAGGTACGTATACCTGCGTGCCCCACCCACTCGTCTCTGGGATTACGCGTTGGTAGTCTCGATGGTAAGTATTATGTATATATATCGATCGATCTGCCTTGCTACAACAGGAGGTACAACTGTTGGCACAATTAAATGAGCAGATACAGCGTTACGCAAAGTTGATCAGTCGTGAGACACTCGAGCTGCTTGCTATCGATGCAAAGAAGCAGGTAACTGATGGATCTCCTCTTAAACAATACGGTCTCAAAAGCACAACTTTTTGGCTCAGTCCATGCTGGCTGCAGGTGCCTCGATTCTTGCACCAATGTTACGACACAATGGATCTTGCACTTCATGGACGAATTTCGTGGCGCATTGTACTCGGTGACGACGAAGATCGTCGTCACTCTGTTCAAGAGGTAATTAATTTGCACTGAGAGCTTGCTTTATTGTGTTCATTCCAGTGGTTTAATCGGCCTCGTTGCTGCAGAGAGATGAATTCTGGGAGGTATTCAGGCCAGCTTTGTTGATGCTTAAGATCGATCCAGATCAAGACGACGTCCATCAAGTGGTACCCTAATTTTATACTCACAAGCTCATACCTAACTTAAATATACTCAAGATTATTACAGTTCTACTTTATTAGGTTAATTATTTTCAAGATTGACGACAAATAGGTGGATAACTTAAATACTCGCTCAGTACAAAATTAGAAGACGTTTAGGACAATGATGTGGTCTCCAAAGCACAACTTTGACTTCTGTTTTTTATAAAAAATATTTATTGGAAAGTTATATATGTATATTTTTATGAAAATAATTCTAACAAATCTATTGATACAATTTTCACATTTCTAAACTCAACGACTTAAAATTTATTCATGATTTATATTTCCAAGTTTTTGTCTTCTCTTATATTTTCAAGATTTGAGCAAACCTTGTCCAAAATGTCTTCTAATTGTGATACGGAGGGAGCATAGATTTAAGGAATTAATTTAGACCAGTATAGGATATGTTGTAGTGCAAATAGTTTGACTGGGAGTAAGTCAAAGTGGATACTCTTTATGAGACGGAGAGAGTATATAACTTTATGGGACAAGATTTACAACACAAATTTTGCATCACAAGAATGTATCAAGAAAATTTCACATCCCAAGAATGAATCGAGAAAATTTCGCATCACATGACCTAGAATCTGCACTGCTAGAGGGTGGAGGCACGGCGGTGGCCTAGGCTTTTGCGCATGGCCGGCGGATCTCGGCCGCCCGCCTGCGCACTGTCGGGGCATGGGAAGGCTGCTTCCTCTGCGCGTAGTCGGGGCAGGGCCAGGCCGCCTCCTCTGTGCACCACCGGGGCGGGGACATCCGTGGCGGGGCTGCCTCCTCTGCACGCCGCTGGGGCCGGCCGCCTCCTGGGCGCCCCAACACATGCACACAGGTACAAGATTGTGAGGGAGGAGAAGATAGAAGAATGAGAGGGCAGGAGCAAGATAGAAGATAGAAGAATGAGAAGGTGAGAGACGCGAGGACGGAGGGAGACATTTGTTTGAGACCACCGACTACGGGAATCATCTGTACCGGGGAAGTTTTTCACCTGTGTACCGAGGTAGTTTTTCACCTAGTAAAGATGTGTCACCCTTTTTTACCGAGGGCTTCTCACAGCCCGGTACAAATAGGTGTCTGGAACATTTGTACCGGGTGGAGACTAGAGAAGCATTTGTACTGGGGCTAGCCTCCACCTGAGACAAATGACCTCATTTGTTGTGGGTGCAAAAATACTTGGTAAAAAATGTGTTTTCGGGCCAGGGCCAATGCCTAATTCTCTAGTAGTGTAAAAGAACCACAAAAAATTAAAAAATTAATAAAAGTGCAAAAAAAAAACTCAAGCAATACCACCTTCTCCGGTAACCACTATGAGTTGTTGCATTTATTTGCAATATGTTGCCTTAGCCTCTATAGGATTCAAACCCGTGACACGCGAGCGTCCCCTAACCATTGCATCTCACAACCACTTGTGCCAGGTGGTGGTGAATTAATTCCTTTATATTAGGGAAACTCTAATGGAACTCTCATATTTGAGTCCTTATTCACCCATATGAGGATCTCTCATCTAGATGTGAGGTTCCTATTTTCCTTCCAACTCCAACCCAAATTTCATATAGCCCCACTTATAACAAACTTATTTTTTTATTTTCCTTCTTACAAGTGGGGCCCACCTATCAGCGGGCCTTTTTACCCCCACCCTTCTTTCCCAATCTCACCTCGTCTCCTCTATTCCCCTCTCTTCCAGACTTCCTCTCTTCCAACGGTGGCGCAGGGACGTTGCGACCTTCGAGGAAGGAGCGCTGTCGGCCCGCCTCCATAGGCGCGAACTCCGGGGCACGACACTGCTGGTCCCCACGATGCACGGCCTCACAAAACTAACTCCAATTTGCACCTCGTGAATGGGGTAGTTTTTGGGTGGGTTAGATGCATCTAACCCCAATCTAACCCTCCTATTTGGATCCTTTAGGGCTAGTTGGTTTTAAACTAACCAAACTAACTCTAGCCCGGATGATAGTGCAAGTGAGGAGCTCCACAAGTGAGAGTTAGAGGGTAGGAAATGAGGCTGCCTCATCCATCAAAGGCCGGATGATAGGTGGGATGAAGGTGTTTTTTGCCTTTGAACTCTCATCTATGAGGTAGGGGTGCAGTTGAGAGCTCCGATGGAGTTGCCCTTAACCATTGGAATTTTTTTGAATTTATATAGGTCACACCTTAATTAGGTCCCATTGGGACTACAGTTCGTTCTTGTTGTCCCTTACTCCCTTCGTCCGTAAAGAGTGTCCCTTTGGCCTCTAAACCTTGCCCCACAAAGATTGTCCTCTTACATCGTAATAAATCTCAACAACACAAATACCAACAAAAGTAAATGTATGAAGAAGCATATAAAGCCCATCCAATATTCAATTGGTGTTATTTGTCTAGTTCCAATGCATGTGCATTTATTTATGATTCAAAAAAAACTAAACAACATCACAATTTCCAATCACAATTAGAAATAGTTATTAGGGCAATATAAACTTCTCACTAATGTACTAATGTGTCTCAAAATCTCCAAAGGGACACTCTTTGCGGGGCGGAGGGAGTATGTGCTTGCGGATCAAGAAAAATATTAGGAAACAATATTAAAATTAAATTTTGGTGCACAAAAAAATCTTTAATCCGGCTGTGAAAAGGACCCTAATTTTCACATGTGGTTCATGTTACAAAACTATGGTGAAAATAATTATCACATGCCGTTCATAAAAATTCTCACATGCATGAGGTTGTGTCACACGGGGTGCCCCAAAGGGCAATATTCCTTTAGATTGCAGCCACGCAAGCATGACCAAAGGGATGAAGGCCCATGCTAGGAGGCACAACCACAAATCCAAGGCTCCTATGCGACGTCGCTCCATCCTCGATCATGCACCACCGACTGGACGTGAGATGCGTCGTTCCTCCTCGACCTCCTTTCCCCCGTCAGCCATGAGAGGGCAAGAAGGGGAGAAAGAGGATGCAAGGATGACATACATTCAATGCGACTGACTAGATGAGACATGTGTGTTACTACTCCCTCCGTCCCTAAATATAAGATTTTCATAAATTTTTGAATAAGACGAATGGTCAAACGTGATCAGGAAAAGTTAATGAATGCTTGTATTTAGGGACAGAGGGAGTACCTTGGTTGTGAAGCCCAAGGTGAGGCAGCCACTCTTCGGACTCCCAAGACTCAGTCATAAGCATCATCATAACTAGGACAGCTCCATCAAGACACGTCAGGGCTGCCTGACCACCACCCCATCCATATCACGGGCATGGTGTATAGCCTTGACCCAACACAATAGGGTAGAACCCACACGGTGGGGCTCCACCCCCTAAGGGCACCTGCAACAGGCCGTTAGTGGCTCTCTGTAATGACGTCACATTTTTTATGATAGAAAATTGCGTAGAGAGAGAAATCGTCGCCACAGCTAGCGAGAGCCGTTAGCGTGCAGTTCGACACGAGCGGAGTCCCACGCTTCCATCCACGTGGTTTCCCACGCCAAACACAGGGTCGTAGGGATCGCACGGAGCAGGGCCATCGGGGTGGAGTGCTGCCATCGTCGCTGGAGAGACAAGCGGTGCGGTCGCGCGGAGTAGGGCCGTCGGCGTGAAGTACCGGCAACGCAGCCAGGTAGCTAGCACGGTCGTCGAGATGGAGCGCGACATCGTCGCTGTCCAGGCGAGCGGCATGGCCAGAGTGTGCCATGGCGGAGCCAGATGGGGTCGCGCAAGAGGAGGACGAGGCCCCGGCTGCAGGTGTGAAGTGAGGCTGATGCGGGGAAGGGCGGACTGTGGCCACCGGCGTGAGGCGAGGACGACACGGGAGCTATGGAGCGGACTCTGGCCAGCGCAGGTGAGGTGGTTGGTAACTGGTGCTGGGAAGAGAGAGCGGCGCGGCCGCCGGAATCCGTCGGAGCTGGGCAGAATAAGCCCGCAGCCGGAAGCACAAAGGACCCGTGCCAGAATCCACTATAGTTGCTGGTGGATGGAGGCGGGGGACGCTGACGGAGGGGATGGGAAAGGTTAGGGATAGATGGGGAAGTGGGAATGAAGGACCGGTGGGGAAGAAGCTCGAGGATTAAAAAATAATGACACGTGGTACCCACTGTTAAATGTTATAGCAACTCTGTTAAATGAGTAGTCTACTCGTACTCTCTATAGCTGACGTGGACAACATTATATAGAGTTGCTCTCTAGAACCATTGCGGCTACCCTAATCTAGCTGAAGCATTGTCCCCCGACCACTCGGCTAAGGTCGGGGACTGTCTTAGGATACGAGTGTTCGACTAGTAGGCTGAACAGGCTCTCACTATTGTAGGGGTAGGCAGCCAGATGAGCATAAGCACCACACCGTGCACTATGTCCAATGCATTGGCACACCTCATGTATGGCTGCCACAGCTGGCACTGTTCCAGCCACGACACATAGTAGCGTAGCGTGTTTAACAGGGCAAAGCAAAGCCAGACCACACCGAATAAAGTCAAGACGGAGGGGTGGGCCCCATCAAGCCCAACAACCAAACAAACCCCGACCATCACGCATAGTTTCCCCGACCTATACGGTCGAGGGACCCCCCCCCCTCTTTTTCTTTGTACCCATCCCTCACGTATATGTAGGGGTAGTAACGGGTCATGACCCTAATGCATTCTTCACAATCCAACTAAACCCTACAACTCTTTAGCTAAAAATTGTACATTATTATGACCTGGCCCTTACATGGCCCTATTCTTAAATTTGTTAGGCTAAACTTGAGGGCCCTTTACCACCCCTATGTATATGAGAGGAGACGGCGGGCTTCGTTTCTAAGGTTGGCCTCTCCATCCCTTCACAGACATGCACTTGAACCCGCTTACGAGCGGCCCCCTTGTAAGCCGACTGAACACCACCACCACACCTTAATTGGACGGTGGATTTTCCTAGCTATGCCTTGAGCGCAAATCATTGATTCCTAGAGCCGCGCGGCATGAAACACCAACAGGTTTATTGTAAACCGACGGTGATGCATACTACGGAAGAAATTAAATAGGTTCGTAATACTGGTAGGCAACTAAGGATGAGGACCTCGGAGGCATCCATGGTCCCCACAGCGTTGTCAATGCAAGAAGATACGTTCCAGCTTCAATCCTTTTAATTTCTAAAAGAGGGCGGCATTATATGGTGGTTCAGACAGGGCAATAGAGACATGGAAAGGTGGAAGATAAGTGCATTTATCCATTTAGAGCAACTGCAAGAGACTAGCTATCTTGGCTTAACTAGCTTAAAAAATAGAAAATTTGTTCAAACACGCAATATTGCCAAGTGTACCAATTAATAAGAGGGTGTTTGGATCCCACATGACTAGTGACTAGAGACTAGTTTTAGTCACCCTTTAGTCACTAAACCTCCAAGCACCCTTGTTGACTAAAACTTGGAGGTTTAGTGACTAAAGGTGACTAAAACTAGTTTAGTCTCTAGTCACCCATACCCCAACTTTTGGTGACTAAAACACCCTCTCTCACCTAATTAATTGCTCATACCATTAATTCTGTGGACCCAACAAGAGATAGGAGAGGAGAGAGAAAGGAGGGAGAAATAATAATTTAATGTTAAGAACCATTAATGCTGACTAGTTTTAGTCACATTCCAAAAGGGTTGTGACTAAAAAATTTTAGTCTATAGTCTCTAGTCTCATGGGACTAGAGGGATCCAAACACCCCCTAATTTAACGTAGTTCGAGCGAGGCATGCATGCATGCGGATCTTCAAAGTCCACTCTAGAATAAAGCTGGTATCTAGCTAGCTAGAGGATCCAGAAGACATGATCATCTTGCTGCCATTTGCAGAAAAGGAATATTGCAGTTAAGGAAGCAGTGCTCGAGAAGCTCACCGTTGAATATCCGCGATTGGCCGCAATGCTCGAGGGACTGAAAGCTGAGCTGTGCTTGCCGGCGGTACGGTACTCGCTCTGTTTTAGGCTGGTCGCACTGGGTACGCCATACCCAACCCTACGGCGTGCTGCAGTAGGCAGTTGGCGTTTTTCACGCCGCACCGGGGTGCGCTATGGGGGACGGGACGTCCCGTTCCCATCCCGCACGCGCCAAATCAAGCGCGTTCACGGACGTGCGCTACGGCTTGCCCGGTCCCACCTGGCGTCAGGCGGTTTGTCGTCCGCGCCATCGCAGCGAGAAGAGGAGAAGAGAGAGAAGAAGCCGGTGACGTCGAGCAGCTGCCCCTCGCCTCCATGGAGCTCGATTCGCCGCCGCCCCAAGCTCCTCCCCGAGCTCGAGCTCACCGGCTGCGGTCGGCGCGCGCCCGGAGCTCGTCGCGGGGCCAACGGCGCCCGCCGCCCTCCTCGAGGCCAGCCGGTGGGGACGAGGGAGCGCCGAGCTCGAGCCTCAGGGACCGCCGCGCCCCGGATTGACGACGGGCCGACGAGGATGACGAGCTAGTGCGGGGGGGGGGGGGGGGGGGCAGCCATGGATCTCCGCCACGGAGGGAGGAGGGGAGAGGAAGGGCCCGATCGCGAGCATAGAGAGCAGGGAGAGGGCGGCGCGCCATGGATCCGCCGGTGTGGGGAGGGAGCAGGGGGAGGGAGGAGGCCCGCCGGTGGGGGAGGGGAGGGAAGCGGGCGGAGGGAGCAGGAGTCGCCGGTGGGGGAGGATGCATCGGGCTCGGGTAGGTGGAGCCTGGAGGAGATTGAATGGAGAAGGAAGGGGGAGGGAGGGAGAATAAGAGTATGACGTGTGGGACCCGCAAGTGGTGGTTGGTATGGAGTAGGAGATATAGGGGATGATGGGTGCGAGAAAACTAGTGCTGTACTGGAGAATCTCGCTGACTAGGCAGAATATTCTCTTTTAGGGGATGCATTTGGAGTAGCACCAGTGCTACCAGTCTTACGGCAAACTGTTGTGGTGGTTTTTCCTCCAAATATCTGTTTCATTTGCTGCTCATCAGACAGAGGATGGCGGGGCAGACACGGTGGCAAGTGATGTGACCGAGGAACCGGAAGAGCAACAACACTGCTTGTCGGATGATCAATAGCCTGCAGAAGAGACGGAAGTATGCAAACCTACACATGCCACGCATGTTATTTTCTAATAATCTCTTTATCATATCTCTAGATAAGAAATGAAGTTTACTACTACTGTCGTCTGTTTTATAGGTTGGTAGCCTTGTGCTAACTAACATCATCAGGCCAGCCAACTCGTCTCTCAGTTCGTGGTAAAGTTACGTTGAGGAAGCATGCTGAAGTATAAATTCCAAATACTAACAAATAATACAACCTAATAAATTTCGAAATACCAAAAAAAATGTATCTATAGCTAGGTCTTTTAATAAAGCATTTAGTGTAATCGATCCTGTTGTTTCTAACCCGGTGATACAAACTAAAACAAGTTAAAACATACAAAATGCAAAAAGATGTACTTTTTACTATCTAGCAATCCTTTCGTCGACTACTCTTTGAGCAGAAAAAACGAGAAAACTACAAAAAAAGTATTGTTTTATATTTCTTTTTTTGGGGGGGGGGGGGGGGGGTTGGGTGGGTAGGGAACTCCGCCTATGCAGTTTTGAAGTAACCTTGATGGCTGCATAGCTGGTCCCAAGCCCAGAAATAAAAAAGGAGGGACTACCCATACACACTACAGAAATGTTTGAACTTTCTAAATTTACCTGTTGGTTCTTCTTCCTGTTATTATATGCAGTAACCGGAGGAATCCCGGCGGTAGGGCAGCGGAAGGAGAGGATCTTTGCCCTCTCTGTTCTTGCGCATGAGAGAAAACAGGAGAGGTTTAATTAGGAGATTGATCTGTATTGATTAATTCCAACCGAGTACAATGCCTTTGTATATAAAGGCTCATCTGGTAACCTTTCCCCTCTTACAAGCCTCAACCAATTGTCTCTAAACCAACTTCTATCTGTATCTCTAATCTTAACTAACAATATCTCTTAACTGAACTAACAATCTTAATTAATTAAAACGCCTACTCATTTGTCATGGGCCTGCTTCTGCTTCTTGCGCCTAACATATGTTTTGCCCCAAATAACATCACTCCCCCCCCCTTGAGAAACAGGTCGTCCTCGAGCTGGAGTTGAGGATATAGCGTGCCTCGAACTGCTCCAGATCTTCCCAAGAAGCCGCCCAAGGTGGAAGACAATCCCACTGCACCAATGCCTGACGAACACCATCGAAGAGCCTGAGACGCAGCACACAGGAGGGCTGGGGAATGACAGCGCCATTGTGAACCGGTGGAAGTTGTAGAGCAGCACATGGAGGTGTGCCGACAAATTTCCTCAGTAGACCCACATGAAACATATTGTGCAGCCGAGTACCTGGTGGTAGAGCCAGACGAAAAGCAATTGAATTGATCTCCTCCACAATCTGATACGGCCCGAAATACCGCTGACGGAGCTAGCCGGAAGATGATGACGCCAAGGAGCCATGAGGGCGGTGATGCAAGCATAACCAGACCCAATGACCAACAGCAAATGTGACTGCACGGTGGCGACGATCGTACTGGAGTTTGGCGACCTGCTGGGCCTGCTCGAGCCGAAGACGAACATCTTGCAGAAACTCATCACGCTCCTCCAAAGTCTGGGCGACCGCCACAACACGAACTTCACTAGCATCATATGAGCGAAGAGTAGGCAGATCATGACCATAAACCACACGAAAAGGAGTCTCCTGTAGTGTTGTGTGGAAGGCTCTGTTATAAATGTATTATGCCCATCGTGCTCAAAAAAATGTATTCTGCCCATGGAAGCCACATGAGCCATTGCCGCGACCGATCACCCATGAGACACCACAAGTACATGCCAATTGCTTTGTTAGCAGCCACTTTCTTCCCGTCTGTCTATGGATGGAATGCCGAGCTCATCAATAGGGAGGACGCAGAAGCCTTGAACAAGGAACCCCAGAATGCAGAAGTGAATACTGGGTCACGATCTGAGACAATGGATACTAAAATTCCATGGAGGATCAAAACTCTCTCTGCTTTCGGCAGCCAATAAATTTGACTCTATAAGAAAAGGAAAAGGCCCATAATAAATAAATAAATAAATCGAATCAGAACGCATATGGGGTTAAGGTAATCGACTTGCTTTGTCCTCCATGGAAGGTTAAGAAGTAGGTATAAGTGATAACAAGAGATTCGGGTTCCAGTACTGATAAATCTTGGGAGAGATTTGGTGACTGACAAGCAATACTATTTGGGATGAGAGTTTCACACTAGAACAATCTTAGTTGCACATTTAGATAGTATAATGTAGATTATGTTTCGAACAAATAGTGGTGGCCATAAGAATTAAAGTTTTAAGTTTGTTAATTCACCCCTCTCCCTCCTAGGCTACGAGCACCAATTCCTTTCACACACAACGTCTCTTTCTCCTTTTAATGATGTTACGCAATTTGCTAAATGAGTTTTTGTTTTTGCAAATTACACAGTATATCGGAGACACTCACAACACACTCACATTCATCCCTATGAACATTGAATTGCGCTAAAAATTTGAACTGGGCCGAATTATTTGGCCGATTTGATAGCTTCTCAGACCCTACCGAAATAGGCGAATTTCGTCCCAATTTGGACGATTCGGGCCGAATCCCAAATCCTTGGATCACATACATATATAAGTGTAACCACCCACCATGTTGTGGAGATCCCAATTGCATGTATTATTTTCCATAACTAACACACGGTTATTTCATATTTTTATGACGAATGATGAAAAGGGTTTGTCGTTGTCGACTTGCCAATGTCCCTTGCGGCGGTTGTGCAAGCAACAAGTCACTGATCCATTCACATGACCCGCTTGTGATGCATAAGATGTCAATTGATAGGACAAGTTTCCGTGTTAAAACAGTAATCTGCTGTCAGCCAGAAAATGTCCATGTTCTCAGATATAACACCCTTCATCTGTATGCAAATATGCCAGTCGAAGGATGTGACTGTGAGTGATCAAAGGTCATTGCATTCAATAGTAGCTGCACGATTATTCCTCCTTATGGACTCAAGAAATGGCATTTCAACTGAGTAGGCTTGGTGTTGACATGCGTGTTTTTATTTTTATGGTTTCGTAGCAACGGTTAATGAATCTTTTTTGCTAAGCACCTGCTAAGGATCCGAAACAGCATTAATGAAAGGATATATTCCTTTGCCCGGGCTGCACCACACATTTCAATGGTGTCCATCGAAGCTCACAAGTGGTTCTGACTAAAGTGCAGGCAGCCTTTTCTCCCTTGACCAGGGCTATGAAACGTGTATAGTTTTTCTAGAGACCCTTTCGCACGAGTAAATTGGACCTCGGGCAATGCTAGGTTTCGTAATCCAACAGTCATTTTTACTGATTGACCGATACATGGAGAAATGTATTCACATAAAGAATAGTTTGGTACCTTTCGGTGGTTGCATCGAGCATCTAATACCTTCACCATTGTGCTCTTGTTTTAGATATCAACTGCAGGTATGGAATTGCTCGCACGAAGGGACGCCTGGGAAAAGCCTTCACCTGACAATTGCACGTGTTTGCTCCTGAGAACGCGGCGTGATTTGCAGCGCGGAATGGGAGGTGTGGATTGCGTGAAGATCAAAGGAGAACTCCCAAAATTAGCCTAGTACATTATAGTTAGATTTTTTTATACAAGGTTAATTTCGGAATGTAAAAAGTCCGCTTGTCTCCCTATAAAAGGAGGCCGACCGGCACTTGTAAAGGGGATCGGCTCTTGAGAATTGGACTGTTTGAGCTTTCGTTCACCACCTTTCGTGTCTTCAATTTTGAGTCGTTCTCTTCATTGTTTGTGTTAAAGCTTTGGCATAGCACAACACTCCTCCTCACCTTCTTCCTCCTCAAATTTCCATGAGGAGCTTACGGGAGAGTTCACGGCGGTAAGGGGGCTCAAGGCCCCCCCCCCCCCCTCCTCCACACCACCCCCCAGAGGAGGGGTTTACCTAATTATGGGAGAGTCAACAAGTACTCCATCTTCGTGTGCCTCGCTAGTCTCGCTATGTATGAGCTTTTTTTTTTGACCCTCTAGACTAGGGGGCGCACAAAGAAATAATACGTAGTGAAAATTTGGCATGCACTCTATGTTCAGGATATAAGATACTTGGCCTCTTGCCATCACGTATGTTAATTCGTTCGATATAAAACTAAACAGCTGCTGTGAATTGCGATGTTGTTGCAGCTCATTCCAAGCATTATGATATACTATACATGAAATCTATCTCTGCTTTCGGCAGCCAATAAGTTTGACTATGTGAAGAACATAAAAAAGTAAAATCCCGTAATAAATAAATAAAAATCACATCCAATCCAAACATATATGGGGTTAAGGTATCGACTTTCTTCTCATGGAAGGTTAAGGCATCAATCAAAGATATAATAACAGGAGATTCTGGTTCCACTTTGGTGCATCCTCCCTTGTGCCGCCTGTATAAAATTAACCTGCTTGCTTGGGCTCATCAGAAATGAAGGAACAAGCTAGGAACGATCAACAGCACAGCCTGCTAGATCGAAGCAGAGTATATATAGCTTCAGTGCTTGGTCGTCGTCACCATGGCACATGGTGTCAAGAAGCAGGGCACAGCAGGTGTTCTGCTCGCAGCTGCTCTCGTCGCGGCCATGTTCTTCTCATCTTGCCAAGCAGCAGGTAATTTAACTTTATCCATATATACAGCATATAGTAGTACACTGTACTGCTAATAATTCAGCTAGTAATCATAAATAACAGCAGCGATTAGTTATTTGTTGGTGACGACAGCAGACTACTGCCACGCGATCTTGCCGTGCTCGGACGAGACGTGCGGCAACTACTGCCAGAAGAACAACTACAAGAACTTCCAGACGTTCTGCACGCCGGGGCAGTACTACCCCAACTGCTGCTGCCGAGTGCCCGATGCTTGAACGATCCATGACAGAACGGCGTCCGTTCAAGCAGCCGTTCGCCGCCGGAGAGTTTATCATCGAGCAGTATGTATGATTTATGTAACGAGGACACATATAGGATATCCATGGATGTCAACATATATAGGATGATGATGCTATGTTGTTTCTCTGTCTCATAATGCAGTTGCTGTTATGAGCAACCAGTACATGTATGCTTCTCTGAATGCGTGATGTGTCATTATTCAGTAGACTGGAGAATTTTTAAAAAAACGGACCCGCGGGGTATGACGGCCCCGGGCGTTGTTTTAAGAAGATGATGATCTTCTCATGCAGATCCAGAAAATCTCCGAACTCCTACCCTATCCGTACATGGCGGCACCTACGCCCGTGTGAGCTTGGGCCGGGCCTTGCAGCATGCTTTGGCGTAGGATAGGCGAGGAGATTGTTGGGGAAGTTGGCCTTCGGAAGCCTCGCCCACGTCCGGCCAGGCTGACGATTTCAGTTCGCGTGCGGCTTCGGTCTCGCGGAGAGACTTTCGCGATATGGGTTTGACAGAAACGCTAATACTGCTCATGATTACGTGAGGATTGTTGCACAGGGATGGTCCTACATGGCGGTGCCAGCCTTCGGTGCCGAAAGCACAAATGGCTGTAATCCGGCGACGAAGGTTCGAGGGGACCAGGAACGCGGTGCGCCGGCCGGGAACATCGCGTCCGGGGCCAGCGGCGGCACGGGCAAGATGTCCGGAGAGGTGCGACGCGTCCAGGGCAGGATCGCTACTTCAGCGCCGAAGGTGCGGCGATCCTGGACACGCGGCTGCCGCCGACGTGTAAAGAGGGCTCCGTACGAGGCAGAGACAAGGGGTGCCGCGTGTAAAGGTGTTTCGGCCGTACGAAGACACGCTGGAGGTCTGTACGACGCGGGGACTTACTGTTATACCCTTGTAAAGTGTTTAAAGCCGTTTGTCAGGAACGGAAAAGGTGTAATTGAGGCAAATGACTATACCCAGGGGTCTCCTATAAATAGTGAACCCCTTGTAATGAAACGGACACACTGTAATGAGAAGAGAGTACCGAAGGCGACAGCAGTTCTTTCGGTCTTCGGTCTGCTGAGTATTTCCTTATTTCTGCACTGTGTTGTTAAGTTTTTGCATCTCCCTTCCTTGCGCAAGTAGAAGTAGTAGTCTCGTGATAGCAAGCTAGGGAGGGAGAGAGCTCAGGGGGCTGTTGTGTCGGCGTCCACCCTTCGGGCCCGATTTCCACCAACAGTTTGGCGCCCACCTCGTGGAAGAATCCAAGACCACATGGCAAGGACCCGTTCGGCAGGCGCCGAAGCCACAACGGCTCAGGCGTCGATCCCTCCGCTCGCCTCAGAGCCCGCCAACCCATCGGCTTCGGCCGTTCAGCCTTCGGCGGGAACCGGTGCTGGGCCGAGCGCTCCGAGGTTGAGCACACCGCCGGGGGATGTTCGAGGTCGCCCTCGAGGGGCCGGGGTCTTCGGCGCAAGACATCGAGGCTCTCCGAAGGATCCGGCCCTCATCGCGAGCAAGTCCGTGCCGGGCCGCCTTGGAGCAGAGACGCGCCCATCCTCGTCGCAAGCGCGCCCATCCCAGCACCAGGACGCGGCTCCACCCCACACCGCCCCCCGACGCCATCGACTTCAACATCAGGCAGGCCGAGCGCTACCTCGCCATGCTGCAAAGCTAGATCGCTGGCACGACACCGCCACAGCAAGTCGCTCCTACGCCGCCTGCACCAACACCGACGCATGCCGCGCATGCCGCGCCGGCGGCCCAGCAGCACGCCTGGCACACCCTGCAGGCCATGCAGGCTCAGCTGGATCAATGGAGGCAGCAGAAGGACGCCTCCGAAGGGCAAAGCATAGGCCACCGCCAAGAGAGGGGGCAGGTGCACGAGCACTTCGCTCCCGACGACGCACCACTTCGCAACGTTGTCCCGGTGTCCCCGCTCTCGGTCGAGCTCGAGAGTGCGCCGTGGCCTCGTCGTTTCAACGCCAACACCTTGCCCCAGTACGACGGAGATTACGATCCCAAGGAGTTTCTGATGAAGTTCGAGGCGGCGGTGGAATCCAACGGAGGCGACGCCACTACGAAGGCGAAGGCTCTTGTGCTTGCACTCAAGGGAGAGGTTCAGTATTGGTATGCAAACATACCGAAGGGGCATATAACGTCTTGGTTCCAGCTGCGAAACAAGTTGCTATCCAGCTTCAAAGGTATGCAAGTCGAAGAGCTGGACTCCAACGACCTCGTCAACATGTGTGTCCAGGGGGACCGCGAGTCACTGCAAGAGTACATCCACAGGGTTGTCAAGCTGACAGCGCGCGCGCCTGCGGTGTCCGAAAGCAGCATCATCGATGCCATCGTTGGGGGCCTGAGGGTTGGAAACTGCCAAGATGTGCTCGACAGAGTCAAGCCGAAGTCTCTGCAAGAGCTATTTGAAGTCATGCAAGAATACTGCAAGTCCGACAAAGGCCGCCGCCGGAGGCTCGACCGGGCAAATGCAGCGAAGAAGCAGAAGCAACAGGGGCAGTGGGACCAGCCGAAGGGGTGGCAAAATCAGCCACCGAAGCAAGCAAACCGTCAGATCAACAACGTGTCTGCGCCCCCCGACCAGAACCAGCACCGAGGCGGCGGCGGGCATAAGGGCGGATACAAGAATAACAGGGGGCCGAAGCTGCAGCAGCACAATCCGCCTCAGCGAGCCGGCGTTGAGCGGTTTTTCTGCTGGCTCCATGGAATTGATGCCCAGCACCACATGCACCAGTGCCCCTCGGCGATCAAGATGAAACTGGAGTGGGAGGCGGAGGAGAAGGCGAAGGCAGCAGGCATGGCCGTTAACCATGTCATGAAGTACCAGAATGCGGGCCAGTTCAGGGCCCTGCCACCACCATACCATCACCAGCCTTACCAACCTTCGGCACCCGCGCATGCCTTCCACCCACCGCAACCGTATACGCCTTCGGCGCCACAGCTGCCTCCGCCCCTCCCATGCACGCGCAGCAATCTTTTGTTTCCGTGCCTTCGTGGCCGAACCCGGCCGCCCACCATCAAGCACACTACACCCACACCCAGCCTCCACCTCCACCTCCTCCAAAGCAAGAGGCCCCTAACTCTAGCAGCTCGGGAATGATGGGCATGGTCAACATCATCAACGCAATCTCTGGCGGATCCAATGAGCCGGTGCATGAGACAAAGAGGCAACGCCAAGACTACTACCGAAGCGTGTCGCACATCTGCTCCGGCAAGTACTTTCACTTGCCATGGTCCCACATCCCCATAACCTTCACGGCAGCTGACATTCGGCTGCAACACTACCCTCACAACGATCTGCTCGTCATAAGGGCCAACATCGGCAAGAACACGAAGTACTACTTCGGCAATGACGTGGGGAGAATCCTGGTGGACAACGGCAGCTCAGCGGACATTTTGACCTGGCAGTGCTTCGCTGGCATGGGTTTCAAGAAGGAAGATTTGAAGAAGGCAGAACACCTGCTGTACGGTTTTGGCAACAAGAGGATCGAAGCCCTAGGCAAGATTGATGTCAATGTGTCCTTCGGCCAAGATGCCACCATGAGAACCGAGGTCATAACCTTCGATGTTGTTGACTTCGTGTACCCGTACAACGCCATCTTCAGCTGCAACACCATCAACAAGTTTGCAGCGGTCATCCATCAAGGGTACCTTCTGATGAAGATACCAACGGCAGCGGGGGTAATCTCGGTGTATGGCAGCCAGGAGGAGGCCCGAAGAGCCGAACGCAACACGTCGGTGCACAACAAACAGGTCCATGTCATCAATGAAGACGAGAGCAACGAAGTTGCGGCAGCCGAAGAGCAAAGGGACGAGGCCCAAATGAGGCAATCCATGAAGGGGGTCGAGGCTGAGCGCATGAAAGCGATCGATGTCACGAAGACAGTCCCCCTGTGCGCGGACGTGCCAAGCAGGACCGTAATGATAGGTGCCGAAGTCAGCACGGAGGACGAAGGCAGGCTCTTGCAGTTCCTTCGTAACAATCAGGATGTGTTCGCATGGTCCAAGTCCGATTTGACGGGCGTCCACCGTTCAGTCATAGAGCATGCGCTTAACACCGACCCAAGGGTCAAACCGAAGCTGCAGAGACAGCGGCCGATGTCAGCGGACAGGGTCAAGTCTGCGGAGGCCGAAGTGCAAAAGCTGCTCGACGCGAGAATCATCAGAGAGTCCAATACCCTTTCTGGGTGGCCAACGTGGTGATGGTGCCGAAGAAGAACGGCAACATGCGCATGTGTATTGACTTCACAGAGCTCAACAAGGCGTGCCCGAAGGACCCTTACCCGCTGCCAAGGATCGACGTCATCATTGATCAGGCCGCCGGTTGTGATGTTGAGCCTCCTAGATTGCTTCTCCGGCTATCACCAAGTGTGGATGCGAAGGGAGGACGAAGCAAAAACCGGATTCACGACCCCTTTCGGCATTTTCTGCTTCGTCAGGATGCCCGAGGGCCTACGCAACGTCGGGTCTACTTTCAACCGCATGATGAAGCTGATCCTGGGCAATCAGCTGGGGCGCAACGCCTCGGCGTATGTTGATGACATCGTCATCATGAGCGAAAGAGAGAAAGATCACATTGCAGACCTGACTGAGACCTTCGACAACATGAGGCGAAACGGCCTCAAGCTCAACCCAGAGAAGTGTATCTTCGGCATCCGGAAGGGGCAGCTGTTGGGATGCATGGTCTCTAAGCGGGGCATTCAGGCGAACCCCCAAAAGATTGAAGCCTTACGAAGGATGCAGCCTCCGAGCACCAGAAAGGAAGTCCAAAGACTCACAGGCAGAATTGCCTCGCTGAACCGTTTCATCTCCAGAGCTGCCGAACGAAGCTTACCCTTCTTCAAGGTGCTTCGTGCAAACTCAACTTTTCAATGGGGCCCAGAGCAACAACAAGCCTTCGACGACCTCAAGAAATACCTTGAAGATGCAACAGTCATGACCAAACCGTCATCGAAGGCTGAGCTACTGTTGTACATCGCAGCAACCGACACAGCGGTTAGCGCAGTGCTCGTGGAAGAGCGGAAGGAGGCAGACGCTCTAAGGTAGTTCCCCATATACTATGTCTCCGAAGCTCTGAGCGGCTCAAAACTTCTCTATTCTGAAATGGAGAAGATGGCATATGCTGTGGTGATGGCAAAGAGGAAGCTTCGGCACTACTTCCAGAGCCATAACGTTTCGGTCCCTACAGCTTTCCCTCTCTGGGGCATGTTTGAGAACAAGGAGTCCACTGGTAGAATGGGCAAGTGGGCCTTGGAGTTGGCGGAGCACGTCATAAGCTTCGTTGCGCGCAGTGCGATAAAGTCTCAAGTCCTCACTGATTTTGTAGCCGACTGGACGCCTTCGGCGCCGAAGGGGGAAGCAATAGTCACAGAACCAATATGGGAAGTACAGTGTGATGGTGCATACTGTCACCTTGGGTCAGCGGCCGCAGCAGTCTTAAAGTCCCCTTCGGACATCAAGATTCGGTATGCCCTGCGGCTGAACTATGATAACTGCACAAACAACGTGGCAGAATACGAAGGCTTGCTGCTCGCACTTCGGAAGGCCAGGGCCGTGGGAGCAAGACGGCTTGTCATCTTGACAGACTCCAAACTTGTCGCCTACCACATTGGGAAAACTTACAGGGCAAAAAATCCTGATATGATGAAGTACCTGCAGGCTGTCCGAAGCATGGAAAAATTCTTCATCGGCATCACAATGCGAAGCTTTCCCAGGAACTACAACAAGGAGGCCGATGCCATTGCAAAGGCAACAGCTCTGCTTGAACCCCTGCCGCCGGATGTCTTCTACGAAACAACCACCATGAAATCCGCCGCCGATGAAGTAGTACCCCCCAAGTTCGTGAATGCCATACAGAGTGAGGACTAGCGCGCCCCAATAGTGGCGGCGCTCAAGGGTTACTACGAAGCCGAAGATGGTGTCACCAGCAAGAGAGTAGCCATCAGGGCGAGAAACTACCACCTCGTTGATGGCAACTTATACCGAAAAGGGGTGTGTGCCCCATTGCTAAAGTGCATATTGGCCACCGAGGGCAAACAACTGCTCCACGAAATCCACAGTGGCATGTGCTCACATCACCTCGGCACGAGGGCCTTAGTGCAGAAGGCTTTCCGCCAGGGCTTCTACTGGCCTTCGGCAGTCGCAGACGCACATGACAAGTGCGCCATTGTCCAGAGTGCCAGCGCCATGCACCCTACAGCAAGTTCGCCTCCAACGAGATACAGCTGTTACCACCGGTATGGCCCTTCGCTCGGTGGGGTATCTACATCGTCGGCCCGCTACCCACGGCACCCGGAAACTACACTCACGTAGTTGTGGTGGTCGAATATTTTTCCAAGTGGGTTGAAGCGAAGACGTTATTGAGTATCACTTCGGCCACCATTCAGAAGTTCTTTTGGCAGAACATAGTATGCCGCTTCGGCGTACCCCACGAGGTCACAGTGGATAACGGCAAGCAGTTCGATAGCGCAGAATTCAAGGAATTATGTGCGTACTTGGGAACCAAGCTGTGCTTCGCTTCGGTCTACCACCCGCAGTCCAATGGGGCGGTGGAGCAGGCCAATGGGGTCATCTTCGCTGGCATCAAGAGGAACATCACTGATCTGCCCAAGAGCAAGTGGGCCGAAGAGTTACCGAGGGTAATCTGGTCCCACAACACCACCACGTCCAGGACCACCCAGTTCTCACCCTTCAAGCTGTTGTACGGGGAAGAAGCCATGTTGCTTGAAGAGCTGTGCCTGGGCACCTGGAGGAACACTCCCTCCGGAGACGAAGACCTTAAGACTTCGGTTCAGAACATTGAGGAGGTCCGCTTACAAGCAGCCACGAACCTGTCGGCCTACCAAGATGAGACCCGGAGGTGGAAAAACAAGAAGATCAGACCGAAGCTCATACGGTTAGGAGATCTGGTGCTGCGTAAGGTGTCGAAAGGAAAACTGAAGGGCAAGGTGCACGAGAAGTGGGAAGGCCCGTTCATAGCGACCGCGACAGCAAACGAAGCAGCACTCAAGTTGCGCCGGCTAACTGGCGACGAAGATCCCTACACTTGGAATGTGGACATGCTTCAGAAGTACTTCGTTTGAAGCAGCTGCGAGCATCTAACGTAGTTTGAGTTTCAGTAGTTCCTTTTTTATCTTTAGTCATGATCAGGAGTCTGTATCATATGTACATTAAGTAGTGGGGGACGTACTCTTTTCCTCACGGGGGAGGCTTCGTGGTTCCCCTCCGGATCCGCGAAGTGTGAGGTTTTTAATGAGGCGGCCCTTTGTACCCCTTTTTCTGACATGTAATATAAGTCAGTATTCCCCCATCCCTTCGTGTCCAGTTTATTTCTTTTCAAGAATGCTTTCGCCACATTGTCGAAGCTATACTACCCCTTGAGGGGGGCATAGTCTTCGAGGTGGCCTTCGGCGGGGTAAGTGACAGCCTGGGCACGGATCGCCTTGGGTGCGCGCGGGCCAAGCCTGTCACTTATCGTCGTGACCGAAGAAAAAGCCCGCTTGACGCGGCACGAGGCCACGATTCGGCCGGAGTAAACGCACGCCTGGAGCGCTGCGTCGGTCCTGATTTGACCGAAGGAAAAGCCCGCTTGACGCGGCACGAGGCCACGATTCGGCCGGAGTAAACGCACGCTTGGAGCGCTGCGTCGGTCCTGATTTGACCGAAGGAAAAGCCCGCTTGACGCGGCACGAGGCCACAATTTGGCCAGAGTAAACGCACGCCTAGAGCACTGCGTCGGTCCTGATTTGACCGAATGTAAAGCCCGCTTGACGCGGCACAAGGCCACGATTCGGCCGGAGCAAACGCACGCCCGGAGCGCTGCGTCAGTCCTGATTTGACCGAAGGGAAAGCCCGCTTCACGCGGCACGAGGCCCCGATTTGGCCTGAGCAAGCGCACGCCCGGGGCGTCGCTTCGGCCTCGACTTGACCAAAGTTAAAGGCCACTCGGCGCAGCACGAGATGGCGATGTGGTCAAAGAAAACGCGCATCCCGGACGTAATGATGTTTTTTAACCCGAGTGAGTGAGTTTTTACGAAAACACATTGAAGACAACGGGTTCGATACAAGCTGCGTCCAGAGGGGAAGCGCGGTGCCGCTTCGTCTCAACGTATCCAAGGGCAGTTTCGATCGGACGAGACGCGAAGATAGCGTCAACGGCTGGAGGTAGCATCAATCCTAGGGAAAATAACACTGACGGTGCGATACCGAAGTGCGCAAGTGATGGGCACAGACACCCTCGTTTCTTTCTCTTATCGCATTTTCAACATACAATGTACTTCGGGACAACAATACAACTTTACAAGGGAAAAATAATGCAATCACAATACACCTCGTCACGAACACACAATTTACAAATCCGTAGGCCACGATTCACTCCGGCGTGCCGCGAACACTTTCGGGGGGAGTTCCAAAGTCCTCTGCTTCAAGTCTTCGCGGCAGCCCGTAGCTCCACCGAACGATCAATCTTCGTTCAGAACATCTTCGCAGATCTCGTCGATCAACCGAAGATACGCCATATCTATAATCTCCAGTGCCATCTCCCGGAGCTCGCTGTCGATAGGCATCCGTCCTGCGCCGAAGTCGGGATCATAGTCAGTGCGCAGGCGGTCATTCCGTCTCAACCTTCACGGCTGCGAAGCTCTCCGACGAGGCGTCAGGAATTAAATATACATACTCGGGCGGTCCAAGGACCCCCTCCTCGACCGGCTCTACTTTTGGAATGACCCCTTCGGTCACGAAGGGGTCCGCTAAGTTTCGCTTAGCCGCCCTACGGGCGGCTCGTTCCCTAAGGATGGCGTCCCGATGCGCGGGATCCTTCGAAAAGTCCGCGAAGAAACGTTTAGCGGCTTCATTGTGAAGACGGTAGCACTCCGTGTGATACGACAAAAACTCGGAGTACGAGACATCGGGGTGGCGAATGCTAAACTTTGTCCAAACGTTCGGGGCGACAAAAAGAGAGTTTAAGGGCAGAGATGAACTGCTCACACCTTCGGCCCTCTGCGCAGGAACCACCGAAGGAACCTGCGCAGAGATACCTTACATTAGTTTACTTTACAAAAATTCATGGCCCCAAAAGGAGCGCGTTTCGTCTGTTTACAAGGCCAAGCCTGGTGCGCTTCAGACCTCGGCTCCTTCGATGACGATGGGGGCTTCACTCAGCACGGCAGCTGCTTCAGGGGCCTCAACGGACGCGACGGCTGCGTCGACCGCAGGCTCCGCATGTGCCTCGTCGCCGGGAGAGCTGGCAGCTAGTAGTGCGGCCTCAAGCTCCGCAACGTGTGCCGCCTCCGAAGCGTCCGCTGCAGAGTCTTCCTCCACGGTGGCAGCGGTCGCGACGACGTCGCCTTGTGCAGGCGCGGACTCCACTTCGGGAACAGGAGCAGCTTCAAGGGCAGCGGACGCGGGAGGGGCGGGGCCCCTTCGGCAGCTTCGGTACGCTCGCCCTCGGTTGCGCGGGTTCCGGTGCGCCCCCGCGTGCCCTTCTTCGGTAGTTGGGAGCCGTCGTGTCCTCGGCGGTGCCGCCTTCGCCGTCTGGAACACCGGTGACCTCGCCCTCCTCTCTTGCTGCAGCTTCGGGACCCCCAGCGGTGATAAGCGGAACGCCGGGCATAGCGATCCAGTCCCCCTCCGTCATGAACTGGGGCAAGGGTGGAGTGCCGCCAAACCGAACCCGGATGCGATCATAAACACGCTCTTGCAGCCGAGGCCTTATCTGCAAGACAGCGGGGGCAACATGTCAAAATAGGCGTGAGAAGATACCACTAATGCAACCTTAAACGAAGGGAAGAGGTAGCTTCGGTGTACCTGAGCACTCAGACGAGCGGATTCGTCTAAAGTGAGGCGGTACCCGCGCTGGGCGAAGAAGGTGTTCATGAAATTTTTGGGGAGCACCGGGAGCTGTCCAACGTCGAGATCTGCGTCGGTGGGCCATTCGAAATTACCCTTCGTGAGCCGGCGGAGATCGCTCTTGCTGATCGTCTTCTCCGAAGACGGGCGCTCCGAAGGCACCAGCGAGCACACAGAATATGCCAGCGTGCGGACCCCCACAGCAGCCCCGAGTTCTCCGAAGATCTTCGTATTCATGGAGAGCAAATCGAAGCACGCGTTCACCCATTCATAGAACGACTCGACGGTGCATTGGGGGAATGGGATAGGCGGCGCGCTAAGGTTGCACTGGTCCAATAGCTGCAAAATGTCGGTGCGAAGGGCTTTCGCGCTCCGAATGTGATCCGCCCGGTACCGCTCCAGCGTTCCGCTCAGCTCGCTCGCTTCCTTCTGCGCTTCGGCCAACTACGCCTCCTTGTTAACAAGCTGAGCGTGCAAGTCTTCTTTGGTGCTACTCAAGGCCTCCATGTCGCGGCGTAGTGTTTCAAGGACGGCTTCGGAGGACTTCGCCGCATTTTCCTTCTCTTGCTGCAGCTTCCGGGTGCGCTCTTATTCGGCGGCCAATCGCCCCTCCAGCTCCGCTACGCGGTTTTGAAGCGTAGTAACAGCGGCAACTGATTGCTCTTTTGACTCCTTGCTCTCTTGCTCCAGCCTTCGGGCGAGGCATCGAGACGCGATGAAGGCCTTCAGGGACAGATCCCCGCACGCCGTCGTGAGCTCAGCCGCAGTAAGCTTCCCGAAGTGTTCTTCTTCATGAGGTATAGTGAAGCTTTCCCCGGCCTCCTCCAGGAACTGGCGTTCGTGCCCGCCACTCGTCAGGCCCAGGAAATGAATCGTCTTCCCGCCAATCAGCTTGGCTTCGCGCGGGAACTTGGAGATGGACAGCGGCGGCACAGGGCTCCTCAGGCGTCACCCGGTAGCTGCTGCTTTCGGGCTCCTCGTCTTCTCCTTCCTCCGCTTCGGCGGCGATATCATCTTTCTCGGTAGCAGGGGCCGAAGGGGAGGCGGATTGTTCAGTACCACCAGAGGACGTATCGGACGAGCTGGTGGAGGTGGAGCTGGATTCGTCCTTGTCGCGCGGAGCTTCGGTGCCGAGGGCGACGGGGCTCGGTTTGCGGGAAGCGTCACCAACGGAGGACACGATGCGAACATCGCTGTCATCATCGCTATCCTTCTCCTTCGGGCTGAGGGGGACAAGCAGTGGCCCGACGGTTCCCTCCCCAGCTCCCGCCGACGGTGCGGCCGAGCGCAGCGGCACGGCGGCAATCACGTCCCCAACGAGGCCGGTCTCAACGTCCACGATCCGGGTCCTCTTGGGCGATGGAGGCGAGTCGGCCGGCCGCCCGCCGCGTTTCTTCCGGGCTTTTCCTTCGGCGGCAGCAGTGGCCACAGCAGGGGCGCCCCTCCTCCCAGTTTTCTTCGGAGCAGCGTGCGGCGAAGTCGCCGTCTCCTCGGCGTCCGCTTCGGCGGCAGCAAGCGCCGCAGCCTTCTTCTCGGCTGCCTCACGATGCTTGGCAAACCCGACGCGTTCAGGGGGGATAATCTTGAAGAACTCGAATACTCAGTTTGTCCGAGATCCGTTTAGCTCCGCGACGGTGTCCTTATACTCCTTCGGCGAGACAGGGTCGAGGATGAATTCCCCGTGAGCCTCCACCTTTCTCTTCCTCAGCACTACGGGAAAACAATCTCAAGTGGTCAGCAACTCAATCACCTGGAACATAGCTAAGGAAAAATCCACCGAAGGATGAAAAATAACTTACGTTCGGCCGTGAAGCCAAAAACCTTCGTCCAATCGAGGCAGGGGATACCCCCGATATCGTCCGCCCACTCGTCGTCAGCCACGGACCAGCCGTCCACCAATGGGCACACCGGGATGCTGCGGTACTCTTCCACGATGTCCCGCGTACCGTACTTGCGCGCAAACCGGCGAAGCATCATCACGAACTCGTTGCCTTCGGGGCACGAGGGGTTCTTGGCGTAGGACTCATGGAGGGGCGGCAGCTCCTTCGTGGCCAGCGGGTGAGACCCTCCAGGAGAGGAAGGGTTCACGGTGTAGTAGAACCAGTGTTGTTGCCAATCCGAAGGCCACTTATTCCGGTATGCGGTCACAGGGCTCACCACGCCGGACTTATACGAAAAATTCAGACAGCCGAATTGGCAGTCCTTCTCCACAGACTGGTCCCCCTCCTCCTCGAAGACTGTCCGCCGCTGGTGGTGTACTTGATGTGCCGAAGCGAACCATTCGGCAGAAGGCTTGATCTTTGTTGTCCGGCATATCCACATGTACACCGATAGCCGTAGGATGGCATTGGGTGTGAGTTGGTGCAAGTAGATGTCGAAATACCGGAGTATGTCGACGACGGCGGGGTGTAGAGGGAAACGAAGTCCCGCGTACAGCAAGTCGCGGAAGATGACGACTTCATTGTCCCAAGGCCGCGGCACAGTCTCCCGGCCAGGGGCTCAGCCGGCCCCAACCATACGATTCTTCACCAACGACTCTACGTCGGTCTTGTCGATTTGGCTCCGACCAAACGTGTACGTCTTCGCAATCTCCCTCGCAACAGCATCGCGTCTCCGCTTCGGTGCCATGTGGGCTATCCAAGCACGGAGTGAAAACAGAAGTAGCGGGGGCTGGAGGAGATCTTACAGCGGTACCTTCGGAGCTCTTGAGTGTCGTAGCTAAGAGTTGCGGCCGCGGCGTGGGGCAGCCCAAGGACTGGCCCCTTTTTATAGTAATGAGCCCCGATAATCGCGCTGATGTCGATCGAATTTACCGTTTTACCCCAATAGCAATTCTCACAACGGTAAAGCTTTCTAGGGGCAATGCGTGTCTTTTACTCGGATCCGCGTCAGCGTGGGCCGTCCGGGGGAGTTCCGAAGCCCATTCTTCACCCCGAGAAGGGTTGATCGTAAGTTCGTCCCATCTTGAGGTCAGGACGGCCCTCACTGACGAGGGGCTACTGTTGGGGAAGGTGGCCTTCGGAAGCCTCGCCCACGTCCGGCCAGGCTGACGATTTCAGTTCGCGCGCGGCTTCGGTCTCGCAGAGAGACTTTCGCGATATGGGTTTGACAGAAATGCTAATACTGCTCATGATTACGTGAGGATTGTTGCGCAGGGATGGTCCTACATGGCGGTGCCAGCCTTCGGTGCCGAAAGCACGGATGGCTGTACTCCGGCGACGAAGGTTCGAGAGGACTAGGAACGCGGTGCGCCGGCCGGGAACATCACGTCCGGGGCCAGCGGCGGCACGGGCAAGATGTCCGGAGAGGTGCGACGCGTCCAGGGCAGGATCGCTACTTCGGCGCCGAAGGTGCGGCGATCCTGGACACGCGGCTGCCGCCGACATGTAAAGAGGGCTCCGTACGAGGCAGAGACAAGGGGTGCCGCGTGTAAAGGTGTTTCGGCCGTACGAAGACACGCTGGAGGCCTGTACGACGCGGGGACTTACTGTTATACCCTTGTAAAGTGTTTAAAGCCGTTTGTCAGGAACAGAAAAGGTGTAATTGAGGCAAATGACTATACCCAGGGGTCTCCTATGAATAGTGAACCCCTTGCAATGAAACGGACACACTGTAATGAGAAGAGAGTACCGAAGGCGACAGCAGTTCTTTCGGTCTTCGGTCTGCTGAGTATTTCCTTATTTTTGTACTGTGTTGTTAAGTTTTTGCATCTCTCTTCCTTGCGCAAGTAGAAGTAGCAGTCTCGTGATAGCAAGCTAGGGAGGGAGAGAGCTCAGGGGGCTGTTGTGTCGGCGTCACCCTTCGGGCCCGATTTCCACCAACAGAGATTTTTTTCAACGCACACATAAGTGCGCCACCTCCGGCCAACAAATTCGCCCAATCTGGGAATCGAACCGTGGCCGGCAGGGTGTGAGCTGGAGAATCTTTAAGTGCTGCAGTTTTTCTTTCCTTTTCGCAATATATATTCTGAAAAGAGTATTCAGCAGCTCTGCAGCTGGATTTTCCCGGTCAGAAGGTTAGCAGAGTTGCTTAGTGTCATCGAGGCAATTAAATAGGTTTACCGGCCACATTTTGCTGGGCCAGGCCCAACAAAAAGCAAGCCTCTTTATAACGAAATACGGCCGGTTTCAGCCCATTCATGCAATGGAAAGCGCCGGCCCAGCACTAAGGCTGCAAAGGGGTAACCGTAGGTGCACCTCCGAACCTCCTTAGTTCAATTATTTGTACTACTTCTTCAAAATTGAGCTGAAGTAGTACAAATAATTGAACTAAAGAGGTTCGGAGGTGCACCACATCATAATCAATTTGCACCCCTACCCAGCACCACCAAATATCTCGAATCATTTTTCGTTAGTAGCGGCTGAAATTCCGCTAAAAAATAGCAGCCAAAGTATCCTGGGAAATGTGGAAACAAATAAGTGACATCCAATCAGTATCCTGAAGATGGCCAAATCGTGATCTGCTTCCTCGTTTTCATGCCTCCCTTTCACCATTATATACCCCACCGTTAAGGTTAGCGATGAACAGCAACAGCCCATACTGCAACCACCACACAGACCCAATTAAGCAGATCGATAAAATCCATGGCGCTTGTCAAGAATGGCACTATTAGTGCCCCATCGCTAGCTCTTCTCATGGTGATGGTGATGGCCATGGCCTTCTTCTCATCTTGTCGCGCCGCAGGTAACTACTAGTGCTGGATCATGTTCATTCGATCATTTGGGGTATGATGACAACGATTTGTGTATATGTGTTCACTTGGGTGTGTGTCCTTGTCGTCAGACTACTGCGAGGCCATCGTGCCGTGCGATGACACGACGTGCTTCGAGTACTGCCAGAACCACAACTACAAGAACTTCCAGACCTACTGCACGATGGGGAAGGTCTACCCCATCTGCTGCTGCAGAGTGCCCGATGAGGGAACCACATGAGTATTGAAAAGCTCACACCTTGGGGTAGAAACCTGGCGGATATACAGCCTGTTCGTTTGGCTTATCAGCCACCAGCCAGCGTACTTTTCTCTCAGAACAAACCAGCCACCAGCAATCAGCCAGCAGTACTTTTCTCTCAGAACAAATCAGCACCAGCCATCAGCCACCAGCCAAACGAACAGGCTGTATGCTAAGGACTCTCGTTCGCATGAGGCCTCCCGGACTTCCATTCTTAGTGAGTGAATTCATTTGGGAGGAGATCACCATTAGCGAGAGTCCCCAGAGGTTTGGCAAATCGGTTTGACCAGTTTTGTCTGACAGACTAACAACTAGTTTTGTGGGAGTTGGGTATTTATACCCATGAGCTCCTCTTTGAGGGGTTGCTGGTTCTCCACACTTCTAACACCTTCCAGAACCCTAAACTCCAGCTGAGCTCTCCCAACCTCTCTAAGTGAGATTCAAGCCTTTAGTGCCCTATCATTGAGTTGGGTTGAGAGAGTGACTTATGTGAGAGATTTGAGAAGCCTAGTGAGCATCCCACACTTGAGCACCTGCTGATTTTGTTGAATATCTTGTGAAACATCTTTTACTCTTGGAGCCCTTGGCTCCTTGTCACACCCTGAAATTTCCAATTTCAGGATGTGAATAGAAAGAATAATTAATTAAATAACAATTTTCTCATAATTTTAAAAATTTTCCAACATTTGTTTTCTTTACAGGAAATATAGTATAGGAAAAATCCTTGTTTGATTTTCTTAAGCAAATAAAAAGTTATGAGTGTTGCATTCATGCTGATGCATCCTGGTGCTTCTTGAGTGCAAAAAGGTTTCAAAAATGCGTTTAGGTGCTATCCAAAACCTTTCGGGAATTTTTCGGATTTTTTTGGAATTTATTCTTATTTTCCTTGAGCTATTTCTATTTACTAGAAGTCTTTAAAATCTTTTTCATGAGCTCCAAATGTTTTATTTGGATTGTTCATGTCCCAAAGTGTCTCTGGGAATTTTCCTAGAATTTTTGGGATTTTCTGTGTATTTTTCGTGTCTTAAAAATAATTTCTAGACTTCTCTGGGATTATTTTCGCACTTAAAACAAATTCAAAAAAAGAAAAAAAAACTACGCTACCGAGCCGAGCCCGAAGGCCCGACCCAACCTCCCTCCGCCCGCACTGGTCTAGGCACCGGCCCACGCGGAGCCCATCTGGGCCGGGCACGCCGGTGTCCGGGAGGACACGGCATGCCGCCGCCGCCGTCCTTGGCTTGCACTCCAAGGCGGCCCCGCGCTCTCGGCCCTACTTAAGGTGTCGTATCTTCCCTCGAAAGCTCCCGCCGCCGAGCCCTCGCCCGCGTCGCCCCCGAGCCGCGCGCGCGCCGGCCACCCCCGAGCTCGCCGCCGGCCTCGCTCGCCGGTTCGCCGCATGGAGTCCCGCCGGAGGAAGCCGCCACCACCGGCGGCCTTCGCGAGGCCGAGCCGGACATCCGCCACCGCCCGTGGCTAGCTTCTCGCGCCGCCGGACCGGGCCACCGTTGGAACGCCGACGCCCCTTGTGGCCGAGCTCGCCGCCACCGTTGACCTCGGATTCCGGCCGCCTCCCTCCGTCCCCACCCCCGGTGAGCACTTCTACGTGATCCCCATCCACTCCTCTCTCCGTTCTGCCACCCATTCGTATCCCTAGGAGTCCAGTCGCCCGCAATTTTGGCAGGCCAGGAGCCCATGTCCGTCCGTCCAGAGCTAGAAGAAGCAAGTTCTTTTGTGATTAGGTCCCTGGAGAAAACTGGAATGAATAGATATTTTTATGTGTCTTGGTAAATCTGCAGCAAACCCCCTAGATTAATCCCACCATTCGCACATAAATCCCACCCGACCCTTTTATAGATCTAACCCTGTCCTTTGTTCTTTTCGCGAGCACTATTCAATGTGTCTTGCAAATTTCCTCTGCTACTCCCTGAGATCTGTAGTTAATCACAAATAGGTCCTCCAATCTTGTTTTCTCCATATCTTTTTCGTTTTAACTCCATTTTAATCCGTTCAAATTGTGTTAGGTTCATAATAAAATAAGCATGCATTAGTGGTGTGTTTTCACCATGTATGTTTCTGAAAATTTATTTAATATTAATTTGCTAATATCTATTAAGCATGTCCTTTCTAAATAAAAGCAATATAGATCCATACACCGTTTTTCTTAAGCAAATTTAATGTGATTAATGTTTCTCTCACATGCTTTTGTAAATAAAATTTAATTAGATCTTTATCTCGGGTTTTCGTATACCAAATGTTAATTTGCTTAATATTAAATTAACTTTTTCTAATTAAAAGTTGATTAGCCTTTTCACACCGGTTTTATAAATAAATGTTAATTTGTTTAAATACCAACATGAATGAGTTTCTAATTATAATTTGATTAGTTTATCCGGAATCATAAATTCTTACGCATAGATTTTCCCACCTAAGTTGATTTTCCGAATAAATGTTTAATTGGTATAATTTGTACATGAATTTTTATAAATAATGTTTAACTAGGCTCTTTACTTCGAGATTTAAAAATAAAATATAATATTGCATTATTGTCAACATAGGGTATTCTATTTCCAAGATATCCTTTACATTTGTTTTGCTAACCAAAATAAACCAAGCTCCTAGTCTTTTATGTGCAAAATGTTCGTCAGACGTTCTTTATCAAGCTCTTTCTCAGTGTGTCTCTGTTATAGAGCTAGCCTTCTTTCAAGCTCCAGATCTTTCCAATCCTAGTACATGCTATCCTGCCGTAATTGTCTTTTATGTAATACAACTACACTTTTTCAGTTCTATGTGATCCAATCTTTAACATCTAGCTAGTTCATGAATCAGCTATGTTCTTGTGTTTAGTCTTTCACAACTATCTTCTTTTAGAGCCAATCTTGTTATCTCTTCTCTACCAACATCAGTTCAGATTACCTTTGTCTAGTGTTGTCCCTTCCGTCTAATTCTCTTCGTAGACTAGTTTCCTAAGCCTACCTTAAGGTTTTCATGTGCGCTTGATAGTGCGTTGCTACCGTCCTCGTTCGTTTCACCTTAACTTGTACGTTAGCATGTGTATCACATGTTACTTGTTTTAACACTAAAACTACATGTTAATCTTGACTAATATTTATTCCATTACTTTTCAATAAAAGTGACTAGGTTCTATCCCGGTTTTCATAAGCTAAGATCTAATTTGGTTAATTCCTATTTATAACTAGCTTTCTTTAAATAAAAGATGCTCAGCGTTAAACATCGGTTTCCATAATAAAGTTAATATGCCTAATGACATCATAAATGCTTTTTCAATATTAAATATGTTTAGTTGAACACGTGACATAAAGTTATTCGCTTAGATATCTTACACTTGCTTTATCTTTCTAAAGTAATTGTTAATTTGACATAACTTCTACTCGAATGTTATAAATAAAATATGATTAGGTTTACCGTGATTTCTTTAATTAAATGTAACTTGTTTAATGGTAACATAGAGTATTTCTCTGAAATATTCTTTCACATGATTTCTTAATTAAAATATGCCAAGCGTAGTCTCTTGTTGTTTGATAATGATCTCACGATAGTTTCGAGCTTAGTTCTGTTCTCAGCGTTTCTTGCGCTTGCGTAACCAATAGAATCGAGCTCTACCTCAATGTGATCTTTCCGGTTCTTGCTCAATCTTCCGCAACCATCTCTTTAAAGCTAACCAAGCCTTTCCCTTCCAAGCACCCTTTGTGTTCTTTAGTGATCCATCTAATCGATCCTATATTTTACTGCGTTCTTTTAAAGATTTTCTTTCGAGTGGTGTAATGTTATTAGTTTGTTTGTTTGTCTGCTTTGTATGCTTGTGTCCGATGATTGATGCGAGTAGAACGAACGTGGTTCGAGAGCATTGAAGAGCATGAAGGTGAAGATATTCTGAGAAACTACTCTTTGGTTAAAGGCAAGTGTGTCCTTGTTCTTTTGTCCTAGTAACTTTATTAATCACTATTGCATATGCCTTGCATTAATTTGATGGGTTCCTACTAAGGATGACTAGTATTCTTTTTATCATTGCCTTGTATAAACCAGTTGCTTAATTAATACTGATGGTAGATGTTGCTTAGTTTGCTCAACTGGGTTGGTAATAATCAACATGGTTATCTATTTATACCCTATGTTCCTTTAAGATAATTTTAATACAAGATCACTGTGTATTAATCGGAACATGGAGAACCACCCAGGCAAACAGTACAACCACAAGAACTAAACGGGCACTGGTCTTGGCCAAGTAATTAGGAACTTTAGCTTGGGTGATCTTACCTGATAAGGACAAGGGATCGGTGGTACTGTGGGGTATGGACTCGCTCTAGCAGGGGGTTGGGTGAGTTTTTTATTCTATGGTGGGGTATCGACCTGCTAGGGGACTTTATACCTTGCTATCTGATCCGGACCTTTTGGGTCTCAACTTGTTGGAGAACCTTTATAAAGGCCATGTAGCGTCCCTATGCAACCACATCTCGGTAGTGTGGTATGGTGCTTGGCCGACATCGCATGGTTGGGTTCAAAGTTCTTTGGAGCTTTTACGCTGCTTGTGGTGAAAGTGTACAACCTCTGCAGAGTGTAAAACTGACTAGTTAGCCGTGCTCACGGTCAAGAGTGGCCTGGACCCTCACATGATTAATTGAACTTGAAGTGGACTTAAATCGTGGTTTCTGGTTATCTTAGCCATATGCTTATGGTGTATCTTATCTATCTCTTTATGATAATTGTGGGTTGGTATAAACTTATACTTTATTAGTTATCAGGTGCTAATAAAACTTGACCAAATAAAATTGCTTAAATGCTTATAGCCCAGTCCACTATAAAGCCTTTGCATTCATTCTTTCCCCCACACTTGCTGAGTACGACAAGTGCTCACCCTTGCTATACACAATGTTGCTCAGAAGGAGGGAGCTACATGAAGATGACGTGAAGATGTTGTGGAGTTCTAGGCGTACGCAACCCCAGTCGACTGCCTTAATGTTTGGAGCCTTCGTTTCCAGGATAAAGCGTAATACTCTGATAATCTTTCTCTTTCTTACGTGATACTGTTTCTGTATACACTTTTATGTCACTATATGCATGAAACTTGATCCTGGCATGCAATAGTTATGCACTTGGTTTTCTTCGGTAAATCGAGTGTGACAATGGCGCAGACAGAGCTCCTCCCATCACCGCACGAGAAGGGGAACCGTCGTCGGGAGCTCGTTGGTGTCGTCGTTGCCGGGAGCAGGGGAGCCGCACGCTTCAAGGAGGACGAGGGCCGGGCGCGAGCAGCAGGCGGAGGAGTGGCGAATGGAAGAGGGCCCACCTCCGTCACCGGCTCGCCGCTGTATCCCGGAGCTTCTTCCGTTGCCGCCGGATACCGGGGCTTCTTTCGTCACCGCCGGATACCGGAGCTTCTTCCGTCGCGGCTGGATCCCGAAGCTCAGCCCGCCCCAACGCCGCCCGCGCCATCTCATTCACGACAACAGCTACAATCGCCGCAGCCAGTGGAGAAGAGGCGGTGGTGCTTCACGAAGCCGATGCACAACGTGGCGGAAGACGGACGGAGCAGGAGAGCAGAGTAAGGGAGGGAGGGAGCAATTTAATGTTGACTAATTAGTCACCCTCCAAACAGGGGCTGACTAAAAGGTTTTAGTCTGACTAAACTTTAGTCATGTGAATAAAACGATCCAAACATCTTATAATTATGTGATGATTAGACATTGTTATGCTACCGTAAAGAATCTCTAGACAAATTAATAAGATTTAATAGATTTATATCACGATTTCTCGTCTTAAATTAATTTCGTAATTAGTATATATTTAATACTCCAAAAGTTCTTGTTTTAGTTGCTCAAATTTTTTTTGTCAATTTTTTTTGGATGACTCACGTTTGAGCCAACGAGGTAGATCACACTTTCCTTGAATGGCGAAGGCACGAGCGTTTTTTTTTCAAACAATACGCGAGCGCGACAGTACGAAAATCCTAAGCTGAGCCGAACCGAGGACAAGCCGAGCTCTTCGGCTGGCCATGGAGCCGCGGGCAACGGGGAGGAAAGGAAGAGAGCCGTCGTGCGTCGCGCGCCGCTGCCTCTACGTGGCCCGTGCCCCGTGCACACGCGTCGCGCGCCGGAGCCGGACACGAAGAGGAGGGCCAGCCGAAGCGTGAGTTCTCTCCTTCTGGAACCGTCTGGAGGGCAGAGAACAACGATGCGCGGCCGGCGCGGCTGACCTGTGACGAGGACACCACGTCGCGCCCCCCGGATGCCGGTGCGCGCCGCGCCCGCCCACGCGTGCACCCGGGCGCGCACACGCGTCGCCGCACGGCGGGGGCGCCGGGCCGCGACGCGCCGGGGTTTAAAAGGGGGGCGCCGCGCGCCGGATCGGATCCCTGTCAGTCGTACTCCTAGTACTCATTCATCAATCAGGACCATCACCATCTCCGGCGATCTCTAGCTAGCTAGCTAGCTCCCCTGTATTCTCGCTCGCTGCATCGTCATTATTACTAGTACTGCTGTATTGTTGTCCACACAGCTCGATCGGCCGATCGACGACGACGAGATGCCGTCGCTGATGACGCTGATGCCGTGGCGGAGGAGGAAGAGGACGACGGTGGGGCACCACCACCACCACGCGACGCCGGTGGCCGTGCGCACGCGGCGGGGCGGGTCGCTGGGCGCCATGTGGCGCCGCGTCGTGCGGACCATCACCTGCACGCGCACCCCGGCCGCCTACTACTGATCACATCAAGTGATCATCGCCGACGGCGTTGATCCGGCGCCGGCGCGTGCTGCTGCAGGGACGCCCGGGCCGGCACGATTACCATTTGCTACATATATACTACCTTGTTGTCGCATGCAAATGCAATGTGATGTGGATCTGTCAAACAAACATGTGATGTGTAATCTCGTTCGTATTCGGGTTTGCGTCGAGTAAAGACGGTCGTGTGTTGTACTTTACTATAGTATATATATCTGCTACTGGTTTTATATATACTTGTATTTGCATGCTGCTAATCACTTAATTTGGTTATATTTACCAATTTACCACACATGCATTTGATATGTGCTCCAATGATTACCTTTTTAGTATCTACTTGTGTCGTCCACTTTTGCATGTATGATGGATCTTCAATTCTCCAGTACACATATCCGCCACTGTCAAATTAAACCAAGTAGTACATTATTGGCCTTGGAACCTTCTTAAGACTCTTTTAAGGACACCCGTGGCAGTTATAATTTCCGCCCGTGGTCAGTCGTTGATTTTTGTCACCGTCCAACGGAATACAACCAATCACAACGAAGATTACATGCTCCCTCCCTCCGTTCCGACCTCAATTACTCTCTCTCCCTCTGTCCTAAAAACGAGTAGTTCTTTTTCTGATCTGACCAATTTTTTCTGACCACTCGTCTTGTCTTCGTTCAAAAATTTTATAAAAATATTGTTTATTTTGTTGTGATATGTTTTATCATCATGTATATTTTAAATATATTTTAAGTATATCGTAAAATTTGTTTGAATAAATGAGTGGTCTAATATGCAGCCTGTTCGGTACAAATTTGTTTGAATAAATGAGTGGTCTAATATGCAGCCTGTTCGGGTGGCTGATGGCGGGTGCTAGTCTCTTCTAAGAGAAGAGTACTGGTTGCTGATGGCTGATTTGTTGTGAGAAAAAAAGTATTGCTGGCTAGTGGCTGATAAGCCAAGCGAACAGGACGATGATTAAAAGTTCTTATATTTATGACAAGCAAAAGTCAAACTCAAGTATTGCTGGCTAGTGACTGATAAGCCAAGCAAACAGGGTGATGATCAGTTGAAGGACCGATACGGCGAACCAGAGAGGGGGGGAGTGAATGGGAGCCGATAAAAATTCTTCTCGAAGGAGATGAAAACTCCAACAAGACGAACACGGCTTCCGACACACGTCTCCGACTCACTACCCAAGTTGGCCAAGCCCACGTAACCACTGGAGTGCCACTGGACCTAGGAACCAACACACACGGCCTTCCGACTCGAGAACACGGCGGAACAACAAACCCCCGAGTCACGGACCCACACCGGTCGGACCGGTGAGCACCACCGGTCGACCGGTCCCCGCCGGTGAAACCGAGCAACTTTCACTAAGTGGCTCTACACCGGTCGACCGGTGAGACACACCGGTCGGACCGATGGCACCGAAAGCCCCCAAGGCACCAAACAGCCAACCGACCACCAAACGGACCCAAACTCGAAACAAGGCAGCACCACGGGACAACAACGAACTCACCAAGACGTTCACCCGAGCAAAATCCCACAGAGGCTTGCACCGGTCGACCGGTCAAGAGCACCGGTCGACCGGTGTGGCACGGGCGACTCGGGATGAACAAAGACCCACGGGTCAACTTCCCCAAATCCAAATCTCGATCTCCCGAATCACTCCACGGACTTGAACAAGACTTTGGGGATATCGAGAACACCTCATGAGGAGTCCATAGCCAAGTTTAATCCCACCAAATCTCGTCCAAAAAGGAGAAATTGAAGAAATCCCGCCGAAAGCACTTCCAACCCAAGAACTCAAGAAACCCCAAAATCGAGCACTTTTTCTCACGGATTTGGGAGGGGAATCACAGCCCAAAGAACCACGAAGGGTTCCCACAAATTTCCCCCATCAAATCCCCAAGAGAAAAGCCCCGAAAACAACCCAAGGAAATCACCGAGAGAGGGCTCCGAAAATCACCACCAAGAACAACCGGGGAAAACACATCCAAACCTTGAGGAACCACGCCGAATCATCTATACATGAAACAAAGGTTCGTACAAGGTCTAGCAAGCCGCCCGATCATCCATCCCTCTCTACAAGATCTCTCCGTGAAGCTCTCTTGCTAGTCCTAGAGAAAACCTAAGGAAAATAGGTGGAAAATAGGAAAACAAATGAGCTAGGGTTCCAAGAGTTGGCCGCCAACCTCTCACCTCTTGGGTTATATAGGCGGCAACCGAATGTCTAAAATGCCCCTCTCTACTAACTAGGGATACATGCCCCTCAAGGGCGGATTCGGAATTCTTGATGTCTTCACCATCGGACGGATGCCGGCGACCGCACCCCGCGTAGCCTCGACGCAAGCGATGCGATCCCGACGCGTGTCCTCCGCTTCGAAGATTCCGGACCGCGTCGTCGCACACCGGTCGACCGGTGCTCCTCACCGGCCGACCGGTCCCCACCGGTCGACCGGCCGACTCACCGGTCGGACCGGTCCGGTGCCGCCGCACCTCCGTCTTCGGTTCTCCGGTCTTGGCTTTGTGGATCAACCAAGGAACCCGGTGGTTTTCTCGGTGAACCACCGGAAACCCCGCGAACTCGGTGTAGCCTCCGCCAATCTCCACTCATGACTTGGCTCCCACGTAGTCCCGGCTCGACCTTGGTTTTGAGGCTCAACCAAGAAACCGTCCATGACTTCATCTTGCTCGTTCATGCCACCATGCGGCCCGCACTTGACCCCCGCCGGCCACCGGGTCCCTCGAACAAAGCCTACTTGTCTTCTCCACACCCGGAGGCCTCACCGGCGACGACCTTTCGCGCTTGTTCTTCACCTGCACCAACACGAGTCAAGCCGCAACCTGCACCTGCAATACTTAGCCAAGAATCAGTCCACACAACGTTGTCAATCACTCATCACACAAGGAAGCGACCATCCACCGGTCCTCGAACCACACATGGTCCTCAATCTCCCCCTTGATGAGTGCATTGACAACACCCACATGAAAGTAACAAGAGAGAAAAGAAAACGAAAAGAAACGAACAAAAAGAAACTCCAACAAGCGATCGAAAGCCAAACAACGGCAAAGAGCAAGATCACTTGAAGAAGACGAGTCTCGGACCCCTTAGGCAAGGGCAACGGCTCGACACATCCGAGACAAAGCAAAGCTCAAGCAAAGAGCACAAACCACCGAAACAAAACTCGAAAACACACAAAGAGCTCCCCCGCACACATGCAAGCTCCCCCCGAACCAATGCAACTCCCCCCGGACGAATGCATGCAAAACGGCCGAAAAAAAGGGGCCTGCAAAGCAAATTCAGCTCACACCGGTCGACCGGTCATCACCACCGGTCGACCGGTGCCCAACATATGTACAGGACCAGCACTCACACCGGTCAGACCGGTGCTCTTCACCGGTCAGACCGGTGTAAAACAGAGCCCAGAAATGGCTCGAAACCACCTGAAAACCTTCTAAACGCGCCCAACAAGCCATTTCAAGCTCAAACTTCTCCCCCTTGTTGGCAATGCATGAATCAAGCCAAAAAAGCAAAACTTTCAACCTAGAGCTTCTCAAATATACAAAATTCAACAAAGAATGCTACACATGTCCAAATGAGCAAGTTAGGTACTCTACGACTTCGTATCGATCTCAACTACATGATCACCAAGTTTCACAACCATTGGACGAAGCTAAGATGGATTTTGGCAATTTTGCGAAAAACTTGCCTCTCACGAGCAAAGTCCTAAACATGATCAAAGCATATCAAAATGGCAAAGCCACACAAACTTCATGCTAGGACAAGCTATTCTAACCATAAGACCATCACAAACACCCACAAGCACCTCATGTCATGTCAAAGCCACCGAGCCATGTGCCTACTTCTATTTATGAGACTTCTCATTGGTAGGCATCATGCAACGGTTTAGCACCCAAAGCAAATTAAATTCAGCACATATGACATGGGAGCATATTTTCCAAGCATTTTTCATTTCATTTTCATATTTGTAAATGGTACATGAAATGTCTTTGCGACAAAAAGGAACTTATGCTCCTCCACAAGATAAATCTAGAGGGCTAAACATTCATGATGGCAAATGAGCCTTTGGCCCCATATGATCAATAAACTAGCTATCCAACCACAAATTAAGCATAGCAAAGCCACAAAAACATGTCAAGAGCATGTAAAGGCGTTTACACATGAGAGAGCATACATGTGACATTTTTCAAAAGCATAGCTATCAACCATGGATTATTCATCAAGATCATCAAGAGCTAAGCCAAACTAACCGTAGCATACCAAACAAGCTCATAAAGACATATATCTCATTCCATGGTGAACAATGTATATTAGAGAAGCTTTTCCTAACCAATGCATATGATACAAAATGCATGCAATCTAAGATACAAGGATGCCTATACATCATGTTACATATGCCATGCCAAATGCAAGAAATGCACAAAGGAAAACTATACATATGCTACAAAACCGGCTCCTCGAGGGGAGGCAAAACGGGCTCGACACCACCGGCAAAAGAAAGCCCCCACACACCCAACTCAAGAAATCAAACACACACCAAGTTCCCCCCGCAAACGAGTGAAAGTTGCTTGATCTAGGGGTTTGGTGAAAATGTCGGCTAGTTGGTCATGTGTGGGTACATGGATCAAAGTTATCTTTCCTTTCTCGACGTTGTCTCTCAGAAAATGATACCTCACTTCTATGTGCTTGGTTTTGGAATGGAGCACTGGGTTCTTTGCAACGCTTATGGCACTGGTGCTATCACACTGAAGTGGGACATGGGTATACTCCTCACCAAAGTCACTCATGGTGTAGGTGATCCAAAGGAGCCGAGAGCAACAACTAGCGGCGGCAACATACTCGGCCTCGGTCGTGGATTGAGCAACACTCGACGCGCTTACGGGAAGACCAAGACACCAACGAAGAACCCAAAACTCGGCAAGTCCCGAAGTGGACTTCCTATCCAACCGACACCCGGCAAAATCCGCGTCTGAAAAACCATGAAGCGCCAAAGAGGAGGACGCGGAGTACCAAAGGCCGAAGTCGGGAGTGTGACGCAAGTACCCGAAAATTCTCTTCACCGCTTGCCGATGCGAAGTCCTCGGAGACGCTTGAAAACGAGCGCACGGTACACACCGAGAACCGTATGTCCGGCCTCGTCGCCGTCAAGTAGAGGAGTGACCCGATCATGCTCCGGTACTCCTTCTGGTCCACGTGTTCACCTTCCTCGTCCGCATCAAGAGCCGTAGTCGTACTCATCGGCGTCGTCATAGCCTTGGAGTCCTCCATCTTGAACTTCCTCACAATGTCCTTGGTGTACTTAGCCTCGGTGCACAAATGTTCCTTCCTTTGATTGCTTGATTTGTAGCCCGAGGAAGAACCGCAACTCACCCATCATGCTCATCTCGAACTCCCCGCTCATATCATCCGCAAACCTCGCAACAAGAGAGTTAGACGAGCCACCAAAGACAATATCATCCACGTACACCTCGCACAATCGGGATATCTCTCGCCCCCGCCTCTCGCAAAAACAAGGTCCGATCGACCTTCCCCATCTCAAAACCTCTCTCAAACAAGAACCCCCTCAACCTCGCCATACCAAGCTCTAGGCGCCCGCTTCAACCCATACGGCCGCCTTCCTCAACTTGTACACCCGGTGGGGGTACTTCTCACTCTCAAACCCCGGAGGCTGTCTCACATACACTTCTTCCTCCAGCACACCATTCAGGAAAGCACTCTTCACATCCATTTGGTGCAACTTGAACCCTTTAGCCACAGAAAAGGCTAGAAGGATCCTAATCGCCTCCAAACGGGCTACGGGAGCAAAGGTCTCCTCGTAGTCGATCCCCTCCTTCTGACTGAACCCTTGAGCAACAAGTCTCGACTTGTTCCTCACAACCTCACCCTTCTCTCCCTCTTTGTTTTTCCACACCCACTTTGTACCAATCGGCTTACACCCTGGGGAGGGTCAACCAACTCCCACACCTGATTCCTCTCAAAGTTCTCCAACTCCTCATGCATCGAGTTAACCCAATTGTGATCAGATAGTGCGTGTCCAATGTCTTTGGGCTCAAAAGAAGCAACAAACGCAGCATGAGCGAAATGGGAATTGTTTCGAACCCTCGACCGTGTAGTGCGTTCACTCATATCGCCGATGATCCTCGAAGCTGGGTGATCCACTTGAACTCGCCGGGGAGGTTCTCGCCTCGAAGCTACCTCCCCCTCAACATCAGCTTCTCCTCGTTCTTGATTTGTCGTCGTAGGTGTAGCAGAGGGTCCATCCATCACCGTAGTCGAAGTAGTGGGTACATGTTCAGCCGGGGGCTCCGCACCACCATCCTCATCATCACCATGTTCATGCTCCTCCTCCTGAAAGATCTCCTTGCCAAGCTCATCATCACCTGCACACTCAAAGACAAGCTGACTACGTGGCTCTGTCTCGTCGAAGGTTACCTCGCAAGTCTCCACGATTTGGTTAGTTTCAAGATTGAGCACACGATATGCTCTAGAATGAGATGCATAACCAAAGAAAATGCCATCGACAGACCTAGCCTCAAACTTATCCAACTTCCCCGCCTTTCTTCGAATGAAACACTTGCAACCAAAGACATGGAAGTGACTCACCTTGGGTGTGCGCCCATGCATCAACTCATAGCATGTCTTCTTCTTGTGCACTCGAGGTATATCCCGTTCGACACATAGCACGCGGTATTCACCGCCTCACCCCAATACCTCCTCGGAGTCCTATGCTCATCAAGCATCGTCCGAGCCATCTCGCACAAGGTCCCGTTCTTCCTTTCCACAACACCATTCCGGGGAGGCGTATACGGACTCGAAAAGCGGTGCTCAAGACCCAAGTCATGACAAAAGGCTTCAAAACGAGAGTTCCCGAATTCCGAGCCATTATCACTACGGATAGCTCGTATGGCATCTCCGTGCCTCTCGTTCCTCAACCTCAAGACTAGATCTCGAACAAAACCAAACGTCTCCCCCTTATCCTCGAGAAAGAACACCCACGCATACCGAGAGTAGTCGTCCACCACAACAAGGACATACCACTTCCCACCCGGCGATCGCACACGAGCTGGGCCAACAAGGTCCATATGGAGCAGCTCGCATGGACGCTCAGTCATCACATCGGTGAGAGGCGGGTGAGAAGAGGCCACCATCTTGGCATGCCTACACGGAGCACAAACCAACTCTTTCTCAAGCCTCAACCGTGGCAATCCTCGGACCAAATTGAGTTTACTCAAGCGAGACGGAAGGTCAAAGCTCAAGTGACCCAACTTCCTATGCCACTTCCACAACTCACTCGAAGAACCGGCCAAGAAACAACGCTCCACACCCGAAGACCGAGAAAAATCAGCACGAAACACCCGACCCTCGGGAACGACCATACAAACAAGGTCCCCTCGAGAGTCCACAATCCGAGAACCACCAGGCCGAACAACACCTCAAAACCCTCATCCAACAACCGGGACACGAAAGCAAATTGTACCCCGCCGATTGAACAAGAGCAACACGCCTCGCAGTGATCTTGTCACTCACTTTTATCTCACCTTCGAAAGCACACGCCCACGCCCATTGTCCCCAAAGGTGATATACCTCTTCGTCACCACCGGGACGAGACTTGAGAACCACCCCCCGTCTCCGGTCATATGCCTCGAACAACCGGAGTCAATCAACCAAATGTTCTTCAAGTCTCCCACCCGTACATCAAAAATAGGCACGTGAGCGAACAAACGACTCAAAGATCGGGGTTAGAACCAAAGGAGGAAAACCAAAGTCTTGCCGAGCCATTTGCTCGAAAGTGGGGTTAGCACCAACCAAAGCATCTCTCCTACCAAAGTTACCTCCACGAACACCACCACGGTAACCACCCCGAGGGAACCACCCCTCTCCGCCCGGAGGAGGACCAAAACCACGCAAGAAAGCCCGTGGCACGTCCTTCCTTTCCAACACACCGCCACGACTCCTCCAATCCCCGTATTGAGCACGAGGAGGAGAACGCCTAGCAACCGACCACCCGCACCCTTTCCACCCCAACCACCGTAACCACGACCACCGAAACAACCCTCGCACCCGTACGAGCACGAAACCCGAACATCCGTCCGCCTGTGCCCGCACCGGTCTGACCGGTGCTCCACACCGGTCCGACCGGTGTGGTCCGGGCGGCAAAGACCGCCACCTCTCTCCCTTCTTCTCTCCCCAAGCCCGAACTCGTCCTCACAATCGCCTTGCCCCCGGGCATCTGCACACGAGGCTCAAGTACACCATCGGAAGGATGGTACTTGTCCTTGTTAGCCCACTCCTTCTCCATTCTCTCATCTCGCTTCCTCTTGAAGCAAAACTCCTCCTTATGGCCATCTCTCCCACAATAGCCACAATGGAACCTCACAAGCTTAGGCTTTGGCTTGGGATGTGGTCGCTCACTCGGTTTCTCTCCACTCAAACCCTCCACCGGTTTCTCACCACTAGCCTTCTCACTCTCCTTCCCAAAGAACACTTTCCCCGAAGTGCTCACAAACTTGATAGGCTTTTGTAGGTCATTTGTGGGTGTAGGAAACACGGGTGGAGCCGGGGTTGTGTCTAGTCGGTTCCTTAGATGGTTAGGTTTTGGTGGGAAATCATTCTTGTGGTGGGTTTTTGGTGGCTCCGGATATTCTCTCCACTTCCCTCACCAACCTTGTTTGCCCCAAGCCCCTCACCATCTTGCCTCTTAAAGGCCTCAATCATCATCCTCAACTGAGGCTCGTGACCGGACAACCAACCCATCAACTTCCTCAAATCATCATTCTCATCCTGCAAACGGTCAACATAATGTGCAAGCTCCAAATTTTTCAATGCATGCATTTCACAGGTAGAGCAAGATGTAGGCATGGGTTCCTTCAATTTAGCCTCGAGCGAACTAGTGTAAGCATGCATCTCATCGATCTTAGCATGCAAAACAGGGCAAGAAGTGCAAGCACCTAGCAAAGCAGTCTAGACTTAAGCTCACCCACTTCAACCCTAAGCACATCTAGTTCCTCACACTTTGAGGCATGCTTCTCCTTGAACAAAGCAAGATCAAGCAAGGAAAATAGAGCAATCAAGACAATCATTCTCATCGAAACAACGGGGCTAGCCTTAAGCGAATCAATCTCAAGCTTGCTATCAAGCACCCGTGTCTCTAGCTCGGCCACTCTAGTCCTAGCATCCTCGAGTGAAGCCCTAAGCTCTTTCCTCATTTTCTTGGCCTCTCTAAGCATGTCATCACGGTTATCAAGCAAAGAGCCAAGTCTCTCATTCTCCTGGCGCAAGAAGGGAAGCTCATCACGCACCTCGTTGTCGGACTCGCAGTCCGAGTCGCTCCGTGTGCTCTTCTTGCCGCCGGAGCTCAACGCCATGGTGCGAAGCCGTCTCTCGCGAAGCGGCCTCGGCCCGCTCGGGTTCTTGGACGACCTCTTGTTCTTGCGGCGATCTCCCTCGTCGTCGCCGGGCCGCTCGAGCTCGAGGTGGAGTACGCGGAACCGGAGTCGACGTCGCTCGCTCCAACCATCGCTCGGGCCTTGCCTCGGCCCTCCTTCTTCCTCGATCGTCGCTCGTTCTTGTACTTGTTCTTGTGCTTGCTCTTGTGGTCGCGCCTCGAACGGTACTTGTCGTCGTTCTTCCTCTCGCTTGTGCTTGTAGCCGTCCTTGTTCTCGGCCTTCTCGGGCGGTCGGCGACGAAGTGTCCCGCTTGCCGCACCGGAAGCAAGTCCTCGTGTTCCTCCTCATGTTCACGCGGTTCTCGTGCGGCCTCTCGAACCGCCTCGTCACCGCCGCCGGCTCGTCCTCTCCAAGGTCATCAAACTCCTCATCCGGCATAGACATCGGAGAGGAAAACGAGAACATCCTGGTGGATGGGTTAGAGTTAGTCTTTCCTTTGGAACCACCAACGAGGGCAAGACTATGGGAATCGCCGGTCCCTCGAGCTTGGCGATCATGCCCCTATCCACCTCGGCCCGACTTGAGCTTCGAGAACGGCTCGTTCACCGTCGAGTATCGTACCGCTCCGACTCGACTATGGCCTCGAACTTTCCGCTCCATATCGTACGATCCAAAGAGTGTAAGAGCTTGACCGCTCTATCATGATCATCGTACGGGAGCACGTCCACATTGGCCCTCATGTTGTTCACCACCACCGTGAACCTCTCGAAACAAGGCATCGATGGACTCACCGGGGAGATGAGTGAAGTTCTCGTACTCTCTCCGTAGGTCGCATACAACCGTGCCTCGAACCTCGGGCGTTCCCAACATGAGCCTCCTTCAACACCGCCCAAATCCTACAAGCCAAGTGCTCGGTGTGCACCCGATCGAACTCAGGCTGACACAAAGCACGAAACAAGTAGTCGACCGCCTTATTGTTGGCGTCGAAGCTGTCCCTCGATCCTGGAGCGAGGAAATCAACCGGCTGGACATAGCCTGTGTCCACCGTGACATCCCAAAGGATCTGACCCTTTCCGCGGAGAAAAGCACCCATCCGCTTGCTCCACATCTGGTAGTTCTTGCCATCGAAGTGTGGAGGACCCGAACCCCGTTCCTGGTACGCCATCCTTGGATCTTAGACTGGTTAGAGTCAACAAAGACCCGAACCGGCTCGATACCACTTGAAGGACCGATACGGCGAACGCGGAGAGGGGGGGGGGAGTGAATGGGAGCCGATAAAAATTCTTCTCGAAGGAGATGAAAACTCCAACAAGACGAACACGGCTTCCGACACACGTCTCCGACTCACTACCCAAGTTGGCCAAGCCCACGTAACCACTGGAGTGCCACTGGACCTAGGAACCAACACACACAGCCTTCCGACTCGAGAACACAGCGGAACAACAAACCCCCGAGTCACAGACCCACACCGGTCAGACCGGTGAGCACCACCGGTCAGACCGGTCCCTGCCGGTGAAACTGAGCAACTTTCACTAAGTGGCTCTACACCGGTCGGACCGGTGAGACACACCGGTCGGACCGATGGCACCGAAAGCCCCCAAGGCACCAAACGAGGCCAACCGACCACCAAACGGACCCAAACTCGAAACAGCAGCACCACGGGACAACAACGAACTCACCAAGACGTTCACCCGAGCAAAATCCCACGAGAGGCTTGCACCGGTCGGACCGGTCAAGAGCACCGGTCGAGCCGGTGTGGCACGGGGCGACTCGGGATGAACAGCACCCACGGGTCAACTTCCCCAAATCCAAATCTCGATCTCCCGAATCACTCCACGGACTTGAACAAGACTTTGGGGATATCAGGAACACCTCATGAGGAGTCCATAGCCAAGTTTAATCCCACCAAATCTCGTCCAAAAAGGAGAAATTGAAGAAATCCCGCCGAAAGCACTTCCAACCCAAGAACTCAAGAAACCCCAAAATCGAGCACTTTTTCTCACGGATTTGGGAGGGGAATCACAGCCCAAAGAACCACGAAGGGTTCCCACAAATTTCCCCCATCAAATCCCCAAGAGAAAAGCCCCGAAAACAACCCAAGGAAATCACCGAGAGAGGGCTCCGAAAATCACCACCAAGAACAACCGGGGAAAACACATCCAAACCTTGAGGAACCACGCCGAATCATCTATACATGAAACAAAGGTTCGTACAAGGTCTAGCAAGCCGCCCGATCATCCATCCCTCTCTACAAGATCTCTCCGTGAAGCTCTCTTGCTAGTCCTAGAGAAAACCTAAGGAAAATAGGTGGAAAATAGGAAAACAAATGAGCTAGGGTTCCAAGAGTTGGCTGCCAACCTCTCACCTCTTGGGTTATATAGGCGGCAACCGAATGTCTAAAATGCCCCTCTCTACTAACTAGGGATACATGCCCCTCAAGGGCGGATTCGGAATTCTTGATGTCTTCACCATCGGACGGATGCCGGCGACCGCACCCCGCGTAGCCTCGACGCAAGCGATGCGATCCCGACGCGTGTCCTCCGCTTCGAAGATTCCGGACCGCGTCGTCGCACACCGGTCGACCGGTGCTCCTCACCGGCCGACCGGTCCCCACCGGTCGACCGGTCGGACTCACCGGTCGGGGACCGGTCCGGTGCCGCTGCACCTCCGTCTTCGGTTCTCCGGTCTTGGCTTTGTGGATCAACCAAGGAACCCGGTGGTTTTCTCGGTGAACCACCGGAAACCCCGCGAACTCGGTGTAGCCTCCGCCAATCTCCACTCATGACTTGGCTCCCACGTAGTCCCGGCTCGACCTTGGTTTTGAGGCTCAACCAAGAAACCGTCCACGACTTCATCTTGCTCGTTCATGCCACCATGCGGCCCGCACTTGACCCCCGCCGGCCACCGGGTCCCTCGAACAAAGCCTACTTGTCTTCTCCACACCGGAGGCCTCACCGGCGACGACCTTTCGCGCTTGTTCTTCACCTGCACCAACACGAGTCAAGCCGCAACCTGCACCTGCAATACTTAGCCAAGAATCAGTCCACACAACGTTGTCAATCACTCATCACACAAGGAAGCGACCATCCACCGGTCCTCGAACCACACATGGTCCTCATCATTAAAAGTTAAAAGTTCTTATATTTATGACAAGCAAAAGTCAAAGTCAAGGGAGTATGCATATAGTGTTTATCATGAATCTTTTCGAAAAGTCAAAATATTTGAACATACCTGTAATTGTTCTAACTACTTCCTAGTGCAACCAATTATTCTCTGGATTAATCTGGTCGTTAGGGCCGAGGGTAATAACTTGTACAGGTGTTTTCACCCTGTTTGCACACATGCACAGAGCAAAATGGTGTCGTTGCTGCCCCGCGCCGTGGTCCAACCGCACGCGTGTCACCGTGGGACGATGGCCGGCTGCACACACAACACGTCGGCGGATTGGACCAATCAATCAGTGAAGCACAGCGTGCTCTGGAACGATCCTCTGATCCTCTCAAGGACAGAGTGGAGGATGCACTCATGATTGGCACGGTTTAAGGGCATGTACATCAGTTAGACAGCAGCTGTCTTTATGTGTCCACATCAGCATAATCATCCTACCTGGCAGCAATTAAATGAGGAGAGAAGCTCGCGTCGTCGTCTCGTTCAGCGACGGCTCGCGCTCGTGCTCCCAGGCAAGAAGACGCTCCCGAAGCGCGTTGTATCACCCGTGCCCAGTCGTCGCCGTCGCTGCGGATCCAGTGCGCGCGCTCCATTTTCCCTTTCGCGCCAACGGTGCGCGCGCTTCTCCCCTGATAAAGCTTTGCGCGCCATATGCTTTTGCCTTCTCCACCCAAAATCGTGTTGCCTTCGAACCCTAGGCCAGGCAGCGGCGGCGCGCGTCGGCGAGATGCGGCAGCAAGAGAAGCTGGCGACGGCAGCGGCAGAAGAGCTCCTGAAGGCGAATTCGTCTCGGCAGCGGAAAGCTGCTGCGGCACAGTCGCGAAAAGGACCCGCATCGAGGCGCAAAGGAACGGCGGCGGCGGCGGCGGCGATTGGGAAGACAAGTGGGAGAGCTGCGGTGGCGATTGGGAAGGCGACCGGGCCAGTCGAGGCGGCGCTGACGCGGAAGTCCAGAGGGGGAGCTACGACAGCACCAGAGGTGGGGAGTTTTGGCCTTGCCAGACATATGCAGGAGCAGAACACCGGTGGTGGATCGGCTGCCGCTTCACCTGGCACCTTCACCGACGAGAGCTTCTTCTTCAATGGTGGTGCCAGCAATTTCTTCAACGGCCCAGGGCAAAGCCCTCTGTCTCAACCGTGGATGTTTCCACAGTCAACAAATCCAAAAACATGGTACGTCTCTGAACATGATCTGATTTGCAATTGAGAATTTGAGATTAGTCCTTTTTAGAATTCATTTTGTGGTTAACTGCTCTACATGAATCTTGAAGGGGATTTATCAATTTCACTAGAAACAGGGAGATTAGTTATTTTTAGAATTCCTTTTGTGGTCATGTAGAGAGACATAGATGCCTGTGGTCTTGGCCTGGTCATGTATACAGACATAGATTATTCTTTTTAGAATTCCTTTTGTGGTCTTGGCCTGGTGCTGCAATAGCCATACATTTGCTTGGGCTAGTGTGCAACCCTGGATGAATTGAAATTTGACCACAGAATGAAATTTGACCATTTCTGTTTCATTGTATCGTCTAAATTAGCTTCTCATCAGATAGGAGTATATTTATTCAGTCTGAAACACTAGAAACTGGTTCTACCAATGTACCGGATTTAAGATATCTTACTTATTTGATTATTTGGGATATTATGTGTAGCTTGTCACAGTAACAAGTCCTTATGTGTGTGCTCTTGAATCTAAGAAAATGGTATCATGGATGTCAATTACCTTTACCAGTTTCGATTCAGCATTAGAGATGGAAAAGAGCAAAATTTTTAAAGTCTCAATTTTGCATGTATGTTTCCAACCTACTGTGCTTTAGACTTAGTTGTGTGCCATAATTGAAATTTAGTCTATTGTGGCAATAAATAAACTGTACCTTTTTTTGTCTGATCTTTTGTTCTTAATATATCCTAATTACTCTTAGGGTCTGTTTCTGTTCTTTCTCCTATTTGCAACTGCACTATTCAGATGAATTACTCCAACAGATATAGAAGGTGGCACTTTTACTCAAAAGAATATTGATGATTCAACTATATATCTTTTTAAATTCTGCTACAATGGTTAACTGAATATGCCCCAAAAAAATAAACAACACACTGAGTTAGTTCTTAACATCAATATGTTCTGCAGGGATAAAAATCCAACACCCACAGGTGGCTTCACAAACTTTATCCAGCCACATTTGTCTCCAAATTTTCATTTTGTGGGGGGGGGGGGGGGGGCTGCTCAGTTTGCCCCATTCAAGGTGCCGCGAACTATGGAAGATCCACCATTAGAAGAAGAATTAGCCACTTCTCACCAATCAGTGGAAAATGATACTTATGTTAATGTTGAAAGTGAGGATAATGCAGTACAGTTACCTAGAACTGAGAAGCGAATCCTTTGGACTCAAGAAGAAGATGTCAGGATGGTGAGTTTCAGACTTTCAGTGCATTTTTATGATAATTTATTTTTACTTGCTCACTATCTCAGTTCTGGTAATGCAAATATACTTTCTTTTTTAACAGATGAGCTCATGGCTACACAATTCAACGGATTCAAGCATCGGTGCGGATAGGAAGAATGAACGGTACTGGTATGATGTTGTTGACACCTACAATGAGACTACCCCTAGTCATAGGAAAAGAAATGCCAAACAAGCCAAGGACCGTTGGCATAAGGTTAACAGATGGACTGATCTGTTCCACAATGCTTGGTTGAAGGCTAGAAGGGTTTTCACTAGTGGTTATAATGAACAAATGTGGATTGATAAGGCACATGTGTTCTACATAGAAGACAACATTAAGCTGAAGTTGGGGCATTTTGTGTTGATGGATGTGTGGTACACTGTTCGAAATGAAGCAAAGTAGATAACATACAACACTGGGTTGAAACAAGCACGCAAAAGAAAGAGTTCAGATAAAGATGATGAAGGAGAGCACATGAGTGATGCAGACCGGGATGAACTAGAAGAAATCCCTAGGTCGACAGGGCAAAAGTCAGCTAAGAAGGCTGCATTTCAAAAGAAAGCTGCAAATGGCAACAAGAAGGTCAATGACAGTACATACCTTGAGGAGATTATTACATTTGGTAAAGTTCAGGCTGATGATCATGCTAACCGCCTAAAAGTTTTGGAAGTACAACAAAAGCTGTCATCAGAGAAGATTGAACAAGCAAAGCTTGCCCATCTAGCCGCAATGGAGCAAAAGGAGGCAGCCTTGGAGCAAAAGGAAGCAAGAAAATTAGAAGTAGAAACTAAAATGTTTGACACATATAACAAGCTTCTAACATTAGATGTCTCGTTCATGTCTGCCGAAGATAAAATAGATCATGCAAATACAATGAGGTGTTTGAAGAAGAAAATATTTGCTGACTACAATTGAGGTGAGCAATTCATATGTCATTTGTCAAGAAAATTATAATTGAAAATAGTTGCATGAGAGATAAAGTATATTCTTGGGATTGTTCATTTCAGGCTGTTTTCCTTGCTACTGATCTGGTGATTGTCATGGAGTCCAAAAGCAATCGTCTCCTTCAAAAAAAATTAGTGAATTGTTTCCTGTTTGAATAGCACTGTAACTTGTCTTTGCATTTTCTTCTGTCTCTTGCGCTGTTGTGTGAACTGAAATGTTTTGTGAACTGAACTGAAGCGTTTTGGGTCTAAAGAAACTTAAATCTACAGTGTAATGGTACTTTAACTTTACTATATCATATCATGTACTTTTTTATTTACAATCATATCATGTACTGTGAGTGCTAATTTATATAAATAAATAAATATATATATATATATATATATTATTAATGGTTTTATAAATATTTTATGTGAATTAATTCAATATCATGTATTATATTTCAATCGAGCATCAAAATGGATACAAAGATCAAATGTGCACATGATCATCATGATTTATGTGTCAAAAAAGAATTAAATGTCCTGCAGACGGACAAACAGACGAACCATTGACAATTTCGCCTATTTTAGACATTGTCTGTGTGTGTCAAATAGACAACAGCTGTCTACACTGATGTACATGCCCTAAAACTCTGCAACGGACAACGACCGCTCCTCCCGAGCTCCCGACCTGCAGACACGTGCGCTGGCCGGCCACGGGTGGTGCGCGGCCCGGCACCGCCTCGGCGCGGCATCTCCGGCAGTCCGGCCCTCCACCAGACCACCACCAGGTAACCTGGCACACGTGGCGCGCGCGCACAGGGCCACGCGCGGCCCGGAGCACCGGCCAGCTCGCCATGCCAGGTCGTCGTTAAAAGCAGCTTCCTTTCCAGCGAGCGCAACACACAACAAGCACTCGTACTAGGTCGTAGCCATCGTCTCCGGTGAACACACATCTCCCCGTTGCTCTCTAGCTAGCTAGCCACCTCACCGCGAGTGATCATCGTCACACGCGCGCCGACAGCCACCCGGAAGATCAAGATGCCGTCGCTGTGGCCGACGACGAAGAAGACCAAGAAGACGACACGACGCTCGGCGTCCCGGTCGTCGCGCCGCCGCGGTGGCGGCACGTCGTCGCTTACCAAGCTGTGGCGGCGGGTGGCCGGGCCGCGGAGCAAGACGAGGGGGAAGAAGAAGAAGCCCGGGCTCCTCACGCGCGCCGCACGGGTGCTCACATGCGGCCGCCGCTCCTAGTCTCTCCTCACTACCCATCGCCGGCGCCGCCAGCCACCGGCTGTGTATCGCGTCGTCGTCAGAGTAGCGTAGCGTGCGTGCGTGCGTGACTGTCTGTTCCACTTCCACCGGTGCATCGTGACCGTGAGTGCGTGTACCCGTGCCCTGTGTACTCGTAACTTAGCTACTATGCCAATATGTGTATTATGATGGCTATTTGTAATCTTTGCATGTCGTGAAATGGATCGTGCAGTGCATCGTGATATGATTGAATCCTGTGCTGAATTCAGGTTCCGACGACAATAATATCTACAGATTTTCGGTTCAACTTTTCCGTGTAAGCTAGGGTTGAATTTTGATTTCAAATTTTTATGAGCATACACGAAACATGATGTCTTTGTTAAAAAATTATACTGAGTTTTTCATGATCATTTTTGTATAAGTTAGAAATATTTAATACGAAAACTGACCTTAGATAAAACAATACAAAAAAGAGTATCATGTTATAAGTTCAGAAAAAGGTTTATTTAACTACCTCCAAGTGTGCACATGGTCTAAACAACTCCTAAAGAATAAAATTGTCTATTTAATCCCTTCATTTGGCAAAACCATATAAAAAACACCTTCATAATAAAACCAAAGTTGCTGACATAGTGACATGGAAAACTGCCCGACCAGATTGATTGACGTGGAATGACACATTAGCAATAATCCTATGTGGTATGGTGAAAAGTTTAGGTCCGCAACACCCCTCCTCTGCTATTACCCTGTTTCGTTTCCCTCTCGAGCTCTGTAGTCTTGCCGCACCTAGCTTCTGACCATCAACGCCGCCATCGTGCTCGTGCTGCTAGCATCCCATGGCGTCGCGTTGGACCTGGCTCAGCCCGACCGCCGCCTATGACGCAACACCCATGCTCTCGGTAGCCCTGTGCCCCTACCGCTCCCACTGCCTACGGGCTACGGCGTTGTCGACACTCGAGGGGCTCGGCACCTTCGCGTGGCAACTAGCTCTATCTCCCAGCGGAGCATTCGAAGGAATACAAGTAAATTAGTTCATTTTTAAACTAACTAACTTGTTCTAAACGTAATATATTTATGAATAGAGGTAGTATAACTTAATTTTTATAGAGAAGAAAAAAAGGTAGAATGGATCAATGAAGTAGTTTACGGGGAGTGAAATGAGCATAAATGGGTAGGGGATGCCTGGATGGATAGCTGAGTTAACTCTCGGTCTAGCGACTCGGGTTTGAACCCCCGCGGTGGCCTCTCGCTAGCGTAAGGAGTCACCGGCCGGACGTATCATAGTGAGAACCCGGTACCTAGCATCGTAGACGCAGGGGGCTACGTTAGGCCCTGACCCCTATAAATGAGCATAAACAATAATTGGGAATTTAAATTGACAAAGTAAATAGGCGAGGGGACTAAAATGAACGTTTTCTTGCTCATCTATAAAAAGATTAAAATTTAGGTAAGAGTCACTTCTGAAAGTGTGGGAAGACGTCGGCGTAATGCGATGTCGTGGGGACATGGAGAACTCGAACGTGACCGAGGGCGACCTTCTCTCGAACAAAATGGAGATCGATCTCAACGTGCTTTGTCTGTTGATGCTACACGGGATTGCTGGAGAGGTACACAGCACTGATGTTATCACAGTAGACCAAGGTGGCACGACGAGGGGGGTGCTGGAGCTCAAGGAGTAACTGTCGTAACCAAGTAGCTTCAGCGACGCCGTTCGCCACATCACGATATTCGGCCTCTGCATTGGAGCGGGAGACCGTGTGTTTCCGTTTTGAGGACCAAGACACCAGGTTATCTCCAAGGAACACCGCGTAATCAGAAGTACCGTCGAGTGTCAGGACAACCAGCCCAGTCGCGTCTGTGTAGACCACCAGCTCCGACGGAGGGGAACGACGCATAGTCAAACTAAATTCAGTGGTGCCTTGCAGATACCGCAGGATGCGCTTGAGAGCAGCAAGGTGCGGTTCCCTAGGATCATGCATATAGAGACAAATCTGCTGAACTGCAAAAGCGATGTCCGGTCGACTGAAAGTCAAGTACTGAAGGGCTCCTGCTAAGCTGCGGTACTAAGTAGCGTCAACAACAGGAGGTCCATCTGCAGATAATTTGGAGTGGAGATCAACAGGTGTGCTGCAAGGCTTGCACGCACTCACCCCGGCGCGCTCCAAAATACCCTGAGTGTACTGCCGTTGGGAGAGAAACAAGCCATGTGCAGAGCGGGTAACAGAAATCCCCAGAAAATGATGAAGCTGTCCCATATTTGTCATAGCAAACTCACGCTGGAGAGACCCAATAACATGACGGAGAAACTCAATAGAGGAGGCAATGAGAACAATGTCATCGACATATAGCAACAAGTAGGCAGTGGCTGACCCTCAGCGACAAACGAACAATGAACTGTCTGACTTGGTTTCGACAAACGCAATGGAGGAGAGATATGAAGCGAACCTGTGGTGCCATGCACGAGGAGCCAGCTTCAAACCATACAGAGATTTGTTGAGTCGACAAACAAAATCCGGGCGGGAGGAATCCACAAAACCAGAAGGCTAAATGCAATATACTGTCTCGGTGAGGGTGCCATGTAAAAATGTGTTCTTCACATCAAGCTGATGGATGGGCCAGTCCTGAGAGAGAGCCAGTGAGAGAATGACCCGAACAGTTGCAGGCTTGACAACTGGACTGAACGTCTCATCATAGTCCAGACTGGGGCGTTGAGTAAACCCACGAAGAACCCAACGAGCCTTGTAGCGATCAAGAGACCCATATGCATGCAGTTTGTGGCGAAAAATCCATTTGCCAGTAACCAGGTTGACGCCATGTGGTCGTGGTACCAGGCTCTAGGTATCATTGGCGATGAGGGCATCATACTCAGCCTGCATAGCTGAGCGCCACTGAGGATCAGATAGAGCATCTCGAACGGAGCGAGGCAATGGCGACATTGGCACAACGTGGAGGTTGAGGCGATCCACAGGCTGGGCAATGCCGGACTTGCCCCGTGTACGCATGCAGTGCTCGTTGACGACGGGAGCGATGGAGATCGGCCGGGTAGACACCGTGCGCCCGGTGGCCGCGACGTTACTGGCAACAGCCTGTGCGGGTGGCACAGGGGCAGCAGCACCGGCCGGGGGCACAGTGGAAGAGGGGGCGCCGCCGGGTGGCGGCGCGGTTGGACGTCCCGGCGGAGGTGAGGCCGGGCGCCCCGTTCCCGGCTTGCGGCCGGGGCGGGCGCGTCGCGGTGGCTAGCTGCGGCGAGCGCGGTCCAGCACTTGGTAGTGGTGACCGCAGCCCAGCGCTCAACAGCGAGCGCGGCGAGCGAGGGGGTGGGGGAGCCGCAGTAGCGCCATCCGCGGTGGGAGTATGACCTGCACGAACAAAACTTGCTCCAGGAATGGGAGCGGTGAGATCACGGTCATCAGTAAGAAAGTCCAAGGCGGAGGGTGCCATGGGAGAGGTAGACATGTCGGCGAAGGGGAAGAAGGATTCGTCAAAAACGACATGTCTAGAAGTGAGGATGCGATTCGACGCGAGCTCGAGACAATGATAGCCTTTGTGTTCGGAGGAGTAGCCAAGGAAAACGCATAGGGATGAGCGAGGGGAAAGTTTGTGGGCTGCTGTGGAGGACATGTTTGGGTAGCAAGCACAGCCGAAGACTTTGAGATGTTCATAGGAGAGGTGAGTGGCATGGAGGGAAAAGTATGGAGTGGAGAAGGCGAGGGTTTTGGTGGGGAGCCGGTTGACAAGATAGGAGGCGGTATGAAGTGCCTCTACCCAGTAGACCGGGGGAAGACTCACCTGAAATAAGAGTGAACGCAGGATATTGTTAAGAGTGCGAATAGAGCGTTCAGCCCTGCCATTTTGTTGAGATGTGTAAGGGCAAGACATGCGAAGTGCAACACCGTGTGAGAGAAAGAACGTGCGGGCCGGGGAATTATCAAATTCGCGGCCATTGTCGCACTGAACGCTCTTGATGGTGGTGCCAAACTGCGTGCGAACATAGGCAAAAAAATGGGAAAGGGTGGAAAACGTATCAGATTTAAGGCGAAGGGGAAAAGTCCAAATGTAGTGGGAGCAATCATCTAAAATGACGAGATAATATTTGTAGCCCGACACACTAACAATAGGAGATGTCCAAAGATCACAGTGTATTAAATCAAAAATATTTGTAGCTCGAGAAGTGGAAGAACTAAAGGGAAGTTTAGTGTGACGACCGAGCTGACAAGCATGGCATAAATGATCACTATCATCTTTATTACATGAAATGACACTGGAGCTAACGAGTTTGGACAAAGCTTCACGTCCAAGATGCCCGAGACGGCGATGCCATAGAGAGGTGGGTGCAGCGAGGAATGCGGAAGTGCTGGTGGCTGGTGGGAAGGACGGGTACAGGTCGCCAAAGCTATTGCACCTGGCGATCACGTTCTTGGTTTCCAAATCCTTCACAGAAAGACCAAACGGATCAAATTCGATGGAACAATTATTGCCGGTGGTAAAACGGCGAATGGAAATCAAGTTCTTAATAATGTGAGGAGAGACTAAAACATTGTTAAGAACTAGATTACGATGTGGAAAGGTAAAGGTGTGTGATTCGATGGCAGTGACGGGAAGTAAAGCACCGTTGCCCACAATAATAGATGAAGGTGTGGAAGGTGTGGGCAGGGAGGAAGTGGATATTTTACCAGCATCTAAAGTCATGTGCGAGCCATCACCGGAGTCGGCGTACCACTCTGATGGTGCCGGGCTTTGGAGCGTCATGGTGTTGAAGTTCTGCACCAGGGAGTCTTGGTTCCAGGCGCCACCATGTACAGGGTTCCAAGGGGTGGACGACATCATGTATGGCGCGCCTTGGAGCGTTGGCGTCGAAGGTGTGCTGCCCCCATAGGCGGACGGGTAGTGTGACAACCCGCCCAGGAAAGTACCGTACTATCGCCTAAGATCGATCCACTTTGGTCATTAAGCAATAATAAAGTACCATCCTGTCGTAAGTTGCCGGGTTAACGCCCGGTAAATCACTTGAGAGCACAAGGATCGAATATTTGCATTAAAACTCACTCGAAGGCGAGTCCAGAGATACAACAACATTCAAATCCAAATTCGTACCCCGAGGGGTTTAATTATTACAAACCATAGTTTTTGCAATGATGAAATAGTTCAGAGTTTTCGAAAAACAGCGGAAATTAACTAGCGGCAGCAAAGTCACCACGGGAGGCCATCCATGATGCTTCAGTAGTCGTCCTCCACCCACTCCGGCTCCCGCCCGGCGGGATCTCACGGGCCACACATCACCGAAGGCATTACCCGGATCAACACATTATAGCAAGGCTGAGTATACTAATACTCAGCAAGTCTTACCCGTCGGTGATATCTACTTCACCAAATCTAGACCATGAAAGGCTTTTTGGCTACTGGGTTGCTTTTGCTAAAAAGTAACAAAGAGTAGGTCCTTACTTTCAAGATTTTAGCACAAGTTCTAGTAGGTTTAATATTTTTACTACATTAGCCAACTAGTACAAACAAAGTTGTACAATACAATTAATCAAGCATAATATTCATCAACTTCCATCATTAGGGATCACATGACTAGTGGAGTAAGTAGTCTCGGGTAACGGTGAGAGGCCGACAATCGATTGATTTAAACCTTGCAAGGTAGACCCAAACACACGGTAGGATGCCCCCGTGAGGACAACTTCCCAGGCCGTCCCCATAAATCCTCGGGTCGGGATCGAATCTTACAATCTTTGGTGCAGGCTATCCGGCATACCCCGCGAGATACCCGGAGTCACCATACACCACCGGTGGCGAGCCGTGAGAGCGAATCCCAAGAGTAGTAACGGTAGGATCTCTAGCCGCCTCATTAAGGTACTAGGCTTACCGGCCCATAACCGGCATGTGCTTAGTACGTTCAAAAACTTAACCCACATAACCACTGGACCGGAGCCCAGATCCCATGCTCTTACCACGTGAGCAATCCATTTAAGGATATAGTATGATTCCTATCTAGGAACCTATTCTCGCGAGTGAGGTCATCACCCGACTTGTAACGGTCCTATAGCTTAGCAGCTATCGACCTATCATACTAGTAAGGACAAAAGGTACCTATGGATCATGCATCTAGGGTTTCATTCAACTCCTGTACGTAAATGCACAATCATTCAAAGATAATTAAATAAAGAACTTTAAAAACTAGGTTAGATGCACCGGAGCTTGCCTTCGTCAGCTAGGTTAGCTTGGGCACCCTCGGTGTTGAGTACGTCCACGTACTGCAGAGAACCTTCCGCTCCGCCTTCCTCGGTTTCCGGGACCAGGGAGTAATCTCCGTCCGGAAGATCTACACGGAATGCAATGCACTTTAGGTGATGTGATAGTTTGTTGTCTTATCCAACTCTAGTTGGTCATATTCACCTTAACAAGCATTCATCTAAGGTTTCTATTTTAGGAAGTCATTGGTTGTACATGGGTTACTCTTTTATCCCACATTTAAATAAAGGTTTTTATTAAGTTTATCATTTCATGTGAAAGCTTCATTTCATTCTATTTTTACCAACATGGTGTAATTAATATTTTTATTTGTGAATTAATTTCTTATCAGTGATGATAATTAAATTTCTTTTATTTATATTGATTAATACTTTCAAAAAGGAAAAGATTTGATTAAGGGTTTCTCTTTATTTTAATTTCCCTTTAATAATAATAGGGCATTTAAGCCATTTATTAATCAATTAAATTACCAAAAATTAAATGAGTGTTTCTTAAGCCTACTAGCACCTATCCTGGTCCATTGGACCCACATGTAAGTGTTGGATGCTAGGAAATTAATTATTATGGAAAATATCAAAGGCTACACTACAAGAAACTATTTAATCTGTGACGCTTTCTCCGCGACGTTTTCAGAAAACGTCACGAATGTGCATTGCAGCCCAAAACACTGCGACGATTTCTTTAATTCGTCGCGATTCTACGACGTATTCCTTTTTTCGTCACGGATTTGCATCGAAGCCCAAAACACTGCGACGATTTGTTAAATTCGTCGCGATTCTACGACGTATTCCTTTTTTTCGTCACAAACACTGCGACGATTTGTTTAGTTTGTCGCGATTCTACGACGTGTTCATATTTTTTCGTCACGGACATGCATGGATGGATATTGAAGCCCAAACAATCACGACGATTTGTTAAATTCGTTGCAATACGGCCCACAACACCGTGACGTTTTAGCAGATTCGTCGCGATCCGTAAAAAAACAGCCACCTCACCAGCACCTAGGACCCACCCACACTGCCACGCAGGTGCCACCTCACCCAGGTGCCACGTCACCACCACGTGAGCGCCCAGGGCCCACCTCACTGCCATGCAGGCGCCACCTCACCCAGGTGCCACGTCACCACCACGTGAGCGCCAGGGGCCCACCACACTGCCATGCATGCGCCACCTCACCCAGGCGCCACGTCACCACCACGTGAGCGCCAGGGCGAGCGTCCCGGGCCCACCACACTGCCACGCAGGTGCCACCTCACCCAGGCGCCACGTCACCACCACGTGAGCGCCCGGCCCACCACACCGCCACGCGAGCGCCACCTCACCCGGGCGCCACGTCACCACCACGTGAGCGCCCGGGCCCACCACACCGCCACGCAGCGCCACCTCACCCGGGCGCCACGTCACCACCACGGGAGCGCCGGGCCCACCACACCGCCACGCAGCGCCACCTCACCCGGGCGCCACGTCACCGCCACGCGAGCGCCCCGGCCCACCTCACCGCCACGCAGCGCCACCTCACCCGGGCGCCACGTCACCACCACGTGAGGGCCCCCGGCCCACCACACCGCCACGCGGTGCCACCTCACCCGGGCGCCACGTCACCACCACGGGAGCGCCCGGCCCACCACACCGCCACGCGAGCGCCACCTCACCCGGGTGCCACGTCACCACCACGCGAGCGCCCGGGCCCACCACCGCGCCACGCGGTGCCACCTCACCCGGGCGCCACGTCACCACCACGTGAGCGCCCGGCCCACCACACCGCCACGCGAGCGCCACCTCACCCGGGCGCCACGTCACCACCACGTGAGCGCCCGGGCCCACCACACCGCCACGCGAGCGCCACCTCACCCGGGCGCCACGTCACCACCACGGGAGCGCCCGGGCCCACCACACCGCCACGCGGCGCCACCTCACCCGGGCGCCACGTCACCGCCACGCGAGCGCCCCCGGCCCACCTCACCGCCACGCGAGCGCCACCTCACCCGGGCACCACGTCACCACCACGTGAGGGCCCCGGCCCACCACACCGCCACGCGGTGCCACCTCACCCGGGCGTCACGTCACCACCACGGGAGCGCCCGGCCCACCACACCGCCACGCGAGCGCCACCTCACCCGGGCGCCACGTCACCACCACGCGAGCGCCCCGGGCCCACCACACCGCCACGCGAGCGCCACCTCACCACCACGCGAGCGCCCCGGGCCCACCACACTGCCACGCAGGCGCCACGTCACCACCACGTGAGCGCCCGAGGCACACCTCACTGCCACGCAGGCGCCACCTCACCCAGATGCCACCTCACTGCCACGCAAGCGCCACCTCACTCGAGTTGTTTCGCAGGGACCACGTGTCGCACCGTGAGCTCGTTTCCCCCATCGTTTTTTCTTTTTAATCTACAATTAAAATTTGAAACTAGTGTTTCTCGGTCATACTAACTCCAAATTCATTGATTCTTTTTTCTGATTTTTTGTAAAATCACAATCTTTCACGTAATATCACTAGTTTTCATATTAATTACTATTACATTTATGTTTTTCATACAACTTCTTTTCTTGTACCGAAAGAGAATAAACAAAAGATATTTTCAATAAGAAATGGTAACATAACTTCATATTTACTAATGTTACGATAAACACAAGGTTATGGTAAAGTTTGAAGTGCATATGAATTCGAAAATTTCGAAAGGTATGACACACTTCAATGTTCAAGTAATGTTTTATGAAACTATGTGAGACATATATCCATTTCTAAACAACGTAGGTTCCACTGTTACCGGAATCATTTGAAAGTTTGATCACAAGTTCATGGACCCAAATTATGTTACCACGTCAATTCGTAGATCCATTAGAGCATTTTATGATATTATTTGAATTATGATAGTGTAAATTCGAGATGTAAGTTTGAATTACCCCTAATAAACTGCTGTCGAAATCAATTTTTCATTTGTTAAAGTTGTAGATCTTGGTAGAGAATGATTTTAGAAAATTTTAGAAAAAAGAATCATGGAATTTGGAGTTAGTATGAGGCAGAAAAACTAGTTACAAGTTTTAGTCAAAGATTAAAAAGAGAAAACACACTTGTTCATCTCAGTTCATAGCAATTGCAGTTTCTGTTTTTAATCTTCGGATAAAATTTGTAAACTGTTTTTCTTCCTCATACGAACTCCAAATCGGTTGATTCTTTTTTCTAATTTTTTCTAAAATCGAGATGTTTTACTCAGTGCCATTTGTTTGTATCTTAATTACTATTTCTTTGTTGCTTTTCATGTAACATAACTTTTCCAACTAAAAAGAGAATATAAAAAACATGTTTCTTCATAATAATTGCTAATATAACTTAATATTCTCTAATTTTATGGTCAACATGAGATGATGTCAAAAATTGAGGTGCATACAAGTTTGGTCACGTTATTAGTTGTTCAAATCTCAAAGTTTGTTTTCAATTGTAGGAAACTATGTGAGTCTTGTGTCCTATTTGTGAACATCTATAATCTCACTTTATCAAAACCATATGAATTTTTTATAGGAGCATTATACCCTTAAAATATGGTTTCATGTCAATTTGTAGAATGTTTTGAACAAAATTAACTATTGTTATCATTATTTTACAACAAGGTGACTAGTAGAAGTTCAAGTTTTCCCTACAAATCAATTAAATTTTTCGTCGATCTCTTAGTTGTGGCCTAGAATGGACCATAGAAGCCTAAATATTTTTTTTTATTTTTTTTCATCTTATTAGAGGTACATATAAGTCAATTTGGAATTATTTTCAATAAAGATATATAAATTTACTTAAACTATAAAAACTAGTAAATCGGTTCTATAACTATTAAGATTACTACAAAACAAATAAGATGCAGTATAGTACTTTTCAAAAATATATTTGAGTATACAAGATATATTATTTTGCAATTTACTTCAAAAGGTGCTTTCAAATAAAAAAGAAAACGAAAATATTAATATGTGAAGTACATGCAACAGGCCTGATTTGGGCCATAAATCCTGATTTCGGCCCATTTAACGACTACGGCCAGAAGCCCGACTCATCCTATCCGTCCACATTCCAAATCAACGGTTGATATCGATACTCAGATGTATAAAAACCTACCTCGCAAAACCCTACCTTCTCATCCCGTTCACCTCAGATCCGTCGCCTCCCTCCTCTCTCTCTCTCAAACTCCTCATCCCTACCACGCCTCTCCCTTCCCTCTTTCCCCAGCCTCACTCTTCCCCGGTGGCCTGCGCAGATCAGATCCCCGGAGGCCCCGGCGGCGGCCAAGCGGACGCTGGTGTTCACGTACGGCACGCTGAAGCGCGGCTTCTCCAACCACGCCCTGCCGCAGAGCCGGCCGCGGGCGGGGACGCCTCCTTCGTGGGCGCCGCCGTGACGGCGTCGCGCCTCCCGCCGGTGTGCGGGCCGTACCGCGTGCCGTTCCGCTCAACCTCCCGGCGACGAGGAGGCGGGGGCGGGGGGCAGCCGCGTGGCCGGGGAGCTCTACGCCGTGACCCCGCGGGGCTCGGCGCGGCTCGACGAGCCGGGAGGGCGTCTCCCGGGGCCACTACGAGCGCCTCCCCGTCGTCGCCGTCGACCTCGCCGCCGCCGCCGCCGCCGCCGAGGGTGAGGGTGAGGGCGGCGGCGGCGCGCGCGCGCGGGTGGACGCCGTCGCCTACTACGCGCACCGGGACTACGCCGCCGCGCTGTGGCGGCGCAGCGGGGGGGAGGGGTACCCGGAGTACTCGCACGACGTGGCGCGAGGGTACGTCCGGCGCAAGGACCGGCCGCAGGGGCAGACCTTCCTCGAGCAGATCCGCACCTTCGTCTCCTCCCAGTCCTGAGGATTCGCAGCGTTCCATATGTGATTAGGTTGCTATGACTGCAGCCGGGTTGGTTGGTGATGACTGTGCATTTCGTGCCGTGTGGGAAAAGTGCTCCCGGCCCGGCTTGTGCTCTTAGTTACACGATGAAGCTCTTAGCTGTTAGGCATTGTTTGATGACTTGAGTTTGTTAATATGTCTGCTGAATACTTTGGTTGATTGCCGGATGTGGTTTGGTAAAGCTTGCAATAGTTTAATTCCACAGAATTGTTGATTAGCTATTTCTGTAACCACTCCATGTAATTAATATATCAGATTATAAGCTGCAATGTTTCGTATATGCCCTGAACAAATGAGCATCAACTGAATTAAGTTTCCTAGCTAGACATATTTGATTTGGTGTTGTCCAGTTTGTAGCCAGGAATGGTATTCATATCCCATGTCGCAGTATTCAGATGTTGAGTATAGATTGCGGCCTAGCTTATCAATGGACACTTGGACAGAATCATACTCATGTTTTGCAAAATTAGGATGCCATTGCCATAATTTGTATTAAATCTCTGGGCTCTTACGCTTTGGGTTGCTTGTGCATAAATTTTGTACACAATGCTGAATGTGGTACAAGTTCTGAACCTGCAAATTATCTTTGCAAACTTGCCATTTTATGGCTCTTCAAGCTCTAGGAATTAGATTAAATGTAGCATATCTTAGTTGGTGCTTTGGATATAGAACTCACAAACTCACCTATCCTTTGTTGAAGTCCAGAGAGCGGATGTGATCTGATATTGCACTGAATCAATTTTTTTTCATTTCCATATGTTGGAGGAGGCGCTGAATGGTGTGGATTTGGTTGTTCATGCTGCTGGCCCTTTCCAAGGGGAGGACAGGTGCACCGTCTTGGAGGCGGCAATATATACTAAGGTGAAAACATAATTTTCACTGCATCTCTGTTGAGGTTAATTGTATGCTTACTGTACTGTTTGGCATCCTATCTCATTTATCCCGTGCAGACACCATACGTTGATGTTTGCGACGACGTCGATTATTCATGGAGAGCAAAAGGACTCCATGAACAGGCAAAAGCTAGTGGTGTTCCAGCTATTATCACTGCTGGCATATGTCCTGGAGTGAGCAATGGTATTCATTCTCATCTCCCTTTATACTATACTACCTCAGTTGTCATTCATTAGGCAGGGACGGGATGCAACACAAATAACCAAAGTGGATAGATAATGAGTTATTTTGTGCAATCGATTTAGTGATTTCTTTTTACATAGATGGTTGTGCATCTGCTTTGCTAAGTAGTACTAGCTGCTGAAATGTATAGCAGAGAGGTGAACATAATCAATTCTTTTGTTGCAAAAAGTAACAAGTCTCAATCAATTCTCCTGCATATTCGATGAAAAAAGTATACTATTATTACCTTGTTCTCAATCACTTTTTAAGTGGAACTGCTGTTGAAACAGGGAAGTGAGGACTTGCTTGTGTGCTCATTATCATGTAATTAGTTTTGTAATTAATCTATGTTTAGTCCTAACAGACCTTGAAAGGGGCACCCAATGATTTTCCCCAAAATGTCTCAAATTTCATGTAATAAACTGCACCATTAGCTTTACAAATCTATGTCCTGATCCTTATGTTTCCTTGATGTTTTTATTAGGGAAGACAATAGATGGACAGGGCAGGGCATCAAAATACAGGAGTTCAGCGTTGAGGGTTGGCATGAAACGTCCAGGTATTCTTCATTAAAGCTTATTTGAGTTAATTATTCTCATTCAAGGTATTCATATATTTGGTGGTGTTAATTATTCTTTTCCCTGCCTTCTCCTAAATTTCAGGATACAATGCAAGTGACTCTGACTCTGATGATGCAAATGATGGTGCCAATCAATAACACTCAGTTAGAAATCAAGTCTAAATATGTCCTATTCTATCTCTACTCTAATTATATTTTCTTGTTTTCAGGAGAGCAGTAGCAGATCAGCACATCAATACCTGGGAACTCTCAACTACTGCAGCCTCTACTCTCGAGTGCAGGTGATTGTTGTGGCAGCTCAGTTCAGAGTAGCTAAGAGTCTCTTTCATGCTAATAGTGCTTTGTCTAGTTAACCTTTATTTATTCAATCTCTTGAGCACTAGTTTATTGTGTGGCTTAGCTTGATCATTTGTGTTGGGCATAAATTAACAGCTCTAGTTTGAATATGTGAGATGTGGCATTCATGTATCAGGGAATCATCTTTGCCATGCCTTTGTTTATTCACTAAATGCATGTGGTAGCTCTCACTATATTAGATGCTAGCAGTTTGTGTACAACAGTACAACTTTTTTCATATATTCATGTCTCCTTTTATATTTACATCCCAGTAATGCAAAGCAAAGATAGAGAATGTCATTAAGGTAAACTGTGTGGGAATAATTTTTCTTAGTGCTCAATCCTCCAATTCTCTTAAGTGTTTGTTAGAATGTCATTAAGGTAAACTGTATAAGAATAAAAATATGTGAACCTCTTTGCTTTACTGCTTGCTTGGTGCCTTCAGTTCCGCTCTACAACAATTATTTGCAGGCTATGCCTAATATCTTATTTAGCAGATAGAGAAGATTTCTGCAAGGAATTTGTAGAATAGCCCATAATTTTTAGAGTAAATATGCCAGTGACTATTTGTTATGCTGCTTTCGTGGTCAAATGAATCTAAAATGTTCGATCGACTTTCATGGCATTTTACCCGTGTGTGCGAGAAAACAAGGTATATGTTGATGGTGGGCGACTTTCTTGGAAGTGGTATCGGTTGGAACTTGTTGATTCTGCATGAGAGTAGATTTTTGTTGATTTGTTTTACTCATGAATGTAAACCTGTGATTGTATCTGATCTGGAGCTAATCCTGGTACTTTGGTTGATAAATAAGTTGTATTTAGGCTTAATCGATTGTACCTGGGCTGAAATGGATGTGTATTTATTCTGTTGGTTAAAATGTGATGGGAAATTTTGGTGGGCTGAAATAGTTTCATAAATTTTGGGCCGCAATGTGGCCCACTTATAAATTGGGCCCATTAGTCCAGGATACATAAAATTCCACGTCAGCATGACATGTCACAGCTAAAAAAAGTCCACGTCAGCATCCTTGTCATTGTCCACGTAGGCAGCCACGTGTCATCCACGTAGGCAGCCACGTGTCATCCACGTAGGAAGCCACGTGTCCTCCACGTAGGCAGCCACGTGTCGTCCACGTAGGCAGCCACGTGTCGTCCACGTAGTCAGCCACGTGTCGTCCACGTAGGCAGCCACGTGTCGTCCATGTCAACAGCCATGTCCACATAATGATCCATGTCAGCACCAATCCGCGACGATTTTATTTTGTCACGGATAGTGAGCCATGGGTTGGGCTGCATGGGCCTCGGGCTGCTCCGTGACGATTCAGATACGTCACAGATCGCGACGTTTATTAAGGAAACGTCGAGAGATTTAATCAATGACGCTCATTCCACCACGAAAATGTAAATCGTCGCGGATGCTGATTTGCGACGAAATTTATTTAATCCGTGACAGAATGGTTACGTCACGGATTAAATAGTTTCTTGTAGTGCTAGCTAGTGATTCCATTTAAATGCATATAAAAATAAATAAGCATCAAAATGCTCCCAAATTTCTTGTGCGTGCTCTCTGGACCTAAACAAGCCTAAAGAACCAGCATGTTCACATGGAACCTCTTCTGAACTTGGTTTATTAATTTACAAAGGAACACATGCATAAATCAAGAATAATTATTTCTGTTAATCTAAAATTCATGATTAATTCACAAGATGTGCATTTTCGCATTACAAGACAGTGTGCACAAGTTGGGCTCAAGCACATAAATATTTTTAACATGAAAAATCATCTAGACAGTTACTGCAGGAATGGAAAAGAATTTGTCTAGCAAAATCTACTGCATAACTTTGTGCAAATTTTGGCACATCATCTATTCATATCCTAACACACAACATATCCAAAGCTCAGCTACAGATAAGTTATATTTTTCAAATTAGGACAGATCCATGTATAACACATTTGTATTTTTCCTGCCAAAACTATTTTGAATCTAGCCATGAGTATACAACAAAGAGGTGGGGTTTAGAATACTGAAACCTACAAAATTGGTTTGGGATTTTTCTGATTTTTCTGTGAATTTCTAGAGATTTTACAAGTCACTGGACTGAAATGTAATAAAACTTAGTTAAGTTTCCTTGCAACTAAGCCCTCGAATTCACAGCCATGCCCTCGGCGGCGGCGAGAGGGCTCGCCGGCGGTGATGTGGGGCCAGCCCACGGCAACAAGCGGCACTGGGGTGAAATTGAGCTCACCACGGATCGTTTGGCGGTGGTGGCGGGGTCGGGCTGTGCTCCGGCGACGCGCGCACGGCGGTGGCCGGCGGCGGCGCTCACGGCGGCTCGGGGTGCTTGCGGCGTGGAGGCCAAATTGAAGCAAACAAGCGCACGCGAGAGCTTGCCCGGGTGCTAAGGAAGCTAACTACGGGCTTGGACGGCGGCGAGCGCGAGCGATGGGCTCTAGCACGGCGGCGGCGACGATGGCGGCGGGCGGCTCGGGATGGCGCGCGGGGGAGGAGGGAAAGGCTTTTATACGCCGCGCGCGCACCTAGGGGTGACGGACGATGACGGCGAAGATGCTTCGGGCCGTGCTACGGCGCTCGGGTGGCGCGCGTACGGCGGCGATACGGCCGACGGACGCGGCGGTCCGCGCGCGTGCGCGCGCGTGCGGCGCGCGCGCGCCGGGCGCCTCGGGCGGGCGCGCGTTGGGGCGCGTGACCTCGGGACGGGGCGTGGCGCGAGTGGCGAGGCCTCGGGCAGCACGGGCACCGGACGCCGGGCGTGGCGGCGGCGGGTGGCGGCGGCGGCGCACGGGCGCGCACGACGTCGCGCGCGGCGCGCTCTGGCCCTGACAGTGTTGCTGGAGCACTATTTGATCGACTTTTTCTCTAAAATTTTGAATACAACTTGACCAAGCAATGAATACCAAAGTTGCAGATCTAAGTACCAGCTACAACTTTCACAAAGGTTGTATAGGGTTTTTCTCCCTAGATTTGAATATATTTGAATACCAACTTTGAATGTCAGCCTGTGTCTGGGAACAGTGAATCCTGCCTTTCAAGGGGTTTTTCACAATTTTCCCCTCCAAATTTGAAATGCCACTCTACATGAAAGTTGTGTCCCTCAACAAGACCTACAAATTTCCTAAAGGTAGAATTTTAAGTGTTTAGGTGAATTTTGGAGAACGCGGCAAAAGTTCCGGCAGACACCTGTGGACACTGGGATGGCAAGGGGGTTTGACCCACCCTTTGACCATGGGTTGGCCCACAAGTGTAAATACTATTCATTAAGGGTCTCTAGGGGTGTGTTAGGGAGTTTTCATGGGTGAGGGCCCAGGTTGACCTAGGGTTGACCATTTGACCGGCTAATCCGGTCATTAACGTTAATGATGGTAAATAAAAACCTGGGGCGTCACAGCCTACCCCCCTTAAACGGAATCTCGTCCCGAGATTCGATTTGACAACGAAGAGATGGGGAAAAAAGACTCACTGTTTCGGGATTGGAGGAAGCCCGGATACTTGGTGTTAAGATAATCCTCCGTCTCCCACGTGGCTTCTTCTTCCGTGTGATGGCTCCATTGGATCTTGTACATTCGCACGGTCTGCCTCCGGGTCTTTCGCTCTTTTTGGTCTAGTACCTTCAAAGGATGCTCGACGAGCGAGAAATCCGACTCGATCCAAGCATTAGCTTCTGTAATGATCTCGTTCTCCGGAACAGGCAGTCCTTTCTTCAATTGAGTTACATGGAACACATTGTGAACCGCGGAAAACCGTTCCGGTAGTCGGATACGGTAAGCCACGGGTCCACATACTTCTATTACTTCATAGGGTCCAATGTAGCATGGGGCTAACTTTCCCTTGACTCCGAACCTTTGCACACCTTTGGTGGGGGATACTTTCAAATATACATGATCTCCCACTTCAAAGTGTCGAGGTGCGGTTCCCTTATCATGGTAACTCTTTTGTCTCATCTGGGCCATCTTCAAATTATCTCTTATCACTTGTACCTTTTCTTCGGCCTCCTTAACTAACTCTGGTCCAAAGAGTGTTCTTTCTCCGGTCTCAGACCAATTCAGTGATGTGCGGCATCTACGTCCGTATAGAGCATCGAACGGTGCCATTTTCAAGCTGGCCTGATAGCTGTTATTGTAGGAGAACTCTGCCAAGGACAAACACTTGTCCCAACTCTTGTCAAAGTGCAAGATGCTTGCTCTCAACATGTCTTCTAGGATCTGATTTATCCTCTCCGTCTGACCATCGGTCTGTGGATGATAACTGGAACTACGGAGTAGCTAAGTTCCCAAACACTCATGCAATTGTTCCCAAAAACGGGCTACAAACTGAGTCCCTCTATTAGAGATTATAGTCTTTGGGATTCCATGCAGACGAACTATGTGGTCTACATACAACTCTGCATATTGTTGTACGGAGTAAGTGGTATGCACGGCAATGAAGTGAGCGGTCTTGGTGAGTCTATCCACGATTACCCAAATAGAGTCCTTCTTTCTAGGGGTCAGGGGTAAACCCACAATAAAATCCATACTAATGTCGTCCCATTTCCACATAGGTATCGACGGGGGTTGGAGTACTCCGCCGATTTCAAATGACTTGCTTTCATCGGTGGCAAGTATCGCACTCGGCTACATACTTGGCTACATCCACCTTCATATTAGACCACCAAAAGTTTCGCTTTAGATCTTGGTACATCTTGGTACTCCGGGATGAATAGAGAACTTGGACTTGTGAGCTTCATCTAGAATGATTTTCTTGATTTCTGGGTCAACGGGGACCACTAGACGTTTTCCAAACCGGACCACATCTTGGTGATCCTTCCGGAAACAAGTGTACTTTGGGTCTCCTTCCACTAGTTTCGCTCGATGGTTTGAATAGCCGCATCATTGCGGCGGGCGGTGACAATCCTGTCATAAAGGCTTGACTCGCCGTCAAGGCATAAAGGATTCCCTGCGGTACCACTTCTAAGTTGAGCCTTCTCATTTCTTCACACAAGGGTTCAGCGGCGGCTCTAACTCTAGGTGGTTGCAATGATCCTTGCGGCTAAGAGCATCCGCAACAACATTCGCTTTGCGGGATGATAGTGCACTTCTAAGTCATAATCCTTGATCAACTCAAGCCATCTTCTCTCGCCTCATATTCAATTCGATTGGGTGAAGATATATTTGAGGCTCTTGTGATCGGTGAAGATATTGCAATGATTACCCATTAGATAATGTCTCCATATCTTGAGGGCATGAACAACGGCGACTAACTCAAGATCATGGGTAGGATAGTTGAGCTCATGGGGTCGAAGGGCCCGTGAAGCATAGGCGATGACTCGGCCCTCTTGCATAAGGACACAGCCAAGACCGGTGCCTGATGCGTTACAGAAGACTTCGAATGGTTTGGAATTATCAGGTTGAGCTAGCACTGGGGCTGAAGTTAGATGTTGTCTGAGGGTGTGAAAAGCTTTCTCACATGCTTCACTCCACACGAATTTCACTCCCTTCTTGAGCAATTCGGTCATGGGTTTTGCGATTCTAGAAAAGTCAGGAATGAATCGACGGTAATATCCCGCCAATCCTAGGAAACTGCGGATTTGATGTACGGATTTGGGTGGTTTCCAATCCATCACCTCTTGAACCTTGCTAGGATCTACGGAGATACCATCGTGGGAAATGGTGTGCCCTAAGAATTTGACACTTTTCAACCAGAATTCGCATTTGGAGAACTTAGCATAAAGCTTGTGATCTCGCAAACGCTGAAGGATAACTCGGAGATGTTTGGCGTGCTCTTCTTCGCTCTTAGAATAGATGAGGATATCATCGATAAAGACCACGACAAATTTATCGAGCTCCGTCATGAACACGGAGTTCATGAGGTACATGAAGTAGGCAGGTGCGTTAGTGAGTCCGAAGAACATGACCAAGAACTCGTAAAGACCATAACGAGTGGAAAAAGCGGTTTTAGGAATGTCGCATGGTCGAATCTTGATTTGGTGGTAGCCAGAACGAAGGTCGATCTTAGAGAAGACTTTGGCACCAGCCAATTGATCAAACAGAACATCAATTCGAGGAAGCGGGTATTTGTTTTTGATGGTGACTGCATTGAGTGGTCGGTAATCTACGCACATCCTCAAGCTAACATCTTTCTTTTTGACAAAGAGGGCAGGGCAACCCCAAGGAGAAGAGCTCGGGCGAATGTAACCCTTATCTAACAATTCTTGGAGTTGGGTTTTTAGTTCAGCTAACTCTTTGGGTGGCATGCGATAAGGTCTTTTGGAAATGGGTGCGGTACCGGGCTGGAGTTCGATCACAAACTCGACATCTCTGTCTGGTGGCATACCAGGCAACTCGTCAGGAAATACATCCGGGTACTCACACACTACTAGAATTTCATCAAGGGAGGAGATAATGGTCACATAGGCACAAGAGTCAGTACCGCCCCGAAAAGGTAGGTACAAGGCAGTGTGCCCGGCCGTAGGAGAGTTGATCTCTACGACCCTATGTGATATCTCTAGAACCACCTTATGTTGATTCATCCATTCCATACCCAAAATAACATCCATGCTTCCCAATTTGATGGTTATAAGATTAGATCGAATAACCTTACTTCCTAGTCTCAGAGGAACTTCGAAGGTCACCAATTGAGACGTGATGTCTCCACCGGGTGTGGTAATTTTATAAGCAGATTTGGTTTGTACTCCTCTTAAACCCAATTTGTCTAGTAGACTCTCATTTATGAAACTATGGGTGGCTCCCGAATCAAATAAGACCTTAACAGGAGTGTTATTGATAGAGAATGTACCCGTGAGTACTGGAGCTCCTGCGGGAATGTCACTCATAGTGGTGAAGTTCAGCTTGCCCTAGCGCACTTGCACCATAGGCTTCTTGGCCGGAGTGGCAGGCTTGTTTCCCGTGCTCTGGTTCTGCGGGTTGGGCTTGATCTGCCTGGGCTTGGGACACTCATTAATGTAGTGCCCTGGCTGGCCACAGTTGTAGCAACGACGATATCCAACATCACGAGGGGGTGCAATAGGCTTTGGAGCCTCGCTGTCGGGCACGGCGGAACCGGAAGTTCCCGGCGGGTTTGCCCTGGAATGGCTTCATCGTCCGGCGTCCGCTTGAAGATTGCCGGGACGGGCACGGGGGCTTCCTTCTTCACAAAGCGAAACTTCTTGTTTGTTCCTTGCCGCGGGTGAAACCGGGCATTCTCTTGTTGTCCCCATGGGCTTTCTTCATAGCATCCTCTTGCGAGATAGCTTTATTCACGAGCTCATGGAAGTTTGCGGGCTCGAGCAGGTTCAGGCGCTCATACAGCTTGCCATCAAGGCCGTCGCGGAACCTCTCCATCTTCTTGGCATCAGTATCAACATGATGCCCACCGTACTGGCATAAGCTATTGAACTTCTGAGCATAGCGGTACACAAAGTCAGATCCTTGACGGAGGGCTAACAGCTCCCTCATCTTCCTGTCCATTAGACCCTTAGGGATGTGGTGGCTTTTGAAAGCCTGCTTGAACTCTTCCCAAGTCACAGTGTGGCCTCGCTGCATGGACTTGAAGTGGTCCCACCACATCAAAGCTTCCCCTCGCAGTTGCAGCGCTGCGAAGTTCGCTTTGTTCTCTTTGGAGCAAGGCAGCACAAAGGCAGAGAATTTTGCCTCTATGGCCTTGACCCAAGCCTCAGCTTCTAGAGGGTCTGCTGCTTTCGCGAAGGTTGGCGGCTTCATGGCGATGAACTGGGCGTACGTGGTGACCTGGTTAGGCCCCTCGTGGTTGGCCCCATGTGGCAGCCCTCGGTTCATCTGCTGGGCGATCTGCTGCTGCGTCTGCAGGATCTGGCGTAGCACTTCGGTTTGGGTGGCCATGAAGGCCTCCGTCGGTGTCATGGGCGGGGGTGGTGGCAAGTCACCACTACCACTCGCTCCGAAACCGTTGGGAGAGCTGCGCGTGGTTCCCACCATCTGAAAAGTGAGCGTTATTAGTGAGATAACCGAAAGCTTACTCCAAATGATGACAAACACGATCATGCATTATCACATCTCATTAGTAATTAAATAATGAGGACAGTAACAAGCAGCAACATTCTATGGCCACCAAGATTCATAGAATCGTTCTTCTCAACACGGTTAGGACGGTGATTACCCAATTGCGCGGCTCATAACCACTTTTGAACGATCATCGTCATTCCGGATACCAAAGAAGGTGGTATCCGAACGAGCACTTATTTGCTGGCAACGAGTGATGCCTCTAGGAATGCTTTGTTTTACCAACGTTTTTAGGAGATAAACAATGCAACCTGGACAAGCGTGGTCATTCGTAATGAATTATCCAATGATCTGGTGTTCAACACAAGAAATTTCAATTTGGAAAAACAACAAGATTCACTTAAAGCATACAAGCTTAAGCATTCTTATTACAACATGACAGAACAAGGTTCAACGACATTACAACTTGATTTCGAAACACCTTGACAATACACGATACAATAGTTGCTTGGCACGAAGACGTGCTGTCAAGCCAACTACTCTAACATATCGAAGACAACTCGGTAAGATCGATATCCTGCTGCTCCCGGCTGTCGGCAACCTAGTTGCCCACTGAAGCACCACTATACGAAGGCGAAGCTGGGGGAGTCGGTAGCGGTGGTCCTGCCCGACTCGTTCGATCCGGACCGGGACACGGCCCTGTCGCTCCTCCGGGTGTGCTGCATGCGGGGGCGGGGGCCGTAAGGCCACTATAGCCTCGTAAGGCGGCCACCCGTACGTCGGCCTCCGCACGTGCTCCCGCATCTCGGCAATGTTCCGCGGCGGTGTCGGCCCTCTCTATCTCGTGTGCGTCGGCATCCTCCTCCAATGCATGGTTCTCCGCCTCTAGGTCCACGATCCTCCGTAGGCGTCACCTCTCTCAAGCTCCGACCGGAACCTCCTAGCACGCGACCGTCGTTCTCCCCGCCGCACCGGGTAAGCGTGAAGTTCGAGCCGCCGGTGTGCCGCCGAAAGCCGCTCCCAATCGCGCCTAGATGCCTCCAAGCGCCGTGCAATGATTGCTGCGGTGTTAAAACGCAGCCCCCTGGAGTGTGAAGACCACGTTCAGACAATGGGCAAGTGTCTGGGTAACATCCAACGGCTCTGCTAGGGTCAGTAGCTCCCGTAGATGGTCCATACGGTCCAACCAAGCTGGGTCGTGAGGACTCACAGCAGGAAACAGTCCAAACGGGGAAAGAGCTACCACCGTAGGGTTGTGGTCACAAAAGTCTGTCAGCACTCTGAGGGCGGCTGACTCCACGGACTCGTGCGTGATAAATCCCGAGTAAATAAAACTCAGGTCAAACCAGTCGGCGTGGTCTGGGTGCGGCAGCACAGTAACGATCACCCTGCAGCGGGGAACGCCAAAGCGCTCAAACTCCTTCACCTCGTACGTCGGTGGGGTAAGGTAGCCTGCGACACTGAGTGCTTCCCACGCCAAGCGCGGAAAACCCTCCCAGTGCAACCCGTTGGTACGGATCGTACTGTCAGCGTCGAACTGGTGAAACACGGGAAAATCCACCTGTACACAAATGTAACTCATGTCAGATCTCAAAGAGAACGGCATGTCAAATGGTGAAGTTCTGGAAGTTGTGAATAAATTCATAACTAAAAATCCAGAACCTCAAATGTTTCCCCAAGTTTTTTAAATGAAACCTTTAATACCTTTAATTAGCCCTTTTTAAGGTTGAACATCGATTAAGGAGACAAGATAAAAGGTTCTTAACCTAAAGTTCCTAGGGAAAAAGTGGACCAACCCATCGAAACTAGGATGGAGATTTGCTTATTACAAGACAGCTGGTTGAGGAGCCATTATATTCAACAATTTGGTTTAATTAACCTATCACATGGTAAACAATTTTGTAAAATTTCGGCAGCATGACGGCTAGGTATGAGGGGTACTTCTAATTTATAAAAAGCACACACTATCATAAACTTCCTTAGAGAACATATGGAATTCCGATTTTTGGGTCCATTTTAGTTATTTCGATTTTTAATATGCATGCAAGACGTCCTATTCGACCTCACACGGCAATCAAGCCAAAAATCGAAGTTAGTGCCGGTGGCAAGGCTTATATTCGTCTCTCCCTATAATATCTAGTCGAGAGCTATACGGTACTTGCTTAACAACTAACGAAGCGCTGTTATGTACCTGCAGAAAACGAACCTTTCGTGCCAGCACGTCACGAAAGCGTCCACATTCATTACCGTTCACTATAGAAACGGTATCCATGCGTTAAGCCGCTGCATGGACAGCGTCCTTTTAAGACTCTGACGCGACGTGAGTGCCCATTGGAATAGGCCTCACTCATCCCTCACGGACTTTCCCGTGGTACCATCACGTACGGAAAAACGTGACGAGACTCAAACGCGACGTGGCACCCATTGGAATAGGTCCCACTAGTCCCTCACAGGACTTCCCTGTGGTACCACCACATATGGCAAAACGTGATGAACTAGTATGGTTGTGCAAGAAAGTAAGTCTGACATAAAGTAATGTGCTGGGAGTTAGCAAAATAAACCATAGGTTAATAAGTCACCTGAAAGAACCCAAAATTTCCTCTAGGGCCTCTCGGTCTAGTTTATCCTTAGCGGACCAACGTATTTTGGAAAATCAGAAAATCTTGGCATATTTTATTCAAAAATCAGTGATTAAGGTTTATTAATTAATCTCTGGTGCATATAAGCTACGATGCCAAGCGTGACAACCCGCCCAGGAAAGTACCGTACTATCGCCTAAGACCGATCCACTTTGGTCATTAAGCAATAATAAAGTACCATCCTGTCGTAAGTTGCCGGGTTAACGCCCGGTAAATCACTTGAGAGCACAAGGATCGAATATTTGCATTAAAACTCACTCGAAGGCGAGTCCAGAGATACAACAACATTCAAATCCAAATTCGTACCCCGAGGGGTTTAATTATTACAAACCATAGTTTTTGCAATGATGAAATAGTTCAGAGTTTTCGAAAAACAGCGGAAATTAACTAGTGGCAGCAAAGTCACCATGGGAGGCCATCCATGATGCTTCAGTAGTCGTCCTGCACCCACTCCAGCTCCCAGCCGGGCGGGATCTCACCGGGCCACATATCACTGAAGGCATTACCTGGATCAACACATTATAGCAAGGCTGAGTATACTAATACTCAGCAAGTCTTACCCGTCGGTGATATCTACTTCACCAAATCTAGACCATGAAAGGCTTTTTTGGCTCTTGGGTTGCTTTTGCTAAAAAGTAACAAAGAGTAGGTCCTTACTTTCAAGATTTTAGCACAAGTTCTAGTAGGTTTAATATTTTTACTACATTAGCCAACTAGTACAAACAAAGTTGTACAATACAATTAATCAAGCATAATATTCATCAACTTCCATCATTAGGGATCACATGACTAGTGGAGTAAGTAGTCTCGGGTAACGGTGAGAGGCCGACAATCGATTGATTTAAACCTTGCAAGGTAGACCCAAACACACGGTAGGATGCCCCCGCGAGGACAACTTCCCAGGCCGTCCCCATAAATCCTCGGGTCGGGATCGAATCTTACAGTCTTTGGTGTAGGCTATCCGGCATACCCCGCGAGATACCCGGAGTCACCATACACCACCGGTGGCGAGCCGTGAGAGCGAATCCCAAGAGTAGTAACGGTAGGATCTCTAGCCGCCTCATTAAGGTACTAGGCTTACCGGCCCATAACCGGCATGTGCTTAGTACGTTCAAAAACTTAACCCACATAACCACTGGACCGGAGCCCGCATCCCATGCTCTTACCACGTGAGCAATCCATTTAAGGATATAGTATGATTCCTATCTAGGAACCTATTCTCGCGAGTGAGGTCATCACCCGACTTGTAATGGTCCTATAGCTTAGCAGCTATCGACCTATCATACTAGTAAGGACAAAAGGTACCTATGGATCATGCATCTAGGGTTTCATTCAACTCCTGTACGTAAATGCACAATCATTCATAGATAATTAAATAAATAACTTTTAAAACTAGGTTAGATGCACCGGAGCTTGCCTTCGTCAGCTAGGTTAGCTTGGGCACCCTCGGTGTCGAGTACGTCCACGTACTGCAGAGAACCTTCCGCTCCACCTTCCTCGGTTTCCGGGACCAGGGAGTAATCTCCGTCCGGAAGATCTACACGGAATGTAATGCACTTTAGGTGATGTGATAGTTTGTTGTCTTATCCAACTCTAGTTGGTCATATTCACCTTAACAAGCATTCATCTAAGGTTTCTATTTTAGGAAGTCATTGGTTGTACATGGGTTACTCTTTTATCCCACATTTAAATAAAGGTTTTTATTAAGTTTATCATTTCATGTGAAAGCTTCATTTCATTCTATTTTTACCAACATGGTGTAATTAATATTTTTATTTGTGAATTAATTTCTTATCAGTGATGATAATTAAATTTCTTTTATTTATATTGATTAATACTTTCAAAAAGGAAAAGATTTGATTAAGGGTTTCTCTTTATTTTAATTTCCCTTTAATAATAATAGGGCATTTAAACCATTTATTAATCAATTAAATTACCAAAAATTAAATGAGTGTTTCTTAAGCCTACTAGCACCTATCCTGGTCCATTGGACCCACATGTAAGTGTTGGATGCTAGGAATTTAATTATTATGGAAAATATCAAAGGCTAGCTAGTGATTCCATTTAAATGCATATAAAAATAAATAAGCATCAAAATGCTCCCAAATTTCTTGTGCGTGCTCTCTGGACCTAAACAAGCCTAAAGAACCAGCATGTTCACATGGAACCTCTTCTGAACTTGGTTTGTTAATTTACAAAGGAACACATGCATAAATCAAGAATAATTATTTCTGTTAATCCAAAATTCATGATTAATTCAGAAGATGTGCATTTTTGCATTACAAGACAGTGTGCACAAGTTGGGCTCAAGAACATAAATATTTTTAACATGAAAAATCATCTAGGCAAGATTCTTGCGAGGAATGGAAAAGAATTTGTCTAGCAAAATCTCTCGCATAACTTTGTGCAAATTTTGGCACATCATCTAGTCATATCCTAACACACAACATATCCAAAGCTCAGCTACAGAGGAGTTATATTTTTCAAATTAGGACAGATCCATGTATAACACATTTGTATTGTTCCTGCCAAAACTATTTTGAATCTAGCCATGAGTATACAACAAAGAGGTGGGGTTTAGAATACTGAAACCTACAAAATTGGTTTGGGATTTTTCTGATTTTTTCGTGAATTTCTAGAGATTTTACAAGTCACCGGACCGAAATGTAATAAAACTTAGTTAAGTTTCCTTGCAACTAAGCCCTCGAATTCACGGCCATGCCCTCGGCGGCGGCGAGAGGGCTCGCCGGCGGTGATGTGGGGCCAGCCCACGGCAACAAGCGGCACGCGGGGTGAAATTGAGCTCACCACGGATCGTTTGGCGGTGGTGGCGGGGTCGGGCGTGCTCGGCGACGCGCGCACGGCGGTGGCCGGCGGCGGCGCTCACGGCGGCTCGGGGTGCCGCGGCGTGGAGGCCAAATTGAAGCAAACAAGCGCACGCGTGAGCTTGCCCACGGGTGCTAAGGAAGCTAACTACGGGCTTGGACGGCGGCGAGCGCGAGCGATGGGCTCTAGCACCCGGCGGCGGCGACGATGGCGGCGGGCGGCTCGGGATGGCGCGCCGGGGGAGGAGGGAAAGGCTTTTATACGCCGCGCGGCGCACCTAGGGGTGACGGACGATGACGGCGAAGATGCCGGGCCGTGCTACGGCGCTCGGGTGGCGCGCGTACGGCGTCGACACCGGCCGACGGACCGGCGGTCCGCGCGTGCGCGCGCGTACGCGCGGCGACGCCGGGCGCCTCGGGCGGGCGCGCGTTGGGGCGCGTGACCTCGGGACCCGGGGCGTGGCGCGAGTGGCGAGGCCTCGGGCACGGACGCCGGGGCGTGGCCGGCGGCGGGCGGCGGCGGCGGCGCACGGGCGCGCACGACGTCGCGCGCGGCGCGCGCGGCCCCGACAGGTGTTCTTCGGAGCACTGTTTGGTCGACTTTTTCTCTAAAATTTTGAATACAACTTGACCAAGCAATGAATACCAAAGTTGCAGATCTAAGTACCAGCTACAACTTTCACAAAGGCTGTATAGGGTTTTTCTCCCTAGATTTGAATCTATTTGAATGCCAACTTTGAATGTCAGCCTGTGTCTGGGAACAGTGAATCCTGCCTTTCAAGGGGTTTTGCACAATTTTTTCCCCTCCAAATTTGAAATGCCACTCTACATGAAAGTTGTGTCCCTCAACAAGACCTACAACTTTCCTAAAGGTAGAATTTTAAGTGTTTAGGTGAATTTAGGAGAACGCGACAAAAGTTCCGGCAGACACCTGTGGACACTGGGATGGCAAGGGGGTTTGACCCACCCTTTGACCATGGGTTGGCCCACAAGTGTAAATACTATTCATTAAGGGTCTCTAGGGGTGTGTTAGGGAGTTTTCATGGGTGAGGGCCCAGGTTGACCTAGGGTTGACCATTTGACCGGCTAATCCGGTCATTAACGTTAATGACGGTAAATAAAAACCTGGGGCGTCACAGGTAGCCGAGGCCGATGCCGTAGATGCTGCCAGGGGCACCACCGGAAGGCATGCCGTACTGTGGAACGGCGGCAAAAGCTGGTGGTGCCGTCGGAGGGCGGCCATATGGCCACATCTGAAGAGAGCCGGCCCAGGGGTGTGCAAAGGAGGGGTGCACACCGCCTTGACCGCCATGTCCCTGGAAGCCGGGTTCGCCGTGCCCTTGGAAACTGCCTGGAGGGGCGCCGTGGCCAACGTGACCGCTCGGGCTAGTGCCAGGCTGAGTGCCCTGCCCACGCCCGCCCTTGCCGCGCCGGCGGCCATTGCGCCGGCCGTTTGGCGGACCACCAATGTGGCCACCGGCCGGCCGGTGCGCGCCGGGAGCGGACGTCGGTGCTTGGCGCCCCGGCCGCGTGGCCGGTGGCGGGTTTGACACGGCGACGAGAGCGGCGGGCGGGGACGGAGGGCGAGCATCGATGTCGGTCTCCTCGAGCAGCAGGTACGTGCGAGCTGCGGCGAAGGTCGGGAACGGGCGTTGCAGCTTCAGAATGGGCACCATGTGACGGAACTTGCCACTGAGGCCGCGGAGAAGGGTCAACACCATCTGATGGTCACTGATGGGGTCGCCGGAACTTGCCACTGAGGCCGCGGAGAAGGGTCAGCACCATCTGATGGTCACTGATGGGGTCGCCGAACTCGGCGAGAGAGGCAGCCATAGTCTCCAACTTACGGCAGAAGTCGGTCACCGTCATGGAGTCCTGACGGAGGTTGCGGAATTGCGTCTCCAGGAGAAGTGCCCGTGACTCCTTATGGCCGAGGAACTCGTCCTCGAGATAGCACCACGCCTCGCGGGCGGGACGTTTGCAAATCATGAGCGATTGTTGGAGATCACTGGAGACGGTGCCGAAGATCCAAGTCAGCACAACACAGTCGGCCTAGACCCAAGCCGGGCGCTCGGGGTGCATCTCGTCCTCGAGAACGTGCGGGGTCAGGGCATATTTGCCCAACACGGTGAGGAACATGTCGCGCCACTTGGAGTAGGTATTGGTGGCTTTGTCGAGGAGGATCGGGATCACTGCCTTGACGTTAACCACGACAGTTTCTTGCGCCCAGATGGCTTCATGGGCGGCCTCGGACTTATCGAGGGCTTCAGCACGGAGCCGCGCCTCCTCGGCACGGCGTGCAGCAGCGGCGCGGGCCTCAGCTTCTTTGGTCGTCGCGTTGGCCGCGGCCGCGTCGTCGTCGCCCGCCATGGTCGCGCGAGCGAGAACGAACGGCGAGGCAGACGGGTCGGCGACCGGCGACCGCACGGAGAGGCGGGGCGGTCACGCGTGGTAGACGGCGGGATGACGGATCAGCGGCTAGACAGGGAGTCCAGGCGATCAGCATGATGACAAGGGTGGGATTGTGGGCGCGGCGATGGGATCGGCGGCGCTCCGGGCGCGTGACGCAGCGGCCAGGGAGCGGCGATCGAATTGGCGGCGCACGGAGGGAGTTAGGGTTGCAGAAGAGTAGCGGATCGTAACCGCTTTGATACCATGAAAGTGTGGGAATCGCTCATTGTATTCCAAGTGTGAGTGCAGGAGTACATATATATGCGCATGGGTGGCATGCAAGCCTACCACAAATAACGCAATAAGATCCACTAATCAAGGGCCTAAATACATCTTGCTAACAACTTCAACTTGTACAACTTCTTAATTTAATTTATCTTGTATTTTTAATCATTTTCTTGTGGCATTGATTTACTCTGCTATTTTTCGTTCAACTTACACCAACCTGCCACCAAAATATACTAAGAGGGTGTTTGGATCCAATTTTAGTCCCATGACTAAAATTAGTAGACTAAAAATTTTAGTCACAACCTGTTTGGAGGGTGACTAAAATTAGTGAGCATTAAATTAAGCAGCATTAAAGTTCTTTCTCTCTCCTTCCTCCCCCCTTCCCCCCGCCTTCCGTTCTCTCCTATTCTCCTCTCCTCTCTTGCTCCTGGCCGCCATCTCCCTGTCGGCATCGCTCCAGGTGCCGCTCATCCTTCTCCCTCCGCGGTGGATCGACAGCGAGCAGGGGACATCGTGGCCGGTGGCGGCGCAGATCGAGCGGGCGGAGCAGAGGCGCATCCTGCATCCGCCCTGCTCCCTCCATGGCGGATCGATGACGAGCAGGTAACGTCGTGGCCGGCGGCGGCAAAGTCGAGCGGCAGAGTAAGGGCGCAGCGAGGCACGACCCGCATCCGCACCCTCCTCCCGCGCCGGCCGCCGCTCCTCCCGATGCCCGTCCTCCCCGGCGTCGGCCGCCGCTCGTCCCGGCGCGGCCGCCGCTCCTCCCCGATGCCCGTCCTCCCCGTCGTCGGCCGCCGCTCGTCCCGGCGCGGCCCCGCCGCTCCTCCGGTGACACGCAAGAGCAGCTGCGCCCGAGACTGCGCGGAGGAGAGGGGCCAGTGCTCGATCTCGGGCGGCGGCGGAGATCCAGCGCCACTTCTCCTCGTTGTCGTCGTCATACGACGTGTCCACGCAGACGAGGATTGCTTGGTGGCTATGGCGCCGGTGGCGGACTGTTGGGTGTGAGAAGGCGGGGAGCGCGGCAGGCTAGCAACGGAGGAGAGAAGCACATCTGTTGGAGGAGGGGGGCTTACACGTCGCGGGTAGAGAGGGGCGTGGGGCGTTGGGAATCGGGACGAGGCATTAATGAGGAGAGAGATGAGTTTTAGTCCCTTTTAGCTGGGTCAGAGGTGACTAGGAGCTAAACTAATTTTAGTCACCCTTTAGTAAGGGGTGTTTGTCAAATTAGCCTCTCAAGGTGACTAAAATTAGTCTAGTCACCTGGATCAAAACACCCTCTAACAAATTCACGGCATATGCACACTCATTGGGGGTGGGGGTGCACGTTGGGGGTGGGGGTGTGGGGGGCACTTATGTCTGCTTCTACTATAATATTTTCTCCTTGTAACAAATCTACCGTTCAAGTAGCATGTGGTGTTTGTTTTCCTTTACAACAAATCTACGGTACAAGATCTGCTGAATAGACTAATCTTCCAAAAATTAGTGATTACAAGAGTTATCAGGTACACCTATCAAAAAATAAAACTTCTATATCCGAAAGGGGCCTTCAGATGAAAATTGTTTTTAGAGTAAAATGCACCGGAGGTGCATCAACTTGCAAGAGGAGTCATTTAGGTCCATCAACTCTCAAAATGCATTTCTGAGTTCGTGAAATTGTTGAGTCATTCACCGCAAGTCCATAAATGTCCATATATATGCTTGTATTGGTGACATAGCATGATGACTTGATTCAAGAAACATCTTCTAGCTGAGGCATTTAAATGAGTAGGTTACAAATGGGTGACACATATACTTAGACATTCCTTAGGTTGAATAACGGTAGCCTCCTCGCGTGTATGACTGGAGTAGGTTGTTGTCGTTCAGCTCCAGAAATGTCAAGCATGTGTCACTCATAAGCTGCTCGATGAAATGAGATATGTTTCTTCTAACCAAGTCATCATGTCATGTCACCGGTAGAAACAGACCTGAACAGTTATGGACCTATGGTGAATGACTTAACAAGTCCATGGACCCATAAATGCATTTTGAGAGTTTGGATTGAAGTGACACCTCCTTACAATGGATCTCCGGTTACGTTTTACTCATGTTTTTACATCCACCTAGTCAAATCCAAATTATCACATGTATTATGGATCCTTCAGGCACCAGTACTTGATGATGATGGTGGCGTGACAGTTTGGTACGGCAGCATCCCATGATCCCATCCAACTCGTTGACAAACAGGCAGGCTCGGGCAACTACGGGCGGAGCTCGCTCGCCATCGTGCCGGCCCACGTGATGTGGCCGGCCGGCTGCTGGCTGGGAACCGGCTGCTGCCCCCGCCCCAACGGATCACTCTCACACGCAGCTCACTCTGCTCACTCACTGCCGATTTGCCGAACTATCGAAGCTGACCGTAACGCTGAGCTAGCTCCTGCTGCTGCCTGCCCCTTGAATGCTTGATGCTTCCGATGGATCCCGCGCCGACCGCACCCACCCTCCCTCCCTCCTCGATCCGCATTAACTACTCCACGTTTCCGTACCTCCTCTCTCCTTCCCAAGTCCAAATCCACAACCGAACCCATCCCATCCCGGAGACGGCGAGCAACCTGCGCGCGCGGCGGCGCACCTCGCGCGGCCAATGCCAGCGTCCTAGGCTGCTGGAGGCAGGGCCAGGCAGCGAGCGGCGGCGGAGCAGTAGCGAGCGCCGCCTCGGCTGCGTGCTGAGCGGAGGTAGAGCGCGGGAGCCGGGATGACGGGGGCGGGGGAGGGCCGGTCGCTGGCGGAGACGCCCACATGGTCGGTGGCCACCGTCACCACGCTCATGGTCGCCGCGTGCTTCCTCGTCGAGCGCTCCCTCTCGCGCTTCGCCAAGGTCAGTAGTTGCCCGCCACCTCGCCGAGCTTAGCAGCTACAGTACGTATGTGCCCTGTGATTCGGCCTGGCTCACCTCGGTTGCTGCTGCTCTGCTCTCGCTCCCCGCAGTGGCTGCGCAAGACGAAGCGGAAGGCCATGCTCGCCGCGCTCGAGAAGATCCGCGAAGGTACGACCGCCATCTCCTCCCTCCGTCTCACCTGCGGCGCAATCGACTACCACGTTGGCCGTTGCCTGCTGGCTACTCTGAAGCCCGAATGCTTTCGTGTCCTGAATCGTTGGACTGGACTTGTCTTACTCCATTTCTAGCAGTCGATTGGATCAGCCCATGCTTGTTATAGTGGTAACTGTCCCCCGTCCCCTTTTGGAGGGGGATTCCACCAGTTGCTGCTTGCTTCCGCTATGCCTTGCCAGTTGCCACTCTGCTGCTCACCTAAGACAGCAGAGTAGTCATGGAATTGGTAGCAACTGACAGATTGTGAGTACTAAGTGTTCTTCAATTAGGCTCCACCTACTTTGTACACTTTTGCCACATTGTGTCCCAAGGTCTGCAGGTGTTTGTGATATCTTGCTTAGCAATCTTATTCTGCTATTTCTGCTACCAAATTAACACCTGTAATTGCAATCTGAAAATTTCCTGTTGGCACCCCCCACAAGTTGTTTGACTGTATGCCTCACCAAGAGAAACCATTTCTGTCCGCAGAGCTCATGCTGCTCGGCGTCATCTCGCTGCTGCTGAGCCAAACGTCACGCTTCATATCCGAGATTTGTGTGCCATCCTCACTCTTCACCAGTAAGTTCTACATGTGCTCGGAGAGCGACTACAAGGACCTCCTGCAGAACACGGGTGCCAACCAGACAGCTCTTTCTAAGACCATGTTTGGTGGCCAGTCGTTGCACGTCTGCAGAGAGGTACTTAAGCGGTGGTGGCGCTTCAATCCTGCAGGGGTCGTCGCTCCCGTTTGCTGATGGCTGAGCTGGTGTTTCTGCTGCTACTTTGCAGGGCCACGAGCCTTTTGTCTCGTATGAGGGCCTCGAACAGCTGCACCGGTTTTTATTCATCCTTGGTATCACTCATGTGTTGTACAGTTTTGTAACTGTGGTTCTGTCCATGATTAAGGTTGGTGCTTGCTACTCGTCACTGATCCAACATTTTCTCTTCTCTATGAGCTTGTTGTGCACCCCTCATGCATGCTGCTATTGATGCAGATATATAGCTGGAGGAAATGGGAAACACTAGCAGGTCCAATCGCTGCCGAGGAGATGAAAGGTAGGGTCATCAGCTGAAATGTTATGCTTCTTTGGCCATGTGTACTGCAGCATCTGTTGATTTTTTTCTACCTCACACACCACTGTCTCAGCTAGGAGAACCAAGGTGATGCGAAGGCAGTCTACCTTTGTTTTTCACCATGCTTCTCATCCATGGAGCAAAAATAAAGTACTTATTTGGATGGTAAGATTCCTTTTACGATTCCATTATTATCTTGAGCATACACCTGATATTTGTTGAGAATTACACCTAAAGATTGTCATTGGACTATATAAAGGCAAACAAAAAAATCATGTATCTGAGGTCTCAAATACTTAAATACCTAATAGCCTATACTCAACAATACACACTTCTTTCTGTTATAGCATGTTGTGGTATATCTTGTATGATGAATACAGAGAATACTTAGATTGTGGAATTTCTTTCTCTGGAACATTGCAGCTGTGCTTTCTGCGTCAATTTAAGGGCTCCATCAAAAGGTCAGACTATTTGGCACTAAGGTTGGGCTTTGTCACGGTGAGTACTCTAAATATGTTTCCATTGTTAAAATTGTTCCTTTGGGTTAAGATGCTGCCAGTTTTCCCTGCATTTTGATTTGCTTGTATACCTTTTGTTGCCAGTATCACAAGCTACCACATTCATACGACTTCCACAAATACATGGTACGTAGCATGGAAGATGATTACAATGGGACTATTGGTATCAGGTAACAGAACTTGTTCACTTCTCATATGATCAATTGAGAATTAAACATTATTATGTTTTACAGATTGCTTGATTCATACGTCAAGATATGAATGTATACTGTCTGAAAATGTTTTCCCATGAGATTATTATGATGAGTTGATGACCATCCTGAGCAAAACATTCCAAATATTTCCAGTGCATAGAAGATCCATAGTGGCCCAAAATTTAGCATAGTTCTTTATTCCTGCAATCAATAATGCCAGTTGAACCTATGTAAAAATTCAGCCTTTTAAATTCTAAGAATTTGGTTACAGCATGCCTATGCGTGGAGCTACTTTTTTTTATTGATTTTGTTCTATAGTTGCTGGAGTTATTGTTTAGGTATTTCGTTCATGCCTGAGCTTACGTTTGTTTCAGTTGGCCACTTTGGGCGTATGCGATCGTATGTATATTGGTCAATGTTCACGGTGATTCCCCACCCACCCACCCACCCCATGCTTTATAAGCCTCATATGACACTGTTTATATTTTTTATATCCTTTTTTTGTGAAATGTAGGTATCAACATATATTTCTGGTTATCCTTTCTTCCTGTAATTGTAAGTATTACCCGTGTTGCCTACTCAATGTACAAGATTCAGCCAGTGATGTCTGTGTTATGCCTTGTAATAGTTATGTGCCTTCAATACTTCAAACAGCTGGTCCTTCTTGTGGGTACTGAACTTCAGCACGTCGTCGCTCAGTTGGCTCTGGAAGTCGCAGAGGCAACAGCACCTTATGTTGGCACGCAACTCAAACTGCGTGATGATCTCTTTTGGTTTGGAAAACCTCGGGTCCTCTGGTGGCTCATACAGTTCATTTCATTCCAGGCGAGTCTTCTGCTAGTCTAGAAACAGTTTATGCTTGGACGCTAATATGAGCATCTTTTACCTCATTCTAACACTTGCTGCATTCTTCCAGAATGCCTTCGAGCTGGCAACATTCTTATGGTCTCTGGTGAGGATCTCCTTAATCTTTACGATCAGGAATAGATTGTTTGGCACTATCAGCCAATAGTAGAAGAGATGTAGATTAAGGTGCTGGGTTTGCTGATATCTGGATTGCTGGAAAAGACCAAAACGTTGTCAACTAATCTGCTTTGTAGTTCTGCATGACTGGTTTATCATTTATACTTATTTGCGTACATCTTATGCAGTGGGAACTGAGTGCCCAAACATGCTTCATGAAGCACTATTACATGATTGTCATCCGCTTGGTTTCTGGGTAAGTTTTTGTTTTATGACAGAATTATATATTTTGATTGTAGAAGAATTTGGCTTCTCCTTAAGTTCATGGTATATTGTAGAAAAAATCACGAGTTAGCATTTCACACCAGTTTTTATGTCAAAACTCTTTTAAAATTGGAACATCAAGACAAAACTCTATTTTACTAATGATAGCAGCATCCTTTAAAGTTGCTCGTGATACTCTAATTTACTAATGATAGCAGCATGCTCTAAACTTCTAAAGTTGCTCGCGTTACTCCAATTTACTAATGATAGCATCATGCACTAAAGTTGCTCTAAGCTTCACTGTGATATATTCTATTTTTTAAACAAGACTCAAGAAAGAACTTCTCTTCTGCACATTGCAGGCTGCTAGTTCAATTCTGGTGCAGCTACAGCACACTGCCTCTTAATGTGATCATTTCTCAGGTACTCCTCAAGAGCAAACCCTGATTCCTACTACAATAGCAGTTCTTCACATGATTTCACACAATCCACTAATAACCATCATACCAGCTTATCCTAGAGTTGTTTCTTTATTTCGACAGCTATTCCCTTACCTGATTCGAAACTTTCTAATTGCATCTACAACTTCTGAATGAACCATTTAAATTTGTCTTATGTACTTTATAATCAGAACAGGATGTTTGAAAAGTTTTTTCCCCAGCGCAGCTGCTACTGCTGGTTGCACTTTACATTCATACATTGTCTGTAACTTGGCTGAGTTTGCAGATGGGGTCCAAGTTCAAGAAGTCACTGGTGTCGGAGAACGTGAGGGAGTCGCTCCACAGCTGGTGCAAGAGGGTCAAGGACAGGAACAGGCAGAACCCGCTCTTCTCCCGGAACGGGACCGTCACGACGAGGTCCGTGTGCTCACTCGACACCACCTACGAGACCGACCACGAGACGAACACGGTCGCCACGCTGTCGAGGACGGTGTCGGCGACGTCGCTGGACGACCAGCTCACCGTAGGCACCCTCGACGACGACGAGGAGCCGTCCTGCATCGAGAAAGATGTCTGACATTGCTGCTGATCTGGTAACACCCCATGTTGATCGCTAGACGCTAGTGCTACACCTGTGTATTCGGAGGTAATAGGATGCAGTTGGTCCTGATTTGTTGAAGAAAGAGGAGGCCGGGCACAACTGCGCCTCTGCTGTATTATATTGTAATAGAAATGTTGGCAACCAATGAATCACTTTGTGACTATATTGTGCGGCTGCCTCAAAGTAGGGCCTGTTTAGCAGGGCTCCGGCTCCTCCAAAAACGACTCCGGCTCTGGCTCCTCTCGTGGAGTGGCTTCTCTGGCGGAGTTGAGTCGTTTTAAAAAACGTTTGGCAAAATAGCTCCTCTGGTGGATTTCTAGTTGGAGCCAGGTGAAGCCACAAAAACATGGCTCCACCTCCCCTTTGAAAGCCGCGAGGGGCTCCAGCTCCGGCTCCACACCTGGAGCCGGTGCAATTTACACTGTTTGGCAGGGCTCCGGCCGGAGCCGCTCGTGGAGCCGGAGCCGGAGCCCTCCCAAACAGGCCCGTAGAAACTGAACCGCGGTAACTACAAGCCTTGTATGTAGCAATGCAAATGGGTACCCACTGGGTCAACCAGTGACTGACCCAGACTACCCATCATGCGATTTTTGGGTTTTGGGTTACACTAACCCAAAATACCGCTTACTTATGGGTCAACCAAATATACTACAGCGGTGAATGCTGCGCTGTGGCTGCTTGTTTCGTTGATGCAGTCAATGATGTTCGCTGCTTGCAGTGCATGTCAGTCATGCTGCTAGTCATGCAGATGCTTCCGCCTGCAAATAATCACAGAGCACTGGTGTTTGCTAATCCTGGAGATGGCGTAGGCGGAGGTAGCAGGCTAGCAGCTCCGCCGGCTTGCCGTCCATGCGCATTAGTAGCAGCTCCACCGGCTTGATGTCCCTGCGCATCGCTACGCCGGTGATCTGGGCCGGATGCTGCGGCTGGTCACCATGGTTGCCACTCGTGGTCACCAACGCGGGTGGCGGCTGCACCACAGGTTTGCCGTCCATCCGTGTCGTGACGCCGGTGAACTGGGGGCGGCTCGCTGCTGGTGACGGCGCAGACGCACGCGGGGTTCCACATAATCGAGCAGCGGCGCGAAGTCCCCCTCACGCGCGCGTCAGCTGGCCGCATCTTCAGCGGATCGAGGAAGAACCGTCGGTCGTCGATTGCTACCGCGAAAATCTCACCGCCATGGCTTCAATTCGATGGATGGAGTGAAGACGACAGGCTGTCAAACAGCAAGCGTAGGGAGGGGGAGCGACATGGTTGAGCAGCGCGGTCGGCAGCTTCGGAGGATTGTGAGCAGAGCGGAGCCTTAGGGCGTCTACAATAGTAATCGTATGAGCTAGCACTAACTCTAAGGATGAATTTAAACGAGAAAAGAGTGCAACTACTAGCTTTGAATATTGTGCAGTGAGAGAACAGTGTATTGGAAATTGAGCGAGCTTATCTCTTCTCTCCTAGTTAGTCTCTTGTCTTTTGCAATGTTCATGATTAAAAAATTAGTTTCACTAGCTCTAAGCTAGATTGTTGGAGACGCCCTTAGACGCGAGGCGGCGGCGCCGCCGCTACACACCGATAGAAGACCGAAGTCAAAGGTGAAGACCGAAGATCTATTGGCCCTTCTGAACAGCGGATTTATCCGGGAGAAAGAAGTGGATATGTGGAGGGCTGCCGCCGGAGATCCGTATCCGATGGAGAAAGCCGAAGATGAGTGTGACAACCCGCCCAGGAAAGTACCGTACTATCGCCTAAGACCGATCCACTTTGGTCATTTAAGCAATAATAAAGTACCATCCTGTCGTAAGTCGCCGGGTTAACGCCCGGTAAATCACTTGAGAGCACAAGGATCGAATATATGCATTAAAACTCACTCGAATGCGAGTCCAGAGATACAACAACATTCAAATTCAAATTCGCACCCCGAAGGGTTTAATTATTACAAACCATAGTTTTTGTCATGGCGAAATAGTTCAGAGTTTTGACAAAAGCAGCGGAAATTAACTAGCGGCGACAAAGTCACCACGGGAGGCCATCCATGATGCTTCAAGCATTCGTCCTCCACCCACTCCGGCTCCCGGCCGGCGGGATCTCACCGGGCCACACATCACTGAAGGCATTACCTGGATCAACACATTATAGCAAGGCTGAGTATACTAATACTCAGCAAGACTTACCCGTCGGTGATAGCTACCTCACCAAATCTAGATCATGAAAGGCTTTTTGGCTACTGGGTTGATTTTGCTAAAAAGTAACAAAGAGTAGGTCCTTACTTTCAAGATTTTAGCACAAATTCTAGTGGTTTAATCCTTACTACATTAGCCAAATAGTACAAACAAAGTTGTACAATACAATTAATCAAACATAAAGTTCATCAACTTCCATCATTAGGGATCACATGACTAGTGGAGTAAGCAGTCTCGGATAACGGTGAGAGGCCGACAATCGATTGATTTTAAACCTTGCAAGGTAGACCCAAACACACGGTCGGCTGCCCCCGCGAGGACAACTCCCCAGGCCGTCCCCAGAAATCCTCGGGTCGGGATCGAATCTTACAGTCTTTGGTGCAGGCTATCTGGCATGTCCCACCCAAAGACACCCGAGTCACCATACACCACCGGTAGCTAGCCGTGAGAGCGAATCCCAAGAGTAGTAATAGTAAGATCCCTCGCCGCCTCATTATGGTACTAGGCTTAGCGGTCCCATACCCGACATGTGCTTGGTACGTTCAAAAACTTAACCCACATAACCACTGGACCGGAGCCCAGATCCCATGCTCTTACCACGTGAGCAATCCATTTAAGGATATAGTATGATTCCTATCTAGGAACCTATTCTCGCGAGTGAGGTCATCACCCGACTTGTAACGGTCCTATAGCTTAGCAGCTATCGACCTATCATACTAGTAGGGACAAAAGGTACCTAGGGATCATGCATCTAGGGTTTCATTCAACTCCTGAACGTAAATGCACAATCATTCATAGATAATTGAATAAAGAATTTTAAAACTGGGTTAGATGCACCGGAGCTTGCCTTCGTCAGCTAGGTTAGCTTGGGCACCCTCGGTGTCGAGTACTTCCACGTATTGCAGCGATGCTTCCGCTCCTCCTTTCTCGGTTTCCGGGACAAGGGAGTAATCTCCGTCCGGAAGATCTACACGGAATGCAATGCACTTTAGGTGATGTGATAGTTTGTTGTCTTATCCAACTCTGGGTTGGTCATATTCACCTTAACAAGCATCTATCTAAGGTTTCTCTTTTAGGAAGGGTATTGGTTGTACATGGGTTACTCTTTTATTCCTCATTTGAATAAAGGTTTTTAATAAGCTTATCATTTCATGTGAAGGCTTCATTTCCTTTTATCTTTACCAACAAGGTGTAATTAATATTTTTATTTATGGATTAATTTCCTATCAGTGACGCTAATTAAATATCTTTTAATTATATTAAATAATACTCTTCAAAAAGGAAAAGAATTAATTAGGGATTTTTCTTTATTTAATTTCCCTTTAATATTAAAAGGTATTTAAGACATTAATTCATCAATTAAATTACCAAAAATTAAATGAGTATTTCTTAAGCCTACTAGCACTTATCCTGGTCCATTGGACCCACATGTGAGTGTTGGATGCTAGGAAAATATATATTATGGAAAATAACAAAGGCTAACTAGTGGTTCAACTTAAATGCATATAAAAATAAATAAGCATAAAAATGATCCAAATTCTCTTGTGCATGCTCTATGGACCTAAACAAGCCTAAAGAACCAGCATGTTCACATGGAACCTCTACTGAACTTGGTTTATTAATTTACAAAGGAAAACATGCATAAATCAATAATAATTATTTCTGTTAATCCAAAAATCATGATTAATTCAAAAGATGTGCATTTTGGCATTACAAGATAGTGTGCACAAGTTGGGCTCAAGAACAAAAATATATTTAACAGGAAAAATCATTTATGAAGCTCTGGAAGAAATGGAAAAACATTTTTATAAAAATATTTACATCATAACTTTGTACAATTTTTGGCATATGATCTAGTCATGGCCTAACACACAACATATCCAAAAATTAGCTACAGAAGATTTATATATTTGGAGATATTTCAGATCTAGGTTTTCACATTTGTATTTTGCATGCAAAAACTATAATGAATTAGCTCAGTCCAGAATAACGAAAGTTGTAGAATAATTCACCACTAATCCAACAAAATTGGCCTTGCATTTTTCTGATTTTTCTGTGATTTTCTACGCAATTTACAAGAAGCAGCCAAAGCAGTTTTACTATTTGAGTTACCAATTGCAGGGAGGCCCTCGAAAAGATTTCCAGATTCGCAATGTGGTCCCTGGGCGCGGCCAGCGGCGGTCCGGCGGCAATTCCGGCCGGGGATCACCGGATTCCGGCCGGGGGAGGGTGGGGGAGTGGCCTAGGGACGCTACGGGCTCGATTTGAGGCGTTGGACAGGGCGGAGATGGCTCCGGCGAGCGGGCACGCCGGCGGCGGCCGGTGCGCCCCGGCCGGCGCGGCTCGCCGTCCGGCGAGGTGGGGGCTCGGCTGGTCGTGAGAAAGGGGCGGCGAGCTAGGGGAGAGGCAGGGGAGGAGCGAGGGCGCGTCGCGGGGGCTCGCGGTTGGCGGAACGGGCGGCTCGCCGAGCCGCGGGGCCGGGCACGGCGGCGGCTCGGTCTTAGTGGGAGGGGGGCGAGCGTGCGCCGCGGCCAAGGCGTGGCGCCCTTTATAAGGTGTCGTGCAAGCTCCCTAGCGACCAGTAGACCGGTGGGGAGGCCTCGGAACGCGTGCGCGCCGGACGACGGCGAAGGGACCGCCGGTACATGACGTGCTCGTACGGCGGCTTGGTTTTCCGTGGCGTTCCCGAGGTTCGAGGCATCGGGAGGCGAGCGGCGGCCTTGGGAAGGCGCGGCCTGCCTCGAGAACATGCGCCGGCGGGCCCGGACGCCGAGGCGGCGCGGCCCGCGGCGGGGCGCGCGCGGGCGCCGGCGGCGCGCGACGCCGTGGCGCGGCCGCGCTCGCGCTGCCCGTTTCGAACTGCACCACTTCAAGCACGTTTTTCTCTCAAAATTTGAATACAAGTGCACAAAGTGATGAATACGAAAGTTGTAGATCTAGCTACCCTCTACAACTTTTGTAAAGGCCGTCTAGTGTTTTTCTCGACGGATTGTGCAGGAACGTCGTGCCAACATTGAATGCCGCTCTGTCTTGGAAAACAGGAGGTCGTTGTCGATCAATCGAGTTTTTCACCAATTTCCACCCAAAATTTGAAATGCCAATCTACATGAAAGTTGTGTCCCTCAACAAGATGGACAACTTTCATAAAGGTAGATTTTGAAGTGTTTAGGTGAAATTTGGGGAACGCGGCAAAAGTTCCGGACGACATTCGCTGACGTCAACGGTTAAGCCGGTTTTGACCGTGCCTTTGGCCAAGGGTTGACTACGGGTGTGTGTAGGCTTGGTCAAGGGGTTCATTAAGGTTCATTGGTGAGTATCAACCCCTCTACGAGTTCTAGCACAAACCAAACTTGGTGTGGGACTTCCACAGGGATTTCCAAGAGTATCAACAAGGTCCCTGCACACAGCACAAGCACACCAAAGAGATCGAAGCGGAAGCACAAGGTATATGCTAGAATGGGAGATAAACCAACAAACAAGATATATATGAAGTAAAGGCGCAATTGACACAAAGATTTATCCCGTGGTTCAGCTCGCCACAAAGGCTTGCTTACGTCCACGTTGTTGAGGTATCCACACAAGGATAGACTCGCCACACAAGGCTTGCCCTTTCCCTCGGTCTCAAGTCAAGAGAACTAACTCCTGAGATGAGAAGATTTCCACTAGATTCACAGGGGTAATACAAACTTCTTGGAGCTTCCACAATCTCGGATTGGAGCTTCCAAGCGACCTCTAGCCGTCTAGGAGCAAATGCTCCAAGAGTAAAAGATGCTTCAATGATCTTCAACGAAATCAGCAGGTGCTCAAGTGTGGGATGCTCACTAGGCTTCTCAAAGCTCTCTAAAGCTCTCACACTAGTCACTCTCTTAACCCAACTCAAGGATATGGCACTAGAGGCTTAAATCTCACTTAGAGAGGTTGGGAAGAGCTTTGCTATGGTTCAGGAATGTGTTAGGAGTGAAGAGAACCAGCAGCCCCTCAAAGAGGAGCTCATGGGTATAAATACCCACCTCACTCAAAACTAGTCGTTAGTCTGTCAGACAAAACCGGTCAGACCGGTTTGCCAAACCGGTCAGACCGGTTTTCAAACCAACTAGCCGTTGGACGGTGTCAGTGCCCAAACCGGTCAGACCGGTTTCCAAAATCGGTCAGGCCGGTTTTGGCCAGAGAGCTCAACTAAGGTTTTGATCTCACGGGTTAGTCTCTCTAGGTTTCACTTGAGCACTATTTGATGTTTGTTGTCCAACTAATGATTCATCCCTCTTGATAGTACGGCATACCTAAACTCAAGATAAAAGATAAACCCTAATTAATCCAGTTGAGCTTGAACCTCCAAGGTACGCCGATAAATGATCTTCAATGATTCGAGGGCTTCCAATGACGTGTACCAACTAAGCATATGTTGTAGATGAACAATCATATGTATGTGCTTGAGCATGTCCACTTTGAGCTAGTGACCTAGAATTCTTCCATAGAGTAGAGACCAATCACTTTGAATTCTTAAGCCACTTGAATTTATCAATCATGACGTTAGATGCAATTTATCACTTTCCTCGGTAGGCTTGGATATGATACTTCGGAATCCTTGATGCTCTTAACTTCACCCTAGCCACTTTGCTTCTGGTCGCTATCCATAGCCTTAGCTTAGTTCCTCGTTTAAGCCATCTTGATCTCTTCATCACTTATCCTTGCCACAATTGAGTCAAGCCTTGCACCATAGAGATAAAACCATTCGAGATGCCACTCAATTTGTTTGTCCTTTGATTGATATCAATTATCCTTGCTTTTGCAATCTTTCAATTGTAGGTCCAAAGTAATATAGATAGCCAAATGACCTTTGCTAAAATCCAACTCGAAGTCTTGCAAATATCTTCTTTGAATAAGTCAATAATCTTCATGAAGTATAAGAGTGATAACCATTTGATATTGAACTTGGTAAACTCATTGTCTAGATCATCAAGTTCCATCTTGTAGCAATAGTGAAATCCCTTGATGCCATATTCGACTTTGATTTAGATCTTCCATTGTTATATCACAAGCTTCTCCTTTCCTCTCAAATATGCTTTGCTCAACATAGAAAAGTCAACCCAATTATCACATATAACCATGCCTCTATAATTTCTTTTCTTTAGTTTAGGATTGCTTGTTGTAGGCTTCATGTAAAGTCCAATGGGAAGAACATCCATTCTTTAACATGACATTCACTCTTAGCAAGCTTATAATTATTCCAAGTATATTGTCATGATCCATTCTTGTCTTATTTGCAAATGAGCCAAATGCATGAATTCACACAAAAATATCATTTATCAATAATCATTAACCTGCTCACATGCTTCACAAGAGTGTTAGAGTTTTAATCAAGTTGTCACTTAATTCACCAAAACCCACTTAGGGCTTGATTGCACTTACACTGGCTAGCCTGGAGGCTAGTCTGGCTGCGCCGCCACGAAGCCGCGCAACCCCGCCCGCAAGCGGGTGACGAAGAAGCTGAAGGTCTCAGAGACCACACCTCAAGAGGTAAGATGTCTTGACTAGTGTAGTCGAGTACCCGTAATGCGAGTACACTTGCTGATGAGTAGTCTTCCTTGTATGCAGGAGGTGCCGCCAACGGAGCCCGTCGAAGCGGGCGACGAAGGTGAGTGGGGCACAATGGGGGAGCCCGCTGGAAGTCGTAGTCCAGCCCCCACTGTCGAGGAGCTCATAGCGCAGTTGGAGTGCCAGCCCCCTGCTCCTCAGGGGAGCACAGAGCCTGCGGCCGCTGCCACTGAAGAAGTAGTAGCCGCGGGAGCGCAGGAGAGCGCTACGCCGGCTACTGCTGCTGGAGGAGAAGCAACAGCCATAGAGGCGCAAGAGGAGGCGCCCACCGAAGCTGGACTGGTGGATATTGCCAGCATCCTTGGAGCCCCGACCGTGACGATAGTCTGGTCCAGCCTGTAAGTAGTGAACCTTCCCGAGTAGTACTTGGTGTAGTAGTCGAGCTTGAATGACAACTAGCTTTGTGTACTTCTGCAGGAAATCAACAGACTTGTCCTGGGAGGGAGATGAGCCCTCCGCGACGGTGGCAGAGGAAGAAGTCGCGCCGCCCGTCGAGGAGTCAACTCCTGCTCCCCAGGTGGAGTCCGAGGCGCCGGCTGCTGAAGCTGCGTTGCCCGAGGCTAGCGTGGTCGAGGGTAAGTGTTCTGTTGTGGTTTTAATCTTCCCCATAGAGTAGTCGAGGTTGCTGATGAACTTGATGTCTTCTTGTCAGGCGTCGAGGCCGAAGGGAACGACATCCCTGCGGTGGTGCCCATGGAGAAGTCGACACCACAGGCGCCGGAAGCTGCTGAGGGAGCCCCCGAGCCGATGCAGGAGGTCGCCGAGGAAGCCGCGGCGGCGACCGGAGGAGAGGAGGCCACCGTGCCACCAGAGGTTGCTCTGGAGGTGGCTATCCGCTCTCCGGAGATCCAGGACGCAGAGCCCATCCGCTCTGCACCGATGACGGAGGCCGCCGCGAGTAGTCGTGGCGGAGTGGAGCTGCTTGCGGACGATCTGGTGGACCCGGCAACGGTGGCCAGGCACTGGAGGCGGTCCGCCAGGCCGAGCAGTGGATGAAGGTAAATAGCCTTAGCTTCCGAGTAGTCAATCCTCTGTTGTTGAGTACTCGTTGACGTGTGTTGTCTGTGCAGGACGTCGTGGAGAGGTTCCGCGAGAAGTCCAACATGCTGCAGGGCTTTGGTGACGCGGTGCTCCGGGCTGAGGCACTGGAGGATCAGCTTGTGAAGTCGCGGAAGCACGCGGCCGCCATGCAGGCCAAGCTCGACGCCGCTTTTGCAAAGTATCACAATGACATCCATGAATTGCAGGCAAAGGGCGACGACTTGGTGCGGAAGAACAAGAGCCTCCGCAACAAGAACAAAGGTACGCTGTTAAACTTGTCGGGTAGTTGTTGGAGGTCGAGAGATAGTCTGACCCACTGCGATTTGTTGTATTTGCAGAGCTTGAGGGCCAAGTGGAGCAGTTTAAGTCCTCGGAGACGAGTATGAAGAACCTCTTCTACCGGGAGCAGGAAGCCCGCCAGGTACTCGAGCTCGACTACAAGGAACTTGCCTTCGAGTGCGAGAAGCACATGGAGCTTCGGATTGCATCTGACCGCGATCTCGTCAACTGCTACAAATCATTGCGATGTTGAATGAAGATTGCGAGGGCGCGCGCGGCTCAACTGAAGGATCTTGAAGAAGCCGCGCTGCCGATCGCGAGACTCTTGGTTCCTCATCCGGGCGGCCCCAAGATCGCTCCACTCGCGGATCGCCTCAGGGAAGCCCCCAGCTGGCTGGCGGCCTATGTGAAGCACATGGCGAGGTCGATCCCGAAGCTGATCTTGGCCTTCATGAAGTCCTACTTCCCAAAGGCCCCGGTGGAGGTAGTCGCTGGTGGGGTAGCCGCCAATTGCACCGATGAGCAGTATGCGGAGCTGCTGGAGCAGATGGCTCCCATCGCGGAGCAAGTAGATGATAAGCTCAATCTCCAGTAGCCCTGTAATAGTTAGCTAGTAGCCAAAGTTGTACAAAAACAATTTTAATGAATTTCTTAAGTATTAATGAAAGGAAATTTCCAGCAATGAGTACTCGTAGTCGCGATCTCAGAGTGCCGAGCCCATCGTGGAGTGGTTGCGAGTAGTCGTACTCGGCGGTAGTGGTCCCGTTGAGGGGAGTAGACAGTAAAGAAGTTGATGAACGATCAAACTTTATTACTGAAGGAGTACACCTGGATGGCCAGGGCCGTAGTTACATAGTAGTCGCCTGGACCCGGAGGCCGCTTACAGCTGAGTAGTGCTAGGGTGGGTAGCCGCTTACAACAGTAGATCTGTAAGTAGCCGTGTAGGCTGGATCTTGGAGTACATGGTGTCGGTGCGGAATATGGTCCCGACACTAACCAGTAGATAGCGCCGAGGTCTATCCCTCAATGGTCGATTCTAAGTAACGAGTGACACGGAGGTTTATCCTGGTTCCGGCCGAGGGGGCCGTACGTCCAGCAGGGGCATGCTCGGGGCACTGTATTACTTAGCACCGGGGGTGCTTGTAGTGGGGCAAGTACAAGCAAGGCGGGAGAGGAAGCGTGGCTTCCAAGTCCCTGGAGGAGTGGCTGAAGATATTGTGGGAGAATGGGAATGAGTACGTGCTGTGTGGGGTGTTCTTGCGCTCGTCTGTCCCCCCCCCCCCCCCCCGCGGCCGGGGGTTCGCCCCCCCCCCCCCTTTTATAGATCAAGGGGGAGCGGGTTACATGCACGCCGCGCTACCTAGCTATGTGGAGAGGTGCGACATGCTGCGATGTAGAGTGGGCGGCCGTCCGGACGATCCCCGCCACGATCTGGTCATCATGGCCTGACTTGTACCCGAACAGTGGCGGTTCGAGGGTAGGAGAGCGGCGGATAGTGGTGGCGTCCCCTGGCAGGCTTCGAGGGAGGTGCTGACGATGGCCGGTACGGGGCACAGGAGTAGGCAGAACGTCGTTCCTTCCCAACGCGCTTCACAGTGCCGGAGTGGTTGCTGCAGTGCCGGGCGTGCGCCTGCACGCGTGGGTACGACGGCCGCGCCGTTACAGTGGCCGGGATGGCGATCCACCGGCCTAGCGCCTCCACCTAATCCTGTAGGGTCACGGGAAAGTGAAATCGAGGGTGCGCCCGCCCCCTTCGAGGGTCGGGCGCGTTAGCCGCATCTTGCGCAGGGCGCGCGGTGTCACGGGACCGACACCGGCCATACCGCACGCTCCCTCCCCACGGGGGTGGGGATGGGCTCCTCCCCGGGGAGTTGGTGCGGCGGCACGGGGCGCGAGCCCCCGGCGCATGATGGCACCGCCCCGCCCGTGTCGGGCGTTAAATGCCCGTGTACGGGGGCGGGCGCGCGCGTGCGGGCGCGCCGTGAGCGTGGCGGGCCCCGGCCGAGGGCGGGACGGACCCTCGAGCGAGGCGAGTCCCGCTCGAGGGGGGAGTGAGCCCTCGAGCGGGGGCGAGACAGCTCGAGGGAAGCGTTGCCCCTCGAACGGGGCGGAGCCCGCCCGAGGAGGCGTGCGCTCTCGAGCGAAGAGGGCCGTCTTGGTGGGCCGTCGGGGTCCCGCGGTGTGGGCCGTGTCCTGCATGGTTAGTCACCTGCATGGTTAGGCTTAACGTGTTTCGGTACCGGGATTTAAGTGAGGATTTCCCTGTTGTTTAAGGGGACCCCTAGGGCTGTCCCCGACAGTAGCCCCCGAGCATCTGTGGGTTTGCCATTGAGGCTCCCACAGATGCTGGAACCTACTGATAGGACATTCTTCCCTTCTTGTTTGCGAACGCTTTCCGTGGGGCCGCGTCAGCGGACCCGCGGGTCTAGCCCCCGAAGCCCTGCAGGAGTGTGGGTTCTCCTGCAGGGGTTTACCGCGAGAATTTTGGACAGAGAGACGTGGCACATATGCCAACCGGCATCGGCGGTGTTTCAGCCGGCTTCGGGGGTGCACGCACCGCTGTCACTGTCTCGGGCGGGTGCAGTTTCAAGGAGGTGTAGCCGTGCGTCAAGCCCCCGAGCCTTGGCCCGTTCGAGGCGATCGGGTAGAGCCTGACGACTTGTTTTTTAACGCGCCCTCGCCGTCCCTCCGCGGACCGGAGGGTGAGGTTTCGCAACTCCCATCGAGCGGGTCGCGAATTGCGGATTCCTCCTCGAGCCGGTAGCGGGTGGTTCGGGTGGACGCCCATGCCCCGTTCGATAAGGGTAGGGCCGCGCGGTCCGGAGACACGTCCATGGAAGCGCTTGCATGGGTTTGCTAGGTGGGGCTCGGTCCCGTTCGCTAGGGACCGAGGGCGCGGAAGCTCTCCCTCGGTGGGATCCCCCTGCTAGCTGCCCTCGCTGGCTCTCGAACACGACATGTGGGGAACCCTCGAGCCGACGGGCTCGAGGAACGGCTCGAATGCGCGTGCCCTCGTCGTCCCTAACTCTGCGATCTGAGGCGCCTGTTCGAACCCGTCGAGGGTCAGGCTTCGAACCCCTGATCAGTAGGGCCGTGCGGGGCGGCGCCTGGGCGGCCCGTCTTTTCACGTTTTGCGGCCATCGAGGGGTCTGGGCGAGCCAGCCCTCGAGATGCTGGTTGGTAGCACAGCGTATGTGCCTTCTTTTAGAGGGTTGACATTGTCTCGAGCCGGGGGCTCGCTCCGCTCGAGGGTTTTGCGTGGCATGGGTGCCCGCGGTGTCTGCTCTACATCGAGCAGGTCCCGGGCGACCTTCTCACGTCGATATCCCATCGAGGGTTGACGTCATCTTGAGCCAAGGGCTCGTGCCGCTCGAGGGTTTTACGTGGCATGGGTGCCCGCGGTTCCTCGCTCTAGGCGACCTTCTCACGCTGATATCCCATCGAGGGTCGCCTTTGTTTCGAGCCGGGGGTTCGTCCCGCTCGAGGGTTCTCCTTGCTTGGCAAGGGACCCGGCATTTAAGTGCCTCGCGGTCGTGGCCGCGGTTTTGCGGCCACGGGCGCGCCTTTTAGGCGGCGCGGCGCGCGCGCGCGCGTAGTGGGCGGCGTTGCGGGGCGGCGTGACCGCTTCGCCTCGGCCGGCCGCGGGTCTTTGCCGTGATGATGGCCCGCCTGCCGTGACGTGGCCGCTGCAGTCGTGGTGGGGCCTGCCCGTCGACGCGAAGGAAAGATTCCCTGCAGTTAATGCTAGCGGGGCGTCCGCTCCGGAGAGCTCGCCCGTCGGCCTATAAAGCTGCGGGGAGGAGGAGACGGCGGTTTTTTACCTTGGCATCTCACCATTTTCAGTCCCCCGCCCCTTCGTCTTCGCCTAGCTCCTGCCACCGCGCGGTGCCGTCATTAGAGCCTTTCTTCCGTTCCTCGTTCTCCGTCCTCGCATTCCTTCGTCCTTCCTCATGGTGCCGCCCGAGCCTCCCCCTCGGGATCCTGGAGCCATATGCCTGGGAGAGGTCGACGGTGACGCGGCTGGCCCTTGGCGAGCTGGTCGCCGCCGGCCAGCTGGCGGCCAACGAAGACGGGCGTCCGGCGGAGTGGATCGTGCCGCCGGCCGCGGACCACGAGCCCAACCCGCCGGAGGGCTACGTGGTGAGCTTCATCCGCTACCACGAGCGGGGCTTCACCGCGCCGGCGAGCACCTTCATGCGGGCGATGTGCTACTACTACGGGGTGGAGCCGCACAACTTCGCCCCCCAACGCGATCTCGCAGCGGCCACATTCGTGGGCGTCGCGGGCGAAGGGTACCCGGGGATCCCGGCCAATTGGGAGCTCGGGTACACCTTTTCCGCGCGGAGCTCATCACGCGCCCCACGACGGAAGCCAAGGACCCGCCGCGCGATGCGCGCCGGCAGGATGTCGCTCCCCCGGCGGGGGCAATTCAAGAACGTCTACATCCCCCGCACCATGACGACGAACAACGCCGGCCGGGGAGCGGGGGTGGTTTTACTTGCGCAACGCCGAGCCCGGCCTCCCCCCCTACACCGGTAGGGTGTTCAAGGAGAGGCTCGCCTCCCGGGGCTACGGGGTGTCCACGCCCCCAAAGACGGCGCGGCAGAGTCGGTCCGGCCGCGCGCGGCGCCGGCGAAGATGGGGCCGAACGCGATGGGCGTCCTCGCCTTCCTTCATCACCGGCGGATCGTGCCGTTGATGGAGAGGCCGCCTCCGCATCTTCGAGATGACAGAGGCGGCCAACCCCGTCGACCCGGCGAGGTCGCGGATGCTCCCGACGCCCCTCGAGCGGCCGTACGCGCTCACCGGGCGCGGAGCGCCGTCGACACCCGGGTGCCGCCGCCTGCGGGTCGGACTCCGTGGGACATCGAGATGCTCCCCACCGGCCCGTTGGTGAGTGTGGTTCTTGATTTCGTTTTGGTTCTTTGCGTTGCCTTTGCCTCCTGACGCGCTCTTGTTGCTTTCGTGTACAGCTGGTGACTTTCACCATCGCCAATTCCGTTCCGCCCACCCCCGACTCCCGCGCGCGGGCGGGCGGCGCGCGGGAGCAAAGCGGGAGCGGGCGGCGCGCAAGAGGGAGCACGCGAGGCGACGTCAAGCACGCCGCGACCGGCGGGCCGCGGAGTCCCGGCGCGCGAGGAGTTGGGGCTCTCCTCCCCGGAGATCGAGGAGCCCTCATCCTCGAGGAGGACGAGGAGGAAGAGGCCGAGGGGGAGGGCCCCTCGGACGGGTGGCGCCCTCGCGCCTCCCTCGCCGGAGCCGGCGCCGGCGGCGAGGGCGGCATCGCCCGGGGCGGGCGCAACGGCGCCCGCCGCCGGCCATCGACATCAAGGGCGCGCGCGCGCCGCGGGGTGCCGGCGCGCGCGCCATGGAGGCACGCGCGGCGGCGTGCCGCGTGCGCGCGCGCCGCGTGCTCGCGCGCGGGGCGAGCGTGCGCGCATGCGCGGCACCATCGTCGGGAGGCGCGTCGGCGGGGCGTGTCCGCACGCGGGGCGAGCGTGCCCCCGCGCGCGCGGCGGCGCCTTCGGGAGGAGCGGCGGCGGGCGCGCCCGCGCACGGGGCGGGCGTGCTCGCGCATACGGCCGGCGCCGTCGGGAGGCGCTACGGCGAGCGTGGGGGCCGCGCCGGCCTCATCTGCTGAGGCCTCGAGGAAAAGGAAACGGGCCTTTTCCTCTTCGAGGTAGGGAGCCCGTCCTTTTTCGTTTGGTTTGATTTGTCGATGATTAGGTGCCCTAACCTTCTTTTCGTGCCTGCGCAGGGTGGTGCCAACCGTCCCTCCTCTTGCACCAGCCAAGGTGCTGAGGACGGACGCATCGATCCCCACCCGGCGACGCTCGTCAAGGGCGTCGCGCCGGGGACAAGCACGGCGGCGGGCGCGAGCTCGCAAGCCCCCAAGCGGGGCCTCGAGGCCCCGGCCATCGAATCGCCCCCACCGCGCGCGCGGCCGGAGGTCGCGGGGGGGGCGGCCGGCACCCGCCGTCGCGGAGGGGGGCCGCGGCGGCCGGCGGTGATGGAGGTGCAGCCCGCGGGGGCCGTTGCGGTGGAGGAGGCGGAGCGGGAGCAACCCGCGGCGCCCGTGGCCGCAGGCGCGGCCGGAGGTGGTGGGCGCGGCGGCTGCGCCGTGGCGCGCCGCGGCCGCGGAGGCGCCGGTGGAGGTGCCGGCGGAGGCGGCGCAAGCGACCGCGCCCGCCGGCGATTTGCGAGGTGCGGAGGTGGTGGAAGTCTCGGACGACTCTCCGCCGCCCGGGTGGAACCGGGGGGCCGTTGGCCCACGAACTCCCCCCGAGCCCCGGGAGGAGGGGCCCTCGTGAGGCGGCACGAGGGTCACATGGTGGTGGGGGGCCGAGGACATGGTGCCGAGGCCTCGTCCTCCCACGCCGGCCGCCCCCGCCCAGGTGGAGGGGGCCGTCGATGATCCCCCGGCGTTTGCTGACGCCCGGGGGGAGCAGGAGCTCTGGGGCGAGCTCCGGAACCACGGCGCTACGCTCAACCGCGCGCTGAATGAGGCGCTGCAGGTCCACGGCGGCCCGGCCTGGCTCGTCTTCCAGGTGAGCCATGGTTGCTCGTCCTTTTCCCCTTTCGTTTTCGTACGCTGCATTCAAGTCTTGGCGCTTACGGGCTTCGATTCTGTGATTGCCAGGAGCTCGAGCGTCGTGCCCACGACAAGTACGACGCCTTCGACCGGGTGAACGCCGAGGTCCACCAGCTCCGGGAGCGGTGCAGCGCCTTCGACGCGCTTGCCGACGCTCTCGGGGACGCCGACGACGGGGCGGCGTGTCGGGCGATGGCGTGGTGCGACGAGCTCCCGGGAGAGCTCGGGACAGGACGCACCGACTCGCTCGAGCCTCGAGCGAGTCCGCGCAGCCCCTCGTCGATCGTGACGAGGCGCCGTGGAATGGCGCGCGCGGACACGGAGAAGACGCGGACGATGGCCGCCAAGCGGGAGGCGAGAGGTGGCCACCGCCGCGCCGAAACCCGGGAGCTCCGCACGTCGCTCGAGGGGGCGCAGGCGCAAGCCGCCGCCGGCCGAGGAGCGAGCGCGCGGGTTGGAGCAACGTGCCAAGGAGGCCGACGACCCGAGGGCCGCCCTCGACGCCAAGGCCGCGGCCCTCGTCGCCGCCGAGGAGCGACTCCGGCAAGAGCGCATCGCTCGCCGGGGGGCCGAGGGGCGACTCCGGCGGGGAGCGAGGCCGCCCTCGGCGACGCCCGGACGGCGCCGGAGCGGGAGCGCGTCGCTCGCGAGGCGGCGGAGAAGTCACCGGAGGAGCGGAACGCCGCGTTCTCCAAGGTCGAGGACGAGGCGCTCGGGCTCGGCGTCGCAACGCCGGCCCAGAGCCGGCCCTCCGCGAGCAAGGCGAAACCGTCCCGGCGCCTCGAGTTGGCGATCGAGTCCGCGCGCCGCGACTTCGAGTCAGAGAGGAAGCAAGTCGAGGGTGAGCCACTGCTTGACTCTTGCTTGATGGTTTTTCGCTTTAGAGGGTTCGTTTCTCCCTTTCTGATTTCTTTTGGTCTTGTCGATTCCAGGCTTGCGCACCGCCCTGGGGCACGCGGCTGAGCGGGCCGAGGCGCTACAGGCTTCCTACAACTCCTCCGAGGGGAGCGCGGGGAGTCGCGCGATGCGGCCCTCGAGACCGCCGCGTTGTCGAGGAGGGCGAGGCCCGTGCCGGCCGGCTCGGCCCGGCCGCCCGCCCGCGCGCCCTTGGCGGCCACGTCACGGAGCGGATGCGCCGGGCGTTGCAGCTGAGCGTCCAGAAGGCCCTCGGAGTGGTGCGATCCCACTACGAGGTTAACTTCGAGGCGCTGGCGGAAGGGTACATCGTTCCCGAGGGTGTCGAGGACGAGGTGGCCATGGAGCGTATGGATGCGCTTGCTGCCAATGCCGCCGGGTCGCTCGCCGAGGCCTTCGAGGAGTTCCTCTTCCCGGACGTCGCCGACGCCGCTCGCTCCTCCCGCCGCGGGAGGCCAGCGGGCGCTAGGCCCGTTTTTTGTTTATGTGTATCAGTATTCTGGCCTCGTGGCCTTTTGTAAATGAACAAGCTGTTTCATGAACATAAACATATGTTGTGAATGAAGTTGTTCGTTTATCACGCTTTTTGTTTCTCCTTCTTCCTGAGTGGATTCTAGTTAGGGGAGTTCGATTTTCGCAGGGGGCCCGCTGGGTTGGAGGCGAGAGAGAAGGGCCATATCCACGCGGCGTAGGCTATCTCTGGCTCGCACGCTCCTTCCGCTGTGTCGCCTGCGCCCTGTTCGAATCGTGGCTCAAGGTTGAAGTAGGAAACAAATTTAGCGCTTGTTGTTTTGTTTTTTGCGCAAAAAATGGGACCATTTGGGGGGGGGATGCCCCCCGCAGTAGCCCCCGAGGGTAACTTGGGTTTCAGGGGAAAGCCGAGTTATCCTTTTCATTAGACTTGACGTATTTACATAGTCGTTGCCAACTGGGGCGTTGGCGATGTGGTTTTTACAACAAAAAATACTTGGAAAATCCTAGCTAAGGGTAGAAGCGACGTAGCTGTTGGATGTTCCAAGCGTTGGTGAGCTCCTCGCCGTCCTCGTTGGCCAGCTTGTATGTGCCCGGCTTGAGTACCTTCACCACGACGTAGGGTCCCTCCCATGGGGGCGATAGCTTGTGGCGCCCTCGGTTATCTTGGCGCAGCCTTAGGACCAGATCCCCCTCGCTGAAGTCCCGTCAACGTATCTTACGTGCTTGGTAGCGTCTTAGGGACTGTTGATACCTCGCGGAATGCATTAAGGCTACGAGGCGTGCCTCGTCCAGCTGGTCCAGCGAGTCCTCGCGAGCTCGTTGGTTAGCATCTTCGTCGTAGCCTCGAACCTTGGGCGACCCGTATTCTAAATCCGTGGGGAGGACGGCCTCCGCGCCGTGGACTAGAAAAAATGGGGTGAACCCGGTGGCTCTGCTTGGGGTGGTCCTTAGGCTCCACACGACCGCTGGTAGTTCTTGGAGCCATTTTCGCCCAGATTTGTTGAGCTGGTCGAAAATTCGGGTTTTAGGCCTTGTAGGATCATGCCGTTGGCACGTTCCACTTGGCCGTTGGTCCGTGGGTGCGCCACGGGCCGCCGATCCACACGGATGTGGAACTTGTCGCGAGAACTCCAAGAACTTCCGGCCCGTGAACGCGGGACCCGTTGTCTGTGATGATGGAGTTTGGCACTCCGAAGCGGTAGACGATATCGGTGAAGAATGTCACCGCCTGCTCAGCCCTTAGGTTCGTGATGGGGCGCACCTCCACCCACTTGGAGAACTTGTCGATCGCGACTAGCAAGTGGGTGAAGCCCCCGGGCGCCTTCCGCAGGGGCCCGACGATGTCCAGCCCCCACACGGCGAACGGCCATGTGACGGGGATGGTCTGTAGGGCGTGAGCGGGCAGGTTGGACTTGCGGGCGTAGAACTGGCACCCTTCGCAGGTGCGTACGATTTCGCTGGCGTCCGCGACCGCGGTAGGCCAATAAAAGCCCTGGCGGAACGCGTTGCCGACGAGGGTGCGGGGTGCAGCGTGGTGGCCACAGATCCCCGCATGGATGTCCCGCAGGAGCTCGCGCCCCTCGGGAATTGGCACGCACCGCTGTAGGATGCGGGAGGCGGCGCGCTTGTACGCCTCGCCATCGACGAGGGTGAAGGATTTGGCCATCCTGGCGATGCGCCTAGCTGCGGCCCGGTCCGCGGGGAGTTCCCCTCGAGCGATCCAGGCAATGTATTTCTCCCGCCAGTCCGCCTGGACGGGAGCCGGCTCGATGTCCATCGCATCGGCTTCGTGAGAGCTGTACCCCTCGAGAAGGGAGAGCACGTATGCCTCGTTCGAGGGGTCCTCGTCCATGGGCTCCGCACCCGCTGGGCTCGAGGGAGCCCCCGAGGGTCCGTCATGACTCGAGGGGTAGGGCTCGAAGACGACCGAGGGTTGAGCGATGTCGCGCGCGAAAACGTTCGGGGGAACGGTGATCCGCCCGGACGCGATCTTGGCGAGCTCGTCCGCTTCTTTGTTGTACCTTCGGGGCACATGGTTGAGCTCGATGCTGTAGAACCTGTCCTCGAGGGCCCGCACGGCCTTGCAGTAGGCCTCCATCTTGTCATCATGGCAGCTCGCGTTCTTCATGACTTGATCGATCACGAGCTGCGAGTCTCCCCGCACGTCGAGGCGCTTGACGCCCAACTCAATGGCGATTTTGAGGCCGCGAGAGCAGGCCTCGTACTCGGCCATATTGTTGGACGCGGGGAAGTGGAGGCGCACTGCGTAGCGCATGTGCTCCCCGAGGGGTGACACGAAGAGCAGGCCCGCGCCCGCTCCCGTTTTCATCACTGAGCCGTCGAAGAACAGAGTCCAGCACTCGGCCTGGATTTGTGGGGGTGGCAGCTGCGTGTCTGTCCACTCAGCGACGAAATCCGCCAGAATTTGCGACTTGATAGCGTTGCGTGGGGCGTAGGCGAGCGTTTCGCCCATCAGCTCCACGGACCACTTGGCGATCCTTCCCGCGGCATCGGGGTTGCGGATGATTTCCCCTAGCGGAAAGGAAGAGACCACCGTGACGGGGTGGGCCTCGAAGTAGTGGCGGAGCTTGCGCCGCGCAAGGACTACCGCGTATAGCGCCTTTCCCCGGACCCGTGGGTAGCGCGTCTTCGTGTCCGAGAGGACCTCGCTGATGTAGTAGACGGGCCGCTGCACAGGCAAGGCGTGCCCTTCCTCCGTGCGCTCCACAACGATCACGACGCTTACCACCTGGGTGGTCGCGGCCACGTAGAGCTGCAGGGGCTTGCCGTCCTGGGGCGGCGTGAGGATCGGGGCGTGTGTCGAGACGCCTTCGCCTTGTCGAGCGCATCCCCGGGCCTCGGTGGTCCAGGAGAAGCGCTCGTGCTTCTTGAGTAAGCGGTAGAGGGGCAGCCCTTCTCACCGAGCCGCGAAATGAAACGGCTCAAGGCGGCAAGGCACCCCAACACCTTCTGCACCCCTTTAAGGTCCCGGATCGGACCCATTCGTTCGAGGGCCGCGACCTTTTCAGGGTTGGCCTCGATTCCCCACTGGGAGACAATGTACCCCAGGAGCATGCCTCGCGGCACTCCAAAGACACATTTTTCGGGGTTTAACTTGACCTCATTGGCCCGTAGGCAGCCGAACGCGACGCCAAGGTCGCCAACCAGGTCGTCCGCCTTCCTGGTCTTCACGACGATGTCGTCCACGTATGCTTCGACCGTCCGTCCGATGTGATCCCCAAAAACGTGCTGCATGCAGCGTTGGTATGTTGCACCCGCGTTTCTGAGGCCAAACGGCATCGTGACGTAGCAGAACGTCCCGAACGGTGTGATGAACGAAGTCGCGAGCTGGTCGGACTCCTTCATTTTTATTTGGTGATACCCGGAATAGGCATCAAGGAAACAGAGTAATTCGCACCCAGCTGTAGAATCAACGATTTGATCTATGCGTGGCAGGGGAAAAGGAACTTTGGGACATGCTTTATTAAGACTAGTATAGTCTACACACATCCGCCACTTCCCATTTTTCTTCTTTACAAGCACAGGATTATCTAGCCACGTAGGGTGGAATACTTCCTTGATGAATCCGGCCTCGAGGAGCTTCCGCAGCTCCGCTCCGATCGCCCGTCGCCGCTCCTCGTCGAAGCGGCGCGCGCCCGCCGCCGCACGGCGCGGGCGTTTGCGAGATATCAAGGGAGTGCTCGGCGACTTCCCTCGGGATGCCCGGCATGTCCGAGGGGCTCCACGCGAAGATGTCGGCGTTGGCGCGGAGGAAGTCGACGAGCACCGCTTCCTATTTGGGGTCGAGGGTGGAGCCGACCCTCAACGCCTTGCCCTCGGGGTCGACGGGTCGAGGGGGACCCCTTTGGTCCGCTCGGCGGCCTCGAAGGCGCCGACGTGCTTGGCGGCGGAGTGGAGGTCCTCGTTGACCATCTTCTCCGCCGTGTTTACCGGCCGCTTCATCCCGCCGCTAGTGCCTCCGCATGTTCCACGCACTCGACATCGCAGTCGAATGCGTGCTCGATGGACGACCCGACGGTGATGACGCCGTTTGGACCGGGCATCTTCATCTTCAGGTAGGTGTAGTTGGGGACCGCCATAAATTTGGCGTAACAAGGTCGCCCAAGGATGGCATGGTAGGCCCCTTTGAACCCCACCACCTCGAAGGTGAGGGTCTCCTTACGGAAGTTCTTAGGGGTACCAAACCAGACCGGCAGATCGATCTGCCCGAGGGGCTGAACCTGCTTGCCGGGCGCGATGCCGTGGAACGGCTTTGTGCTGGCCCGTAGCTGGTCCAACCCGATCCCCATCAGGCGCAATGTATGCGCGAAGAGGATGTTGAGGCTACTGCCTCCGTCCATAAGGACCTTCGAAAACCGGGCGTTCCCAATGATGGGATCAACCACCGGCGGGTGCGGCCCGGTTGGGGATGCGATTCGGGTGGTCTTCCCGCTAAAGGTGATGACATCCTCCGACCAATTGAGAAAGGCCGGAGGCGCCCTCTCCGCGGCGAGGACTTCGTGTCGCTCCTTCTTGCGCCGCCGGTCGACATGTCGACAGTAGGTCCCCCCAAAGATGAGGAACACATTTTCGACGGCGGGGAAGCCGCCGGCGTCGCCATCGCCCCCGTCTTTCTTGGCCTCTCGCCTCCTCCGCGGCGGCGCGGCCATAGAACTTCTTGAGCATGTCGCATCGCTCAAGGGTGTGTTGCACCGGGGTTTTGTGGTAGGGACATGGCTTCTTCGAAGCATGTCGTCAAATACCCCCGGGCCTCGAGGAGCCGGTCGAGGGCCCCGTCGAGCCGGTCGACGGTGAGGGCTTCGGCGTTGCCGCCGTTGCGCCCTCGCTCGCGCGCCGCGCGGCGCGGCTTCTTCCCCTTCTTGCCCCGCTTGTCGTTGCGGTGCGGCTCCTTGGACCCGCCGCCCTCCGCGGGCGTGTCTTCGGAGCGCTTGCCCTTTTTGCCGTCGAAGATTGCCCCCACGGCCTCCTCTCCGGGAGGCGAAGCCGGTGGCGATATCGAACGGCTCGTTGGAGTCCGCGAGGGGGGCCGCGTCCCGGCTCCCGCACGAGGTCCCGCACGTGGTGCCCTCGAGGAAGGCATGCACGATCTCGGACCGTGCCACGCCGGGGAGCTCCGTGCGCCGCTTGGAAAAGCGCCGTATGAAGTCCCGCGCCGACTCGCCGGGCTTCTCGCGTGCGGGGAGCGCGAGTCCCAAGAATTCCCGTGGCGCACGTATGTGCCCCGGAAGTTGCCCACGAACGTGTGGACTAGGTCGTCCCGAGTTATGGATCCGGCTTGCGGGCGAGGTGCTCGAGCCATGTCCCGGCCGCGTCGCCCGGATGCGGGGGCAAGTTGCGGATGATGACCTCGTCGCTAGTGGCCCCCGCCCACCGGCAAGCCAAGCGGTAGTCGTTGAGCCACACGCGGGGGTCCGTCTCCCCGTTGTACTTGACGATCGTCGAGGGTTGGCGGAAGCGTTGGGGGAACGCTGCCGCTCGGATCTCCCGACTGAACACACGAGTGCCCGGGGGCTCCGGCGTCGGGGAGCGGTCCTCGCCGCTGTCGTAGCGTCCACCCCGTCGAGGGTGGTAACCCCTTGCCGCTCACGCGTCCGCCTTGCTGGTGCGCCGGGCGTTGATGACGTTGCGAGCGTCACCATCTAGTGCCCTGCGCGCGTCGAGGAGTCGTTCCTTGGCCGGCGTGCGCCCTTTCTCGGTGGGATGCCCCGCTGGTCCCCCCGCGTGCACCGAGGGTTCGCCTCCCGGTGCAGCTTCGTCACCCCGCGCATCCCCCTGTTGGCGGATGCGTGAGGCCGAGCTCTCGGCGCCGGACGCGCCGCTTGCTCGATGAGAGTTTGCACCTCGCGGTGCATATCTCGAGCCTCGGGGGTCGAGGGTGCCGGCATAGCCCGCGGCGGCGTCGCGGCGGCGACGAGCTTCGGCTCGCCCGTGGGGGCACGTCCGCGTTTCCGACGTTGGTGGCGGTGTTGAGGCGGGGTCGCGGACCGCCGGCCCGGCCCCGCGCGCGTTCGCCACGCGCGGAAGCCTCCCCCCGCCATTGAGGCGCGGAGCAATCGCACCGTTCGGTATTCTTCCGCCGGCTTGGCCTCGAGCTCGCGGGCTTGGGCCACCGTGCGTCGACGTCGGCCCCGGCGGGGAGCGCTTGGCCCTCGCGGCCGGGCGCGCGGCGATCCCCGGGGCGGGGCGTGACTTCCCCGTCTCCGGCGCGCCGCCGCGCCGCGCGGCGTTAGCCGGTCGTTGGTGATGACGGCGCAACACTCCCGCGTGGGGTCGTAGCTCCCGGTCTTGGAGTCGTCGGAGCGGCCGAACCGCAGTCCGCCGCGTCGAGGAAACGCCGAACGCGACCGGGTCCGCACGCCGGGAGAAGTCCCACTCCGCGTATCCGTGGCGATTGGCGGGTGGCATCGTGTCGACGGAGCCCGGGGGATGACTCATCCGCTCGCCGAGGTGCGGGGTCCCCGGCGACGAAGACATGGCGGCCGGGCGGAACCCCGCGCATCGTCGTGTTGACGTTGGCGTTGTAGGCCGTCGTAGCGCCACGCAGCCCGATGGGGATGCGCGGTCCGAAGACCGCGCGCGGTCCCCGCCGGGGCGGTGGCGGCCGTGGTGACGGTGGACGCGCCACTTTGAGTGGCGGCACGCTCGGCCCGCCGCCGCTCGACCGCGCCCGGCGTGAGCGCCGCCGCAGCGACGACGGCGTCGTGGCGTCGACGGACCCGCGACGTCCGTGCCGCGGGGCGCCCGCGCCGAGTCGTGCGTGCGGCGGGGGTCCGAGCGGCACCGGCCCGACGCCGCGCGCGGAGTTCCTCACGGTTAGTGAGGCGCATGAGAGAGCCATTCCCCGTGGCTCGAAAGTTCGATCCCCGAAGCGGATCTCGAACCCGGCCGGGAGGGGGTCCGAGCTACCCATGCAGTAGCGTGTAGCACGGTATTCAGTGCGGATCACCATGGAGGGAGTTGGCGAAATGACCTTAGGCGCTCGTTGGCCCCACGGTGGGCGCCAACTGTCGGTGCGGAATATGGTCCCGACACTAACCAGTAGATAGCGCCGAGGTCTATCCCTCAATGGTCGATGCTAAGTAACGAGTGACACGGAGGTTTATCCTGGTTCCGGCCGAGGGGGCCGTACGTCCAGCAGGGGCGTGCTCGGGGCACTGTATTACTTAGCACCGGGGGTGCTTGTAGTGGGGCAAGTACAAGCAAGGCGGGAGAAGAAGCGTGGCTTCCAAGTCCCTGGAGGAGTGGCTGAAGATATTGTGGGAGAATGGGAATGAGTACGTGCTGTGTGGGGTGTTCTTGCGCTCGTCTGTCCCCCCCGCGGCTGGGGGTTCGCCCCCCCTTTTATAGATCAAGGGGGGAGCGGGTTACATGCACGCCGCGCTACCTAGCTATGTGGAGAGGTGCGACGTGCTGCGATGTAGAGTGGGCGGCCGTCCGGACGATCCCCCGCCACGATCCGGTCATCATGGCTCGACTTTACCCGAACAGGGGGCGGTTCGAGGGTAGGAGAGCGGCGGATAGTGGTGGCGTCCCCCGGCGGTGCTTCGAGGGAGGTGCCGACGATGGCCGGTACGGGGCACGGGAGTAGGCGACCCGGCGTTCCTTCCCAACGCGCTTCACGGTGCCGGAGTGGTTGCCGCAAGGCCGGCGTGCGCCCGCACGCGTGGGTACGACGGCCGCGCGTTACGGTGGCCGGGATGGCGATCCACCGCCTAGCGCCTCCACCTAATCCCGTAGGGTCACGGGAAAGTGAAATCGAGGGTGCGCCCGCCCCCCTTCGAGGGTCGGGCGCGTTAGCCGCATCTTGCGGTAGGCGCGCGGTGTCACGGGACCGACACCGGCCATACCGCACGCTCCCTCCCCACGGTGGTGGGGATGGGCTCCTCCCCCGGGGAGTTGGTGCGGCGGCACCGGGCGCGAGCCCCGGCGCATGATGGCGCCGCCCCGCCCGTGTTAGGGCGTTAAATGCCCGTGTACGGGGGGCCGGCGCGCGCGTGCGGGGCGCCCGTGAGCGTGGCGGGCCCCGGCCGAGGGCGGGACGGACCCTCGAGCGAGGCGAGTCCCGCTCGAGGGGGAGTGAGCCCTCGAGCGGGGCGAGACAGCTCGAGGGAAGCGTTGCCCCTCGAACGGGGCGGAGCCCGCCCGAGGAGGCGCGCGCTCTCGAGCGAAGAGGGCCGTCTTGGTGGGCCGTCGGGGTCCCGCGGTGTGGGCCGTGTCCTGCATGGTTAGTCACCTGCATGGTTAGGCTTAACGTGTTTCGGTACCGGGATTTAAGTGAGGATTTCCCTGTTGTTTAAGGGGACCCCTAGGGCTGTCCCCGACACATGGTCTCTTAGTAGACCGCTTCTAGAGTCCTTGACGCTCGTCGCAGCCTAGGATCCGTAGGTAGCCGCGCGGGCTGGATCATGGAGAGGAGTAGTTCGGAGACTGGGGCCAGGACCCGGAGGCCGCTTACGGCAGAAGGGGTGTTGATGCAGTCGTGTAGACTTGAACCCCGGAGTAGTCGTGTAGACTAGGCGTAGAATCGACAGAGCTGGTCGACGTTCCACGAGTTGTTGATGTCTTCGCCTTCAAGTGTCTGGAGGCGGTAGGAGCCCGGCCCGGTCACCTTTGCCACGGTGAAGGGACCTTCCCAGGGGGAGCTGAGCTTGTGTAGTCCTTCCGTGTTCTGGATGCCACGAAGGACGAGATCACCAACGTTGAAGGAGCGTTGCTTGACGTTGCGATCGTGGTAGCGTCGGATACCCTCTAGGTACCTTGCTGATTGGACGAGGGTAGCGCAACGAGCTTCTTCGAGGTTGTCGATGTCAACTCGTCTGCTGTCTTATGAGACGTCTTCGTCGTAGTACTCCACTGCTGGCGAGTTCCATATGACGTCGGCAGGGAGGATTGCTTCAGAGCCGTAGACCAGGAAGTAAGGGGATTGCCCCGTTGGCTTGGATGGCTGAGTCCGTAGCCCCCAGAGTGCGTTGGGTAGTTCCTTGATCCACTTGCCCCCTTTGGAGTTGGCAGCGTCGTGTAGCCGCTTCTTGAGAGCGTCGAGCACCATCCCATTGGCGCGCTCGACTTGTCCGTTGGCCCGAGGATGGGCAACTGAGACGTATCGGACGTCGATCCCGCTGTTCTCGCAAGTACTCCCCAGAATTGGTGGTTGTTGAAGTTGGAGCCCAGATCTGTGATGATGCGGTGGGGTAGTCCGTAGCGATGTACGCCGTTGTTAGTCAACTCCAAGATGCCGCCGTCGGGGTCGTTGCCGCCGCCGCCGCCGGCCGGAGCGCGGTGGGGGACGACCTCGCGGTTGCTGTTGTCACGCTGTGGAGGTCCGCCGGCGTTGGAGCGACGACGGTTCGGCTCGGCCGGGAGCTCGGCCGAGTACGGTTGGGACCATTGTTGGTGCTGCGACTTGTGGCTTCGTTGTCGCGGGGCCTGGCGGGAGGAGGTTGGTTGACTCTGTTGTCGACCCGCATGAAGTAGGCGTCTTCAGCGAGCTTGGCGATGACCTCTCCAGCACGTATGCCCTGAGCCTGGCGTGCGATCGCTGTGATCGACATGAGGCATTGCTCAGGGGTAGTGTGTACTCTTCTCTCGACCGCCTCGAGAGATTCCGCAAGGTTGCGGACGGGGAAGTTGTCGCGGAGGCATCGGCGTCGTTCGCTGCGCTTCCGGTTACGCTCACGTCGAGCGTCTCTGTCTGCGGGGGCCTCATTTGCTGGGGCATCAGCAGAGAGCTCGTCGGAGGAGAGGTCTTCAAGGTACTTGTCTTGAGCCGTCCCTGAAGGTCCTGGGGTGTCGCCGGCAGCCATGAAGACTTGGCGATCAGGGGTGCTAAGGCTGGACTCAGAAACCGCCACCTTAGTTGGGGTGTTCGAGTCAGCTCTGGCAAGTGGTGTTCCCTCCTGGAACGGTAGCGAGTCGATGTAGGCGACGTAGCGTGAGTCTCCACTTATCAGGTCAGCAGGCTTGCGGTCTGGACAGTAGACGAATCTTCCGGCTGGTGTGGATGTTATAACCAGCCCAGAGGCCAGCCCTGACAAGGGAAGCTCAGTGGAGTTACCCTCGGACTCGGGCTCCTCAGGGTCCGACCCGAAGTCGAACTCGTAATCAGGGTTCGAGTAGAACTCGGAGAGAGGGTTGGAGTCCGAAGTGTGGCCGGGGGCGGTGTCGGAGTCCGAGTTGTACTCGGGTACGGGCTCCTTGCCGGCCCGGTGCGAAGAGGGAGCCCCGTGCGGGCCCGGCTGAGGGTGCGGGGGCCACGCGCGGAGCGCTCACGGGGTGAGGGGACCGCCTGCGATGGCTGAGCACCCGGCTCGCATGCGATGGCCCATGGAGACGTCGAGTTCGAGTTGGAAGCGGACTCTAGCTCGAAGTCAGTGTGGTGGTTGAAGAGCGAAATTTCGCCGAACTTGCCGACGAGTTCGCGTGTGACAACTTCGGGAAGCGTCACGAAGCCGGTCTTTGGGTTGGGCGGCATGGTTAGGCGGCGCTGGAAGGAGCCTACGCCGTCAGCAGTGCAGACCCAGGCGCCGAACATGAAGGTGTCGCCGCGGTTGAAGACGACGGTCGGCTTGAAGTAGACGGGAGCCGTCGAGTTCGCCATGTGATCTCGGGCGAGATCCCCTATCTGGCGCGCCAGCTGTCGGTGTTTTAGACCGGCAACCTATTAAGGGGAGTACCCGAAGTAGATGAATGTGGCCTCGCCGAGATCGGTAACTCGAAGGAAGAGACACGTGGCACACAATTTAGACAGGTTCGGGCCGCGAGGTGCGTAATACACTACGTCCTGTATGCTGCGTAGCTCTGGATTGATTGGGCACGATTACAAGATGGTGCATACGCCATGAGTTGTATGAGATGCTAGAGAACGGTCCCTGCCTCGCCTTATATAGTCCGGGAGGCACGGTTACAAGTCGGAGTAGGGAGAGAGTACTAGTCGGGTACGTCTAGGAGTCTTCCATACAGCGCAGGATATGTACAGCTCCCTAACCGAGTACTTCTCCTTCGCAGTCCTTGTGCTTCACGCCTTCAGGTGCCGTGTAGCGCAAGCCGGGTAGTCCCAGGGGCCCACCGAGTAGTCGGTCTTGGTACCCACCAAGGTAGTGGGCCAAGGGAGGTCCATACGACACCATCTACTATGTTTTCTCTCATCATGCAAGGTGTTCGTATCACTGACCACTAGAATCATAAATTTATTTCTTCTATCGATTCTCTACGGCTAATAGCATCTATGTATGGAATGTGTTGGTTGTAGTAGAATTTTGCGAAGCAATCATTTTAGTTTCTACTTTCAAATTTTATCTTTAAAATTAAAATTTGTTGAAATTCCTCGCCTAGTTCTAACCATATACTGGACCATATTGTACGTACTGGGTGTTTATAATTTTACCGTGATGCACCTTCAAAAATAATTTCATTGTGATATAAATAATGATTAAAGTTGGGGAAATATAAATCCAAAATTATTTGCAAAAACTAAAAAAAAATCAATCACCCAAACCCAAGCGGCCAAACCCAAACCGGCCAAGCCTAGGAATAGGGTGCGGTTCAGAGTTCAGACCCCAGCACCAAAAGCCAAGAACGACCACGATTCGTCGTCGTCGTGCCCAACTGCGCCGCAAACAGCCAAACACCACTAAAATTTGACACCACATTCCTTGATCAAAAGAAACGGTGAGAAATTTAGCAATTCTTCCTCCTAAGGAAAAAATTGGGCACAAAAATATTGGGCAAATAAAAGACAAGAACAAAGGCAAAAGAGGCGCAATCACTCCATAGCCACGAAGAGAGTTCCACGATTCCACCCACCGCGAATCTTCCTCCGGGCTCCAGCCAAGAACCGCGCGGAACAAGACACACCACCGCTTCCCTTCTCCAACGATGCAGACGGCGGCGGCGGCGGCGGCTGTGGCGTGGGCGCCGGGCCCATCGCCGTCCACCTCTACCTCCTCCTCGCCTTCCCCTTTCAGGGTAAGGGGTTCCGTTCCCCCCTCCGCGCCCCTTCTTGAGTGGGGACTTCCCTTTCTCGCGTGGCTCGGTCCGGCTGACGGGTTCTTGATTCCGGTGGTGCGCAGGTGGGGTTTGCGTCGACGGCCGTGCCGGCTTCTTCCGCGCCCAGGCTTGTCGCCGCGTCCGCTTCCCTGGGACGCCGACGGCGGCGGCAAGGGCAAGGTTCGTTCCTTGTCACTCCCGGGTCTATTTCTCTTCCTGTTTCTTGCTTTGTTGGGGATTTTATATTGGTATATACAGAACCTGCTATACTGTGTGAATCGGTTGTATGAGGGTTGGTGGGTGTTTTGTAGAAGAATTATCTTGCCATGTGTCAGTAATCCTGTAATCATACTGCGGCATCATCCTGTGATCAATAATGTTGAACTTCACTTTTAGTATAAAGGCCAGCTACTTGTGGCTCCATTTTGATTGTTCGCTTATGTTATTTAAGGACAGCTAGCCCCGAGATGGTTAATCTGTTGATATGGTGCCAAATGTTGTAGATGGGGCTTATCTGTCAATATGGTGCCAAAGGTTGTAGATACAAAATTCTGAGGGTTGCTTGACATGCTTTGTAATTAGTCAGTGATGAGCTGATGCCATTGAATAAAAACTCTGTCCACCAGGTGCCTATCCACAATGTTTTGTAGGACCGAATGTCACCTGATATTGTGGGAGCTTAGTTTCATATTTGCTGCAGTGTGCAATGATTGTCACAGAAGCTACTAGAAAGTTAGCCATTTTAGTGCAAACCACTTCAAACTTAGAGTGAATTTAGGTTAGGCATTGGGCCACTCCAAAGTTTAGACCATTCTCCTGTGTTGTTTTTGTTAACTGATTAAACTGTAACCCTTGAAGTTACTGAAACTGTACCTATGTCCTGCTCTAGCAGTGGTTCAAGCTGTTGCCAACCCAGACCCTGCAATTGAGCTGCCGTTGACTGCTGAAAATGTTGAGATGGTGTTGGATGAAGTAAGGCCATACCTTATGGCTGATGGAGGCAATGTTGCGTTGCATGAGATTGATGGAAACGTGGTGAAGTTAAAGCTCCAAGGGGCATGTGGGTCATGCCCGGCTTCAGTAACAACGATGAAGATGGGTATCGAGCGACGCTTGATGGAGAAAATACCAGAGATTGTAGCAGTTGAACCCATCGCTGATGAGGAGACCGGGCTTGAGTTAAACCAAGAGAACATTGAAAAGGTAATCCTTCTATTGTTGGTAAATATTTCAATTAGCAAAGATCAGTTGATGCTTACAGGATGTGGAGTAATCAAGTAACAAAGGCTTTATGTTGTTGACTTGTTGGATGAATTTGCCAAAAATAAGATCAAATTCTTCTGACATACAGTGTTTACCACCATTGTTGTGTACTACTTTGGAAGGGTCCAGAGCTTTCTGATGTATTGGGCCTACTATTGATTATTTACATTGTAGATCCATCTTTCTATTCTAGTTAAAGACGTGTTAGTCGTTTTTACCTGAACACAGTGAAAAGGTTTTGGCAGTGCTAAAAAAACTTGACTTTAGTTTCTGGTTGGTAATAATAGGTTAGGGGACCTTTTCAGTATAGTTGAGCTATGTTATTCTGACTTTCTTTCTTGTTTTGTGGCAGCTGTGTTAATTGAGCTGATTTCATTAGCATGAACCCAGAACTTGTATTCAGATCCTATGTAAATAGCTGTGCGTCTCTGCCCATATCATATACGCACTGATGCATTTAGCTTTTCCCTCGATGTATGTGAAGTACCATTCTTTCAGATGTTAATTGTGCTAAACTGGTATATCTTTCTGCTGATAGAGGAAGTGATTCTAGTCAATGCTATTCTGATATGCTAAGTTCTACCATCCATGCCTAGGTTTGTAATGTTCCAAGTTTACTTCCTGTAAAATGGTGCTATTGCTACCTTGCTTTTATGATTTAATCATCTGATTTCTTTGCAAGTATCCTTGGAGTATACTTCCTTTCCTTCCGTGCAGTGCATAACCCTTTTTTGCTCTCGAGTTCCATATCTGTAGGAGAAAGAGCGGTGAGATAAAAATTGGAAGGCAACTAACTTGTTTCTCCTGTATCAGGTACTTGACGAGATTAGGCCTTACCTTGCTGGTACAGGAGGTGGTGAGCTCGAATTTGTTGCGATTGAGGAACCTATTGTCAAGGTTAGGCTTACCGGTCCAGCTGCTGGTGTGATGACTGTTCGTGTTGCCCTCACTCAGAAGCTGCGAGAAAAGATCCCTAAAATCGCAGCTGTCCAGCTACTGTCGTAAGCAGCCTATAATGTTTAGAAGCCAGCCGCCACCACAGCAGTGTAAATGTATTTTCAATAATTATAATGTGTATGATGAGTATTTGGCTTCATTTTAGGTATTAACAGTGATCGTCAATACGAAATGTTGTAAGGATTCTTTTGCTGGATGGATTTATACAGCAGTTTTATTTCTGTCAACACAATCTGTACTCATCTCCCCCCTTGTTTACACAAGGGAATATTAACTATGCCCAGTTGGCGCCTAATAAGTTATATACACAATATTCAGTCGGCATGCAATATGTGCTTGGGAAATGCAGTAACTGGTCGGTACATAGTCATACAGTAGTTGATCTTTTTTTTAAAAAAAAAAAACTAAAGGGCAGGATCGTTGCCATGTCATATCATTTGAGTAAAAGGTCCAAAGTTACATATGGGTGATTACATAAATAAACTAAGTTACTCAAATCACAAATTGCAAAGATACATCCGGGCTGCCACAGGTACTCCGACGAAGCCCAATCGCAGCTGCGTCATCGAGGATACGCATGTTTCTCTTCTTCCACACTGCAGCTGTCGAGGGGACGCTGTTTTTGTGTTAACAAACACAGCGAGGTCATCCACCAATCTTCAATCGTGCTTAATATACAAGACACAAAGTCAATCAAGCTCCATAAACAGCTTTTTCATTGCCAACACATAGCCCTGAAAAAAAATGCCAGACACCAGTAGCAAGATTCAGACTTTGTGGCGGTTGACCTTTCTGTAGAGCCTCATATATGTTCTCCAGGATCATAAAACATGACTATCTTCTGCAAATTGGTAGCAACTCTTCAATTGCCAACTGCACAGTAGTGCATTTTTTAAAACTACAGATCCGCAACTAAGCTGCAGTTTCACAAATCACAATAAACAGTAGTTGGCCTTTTTTTAAAAAAATCATATATACAAGGTCAATTAACTCTACCACTCATTTTTTTAAAAAGATGTGATTAGCATAAATTCTTCAGTGAGACACAAATCCCAAATGAAAAATATATAAACCAACTGCAAAGAGATTATACGGAGAATCCCAGTACACTAGATAACTTATAAATCTTCATTTCCCACATTTCCCAAATTTCAGACAAAGTATACCCACATCTCCCAAATTTCTGAACTTTAACCATATAGCTTGATCACCTAACTAGTCTTGGACCCCATCCAGCTCTTGACTGCAGAGAAACCTATTCATGGTGCACAGTTTCCACCAAAGGCACCTGCCACCTGGCCACAAAAGGCACAAAGTTTTACTTACCAACAAATCAAATAAGCTTACTCGATATAAGGACAAACTTTGGAAGTAATCAAACTACCTTGTAATCTCATGTAACCTCAGCAGCACGCCCCCCCCCCCCCCCCCCAAATCGGTCGAATTTTCAAAACGCGACCACACCCCTTCTTCTGCTGCTTCCAAATTCCCATCGCCTACCCCGACCAATCGAAACCCTAGCCGTCACCGTGGCTCGGGGAACCACCACGCGCTGTGCCTCGCCGCGACGCGTCTTTCCCCCAACCGCGCTTCAAATCAGCCCCAAAACGACATAATAGGCGAGTTCGGGCCCGAGTTCCGTACCTGCGACAACGCGGAGGAGTTTTAAAAACCGCTGCCGTAGCGGTTTTCGGAACCGGCAAAACCGGTCTGGTAAACCGAAAAGAGCGGTTTGCTAGGTTTGGTTAGAGACCGGTAACCGAGCTTTTTCGCTACCGAGCCGGACCGGTAAGGCCGGTTACCAACAGTAAGGTGAATTCTGCCTCCACGAGGTAGCGGGAGCGCGGTCGCCATGGTGAAGGCGTGAAGCGGCGCCGGGAGGCATTTAAACAAAAGTAAGATATATCTATTTCGATTTGCATATTGCTTTATCATAAACAAAATCGATATTCAATCAACCAATACTTCCTTTAAAAAAAATAAAATGCATCATTTAATGGATAAAACCAAAATTTATTTTATTTTTCAGTATATACTTTCTTTGTTAAAAAAATAAAGACGTTTTGCCAAATTTAGATCATAGTGTTAATATATGTATCTAAACATAAGTGTATATGTATATGCACAAAAAAATTATGAAGCTCAAAATGCTAATGATCATAAATTTGTAACATAGAAAGTACTTTTCATACACTTAACATACTTAATTATTTATAGTTTGTTACTGAACACTTGAGAATTTATTTCTAAAAAACTTCCAAAATAGGAAGTCTCTTGGAAAAAATATAGAAACATATGACTCCCTCAAATGGGGAGACCCTGAAGTTAGAGCAACTCCAACAGTTTGGCAAACCAACTTGACATCCATCTAATTTTGGCAAAACCAAAACAATTGGCCTCCAACAGTTTGACAAATCAACTTAGCAAAAATAGAAACTTGGCAAAACTCACCTCCCGGTGCGTATATATGCGCGTGCGGATCGTGGTTGCCATGGACGTTTCCCTCTAGGTGGGAGGGTGCAAAATAAATAAAGAATAGAGAATGTTTTCTGATATAAGTTTTCAAGAGGTGGAAGGACACAAATAAAATTTTGTTTCTCTCAGGATTGGTGATGTAAATTAGATTTGGATTTGGCAAGTGGATCATGCCAAACTGTTGGAGATGAATTTTTTTCTACTTGGCATATCTTTTTAGAAGTTGCAAAATACAAGATTTGCCAAGTAAAATTTGGCAAACTCTTGGAGGCTCATACGAAAGGAAATCTTGCCGTGTCACTGTATACATACCATTCCCGGGAGGTGTGAGCAGGTTGCTGGACTGTAAATTATTTAATTACCACTATATACTATTTATGACAAGCTGCGCCTGTGGCCTAATGGATAAGGCGTCTGACTTCTAATCAGACGATTGTGGGTTCGAGTCCCACCAGGCGTGTGATACGTTTTTATTTTACTTTTTTTTTAAAAAAAATATGTTTTGGATTCGAGTTGGCTCTCTACAAAACATGAAACTGGCTTTAGGACAAAGAATTGCCGATCGTTATCTGTTTTTTTATCAATATATTGCTTTGTTATGACTACATTTATGCAAGCTAGAGATTTAGAGCATTATAGATGTGAGATCCGGTACTATATAGTCCCTATTGGCATAGATTGGTGGTATAAATGGAAATTGACCTCGAGTGAAGAGCTATACAATTTGATACCAAGGCGGCACACTGAAGTCAAGCAAAAGAAAAATAATGTGGATAAAATGCTTAATCCGAAACACCAAATTGGTGGGCCAATTTCAGTGCCTAAAAAACACACACATATGCGTGCTAGATGGCAAAATCCGAGAGGCGTTTCATAATTCTTTTTTGTTTGGAAAAGCCTGCCTAACTAAATGTTATTAATTACCTAAATAGTTGCCCTCATTTTGTTATGCAGGTTTGACCACTCATGCTCTTGGACAACAAATCAAATAGACCTTCATTTGTTGCTGGTTTGTAAGAGCATCTCTAAGAGTCTTTCATAATGTTACTCTCTAAATCATCATTTAGAAATTCATTTGCATAAAAATCGTTTTTTATATATGTTCACTTTCTAACAACTTTTGTATTTTTTATGCGCACTTTAGAGAGTTGGAGCATCTCTAAGGCCAGTCTCAGTGGGAAGTCTGCAACATTAGCTTTTCAGCATGATGACTCTGTCACTCTCAATGCACAGGGTCAAGGGCCAAGTTTCATAGATAGAATGTTGCATTTAAATTTTGCATGTGTTGTGTGATCAAATGCAGAGTCATGGGCTCTCAGTGAAGTGTCATGAGCATTGATACCTGTGTCGACCTGGGGTCATCACCATGACCCTGAGATCTTCTCTTCCTTCATTTATTTGATGTCATGTCATCAAAAAAAATCATATGTGGTAGTCCATTAAATGTCGATGACCCTGCCACTGATACTGGCCTAAGAGTCTTTCTAAATTTTGTTGCATACAACTCGTTTTCTATATATCTTCACTTTCCAACAATTTTTCTATTTCTTATACGCACTCTAGAGAGTCATTCTCCTCTTCTATATTTGATTAGCGAAATTCCTGAATAGAAGATGACTTGGATGACCATTTAGATATGCTGTTGGATAGCATTTTGACCAAAATATCTATTTCTACCATTTAAAGAATATAGATAGTCTTTTGTAGATGCTCTTATTCTTGTCTTCTATATTTGACTAGCGAAAAATCCGGAACAGAAGATGGCTATATTTGGATGATCATTTAGATAAGCTATTGAAAGTCATTTTTTTCATCAAAATCTCTATTTTTACTTAGAAAGAATATAGAGAGTTTCTTTGAGACGCTCTAACAAAAATTAAAGGAACTAATATCGGCGTCTATCAAGAATAGTAATAACCTGATCAGTTGCTTTATATAAGCTCTCCTAATTTAGCATCCAAAACTTAAGGCATGCTATCCATGTTTTACCAATTTGTGAATTTCTAGGATCTGCAATTGTGAGTTATGGGATTTTTTATATTTAATTTATCACGATTTTGCAAAAATATATGGTCCGGCAGAAATTTATCAAAAATATACATCTATCGCCGTGGCTCACGGCGTCAGGGACATAACGCCGTCAGTCACGGCGCTAGGTGCCACCAGGAGTGGGCCCTTAGCCGTAACGCCAAGGGCCATGGCGTTAAGTCCCTGTCGCCGTGGCCCGCGGCGTTAGGCGCCTAGCGCCCGGCGTCAACGCGCCGCTGAGGTAACGCCGCAGCCCACGGCGGTATGTATTCCTTGCCGCCGTGGGCTGCGTGTGACAACCCGCCCAGGAAAGTACCGTACTATCGCCTAAGACCGATCCACTTTGGCCATTAAGCAATAATAAAGTACCATCCTGTCGTAAGTCGCCGGGTTAACGCCCGGTAAATCACTTGAGAGCACAAGGATCGAATATATGCATTAAAACTCACTCGAAGGCGAGTCCAGAGATACAACAACATTCAAATTCAAATTCGCACCCCGAAGGGTTTAATTATTACAAACCATAGTTTTTGTCATGGCAGAATAGTTCAGAGTTTTGAAAAGACACAGCGGAAATTAACTAGCGGAAGCCAAGTCACCACAGGAGGCCATCCATGATGCTTCAGTAGTCGTCCTCCACCCACTCTAGCTCCCAGCCGGGCGGGATCTCACCGGGCCACACATCACTGAAGGCATTACCTGGATCAACACATTATTGCAAGGCTGAGTATACTAATACTCAGCAAGTCTTACCCGTCGGTGATAACTACTTCACCAAGAACTAGACCATGAAAGGCTTTTTGGCTACTGGGTTGCCTTTGCTAAAAAGTAACAAAGAGTAGGTCCTTACTTTCAAGATTTTAGCACAAGTTCTAGTAGTTTAATCATTACTACATTAGCCAACTAGTACAAACAAAGTTGTACAATACAATTAATCAAGCATCATCTTCATCAGCTTCCATCATTAGGGATCATATGACTAGTGGAGTAAGTAGTCTCGGATAACGGTGAGAGGCCGACAATCGATTGATTATAAACCTTGCGAGGTAGACCCAAACACACGGTCGGCTGCCCCCGCGAGGACAACTCCCCAGGCCGTCCCCATAAATCCTCGGGTTGGGATCGAATCTTACGATCTTTGGTGCGGGCTATCCGCATACCCCGCGAGATACCCGGAGTCACCATACACCACCGGTAGCTAGCCGTGAAGCGAATCCCAAGAGTAGTAATAGTAAGATCCCTCACCGCCTCATTATGGTACTAGGCTTACCGGTCCCATACCCGGCATATGCTTGGTACGTTCAAAGACTTAACCCACATAATCACTGGACCGGAGCCCAGATCCCATGCTCTTACCACGTGAGCAATCCATTTAAGGATATAGTATGATTCCTATCTAGGAACCTATTCTCGCGAGTGAGGTCATCACCCGACTTGTAACGGTCCTATAGCTTAGCAGCTATCGACCTATCATACTAGTAGAGACCAAAGGTACTATGGATCATGCATCTAGGGTTTCATTCAACTCCTGAACGTAAATGCACAATCATTCATAGATAATTGAATAAGGAACTTTAAAACTGGGTTAGATGCACCGGAGCTTGCCTTCGTCGACTAGGTTAGCTTGGGCACCCTCGTTGTCGAGTCCGTCCACGTACAGCAGAGAACCTTCTGCTCCGCCTTCCTCGGTTTTCGGGACCAGGGAGTAGTCTCCGTCCGGAAGATCTACACGGAATGCAATGCACTTTAGGTGATGTGATAGTTGGTTGTCTTATCCAACTTTAGTTGGTCATAATCACCTTAACAAGCATCTATCTAAGGTTTCTCTTTTAGGAAGGTTATGGATTGTACATGGGTTACTCCTTTTATTCTTTATTTGAATAAAGGTTTTTATTTAAGATTATCATTTCATGTGAAAGCTTCAATTCCTTTTTATCTTTATTAATCAAAGGTGTACTTAATATCTTTTATTTATGAATTAAATTTCTTATCATTAATGTTAATTAAATTTCTTTTATTTGTATTAAGTACTATTACCAAAAGAAAAAGGATTTAATTAAGGATTTCTCTTCATTTTAATTTCCCTTTACTATTAAAAAGGCATTTAAGCCATTATTTAAACAAATAAATTACCAAAAATTAAATGAGTGTTTCTTAAGCTTAACAGTACCTATTCTGGTCCATTGGGCCCACAAGTAAGTGTTGGATGCTAGAAAATTAAATATTATTGAAAATAACAAAGACTAGCTAGTGATTCAACTTAAATGCAAATAAAAAAAATAAGCATCAAAATGATCCAAACTTTTTTGTGCATGTTCTCTGATCCCAAACAAGCCTAAAAAGCTAGCATGTTCACATGGAACCTCTACTGAACTTGGTTTATTAATTTACAAAGGAAAACATGCATAAATCAAGAATAATTACTTCTGTTACTCCTAAATTCATGATTAATTCACAAGATGTGCCTTTTGACATCACAAGACAGTGTGCACAAGTTGGGGTCAAGAACATGAATATATTTAACATGGAAATTCATCTATGCAGTTCTGCCAGAGATGGAAAAGTATTTTTATAAAAAGATTCACATGATAACTTTGTGCAGTTTTTGGCACAGCATCTAGTCTTATCCTAACTCACAACATATCCAAAGCTTAACTACAGAGAAGCCATACATTTCAAGTTATAACAGATTCAAGCATAACACATTTGTAATTTTCTTGCCAAAACTACTTTGAATCTAGTCACAAGTGTACCACACATGGGTGGGGTTTGGCATCCTGAGACCTACAAATTTTGTTTGAGAATTTTTGGCATTTTCTGTGAATTTCTAGGGATTTTCTAAGACTGTGGACTGATCTGTAAATAAACTAAGTTACGGATCCTTGCAAATATGCCCCTGGGTTCACATCTATACCCTTGGCGGCGGCGGGAGGGCTCGCCGGCGGCGATGTGGGGCCCGACCACGACAACAAGCGGCACAGAGATGCGATTGGGCTCACCACGGGCCGATTGGTGGTGGTGGCGAGGGTGGAGCTTGCTCCGGCGACGGCGCACGGCGGCGACCGGCGGCGGCGCTTGGGGCGGCTCGGTGTGCTGCGGCGTGGAGGCCAAATTGGCGCAAACAAGCGCGCACGTGAGCTTGCCTGGGAGCTATAGAGGCTAACTAGGGGCTTGGACGGCGGCGAGCACGAGCGGTGATCTCTGTCACCGGCGGCGGCGGCAATGGCGGCGGGCTGCTAGGGTGGCGCGCGGAGGGGAGCGAAAGGGGGCTTTATACCCGGCTCGGGCGGCCCGTGGGTGACGCGCGGGTGACGGCGGGAGATGCGGCCGTGCTGCGGCGCGTCGAGGCGCGCGCGCACGGCGGCGACGCCGGCCGACGGACCGCCGGTCCGGGCGCGCGCGCGCGCGCGCGCGGCGGCGCGGACGCCAAGGCGCCTCGGGACGGAGCGCATCGGGGCGCGCGTGCATCGGGACGCAGCACGGCACGGACGCCTAGGCTACGGGCGGCGCGGGCACGGCCGGCCGGGGCAAGACCGGCGGCGGGCGGCGACGGCGGCGCGCGCGCGCGCGCGCGCGCGCGCGCGACGCGCTCGCGTCCGGGCGGGTGACACCGGTGCCGTTTTCAAGCCACGATTTCTCCAAAATTTTGAACACAACTCGACCAAACAATGAATACCAAAGTTGTAGATCTAAGTACCAGCTATAACTTTCCCAAAGGTTGTATGGGGTTTTACTGTTTAGATCTGAATCTAGAGGTTTGTCAACCTTGAATGTCAACAGGGTTCTGTCAACAGTGATCTCTGGCTTGCAAGGGCCTTTTCACAATTTTCCCCTCCAAATCAGCAATGCCACTCTACAGGAAAGTTGTGTCCCTCAACAAGACCTACAACTTTCCCAAAGGTAGAATTTTAAGTTTTTAGGTGAATTTTGGGGAACGCGGCAAAAGTTCCGGCAGACACCGGTGGACACTGGGTGGCAAGGGGGTTTTGACCCACCCTTTGACCAAAGGTTGGCCCCACAAGTGTTTTACTATTCACTAGGGTCACTTAGGGGTATGTTAGGGAGTTTTCATGGGTGAGGGCCCAGGTTGACCTAGGGTTGACCATTTGACCGGCTAATCGTGTCGTTAGCGTTAATGACGGTAATTAAAAACCTGGGGCGTCACACTGCGGCGGTAGGATTTTTTTAAAAAAAATCGAATTGTTGAAGGATTGAATAGAACGACCAACCATTAATACTTAACGACGAATTTAGATCAACCATACATTTGCAATGGCACGTGCGACACAATTACCCTAACTTTGTGTCGCTCTTGCTAGTTCTAACGTGCCTTAGGGAATTTAGATAAACGATTACAACAATTGTAGTCTAATTGTATGAATAATACCCAGAGAACCCAGACATCATAGACCCGCCGGACTGCTGGAGGGCATGTAGTACCCCGTCGGGGGTGGAGTTGGATCAGATGGTGGAGTTGCTGGTGGAGTGTTGTCCTTCTTTTCGTGGATCGGACAACAGCAGTACTTGTCCTCACAGCCGGTATTTGTCTTCACCACTATTGGTCCGGTCACAGGTCTGTCGTCGTCGTTGGTAGATGTGGGATCTGGAGAAGCCAATGCCGACGCGAGTTCTTGCCTCAGGTTGAAGATGACAACATCCTCGAGGTAGTTGAAGTACTCTTGATACGGGTGAATAGCTGGGGGATCCACCCATTGCACGAAACCGCAGTTATCTGGTTGTTCGGAGTACTGCAGAAACCGTGATTATATTAGTAAATCATAAATAAAATGATGAAGGACAGAGGTCATGGATTTTTGCCTAACCATGCTCGTGAGCAATGCCAGAAGCGGCGACCTGAGTTGTTCCATCCCTGATAAACCTGCATCACACAGAACTCACCGTGTGCACACCTTGGCCAGTTCACCGTTTGATTTGGTGTGTACTTTCTCACCGTGTGCACTCTTGGCGGCACCTAGCGCCGTGGCCCACGGTGTTATGTCCCTGACGCCGTGGGCCACGGCGCCAGATTTATATTTTTGCTAAATTTCTACCGGATCATATATTTTTGCAAAATCGTGATAAATTAAATATAAAAAAATTCGAGTTATTCGGTATCTTCTACCTCCACCAACCCATCAACCTTGAGCACCCCTTGAGAGGCGGAGCTGCGCCGCCTAGGGGGCTTCTTTAGGCCGCAGCCCTAGCTGTGGCCCAGCGAAACCCACAAGTCCTTTTAGTTTTTGGCCCAAAAACGATGTCTTGTAGGCCCACGGCAACACCCGACGACAGCGCGAGCTAGCGAGTGTGAGAGATCTCGTCACCGCCACCGTCGCCTGGTCCTCCACGTGTGACCCTCACCGGCCGCTTCCTGGTGCTCAACCTGCTGACCGCCGTCGTCACTCAGGGCGCTTGTCCGCCCGCGGCGGCCGGGCCAAGCCGGGCACTGCCTCCTGGAGTCCTGGTTGTTGCTCCCTACTGTCCGACTGCCACCTACTGGAAGGCGGCATCCACCGCCGGGCGCCGGGTGGAAGGAGAATTAGAGGATTTCCTGCCGGCAGCCACCAGCCACCGTCGAGTGCTGATGGTCGGCTGGAAGGAGAAGGACCGTAATGCGCCACCACCCACTAGCCTCCTCTCACTCGCTCAGGTGTTTATCTTCAATATTCTTACTTTTATCTAATAATCACCCACTCCTCTCAATTTCTAAAATTTCAGATTTCAATTGCTAGTACAAAGTGAAGAGTATGATTGCTTATGTGCTTCTTCTCTCTAATCTTACCCTTTTCGGTTTCTATTCATTTCATCAATTGGTAGTTTTGATTGACAGTTGAATCTTTGGAATTTCAGACTTAGGCTTCTGATTCGTTGGATCTTTGGAATCTTTTTTACTAGTTTTCTTTATAGATGTTGTTGTTAACAGTTGAATCGTATACTTATTCATTTAATTTCAAACTTCTTCTCAAATTGGGTGATTTTTTTATACGGTTGCTATTGCTCCACATGCATATATGTGTGCTTCTTGGATGATAGTTTTGGTAGCGTGACGACAAAAGATAACCCTCTGCAAAGAGAATCACCTTGGATGAACTAATGGGCGGTCCTATTTTTTTTAGATAAAACGGGCGATCCTAATAAGATTAAGAAACATACCAAGACAGTCATTATCAATTTATAAGACAAATCCGAGGGCACTTCACTGCTACTACTGACCTCCAAGCTAGTATACGAGCTCCTTCGTCTACACATAACACCAAACTAAACTAAATCCATCACAACAAAACCAAACGAATTGAATACCATGAAATTGTAATCTGTAACTGTAACAAACAGTTGGCGCACACTTCCTACTGACCATTTCCACGACGACGACGACACAAACCACCAAGAATCAATAAAGCGATGAAGTATGTATACGTAGAGTCAATATACACACTTCCGACTGTGTGTGCAACACGAGCAGATGCGGATCAAAGATGCGCCGCCGGCCGGAGATGAGCTCTCTCGTAGAGGGCGGTCACCTGGTCCGTCACCGCCCACGCCAGCGCGCCGCCGGTGGGGATCCTCACGAGCCTTGGCAGCAACCCCTTCCACAGCGCCCGGACCCCTTCCTCGGCGTAGATCGTCCGCAGCGCGTGCGCCGTGCCCCGGTACCTCACACCAGCGCCGGCGGAGTCGCCGCCCTGCGCCATAAGCCTGCTCTTGACGACGTCGAACGGCCCCGTGAGGAGCGGGCCGACGGCGGTGGCGAGGAACCCGGAGGCCATGGACCTGGTGAAATGGAGCTCCTTCCCGTCCCCGTCGCGCTTGCCCCAGAGCGCGGCGTCGAGCTTGCTCTTGCACGCGAACATGGCGGCCTGGTTGGTGCCGTTGCGGAGCACGGTCGGCGCCGCGCCCGCCCACAGCCCACGGAGCCCTTCCTCCCGGATGACGGTGACCGCGCAGTGGACGGCGCCCCTGTACCTCGGCGGCTTGTGGTCGGGGCCCAGGCCGCCCCGCTGCTGCTGGAGCCGGATCTTGACGACCTCGAAGGGGGTGACGACGAGGAGCGCCTCGGCGACGCCGGCGCCGAGGCCGGACGCGAGGAGCGCCGCCGTGGACAGCTCGCCTGTGGCGGGGTCCCGGAGTCTTGACTGCAGCGAGGCGTTGGAGCCCTGGCGGAGCGCGTACTTGAGCGTCAGGTGCGTGGCGAAAGGGGTGAGCCCCTTCCAGAGCGCGGCGGCGCCCTCGACGCGCGCCACCGTGGCGCCGCAGTGCGCCATGCCGCGGTAGGCCGCGCCCGCGCCGGCGCGGTCCAGCTGCAGACGCGTCTTCACCACGTCCGTCGGCTGCAGGCAGCACGCCTCCACCACGCCGCCCAGGGACCCCGCCATCGCCTTCACATGCGGCGGCACCGGCCCGCGACGCCGCCGGCTGGGGTGGTCCTCGGCGGGCGAGGACGCCTGCGGCGGCGGTGGGGACAACGGCAATGGCGAGGGTGTCACGGCGGAGGCCATTGATCGTTGATGAGGATCGATAGGATCCGGTGGCGCGGTCTGTGAGTGAGAGACAAGGTGCGGTTAAGTTGAAGTTGTTCGCCTCTCGATCGATTGTTGTCAGGATCGATCGAGGATTCAAGGATGCCAGTGCATGGAACGCCACGGCGCGCGCTGCTTATATAGGATCTCGGAGCCGCGTGATAGCGTTAGGTGCGCGGAGGCGAGACGAAAGGCGCGCGGATGCACGCTTGCGCGTTTCTCCCGCGGGATCTGGTCGGGTGGGACCATGTTGCGGACGTGGTTAGGTTGGCCGCCGCGTTTTCGAAGGTGGGGCACGAGGCGCGGAGTTCCTTGCTGTAGTAGTGTAGGCTTCCGCCTCGAACTGCTAACCATTTCTATGAAAAGAGCAGTCATAGTAGCGGAAACTAGTAGTGGAAACTAACACGGTTCCATAGCAGATGAAATTATTTATAGGAACTACTCTCCACAGTGGTAGTGTCTTCGAGTAATAGTTGTTTTCTCTACTCTTCTCTAATTTCAGCAGTGAGGAGCATTTCATTAACCCTATAGAAACTGGTGGTTTCTTACCAATGACAAATTCATGGTTTCTTGTGTATTGGTTCAAGAGTAGACATGGTTTCTCCATGAGGAAACCATTTCTATGATTTTCCTCATTAATTAGGGTGCCACAACATCATTTTGCTTAGTTGGCAAGTTATTTAATAGAGATAGAAACTACCATTAATACTCCATTGGGAGTGCCCTAAGGGCACTCCCAACCCAGACTCTACTCATGGAGTCTATATCTCAAAGACTCTATCACAAGAAACTATATTCTCCAATGCAGATTTTCTACCATGGAGTCTATCTAATATTCTTCTTGGATCTTCTACTCCAGCTTTATTAAATAAGATGACACATCGCACATGTGGGCAGCCACACGGGATCCGCACGGGCTTCGTTTTGCGTGTAGACTTGGAGTCTAACTTAGACTTGGTTTCTAAGTTTTCATCCCTCTCTCATCATTAAATTGCTTGCCACATCAGCAATTTGCCTAGGTGGCAGTGTGTAATTAATGACTCTGGACTCTACCATAGAGTCTGGGTTGGGAGTGCCCTATTATACTCCATGCAACTCGGATACCTGTTATTCCGTCCGTCCATGTGGTAACAGGTACATTTCAAGATTGGGAAAATCTGGCAGAAAGTCTGCCATTATGTCCACTTTCGTATAGAACTTTATGTCCACTCGTATGGTATACAATGTAAATACAGAATTGATACATTTGACATACATAATAAATAGGGTGGTACATTTCTCCTCAGATTTCAAAATCATTCAAACCTCAACACACCTCTCTCTCCAATCCCGTCTCCTACTCTCCTCTCCCTCTCTGGGGAAAAATGATAGTTGGTGCCGCGAGGCGTAGACCGACGCGGTGGAGACGTCAATGCGACTGGCGGTGGTCGGATCCGACACGCCGGCGTCGAGATCCGCACCTTCGCGGGTCCATGCGCACTCAACGGCGGCTAGATTCGGCGCGGAGGGTGCAGGGGTCGAGGCCTCATCCTTCGCCGCCGCGTGATGCAGGCCCAAGTCTTCGACGACAGCCGATAATTCGGATACTCTTCCTCCTCTACGCCGGCGACACATGCGGTTCTGGCCGTTGATGCCCTCGTCGGGCGCGCCTCCGAGTCGTTCCAACCAGATCTGGCGAGGCATTGGGCGACGACCACTTGGGCGAGCGCGAGGCACACCCAGCGCCCGCACTCCTTCGCGACACTATCGCCGGCGGTGGTCGGGCGGAGATGCTCTGGTGCGCATCGGGGGTTGGGAGGAAGGATGGCACTAATGCATGCCCCATCGAGGTCCGCCCACGGGAGCCTTGGGGTGGCCTCCCGGCGTGCAGCGGATAGACCCGTCGAGCTCCCCCATGGGCACCATAACCGACGGCCTAGCGAGCCGCGGCCAGGACAACGAGCAACGACGACCGGGCACGAGGGATGAGTGCCGACCATGGGGATGAGCGACGACGACCGGTCCCGAATAGGGCATGCTCGGGTCGGGGCCACCGCTCATGGTCGGGTCCCAGGCACAGCGGCAACCCTAGGGCCAGGTGCCGCGTGGGATGGCGGTTCCAACACAAATCCGATTGAGCGTGGGGGCGGGCTCGCCCTCAATAGTCAAAGCCGTCGGTTATTGCGGTGCAATGACAGGTCGAGGGAGAAGGACAGGGTGAGGGCGAGGGCATCAATCTATTTTGGTGGATGCGTGCTTGACGCCCTCTCCGACTGCTAGATCCGGAACGCCGCTGGCTTGTGTGACGTTGGCGGCGGTCGAAACCAACACGACATTAAGCAGAGCTACCGTCGTTCCTAGTGTTGCGGTTGTTCCTCAAACTGGCCGTGGCCGATGGCAAGCGGTGGAGCAACGATGTCGCACGCGGGGCGGCCGTGCATGTCTGTGCGGAAGAACAACAAGGTATGAGTGCCGCATGATAAACTTCATGCGGGCTCCGCATGAGCACCGCCGACGAGCGCGCTGGCGTGTGTCGTTCGAGTATGAGGTATCTTTTCTTTCTTTCCCCTGCCATTTCAGGTTAGTCCAAAGATAATCTTGGATTTTTTCCCATGTATTACGTGGTTCTTGATTCATTATTTTTTTCTTTCCCATTTGCTTTCATAACTTTTCGCGTTCTAAATGTAGCTTTTTTGTTGTCTCTATATTCGGGGGCATCTCTCATTGCCTTTTTTGGTTAGTGCCAATTTATTGGGTTTTGTTCAAATGGATTATGAATTGATTTATTCATTGCGTATGGATGCTATTTCTCCCAAACTGTATGGCTTCCTCCATTTCTTGGGTCTCTCTATTTTTATGAATTGATTTTCAATTTTGTTATTGCTCCTAGTGATGTTATATATGTCGAGTGATGCACCTTGGTAGTTTGTGTATCATATCAATATTGTAGATAATTTCAGCAAATGATAGTGTTTATGTGTAAATTTGAGCAATAAGTATGTGACGTACATGTGTGTCATTGGTAATGGATTGTGTTGAGAGACAAAACTTGGAATGAAATGAGAAGTGAGGGAAAATGAATTGATTGATTGATGAGGGGGTGGACCCCTGAATATATACACAGGGAAAGGGTGTGTAGGCACCCCTTCGGGAGTGTCGCACCCCTCCGGGATAACCCTTCGACAAGGTGGTTGTAACTTCCTAATTACATCACTAATGATTCCCCTAATTACATAGTTATGCTAATTGATCACTAATCAATATTTCATAACACTCCCCCTTGATCAATTGCTTCTTGGGATCTTGATGTAATTCTTCTTCAATCATTTGTAGATATTTTCTTGTAAAACTCCTCCAAAAACCCTATGGGAAAAATCTTGTGGAGAAACCAATCTGTGTGTATATGCCATTAAAACTCCTTTAAAACCCAGTGGGAAAATATAAGGAGAAAATGATATGGCGTTATAGACTATTGTCTCATTGATGACTTATATGAGAAACCTTGAAAAGAAAAACCTCATAAATAAGTTTAGAGATTAATAATGTTATGATCTGAGGATCATGTTTGAATAACCTTCTATAAAACCCAATGGGAAAAATATGAGAAGGGATTCTATATCTTCTCAAAAACTCATGTAGAGAAAACGGAAGATATGACATTGAATATGTCTTGAATACCACCCTTAAAACCTTTGTGTGGAAAAATTAGGTGATATGTGATATGTTCTTGTATTGATATTGCCTCATTAAAACCTTTTATGAGAAACCTTGTAGGGAAAACTCATATAGGAAAAAGAGTACAATATTCATAATCAGATGATTATGTGTGGGTTATATCAAAAGAATGTCTCCCCCTGATTCTTGCAAATTTTTGAGTTGTCTCATACAATTCTTTTGTAATTGACGAGGATATCGCCTCTTGAAACCTTGCAAAATTTAAGTTGTCACTCACCACTTACCATGAATACCATTCTACGATGTAGTGGTGGATAAGCATTAGTGAGTGCCTTTTGCAATATTTATTCTCTCATTTTGTAAAAATGAGGATAAACATTTTTATCAATACAAGATGCATTATCATTTATGGATAATGCTAGTGATTACATTTTTTTATCATCCATTAAAGTCAAGCATATGAATATGATGCTTCAGAATGATATGTAAAAGTTTATGTTGTGGTGTCCATTATGATGACTACCATGAAACTTTATTATTTGTATCAGTATATTATCTGGCAATATACATGGGGATCAGTTAGCCAGCATCTTGATATCCTATTGGTCAAGTCTTGAAATATTAATCAAGACTTCTAGTACCATTTGATATCTATGGATATCATTTTTCACTCCCACCAGCATGGTGTTGTTGGAGTTGAATTATAGCAAGGTATCTACAACTGCAATATTAAGCATGTTGTAATTTGCATGATACACAAGAACTTTCTTGGTACTAACATTTATCATCCCAGGGTCTAAATGGATATTGATCCATCTTTAGGGATTGAATGACCATGAGTTGTTATGGATATGTTTATCCAATATTAAATTTTTGAATATTGGTACATGCTATCAATTGAATATTGATAAACTGATATATATTTGCACAAGTTGTAAACTTGATCATAGTTTAGTTTTACCAAAATTTCCATATCAAATTCCGTCATAAAACGGTTGCTTTTTTTTGATAATGTGTTTTAAAGATGATGATGGAAAATCCAAGTTGGATTTGTTTATTAACACACATTCAACCATAGTGATTGGAGTAATCCTTCTATGGAAGATACTCGCTTAGTCAGTCGTACCACAATCAACTTGACTATTTCAAGTTATGGAGTGACTTGAATGATACACAATTTATGTTGCGATTTATATTTAGATGTAGAATATGGAATAAGTCGAAGACTTGTATATCCAAATCTATGAAAGTCATTTGATCTGCCAATAAAGTATAGGAACATAATTTTCACATATACCACAAGGGTGTGCTGCTCGGTCTCTGCGTGAAACCATTGCTACAATATCTCATTATATCACCACCTATCTTTCATAAAGAATGCATTTGTGAGAAGATGGCATTACTGTGGTAAATACCTCTCACTAATGAATGAGATAAATTCTCCATAATTGCCCCTTTTTATTAGACCCAATTTTGAGTGTTGATACACTCTGCCTAGGACTTTTGGTCTGGATCCAGTTTAAGGTGTATAGAAATTTTCAAGGGTATATGTCGACATTTATGTAGTCTTTGTATTATTGATTCGATAGAACCAATATAGCATGTGAAATATTAATACTTTAGAACTCTTATCTCATTTCCCAAGACGATAGAGTTAGGATGTTCCAATGATGCCTCAGTGCCTAAATTTATGTGCACATGTACTGGGCTTTAGAATGTTAAACATTCATAGGCTTTGAATTTTCAATAATCCATAAAGTTTGTGTGATGTTGATTTGCATTTACTATACTGGAGGATGTCTCCCCCTGTTTTCGCGGATGCTTATTAACAAGTTATGTCCCTAGTGACCATACTTCTCCCCCTCTTATTTTAATTTGGGAGTTGAGTGATCTTGTTAGATTTCCACTCTTTTCTGGCACATTGATTTGTAGGGATTGAATAAGATGACACTTTTGATAAGTAAATGCATTTGGCAGAATATTTGTAATATGCTACAAATATATAAGATGTTTTGAACTGATAGTTCAAATATTCTTTTGTATGTACGTGAATGTGAGGATTGAATGTGATTGGTAACATTCATTTTGTATTCCTGGCATTCTATATGTGGTATTAATCTCCCCCTAATGCCTGGAATTATCCCCAAGGTGTGATCAACATATGGGCTTTTTGTGTAAATCCCCATAGAGACCTAAGGTATCACATGAATGACGGATAATACCTTTTATGTTGGTCCATAATGCCCATGATGTATGTTGTGAGGTAGTGATATCGGTATGTGCAAAACATAACTGACACGCAGATGGGAAATATTTGGCTGTAGCCAAGCTTTCACATATTAACTGCAACGGAGGGAGCCATATGATTGCAGCTTGATGAATGTTAAATATGTGGTGTGTAAATCCACATATTACCAACTTGATGTTGATAGGTTGAATTCTATTGTGATGGTCATGCAAATGAGTTATCTCGATAAGAGATTTAGTTAAGCCATAATTGGTATGGACATATGGTATTTAGTGATATAGTTCCCAAAACCAAATAATTCCATATGAATAGATGTAATTCTACGTCCAGGAAAGTTTTGCTCAAAGTTGAAAACTAGAGCAATGAATTTGGTAATTTGCTATGCCTTATGATTAGTAAGGGACACAAATGGAACTATTCATAATTGACTCTATGAGCACTTGATAGTGTTTAAATAATCCATAAATGGTTGAATATGCCAACTTATCTTGAATGCATTCAAGGATTTGTGTGGCTTATTGTTTAAAATTTTAAGGTAAGAGGGCCTTAAAATTATTCTCAAGTGACACATGCGGTGCACAAAATCTGAGGTTTTTGAGAATGCATGCTATGACCAATAGAATTGATAATATTTTTTCTTATCATCCATGAGTTAGGATGACCAAAGCTATAATGCCAATTCTTGATATAATCAATACTGAAAAATTATTTGATACGCAACATGTCATACGGGATTTATGTATGTAAATATAACATGTCCCAGATGATATGAAAGGAACAATGTGGATATTGAATTTTCTTATCCGTTTGACCAAGTTGAGTGCTGATTTTTCATCATTATCCTTGGTAATGGGTTTCGGTATGAAACCATATACAAATGGATGCCACGAAATTGGGGGTATTGGTAGAATACATGAATGCATCTACAATAAATAATTGAATACCCGTGAGGAGAGTATATCTTTCAGAATTGTGATAGTGGTGATCCACTTTATGAAATTCCTTTTCTTTCTGGGTATATCCCAAATAAATACCATGTCTGAAGTACAAGATGTGAATGATGGAAAATATACTACATATGTAGTATAGTATTGAACTAATGATAATTCCATGAATTTATATGGAAACATATGGAGATCTGATTAATTTATTGAAGTGCGCTTCAAATCGATCTCCTTGAATTCGCTTTCCTCCAATGACATGGAGATATTGGTCTGAACCAGATATTTGATTCAGAAATCATGTGTACATGAATGTACAACCACACTATAGACAAACTTGAGGTTGGTCATTATGGTCACTTGATTTGAAGGAAAGTGACATTTTATAGATGAGATCCATTGTGTTGTAAATACCATGAACGAAAAGTTCTATTCTTTGTTGATAACTCTACGTGGAGTTCAAAGAAATAAATGGATCTTTTTCCTATGGTTACTCAGATTTGTAAAATCTGAAGAGGAAATTTAGTAACACCAAAGGTGTATGTGTGGTAATTCAATTATGAATGGTATTGGGTACTTCTTCAAAGTAGAACTATGGTGGCTTGGATGCCATGAATCTTGCAATGATATCATTGTTATCATGTACCCATATTGGATAGTAAACTCAATCCAATGCAAATTCAATATTTCCATTTTAGAAACATTAGTCATGTCCTACATGAGTTAATCATGTATTTGAATGAATTTACTCGATGAGTAAATTATATAGCATGAAATATATTGTAATGCAAAAATTATTTAAATCAAGTTGATACTTGATTATAAGTGGACAATTCTTATAATTGACAGGCGACAGAAGTCGTTGCATATGCTTTTGGATTCTATTCTTGTGAGAATAAATGATCTGATGATCATTGCCAAAACATACTTTCTAATATGTTGCACATTTTCTGCTATTATTTAAGCCAAAATTGATGCTTAAAATTATGCATTCAAGAGGGATCTTGAATTATTTTATGTATAATCTTGTATTTTCAAAATGCGATTTGAATTACAAGTAGTATGAGCCGTATATTTAATAGGCGATGATTTCGCTTTTCTTATCGAGTGTGACTCAATCATCACGTACTAGTGATGAATTAACACATCAAATGGTAATGACCAGGGTGGTGTAAACTTGAAATGGTGGACGAGATTCGTTCCTATAGGTATAATTTGCATGAGTGCAATACCTTAGATCCACTAATATGTGTTACACTAGTAATATTAGGTCATTTTTAGGAAATAATCACCATGTTGGTGATATAATTATGCAACGATTAGTGAAGGCAAGATGATTCTTGCAACAAAATTTACTTTACTGATGCAAAATTCTGTTGTAAAATAAGCAAAATAATGAATGTAAGATGGTTCTTACAAAATTAAGGTATAGGACATATTAATTCCTGTAGGAATAATTTGACTTGATAGTCATTCAAATATTTTTGTCCTTTTATATGAAATGTGGATATACATTTGGAAGGTAATCATCATAAAAATGTAGACCTCTCAATGATGAGCAAAAGATGCCTAAAAACGCGGATCTCGGGGCAAATAAGCTCTTTAGGAAGAACTTATCGCAGCGAGCACTTAGGTCACATCACCTTGTGTTATTCCAAATTATATTTATAGACCTTAATTTTAATTTTGCTTGATATTCTACTTGATGTAGGGAATTGATTTTTAAACCATGCAAATATAATAAATTGCATAAGAATTGTTCTAACACCTAGAAATGATCAGCGGATCATAAACATGAATTACTGCAGTAATTATAATATTTAAATTATATAGGTGCATATACCGGATGGTACAAAATAATATTGTTCATCACAACATAAAATTACAGAACAATTCGAGGTCTAAATCATAAATATACAGCACTAATAAGTCTGAATATATAAAAGATAAAAGCCTGAGGGCTAAATTAAAGTTCAGGGGTTTTTCTGGACTTTTCGAAAATTCAGGGGGTCCGACGGACTTCTGGAAACAGAGGAGATGTGCGGCCTGTGGGCCGCTGTCTTCCGCCCGTGTGGGCGGCGGCAGCCGGAATGGCCCGGCAAGGCTCGCTTGGCCCGGCCCGGCCCAAATGCCCGCGCATAAAAGGGGTGGTGGTGCGGTTAGGGTTTCCCCTAACCCGCGGCCCGCCCCGAGAGCTTGCCGCCGCTTGGTGACCGTCGGCGATGCCGGCGGTAATGGTGCCGGCGGTGGCCGACCGGTCGGTTGGCGAGCGAGCCGCGGATGCGGATCTGCAGGCTCTCCCCGTTTTCCTTTCTCCTTTCTTCGTCCGCCACCCCCCATGTCGCCGGCGTGTGTCGCCGGCCGCCGGCCGATGGCCGGCTTTAAGAGGTCGGTGGTGGGGAGCCCCGCCGCGGCCGGCTCCGTGTGCCGCACCGGATCCCTGGCGGCCGACGGCCCCGACGCGACCGAAGATCTGTGCCGGTGTTGATGATGTCTCCTGCGCCGTGGCCGACGATGTGGATGGAGGTTCGCCGGCATTGGAGAAGAGCGGTGGGGCACTGCGGCGGGCCTCCATGGTCCCGACCGTGATGCGGCTGAGGGGGCTTGGTTCTGCAGGATTCGCCGGGTCCGTCAAGGAAGAAGCCGGTGCGGAGGCACCGTGGGCTCTATCTTTTTGGTGAAGCGAGGTGCTCCTTCTGCTGAAGCAGAATCTGAGGATCTTCCTTGTCTACTAATTCATGGCAATCAAGTTTGGTGACTGCAGCCACCTAAAATGACAATCATGGCCTTTATGCTGTTCAGGCCTTTGGCCTTTGTTGTTCCACTAAGACGTGATGGCAGCAAGGTACGCATCTCAATTAAAGAAAAATCTTGTGATGCTTACAAATTTTTTTTTGATAAACTCCATCAATGGAGTTTTTGGTTGGAAGGTTAAAGAATGCGTCTGTGGACACTGATCTTCACGTCTTCTATTTTGGCAGAATGCCGCCAATGAAGTTGAAGAACTTTCGTGGATGGTCCAGGTTGTTGGCCTAGATTCTGCATTGGAGTATGGCGAGGACTCCGATGGTGTGGCCTCCAACAACGACATCAAGCCCACGATCACAGTGTCCTAGAGGACGGCGGCCATGGCATGCAAGGAAGTTGCGCTTGTTGCAGAAACAAAGTCTTGGATGCCATCCAATCCAAGGAACCATTGCCGGCAACCACGAAGAGAGAGAACGAAGAAACTGCCTTCTATGGAAAGAAACAGAAGAATGCAGAGTACTTTCTTACTCTCCGGTGATCACGAAGCCTTCAGGCCTCCCTTTTCTCTTTGCGCCCAATATAGAAAACCTTCATTCTCCTCTCTTTGTGCCCAGTAGAGAGCAAAGTGCTGATAACGTGTTGAGAGACAAAACTTGGAATGAAATGAGAAGTGAGGGAAAATGAATTGATTGATTGATGAGGGGGTGGACCCCTGAATATATACACAGGAAAAGGGTGTATAGGCACCCCTTCGGGAGTGTCGCACCCCTCCGGGATGACCCTTCGACAAGGTGGTTGTAACTTCCTAATTACATCACTAATGATTCCCCTAATTACATAGTTATGCTAATTGATCACTAATCAATATTTCATAACAGATTGGAAATTTTCCTAGTGTAAAGAAATTCATTTTTTTATGTTTGTTAATTAGCTGGAGTGAAGTGTGCGGGGAGATGGTGTGTTTTAAAGGTGAGTGGTGCCTTGGTGTACATCAGCAGTGGGTGAATGTTCTCATGTGTTGGATGAATGTACTCATGTGTTGGGCTTACATAATTGTGAACATAATAAAATTGTATCTTCATGAGAAAAATATATTTTTTAAAATATTTAATACCATAGGAGACCAACGGTATAAGCACATGGGTGAGGACAGGTAACAACACCAGCACAGGACTCAATGTGGCAGAGCGGGGAGGAGCACTTTACATCGACATGCTGTACGAATGGAATAGAGATAAAAGATCTTTATGTCCAGTCAATTTGTCACGTCGTGCAGAATACAGTCACAAAATATATCAAATACGAGGAAATACGCACGCTAAGGACAAAAGAACACAGATCTCGGAGTCAGTAGACGCGCTGGATAGATTCCCTTCGGAGTGCACAATGTATAGATGATTTACCGCTGGCAACCGGGTAGTTGTTAGACTGTAGTAAGGATGTGTACCATGCGTGGTATCGAGTTGTGTGCGAGGCCTGACCTCCACTGCGGTTCTGTCCTGACGGTGCAAACGGGTTTGACAATATACTGACTTTTGAAGAATACGAGGTACCCCGATCTCTTTCTGTCCCAGCGCTAGGTACAAATGATTAGGAGCTATACGCGAAAATATATTGTGCAGCTGGTGGTAGCCGCGACAGATTCAAGCGTTCACGTGGTCTCGTCACGCGCACGGTGATGTCAGGGGTGCAGGTGGCAACCCATATTCCATATTTTTAATCACCGTATGTTGCAGGTGTGGTTGGTATATGTTGTAAAATGGTCTGGGCACACCGTGATGTACAAGTGGATCCGGACATAAATGTTTTTAGTTTGACCGTTGTTGACACACTAATGGTGCACGTTTCCCATTGTGCGAGGAACCTTTTGACTTTTTTTTTTGCAACAGCTCATGGCATTGTTCTGTTGGTAATCTTAAAAAAAAACATGTACCGGAGCTACGCCACACACCTCACTGCTGTCACCTAACTCTTAATTTCCTTGCACAAGCACCTGCACCCCTGGCACCACCGCACGCGCTGAGGCCACGCGAATAGTTCAGATTACTTCTACTGCGGTTGCTGGCAGCTGCACAACATTTTCGGTCTACGTCATGTGTCTGTGACGCTAAGCACCTATGTGCCCCCACCTGCTCATCTGCGGAAACCGTCCAGTTGGTGGTAAAACCCAGGTAGTGTTTTTCACCACTATTCCCAACCCGATCTCCGAACTCCTTTTTCCCTTTGCAATAGTAAAATTCAAGATAACTAAACCAAATCTCAGTGCAAAAAATAGTACTTCACAATGCCACGAAAAACATTTCTCTTTTTTTCGCCATGTACTTCGGGCATTAACTGACATCATGAGCCCACACACACTAAAAAGGTGTGTTGTGAGGTATTATTGGGACTACAATTTTAAGTTTCATTTTTTTATTATGAGATTACAGTAGCCTGTTGGGTAGACATTTTTGAGCTACCTCAATTTTAAACAAGGTCTTAATCGGTGTCTACCAAGGTCAAGCTGTGGTTTAAACTAGACCATGCTGGGGTGAAGAGCCCTGCCAATTTTATTATTGGACTACAATTTTAAGTTTCCTTTTCTCTTTATTATGGGATTACAATAGCATGTTTGGTAGATATTTTTGGCCTACCACGATTTTTAAGGTCGATTTCTACCGTGATTTCATTATAAAAAAGTATTAAAAAATAGTCACATAAATCTACAATTGCCTGCCTGTTCCGTAGAGAATTTTGGGCTACCTAGACCCGTTGGGGTGAAGAGTCTCATGGTTTGTCAATCATGTCATTATGAAAAAAGTATTTTGTAAAAAAAAATATAGTCCCATGAATCTGCTAGAAACCAATATGAATCTAGGTACGATCATGTCTTAACAGCTTTAACCAACTAGGGTAAAGAATCTTTAGCTGTGATTTTTGATTTAGATTATGAAGCCAATGTGAATATACTAGAAGGACTCGCTGCGGAAGCATTTATAATTAGCAACGGACATTCTCTAGTCCGCACGGCGGCTATTCACGACAGAGGCAATGAAGCATGTGTCCACACTACACTACTCGCAACAATGAACCCACCAGATAACATTGGTTTTTGACCGGGGCAGATGAGAGAAATTCCGACCCTTCACAAAGAAAGGACTTGACCATGTTCGCTGGTCTTTAAAAAAAGTCTGCTTGCATGGTCTCGCACTCGTGAAATAATTAAGGTGGTACAAAGGTGGATCATCCCGTGTCTCTGGCGTAATAAGAAGTATTAGCCAATTGATAATCATCTTTTGCACCTAGCGTATTCGACGCGGATTTGATCCATGGACCTTATTACGTTAGATAGTGACGTTCCATGTCAAATTATGTATATACAAAATTTATCACGCTAGCTTAATTAAGATTAGGTGATGAAAATTTGAACACACGTCGTTGGTGACTCCACGTTAGACTCAAAGGCAACGTTCATCCACACGCGCGCGTGAGCTAATACTATAATCACTCTGTCCTAAATTATTACGTTTTTTTAACTTTTCTAGGTACATAACTTCTGCTATGCATTTAGACATATGGTTTGTCTTCATATATAGCAAATTCTATGCACCTAGAGAAGGGTAAAATGAATAGAAACTTGGGACAGAGGGCGAGATAGTGTACTGACGAAATTTTGCCACAACTGTCATTAATATATACATACTACAGGATCTCCCTATTGAAAATTATGTTGTTTTGAATTTTCTAGATTCATACATATTTTTATGCACCTAAACGTGAATAGCAAAAATTATGTACCTATATATAAAAGCCAAATGACTTATAATTCGAAACGAAAGATGTGTTATAGTAATAGTACAGTGTGGTAACTTAGTGGAACTTGCCTATTATCTTAGATACTCCGTTCACTCCAAATTGTGGGTCGTTTAATTTTCTTGACCCATAGGTATTATTATGCATCTAGAGTTCTAGGCGCACACCATATATAAGTGCACATAAAAAATTATGCATGTAGAAAAGTTAAAACAACGACCTAAACTTTGTACCAGATGAAGTATCATAAATTGCGGCTGAGTTATATTTACAAACCTTCATGCATATCTTGCTGATCGTTTGTTTGGATTATTATTTTCAGTAAATTTCAGGAAAAACAACCATTTTTTTCCTTTCTAAAATTCCTAACGCATTTCTGCTTCCTATACTACTCGGAGAATATACGTGAGTAAAGCGCGAAAACCAAGCAGAACCAATTATGTTTGGTGCCATGTGACATCGACAGGTGGACCCGAGTCCTTGAGGAAATAGCCAAAGGCAAAACGTGCTAGATTTGTGAGAGGTGTAGGTAGTAAACCCAAAGCAGTGGTAGTTCTATGAAGCGGGTACTCTTTTTTTTTAATTCAAGGGCCAAGAGACCCCTGCCTTACTTGACATAAGCAAGACCGTTAAACGGTTTACAGCTCAAATATTTTGCCAACCATTGGCTACAAAACCACACACATCACCACCCGCTCATGGAGAGCTACAGTCACATCATCTAAAGTTCTAAACGCAACACACATAAACTCACACACGATCAACTGAAAGCATACACTGCTACTCAAGCCTTCTGGGTATACATCAGCATCTTGAGGTCCATCCGTTTGCCGGACTTCTGTGCCTCGTTCCCAGTCTTTGTCTTGCGAGATCCATTGCGTCAATTCTGCAGGAATCGTGTCCAGCTCCCAATTTGTCGCGTTGTTGGTGATGAACTCCAGCAGACTTCCATTCCACTTTGAAGATTTCACAGCAGCATCTCTGGCCTGGTTGCAAGCTGCCTTAGCTCTGTTATATAGCTCATCATCTTCCTTCTGCTTGAAGCGGGTACTCCCTTCATCTCAAACTGTACAAACTGTTGTTTTGATATTTTCAATTTCATAATTTCTGCAATTCATGTAGATATACATTAGTGTATATATTTAGGTAAAAGTTGTGAATTCAGAATGCTAAAAGAGACCTATAATTTTGTGGATCCTGGGAGTAGTTTCTTTACCTATGCTTTTATATTTTCCGGGATGATTTTGTTTAGTGCATCTGCGCCAGATCGTCACTTCAAACTGTCAATGCCGTCAGCACCCAAAAGCAAGCCGTGTGTGTGGTGTTGCTGGGCCGCAGGCAGGCCCAGCAGAACTCGCGTCGACGTCGACGAGACTCACCCACTCACTCACTGACTGCAAAGCTTCCTCTTTCTTCCCTCTCCTATCCACCCCGACAGGTCCAGCTCTCTCACTCTCAGGCTGCGGCGATGTGTGATGACTGATGCTTGAGCAGGCGGTTGACTACTAGTGGCTGGCGAAGGAGGTGGCGTCGGGGATGGGGCTCTGGGGCTGGCCGTGGGGGCGGCGCGGCCCGTCGGGCTTCGGCGCCGGGTCCACCGCCGAAGAGGTCACCGCCGGCGTCGACGCCAGCCATCTCACCGCCATCGTCACAGGTAATAGCCTCTGTTCTTCTCTCATCTTTGTTTCCTTCAGTGCAGCGCAGCGATGCCCCCTGTCTGCCAGTCGTAGCAGAGTTGCCATGCGGATGTCGAAGGCCAGAACGCACAATTCTAAAAATTATCTTTACTGATGTCTGAAAGATTAAAATGTTATAAACGATTAAAAGATTCTAATAATGGACTAGAACGCAAGATTGTAACAGTTCAGTTTTGCAGCATAGGATTACTGAACAGGTTATGCTGGGATTAACTTTCGTTTACATTGGCATCACAATGACAAATGCTAGATATCTATTTTGTTCTCCACATCACAACTCTATATTCACTTCACTTTTGCATTGGTGTGGATTCTACTTTCCAGACAGTAGTCTTCTGGTTGGTAGGCCGTAGGCATGACTAGTTTCTCACACTTTCTTCTCCCCTCTGTTTCATTTGTTAAAACAAAAACAGGTGCAACAAATGGGATCGGAAAGGAAACAGCTAGAGTTCTAGCGCTGAGGGGGGCAGAAGTGATCATACCAGCAAGGACACTGGAGAGCGGCCTGAAGGTGAAAGAGAGCCTTGCTGAACAGGTCCCGGCCTCTAAGCTGCATGTCATGGAGATGGACCTGAGCTCTCTCAGATCTGTCTGCAACTTCGCGCGGTCCTTCGATTCGTCTCATAAGCACCTGAATATCCTCATGTATGTATGGGCACCACTGAAAGGCTGCAGATATGCAGAATTCAACTGCAACGTGTTTCTCTGAACTCAATCCCATGGTAATCTGAAACGTGTTTATCTGAAGAAATAATGCAGGAATTATGGCATGCCCTTACCAGCTGTCTGAGGATGGGATTGAACTGCAGTTTGCAACGAATCATCTCGGTTAGTAACCATACTGGGCAATCGTGTCAACAATTCCTTGTCACATGTAGCATCAGGGTATTTGCTTTGCTGCTATGGCCTGAACTGCAGCTATTGTTAGTACTTTGTTCAGAAGAGTAAATACTTCTTCAGAAGCAAATTAATGATTAATTAGGCACAAACATCTATTGAATTTGACCTTATGAGCAGGCCACTTCTTGCTGACAAAGCTCCTACTCGAAAAGATGAAATCGACTGCAAGCGAGACAGGGGTGCAAGGCAGGATCATAAACGTAGCTTCTGTTGCGCATAAAAGAAGTGATGGTACATGCTTTGAGCTGGAGAAGTTAAACGATAAGGCTAGGTTGGCAAGAAGTTAATGTTTAGTTGTCAATGACATTGATCCTGTTTTTTTTTAGCTCAACATACAAGAAAATTACTGTTTTTTTCTCTCTCTCTCTGAAATTTATAGGTACAACCCATTCATTGCATATTCGCATTCCAAATTGGCCAATATTCTTCATGCAAATGAGCTATCCAGGCGTTTTCAGGTATATAATCTCTTGCCTTTCCACTAATTGCCTAATTGCACATTCACTGCATCGTGACAAACTAACACGTGTTTGGTGAAATATTAGGAAGAAGGTTGCAATCTGACAGCGAATTCCCTGCATCCTGGAGTAATCTTCACCAATATCGTCCGCTACATTGCAGGAAACAGTAATAACTTTGCAAGCTCAAGCCCCAAAAAGATGGCTCATAAACCATTTTTTTTGTCGAATTGTTAGATCCTTTTTCTAGTTAACTCATATAAATGAATACTTTGCAGGTGCGCTACTCTCAGTCGTCTCTCCTGTAGCAAAACTTGTTTTGAAGGGCGTACCCCAGGTTATTGAATCTTGGCATCAACTAACTCTCAAAAATTATAAATATTAAGTATTACTGGTTTCAGAAATTACAGATTCGTAAGAATGTTATCTGACGAGCATGGATTCTAGGGAGCTGCAACTACTTGCTACCTGGCATTGCACCCTGATCTGAAAGATGTATCAGGCAAATACTTTGCGGATTGCAATGAAGCGACACCGACCGCAGTTGCAAGAGATGCAGAGCTGGCAAAGAAACTATGGTTGTTCAGTGAAGAACTTTTAGGGGCCAATGCAGAGAGCGGACCAGAATGATACTAGCTATGTCCCTACCCTTATGTCTGCGACAGCGAGGGAGCTTGTGGGAGTACAAATGCTGAAAATGTAACTTTTCCTTATTTGAAACATTTGTTTGTATTAGCATCATGGGCTGCTTAGGTGATTTGGTTAATTGTTTGTGGGCTTGCAACAAAATAAGATCTATAGAATGCATTCTTTTGAATTATTATAAATCCAACATTTGGTGACATATGCTATAGTCTTGTAAGTGAGTTATTACACAATCCAAAATCCAACTGTATTTTTTATTAATTATTAGATACCATATAGGGCTATTTTTTAATGTTTGAGCACGATTTTGTAGAAAATAATGCAAGCTGATATCATATTTGTAACTTCTACTCAAACATTCTGTATGTACTGGTGCGACATTTTGAAATGAACTAGGCTTTAGGGGGAAAAATCAAATATCATCTTCTTAAAATATTGAATACACATAATGAGAGAAAAATCTATATAACCCATTCTAAACAACGGATCAATGGTTAGCCTGTGTGATATATGATGCAGTTGCTAATGTCACACAATTGTACTCTTGCAACAATTCTTTGGATCCTCACTCAAGGCTCGATTCATCACCTCCGTAGGGAGCAAGAATTTTTTTATGGCTGATTAAGCTTTTTTTCCTTTTCTCCTTGCCACGATCTTGGCACTAGTGGTCATCATGTTCTTCGTCCTCCCCCTCCCCCCTCGTCCTCATCTTCCTCCTCATCGTCGATTCGTCGTCATCCTCCTCCTCATTGTAATCTTCATCATCCTCATCTTCTTCTTCACTATCGTTTTCCACATGTATCATGCCTTGGAGCAAAGAGGCCAAATCAATCTCATGCAACCACGCCTGCTCGTCCTTGTACGCTCTCCCGTCGCGCTTCTCGCACCTACGGACCAGCACGGCCTTCCCCGTCTCCACGTAGAGCAGCACAAGCCCGACCATGTCCATCCGGAGGAGCACGGCGCCGCTCCTCTCCCCGAACCCCTGGAATACCACCTTCCCGACCGCCTTCACGCGGCGCGCGACCTGGTTGACAATGCCCCGCTTGCCGATCACCGCCCGCCGGCTCCACCCTTCCTCCTCCGCCGCCGGCGACAGCGCCCACACCCGTATCGCTCCGGCGTCCGCAACCAGCAAGCTCAGCCTCCCGTCCTCCGTGACAGCCAGGCTGACGCTCTCCGCCGCCGCGTCGTCGGGGCCGAGGCAGCCCTCCGGCATCTCGATCGTCTCCGCCCGCGGCGCGTCGCTGTCGTCGGCGTGCACGGCGAGGATGAACATTTCGCCGTCGCCGCTGGGGACCTGCGCGACCTGATAGTGGCGATGGCATAGGTAGTGGACGGTGCGGCCGATGATGGCCGGGGTCGTCTGCAACCCGTACGGCTTAATGCGCCCGTGGTTCGGCGGCAGTGGCGTCACGGTCCGCACGGCGCCGCACCCGCTGGGGCCGCCGTCCTTAGAGGAGAAGATCTGGACGCGGAAGCGCACGTCCATGACTAGCACCTCGAAGGATCGGCCGGCGTCGGCGACGTCGAGCAGGGCGGGGCGATAGATGCCGCCGTAGAACTCGTGGTCCAGTACGGACATGTGGGGGAGCACGGTGACGTCGCCGGTGAAGGCGTTGCAGACCCACATCTCCTTCGAGCCGCTGAACCCGCCCTGGAAGAGGACGAGGAGCCCATCGCGCGAGGACACGGGTGGGAACGAGCGCAGGAGGTCGGCGTCGACGCTGGCGCGCCGGGCCGCGCGGCGGAGCTCAACGACGCCCACGCCGCCGTAGTCGCGGGAGGAGTAGGAGACGGCGAGGAGGCGGGCGGGGTCGAAGCCGCCGCCGCCGCTAGCTGCGGACGTGTTGGCGGCGCGGAGGTCGAGGCGGTTGCGGAAGCTCGGGTCGAGCACGGCGTTGCGGAGGAGCGTGGAGGTGGCGGCGAAGCGGACGGTGGTCGTCAAGTCCGAGAGCGCGACGATCTCCAGCAGGACGTCCACCGGAAGGGACCGCGGTTTCGTCGTCTTCGTCATCGTCGGCGGCGGCGGCGGCTGCTGCATGGTTGTTGGCCGGCGCGGGGTACCCGGCAGGTTATTTAAGCCCGTGACCACCGCGAGACCGTGTTGGCCAAAGAGATTGTATCCCTGCGTGTCCGGCTCGTGCACGCCAAAATTCCTCATTGCTGTAAAAAGTGTTAACAAAATTCAGGCAAAGCACGTCATTGACAAAAAATGTATTCAAACTGGGCCCAAGCTTTGCCACTGAAATTAAGTTCCAAAGGGTTGCTGCAGTTTCCTTAAAAGAACAATTTTTGCTAATCCAGCAGCTAATTAATTGACTACGAATTGCATAAGCACAGCAGTTTATTGCCAAATAAGTATAGTATCAAGTCAGTAGTACTAGTACATAAATAATTGAGGTATGGATATACCCTTTTTGTTCCAAATTATATGCCGTTTTGACTTTTCCATAAGGTACAATTACCACGTGCGTGCATAACAAATTTCATCAATCTGAAAAAATCAAAGTGATCTATAATTTAGAACAGGGAAAGTAGCAATTTACTTTGCTCAACAGCATCCAACCGGTGATTTGACTCCCCAGAGATCTCGCTTCTTTTTGCTACCGTAAAGATTGCCCTCACAATGAACGCCCGGAACGCATTGATGACCTCCAAGAAGGCGCCTCTCACGCTGCGCTGCCCTTCTCTTGGGATCGTCATCGGATATCGAATTAATAACACTAAAGAAACACTAGGAAAATTAACACGAACACGGGATCTATAATTAATTCAACGGATATCGAGTTTAATCGGAGGTAGCAGTTCAGGCGAGTACCTGTAAGGTGTGTGTACTCGAACGCTCGAGATCCCGTCGACTCCTTGGGATGTCTGAAGTAAGAAGACGGTCAAGAGGAGCTGTCGGGCTGGGCCGATATCTGCACGGTTTTGTGGGCATCCTACCGAATTTTTTATATATATTTAATTTGTCATGATTTTTGAAAAATAAATGGTCCAATCAAAATTTTCGACAAATGTACATCTGGCGCCGTGGCTCACGGCGCTTGGAGTTCCTGCCGCCGTGGGCCACGACGTTAGGGGAGCCGTCAACGGTCGGCAGTACTGGCCGGTGGGGCCTGGTCCTGATGCCGTGGCTCACGGCGGCAGGAAATCTTAGCGCCGTGGGCCATGACGTCACGACCCTGGCGCCGTGGGCTGCGGCGGCAGCGCCGACCTATATAAGGAGCCAAGCCCCTGGCGCCGGCCCCTCACTCCTCCCTCCAAACCTTCGGCTTTCAACCCTTTGGAGCACTTGTAGGTATGTTTCTAAATTTAGTCCAGTTTAGTTAGTTAGTTTAGTTAACTTATAGCCTGTTCGGTTATTTTGGTGGTTGATGGTAGTCTTTGGTTTGTTCCGAGAGAAAATCTTCTTGTTTGTTCTTTGGTGGCCGGTTTGTTGTGAGAGAAAATCTTTTGTTGGTCGGTGGCTGATAAGCCAAGCGAACAGGGCGTTAGATTAGTTAGTTAGTTTAGTTAAATTGGTTTAGTTTAGAAATTTAATTTAGTTAACCTAGTTTAGATAAATTTAGTTTAGAAATTTAGTTTAGTTAAATTAGGTATGTTTAAATTCACATAGTTTGTTTTAATTCATTTTAAATTCGTGGAAAATGGTTATAATTGACATAATTGGATTAAATTGGTATAAAATTCATCGAAAATTATTTAAATTCACATAATTCGTTTAAATTTGTTTTAAGCTTCTAGGAAATGGTTATAACTGGCATAATTTGATTAAATTGCTATAAAATTCATAGAAAAATTATTTAAATTCACATAACTCGTTTTAATTTGTTTTAAGCTTCTAGGAAATGGATATATTAGACATATTTTGATTAAATTGCTATAAAAATTCTAGAAAATTATTTAAATTCACATAATTCGTATAAATTTATTTTAAGCTTATAGGAAATGGTTATAATTGACATAATTTGATTAAATTGCTATAAAATTCGTAGAAAAATTATTTAAATTCACATAACTCGGTTTAAGCTTCTAGGAAATGGATATAATAGACATATTTTGATTAAATTGTTATAAAATTCGTAGAAAATTATTTAAATTCACATAATTCATTTAAATTCGTTTTACACTCCTAGGAAATAGTTATAATTGACATAATTTGATTAAATTGCTATAAAATTCGTAGCAAATTATTTAAATTCACATAATTCGTGTAAATTTGTTTTAAGCTTCTACGAAAATTAGTATAATAGGAAAATTGATTAAACTTTGTTTTTTTCAGTTATGACTGCACCGCTGGACTACGTATGGCCGGAGTTGTTCGATGATGCAGTGGACCGGCACCACTGCTCGTATGTGTCGGCTGTTCTCGGTGATCCGCTCGGCGCGATACGTTGCCGAACGACCGCACGTTGCTGCCGATACACCGCGGTGGATTCCGAAGTACGTAATTCATATTTAATATTTATTCTCGTTTCTTTACAATAGTAATTGCGTTAAGTAAATTAATATTTTTTCAGGCTACGCGTTGCAGGACTTCTCCCTGTTGCGCGGTTGGTCGAGGGGGACAGGCTACAAGCTGAGGTTCCCCGGGTGGAGCGGTTGACGCGGTTCAGCTTCGACGCCCCGCTGATTGCCGCGTTCATGGAACGGTGGCAACCAGAGACGCACACGTTCCACTTCCCCATCGGCGAGATGACTCTCAGTATGGAGGACGCCGCGATGTTGGGAGGACTGCCGTGTGCTGGCGAGGCAATGGGGCCGATCGACATCCCCGCGACGTGGCAGACTGACTTCCTTGCTCGGTTCGCGAACGTTCGTCGGAACGATCGCGCGCCGACGCCGTATGTGCCCTTCGTCGACACCCACGGGTCCACCTAGACTTGGATCTAGCAGTTCAGTGTACTTGATTCTAACTCTTATTTTCAACGTTTGTATGCATTTAAACAAATGTGACGACGGGTCTTTGTGTGTGTGCAGGCTGACTACATGGCGGAAGATGCCGACGACCAGGCGACAGACAGGTTTTTGGAGGTCTACCTGCTCTGGCTGTTCGGGTGGGTGCTTTTCTGCGAGTCAGCGGGAGACTCCGTGTTGCGGTGCATGATCCCCTGGTGTGACAACCCGCCCAGGAAAATACCGTACTATCGCCTGAATAAATCCACTTTGGTCATTAAGCGATAATAAAGTATCATCTTGTCGTTAGTCGCCAGGTTAACGCCCGGTAAATCACTTGAATAGCAACAAGGATCGACATATATGCATTAAAACTCACTCGAAGGCGAGTCCAGAGATACAACATCATTAACATCCAAATTTGTACCCCGAAGGGTTTAATTATTACAAACCGAAGTTTTTATCACCATGACGTAGTTCAGAGTTTTTGAAACAGCGGAATTAAACTAACGGAAAGCGGAAACACCACGGGAGGCCAGCCATGATGCCTTCAGTCGTCATCCTCCACCCACTCCAGCTCCCAGCCGGGCGGGATTTCTCCGGGCCACACATCACCGAAAGCATTACCTGGATCCACATATTATAGCAAGGCTGAGTATACTAATACTCAGCGAGACTTACCCGTCGGTGATAACTACTTCACCAACTCTAGACATGAAAGGCTTTTGGCCACTGAGTTTCTTTTGCTGAAAAGTAACAAAGAGTAGGTGCTTACTTTCAAAATTTTAGCACAAGTTCTAGTGGGTTTAATTCTTACTAAATTAGCCACCTAGTGCAGACAAGTTGTACAATCCAATTAATCAAGCATAATGTTCATCAACTTTCATCATTAGGGATCTCATGGCTAGTGGAGTAAGTAGTCTCAGATAACGGTGAGAGGCCGACAATCGATTGATTCAAACCTTGCAAGGTAGACCTAGACACACGGTGGGATGCCCCTCGCGAGGACAACCACCAAGCGGTTCCCAAAACTCTTCGGGTCGGGATCGAATCTTACAGTCTTTGGTGCAGGCTATCCGGCATACCCCCGCGAGGCACCCGGAGTCACTGTACACCACCGGTAGCTAGCCGTGAGACGTATCCCAAGAGTAGTAATAGTAGGATCCCTCGCCGCCTCATTAGGATACTAGGCTTACCGGTCCCATTCCCGACAAGTGCTTAGTACGTTCAAACACTTAACCCACAATAGCCATTGGACCGGAGCCCAAATCCCATGCCCTTACCACATGAGCAATCCATTTAAGGAGATCTTATGATTCCTATCTAGGAACCTATTCTCGCGAGTGATGTCATCACCCGACTTGTAACGGCCCTATAGCTTAGCAGCTATCGACCTATCATGCTAGTAAGGACAAAGGTACCTAGGGATCATGCATCTAAGGTTCCATACAACTCTTGAACTTAAATGCACAAGCATCCATAGATAATTGAATAACAAAAATTTGAAAACTAGGTTAGATGCACCGGAGCTTGCCTTCGTCAGCTAGGTTAGCTTGAGCACCCTCAGTGTCGTCGAGTACTTCCACGTACTACAACGAAGCTTCTGCTCCTCCTTCCTCGGATTCAGGAGCGAGTGAGTAGTCCCGTCAGGAAGATCTACACGGAATGCAATGCAGGGTTCAGGTGATGTGACAGTTCGTTTATCTCATCCAACTCTTGTTGGTCATATTCACCTTAACAAATAATTAAATAATAAATTCCTTTTAGGAAGGTTATTATTGACATGTGGTTTATTCTTTTATTGCACACTTGAATTAATGTTTCCTTTATACTTGTTATTTCATGTGAGGGTTTATCCCTTTTACCGCTCACTAGTAAGGTGTGTACAAAGATATTTATTTATAATTTAATTCCTTTATTAGTAAGGGTGTGTTCTTAGCCTTTAATTAAGTTAGCTAACACTTCCCTAAAAGGGAAAAGAATTAAAAGCATTTTCCTTATTTAGTTAATCTTTAAAAGGCCTTTTGAGCTTTTTATTAAGAATTAAATCACTAAAAATTTAAAGAAGGGTTTCTTAAGCATAACAACACCCATACTGAACCACTGGACTCACATGCAAAGCTTGGAAGCTAGAAAATAAATTACTTTGGAAAATAACAAAAGACTAGTTAGCAATTCAATTAAATGCATACAAAAATAAATAAGCATCAAAATGATCCAATTTTTCTCATACATGCTCTCTGGTCCTAAACAAGCCTAAAGAATCAGCAAGCACACCTAGAAGCTCTACTGATCTTGCTTCACAAATTTACAAAGGAAAACATGCACAATTTAAGAATAAATAATTATGGTAAACCAAAAAACATGATTAATTCACCAGAGGTATGATTTGGCATAACAAGACAACATGCACAAGTTGGGTACAAAAACATAAATATTTTTAGCTAGAACAATCATCTAGGTAGATTCTGCTTAATTGGAAAACAATTTATATACCAAGATTTACTGCATAATTTTGTGCAATTTTTGTCACAGGAGCTAGTCATGACATGATACACAACATATCCAAAATTTGGATGCAGTGGATCTATAGTTTTTGAGTTATGGCAGATCTAGGTTTTTCACATTCCTATTTTTCATGTTAAAAATATCCAGAATCAGGCCATGTGAGAATAACAAAAGTTGTAGTATTCTTCACCACGAATCCTACAAAATTAATTTTGCAATTTTTCTGAATTTTCTACGATTTTCTAGAGATTTTTTAATGCGCTGGACTAACTGGTAAAGAAACCTAGATAACTTTGGTTGCAATCGAGTCCCTAGTTTACACATAGGTCCCTGGACTTCACAACCATGCCCTTGCGGCGGCGGGGAGGTTCGCTGGCGGTGAGGTGGGGCAGGACCAGGGCAACAAGAACACGGGTGGACAATTGAGCTCACCCCTAGCCGATTGGTGGCGGTGGCGTGGTCGGCGAGAGCACCGGCGAGCGGCGGCGACGAGACCGCGGTGGCACACCCGCGGTCACGTGGACTCCGGCGAGGCTCGAGGCGGTGAAGCTCAATGTGCGGCCGGGAAGCTCGAGGGTGGTCTAGGAAGGTCTAGGAGGGTTTGGTCGGCGGCGGGCGCGAGCGGAGCAAGGTGAGCTCACCCGGCGGCGACGGCAAGGCGCGGCGGGCGGGGGCCGCGGCGCGAGGACGGCGTGGGGGAGGAAGAGAACACGACGGCCTTTCATAGCGCGGGATCGGGTGTGACGGTGGGGTGACGACGGAGATACCTCCGCCGTACCTCGCCCTCGGCCGGCGCGCGTACGGCGGGGGCGCCGCCGTCGGACCGGCGGTCCGTGGTGCGCGCCCGGCCGGTACGGCGAGGTAACGGTGGCACGCGGCCTGGGTAGACTCCTAGGAGCCTAGGGGCGCGGGCGCGTTGTAACACCCGCGTTTTTAGCTCTAAATAAATCACCTACTAAATCATGCGTAATTTCAAAAACCAATCCGCCGAGCTCAATTACCATTCAAATCCTAGCCACTGCTCTCTCTCTCTCTCTCTCTCTCTCTCTCTCTCTCTCTCTCTCTCTCTCTCTCTCTCTCTCTCTCTCCCCAACGCGCGTGCCGCGATTCCCGCCGGCACCGCACCTCGGCCGCACCCCTGCGCGCCTTCCCAACGTCGCGGTCGGCCACCGGCCGGGAATCCCGCGCCCGCCGCGGTCCCGGTAACCGGTCCGCCTCGCCATCACCGCCGTCCCGGAAAATGCGCCGACGCCCGAAAAACCGAGAAAAACCCCGCAAAACCCCTTCCCAATTTTCCTAACAATTTCCGGATTTTTCCCAAAATCTTTTCCCTATTTTTCCTTCCTTTTTCTCCTTCCTTCCCCTTTTCTTTTCCTTTTTCTTTTTCCCTCCTTTCTTTTTCCTCTCTCTTCTTCTTCTCTTCTCCTCCTTTTCCCCTGCCTCCCGCACGGCCGGGCCAGCACCCCGACCGGCGCCCTGCCACCGTTGACCGGGGCCCCGCGCGCCGCATCTCCCCTTCCTCCGCATGCCACCGGGACGGCGGGGACGCCGCCTCCGCACGCCACCGCCGGCCCCGCTTGCCCACGCACGCCGGTGACCGGCCGGCCGCCGGCCGCGGCCGCCATTAATGCCCCCCCGCGCTCGAGCTATCACGTCCACCACCGGCCGAAGCCCGCCCCGCGCCGCGCACCGCACAAGTTGACCCGTACCGAGCCGTCGCGTCGCCGGTCGCCGCAAGGAGCCGGCCGGAGTTCGCGAAGCTCCCCGAGCTCGCCGGCGGTCTCGCCGGGAAAATATCTCCCCTTCCCCGAACCGACCTCCGCCGCCTATTTAAGGATGACACCACCACCACCTCGCCGCACCGAACCAAAACCGAGCACCCCTGAGCCGCTCCTCGAGCACCGCCGCGCCGCCACCAGTAGCACCGCCGCCGCCCTTCGCTCTCCCGCGGAGCCGCCTCCACCGTGCGCGATAGCCCAAGGTGAGTGCGGGATTAGGATCCCCTCTTCCCCCCCTCTCCGTTTTCCCCCCGTTTCCCGGGCCGCCGCCGCGCGCGGGAGCCGCCGGCGAGCACCCCGCCGGCCGGCCCTGCCGCGCCCCCTCCCTCCTCTCTGTTTCGGTAGCGAAGGGGGGGGAGAAGATGGCATGTTAGCCAAAAAACCCCCTGGTTTTCCCTATTTTCTCCCCCACCGAGCCCCCTTCTCCCATTCCTTTCCTTTTTAACCCCCAAAACCTTGAGTTCTTTACCAAAACACCCCTGTTAATTCTAGATAAACCCCTAGGCTAGCTAAACCCCACCTAAATAGTATGTTTAGGTCTGGTTAATTCAAATTAAATTACTAGCCAACCCTAGTTAATTATGAACCCCTCTCTAACACGACATTTCATGCGCGGGTTTAATCCCAATCACGCCTAACCTCCCCATTAATGGAAATTACCAATAGGTCCTTAATATCTATAACCCCTCCTTAACCTAGCCCCTTTTCATACACGCCCTTCCTTCTCGGTTAAGACCAAACCCTACCGCACCTATATATACCCCTCCTCCGCTCACTTTCCCCTCCCCGAGCTCGGTCGGAAACGTGTGTGCTAATATTGCTGCCTGCTTGTGTGTATTCTTTAGCCGACGGAGTAGACGGAGTAAGGTACCCCGAGCCGGAGATCGAAGCCGACTACTGCGAGCGGGAGCCCGAGGTCCCGAACGCCGAGCCGGCACTCCCCGAAGACTTCGAAGACGGCAAGTTCAACCTCCCCCTTGATGCATGCTTCTGTCCTAGTTTTAAAAATATATCCTATACCCGTTTTATAAATTGCATATTGTTTTTACTGCAAAACATGGTAGGATAGCCACCCTTGATTGCTATGATTGAACCTTGTTTTGGCCTAAATGAGTGCTTTAAAAATATGTGTGTGTGCTTTCAAAATTTGTGAGTGCTTTAAAAACAAAAGGGGATATGTTTGGGAAATGAGTAAAGAACTGGGTAGACGGGATGGACGTGTGTGTCAGGAGTATGGGTGAGCTCGTACCTGTGTGGTTGAGCGTGTTGGGAGTTGTCCATCTTGTCGGTTAAGGACCGGGTTGCGTGACATCTCACCTGACCCAAATCATCGTACAACCACTCGACCGTTGTATGTGGCAACGGCTTAGCATAAACCCCACTAGTTAATCTACTTGCCATCTGGTGTGCGGGTGAGCAGCGGGAGACCAAGGAGAAGGGGTACGCTCTGTGTGAGGTACGCCCTGGTTATGTGGGATAACCCCTTGGGTGCTTCCGTGGTGGCTCGTAGTGTTAGCTAAGGTGGGTAATGGCTTTGATAGGATCCGTACCGGCACTGAGGTGTCCGTGTGACGGTACCCTACTTGTGGGTAAAGATGTACAACCTCTGCAGAGTGTCAAACCTATTCGAATAGCCGTGTCCACGGTATTGGACGAGTCACGGTGTGGTCACAAAAACTAGTGTTTGGGATGGGATGTTTCCTGGCGTGAGTTGTTTTCCAGTGATGTGTGTGTGGGTGTGCACGGGCTACGACGGACGGGAAGTCCGGTAGATCCACGGTGGTTTTCTTAAAACAAGTGAGTTACTTGGGTTATGAAAATAATTTGCGAAAACCTTTTTGAAATGAACCCCCGCATATGTAAGTTTGCTAAATGAACCTTAACTCGATCCTTGTTATACCTTATGCATGATTCTCGTTTATAAGCCCCTCCGTGGGTGGGGTTGGATTTGCTCGAGTACGTATGTGCTCACCCTTGTTTTACTAACTATTTTACGAGAGGAGGATCCCGATTACATTCCCGAAGACGTTGAGTAGGTCGTGCCCTACACCCAACCGTGCCTCGTGTACCCGGGGCCCTACCGAAGCTTCCATGGTGTGGTACTGCGAGGAGGCTATGGAAGCCTTTGCTATTGTAGTGTGGTCGCTAGCGTTTGTGTTGTTCCTTGTAGCGTTGGCACTACCGTGCCCTTTGTGTCGCCGTGATGTAAAAAGGCGATTTCCACCGTTGTAATAAATGTGTTACCAGCCTCCTGGGACTGGTATTTGTGGCACATTTAGTCACCTCTGATGAGGGGACGCTTCAGGTGGTATCAGAGCCGTAGGTTGGCCGTAGGACATGACCCCTAGGATACGAGACCTCCTCTGGCCCTCTCTAACCTTTCCTTTGCTAAACTCACCTTTTTCCAAATCCTTACCTTGATTCTTGTCTGTTTCCAGATGCCTAACCCCGAGTGGAACGGAGGAATTTGCCCCGTCTAGCCTGGCCTCCCTAACCTGTTGCTACTCAGCCTGGAGCGCGTCGGAGTAAGGGATCCGCCAGAGTTCGTCTACCGGGAGTACGAACGCTTCGGCACCCTTCGGTGTAAGCTGCTAATCTTCGTAGGAAGGAGCACGCTTTACCCCGACATAGAGCCATGGTTCGTCTCAGCCACCGGTTTTCGCTTTGCCGACACCTACCCCAAGGCTGCTCGGAAGGCCCTGCGACAGCTACGAGTGGTTTATAGACAGCACCTCCGAAGGACTCCAATGGGATTCTTTCCACCCTCCGGAGGAAGAGGACGCTCGTGGATTGATCGCATGAGAGGTTTGGAACGAGAGGAAGAAGACTTAGAAGAGGCGGTTTCCCACCTATCCATATACCTCGGGAGGCCTAGACCACCTCTATCGAGAGCAAGCCCGGCAAGCGAAGCAACAGATCGACGGAGCGGAAAGAGCGAACGAGAGGATAGAACTAGAAAGGGTGAAGACAACCATAGCGAAGTTGAACTACACAACACAAAGCAAGAATACCTCGGGGAAAGAGAGAGCACGCCGTTGGCCCATAAAGCCCTATGGGATGAACTAAAGGAGCGAAGAAGCGAGAGATGAAGGAGCCGAGAGAAGAGGATGAACCCGAAGAAACCCACCGGGACAAAGGGACCCGGACCGAAGACGAGATACTTCGGAGCAAGATCTTCCACCGAAGAAGCGCCGTATCCGGCTAGAGGCGAGAATCACCATGAGACTAGGGTGTTTAGGCTAGAAATCGAGTCCTAGCAATAATAAGTGTACCCCCGAAGGATGTACCCCCAACCTTCCTACTAAATAAAGTTATCCATCTCTTGTACCCCACCACAACCTGTTCAACTCTACCTTTGTTTTCAGATGGCGGAAGATGGATGGACCCAAGGCGTGTGCCAGGAGGAGCCTGGTTTTGCTCGCCTGCTCATCCACTCCCTGGAGCGCCTCGGTATCACTGAGCGCCCTAGGTACTACAGCAGAGAGTACGAGCAACTCGGCACTCTTCGCTGTAGAGTGGTCCTCTCCGTCGCTAGAAGCAACCGCCACACCAACATCGAGCCGTGGCGCGTGACCACCACAGGGTTCCGACACCGGGATACCTATCCTTTGGCCCTCAGAAAAGCCCTCCGCTACCTGTGCCGAATCTACGAAGAGCACCTCGTCCCCACATCGATGAGGTACTTCCCTCCCGCCATCAGGACCCCGGTTTGGGGTGCCCGCATGAGGAACTTGGAGCGACGCCGCCACCAAGAAGACCTGCTATACCACGTAGTCGCCTACCTTGTCTCCCTGGACAAGCTCTTTGATGACCAGGCCAGACACTTGAGGGAACAGATCAGCCGGGCCGGGAGCAAGCTAAAGTCACAGTGCGGATGCACCAAGTCCGAGTGGCTCAAGCTGAAGCAAGGACCGCAGTAGCCATAAGCAGTGAAGCCGTTTCCCAGGAAAGCCTCAGAAGGATCCAGGACCAACTCATGCAAGAATGGACCCACGACGGAACGCCCGTTCCAGCCATTGGAGAACCTCAAGTCCTGCTGGGAACACCCCTTGTAGGATGGGGAGGAACCATAGAAGTCCCACCAGCACCACCAGCAGTCACCGAACCCCCAACAGCTACCACTGAAGCCGCAGCACAGCCTCAGGAAAACGGAGACCCCGAAGGCGGAAACGATGACGAGTTGCTCATTCCGCTGGAAGAACACTCGACCCCAGAAGACAGCTCCCCTCGCGAGTAGTGTGCCCCAAGACCCAGGGAATGAAGCCGTACCGGTCCAAGTCGCGCCCTTAGCCTTTAGTCGTGTAGTGTGTCCGCGTAGTCGGGATGTATCCTCCTCGCTGGTTTGTAATAAAAACTTGTTTGTGCTTGCTTGTTTGCTATGTGCTTGTTGTGTGCTTACCGGCAGAATAAACCCTGCCTTTTCAAAAAGAAATCCGTTATAATCCACTTAAACATCACATAAAACTAGATCTCTTAGAAACCCGCTTCTTTGACGATGGTTTCCGGGCGCCTGTCGGGACCCACCGGTCGGACGGCGAGGGATCGCAAGCCGATCGGAGGGAGCGCCTCCACGACCGAGAAGGTTAACCAAAATGAAGATGGGGGAGAGAACGTGGTCCCGCCACCACCACCCCCTCCTATTGACTTGGCTCAAGTCTTAGCCAACCGGATCGTCCCGATGGAGGCTATCTTCAATGCCATCAACCGCCCAAGACCCCGTGCCATGAGCATGAATGAGAAGCCGATCGAGTTCCTCGGGACTAAGCCGCCCACCTTTAGCGGGTCGGTGAATCCTTTGGACGCCGACGATTGGCCGAGAGCCATCCCGAGGGAACCGGAGCCCCTCCACCGCGAGGACCATGACAAGGTTCTCTTGGCAGCTCACCGGCTCACGGGACAGCCCCTAGCTTGGTGGGAGAATTACCGCGCCGCGGCCCAAGGATCCCTCCGCCATCACATGGGATGAATTCGTGGAGGAGTTCCGCCGCTACCACATCCCGGAGGCCACACCGAAGCGGAAGGCGGACGAGTTCCGCGAACTCCGCCAAGGCAACATGTCCGTGGAGGAATACACGTACCGTTCATAGAGCCGGCACGCTATGCCCCCGAGGAGGTGGATAAAGACTCCAAAAAGCAAGAAATGTTCAAGAAGGGGCCGACTCCGAACCGAGGACACCGCCGACTCCTCGGATTTACCGGACTTTAACACCCTTATGAACATGGCAATACTCACGGAGAGAGCAAAGGCCGAAGAGAAGAAGGAAAACAAGCGTAAGTTCATGGAACACAAGGCCAAGCGAACAAGAGCGGTCTCGAGGCCGAGAAACTTTGGACACCCCATGTCCAGGTTCCAAGCTCCGATGCGACATGAACCCAATCCCAAGCCACGAGCTCACAAGCCCCGGAGCCCGAGTTCAAGCCCTCCTACAACCGAGTGCCATGAAGCCCCCACGGAACAACACTAGCCGGATCACTACCAACAACAATAACAACGGCTCCCGAGTGTGTTTCAAGCTGCCGCGGAAACCGGCACTTCATCACTAACTCGCCCCTATGCTAAAAAGCCAACCACCACCACCTACTCCAACTCGGTGAACGGGCCAAGGCCACTTGCGTCGGAGCCAACCGCATGCCGGTGCGCGGCAACAACCACTTCGGCAACAACACCGGCAACCAACGGATGAGGCGGCCCCGGCGGTCGTATGGACGCGCCGGGTGAATCACATCAATGCGCGAGAGGCACGGGAAGCACAAGGAGTAGTACTCGGTGAGTTCCCGGTCGCCTCGCTTTGGCTACCATACTGTTCGATTCGGGAGCATCGCACTTATTTATATCCTCAAGCTTTGTGGAAAAGCATAGCATACCCACAGTACTACTCAAAGCACCCCTAATAACTCGAACGCCCGGAGGTGACATTAAGTGTCAACTGGGATGCCCCCGGGTAAGGATTATTTTAAGTGGGTAGAGTTCCTAGCAGACCTGGTAGTACTGAAATCCAAGGGGATCGATGTGATCCTTGGTATGGACTGGTTAAGCCAACACCATGGCCTCATAAGTTGCGCCGATAAGGTAGTGCACTTGACCAACCCAGACGGGATACAAGTAACCTGCCACACCCGGGGACACAGGCCGGACATAATGGTTTTCAACATAGAAGCCAAGTCCATAGAAGATGTCCCAGTAGTACGAGAATACCCAGATGTGTTCCCCGAAGAGCTCCCTGGAATGCCACCCGATAGGGACATAGAGTTCGTGATCGACCTTATCCCTGGAACCTCTCTCATAGCCAAGAGACCCTATAGGATGGCAGCCCCTGAGTTGGCATAATTGAAGAAGCAGTTAGCAGAACTCCAGCGAAGTGGGTTCATCAGACCAAGCTCATCACCCTGGGGAGCCCCAGTACTTTTCGTGGAAAAGAAGGATAAGAGCATGAGGATGTGCGTGGACTATCGCTCGCTGAACGAGGTCACTATTAAAAATAAGTACCCTCTTCCCAGAATAGATGACCTGTTTGACCAACTGAAGGGAGCTAAGTATTTCTCGAAGGTGGATCTAAGATCAGGGTACCACCAGCTCAAGATCAGGGAAAGTGACATCCCCAAGACGGCCTTTGTCACTCGCTACGGGCAATATGAGTTCACGGTGATGTCATTTGGATCGACCAATGCACCAAGATACTTCATGAACCTCATGAATAAGGTGTTCATGGAAGAGCTGGACAAGTTTGTCGTGGTCTTCATTGACGACATACTTGTTTACTCCAAGAGCGTGGAGGAGCATGAACAACACCTTCGAGTAGTGCTGGGAAAGTTAAGGGCACACAAGCTATACGCCAAGTTCAGCAAGTGTGAATTTTGGCTAGAGAAAATATCCTTCCTTGGGCACATATTGACTGCAGAAGGAGTAGATGTAGACCCCGGGAAAGTAGAGACAGCTCTCCAACCGGGCGGCAACCAACCAACGTGAGTGAGATCGGGAGTTTCCTAGGTTTAGCGAGGGGTACTACCGGAGATTTATCGAGGGATTCTCCAAGATCGCCCAGCCCATGACAGAGCTGCTTAAGAAAGAGAAGAAGTTTAACTGGACCGAGGCCTGTGAAAGAAGTTTCCAAGAGTTGAAGAAGAGGTTGACCACAGCCCCAGTGCTAACCCTGCCAGACATTCAACGGGACTTTGTCGTGTATTGCGATGCCTCTCGACAAGGGTTGGGATGTGTTCTCATGCAAGATGGGAAGGTAGTGGCATATGCCTCCCGTCAGCTCAAACCCCATGAGCAGAACTATCCCACCCACGATCTGGAGTTTGCAGCCGTAGTGCATGCCCCGAAGATCCGGAGACACTATCGATCGGGAACAAGTGTGAAATCTACACGGACCATAAGAGTCTAAAGTACATCTTCACCCGACCCGACCTAAACCTAAGGCGAGAGAAGGTGGCTAGAGCTAGTCAAGGACTATAATCTAGAGATTCACTACCACCGGGGAAAGGCCAATGTGGTAGCAGATGCCCTAAGCGGAAAACCTACGAGAAGGCAAGCACCCAAGAGTGCCCGGTTGCAAGAGGAGATGGCCCGACTCAACGTGCACATCGTCCCCCAAGGCTACGTCCGCCGGTACCGAGTGTTCGGCCTACCCTAGAAGAGAAGATCCGGAAGGCCCAAGAAGCCGACGAGGACTCGATGAGGATCCGCAAGCATACCGGAGAGAACAAGGCCCCTGACTTCAGGGTAGATGACCAAGGCACCCTATGGTACAAGAACAGGATATGCGTGCCCGAAGGTGGAGATTTTCGACAGACCATCATGGATGAGGCACACAACTCAGCATACTCCATTCACTCGGGATCCACCAAGATGTACATAGACTTAAAACAGAAGTATTGGTGGAATGGGATGAAAGCAGACATTGCACGGTTCGTCGCCCACTGTGACACTTGTCAGAGGATCAAAGCCGAACATCAGAAGCCCGCAGGATTGTTGCAACCTTTACCAATTCCGGTATGGAAGTGGGACGAGATAGGTATGGACTTCATAGTAGGGTTTCCAAGGACCCAGAAGGGACATGACTCCATATGGGTGATCGTGGACCGACTCACTAAAGTCGCTCACTTTCTACCCGTACGGACCACCTATGGAGGAGAAAAGTTGGCAAAACTCTACATAGAGAATATAGTAAAGCCGCATGGAGTGCCCGGCGAGAATAGTCTCGGACGAGAGGGACCCAGTTCACCTCTAGGTTCTGGAAAAGCCTGCACAAAGCCATGGGCACCAAGCTAGACTTCAGCTCAGCGTACCACCCACAGACCGACGGGCAGACCGAAAGGGTGAATCAAATTTTGGAAGATATGTTGAGAGCCTGCGTCCTCACCTACGGCAAAGATTGGGAGCAGAGCCTGCCATACGCAGAATTCTCCTACAACAACGGTTACCAAGCAAGTCTGGGAATGTCGCCATTCGAAGCACTATACGGGAGAAAATGTAGGACACCCCTGATGTGGTCAGAGGTAGGAGAGCGTGCCCTGGTTGGGCCCGCGCTTATAAAGGAAGCCGAGGAGCGAGTAGCTGATATCCGAGAAAAGTTGAAAGCCGCTCAGTCCCGACAGAAGAGCTACGCAGACAAGAAAAGGCGTGAAGCGAGCTTCAACCCAGGAGACTTCGTCTACCTCAAGGTTTCACCCATCCGGGGGACTCGGAGGTTCCAAGTACACGGGAAGTTGGCCCCTCGGTACACCGGCCCGTATAAAGTGCTCAAGAGAGTCGGAGCAGTAGCATATCGACTGGAGCTACCCGAGGAAATGGCAGATATACACCCAGTATTCCATATCTCTCAGCTACGCCGATGTTTGAAGGTTCTGGAAGAAAAGCGAGTACCGTGGAGACCATCGATCTACGGCCGATCTTAGGTACCGGGAGGTGCCCGTCAAGATCTTAGACAACCGTGGTCAAGCGGACAAGAACGACCGAAGTACGGGTGTGCAGAGTCCAATGGAGCAGACACGGGGTGGAAGAAGCTACGTGGGAACGAGAGGATGCACTAAGGAAGGAGTTTCCCCACCTATTCGAAGCCTAGCCGAATCTCGAGGACGAGATCCATTTTAAGTGGGGTAGGTTTGTAACGCCCACGTTTTTAGCTCTAAATAAATCACCTACTAAATCATGCGTAATTTCAAAAACCAATCCGCCGAGCTCAATTACCATTCAAATCCTAGCCACTGCTTTCTCTCTCTCTCTCTCTCTCTCCCCAACGCGCGTGCCGCGATTCCCGCCGCACCGCACCTCGGCCGCACCCCCGCGCGCCTTCCCCAACGTCGCGGTCGGCCACCGGCCGGAATCCCGCGCACGCCGCGGTCCCGGTGACCGGTCCGCCTCGCCATCACCACCGTCCCGGAAAATGCGCCGACGCCCGAAAAACCGAGAAAAACCCCGCAAAACCCCTTCCCAATTGCCCTAACAATTTTCCGAATTTTTCCCAAATCTTTTCCCTATTTTTCCTTCCTTTTTCTCCTTCTTTCCCCTTTTCTTTTCTCCTTTTCCTTTTTCTTTTTCCCTCTTTTTCTTTTTCCTCTCTCTTCTTCTTCTCTTCTCCTCCTTTCCCCTGCCTCCCGCGCGGCCGGGCCAGCACCCGACCGGCGCCCCCGCCACCGCCGACCGGGGCCCGCGCGCCGCATCTCCCCTTCCTCCGCATGCCACCGGGACGGCGGGGACGCCGCCTCCGCACGCCACCGCCGGCCCCGCTTGCCCACGCACGCCGGTGGACCGGCCGGCCGCCAGCCGCGGCCGCCATTAATGCCCCTCCCCCTGCTCGAGCTATCACGTCCACCACCGGCCGAAGCCCGCCCCGCGCCGCGCACCGCACAAGTTGACCCGTACCGAGCCGTCGCGTCGCCGGTCGCCGCAAGGAGCCGGCCGGAGTTCGCGAAGCTCCCCGAGCTCGCCGGCGGTCTCGCCGGGAAAATATCTCCCCTTCCCCGAACCGACCTCCGCCGCCTATTTAAGGACGACACCACCACCACCTCGCCGCACCGAACCAAAACCGAGCACCCCTGAGCCGCTCCTCGAGCACCGCCGCGCCGCCACCAGTAGCACCGCCGCCGCTCTCTGCTCTCCCGCGGAGCCGCCTCCACCGTGCGCGATAGCCCAAGGTGAGTGCGGGATTAGGATCCCCTCTTCCCCCTCTCCGTTTTCCCCCTGTTTCCAGGCCGCCGCCGCGGCGGGAGCCGCCGGCAGGCACCCCGCCGGCCGGCCCTGCCGCGCCCCCTCCCTCCTCTCTGTTTCGGTATCGAAGGGGGGGAGAAGATGGCATATTAGCCAAAAACCCCCTGGTCTCCCCTATTTTCTCCCCCACCGAGCCCCTTCTCCCATTCCTTTCCTTTTTAACCCCCAAAACCTTAAGTTCCTTACCAAAACACCCCTGTTAATTCTAGATAAACCCCTAGGCTAGTTAAACCCCACCTAAATAGTATGTTTAGGTCCTGTTAATTCAAATTAAATTACTAGCCAACCCTAGTTAATTATGAACCCCTCTCTAACACGACATTTCATGCGCGGGTTTAATCCCAATCACGCCTAACCTCCCCATTAATGGAAATTACCAATAGGTCCTTAATATCTATAACCCCTCCTTAACCTAGCCCCTTTTCATACACGCCCTTCCTTCTCGGTTAAGACCAAACCCTACCGCACCTATATATACCCCTCCTCCGCTCACTTTCCCCTCCCCGAGCTCGGTCGGAAACGTGTGTGCTAATATTGCTGCCTGCTTGTGTGTATTCTTTAGCCGACGGAGTAGACGGAGTAAGGTACCCCGAGCCGGAGATCGAAGCCGACTACTGCGAGCAGGAGCCCGAGGTCCCGAACGCCGAGCCGGCACTCCCCGAAGACTTCGAAGACGGCAAGTTCAACCTCCCCCTTGATGCATGCTTCTGTCCTAGTTTTAAAAATATATCCTATACCCGTTTTATAAATTGCATATTGTTTTTACTGCAAAACATGGTAGGATAGCCACCCTTGATTGCTATGATTGAACCTTGTTTTGGCCTAAATGAGTGCTTTAAAAATATGTGTGTGTGCTTTCAAAATGTGTGAGTGCTTTAAAAACAAAAGGGGATATGTTTGGGAAATGAGTAAAGAACTGGGTAGACGGGATGGACGTGTGTGTCAGGAATATGGGTGAGCTCGTACCTGTGTGGTTGAGTGTGTTGGGAGTTGTCCATCTTGTCGGTTAAGGACCGGGTTGCGTGACATCTCACCTGACCCAAATCATCGTACAACCACTCGACCGTTGTATGTGGCAACGGCTTAGCATAAACCCCACTAGTTAATCTACTTGCCATCTGGTGTGCGGGTGAGCAGCGGGAGACCAAGGAGAAGGGGTACGCTCTGTGTGAGGTACGCCCTGGTTATGTGGGATAACCCCTTGGGTGCTTCCGTGGTGGCTTGTAGTGTTAGCTAAGGTGGGTAATGGCTTTGATAGGATCCGTACCGGCACTGAGGTGTCCGTGTGACGGTACCCTACTTGTGGGTAAAGATGTACAACCTCTGCAGAGTGTCAAACCTATTCGAATAGCCGTGTCCACGGTATTGGACGAGTCACGGTGTGGTCACAAAAACTAGTGTTTGGGATGGGATGTTTCCTGGCGTGAGTTGTTTACCAGTGATGTGTGTGTGGCTGTGTGCCTGGGCTACGACGGACGGGAAGTCCGGTAGATCCACAGTGGTTTTCTTAAAACAAGTGAGTTACTTGGGTTATGAAAATAATTTGCGAAAACCTTTTTGAAATGAACCCCTGCATATGTAAGTTTGCTAAATGAACCTTAACCTGATCCTTGTTATACCTTATGCATGATTCTGTTTATAAGCCCCTCCGTGGGTGGGGTTGGATTTGCTGAGTACGTATGTGCTCACCCTTGTTTTACTAACTATTTTACAGAGGAGGATCCCGATTACATTCCCGAAGACGTTGAGTAGGTCGTGCCCTACACCCAACCGTGCCTGTGTACCCAGGGCCCTACCAGAAGCTTCCATGGTGTGGTACTCTGAGGAGGCTATGGAAGCCTTTGCTATTGTAGTGTGGTCGCTAGCATTTGTGTTGTTCCTTGTAGCGTTGGCACTACCGTGCCCTTTGTTGAAAGCATCTAGGCCCCTAATTTGTGTTTTGGTAATTAATGACAATCATTGTGGACTAACAATTTCATTTGAGTTATAAGAATAGGTTAGTCCGGTGGAATGATGAGATCATGTGAGGAACATGAGAAGGTCTTGGTTGACTTATGTTGGAAAGGGCTCAAGGCAAAGGTAAAAGATAGGGTTTTGCTTTTACCGGTCATAAGGTGATTAGAGGATGTTATATGACAGGGTTAATAGGATAGATAGCCGTACTATCAAGAGGGATCAATTTCATTGGCTTGACTTTCCATAGTGCCACTTAGATCAAAAATTTGCATGCATTGCATTTAGATGAGTGGTGGTTTCTCTTGGTAAAAGGTTTTTATTGAAAATCAAAAGAAAAACAAGTTTTACGGCATACGGCGGACGGTCGGGCCCTTCGGGCGGACGGTCCGTGGGTGGTTGATTTTTATTTAATAAGCGAGTTTTTGGCAAAAGATTTCGAGAAAATATGCTTCGGGGCGGACGGTCCGCGGAGACCAGAGCGGGACGGTCCCCGCAAGGACCGGGCGGACGGTCCGCGAGGTACCGCGGACGGTCCGTTATTTGCAACGGAACAAGGTGCTGCTCGGGGGTCCGGGGCGGACGGTCCGCGGCCGGCCCGCGGACGAGTCCGCGTGGGCCGGGCGGACGGCCCGCGCGGCCCCGGCGGACGGTCCGCCGGTCCGGCGCTCGGCCACCGCGGCTCGTTGACCTAGCGATTTTACCGTTGGAATTCAAACGCGGACCGTCCGCGAGGGCATCGCGGACAGTCCGCGAGGCACGTGTTTTGTGTCTAACGGCTAGTAGCGGAAAGGGGGAGTATTTATACTCCAAGCCGGGGTTGGAGAGCCTCCCTTGGCACTTCTAAAGGTTCATACTCCCTTGTAGAGCTCTCTCACCCCTCTCTCTCACTCACTTGACTTAGTGGTGGTATTCTTTGTGAGATTGAGAGTTTCTAGTGCATTGCATCAAGGTTTGATCTTTGTGGCACTAGGGAATCATCAAGCAAGTGTTTGATTTGTTACTCTTGGAAGTTGCCGCTTCCTAGACGGCTTGGTGGTGGAAGAATCCGTTGAAGCTCGCAAGAAGATTGTGCGTGGCTCCGGATTTCATGTTGTGAGAGGTATTGTGCTCACCTCACCGGAGCGGTAAAGAGCAACTCTAGTGGAATCGAGGTGTGGAGTGGTTCTCTTGTTCTAACCGGCTCAAGATCAAGTGGTGCCTTGATAGAGGAGCGGTTGAACATTGAATCCACCTCAACGTGGATTAGGGGTGACCGGCAAGTCATCGATACCACGGGATAAAATTCGTCTCTTGTGCTCGGTTATCTCTTTTCTCAATTTCCTTTCAAGCACTTCACTTTGAGCATTTTATTTCTAGGGGTTGTTGTTTATCTTGTCACCCTAGGCCGCAAAACCCCAACATAGGAATAGAGTAGGTAGAGATTTATTTCTCCTTGTGGTTCTAATTAAATTTCTCTAGTGTTGTGTTTTTAGTTTTTAAACCGCCTATTCACCCCCCCTCTAGTCGGTATCCTAGATCCTACAAGTGGTATCGAGCCGAGGACTCCTTGTTTGAGAGATTTAACCATCTCGGAGTAGGATAAATGGGTGAGGAGGATAAGTTTCATGTTGGGAAGCCACCGGTTTTTGATGGGAACAATTATGACTATTGGAAGAAAAGAATGGAAGTTCACTTTAAAGCCTTGGGAAGAGAATTATGGAAGATAGTAATGGAAGGATATGTCATTTTGGATTCTAAGAATAAGACGGATCAAGATGATAAAAATGAAAAACTCAATGATAGAGCTTTGAGTGTTCTTTACAATGCTCTTGCACTTAGTGAATTCAATAGAGTGAAGGGACTTGAGAAAGCAAATGAGATATGGGAGAAGCTTATGGAAATTTACGAGGGAACATCTACGGTTAAGGAGGCAAAACTTTATGTGTATAAGGGAAAGTTCAATGAGTTCACCATGAAGAAGGATGAAGATGTTTCAACTATGTTCAACCGGTTGAATGATATAGTGAATGAACTCAAGTGTCTTGATTTTGATGTATCAAACAAAGATTTCTCTCACAAGTTCCTTAGGTGCCTTCCGCAAAATATGAGACAATTGTGACCTTGCTTGTGAGGAGTGATTTGAGTAAGATGACTCCTACGGAGGTGCTTGGTGAAGTGCAAACTCATGATTTATTCAAGCAATCACAAAAGGAAGTTCAAGGCCAATCAATTAATGAAGAGAAGAAAAATATTGCTCTCAAGGCCAAGGCTACTCAAGAGGAAAATGATGATGAGAACCAAGATATTGACTCCGATGAAGAAATGGCTCTTATTGTAAAGGGACTAAGAAGAATCATGAAGAAGAAGAAGTTTGGGAAGATGGGGCAATCTTCGAAGAAGAATCCTTTTGAAGGAAAAGATTGTTTCAATTGTGGTGAAATTGGGCATATATCAATTAATTGTCCAAACAAGAAAGAAGATAAATATGGCAAGAAAAAGGACAAGAAGGGTATACCTAAGAGGAAGAAATATTACAAGAAGGAGAAGAATGGTCAAGCATATTTTGTTGAGTGGGATTCCGATGCAAGCTCCGATGAAGAAGATGATGACAAGCCTTCAAGAGGACTTGCCGGGGTTGCTATCAAGGAAGCGCCTTCACTCTTCTCTAAGCCATATTGTCTCATGGCAAAAGGTGAATCTAAGGTAATAATCGACGATAACGATGATGATTGTGATAGTGATAATGATGATAATGCTTTATCTTATGATGATCTTGTCGCCATGATTATTAAGTCCGATGACAAATTGCGCTTGGAGAGATCAAAGTTGAAGGATTTGGAGTTGAAAAATATTTCACTTCAAAATTCTTTTGAGGAGCTAAAGACTACTCATGAAAATCTAAAGATTTCCCATGAAACATTTAATATTTCTTGGGAAACTCTAAAAGATGAGCATGAGAAGCTTAAGGAAGCTCACAACTCTCTCCTTGCACAAGATGTCAAAGGAAAAATGAGTATGGGTGTTGAATGTAATATATTGAATGCTCCTCTTTGTTCATCTAACCCATCTTGTAGCACAAGCACTAGCTCTTGTATTAGTGAGGATATGTCTTATGAATCTATATTATTGGAGAATGAATCTTTGAAAAAGGAGATTGAGTGCTTATCTAATGATCTTGCACGATATTTTGGAAGTCATGTTCGGTTTAATCATATTTGGACAAATCAAAAATTCACATTAAATAAAGATGCACTTGGTTACTTGCCCAAGAAAGGAAAGGAGGCTTTCATTCCTAAGGAAAGTATCTTTGTAAATTCAAATGTTTCCTTTGAGGAAGAAGAAAAGATTAAGATGTGCCATAAGTGCAATACAAGGGTTGGTGTGGATCACCAATGCAAGAGCAAGAAGACCATATCCTTGGATCCCTCATATATTCTTAAGAAAGATTCTAAGGGAGTTGTTTGTGCTCATTATGTTGGTCGCTCTCTCGGTAGTAGTAAAAAGAAATCTATTTGGGTGCCTAAAATTTTGGTCACTAACATTGAAGGACCCAAGAAGATTTGGGTACCTAAAACAAAGTAATCTCTTTTGTAGGTGGACTATAAAGCCGGAGGAAGACATTGGGTAATTGATAGTGGTTGTACAAACCACATGACCGGTGAAAGGAAAATATTCTCTCATCTTGATGAAGACATTTCCGATTTTGATAACATCACTTTTGGAGATGATAGCAAAGGAGGCGTAAAAGGCATTGGTGAAATACCTATCTCTAAAGATTATAATCTCTCTAATGTCTTGCTAGTTGATTCTCTTAATTTCAATTTGCTATCTATTGCTCAACTTTGTGACAATGGCTATAAATGTACTTTCACTAGTAATGATTTTGAGGTAACCTCACTAGATGGGAAAGATTCTATTTTTAAGGGCTTTCGTCATGAGAGCTTATATCTAGTGGATTTCTCATCTAAAAAGGCAAATTTGACTACTTGCTTATTCTCAAAGGCCTCTATGGGATGGTTATGGCATAGAAGACTTGGCCATGTTGGTATGAAACAACTCAACCGTTTGGTGAAACATGACTTAGTTCTTGGCTTGAAAGATGTAAAATTTGAGAAAGATAAATTATGTAGTGCTTGTCAAGCCGGAAAGCAAGTTGCCAACTCACATCCTAGCAAGAGTACTATGTCAACCTCAAGACCATTGGAATTACTACATATGGATTTATTTGGTCCTACTACCTATAGAAGCATTGGTGGCAATACCTATTGTCTTGTAATTGTGGATGATTATTCAAGATACACATGGGTATTCTTTCTTCATGACAAAGCTATTACATGTGATATTTTCAAGTCATTTGTGAGAAGAGCCGAAAATGAATTTGAGCTAAAATTGAAGAAAGTTAGAAGTGACAATGGTAGTGAGTTCAAGAACACCAATGTTGAAGAGTTTTGTGATGAGAAAGGGATCAAGCATGAGTTTTCAACTACATATACACCGGAACAAAATGGTGTTGTTGAGAGGAAGAATAGAACCTTAATTGAGATGGCAAGATCAATGCTAGATGAGTACAAAGTTTCGGATTCCTTTTGGGCCGAAGCTATCAACACCGCTTGCCATGCCTCTAATAGGCTATATTGTCATAGATTCTTCAATAAAACACCTTATGAACTTCTAAATGGAAGAAAGCCTAACATTTCATATTTCCGGGTTTTTGGTTGTAAGTGCTATATCTTGAGGAAAGGATCTCGGTTGTCTAAATTTCAAAGCAAGTGTGATGAGGGATTTCTTCTTGGATACTCTTCAAATTCCAAAGCCTATAGAGTATACAACAAGTCTAAAGGATTTGTTGAGGAAGCATATGATGTGCAATTTGATGAAACCTTGGGCTCTCAAAATGAAAAAGAGAATTTAGATGATGTGAGAGGTGAAGAACTAAGCAAAGCAATGAAGACTATGGCAATTGGGGATATCATGCCTAGAGAAGAAGATGATGATGAAGATCCATCGGTATCTATTGAAGTTAACCCATCCACTTCCACGACAAATGATCATGTTCGACAAGATGGTAACTCAAGCAACAATGACTCATCTCAAGAAGATAATCAAATAGCCCATATAACCACACCTTTTCCATCAACTCAAGAACCATTTGATCAATCAAGAATTCATCATCAAGTCGCCAAAGATCACCCCATTGATCAAATCATGGGTGACATTAGTAAGGGTGTTCAAACTCGATCTCGTGTTGCTTCTTTTTGTCAACATTACTCTTTTGTCTCCTTCCATGAGCCTAAGCGTGTAGATGAAGCACTTAATGATCCGGATTGGGTTATCTCCATGCAAGAAGAATTAAATAATTTCACTAGAAATGAAGTTTGGGAGTTAGTTGAAAGACCCAAGAATCATAATGTTATTGGTACTAAATGGGTCTTCCGTAACAAAGAAAATGAAGATGGTATTGTTGTAAAGAACAAGTCAAGATTAGTTGCTCAAGGTTATACTCAAGTAGAGGGATTGGATTTTGATGAAACTTTTGCTCCCGTAGCTAGACTTGAAGCCATAAGAATCTTGCTTGCTTATGCTTGTTCCCGCAACATCAAGTTATATCAAATGGATGTCAAAAGTGCTTTCTTAAATGGGAAAATTAGTGAACTAGTATATGTTGAGCAACCTCCCGGTTTTGAAGATCCTACAAAGCCTAATCATGTGTATAAGCTCTCTAAGGCATTATATGGGTTGAAACAAGCCCCTCGTGCTTGGTATGAAAGGCTTCGGGACTTTCTTCTTTCAAATGGCTTTAAAATTGGAAAGGTTGACACTACATTGTTCACCAAGAAAATTGGAAATGACATCTTTATTTGTCAAATTTATGTTGATGATATCATCTTCGGTTCAACTAATGAAGATTTTTGTAAAGAATTTGGAGAAATGATGTCTAGGGAATTTGAAATGTCTATGATTGGTGAATTGAGTTTCTTCCTTGGTCTCCAAATCAAACAATTGAAGGAAGGCACTTTTGTTTGCCAATCTAAATATGTGAGGGACATCTTAAAGAAATTTGGCATGGAAGATGCAAAACCCATCAAAACTCCTATGGCTACTAATGGACATCTTGATCTTGATGAGGGAGGTAAACCGGTTGATCTTAAGCTTTATAGGTCCATGATTGGTAGTTTGCTTTATCTTACCGCATCTAGGCCCGATATCATGTTTAGTGTGTGCATGTGTGCTAGATTTCAAGCCGCTCCTAAAGAATGTCATTTGACCGCCGTAAAGCGTATCTTGAGATATTTAAAGTATTCTCCTAACATTGGTCTTTGGTATCCAAAGGGTGCTCAATTTGAATTAGTAGGGTTTTCGGACTCGGATTATGCCGGTTGCAAGGTTGATAGGAAAAGCACTTCCGGAGGTTGCCAATTGCTTGGACGGTCACTTGTTTCTTGGTCATCTAAGAAGCAAAATTCGGTGGCTCTTTCAACCGCCGGCGCGAGAATATATCTCGGCGGGGAGTTGTTGTGCCCAATTACTATGGATGAAGCAAACACTTCTTGACTATGGTGTGAAATTCAAGGAAATTCCTCTTTTATGTGACAATGAAAGTGCTATCAAGATTGCAAACAATCCCGTTCAACATTCTAGAACCAAGCATATTGACATCCGGCACCACTTTCTTAGAGATCATGTGAGTAAAGGAGATATCAAGATTGATGGAGTAAACACGGACGATCAATTGGCGGATATATTTACCAAGCCTTTGGATGAGTCTCGGTTTTGCAAATTGAGAAATGAGCTAAATGTGATTGACATCTCAAATGTGGCTTGAGAACTAGCACATGTGTTTATCCATATGCTTTTGCTTTTCTCTCTTATTAATTTCTAACTTATCTCTTGTTTTTTTTAGTTTCGTAAAGTTTGCTTGTGCATATTTTCTTTAGCCTTACTCAAGCACATTGCATCATTAAATAAATTTCTATTATTATTCTTGAGCAATGATCCCAAAAGAAATCCTTGAAATAGCGCTTCTCAAAGTTAATTCACGCTGAAATAAAAAAGGAGGTCGGACCGTCCGTCTCAACTTGGCGGACCGTCCGGGCCGCTCTCCGCGGACCGTCCGCCGGGCGGCGCGGACCGTCCGCGTGGTTCGTGGGGCAACGGTGCGGTTCGGGAGGTTCCGGCATCTTTAACGGACCGTCCGCGCACGGGGGCCGGACCGTCCGCGCTCCTCGCGGACCGTCCGCGCGGGGTGTCGCGGACTGTCCGCCCGTGTCGCGCGCGGGTGGGTCCCAGGACCGCGGGATGAAATCGACCCAGGCCTTCTCCCTTTCCCCACCGAAGGCAGTTGGCTTCTTCCTCCCTTCTTTTGCTCTCTCTCAAGGTGATAGCCCCTCTCTTAGGGATTTCTCTTGGGGCTCTCCCCGGACCGTCCGAGCACATCCCCGGACTCTCCGCGAAGTTCTCCACCATGTCATCCGGGTACTTTTTCGAATCTCTTTGTCTATCTCTTGGATTTTGAGCAAGGAGGTGGTTAGGGTTTGGAGGTGTGATCTAAATTTCGTCCATGATTTCAAGATTTTGGCTCGGTGAATGTGTTTGGGATATCAATGTAGTGTTGTGGCAAAATTTTGGTAAAGAAATTTCGGTTTTTGATGAAGATATGAGGTTGGAAAGGATCGGTGTCCTTGTTCATGGGCGCCTGCCGTCAGGTACCGGGCGGACCGTCCGCCGCCTCCTCGCGGACGGTCCGCGCGGCCCCTGGCTGAGGATCCCATGCACAGTGACCTTTCAAATGGGGTTCATTATCAATTCAAATTGCTTCCTAAAGTTAATACTCATTGAAATATATGGTTTTGACAGTGCTCGCAAGGCTATAGCTTCTCTCACTAAAAAGGTGACCAAAAAGGTCACATCAAAGAAGAAGGGCAAGGATGTTGGGACATCGAAGAGGCGGAGAAAAGATGATACCTGCGAGGAAGAAGAGGAACTCGACAATCCAAATGACGGCGATTTCAATCCGCCGATGAAGCGACAAGTGCCTCATTTATGATGGATGAAGATGAGATAAGTCAAGGGGGAGGTAACAATGTTGAAATCATTGATGTGGTTAATTACACAAAGCACCTAGAAGGCGGTGGACCCAAAGAGAGTTTGCTATTGCTAGAAATGAAAATGCTTATAATCAACCCCGTGACACCCACAATTTATTTTTCCACACTCTTGTGCAAGAACAAGCATTTTTCGGTAGTTTGATGGAGTGCACGGTTTTCTCTCATCAAAGGGTTGATTTTGATTATCTTGAGTCTAAAAGCTGTCCTTGCTTTGGGGTAGCAACAAAATTTGAGAATTTGCGGTTAAAACCATTTCTTCGACATAGATGTGATTTGGAATGATACAATAGTTAGACAATTCTATGCAACTTATGAAATGGATTTCATAGGGAAGAAAATGAAATGGATGGGTAAAAGTGAGTATGAAGCCACATTTGCGGAATTTGCAGCTGCTAATCATCTTAACTATGAGTATTTTAGTGAGGGTATTGATGTTTATAACGAGGATATTCTTGAAGATACAGCTGTATTTTACGAGCCCGGCACTCTTAATGCAACCATAATGAACTGCATGTCATCAGGACTTAGACACCATCCAGCTGCCATCAACAACATCATTAGGCACACTTTTATGCCTAAAAGTGGTAATAAGGATAAAGTCCGGGAACATTATTGGAATGTGATTGATTATGTTATGAATGGAACTAGATTTGATGTTGTGAAACTTATTCTTGATCAAATGATTTGCAAGAAACGTCTTGTTCGAGATAGTATTTATTTTGCCCCCTATATTATGTCATTGATCAAGATAAAGACAGGGTTCAATGGGTTATGTGATGTGAAGCATGAACTTTATCGCCCATTTTACAATGCTAAAGCCTTTTTGAACAAGCCATTGACACCCTATGGACGGGAAGCGAGAGGCTCACAATGTTGCGAGAAAATATTGAGGCTCATGGTGGTGATGATGAAAATGCAAATGTTGGCAACTTGGGCAATGTTAATGTTGATGAGGGTACTTATGCTATGCCTCCTCCTCCTCCGAGTTCCTCCTATGCGGCCACGGTGGGAGCCTCCTGCCGGATACTTTGATCCCTATTTTGCTAATATTCAACAATCAATGAATTCTCGGTTTCGGCAAATGCGGTCGGGGTTTCAATCTCACTTTGAGGCATATGGACGACGGATGAGTGACACCTTCCGGACTATGCGGCGGAGAATTTTCGGCATCGATTGATACTAGTCTAGACACCTTTGGTCATCATGTCTATAATACTATGCATGATCCCATGATGCGGCGGTTGGGTGAAATGCGAGCGATCTTCGAGAATGATCTCGGTGCCCTCAATGATAGATTCTCTCGGATGTCCACATCCGAGCGTATCGCGAGTTACATGATCGGCGGACACGGCTTCGGACACGATGTCCATGCCCCGAACCTCGCTTTTGGAGATTTCGAGAGATCATTTTTATCATTATTATCCGGCTCTGCTCCACCACCGAGTTCCGTCCTCCTCCGCCATTCTATCCTCCTCCGCCGCCGCCACGGGATGACTAGGCCCTTTTGGTATTTGATGCCAAAGGGGGAGAGAGATTTGGAGGAGTGTGTGTTTTCTAGGGGGAGCTCACCTTGCTTGCATGAATTTGGAACTCTTTGCATTGCATTTACATGTTTAATTTCGGTCTTGCATGAACTTCGTGTGGCTTGTAATAATTCTTGTGAAACTTACGTTTTGTTGTGTGATGTGTTTGAGAACTAGAACTTGTGGCTATCTTGTGATGTTCTACAATTATGTTCTTGCTTTGTTTATCTTATGATTTGTTCTAGTTCCTATAATAGTTCTTGATGCTAACCCGTAATCCCTTTTGATATATATTTGTGGTTGTTGCCTTGATCTCAATTTTGTAGGGAAACTCCGTCAAAATTTATCATATTTAGGCATATGTGTGAAAATCAAATGGAAATTATATGCACATTTGTAGGGGGAGTTATCTCTATATTCTTGTTTTTGGAGACAATTACTCTATATATTTATTGAATTTATTTGAAAAGAGTAAGTGATTCCAAAACACAAAACCTTTATTATATCACTCCTTTAAATGGTTGTCATCAATTACCAAAAAGGGGGAGATTGAAAGCATCTAGGCCCCTAATTTGTGTTTTGGTAATTAATGACAATCATTGTGGACTAACAATTTCATTTGAGTTATAAGAATAGGTTAGTCCGGTGGAATGATGAGATCATGTGAGGAACATGAGAAGGTCTTGGTTGACTTATGTTGGAAAGGGCTCAAGGCAAAGGTAAAAGATAGGGTTTTGCTTTTACCGGTCATAAGGTGATTAGAGGATGTTATATGACCGGGTTAATAGGATAGATAGCCGTACTATCAAGAGGGATCAATTTCATTGGCTTGACTTTCCATAGTGCCACTTAGATCAAAAATTTGCATGCATTGCATTTAGATGAGTGGTGGTTTCTCTTGGTAAAAGGTTTTTATTGAAAATCAAAAGAAAAACAAGTTTTACGGCATCGGCGGACGGTCGGGCCCTTCGGGCGGACGGTCCGTGGGTGGTTGATTTTTATTTAATAACCGAGTTTTTGGCAAAAGATTTCGAGAAAATATGCTTCGGGGCGGACGGTCGCGGAGACCGGGCGGACGGTCCCCGCAAGGACCGGGCGGACGGTCGCGAGGTACCGCGGACGGTCCGTTATTTGCAACGAGAACAAGGTCTTGCTCGGGGTCCGGGGGCGGACGGTCGCGGCCGGCCCCGCGGACGGTCCGCGTGGGCCGGGCGGACGGTCCGCGCGGCCTCGCGGACGGTCCGCCGGTCCGGCGCTCGGCCACCGCGGCCCGTTGACCTAGCGATTTTACCGTTGGAATTCAAACGCGGACCGTCCGCGAGGGCATCGCGGACAGTCCGCGAGGCACGTGTTTTGTGTCTAACGGCTAGTAGCGGAAAGGGGGAGTATTTATACTCCAAGCCCGGGGTTGGAGAGCCTCCCTTGGCACTTCTAAAGGTTCATACTCCCTTGTAGAGCTCTCTCACCCCTCTCTCTCACTCACTTGACTTAGTGGTGGTATTCTTTGTGAGATTGAGAGTTTCTAGTGCATTGCATCAAGGTTTGATCTTTGTGGCACTAGGGAATCATCAAGCAAGTGTTTGATTTGTTACTCTTGGAAGTTGCCGCTTCCTAGACGGCTTGGTGGTGGAAGAATCCGTTGAAGCTCGCAAGAAGATTGTGCGTGGCTCCGGATTTCATGTTGTGAGAGGTATTGTGCTCACCTCACCGGAGCGGTAAAGAGCAACTCTAGTGGAATCGAGGTGTGGAGTGGTTCTCTTGTTCTAACCGGCTCAAGATCAAGTGGTGCCTTGATAGAGGAGCGGTTGAACATTGAATCCACCTCAACGTGGATTAGGGGTGACCAGGCAAGTCATCGATACCACGGGATAAAATTCGTCTCTTGTGCTCGGTTATCTCTTTTCTCAATTTCCTTTCAAGCACTTCACTTTGAGCATTTTATTTCTAGGGGTTGTTGTTTATCTTGTCACCCTAGGCCGCAAAACCCCAACATAGGAATAGAGTAGGTAGAGATTTATTTCTCCTTGTGGTTCTAATTAAATTTCTCTAGTGTTGTGTTTTTAGTTTTTAAACCGCCTATTCACCCCCCCTCTAGTCGGTATCCTAGATCCTACATTTGTGTCGCCGTGATGTAAAAGACTGATTTCCACCTATTGTAATAAATGTGTTACCAGCCTCCTGGGACTGGTATTTGTGGCACATTTAGTCACCTCTGATGAGGGGACGCTTCACGCGTGGGGAAGGAGCGCCTCGGCCGGCGTACGGCCGGGGCGGGGGTGCGGCGCGGACGCCGAGGGTCGGCGACGCGCGGCGCGCACGGCGCGCGTGACGTTGCGGCGCGACGGCGCCCTGCCCGTTTTATTTTGTTGAGCACTAGTTTGAATTAAAATTGCTCCAAAAATTTGAATAAACCTTGACCCAACTTTGAATACGAAAGTTGCAGATCTAGCTACCCTCTATCATTTTCAAAAAGGCTATATAGGGTTTTTCTCAACAGAATTTGCAAGAAACAGTTGCCAACTTTGAATGTCAGCCTGTGTTCCTCAACAGTAGATGCTGATCTTAGAGCAAGTTTTTCAAGCTTTTCCTCTCCAGGTGAATTTTGGAGAACGCGGCAAAAGTTTCGAAGGACAGCTATGGACACTAGGGTTTAAGTGGGGTTTGACCAAGTCTTTGACCATGGGTTGGCCCCACAAGTGTGTCTACTAGTCAAAAGGGTTCAATAGAGTAGGTTAGTGAGTTTTTCGAGGTGAGGGCCCAGGTTGACCGTGATTTGACCACTATTAGGGTTAATTAAAAACCTGGGGCGTCACACCTGGGCTCAGAGGATCGCCGACGCACCCCTCGACCAGATGCCCCAGATCAGCTGGGGCAACGCTGTTCTGGCAGCTACGTACAGGGGGCTGTGTTCGACAGTGACGAGGCCGACGAGTAGGGAGGCGATCCTCCTGGGGTGCCATCTCCTGCTCCAGATGTGGATCCACGAGCGGTTCGACATCGGTCGTCCCAGGATGGACCTCTCGGAGTACGAGGCGGCGGCCGACGGCACCGACCCAGCGGACCTCCCCACAATGGTTTCTCTGTGGTGTCTCCGGAAGGTAATGACCTCCCTTTACGTGATTCTTCGTGTTATGACTTCTGTAGTTCAATTCACTTAACTTTTCTCGTTCTTTGCAGCACATTTGGGCTGGGGAATAGCCGAAGAAGGCCTACAAGGACTCCGTTGGTCAGATCGACCGGATGGTTGATGCCCAGGTCCGGTGGACGCCGTACGCTCCTGCCATGGTCGCTGCCCGTGCACCACAGGGGCTCTCGTCCCTGTGCTCCCGAGACCAGGCCTACTGGATGACGCAGTGACCACTGGTCTTCGACGTCTACGTTGAGAAGTACGCCGTCCACAGGGTGATGAGGCAGTTCGGCCTCTTCCAGGCTGCGCCAGTACCCGCTGCGCCACGTCTGCCGCCTACCGCGCATAGGTGAGCTACCATTTGACAGTTCTAAGTATTTTCCGTTACGAATATTCAGTTGCCAATAATTTTATGTTTCATGTTCTATGCTAGGTGGACGCGTAAGGGCGTGGCTGCGGCGACGTCATTCTTCGACAGGCTGCAGCCGTAAGTGGCAGAGTGGGCGTCCACAGCGCACGAGCAAAATGTCGTCACCGAGCACCGCCTTCATGCCACCGCCACCTGGGTAGCGTACCTTCAGTGGTACCTACCGAGGACGCGGACGTGGGTGACGTACGTGCCTGCTACCGTGCCACCGCCACCTGTCCCGGACCACGACAGGGTCCTGCCGGACGCGACCTACCCGGTGCGCCGAGACCAGACTGCCGACACAACGGTAAGCTACGATACTGCAAACATATTACATTCATATGACTTTTCATTAAAACATGTGTTTCTAATTTTGTGTGCAGCACGACGCGCTGGCTGAGGTCGTGCGGTTCGCATCGGGCGCGATCGGGCAGTGCTTCTCCTGGGGGCCTCAGAAGCACCGGAGCACGTACGAGAGGATCCTCGCTGCGGCCATGAGGTACTCCGCCGTCGTGAACTACGCCGGGGCCGTAGAGATTCCTCTCCTTCCGCGCCACCCAACGTCGTCCTCGAGCTCCGCCTCGACAGCGTCTTCGCAGCAGACGCCTGCTACCTTTGCCGGTGGGTTCTCGGCTCCGAGGGTACATCAACACCCACAGGCGCAGGGCCCGCCGGCCTACGTGCAGCGGCCGTTTGCTCCACCCGGCGCAGGTACTTTCAATAGACCTTATTTTCAACTAATGGACGCAATTATTTTGGGTTTGTGATTATACTATATTCTAATCGTACAGGGCGACCGCCGCCTATTCCGACAGCCGGGCCTCGACAGCAGCCGCCGCCGCCGATGTATACGCTAGGAGGTTCCAGACAACCGGCGTTTCAACTTCCGGCGACAGATATTCCTTTGTCGTCCACTCCGCCTATGTTCCGATTCCAGGCTCAACCTAGTACTTTCGACACGGGCGCCGAGGACCAGCTGGCCTGGGATGAGATTCGGTACGACGACATTCACGCGACCATGGAGGGCGCCCCACAGCAAGCCGACGAGCTAGCCGCGTCACAGTTGATACATCCACCACCAGTTTTGACTCAGCCATCACAGTTGGTGTCCTGCGGAGCGACCACGGGCGGCGGAGTGACACCGGCGGGTGGCAGAGCGTCACCGGCGGGCGGCGGAGCGACACCGGCGGGCGGCGGAGCGTCGGCGGCGGGCGGCGAAGCGACACCGGCCGGCATAGCGACACCGGAAGCTGCAGGCTCGTCGCAGGCGGCCATGGCGACACCGTCTCCCGACCAGCTAGCACCGTGGGTCGTCAGGGCACCTGACCTATGGACGTACGACCGGGACCACACCTGGGCTGGCGCTAGAGCTGTTAGGGGGAAGAGGAGCCGACACATTTAGATGTAGTACTATGATTTTGTATAAACTTTTCCCTTTGTGATTATGTATATTCCCTTGTGACTATTCCTTCGTCGTTGATTAGGATATTCCCTTGTGATTATGCTTGCACTTATTAATTTGTCGTTTTCAAAAAGTTAAAAGTGTTTTAGAAAACAAAAACTAAAAAAACCTGTCGTCGTGTGTGGCACGACGGTACGGACCTGCCGCCGTGCCGCTCGGCGGCGAGGTCTGGCGGCGCCGCGCCGCCCGCCCCGGCGCAGAACCGGACTCTGCCGCCGCAGCGCCCCACGACGGCAGGAACTTAACGCCGTCGGATACGGCGGTAGGAGCCTGCCGCCGTAGGGTACGGCGCTAGATGTACATTTATCGAAAATTTTGATTCGACCATTTATTTTTTAAAAATCATGACAAATTAAATATATAAAAAATTCTCGAATTCGCATAGGAATCAACGGACCCCGGCCCAAACAGAACGGTCCAAAGAGATGGTTTGTGTTTGGGTAATGGCAAGGCCTGCCCCAATTAACAAGGGCGGCGGTTGTGTTTGTATATGTTAATGCGGTTGTGTTCATTTTTTTCACCGTGGTGAAACTTTTTTTTTTCAAACGTAGGAGTATGTTATTTTTCAAGAAAAGAGTATCTGACCGTCTTAATAACTGTCTACCTACTCAACCTCTATACGAAACCTCACCATTAGTTTTTTGCCTCTCAAATCAAGAAAAACGGTGGCAATATAATTCAACCCGAATGGTCGTTTCCCTCACGCGTGGCGTGCAAAAGAGATCGAAACTTGTTTGCTGGACATTTTTGTAGTTGACCCAAAATCAACTGACACGCGAAATTTCTGTAAATCCCGCACAATCCATGAACTGGCGTGGCGTACATACGTACGGTATACAAGCTTTTGACGAGCAACTGTTTTGCACACAAGAACGCGCGCGTACAAACAGTCTCCAGCCAAGCGCTACATCATCTTGCTTCGCTGGGGTCTCAACGTCTCATCACAGTGATCGACACACACGTACACATACACACATACTCATCAAAAACACAAATTAAACTAACTTTGTCCTGGAATAATCCTTGCTCGTGTGCAAGCAAGCTTCAACCATGGATCCTCGATCGGTTGCCGTCTCAGTAGAACCAGCCGCCGGCAGCCTCGGCCTCTCTTGTCTCAGCGAGCTTGCCACTGCTCCGCCTGGACGACAGCGACAGGCACGAAGACGACGAGCTCGACGCCGACCGCCGCAGGCCGCCCAGCCCATGCCCCGGCGCGCCGTCCGATGACCGGAAGCTGCTGCCAGACGAGCCCGACGACGACGACGCGCCGGACGACCGCCTCCCCGAGCCACCGCCTGTCTTGCCGTCCCGGTCCCTCCTCCGGAACACGGGGAGCGGGAAGAAGCACCTGCTGCTCGCCGCCGCCGCCGCGGCCTCCTCGTCGTCGGGTCCCAGGCCGTACGACGCGACGGGCGCGACCCGCGGCGCGATGTCCAGGAACGCCGTGGGGCGGTGCGGCGGGCGGCGCCGGGACGGTGACACCGACGCGGAGCGCGCGGCGTAGTAGGAGGAGGAGACCCGCGGCGAGTGGTACGGCGAGGGGGACATGGCGGGGGGCGGCGCCAGCTTCGGCGACACGGCCACCTTGGCGTACGAGAGCGCGCCGGACGACGCCGGGGAGGAGGAGTAGTAGGACGGCGGCGGCGCCACGCTTGCGGAGCTGGCGCTGGCGCTCCGGACGTGCTTAGGCGTCCCCGGGCACACCTCCCACTTGAACGGCACCGACCCCGGCCGCCGGCACGAGTCGTCGACCACCACCCCCGCCATTGCTACTATCTTGTTCGTTCCTCTCGCTCCCTGTCTCTCGACCAATGCATCAATCAGTGATCAAGCGGCGTGCTTTATATATAGTAGAGTGGTGGTGGATTTGTGCGGGGAGCGATGATTCAGGAGTGATTGGAGGGGGGACGGATTGGATTGGATTTGAGATGGTCTCATAGTCATCAGTCAGTCAGGTAGTGGCGGATTATCTGAACCTTTTTTAGTGCGGTGGTCGTGGTCATCGCCGGCGTGGAGATCGGGTGCACCACCGGCCGGTGGTTTGGCACCGAGTGGCGGCAGTGAGTGGCGTGCTAACTGAATTTCGTGGGGCTCCACGTTCTGCTTGACTTGGTGTCCCGGTACCGGACATTCGGACACGTTCGGTTAGGCGGGGATTGGGGCGGCGGCGGCGTTGTGCGTTGACGATCGAAGTGGATCGGGAGGGCATGCGGGCACGTCGTCGAATAGGAATGCTTGTGTCCGGGAGATTGTATTGGTCGCTCGTTTCCTAGTGGGGGTGGTGTTTGTTCACACTTCACATTTCACACACTGGTGGTGACGTGGTGTTCCGTGGTCGTCGCCGATTATTGGCTGGTGAGGTAGCGAGATTTTTCTGAATGTTTTTGTATGCATGTTGATGTGGAAAACCACTTGTTTGCAGTAACAAATTAAAGGTGTATAATTGTGCGTGCGTTTATGTTCTCCGAAAATCTAAACGGCGAGGCATCTCAATTTATGTTAAATGGAGAACCCTCTCAGTTTACTTAATGCGACACAAAGTTGCTGCGACACACAAAGTTACTTACCGCGACACAAAGTTAAAGTTACTTTCCGCGAAACAAAGTTACTTCCTCCTGTGTGCTTCTTTCGGTTTAGTGAAGCAATTTGGTGTCGCACGAAGTAACTTGGGAGTGCTCTCCATAATGACTAAAAGTTACTTCCTTCTTTGTGTTTTTTTTGTTAGATTTAATACGGGTCTGACCCATGTCATATTTAATTAAATTAAATAATTTCTAAGACTCTATAAAATGCTATAAAATTCTAGATGTAGTAAAATAGTAGACTGAATGTAGCTGATGAATAAATTTGTAATGATCATGTTTATGGCTGCGGTTTCTAGTAACTCCCACAGTTATGTTTGAGGTTACTAGTAACTCACACGTTCATGACAGAGGTTACAAGTAATTGATGGACATTTCATGATGTCCAAGTTCATCCTCTACACTTTATCTTCTAACTTTCTTTGTGTATAGATATCACGTGTTCGTCCTTGGCCGCGTACGTGAGAGAATAAGCTGCACCTTTGTTCTTCTGTTGAGTTACTGCAAAACAAATAGTATTCCCATTCCACTCCGTGTGCGCACACACTGCTGGAAGAGCAGAGCCTCCGAAACTGACATTGCAAGATATCCTACTCGGGATAGCGAGGCAATCAGGTTTTTGTGTAGTGCAACAAGTGCGCGATTACTCAACAACCTTCCTCCGTTTGCTTGTTGTACGACTACTTCCTGGCGGCGAGCGATTGAAGTACAACTACTTCCCGGTGGACCCAGTGGTACTGTGAAAATCTTTCTGCATCAACTGTGAATGACTATATCAAACAACTCATCATGATGAATGATTGGAATGGAGCCGCTGGTGCCTCCGGCACCAGTCCCTCCACACGATATACCTTCATATTTCTCTTTTTATTTACTGGTTTTCTAATTCGGTTAACCAGTAATAAAATAGAATATATATATATATATATATGTCATTGTATATATATATATGTCATCACAATATTGCTGCTATATTGATGGATTAAATTTAACAAGAATTTGCGTAAGTTTCTAACATCTTTCTGTTGAGGGAAGTAATTTTCGTGCCGCAAGAAGTAACCTAGGAGGGCTCTCCATGTATGACTAAATGAAGATGCCTCCTTATGTTCTACTAGAATGAATATCAAAGAAAAAACAAATACAAAGTACTAATTACTTGCAATAAATAGGAAAGTACTAAAGTAGGATAAACAAGAATTAAACATAATTTTCAGAGGGCACAAAATTATATCTCCCCTATTTTGCATGCCATAGTCAATAGGCCTAATAAAAAGGAAAGGAGGAGAAACAAGAATAAAATAAAACTATTATGCTGAGGGAACCTAATCTTCCCAAGCCTCTTTGTATACCATAGTATAAATCTAATCCAAAAGATACTATAACATATAATTTAAAGTGGAGTGAAAAAAGGCTAAACACAATTTAATGTGGCGTGCTCTGAAATCAAGAATAATCATTAATCCTCTTAGATGACTAGTAACAAGGCACATGCGACACACACGTGCAACACACACATGCTATATATGGATGTGGAGGGGTGTGAATAACTTGTGGTTTACTAAAAATATTCCGTCTTTAGTAAAATTTTAGCCTTGAAATTTCAAGCAGGTTGTAACCTGATACATCCTTTCTCATCTTATGAATTTAGAGTATGACTTAATAAACGTTTTCAACATCTTCCTGATGCTCATATGGATGATTGCTTCTTTCAAAGCGTGCAACATATATTATTATGATATACCTTAAAATATAGAACAAATTATTTAAAATCCTTTTAGAATCATGTCATTAACTAACTAATGGTGAAAAGCAGGACCTGTAGCTGACTTTTTTGTTTTAACAGATACTGCTATCATGTTCAAGCAAGAGCACACATATTTACAAGACCACACAAATTTATTAACCTTTTTCATACCATAAATAGGACCGATAACTCAAAAAAAAGTTTTACACTGCTTCACCTAGCTACTTACCTTAAGGTTTTGCTGCGGCTAGATGCTAATGACAACTACATCTATTTGGCATGGAAAATATATTTTTATTAAGTGATGAAGGTGTTGACGCAAAATGTGCACCTAGCGCCAAACACACAGCAAGCCGAACAAGCTGGCTTCACACGTGCAAAGAATCACAAGACGTGCCAGTCAATTTTTCCTGAAAATTAACAAAAGACAAAACAGTTAGATACCAAAGCTTGGAACTTGCCGGGTGGTACCAGACAGTTCCATATTTACGGCTGCAAAGCCAGATGGGATGACACATAGCTATAGAAAGCTATCTGCCAATAAACTGAAAGCCATTCGGGAACTTGCAACAAGAAAAGTAACATTGCCGAATGGATGACATAAGCATGGCAGCGATCAGTCTTTGTTTGAGCAAAGATGCACATGCACGAAGCCATGACCGATCCCCATGATAATTAACATTGAATAAATAAATAAAGTAAAGCACAAGCATAAACATGTAATAAACAAGCATGCATAGATCCAAAGCACTAGTCTACCGCATGTCTAGGTACTTTAAAAACCCGTCGGGTACGATGCCAAACAAATCTATCCACCGCATGATACAATTTGCATGAAAACCGTACCACTTTCCACAAATAGATCTATCCACCGCATGATACAATCTAAATATGGAAAGCTAAAAGCATACGTTATTTAAAGCATGAATTACGCACGTGTTCTACTCGTGAAGAAAAATAACCGAATACAGCTGAACAGCCGATTCGGGGTCCATGAAGAAGGAACGAACATTACCAAGCGAATAAATCTATCAGATTGGTTCGAAATCTAATCCACCGGATGACTAGCTTCAAAGCAACCCAAAAACCTGCATCTAACGCATGATACTCAGTTCTTTCAAGATTTATACCAACGTTGGCAAATTTGAACCCGCAACACGTAACAACCTAGATCGATTCGGTTTCGGCTATCGGAAAGTACAAGATCCACGTGTTAAAACACGAATTCTACTCGTATGAGGATCACAAGAGGGATAAAGCCGATCCAAACCCATCTAGATTGGGCAGAAGTGTTACATAAATTTAAACATAAAGTAAAAACTCAAAGCAACACGGGGTAACTTAATGAATCTATTGGATCTTGCCAAAATCCAATAGAGCCGATAACTAGCTTCAAGCTAGATCTTAGCCTACCGCATGGCTCATGACCTAACAAGAAACCCTCTTGAACCAAGCTTGAATCTACCGCATGACACGAAGCATGGTAACAAGACTACTTGCATCAGATCTAAATCCACCGCATGATACTAGATATGATACAAGGTTGCCGGTACTCACGGAGGTCGACGGATCGATGAACCCTCTCGAAGAACTCGACGACACGACAAATGGACTCTAGGGTTTGGCGTAAGGCCGGTTTGTATTGAAGAATGATTGTGTTCGTTACATACATTCAGGGCTCATATTTATACCCTGCCGAGTACAACCTCGAATGGATTTGTTGCCTAACTTATCTCTAAGCTTGATCGCTTATCCATCCATTCGTCCTTCCCGCTTCGACCACATCATTGTCCAATCCCGCAATATCGCCTTCACTCGTTCCCTTGCCGAACGGAAACAGATAGCCGACCGCGGATCTTTCTGCCGAATACATCTGAGAAAAACCTTCCTTCCACCGGACGGACTCCTCATCGAGCCGGACCCACAAGTCAGACTCCTTACCAAATTTTGGTGTTAACACATGCCCCTTCAATTGCGGGATAAAAGTGATTTTGTTCCGCAATTGACTCCAACCACGAACATTTTCAAATCGAATCTGTCAACACCGGTTCTTCTTTCTTCGCAATTCGTCAGAATCCTCGTCTAGATCCAAACCCTAGATCCCCTTGTTCTATGCTCAAATCCCCAATGGCGTCTCAAAACCAAGCTGCTCAGGTAAATTCCCCTCCCGTAAGCTTCATTCGGCATTTAGGTTTTCAATTTTACATGAGATTTCTTTTCCGCTTTCCTTCAGGAGCCTTCCACTGAGCTTTTGATTCGCACCGAGGCCAATTCGAGATCCTATTACCTTGGTCCTGTGGGAAACTCTGATCCTCGAGATTTCATCGCGGCTGAATCTCAAAGGATCCCTTTCAAAGCGGCTCTGTCCCCACCTCCTCGGTGGCAAGATGCTTTCAAGAACTGGCCCTTGCCTCCAATCGCAGGCTGGAAAAATTGGTACCGGAGGATCCTTGCAGACAAGAGTGCCAAGACCCAAAACTGGGATACCCTTCGCATTACTCAGTGCCTGGAGTTATCTTTAGCCGAGACCCCCAAGAATGAAGACCTTCTGATAGCAGCTTGCCATTTTTGGTCAAACGGCGTCAACGCCTTCCTCTTTGGCCACGGCCCGATGTCTCCAACTCTGGCCGATGTGTATATGATCACCGGCCTTGACATTACAGGATCTGTTCAACCCTGGGATTTCAGAAGTTCTTCACGGCAAACAGGGGTGAAACCAGGGAGCGGATACAAGAACTACATCTTGCACCACATGAAGGACGGTTCCCTTGGTGAAATTGAATACAGGGTATTTCTGAACATGTGGCTGTGCAGGTTCATCTTCTGTGGTAAAGCCAATGAGCCTACCCTGAATCACATCGCAATGGCTTCTCAACTGGCCAGTGGTAACCGCCTCCCCCTTGGGAAATTCCTCTTAGGCAGTGTGTACCATATGCTTCATCAAACTGTCACCCAGATGTATACCAGCCAGAGGATAGCATGTGTCAACGGTCCTTGGTGGTTTGTTCAAATGTGGCTGCAGCTTCACATGCATCAGATCGTTGGTGTCGATTTGAACACACGGATCTCCCTTCATCTAATCACCCTGAAGGGGAACCCCAAGCCACCAGAGGATGCCAGACTTATGGAGAAGCTGCTTCAACCGTTCTTATCCAAGCGAGATATCGGCCCGGCCTTTTCGAGCTATTCTTCAAAGGTTTCCAAAACCCTCTCTGGCTCCCTTATCTGGACAATGACACTTTGATTTTCCCCTGTGAATTCTCTTTTGAAAACGAACGCCAAGATGGGAGATTCCTAGAGATTCTCAATATCATAATCCGCCCATGCATGCCGACTTTGAATTCAATGGAGGAAGGCTGACCTATAGCACTTATGAATATTATCAGCCCAACATAATGGCTCGGCAACTTGGGTGTGGCCAGATGCCCCCAAGACTGTTTCTGCATGAATTTCTCAAGCCTAGAGAGGAAATCAAAGAACTCATGCACAGTAGCAGAGTCTTCCGTTATGTGTGTAGTCCCACTGTCTACACCTGGCCTTTTGTACCCACAACAACGGCTCACTCCACCTTCAATTCCTGGTGGCAAGAATTGCATGATCATATCTTCAGTGAGCCTGTACACTCGTTCTGTGCAGAGTTGATGCCTGATTCTCAGCCAACTTCAGAGGTAATATGATTAACCATTGAATTAGACATATCCCCTTTCAATTATGATTCTGACCTTACTTCTCTTATCCACAGAACACAGTGCCTGCCCCTCGAGCCAGGAATATTGCCTACAACGTCGTAGGCCCGATCTCAAGATCGGGATTCGGGTCCCCAACTCGGCTCGGCTAATGGCCGTGTTTGCCACAACAGACCCAAGCCTTTCCAGCCTTGCTGCTGATAGGAGGCAAGGTTTGTCTCTAATAGCTCCCCCAAATGCCAAGAGGAGAAGAACTGTCAAGAAAGTCTTTGTTGAGGTAAAAATCTCTTCTTTTCTTGATCACAAGATTACTCTATTCCTGATAAATCATATCTTGTGCATTTTCAGACCAGAGCCCAACAATCTTCAGTTCCAGAACCTGCCAATGCCCTATCCACTGGTATGACCTTTACTGTCCTCTTCCTTGAGGATGAACACTGGCATTTATCTTTTAATTTGGCACTTGCAGAAGAAACAATGGAAGAACAACTTGTGGACGTCCCAGTGTCTCAACAAGCAAGTTCACCCAGGGTTGAGTTACCTGTCCCAGTGGAAATCTCATCTTCATCAGGGAATCAATCACCCTCTGTTCAAACAGAAACAATAAACTCTCCAGAGATGAGTTTCCCAGTCCAACCAGAACCATCAAGTCCTCCAAGGGCCCAATCACCTACCGGTCATGCGGAGACATCAACCCCGGCAGAGGTGAACCCATCTCCTCTTCGGCCGAAGCCCCCGAGCCGCCAAAGAATCGCATCGGCGCCTTCTCACATAGAAGCTTCGGCTCCGCCCGGAACACCTCCTTCGCCCGTGGCCGCTCCCGAACAAAGTCCCGTCCCGACCAAGAAATCGGACATGAGGTACTCATTTGCACTTAACTCGCTACCTTTACTTTCAAGGCACTTCTAACTCAAAGAATATCGCTTTCTTATCAGGCCCCATCATCATCAGATCTGTCAATGGGGAACAGTCCAGTTGCCGAGGCGATGGAAGAAATGCATCAAACCCTGTCAGAGGAAGTGCTAGAAAAGCTCAGGGAGATCTTTGCCTGGCTGGAAAAAGATGCACGAGATCAGTTCAAAGATCTCGATCACTTTGAAGAAATGCTCGAGTCTATTAGCCAAGAACTTCTTGAGGACATTAGTGCTTCTCTTGCATCTATCTGTGGCCTGGAGATCCACTACGTGCCCATAAGGCAAGCTTTGAGGAAGGTGCGCTCCCGCCCGGCTATTGAAAAGAAGAGAGCCAGTGCTGAATAAGCCATGAACGGGGCACAATGTCAGACCGAGAGCCACAAAGATACATTGGCCAATCTGCAAGCTTCTTGTGATTTAAAAATTGCTAGGAAAGCTGCTCTGGAGGCAGAACTGAGAAGCCTGTCAGCTGAGATAGAGGCCGATAACAGGAAAATAGCCGAGCTCCCTGGATTGATAGAGAAGACCCAAGAGGAAGCAAAATCGGCTATGGCCAAGATGAAACAATGCGATGCAGAGCTTACCACCTTGTCTAGCGCCCAGAAAGATTGTCAGGAGCGGTTGGATAATTTCCGCCAAGCAACATCAAATGTCCGTAGTGTGATTGCGAAAAACTTGAACATTTAGACGCTTCAATTGATGTATAACCGAATTGGTCGCTCTTGTAATATATGTTCTTGCAATTTTATTTCCTTTTTCTTCTGCGCATCTTTAAATGTAACGCGGAACGACCCATTCGGCAAAGAAATGCCAACACCCGAATGGCACTTTGACTCCTCTCAGTCGAGCCAGTCAACCGAATACGACTCAGCCTAGAACTTCAAGCGACCCATTGGCAGTCTGGTCAAGGAAACCTTTCCACCTTCCGATTTTCTTGGGATATGCGCCACGATCCAGAGCCACGACTTGAGGCCACGATCTGTCTTGCCAGGCCTATAAATAAAACCGTAGGTGCCCCCAGCTCTCCACCAAGCCTTTAGCTCTCGAATCTTTGCCAATCTCAACTCTTCTTCTTTCCAAATAGTGCACATCCCAGAGCAGCATGGTGCGCCGCCTCAACCGACGCCGCGCCTCTGATGAGGCGGAAGGGAGTAGCGCTAATGCGCGCCGGAGGCAATGATCGTCAATTCCTCTTCTTTGATTCATCTTTGATCTTCTTGTTTTGACGATCATCTCCTTTTCAGGTTGATTCAGTGGAACCCGTCTCCTGCGCCGGCCAATCAGCCCCTTCCGGACGACTCCTCCAAGTCTGACGGCCACTCCCCCGTGCCCTACGGGGAACTCGACGCTCTCCGCTTCAAGGCGGAACTGGAGACGGCCCAGCGCGAGCTGGAGGACGTCTCCAAGAAGGCGGGCATAGCCGAGTTGGAGTGGGAGGACCAGCGCAAGCAGCTGCTGGAAACCATCGACGGTACAACTCTGAAATCAATTTTTCATCCAATCCGGCCTTCGATGCTAATCTCCTTTCTGCTTGCACCTTGCAGCCCGCGACGCCGAGCTCAACCAGCTGAAGATGCTGGTGGAGCAGCTGGCCGACAAGGTGAACGCCCGCGGTGACACGCCGGCGGAGCGCCTTGCCGCGGTGGAGCACCGCGTTGATGAGGTGGCCACCCATGGCGTTCGCTTGGGCACCACCCTAGGCCTGGCTGCCATGGCGACGCATACGGACGCCGACTACTCCACCAGGCCGCGTGGCTTCCGGGGCGGCGCGCTAGAAGACATCGAGGAGATTGAGCTCATCGTGGAGCGCCTCGATAACCACGGCGACGCCATTGCCGAAATCACTCATCCCCAATCTGTGCTGAACAGGCTTTTTGACTAGATTGTATTAGGGATGTTTGAACATCGACAATAAATAAAGAACTTTTGAATTCTGTGCTTGCACTGCGATGATCTCTTTACATTTGCATCCGTGAATCTTGTTTTTCCTTAAACGTATCCGGGAACTGTCTTGAGCCGAATACGCGAGAACAGATGCCCCTTGGCGCAAAATCCACAGAAGATCCCTGAATCGGCAATCCGTAAGCACTGTTCAAGCAAAAACTCTTCGCATTGGGGAAGAAAACCCTGCCGTTTGGTATTCCAACAGTGTACGCTGGCCAGTCATCACTCCCAATGCACTCCTTCGGTCAATAAAATAGCTTGCTGAGATGCCCTGCAAATCCACTCGCACACTCATCCATCACTTCTCAATCCCTCCCCTGTCTCTAGAGGAAAAAACCCCAAGGCCATGGACAAGGGCAAGCAACCCTAGGAGAGCAACCCTCCAAAGAAACGCACGATTCGAAGGTGAGTTTTCCCTTGATTTACCTCCTGTTTCCCACATGATCTTGCGCTTTACCTTCTCTTCTTTTCCCCTTTCAGCCTTGATTTGCTTCCTGAAGAAATCATCGGGACCGAAGATGTGCCTGAGTACATCTCCTCCGATTCCTCCCTCGAAGCAGAGGACGCCATGCCTGAACATAGGACCAGCCATCAACTGCGCCGCCGCGTTCGGCACCTGGAGCACGGCCTCAGGGACATCACCGCTCGTTGCCAAGCCGAGCGCGAGCGTCGCATGGCTCTGGAGGCACTAGTGGGGGGTAAATGCTTCTGACTTCTTGACTTTGTGCCCACATCTGGATCTCTTGCCCCTAACACCCACTCCTCTGCTTCAGATGTCTCTGACAGGTACAACAACCTGAAAGCGGCCTGGGACAACTTGGTGGAGGCCGCAAATCATGGTCACCCCCGTGCATTCCAAGTTGCCGTCACGGTGGTCCTGGAACAACTGAAGAGGGAGCAGCCGAAGAAGCAAAGAAAAGATTGACTCATACTTTCGCTTCTTTCTCCACGCCTTCTGCTTCCCACCTCCTTGAGGTTCTGATCACCAGGGTTGTTGGATGTAAACCTGCAAGAAGCAGTTGTAATGTAGTTTTGTGCTAAGGGCAATGCGTCTAGGCACTGGCCATTTCTTCTGTTTGTGAATTTTTGTTCTAAAGGCGGCCTCGCTCTTGAGCGCCGGCTGTTTCTGTGTCAGATGCGTGTAATCCCACTGATATCTTCCATTTATTGCGGCGGAAAATTCTTCTCCTAGTAAAGTTTTCAATATGTATGCATTACCAGGGACGCATCTGACCACACGAAAAGGCCCTTCCCAGTTAGGGGACCATTTGCCGAATTCACTATATTTAGTTCCAATCGGCAATAACGCTTTCCAAACCAAATCTCCTTCTGCAAATTGCCTGACTTTTACTTTCTTGTTATAGTACTTGGCAACCCACAGTTTGTTCTTCTCAATGTTTTCCAGGGCCCTGAGACGGATCATGTGTAAATCCTCTAGCTCGTCCATCATTAGGCCACTGTAATTCTTGGAGCTCAAATCTTTCTGTAACACAATCCTCCTTGAATCCGATTGCATCTCCCAAGGTAGAACCGCATGGTGTCCATAAACCAGTTCATAAGGAGAGGTCTTTGTAGCTCCATGGGGGGCCATTCGGTAAGCCCACAGTGCCTCACTGAGTACCGAATGCCACCTTCTTGGCTTCTGGTCGATCTTCTTTTGTATCAGCTTGATCATGATCTTATTAGAAGCCTCCGCTTGACCATTAGCTTGGGCATAATAAGGGGAAGAGTTGAACGATTTGATCCCCATGCTTTCTGCAAACTCTCTGAACTCCAAGGACACGAATTGGGCCCCTTGATCAGTTGTGATTGTCTGAGGGATTCCAAACCGATAGATGATGTGCTCCTTGACAAATTCAACCATGTTTTCCGACGTCACCTTCTTCAGTGGGATCGCCTCAACCCATTTAGTAAAATAGTCCATAGCCAAAAGCACAAACTTATGCCCCTTGTTAGATGGTGGATTAATCTGGCCAATCAAGTCTATACTCCAGCCCCTGAATGGCCATGGCTTGATGATGGGATTCAATGCTGACGCGGGGACTCTTTGAATATTTCCAAACTTCTGACAATCTTGACATCCTTTATAATACTCAAAGCAATCCTCTAATATCGTCGGCCAAAAGCACCCAGCTTTTCTGATAACCCATTTCATACGATAGGCCGATTGGTGTGCTCCACATATCCCATCGTGCACTTCGCTCATCATGTTCTTGGCTTCTTCTGGACCCAGGCATCGTAACAATACCCCATCTAATGATTTATAGAACAAATTGTCATCCAGAAGAACGAATTTTATGGCCTTGTACCTGAGCTTCCTAGAGACCTTTCGGGATGGATCCTTCAAGTAATCAACGATCTCTTTTCTCCAATCATCTTCTGCAAGATCCGTCCCCAGTGCACATACCTCTCGCAAAGCAAACGCTTCTTGACTCTCTTTGTAACCGGAGGCGCTTTGAGCCACCGTTTGCTTCTTCATTATGTTCCCTAGGAATATGCTGTAGAGTTACCAACGGGAAGCTCTTCAAGATTTCCCTGCATTCTTCGTAGTAACTCCTCAGCGCTTCACTTTTGCATTCGTATTGGCCGTTCAATTGCTTGATTACCAACTCTGAGTCTCCATAAACTTCAACTGAAACGGCCCCAGCTTCTCTCAAATATTGAAGCCCTCGAAGCGTTGCCTCGTACTCGGCCGATTGTTTGTAACAGTGGGCTGTATAGGGATGGCAAATTCAAACATCTCACCCCTAGGCGAAATTAGTAGGATCCCTACTCCCCCACCTTTACCACATGATGATCCATCAAAAAATAAAGCCCAAGGGGTAATTTCAAGCAAATCAATTGACGGGTCGCGATGTTCAGTTATGAAATCGGCAATGATCTGTCCCTTGATAGCCTTTGCCGATCCGAACTTTAACTCAAACTCTGATAAGGCCAAGATCCATTTGCCAATCCTGCCATTCAAAATTGGCATAGATAACATATGTTTTATTACATCGAACTTGGAATACACAGTGCATTCGGCATTCAACAAGTAGTGCCGAAACTTTGTACACGAGTAGTACACGCACAGGCACAGCTTTTCCGTGGCCGAATACCTGGTCTCAGGATCAAGTAGTTTTCGGCTAAGATATGCTACTACCCGCTCATTTCCTTCGAATTCTTGAATAAGGGACGATCCAATGGTTTGGGTATCGGCCGCCACGTACAACTTGAAAGGCTTATCCAGCTGAGGAGGGACCAGCACTGGTGGCTCCTTCATGTATTGCTTGATCTCATCGAAAGCCTTTTGTTGTTCGTCGCCCCATGTGAACTTCGATCTTTCTTTAGCTTCGGCGGTGGAGAGAATGGCAAAACTTTTCGTGACAAATTTGAAATGAATCTTCTCACGAAATTAATTTTGCCGAGCAGTGATTGTAACTCCTTGAGATTAGTTGGAGGAACAACTTCATCGATGGCCTTCATGCTCTTCTAGCCAACTTCAATTCCCCCTTCGTGGACTAAAAATCCCAAGAACTCTCCAGCTGATACCCCAAAAGCGCACTTGTTTGGATTCATCTTTAAACCATGCTTCCGGGTGCACTCCAAGGTCCTTTTCACATCTTCCAAATGCGTGTCATGACTTAGGGACTTGATCACCACGTCATCAATGTAAATTTCTACAATTTTGCCGATCAACTTGTGAAAAATGTAATTCATGGCTCGCTGATAAGTTGCACCGACATTTTTTAACCCAAACGTCATGACTATCCATTCAAACAGGCCTATATGACCAGGACATCTGAAGGCCGTCTTTGATATGTCCTCTATTGCCATGAAGATTTGGTTGTATCCCGCATTGCCATCCATGAAACTGATCACCTTGTGTCCAGCTGCGGCGTCAATCAACAAATCGGCAATAGGCATGGGGTAACCATCCATCGGAGTAGCTCGTTCGGATCCCCCGAAATCTATGCAGACCCTCATCTTTCCATTCTTCTTGTACACAGGGACAATGTTAGAAATCCACTCCGCATATCTGCATGGCCGAACGAAGTTTGCATCAAGTAGTCTTTCAACTTCTTTCTTCACATCGGCCAATACCTCATCCTTGTAGATTTTCCGGGGTGGTTGCTTGTATGGTTTGAAACCAGATTTGATTGGCAACCGATGCTCAACGATAGAACGATCCAGTCCAGGCATCTCCGAATAATCCCAGGCGAAGCAATCTTTGTATTCCTTGAGTAGCTTGATTAATTCCTCCCTGAAGTCTGGCTGCAAGTTTGCGCTGATGAACGTCGGCCTTGGCTTATCACCACTTCCAATGTCAACTTCTTCTAATTTGTCAGCCGACATAAATCCTCGCCCCAACTTGCCATCAGTGCCATCGACGGGGTTCTCCATTAAAAATTACTATAAGAGCCGACTGCTTGAATCGGCCGTTGATCACCGCCGACGAGTTCAACGAGACCTTCTCCCCGTCTTTCCCCGAGAAACGATCAATGCCTTGATACTCCCGAACGCCGGTTCCATGTTTGCAACGATCACGGAGTCATCTGCCGGACAACCTCAATATCATCGTCCACCCACTGGATGAGCGCCGATGCATGGTGGATGGGACGCGATGGTGGCATGAATCCGGCCCCGTCCAAGCAAAGCGGCCGTAGGCCCCTTTACCTTCGATAACAAAGAAGGTAGTGAGCAGTGTCTTGGACCCGATCATCAGATCCACGTGAGCGCATCCCTTGGTGTCTGAAGGATTCCCAGCGAAATCGTTCAGTATTATGCTTGTAGGCGTCAGATCGCTAGGGCCCATGCCAAGTTTCCTGAAGGTGGTGTACGGCATTACGTTGACTGCCGCCCCGCCATCGACAAACATCTTGGTCAATGTCTTGCCATTGACATATCCCCTCAAGTACAGCGGCCTCATGTGTCGATTCTTGGCCGGTTTGTCGAAGATGGCCTGCTTGGCTAGCACCAGCTGCGCCATCATCCCCTCGATCTGCTCATCATCTAGGGACGCTTCCTCCCCGCACAACCTCGATTAGCGGGAGCCATGAATTCGTTCGGCAGAAAATATACCATGCATGTTGGAGCCGAACGCTTTGACCCCTTCGGGTTGATCCTTTGGACGCCACACCGCTTCGTCCGGATCCCGGACCGCCTCAGTTCACGGTTCCTCAAGCGTTGAACCCGTCTCTTCTGACTCTTCCGTAGGCCAGGCGGGCACCATTGCCCCTTCTGCCAGATGTACTCGTCCTCGTCCTCTTCTTGATCAGCCCACCTTAAATCAGCTTGCCGTTTCCTGGGATGATCAATGATTTCAATTTTTTGGTGCCGATCCTCGCTAGGGTGGATCCTTCCAATTCTCTCATGGACGGATCGGCGATTGGCAGTCTCCTGCCTGTACTCAAAATATCTGTCACTGCACTCAGGGCAGTTCCTCAGCGTGGGCAGCTTCAAACCCTCGTTCCAACAGTGCCTGAAGAACGCACACCCCCAGTGCGCGCGCTCCTGCTCGCGCGTGTATCGCTCCAGGTCTCTTCTGTGTGCCTCCTCTTCAGCTCTGCGCCTCTCCTCCTCGTATCTTCGCTTTTGGTAGTGCTCTTTTTCCAACTGGCACTGCCACTTGTTGAGGAGGATACGCGTGGTCACTCTGGGCTTGGTTCTGGATGATTCCCCGACTTCGATATGGCTTTTGAGAATGCGGGGGGCTTCACCATGCACCTGCTCCAGAGTTACTTGACGCTCCGGGTCCACGGTTCCGTCCTGCCTAGCCTTGGTTGAGGTCAAGACTTTGACCTTGCCCTTCTCCTCAGCTGTCACCATGTTGACAGAGAAACCCACCATGTTCTGAGGAAAGGGGTGGCCATCCAGCTTCATCTTGTTATCAAATTTGAGGTGCCCTTCCTGGATGGCTTTCTGGATCCTCATCCTGAAGACCCGACAGTCGTTGATGGAGTGCGAGTTCCTGTCGTGAAAGCCGCAGTAACGCTTCTCCTTTACCCCATCAGGCCGAAGCATGGAATGCCCTTCTGGAACAGCTTGTCAGCCTTCGTGATGTCGAAATCGTAGGTGCCTTTGGTCTGCTTGACCCAGCGTTGATTCATCGTTAATGGCTCTTTCCCCCACATGATTTTGGCTGCGGCCACGTCCAGTTCATCATCAGAATCTTTGATCAGGTCGGCCTTGTCCAAGAACTAGTTGTAGATGTCCGCCACATCATGCTGTTTGCCAAACCTGGCATCCTTCTTGAAGCCATACGCTTGGTTGCTCATTAATGACAACTTTTGAGACAACTGGCCCAGGTTTTCAAACTCCATACCGAACAGTTTCTCACGCACGGCCGGCAGCATCCCGGCGACGGCCATGTCGGCCAACTGGTCATCTGGCAAGTTGAGCGAAAAGCACATGCCCTTAACTTCCCTGAATCTCCTGAGAAATTCCAATGGTGTCTCGCTGTGCCTCTGCTTCAAGGTGGCCAGGTCGATCAGCTTCTTCTCTGAGCTGCCGCTGAAATAGTGGGCGTGGAACTTCCGTTCCAGGTCTTTCCATCTGCTAACTGACTTAGGGGGCAAGGACGAAAACCACTGGAACGCCGGGCCCATCAGTGACGCGGGGAAGTAGCGGACCCTGAACGCTTCCTCAGCTGAGCATTCTCCGAGCTGCATCAGGTAACGAGCAATGTGCTCCACCGTGCTTGTGTCGTCTTGCCCGGAAAATTTCGTGAACTCCGTCGGAGGTTTCACCCTTGGCGGAAGGAGCACGTTGAAGTACCACTCTGGGAACGGCGGCTTGTAGGCAGGTCCCTGCATCTTCGGTTTGAGGCCGAACTGATTTTGCATCAACTCGGCCATCTTCCGTGCCAGGGCGTCGTCCTCTTGTGTGCCTGCAGCTGGTGCGTACCCTGGATGTGGGAAAGTGTCGATGGCTCCGTAGTTTCCCACCACGTGGTAGCCTCCTCCGTATAGGTTCCTCTGCAACCAGTTATTTGCCGGAGCAATCCTGTGGCCGGAGGCAAGCGGGGCCCCAAGCGAGCCGAACGCTATCTCTCCGTACGTGGGTTGGTACGGATTCGGCTGTTGCGCAGGTTGACCCGTGCTGCCCTGCGGTGGTGGCTTGATTGGCTGCCCTCCTGAGGTCTGTAGTGGGGGCTGAACTGGCTGACCCCCAGCGCCTTGCGGAGGAGGCTGGAAAGCTTGACTTCCAGCGCTCTGAGGAGGAGGCTGAATTGGCTGGCTCCGTAATGGAGGTTGAGAGCTTGACTCGCCCAGTTCCACGGTGCCCGCTTGGATGGGTGCCTTGCTGAATGCCTGGTCCATGCCTGGGCCAAAGACAACCACCATCATTTGCTGGAACGCACCAAGGAAAGCTTTGTGGTGCTTGCTCAAAATGTGGTCTGCAGAATCCCGGAATGCTTGCATGCACTCCTCTCTCTCCTGCTGGGTTGTGGCGTCGCTCTCCCCTGGCAGCAATACCCTGGGCATCTCACTCTTCAGGTACGGGACGCCACTTCTGTTTTTCTTGAAGGACAGCAGACAATTCTGCTGGAACTGGTCCACGGCGTCCTGGAGCTGCTGCCGTTGTTCAGGAGAGAGGTCCTCAATGTTGACATCCATGATGTCCGCGATTTCAGGCATCTTGATCTTTCGGCTGTTGTCCCACCGAGCGTGCCAAAAAGTGTGTTGACGCAAAATGTGCACCTAGCACCAAACACACAGCAAGCCCAACAAGCTGGCTTCACACGTGCAAAGAATCACAAGACGTGCCAGTCATTTTTTCTTGAAAATTAACAAAAGACAAAGCAGTTAGATACCAAAGCTTGGAACTTGCCGGGTGGTACCAGACAGTTCCATATTTACGGCTGCAAAGCCAGATGGGATGACACATAGCTATAGAAAGCTATCTCGCAATAACTGAAAGCCATTCGGGAACTTGCAACAAGAAAAGTAACATTGCCGAATGGATGACGTAAGCATGGCAGGGATCAGTCTTTGTTTGAGCAAAGATGCACATGCACGAAGCCATGACCGATCCCCATGATAATTAACATTGAATAAATAAATAAAGTAAAGCACAAGCATAAACATGTAATAAACAAGCATGCATAGATCCAAAGCACTAGTCTACCGCATGTCTAGGTACTTTAAAAACCCGTCGGGTACGATGCCAAACAAATCTATCCACCGCATGATACAATTTGCATGAAAACCGTACCACTTTCCACAAATAGATCTATCCACCGCATGATACAATATAAATATGGAAAGCTAAAAGCATACGTTATTTAAAGCATGAATTACGCACGTGTTCTACTCGTGAAGAAAAATAACCGAATAAAGCTGAACAGCCGATTCGGGGTCCATGAAGAAGGAACGAACATTACCAAGCGAATAAATCTATCAGATTGGTTCGAAATCTAATCCACTGGATGACTAGCTTCAAAGCAACCCAAAAACCTGCATCTACCGCATGATACTCAGTTCTTTCAAGATTTATACCAACGTTGGCAAGCTTGAACCCGCAACACGTAACAACCTAGATCGATTCGGTTTCGGCTATCGGAAAGTACAAGATCCACGTGTTAAAACACGAATTCTACTCGTATGAGGATCACAAGAGGGATAAAGCCGATCCAAACCCATCTAGATTGGGCAGAAGTGTTACATGAATTTAAACATAAAGTAAAAACTCAAAGCAACACGGGGTAACTTAATGAATCTATTGGATCTTGCCAAAATCCAATAGAGCCGATAACTAGCTTCAAGCTAGATCTTAGCCTACCGCATGGCTCATGACCTAACAAGAAACCCTCTTGAACCAAGCTTGAATCTACCGCATGACACGAAGCATGGTAACAAGACTACTTGCATCAGATCTAAATCCACCGCATGATACTAGATATGATACAAGGTTGCCGGTACTCATGGAGGTCGACGGATTGATGAACCCTCTCGAAGAACTCGACGACACGACAAATGGACTCTAGGGTTTGGCGTAAGGCCGGTTTGTATTGAAGAATGATTGTGTTCGTTACATACATTCAGGGCTCATATTTATACCCTGCCGAGTACAACCTCGAATGGATTTGTTGCCTAACTTATCTCTAAGCTTGATCGCTTATCCATCCATTCGTTCTTCCTGCTTGAGCCACGTCACTGTCCAATCCTGCAATATCAGCTTCAGCTGTTCCCTTGTCGAACGGAAACAGATAGCCGACCGCGGATCTTTCTGCCGAATACATCTGAGAAAAACCTTCCTTCCACCGGACGGACTCCTCATCGAGCCGGACCCACAAGTCAGACTCCTTACCAAATTTTGGTGTTAACAGAAGGTACTATATAAATTTTGATAATGGTAGGTAAATCATTTTCATCCGCTAGTTAACTACAAGTGACTCCGATTCTGTTTCTGTTAGCCTTGCTCCATACAATCACGACAACCAAATGTAAAGATCTGAATGAAGTATGTCAATGCTTAAGCTAGTGGTGAGCACATACTAAATCTGTGTGCAATCGACCTAAATGAGGATCAGACGTAACTGTATACCTCAAATGAAATTGAGTAGTTTCAAGTTGCTCTAAAATCAATAAGCCTATTAATTCAGTTGGCCTTATAACTCGTATATATACTTGTCCATGACCTAGTTCGACGTACCGAGAAGCAAGACGAAGGGCAGGCCCCAGCTATCTAGCAAGTTTAGCACAAGATAGTTCTAAGCACACATGATTACATAAATCACTTTCAAGTTATTCTGAATATGTAGTTATACCTGGACGACATGCAAATTTGCAATGCACTTTGAAATCTATCAGAATCCTACTTTCTATTCTCTAACTTGCTTGTCAGATGACTCTAATGAACGCATTAACTTCTGTCTTGATAACAACAAATAACAGTTAGCAATTTCAATGATTCAGTAATCAACACAGACCTTATAGCATATAAACTTTTGCATTGTGTATGAACATAACAATTTAAATGATTCAGCAATCAACTCTAATAGAACTGTATGAACATAGTAGTATTGTTATTATGGATTGGATGCGAGGGGAAGTGAATTGGAGGATTTGGGGGTTGATTTGTGGAGAATTAGGGCTGAGAGCTACAGTACCCGCGGTGCTACAGTACCCGCGGGTACTATTCACGTCTAGGGTTGTGGCGACGGCTAGGGTTGGAGGGGCGCAGCTCACCTCCCGGCCCGTTAGGCCCTTGACACCTGACATTTCCACGCCCTTTTCCGAGCAGCTCGTCCTCGAGCTGCAGCATGGGCACCTTGACAAGGACTCGACTCCACACAAACTTATGACCTAAAAATAAGCCTTTTATATCTCGGCTTAGTAGATTATTCTTGATTTGAAATAGATTCAGACTTTTTATTGTGTGACTCCTCGACGGTAGGCACCATCCGCCACCTGGATCCCATGGAGACCATCTGAACGAGAGGGATGCAGGGGCACAGCCACCTGGGGGCAGTCGCGACGAAGACCAGCGAAGACGTCCTCGCGGTGGTCGGAGACGGAAAGCTGGAGCCCTAGGCAGCGCGTCCCCGTCGATGACAAAGAGGAAGACACCTCCTCTACCTCCGCTCCCGCAGAGTTGGAGTACGCCATCCGCAGGAAAAACACCATGCACACCCTTGGGTACAGCAGCGGGTCGGCGCAATTGTTGGAGGCCATCAAACGGGTCGAGGTCTTGGCCCTGTGCATCGAAGGCAACCGCTGCCAAGGCCGCCTCCGATTCCGCATGCGGGCGCATCTCCTGCGCGGCGCCGCCGCCGCGCTAAAAGGCTGCGTGCCACGGCCTGCGCCCGCACCGCCGTGACTTGCTCGATCTGCTGCAGCCGCCGCCGCGTGAGGAGGCCGTGCGCCGCAGCCTGCAGTCGCACGACTGCTGACAGCCGAACCTGCTGGACGCCGATGCCCTTGTAGAATATCCCGTCGATGAACGGGTGTTGGAGGACAACAACGCCGGTGGTGGGCGCTGGAACCACCCTCGTCGCGGCCGCTCGGGTGCTCACCCTCGTGGAGACCGACCCCCTCGTGGAGTTGGCGCCCTCCGTCCACACGGTCGGTGACGGCGGCCATGCAGTTGGGGCCAGGGATGCCGGCAGCAAAACAGCGGCGTACGCCGTCAGCAATGCCGAGAGCGCGGGTGACAGAGGTGTCTGCGGCGCCCGGATCGAAGCCATCCATTTGGAGAACAGCTCCGGTGGCCAGCCCTGCTCCGCAGCAGACGCCATGGATTGGATCGAAACCAAAGCAATCGGATACCAGATTATTATGGATTGGATGCGAGGGGAAGTGAATTTGAGGATTTGGGGGTTGATTTGTGGAGAATTAGGGCTGAGAGCTACAGTACCCGCGGGTACTGTTCACGTCTAGGGTTGTGGTGACGGCTAGGGTTGGAGGGGCGCAGGGAACGCCGGCTGCGGGGCTTCACCCACGACCGGCAAGAGAGAAGGGTTTTCCTTCTAATCTCTTGCTTGATTAAATTGATACATCTCCTCTCTTTAAATAGAGAGGATTACTTGACCCCTAAGAAGGACTCGATCTTATCCCTAAACCTAACCCTAACGGGCCTCCCGGCCCATTAGGCCCTTGACACCTGACAATTGTACAATGTTGTTTCCAGACAAAATAAAGTCCAATATGCCACCATCAATCATACGGATACCAATACATGGTTGTTAACATCCACCAAGTCACCTCATACCAAATATTACATCTAAATTTGTAAGCACAACCACAGATTATTGTTGGCAACTTGGCATAGCCTTGATGCCAATGTATCACAAACACCCTGATGTAATATAGGTTATGCATTGCAGTATGAATGCACTTATACTATCTGTATATGCATTCCTAAAACATACTACATTAAGCTACTGATAGGAGTCGAGGAGCTCACCGCAAGAGTGTCTGCCATGCCAGCCTCAAGGAGCTCCTCCCGGGTAGCCTGCGTCGCATTGGCACAGATATCCTCTAGAGCTCGCTCATGACATTACTGAGGTCAGGATACCCCCCAGCTGCTCGAGTCGCCCCTGGCCCGGGCGACTTGGGCGGCGACCCCGCCCCGCCGCGCCCTCCCCCTCCGTCCTCTCCTCCCCGACGCCACGGAGGGAGCCGGCCGGGAGCCCGAGCGGGACCCAAGGACGGCGGCGGCGGGGCCTTCCTTGTCTCGGCGGCCGCGCATCCGAGGCGGCGGAGCGGCGCGCGGTGGACCTCGTCGGCCTCGCCGACATCGACGGCGGGCGACGTTTCGGGCCCCGCGGCCGGGATCCGGTCGCCCCCGGCCGGGATCTTCGGCGCGTGGGCGCGGGGCACCGAGGGCGGCGTCGACGTTCGGGTGGCGGCGCCGTCCGCGAGGGGCGCGGCTCCCGCGTCCCTTGGCCGGACCCGGTCTCCCCACGGCGGATCTGCGTTGAGCGGGGGGGGGGGGGGGGGCCGGCCCGGCGACGACGGCATCTCGGCGCGGGCGAGGCCCCCTCGCGTGGCGGCCGCGGCTCGCGGAGCGGCGGCGGCCTCCGGTGGCGGATTCGCGCCCCGGTTGGGCGGGGGCGGCGCCATGGTGGCGCCGCTCGGTCCCTTGGCGTGGCACCTTGCTGCCATCGCTGGCGTAGGCCACGTGCGACGACTGCGTTTGGCTTCGGCGACCGGTGTGCTTGCCGGCCTGGCGCGTCGTTGGGAGGTGGGGACGACGACAGTGACTCGAGGCTTCCGCGGTAGATGGTGGGGTGCTACGATGGCGACGCCTCTTCGCCGGCTGCGGTTGCAAGGTGGTGCCGGCCAGCTACAACGGAGGGTGGTAGTGGGGTTCATTGCTCCGGGCGAAAGCCCTTGCCGGAATATTTCTGGTGGATTGGCGGTGGCGCCCTTGGGCGTTGCTCTCCTGTTGGGGGCGCCATGTTGGAGCGATAGCCCTGCTACATGAGATCTCAGGGTGTAAACCTGGTCCAACTTCTGGACGAGCGACGGCGGCGCCTGCGGGTGTCGTAACCTCCTTGGAGGCGTCGCCTCTTGAGACACCTTGCGCTCATCGGCATGGCCAGCCTGCCTTTTGCGACTGCTCCGGTTGGTGGTGGCATACCCATCGTACGGCTTGCATCACGGGGGTTGCCTACCTCAAGCCTCGACGTCTGCGCTACAGTTGGAGTCTGAGGGTCTCTTCTCGGCTGCGGACTCGTCTGCTTGCAGCGTTCTGCGGCGGCTGGGGTTGCTTGGCACTCCCCGATGCGGTGCGGGACAACGTCGTCGGACGGCACTTGCGGCATCTGCAGCCAATGGAGACATGGCCTGCAGCGGATTGCGGCGGGGCTGTTCAGCACGACTGAACTTCTCCGGTGCGGTACAATGTCGGGTGACGGCGCATGCGACATCTTTGGACTTCTGGCTCGATGGCGGCGGCTTGCGCGAGGGGGAAGCAACGAGATGATTCGAGCCTCTGTGGTGACCTGCAGCTTGATTTGGTTTTGAGGGCGGGGCACCTCTTTGTGCTACTTCGACGACAATCTTTGAGACGAGTCTGGAGTGTGGAGCCGTGCGGCGGGTTTGTGCGGTCCCCGCGCACGAGAGAGTGAGGCGTGCTGTGAGGCGGGTTGGTGGTCCCCGCGCACGCAAGAGTTGCTTCTGACTCGGTGTTTCTACGTGCCGCCCGGTGGCCTCTCGGGTGCAACAACACCGCTGCATTGGTTTTTTGCATAGCGGTGGCCCTTTCGGTGTGGTTGTCACAGTGCCTGCCCCTCCGTTCCTTCTCTGCGGCGGTTTTCACTTCAGTGGTTTTTTGATACTTGTTTGGGAGGGTGGAGCTGGGTTTTTCTCTGTTTTTCTGTCGTCGTTGAGTGTAGAGTTTTGGCCGCGTCGATGTCCCAGTCCAACCGGACTGTGCGGTAACCCGTGTTGAGGTCCCAATCCAACCGGGCGAGTTTATTTTTTTCTCTCTTTCTTTTTTTCCTGCCTATGATCTCCCAGGATCATAGTCTTGTATTTTTTCCTGCTATATCAATGAAACACGCACTATCTTGTGCGGTTCGTTCAAAAAAAAGACATTACTGAGGTCAGATTTATACTCCCTCAGCTTTGCATAGGTAGCCGACAGGGAGCAGGCCACAACTACATACAGCAGGGAGGAGCAGCATCGGGCCTCCGGATCTCAAGCGTGGTCGCACGGTGGGGGAGGAGGATCGAGGAAGACGCACCTGCCAAGCTCCGCTGTTGCCGGCCTCAACACCACCGCCTCTCCTCGTCGACACCCACGGCCTGCAGCCCACAGCCACGGCACACCTCCTCGCCGACCCCAACCCCAACTTCTCCACCTCCACGTTGGGGAGTAGCGGGCGGGCCACCATTGCGCCTAGGACAAGGAGGAAGCTACTGCCGTTGCTGCCGCTGGCCTCAACTCCATCGCTGGAGGGAAGGAGGCGGAGGAGCCGGCGCGGGTGGAGGAGGAGGCGATCCTCAACCCCGTGCCGCTGGAGCCCCGACGCAGCAGCCAACATGTGGACGGCGGAGGAGCGTCGCTGGAACCCCGCCTGGTGCTCACCCAGCAGCCAACGCCAAAGCCGTCGTCCTCAGAGGGCCCCTCGTGGAGCCCGACACGGGAAAAGGAAGGAGAGGAGGAGAGGTAGTGGCGTGCGCGGGGGAGGACAGGGAGAGGAGGAGGCGACACTGCATCCGACGCCATCGTGGGCGCGTGCGGGATCCGACGTGGAGGACGCGCGGTGGCGCACACGATGCTGGTGGGGACATAGGCGGGTGCAGGTGTGGGTGGGTGGGCCGGAAGCGCGTGCTGGAGCCGGCGGGAAGGAGTCACGACGGTGTGTGACGAACACGCAGGGCGCAACGAGTTTTTTCAATGGCTGAATCGATGATTGGTGGGTCCGGTGGGTATATACGTGTGGGTAAAACCAACGAGTTTTTTTTCAATGGCGGAATCGATGATTGGTGGGCCCGGCGGGTATACGTGCGGGTAAAACCAACACGGGTGACAAAAACAATTCGTTTTTTGCAGAAACGCTCCCCAAATTGCGTTTTTATGGTCGTTCCACCTTTTTGGTCATCATGCAACTTGACCGGTGGGTCCGGCGTGAGGGGTAAGGCGGGCCTGAATTGGGTGAGAAAAGTTTTCAATTGTTTTCGCTCCTTATAGTATAGATTGCTGACCACAACTTCCCCGTGGTGATCCAACCATTAAGATGTTTGCTTATCTGCACGGAAATCCTGCCTTTGCCAAGCGCTGTGGTAGCAGTTTTATTCCTTTTTAGCAAAGAAAGAATTGTTTTGTTGTTCTACGGGTCATAGTATGAAAAACGGTCTTTTGTACCAATTCAAAACCCTCGTTTGTACCAGGTATTGAACCGGTACAAACCATCCGGTACAAATGTGGTCAAGCATTTGTAGGCCCGATACAAATGTGCCCTCCACCCAGTGACGTGGCAGGGGGCATTTGTACCGGGTGGAGGTACCACCCGGTACAAATGCTTCTTTTTTGTTTTTTGTTTTTCTTTTCTCTAAAGTATTTGCTTAAATTACTAATACTAATCGTAATATGCTGTAATATAAAGTCGTGTGGCATATAAAATGTTATATTTGAGATAATATTCTACATACATTCGTATATATTTATTTATGTGATATTTTCTCTAATATTATACAACTAAATATATGCAAATGGACATAGAATATATCATCTCAATCCTGAAATTGAATAACTCTGAAAATAATATTATACATTAGCATTTTATGCACACTGAAATTTAGATTAATATTATACATTGGGTGAAATGTTAGCAGAGTTTAATTTTTGCTTCTAGATGCTTGGCCTTTGTCTTTGCTTCCGGATGCTTCCTTCATGTTCTGACTTGTCCCTTCCCCGGTCGTCTCTGGTATACTAACAACAGAGGATAAGTCAGCATAAAACTCTCCCCCTGGACTAATAACCTCATCTAGAAGAAATCCACATAATTGTTCTTGTATCAATCAGATTTATTTTGTCTCGAGGAATGTTTCCTTGACGCCAGAAATCTACCAAAGAATATGAACAAAAGAATAAGAACCGGATCGGAGAATATGAACAATAAGAACTACATGTAGTCGCAATTGTGTGTGCACGCACCTTCTCTTCGAATTTGCCACCATCAACGCAGGCTGTAAGATGGTGCATGAACTCGCAGTCTCGCACACATAATATCCACTAGATTGGTGCCAGAAGGCTTCACTAACATATATATAGTAATTAAACTTAATGTGGAACGTGGTACTAGTTTGTACTAAGTATACCTCTGATGGTTGCCCGTCATTTCTTGTCTCGGCAACTGGTTGCTCTTCCGCATAGATGCCATCACCAGACATGTTCAGGTAGCTGTCAGCCTCGCACTAATCTTGTTCATTAACCGGATTGTTCGAACCATGATTTTTAGCAATTATTTGCATTAACAATGCCTGTTCGCGTTGCTGCTCCGCTATTGAATCCATTGTCACTAAAAAACAAGAATAAATAACCATTATTTTCTAATGAAGTAACTAATTTTCTGATGAATTTAATGATGAAGAAACTAATTTTCTGATGAAGTAACTAATTTTCTAATGAACAAACTAATTGTCTAGCGTGTTGGGTGAGTCGGGAGTGTCGGTACGTGTAGTGTCATGTCCAGCGTGTCGAGCATGTTGGGCAACTTGGTAGTGTCATGTCCGGCATGTCGAGCATGTCGGGCGAGTTGGTAGTGTCGTGTCATGCGAATCGAACGTGCCAAGCGAGTCTAACGTGTCATGTCGAGGTCATGTCGAGCAAGTAAAAAACATATAGAGCGGAGTCTAACGTGTGGAGTCGAGCCAAACTAAATTTAAATTTGAGTCTACAAATAACATTTACATCTTAATCTAAATTTAATGTAAATTTAAATTTAATTCTACAAATAATATTTACATCTTAATGTAAATTTAAATTTTATTTTACAAATAACATTTAAATTCTAAATAGCATCTAATTATAAATTAAAATCTATAACAAAATCTAAACCAAATTTTATATTAATAAATACAAATTAATTATAAGGGGGCTGAAGTCAGCCACCATCGGGCTGACGCCAGCCCCCAAATGCAGGTGGCGCGGCGGCCGGCCATACCGCCGGCATGGATGCGGCACGCGCGCGGGGGGGGGGGGGGGGGGCACGACGGAGACGGCGGCGGCGACGGACGGTGCGGAGACGGTGGCGGGGGTCGGTGATGGTGCGGATCCGGGCGCGGCGGGGAGGGCGCGGCGTCGACGGCGACGCACGCGCGGGGGCCGACGACAGCGGAGACAACGTGGGGCGCGCTGATCTAGGGGAGGACGACACGATGAAGAAAACGGCGGGGACGACGACCACGACGGACGCTGCGAAGACGGTGGCCGGGGCTGGGGCAGACAACACACGTGAAAGGCGGCGGAGGCACGGCCAGTGATGACTGGGACGGGGCAGGCAGGTGGCGGATCCAGGGCGGGGGCGACTGCGGGGCTGGTGATAGAGGCGACGTATGTGGGCGCGCTCAGGAGAAGAAGGGGAAGAAGCTGGCAAGGGGAAGAAGGAGAAGGGGTATATATAGCACCCCACATTTGTACCGGTACGAAAGGAGGCCCGGTAAAAATGTGGGCATTCGTATCGGGGGACCTTTTACCTCGGTACAAATGCTCACATTTGTACCGGGCCAACTCTTGCCCCAGTACAAATGTGCTTTTCGTTTTGCACCATAACGAAAAGCACATTTGTACGGGGGCAAGAGGAGGCCTAGTACAAAAGTTCTTTTCATTGTTTTCCATTTTAATTTACTTTAAACATCCTAATTTCTAGTTTATATATTATAAATTTTATACAACGCAAAAAAGTTTATTGTTTTCCCTTTTAATTTACTTTAAATATCCTAATTTCTAGTTTATTTATTATAAATTTTATACAACGCAAAAAATAGCAGAATAATCTTAGTATTCTTACTTTTCATATATACTATGCAAAAAACATTTCACAATCAAAATGACAACTTTATATCATCAACAAGTAATATCTTCTAATGGGCATTATTTTTTTCTTCACTGCAACAATTACAAATAATTTTTTCTTTTCATGCAAAATCCTCATTAATTGCAACATCTAATCTTATTAATATGGTAATAATGATTTGGTCTTGCTCGTGTATATTTGTACGTAAAATTATTATTTTATATTTATTGAAGTTAAAAAATTGATATGGTTACTATTTTTATTAAGATATAGTTACAAAAATTGGCTAGTAAATAGTACATAGTGGCTGACAATTGTAAACCATGTTGAATATGTGCATTTCATTTTGTTTACTTTTAATTTGGTAGTTCATTTATTATATTTAATGAAGCAACAAAATTTGATATGGTTATTATTAATGGGAGGATGAGGGCCAGATAAAATGATTGACTACTGAAAATAATTCCTTGGTTACATGATCAGAGTTATGAAACTTATTTTACAGCTGCATCATCTAAGAGATTGTGTACATTTCTATGTAAAATTATTATTTTAAATTATAATATAGTTACTATTTTATTAAGGTATAATTACAAAAATTGACTAGTGAATATAGTGGCTTGACACTCTTATAGACCATGTTGACCCTATCTCGGATCGATTTCACGCGTATTTCAAAACTCACAAGTAATTAGACATTCAAGAGATAAGAGGGTACATCAATACTTAAGTCTAATTTAACAAAGACAACAAGTTCATCAAAACCACATAAATTAAAAGGTACATCAATACTTAAGTCTTAACATAAGGTACATCCACAACACATATTGCATACTGATCCTCCATTTTTCTTAAATAGGTAATCCATATAGTTGAAGTCTCCAATCTTGAAGTCTAGAACTTCACTAATATATGCTAGAGCATGAACTAGTGCACTCTCCTTAGCTTCACACTCACAGTCACATGGACTTTCATAAATCTCAAATAGTGGAGAGTTGCATTGATCCGATGGGCAAAATGAAAGATGAGCCTGGAAGTTCCCATCTCGTGTGTTCCGGATTTGGTTCCACGTAAGAAAATCCCAAAACATCGCACGCTTGCTCTAGAATTGCATGAAAACTCGTTGCCGCAAAGGTTTCACCAAAGATATTCTAAAGTTATGAATGTTAAAAAATGTAGCTCAAGTAGTTAAATTAAAAAAATGCTCAATTACATTTCTATGCCCCATACCATGTCATTACGATTCAGACGCCAAAGTCTCTCTGCGGTCGTGGTCACGCTTTCTCCCTCTTCGAGTGCCTTGATTAGAAAATAAGAGTATTCTGGCAGAAAGTACCCATTAGCGCTAAGTTGTTCTAAGCACTTCTGAACGACGGTCCTTTCATAAGTGCACTTAAACACTGAATGGATACCCCACTCAACAATCTATAACATTGCAGTGGGGGGTTCTGATGACAGCGAGGAGCGAAATGATCCTCGAACAGGTATGCCAAAAGAGATATTTAATTGAATGGTGTTGTTTGGACCGATAATCGCACATTGTACAACATGAGGTGTACCACCAATTATCGAGAACATGTCGAAACCACTTCATATGTTTGATATTCTGCATGTTAGGAAATGAAAATTGTTGTTCTTGTAATAAAATTCCTAATTACAGAGGGAAAGAATATTACTATGTTTGGAGTGGATCCTTGATCGATCATCGATAGGCAAGTTAATGACGCTATGAGTGAAGTGTATCCCCGGAGGACGAGGACCAAGGTCACCTCGACAGCCGTCACTACGACCAAAAAAGTGACTTGCCATTGTTTTACCTAAAATATGCATTGAATTATATTTAATAATTTCTACCGAAACAACCATCACAACTCCCACTGACTGCTTATTTGTACATATGCTAAAAATGTGAAGAACTAAACTATGAAATTTAAAATTTAATATCAATTATACATAATTATTAAATATTAATGAAAGACTAAACTATGAAATACTATTTTTTCTCTTAATACACGAAAATATAATGAGAACTAATTTTGCATTAAGGAACTAGTTTTCTATGGAAGATATTAATTTTCTAATGACTTGATACTAAATTTCTAATAAGGAAACTATTTTTCTAATAAACATATCAATTTTCTAATGATGAAAACTAATTTTTCAGCATTGTGATCCACGTCACAACACTATTGCTCCCTAGTGCAGGCAGAAAAAAGGTCGAACCGTCCCCCGTGTCACCTCCCAGGCGACACGGGCGGAACGCCCGGCGCCAGATGCCTGCTCGTCGCCGCCGCCGCCTCCAGGTTTCTGGTCCCCCGTTGCTCCTTGTCTCCGGCCTTCTAGCCAGTGCAAGGGGGACAGGGGTCCATCTTTTAGTAGATCGAGTCCTCAATCGAGTCCTTTTAGGTCTAGGGTTTGCTCACCGCCGATGCTCGGTGGTGAAGTTCGGTTCTGCTGGTGGAGCGTGGCTCCTCTGCGGCTTGGTTTTCCTGGCGGTCGGTGATGCGGAAGCGACGACGTTACAGAGGAATAATTTCTCCCAGCTTCTTCCATTCTCCGATGGCGATCTACTCCGACGTCAATGGAGAGGTTGTGGAGACCTATCTAGATGTTGAGGCCCAGCACATCGTCGTCTTTTCTAGATGATGATGTTGTTGAACCTGTTAATCTCAAGGACGATGATCTTTGGAGGAAATCTGAGCATTGCTTGGGTTACTGGCGGTGGAATCGAAGGATGCGTCGTGGGTATTGGAGTTGACCGATGTGCCTGGGAGGCATTGTACTCGGCTGATTCGCCTAGTAGTAAGCCCTCCACTGCGGCCTCCACTTTGTGGAGTTTGGCTCTGGTGCCCGGCGACGATTGGGAAGTGGCTTTGACAGCGGCGACGAACGGATCGCTGAAGGCTTTGAGGAAGATGCACATGAGTTTTGAACTTCATTGTAATTTTCCTTTCTTTCGGGTCCTGTTTGTAGACAGACCGGTGTAATGCGCTAAGATCAGTACATGTTCCTTCTAAAAAAATGATGAAAACTAATTTTCTAATAAAGAAACTAATTTTCTCATGATTAAATCAATTGAGTAAACTAATTTTCAATATAATTAAATAAATCGATAAAAAATCTATCATGACACACAACATCTCATACATCTATCATAACACTTTCTTTTCTATTAGAACATAGACCGATATGCATGTAAATAATAAAAAACCACCATTCTTATCTCATTTGGGAATGTAATTAAATACTCTAAGTACAAAGAATATTACTTAAAATGGCAGCCGTAAATGAAGGTAGGATGAAGTAACTAAACTCTACACTATTTCAATTAGTCAAATCATGGAGAATTCGTCGCAAATCGGGCAAAAACTCCGTAGGGTGCCATTGGGGAGGGGGAGCTCGAGTTGGAGAGAGAAAAAAGAAGAGTGCGGAGGGGGCTCGGGCAGGAGGGAAGGAGGGGGAAAATAGTCGTTGCACTCCTGTACCGGGCCATAACAATACCAGGTACAAATGTGATGGCCTCACATTTGTTCCGGTCGGAGCCACCAACCAGTACAAATGTGAGGCATTTGTATCGGGTGGGTGTGGGTCGGAGGTACCAACCGGTACAAATGTAGTTATTTGTACCGGTGCATAAAATACCTAGTAAAACGGCCCTAGGATATATATACAATTCTCTAGTAGTGTAGGCCCAATGGCCCATTTTCGTCAAAAACGCAACAATACGTTAACAAGTCTTAGAGCAACTCCAAGAGTCTCTCTAAAAATCACTAGCTAAAACTCTGATTTGGCTAGTATATAAAATGAAATAGCTAGCAAAAAGTTGATGAAATCCAACAGACTAGCTATAATCAACTATCCATATGCTTCCCCACTAGTGGGTCCCGGATGCCATACTCATGCATAAGGGGATAGCTAGCGGGACTGGCTAGCCAAAGATGGCTAGCGAAGCCCCCTGTTTAGCTAGTGGAGGATAGCCAATGCAAGTTTAGCCAGTCTGTTGGATTGAGTTTTTGGACAAATTTTCTATTTTTTAGCTAGTTAAACCAATATAGCTAGTCTCTTAGAGTTGCTCTTATATGCTTAGCAACGTAATTTTAAGATGATGCTAAAGACAACCTGTATAATGTATATTTACTATTTGCCTATTTCTGTCCCAATTCATTATGTGTTAAAAAGACATGAAAGAAAAAGCTAAGCACGACATGTAGTGTGCACAGATTCCAGAACGCTTTTTTTTAATCAATATTGACGATTGCTTGCCACGGTTACCCTCGTGGTGATTTAACTCTTATGATACTTGCTTATCTCCATGCAATGTCCTTTCTTCGCCAGGCGATGTGGTACTACCATTTATATATTTTTTATAGAGAAGAGGAGAGTTGCCTTAGTCCAACCAGACTTACATATGGCCCGGCCAACGGTCCAAGGTCCCAAAGGCTTATGTAGGCCCAAATTCAAGTAATCTTATATTATCTCAACTTTGTCGCTCCCCCTACTAAAAACACAATTTGGATGAGCTCTGATAGAGGAGCTATAGTACTCCCTCCGGTTTGGTAAATGAAGTCGTTTTAGACATGATTTGAGTCAAACATGAGGAATATAAATTATGAATAACTTTTAACAAATATTTTTATAAAAATAAGAAGTTAAAGATGTACTTTGGAGACCGCGTCGCTGTCCTAAACGACTTCTTTTACCAAACCGGAGGGAGTATAGCCGGCCCCTAAGTGTGTGTTAATGGACTGATAGCACAAATGAATGACTCGCTCGTGTGGCCCGGTCATCTCAGTGTATGGGGCAGACAGTCTTTTTTTAATGTTCGTCAAGAGCTGAAAAACCTCAATGAGGAATTGGAAAGGCTGCGCGCTGAACCCACACGCGTTGGACCGTCTCATGCTGAAATTAAGATTGTCGACCGTATTGTTGAACTGAGTTACCGATGTGGAAGCAGAGGTTGAGGATTATGTGGCTTGCGGAAGGGGACAAGAATACACGTTTTTTTTCATATGAGATCAAGCCAAAGGAGGAAGAGGAATATGATCACCAGGCTACGCAAAGCTGATGGACAGTTCACTGAGGACGAAGGGGAGATAGCTGAAATTATATCATCTTTCTACAAGGATCTGTATAGGTCTGAGGGTACGGAAGCCATGGATCACGTCCTTTAGACTGTCCCGAGGAAGATTAGTGCTGAATGAATGATATGTTGCTGGAGCCTTTTACAGATGACGAGGTGAAGCGTGCTCTCTTCAAATTGTTCCCCACAAAGGCGCCTGGTCTTGACGGGTTTCCAACACATTTCTTTCAGCAACACTGGGATATTTGTGGTGCAGAGGTGTGGTTAGTGGGGAGGAAAATGTTGAGGATATTAATAGCACGTGTATTGTGTTGATTCCTAAAGTGGAATGCCCAGAAGATATTGGTCAGTTCCTCCTCATAATCCCAATGTCATATATAAAATTGCTTCAAAAGTGTTGGCTATGGGTCGACATGATCATGCAACTGGTTTCTTCAGTCTCCTTTTCGGTTTTGGTTAATGGAGACTGGTTGGAAAGTTTTAAACCAACTTGTGGCATTCGTCAGGGCGATCCTCTAGTCTAGTAGTGAACCTTTTGGCCATTATTAGGCGAAAGTATGTGTGCGCTGGCTGCAGGCAACAGTATGAAAGGCAGTGATCTAAGTTTTCAGTTTTGGGATTATATCATTGCTTACCACCATTGTCTCGTGGTGATAGTGCTGACACGGTTGCAACTTACGAGCGTGTGTTTGACAAGTCCCACAAGCGAAGTGGTAAGGTATTAATTGGGATAAGATCATTATCGCCCATGCAGTTTGGGCCCAATATTGCTTCAATTATCGTTCCAAAAATAATTAGTGCGAGACCCAACTAACGGGCCAGCTTTAGGGGACTTCATGCTGCTTCCAGATTTTTTTTATTATTACAGAGCACCTGGAGTATAAGATTCGTGCATGCAACGTGATTTGTTGGATGGCGCACCATCTTCAATTACGTCTTCGGAAAAGAAGAACAAAAAATTAACATTTTTTCAAGAGAAATTTTAGGATGCTTGCAATTAATGTGGGTCATCCATCTGGTGAAATTTAACGGTGATAGCCCTTCAAAAATGTTGATCTATGCTATGGAAAATGTTGAATCCGATCTATCTTCTCGTATGTTTAAACAAACCATTAAAAATTAGTAAAGTGCACGTGCGACACGCACGCGTTTTAGCAAAAATATAACGTGTTTTATATCCATACCACTCGTGTAGCATTGAGCACACATTATTATCTCAAAGTTTAACATCAACCTTATGAAACAATCATTCTCGCTTTTGAACTCATTATGTCTCCAACAGAAAGATCCATCACTTGTTGCCAAGGTTCAGAATGTCACACACTTAGGGGTGGTAAAGGGCCTTCCAATTTAGCTTAGCAAATTTAAGGATCGGGCCAAGGGTCATATTAGCATACAATTTTGTGCTAGAAAGTAGTTGAGTTTTGTTAGATCGTACGTGAATAATGCATTAGGGCCGTGACCCATTACCACCTCTACACACAACTTCAAAAATGGTTAATTAAAGTTGGGTGCTTGCTTGAAACTACCCATTGAGGAAGCGAAAAGTCAATACAGTGATAAACAGAGTAAGCACAAAAATGCAGTAAATAATTGACTCCATCGAATACCGATCTTCTTTTAACAGAATGTTCCGTATAGGATATGTATACCTACCTCTTGTTTTTTCATTAGCTCATCAACTCCTGTACCCCTCATTGTATCAGCTAAGCACTTTGTTCAGAGCATGAACAACAATTTTTTTAAAATATGAATAGCTGATTAAAACTGATTAGATTGCTGCTGTCGTTGGCAATCATCATTTACCAACTATATTATCCTTTTAACTGAAACTTAAACGTCAGACCAAGCATTCTAATTTATCAAGCACTATTCCTTATAAAAAATAATCTTCATTCTCCAAAATGATTTCTTACAGCTGACACAGTAATTGGAGTGGAGAACTGCAGCTAAATGCAACAAGCAAATTTCTTGAACACCGCACATCTCTCTACAGTGCACACACTTTGGAAGGTGACCAAACAAGAGCCAATTCTAAATGTCCTGCCTTTGAAAGTACTGAAAGTAATTGAGAGGAAGCATAAAGATCACAAACATTAAAAATTCAAACGAACCACCCAGCAACATTCTTTATGAATCACTATACGGTTAATCTACAAATGGCTACAATTGGAATCATCTCATACGAATCATTATATACCACTGTGATATGAAAAGAAGCAATTATCTTGAATCTCAAATAAGCAAATGCTATGTTAATATGCATAGACATCATTCTGTATAGAGACAAAATATAATGTCCAAATTTAGCTGTGTAATTATGCACATAAAGTGATGGTCTAATATGCTCAAACATGCAATTCACTTCCAGTTGGTCACTTGGTCCTACGATTTTAAAGGGCTCCCAAATTTTATTTATGTTGGAGGGATGCAAAGCAATCAGAAGAAACGACATACTGACAGCAATACTATGGCACACAACGTTGGGCATGCATGGACAACATCAGGGATGCTGGATTGCATCAACTGATCAACGAGCACACAGACACAGGAATAGATCAGATGAAGGGGACGATCACCTGACCTTTGCAGCACTTGGCGCTAAACATTGTGCCACATGCATGACCAAAAGGGTGAGCATGAGAGTGGCGTGAAGTTACGCCAGTGCCGGAGGAGGAGGCGAGCGTGAGTGAGCGGTTCCGATTCCGTGAAGAGCGACTACGCCACTACACCACGGCCATTCGATCTGGTCAACACCGTATGTTGGACGTCGGGGAAGCTTGGCTTTCCTTCATTGGCGCGAGGGCCAGGCTGGACTCGGCCTCCTTGTGGTGCCATGGTCCGAAGCGCGAAGCCAATGCCAGAATTGGGTATGGTGGATGTCACTGCCCCCAACCAATATCCCCACCCCTCGCGTGCGTGCATGGAATGCAGCAGCTCGCCGGTCGCCGTTGTTGGATGAGGAAGAGGACGCGCTGCTCTCCGGCCGCCGCCCCGTCGCTACACTGTTGTCCCCGGCTGAGGGAGGGAGGAGCCTCTGAGATCGACCCGCCATGGACCCCAACCTCCACCAGAGACGCTACTACTACTTTGCGCTGCAGCTGGAGCTCATCCTCCGCTGCCGCCAGTCAAAGCCCCTCCTCCGCGCCGCCGCTCTCCTCCCCTGCTTCTCCGCGCTGCCCGTAGATCCCGTGGAGGAGCTAGTTCCAGCGGGGCCTTGCTCTTTTGCTGCCGAAGGGGTACCACTCCACCAACACCATACCGCGGAGGAGCAGAGAGCACACCAGCTCCGCCGGGGCTGGAGAGAAGAAGAGAGTCGCGTCGTTGCCATCGCTACCGTCCACGGCGACCTGCTGGCCGTAGTAGCCGAAAGGGGAGCAGACCGGCTCCTCCTCGACCTCGCAGCCGCCGCACCGCCTTCGCTCTCCGCCGCTGACCTTGCTCGCTCTGCGTCGCACGCGGTCATTGTGCTCCTCCGCCGGAGATGCTCCGTGCTGAGGCCGCACCGTGGTGCCCCTGCCTCACCTCACCGGGGACCCGCGGACGGGCGGAAGGAGCAAGGGTGGGAGAGAGGGGGCGCGCGCCGAAGAGGAGATGAGAGGTAGGGGCAGAAAGTGAGGGAGGGGGAGAGGTCCGCCGGTTCAAGGGGCGGGAGGAGCTCCGGGACCTGTGCTACTCCGCATCGTAGGGAGGTCCCATGGTTCAAGCGGAGGGAGGGAGGTGCGCGTATCTTTCAGGCGGAAAAAGAGAGAGCGCGCGCGCAGGAGAGACTGGTAGGGTTGGTGGGGGAGGTTGACGCCGCCCCCGGGGTCGAGGTCCCCCGCGCGCGGAAGCTTGGACCGCGCGCTCGCCGGCACCGCCCCAGGGTCTAGCTCCCCAATGCGGATGTCGAGTTCGCGTGGAGTCGCGGGGCTAGCCTAGCGGGCAGTGAACGGAGAAAGTCTGGCAGAAGCGCAGGCCCGGCGGGTATAGGGGGCAGATAGAATAGCGCTGGGTGACAAAAATAATTCGTTTTTAGCAGAAACACTCCCTAAATTGTGATTTTTATAGTCGTCCCACCTTTTTGTCATCACGCAACGTGACAGGTGGGTCCGACGTGAGGGGTAAGGCGGGCCCGAATTGGGTTGGGTGAGAAAAGTTTTCAGTTGTCTTCGCTCCTTATAGTATATATATTGTGTAGTGTAACTTTCTGCAAATTGTTGATATATGTATTAGAAAATGTTGAATATGTAACTTTGAGATGTTTTATGTGTTTTCTAAAAAAATGATGAATCCACTATGTCCTACTCCCTTCATCCCAACATCATGTCATTATAGGATTCAAAATTTATAAAAATTAGTTATTTTTACTCTATTTGTATGTTCATGTGTATGCGGCTGTCAATCAGCGTCAAATATGCATATTTTAGGGTTAAATAATTCCATTTTACCTTCTCATTAATCTTTCCTGAATGTCCTAGATTGACCTATATTTTCGATGGAGGGAGTAAAAGATAAGCTTAAATGTTGAGAAACTCGATTGTTGATTCATTTACTTGTCAATTTACTTTACCTATTTCTGTCCTGATCCACGATTATGTTAAAAGATAAAAATAAAATGTTATAAGCACACCATGTTGTGTGCTAACAAGACTCACGAATGATTGTTGTAATCAATATAGATGATTGCTTACCACGGTAACCTCGTGGTGTGTTATCCGTTAGAGTAAGTACATTGGCACACGTCAGCAGTCTCATAGGTCGTCTCATGCATTGCCACATATGATTTTTGATAATGTGGAGGAGAGAGAAAGAAGGCGTTGCCTCACGAAACAACCACCTCATAAACCAAACAACTACCTCATGAGACAACTCCACAACCATTGTATGAGTTGTTGTTGCTATGCAATTCATAATATTCCTTTTTTATGTGCAGAAATTAAGGAATTATACAGATCCACCAGACCACTTACCAGACAACTCATTGTATAGGTTGTCTGCTGAGTCGACCCAAAATTACGTGTAAATACATGGGACAGCCTATCAGACCACACCAATGTACTTTCCCTTTCTTATCTCCTTGTAAATCCTACATTAACCACGCAATGTGGTACTACTGTTTATCAGGCCCACGAGTACTGTAGCGTGAACAGTACCATGATAGGATTAGTGGTTTGTTAGGATAGAGATAAGTTAGATGGGTTTGTTAGGATAGAGATAAGGTAGATGGGTTTGTTAGCGTGAACAGTACCTTGCAAAGAAGTATTGTCTCACGCTCCCACTGCCCATGGCATCCCTAAATCCAAAATATACCTCTTTGCATATCAAGAAAGTATGGCCAACAATTGAATAATTGTCAAGGAACACTACTGGAAATCCAGCCTTTGCCGAGAGCCGCAAACTCTCGGCAAAGGCCAATAAACCGTCGGCAACGGCTTTGCCGACGGTCGCACTTGGCACAGGCCTCACGGAGAATTTTTTCTCGGCCACGGCTCTTTGCCGAGCACCCGAGCTCGAGGCTCTCAGCACAGCCTGTGCCGAGAGCCCACAGTGGGCCGTCGGCCAAAAAAAGTAGCCGTTAACGGCGGGGTAAGTTGACAGTTTTTTGAAACCTTCTTTGCCGATGGCCTCGGGGCCGGGCCGTCGGCAAAGAGGGGGTTTTTATTTTTTTTGAAAAAAACCTGTGCCGAGAGCCACTGGCAAAGACCGTCGGCAAAGGGTTTATTTCTATTTTTTTCGAAAATAGTCCTGTGCCGAGTGTCCGGGGCAGAAGTCGTTGGCAAAGATGGTTTTTCTATTTTTTTTTGAAAATAATCCTGTGCCGAGTGTTCGGGCCAGAAGCCGTCGGCAAAGATATTTTTTTATTTTTTTAAAAAATTTCTTTGCCGAGGGCTTTTGGCAACTACTCTCGGCAAAGCTGGGAACACCCGAGCTGGGAAAATTTTTCCCAGAGTTGCCGAGCCGAGAGTAGTTGCCAAAAGCATTCGGCAAAGGGTCTTTTGCGACGGCCCCTCTCGGCAAAGAGGCCTCATTATGTTTTTTTTTGCTATGCTTCCCACATTGACAAACATATATATATATACACACGACACTAAAATGCACCTGGGTGCATTTTAGTTCGCCAATGCACAGACCCCAACCACCGAGCCCCAGCTTCCCACCCCGCCCCCCGCCCGACCGGGTCCGACCAGGAGACCCCACTGAGCGCGATATCCCACCTCCGACAATGCCCCCCTCATAAAATCGCCATCGGGTCTCCCACCCCCCGCCCAATCAAAACCAATGGCTCCGCCGTCTCCTCCACGCCTCGGATCGCCGAGCCGCTCCTCGCCTCAACCAATGGCTCCACCGTCGCTTCCGCGCCTGGGATCACCACAGACGGAGCGGCACGTGGTCCCGGAGCAGATGGCGGTTGTTACGACGACTGGGTCTTGGTCGATATCGTCGGCACCGCCGCCGATTGCATCTGCGCCGGCGGCACCTCCTACGTCAGTAACGCCCACAACAGGGGCGCGGGGCTGCGGATCGGGTGATCCCTTGCATCACGTGACGTTGCTGACGCCTCCGCCGTCGATTCCGCCTGGCTCAATGATCACACCTGATCCGACGGAGTTGTTCATCCCGGTAACGGAAAAAAATCACACACGGAAACGTTAAAACTCGTTTCTGCTATTTAGTTTGTTGTTGGTTTGCAAACTTCGGTTGCAAAACCCAAAGATCTGGGATGATTTGAGGTTTCATTGTCAGTGTTTTGTGTGTGATGTTTGCGAAAGTTTTGGTGGTTGCGAAAGTTTTGGTGGGTTCTGGTTGCAAACAGAGATCTCGCGTGCGATTGAAAAAAAAGTAGGGTGCCCTCTAGTAGATTGCCGCTGGAACAAATTGTCGTGCTTGTTTGCAACGTAGGGTGCCCTCTGGTTGCAACATGATTCTCATGTGCGTTGCAAAAAAACAAAAAAGGGTGTAGTAGTCTGCTGTGTGTGCTAATCCGCATTTATTATGTTGCGCTTGTTTGCAACTTGTAATGCTGTCTGGTTGCAACATGATTCCCATGTGCATTGCAAAAACAAAAAAAGGGGGTAGTAGTCTGCTCTGTGTGCTAATCTGCAATTATTTTGTTGCGCTTGTTTGCAACGTAGGGTGCCCTCTGGTTGCAACATGATTCTCATGTGCGTTGCAAAAAACAAAAAAGGGGTAGTAGTCTGCTGTGTGTGCTAATCCGCAATTATTAAGTTGCGCTTGTTTGCAACGTGTAATGCTGTCTGGTTGCAACATTATTCCCATGTGCATTTGCAAAAACAAAAAAGGGGGTAGTAGTCGCTCTGTGTGCTAATAAGCAATTATTATGTTGCGCTTGTTTGCAACGTATAATGCCGTCTGGTTGCAACATTATTTCCATGTGCATTGCAAAAACAAAAAGGGGTAGTAGTCTGCTGTGTGTGCTAATAAGCAATTATTATGTTGCGCTTGTTTGCAACGTGTAATGCTGTCTGGTTGCAACATTATTCCCATGTGCATTGCAAAAACAAAAAGGGGGTAGTAGTCTGCTGTGTGTGCTAATAAGCAATTATTATGTTGCGCTTGTTTGCAACGTGTAATGCTGTCTGGTTGCAACATTATTTCCATGTGCATTGCAAAAAACAGAAAAGGGGGTAGTAGTCTGCTGTGTGCTAATCTGCAATTATTTTGTTGCGCTTGTTTGCAACGTATAATGCTGTCTGGTTGCAACATTATTCCCATGTGCATTGCAAAAACAAAAAGGCCAAAAAACTTATGGTTGGTTATTTTCTCCCCACAGGATGCAAACATGCTTGATGTGTTTGTCCCAAGGGCGCGGCAGGAGTTTGATTCAATAGAAGCAGTACACCAATTTTACCTTGATTATGCAAAAATGGCTGGATTCAGTGTGAGAACCATGAGGACTAGTAAAGAGACTAAACACTGGGTTTGCAACCGTCAGGATTTTATGAAGCCAGGCAAGGAAAATGATGAACCACAAACTGATAAAAGATCGATGAGAATTGGTTGCCCAGCATATGCTAAAGTTAAAGAGGACAAAAAACGCAAAATGCGGTACTTCGACGGAATCGGGGAAGCACACAACCATAAACTTCAGCCATCGCCCGGGATGGTTAGATATATGCATGCTCATAAGCGAGAGGGAAAGCTGCTATGGATGACTTGTTTGCAATCATGTCAAGGAGTGGCGTGCCAAACCAGGCTGCGATGAATGTGATGTCAGAATTGTATGGAGGACGTCAAAACTGGCCATTCACAGAGAAGGACATCCAAAACATGTAAGTCATATGTCAGATGACAAAAAAGTCATACTTGGTTATTTTTTGGTTATTTTGGTATATGATTGCAATCCTGAGGTAGTGTGTGATTGCAAAAACAGCAGGGTCGTAAGTGATTGCGAAAACTATTTACAGTGTGTGATTGCAAAATCTACTGGTTTATTAGTGTGACTGCAAAAAAAGAAAAAGAAAACTGAACCAATGTGTGATTGCAACTATTTGGCATGAGTGATTGCAAAAAAGAAACCTGATTTTGTCTTTGTGGTTGAAAAGCTACTTGGTTGTTTGGAATATGATTGCAAGCCTGGTAGTGTGTGATTGCAAAAAACTAAAGTGTCTCATTGCAAAAATCTGCTGGTTTATTTCGATGACTGCAAAAAAGAAAAAGAAAACTGAACCAATGTGTGATTGCAACTAATTTGCGTGAGTGATTGCAACCAGGAATTATGTGCGGTTGCAAAAAAAGAAACCTGACTTTGTCTGTGTGGTTGAAAAGCTACTTGGTTGTTTGGAATATGATTGCAAGCCTGGGTAGTGTGTGATTGCAAAAAACTAAAGTGTCTCATTGCAAAATCTGCTGGTTTATTTCTGTGACTGCAAAAAGAGAAAAGAAAAATTGAGCCAGTGTGTGATAGCAACTATTTGGCGTGCGTGATTGCAACCAGGAGTTATGTGTGTTGCAAATGGAAACCTGACTTTGTCTGTGTGGTTGAAAAGCTACTTGGTTGTTTGGAATATGATTGCAAGCCTGGGTAGTAAGTGATTGCAAAAAACTAAAGTGTCTCATTGCAAAATCTGCTGGTTTATTTCTGTGACTGCAAAAAAGAAAAAGAAAACTGAACCAATGTGTGATTGCAACTAATTTGCGTGAGTGATTGCAACCAGGAGTTATATGTGTTGCAAAAAAAGAACCTGACTTTGTCTGTGTGCTTGCAAAGCTACTTGGTTATTTGGAATATGATTGCAAGCCTGGGGGCAGTGTAAAAAATGCAAAAAGTTACTTGGTTGTTTTGGGAAATATGATTGCAAGCCTGTGTAGTGTGTGATTGCAAAAACTGCTGGTTTATTTATGTGCCTGCAAAAAAAAGAAAAACTGAACCAGTGTGTGATTGCAGCTATTTGGCATGCGTGATTGCAACCAGTAGTTATTTGTGATTGCAAAAAAAAACCTGACTTTGTCTGTGTGGTTGAAAAGCTACTTGGTTATTTGGAATATGATTGCAAGACTGGGTAGTTCAAAAAACAGCAGGGTCGTTTTTGTGATTGCAAAAAACCCTATTTTGTGTGCTTAAAATGTTTTTTCATTCACTTGTGGTGCAGGAAAGCTGAGCAGACGCGAGAGGACAGGGATGGGGACATTGAGAAGTTATTCCAGTTTTTTAGGGAACGTAAGCAGAACAATGAAGCATTCTACTGGGATGTTGATTTTGACCCAAAGACGAAAGTGCTAAAAAGCATTTTTTTGGAGCCATGCAAGTCAGCGTGCAGAATATGTGGATTTTGGAGACGTCATCACTTTTGACACTACCCACAAAACTAACAGCAAGAAAATGCCACTGGCGATGTTTGTCGGATGCAGCAACAATCTGAAAAATGTGTCGTTTGGGCAAGCGCTTCTTCGGGATGAGACAACTGACACTTTCAGATGGCTCTTCGAGTCATTCAAAAGCTGCATGGGCGGCAGGCAGCCTTTTGTGATTCTAACAGGTGCATATTTTGAGGGAGAGGGGAGGGGGGTATATTCTGATTTATTCTATAATGATTGCTGTAAAAAAAGCAATTGTAGTGTGTAGTGTGGTTGCAACGTTTGCAACATTAAACTCTATTTTTTGATTGCAATCATCATATGTTTTGGATTGCAAAAAAACATTTTATTCACAGGAAAAAAAGAACTGATTTTAAAAAATTGATTTTTCTGCAGATGAATATGCGGCAATGAGGGAGGTGATAAAAATTGTGTTTGATAAATCACAACACAGAAATTGCCGGCGGCACATAATAAGGATGTGGGATTATGAACTCGAGGAGTTGTACAAGGTGCACAGGGACAAAAATCTGAAGAAAAAACTGGAGTCTCTGATAAATTATCCTCTGGGTCCTACACAATTTGAGGTAGAGTGGGGGAAGCTAATGGATGAATGTGGCATAGGGGAACACCCAGCGATTGTAGCATTGTGGCAGAAAAAGAAAAGATGGATTGCAGCATATTTTAAGGGCATGTACTGCGGGAGAATGACTTCAACCCGAGAGATCCGAGAGCCGAACGAGTATTGAAAGATGGATATGTTGGCGAGTGTGACAACATTGCATATGTTTGCAAAGAGGGTACTTGACTCTGTTCAGCACACAGACCACATGGATGCTGGGGAGTCGCACTACTCACAGGTATTCTTAAAACTGCAAAACGCAAAACATATGATTGCAAAACCCTGTTAGTTCAGTGACTGCAACACACTGGTTTATGTATGATCTCAAAAGAAACATATGTCTGTTTGCAACAACTGATTGTGTGTGATTGCAAAAAAAGACTGAAAATTTTTTAATGCAAATCATGTTAATCTGTGGGTTTGCAAAAAAACATGTTTGGTTAAAAATTTTTTTAGTTAGTCATTGCACCAGTGTGTGATTGCAACTAGTTGGCGTGACTGATTGCAACTAAAGTGAGTGATTGCAGAAAGCTGCTGGTTTATTTCTGTGACTCCAAAAAAGAAAAAGAAAACTAAACCAGTGTGTGATTGCAACTATTTGGCGTGACTGATTGCAACCAGTAGTTATGTGTGGTTGCACAAAAAGAAAATCTGACTTTGTCTGTGTGGTTGAAAAGCTACTTGGTTGTTTGGAATACGATTGCAAGCCTGGGTACTGTGTGATTGCAAAAAAACTAAAGTGTTTGATTGCAAAATTTGCTGGTTTATTTCTGTGACTGCAAAAAAGAAAAAGAAAAACTGAACAAGTGTGCGATTGCAACAATTTGGCGTGCGTGATTGCAACGAGGAAAAATGTGCGGTTGCAAAAAAGAACCTGACTTTGTCTGTGTGGTTGAAAAAAGAAACTTGGTTGTTTGGAATATGATTGCAAGCCTAGGTAGTAAGTGATTGCAAAAAACTAAAGTGCGTCATTGCAAAAACTGCTGGTTTATTTCTGTGACTGAAAAAAAGAAAAACTGAGCCAGTGTGTGATTGCAACTATTTGGGGTGCGTGATTGCAACCAGGAATTATGTGCGGTTGCAAAAAAAAGATACCTGACTTTGTCACAGTGAAAAGGTGCAACTAAAGTGAGTGATTGCAGAAAGCTGCTGGTTTATTTCTGTGACTCCAAAAAAGAAAAAGAAAACTAAACCAGTGTGTGATTGCAACTATTTGGCGTGACTGATTGCAACCAGTAGTTATGTGTGGTTGCACAAAAAGAAAACCTGACTTTGTCTGTGTGGTTGAAAAGCTACTTGGTTGTTTGGAATATGATTGCAAGCCTGGGTACTGTGTGATTGCAAAAAACTAAAGTGTTTGATTGCAAAATCTGCTGGTTTATTTCTGTGACTGCAAAAAAGAAAAAAAAACTGAACAAGTGTGCGATTGCAACAATTTGGCGTGCGTGATTGCAACTAGGAATTATGTGCGTTTGCAAAAAAAGAACCTGACTTTGTCTGTGTGGTTGAAAAAAGAAACTTGGTTGTTTGGAATATGATTGCAAGCCTGGGTAGTAAGTGATTGCAAAAAACTAAAGTGTGTCATTGCAAAAGCTTTTTGGTTTATTTCTCGTGATCGCAAAAAAAAAAAAGAAAAAGAAAAACTGAGCCAGTGTGTGATTGCAACTATTTGGCGTGCGTGATTGCAACAAGGAATTATGTGCGGTTGCAAAAAAAAGAAACTTGACTTTGTCTGTGTGATTGCAAAGCTACTTGGTTGTTTGGAATATGATTGCAAACTTGGGTAGTAAGTGATTGCAAAAAACTAAAGTGTATGATTGCAAAATCTGCTGGTTTATTTCTGTGACTGCAAAAAAGAAAAAGAAAAACTGAACAAGTGTGCGATTGCAACTATTTGACGTGCGTGATTGCAAACCAGGAGTTATGTGTGTTCCAAAAAAACCTGACTTTGTCTTTGTGCTTGCAAAGATACTTGGTTTGTTGGAATATGATTGTAAGCCTGGATAGTGTGTCATTGCAAAAAACTAAAGTGTGTGATTGCACAACCTGTTTTTTTAATTCAATATAGTCGATGTGCTTGCATCTGCACAAAAAAAATAAAAAAATGTATTAAGCACAAACTGTTGAAATGAGCCTGTGACTGTTTGCAACAACGTGTTACATGTGATTGCATTGTGATATGTCTGCGGTTGCAATAAAAATGTAATGATGAAACCGAAATTCAAAATTCTGATGTGCAGGCCGAGGTTGTCAGGGCATGCAAATCACGGTTTGATGAGCAGCTCAGCAGGATGTACACGCGGGTAGTGTATAATGAATACAAGAGGGAATATGTTAACAGTACAGCGTTTGTGATTGAGCCTGATCCAGATGTTGAATGCGGTTACTTGGTGAAACATGAAAAAGGAACAGGAATGTTCTGTTGGGCACAACACGCATTCAAGGTGCTAGCTGACAAAAAAAGGGTATATATAAATGCGAATGCATGCAATGGGAGCACACAGGGTTGTTTTGCATGCGCGTGATCAAAGCATTCACCCACCTGCAAGTGCAGAGCATACCAGAAAAGTACATTCTGCGGCGATACACACGTAATGCGAGATCTGTAGTTCCATGGGACAAGCACGATGTTCGGGTTGCGACTCATGCTGACACAGAGCAAATGAGAATGTCAAAGCTGCTGCCCAAGTTAATGCGCCTGTGTAGAGCGGGAAGCAAATCTGACCGTGCTTATGCTGAGACTGTCCGGCACATCGACATGATAACTCCTGGTATTGAGCTTCTACAAACAGCAGAGACTGCTGCTTGTGAGATGGAAAGTGGTGATTTGCATGAAAATGGGGATAACGAGATGGGTCTAGTTTGTGTCCGACCAACAGATGAAAGTGGTGACGCCACTGTGGAAACTGCTATAAATCCTAGTAACCCTGCCACACCAAAAATAAACCATGTGCCTGGTTCGGCAACTACCCTGGGCGGTGTGATAGTGACTGAACCACCCATGTCTAGCACAAAAGGTAGGAAGCCTGTCAGCACAGCAAAATCCTCCAAAAACATTATGATATCTGATAATCCTTACAGCACATACAGTGGAGGTAATGGTGTGAAGGAGTGCCAAACCTGTCATGTTAGGGGGCACTACAGCACAACATGCCCCCAAAACCCAAACCGAAGCAAAGCAGCAGAAAACAAAGCCAAAAAAAGAGGTGCAAAAGCTGAAGGTTGGGCTCAAAGAAAAAGAGGCCGCCCAAGAGTAAAAAACGGACAAAACGGGGATCAGGAAGGGCAAAGTGAAGCAGATGAAACACAACAATCTGAGTGCAGTGTAGTTGTGCAGCAGTCGCAAGCACATGGCGCGATTGCTCGAATCAGAAGAGCGACCTCGTGCGATGTTGACTACAGGGATGACTATGAATCTGAATGAATCCAATATAATTTATCCAAAAATAGCATCTAGTTTGCAAAAAAAAGAACTGCTGGGTAAAAAAACTATCTGATTGCAACTGTGATTACAAAATACTGAAAAACACTGTTTTTTGCAGCCCCCCAAAAATGAATGTGTCTGATTGCAAAAAACTGTTTAGAAAAAATGAAAAAACTGCTACATGACGCTGTCAGATTGCAACTAGGTTAATGTTTGCTTGATGTGGTTGCAAACAGATGAAAATACGGTTGATTGCTTAATAGGTTACAGTGTGGTTGCAACCACTGATGTGCCACGATTGCAAAAAAACAGTTGCTAACCTGCATGTAAGTGGTTGCAAACCTTGTCGCATTTTAGCGTTTGCACCATTAGCACAGTGTGAGTAAAAAAATAGTTGCAAAAAAACATGTCACTGCGATTGCAACAAAAAAAACAGTTGCAAAAAACACAGGTAAAAAAAGTGCGGGTGCAAAAAAACCAGTTCAAAAAAAAAGCTCCATGCCATGAAACTGTCAGATTGCAACTTGGTTGGTGTTTACTTGATGTGGTTGCAACCTTGTGAAAAAATACAAGTGATTGCAACATCCTTTACATGTGGTTGCAACATCTGATGTGCAGCAATTGCAAAAAAAATGACAGTTGCAAAACCAGAATGTAGGTGATTGCTTGCGCCCTTATAGCAGTGTCATTGCAAGCAAAGGTGCGTGTGTGGTTCGCAACTTCCGCTTACGTGTGTTTGGAAAAAAAGAAAAAACTGCTGCGTGACGCTGTCAGATTGCAACTAGGTTAATGTTTGCTTGATGTGGTTGCAACCAGGTGAAAAATACGGTTGATTGCTTAATAAGTTACAGTGTGGTTGCAACCACTAATGTTCTACGATTGCAAAAAAAACAGTTGCTAAACCAAGCATGTGAGTGATTGCAACCTTGTCGCAGAGTGATTGCACCCTTAGTGTAATGTAATTGCAACAAAGAAAAAAACAGATGCAAAAAAAACATGAGACTGCGATTGCAACAAAAAAACAGTTGCAAAACACACAGGTAAAAAAATGCGTCTGCAAAAAAGCAGTTAAAAAAAGCTCCATAACATAAGGGTTGCAAACTGGTGCATATACAGGAGATTGCAACATTCTTTACATGTAGTTGCAACAGCTGATGTGTAGTAATTGCAAACACATAACAGTTGCGAAACCAGAATGTGGGTGATTGCTTGCACCCTTATAGCAGTGTGATTGCAACCTTAGAGCAGTGATTTTGCAAAAAAAACATTTCAAAAAAACACGAGTAAAAAAAACACCAGTTTCAAAAAAAACTCCGTGCCACGACACTGTAAGATTGCAGCTAGGGTGGTCTTTGCTTGATGGGTTGCAACCTGGTCAAAATACTGGTGATTGCAACATCCTTGGCTGTGTGTTTGCAACGATTGATGTGCTGCGATTGCAAAAAATACAGTTGCAAACCAGAATGTAGTTGATTGCAAATCTTGTCACAGTGTGATTGCACTCTTATAGCAGTGTGATTGCGATTGCAAAAAATTGGTAAAAAGCTTGATGTGACTAGATTTGTCTTTGCTTGATGTGGTTGCAACTTGGTGAAAATACAGGTGATTGCTAACATCATTGACAGTGTGGTTGCAAACCGCTGATGTGCTGCGATTGCAAAAAAAACACAGTTGCAGAAACAAACATGTGCGTGATTGCAATTTTATCGCAGTGTGGTTGCAAAACAGGTAAAGGTGGGATTGCAAAAAAAAACACTCCATGCCAAATAAAAAAGAAGGTGCACAAAAATACATTGCCAGAGTTCCAATTCACAAAATTCAAACAAAAAAAGGACGTAAAAGTTGCCACAACACAGGATAGAGTATCTTCATACTGCCGCGCGTAAACATGTCGCGTACAATGCAGATAAACACACACAGATATATACATGTTTTTTTATCCCGCTGATCCTAAAAGTTCACAGACTGGCTGCTGTCATCTTCGAGATCAAGACGGTGTCCCCCAATTCTTGTCCAGCATTGTAGGGAGATCGACCTGGTTGAGGGGGTGGAAGATTTGATAGTGCAGCATCTCACATCTGTAAATGTAGTCATAAAAAAATATAGTCATTTCGACAGTACGGTCAAAAAAACGAACGTACAGAAAACATATAAAAAAAGATAAAAGATGTAAAAAATGGATCAGTTCACATCACGCATTACCAGGTTGATTTCCTCCGTCAGCTTGTTCCCGTCATAGTACTACATGTACTTCCAGACAAAAAAAAGGCAATCATAGGGGCCAGCTTGCTTGGGGACTTCGATGAAAGGCTTCCTCCACCCACTAACTCTGGGCAGCTTGAAGTTGGACACCTTCTGGAAAGCTGCATCTATGATTGGAATTTTTGCAAACACATGCTTGTGACGTTCTACAAGATCCGTGCATTTCATGAAGTAGTCATTCGAGTCCAGCACATCAATGCGATTATGCATGAAGTTGAAACAATACACAAAGTAATGTCCTGCATCATGGATAGGGACAAAGATCTGGTGCAAAAAAACAAGAGTGCAGGGGACAAAAAAATGATTAGTGTATTGATTACATCTAGTGTTGATGTGTGATTGCAACTTCATTTGTGATTGCAATTACTCAAAAAAAATATTAATGAGAAAAAGGTTGCAGATTATGATTTTGCAATTGCAACTTTGAAAAAAATGTTACAAGAAAAACAGACTGTATTTGAGGAAAAAGATATCTGCTAACCAGTTTTGCTCTTGACAGATCGTAGTTTATGCACTCGGTCATCAGGTGGTTCCAGACAACTTTGAATTCTTGTCTCGGATTTATCCTCATTGAGGACTGCGTCGCAACCCATAATATTCCACTGCACACAGGGGGGGGAATGCCCATTAAAAAAACTAGATCAGTCACAACAAAAAATGTTGTTGTTTCAACAGGTTGCTGTATTGTATTAAAAAAATGGACAGTTGAAAAACAAAAAGGCTTACATAGAAACCAGTCGTGAGAAACACCCTGTACCCGAACGAATCAAGCTTGTGCACAATGTCATCATGTCGCATGCAATGCACCACGAAATCGATCAAGCAAGACTCTCCCAGCTTGTCGTTTGAGAAACTGTCAATAAGTTGGTGTCCAGTAAATTCAGCAAGAAGGCCAAACTCCAATAAAGTCCTCCTGCACCAAAAAAATCCAAAATGAAATCAATGTGGTGCAAAACTTTTCCGGTGGTTGCAACGCCTCTGTGTGATACTTCCAAAAAACACAGTGTATGGTTGCAAAAACCAGCTTGTTAAACTGTGATTGCAACTCCTGTGCATTGCAACTAGGTTTGACAACATGTGATTGCAAATTGGTCTGTGTGAGTGGTTGCAAAAAAAAGTGCTGAATGTGTGATTGCAAAAAGTGTGCAAATTGCAAAACTGCGAGTGTAACAGTTGCAATGCCAGTATGAAAACAATTGCAACTAGGTTTGACAACATGTGATTGCAAATTGGTCTGTGTGAGTGGTTGCAAAAAAAGTGCTGAATGTGTGATTGCAAAAAAAAAGTACAAATTGCAAAACTGGGAGTGTAAGAGTTGCAATGCCAGTATGAAAACAATTGCAACTAGGGTTGACAACATGTGATTGCAAAATTGGTCTGTGTGAGTGGTTGCAAAAAAAGTGCTGAATGTGTAATTGCAGAAAGTGTACAAATTGCAAAACTGGGAGTGTAACAGTTGCAATGCCAGTATGAAAACAATTGCAACATGAAAAAATACACAGTAAAAAAAGAAACATACTGTTGAAGCTCAGGTTCAAATATGATCTTCTGCCTCAGATAAACAGCCTTGGAAACAAGTATGTCGGGGCGCTTGCGATTAATCTGGAACGGAGATACGAACTCAGCAGGCCTCCTCATCACTCTGTCACCTAGGCGCTTGAAAGTCAGCCTCAGAACCTTGCCGTAATCGACGAGACCTTCAGACACTTCGTCTTGTGAAAGACGGATCGGTGGGGTCAAATTAGCAATATCATCCTGGGACTCCGGAGGAAACTCGATATCGTCAGCTGATGAGGGGGATGCTGCCTGCAAAGGTGCCTCCACAGATTCCAACACAGCATTGGCTTCCTGGCGGAGAAAATCTAACTTTTTCTCATAATCAGTACGCTTCTTACCATACGCCTTTGATAGTTGCATCTCCACCTGCTTGTTTATCTTTGATACGGAAGGCTCCTCCTGTAAAGCAGCAATGTTCGCGTCCAGCTTTTTCTGGATTTCTGCTATGATCTTCTTCTCCTTCTCTTGACCTTCTTGTCGGTGCAGCCTTTTTCTTTGACTCAAGCTTCTTGGTAGCACCAAGATTTCTCTTGTTATCGGCCTCAGCCTTCTTCCTCCGAATTTCATCAGCTGCATCTTTTTTGTTCTTCACGAAATCATCGCTCTGGCTCTGATGATCTTCAGTTGAAGCTTGCGCCTTTTTCTGTTTTTTCAGGTTCAGCACCCTTGCTCGGCATGGCTTGTTCTGTGATTGCAACAACATAAAAACTGTGACTAAAAAAACGAAAGCATGTACAGTGTTTTGCAAACTATTTTTGTGTGTGTCATTACAAAAAAAATTGCTCGAACAAAGTGTGTGTTTGCAACTGTTTTGCGTGCGTGATTGCAACCAGAAGTTATTTGTGGTTACGCCGTGGCTGTAGTATGTGTGGTTGAAGTTGATTGGTTATTTGGTTATTTATGATTGCAAGTCTGAGTAATGTGTAATTGCAACAGCAGGGTGAGTTTGTGATTGCAAAAAAGAAAAAAAAGCCTAGACCAGTGTATGGTTACAAAACCTGTTGTTGCTTGTTCATCACTAGTTTTTCCTTTCGCAGCTTGTTCAGATGAAGCCGTCTTCAAAACTAACGCAGCAGCAAGCTTTTTCTTCTGTTCTTCAGCTGCAGCCTTTTTCTTATCTTCCTCAGCAACCTTCTGCTTAGCTTCTACTTCAGTTGCTGAGGGCATCATATGTGGCAGTAAAAAAGTTATAATTGCAACTATAAATGCAAACAAGCTGCAATGTAGGTGGTGGGTGGGTTACAAACCTGCTGCTGCCTCAGCTGCAGCCTTTTTATTCTCTTCCTCAGCAGCCTTCTGCTTCAACTGCTGAGTGCATCGTATGTGGCAGTAAAAAAAAGAGTTATAATTGCAACTATAAGTGCAAACAAATTGCAATGTTGGTGGTGTGTGGGTTACAAACCTGCTGCTGCCTCAGCTGCAGCTCTGTTCGAAGCTTCCTCTTCGGTAGCCTTCTGCTTGGCTTCTGCTTCACCTGTTGAGTGCAACATATGTGGCAGTACAAAAAAGAGTTATAATTGCAACTATAAGTGCAAGCAAACTGCAATGTTGGTGGTGTGTGGGTTACAAACCGTCGTCGCCTCAGTGCAGCCCTCTTTGAAGCTTCCTCTTCGGCAGGCTTCTGCTTAGCTTCTGCATCAGCTGCTGAGTGTGTAATATGTCGCAGTAAAAAAAGTTATAATTGCAAATATAAGTGCAAGCAAACTGCAATGTTGGTAGTGTATTGGTTACAAACCTGCTGCTGCTTTCGCCCTCTCGTCTTCATCCTTATTCATCTGTTCGTCCTCCAACCTCTTCATCTCAACTTGTTTTATCCTCTCGTCTTCCAACGTCTTTTTCTCAGCCTCAGCCTTTTTCCTCTGTTCGTCTTCAGCATTCTTCTTGGCTTCCTCGGCTTCAGACTCTCTCTTCGAGGCTTCCTCTTCTTCAGCCTTTCTTCTCGCCTCCTCTGCATTATTCTTCTCAGCCTCAGCATCTTTGAGTTTCTGCCTCCTCTCCTCCCTGTCAGTCCTCCTTGCATAAGTTCTAGTGAACTGTGTTATGGGGCAAAAAAAAGAGTGAATAGTTGTGGTTTAGCCAGTAAAAAAACAAAAAGAAATAAAATAAAAAAGACAAAAAAGGATTGCAACTGTAAGTACAACCCAACTGCAATGTTGGTGGTGTGTGGGTTACAAACCTGCTGCTGCTGCTGATGCTGCTGCTGCTGCTGAGGCTGAAGATGATAGGATTGAGGAAAAAACAAACAAATCAAAAATTGCAAAAAAACAGTGAAAAATGCTTATGATTGCTAGATTGAGTAACTAATTGCAACTTTCCGTGCAGTGTGACTCCATTAAAACCTGAGAGGGGATTGCAACCTGGGTGTAAAAAAAGAGCTCACATCAAACTGGTGGGAGAGGGAGATATTGAGGAAGCACTCCTCTTTGCAACAGTGTGTCTTGGCTCACGCGGGGGCTCGACTGCGTCGTTCCCAGCGCGAGGAGGCGAATCAAAAAGTCCAAGAATTTCATCAACATTTGAAATGTTCCCAGAAAGGTGTGGGGGGCTGCAAAAAATAAAGAGAAGAGGAAGATGGTGAGTAAATAAAAATAAAATACAGATCCTTTAGACTAAAATATAAAAAATATATATTCTTACTTCTATCGAAAATACCCTGTTCACCGTCATGACCGTGGGGTGGTGTTTGCTGAACGTTTCTGCTATCAACATCACCCTGTGCAGGGTTTTCATCGTGCACGCCGCCTTCGTATACCTCCATTTCAATTGGGCTGGGAGCGTCGAAAACACCATCATCCGTGTCTGCCCCAGGAATGTCTTCCATACTTGATTCTGTTGCTGGTGCTATTGTTAAACACAGAAATAAAGTGTGATTGCAAAAAATGCTATATTAGTGTGTTTGCAACCTTGGGTGTGCATGATTCCAAAAAAGTAGTGATTACATGTAAATAAACTGCAGTTTTTTTACATGTGATTGAAACTGCAGTTTACATCTGATTGAAACAAAAAAAGGTGATGTGAGATGTATGTTTGCAAAAAGGTTGTGTGTCTGATTGCATCTTCTGCTTACATGTGGTAGCAACATGATTATGAAAAGAATATATATAAGAAAAAAGAACATACCGGTTGATGGTTGTGTGACATTCGCGACCTTCCTCCCGCGACCCTTGGAAGCTTGCTTGGCAGTTGCAAAGCCTCCGCAAGAAGCTTGTTGATGCCGCCGATGCACTCCAATGAGCCGACGCAATGAGATCACGTGACCTTGTTGCATACTCAGAAGCCTTCCTTGCATACTCCTGCGCACGTTTAGTGCTTTTGTCAAACTCCTTCAAGATAGCCAGCACGTCTTCCTTCCTGCTCCTTCTAACTAAATCAGAAATGCGCTGGCTAAATGCAGTGCACAAACTTGGGTACTCGTAGTAAACAGGAGGGGAACTGCTGTGGGGCCCATGACCGCCAGGATCATGGAAGGTGCTAGGCCCAGGAGCAGACGTGGCGGCGGCAGCCCCTGCTGCAGCGGTGGATGCGCTAGCCCCAGCAGCAAATGTAGCGGCAGTGGCTGCCAATGGGACGCGAGCTCTGCCGCGGGTTGGGCGCACACGCCCCGCAAGCCCTTCATCATCTGCATCTTGGGCAGGGCCAAATCTGGGGAGGGGTACTACTGTCAAAGACCCCACAGGAGCGCCGTAGCACGTGTCCGTGATACTTTTCAGCTGCAAAAAACAAAAAGTGGAGTAAAAAAACAGTGGTGACATTTGCAAAAAGAAAAAGAAAAGAAAAGAAAGTGTGATTCCAAAAGAAAACAAACCTTGAGATGTCCAAACTCAACATTGTCGCCAGCGACATCCCCCTGCAGTCCTGGGTGAGTATAGCTTGAATCATCTTCGAGGCCAGGAAAGAGCACCGGGGGATGCAAAAGGGGCTTGTCTGGAATCCGTGCTGCAAGTTGTCGACGTATAACATCTGCAAAAAAAACAATGATGAAGCAAAAAACTGTGTGATTGCAAAAACTATTTAAAGTGTGTGATTGCAAAAACTAAAAAGTGTGTGATTGCAAAAACTGCTGGTTTATTTCTGTGACTGCAAAAAAGAAAAAAGAATTGAACCACTGTGATTGCAACTATTTGGCGTGACAGATTGCAACCAGTAGTAATGTGTGGTTGCAAAAAAGAAAACCTGAATTTGTCTGTGGTTGAAAAGCTACTTGGTTATTTGGAATATGATTGCAAGCCCGGGTAGTAAGTGATTGCAAAAACTAAAAGTGTGTGATTGCAAAAACTGCTGGTTTATTTCTGTGACTGCAAAAGGGACAAAAAGAACCTGAACCAGTGTGTGATTGCAACTATTTGGTGTGACTGATTGCAAACAGTAATTATGTGTGGTTGCAAAAAAAAGAAAACCTGACTTTGTCTGTGGTTGAAAAGCTACTTGGTTATTTGGAATATGATTGCAAGCCTGGGTAGCAAGTGATTGCAAAAACTAAAGTGTGTGATTGCAAAAACTGCTGGTTTATTTCTGTGACTGCAAAAGGGACAAAAAGAAACTGAACCAGTGTGTGATTGCAACTATTTGGCGTGACTGATTGCAAACAGTAATTGTGTGTGGTTGCAAAAAAAAGAAAACCTGACTTTGTCTGTGGTTGAAAACCTGAATTGGTTATTTGGAATATGATTGCAAGCCTGGGTAGCAAGTGATTGCAAAAAAAAATAAAGTGTGATTGCAAAAAACTGCTGGTTTATTTCTGTGACTGCAAAGGGACAAAAAGAAACTGAACGAGTGTGTGATTGCAAAAAGGTGCAATACCAGATTGAAACGGTGAAAAAATATATGATTGCAACAACAGTATGTACACAGATGCAAAAAAAAGCAATGAAACAAAAAAGAACAGGAAAAGATGGATGTCTGACTTGCGCTTACCACTAGAAAGATGGTGCATCCGCTGATGGGTGCATTGATGCCTTTCTGAGCATAATCCAGCTTGTATAATTGAGCAGCAACGCTGAGCCTGTCAACAACTGCCTTGCACCAATTCCTAGTGCCAATGTTCTGAATATCCTGGGTGTATCTCACATCATCGAGCCTGATCTTGGTGTCAGTGTTTGAGAACAGCAAACACTGGAAAGCAGCCATGAAAAAAGCTCTTAGGCCAAGCTCCCAGTCAATGAACGGTTCTTCAGTCCAGCAGTTATGTGTTTCACAGTAATGCCCTTCCTCGAGTTGTAAGAAGGACCAAGAATCTGAAAGCCAAGCCGATCACGCTCAGCACGGGATCTGCATCAGACATTGGGAGCGGGTCACCTCCAGCATATGGAATCTGCATGGCACACCACACAGCGTGATGGCTGACATTGATCTCTTTGCCGCCACCAATCTCAAGCTTCATTGTCTCTGGATTGAACTTCCGCATCAGCCAGCTGCTAACATCCCTCTTAAGGTAATTAGGCTTGAAATTCAGAAGACCCCCGAAACCTTTTGCAACTACTTGACCATTAAGATCGTTTGGTAAAGCATTGATAAGCTTTATAAAACTCGTAGGGGAGCATCGCATGGATTGTGGCTTGGATTTGCCCTTATCACCATCGCCAACAGCGGCCAGAGCGGCATCATCGCTGCCAGCATCTCCGTCACCGTGTCCAGAGCCTTCACCGTCTGGGGCAAAATCTTCATCATGCTGTTCTTCATCTTCTTGCTCTTCAGCAGTGCTAGCCAGTGGCGGTGTTGGCAACCTGAGCCTTTTCCGCCTCTCACGGAGTCTTTGTAAATCATCAGGCTTCCTCTTCTCTGACAATCGAGGAGAAGATCGAGTATTTTGACCACCTTGTTGTTCACCTTGCTGACCGCCTTGCTCCATTGTAAAAAGTATAACAACTGAAATAAAAATATATGAACATAAACAATCATCAAAAAAAAGCTTGAAACCTAAAAAGAACAACTGCTAGTGTTAAATGAAAACCAAAAATGCAACTCTAACAAAAAAATACAAATTGCAAACTCATGTGAAATAATAAAGTTGCAAACACAAAAAATAAAACCACAAGTGCTACATCTAAAAATTGCACAGTTTGCAACTTCTATGATAGGGCAATTGCAACTCCTATAAAACTAGTAACAAAAAAAATGCTAATGCTAATAAAAAGGTTTGATACTAGACAAAGTTGCAACTCCTGTAAAATGCAAATACTTGCAACCTATAAAAGAAAATAGGATACAGTTCTCACAATATCAAACTGCTACACAAAAAAAATACGTAAAAAATTCCTGTCTAATACGACGATTACAACTTCTGTTGTGATTATGGTTGCAACTCCAACAATTAACTGGTTACAAAAAAACGCTACAAAAAAGCTACAACACATACAAAAACAAGTATTGCAGTGTACGTTGACAAAGTTGCAACTCCAGAAATAGGGAGATTGCAACTTCTGTAATACAGCGGTTGCTAACAATGAATCAATCAAAGCCCTGCGTGCTAAGACGATTACAACTTCTACTGTGATTATAGTTGCAACTCCTGCAATTAACAGATTGCAAACAAAAATGTGACAGAAAGCTACAGCACCTGCAACAAATGTTGCTAGTGTAATTGACCGGTTGCAAACTCAGTAATAGGACGATTGCAACTTCTGTGATGCACCGGTTGCAAACAATGAATCAATCAAAACCCCCCCTAACTGAAAAAGTAAAAAATAACACGACGGGAGCACATGCGATTTTTACACCTAGCCGCGTCTGCTCGAAAATGAAAAATCCAATGAATGGAAAACACAAAAAAAAGTCAGTAAAAACCCTAACGAAAAAAAGTAGCAGCAATATCATCTGAATGAATAACAAAAATCATTCACGCCCTCATTCACCCCCGGGGGCTCTCGAAAAACAAAATTCCGTCGAAACACGAATAATCACGCAACCACATATATACCCTAACGGAAAAAATGACAGGGGCGATAGGTCGGGCGGCATACCTGCGAGCAAAAAGCTACGAAGATGTGTTTCGTGAACGCAGTGGGGAACCGGCGCTGGGGTCTCTCCCGCCTCACCACAGTCGCCCCCCGCGGGTTTCGCCCCCCCACCCCCGCACGGGGAGAAAGAGGAATACGACGGGAACGCAGCGCAGTGGAGAGGGGTGATTCGCCGCTCGGAATCTCGACGAGCGCTAAGCTTCACGAAGGCGATCGCTCTGCTTCAAAGTCGACGAGAAATCCACTACGCCTCTCTTCGCCGACGAGAGCTGAAGCGGAGAAGACGAGAAAGTGGAGAGAGTAGTAACGGGTCGGGGGAATTGAATGAGAGAGTGACGGGGAGGAGTTTGTAATAAGCGGGCCCAACGTGGGTGGTTAATGAAGGAGAAAGTGGGGTGCGGTTATGACGGCGGTTCCGCGGCCCGCGCCACCCACCAGGCCCGCGCCCCCCCACCACCGGTTAAGGAAGCCTGGTTGGTTCGGCTAGTTGGGCCTGGGTGCATTCGCTATAGAGAATGCACCCAGGTGCATAATATATATATATATCACATTCAACAATAGATAACACATATATATCACATTCACATGTTCATACACACCACATGTGTCCTCAAGTTCATACACACCACAAGTCCATCGAAACAAGTCCACAAATCCACAAAGTGTCTCGAATCCAATGAAACAAGTTCAGAACATGATCAACTAGGTCCAAGGGCCTACGGTGAGTGCTCGTGCGGTGGGAAAGGTGGGACGGGCGACTGGAGGACTTGCTCACCACTTGGACGCTGTTGATTCAAACCCGCCGAGAAAGGCTGCACAAAGGAGACAAGATTGCAAGTGTTAGACATGGTTAGACAGTATAACCAGAAACTCTTTGGTATCATACTCACCGGAGTACCGAGGACTTGTTGTGTCGGAAACACCTGTGTGTGGGGGGGGGAGGGGTGGAGTGATAGGAGCTAGGAGCCCTGGTGGTAGAGTCATACCACCTAACGTCGCAAGGTACCTAGTAAGTTCCTAGAACTTACTCTCCATTGCCTGCTGCGACCGGAAATACTCCTGCTGCTGAGCCCGCACCTGGGTGCATTTTAGTTCGCCAATGCACAGACCCCAACCACCGAGCCCCAGCTTCCCACCTCGCCCCCCGCCCGACCGGGTCCGACCAGGAGACCCCACTGAGCGCGATATCCCACCTCCGACAATGCCCCCCTCATAAAATCGCCATCGGGTCTCCCACCCCCCGCCCAATCAAAACCAATGGCTCCGCCGTCTCCTCCACGCCTCGGATCGCCGAGCCGCTCCTCGCCTCAACCAATGGCTCCAGCGTCGCTTCCGCGCCTGGGATCACCACAGACGGAGCGGCACGTGGTCCCGGAGCAGATGGCGGTTGTTACGATGACTGGGTCTCGGTCGATATCGTCGGCACCGCCGCCGATTGCATCTGCGCCGGCGGCACCTCCTACGTCAGTAACGCCCACAACAGGGGCACGGGGCTGCGGATCGGGTGATCCCTTGCATCACGCGACGTTGCTGACGCCTCCGCCGTCGATTCCGCTTGGCTCAATGATCACACCTGATCCGACGGAGTTGTTCATCCCGGTAACGGAAAAAAATCACACACGGAAACGTTAAAACTCGTTTCTGCTATTTAGTTTGCTGTTGGTTTGCAAACTTCTGGTTGCAAAACCCAAAGATCCGGGATGATTTGAGGTTTCATTGTCAGTGTTTTGTGTGTGATGTTTGCGAAAGTTTTGGTGGTTGCGAAAGTTTTGGTGGGTTCTGGTTGCAAACAGAGATCTCGTGTGCGATTGAAAAAAAAGTAGGGTGCCCTCTAGTAGATTGCCGCTGGAACAAATTGTCGTGCTTGTTTGCAACGTAAGGTGCCCTCTGGTTGCAACATGATTCTCATGTGCATTGCAAAAAAACAAAAAAGGGGGTAGTAGTCTGCTGTGTGTGCTAATCCGCATTTATTATGTTGCGCTTGTTTGCAACGTGTAATGCTGTCTGGTTGCAACATGATTCCCATGTGCATTGCAAAAACAAAAAAAGGGGGTAGTAGTCTGCTCTGTGTGCTAATCTGCAATTATTTTGTTGCGCTTGTTTGCAACGTAGGGTGCCCTCTGGTTGCAACATGATTCTCATGTGTGTTGCAAAAAACAAAAAAGGGGTAGTAGTCTGCTCTGTGTGCTAATCCGCAATTATTATGTTGCGCTTGTTTGCAACGTGTAATGCTGTCTGGTTGCAACATTATTCCCATGTGCATTTGCAAAAACAAAAAAGGGGGGTAGTAGTCGCTCTGTGTGCTAATACGCAATTATTCTGTTGCGCTTGTTTGCAACGTATAATGCCGTCTGGTTGCAACATTATTCCCATGTGCATTGCAAAAACAAAAAGGGGTAGTAGTCTGCTGTGTGTGCTAATCTGCAATTATTATGTTGCGCTTGTTTGCAACATATAATGTCGTCTGGTTGCAACATTATTCCCATGTGCATTGCAAAAACAAAAAGGGGGTAGTAGTCTGCTGTGTGTGCTAATCTGCAATTATTATGTTGCGCTTGTTTGCAACATGTAATGCTGTCTGGTTGCAACATTATTTCCACGTGCATTGCAAAAAACAGAAAAGGGGGTAGTAGTCTACTGTGTGCTAATCTGCAATTATTTTGTTGCGCTTGTTTGCAACGTATAATGCTGTCTGGTTGCAACATTATTCCCATGTGCATTGCAAAAACAAAAAAGGCCAAAAAACTTATGGTTGGTTATTTTCTCCCCACAGGATGCAAACATGCTTGATGTGTTTGTCCAAAGGGTGCGGCAGGAGTTTGATTCAATAGAAGCAGTACACAAATTTTACCTTGATTATGCAAAAATGGCTGGATTCAGTGTGAGAACCATGAGGACTAGTAAAGAGACTAAACACAGGGTTTGCAACCGTCAGGGTTTTATGAAGCCAGGCAAGGAAAATGATGAACCACAAACTGATAAAAGATCGATGAGAATTGGTTGCCCAGCATATGCTAAAGTTAAAGAGGACAAAAAACGCAAAATCTGGTACTTCGACAGAATTGGGGAAGCACACAACCATAAACTTCAGCCATCAGCCAGGATGGTTAGATATATGCATGCTCATAAGCAGAGGGAAACTTCTATGGATGACTTGTTTGCAATCATGTCAAGGAGTGGCGTGCCAAACCAGGCTGCGATGAATGTGATGTCAGAATTGTATGGAGGACGTCAAAACTAGTCATTCACAGAGAAGGACATCCAAAACATGTAAGTCATATGTCAGATGACAAAAAAGTCATACTTGGTTATTTTTTGGTTATTTTGGTATATGATTGCAATCCTGAGGTAGTGTGTGATTGCAAAAACAGCAGGGTCGTAAGTGACTGCGAAAACTATTTACAGTGTGTGATTGCAAAATCTACTGGTTTATTAGTGTGACTGCAAAAAAAGAAAAAGAAAACTGAACCAATGTGTGATTGCAACTATTTGGCATGAGTGATTGCAAAAAAGAAACCTGATTTTGTCTTTGTGGTTGAAAAGCTACTTGGTTGTTTGGAATATGATTTCAAGCCTGGTAGTGTGTGATTGCAAAAACTAAAGTGTCTCATTGCAAAAATCTGCTGGTTTATTTCGATGACTGCAAAAAAGAAAAAGAAAACTGAACCAATGTGTGATTGCAACTAATTTGCGTGAGTGATTGCAACCAGGAATTATGTGCGGTTGCAAAAAAAGAAACCTGACTTTGTCTGTGTGGTTGAAAAGCTACTTGGTTGTTTGGAATATGATTGCAAGCCTGGGTAGTGTGTGATTGCAAAAAACTAAAGTGTCTCATTGCAAAATCTGCTGGTTTATTTCTGTGACTGCAAAAAGAGAAAAGAAAAACTGAGCCAGTGTGTGATAGCAACTATTTGGCGTGCGTGATTGCAACCAGGAGTTATGTGTGTTGCAAATGGAAACCTGACTTTGTTTGTGTGGTTGAAAAGCTACTTGGTTGTTTGGAATATGATTGCAAGCCTGGGTAGTAAGTGATTGCAAAAAACTAAAGTGTCTCAATGCAAAATCTGCTGGTTTATTTCTGTGACTGCAAAAAATAAAAAGAAAACTGAACCAATGTGTGATTGCAACTAATTTGCGTGAGTGATTGCAACCAGGAGTTATATGTGTTGCAAAAAAAGAACCTGACTTTGTCTGTGTGCTTGCAAAGCTACTTGGTTATTTGGAATATGATTGCAAGCCTGGGGGCAGTGTAAAAAATACAAAAAGTTACTTGGTTGTTTTGGGAAATATGATTGCAAGCCTGTGTAGTGTGTGATTGCAAAAACTGCTGGTTTATTTATGTGCCTGCAAAAAAAGAAAAACTAAACCAGTGTGTGATTGCAGCTATTTGGCATGCGTGATTGCAACTAGTAGTTATTTGTGATTGCAAAAAAAAACCTGACTTTGTCTGTGTGGTTGAAAAGCTACTTGGTTATTTGGAATATGATTGCAAGCCTGGGTAGTTTGTGATTGCAAAAAACAGCAGGGTCGTTTTTGTGATTGCAAAAAACCCTATTTTGTGTGCTTAAAATGTTTTTTCATTCACTTGTGGTGCAGGAAAGCTGAGCAGACGCGAGAGGACAGGGATGGGGACATTGAGAAGTTATTCCAGTTTTTTAGGGAACGTAAGCAGAACAATGAAGCATTCTACTGGGATGTTGATTTTGACCCAAAGACGAAAGTGCTAAAAAGCATTTTTTTGGAGCCATGCAAGTCAGCGTGCAGAATACGTGGATTTTGGAGACGTCATCACTTTTGACACTACCCACAAAACTAACAGCAAGAAAATGCCACTGGCGATGTTTGTCGGATGCAGCAACAATCTGAAAAATGTGTCGTTTGGGCAAGCGCTTCTTCGGGATGAGACAACTGACACTTTCAGATGGCTCTTCGAGTCATTCAAAAGCTGCATGGGCGGCAGGCAGCCTTTTGTGATTCTAACAGGTGCATATTTTGAGGGAGAGGGGAGGGGGGTATATTCTGATTTATTCTATAATGATTGCTGTAAAAAAAGCAATTGTAGTGTGTAGTGTGGTTGCAACGTTTGCAACATTAAACTCTATTTTTTTATTGCAATCATAGTATGTTTTGGATTGCAAAAAAAACATTTTATTCACAGGAAAAAAGGAACTGATTTTAAAAAATTGATGTTTCTGCAGATGAAGATGCGGCAATGAGGGAGGCGATAAAAATTGTGTTTGATAAATCACAACACAGAAATTGCCGGCGGCACATAATAAGGATGTGGGATTATGAACTCGAGGAGTTGTACAAGGTGCACAGGGACAAAAATCAAGAAAAACTCGGAGTCTCGATAAATTATCCTCTGGGTCCTACACAATTTGAGGTAGAGTGGGGGAAGCTAATGGATGAATGTGGCATAGGGGAACACCCAGCGATTGTAGCATTGTGGCAGAAAAGGAAAAGATGGATTGCAGCATATTTTAAGGGCATGTACTGCGGGAGAATGACTTCAACCCAGAGATCTGAGAGCCAGAACAGAGTATTGAAAGATGGATATGTTGGCAGTGTGACAACATTGCATATGTTTGCAAAGAGAGTACTTGACTCTGTTCAGCACACAGACCACATGGATGCTGGGGAGTCGCACTACTCACAGGTATTCTTAAAACTACAAAACCCAAAACATATGATTGCAAAACCCTGTTAGTTCAGTGATTGCAACACACTGGTTTATGTATGATCTCAAAAGAAACATATGTCTGTTTGCAACCACTGATTGTGTGTGATTGCAAAAAAAGCCTGATAATTTTTTAATGCAAATCATGTTAATCTGTGGGTTTGCAAAAAAACATGTTTGGTTAAAAAAATTTTTAGTTAGTCATTGCACCAGTGTGTGATTGCAACTAGTTGGCGTGACTGATTGCAACTAAAGTGAGTGATTGCAGAAAGCTGCTGGTTTATTTCTGTGACTCCAAAAAAGAAAAAGAAAACTAAACCAGTGTGTGATTGCAACTATTTGGCGTGACTGATTGCAACCAGTAGTTATGTGTGGTTGCACAAAAAGAAAATCTGACTTTGTCTGTGTGGTTGAAAAGCTACTTGGTTGTTTGGAATACGATTGCAAGCCTGGGTACTGTGTGATTGCAAAAAAACTAAAGTGTTTGATTGCAAAATCTGCTGGTTTATTTCTGTGACTGCAAAAAAGAAAAAGAAAAACTGACCAACAGATGAAAGTGGTGACGCCACTGTGGAAACTGCTATAAATCCTAGTAACCCTGCCACACCAAAAATAAACCATGTGCCTGGTTCGGCAACTACCCTGGGCGGTGTGATATTGACTGAACCACCCATGTCTAGCACAAAAGGTAGGAAGCCCGTCACAAGACAAAGAAAATCCTCCAAAAACATTATGATATCCGATAATCCTTACAACACATACAATGGAGGTAATGGTGTGAAGGAGTGCCAAACCCGTCATGTTAGGGGGCACTACAAAGACAACATGCCCCCAAAACCCAAACCGAAGCAAAGCAACAGAAAAACAAAGCCAAAAAAAGAGGTGCAAAAGCCGAAGGTTGGGCTCAAAGAAAAAGAGGCCGCCCAAGAGTAAAAAACGGACAAAACGGGGATCAGGAAGGGCAAAGTGAAGCAGATGAAACACAAAAATCCGAGTGCGTGTAGTTGTGCGAAGCAGTCGCAAGCACATGGCGCGATTGCTCGAATCAGAAGAGCGACCTCGCGCGATGTTGACTACAGGGATGACTATGAATCTGAATGAATCCAATATAATTTATCCAAAAATAGCATCTGGTTTGCAAAAAAAAGAACTGCTGGGTAACAAAACTATCTGATTGCAACTGTGATTACAAAATACTGAAAAACACTGTTTTTTGCAGCCCCCCCAAAATGAATGTGTCTGATTGCAAAAAACTGTTTAGAAAAAATGAAAAAACTGCTGCATGACGCTGTCAGATTGCAACTAGGTTAATGTTTGCTTGATGTGGTTGCAAACAGATGAAAATACGGTTGATTGCTTAATAGGTTACAGTGTGGTTGCAACCACTGATGTGCCACGATTGCAAAAAAAAAACAGTTGCTAACCTGCATGTAAGTGGTTGCAAACCTTGTCGCATTTTAGCGTTTGCACCATTAGCACAGTGTGATTAAAAAAAAACAGTTGCAAAAAAAACATGTCACTGCGATTGCAACAAAAAAACAGTTGCAAAAAACACAGGTAAAAAAAGTGCGGGTGCAAAAAAAACCAGTTCAAAAAAAAGCTTCATGCCATGGAACTGTCAGATTGCAACTAGGTTGGTGTTTACTTGATGTGGTTGCAACCTTGTGAAAAAATACAAGTGATTGCAACATCCTTTACATGTGGTTGCAACATCTGATGTGCAGCAATTGCAAAAAAAAATGACGCTTGCAAAACCGTAATGTAGGTGATTGCTTGCGCCCTTATAGCAAGAGTGTCATTGCAAGCATAGGTGCGTGTGTGGTTCGCAACTGCCGCTTACGTGTGTTTGGAAAAAAAGAAAAAACTGCTGCATGACGCTGTCAGATTGCAACTAGGTTAATGTTTGCTTGATGTGGTTGCAACCAGGTGAAAAATATGGTTGATTGCTTAATAAGTTACAGTGTGGTTGCAACCACTAATGTTCTACGATTGCAAAAAAACAGTTGCTAAACCAAGCATGTGAGTGATTGCAACCTTGTCGCAGAGTGATTGCACCCTTAGTGTAATGTAATTGCAACAAAGAAAAAAACAGATGCAAAAAAAACATGAGACTGCGATTGCAACAAAAAAATAGTTGCAAAACACACAGGTAAAAAAATGCGTCTGCAAAAAAACCAGTTAAAAAAAGCTCCATAACATAAGGGTTGCAAACTGGTGCATATACAGGAGATTGTAACATTCTTTACATGTTGCAACAGCTGATGTGTAGCAATTGCAAACACATAACAGTTGCGAAACCAGAATGTGGGTGATTGCTTGCACCCTTATAGCAGTGTGATTGCAACCTTAGAGCAGTGATTTTGCAAAAAAACATTTCAAAAAAACACGGGTAAAAAAAACACCAGTTTCAAAAAAAACTCCGTGCCACGACACTGTAAGATTGCAGCTAGGGTGGTCTTTGCTTGATGGGTTGCAACCTGGTCAAAATACTGGTGATTGCAACATCCTTGGCAGTGTGTTTGCAACGATTGATGTGCTGCGATTGCAAAAAAATACAGTTGCAAACCAGAATGTAGTTGATTGCAAATCTTGTCGCAGTGTGATTGCACTCTTATAGCAGTGTGATTGCGATTGCAAAAAATTGGTAAAAAGCTTGATGTGACTATATTGGTCTTTGCTTGATGTGGTTGCAACTTGGTGAAAATACAGGTGATTGCAAACATCCTTGACAGTGTGGTTGCAAACCGCTGATGTGCTGCGATTGCAAAAAAAACACAGTTGCAGAAACAAACATGTGCGTGATTGCAATTTTATCGCAGTGTGGTTGCAAAACAGGTAAAGGTGGGATTGCAAAAAAAAAACACTCCATGCCAAATAAAAAAAGAAGGTGCACAAAAATACATTGCCAGAGTTCCAATTCACAAAATTCAAACAAAAAAAGGACGTAAAAGTTGCCACAACACAGGATAGAGTATCTTCATACTACCGCGCGTAAACATGTCGCGTACAATGCAGATAAACACACACAGATATATACATGTTTTTTTATCCCGCTGATCCTAAAAGTTCACAGACTGGCTGCTGTCATCTTCGAGATCAAGACGGCGTCCCCCAATTCTGTACTTGTCCAGCATTGCAGGGAGATCGACCTGGTTGAGGGGGTGGAAGATTTGATAGTGCAGCATCTCACATCTGTAAATGTAGTCATAAAAAATATAGTCATTTCGACAGTACGGTCAAAAAAACGCACGTACAGAAAACATATAAAAAAAGATAAAAGATGTAAAAAATGGATCAGTTCACATCACGCATTACCAGGTTGATTTCCTCCGTCAGCTTGTTCCCGTCATAGTACTCCATGTACTTCCAGACAAAAAACAGGCAATCATAGGGGCCAGCTTGCTTGGGGACTTCGATGAAAGGCTTCCTCCACCCACTAACTCTGGGCAGCTTGAAGTTGGACACCTTCTGGAAAGCTGCATCTATGATTGGAATTTTTGCAAACACATGATTGTGACGTTCTACAAGATCTGTGCATTTCATGAAGTAGTCATTCGAGTCCAGCACATCAATGCGATTATGCATGAAGTTGAAACAATACACAAAGTAATGTCCTGCATCATGGATAGGGACAAAGATCTGGTGCAAAAAAACAAGAGTGCAGGGGACAAAAAAATGATTAGTGTATTGATTACATCTAGTGTTGATGTGTGATTGCAACTTCATTTGTGATTGCAATTACTCAAAAAAAATATTAATGAGAAAAAGGTTGCAGATTATGATTTTGCAATTGCAACTTTGAAAAAAATGTTACAAGAAAAACAGACTGTATTTGAGGAAAAAGATATCTGCTAACCAGTTTTGCTCTTGACAGATCGTAGTTTATGCACTCGGTCATCAGGTGGTTCCAGACAACTTTGAATTCTTCTGTCTCGGATTTATCCTCATTGAGGACTGCGTCGCAACCCATAATATTCCACTGCACACAGGGGGGGAATGCCCATTAAAAAAACTAGATCAGTCACAACAAAAAATGTTGTTGTTTCAACAGGTTGCTGTATTGTATTAAAAAATGGACAGTTGAAAAACAAAAAGGCTTACATAGAGACCAGTCGTGAGAAACACCCTGTACCCGAACGAATCAAGCTTGTGCACAATGTCATCATGTCGCATGCAATGCACCACGAAATCGATGAAGCAAGACTCTCCCAGCTTGTCGTTTGAGAAACTCGTCAATAAGTTGGTGTCCAAGTAAATTCAAGCAAGAAGGCCAAACTCCAATAAAGTCCTCCTGCACCAAAAAATCCAAAATGAAATCAATGTGGTGCAAAACTTTTCCGGTGGTTGCAACGCCTCTGTGTGATACTTCCAAAAACACAGTGTATAGTTGCAAAAACCAGCTTGTTAAACTGTGATTGCAACTCCTGTGCATTGCAACTAGGTTTGACAACATGTGATTGCAAATTGGTCTGTGTGAGTGGTTGCAAAAAAAAGTGTTGAATGTGTGATTGCAAAAAGTGTGCAAATTGCAAAACTGCGAGTGTAACAGTTGCAATGTCAGTATGAAAACAATTGCAACTAGGTTTGACAACATGTGATTGCAAATTGGTCTGTGTGAGTGGTTGCAAAAAAAGTGCTGAATGTGTGATTGCAAAAAAAAAGTACAAATTGCAAACCGGGAGTGTAAGAGTTGCAATGCCAGTATGAAAACAATTGCAACTAGGGTTGACAACATGTGATTGCAAAATTGGTCTGTGTGAGTGGTTGCAAAAAAAGTGCTGAATGTGTAATTGCAGAAAGTGTACAAATTGCAAAACTGGGAGTGTAACAGTTGCAATGCCAGTATGAAAACAATTGCAACATGAAAAAATACACAAGAAAAAGAAACATACCGTTGAAGCTCGAGTTCGGATATGATCTTCTCGCCTCGATAAACGACCTTGGAAACAAGTATGTCGGGGCGCTTGCGATTAATCCGGAACGGAGATACGAACTCGGCAGCCTCCTCATCACTCGTCACCTAGGCGCTTGAAAATCAGCCTCAGAACCTTGCCGTAATCGACGAGACCTTCAGACACTTCGTCTTGTGAAAGACGGATCGGTGGGGTCAAATTAGCAATATCATCCTGGGACTCCGGAGGAAACTCGATATCGTCAGCTGATGAGGGGGATGCTGCCTGCAAAGGTGCCTGACAGATTCCAACACAGCATTGGCTTCCTGGCGGAGAAAATCTAACTTTTTCTCATAATCAGTACGCTTCTTAGCATACGCCTTTGATAGTTGCATCTCCACCTGCTTGTTTATCTTTGATACGGAAGGCTCCTTCTGTAAAGCAACAATGTTCGCGTCCGGCCTTTTTCTGGATTTCTGCTATGATCTTCTTCTCCTTCTCTTCAGCCTTCTTGTCAGCTGCAGCCTTTTTCTTTGACTCAAGCTTCTTGGTAGCACCAAGATTTCTCTTGTTATCGGCCTCAGCCTTCTTCCTCCGAATTCATCAGCTGCATTTTTTTTGTTCTTCACGAAATCATCGCTCTGGCTCTGATGATCTTCAGTTGAAGCTTGCGCCTTTTTCTGTTTTTTCAGGTTCAGCACCCTTGCTCGGCATGGCTTGTTCTGTGATTGCAACAACATAAAAACTGTGACTAAAAAAACGAAAGCATGTACAGTGTTTTGCAAACTATTTTTGTGTGTGTCATTACAAAAAAAATTGCCTGAACAGTGTGTGTTTGCAACTGTTTTGCGTGCGTGATTGCAACCAGAAGTTATTTGTGGTTACGCCGTGGCTGTAGTATGTGTGGTTGAAGTTGATTGGTTATTTGGTTATTTATGATTGCAAGTCTGAGTAATGTGTAATTGCAACAGCAGGGTGAGTTTGTGATTGCAAAAAAGAAAAAAAAGCCTAGACCAGTGTATGGTTACAAAACCTGTTGTTGCTTGTTCATCACTAGTTTTTCCTTTCACAGCTTGTTCAGATGAAGCCGTCTTCAAAACTAACGCAGCAGCAAGCTTTTTCTTCTGTTCTTCAGCTGCAGCCTTTTTCTTATCTTCCTCAGCAACCTTCTGCTTAGCTTCTACTTCAGCTGCTGAGGGCATCATATGTGGCAGTAAAAAAAGTTATAATTGCAACTATAAATGCAAACAAGCTGCAATGTAGGTGGTGGGTGGGTTACAAACCTGCTGCTGCCTCAGCTGCAGCCTTTTTATTCTCTTTCTCAGCAGCCTTCTGCTTGGCTTCTGCTTCAGCTGCTAAGTGCATCGTATGTGGCAGTAAAAAAAAGAGTTATAATTGCAACTATAAGTGCAAACAAATTGCAATGTTGGTGGTGTGTGGGTTACAAACCCTCGCCGCCCCCGCCTGCAGCTCTGTTCGAAGCTTCCTCTTCGGTAGCCTTCTGCTTGACTTCTGCTTCACCTGTTGAGTGCAACATATGTGGCAGTACAAAAAAGAGTTATAATTGCAACTATAAGTGCAAGCAAACTGCAATGTTGGTGGTGTGTGGGTTACAAACCTGCTGCTGCCTCAGCTGCAGCCCTCTTTGAAGCTTCCTCTTCGGCAGCCTTCTGCTTAGCTTCTGCATCAGCTGCTGAGTGTGTAATATGTCGCAGTAAAAAAAAGTTATAATTGCAAATATAAGTGCAAGCAAACTGCAATGTTGGTAGTGTGTGGGTTACAAACCTGCTGCTGCTTTCGCCCTCTCGTCTTCATCCTTATTCATCTGTTCGTCCTCCAACCTCTTCATCTCAACTTGTTTTATCCTCTCGTCTTCCAACGTCTTTTTCTCAGCCTCAACCTTTTTCCTCTGTTCGTCTTCTGCATTCTTCTTGGCTTCCTCGGCTTCAGACTCTCTCTTCGAGGCTTCCTCTTCTTCAGCCTTTCTTCTCGCCTCTTCTGCATTATTCTTCTCAGCCTCAGCATCTTTGAGTTTCTACCTCCTCTCCTCCCTGTCAGTCCTCCTTGCATAAGTTCTAGTGAACTGTGTTATGGGGCAAAAAAAGAGTGAATAGTTGTGGTTTGGCCAGTAAAAAAACAAAAAGAAATAAAATAAAAAAGACAAAAAAGGATTGCAACTGTAAGTACAACCCAACTGCAATGTTGGTGGTGTGTGGGTTACAAACCCGCCGCCGCCGATGCCGCCGGGCTCGCCGAGGGCCGAAGATGATAGGATTGAGGAAAAAACAAACAAATCAAAAATTGCAAAAAAAACAGTGAAAATGCTTATGATTGCTAGATTGAGTAACTAATTGCAACTTTCCGTGCAGTGTGACTCTATTAAAACCTGAGAGGGGATTGCAACCTGGGTGTAAAAAAATAGCTCACATCAAACTGGTGGGAGAGGGAGATATTGAGGAAGCACTCCTCTTTGCAACAGTGTGTCTTGGCTCACGCGGGGGCTCGTCTGCGTCGTTCCCAGCGCGAGGAGGCGAATCAAAAAGTCCAAGAATTTCATCAACATTTGAAATGTTCCCAGAAAGGTGTGGGGGGCTGCAAAAAATAAAGAGAAGAGGAAGATGGTGAGTAAATAAAAATAAAATACGTATCCTTTAGACTAAAATATAAAAAAATATATATTCTTACTTCTATCGAAAATACCCCGTTCACCGTCATGACCGTGGGGTGGTGTTTGCTTTGAACGTTTTCGCTATCAACATCACCCTGTGCAGGGTTTTCATCGTGCGCGCCGCCTTCGTATACCTCCATTTCAATTGGGCTGGGAGCGTCGAAAACACCATCATCCGTGTCTGCCCCAGGAATGTCTTCCATACTTGATTCTGTTGCTGGTGCTATTGTTAAACACAGAAATAAAGTGTGATTGCAAAAAATGCTATATTAGTGTGTTTGCAACCTTGGGTGTGCATGATTCCAAAAAAGTAGTGATTACATGTAAATAAACTGCAGTTTTTTTACATGTGATTGAAACTGCAGTTTACATCTGATTGAAACAAAAAAAAGGTGATGTGAGATGTATGTTTGCAAAAAGGTTGTGTGTCTGATTGCATCTTCTGCTTACATGTGGTAGCAACATGATTATGAAAAGAATATATATAAGAAAAAAGAACATACCAGTTGATGGTTGTGTGACATTCGCAGCCTTCCTCCCCGCGACCCTTGGAAGCTTGCTTGGCGATACCGCAAGCATCCGCAAGAAGCTTGTTGATGCTGCTGATGCACTCCTGATGAGCTGACGCCATGAGATCACGTGACCTTGTTGCATACTCAGAAGCCTTCCTTGCATACTCCTGCGCACGTTTAGTGCTTTTGTCAAACTCCTTCAAGATAGCCAGCACGTCTTCCTTCCTGCTCCTTCTAACTAAATCAGAAATGCGCTGGCTAAATGCAGTGCACAAACTTGGGTACTCGTAGTAAACAGGAGGGGAACTGCTGTGGGGCCCATGACCGCCAGGATCATGGAAGGTGCTAGGCCCAGGAGCAGACGTGGCGGCGGCAGCCCCTGCTGCAGCGGTGGATGCGCTAGCCCCAGCAGCAAATGTAGCGGCGGTGGGGGCGCCAATGGGCCGCGAGCTCCGCTCGCAGGGGTTGGGCGCACCCGCCGCAAGTAAGCCCTTCATCATCTGCATCTTGGGCGGGGCCAAATGCCGGGGAGGGGTACTACCGTCAAAGACCCCACGAGAGCGCCGTAGCACGTGTCCGTGATACTTTTCAGCTGCAAAAAACAAAAAGTGGAGTAAAAAAACAGTGGTGACATTTGCAAAAAGAAAAAGAAAAGAAAAGAAAGTGTGATTCCAAAAGAAAACAAACCTTGAGATGTACAAACTCAACATTGTCGCTAGCGACATCCCCCTGCAGTCCTGGGTGAGTATAGCTTGAATCATCTTCGAGGCCAGGAAAGAGCACCGGGGGATGCAAAAGGGGCTTGTCTGGAATCCGTGCTGTAAGTTGTCGACGTATAACATCTGCAAAAAAAACAATGATGAAGCAAAAAACTGTGTGATTGCAAAAACTATTTAAAGTGTGTGATTGCAAAAACTAAAAAGTGTGTGATTGCAAAAACTGCTGGTTTATTTCTGTGACTGCAAAAAAGAAAAAAGAATTGAACCACTGTGATTGCAACTATTTGGCGTGACAGATTGCAACCAGTAGTAATGTGTGGTTGCAAAAAAGAAAACCTGAATTTGTCTGTGGTTGAAAAGCTACTTGGTTATTTGGAATATGATTGCAAGCCTGGGTAGTAAGTGATTGCAAAAACTAAAAGTGTGTGATTGCAAAAACTGCTGGTTTATTTCTGTGACTGCAAAAGGGACAAAAAGAACCTGAACCAGTGTGTGATTGCAACTATTTGGTGTGACTGATTGCAAACAGTAATTATGTGTGGTTGCAAAAAAAAGAAAACCTGACTTTGTCTGTGGTTGAAAAGCTACTTGGTTATTTGGAATATGATTGCAAGCCTGGGTAGCAAGTGATTGCAAAAACTAAAGTGTGTGATTGCAAAAACTGCCGGTTTATTTTCGTGATCGCAAAAGGGACAAAAAGAAAGCGAACCAAAGGTGTGATTGCAACTATTTGGCGTGACTGATTGCAAACAGTAATTGTGTGTGGTTGCAAAAAAAAAGAAAACCTGACTTTGTCTGTGGTTGAAAACCTGAATTGGTTATTTGGAATATGATTGCAAGCCTGGGTAGCAAGTGATTGCAAAAAAAAATAAAGTGTGTGATTGCAAAAAACTGCTGGTTTATTTCTGTGACTGCAAAGGGACAAAAAGAAACTGAACGAGTGTGTGATTGCAAAAAGGTGCAATACCAGATTGAAACGGTGAAAAATATATATGATTGCAACAACAGTATGTACACAGATGCAAAAAAAGCAATGAAACAAAAAAGAACAGGAAAAGATGGATGTCTGACTTGCGCTTACCACTAGAAAGATGGTGCATCCGCTGATGGGTGCATTGATGCCTTTCTGAGCATAATCCAACTTGTATAATTGAGCAGCAACGCTGAGCTTGTCAACAACTGCCTTGCACCAATTCCTAGTGCCAATGTTCTGAATATCCTGGGTGTATCTCACATCATCGAGCCTGATCTTGGTGTCAGTGTTTGAGAACAGCAAACACTGGAAAGCAGCCATGAAAAAAGCTCTTAGGCCAAGCTCCCCAGTCAATGAACGGTTCTTCAGTCCAGCAGTTATGTGTTTCACAGTAATGCCCTTCCTCGAGTTGTAAGAAGGACCAAGAATCTGAAAGCCAAGCCGATCACGCTCAGCACGGGATCTGCATCAGACATTGGGAGCGGGTCACCTCCAGCATTTGGAATCTGCATGGCACACCACACAGCGTGATGGCTGACATTGATCTCTTTGCCGCCACCAATCTCAAGCTTCATTGTCTCTGGATTGAACTTCCGCATCAGCCAGCTGCTAACATCCCTCTTAAGGTAATTAGGCTTGAAATTCAGAAGACCCCCGAAACCTTTTGCAACTACTTGACCTTTAAAATCGTTTGGTAAAGCATTGATAAGCTTTATAAAACTCGCAGGGGAGCATCGCATGGATTGTGGCTTGGATTTGCCCTTATCACCATCGCCAACAGCGGCCAGAGCGGCATCATCGCTGCCAGCATCTCTGTCACCATGTCCAGAGCCTTCACCGTCTGGGGCAAAATCTTCATCATGCTGTTCTTCATCTTCTTGATCTTCAGCAGTGCTAGCCAGTGGCGGTGTTGGCAACCTGAGCCTTTTCCGCCTCTCACGGAGTCTTTGTAAATCATCAGGCTTCCTCTTCTCTGACAATCGAGGAGAAGATCGAGTATTTTGACCACCTTGTTGTTCACCTTGCTGACCGCCTTGCTCCATTGTAAAAAGTATAACAACTGAAATAAAAATATATGAACATAAACAATCATAAAAAAAAAGCTTGAAACCTAAAAGGAACAACTGCTAGTGTTAAATGAAAACCAAAAATGCAACTCTAACAAAAAAATACAAATTGCAAACTCATGTGAAATAATAAAGTTGCAAACACAAAAAATAAAACCACAAGTGCTACATCTAAAAATTGCACAGTTTGCAACTTTTATGATAGGGCAATTGCAACTCCTATAAAACCAGTAACAAAAAAAATGCTAATGCTAATAAAAAGGTTTGATACTAGACAAAGTTGCAACTCCTGTAAAATGCAAATACTTGCAACCTATAAAAGAAAATAGGATACAGTTCTCACAATATCAAACTGCTACACAAAAAAATACGTATAAAATTCCTGTCTAATACGACGATTACAACTTCTGTTGTGATTATGGTTGCAACTCCAACAATTAACCGGTTACAAAAAACGCTACAAAAAAGCTACAACACATACAAAAACGAGTATTGCGTATGCCGCTTGACAAAGTTGCAACTCGGGAAATAGGGAGATTGCAACTTCGTAATACGACGGTTGCTAACAATGAATCAATCAAAGCCCTGCGTGCTAAGACGATTACAACTTCTATCGTGATTATAGTTGCAACTCCTGCAATTAACGGATTGCAAACAAAAATGTGACAAAAGCTACAAAGACTCGCAACAAATGTTGCTAGTGTAATTGACCGGTTGCAAACTCAGTAATAGGACGATTGCAACTTCTGTGATGCACCGGTTGCAAACAATGAATCAATCAAAACCCCCCTAACTGAAAAAAGTAAAAAAAATAACACGACGGGAGCACATGCGATTTTTACACCTAGCCGCGTGTGCTCGAAAATGAAAAATCCAATGAATGGAAAACACAAAAAAAAGTCAGTAAAAACCCTAACGAAAAAAGTAGCAGCAATATCATCTGAATGAATAACAAAAATCATTCACGCCCTCATTCACGCCCGGGGGCTCTCAAAAAACAAAATTCCGTCGAAAGATGAATAATCACGCAACCACATATATACCCTAACGGAAAAAATGACAGGGGCGAGAGGTCGGGCAGCATACCTGCGAGCAAAAAGCTACGAAGATGTGTTTCGTGAACGCAGTGGGGAACCGACGCTGGGGTCTCTCCCGCCTCACCACAGTCGCCCCCTGCGGGTTTCGCCCCCCACCCCCGCACGGGGAGAAAGAGGAATACGACGGGAACGCAGCGCAGTGGAGAGGGGTGATTCGCCGCTCGGAATCCCGACGAGCGCTAAGCTTCACGAAGGCGATCGCTCCGCTTCAAAGCCGACGAGAAATCCACTGCGCCTCTCTTCGCCGGCGAGAGCTGAAGCGGAGAAGACGAGAAAGTGGAGAGAGTGGTAACGGGTCGGGGGAATTGAATGAGAGAGTGACGGGGAGGAGTTTGTAATAAGCGGGCCCAACGTGGGTGGTTAACGAAGGAGAAAGTGGGGTGCGGTTATGACGGCACTTCCGCGGCCCGCGCCACCCACCAGGCCCGCGCCCCCCACCACCGGTTAAGGAAGCCTGGTTGGTTCGGCTAGTTGGGCCTGGGTGCATTCACATGTTCATACACACCACATGTGTCCTCAAGTTCATACACACCACAAGTCCATCGAAACAAGTCCACAAATCCACAAAGTGTCTCGAATCCAATGAAACAAGTTCAGAACATGATCAACTAGGTCCAAGGGCCTACGGTGAGTGCTCATGCGGTGGGAAAGGTGGGACGGGCGGCTGGAGGACTTGCTCACCACTTGGACGCTGTTGATTCGAACCCGCCGAGAAAGGCTGCACAAAGGAGACAAGATTGCAAGTGTTAGACATGATTAGACAGTATAACCAGAAACTCTTTGGTATCATACTCACCGGAGTACCGAGGACTTGTTGTGTCGGAAACACCTGTGTGTGTGTGTGGGGGGGGGGGAGGGGCGGAGTGATAGGAGCTAGGAGCCCTGGTGGTAGAGTCATACCACCTAACGTCACAAGGTACCTAGTAAGTTCCTAGAACTTACTCTCCATTGCCTGCTGCGACCGGAAATACTCCTGCTGCTGAGCCCGCTCTTGTGCTAGCTGGTCTGCTAGCTGCTGACGTAGAGCCCGCTCCTCTGCTAGCTCGACCTACAACATTTGACTTAAGTGTTTTAGTAATGCAAATCTAAAAATGTGTTTAAACATTAATATAACATGACTAGTGCATACCTCAAGGGCGTTCAAACGACCCATCCCCACGCTCGGTCGTGCTCGTATCTGGGGGTCAGACTCCGTCTTTCGTGCTCGGACGTCGGCAAGTCTCAGGCTGGAAATGTCGATGATGCCGTCACCAATCCACAACCTCCCGTGCTTCTTTCCTCCTCCCAAGGCCATGACTATGTCTGTATCAATGTCATGCTCACTCGGGTTGTAATCTTCCCCGTACTTCTACTTACAGGCCTCTGTGTACTCCGCGATGCGCCGGCCGAAGCTAGGGTTGCTGTATGCCTCCGGCCCATCGCTCACGCTGTAGGACACATCGGACGTCGCCTTGCCCGTGTGTGCCATGCACAAGGCATCGAAGTCCAAGCATTCTTGGCCAGGATGTGTCTTTTCCTACAAGAAAAGCAGGACGAAGATTAGTGTGATGAAACAAGTTTGAGCCTAAAAATAGATTAAAGAAACCGCGTACCCATAGTGCCTTGTACTCTGGAAGGCTCCGCTGGCCTTGGTGGTGTGATGGGCCCTCCATCATCAAACGCCTCTCGCGTGCAGCGTCGTGCGCCTGCTGGTACTCCTCCGTGAACCACTTGTCCACCTCTATTGCTCACGCGTCGGCTTTGGTGCGGCTCCACCAAGGAGTCACCTGCACGTCATGTAGTAATTGATACATTAGAAGATCAAACATAACATAAGTAATATCAAAACATAGCTGGTATTCATGTACCTCAAGGAACTGCTCACTGGTCAACATCGTCCTTCTGGCTTCTTCCTTGCCTATCTTTTGACCAAGCACCAACGCGTAGTAGGTTATGACGGCCTGGTGTTTTACCTCGTGATGCATGTCGGTGACACGTTTCTTGCAGGAGTTCTTCAGGCACATGTCCGCTCTCTCCTCTTCGCCATCCTCACATCTGAAGAAGGTCTGCATACAAATACGTTGTCAAATTCATTATTTTAAGATTGAGTCAAACGAATGTGATGTAACGAGAAAAAGGGAGCTAGAGTTACCCAAAACGTCCTCAGCACGCGCTCTGCCGTGTGGGTGAAGTCCCGGTCATCACCTTGGTAGTAGTGGCCAAACGTGTAGGCTGGCTCTGTCCGCCCATGGTATGTGACAATGCCGGGGTAGTGCTGCCTACACAGAAGCCCGACAATGTCGTTGGGCTTGCGTGAGTCGCCACCCGACACAACGATCCAGTTCCTGCACATGTCGAACAAAATATTAGTGAATCTAGATAATCAAAATGGAGTTTGGCATGTAAATGAAGTTAGCCATCTAAATTTACTTACATTCGCCCTTGGGGGCGAATCACTTGGCGGTTCTGAGGGAGCGGGGGCTGAGGGAGTCGTGCGGGGCCTTGCAAGTAGACCTTCGCCGCCCTAGCGGCCTCCCACAAAGAACCCGCACCCGAGGCATCGTCCTCGGTCTCCGTCGGCTGGCCCTCACAACCGCCCTCGTCGTCATCCTCCTCGCCCCCCCGTGCACCATCCGTCGGCTCGGGAGGTGGCCTCCTGGCCCTCCTGGGCCTCCTCTCTGACCCCTCCGCGTCGTCCTGCCCCTGTGAGGCGTTGTAAAAGGTGGACAAGGGCACCTGAAACCGGCCATCTGAGGACCATGTGTGGTTCGAGGACCGGTGGATGGTAGCTTCCTTGTGTGATGAGTGATTGACAACGTTGTGTGGACTGATTCTTGGCTAAGTATTGCAGGTGCAGGTTGCGACTTGACTCGTGTTGGTGCAGGTGAAGAACAAGCGCGAATGGTCATTGCCGGTGAGGCCTCCAGGTGTGGAGAAGACAAGTAGGCTTCGTTCGAGGGACCCGGTGGCCAGTGGGGTCAAGTGCGGACCGCATGGTGGCATGAACAGCAAGATGAAGTCGTGGACGGTTTCTTGGTAGAGCCTCAAAACCAAGGTCGAGCCGGGACTACGTGGGAGCCGAGTCATGAGTGGAGATTGGCGGAGGCTACACTGAGTTCGTGGGGTTTGCAGTGGTTCACCAGAAAACCACTGGGTTACTCGGTTGAGCCACAAAACCGAGGCCGAAGACTCGACGAGGAGGTGCGGCCACCCAGGCCGGCTTAACCTCCCAGGAGGGGCGGTCAGACTGCCTGGGGCCGGTCAGATCTCCCGGGCTGGTCTAACCGCCCAGGGGGGCGGTCTGACCGCCCTGGCCGCCGGCGCCGAGATGCTTCGAAGAGGACATGCGTCGGGATCGCAAGGCTTGCGTCGAGGCTAAGAAGGTTGCGGTCGCCGGGCATCCGTCCGATGAAGAAAATCTGAAGACTTCCGAATTCGCCCTCGAGGGGCTTGTATCCCTAGTTTTAAGTAAGGGTAGTTTAGTCTTTTGGGTGCCTCCATATATAGTCATTGAGTGGGTGGATGGCAGCCAACTCTTGGAACCCTAGCTCATTTGTTTTTCCATTTTCGTTCTCCATTTTCCCTAGTTTTTCCTAGGACTAGCTTGAGAGCATTATGTGAGATCTAGAGAGAGGGATGGATGTTTGGGTGGCAAGCTAGACCTTGTACGAACCTTTCATGGTATGTATAGATGGTTTGGCGTTGTTCCTCAAGGTGGTTTTCCCTCTCTCCTTTGTGTTGATTTTCGGAGCTCTTTGTTGGCGGTGTTTTGAGGACGATTTCTTGGGGTCTTTGGTGGGTGTCACGTATGAGAATCTTGTGCCTCTTTGGCTGGTGACTTTGCCCCCAAATCTCTCTTGAATCAGACTCGATTTGGTGGTTTTTCGAGTTGGGTGTGTTCTTGACCTAGAGAGGCGATTTCTTCGATTCCTCTTGATTGTGAGCGTTTCGGGTCGATTCCTTTGAGGTAGAGGTTGCCCAGGAGGTAACCCAGCTAATCCCGAAGTTTCGCTGCAATCCATGGAGTGATTCGGGAGATCGGGCGCGAGGAAGTTAGGGTTTGACCCGCGGGCTGTTTTTCCGAAAGAGGCGGTCTAACCGCCTGGAGGGGGCGATCTAACTGCCCTGGGTGTTTCCAGGTCGAAGTTTTGTTACGCCGGATTTTCCTCTGTGAGTTTGTTTGCCTTGATCAAAGGAGCGTCTGGGTGAAATTTCGGGTCGTTCTCGTGCCGTTTGTTACGAGTTCTTGTTTGGAGTTCGTTCCTGGGTACAGGAGGTTAGACCGCCCCTGGTAGCCGGTCTAACCGCCCCTTGGCCCTTGGGTGGAGTTTTGGTTTTCGCCAAGTTTTTCTGGTAGCCAGCATGGCCCTGACTAGAGATCTCTGTTGGTGAAACCGTGGTGCGTTTTGGTGCTCGGAAGAGGTGTTTCGGAGGATTTCTTGGTTTCCTGGTGGAGGCGGTCTAACCGCCCCCTATACCCGGTCTAACCGCCCCCTCTGGACAGCCAGTCTTTCGAGTTGTTTCCGCTGTCGTGGGTGCGTGTGTGTTGAGGTTGCTGGTAGAGTTTGTTCCTAGGACCAGTAGCACTCTAGTGGCTACGTGGTTCCGGCAAACGGAAGGTAGAAGTGCGGAGCGTGTGATTTTGGGGGTCCGACCGAGTGAGTTCATCTTGTCGGAGTTTCAATCTCCTTCGAGAAGAATTTTTATCGGCTCCCATTCACTCCCCCCCTCTCTGGTTGCCTAATCGGTCCTTCAAGTGGTATCAGAGCCGGTTCGGGTCTTTGTTGACTCTAACCAGTCTAAGATCCAACGATGGTGTACTAGGAACGGGGTTCGGGTCCTCCACACTTCGATGGCAAGAACTACCAGATGTGGAGTAAGCGGATGGGTACGTTCCTCCGCGGAAAGGGTCAGATCCTTTGGGATGTCATGGTGGACACAGGCTATGTCCAGCTGATGGATTTCCTCGCTCCAGGATCGAGGGATAGGTTCGACACCAACAAGAAGGCGGTCGACTACTTGTTTCGTGCTCTGTGTCAGCCTGAGTTTGATCGGGTGCACACCGAGCACATGGCTTGTAGAATTTGGACGGTGTTGAAGGAGGCTCATGTTGGGAATGCCCAGGTTCAGGTACGGATGTATGCGACCTACCGGAGAGAGTACGAGAACTTCACTCATCTCCCCGGTGAGTCCATCGATGCCTTGTTTCAGAGGTTCACGATGGTTGTGAACAACATGAGGGCCAATGTGGACGTGCTCTCATACGATGATCATGATAGAGCGGTCAAGCTCTTACACTCTTTGGATCGTACGATTTGGGGCGGAAAGTTCGAGGCCATTGTGGAGTCAGAGAAGTATGACACTCTGACGGTGAACGAGCTATTCTCGAAGCTCAAGTCGACTGAGGTGGATAGGGGCATGACTGCCAAGCTCGAGGGTCTGACTGATTCCCATAGTCTTGCCCTTGTTGGTGGTTCAAAGGGAAAGGCTAACACTAACCCATCCACCAGGATGTTCTCTTTGTCCTCTTTGATGTCTGTGCCAGATTAGGAGTTCGACGTGCTTGGAGAGGATGAGCTGGCACTCCTGACGAGACGGTCCGAGAGGCTGTACGAGAACCGAGTGAACATGAGGAGGAACACGAGGACATGCTTCCAGTGCGGCAAGCCAGGACACTTCGTCGCCGACTGCCCGGAGAAGGTCGAGAACAAGGACGGCTACAAGCACAAGCCGAGGAACGATGGCAAGTACCGGTCGAGGCGCGACCATAAGAGCAAGTACAAGAACAAGCACAAGGACGAGCGACGATCGAGGAAGAAGGAGAGCCGAGGCAAGGCCCGAGCGATGGTTGGTGCGAGAGACGTCGACTCCAGTTCTGTGTACTCCACCTCGAGCTCGAGTAGCAGTGAAGACGAAGGTGATCATCGCAAGGGCAAGAAGGCGTCCAAGAACCTGAGCGAGCTGAGCTGCTTCGCTAGAGACGGCTTCTGCACTCTGGCGCTGAGCTCCGACAGCAAGAAGAGCACACAAAGCGACTCAGACTCTGAGTCCGACGAGGAGGTGCATGATGAGCTTCCCTTCTTGCGCCAGGAGAATGAACGGCTCGGTACTTTGCTTGATAATCATGATGACATGCTTAGAGAGGCAAAGAAAATGAGAAAAGAGCTTAGGGCTTCACTCGAGGATGCTAGGACTAGAGTGGCTGAGCTAGAAACACAGGTGCTTGAGAGCAAGCTTGAGATTGATTCCCTTAATGCTAGCCCTGTTGTTTCAGATGATGTTGATTGTGCTGATTGCTCCATCTTTCTTGCGGATCTTGCTTTGTTCAAGGAAAAGCATGCCTCCAAGTGTGAGGAACTAGATGTGCTTAGGGTTGAAGTGGCTGAGCTTAAATCCAGATCTGCTTTGCTAGGTGCTTGCACTTCTTGCCCTGTTTTGCATGCTAAGATTGATGAGATGCATGCTTACACTAGTTCTCTTGAGGCTAAATTGAAGGAACCCATGCCTACATCATGCTCTACCTGTGAAATGCATGCTTTGAAAAATTTGGAACTTGCACATTATGTTGATCGTTTGCAGGATGAGAATTATGAGCTGAGAAAGTTGATGGGTTGTTTGTCTGGTCATGAGCCTCAGTTGAGAATGATGATCGTGGCATTTAAGAGGCAGGATGGTGAGGGACTTGGGGCAAACAAGGTTAGTGAGGGAAGTGGAGAAAATATCCCAGAGCCACCAAAAACCCACCACAAGAATGATTTCCCCCCGAAACCTAACCATCTTAGGAACCGACTAGACACAACCCCAGCTCCACCCGTGTTTCCTACACCCACAAATGACCTCCAAAAGCCTATCAAGTTTGTGAGCACTTCCAGGAAAGTGTTCTTTGGGAAAGTGAGTGAGAAGGCTAGTGAGGAGAAATCGGTGGAGGAGTTGAGTGGAGAGAAACCAAGAGAGCAGCCCCAGTCCAAGCCTAAGCCTAAGCTCGTGAGGTTCCATTGTGGCTATTGTGGGAAAGAGGGTCACAAGAATGAGTTTTGCTTCAAGAGAAAGCGAGAAGAGAGGATGGCAAAGGAGTGGGCGAACAAGGATAGGTACAACCCTTCCCATGGTGTACCTAAGCCTCGTATGCCCCGCCCGGGGGTAAAGCCGTGGTGAGAAGTGTTCGGCATGGGGAGATGCGAGTTCCGCGCCGAGGAGCGGTTCGGAGGGCGGTCAAACCGGCACGGCTAGGCGGTCGGGCCGGCCCGCCCGAGGGGGGCGGTTAGACCGGCCACGGCTAGGCGGTTCAACCGCCCCCGGAAATCCGGGCGGAGTGGTTTTCGAGGTGGTGAGTCGAGAGGTTTCGGGTCCGGAGGTGGAGTTGCTGGTGGTTGGTTTGGAGAGACGGCGGGTGGTCGGTTGCTAGGCATTCTCCCCCTCGAGTTCACTACGGGAATGGGAGGAGTCGTAGCTTTGAGAAGGAGAGGAGGGACGGTCCACGGGTTGTCTTCCGTGGTTTTGGTTCTCCTCCAGGCAGTGAGGGGTGGTTTCCTCGGAGTGGTTACCGAGGTGGTGTTCGTGGTGGTAGTTATGGTAGGAAAGATGGCTTGATGTGTGCTAACCCCACTTTTGAGCAAATGGCTCAGCACTAGTTTTACTCTTTTGGTACTAACCCCAGTGCTGAGTCATTTGTTTGCTCACGTGCTCATTTTTGAATTTCAGGTGGGAGACTTGAAGAACATTTGGTTGATTGACTCCGGTTGCTCGAGGCATATGACCGGAGACAGGGGGTGGTTCTCAAGTCTCGTCCCGGTGGTGACGAAGAGGTACATCACTTTTGGGAACAATGGGCGTGGGCGTGTGCTTTCAGAAGGTGAGATAAAAGTGAGTGACAAGATCACTCTGAGGTGTGTTGCTCTTGTTCAATCACTGGGGTACAATTTGCTTTCTGTGTCCCAGTTGTTGGATGAGGGCTTTGAGGTGTTGTTTCGGCCCGGTGGTTCTCGGATTTTAGACTCTCGAGGGGACCTTGTTTGTATGGTCATTCCCGAGGGTCAGGTGTTTCGTGCTGATTTTTCTCAGTCTTCGGGTGTGGAGCGTTGTTTCTTGGCTGGTTCTTCGAGTGAGTTGTGGAAGTGGCATAGGAAGTTGGGTCACTTGAGCTTTGACCTTTTGTCTCGCTTGAGTAAACTCAATTTGGTCCGAGGATTGCCACGGTTGAGGCTTGAGAAAGAGTTGGTTTGTGCGCCGTGTAGGCATGCCAAGATGGTAGCCTCTTCTCACCTGCCTCTTACCGATGTGATGACTGAGCGTCCATGCGAGCTGCTCCATATGGACCTTGTTGGCCCAGCTCGTGTGCGATCTGTCGGTGGGAAGTGGTATGTCCTTGTTGTGGTGGACGACTATTCTCGATATGCGTGGGTGTTCTTTCTCGAGCATAAGGGGGAGACGTTTGGTTTTGTTTGAGATCTAGTCTTGAGGTTGAGGAACGAGAGGCACGGAGATGCCATACGAGCTATCAGCAGTGATAATGGCTCGGAATTCAGAAACTCTCATTTTGAAACCTTTTTCCATGACTTGGGTCTTGAGCACCAGTTTTCGAGTCCGTATACGCCTCCCCAGAATGGTGTTGTGGCAAGGAAAAACAGGACCTTGTGCGAGATGGCTCAGACGATGCTTGATGAGCATAGGACTCCGAGGAGGTATTGGGCTGAGGCGGTGAATACCGCATGCTATGTGTCGAACAAGATCTACCTCAGAGTGCACAAGAAGAAGACATGCTATGAGTTGATGCATGGTCGCACACCCAAGGTGAGTCACTTCCATGTCTTTGGTTGCAAGTGTTTCATTCGAAGAAAGGCGGGGAAGTTGGATAAGTTTGAGGCTAGGTCTGTCGATGGTATTTTCTTTGGTTATGCATCTCATTCTAGAGCATATCGTGTGTTCAATCTTGAAACTAACCAAATCGTGGAGACTTGCGAGGTAACCTTCGACGAGACAGAGCCACGTAGTCAGCTTGTCTTTGAGTGTGCAGGTGATGATGAGCTTGGCGAGGAGATCTTTCAGGAGGAGGAGCATGAACATGGAGACGATGAAGATGGTGGTGCGGCGTCCCCGGCTGAACATGTACCCACTACTTCGACTACGGTGATGGACGGACCCTCTACTGCACCTACAATGACAAATCAAGAACGAGGAGAAGCTGAGGTTGAGGGGAGGTAGCATCGAGGCGAGAACCTCCCCGGCGTGTACAAGTGGATCACCCAGCTTTGAGGATCATCGGCGACGTGAATGAACGCACTACACGGTCAAGGGTTCGAAACAACTCCCATTTCGCTCATGCTGCATTTGTTGCTACTTTTGAGCCCAAAGACATTGAACATGCACTATCTGATCACAATTGGGTTAATTCGATGCATGAGGAGTTGGAGAACTTTGAGAGGAATCAGGTTTGGGAGTTGGTTGACCCTCCCCAGGGTGTAAGCCGATTGGTACAAGGTGGGTGTGGAAAAACAAAGAGGGAGAGAAAGGTGAGGTTGTGAGGAACAAGTCGAGGATTGTTGCTCAAGGGTTCAGTCAGAAGGAGGGGATTGACTATGAGGAGACCTTTGCTCCTGTAGCCCGTGTCGGAGGCGATTAGGATCCTTCTAGCCTTTTCCGTGGCTAAAGGGTTCAAGTTGCACCAAATGGATGTGAAGAGTGCTTTTCTGAATGGAGTGTTGGAGGAAGAAGTGTATGTGAGGCAACCTCCGGGGTTTGAGAGTGAGAAGTACCCCCACTGGGTGTACAAGTTGAGGAAGGCGCTGTATGGGTTGAAGCAGGCGCCTAGAGCTTGGTATGGTAGGTTGAGGGGGTTCTTGTTTGAGAGAGGTTATGAGATGGGGAAGGTCGATCAGACCTTGTTTTTGCTGAGGCAGGGAAGAGATATCCTGATTGTGTAGGTGTACGTGGATGATATTGTCTTTGGTGGCTCGTCTAACTCTCTTGTTGCAAGGTTTGCAGATGATATGAGCAGGGAATTTGAGATGAGCATGATGGGCGAGTTGCAGTTCTTCCTCGGGCTTCAAATCAAACAATCAAAGGAAGGAACATTTGTGCACCAGGCTAAGTACACCAAGGACATTGTGCAGAAGTTCAAGATGGAGGACTCCAAGGCTATGACGACGCCGATGAGTACGACTACGGCTCTTGATGCGGACGAGGAAGGTGAACATGTGGACCAGAAGGAGTACCGGAGCATGATCGGGTCACTCCTCTACTTGACGTCGACGAGGCCAGACATACAGTTCTCGGTGTGTCTGTGCGCTCGTTTTCAAGCGTCTCCAAGGACTTCGCATCGGCAAGCGGTGAAGCGAATTTTCAGGTACTTGCGTCACACTCCCGACTTCGGCCTTTGGTACTCCGCGTCCTCTTCTTTGGCGCTTCATGGTTTTTCAGACGCGGATTTTGCCGGGTGTCGGTTGGATAGGAAGTCCACTTCTGGGACTTGCCAGTTTTTGGGTTCTTCTTTGGTGTCTTGGTCTTCCCGCAAACAGTCGAGTGTTGCTCAATCCACTACCGAGGCAGAGTATGTTGCCGCTGCTAGTTGTTGCTCTCAGCTCCTTTGGATTTCATACACCATGAGTGACTTTGGTGAGGAGTATACCCATGTCCCACTTCAATGTGATAGCACCAGTGCCATAAGCGTTGCAAAGAACCCAGTGCTCCATTCCAAAACCAAGCACATAGAAGTGAGGTATCATTTTCTGAGAGACAACGTAGAGAAAGGAAAGATAGCTTTGATCCATGTACCCACACATGACCAACTAGCCGATATTTTCACCAAACCCCTGGATCAAGCAACTTTCACTCGTTTGCGGGGGGAACTTGGTGTGTGTTTGATTTCTTGAGTTGGGTGTGTGGGAGCTCCTTTATATCATATGTATAGTTTCCTTTGTGCATTTCTTGCATTTGGCATGGCATATGTAACATGATGTATAGGCATCCTTGTATCTTAGATTGCATGCATTTTGTATCATATGCATTGGATAGGAAAAGCTTCTCCTATATACATTGTTCACCATGGGATGCTATATGTGTTTTTGTGAGCTTGTTTGGTATGCTATGGTTAGTTTGGCTTAGCTCTTGATGATCTTGATGAATGATCCATGGTTGATGGCTATATTTTTGGAAAATGTCACATATATGCTCTCTCATGTGTAAACGCCTTTATATGATCTTGACATGTTTTAGTGGCTTTGCTATGCTTAATTTGTGGTTGGATAGCTAGTTTATTGATCATATGGGGCCAAAGGCTCCTTGCCATCATGAATGTTTAACCCTCTTGCTTTATCTTATGGAGGGGCATAAGTTCCTTTTTGTCACAAAGACATTTCATGTACCATTTATAAATCTGAAAATGAAATGAAAAATGCTTGGAAACTATGCTCTCATGTCATATGTACTGAAATTAATTTTCTTTGGTTGCTAAACCGTTGCATGATGCCTACCAATGAGAAGTCTCATACATAGAAGTAGGCACATGGCTCGGTGGCTTTGACATGACATGAGGTGCTTGTGGGTGTTTGTGATGGTCTTATGATTAGAATGGTTATCCTTGCATGAAGTTTGTGTGGCTTTGCCATTTTGACATGTTTTGCTCATGTTTAGGTTTTTGCTTATGAGAGAGTAACTTTTCGCAAAATTACTCAAATCCTTTTTAGCCTTGTCCAATGGTTGCGAAACTTGGTGATCACGTAGTTAAGGTCATTACGAACCTGTAGAGTATCTAACTTGCTCATTTGGATTTGTGTAGCTCCTTGTGATGAATTTCGTATATTTGAGAAGCTATATGTTGAAAGTTTTCGCATTTTGCCTTGACTCATGCATTGTCAACAAGGGGGAGAAGTTTTTGCATGTTTTGGGCACCTGGGAGTGTTTGGAAGGTGTTCCAATTGGTTCGGGCAAATTTTGAGCAGTTTGGTGCAGGGCCGGTCACATGGGGCGGTCTAACCACCCCCAGGCGGTCAAATGAGTGGTAGGCGGTCTAACCGCTTGGGGTAGGTGGTTTAACCGCCCTGGGCAGAGTGAGCAGGTTTTTGCTCTTTGTTGCATTCCCGTGTTGCATTGCTGCATTTGTTCAGGGGGAGCTTGCATTTGTGCAGGGGGAGCTCTTTGTGATGTTCGAGTTTTGGTTCAGTGATTTGCACTCTTTGTTTGAGCATGATTTTGTCTCGGATGTGTCGAGCTGTTGCCCTTTCCTAAGGGGTACGAGACTTGTGTTCTTCAGTGATCTTGCTCTTCACCTTTCTTTGGCTTTCGATCGCTTGTTGAGGTTTCTTTTTATTTGTTTCTTTTCTTTTTCCTTTTCTATTGTGTTATTTCATGTGGGTGTTGTCAATGCACTCATCAAGGGGGAGATTGAGGACCATGTGTGGTTTGAGGACCGGTGGATGGTCGCTTCCTTGTGTGATGAGTGATTGACAACGTTGTGTGGACTGATTCTTGGCTAAGTATTGCAGGTGCAGGTTGCGGCTTGACTCGTGTTGGTGCAGGTGAAGAACAAGCGCGAAAGGTCGTTGCCGGTGAGGCCTCCGGTGTGGAGAAGACAAGTAGGCTTCGTTCGAGGGACCGGTGGCCGGTGGGGGTCAAGTGCGGACCGCATGGTGGCATGAACAAGCAAGATGAAGTCGTGGACGGTTTCTTGGTAGAGCCTCAAAACCAAGGTCGAGCCGAGGACTACGTGGGAGCCGAGTCATGAGTGGAGATTGGCGGAGGCTACACCGAGTTCGCGGGGTTTGCGGTGGTTCACCAGAAAACCACTGGGTTACTCGGTTGAGCCACAAAACCGAGGCCGAAGACTCGACGAGGAGGTGCGGCCACCCAGGCCGGTTCAACCGCCCAGGAGGGGCGGTCGGACTGCCTGGGGCCGGTCAGATCTCCCGGGCCAGTCTAACCGCCCAAGGGGGCGGTCTGACCGCCCTGGCTGCCGGCTCCGAGATGCTTCGAAGCTGAGGACACGCGTCGGGATCGCAAGGCTTGCGTCGAGGCTAAGCAGGTTGCGGTCGCCGGGCATCCGTCCGATGAAGAAAATCTGAAGAGTTCCGGAATCGCCCTCGAGGGGCTTGTATCCCTAGTTTTAAGTAAGGGTAGTTTAGTCTTTTGGGTGCCTCCATATATACTCATTGAGTGGGTGGATGGCAGCCAACTCTTGAAAACCCTAGCTCATTTGTTTTTCCATTTTCGTGCTCCATTTTCCCTAGTTTTTCCTAGGACTAGCATGAGAGCTTCATGTGAGATCTAGAGAGAGGGATGGATGTTTGGGTGGCAAGCTAGACCTTGTACGAACCTTTCATGGTATGTATAGATGGTTCGGCGTTGTTCCTCAAGGTGGTTTTCCCACTCTCCTTTGTGCTGATTTTCGGAGCTCTTTGTTGGCGGTGTTTTGAGGACGATTTCTTGGGGTCTTTGGTGGGTGTCACGTATGAGGATCTTGTGCCTCTTTGGCTGGTGACTTTGCCCCCAAATCTCTCTTGAATCGGACTCGATTTGGTGGTTTTTCGAGTTGGGCGTGTTCTTGACCTAGAGAGGCGATTTCTTCGATTCCTCTTGATTGTGAGCGTTTCGGGTCGATTCCTTTGAGGTAGAGGTTGCCCAGGAGGTAACCCAGCTAATCGCGAATTTCGCTGCAATCGTGGAGTGATTCGGGAGATCGGGCGCGAGGAAGTTAGGGTTTGACCTGCTGGCTGTTTTTCTGGGAGAGGCGGTCTAACCGCCTAGAGGGGGCGGTCTAACTACCCTGGGTGTTTCCAGGTCGAAGTATTGTTTCACTGGATTTTCCTCTGTGAGTTTGTTTGCCTTGATTGGAGGAGCGTCTGGGTGAAATTTCGGGTCGTTCTCGTGCCGTTTGCTAAGTGTTCTTGTTTGGAGTTCGTTGCTGGGTACAGGAGGTTAGACCACCCCTGGTAGCCAGTCTAACCGCCCCTAGGCCCCTGGGTGGAGTTTTGGTTTTCGCCAAGTTTTTCTGGTAGCCAGCATGGCCCTGACCAGAGATCTCTGTTGGTGAAACCGTGGTGCGTTTTGGTGCTCGAAAGAGGTGTTTCGGAGGATTTCTTGGTTGCCTGGTGGAGGTTGTCTAACCGCCCCCTATACCCGGTCTAACCGCCCCCTCTGGACAGCCAGTCTTTCGAGTTGTTTCCGCTGTCGTGGGTGCGTGTGTGTTGAGGTTGCTGGTAGAGTTTGTTCCTAGGACCAGTAGCACTCCAGTGGCTACGTGGTTCCGGCAAACGGAAGGTAGAAGTGCGGAGCGTGTGATTTTGGGGGTCCGACCGAGCGAGTTCATCTTGTCGGAGTTTCGATCTTCTTCGAGAAAAATTTTTATCGGCTCCCATTCAGTCCCCCCCTCTCTGGTCGCCTAATCGGTCCTTCACCCTCGTCCACCTCCACCTTCGGTACTGGTCGTCGTCCTCCGCGACGGCCGCCTGCCGTCTTTTTCAGTCACCTGTGATCAACATATAAACAAAACAAAATTAGTATGACATGTATAATAACAATGATACATGCATGACAATAATGAAAACACAATTACAAAAGAACATAGTATTACATGTATTAAAAGTAGTCTGGATCATCGTGGGGATTAGCAGGTATGTCTGTTCGCTCGTCATCATTGTCAAAATTATCTAGATAATGAAGATAATCCGACGGCTCTAAGTTTTCCTCATGTTCGATGCCCAATTGCTCAAGCATTTGTAAGTCCTTTGGATCATACACCTCTTCTTCATCGTCGTTGTGATCGACCAATTCATTGTCTACTTCCATTGTTATAGGTGTGGTTAGGTCTATCACAAAACTCCTAGAACTCTCCTTCATATGTGTTTGGATTTATCAAGTTGTAGTCTTCATCGTTGGGGACAGGTAGTTTACCATGTGGCGTGACCTCTTGCACAACCTCCCAACCCTTAAGGTAATATTTGCTCTGGCAGACGTATGGAAGGAAATAAACTTGCACGGCTTGTTGGGCCACAATGTATACATCAGATCATGGATACACGGAATCCGGTCGAAGTTCGACTAGCCCGATTGTCGAGGTCCTTCGAGTACGTTCAGGATCAAACCAATGACATTTGAATATCACAGGTTTAAGATGTGGGGCGCCATAAAATGAAAGTTCGTATATTTCTAGGACTCTTCCATGATATTATTTCCCATCAGTGACTATCGTAACCACACCGCTGTTTGTGGTACTTCAATTGGGTCGACTCTCTTCGTAGGCAGTCGTGTGGAAATGAAATCCGTTCACATCATAACCGGTAAATGACCTAACCCTTAGTTCACAGCCACATGCAACAGCACACAACTCACTAGAGATGGACATACCGGTTTGGGTCTTTCTCCCAAACCATGAAATGAAATCGCGCTGCTGTGGGCCCGAACCTTGCAAAATAAGGGTATCAATTTCTTGTGGCTCTGGCAACCTCGATGCAGTCCAGAACTCACGGATGAATTCTTGTGTTAACACCAAAATTTGGTAAGGAGTCAGACTTGTGGGTCCGGTTCGATAAAGAGTCCGTCTGGTGGAAGGAAGGATATTTTCAGAGATATTCGGCAAAGAGATCTGCGGTCGGCTATCTGCTCCGGTTCGGCAAAGGAACAGTAGAGCTGATTTTGCGGGATTGGACGGTGACGTGGCTCAATCAGGGAAGACGAATGGATGGATAGGCGATCAAGGTTAGAGATAAGTTAGGCAACGAATCCATTCGAAGTTGTACTCAACAGGGTATAAATATGACCCCTGAATGTATGTAACGAGGACAATCATTCTTCAATACACACTGGCCTTACGCCAAACCCTAGAGTCCTTGCCGTGTCGTCGAGTTCTTCGAGAGGGCTAATCGATCCGTCGACCTCCGTGAGTACCGGCAACCTTGTATCATGTCTAGTATCATGCGGTGGATTTAGATCTGATGCAAGTAGTCTTGTTACCATGCTTCGTGTCATGCGGTAGATTCAAGCTTGGTTCAAGAGGGTTTCTTGTTAGATCATGAGTCATGCGGTAGGCTAAGATCTAGCTTGAAGCTAGTTATCGGCTCTATTGGATTTTGGCAAGATCCGATAGATTCATTAAGTTACCCCGTGTTATCTTGAGTTTTACTTTATGTTTTAATTCATGTAGCACACCTTTGCCCAATCTAGATGGGTTTGGATCGGCTCTATCTCTTTTATGATCCTTGTTCGAGTAGATTTCATATTTTAACACGTGGATCTTGTATTTTCCGATAGCCGAAACCGAATCGATCTAGGTTGTTACGTGTTGCGGGTTCAAGCTTGCTAATGTTCGTATAAATCTTGAAAGAGCCGGGTATCATGCGGTAGATGCAGGTTTTTGGGTTGCTTTGGAGCTAATCATCCGGTGGATTAGATTCCCAAATCAATCTGATAGATTTATTTACTTGGTAATGTTTGTTCCTTCTTCATGGACCCCGAATCGGTACATGTCAGCCGTATTCGGTTATGTTTCTTCACGAGTGGAACACGTGCGTTATTCATGCTTTGAATGATGTATGCTTTTAGCTTTCCATATTTAGATTGTATCATGCGGTGGATAGATCTATTTGTAGAAAGTGGTACGGTTTTTCATGCAAGTTGTATCATGCGGTGGATAGATTTGCTTGATATCGTACTCGACGGGTTTTAAAGTAACTAGACATGCGGTAGACTAGTGCTTTGGATCTATGCATACTTGTTTAATACATGATCATGTCCGTGCTTTACTTTATTTATTTATTTAATGCTAATTTTCATGGGGATCGGTCATGGCCTCGTGCGTACGCATTCTTGTTCAAACAAAGACCGATCGCTGTCATGCTCATGTCATCCATTCGGCAGTGTTGCTTTTTCCCTTTGCGGTTTCCCGAATGGTTGTAGTTCGTTGGCAGATAGCTTTCTATAGCTATGTGTCATCTCATTTGGCTTCTTAGCCGTAAATATGGAACTGTCTGGTACCACCCAGCAAGTTCCAAGCTTTGGTATTTAACTGCTTTGTCTTTTGTTAATTTTCAGGAAAATTGACTGGCACGTCATCTCTACTCTATGCGTGTGCGAAGCCAGCTTTTCGGTTTGCTGTGTGTTTGGCGCTTGGTGCACTTTTTGTGTCACCACACTTTTTGGCACGCCCAGTGGGACTACAGCCGAATAGATTCAAGATGCCTGAAATTGCAGACCTCATGGATGTCAACCTTGAAGATCTTTCTCCGGAGCGCAAGAGCAACTCCAAGACGTCGTGGACCAGTTTCAGCAGAAGTGTCTGCTGTCGTTCAAGAAGAATAGAAGCGGCGTCCCGTATCTGAAGAACGAGATGCCCAGGGTATTGCTGCCAGGGGAAAGCGACACCACATCCCAGCAAGAAAAAGAGGAGTGCGTGCGAGTATTCCAAGAATCAGCAGATTACATGCTTAGCAAGCACAACAAGGCTTTCCTCGGTGCGCTCCAGCAGATGATGGTGGCCGTCTTCGGCCCTGGCATGGAACAAGCGTTCAGCAAAGCGCCCGTCCAGGGGGCACTGTGGAACTGGGCGAATCAAGCTCTCGCCCGCCACTTCGGAGCCCGCCGGTGCGGCCTCCTCCCCAAAGCGGCCGGAAGTCAAGCTTTCCCGGCCTCCGCCACGAAGCCGGCCGGGAAACGGCGGTTCGGCCTCCCCTCCAGGCCTCGGGACGCCCAATCCGGCCACCACCGCAGGCGGCACGGAAGTCAGCCCGTGCGACGGCCGAATCCGTGCCGGCCCACGTACGGAGACTTAGCATTCGGCTCGACCGGCGCCCCCGCTCACTTCCGGTCGGAGGATTGCTCCGGCGACCAACCGGGCCGGGCAGAGAAACTTGTACGGCGGTGGCTATCATGAGGTGGGGAACTACGGGGCGTTTGATGCTTTCCCACATCCGGGATATGCGCCGACCGCAGGGCGCGCGAGAGGACGACGCCCGGCGCGGAAAATGGCCGAATTGATGCAAAATCAGTTCGGCCTCAAGCCAAAAATGCAAGGACCCGCCTATAAGCCGTCGTTCCCAGAATGGTACTACAATGTGCTCTTGCCGCCAAGGGTGAAGCCGCCAACGGAGTTCACAAAATTTTCGGGGCAAGACGACACGAGCACGGTCGAGCACATCGCTCGCTACCTCATGCAGCTCGGGGAGTGCTCGGCTGAGGAGACATTCAGGGTCCGCTACTTCGCCGCATCGCTGACAGGTCCAGCGTTCCCGTGGTTCTCGTCCCTGCCCCCTGAATTAGTTGCCAGATGGAAGGACTTAGAGCGGAAATTCCACGCTCATTACTTCAGCGGCAGCTCGGAGAAGAAGCTGATTGACCTTGCGACCATGAAGCAGAGGCATAGCGAGACGCCGCTGGAGTTTCTCCGGAGGTTCAGGGAGGTCAAGGGCATGTGCTTCTCGCTTAACTTGCCGGATGACCGGTGGCCGACATGGTCGTCGCCGGGATGCTACCGGCCGTACGCGAAAAGTTGTTCGGGATGGAGTTTGAGAATCTGGGTCAGCTATCACAGAAGCTATCACTGATGAGCAATCAGGCGTATGGCTTTAAGAAGGACGCCAAATTTGGCAAGCAAACACGACGTCGGCGACGTCTACAACCGGTTCTTGGACAAGGCTGATCTGTTCGAGGATTCTGATGATGAATTGGATGTAGCCGCAGCAGAGATCATGTGGGGGAAGGAGCCTTTGACAATGAATCAGCGCTGGGTCAAGCAGACCAAGGGAACCTATGATTTTGATATCACGAAAGCTGATAAATTGTTCGAGCTCTTAGTGAAGGAAGGCCGAATCAAGCTGCCCGAAGGGCATTCCATGCTTCGGCCCGATGAAGTTAAAGCAAAACGTTACTGTGGTTTCCACGACAGGGATTCACACTCCATCAATGATTGCAGGGTCTTCAGGATGATGATCCAAAAAGCCATCCAGGAAGGTCACCTTAAGTTCGACAACAAAATGAAGCTGGATGGCCACCCCTTTCCTCAGAACATGGTGGGCTTTTCTATCAACGTGATAACTGCCGAGGAGAAGGGAAAAGTCAAGGTCTTGACCTCAGCCAGGTCTAGGCAAGGTGGAGCAGTGGACCCAGAGCGCCAAGTGACTCTGGAACAGATGCAAGGTGACACCCCCCGCATTCTTAAGAGTCACATCGAAATTGGGGAATCATCCAGAGCGAAGCCCAGGGTGACATCGCGCATCCTCCTCAACAAATGGCAGCGCCAGATAGAGAAAGAGCGCTACCAGAAGCGGCGCTACGAGGAGGAGCAACGCGAGCCGAAGAAGAGGCGCGCGCGAAGGGACCGGGGAGCAAGACACACGCGAGCGGAGAGAGCGCACACGCGGGGATGCGCCTTCTTCGGTGCATTGCTGGAATGAGGGTTTAAAGCTACCCACGTTGAAGAACTGTCCGGAATGCAGTGACAGGTATGTTGAGTACAGGCAGGAAACTGCCAATCGCCGATCCGTCCACGAGAGAATTGGAAGGATCCACCCTAACGGGGATCGGCGCCAAAAAAATTGAAGTCATCGATCATCCCAGGAAGCGCGTAGCTGACCTCAGATGGGCCGATCAAGAGGAGGATGAAGATGACTACGTCTGGCAGAAGGGGCAATGGTGCCCGCCCGGCCTGAGGAGAAGCCAGAAGAGACGGGTCCAGCGCTTGAAGAACCGCGAGATGAGGCAGGCCGGGATCCAGACGAGGCAGGTGTGGCGCCCCAAAGACCAACCGGAGGGATCGAAGCGTTCAGCTCCAGCATGCATGGTATACTTTCTGCTGAACGAGTTCATGTCTCCTGCTAACCGAGTTATGCGGGGAGGAAGCTTCCTTCGATGATGAGCAGACCGAGGGGATGATGGCACAACTGGTGCTGGCCAAGCAGGCCATCTTCGACAAGTGGGCCAAGAATCGTCATATGAGGCCGCTGTACTTGAGGGGATACGTCAATGGCAAGCCATTGACCAAGATGTTCGTCGACGGTGGAGCGGTAGTCAACGTAATGCCGTACACCACCTTCAGGAAGCTTGGCATGGGCCCGAGCGATTTGACGCCTACAAGCATCATCTTGAACGATTTCGCCGGGAACCCTTCAGACACCAAGGGATGCGCTCACGTGGACTTGATGATCGGGTCCAAGACGCTGCTCACCACCTTCTTTGTCATCGAAGGCAAAGGAGCCTACGACCGTCGCTTGGGCGGGACTGGATTCATGCTAACCGTTGCGTCCCATCCACCATGCATCAACGGCTTATCCGGTGGGTGGACGATGAGATCGAGGTCGTCCAAGCGAGATGACTCCGTGAGCGTGGCCAACATGGAACCGCCCTTGCGGGAATACCAAGGCATCGATTGTTTCTCGGGAAAGAGCGGGGAGAAGGTCCCGTTGAACCCGTCGGCGGTGATCAACGGCCGATTCAAGCGATCGGCTCTTATAGCAATTTTTAATGGAGAACCCCGTAGATGGCACTGATGGCAAATTAGGGCGAGGATTCATGTCGGCTGATAAACTGGAAGAAGTTGACATTGGAAGCGGTGATAAGCCAAGGCCGACGTTCATCAGTGCAAATTTGCAACCAGACTTCAGGGGGAATTTGATTGAGCTTCTCAAAGAATACAAGGATTGCTTCGCCTGGGATTATCCGGAGATGCCTGGGTTGGATCGTTCCATCGTCGAGCATCGGTTGCCAATCAAGCCTGGTTTCAAACCATATAAGCAACCGCCCCGGAAAATCTACAAGGATGAGGTATTGGCCGATGTGAAGAAGGAAGTTGAAAAATTACTTGATGCAAACTTCGTTCGGCCATGCAGATATGCGGAGTGGATATCTAACATCGTCCCTGTGTACAAGAAGAATGGAAAAATGAGGGTTTGCATAGATTTCAGGGACCTAAACAGAGCTACTCCGATGGATGGATACCCGATGCCTATTGCCGATTTGTTGATTGACGCCGCCGCTGGACACAAGGTGATCAGCTTCATGGATGGCAATGCGGGATACAATCAGATCTTCATGGCAATAGAAGACATTTCAAAGACGGCCTTTAGATGCCCTGGTCATATAGGCCTATTCGAGTGGATCGTCATGACATTTGGATTGAAAAATGCCGGTGCAACCTATCAGCGAGCCATGAATTGCATTTTTCATGAGTTGATCGGCAAGATTGTGGAGATCTACATTGATGATGTGGTAATCAAGTCCCTAAGTCATGACACCCATTTGGAAGATGTGAAAAAGACCTTGGAGTGCACCCGGAAACACGGTTTGAAGATGAATCCAAACAAGTGCGCTTTTGGGGTTTCAATTTGGAGAATTCTTGGGGTTTTTGGTCCACGAAGGAGGAATTGAGGTTGGCAAAAAGAGCATGAAGGCCATTGATGAAGTTGTTCCTCCAACTAACCTCAAGGAGTTGCGATCCTTTGCTCGGCAAGATCAATTTCGTAAGAAGATTCATATCAAATTTGTCACAAAAGGTCTTGCCGTTTTCTCCGCTGTTAAAGTTAAAGAAAGATCAGAAGTTTATTTGGGGCGACGAACAACAAAAGGCTTTCGATGAGATCAAGCAGTACATGAAGGAGCCACCAGTACTGGTTCCTCCCCAGCTGAACAAGCCTTTCAAGTTGTACATGGCGGCCGATACCCAAACCATTGGATTGGCCCTTATTCAAGAGTTTGAAGGAAAGGAGCGGGTAGTAGCTTATCTTAGCCGAAAACTACTTGATCCTGAAACCAGGTATTCGGCTGTAGAGAAATTGTGCCTTTGCGTGTACTACTCGTGTACAAAGTTTCGGCACTACCTGTTGAATGCCGAATGCACTGTATATTCCAAGTTTGATGTGATAAAACATATGTTATCTATGCCAATTTTGAACGGCAGGATTGGCAAGTGGATTTTAGCTTTATCAGAGTTTGAGTTGAAGTTCGAATCGGCAAAAGCCATCAAAGGTCAGATCATTGCCGATTTCATAACTGAACATCGCGATCCGTCAATTGATTTGCTTGAGATCACCCCTTGGGCTTTGTTTTTTGATGGATCATCATGTGGTAAAGGTGGGGGAGTAGGGATCCTACTGATTTCGCCTAGAGGTGAGATGTTCGAATTCGCCATCCCTATACAGCCCACTGCCACAAATAATCAAGCAGAATACGAGGCATTACTTCGAGGGCTTCAATATTTGAGAGAAGTTGGGGCCGTTTCAGTTGAAGTTTATGGAGATTTAGAGTTGGTAATCAAGCAACTGAACGGCCAATATGAATGCAAAAGTAAAGCGCTGAGGAGTTACTACGAAGAATGCAGGGAAATCTTGAAGAGTTTCCCGTTGGTGACTCTACAGCACATTCCTAGAGAACATAACGAAGAAGCAAACAGGCTGGCTCAGAGCGCCTCTGGTTACAAAGAGAGTCAAGAAGCGTTTGCTGCAGAGATGTGTGCGCTAGGGGCGGATCTTGCAGAAGATGATTGGAGGAAAGAAATCGTTGATTACTTGAAGGATCCATCCCGGAAGGTCTCTAGGAAACTCAGGTACAAGGCAATTAAGTTCGTTCTTCTGGATGATAATTTATTCTATAAATCATTAGATGGGGTATTACTACGATGCCTGGGTCCAGAAGAGGCCAAGGACATGATGAGCGAAGTGCACGATGGGATATGTGGAGCACACCAATCGGCCTACCGTATGAAGTGGGTTATTAGGCAAGCTGGATGCTTTTGGCCGACGATATTAGAGGACTGCTTTGAGTATCACAAGCGATGTCAGGATTGCCAAAGGTTTGGGAATATTCAAAGGGTCCCTGCATCAGCGTTGAATCCCATCATCAAGCCATGGCCATTCAGGGGCTGGGGTATAGACTTGATTGGCCAAATTAACCCACCGTCTAGCAAGGGGCATAAGTTCGTGCTTTTGGCCACAGATTATTTCACTAAATGGGTTGAGGCGACCCACTGAAGAAGGTGACGTCAGAAAACATGATTGAATTCGTCAAGGAGCACATCATCTATCGATTTGGAATCCCTCAGACAATTACCACTGATCAAGGGGCACAATTCGTGTCACTGGAGTTCAGAGAATTTGCCGAAAGCATGAGGACAAATTGTTTAATTCCTCTCCCTATTATGCCCAGGCTAATGGTCAGGCAGAGGCTTCTAATAAGATCATGATCAAGTTGATACAAAAGAAGATCGATCGGAAGCCAAGAAGGTGGCATTCGGTTCTCAGCGAAGCACTGTGGGCTTACCGAATGGCCCTCCATGGAGCCACAAAGACTTCTCCTTACGACTTGGTTTACGGGCATCACGCAATCCTGCCTTGGGAGATGCAATCGGATTCAAGGAGAGTGGTGCTGCAAAAGGATTTGAGCTCCAAAGATTACAGTGGCCTAATGATGGACGAGCTGGAGGATTTACATATGATCCGTCTTAGAGCCCTGGGAAACATCGAGAAAAACAAACTGCGGATTGCCAAGTACTATAATAAGAAGGTAAAGGTAAGGCAATTTGCAGAAGGCGATCTAGTGTGGAAAGCGTTATTGCCGATTGGAACTAAATACAGTGAATTCGGCAAATGGTCCCCTAACTGGGAAGGACCTTTTCGTGTGGTCAGATGCGTCCCTGGTAATGCATATATATTGAAAACTTTGCTAGGAGAAGAATTTTCCGCTGCAATAAATGGAAGATATCTGAAGAAATATTATCCTAGCATTGAGATCGATCGGTGATTACACACATCTGGCACGGAGATAGCCGGCGCTCAAGAATGAGGCCGCCTTCAGAACAAAAAATCCATGAGCAGGAGAAATGGCCAGTGCCTAGATGCATTGCCCTTAGCACAAAAACTACATTACAAGCGCTTCTTGCGAGGATTACATCTAACAACCCTGATGGTCAGATCTCCAAGGAGGTGGGAAGCAGAAGGCGTGGAGGAAGAAGCGAAAGTATGATTCGATCTTTTCTTTACTTCTTCGGCTGCTCCCTCTTCAGTTGTTCCAGGACCACCGTGACAGCAACTTGGAACGCACGGGGGTGACCATGGTTGGCGGCCTCTACCAAGCTATCCCAGGCCGTCTTCAGGCTGTTGTACCTGTCAGAGACATCTGAAGCGGAGGAATCAAGGTTAGGGGCAAGAAGTCCAAGTGCAAGCACGAGGTCAAGAAGGAGTCAGAAAAGTTTACCCCCTACTAGTGCTTCCAGAGCCATGCGACGCTCGTGCTCGGCTTGGCAACGGGCGGTGATGTCCCTGAGGCCGCGCTCCAGGTGCCGAACGCGGCGGCGCAGCTGATGGTTGGTCCTCTGTTCAGGCGTGGCATCTTCTGCTTCGAGGGAGGAATCGGAAGAGATGTACTCAGGCACATCTTCTGTCCCGATGATTTCTTCGGGAAGCAAATCAAGGCTGGAAGAGGACAAGAAGAAAACGTGAAGCGCGAGATCATGCGGAAGAACGAGGAGCAGGTCAAGGAAGAACTTACTTCCGAATCGTACGCTTCTTTGATGAGCCGCTCTCCTGGGGTTGCTTACCCTTGTCCATGGCTTTGGGGTTTTTTCCTCTAGAGACAGGGGAAGAGGTGAGAAATGATGGATGAGTGTGCGAGTGGATTTGCAGAACATCCCCGCAGGCTATTTTATTTGACCAGAAGTGTCAGGCGGCTATCAGGAGGTCTTCGTTCTTAGGGGTCTCAGCCATGGATAACTCCAAGCACTGGGAGATACGGAGGGTATCCAGGTTGGTCAATCCACTCTTGTCTGCAAGAATCCTCCGATACCAAGTTTTCCAGCCTGCAATTGGAGGCAAAGGCCAGTTCTTGTAAGCGTCTTGCCACTGAGGCGGTGGAGACAGAGCTGCTTTGAAGGGGATTCTCTGAGATTCAGCTGCGATGAAATCTCGAGGGTCAGAGTTCCCCACGGGACCAAGATAATAAGATCTCGAATTGGCCTCGGTGCGGATCAAAAGCTCGGTAGAAGGCTCCCGGAAGAAATGCGAGAAAAGGAAATCTCGGGTAAAATTGAAAACCTAAATGCCGAACGAAGCTTACGGGGGGATGAATTTACCCGAGCATCTTGGTTCCGAGTCGCCATTGGAAGTGTGAGCTCGGAACGAGGGGATTTAGGGTTGGATCCGGATGAAGATTCCGGCGGATTGCGAAGAACAGGTGTTGTGAGAGATTTGATTTGAAGTATTCGTGGTCGGAGTCAATTGTGGAACAAAATTACTTTTATCCCACAATTGAAGGGGCATGTGTTAACACCAAAATTTGGTAAGGAGTCTGACTTGTGGGTCCGGTTCGATAAAGAGTCCGTCTGGTGGAAGGAAGGATATTTTCAGAGATATTCGGCAAAGAGATCTGCGGTCGGCTATCTGCTCGGTTCGGCAAAGGAACAGTAGAGCTGATTTTGCGGGATTGGACGGTGACGTGGCTCAATCAGGGGAAACGAATGGATGGATAGGCGATCAAGCTTAGAGATAAGTTAGGCAACGAATCCATTCGAAGTTGTACTCAACAGGGTATAAATATGACCCCTGAATGTATGTAACGAGGACAATCATTCTTCAATACACACCGGCCTTACGCCAAACCCTAGAGTCCTTGTCGTGTCGTCGAGTTCTTCGAGAGGGCTAATCGATCCGTCGACCTCCGTGAGTACCGGCAACCTTGTATCATGTCTAGTATCATGCGGTGGATTTAGATCTGATGCAAGTAGTCTTGTTACCATGCTTTGTGTCATGCGGTAGATTCAAGCTTGGTTCAAGAGGGTTTCTTGTTAGATCATGAGTCATGTGGTAGGCTAAGATCTAGCTTGAAGCTAGTTATCGGCTCTATTGGATTTTGGCAAGATCCGATAGATTCATTAAGTTACCCCGTGTTATCTTGAGTTTTACTTTATGTTTTAATTCATGTAGCACACCTTTGCCCAATCTAGATGGGTTTGGATCAGCTCTATCTCTTTTATGATCCTTGTTCGAGTAGATTTCATATTTTAACACGTGGATCTTGTATTTTCCGATAGCCGAAACTGAATCGATCTAGGTTGTTACGTGTTGCGGGTTCAAGCTTGCTAATGTTCGTATAAATCTTGAAAGAGCCGGGTATCATGCGGTAGATGCAGGTTTTTGGGTTGCTTTGGAGCTAATCATCCGGTGGATTAGATTCCCAAATCAATCTGATAGATTTATTTACTTGGTAATGTTTGTTCCTTCTTCATGGACCCCGAATCGGCTGTTCAGCCGTATTCGGTTATGTTTCTTCACGAGTGGAACACGTGCGTTATTCATGCTTTGAATGATGTATGCTTTTAGCTTTCCATATTTAGATTGTATCATGCGGTGGATAGATCTATTTGTAGAAAGTGGTACGGTTTTTCATGCAAGTTGTATCATGCGGTGGATAGATTTGCTTGATATCGTACTCGACGGGTTTTAAAGTAACTAGACATGCGGTAGACTAGTGCTTTGGATCTATGCATACTTGTTTAATACATGATCATGTCCGTGCTTTACTTTATTTAATTATTTAATGCTAATTTTCATGGGGATCGGTCATGGCCTCGTGCGTACGCATTCTTGTTCAAACAAAGAACGATCGCTGTCATGCTCATGTCATCCATTCGGTAGTGTTGCTTTTTCCCTTTGCGGTTTCCCGAATGGTTGTAGTTTGTTGGCAGATAGCTTTCTATAGCTATGTGTCATCTCATTTGGCTTCATAGCCGTAAATATGGAACTGTCTAGTACCACCCGGCAAGTTCCAAGCTTTGGTATTTAACTGCTTTGTCTTTTGTTAATTTTCAGGAAAAATTGACTGGCACGTCATCTCTACTCTATGCGCGTGCGAAGCCAGCTTTTCGGCTTGCTGTGTGTTTGGCGCTTGGTGCACTTTTTGTGTCAACATCTTGTTTGTACGGTTCAACCTCCGGCGAGTTGAGCAGCACATATAGCATGATGCTACGCCACTCTTCATTGGTGAGTTGCTTGGTGGTAGATGCACTCGCACTTCCAAATTGGCCTTGGAAAAGGCTGAGTTTTGATTGATTTTCCACGACATTGTAACGTGGGGAGTGATCATGCACGCTAGGAAGGTTCTCTTTATAGTATTTTTCTGTGAAGTTTGACACCTCCTCCACAATGTATGCCTCTGCAACTGATGCCTCGATTCTGGCTTTATTTCTACATTTTTTCGTACGAGCTTTAGAGTTCTCTCAATTGGGTAGCACCAATGGTACTGCATTGGCCCACCCATACGTACCTCATATGGAAGGTGCACAATCATATGCTGCATTGGCAAGAAGAATCCAGGTGGAAAGATTTTCTCCAACTGACATAGTAACACAGGGGCTCGCGCGGGTAGGGGAGGGGGCTCGCGGCGGCCGGCGGGGGGCGGGGCGCGCGGTCGGGGGGGGGGCGGGCGTGCGCGGTGGGGGCGGACGGCGCACGGGTGCGGGCGGCGGACGGCGGGCGGGGAGCGGGGGCGGGAGGGCGGGCGGCGACGGCGCGGCGGGGGCGGGGAGGGCGACCGGCACACGGCGCGGAGGGGGGCGGACGGCGCGGCGGGGGCGGGGGAGGGCGGGCGGCGGGCGGCGGCAAGGGCGGGGGGCGGGGGTGGCGGCCGGCGGACGCCGCGCGGCGGGGCGGGGCGGGCGGCCGGCGGATGGCGGGCGCGGTCGGGGAGGGCGGCGGGCGCGGCGGCGCGCGCACTAGCGAGGCGGCGGTTGCGTGCGTGCGTGTGTGCGTTTTGGCTAAGTGTTGTTGGGGCGCCGTGTAATGGTTCTTTGTCGACGGCCTCCCGATCCGGCCGTCGGCAAAGGTAACATACTTTTTTTTTAAAAAAAGGAAAATGAACCTTTGCCGACGGCCGGATCGGGAGGCCGTCGGCACAGATTCCATCTGTGCCGAGTGCCCCATCCCCAGCTCTCGGCAAAGGTGTTGACCCAGGTTTACCCCGGTTGACTGACCTTTGCCGAGAGCCAGCTGGGGCCGTCGGCAGAGAAGACGTCTGTGCCGACGACCCACTCTTGGCACAAGGCCTTTGCCGAGGGCCCCACCAGGCTCTCGGCAAAGAAGTAATTTTTTTTTAGTTTTTGGGTTGGACTTACTTCTTTGCTAAAGGTACATTAGTTGGAGCTTGATTTCCATTTTTGGTGTTTTGTTTCATAATTGTTTACTATATTTTATGTATTTTCGTCTTATTTTTAGAATGATTTCGTGAAAGTCTCTGTCACGCACTGCACAAACCAGGAGATCTCTAGCATGTGATCATGATCTCTAGCAAAGGAGATCTCCTGGTTTGTGCAGTGCGTGACAGAATTTCACGAAATCATTCCAAATTTTTACCACTGCCTACACATGTGATAAAAGGACAACTCGTCAAATTTCGTGTTTTTCGACTTTATTTGCATTTTATATGATTTGAAAACGATTCGCGGGAAAGCGGTATGTGATCCGCACAAAGATGTTTGAATTTTGACACATGACACTAGATTAGGACTAAACTCACACTAACAAGCAACAATATCAATTTTCCAATCATATACATGCACTGTTTTGAGGACTTGCGGTTCAAATTAGAAATTTGCAGAGAAACTCAAAAATAAGACGAAAATACATGAAATATAGTAAACAATTATGAAACAAAACACCAAAAATGGAAATCAAGCTCCAACTAATGTACCTTTAGCAAAGAAATAAGTCCAACCCAAAAACTAAAAAAATACTTCTTTGCCGAGAGCCTGGTGGGGCCCTCGGCAAAGGCCCTGTGCTGAGAGTGGGCCGTCAGCACAGACGTCTTCTCTGTCGACGGCCCCAGCTGGTTCTCGGCAAAAGTCAGTCAACCGGGGTAAACCCGGGTCAACGCCTTTGCCGAGAGCTGGGGAGGGGGCTCTCGGCACAGTGGACGGCAGCCCAAATGTGATGGTGCCCGCTCCTTCTCCGACGGCGCACTCCGTGCTGAGGGCTGGCTCTCGGCAAAGAGGTGATTTTGCCGAGGGTCCCGGCCTGCCGACGGCCCGACCGTCGGCAAAGGATTTAGTGCCGTGAGTTCTTCTGTGCCGAGCGCGGCGCTCGGCAAAGAAATTCTTTGCCGAGGGCCCGATAAAAAGCCCTCGGCAAAGCCTGAAACCCTAGGCAAAGCCTGTGTTTCCTGTAGTGGAAACACAAATGTGCAGCTGAAAAGTAGATGTTCGAAAAGGCATATGAGGAATTCAAAACCTAAAAAGAAAAAACCTTTGGCCAATTTAAATATGTGTTTTTCCTTTCCTTTTCCTTCCCCAAATTCCGAACCGTACCAGCCAGCCATGCCTCACAAGGAGGCGGCGGCAGCATAAGTGAATTGCATGAAGCGTGAAGGGGCATTCAGCTGAAACAATGACAGGTTATGAGCTTGCGTTTAACAAGCCTCACAACCGGGGTGGTATTAATATATATAGGGTCCGTTTGGCACGGCTCCGCCAGCGGCTCCCGGAGCTATTTTGCGCGGAGCCGTGCCAAAGGGGCGAAAAATGACTCCCGCAGAGAAGCCGCCGGGAAACGTGGTGACTGAAGCCGTTCGGCGGGGAGGGAGCTGAAAATCGTAGCTCCCCCGCTCCGCCTGTGGCTCCATCCCGCACTTTCCATCCTTTGCCCTCGGGGCCCACGGGCGGAGCTGGAGGCCGCATGCGTCGAGTGTGGGAGGTGGCGGCGCCGACTTCGGCGGACGGAGCCGGAGGCCGTGGGCGCCGAGCGCGGGGGCCGGCGACGCCGAGATGGAGGTCGCGGGGGCGGCGGGCGGAGCCGGAGGCCGCGGGGTCCGGCGGAACGGAGCTGTTGGCCGGTTCCCGGCGGCGCAGATCTGGGGAAGCTGAGGTCGGGACGGCAGCGCTGGCACATGGAAGCTGGAGGCTGATGTCGGGATTGGAGGCGCTGGGTAGGAGGACGGGGCGACTGGGCGCTGCATGGATGGATTCTGTGGTACTTGTGCGCGTGTGCGGCTTCCGTGGGAGAAGAAAGCAGATAAGGAAGGAAAGAGAAAAGGAAAGGAAGAGAGAAAATGAAAAGAAAACGTGAAGTAAATTGGAAAGGAAAAAAGAAAATAAAAATGAAGGGAAATAAAAAGGAAAGGAAAGGAAGAGAGGAAATGAAAAGAGAACGTGAAGTAAATCGGAAAGAAAAAGAAATTAAAAAGGAAGGGAAATAAAGAAAAAGGAAATAAAAAGAAAAGGAAAGGAAGAGAGGAAATGAAAAGAGAACGTGAAGTAAAATAGGAAAAGAAAAAGGAAATAAAAAGGAAGGGAAAGAAAAAGAAAAGGAAAGGGCATTTTAGACATTTCATGCCTTTTATCCGTGTCACACAGCTAGGAGAAGCTGCTTTGCCAAACATCTTTCCAAAATGGATTCAACTCCACCACAGAATCTGCTCCACTAACACAGCCACAGCCGGAGCTGCCATAGCCGGAGCCGGAGCCTTGCCAAACGCACTCTAAGTTAAGCGGGAAACCAGCGTGGGCCCAATACTACGTACTGAAAGAATGGACTAGATTGAGTGCTAGGCCCAACTAAACAGTCCAGCTTTAGGAACCCAATAAGTGCTAGGCCAATATCTAGAACTAGTGATACCCCGCGCGTTGCTGCGAGATTTTTTTTAAACACAATTATAAGGTGAAATGTGAAAGTAGTGACACTAAAGATATTACATGGCAATATTCATTTGTAAACTCATTATATATGAAAGCATGTTATTTTGTTGAGAGTGGATCATTATAAAATCGTCAACAGGATTTTTGTGGTGTGATATACATGCTATAAGCCACAGAAAATTGATTTAAGACATAAATATGTGATTTGGTGGATGATGACACGGCGTATAGTGGATGGTGACATGGCGCATAGTGGATGATGACGTGGAATGCTTGCATGTTGAGAGAAATCCAACCATGGTTTTATAGATTTCTGTACGGGGTTGATTTCTGTCAGTATTTTGTCTTTGCTTTTGTAGTGTAATCCTTCCACAGCCTGATGATTAGCTGCTCCGTTTTCTGCTGTCTCTGCTTCTCATCCTTATTCTGCTTAACATCAACCTGATGCCTAAAGGTAATACAATGTTTTGTGCTCTGGAGCCATAGATGACGGAAGGAAATAAACGCACCTTCAAGACATAGATTCTTAGTATTGTACGTAATAAAACCAAATTTGACGTTGTAAATGTATTTCTCTATAAATTTATTCATAGAAGTTTGGCAATGGATTTACTGAACCATCCAGTCTGCTCCACTCTTTTCTCTCCCCTCTCTTGTCTGTCACATATTCCCAGCTCGTGACGTGATATCCAGAAAGATCACATTATCAGTGACAAAACCTCGCGAGCATCTATATATTCTTTTCAATCCAAACCCTGCATCCGCTCCAGCGATGATTATAAAGCAAACCTGCCAAACCATCACATTCCACAGCGGCATTATTGCCGAGACGATCGAGCGCAGCACCTTACCGGCCAGGTGGGCAAACCACCTTGCACTTGTTCAGAGGAGAAGGCAAGATGAGATCGCCGCCACCGCTGGTGAGCAGCCTCAAAGACGAGGGAGATTTGAAAAACAAGTTGTCTGAGGCCACAAAGATGGTAATTAATCTAGTTTCCTCTCCAGCGAAGTTGAACTTAGTACAAATTAATTAAGGCTAGCCCTTGTTAATTTATTTCAGCATGAAAATCTCTTTGCTTTGTTTGTTGATTCCCTTCTGTCTTTCTCTCTTGCATGAAAATATTGTAACTATTTTAAAAAATATTATAACATTTTCTAATTAATAATCATCAGGTGGAATGGTTGGAAAATAATCTATATCTATACTATAAAGATCGAAAACAATTGAAAACGTTTCTCACCCAAATCGGGTCCGCCTTACCCCTCACGCCGGACCCACCAGTCACATAATTTAGGAGTGGATAGGGTGAAAGATCCATAGACATCGCAATTTGGACAGCGATTCTGCCAAAACCATAATGTTTTGTCACCACGATGCCCCTTCCCACCTCATGTACCCACCAGCCTTCGGTCTAGTTGTGCCCGTCGCCGCCGGTAGCTCCAGGCATGGAGCTAACCATGAACCCGACCCAACCTCCTAAATCCGCACACAGACACTACTCCTTGTCACCACTCCTAATGCAGCCGCCGCCCAACACGGCCACCGTTGGCGCTTCTGCTAGCTCCAAGCATGGAGGTCACCGTGGCCACGACGGTGCGGCCTCCTTGATCCGCATGTCGACACTTCTCCCCATCGCCACTCTGGACGCAGCCGCCGAAGGGAGCCATGTGCCACTGCCCACCACGACCACCGCATCCCAGCGCGGATGCCGCCTCGCTTGGAAATTCATCGGTGGAAGCTCCGGCTGTTGACCGGATCAGAGAAAAAGAATGAGAAGGGTGAAGAGAGGGAGCGGTCAACGGTGGGAGAGAACAGTTGAGCAGCAGGTCCCACACCCCATGGCATCAGGTGCAAATTAAAGGTGATGTGTAAATTTCTTGTGGGTAGGGTACATGCTACATAAAACAATGAAAATTGTGTTTAAAAATATACAACTACTAGGAAAGTGTCCGTGCGTTGCTACGGACAATACAATTTTGTGTAAGTATAAATATTTTGACGATGTGATACATTTGCTTGAACAAAGTAAAATGAAGTGGCCCAATCTTAGGATGAGTGACAACGTGACTTTTACAATAATAATAACATGGTCACGACCTTTGATGTTCTTTTATCTCAATCAATCAATTTGCAATAGCATAATGACATGGCCAGTTTCCAAACAATATTTGACATTCACCACAACTACCAATGGGGTTTGGATGACTTGGATAACAACAGAACTGACCGCAACTTGTTTAATAAGTAATCACATGAACAATATATGCACTCCGATACAAAGTGACAACTGACGTGCTCAGGATGTTTATGCAGGAAACAGATGAAAAATTCAAACGCATGACTGATTTCTCCTGCTTCATAAGCATCAGGTTCACCTTAGTCTATCATATTGGACACATAGGTTATTTAGTAGACAATTTTCACAGATAACTTTATCAGCTGACATCAAACTAACATAACTATAGACAACAGGATCTCGACTACTAACATCATTTCGAATGCTAGAAGATCCCAAATGGCAAGGCATCTCCCACAATGACATGTGCCTTCTCACACCAAACAATCTATAAAGTACTTTTACAATTGTGATGACATGTTTTGAAATATGAAACAATCAATAATAAAATTATTGGCCAATATAGTTACCTCTTTTGTTAGTAGGCTCAATGCCATGCATCCATGCTGGCGTTCCCTCACAGTTGTTGAAAATTTCATAACCCTCCGAGGAATAACGGTGACATTTCAATTGGCAAAGCATCTAAAACAATGACTGAATAATAAAATTATTGGCCAATGTAGTTACCTCCGCTCACAAGGGCCCCTCCATCCATGACGGCGTTCCTTCACAGTTGTTGTATATGCCAGATCCCTCTAGGGAATAACTTACACATTTCAATTGGCCAAGCATCTAAAAAAACATGATATAATGCTCACAAAATATGAAAGATGAGTGGATCAGAACTTTTTTTTTCCAACCTGGGCCTCGCCCGAATTTAATTACTTATGTAACGAAATTACAAAGTTCACCAGTTCACACCAAGATGAAAGCCTACTTATTACAGCAGTTCCAACAGCCACCCAGACACCAAGGGTCTGCTAAATCAAAACCAGATGGACAGAACAGTTCACTGAATTTGCATCCAACTGACGGCATTCCCACCAGCCATCTTACAAAAAGACTACTACAGCATTGGCACAGACTTCTAACTACTGCTGCAAGAAAATTGCTCCATTGTCGACAGCTCCAGCATCTTGAGTTGGATGAAAATAAAGCGCAACTTCCTTCATCGCCTCTGCTCCTGCTTCCAAAGCCTGCTTTGTACCTTTATCCTCCTGTAAACCTGCCCAGTAAATCAACAAGGATGAGGCAAGACAAATAATCTCAGTAGGAGATCTGATTGGTTTTTTTCAAAATGTATTGCATTTCTAGATTTCCAGATTGCCCAGCAAATCGCTGAGAGACCAACTATATGAATTTTCTTGTAATTGTGGATATATTTGTCAGCCCAAACCCAAAATTGATCAAAAGAAGAGGGTCTACAAACAGCCCCCACTATATGAGCAACAAGGCTCCAAATGTATCTATACATATAACAATCAAAAAACAAATGTTCTATACTTTCAAAAATATTGCAGAAGAAACATCTTTTATCCCCCTGCCAATTTTTCCTGTTGAGGTTATCCTTGGTCAGGATTGCATTAGCATCAACCAGCCACATGAAAATCTTAATTTTCATGGGTACTTTAGCTTTCCACAGTTTCTTCTTTGGATTATTCCCCTCAAAACTAAAAAGGTGATTATACATTAATTTAACTGAGAATGTGCCAGATTTTTCCCAGATCCATTTAACCCTGTCCTTTTCACCTGAGAGTGCACAGGCAGATAACATATCTCTCATCTGTCTCAGTTGGGTTTGCTGGTTTTCATTTAGCCATCTTCGGAAGTTCATCCTCCACCCTCTCTGTGCCATCTCATCTACACTCATCTTTTGCTCTATACAGATGTCGTATAGGTCCCTGAATTTATCTTTCAGTGCCACCATCCCACACCAAGAATCCTCCCAAAAGTCAATTCTTTTTCCATTTCCTATAATCATTATTCTTCTTTTCAAATAAAGTTGTTTAACTTTTATTAAATCATTCCAAGCTGAAGAGTTTTTAGGCCTTCTCTGCAACCCGGAGATCCCTTTGACAATTCTGTATTTTTTCCTAACAATTTCCTGCCAAATCCCTTCTTCAAATTCTAACTTCCACCACCATCTACACAAGAGGCTGAGGTTCATTCTTCTCAGGTCTTTGACTCCAAGGCCTCCTTTTGATTTAGGGCTGGTAACTTTGGACCACTTAACCAAATGATATTTCTTATTTTCCCCTCCTCCCTGCCAGAAGAATTTCTTCCTTGTCCTATCCATTCTCTTCAATATAGTTTTGGGAAGCAAATGCATAGACATATAATATGTTGGGATGCTACTGAGGGAAGAATTGAGTAGAATTAATCTGCCACCAAGGGACAGAGCACTCCCCTTCCATCCATCTAATCTTCTCAGCATCTTCTCATCTAAAGGCACCCAGTCACTGACATGAAGTTTACTACTAGAAACAGACACTCCCAGATATTTAATTGGCCATGTCCCAGTGGCACAGTTCAGAATATCAGCATAACCAATAGCTTTCTCACAATCCTGTGATATCATGAGAGCTTCGCTTTTTTCAAAATTAATTTTAAGTCCAGACATTTTTTTCATAGAAGCAGAGTAGGAGTTTCAAGTTTTGCACTGACTCCATCTCATCTTCTACACAAAGGATAGTATCATCTGCATATTGTAAAATGGCTACCCCATGTTCAATGTAATTTGGTACAAGCCCTTTAATCAACCCATTTTCTTGTGCCTTGTAAACCATTTTCGCAAGACAGTCTGCTGCTAGGTTAAAGAGGAGGGGAGACAGAGGGTCCCCTTGTCTAACCCCTTTTCCGCTTTTGAAGTAATTCCCTACAGATCCATTAATCTGCACACTTAATGTACCACTTGTAACAACTTTTTCAATCCATTTACACCAAGTCTCATTAAAGCCTCTCTGTTTCAGCATATCAAACAAAAAATCCCAGCTTATTTTGTCATAAGCTTTTTCAAAGTCTAATTTCAAGATCAAGCCATCTCTCTTCCTGTATTTCACATCATGTAGAATCTCATGCAGGGTCATGACACCATCCATTATATTCCTTCCTTTTATAAAAGCTGACTGACATCTGTTGATTATTCTACTCATGCAGCCTTCAAATCTCAATCTTAGTAATGATTTTGAAACTTAAATTCAGCAAACAGATTGGTCTGAATTGTTGGATTCTGGAAGCTTCTTTGAGCTTAGGGATTAGGGTAATAATGCCATAGTTTAATCTCCCTAAATCCAGTTTTTGCTGCCAAAACTCAATAAGCATGTCAAGCAGGTCATGTTTGAGAATCTCCCAACTCTTCTGATAAAACTCCACTGGCATGTGATCTAGTCCAGGTGTTGTATTAGTCTCCATAGAAAAAATGGCCTTTTTTAATTCTTCCAAGCCGAAATGCCTAGTCAGTGCCTCATTCTCCTCTTCTGTCACCTTCTCTTCCTGTGTCCAACACACTGGGTCCAGGCTGAACACAGGTTTTTCTTCATGCCCAAACAGGGTTCTGTAGTAATCTGATGCATGGGCCAAAATATCCTTTTCAGACTGCAATAGCTCATCCCCCTTTTCAATTTGAAAGATCATATTTTTCCTCTTCTTCCCATTTGCAAATCTGTGAAAATATTCAGTGTTATTGTCTCCCTGCAATAGCCAGTTCTGATTAGACCTTTTGTGCTAGTAAATTTCCTCTTCCTCCAAGATTCTCCAAAGTTCTGTTTGGATGAAGTTCTTCCTTCTTAACATGAAAACAGTCGAACTTCCTTCTTCTTCTTCTTTCTTTTCTAACTCAGCCAATTCACTTTTTAGTGTGTTTTTGTATCTTCTATTGTGTCCTTTGATGTTGTGTCCCCACCCTCTGAGGAATTTCTTAACTCTATTCAATTTTATACACCACTTTTCCACTGCATTTTTTACTATTACCTTTCTATTCCAGATCTCAGAAATCTTTTCAGCAAACTCTGGATGCTTTAGCCAGCTAGTCTCAAAGCAAAAATGTTTAGCTTTTTTCATTTCCCCCAAATCTGACCTCAATATCAGAGGATTGTGGTCAGATAGCATTCTGGGGTCTTTCTTCAGATTTGTCAAAGGAAAGCAGTTTTCCCATTCAAGGCTTATGAGCACCCTATCCAACCTTTCTAATGTGGGGTCTCTCTGGTTATTGCTCCAAGTGTACAAACCACCTATCAGAGGCAAGTCTCTCAACTCATATGTATTGATAATGTAGTTAAACAAATCCGTAAATTTATTACTGATGAATTTCTTTTTTTTTTCTTGCTAAACCTAAGAATGTTAAAATCCCCTCCAATCAGGGTTGGATTTTTGATTTTCGCACATGTTTCAACCAACTCAGCTAAAAAAGACATCTCTTCTATCTTCAAGAGCAGGCCCATACACCATCACTAGTGAAATGTTCTTTCTCAAGTTTTTATCAAAGACTTCCACTTTTAATAAAAACTCCTTTTCCTCCACTTTAACTATTGTGGGCAGCCAGTGCCAGGCAAAACCTTGGTGTGGATCAATCAATCTAAAGAATTTATCAGAATATTTGTTCTTCATTGTTTCCTGTAGTCCAACAAAATGTACTTTATATTCGGTATATAAGTCTCTAACTTTGGTTGCAATCCCTCTTTTTGACACTCCTCTGCAAGTCCATATCAGGCCTATCATCTTGAATATTTTGAGTTATGTTGCTTCTTCTTTCTGAGACAATACCTAGTACTCTGCCTAGGTATGTCTCCTTCCAAGCAGTCAATTCCATCATCAGGTTGGAATGACTGTCCCTTGGTGGTGCTCACTTTTTTTGGAGATTTTTTTCTTTTTGCCCTTCTTATTTTTTCTTCTGGAAATTTTATGGAATCCCTCTAGGTCAGATACATCAGAGGAATCCGACTTCCATTCAATTAATTTCACCTCCTCTAAGGAAGGCTCAGCCACACTTCCTTCAACATTATCTCTGTTTATTTCTTCCAGTCTTTCCCTAACATTATTTCTAGCCATCTCTAAGTCCTTAAGAAGATCTATATGCTCCATGGTAACAGGAGTAGAATTACCTCCCATTTTAGAGAATTTATTAATAATTTCTAAAGAATAAAGAACTGCAAAGGAGTTCTTATTGACAGAGGGGTTACCTTCAAGATTTCTTTTCTTGACTGCCCTCTCTGCTTTCTCTGTGATCTTCACACCCCCATTGTCTTGTTCCTTGATCCTCTCACTCTGTCTGACTGGCTTCCCACCTTTGCTATTGATGATATGTTTTGTCTTTCCTTTCTCAATTTGAGCTGCCTCTTCTACAACTTCTTCATCCTGGGTTTCCTTCAGGAGCACATTCTCTGCTGACCCCTCTTCAGCCAAAGAATCCCAGTCAGGTGAAATGTTTTGGGGGGCAGGATCCTCAATCCCCTCCCCCTGTTCAGACAGATACTCAGCAGATGTCATTGTCTCTTTTCTTGGTATGACAGGGTCTAGGGCTGCCTCATCTGAAATCAGGAGGGCACTGTCCTGTGCAGGCATTGAATTCTTGTCCTTCACTAGAGTTTCTCCAAGGTCCCCCACCATCAGAGCATCCTGACTCAGGGGGTTCTCTTCGTGACTTAGGTTTTCCATCCCAGGGGCTTCCTGTGTACCACCTCCCCCATCCTCCATCTCTTCTTGCAAGCTTTCTCCTTGAGTCTTTTCAGCTACTTGTTCACCCTTTGACATAGCATTCTTAGCTTCAATCACCATTAAAGGGTCCATTTTACTCTTAACAAGATTTGTACCATACTCATTCACAGCAATGGAGTTTGTCTCATTTAATTGCATTCTATAAATGTTTCTTATGTCCTCTTGCTGGAAGGTGCCAAAATTCCAGTGTTTCCCTCCTGGGGACAGCAACTCCTCAAAGCAAATACTGTCTTCACGCTCTTGACTTGAGTTGAGCTCAGGTGCCTTATCTTTATCATTCTGCTCCACACCTCCATTTTCTTTTTCAGGCTGCGCAACCTGATTATTGTGATCTTTATTTGCAGTATTCTCTTTGTCTGCCAAGCCTTCTCCCACTCCTCCTGCAGCCTGCTGCTTGCCATAGTATTGTGAGGAAGTTCCAGATTCAGCATCATTTTTTCCAGCAGTCTCCCCCTGATAACCTTTTCCTTCATTTCCTTTTGGTTTTTTGGGTGATGGATTATCATTTCCATCATTAGTCCTTGTCCAAGTGTTCCAACCTGGTTGAGTGTGCCCCTCCACTTGAATTTCCCTCTGAAATGTGAAATCATAAAAATGCAAATCAAGTAAACCTTCAACCACTACTGGCACTTTAGTAATTTCTCTGCATCCAATCTTGACTCTGACATATTCCTATCTCTTGAGATTTACCTTATCCACTTCCAAAGGTATCCCAACCAAAGAGGCCACTAGGCAGGCTTTTTCTCTGATCTTTTCTCTAAAGGCATCCCCAGGATTCTAAACCAAGCAGTCTGCAGTTTTGCTTTTGCCCCAATGTTTGGGTTCCAAGGTTCCACTTTAAATGTCACTCCAGGGACAGTACCCATCATCATTCCATTGAGGAAGGCCAATTCTTCCACTTTTTTGCAGTAGGGAATTTCATTTGAAATTTGTTTTCTGCCACTTTTTTAGCAAACCATCTCCAAGTGGAATTGGGCCCAGCCTGAGCTTTAAATTCCCCCTCAACTTGTCTAGCTGAGACTACTCCTTCCTTGATAGTTATCAGAGCAAAATTGGAACTGTCTTTGACTCCATCTCCAATGTCTTCATCCTGTATTATATGAAGTCCCAATTCAGGGGCTGCCAATCCACAAAAGGGGGTAATATGCTCCCAAGGAGCTATCTCAGAGCAAACTCTAGGTATATGTCCCTCTTTTTTGCATCTATTGCATACCACTGGCTTGTAACATTCCTCTGTCTTGTGCCCTACTTTCCCACATTTTTTGCAAGCACCCTGACTTTCTTTGCTCCCAGCTTCTCCTTTTTCCACTTTCCTCTTCAAATTGCCTGATGCCTCTGTCCCTGTTGTATCTTGTATCACTGCTTCAGTTTGATCTTTGTTTTCTTGCTCATGTGTCTTTGGTCTCTCTTCCTCTTGCACCCTGATGTTTCTATTCTGTCTGATATTTTGCCGCAGATCAAAGTTTTGTTCTCTTCCTGGGTACTGATTTTGTTGCCTCTCATACTCCCTTTGCCTCCACTGCTGAACCTGGGGTCTCCCCCTTCCTCTGAACGCTCCCCTCATGCCTTCCCAGGGTCTATCTCCATGCCTCTGGTTGAAGAACTGACCTGCTCCTCCTGGGTCTCGCCCCGCTCTCCCATCCCCCCCGTAGCCTCTACGCTCCTGCTCCTCTCTGCTCTCCATTCTCCCCAGCCTATTTTTTGGGGGAGTCTGTAGCACTTGCGCGAAAGATCTAGAATCACCCCCAAGAGTTGACCACCGAGAGCTCGTCCCACCGAGGGGGAAAGCTTGGGTCGAACACTCCGAGGAATCAACAGGGATCGAAACCACCTGACATATCCCAGATCTGGAACTTCGCCCCCACAAATGCGAGAGATCGAAGCCTCCAAGAGTTGAATCTGCAGGTGCAGCAACTGGCTTACTCCGCCCCGATGAACACAAAGGGTTCGACGAGTTAGGGTTTAGAAATCCTGTGGAAATCTGGTGCGTACGCGAAGGTGGCGGGTCTGGAGGGATCGATGGGCGTGGCGGCGGGATGGAAGATGGTGGAGTCGGCTCGAGCGAGGTGGGAGACGAGGAGCACGAAGTTGTGGTGCCAATCGGGCCCCTGGTTGTCAGTCGAGGCCACGCCTCTGACCTCCATGGCCCAGGGCGCAGATGGTCATGGCGGTTGGGTGAGTGACACGTACCCGGGTTGGGATCCTCTACATCCGAGTTGATCACCTCCCCCCGCCACGGTTCGCTCGGCGGCGGACACGGGAGTGCTCTATTTCCCGGCGGCGCGCGCCCGTCTCCTCTCGTCGGCGGCAGGCCACACGATGAGGGAGAGTCAAGGGAGGCAAGCGTCACCATCCTTCCGACCGACCCTTTCTCTACCTGTCAGTGGGTCAGAACCTGGAAGACTACTATTCCCATTATGGTATTTGGTCTTTTCATTTAACTCCCCCTAGCTAGGAAGCCATTTACTATTTTCATCCACCTTCATAGCGGCGACCTAAATGGTGCCAGTGAATTTTTTAGAGAGAAAACGATGATGGTTTTGTCTTTTTTTTCTGCAACATCTAATTCACACCATAATACATGGCCTGCTGATAGTCAATCAAGAAGCTTGTTGGCGATTAAAAATAGACTACGCTACCTGTTGGGTTCGCCTCTGGATCAAAGTAAGGCTTCCATCAGGAGAGGAAAAGAATCGATCTGTTAACAACAGGGTAGTGGAGAAGGAAGAACAAGAATGGACGAAGGGAATTCGACAGGATCCAGGAATTCCGGTCGGCCACAGCGGCCGCCGCGAGGAGGAAGACAAGAACAGAGTTAATGTTGTGTTTACAAAACTGATAATCTCCTCGCCTGCCTACTCGGCATCTATAGCAGGGAAATGGTTACACGGGCTCAGCCCAACGATATGCACGCAGGCAATCGAATTACTTGACCCATTCATCTCCATACACACGCAGGTTAGCTCGGCTGGGCCGTGTGCTACGTCTTGGCCCATCGATGCTTGTAACATCCCCTGGTTCTTGAAGACCTGCTTGACCCCAAGCAGGAGCACAGGGAAATCTTTGCTGAAGACTCTCCAAATCTTCCCATGTAGCCATTGATGCAGGCCACTCCGACCATTGCACCAATACTTGTGGCACAGACAGCAGGTCACGGTTGATAACACGCCGCTGCAGGATCTTCACAGGACCACGAGGCAGATCAATGTCTGAAGGTAGAGGAGATATTACCTGAGTTCCTGGCGCCATCTTCTTCAATTGAGACACATGGAAAACCGGATGGATGGATGATGAAGCTGGCAGCCTGAGCTTATATGCAACCTGACCCACACGAGCGATCACCTCAAAGGGCCCGAAGAACTTAAAAGCCAACTTCTGATTTGACCGAGGTGCTAAGGATGACTGGATGTAAGGCCGGAGCTTCAAGAAAACCATATCACCAACTGCGAAGACCCTCTCAGACCTCTTCTTATCAGCTTGCTTTTTCATGCGGTCCTTGGATCTTGTCAGGTGCAATTTGATCAGTGATGTCATAACCATACGATCTTGGATCCATGATGCCAAATCTGTATGCTGAACTGCATCTGCAGGCTGGATACCAAAGTGTTTAGGAGCGTACCCATATAAGACCTCAAATGGAGATCTGTTGATAGCCGAATGGAAGCAGTTTTTATACCAATATTCCGCAAGAGCGATCCACTCAACCCACTTGGATGGATAGGCATTAGCAAAACAGCGTAAGAATGTCTCCATAGTTTGATTAAGACGTTCCGTTTGTCCATCAGATTGAGAGTGGTAAGAAGAACTCAATTGAAGAGAAACATCTGCTAGACGAAAGAGCTCTGACCAAAACTTACTAGTGAAGATTCTGTCACAATCAGAAACGATTGCTGAGGGAAGGCCATGGAGGCGATACACGTTATTCATGAACAGCTTGGCAACACTAGCTGCTGTGAAAGGATGGTGCAATGGTAAGAAATGCCCATACTTAGTGAAGGAGTCGATAACCACCAGAATGCAATTAGCATGCCCAGACATAGGTAACCCTTCCACAAAGTCAAGGGAAATAATCTGCCAAGCTTGGGTAGGGACCTCAAGCGGCTGCAACAACCCAAGAAGCTTAGAGCGATCCAGTTTGGCTTGCTGGCAAGTTAAACATGATGTGACAAACTGGTGAATAGCAGACTTCATTCCCTTCCAAGCAAATAGTTCCTTCATACGCATATACATAACGGGAACTCCGGAATGGCCACCCAAGGCAGAAGAGTGACAAGCGGCCAACAGTTTGTTCTGCAAAGACACATCAGCCCCTACCCAGATGCGATTCTTGAACTTGAGGACACCATCCACCAATGTAAAATTGGGCACAGTAGTAGGGTCAATAGACAACTTTGTAAGCATGGAAATAGCAGCGAGATACTATATAACCCCCAATTTCTATGAAATACAAGATGCTCATTGAATGATAATAAATTCATGTTCACTTATACAACACAACTCTAGATTTTATTCAAGTCAAGGAATATTTTTAGGTTCTGTTCCTAGACGAAACAAAATACTTATTATATTCTAATTAATTCCTATTATATTATACAAAAAGATACAGATAGACTGAACAAAAAAGGGCTTCATTTCGATTTTCCAATTTTGAAAATCACATATTCGTTTCCTTCGTATGAACAAAAAAATAAAATGACTTAAAGAAGTTCCTACCACGAACTTTGTACCGCGCGGTTTACTTAGAACAACTAGGAAAGTGGGATAAGCAAGAATCAAAAAAATTCTTCAGAATAGCGGCATACAAAATTAATAAGAAATGAAAAAATGAAGAAAAGGGCACCTAATCTCCCCTTTTTCTATAACATAAAAAAAAGAACCATAAATTTTAATCCTTTTCTAAAAAGAAGTGTTTATAGATTTATCTACTTACTCTATACTATCTAGATTATTAATGAATATGTACCTCAATCCATCTAAAGATATTTGTATCAATATCTATTCGGTAGATCCTTTTTTTTGTGCCGGGAACCAGATTTGAACTGGTGACACGAGGATTTTCAGTCCTCTGCTCTACCAACTGAGCTATCCTGACCCTTTCTTGTGCATCATCCTAGTAGAGTATTTGCATCTATGTCAATTAACGGGACTAAAAAATCAATAAAGTATTCCATTCCAAATTTGGAATGGAGCGGGGGGGGGGGTAGTCCTATCAAAAAAGAAATATTCTATTTAATGAATAGCATAAGATTCATTGAGTTCTCATCGCACTCCTTTGTGAAAGAAAGAGTCGAATGAGAAAGCTAATGAATCTTAAACCCATTGATAAAAGAAAAAAAGGATAACTACTATGGTCAGGGAATAAAAGAGGGTTTGGGTGGGGATAGAGGGCTCATCTTCATAGCTGGCCAGGACTTCTTTGATCCACTGCGGAGTGACCACTGAGACTGCAGCACACATTGATTCATGGAAATGTTTCCTTGAAAGAGCGTCGGCCACTCTATTGTCAGCCCCTTTTTTATACACAATTTTGTACTGCAAGCCTAAGAGCTTAGTGAACACCTTCTGTTGCCAGTCGGTATGGATACGCTGCTCAGATAGTTGGGTAAGGCTCTTCTAGTCAGTAAATATTAAAAATTCCCCATGTTGCAAGTAAGATCTCTAATGTTGGACTGCCATGAGAATAGCCATGTACTCCTTTTCATAGGTAGATAGGCCTTGAGATTTGGGACCGAGGGCTTTACTTATGAAAGCCATAGGGTGACCATCCTGCATCAATACTGCCCTAATCCCATAGCCACTTGCATCAGTTTCAACAATAAATGTCTTGGAGAAATCTGGAAGACCGAGCACCGGAGCATTGCACAAGGCAGACTTAAGAGTAGAGAAAGCAGTCTCATGGGTAGCTGTCCATAGAAAGAGAGAGTGTTTCTTTAACAGACCCGTCAGGGGCTTAGCTATCACTCCGAAATATCTGACGAACTTTCGATAGTAACCTGCCAGACCCAAGAAGCTACGAAGTTCCTTAGCATTTTGGGGAGAAGGCCATTGGGAGATAGCAGTCACCTTAGAAGGATCAGTAGAGACACCTGCTGCGCTTATGACATGACCCAGATAAGCAATACTTCTTTGAGCAAAAGTGCACTTGGTAAATTTGAGCTTCCACTGGTCTTTGGTCAGAAGCTCGAAAACACATCTGATATGGCCAATGTGATCCTCATAGGTTTTGCTGTAAATAAGGATGTCATCAAAGAAGACCAGCACAAACTTCCTGAGACATGGAGATAAAGTAGAATTCATGGCCTGCTGAAATGTTCCTAGGGCCCCAGTGAGTCCGAAGGCCATTACTCTGAACTCATAGTGACCACAATGAGTCTGAAAAGCGGTTTTGTACTCCGCTCCCGGCCTGATCCTGATTTGGTGGAAGCCCGCTCTGAGGTCCAAGCAGGTGAACCAAGTTGCCTGAGACAATTCATCCAAAAACTCATCTATGATGGGAACAGGGTATTTGCTCTTGACTGTAACAGCATTTAGGTGTCTGTAGTCAACACAGAAGCGCCAGGAATTATCTTTCTTCTTAACCAGCAAGACTGAAGAGGAAAAGGGGCTGGTGCTCTTCTGAATTAACCCTGCGTGCAACATTTCCAAAACTTGCCTTTCAATTTCATCTTTCAGAGCAGGGGCAAAATGATATGGTCTTACAGACACCGGAACTGCACCATCAATAAGTGGAATGGAATGGTCACAAGCCCGAGGAGGAGGTAGCTTTGAGGGAACTTCAAATAGCATAGCAAACTCCTCAATGATATCTTGGACTTCCTTAGGACACTGCACAGTCACAGTATCTGACGCCACCACATCCACAGAACACACCTGCACCACTGTATGCTCAGGAATTTCTGGGAGAGACCCATGGAGCATAACAGAAGAACCCTTATATGGGATTACCAACCACTTTTGCTTCCAATGGACCTTCATTGGGCTAAACTCCTCAAGCCAGTCGAGCCCCACAATCATATCATAAGCTGAGAGCTGGAGTACTTTTAGATCAGAGAAAAACTGACAAGAGCCCATAGACCACATAGCATTTGGAACCACTTTATCACAGACTAGCCTTGTACCATTGGCCACTTGTACTGATAACCTGGAGGACCCCATAACCACTCCCTTCAGCTAAGTAGCCAACTGCTCACTAATGAAGGTGTTAGAGCTTCCAAAATCAACTAATATCCTGACAGACTGCTCTTGAATAGTACCCAGCAGGCACATAGTTCTGGGAGCCGGAGTACCCGAAATTGCTGCTGTTGATAAAGTAAGGAACAGCTGCTCATCTCCATTCCCAAAAGGCTCAATCGTAAACTCAGGATCATCTTCAAGGTTGAATAATTCCAGCATCTCTTGAAGCACATGGAGTTGTACAGTCTTAGCACATTTGTGGTCCTTAGACCACTTCTCAGCACAAAACTGACATAAGCCTTTAGCTCTACGATAATTGCGAAGTGCACGCCAACGATCATCAGCAGATTGAGCACGAGCTGCATCAGAAGCCCTCTTGTCCTCGGCTAAAATTGCTGGAAGCTTTGTCTGCTTAACAGGAGGAGCTGGGAGCGGTAAGGAGCGCTTAAATGGATGTCGCTGCTGAAAATCTGAGTCAGAGCGAGGATACTCCTTCTTCTTATAAGGTTCCGCCACTTCTTCCTGTAATTGAGCAAGAACAAAAGCAGTATCCAGTGTAGATGGTTGTTGCATTAACACAGGTGATTTAAATTCAGGTTTGAGCCCATCAATGAATTTCATAGTGTAATGCAATGGGTCTTGAATTTGTTCATAAGCATTTAGCTGGTCTACTAAGGAAGAAAACTGCTCAACATACTCAAGAAGCGTGCCCGGATCGGCGAATGGAAAACAACTGTCTAACAAGCAGCTCATGATGATCCCTACCAAATCTATCCAACACCAGTTTGCAAAATTCAGACCAACTGCTAGATCTAATTTTCGTGCTCACAGACTGCAACCATCGCGCAGCTAGATCCACAAAATGCATAGATGCCACCTTAATCCAATCAGAAGGAAGGACATCATAGAGATCAAAATAATCCTCACAACGGCTAATCCATAATTTTGGACTCTCACCATCAAATGTAGGAAAATTCAGTTTGGGCAGTTTACTGTAACTCGACCTAGCACTCTCTATAAAACCACTCTTAATGTGAGGACACGACTGATGTAAGTAAGACTGAGATAACATGTGGGTGGAGTCAGGTATCGTACCCCTGACCGGGGGATGAACAACGGCCAGAACAGAACCGCAACCATCCTCCCGGTGACGGTTGTCGACGTCGTGCCCGTAGGGCCTGTCAGTTTCGTCCGCAGCAGATGGGCGCCCGGACACCGACGATGGCTTGAGATCCAGCGAATGGACCTTTTTGTTGCTCGCTGGAGGTGTAGGGAGCGCTGAGGGAACTGTAGGAAGAAGCGGCGGGGATCGATCACGGACGGAGCACCCCCAATGCTTGGACAACTTGCCTACCTCCATGCGGATGTCGTCCACCGTCCCCTCAATCTCCGTCCTCCATGCATCGAGGGATGCAGCGCGTCCACCCGCGCATCCTGAGCCACCTTGAGATCCGCAAATTGGCATTCCCAATTATCTTCAGACATGGAGAAGCGGTTGTCCCACTTCTCATCTGCTTCAGTGAAACCTTTCTCCCACTTCTCACCAGCCTCAGCAAAGCCCTTCTCCCACTTCTCACTCGCCTCCTTGACGCTCGCCTCCAGAACATCGAAGCGCTTGGTCAGCGCATCGAGGACGAGTTTAGTTTCCGGATTCATGGCTCCAAGGTGGCGTTGAAGGCGGGTGAAGTGGTCGTGGGAGAGATGTAGATCCAGGGTAGGGAAGCTCGCCCATATCGATCTGCGGTGGATGGGGAATTACAGGCCACGACTGCGATTGCGAAGGAATCGAGCAGACGAGCTCACCAGACCCGATCCGTTTGCAAATCGATCGACGGGATCGCTGAATTTGATACCAATTGTTAACAGTAGGGTAGTGGAGAAGGAAGAACAAGAATGGACTTAGGGAATTTGACAGGATCCAGGAATTCCGGTCGGCCACAGTGGCCACCGCGAGGAGGAAGACAAGAATAGAGTTAATGTTGTGTTTACAAAACTGATAATCTCCTCGCCTGCCTACTCGGCATCTATAGCAGGGAAACGGTTACACGGGCTCAGCCCAAGGATATGCACACAGGCAATCGAATTACTTGGCCCATTCATCTCCATACACACGCAGGTTAGCTCGGCTGGGCCGTGTGCTATGTCTTGGCCCTTCGATGCTGGTAACACGATCTTTGTAGGATTCGAGGGGAGGAAATAAAAACTGATGCAAATAACTGGAGTAGGGAGCACATGCATCAAATCACATAGCCGTTCGCAGGGGATACCAGCCTTGGTACTGCGTGACAGAGGAGGATGGCGGGGTCGCGCGACGATGGACGATGACACCTCACAGTGGGGGTAGCGTTTCTGCGTCCGCGTTGCCGAAAGACGGCGGCGTTAGCCTCGTATGGAACTCTAGGTGGCGTGGGGCTGTCAAGCTGTTTGCACCGCGTGATCTATGGCGCTGGACGGGATTGGAGAGGAGGATGGGGGCTACGGCTATGACGGGATTGGAGAGGAGGAGGACGACGACGACTGCGACAAGATCAGAGAGGAGGCGTCGTGTGGTGGCGGCGGCGGCGGACCGGGAATTAGGTTTCTGCTTGGTGTCTTAGACGCGGGATAGGGAATCAGTCGGGTATAAGGTCGCACGGACGACTGACACTACAAAAAACCTTGTGATCCATGACGATATTCACATGACGTTTTCAGATTTCGTCATAGATCACACTGCATCCATGACAAACTGTCAGATTTCGTCATAGATTCGCAGTGTTGGATATGAAGCCCGATATGAAATCCAAACACCATGACGTTGTGCCAATTTCGTCATAGGTTTCGTCACAGATCACGATGCATCCATAACAACATCCAGAATTCGTCGTAGATTAGTAGTGTTGGATATGTAGCCCGATATGAAGTCCAAACACTATGACGTTGCACCAATTTCGTCATAATCCGACCACATTGCATTTCAACATTTCCTCATGATTAATTTTAAAATTAACAGTTTCTTAAAATAAAAAGTTCTAATACTTTCATATTGAAAGGTTTTTTATTTGATCCCTAGATCTAGGAGAAAAATTGAGTTTACTTTTCAACTTCTTTAAATGAATTTGAACTTGAATTTTCAATTGGAGTTTAACTGAAAACTTTTGAAATATTTGAAATAATAGAAATATTCCAATTTTTCTAGAATTTATTAAGTCTTAAATAAATTTTTTGAGTTTTAATTGAAATTTCTAGCCCTTTTAATCAAATTAAATATCACATTAAACAATTTTAGTGAAAATAAATTTTTGTTACATTAATTTGGGATTTAAATTCTGTTTAAATTCAAATTTAATTTGCATTTGTTTGAGCTTCAGAATAGTTTGTTTCTGCAGTTCGTTTTACCCCCTCCAACTCTTCTTAAGTCTATTTTTGCCCCTCTATCTCTTTCATGTCGAGGTGGAGTTGCTGTGGGCCGAAATCTATTTTTGCCCCTCCAACTCTTCCATGTCGGGGAGGGGGGGGGGGGAGTTGCTGGGCCGGTGCGCGGGTTCAGCCCATGAGGGAGGTTGAGATGAGGGGCGAAAACAAACCAGGCCGAGAGTTCAAGGGGTATTTCCGGACTTGGGCCTAACAACTTCTAAAACCAAACAAATGTCATTCAAATTTGAATTTAAATATAGTTTAAATTTTAGGGTGTGATATCTAACTTCATATTTTTAAATTGCATGGTGAATATGAGTTTCTATCCAAATTTAAGGTGCCCATGGGTAAGAAAGTATTTGAGTGTGTACAAACTTTGAAGTTTAAGTTGAGTTGTATGAAACAATGTGATGATCTATCTAGTTTATGAACAGTGTATAGTCCAATTTTCACAAAATCATATGAAACTTTTTTGTCAAGCTTGTACATCGATAAAATGATCCTGTGCCAATTTACATAATTTTTGATAAGTTTTACTTATTATTATCATTATTTTATAACAAGGTGAGCACGTGGCAGAACTGGAATGGTCAATAGCTTAAAATTTGATGGGATTTTTTCTAAATTTTCCTAAAATCACAATCTTTTATTTAATGATGTTTGTTTTAATGTTAATTACAATTTCTTGAACTTTTCAAAGGTTTGAATATAGTTATAAGAAACTATGTGAGAGATGTTACTATTTGTGAACATCTATAATCTCACTTTATTAAAACCATCTGAATTTTTTTAGGAGCATTATATGCTTAAAATATGCCTCCATGTCAACTTGTAGAATGTTTTAAACAAATTTAAATATTATTAAATTATCTTGTAGTAATTTGAAGATTAAAGGTTGCATTATCTCTAACAAAGAATTTATTTTTTTCTTCTATCTTTTGGACATGGACTATAATCAAACATACGAGTATAAAAATATTTATTCTCATATTTCTTGAATTTATTATGTGGTACATATAGTTCAAATTTAAACCTAAGTACGCAATAAAAATAGTGAATCATTTGTTTAAATGGACTAAAAGTTGGCTTGGGCCGTTTTCTATTAAAGCCCAATTCATCTTAGTCGTCCATCTCGGAACCAATGACTCATGTTGATAGTCACATATATAAAAGGCCACCAAACCGAAACCCTAGCTGTTTCCCATTCATCTTCTGACGCCGCAGCCGCATCCCCTGCTCCTTCTCCACCCCCTCCTCTTTCTCCCTTCTCGTGCTTGACACCGCCGCCGCTCCCTCCTCGGCTCCGGCCCCTTCTCCTCCACAGTCACCCCCTTCTCTTCACCCACGGTCGTGGAACCCGTTGGCCCCGCAAGCACGACGCAGCGTCTCGAAGCCAACTTGGCTCTTAGTCCAACTGAGCCGCAGACCAAACCAAAAACCAATCCGCCGCCATCCCAATACCAATCTCGCACCGCCCCGCACCACCGCCGCGTCCTTCACCTCCGGCGACCAACGCCGCGGCAATCCGTGCCCGCAGACATGCTTCGGCACCTCCCGCCTCCATGGGGAGTGACGGGAACCTGCCAAGGGTCTGCTGCCATACCTGCAGCGCGCAGATGGCGCGAGGCGGGTAGGGGCGCTCGGGTGGCACGAGGCGGGTAGGGGCGCTCGGGTGGCTGCATACGGGCTATGGGGTAGTGATGACGACGCACCACGGGCGCCAGGGCGAAGGATGACGCGCGGCCACGGAACCCTAGCCTCTAGCTGCAATATCCGTCGCCAGCACTGGTGAGTTTCCCGACCTTGGCCCTCTTCCCCTTCCTCCGGTCTGTCCGTTGTTGTTTTGTGATGGATCTGCGCGTCAATTTGATTTTGAGCCCGTGTGTTTGTTGCAGATAACGAGCTCCTCTCATATCTGTTCCAGTAAAACAAAGAACGGTGTGGTGTTGGAGGCTGAGGACAAGGTATATCTCCGCTCCTCCACTATCCTTCGATTGGACTTATGTATTGGATATGCTGCAATTGATTGGTCTTGTAGTTTTATTTTTTTATAGCAAATTCGTCACACTGATTTCGGTAGAAAAATCAACTCCTTGTGCTAGCTTTCTTGTCTGTGTGTGCTACTGTATAAGGTTGCAGCAGCCTAGAGCATGTACATGTTTGCTATATCACGGCCAATTGATGTCCTTGTGCTTTCATTAGAACCATCAAGTGTTTGCTTATTTTATTTTATTGTATGCATTCATGGACAAGTTTTGGTACAATGCAAAGAGAGCATTGTTTGTTCAATCTAGAACTAAGGTGTGTTTGTCAGTCTCCATGTTAATAGCAGTTCAAAAAATTGATTCACATTTACTGTTGGAGATCGTTCCAAACTCCAGCCAGTCATTTTAATATATAATGCTTTTCTGTCCCAAAATTGATGAAAGACATGATATTCTTATATGTACTACTATCTGAGGCATTGGAGCGAATCCAAGGGTGAAAATTGCTTATTTTCTTTGTAGGAATTCATGGACAATTTCTATAGCATGCTTCATATGTATTTATTTGGCAATATCTGGTTAATTGAATGTGAGAAGGTTGTAGAAAGAAACTACTACAGGTTTGCCATGTTTTAATCATATTTCCTGCTACAACTTCTTAAATAAGTTAGTCTTTTGATTCAAAGGTCTAGGATCCATTGTACTAGAATATGATCACTTGATGTTTGCAACATGCCTTAAAGTAAACTTGATCAAAAGACTTGCAATTGCTGGAATATAGATCAAATCTGAATATTACTTGCAATTAAAATACTTGATCAATATTATTCTGAACTTTACTCAGTTATGCTTGACGAAGGTATAAATCCAATATTACCGGAATAGAGAGCACTAAGTAATTCATTTAAGCTTTGGATTGTCTTACGTGTGAACTTTTGACTAGCGTGTGTACAGGTCTCAATGTGACGTATGAAATCCAATCTATGTTTAATATTTTCACATCTTAATCATGCTTGATACTTAAGTTGGTTTCCATTGTAAAAAGCTTTACTCTAAGATTTCTGTCTATGACCATCTTAGTATAGTAATTTGTTATGTCAGCCTATATCTTGTGCTCTGTGAATTGGCATTGCTTCACGACATGATGATAGTACTTAAATTATTGTATGAAAATTCTTCCCTAGCCTTATTTTTCCCTATATTATTTCATTCACTTGTCATTATTGTTGGATGGAAGCCAAAGTAAAAAAAAAGTATTTCCCAGTATTTTATTCACTTGTCATTATGCTTTCAATAGCCATTTCCTCTGTTTCAAGGCAACCCCATCACAGTCTAGTGCTCAGGTCGTTCTGCAACAAGTAAAAAGGTTGTAGTAATCAGTAATGTGGTATGTAATCACGAGTTTTGAATGTACATTCTAGAGATGGTGCCTAGCAAGTAGCTCATGATTGTGACTTCAAGTTCTGTGAACAACATGCATACTTAAGTTTGAGTACCTTTGAGATTTTTTTGTTACTCAATTCTTTTGTGGCCGGTATTAGCAGTAGTTGTCTTTTTGGTTGGTTGTTTCATGTCCACACTGTACTCTGAGTTATTTGTCAAGGTTGATTTGTAACTTGAATTTCCAGTTGGCTTATTCCCAATTTGATTTGCTCATTAATTTGGAGTACCATGTGAACTCATTATTTTTACCTATGATTGGCTCATTGTCTGTGCTTCAAAAGCTATATTAGTCATGTAATTTGCTAACTGGATTAGAAATCATTTGATTCTGCCCACTGACAAGTGTTTGGTAATGTTCCTCTTTGAGGTTGTTTAGAAGTTATCAGTAAGCAATGGACCTGATATGCTGGACTGCTAGTGATGCTACAAGGGCTGGACTGCTAGTGATGTTACAAGGACATATTTGATCTGTTGTTTTGTGACTTCTAGGCTTGTTGAGTTGAACTTTATATGGATTGTGTATTTATTATTGAATGACTAGGTTTGAAAATTCGGCTTGTTGAGCTTTGTTGCCAGAAATTATATTTTGTTTGCCATTGAGATGGTGTGAATGTACTAGAGATTTATTAATTTAAGAATTGTTATTGAATTGTGTGATTTTATTGTTGTATCCTGGTATGTGGAATTACGGCCTGTACTGAATTTGTCCACGTCAGCACCACCGGATGCCACGCCAGCTCCATGCCGATGCCACGTCATAGCCACGTGGATGCCATGTTATCACCACGCGGCTGCTACATCATCTGCCACGCGACTGCCACATCAGCTCCCAACTCATCTCTATAGGTGATGTGGCAAGTTAATCCATGACGATCACTTTCGTCATAGATTTTGGGCTTCGGGCTGGGTTCAATGGGCTTTACACCAATCTATGACAGTTTGAGAACGTCATGGATCACGCTAATCTATGACGAAAATTTAAGGACGTCACGAGAAGGGATCCGTGACGCTTAATACATGACGTTCTCAAATTTCGTCATAGATGTCGTTTTATGACGAAATTTTGATGATCCATAACGAAAATGGACCGTCATAGACCACAAGATTTTTTGTAGTGTGACGTGGCCCCTCGGCAGACCCGCGGGAGCGGAGGGAGTAGGGAGGACGAAGTTTTTTTCTCCTTTCTAAACTTTTTTTAGGAGTAGAGATAGGTGCTCACTTATTGCGTCATTTCCCCGTATGAGTTGGGATTGATACTAAATATTTATTAAACCTCTTTTGAGTCAATCATTCTCACGTGCGTGCGTCTATGCTAGTATTATTTATTATTTTTATTATACTATAAAGAGTTGTTTTGAAAAACTTTTTTCACCCAAATAGGGACCACCGTACCCCTCACGCCAGACCACCCGTCATATATTTGGGGAGTGAATAGGGTTAAGACTCGTAAAAACCACAATTTGAAGAGTGTTCCTGCCAAAAAGATAATTCTTTTCTCACCTCTTGCGCAAGCACCCACGTCATGTACCCGTTGGGCCCACTTTCCGTTAAAAAAAATCCTCTCCTGAGATTTCTTATAAGAGAAGATGCACATGAGAACACTCCCAACTGCATTATCATTATTGTCCATGCCCTCTACCAATAGCAGCAAGATCATCTCCAAACAATTTATCCTTTAGCGCTAACAGAGGTCCCTCTTTTAAAAGATCCTGAAATTTTTGGAACATGGGATGTGGCATAAAAATTTACAGAACGAAGCAGTTAGGGTTTAGCAGAGTAGTTCAATCTCAGTTCCGAGGCCCTGAGACGTCAGATCACGTGCTGCACTCGGGCGATCTCTAGCGCCGCTTTCCCGTCGAGCTTGTTGCTCTGCTGATACTCCATGTAGTCTCTGTACCTGACGCCCCGGAACTCGAGGCCATGCCTGTCAGGTACCAGCTCCGGGACCGGCTCGACCACCGTGTCCAGGCACGGCGAGATCATGCTCACCATGGACATCCTCTCGCGCTCGCCACCGACCACCGCGCGGTGGAGCACGCCCTTGTACCTCCCGTTGCTCACGATCTGCACGAACAGTCGAAGCCAAGGGACCGTGAAGCCATGACTGAGGTACGGTCGTTGTTATTACCTCCATGGCACGCTGGCGTGCTTATTATAAACGCGACACAAGAGACCGATCGAGGTTGTTACCTCCAACTGGTCGCCGGCGACGACGAAGAACGCGCCGGGGAGGGGTTTGGCGAGGAGCCACCGCCCGTCGTGTTCGACCTGGAGCCCGTCGACGCCGTTCTGGAAGAGCAGGGTGAGCAGGCCGTGGTCGGAGTGCGCGGGCAGGCCCATGCCCACACCGTCCGTGCCGGTGTACGGCGGGTAGCGGTTCGCGGCGATGAGCTGGAAGCAGGAGTCGAGATCCAGGGCCTCCGAAATGATGCCACCGTCGAGGCCCAAGCTCTCAGAGATCGCCCTCGCGAGTGACCGCAGCAGGTCTCTCGTCCTCACCGAGTACTCGGCAGCGACGTCCCTGACAATGAACGACCACACAGAATCACAGATGATATGGTGCCAAAGATGATTGGCAGTTTGGCACTAATAAGTACCAGTAGTCCCGGCACGTACCTTAATTTCTCTGGCTTTGAAGGGCAGTGGAGCTCGGGGTGCGCGAACATCTTCAGGTAGTCCCTCCAGTACATGACGCCGTCGACGACAGAGAAGAAGCCTGTCCCAATTCGTATAGGATCCATCGGCCCGGCCTCCAAGTGCTCCGACTTCTCCTCTTCCGGTAAACTGAACAGCTCCTTGCATGTCTCCATCATCGCCTCCTTGAGCTCCTCGGGCACGCCATGGTTGATCACCTTCATGTCGTGCCAGATCGATGCACGCCATTAACGATCTTGCAAGCAAGAAGAATAACGTGCATCGGCAGTGTGCTCCAAACGTACCATGAAGAAGCCCCAGTCCTCGCACGCCCGGCCGATGTCCCGGATCGCCTGCGCCCGTTGATCGGCCGCGCCGTTGACGAGGACATCGAAATCGACGACGGGGATGCCGTCGTTCCCGCCGCATGTTCGGATGTCCGACGGGGGCTGGGGCTCGGCAGGGGCAGGCTCGCTGTTTGTGCACTGCAGAGAAGCTCCCGCCATGGATGTGGAGTGCAGTGACGACGGAGATGATTCTGGAGCAGCGCAGAGCTATCGAGCCAGGTGCGCGAGACCCAGATAGTGCAGGAGTTTGCCGTGGCGCGCCGCAGCGTCCATTGAAGGACAAATGAATAATGACAATCAATCGTAGGTGTTGCGGCGTCGGACTGTGACAAGGAAGAAGCCACATGGTTCACGCGAACAGCAGCTGTTGCGTACGTTTTCTGAAGATATTTTCCGCCATGTTGTACAGTTGTAATCATCATAGAAGAAGGATTTGTCGTTCTGTGCCTTCAGCTAAAAGTCATTTTGTTTTTGTGTGGTCCACGCAGACAGCGTGCGGGTAACACTGATTTCAGTGCAGATTTCATAGAGATTTGATGCACATTAGTTAGGATATCATTTAGTACTTTTTTTTATGATGTGGCATTTGAGTTAACTAGTAACATGGCACGTGCGACACGCACGTGCTACATCCATAGGATCAATACATTGAAGATATATTGGAGTACACGTTGATTTGCTTCTTCCAGTCCTCTTTCTTTATCTTGACCTCCTTCTCATCCTTTAAATTACAATTCACAAGCACGCTTCGTGATCTCTCTCAAGCATCTCTGAAACCTTCCTCTTGTCAGTGAGATCTCCTGTTCAATTCAAACAAAAATAGTATTAAAATTGTGACATACAAAAGGATGATCACCTTTTCTCAAACCAAACTCCTATTAAATCTTTTGAATTTCTATATTGTGGGCCACCTCTTCTCTATTGGCCTGAGTTCAATTTCTTTCTCATAGGGATGATAATGGATTATCACCTCAATTCATTCATCATGCCTTGAACGAGTATGCATTGACGATGTCGTAGAGGGCGGCGGCGTCCCCCCTGTCCGATCTACACCCCTCCTCCGCGATGGTGACCTGCGCGAAGCCGCCAAAGGTCGCTGACTCGTTGTGGGTGCACCGGTGGCCGCGACTCGCTGCGGCAGTACCGATGGCCGCCCGTCTTGGGCAGCAGCCGAAGCGGTGGCAGCGGCGGGTGTGGGTTGGAGCTGGACGATGGCGGGGACAACAGAGCAGCTTGCGGCGCGGCGCCCAGATCGGCGTACGGCGGCGACGGGAGCGAGTCGAGCGAGAACAATAGCGGCTGGGAAAGCGAGCCTGCGTGGTGGCCCTCGCTTCTGGTGCGGGGATCTGGCTGTAGGGCGACGGGAGGCGGGCCTGCGGGTGCGCCGACAGCCGAGCTACGACGAGAAATCTTTTTTTTTGTCCGCACGAGATAGGTGGGCCCAGCGTGTCCGCGGCGGGTGGAAAAGCCCTCGGTGACAAAAAAAAAAAAAAATAAATTCGTTTTTGGCAGAAACGCTCTCCAAATTGCGATTTTTTGATACTTCATAGTCCTTACACTCTATCGACTTCCAAAAACATATGACGGGTGGGTCCGGCGTGAGGGGTAAAACGGGTTCGATTTGAGTGAGAAAAGTTTTCAATTGTCTTCGCTCCTTATATCTGAGTTAATGAGGAGGGAGATGGCAGAAGATTTCATCTAGATGAAATCATGTACGGAGTATGTACAGTTACCAACACATTTAGTGTACGTGTTGCACGTAGTGCGTATGAAGCTATATCATGAAACTTTGCATTGTAGAAGTAGTTTTAAATTACACAATTTCATTTTCATGTTGCTTATGTGGCTCTCTTGGTAATATCAAAATGGAATTCTTCATTAATATTAGCCTAAGTAATTTTAATGGCAAAAATGAAGTTTTTTCCCTTCAGAATAAATGCACGCGAACAATTTCATTCAGCAATGTCAATATATATAACTGCTTTGTCCTAACAGCTCAAACAAAAAATATCTCGTGTGCCTTTTTTTCATCATATTTTGTGACGGCTTTTTAAAACATGAATTCAAAGGGAAAAAGAATGTCTTGCACAGAAAAAAATATTACTTCTTTCATATCAAAATATTTGTCACCTTTGATTTTTATTTACATTTTTGATCATTTGTCTTATTCAAAAAATTATGTCAATAACATCTACTTCGTTTGTGATATGCTTTAGTACTAGTATAGGTATTTTAAGCATGACATAACTTTGTATATGTTTGTAATAAATTTTTGAATAAGACGAATGATTATAATTGTAAAAAAAAATCGACGTCGACAAATATTTTGATACCAAGGGACTATTTGGTATTTACTAAAATTAATATAAAACTATACATATTTAACAGGAATATACAATGTGTTATTTTAGTCTGCTTTATCCTATAGAAAAAATATTTTTTTTATGTCTAGTGCTCTCGTAAAAACACAGTTTTTTTTGTTTTTTTGGGTTTTGAGTCATTGGGTCAACCCTAGGAAATCTGCATCCATAGGTGCCGCCATTCTAGCGAAGCTTTTCGGAGGCTGAATCGTTCACAAGGCAATAATTATTATTGCTAGGTGAGATGGCTAAAACTGAAAGTGAAATTGTATGACTAATTGGAGAATGATAGATGAGCTTCTTGTGTCAGCATTAATTTCTCCCCCGCATTAATCCAGACGCTAACTTGTTCACAAGGGAAAAACGACATATAAGTACGTACAACTTCGATCTAATCAACTACGTGCTTAATTTGAAATTAAAAGAACACTATCTACTAGTTTCAACCACGTGTCTGGCTATCCAAAAAATAAGTGTTGCCTTGACGAGGTGATGTGTTTACTTGCAAGTAGCCAACTGGGGTAGTGTTGTTGTTTCAATGTTGGGATCCCTTCAATGTTTGTGTTGTGAGTATTGATTAGTGATCAATTAGCTTAATCATATAATAGGGAAGTCATTAGTGATGTAGTTAGGCATAGTAACTACCCTTTACAAAGGGATATGTCAAAAGGGCGAGGCACTCCGGAAAGGGTGCCTCCATGCATGCCTTTGCACTACTCCCTCTGTCCTGAAATATAAGGCATTCTAGGATTTGTAGGACAAAATTAAAGAGGCGGGAAAATGTCACATATGCCCTTAGCCAATGATAATTAAAGGTAAGTTTTTAGTTAACAAGTGCAATATTTGACAAGTCTTTAATTGAGTTGATTGAGTACTTACCAAAAACTTCTATGATGCCATATATTTGGGGACAAATTTTGAACCGTTGAATGCCTTATATTTCAGAACGGAGGGACTATGTATATATTCACCCCCATCAATCAATCCAATCATTTGGTCTCCATTGTATTACACCATTCACTTTCTACTCTAACAAACACATTATCACACACTGCCTCTACACTGAGCGCACACACAAAACCCGAGGCCAGAAGGCCTCACCAACTCGCTGAGTCGACGAGTTCCTCCCTGCGTAAGACAATGGACCCAACAAACCTCCATTTTGTTGAGTTTCCCTCGAGTTTCCTAGTCATCCCCGTCGGGGTCGTTGATACTTTTGCACCAGAGGTGCCTGCCATGGCCACCGCTCTGTACGTCGTATTATTGGATGCTACTCCAGACGTCGTGGCCGCCACTTCCGTGGCCGCCGTGGATGTCGGGGACGCCGTTCTCCATCACCAGGACCTCCACCAGGACAAGCCTCACCGACGGCAAGCAGCAACCGCTCAGGCAGCAAGCAGCAACCACTCCTCCGAGAATACCACACTGCAACACCGCCGTACACCGCTAGCCTTGTTCGCCACTCCTCCCCGGCAGCGCCGTGTCTTCCGACGCCCACACTGCTAAAGGACCAACCTCCATGTCCTCTGGATATCAATATTCGTCGCCCTCGGAACAATGTTGAAGGAGTCAGGGTCATTCCTTACATAAACGTACCGGCGACGGCGAAGATGGTGGCGGCCAGCATCACCGACTTCAGTCCTCAGGCCGGCCCTCCCGCCATCACCTCCTTCACCACCGCCGCCAACTTTGAATCCAGCCTCTTCGGACCCTCCACGGCTGTGCACCTGAGCTTCACGATCGGGAGAATGGCGGCTCATCACAGTGCACCGCCGTTCTTCAAGGCCTCCGGCGAACCTTTGTCCACCTCATCGGTGACCAAGGAGGCGGCAACCACCGCACTGTTGGTATTTCTCAACATATGCAAAATAAATCCGCAAGCGTACGGAGGTACCTTTGTAGCACTTCCCGTGTGGAGTATTCCAAAGGGTTTATATTGAACCCAAAGGACAGAGGTGATCTACCCTCTAGTCTAGCTGATGGTCTAAGGAAACTCTATCTATAGGATGAGATAGGTAGAAAAGGATCTTGTTGATAGCGAAGTGAGAAAGGTCAGGTTCTCAGAGATCTCGCTTCGGGCACCGGCCCCTCCTAACTTTAACATGCTCAAGTGGTTCCGAAAAAACTAGCGTAAACTGTATCCGAACGTGGGGGCAAATGAAGGATAACCCATAGTCCAGGCACCACACCTACACCACCGATTACTACTATAGTCCGACTACATCCCTTAGCATGCTATAGCACTCTGTACAAGTACGAAGCGACAAACGTGTGGAACTATGGTGAGTATGGTAAGGTGGATACTAGTCCCGGAATGGGTGCTAGATATTACCATACATGAGGAATGTTGGGGTGATGGTAAGGTGGACACTTGGCCCATAGCGGGTGCTAGTTATTACCATCTTAATTGTTGGAACTTCTTTTTGCATGATCCTCCCTCTCATAAAAAAAATCGAGAACATGGTTATCTCTTCCATCTTTTTTCTTGGACCTTCTTGTGTCCCACTCCCTCCTTTTTTTATGTAGCCCAAGTCTCTTTTGTAACAATAGCTAGAGAGGGAGAGATAAAAAATAAGGAGCTTCATCGGTGGAATGAATGGATGATACAGTGTGGCCTCCTCTAGATATCCCACCCAAACTCACTGACAATATGGGGGCCGCGATTGCACGACCTCACTTGTCAGTGGCCCCAAAGCAAGTGCAGCTTACCAAATTTTCATTTCGCGGTTAGGAAGTCGAAAGCGAGATTTTCAAATTATGTATTCACTCACCACCCCCGAAATAATAAATACTCTACTCCATTGCTACCGTGTTGCGCCACTAAACTCCCGCCTTCTATTTCCAAAAAGCATCACTCTTCTTAGCTAGATCTGCGGTGGCGGTCCGACCTCACCATCACCGGTGGAGGGGGAGGGGTATCTCAGCGAGATGGTGGGTGGCAGATATCGGTGTTCTACTTGCGTCTGCTGTGCTGTCCAAGCTGAGCAGTTGAGTGAGGATACGAGGCAAGCACCAGACCCCGATGCCCCCTCAATCCATGGGCCCCTGAATCTTGGAGCTTCACAAGTGAGAATCTCATTTCCTTTTCTTTCTAGTCCCCTAGTAGTATTTTCGTTGGCTTAGAAAGGAAATTGCTTCATGCATTGTGTTAGTTCTGAGATTCTTCTCTTAACTTTGCCACTCTAGATCCAATCACTGATTTGTAACACAAGTTAATCATTGAGCGCCGTGTGTTGAAAGTAAATTGCTTTGTGTATTGTGCTAGATTTGATATTCTTCTCTTACCTTGGCTGCTCTAGATGCAGTTACTAATTTGTAACACAACTTAATAGATGAGCCATGCTTTAAAAATAATTTACTTTGTTTATTGTGTTAGATTTCATATCTTTATCTTACCTTGACCGCTCTAGATCTAGTTCCTGATTTGTAACACAAGTTAGGAGGGGGGCCATTAGTTCTCATATGTTGTTTCATGAACTCGTTTTTTTAATTTCTAAGAATTAATTTGTAAATGATCAATACTCCTTGCAATTGACAACTGACCAATGTCTAGATCTATCTGCAAGTATACTAATGGTCAGAGTACACTGTTTTCCAGATATCTGCAAGGCAACTAATTTAATATTTATTGTCTATTCAGCATTCCCCCATACAAAATGGATCATTTGATGCTTTTTAATAGAATAAGGCAAATTCGATCTTGCTACAATTTTTCCTTTCAATCTTTTTTTAGTTTTCATTATACATTTTGTATGTCATTTTACATATCAAACTTTTCAATTTTTTATATTTTTTGTAGCTATGCAATTCAATTAGGAATATAGTATGTGATACAATTGCTCAATCAATTCCTAACAACACACCCAGTCTCAATGCAACTACTGAACCAGTTTTCAACCAAGGCGATTCTTTTTCAACAAAAGCTATCTCCATGTCCAGCGCCTCTATGTTCTCTGATGTGGTTCATGCATTAAGCCCATCAAAGCAGAAGGTCATTGAGGCATATGGTTTTGGTTCTCTACTCATCTTTGGTATGTGCCCAATAACTACCACTTTTTCCAAATGGGTTGCTAATCATGTCAATGTAAGCACATCTAGTATCTTGCTCAATGGAAGAAGTATCCCCATCACCCCACAGACTGTGCACGATGTCCTCGGAATCCCTATTGGTGGCAAGGCAATTGTCAAAGGAAACCCAAATAGCGGGAAGTCTTCGCTTCTTTGTGCTATGAAGCTCAACTCGCTGCCAACCGCTAACGATTGTGTCGAGAATATATCTAAGGTAGAAATAATGGATGACGACCTTTTCTGCAATTTCTTGATTGTAGCCGCAGTAATATTTCTTTGTCCTAACTCCACACTGAGAGCCTGTGTGGTTCGAGGACCGGTGGATGGTCGCTTCCTGGTGTGATGAGTAATTAACAACATTATGTGGACTGACTCTTGGCTAAGTATTGTAGGTGCAGGCTATGGCTTGATTGGTGCAGGTGCAGGTGAAGAACAAGCGCGAAAGGTCGATGCCGGTGAGGCCTCCAAGTGTGTGGAGCAGACAAGTAGGCTTGGTTCGATGGACCCGGTGGCTAGTGGGATCAAGTGCGGGTTGCATGGTGGGAAGAACAGCAAGACGAAGTTGTGGACGGTTTCTTGGTTGAGCCTCAAAACCAAGGTCAAGTCAGGACAAGTGGGAGCCGAGTCATGAGTGGAGATTGGTAGGAGGCTGCACTGAGTCTACGGGGTTTGCAATGGTTCACCATAAGACCATTGGGTTACTTGGTTGAGCCACAAAACCGAGGCTGAAGACTCGATGAGGAGGTGAGGCCACCCAAGCTGGTTCAACCACCCAGGAGGGGTGGTCAGACCGCCTAGGCCGATCTAACTGCCCAGGGGGCGGTCTGACCACTTGGGTCACAGCCGCCGAGAAGCTTCGAAGTGGAGGACACACGACATGATCGCAAGAGTTGCATTGGAGGTACACAGTCTTGGGGTGGATGTGCATTTGTCCGATGGTGCTGAACTGAAGACTTCCAAAATTGCCCTTGAGGGGCTTGTATCCCTAGTTGCTAGTAAGGGTAGTTTAGTCTTTTTGTTGCCCCGATATAAACACTTGAGTTGTGGGATGGCAGCAAACTCTTGGAACCCTAGCTCATTTCCCTTTGTTATTTTGCCTTCCTATTTTCCTTAGGATTTTCTAGGACTATCTTGAGAGCTTCATAGTGAGATCTTGAGAGAGGGATGGATGATTGGGAGGCAAGCTAGACCTTGTATGAACCTTCATGGTATGTATAGATGATTCTGTGTGGTTCCTTAAGGCCTTGTGTTGTTTCTCCCATCTTCCATTTTGGTGATTTGTGGAGGATTTTCTTGTGATTTTCGTGGCGAAGTTTTGAGGGTGATTTCTTGCGGGATCTTAGTTGGGTGTCACGTTGTTGACGGTGTATTTTGGTACACCAAACATGTTCAATACACTTTGGTTTGCATTTGATTATGGAACTAACCCACCACTAGGCACACTAATGATATAACAAGTTCATCTTTGTATGTGCATTTGGAAGTGTTATGTTTTTTAGGAAAACATGGACATAAAGGACGGAGTTACAACAACTTCAATGGAGCAATTAAGGAGCCCCGTTCATGTTTGAGAGCTTGATGAAATCACTCCCAAAGGTGGCAAGGAGAGAAGTGTTACAAAGGAACATCCTTGAGGATTGAAGCGTAAAAGACCGGACTTCATGCAAGGAGAATCTCTATCTTGGACGTGAGGATGACATCGTCAAAATGGTGCAAATGGAGGGGGTAAAGTGCATAAGTACATGAGGACCCACGGGAGCGAAGGGGCGACCGAACCGGGCCAGGATGGGCCTGGGCCGATCGGCCTAGGCTGGCCGGCCTTGCCCACCTCTGGGTCGGTTCACCCCCCCTTTTTATTGAGCGTGAAGTTCCTTCAACCCTAAGTACATAGAGGTGCCGCCATTCGCCCGAGCGGCCGTCCACAAGCTAGAAAGAGAGAAGAGGAGGGAGATCGTTCGCGAGAAGGATCACTCTACTCGAAGGAAGCACCCACAAGTGGAGGAGAAGGAAGACACCGTCAGAAGCGTCACCATGATCAACGGTGCTATGCCTAGCACCTTGATGGGGTAATCTTCTCATTTGTCCATGGGTTGTAATCTTACTTGACATGTAATAGCTAATTTGGTTGGTTATCTGTCTATCATCTAGTATTAAAGAAGCTTGTTGTTTAAGGTTAGCTACAATGTCGTGTAGGGAGTAAGATCTCAATGCTCCCTTGGATCCATTCAATACACCATGTCCATCATAGGTCTAGTCACGAATACCTCTACATAGTGACTGTACGGGGGGATGGAAAGGGCGAAACTGTGGTCACAACCCCCAATAGATTAGATCATTTTTATATCTGAAGTGGTTGCATATTCAAGTATCGTAGACCCTTGGGCAAGTGTCTTTTACATATCTTGTTGGTTTAATCGTTCTCTCTAGTGTAACATAGTTGTTCTCTAGATTAACCGTAGATTAGAGTTTGGATAAGTTAGTGAGTAGTGCTAGATCAAACGCGTGTAATGCTCCGCGAATTGATAAGAACCTAGGGAATCCCCATGGTGAACAAGGTGTAGGTCCATACGCTTGCGGATCGTAGGTGGATACGAGTTTTATCCATCAACACATGTATAAAGATCTTGTGCCTATTTTCTTGGTGACTTTGCCCTAAGAACTCCCTTGAATCAGCCTCGATTTGGTGGTTTTCTGAGTTCCTTGAGTTCATGACCTAGAGGGCCAGGATTCAGGATTCCCTTTGACTGAGAACATTTTAGTGGAATTTCTTTGGTGGAGAGGTTGCCCAGGAGGTGACCCAGGTATCCCTGAAGTTTTGTTGCAATCCGTGGGGTGAATCGGGAGATCGGGCGATGGGAAGTTGAGGGTTGACCTGTGGCTAGATTTTCTGGGTGGGTGGTCTAACCACAATAGGGGGGCGGTCTAACCACCCTGGATCAACCAGGTGGAAGTTTTAGTTTTGCCAGATTTTCCTGTGAGTTTGTTCGCCTTGATCAGAGGAGCATTCTGGTGAAATATTGGCTCATTTTGGAGTAGTTTGCTAGGTTTTTTTGGAGGTGTTTTTTGCTGGGTACAGGAGGTTAGACCGCCCCCATGAGCCAGTCTAACCTCCCTAGGCCTTTTGGGTGAAGTTTTTGTTTTGGCCAAGATTCACTGGTAGCTAGCTTGGCCTTGACCAGAGGATCCTGTGGCTAAAACCGTGGAGAGTTTTGGAGCTCGAAAGAGGCTTGTTGGTAGATTTCTTGCTTGCTAGGAGCAGGAGGTCTAACACAGATGCTCATTCTATGTGCATATAAGACTCTCGTACATGGCCGACTAGGAAGAGGAAAACCAAACCACCAGAGACGTTTCATTAGCCGTCATTGCACGTTCTGAAATGACACAGGTTTGCTAAGCATTTTCAGCAATATGGCACATGTTCGCTAGCTTTTTCCAGACTTTGGTGTGACCCTGACGTTTCTGTACCTGGAGACCGGTACCACCGTTTTCAGGTTCCCATGACCTAATGGCACATGTTCACTGTCACAGCTGTTTTTCGAAAGAAATCCAAGTGCATAACTATATGTATGCCAGGATCTATTTTCATACATATAGTGACATATAAGTGAATACAGAAATAGTATCACATAAGAAAAAGGGATATTATCAGAGATTTATGCTTGATCCTGGAAACGATGGCACCAAACTCCGCAAGCAATCGACTGGGGGCTGCGTATGCCTAGAACTCAGCGACATCTTCAGCAAACTCCAAAGTAGCTTCCTCTTTCTGAGAAACATTATTTATAGCAAGGGTGAGCACTTGTCGTACTCAGAAAGTGTGGGGAAAGTATGAATGCAAAGGCTTAAGCAAGGCTAATAGGTTGACTGCATTAAGTAATTTTAGTTGATCAAATCTTATTAACACCTAATTACTAATAAAGTTTAAGTATATACCATCCCATATTAAGCATAAAGGTAAGAGATACACCATAAGAATATGGCAAGCATAACCAGAAACCATGATTTAGTCCATCTTCAAGTTTAGTTATCATGTGAGGGTCCAGGCCGCTCTTGACCGTGAGCATGGATAATCGATTAGTTTTACACTCTGCAGAGGTTGTACACTTTCACCACAAGTCGCGTCAAAGTTTCGATGAACTTTGGACCCAACCATGTGATTCTAGCTAGGCATCATACCACACTACTGAGGTGTGATTGCATAGGGACGCTATGAGGCCTTTACAAAGACTTCCCTAGTGTGTTCTAGTCCATGAAGTTCCGCGAGTCATGCCCCCATAATCATCAGTCCAACACTAGAGTCCTCTAATTACTTGGCCAAGACAGAGCAATATGTTTTGTGGTTGCACTGTTTTCCTGGGTTGTTCTCCATGTTCCGATTAATGCATATGAACTTGTATTAAAATTATCATAAAGGAATGTAGAGAATAAAAGGGTAACCATGTTGATTATTACCAACCCAGTTGAGCAAGCTAAGCAACATTTACCATCAATATTAATTACACAACCCCATTATACAAGGTAATGGTAAAAAGAATACTAGTCATTATCCTTAATAGGAACCCATCAAAATTAATGCAAGGCATATGAAATAGTGATAAATAAAGTTATTAGGACAAAAGCACAAGGACACACTTGCCTTTAACTAGAGTAATAATGTTGCTCAGAATATGTTCAACTTCTTGCTCTTCAAAGCTTCTCGAACAGTGTTCCTTCTACTCGCATCAATCATCAGCACAAGCATACAAAGCTAACAGGCAAGCAATCTAAGAACAATACACCAATCAAAAGAAAGCTTTAAGAGACCGCACTAAAGGATAGGCTTGACCCTATTGTTCACTAAAGCACACAAACTGTGCTTGGAAGGGAAAGGTTTGATTAGCTGCACATCGTGTGAGCTTGAGGTAACACTAGAAAGATTTAGAGTTTCAGACAAACTTCATCAAAAGAGATACTAAGAACGTCTAATGATCAATTTCATTTATGGACATAAAAGACTATACGGTTGGGTTCATTTTAATTAACAAATCATATGTAAAGGATATTTCATAAAGAAAATACCCTAAGTTGGAATTAACGCAAATTGCATTTTATTTGCAAAACGGAAGTAAAGAACTAGTCAAATTTTATTTATAAATGTTTATATATAAGTTATACCAATTAAACATTTAATTAGAAAAGGTTAGAACAACTAATGGAATAAAGGCATGAGACGTGTTGAGCTAAACAAACTTTATTTAGAAAACACATGCATGTTGACATTAGTCCGGTTAACATTTATTATAAAAGACAGTGTAAAAGCCTAATGAACTTTTAAATGAAAATGTTAATTAATTATTAAACAAGTTAACATTTGGTTTACGAAAACCGGGATAAAGATCTAATTAGCTTATATTTAGAAAAGCATGTAAAATAAACATTAATCAAATTAATACTGATAATGAAAAACGCTGTACAACACTATATTGCTTTTATTAAGAAAAGGCATGTTTAATAGACATTAGCAAAATTAATATTAAATTTATTTTCAGAAAACATACATGGTGAAAACATCATTGCTAACGTGTGCTTTGCATTATTATGAACCTAACACAACTTGAACCGATTAAAATGGAGCTAAAACATGGAAGATATGAACAAAACAAGATTGGAAGGACCTATATGCGATTAACTAAAGATTTCTGGGCTAACAGAAAAGATTCTCGAGACACACTGAATAGTGCTCGCGAATAGATCTAAACCTAGGGTTATATCTGAAAAAGGTCATGGGCTTGGCTAGATTGAAACAATCTAAACTCTAGAGGGGCCTCACTGCAACTATACCAAGACACATGAAAACTACTAAAGATTAAAGGAAACTTGAGGGGGCTATGTACAAAATGGTGAGGCCCTCTTCTTCTACCTCTAGCCGGCGGATAGAAAGCTCCTAGTGCTTGAAATCGCCTGCGGTCTGGGCTGCCTAGGGTTCGGCTGGCGCACAGGAACAGAAGAGGAGATCGAGAGGCTCACGTGGATGTGCTCACCATGGCCGGAGTTGGAGAGGAGCATCCGGAATCCGGCGGCGGGCGGAGCACGGTGGACGGCGGCTCGGGCTTCAAGCGGCGACAACACTCTGATGGCCAACTCACGATGGGATGCGGTGCAACGGCTTTGGCTCGGCATCGCGGACCTCTTGGTCACTACGTGAAAACCTCACTTTGGTAACGGGCGTAGATCGCCTTTGGTAACAGGCAATGCGCACGTTACCGAGCAAGTGTTACAAATAAGCCAAGAAAGGTAACGAGCAGATGCCAGTTACTAATAACACATATTCGTAACGGGCATAAAACAACAACTGTTACCACAACTAGCCACCGGTCACGTGAAATGGCTGTTTCTCTGGCCCCACAAAAAACTTTGGTAACGGGCACCAAAACAATACCTGTTATAGGAACTCAACATCAGCAACACATTTTTTGAAACTTCGTCTCTGATGTCTCGACAAAATGAGATGCGCCTATTTCACGTGCGTCTCACGACAACTAGTATTCGTAACGGGCATAAAACAACAACTGTTACCACAACCAGTCACCAGTCACGTACAAATGACTGTCTCTCTGGGCCAACAACGAACTTTGGTAACGAGCACCAAAACAAAGCTCATTACTGTGAAATCAATATCAGAGACGCATGTGGTGAACCTGTGTCTTTGATGTCTCGACGAACGGCCACGTTGTGGGGCCCACTGGTCAGTATTGGTAACGAGCTTTTACGGTGCCCGTTACTTTGTTGGCATGTTTGTAACGGGTGTTCCAATTGGAGCCCGTTACTCTGTGGTCAGTGTTTGTAATGAGCTTTAATTAACGCCTGTTACAGATACGTAGGCCACCCCTACAGTAACCTGCTGTCTGCTTGCCGGCTGCATCTTGGATCCAGCCAGGATTTGGTAGCCATCAAGGGCTGCATCCTGGAACTAGCCAAGATATGACTAAATTCACAGAAATTAGATCCAGCATCCAAATTGACAGAAATCCACAATTCACATGCATCATATGACAAAATTCAGCATCATCATCTCACAAAGAGGAAATGCATCTCACAAGGAGGAATGCAACAATATCACAAAAATTCATGGACAAGGAGGAATCCAAAAATTCATGGACAAGGAGAAATGCAAAAATTAATGGACAAGGAGGAATGCAAAAATTTCCTAGTCACCATACATAATCTGAGCCCACACAGTTTCATCAGCATAAAATTTTCCTCCAGCTATGATCACCTGTTCCATGAGGAATGTGGCAATTCTTTCATGAACATTTGCCAGCAATGATTTGTCGAGAGGATGCTCATCTAGCCCTAATCTCTAGATATAACAATGTCACCAGTCAGCACACATATATAGGTGGTTATCAAACATGTGTAGTGCTAATAAGAAAGAATTGTGCTCAGTTGCAGGTTTTACAAATGAAGATCCCAAGAAAGTACCTCCACATGTGGGCCGCTTTCTTTTAATTGAAGCATGTGATAGGCACAATAGAAGCCTTGAGTCTAGATCCAGTAGGTTGTTGGTGGCACTGCAATAAATGTACAAAGAAAAATAGTGGTGATCGAGAAGAAATAAACTCAAGCTTTAGTACTAGCTTCCACAGGAAGGAAATAAGTGGTATGTACCTTAACATCTTTGACGTGTTCCAAGGCGCCAATGCGCGAGAACTTTTTGCAGCAATAACGTTCCCAAGCCCTACAACGAAATAATCAACAATGGTTAGGACACTATTAATTAATATACTCTGTACAATTTGTTGAGGAACATCGGCAGGTTAAGAAAGAAATAACTTACTCATTAATGATTAGCTCGAAAGGGTCAGTATTAGTGTTAATTGTCTTCAATGAATCAAGATAGTAGACCTTCCGCTGCTTCAGAACGATCGCCACTGCAATCCAGTGGTTCGTACTGAGATAAGCGGTAAGCATTAAATCCTTTTTAGCATATAGTGTGAAGGCATTTAGCATATAGGACACAGAGAAAGCAAGAGTGTTATCCGTGCTGTTCAACGTTGTCGAGCAAAGGCATTCAGGATCAAGGAAGCCAACTGCAGGGCCCTTGTTCTCAACTTCTACAGTCATATTCCTATTAGTAAGAAAAAACAAAGTGTAAGGAGGCAAAATACATGGTAATAAAGATGATGTGAGGCAAAAAGCACATTTCGATAGAGGATGTGATTAGTGAGAAGTAGATTAAATTTTCAAGAAACTTACAGGATGAAGCAGCGGAGAAGTGTCAGATCCAAAGGATCCAAGTTGAAGAGATCGTACAATCACTGAGTTGCACAGGTAGCTGCTGGAGTTCGTTTGACGATTTATCTTTCTTCAGCCATGCATTGGTCCCGGGCTGAAGTGTGACCATAATTTGAGAATCATCATCTGACTTACCACGTTGCATGTAGAATGTGTGGAGCTTTCTGTTAAAAGGAGCAGCCTTTTTGAGATCACCATCACTGAGAAGGCTCTTTCCAAATTTGTAATTTGGGTTAACCATAGCCCAAGGATTCTTCTCGGTGTCACTCGCAGATTGCTTTGGGTTAGTCATATACCAACGATTCTCCTTGGTGTTTCTCTTAGATCGCTTTTTAGTAGGCCTCTTAGAGGTTTTATTTACAGCAATTTCCTTTTCCTGCTGCTTTGAGATGGCTGAAGAAGGTTTCTTAAGGGCTTGCTTGCCTGCTGTAGGTGGTGTAGAGCTTTTATTTTTGGCAAGTTTCTCTTCTTGCAGCTTTGAAATGGCTGAAGGTTTCTCAAGGGATTTCTTGCCTGCTATACGTGGTGTAGAGATTTTATTTTCGGCAAGTTTCTTTCGTTGCTGATTTGAAATGGCTGAAGGTTTCTCAAGGGCTTTCTTGCCTAGTAGTGTCTCACCAGGAGCTATTACAGATATTGGGCCCAGATGTACCTACAGCTTTCTTCGAAGTGTCGTCGACAGATTTATCAACACCAACCAACACATCACTCTGGTTGACTTGTAATAGTGGTGTCTCACCAGGACCTATTACAGAGGTATTAGGCCCAGATGTACCTGCTTTGGCATGATTGTTTTGAGCACTTCCGTTTGGGGGTGTAGGTTTTAATGTTTCGTGAGGAGGAGAAGGAGGAGGAGGTGGTGGGCATGGTGGTGGGGATGGAATATTTGGTGTCTCTTGCGGATGTGGGGATGCAAGTTTTTCTATTTTTTCAGGACTAGGAGTAGGTGGGATGGAATATTTTGTGTATCTTGCGGATGTGGTGATGCAAGTTTTTCTGTGTTTTCAGGATGACGAGGAGGTGGGGATGCAAGTTTTTCAGGACGATGAGGAGGTCTGAATGGAACGTCTTGCGAATGTGGGGACTGAGGAGGCAGAGGAGGAGGAGGAAGAGGGGAACCATCTAAGGAAGGAACCTGTACCATACTGTGTGAACTACAATGAATCTGTATCGTAGCCTGTGAATGAGATTTACATATTGGCGCTCCTTTGATGTCAATCCGACACCTTTTCCACTATAACCTCAGTCCTTGATCTTGTCCGAGTTTCATCAGCTCGTCATTAGAAGGGTACTTCAACCACAACACAGTCTTCATGAATCGGGATTGTTTGTAGCGTAGTCTCCTCTGGATGAACAAGACCAAGTACAACCTCACATTGAAGCCCCCTCCACCTGATTCATAGTACACAGTGTGTGGGTTCAGTCAACATGCCTATAAGGCCTTCGTGTGTACAATCGTCACAACACACCTCTGTTGCCAACTCTGCAGTGCCATCGATCAAACCTACATCTGCGGATGCACAACTGCTCTTCAGTGTGGCGGGTGAAGGGCTTGCGCGATTGGACTTTGGTGAAAACACCATCTGGTGACAACACCACCTCTGCATCTACATGTTCTGCATCCGCATCTCAGCCACCAGATCTTGCTTGATTTGTTCCTTTATTTTTTTCGTTTCAATTGATGTGTCGATCTTTGTCCTCTTTCTGTTCCTGTACATCTCGACATGCTGAGGCCATGCATACTTCTAGCCCTGATAGCTGGAGACACCACGCACACGACCTGGTTATTCAGGGCGACCCAAGCACTGACTTAGCACATCATATCCCTCTACCCTGCCATTCCTGAAGATTCTACACATGCAATCTTCTCCTTGATGTCCGCAGTCAATTTTTCTGCCTCTTTGTTGTTGAACACTATCACGGCAACACGGTCTTTAATCACTAGCTTACTCCTTGCTCGTAGCCAATTCCTGGAACGATCGTCAGGTAGGCATCATATGGGTTGGGGATACCAGCTGCAGCTAATTGTCTGTTCTCTTTCTCCCATTGTTCTAGTTTCACATATAACCAGCTGGACCCATGTTGTGCTCGCTTGTGTTCTGGCTTCGGAGTTCTTTGAACTTGACACAAGCAGATGAGGCTTGCTTGATTTCTACCTATTTCATGAACTCCTTCCACTGTTCCGGGACAATAAACAGGTGCCTTGTAAATGGATCAAGTCCTTTTCTGATAAAATTTCGCCTAAGCTGAAATCTGAATTGTCTCCATGCCTTGGCTGCCGTCTTCCAGAAAAGCTTGAATGCCTGCAGTTTCGCATCTTCCTAGAACTTCAAGTGTTTCTACACATGCTAATCAAACAAGTCCCACTTTTCATCATTGCTTAGTTCTTTGATTTCCGACAAGTTCAAAGGTATCTTTTGTTTAGCAACGAGCCCCGCAAGCACCCAGAACCTGCGCTTTTGAGTCAATGGTACTGGCATCCCCACTATGTCGACCTCAGTGACTATCATTTTGAGGACCATGTTTGGTTCGAGGACCGGTGGATGGTCGCTTCCTGGTGTGATGAGTGATTGACAATGTTGTGTGGACTGATTCTTGGCTAAGTATTGCAGGTGCAGGTTGCGGCTTGACTCGTGTTGGTGCAGGTGAAGAATAAGCACGAAAGGTCATTGCAAGTGAGGCCTCCAGGTGTGGAGAAGACAAGTAGGCTTGGTTCGAGGGACCCGGTGGCCAGCGGGGTCAAGTACGGGCCGCATGGTGGCAAGAACGGCAAGATGAAGTCGAGGACGGTTTCTTGGTTGAGCTACAAAACCAAGGTGGATCCGGGACTTCGTGGGAGCCAAGTCATGAGTGGTGATTGGCGGAGGCTACATCAAGTTCGTGGGGTTTGCGGTGGTTCACCAGAAAACCATTGGGTTACTCGGCTGAGCCACAAAGCCGAGGCCGAAGACCGGGCATGGCTGTCAGGCCAAAACCGGCCTGACTGGTTTGGAGAACCGGTCTGACCAGTTTGGGGTCGTAGGGCGCCGGAATCTTCGAGGTGTAGGAAACGCGTCGGGATCGCAAGGTTTGCGTCGAGGCTACGCAAAGTGCGTTCGCCGGGCATCCGTCCGATGGTGCTACGAAGACAATTTCCCAAAGTGCCTTTGGTGGGCGTGTATCCTAGTTTAGGCTTTAGGGGCATTTTAGTGTTTCGGCTTGCCTCTATATAACCCAAGGGGTGAGAGGATGGCAGTCAACTCTCGAACCCTAACTCATTTATTTTTCCTATAATCCCTTCCTATTTTCCTTAGGATTTCTATAGGACTAGCTTGAGAGCTTCATGGTGAGATCTTGTGAGAGGGAAGGATGATCGGGCAGAAGCTAGACCTTGTATGAACCTTTCAGGGTATGTATAGATGATTTGGCGTGGTTCCTCAATGCTTGATTGTGTACCTCCCATTTTTCCTTTTTGGTGATTTTCGGAGCCTTTTCTTGGATTCTCCGTGCGGAAGATTTGAGGGTGTTTCTTTGAGGGAGTCTTGTTGGATGTCATGTATGAGGACCTTGTGCCTCTTTGCTTGGTGATCTTGATCCAACAAACCCTCCGAAACGGCTTCGATTTGGGTGTTTTTGGTGGTTTCCATGGAAAGGTGTTCTTGAGGGTTGACTTTCGATTCCTCTTGATTGAGTGGGTTTTGGGTACTGAGCTTCTAGCCAAGGGTCGCCCACGAGGTACCCCAACTATCTCCAAAGTCTCACTTTGATCCGTGGAACGAATCGGGAGTGATCGGTTGAAGTTTTGAGTTTTTTCCGCGGGCTGAGTTCTTTCTGACTATCCAGGCCAAAACCGGTTTGACCAGTTTCTCAAACCAGTCTGACCGGTTTAGCCCTGTGGGCTGTCGTGAAGAGTTTTTGAGTGAGAAAGTCTCTGTCGTGCCATGGCTGTTCTTGTTTAAAGGAGGAGAGGTTCTTGAGGCAGGTTTTCTCTCGGAAGGGTTTTTGGGGAGTCTCTAGACAAAATCGGCCTGACCGATTTGCCAAACCGGTCTGACCAGTTTCCCCTGCCTGTGTGAGGCTAAGTCCAACAAAAGCGGTCTGACCGGTTTGGGCTGCCAGCAGCCGTGTCGTGGGTGTTTCTGCTGCGTGTGTCTAGTGGCTATTGGTTGGGTCTTGCTCCTAGGTCCAGTAGGACTCCAGTGGCTGCGTGGGCTTGGCAAGAAAAGGTTGTGGAGGTGCATGAGTGAAGTTGGGTTCATAGGCCGAATTCTTGAATAGAATTTTTATCGGCTCCCATTCACTCCCTTCCCTCTCTGGTTCACCGCTTCGGTCTTTCAAGTGGTATCAGAGCCGGTTACGGGTCTTGATTGACTCTAACTAGTCTAAGATCCAAGAATGGTGTACCGGGAACAGGGTTCAGGTCCTCGACACTTCGATGGCAAAAGCTACCAGATGTGGAGTAAGAAGATGGCGACATTCCTCCGTGGAAAGGGTCAGATCTTTTGGGATGTCATGGTGGACACAGGTTATATCCAGCCGATGAACTTCCTCACTCCAAGTTCGAGGGACATGTTCGACGCCAACAACAAGGCGGTCGACTACTTGTTTCGTGCTTTGTGTCAGCCTGAATTCGATCGGGTGCACACGGAGAACTTGTCTTGTAGAATTTGGACAGTGTTGAAGGAAGATCATGTTGGAAACACCCAAGTTCAGGCTCGGATGTATGCGACTTTCCGGAGAGAGTACGAGAACTTCACTCATCTCCCCGGTGAGTCCATCGATGCCTTGTTTCAGAGGTTTACGGTGGTGGTGAACAACATGAGGGCCAATGTGGATGTGCTCCCGTACGATGATCATGATAGAGCCGTCAAGCTCTTACACTCGTTGGATCGTACGGTTTGGGGCGGAAACTTCAAGGCCATTGTGGAGTCGGAGAAGTATGACACTCTGATTGTGAACGAGCTATTCTCGAAGCTCAAGTCGGCTGAGGTGGATCGGGGCATGACAGCCAAGATTGAGGGGCCGACTGACTCTCATAGTCTCTCCCTCATCGGTGGCTCGAAAGGAAAGTCTAACTCTAACCCATCCACCAGGATGTTCTCTTTGTCCTCTTTGATGACTATGCCAGATGAGAAGTTCGACGTGCTTGGAGAGGATGACCTGGCGCTGCTGACCAAGCGGTTCAAGAGGATGCACGAAAACCGGCTGAACATGAGAAGGAGCACGAGGACATGCTTCCAGTGTGGCAAGCCGGGACACTTCGTCGCCGATTTCCCCAAGAAGGTCGAGAACAGGGACAACTACAAGTACAAGTCGAAGACTAATGGCAAGTACCGATCAAGGCGTGATCACAAGCTCAAGCACAAGAGCAAGCACAAGGATGAGCGTCGATCGAGGAAGAAGGAGAGTCGAGGCAAGGCCTGAGCGATGGTTGGAGCGAGGGACGTCGACTCCAGTTCTGCATAATCTACCTCGAGCTTGAGTAGAAGTGAAGATGAAGGTGATCAGCGTAAGAGCAAGAAGTCGTCCAAGAACCTGAGCGGACTGAGCTGCTTCACTAGAGACGGCTTCTGCACCATGGTACTCAGCTCCGGCAGCAAGAATAGCAACCAAAGTGACTCAGACTCCGACTCCGACTCTGACAACGAGGAACGAGATGAACTTCCCTTCTTACATCAGGATAATGAACGGCTTGGCTTGTTGCTTGATAATCGTGATGACATGCTTAGAGAGGCGAAGAAGATGAGGAAAGAGCTTAGGGCTTCTCTTGAGGATGCTAGGACTAGAGTGGCTGAGTTAGAAACATAGAAATTGGATACTTAGATTGAAATTGATTCCCTTAAGGCTTCACCTGTTGTTTTTGATGAAGTTGAATGTGCTGATTTTCCTATCTTTCTAGCTGATCTTGCTATGTTTAAGGAAAAGCATGCCTCCAAGTGTGAGGAACTAGATGTGCTTAGGGTTGAAGTGGCTGAGCTTAAGTCTAGACCTGCTTTGCTAGGTGCTTGCACTTCTTGCCCTATTTTGCATGGAAAAATTGATGAGATGCATGTTTATACAGTTTCGCTTGAGGCTAAGCTGAAAGAACCTATTCCTACTTCTTGCTCTACCTGTGAATTGCATGCTTTGAAAAATCTGGAACTTGCACATTTGTTGATCGTCTGCACAATGAAAATGATGAGTTGAGAAAATGATGGGTTGGTTGTCGGGGCATGAACCCCAGCTGAGAATGATGATGGAGACCTATAAGCGCCAAGATGGGCGTGGGTTTGGGTCGGAGAAGATTGGGGAGTCTAGTGGTGAAGGAGAAGAAAAGATTGGTGATATCCTTGCTCCACCAAAAACCCACCACAACATTGCCTGTGTCCCTAAACCCAACCCACTACTAAGCAAACTCGACACAAATCCAGATCCACCCATATTCCCTCACTCCACAAATGATTTCCAAGAGCCCATCAAATTCATAAGCACTTTGGGGAAAGTGTTCTTTGGGAAAGAGAGTGAGAATTCTAGTGAGGAGAAACCGGTGGAGAAGCCGAGTGGAGAGAAACCAAGTGAGCAGCCCCATCCTAAGCCTAAGTCTAAGGCCGTGAAGTTCCATTGTGACCATTGTGGGAGAAATGGTCACAAGAGTGAGTTTTGCTGCAAGAGGAAGCGTGAGGAGAGAATGGCGAAGGAGTGGGAAACAAGGACAAGTACCACCCTCCAAATGGTGTACTTGAGCCTCGTATGCAGATGCCCCGGGCCACACCGGTCAGACCGGTGCAGGTCTGGGTAGATAGAGGGCTGGTTTTCATGCCTGTGATGAGTCTAGGTTTGGTTCTGGAGGTCGTGGTTCTGGTGGTTGGTCTGGAGAGTTTGCAGGTGGTCAGTTTGCTAGGCGTTCCCCCCTCGTGCTCAATACGGGGATGGGAGGAGTCGTGACTTTGAGGTGGAGAGGAGGAATGGCCCCACGGTCATCCTTTCGTGGTTTCGGTCCTCCTCAAGGAAGAGAGGGTTGGTTCCCTCGTAGTGGTTACCGTGGTGGTGTTCGTGGAGGTAGCTTTGATAGGAGAGATTCTTTGGAGTGTGATAACCCCACTTCGGAGAAAATGGCTCGGAACTGATTTTACTCTTTTGGTACTAACCCCAGAGCTGAGTCGTTTGTTCGCTCACGTACTCGTTTTTGAATTTTAGGTGGGAGACTTGAAGAATATTTGGTTGATTGACTCCGGTTGCTTGAGGAATATGACTAGAGACAAGGAGTGGTTCTCATGTATCATCCCGGTGGTGACAAAGAGGTATATCACCTTTGGGGACAATGGGAGAGGGCGTGTGTTATCAAAAGGTGAGATTAAGGTGAGTGACAAGATCACTCTCAGGTCTGTTGCTCTTGTTCAATCGCTTGGGTAGAATTTGCTTTCTGTGTCCCAGCTATTCCATGAGGGTTTTGAGGTGTTTCGGCCTGGTGGTTCTCGGATTTTGGATTCTCGAGGGGACCTTGTCTGTATGATTGTTCCCGAGGGTCAGGTGTTTCGAGCTGATTTTTCTTAGTCTTCTGGTGTTGAGCATTGTTTCTTGGCTGGTTCTTCGAGTGAGTTGTGGACGTGGCATAGGAAGTTGGGTCACTTGAGCTCTGATCTTTTGTCTCGCTTGAGTAAACTCAGTTTGGTCCGAGGATTACCACGGTTAAGGCTTGAAAAAGAGTTGGTTTGTGTGCTGTGTAGGCATGCCAAGATGGTAGCCTCTTCTCACCCGCCTCTCACCGATGTGATGACCGAGCGTCCATGCGAGCTGCTCCATATGGACCTTGTTGGTCCAACTTGTGTGCGATCTGCGAGTGGGAAGTGGTATGTCCTTGTTGTGGTGGACGACTACTCTCGGTAAGCGTGGGTGTTCTTTCTTGAGTAGTAAGGGGAGATGTTTGGTTTTGTTCGAGATCTTGTCTTGAGGTTGAGGAACAAGAGGCACAGAGATGCCATATGAGAAATCCGCAGTGACAATGGCTCAGAATTCAGAAACTCTCATTTTGAAACCTTTTTCCATGACCTGGTCTTGAACACCAGTTTTCAAGTCTGTATACGCCTCCTTAGAATGGTGCTGTGGAAAGGAAAAACAGGACCTTGTGTGAGATGGCTCGGATGATGCTTGATGAGCATAGGACTCCGAGATGGTTCTGGGCTGAGGCGGTGAATACCGCGTGCTATGTTTCGAACAGGATCTACCTCAGAGTACATAAAAAGAAAACCTATTACGAGTTGATGCACGGTCGCACACCCAAGGTGAGTCACTTCCATATCTTTGGTTGCAAGTGCTTTATCCTTAAGAAAGGGAAGAAGTTGGACAAGTTTGAGGCTAGGTCAATCAATGGTATTTTCTTTGGTTATGCATCTCACTCTAGAGCATATCGTGTGCTCAATCTTGAAACTAACCAAATCGTGGAGACTTGTGAGGTAATCTTCGACGAGACACAACCACGTAGTCAGCTTGTTTTCGAGTGTGCAGGTGATGATGAACTTGGCGAGGAGATTTTTCAGGAGGAGGAGCATGAACATGGAGATGATGAAGATGGCAGTGTGGTGCCCGCGGCTGAACATGTGCCTACTACTTCGACTACGGTGATGGACGACCCCTCTCCCACACCTACGACAACAAACCAAGATCAAGGAGAAGCTACTGTTGAGGGGGTGGTAGCATCAAGGCGAGAACCTCCCAGGTGAGTACAAGTGGATCACCCAGCTTCAAGGATCATCGGTGACATGAATGAACGTACTACACAGTCGAGGGTTCGGAACAATTCTCATTTCGCTCATGCTGCTTTTGTTGCCACCTTTGAGTCCAAAAACATTGGACACACACTATCTAATCATAATTGGGTTAATTCGATGCATGAGGAGTTGGAGAACTTTGAGAGGAATCAGGTTAGGGAATTGGTTGACCCTCCCCCAGGGTGTAAGCCGTTTGGGACAAAATGGGTGTGGAAGAACAAAGAGGGAGAGAAAGGTGAAGTGGTGAGAAACAAGTCAAGGCTTGTTGCTTAGGGGTTCAGTCAGAAGGAGGGGGTCGACTATAAGGAGACCTTTGCTCCTGTAGCTCGTTTGTAGATGATCAGGATCCTTCTAGCCTTTTTTGTGGCTAAAGGGTTCAAGTTGCATCAAATGGATGTGAAGAGTTCATTATTGAATGGTGTGTTGGAGGAAGAAGTGTATGTGAGGCAGCCACCGGGGTTTGAGAGTGAGAAGTATCCCCACCGGGTGTACAAGTTGAGGAAGGCACTGTATGGGTCGAAGCAGGCGCCTAGAGCTTGGTATGGTAGGTTGAGGGGGTTCCTGTTTGAGAGAGGGTTTGAGATGGGAAAGGTCAATCATACCTTTTTTTACTCAGGCAAGGCAGACATATCCTGATTGTACAGGTGTACATGGACGATATTGTCTTTGGTGGCTCGTCTAACTCTCTTGTTGCAAGGTTTGCAGATGATATGAGCAGGGAATTTGAGATGAGCATGATGGGTGAGTTGCTGTTCTTACTCGGGCTACAAATCAAACAATCAAAGGAGGGAACATCTGTGCACCAAGCTAAGTACACGAAGGATATTGTGAGGAAATTCAAGATGGAGGATTCCAAGGCCATGGCAACACCTATGAGTACAACTACAGCTCTTGATGCGGATGAGGAAGGTGAACACGTGGACTAGAAGGAGTACCGGAGCATGATCGGGTCACTCCTCTACTTAACGGCGACAAGGCCGGACATCCAGTTCTCGGTATGTCTATGCGCTTGTTTTCAAGTGTCTCCAAGGACTTCGCATCGGCAAGCGGTCAAGTGCATATTCAGGTACTTGCGTCACACTCTCGACTTCGGCCTTTGGTACTCCTCGTCTTCTTCGTTGGTTCTTCATGTTTTTTCAGATGCTGATTTTGCCGAGTGTCGGTTGGATAGAAAGTCCGCTTCTGGGACTTGCTAGTTTTTGGGATCTTCTTTGGTGTCTTGGTCTTCCTGCAAACAATCGAGTGTTGCTCAATCCACTACCGAGGCAGAGTACGTTGCCACAGGTAGTTGTTGCTCTCAGCTCCTTTGGATCACATACATCATGAGTGACTTTGGTAAGGAGTATACCCATGTTCCACTTCAATGTGACAGCACCAGTGCCATTTGCGTTGCAAAGAACCCAGTGCTCCATTCCAAAACCAAGCATATATAAGTGAGATATCATTTTGTGAGAGACAACGTAGAGAAAGGAACGATATCTTTGATCCATGTACCCACACATGACCAACTAGCCGATATATTCACCAAACCCCTAGTTTAAGCAACTTTCACTCGTTTCCGGGGGGAGCTTGGTGTTTGTTTGATTTCTTGAGTTGGGTGTGTGTTAGCTCCTTTGTAACATACATATAGCTTTCCTTTGTGCATTTCTTGCATTTGGCATGACATATGTAACATGATGTATAGGCATCCTTGTATCTTAGATTGCATGCATTTTGTATCATGTGCATTTTGTAGGAAAAGCTTCTCTCATATACATTGTTCACCATGATGTGCTATATATGATCTTGTGAGCTAGTTTGGTATGCTATGGTTAGTTTGCTCAGCTCTTGATGATTTTGATTTATAATCCATGGTTGATGGCTATGTTTTTGAAAGATGTCACATATATGCTCTCTTGTGAGTAAATGCCTTTATATGATCTTGACATGTTTTAGTGGCTTGGTTATGCTTAAGTTGTGGTTGGATAGCTTATTTTGATCATATGGGGCCAAAGGCTCATTTGCCATCATGAATGTTTAGCCCCCATGCTTTATCTTGTGGAGGGGCATAAGTTCCTTTTTGTCGCAAAGACATTTCATGTACCAAATATGAATCTGAAAATGAAATGTAAATTTCTTGGAAAATGTGCTCCCATGTCATATGTGCTAAATTTATTTTGCTTTGGGAACTAGACCATTGCATGATGCCTACCAATGAGAAGTCTCATATATAGAAGTAGGCACGTGGCTCGGTGGCTTTGACATGACATGAGGTGCTTGTGGGTGTTTGTGATGGTCTTATGATTAGAATGGTTGTCTTAGCATGAAGTTTTGGTGGCTTGTCATTTTGTCATGTTTTGCTCATGTTAGGACTTTTCTCATGAGAGGGTAAATTATCGCAAAATTGCTCAATTCTATCTTAGCTTCGTCCAATGGTTGTGAAACTTGGTAATCATGAAGTTGATTCCATTACGAAGCTGTAGAGTATCTAACTTGCTCATTTGGACATGTGTTTCATCTTGTGATGCATTTTGTATACTTGAGAATCTCTAGGTTGCATATTTTCAAATTTGAGCCTTGATTCATGCATTGGCAACAAGGGGGAGAAAGAAAGGTGGAGAAAAGTTGCATTGCTTCCCTAGAACCCATCCCAAGAGTCAAGGGGGAGCATGTGCTTTTCTTTTGCATTTTGGCTTTTGGGGGGTGTGGTCTGCTGTACCAAAGCGGTCTGACCGGTTTTGGCAACCAGCCTGACCGGTTTTGGTAACCGGTCTGACCGGTTTTGGGAACCGGCCGGACCGGTTGTGCCCAGGGTTGGCACTTGCTCAAGGGAGTTTGCATATGTGCAGGGGGGCTCTTGTATGCTTTGGTGGTTTGTGCTCTTTGCTTGAGCATGGTTTTGTCTCGGATGTGTCGAGCCGTTGCCCTTGCCTAAGGTGTCCGAGACTTGTCTTCTTCGAGTGATCTTGCTCTTTGCATTTTTTTGGCTTTTGATCGCTTGATGGAGTTTGTTTTTATTTGTTTCTTTTCCTTTTCTTTTTCTCTTTGATTATCAAATGTGTGTGTTGTCAATGCAGTCATCAAGGGGGAGATTGAGGACCATGTGTGGTTCGAGGACCGGTGGATGGTCGCTTTCTGGTGTGATGAGTGATTGACAAAGTTGTGTGGACTGATTCTTGGCTACGTATTGCAGGTGCAGGTTGCGGCTTGACTCGTGTTGGTGCAGGTGAAGAACAAGCACGAAAGGTCGTTGCCGATGAGGCCTCTAGGTGTGGGGAAGACAAGTAGGCTTGGTTCGCCGGACCCGGTGGCCAGCGGGGTCAAGTACGGGCTACATGGTGGCAAGAACGGCAAGATGAAGTCGAGGACGGTTTCTAGGTTGAGCCGCAAAACCAAGGTCGAGCCGGGACTTCGTGGGAGCCAAGTCATGAGTGATGATTGGAGGAGGCTACATCAAGTTCGTGGGGTTTGCGGTGGCTCACCAAAAAACCATCAGGTTACTCGGCTGAGCCACAAAGCCGAGGCCGAAGACCGGGCGTGGCTGTCAGGCCAAAACCGGCCTGACCAGTTTAGAGAACCAGTCTGACCAGTTTGGGGTCACAGGGCGTCAGAAGCTTCGAGGCGTAGGAAACGTGTCGGGATTGCAAGGCTTGCGTCGAGGCTACGCGAAGTATGGTCACCGGGCATCCGTCCGATGGTGCTACGAAGACAATTTCCCAAAGTGCCCTTGGTGGGCGTGTATCCTAGGTTAGGCTTTAGGGGCATTTTAGTGTTTCGGCTTGCCTCTATATAACCCAAGGGGTGAGAGGATGGCAGTCAACTCTCGAACCCTAGCTCATTTATTTTTCCTATTTTCCCTTCCTATTTTCCTTAGGATTTCTATAGGACTAGCTTGAGAGCTTCATGGTGAGATCTTGTGAGAGGGAAGGATGAGCGGGCGGAAGCAAGACCTTGTATGAACCTTTCATTGTATTTATAGATGATTCGGCGTGGTTCCCCAAGGCTTGATTGTGTTCCTCCCTTTTTCCGTTTTGATGATTTCCGGAGCCTTTTCTTGGATTTTTCGTGGGGAAGATTTGAGGGCGTTTCTTTGAGGGATTCTTGTGGGATGTCACGTATGAGGACCTTGTGCCTCTTTGCTTGGTGATCTTGATCCAACAAACCCTCTGAAACGGCTTCGATTTAGGTGTTTTCGGTGGTTTCGTTCCATGGGAAGGTGTTCTTGAGGGTTGAGTTTCGATTCCTCTTGATTAAGTGGTTTTTGGGGACTGAGCTTCTAGCCAAGGGTAGCCCACGAGGTACCCCAACTATCCCCAAAGTCTCACTTTGATCCATAGAACGAATCAGGAGATCGATCGCTTGAAGTTTTGAGTTTTTCCAGCGGGCTGAGTTCTTCCCGACTGTCCATGCCAAAACCGGTTTGACCGGTTTCCCAAACCGGTCTCACCGGTTTAGCCCTGTGGGTTGTCGTGAAGAGTTTTTGAGCGAGAAAGTCTCTGTCGTGCCATGGCTGTTCTTGTTCAAAGGAGGAGAGGTTCTTGAGGCAGGTTTTCTCTCAGAAGGGTTTTTGGGGAGTCTCTGGTCAAAATTGGCCTAACCGGTTTGCCAAACCGGTCTGACCGGTTTCCCCTGCCTGTGTGAGGCTAAGTCCAACAGAAGCGGTTTGACCGGTTTCAGAAACTGGCCTGACTAGTTTGGACTGCCAGCAGCCGTGTCGTGTGTGTTTCCGCTACGTTAGTCTAGTGGATGTTGGTTGGGTCTTGCTCCTAGGTCCAGTAGCACTCCAGTGGCTGCGTGGTCTTGGCAAGAAAAGCTTGTGGAGGTGCACGAGTGAAATTGGGTTCATAGGCCGAATTCTTGAATATAATTTTTATCGACTCCCATTCACTCCCCTCCTTTCACTTGGCCACTTTGTGGATGTCCTTGGCGCTCTGCCTCGGCGCTGAGCCCCACCCATCTGGTCCTGTTGTGCACTAGCAGTGCCATAACCCTCTTCTTCATCTTGTGGCCCAGGTCTATAGTCCTCGTCAAAATTATCCTGTGACTTAATAGTCAAGGGAATTACAGGAACTACTTAAGCCCACTATAATATCATTGGTTCTTGGTAAACCATTAACATAAATGGAAAATTCAGTAAACAAAAAATTAGTGCAGGCAAAGCGACCATACCATTTTAAAGAGAAGATGCAGGCTGCCTCGGTTGTTGATGAGGTACTTATTCAACTTGGAGAGAATGTGCAGATGTGCATAGGAACAAGAGCAAAACCAAATGTAAGAGTCAATCTAAAGGGAAATTGTAACACCCCATGTTTTTTTCTTAGTGCCAAATAATGCTTTTGACCCCCTTAATCAAGTCACTATTAATCCTTGGTCAACCCTGAGTCAAACCCTAGCTCAAAACCCTAGCCATTCCTTTGACCTTCATTGTCATCCTAGAACTTTTGGCACGTTCTCCAAAATTCGCCTAAACACCTCAAAATCTCCCAATGGGAAAGTTGTGCAGTTTGTCGAGGCACACAACTTTCATGTTGTGCGGCATTGCTGATTCGAATCACAAATTGGTGAAAAAGGCAAGTCAACGCCTAGATCTACTGTTCACGGGCGCCGAGATTTCTGCAAACTTTCCCTGCAATTCATGCCAAATCCATTGATCAAAACACCATAGAGCTTTTGGCAAACTTGTAGAGGGGAGTGTGGTGAGCAAGTTCGGTATTCAAAGGTTTGTGCACTTTGGTTTGGAAATTTGGAGAAAATTCAATTCAAAGTGAGGTACTTGGAACTGTTTTGAGCTAGAGCGCTTGCACCCACACGACGTCACACCGCGCCGCACCACGTCGGTTCGCCGCCGCTCACGCGCGCGCGCACACCGAGACACCGGAAGACCTATCGGTCCGAGGCCGGGCGCCGTGGGCACTATGTGCCTAAGGGCGGTGACGCACTCCCAACCCCTAGACCGGTGCCACGCAGCCGCCGCGCACATGCCCGATCGTGCGTCGCCTTCCTCCACTGGCCGTCCGCCCGCCGCACGTCGCCAACCACCTCCGCACCATGCCGTCGCCACTGTAGGATACGAAGCTCGGGCGATACCGCCTCGGAGTGTTGCTCAGCCTATAAAATCCCTCCCTGCCTTTCCCTCGCGCGCGCCCGCGAGTAGCCCCTGTCTGCCGCCATCTGCCATTGGCGCCGTCGGTGAGCTCTGTCCTCCGATCATGCCCGTGACCCACGGAGCACTCGAAGCTCTTCCCTAGACTCCACTCGAGCTCTCCACAGCCACACATGGCCTAGCTCCGCCCCACATTTCGCCGGAACCCTCGCCGCCGCGGAGGCGCCGTGGCTGCCTCGCCGCCGTCCATCGCCGGGCCTTCCTCTGGCCAAGCCACCGACACGGATCGACCCCACGTGAGTCCAATCGATGATCGCACCCTTTTGTTTGCGTCCTCCGGTCCCACCTCGCTGCCGGCGAGCTCGCCCACCGCCGTAGGGGCACGGTTGTGAATGCCAAGGGCATATATGTGAAAGAAGGACCCGTGTGTAAAGATCTTAATCTAGGTTTTGTTTCAACTAAGTCCAATGGCTTGCAAAATTCATATAAAATCGTAGAAAAAATTAAAAAATTGCAAAACCAATTTTTTTGTACTCCTTGTGCCAAAACCCACAACTTTTGCAAAGCTTGTATATACTTTTGAGCTATAGTTTTTACATGAAAAATAGAAGTCCGTTTTACCTAGATCTGTTGTACTGCCAAATCCACACATGATCATGAGCTGAGTTTTGGATATGTTGTGAGTACTAGCTTGTGTAGGTCCTGTGCAAAAATTTGCACAAAGTTACTGAAGGAATCTTTTATTATGATTTATCTTCTATTTATGCCTTTTCTGCCTTAATGAATTTTGTAGCAAAAAGTAAATAGATTTCTGATCTCTACTTCTGGGAATAGTCTTATTGTTGCTAGATACACCTCTACTGAATTGATCATGATTTTTGGACTGTTAGAAATATTTATTCACGATTTATGCTTGTATTTAATCATAAATGTGTAGTTCAAGATCTATAATAGCTATGGATGTGTTTGTTGGTCCCCTAGGCTTGTCTTACACCAGAGAAGGTGTAGGAGAAAGTTTGGCTCTAGAAGTGCTATATTTATTTTTGTGTGCATTTATCCTATTTATGCTAGCTAGAAATGCTATTATTTGTATAGTTTATTTTCAAAGATCCAACTTGGTTGCTTGCTGTTCAAATGAAGTGTTCCTAGTCAGAGAGGCCAGTGGGTGCTAGTTTAGCTTTTTATAAAGCTTTTTGTTGATTAAAAGTGAAGGAACCTTTATAGGCTTGTTGGTGAAATAAATGGAAAGATTATTCTTTTATATGCTTGAACTCTATGGATAGGCAGGGCCGGCTTAGAGGGGGGGTCAGGCAGGGCGACCTCCGTGGGCCCATGGAGCTGAGGGGCCCAAGAATAAATAGGTAATTAGTATACATAATTTAATATTTGGCATAACAAGCCTTTGAAAGTGACGGCATACAAGCGTAACAACTAGCCGTAGGGAAGTCAAATATCATCGAGGGGAGCTAGCGCAGACACTATTCGACATCTCGTTTTGGTTTTTTGCCGCCGCCGCAACCCTGGCACCCTGCCTATGGACACACAATGTCGACGCCTATTTAGGTTCTAGACGATGTCTGTCTAACGACGCACGACCCCGGTCTGATCAATTTCCTCGACGCCTGGCAACCGGCAACCGCAAGAACCACGAACAACAGATGCACACGCGGTCACATTAAGCAACACACCAACACCTGGCCCATGATCCTTAATATTTTCCTAATTTTCTTCTTCATTGTTTTGTGTATGTATGTCATATACGCTATTTACGATGCTAGGTTTATAAATTTATAATTCAATGTACTTTTTTATATACTGTATAAAACAAATATTTGTACTTATTTGCTTATTATAGTATTGTTATGTTTTATGGATATACATATGAAAAATAACTTTTATTATCCACTATAATTTTGTTATTAAAATTTATTTCAACAGACCCTTATTTTCTTACTTGCCCAGGGGCCTTTAAAATTATAGAGCCGGCCCTGTGGATAGGTTAGGAAAATGAATCAAGAGTTGAAAACCCAACCCTTGCTGTTTGTGCATTTAAGTATTTATTCCTTTTAGATGTGTGCACAATCACCATAAAGGGAAGATTAAATAAGCTTTTACAATAGTCTTTAAAAGGAAAATTGTTAAATATTGTCGTCAAGGAAAATATGGTCAACCATATGCTCCTGGTGGAGTATTTGCTACTGTTTTGGTTTACATTAAATTAATTACACTCCCTTTAATGCATGTGCATCCTCCGTGTAGAAGTTCCCGACGGTAGCTACACAATCGTGCCGGCTGACGAGGACGAGGGAGCAGGAGGAGACGTGCACTACGTGACCGTAGAGCAAAACCCGGACCAAAGTCCCGAAGGTTGTGTGACTGCTTGTGCTAACGAAGGCAAGCCCCGGTTTAATCATTAACCTATGTGTTTATTTCTAAACTTTTGAATTTATCATTGTTATTTTATGTGCATTTACATTCACGAGTTGATTGAAACCGTAGTTGAATGATCCTTAAGTACGTATGATCTTTTACTAGGATGTTAGGTTGCTAGTTGCTATGCTCTAAGGATCCGGTACAAGTCGAGTGTAAAACCCCGGATTTTCATAGAAAACCCGAATCCCTACCATTGCGATAGTCCCTGGATCAGTGGTTATCGCGTACAAAACGTCTCATAGATAAATACACAAAGTCATACATCGCATCACATAAGAGTAAAAGTACATAATTTATTACATGTCCATTATGGAGTACATCGTTACAAGCCTCTTGGCTGAATCAGAGTGAAATTCTACGCAACGGTAGCTAGCATCTCAGAAGGGTCTCCATCTTTTATTCTTCTCGCCACATGCATCCTTGAGCGAAGCGACGCATCCCTCAGTCGTACCATCCATTGGCGTTGTTGTCGTACTCGGGCTCGTACCCTGCACACCCAAAGTCTATCCCCAAGGAGTGGGATAGGTCCACGTCACCAACTGTATGCATCTTTAAGTGGCCTAACATTTAAAGGGGGAAAAAGAGACAAGGAAGCGGCTCTGGTTTCCTATGCAACAGCAGCAAAGTATAATCAAGATATCTCCAACAAGTTCCCAATCCCAAAGCTCTCAACACAGCTCGGAACCTCTTGGTCACCCAGGGCCCCGTCTCCAAAACCTACTCCCGTCTAGGGTCGATGCGAGAACTTCCTCTCCTCGCACCTCAATGATTGCAATTGGATCAATGAGGTAGATGGAGCCTCTCTCCTCTAACCGACTGCAACCACGGCTCACCATACACTCATCTATATGGGGAAGGTAGAAGTCCAAAAACATGAGGAACGAACATGTCTTCTAGGCATTGTCCATGACCAAGGATGCGGCTATAGCTATAGATCGAACAACTCTGCAGAGTGTGTACACCTGTACCCATCCCGGAATGGCAACCGGCCGATGTACGGCCGCTCGAGCTCATCCTACCGGGCGAACTCTCGGTAGTTACGGTCCCATCATGCATCCAGCCCTCAATAACGGTCCCCCCTCAGAAGGGACGCCACCTGGACTGTGAAATGCCCTTGTGTGGCCACACGGGAGTCGCTCTGAGAGGGTGGTCTCACCTCCACCGATCCCCCACTGATACCCCGCTTTCCTCCTGGCAAGTATGGTTCCGCACTTGCCGAGATCAACTCGGCTGTAACCCCACGCTCAGCGAGGTGGTGTGCAGAAGGTCTTATCGATAAGTTGATCCACATTGTTTCAGACTGGGCTAGCTCATATCCTCCAAACGCAAGTAAACCCCAACACCTAGGCTCCGAAAACCATCAAAGGAGGGATACAGTGAAGAGTGTACTAAGGCAACCACGCGGCGAAAGCTACGGCGGCGTGGCGAGCGAGTCAACGGCCTCGGTGCAAGGGTGAACAGGGCTAAAGGCCCGACCTTCACCCAGCGAGCGGGCGTGCGGGGGTGCACGGGCGCACTGGTGGGGCCGAGACGGCGACGGGGACACGGCGGCTCGGACGACCATCGCGCAAAAGAAACAAAGGATGGAAAACATGTGGGGCTGCGTGCGCAGCAACAATGACGGCGGCACCTGCAAGAAATTTCCCAGCCTGGCTGGATGGCCAGCATCACCATCAGCGTGCGCGTCGGTGTGGTGGCGGACACGGCGTTTTCCCCTCGGCTCGAAGGCCGGGGAGACGGTCTTCACCTTAGTGGCCCCTAGTCGAAGTGAAGGCGTCGGTGAAGCGAAGAGGCGCGGCTTGTCGGTGTGGAAGAAGACGACGGCGGCGCAGGGGATGCGGAAGATGGGGGTGTGTGCGGCGACAACGGGTCCGGCTCCTCCTCACGAGCGGCTTCGGGCTTCGCGGCGACGGTGGTCCCTCGAACGGCTCCCCATCTCCTTCATCTCCTCCCCAACCTTGACGTCACCGGCAGTGCGAACAGGGAGCAAACTCCAATTTGGCTAGGGTTCTGGGGTGAGGCTCCCGCGGCGGCTCTTATAGCGGGTGGTAGGTAGGATGAACGGCGGATGCGGGGCCGGGACGCGTGGAAGGCATCTAGGGCGGCGGACATGTCCGCACGGCCGACCTTTCCACGGCGGCACCCGCGGCTGAGAGAGGATATGGCGGAAAGGGGGAAAAGGAGGAAGAAGAAAGGGGGCGACGTAGCTCCTGACCGACGGGTCTCGCAGGTCAGTGACCCACGCGCTAGGCCGAGCTGGCGGCGGATTGGCGGCAGGTAGGCTGGGCCGCGGCTTGGCCGGAAGGGGATGGTTGGTGGGCCGCGACCCACTTAAGGAGGTTAAGGTTTTCTATTTGATTTACTCCTATTTCCTATTTAATTCAAATTTGAATTCCAATTCAAATTTGAATCCACACAAATAAATCCTAATAAAAATCCAACTTCTCACACTAACATTTATAAGCCCTAATATTTATGGGGTGAAACAAATACAAGCCTAGGACTTTAGGGAAGGGGAAAAAGAAGACACCCTTAATTATTTCATAAGCAATCAAATTTAAATCAAGTTTTTGAAATCCCACATTTTTACAAACAAACAAAATTGAGGATGTTACAAAACTCCCCCCTCACAAGAATCTTGTCCCCGAGATTAAGAAGTTACCTCCGGTTCGAAGAGGTGAGGGTATTTCTCCCTCATCATGGACTTCTTCTCCCACGTCGTTTCGCGCTCGGAGTGATTACTCCAGAGCACCTTGCAGAAGCGCGTAGTGGTGCTCCTGGTTGACTTTTCCGCCCAGTCCAGGATCCGGACTAGGTACTCCACCTACTCCACGGTCTCCTGAACATCGAGTGCCTGAGCGGGCACCCTGTTCTCGACGACCACACACTTCCGGAGCTGAGACACGTGGAATACCGGATGCACTCCGGTAAGCTCCGGAGGTAGCTCGAGTTTGTAAGCCACCTTCCCGATCCTCTTCACGATTGGATACGGGCCAACATACCTTGGGGACAACTTCCCCTTGACATGGAACCTCTTTGTACCCCGGAGGGGTGACACCTTCAAGTAGATGTGCTCTCCCACCTCGAACGAGACGTCTTTCCTCTTGGGGTCAGCGTAGCTCTTTTGCCTGCTCTGAGCTATCTTCAGATTCTCTCTGACCTTGGCGACATTCTCTTCAGCTTCGACAATGGTGGCGGCACCGAAAAAGGTTCGCACCCCCACCTCGGACAACATCAACGGTGTCCGACACTTTCTACCGTAAAGAGCTTCGAAGGGAGCCATCTTCAAACTGGCCTGGTAGTTGTTGTTGTACGGGAACTCGACATAGGACAGAATCTTTTCTCAAACGGACCCGTAGGTCAACACACAGGCCCTCAACAGGTCTTCTAGGACTTGATTCACTCTCTCCGTCTGACCATCCGTCTGGGGGGAAGCTGTGCTGTAGTTCAACTTGGTGCCCATGGAAGCATGTAGGCTCTTCCAGAACTGTGCGGTAAACTGTGGCCCTCTGTCTGACACAAACTCCTTGGAGCCCCATGAAGCTTCAGGATGTTGTCCGCATAAAGTTCCGCAAGTCGGCTCACACTGTAGTTGGCTTTCACTAGCAAAAAGTGTGCTACTTTGGTCAATCGATCGACAATCACCCAAATGGAGTCTTTCCTTTCTGTGTACGCGGCAATCCCACAATGAAGTCCATACTGATATCATCCCATTTCCACGTGGGTATCTCTAGCGGTTGCAACAAGCCGACGGGTCTTTGGTGTTCTGCCTTCACTCTCTGACATGTGTCGCATCGAGCGACGTATGAGGACCATGTGTGGTTCGAGGACTGATGGATGGTCGCTTCCTGGTGTGATGAGTGATTGACAACGTTGTGTGGACTGATTCTTGGCTAAGTATTGCAGGTGCAGGTTGCGGATTGACTGGTGTTGGTGCAGGTGAAGAACAAGTGCGAAAGGTCATTGCCAGTGAGGCCTCCAGGTGTGGAGAAGACAAGTAGGCTTCGTTCGAGGGACCCGGTGGCTAGTGGAGTCATGTGCGAGCTGCATGGTGACATGAACGACAAGGTAAAGTCATGGACAGTTTCTTGGTTGAGCCTCAAAACCAAGGTCGAGCCGGTACTACGTGGGAGCCGAGTCATGAGTGGCGATTGGCGGAGGCTACACCGAGTTCGCGGGGTTTCCAGTGGTTGACTAGAAAACCACTGGGTTCCTTGGTTGATCCACAAAGCCAAAACCGAAGAACCGAAGATGGAGTTGCAGCAGCTCCAGACTGGTCTGACCGGTGGGTACCAGTCTGACCGGTGAGGAGCACCGGTCTGACCGGTGTGCGACGACGCAGTCCGGAGACTTCGAAGCAGAGGACACGCGTCGGGATCACAAGGCTTGCGTCGAGGCTAAGCAAGTTTGCGGTCGCTGGGCATCCGTCCGATGGAGCGATGACAAAGACTTCCGAATTCGCCCTTGAGGGGCATGTATCCCTAGTTAGCTAGTAAGGGTATTTTAGACTTTCGGTTGCCTCCGTATAACCCAAGAAGGTGAGATGATGGTAGCCAACTCTTGGAACCCTACCTCATTTGGTTTTCCTATTTTCCCTTCCTATTTTCCTTAGGATTTCTATAGGACTAGCTTGAGAGCTTCATGGTGAGATCTTGTGAGAGGGAAGGATGATCGGGCGGCAAGATAGACCTTGTATGAACCTCTTTGTGATGTATATATGATTCGGCGTGGTTCCTCAAGGCTTGGATGTGTTGTTCCCGTTCGTTCTTTTTGGTGATTTTCGGAGCCCTTTCTTGGCGTTTTTCTTGGAGCGATTTGGGGACTGTTGGTTTTGTGTAGGGTTCTTCAGTGCAGGTTGTGTTTTGAGAGTGTTTTTGTTCCAGGGTAGAGAAAAGTCACTGAGGCTCTCTGGAACATTTGTTGTGCGGCTGCTGTAGCCACCAGCCTGATCGGCTCTGTCCACCGGTCTGACCGGTGTGAACGGTCTGACCCGCGCAAGCCATCGGTCTGACCGGTGTAGCACAGGCAGCAAGCCGTGCAACTTTCCGCTGTGCGTGTTGGTGAGTTTTGGCTCGGAAGGTTGTTTATTGGTTCCTAGGATCAGTAGCACTCCAGTAGCTACGTGGTCTTGACCAACTTGGGTAGTTGACTTGGAGACGTGTGTTGGAAGCCGTGTTCATCTTGTTGGAGCCTCTATCCCCTTCGAGAAGAATTTTTATCGGCTCCCATTCACTCTCCCCTCTCTGGTTCGCCGTATCGGTCCTTCAAGTGGTATCAGAGCAGGTTACGGGTCTTGATTGACTTTAACCAGTCTAAGATCCAAGGATGGCATACCAGGAACGGGGTTCAGATCCTCCACACTTTGATGGCAAAAACTACCAGATGTGGAGTAAGCAGATAGCAGCGTTCCTCCGCGGAAAGGGTCAGATCCTTTGGGATGTTACGGTGGACACAAGCTATGTCCAGCCGATGAATTTCCTTACTCCAGGATCGAGGGACATGTTCAATGCCAACAACAAGGCGGTTGACTACTTGTTTCGTGCTCTATGTCAGCCTGAATTTGATCAGGTGCACACGGAGAGCTTGGCTTGTAGAATCTGGTCGGTGTTGAAGGAAGCTCATGTTGGAAACGCCAAGGTTCAGGCTCGGATGTATGTGACTTATCGGAGAGAGTATGAGAACTTCACCCATCACCCCGGTGAGTCCATCGATGCCTTGTTTCAGAGGTTCACGGTTGTGGTGAACAACATGAGGGCCAATGTGGACATGCTCCCGTACGATGATCATGATAGAGTCGTCGAGCTCTTACACTCGTTGGATCGTACGGTTTGGGGTCGAAAGTTTGAGGCCATTGTGGAGTCGGAGAAGTATGACACTATGACCGTGAACGAGCTATTCTCGAAGCTCAAGTCGGCTGAGGTGGATCGGGGCATGACAGTTAAGATTGAGGGCCCGACTGACTCTCATAGTCCCGCCCTCATCGGTGGCTCGAAGGGAAAGTCTAACGCTAACCCATCCACCAGGATGTTCTCCTTGTCCTCTTTGATGTTTGTGCCAGATGAGGAGTTCGACGTGTTTGGAGAGAACGAGCTGGCGCTGCTGACGAGGCGGTTCGAGAGGCTGCACGAGAACCGGGTGAACATGAGGAGGAACACAAGAACATTCTTCCAATGCGGCAAGCCGGGACACTTCGTCGCCGATTGCCTGGAGAAGGTCGAGAACAAGGTCAGCTACAAGCACAAGTCGAAGATGGATGGCAAGTACCGGTCGAGGCGTGACCACAAGAGCAAGCACAAGGGCAAGCACAAGGATGAGGCACGATCGATGAAGAAGGAGATCTGAGGCATGGCTTGGGCGATGGTTGGAGCGAGCGACGTCGACTCCAGTTCCACGTACTCCACCTCGAGCTCGAGCAGCAGTGAAGATGAAGGTGATCGTGCAAGGGCACGAAGTCGTCCAAGAACCTGAGCGGGCTGAGCTGCTTCGTTAGAGACGACTTCTGCACCATGGCGTTGAGCTCCGGTGGCAAGAAGAGCACACAGAGCGACTCGGTCTCCGACTTCGATGACGAGGTGCGTGATGAACTTCCCTTCTTGCGTCAGGAGAATGAACGGCTTGGCTTGTTGCTTGATAATCGTGATGACATGCTTAGAGAGGCCAAGACGATGAGGAAAGAGCTTAGGGCCTCACTTGAGGATGCTAGGACTAGAGTGGCTGAGCTAGAAGCACAGAATATGGATGCTATGCTTGAAATTGATTCTCTGAAAGCTTCACCTGCTGTTTCTAATGAAGTTGAATGTGCTGATTGTCCTATCTTTCTAGATGATCTTGCCTTGTTTAAGGAAAAGCATGCCTACAAGTGTGAGGAACGAGATGTGCTTAGGGTTGAAGTGGCTGAGCTTAAGTCCAGACCTGCTTTGCTAGGTGCTTGCACTTCTTGCCCTGTTTTGCATGAAAAAATTGATGAGATGCATGCTTACACAGTTTCTGTTGAGGCTAAGCCGAAAGAACTTGCACATTATGTTGATCGTTTGCAGGATGAGAATGATGAGTTGAGAAAGTTGATGGGTTGGTTGTCTGGTCATGAGCCTCACTTGAGGATAATGATCGAGACATACAAGAGACAAGATGGTGAGGGACTTGGGGCAAACAAGGTTGGTGAGGGAAGTGGAGAGAATATTCCAGAGCCACCAAAAACCCACCACAAAAATGCTTTCCCTCCTAAACTGAACCATCTTAGGAACAGACTAGACACAACCCCAGCTCCACCCGTGTTTCCTCCACAAACAAATGATTTCCAAAAGCCTTTCAAGTTTGTGAGCACTTTGGGGAAAGTATTCTTTGGGAAAGAGAGTGAGAAGGCAAATGAGGAGGAACCGGTTGAGAAACCTAGTGAGGAGAAACCGGTTGAGAAGCCGAGTGGAGAGAAACCAAGTGAGCAGCCCCATCCCAAGCCTAAACCTAAGACCATAAGATTTCATTGTGGCTATTGTAGGAGAGATGGCCATAAGGATGAGTTTGCTTCAAGAGGAAGTGAGAGGAGAGAATGGCGAAGGAGTGGGCTAACAAGGACAAGTACCACCCTTCCAATGGTGTACTTGAGCCTTGTGTGCAGATGCCCAGGGCCAAGGTGAGTGTGAGGACAGTTCCGGCTTGGGGTGAGCGAAAGGCTGCTGAAGGTGTTGCTGGCCGAGCTACACCGGTCAGATCGATGCGCCACACCGGTCAGACCGGTGCAGTTCTAGACAGGCAGAACTTTGGGTTTTGTGCTCGTACAAATGCTAGGTTTGGTTCTGGAGGTCGTGGTTTTGGTGGTTGGTCTGAAGAGTCTGCAGGTGGTCAGTTTGCTAGGCATTCTCCCCCTTGTGCTCAATACAGGAATAGGAGGAGTCGTAGCTTTGAGGTGGAGATGAGGGACGGTCCATGGTTTTCCTTTCGTGGTTTTGGACCTCCTCCAGTTAGAGAGGGTTTGTTCCCTCGTAGTGTTTAACATGGTGGCGTTCGTGGAGGTAGCTTTGTTAGGAAAGATGGTTTGGATTGTGCTAACCCCAGTTTTGAGCAAATGGCTCGGCACTGGTTTTAATCTTTTGGTACTAACTCCAGTGCTGAGTCGTTTGTTTGCTCACATGCTCATTTTTGAATTTCAGGTGGGAGAGTTGAAGAACATTTGGTTGATTGACTCCGGGTGCTCGAGGCATATGACCGGAGACAAGGGGTGGTTCTCAAGTCTTGTCCTGATGGTGACAAAGAAGTACATCACTTTTGGGGACAATGGGCGAGGGCGTGTGCTTTCAGAAGGTGAGATTAAGGTGAGTGACAAGATCACTCTCAGGCGTGTTGCTCTTGTTCAATCGCTTGGATACAATTTTCTTTCTGTGTCCCAGCTATTGGATGAGGGTTTTGAGGTGTTGTTTCGGCCTGGTGGTTCTCGGATTTTAGATTCTCGAGGGGACCTTGTCTGTATGGTCGTTCCCGAGGGTTAGGTGTTTCGAGCTGATTTTTCTCAGTCTTCTGGTGTTGATCGTTGTTTCTTGGCTGGTTCTACAAGTGAGTTGTGGAAGTGGCATAGGAAGTTGGGTCACTTGAGCTTTGATCTTTTGTCTCGCTTGAGTAAACTCAATTTGGTCCAAGGATTGCCACAGTTGAGGCTTGAGAAAGAGTTGGTTTGTGTGCCATGTAGGCATGCCAAGATGGTATCCTCTTCTCACCTGCCTCTCACCGAAGTGATGACTGAGCGTCCATGCGAGCTGCTCCATATGGATGTTGTTGGCCCTGCTCGTGTGCGATCTGCAGGTGGGAAGTGGTACGTTCTTGTTGTGGTGGACGACTACTCTCGGTATGCGTGGGTGTTCTTTCTTGAGGAGAAAGGGGAGATGTTTGGTTTTGTTCGAGATCTTGTCTTGAGGTTGAGGAACAAGAGGCACGGAGATGCCATACGAGCAATCCGCAGTGACAATGGCTCAGAACTCAAAAACTCTCGTTTTGAAACCTTTTGCCATGACTTGGGTCTTGAACACCAGTTTTCTAGTCTGTATACGCCTCCTCAGAATGGTGTTGTGGAAAGGAAAAACAGAACCTTGTGTGAGATGGTTCGGACGATACTTGATGAGGATAGGACTCCGAGAAGGTTCAGGGCTAAGGCGGTGAATACCGCGTGCTATGTTTCGAACAGGATCTACCTCAGAGTGCATAAGAAGAAAACTTGTTACGAGTTGATGCACGGTCGCACACCCAAGGTGAGTCACTTCCATGTCTTTGGTTGCAAGTGCTTTATCCTTAAGAAAGGGAAGAAGTTGGACAACTTTGAGGCTAGGTCGGTCGATGGTATTTTCTTTGGTTATGCATCTCACTCTAGAGCATATCATGTGCTCAATCTTGAAACTAACCAAATCATGGAGACTTGCGAGGTAACCTTCGACGAGACACAACCACATAGTTAGCTTGTCTTTGAGTGTGCAGGTGATGATGAACTTGGCGAGGAGATCTTTCAAGAGGAGGAGCATGAACATGGAGATGATGAAGATGGCGGTGTGGTGCCCGCAGCTGAGCATGTACCAACTACTTCGATTACGGTGTTGGTCGGCCCCCCTCCCACACCTACAACAACAAATCAAGTACAAGGAGAAGCTACTGTTGAGGGGAAGGTAGCATCAAGGCGAGAACCTCCCCGACGAGTACAAGTGGATCACCCGGCTTCAAGGATCATCGGCGATTTGAATGAATGTACTACACGGTTGAGGGTTCAGAACAATTCTCATTTCACTCATGCTGCATTTGTGGCCACCTTTGAGCCAAAGACATTGGACATGCACTATTTGATCATAATTGGGTTAATTCGATGCATGTGGAGTTGGAGAACTTTGAGAGGAACCAAGTTTGGGAATTGGTTGACCCTCCCCCAGGGTATAAGCCGATTGGGACAAAATGGGTGTGGAAGAACAAAGAGGGAGAAAAAGGTGGAGTGGTGAGAAACAAGTCAAGGCTTGTTGCTCAGGGATTCAGTCAGAAAGAGGGAATCGACTACGAGGAGACCTTTGCTCCCATAGCTCGTTTGAGGCGATCATGATCTTTCTAGCTTTCTCTATGGCTAAAGGGTTCAAGTTACACCAGATGCATGTAAAGAGTGCTTTCTTGAATGGTGTGTTGGAGGAGGAAGTGTATGTGAGGCAGCCACTGGGGTTTGAGAGTGAGAAGTACCCCCACAGGGTGTACAAGTTGAGGAAGGCGTTGTATGGGTTGAACTAGGCGCCTAGAGCTTGGTATGGTAGGTTGAGGGGGTTCCTGTTTGAGCGAGGGTTTGAGATGGGAAAGGTCGATCAAACCTTGTTTTTACTCAGGCAGGGCAGAGATATCCTGATTGTGCAGTTGTACGTGGATGATATTGTCTTTGGTGGCTCATCTAACCTCTTGTTGCAAGGTCTGCATATGATATGAGCAGGGAATTTGTGATGAGCATGATGGGTGAGTTGTAGTTCTTCCTCAGGCTACAAATCAAGCAATCAAAGGAAGGAACATTTGTGCACCAAGCTAAGCACACCAAGGACATTGTGAGGAAATTCAAGATGGAGGATTCCAAGGCCATAGCGACGCCTATGAGTACGACTACAGCTCTTGATGCATATTGGGAAGGTGAACATGTGGACCAGAAGGAGTACCGGAGCATGATCGGGTCACTCCTCTACTTGACGGCGACGGGGCCGGACATACAGTTCTCGGTGTGTATGTGCGCTCGTTTTCAAGCGTCTCCAAGGACTTCGCATCGGCAAGCGGTGAAGCGAATTTTCAGGTACTTGCGTCACACTCCCGACTTCGGCCTTTGGTACTCCGCGTCCTCTTCTTTGGCGCTTCATGGTTTTTCAGACGCGGATTTTGCCGGGTTTCGGTTGGATAGGAAGTCTATTTCTGGGACTTGCCAGTTTTTGGGATCTTCTTTGGTGTCTTGGTCTTCCCACAAACAGTCGAGTGTTGCTCAATCCACTACCGAGGCAGAGTACGTTGCCGCAGCTAGTTGTTGCTCTCAGCTCCTTTGGATCACATACACCATGAGTGACTTTGGTGAGGAGTATGCCCATGTTCCACTTCAATGTGACAGCACCAGTGCCATAAGTGTTGCAAAGAACCCAATGCTCCATTCCATAACCAAGCACATAGAAGTGAGGTGTCATTTTCTGAAAGACAATGTAGAGAAAGGGAAGATAACTTTGATCCATGTACCCACACACGACCAACTAGCCGATATTTTCACCAAACCCCTAGATCAAGCAACTTTCACTAGTTTGCTGGGGGAGCTTGGTGTGTGTTTGATTTCTTGAGTTGGGTGTGTGGGAGCTCCTTTGTAGCATATGTATAGCTTTCCTTTGTGCATTTCTTGCATTTTGCATGACATATGTAACATGATGTATAGGCATCCTTGTATCTTAGATGGCATGCATTTTGTATCATATGCATTGGTTAGGAAAAACTTCTCCTATATACATTGTTCACCATGGAATGATATGTATGTTTTTGTGACCTTGTTTGGTAAGCTATGGTTAGTTTGGCTTAGCTCTTGATAATTTTGGTTTATATCCATGGTTGATGGCTATGTTTTTGAAAAATGACACATGTATGCCCTCTTGTGAGTAAACGCCTTTATATGATCTTGACATATGTTAGTGGCTTGACTATGCTTAATTTATGGTTGGATAGCTTATTTTGATCATATGGGGCCAAAGGCTCATTTACCATCATGAATGTTTAGCCCTCTTGTTTTATCTTGTGGAGGGGCATAAGTTTCTTTTTGTCGCAAAGACATTTCATGTACCAAATATGAATCTGAAAATGAAATGTAAAATGCTTGGAAAATTTGCTCCCATGTCATATGTGCTAAATTTAATTTGCTTTGGGTGCTAAACCGTTGCATGATGCCTAACAATGAGAAGTCTCATATATAGAAGTAGGCACATGGCTCGGTGGCTTTGACATGACATGAGGTGCTTGTGGGTGTTTGTGATGGTCTTATGATTAGAATGGTCGTCCTAGCATGAAGTTTGTGCGGCTTTGCCATTTTGACATGTTTTGCTCATGTTTAGGACTTTGCTCATGAGAGGGTAAATTTTCGCAAAATTGCTCAATTCCATATTGGCTTTGTCCGATCGTTGTGAAACTTGGTGATCATGTAGTTGATGTCAATACGAATCTATAGAGTATCTAACTTTCTCATTTGGACAAGTATAGCATCCTTTGTTGAATTTTGTCTATTTGAGAAGCTCTAGGTTGCAATTTTTGCATTTTGGGCTTGATTCATGCATTGTCAACAAGGGGGAGAGGTTTGAGCCTGTTTTGGGCTATTGAATGCATTTGGAAGGTTTTCAGGTGGTTTCGAGCCATTTCTGGGCTCTGTGTGTCACCGGTCAGACTGGTCGTGGTCACCGGTCTGACCGGTCAGAGGGCTGGTTCTGTTCACATGTTGAGCACCGGTTTGACTGGTGATTGTGACCGATCTGACTAGTCAGAGCTGAGCTGATGCAGCTGCTCTGTTTTCTTCAAGTGGTTTGTATGCATTCGTCCAGGGGGAGTTGCATTGGTTCAGGGGGAGCTTGCATGTGTGCAGGGGGAGCTCTTTGTGGTTTTTCAGCTTTGGTTTGGTGGTTTGTGCTCTTTGCTTGAGCTTTTTTTTGTCTCGGATGTGTCGAGCCGTTGCCCTTGCCTAAGGGGTCCGAGACTTGTCTTCTTCAGGTGATCTTTCTCTTTGCCTTTGTTTGGCTTTCGATCGCTTGTTGGAGTTTATTTTTATTTGTTTCTTTTCTTTTTCCTCAGGTTACTATATGTGTGTATTGCCAATGCACTCATCAAGGGGGAGATTGAGGACCATGTGTGGTTTGAGGACCGGTGGATGGTCGCTTCCTGGTGTGATGAGTGATTGACAACGTTGTGTGGACTGATTCTTGGCTAAGTATTGCAGGTGCAGGTTGCGGCTTGACTGGTGTTGGTGCAGGTGAAGAACAAGTGCGAAAGGTCGTTGCCGGTGAGGCCTCCAGGTGTGGAGAAGACAAGTAGGCTTCGTTCGAGGGACCCGGTGGCCCGTGGAGTCAAGTGCGAGCCGCATGGTGGCAAGAACGGCAAGATGAAGTCATGGACGGTTTCTTGGTTGAGCCTCAAAACCAAGGTCGAGCCGGGACTACGTGGGAGCTGAGTCATCTGTGGTGATTGGCGGAGGCTACACCGAGTTCGCAGGGTTTCCGGTGGTTCACTAGAAAACCACCGGGTTCCTTGGTTGATCCACAAAGCTAAGACCGAAGAACCGAAGACGGAGTTGCAGCAGCTCCAGACCAGTCTGACCGGTCTGACCGATGTGCGACGACGCAGTCCGGAGACTTCGAAGCGGAAGACACACGGCGGGATCGCAAGGCTTGCGTCGAGGCTAAGCAGGTTTGCGATCGCTGGGCATCCGTCCGATGGAGTGATGACAAAGACTTCTGAATTCTCCCTTGAGGGGCATGTATCCCTAGTTAGTTAGTAAGCTTATTTAAACTTTCGGTTGCCTCTATATAACCCAAGAGGTGAGAGGATGGCAGCCAACTCTTGGAACCCTAGCTCATTTAGTTTTCCTATTTTCCCTTCCTATTTTCCATAGGATTTCTATAGGACTAGCTTGAAAGCCTCATGGTGAGACCTTGTGAGAGGGAAGGATGATCGGGCGGCAAGCTAGACCTTGTATGAACATCTTTGTGATGTATAGATGATTCGGTGTGGTTCCTCAAGGCTTGGATGTGTTGTTCCCATTCGTTCTTTTTGGTAATTTTCGGAGCCCTTTCTTGGCATTTTTCTTGGAGCGATTTCGGGACCTTTCTCTTGGGGATTTGGTGGCGGATGTATGCATGAACCCTTTGTGGTTCTTTTCCCTTTGATTTCCCTCCCAATTCCGTGAGCAAAGGGGCTCGATTTTGGGGTTTTCGGTGTTCTAGGGTTAGAGGTCTTCTTGGCGGGATTTCTTCAATTCCTCTTGATTTCGCAAGTTTTGGTGGACAAAATCTTGGCTATGGACTACCCATGAGGTGTTCCTACTATCCCCAAAGTCTTGCTCAAATCTGTGGAGCTATTCGGGAGATCGGGAGTTGGATTTGGGGGAGTTGACCCGTGGGTTCTGTTCATCCCGAGCTGCCCAGGTTACACCGGTCTGATCGGTGCTCTTGACTGGTCTGACCAGTGTGAGCCCTTTGTTGGATTTGCCTCGGGTGACTGCTGAATCCCTGTGTCTCTTGGTTGTGTTGGTGCTGGTCAGTTCTTGGCAGTTTCAGAGGTGTTTTGGTTGGTTTTGTGTAGGGTTCTTCAGTACAGGTTGTGTTTTGAGAGTGTTTTTGTTCCAGGGCCGAGAGAAGTCACTGAGGCTCTCTGGAACATTTGTTGTGCGGCTGCTGTAGCTACCAGCCTGACCGGCTCTGTCCACCGGTCTGACCGGTGGAGGCCATCGGTCTGACCGGTGTAGCACATGCAGCAAGCCGTGCAATTTTCCACTGTGTGTGTTGGTGAGTTTTGGCTCGGAAGGTTGTTTGTTGGTTCCTAGGATCAGTAGCACTCAAGTGGCTACGTGGTCTTGACCAACTTGGGTAGTTGAGTCAGAGACGTGTGTTGGAAGCCGTGTTCATCTTGTTGGAGTTTCTATCTCCTTCGAGAAGAATTTTTATCGGCTCCCATTCACTCCCCTCCCTCTCTGGTTCGCCGTATTGTTCCTTCAATGTACTCGGCAATGTCTTCCCTCATATTTTCCCACCAGAATCGTACCTTCGGATCTTTGTACATTTTTGTGCAACCAGGGTGGATCGAGTATCGAGAGTCGTGGGCTTCCTTCAGAATCGAGTCTGGAATCTCCTTGCTCTGTGGTACGCATATGCGGTCCTTCAACCATAGCGTGCCCTGCTCGTCGAGGCGGTAGTCAGCGGCTTTGACTCTTGCCATCAGGTTCTTCACTTCCTCAATCTCTGGGCATCCGTTCTGAGCTTGTCGTAACTCATTCATCTGTCCTTTCTCCACAATCTCCAAACTCAGTCTCTCCATTTCCTCATACAATGTCGGTTGTTCTCTCTGTATGTCACACCTGTTTTTCCAAAGAAAACCAAGTGCAAACCTATATGCATGCCAGGATCAAGTTCCATGCATGTAGTGACATAAGTGAATAGCAGAAACAATATCACGTAAGAAAAAGGAAGATTATCAGAGTTTACGCTTAATCCTGGAAACGAAGGCACCAAACTTCACAAGCAGTCGACTGGGAGTTGCGTACGCCTAGAACCAGCAACATCTTCACAAGACTTCGAGTAGCTTCCTCCTTCGAGCAACATTGTTTATAGCAAGGGTGAGCGAGTTGTCGTACTCGGCAAGTGTGGGGAAAGTATGAATCAAATGCTTTATAGTGGACTGGGCTATAAGCATTTAGCATTTTAGTTGATCAAGTTTTATTAGCACCTGATTACTAATAAAAGTATAAGTTTATACCAACCCACAATTAAGCATAAAGATAAAAGATACGCCATAAGAATATGGCAAGCATAACCATAACACATATCACAATTTAAGTCCATCTTCAAGTTCAATTATCATGTGAGGGTCCAGGCCGCTCTTGACCGTGAGCACGACTAATCGATTAGTTTTATACTCTGCAGAGGTTGTACACTTTCACCACAAGCAGCGTAAAAGCTCCGAAGAACTTTGAACCCAACCATGCGATGCTGCGCAGGCACCATACCACACTACCGAGGTGTGGTTGCATAGGGACGCTACAAGGCCTTTACAAAGATTCCCTAGCAAGTTGTGACCCACAAGGTCCGGATCAGTTAGCAAGGTATAAAGTCCCCTAGCAGGTCAATACCCCACCATAAAAAGAATAACTCACCCAACCCCCTGCTAGAGCGAGTCCATACCCCGCAGTACCGCCAATCCCTTGTCCTTATCAGGTAAGATCACCCCAAGCTAAAGTTCCTAATTATTCAGCCAAGACCATTGCCCATTAGTTCTTGTGGTTGTACTGTTTTCCTGGGTGGTTCTCCATGTTCCGATTAATGCACAACGATCTTGTATTAAAATTATGATAAAGGAACATAGAGCATAAAATGATAACCATGTTGATTAACACCAACCCAGTTGAGCAAACTAAGCAATATCTACCATCAGAATTAATTAAAACTGGGTTTAAGATAATGGTCAAAAGAGGCTAGTCATCCTTAATAGGAACCCATCAAAATTAATGCAAAGCAATGCAACAGTGATTAATAAAATTATTGGCACAAAAGATCAAGGACACACTTGCCTTTAACCAAAGTAGTTGCTCAGAATCTTCACCTTCACGCTCTTCAAAGCTCTCGAACCACGTTCATACTACTCGCATCAATCATCGGCCCAATCAAAATATCCAGAGCACACAAATTCTAGCAATCAAACAATCTTAATTAAAAACGGTACACCAATCATCATAAAACGTACTGGAAAGCGGTACAAAACTATTCTACGCGTTAGGAGGAACATGTCAGTGAAAGAATTACCGAGATCAGAATTGAACGATTTCCTAAGTGAAAGGAGAATTTATTAGATTAGATTTAGATAACAAAGATTGTACGTCATAATAAAATATATAGGAGGCATGTGTCAGGCAATGAACTTTCGCAAGATAAATAAGCTGATACTCCCTCCGTCCTGAAATATAAGGCATTCTAGAATTTGTATGACAAATTAAAGAGATGGGAAAATGTCACATATGTCCTTAGTCAATGATAATTAAAGGTAAGTTTTTTAGTTAACAAGTGCAATATTTGGCAAGTCTTTAATTGAGTTGATTGGGTACTTACCAAAAACTTCTATGATGCCTTATATTTGGGGACAAATTTTGAACCGTTGAATGCCTTATATTTCAGGACGGAGGGAGTACTAATTATTTATGGAACAAAAGTGTGAAGTGAAAGTGAAAAGACATGCATTAATTGGATGGCAGCACCAAAATGCATGAACAACCTGTTGCTAAACTCGTTGCATTATTGTTGTCCATGCGTGCAGGTAGCTAGATTTAGAGAAAGAGAATAATCTTTATTGCACAAGCATGATGTAGTCATAACATCACCATGGTATTTAAACAATACATGAACGCCAAGAGAAAACAGATGGTGGCCTTGGTTGTATACGTAGATGCAGCATGGCGCTATTGGCTTGCATTGATCAGTGGGAGACAGACGGAAAAGTGCGCGTGAAGCAGTGAAGGTTCTCACCAGGCTCCAGCGACATCGATGAAATATAGTGCGTGCATGCTGCATGGCCGGCACAGCAGGGATAGAGCAGGCACGGTGCCGCTAGCTGGCTTCCATGTCGGTAAGACGGTGGAGCTCTGGAGCAGTCAGGCACGGTCGAAGCTGCAGGTTGACGAGTCAATCTCGAATTGGACCTTTGTATAGGGAAGGAGGCAAACTGATTGCAACAAGGCCCAATGTTGCAGCTGGACACATCAGAATATCAGAGTTGATTGGCTGCTGACACCATCAGATTAAAATAAACAAACGAATGGGCCGGAAGAGATAGAGCCAGGGAAAAGAGCATGGCTTTGATATGATTTAGGAGAATATATGGCTTTTCATCTGTAAAAGAGCATAGAATTAAAAACATCTGGGAATGACCAAACAAATTGCAGAAGTAGCCCAAAGCTTCAGCCACGAAGAAAAAGGGAGTGCAGCAGCTCAAGGATAGATTGAGACGACCCGTCCAAATATAATATTTAGACACCGTGAAAAAGATTGTAGAGTCCCTAATACAAAGATTTAGCTCTAGGAGACAGAGAATGGATTGTAGAAGATGTTATAAAATTCTTGGAAGGGTTTGCCATCATATTATTATCAAAAACATTATGGCATGGGCATTAATCAAATTAATATTATAAAAGCCGATGTAAAAGCCTAATCAAATTTTAATTAGAAAAGATTAATTAAATATTAAACAAATTAACATTTGGTTTACGAAAACCGAGATAAATATCTAATTAACTTTTATGTACAAAAACATGTGATAGTAACATTAATCAAATTAAATTTGCTTATGAAAAACGAGTATAGATCTATATTGCTTTTATTTATAAAAGGCATGCATAAGTAGACATTAATCAAAATTAATATTAATTTTATTTTCAGAAAACAAAACATGATGAAAACTCACCATTAACGCGTGCTTTACATCATTATGGACCTGACACAATTTGGAACGGATGAAAACAGAGCTAAAACAAAGGAGATATAGATAAAACAAGATTGGAAGGACCTTTACGCGATTAACTATAGATTTAAAGGGGTAGCAGAAAAGATTCCCGGGACACAGTAAACAGTGCTCGTGAAACTGATAAAACTCGGGGTTAGATCTGTAAAAGTGCTCTGGTTGGATCCGGTTGCAAACATCTAATAGATCTAGGGGTTTAGCTGCAAAAGATCTAAGACACACAATTGGATCTAGTAGATTCCGGGGAACTCAGGGGGTCTTGTGCAAAAACTCCTTTCTTCTTCCTCTATCCAAACCGGTCAGGGACAGAGGACAAGGGAGGATGGGGAACACGATGGCCGGCGGGATTGGGGCTCCGACGACCTAGGGTTCCTATTGAGCTGTGCAGGAGGAAGAGGGGATCGAGGGGATTTCGGGGTCTTGCTCACCTTGGAGGGGGAAAACGGCAGGGTGGCCGGCGGCGGACCTCAAAGGCGGCCGGCGGCAGCTTCAAGCGGCGGTGGTGCTCCGGTGCACCTCCGGCGACGGGGAGTGGCGGAACGAGTTAGTCTCGGCGAGAGGATGCTCCTGGTGGCGTGTATTTGCTCTGTGGGTGCTCCTAGCCGTTGAATCGGCTACGGTCGGCGGCGAGCTTGCGGCGGCTCGGCTCCCAGCGGGGCGCAAGGCAGGGAGGCGGTGGCGGCGTCTCGCGTGCGGGCGGCGGCGGGGGGGTGCGGGCCGGGGCGGCGCGCGAGGAGACGACCCCAAGAAGTCCCCGGCGCACACGCCAAGAGCGATGGTGGTGGCGCCATGGCGGCTTCGGCCTGCGGGCGAAGGCCGGGCTCGGATGGGCCCGTACGGGGCCGACGGCCGGGGCCGGCGGGTTCGGGTCGGACGGGCTGCGGTTTGGGCCAAGCTGGGCTGCGGCATGCAAAGCAGCAGCGGACTTGTGGAAAAGACGAGGGGGCGTCGGCGGACTTCAGAGACTTGGGCCGCAACCGTCTGTGGGCCGAAAAGGAAAGGAGAAAGGAAATTCCTTTTTATTTTCAGAAAGCATTTTCGTGGAAAACAAAATAATCTAGAAATAGCTAGATAATTCCTTAGAGACACGAAAAAAATATTCTGAAAATCCCAAAAATTTCAGGAAAATTCCCAGAGCTAGATTAAGACATGAACAATCCAAATAAACTATTTGGAGCTCATGAAAAAGATTTTAGTGCCTTCTAATAAATAGAAATAGCTCAAGAAAAATTGAGAATAAATTCCAGAAAATTCCAGAAAATTCTCAGAAGGATTTGGACAGCTCCTAAACGCCTTTTTGAAACCTTTAGCACTCAAGAACCACTAGATGCATCGACATGAATGCAACACATATAACTTTTTATTTGATTTAGAAAATCAACCAAGGATTTTTCCTATACTATATTCCCTGTAAAGAAAAATAAATGTTGGAAAAATTTTAAAATTATGAGAAAATTGTTATTTAATTATTCTCTCTATTCACATCCTGAAATTGGAAATTTCAAGGTGTGACACTGTACCATCAGGTTGTTGCAGTAATGCTTGCAGCTTAGTGCATCGGCTACGACGTTTGCCTTGCCTGGGTGGTAGTGAATGTTCAGCTCGTAGTCCGTGATCAACTCTAGCCATCTTCTTTGTCTCATGTTCAACTCTGACTGTGTGAAGATATACTTCAGACTCTTGTGGTCGGTATAGATGTCGCATTTGTTGCCCATCAGGTAGTACCTCCATATCTTCAAAGCGTGAACGACAACAGCTAGCTCGAGGTCATGCGTGGGATAGTTCTCCTCATGCTTCTAAAGCTGTCGCAAGGCATACACAACTACTTTGCCTCCTTGCATTAGTACACAACCGAGTCCCTGTCTCGATGCGTCACAGTACACCACGAAGTCCTTGCTCGCATCCGGAAGAGTTAGAACTGGTGTAGTGGTGAGGCGAGTCTTGAGCTCCTAAAAGCTGGCCTCACACTTGTCCGACCACACATACGGCGTGTTGCTCTTCAACATTTCTGTCATGGGCTTTGCAATCTTGGAGAAGTTATCGATAAACCGGCGGTAGTATCCGGCTAAACCGAGAAAATTGCGGATCTCTGTCACGGACTTTGGTGAGTGCCACTTGGACACCGCTTCTATCTTGCTCGAATCTACGACCACTCCTTTAGCTGATAGTACGTGACCGAGGAAAGTGACTTCCTCCATCCAGAACTCACACTTGCTGAACTTGGCATATAGCTGATGCTGTCTGAGCTTTCCCAACAAGATCCTCAAGTGCTTCTCATGTTCCTCTGCGGTCTTGGAAAAGACCAGTATGTCGTTAATGAAGAAAACGACACACTTGTCCAACTCATCCATGAATACCTTGTTCGTCATGTTCATGAAGTACGCTGGGGCGTTTGTAAGACCGAAAGATACGACAGTGTACTCGTACTGTCCATACCAGGTCACAAACGATGTCTTGTGGATATTCTCCGGTCGAATCTTCATCTGGTGATAACCTGATCGGAGATCAATCTTGCTGAAGAACTTGGCTTGCCTTAGTTGATCCATCAGGTCATCAATACGGGGTAGCAGGTACTTGTTCTTGATAGTTACCGCATTTAGGGCGCGGTAATCAACACACAGACACCGAGTTCCATCCTTCTTTGGCACGAACAGTGCTGGTGGACCCCATAGTGAAGCACTCGGTTGGATGAACCCCTTCTTGAGCAGTGAATCTAACTCTTCCTTCAAAAGCTTCAACTCAACTTCTGCCATGCCATACGAACTCTAGGCTATCGGTGCGGTCCCTGGCATCAAGTTGATCACAAACTCCACATCACGGTCGGGTGGCAACCCAGGCAGCTCTTCTGGAAACACATCCTCGAACTCACAAACCACTAGCACATCTGAGATGGCTCTTGTGTGAAGACTGTACACGACTGGTATGTCTCGGGACTTCATTGGCTTAAAGGTGACTCTCGTCCCGTCAGGGTGTACCAAGGTCACAAGTCTCGGTGAAGTGGAGATGACTCATTTGTGAGCAGTGATCCAATCCATTCCCAGTATCACATCGATGCCATTCGAAGGCAACAATATTAGATCCCCAAAGAACTTCGGATATCCTATATGACCACATCCACTCCTTTGCACAGCAAGGTGCATCGGATATCCCCGAGTGGTGAACTCGTGACGATAGGAATCGATCGGGTGGTTGTAGGGAGGGAGAGTTTGTTCAGGAATCTAGAGGTAATATACGACCTGGTTGCACCGGTGTCGAAGAGAACCAAAGCACTAGTACCACAAACTAAAAACTCACTGATCAGAATGTCAGGAGCATCGACAGCCTCCTCCTCGGTGAGGTGGTTCAGCCTCCCACGGCCAACGGCCGGCGGTGGTGCGGCCTGAGGAGGTCGGCCTCCTGGAGCAGGTGCTCTCGCGGGTGTAGCAACAATCTTCTTGTCAGGGCACTCGAAAGACTTGTGGTCTGGCTTGCCACAAGCGAAGCAGGTGACGGTGAAGCCTCCCGCGGTAGGTCTCGTGGTGCTCGGTGGCGCACGAGTGTAGCCTCCAGTCTGCTAGGGATAGCCGAGGTTCCTCCCTCTAGGGAACGGGCTACGTCCTCCACCTCCGAAGCCACGCCCAGGCTGGTTGTGCCCGGGCGGTAGCTCCCCCTCAACATGTTGCTCTGTCCGCTACTCGGCTTCTGGAATGATCGATCGTGGTGATCCCGATCTCCCGTCCTCTTCTTGCCTCTCATGCGCTCCTCGTGGCTCCTCCTCTCATCCTCGACCACGATGGCGCGGTTGACGAGGTGGCGAAGGGACTTGTGCTTGCTCACCTTCAGTGCCTAGCGAAGGCCGTTGTGAAGGCCTCGCAGGAACTAGAACTACTGCTTCTGGTCGGTGTTGGTGTCGTCGGGGGTGTACCGCATCATCTTCATGAAGTGGCGCTTGTACTCCTCGACCCTCATTGCACCCTGGGTCATGGTGCGGAACTCCTGCGCCTTCTGGACCAGCAGCTCACCGAGCAGGTACTGCTCGCGGAACGCCTCGTAGAACTCCAACCAAGTGATGAACACTGGGTTCGGGTGGGTGGCGGTGTAGTTGTCCCACCAAACCTTGGCAGGACCCTCCAGCTGGTGTGCGGCGTTGGCGACGCACTCCTCGTCAGAGCAGACGGTGAGGTCGAGCTTGGTCTCGATCACCCTCAGCCAGTCGTCGGCTTCGAGTGGGTCATCCGAGTAGCTGAAGGTGGGGGCCTTCAAGCGGATGAACCTCTCTATCTTCCTCGTGAGGTCCTCGTTCTGCGGAGCGGCGCGGTTTCCACATTTGCCACGGTGCTCCAGGGCTTCTGTCATCCTCTGCATCAGCTGAGTCTGGACTACCATCACTTCCACCAAGTTATGTGGGGGTGGCAGGGGCTGGTCCGGCTCAGACTGGCCTTGCTCTTGTTCATGCTCGGCTCCTCCATGTTCAGCTTCAGCCTCAAGTCACTCGGGCGGCGGTAGCGGTGCTCCGGCACCCTGGCCTCGAGCTCCCAAAGCTCCTCCGCACAGGGGCTGGTGTCCACGGCCACGTCCGCGTCCACAGCCCTGTGGGGCTTCTTCCTCAGCAGCAGCCTCCTCAAGGTGAGCCAACAGCCGGTTGGATCGGCGGATCGACATCCTTCTGAAATCATAAGAGGGGAAGAAAATAACTTCACACAATGTCACTCACCAACACACATATGAGTTTGAGACAAGCATCAAAATAAGATTAGTTATATAACCTACACACAATGAGAAGAAGCATTAAAACATGAATAACTCCATTAAGATCCAAGCATACATCAAGCATGAGTAGTACATATGCTTCCCTGAGGCTGACTCAGGCCTTAGGGGTAGCAGCTCAAATCAACACTCTAACACATTGATATATGCTCAAAAGGGGTAGTGCCTACAAGGCGTGACATGACTCTCTTCATGCACCGGAACATGCTCGCGGCTGCATGGAACAACTCATGGAAACTACTAGCATACAACACTACTCTAGATCATGCCCTCGCTCGGCCCCCTACTCAGTACGAGCCCTCTTGTACGAGACGGGGTAACGATCCTCAGTGGGGTAATCCGGCAAAAAGATCCAGGACACCAAGGCGTGAGCCTCTCGAACCTCCTTAGTCTCGACGGGGGTCGGCAGCCGAGCCATCAGGCACAGGTGAAGCTTGAGACGGGACTGCTGTAGCTCGAATGTCTCGGTGCGGATCTCGCACTGCGACTCGAGAGGTAGCTCTCCATTGAGCTCAGTGAGCTCGTCCACACAAAGTGAGTCGACGTCCTCCCAAGTCCTTCTGAGTCTCTTGGCCTTGTCCCTCAGGTAGATGGCCGTGCGCGTGAGCCACGCTAGGTTGGCGACGTTCTCCGCCCTGCTCTTCTCCATCTTCTCCACCTTGATCCGCTCACAGCCGAGCAGGTGAGCGCGTAACGTGAGCAGGTTGTCATTGCACTGAAGTCTGTCCTTCAGCCTGTTCTGACTCGCTATCAACCTGCAGAGGTCCTCCTTGACTTGCAGCAGCTCCGCATGGGTGTCCTCCCGCTCCCTCTCGGACTGCATCAGGACAGTAGTCGCGCGATCGAGGCTTTGCTCGAGTTGGCGAACACGGTAGCGTAGCGCACTGTTCTCTCTCTCCAGCTGGACACAACGTGTTTAGTACTGGCAGGCGTCGATGGTGGCGTCTCTGATCTGGCCGAAGAGGGTACGTGACTCGTCCTCTAAACGGTGCGCGTACTTGTCGAGGTCGACCAAGTAGCTGGCTGTCTCCGCCAAGGTCTCGTCGATCTCGTGAAAGGGTGCAGCGTCGACGTCGTCCTGGATCCCCTCGTGCGGAGCAAATCCGTCCACGGGCGGTATGAGCCGCCAGTAGTCCCGGGGTAGAGGTCAGAGCATCCCGGACTCGAAGGTGGCGTGGTACTGAGCAAGAAGGCAGCCCAGTGCCTGACGACAGGCGACGTCCAGTGCGGTCGCAGAGGTGAGAGCAGTGGTATAGCAGACCTCTTCCTTGAATCTCGGAAGGCTCGGGTGAGGGAGAATGGCGACCGTGCAGAGCACCATCCGCCCTGTCATGGCGGGTACATACTCGGCGCGGTACGTGACGTAAGTAGGAGGGACCCCAAGCATGAGAAGGGCCCTCTCCATCCAGTGGCAGATCACCCCGCACGTCTCGGGGGTGATCTCAGCAACCTGGCACTCCATCTCCTGTGAAACGTAAGAAATTTTAGTTAACGCAAATGAGTAAGATGTTTTCAAAAAGGGATAAGTTTTTATAACATAGCTCAAGGGTATAAATATAGAAGTAGAGTGTATAGAGTCTTAACTGTATCGGCCATTTCTAGGGATACGTGCTATGGTCAAGCATGGCTCTGGTACCACCTGTAAAACCCCGGATTTTCATAGAAAACCTGAATCCCTATACCATCACGATAGTCCATGGATCAGTGGCTATCGCGTACAAAACTTCTCATAGATAAATACATAAACTCATACATCACATCACATAAGAGTAAAAGTACATAATTTATTACATGTCCATTATGGAGTACATCATTACAAGCCTCTTGGCTAAATCAGAGTGAAATTCTACGCAACGGTAGCTAGCATCTTAGAAGGGTCTCCATCTTTTATTCTTCTTGCCACAAGCATCCTTGAGCGAAGCGACGCATCCCTCAGTTGTACCATCCATCGGCGTTGTTGTCGTACTCGGACTCGTACCCTGCATTCCCAAAGTCAATCCCCAAGGAGTGGGATAGGTCCATGTCACCAACTGTATGCAGCTTTAAGTGGCCTAACATCTAAAGGGAGAAAAAGAGACAAGGAAGCGACTCTAGTTTCCTATGCAGTAGCAGCAGAGTATAATCAAGATATCTCCAACAAGTTCCCAATCCCAAAGCTCTCAACACAACTCGGAACCTCCTGGTCACCCAGGGCCCCGTCACCACAACCTACTCCGGTCTAGGGTCGATGCGAGAACTTCCTCTCCTCGCACCTCAATGATTGCAATCGGATCAACGAGGTAGATGGAGCCTCTCTCCTCTAACCGACTGCAACCACGGCTCACCATACACTCATCTATAGGGGGAAGGTAGAAATCACAAAACACGAGGAACGAACATGTCTTCTAGGCATTGTCCATGACCGAGGACGCGACTATAGCTATAGATCGAACAACTCTGCAGAGTGTGTACACCTGTAACCATCCCGGAATGGCACCTGGCTGGTGGACGGCCGCCCGAGCTCATCCTACCGGGCGAACTCTCGGTAGTTACGGTCCCATCCTGCATCCGTCCCTCAAGAACGGTCCCCCGCTCAGAAGGGACGACACCGGAACTATGAAATGCCCCCGTGTGGCCACACGGGAGTCGCTGTGAGAGGGTGGTCTCACCTCCAAAGCTTGAGAGGGTTCCGCACTTGCCGAGCTCAACTCGGTCGTAACCCCACGCTCGACGGGGTGGTGTGTATGAAGGTCCTAACGACAAGTTGATCCACTCGGTTTCAGACCGGGGCGAGCTCATATCCTCCAAACGCAAGTAAAACCCCAACACCTAGGCTCCGAAAACCGTCAAAGTAGGGATACACTGAGGAGTGTACCCCTATCCCCGATCCCAGATCGGTTGTCTTGAGCTCACCCCCGCCAAAGTACCCAAAACGCCTTCTCCTGCCGGTTTTATCCCACTCACGCCAAGAACCACTATTCCCATTCCAACACATGCATTGCGAAGCTCAACGTATATACATGCTTATAAACATATATTGTAGTCAGACAATCAATACAGGATATTTAAAGTAGGCAGTGCAAGGTTCATCATCATGCATATAAAGTAATGCGCTAGCAAACTACATTGCAATGTCTATGGGTTTTCAATGTCAGTCGGGCGTGAACCTGGGGTCGGGTAGTCCTCCGCGGCGAAGTCGTCGGCGTAGTCGTACTCCAGGATCAGCTCCCCGGCTCCAGCTACCCCTATTAGCGTGTAAAAGAAAATAAACAACAGTCCTAATGCAATTAACTCCAAAAGAACGAAGAGCCAAAAGATAGCAAACACTAGCCTAGCATGCAATTTAAGATTTTAGAGAATTTTTGGAAAAGGTTTTATATTTTCCGTAGCAAAATTGGATTTACTAGGATTTTCCCAAGTTAAAATAGTTTTCTGAAAAATAAAATACACATACACAATAGCACAGACTATAGGCTGACTACTAGCTAGCTCTAAAGGGCTTAAAGCTAGCTGTTAGATGGATGCAGGCCGGCTCTTGGTGCTGAGGTGGCTGCCACGCATGCTTCTATAAGCCGGCTGTAGCTTGCGTGGCCTTCTGTAGCTTGCGTGGCCGCCGACGCGGCGGATGACGCGGCGCGGCGCACCGGATCCAGGCGGAACCGCTGCGGCTTGGCTCGGCGAGGTCACGAGTGTGCCAAAGGACCGGATTGGCCGAGCGTACGGGATCCTAGCGATCCGCTGCGGCCTTCCCTGCATGTGGGACGGCATGTGAGGAAAAGCCCCCCTGGGTTTGGGGTGACCGTGAGGTGCTCGATGAAAAGCCCAAAAAGGGCGGCGGTTCGGCCGCAGCTCGCCGGCGGCGAGGTCTCTCGACGGCAACTCGCCCCGTCCCTCAACATGATAGGCACGGTTCTATAATGCGCCTAGACAGAGAAAGAAGTGGCCCTTGGTCGGGCGTCGGCATACGACGTCGAGACAGCGCGGCGCGGCACGACGGCTCGGCGCGGGGATCTCGATGGTGCGGCGGCGTTCATGCGGGCGTGGGTGCATGGGGCGTCCAGAAGCTCGGCACGTACAAGGGTGAAACTGGCGAGGCCACAATGTTCCAAAGGTGGGGGCTTTATCACCTTTGCCCGAGCGCGCACGGTGACTCGGCCATGCGGAGCTCGGGTTAACGTTCACGGTGGCGGAAAGAAGCAAAGGGGGGTCTCGGCCGGCGACGTCCAAAGGCGCGCTCTTGGACGATGGTGGGATCACACGAGGAACCCTAAAGGCTCTGCCTTTATCCTACGCGCGCGCATGCACTAAGGCAACCGCGAGGAGAAAGCCGCGACAGTGTAACGAGCGGGTCGACGGCCTCGGTGCAAGGGCGAACGAGGCCAAAGGACAGACCTTCACCCAGCGGGCGTGTGTGCGGGGGTGCACAGGCACGCTGGTGGGCATTAGAGCGCACGCGTGCGCATGCCGGGGTCACGGCCACGGCGGCAGCCGAGACGACGACGGCGACACGGCGGCTCAGACGGCTATCACGCAAAAGAAACAAAGGATGGAAAACAAGCGGGGCTGCACGTGTGGCGACGACAGCAGCGACACCTGCAAGAACTTTCCCAGCCTGGCTCGATGGCCGTCATCACCAGCAGCGTGTGTGGCGGCGCGTTGGTGGAAACGGTGTTTCCCCTCGGCTCTAAGGGCAGGGCGTCCACAGATGAGTGGGGAGACGGTCCTCACCTTGGTGGCCCCTAGCCGAAGTGAAGGCGTCGGTGAAGAGAAGAGGCGCGACTCGTCGGTGTGGAAGAAGACGGCGACGGCGCAGGGGATGCAGAAGACGGGGGTGTGCGCAGTGACAGTGGGTCCGGCTCCTCCTCACGAGTGGCTCCAGGCTTCGCGGCGATGGCGGTCCCTCGGACGGCTCCTCGCCTCCTTCACCTCCTCCCCAACCTTGACATCACTGGCGGCGCGAGCAGGGAGCAAACTCCCGTTTGGCTAGGGTTCGGGGGCGAGGCTCCGGCGGCGGCTCTTATAGCTGGTGGTAGGTAGGATGAACGGCAGATGCGGCTCCGGGACGCGTGGATGGCATACAGGGCGGTGGCCAATGCCGCACGGCCGACCTTTCCACGGTGGCGCCCGCGGCTGAGAGAGGAGATGGCGGAAAGGGGGAAAAAGAGGAAGAAGAAAGGGGGTGACGTGGCTCCTGACTCGCGGGTCCCGCGGGTCAGCGACTCACGCGCTAGGCTGAGCTAGCGGCGGATCGACGGCAGGTAGGCTGGGCCGCGGCTGGGCCGGAAGGGGATGGTAGGCTAGTTGGTTGGCTGTAGCCCACTTAAGGAGGTTAAGGTTTTCTATTTGATTTTACTCCTATTTCCTATTTAAATCAAATTTGATTTCCAATTCAAATTTGAATCCACACAAATAAATCTGAATAAAATCCAAATAAAAATCCAACTTCTCACACTAACATTTATAAGCCCTAATATTTATGGGTTGAAACAAATACAAGCCTAGGACTTTAGGGAAGCGAAAAATAAGACACCCTTAATTATTTTATAAGCAATCAAATTCAAATGAAGTTTTTGAAATCCCACATTTTTACAAACAAACAAAATTGAGGATGTTACATCGAGTGATGACCATCACTCACGAGAATAGGATCTCCTTTATGGAATCACCATATTTATAAATGGATTGCTCATGTGGTAAGAGCATGGGATTTGGGCTCTGGTCCAATGGCTTCGTTGGTTAAGTGTTTGAAAGTACTAATCACTTGTCGAAAATGGGCATGGTAAGCTTAATACCTAGATGAGACGGTGCGGGAACTTTGCGCTACTAAACTTAGGGTTGTGGCCCCGGGCTCGCCACCCGAGTACTTGGGTGAGGCTGGGTGACCTTGGTGTCGTAGCCTAGTAAACCTTGTACTTGAGACTATAGCATCTGATCCCAATCTGAAGAATGACGGGAACCTCTCGGTTGCTAAACTCTTAGTGAGGGCACCTCCCGTGTGTTTAGGTCCACCTTGCAAGGTTTAAATCAATCGATTGTCGACCTCTCACCGTTATCTGAAACTACTTAATCTACTGGCCATGATATCCCTTTATGATGGAACTTTGTGAAGGTTATTATTTGATTAATGTATTGTACAACTATGATTGCAATAGTTGCTTATCTAGTAATGATTACTTCTTCTAGGACTTGAGCTAAAATGTGAAAGTAAGGATTCACTACTTAGTAGCTTTTTGGCAAACTAACCCACTAGCCAAAAGCCTTGCATGATTAGAGGTAAAGTCAGGTAAGCCTTGCTGAGTACTAGTATACTCAACCTTGCTATTTAAATGTTGTTTCCAGGTAATGCATGTGATGTGTGGCATGGAGAGATTCCACCTGGTTGGGAGCTAGAGTGGGTGGATGATGACGAGTGATTGCATCATGGACAGACCTCCTATGATGTTGGCCGTACCATTTAGTTTCCACTGTTTTTAATAAACTCTGAACCATTTACTTTCATGTCAAGAACCATGGTTTGTAATAATGGACCCTACGGGGAATTTGATGTTAATTTGTAAGGCACTCTGGACTCTCCTTCGTGGGAGTTTTAATGCATACGTTTGATCCTCTCTGTATTTTCAAGTGATTTACCGGGCGTAAACCCGGCAACACTCAACGAGATGATTCTTTATTATGGCTTAATGACCAAATGGAGTGGTTTAGGCGATAGTACGGAATTATCTCGGATGGGGTTGTCACAGAAATGCTAAGTATTTATACGATCGACAGCTAAGTATGTCCACATGTATTTATACAAAGGAGCCATGACATACCCTACAATTCCCACAAGTACAAGTATATTTATACGCATTTATATAAAAACAAAACCATACGCACGCATACCAAATTACATTATTACTGAATTGTTGTTAATTTTACAATTATTAACAAGTTGGTAGAATGCATTTAACGAATTGTATAAGACATTTTTAGAGCGGCATACCATAAACTCAAATCCTAGATTCGCCACTGACATTCGCACTTCCGGAGCGGAGGGATCTCTACTCCTTGTTGTTGCCTGCTCGTCACCACGGCCTCGTCCTCGCGTCGACCTAGTGGCTGGATCCCTCCTCCTCCTAGTCGTCATCGTCGTCGCTGGATCCCTCCTCTAGTCGTAGTCGTCCACAGCGCCGCCGCTGCTGGGTCCCTCCTCTAGATCTCGCTGTCAGAGGTGTGGTGCGCATCGCGTCGAGCGTGGTGTGGCGCGCATATCAGTGAAGGGGTGTAGCGTGGGTCACAGTGTGGGGCAGGAGGGGGGGGAGTGGAGGCGGCAGCGCGAGGGGAGGGTGGGAGGAGACTACGTGAGGGAGGTGTCCTTCCCTACTAAGTACTAACCTAGTGCGAGTGGGCTTGTGTGGGCCTTAAAACGAGTAATGTAGTTCACATCACCAAGAAAACTAACTCATAAGTCATAACAAACATATTCACATCTGACATGCATCAGCAGGGCACATCACCAAAATAAGACTGCATCAGCTGAGTGCATCACCAAACTAGATTGTTGCTGCAAGGGAACTAGTTAGCTAGCTAGATGGCTTCTTTTGTGCTGCTGCCTCAAGTTCAGCTAGCCTTGTCTCTAGTTTTGCAAATCTTTCTGCCAGCTCAGCATTCTTCTTTACAAGTTCAATCTCCTACCTCTTTTGTGCGGCTTTAATCTGCTCATCCTTGTCGATTGCTTTCAAGATGTAGTCAATGTCATCACGAGTAACAGCACGGTCCTAAAACAAAGGAAAAAATTATATTGATGCAAGCTTCATAATAGTTGTAATTTACAAGAAAGCTATTTTTAGCTCTAACTGGTTTCAAAACTTGTCTGCTTCTCTTCAGCTGATTCCTTGAGCTTGTTAATTTCAGTCCAAATCTTGTCAATGTCATGTGCAACAACATCCTACAACAAATGGAAATGGATGCATTAGAATAATTGATCAGTGAAGATGTGAAGGTCCAAGGACAAATCTTGTGCGTGATGGTTCAGAACTTGCCTCATGGTCTTCAGAATCGTCGCCGGAGCTGTTTCCGGAGTCGTCACCGGAGTTGTTGCGGGAGTCATCACCGGAGGAGATGAGGTCTACCAGCACCACTCTTTTGCCCGGGTCGTCGCTAGAGGAGTCCGTGCTCATGTGCGTGGACCACTTCTTCCTTCGTGTTGAGCAAAAAACTCTGCCTCTCCATGGCGGGCGTCGCTAGAGTCCGCCAACTTGGCCCTTGCGCGCGTGTACGGCTTCCTCCCCCAAGCCGACAAAGAACCGGCCTCTTCCATGGAGCGCCGAGGAAGACGCACGGGGGTGGCGTGCTGGGATGGCTCCTCTTCGTCACCGCGGAACCTCACTCTCTTGGCGGGGGCGGCGGATAGCACCGAGGAAGACGGACGGGGACGTGGCCGCGGAGCCTCCTCCTTGCAGAACCTCCCCCTAGAGTCGCGGGCCATACCTGCGACGGAGACGAGGAAGGTGGAATCTGAAGAAGGGGATAGAAGGCAAATGGCAGGCCAGAGCGTTTATTAGAAAGGTTCGGATGTGCAAATGATACGATGATTAACAAACACCCGTCGCCAATGAAGGGGCGGGGCCAGGTCTGTTCGAATGAAGAACAGTTCGCTTTTCCCCTTTTAATCTGCAATCAAATTTTGTATTATGTTTTTCTCCGTCAACCGTAATCCAAATTTGATGATATTTGTTTCTGAATTTTTCTAAAATCAACATCTATTCATTTATGACATTTTTCGTATGTAATTCCATTTGTTGGATATTGTTTATACACCTTATATTGTTCCTTATAAGTACAACTTATAAATAATATTTTTTACACAACCATTACTAATTAAACTTTGCATTTCGTAATCTTTTGGTGAACATAAGGTTATGCTAATTTTTCAAATGCATATGAGTTTGAACATGTTTTAAAGTGTTGAAAACTTCAATGTTGAAGTAACATTCTAAGAAACTATGTGAGAGATGTAGACATTTGTACACAAGTATAATGTTCCATTTCTGAAACCATTTGAATTTTTGTAGACAAGCTTAGGGACTTAAATTATGTTGCCAAGTCAATTTGTAGAATTTTTGAACATACTAAGACGTTATTATAATTATTATATCGTAAACAAGAGATAAAAATTTTAATTTTAAGAAATTTGGTTACACATGTGTGGTTGTTGATATTTTATTCAAATACAAAATTACCAACTATGAATTGTTCGTATTTTTTACGAATTTTTTGATGCTGTTTATGGGGTATAATATTTGAGGGAAGCAAGTTTCAATTCAAAAAAAATAGTGTTTGGTCCACGCGTCAGCGTTAGCAGCCGTAGCCAGCCCGACCGACAAAGGCGATGCGGGTAGACTAACCATCGTCGCCAACAAGTGCTCCATTATGCCCCTGGCCGGCATCCGCCCCGGCGATGGTGGTACACTAACCATGGTCGCCAACAAGTGCTCCATTGTCAGAAATGTCCCTTGCTGAATGAATATGCATCCGCCCCGGCGCCCCGAACCCTGCCCCCTTCTTCTTCCCTGATCTGAGCTCCACCGCCGCCGCCCGCCCGTCCTTCCCTGCCGTCGTGCACATGTCGCACTACACCGATTCGTCTGGAGGCGCACGTGCGAGGAGCAGGGTTCAAGGTTGCTGGAGCAGCTACAATAACTCCATCGGCTTGGATCTAGTCGGTGAGCTAAGCGGCTTTCCACTGGTCCCTTGACCGAACTGTGGTATGGCTCGAGTGGTGGAGGGGCGGATGCATCAGGAAGGTGAAAACCACGGTCGTGCAAGGAACTCGATGAGTAGTCTGCTGTGTCTCCCAAATCTGAGTTAGGGTTCTTATGTGCAGTACGCCAAGAATGTGGATTTTAGCGTTTCCACAAGGAGTATCTCCAGATGCTCAAGGATGCTGGCATCATTGTTTTTCGAACGTCGAACTAGGCAGACACGGTCGATGAAGTAGTTGATTCAGTGGAATGTCAAATTGGGAGCGGCGAGCAAAGTCAAGCACTGGAAGAAAGCACTGGAGGAGAGGATGGACAATGTTATTTGGAAGATGAACTTGATTATTGTGGCTGTTATTTGTAGCATTTGGATGTTTACTAGGGATGTATGCTACAAAGAAGTAATTCTGATGTTAAAAGTGGTGCTTTTGCTTCATCCGTGTGGATGAAGAATGAAAAATTTGTCACATATGACAAACTTAAATGTATGAATGAAGAATGGATGGAATGACAATTGGGTCACAAATATTAATGTGTCACACATCACAAAATTCATCAGTTCATCTGTGCTGACATTTCATTGCAGCACGAGGCAAAGGAAATGCAGATTATTAACACAAACAGAGTAACAAACTTCTGGCATACACATTGCAATTTATTGTAAGCTGCTACCATAGACATTGCAATGCCTTCCAAAATAGGAGACATGGATTGATCTACCGCGTCTCTTAGATCTACTAGTTCATCACAAGTTCAACATACACACAGGAGGAACATAATAAGAGAGGATGTACTAGCTAGTCCATCACAAGTTCAACAAGCACACTAGAAGAACACATTAACAGAGGAACAAATTAATTAAGCAGAGGTAGTCGCCGCCGGAAGAGCCCCACCGTCGGAGTCGGAGACGTCGAGTACGCCATCGTCGTCGTAGACGGGGGGGGGGGGGAGCACTCCTCTCTCCAGCTCCCCAGCCAAGACATTGATCTTGAAGGCGTAATCCATCACGGTCGTCTGCAGCAGATGAGTGGGTTGTTGGGCCCCGAGATGAATGACCACCATTCCAAGTTTCATGAAATCCTGGTGGAGCATCTTCACTGACCAAGAGGCATCCACAAGATTTACTGAAGGAGCACGCAAGGGCGCCATGGGATGCCACGCCACCATGCGCCACGGCGGCTTCACATCGGCAGGCATGGGCGGCGCCACCTCCCCGGGCTTGGTGGGCGGGGGCGGCGGCACCTTCTCGGGCTCGGCGGGTGGGGGTGGTGGAACCTCCTCCCTCCCCCGCTTCCTAGATGGCTCGCTTGACGCCATGCGCTTGCTTGAGGAAGAAGAAGCTCTTGGATTCACTTCTTGGTAATCGGAGACGGTGGTGCTGGGGTTTTCTTGGTGCCGCGGTTGACGAAGTTGTTGGCCGGCCAGGATTTATATTGACAAGACTGTGAACCGTCAGGCGGTTGGTCACGTGCCTCGGAACCCGTGTCCGCTCAGGAGAGCTCTTGGCCACAAAAGGAATCATGTGGTCACAAGGAGATGTGTGACTCTTCATATTTTATTCAAAATACCAAATGCCCAACTACTCCTATGAGTTGTTCAATTCTTACAAAAAGCATGAATTGTTCGTATTTTTATTAATTTTCAGGTACTGCTTTATGGGCCCTAATTTTTGAGGGAAGCAATTAAGTGTCATTTCAAAACAAAAAGTGTCAGCAGCCTAGTATAAAGAAGGTAACCATTGCCCGCACACCAACCAACGAAGCGACGCGGGTTTTCTAACCCGCGTCGGCATTGACAAATATTTATACTTGTTGACTTCCATGCTTCACGTTTGACCATTTGTCTTATTTGAAAAAAATATGAAAGTATTATTTATTTTACTATGACATGTTTTATCATAATATATATTTTAAGTATATCATAATTATTTCTACATTTTCACAATTTTTTTTTGAATAAGACGAATGGTCAAATGTGATTTGTAAAAGTCAAAGGGTGCAAAATGAATATTCAACTACCACTTTCTTCTTTCTGAATGGATAAGCGCAACACTTTCATTGAAAAAAAGGCAGAGGAGGCATGAGAGGAGGCGTGGAGACAGAGATGATGATGAGCGCCAGCGAGGGGCCAAGCAGCAGACGACCCCACAAACCTGGGATCAAGGAGAACCAGAATGCGAAGAGGTGCCGCAACTTGATCCGCGCGCGTGCCGACGAGATGGCAGCGAAGAGGGAGACGATGATGAGTGCCGGAGAGGGGCCAAGCGGCGGTGGAGTGAACCCAATGCCGGAGACGAGGGTCCTCAACTGGATCCTCTCGGATTCCGGTGAGGGGCCAAGCAGCGGCAAGGAGGAGCGTGCCAACGAGGGGGCAGCGAAGTGGGTGAGGATCCTGTCGTATGGACCTCCCTGTGCCCACTACCTCGGTGGGTACCAGGACCGACTACTCGGTGGGCCCCTGGGACTACCCGACTTGCGCTGCACGGCACCTGATGGCGTGAAGCACAAGGACTACGGAGGAGAAGTACTCGGTTAGGAAGCTGTACATGTCCCGCACTATATGGAAGACTCCTAGATGTACTCGACTAGTACTCTCTCCCTAAACGGACTTGTAACCCTGCCTCCCGGACTATATAATGCGAGGCAGGGACCTCTCTCTCGAGGATCTCATCTCATGGCGTACAATTGCACCATCTTGTAATCGTGCCCAATCAATCCAGAGCTACACAACATACAGGACGTAGGGTATTACGCACCTCGCGGCCCGAACCTGTCTAAATTGTGTGCCACGTGTCTCTTCCTTTGAGTTACCGATCTCGGTGAGGCCACATTCATCTACTTCGGATACTCCCCTTAGTAGGTTGCCGGTCTAAAACACCGACAGCTGGCGCGCCAGGTAGGGGATCTCGCCCGAGATCACATGGCGAACTCGACGGCTCCTGTCTACTTCAAGCCAACCGTCGCCTTCAACCGCGGCGACACCTTCGTTTTCGGCGCTTGGGTCTGCACTACTGACGGCATGGGATCTTTCCAGCGCCACCTCACCATGCCGCCCAACCCGGAGACCGGCTTCGTGACGCTTCCTGAAGTTGTCACAGGCGAACTCGCCGACAAGTTCGACGAAATTTCACTCTTCAACCATCACGCCGACTTCGAGCTCGGGTCCGCTTCCAACTCGAACTCGACGTCTCCGTGGGCTATCGCATGCGAGCCGGCTGCTCAGCCATCGCATGTTTGCGAGCACAAGTGTCTGGCAACTACGAAGAGGTGTCAAGGGAGCGGCAAAGAAGGTGAAGAGCACCTCATCTCTGACCTGGAAATGACCACGACGACGGTGAGGCAAGTTTCTCTGAATCTCACTACCCTTTTTACTTGTTCTATAGATGGAGCTTAAGGTAGCTTGAGCTTGAGCTTCATAAAGTTAATTAGTGCCTATGATGATGTCTTCCATGCTTGTCATGATCTTAATTATACCAATTTCTATGGTAAATCGGTTCTGAACTAAGCTCTGCTTTTACTTGTCACACCCTGCTATGAAGCCTAGGATAATTTTCAAGTTCTTATATAATTTTCCTATGACCGTTCCTATACTACTCCAAGTTCTGAGGCAAATTTGTTCTGAATTAACTATGTTGTTCTTATACCATGTTTAACCTTGTTTCAGGCAAAACTCTTTGAGTCGCGAGCAAAGCTTGAGTTACTTCTTAACCTTAATTTTTGGGATTATGTGAAACCTAAGTTCGAAAAAATCACAAAAGAAGTGAACATCCTCATAAAAAAGGTTAAGCACATAAGGATGTACAATTATACTACTGAACAAAATCTTGAGCCCGTTGAAGGTGCGCTAGAAGGGCTTCAAAAATCCTTGGTTGCTTACGAAGAGGCTGCAAAAAGAGCAAATAATCCTGATGGGGCATGATCTAGTTTAAGATTGTTGATGTGTAGGGTCAGTAGCCATACATTTGTGGATGTTTAAGGGGCATGCCTTTGTTGATGTGTATGGTCAGATAGCACGACCATAATAAATAATGTGATGGGCAAGTTAACTCCTAGCCTGATATATGGACAAGTTAACCTTTTGTAATAATTATCTTTATTCCTGTGGAAAACTTATCTTCATCTTTGTGGACAAGTTATCTCTCTTATGATGTCTGTTTTATCTCAGAAGATATTTGTGTTGATTGTGCCTGTATGTCGAAATGAAAGCAATTGGAGATGGATCGAGTTGACCTGTCAATGAGGATAGACTCAAAGGAGACGATGATTAACAAATCTTCGTCTCATTTGATCACTGACGCTGCTCCCGCTTCATGCCAGTTGAGTGCTCTCAGATTTTAATTATTGGGCTCTCAAACTAGTAACGGCCATCAAATGCTCATCGGTAACGGACTTTATAGCACGTTACCAATACGGAGTGATCAGTAACGGACTTAAACAGCCCGTTACCAATAGGCGTTGATCAGTAACGGACTTTACTAGCTCGTTACCGATAGGTTTAACTTGTGTAATGGGCTCTATTTAACGTTCGTTACAAAGAATTCATGTAACGGGCGTTTAAGAAGACCATTACCAAAAGTCAACATTGGTAACGGACGTTGCGGAGGCCAGCTCCGGGGTCGGCCTGCCGCGTTTATTTGTAATGGGTGCCAAGTAACAACCGTTATAGATGTGGATGCATGAAACGGGTGTTAATGGCCCGTTTCAAATGCTGCGTGACCTATTTAAGGTTTTCACGTAGTGGGTGTCACCGACTTGCTCTTGAAGACGGCGTCCGCGGCGAATCGTGTTGGCAGTGGCGGCGGCGGCTCTGGTCTCCAAGCTGTGGCGGTGCGGCCCAAGATAGGGTGAGCCGCCGGTGGGGTTTAGCAGGGGGCGCAAGGGGACTTGGCTTCCGCCCTTTATACGGGTGCGACACACAGCCGGACGTGGCGCGCATGCCAAGGCAAGAGCCTGGAGGCGGCGTAGGCGTGTTCGCCATGGACACCTCGATCGGGGTCCAGCCACGGATAGGCTTTGCGAGCCAGCGACTAGGCCGGGTGGAGGTGTGTCGGGCCCACGGGCTCGGCCTAATTTAGGGATGTTTATTTTCCAAATTAATTTCCAGTGCGAATATAATCTCAAAAAAAATCTGGAAATTATTTTAAACCACGAAAAATACTCAAAAATTCCCAAAATTCTAGGAAAATCCCCCGAGATAGACTAGGACATGAACAATCCAAATAAAATATTTGGAGCTCATAAAAAAGATTTTAGAGCCTTCTAATAAATATAATTAGCTTGAGGAAAGAGATAATGTATTCCAAAGAAAGTTCGAAAAATTCTCAAAAGGATGTGGTCAGCACCTAAACGCATTTTAAAACCTTTTGCACTCATGAAACACCAAATGCATCAACATGAAAACAACACACATTGAATCAATTTATTTATTTAAAAATAATCATGACTTTATCCTATACTACATTTCCTGCAAAGAAAATGAATGTTGGAAAAATTTAAAATTATGAGAAAATCATTGTTAAATTATTCTGTCTATTCACATCCCGAAATTGGAAAATTTCAGGGTGTGACATTACTAAGCATTTTCAGCCATAAGGCACATGTTCGCAAGCATTTTTCCAGACTTTGGTCCGACCCCGACGTTTCGGTACCCGGATACCGGTACCACCATTTTCATGTTCTTGTGACCTATTACACTCGTTTCCATCGCTGAACACGTGCCCGTAAGCCGTTTTCACATCTTCAGTCCCTACCTCACATTTTCCACCTCTCGTGACCTATGTCACATGTTTCCATCACCAAGCACTTCCGTAAGTCATTTTCAGCCTAATGACACATGTTCGCTAGCGTTTTCAGCCAAATGGCACATGTTTCGCTAGCATTTTTCTAGACTTTGGTCTACCCTCGACATTTCTGTACCCAAACACCGGCAACACTATTTTCAGGTTCACGAGACATGTTTCACTTGTTTGCATCAAGGAACACGTATATTGAAGGCCATTTTCACGTCTCCGGCCCATCCCTCACGTTTTCACCCACAGTGCCTGGTGTGGCTGTTATTGACATCCCGTGACCTGCACATGTTTCCATGGGCGAACATGTGCCCGGAGGCCATTTTCACATCTTCAGTTCGTCCCTCACATTTTCATCCCAGTGCCGGTGTGACCGTTTTTGACCTCCTCCAATGACCTATAGCACTTGTTTTCGTGGGCTAAGACATGCCCAGAGACCATTTTCACATCTTCGGTCCGTCCCTCATCTTTTTGTATTCAATGCTTGGTGTGGCTATTTTTGACCTGTAGTGACATATAGCACATGTTTCCATGGCCAAACACGTGCTCGAAGGCCATTTTCACATCGTCGGTCCATCACTCATGTTTTTGGCCCCGGTGAGGCCATTTTAACCTAACATCTATCTCGTTTCATGTCTGAACACTTGTGCTACATGTCATTTTGAAGTATTGGTCCACTCCACGACATTTCCATCCTTAGTGGTCATTGTTGATGTTGTTGGGAACTCGTAACTTATATGCCATGTTCTTTTGCCTGGACATCCTCATCAATATTGTCCTTGGTCAAAGTCTGCGTGACCATTTGTCGAGTTAAAAGCAAACTTGAGGCATGAACTAACCAATAGCAACTATATCGACATTTTAAAGGTGGAGTTACATTGGAACTTAATCGATTTTCCATGCCTTAGACTTCACCAATTTCCGTGATATTTCTCGGTTTCAGGTTTCGTGAGCCTGAAACCGTAGTCTGGTGTTGAGGGGGTAGGGACAAATCCGTGTGACGTGGGGCTGGATCTCAAGAGTTTTACCTGTATGCCATTAAAAAGTTGCCCATGACTTGTGTGCCACTGAAAATTGAGTTTGCACATGTATGCCACTGCCTCAAACTTTCAAGACCCTCGTGCCATTCCGTCCATGAACCGTTAGATTTCCAACGTTAGTGCTGCCTGACATGCGGGACCGGCCATGGGAATTGTCTATTTTGCCCTCAACACATCACGTAAACCATTTGGAAAAAAAGAAACCGCTACCTAGTATACTTGTTGATGGTGAATTTCCGTCAACCTAGAGTACTTGTTATACATTGATTTCGATTATGATTTGCAACTAACCCGCCACTATGCATACTAACGATGTAACAAGTTCACTTGTGAATGTGGTATTTGGAGTATGTTGTTTACGCGGGATTTAGGCACTAAAAGGAGCACTTCCGGGAGAAGTTCAATGAGCACTTTGAGAGAAGATCATGAAGCCCGGTACAAGTCCACACTCGAGGAAAACATGACTCCAAATGACCCAAGGACCGCAATGTGAAGGCACAAAACTCCAGGGACTTAGACGGAAGATACAGAGGCTTGGATGACAAGACCTCCTAACTATTCACGCGGATAAAGACGTCAAAAGGCCACACAATCGTGAAGAAAAAAGCTCACAATTGCAAGAGAAGCCCGCCCGCGAAAGATGGGCCCGAAACGGGCCAAAAAGCCCCTGGGCTGGCCGGCCCATGCGGACAGGCCCAACCCATTTTCGTGGTGGTTTGAGCCCCCTTTGGACTAGGGTTGCTTAGGGGTATTAATAGTCTCGCTTCAAAAATTCGGCGGCATCCATCCACAGGAACTCGACGAAGTTGTCTAGGAGATGGCCTAGGCCTACCCTAGTCGACATGGCCGCCTTGCACGGTTGAGCCATGGCGGAGTTCTGTAGCTAGTTTTGGTCATCAATGGTATGTACTCGGTGGAGATTATCTAAACATGTTTATTATGTGAGTAAAGTACTTCATGTCATCTGATCTTTTAGCGACTCGATTCCTCCTTTTATGATTTTGCTCTCGCTTGGCAATGCTTCATCTTCAATCTATTCTAGATAGATTGCTTGGGGTGCTCTTGTAGTCATGGTGGCTAGAGGTGCATACCGGATCGACCAAACGTTTTCAACTTGTTCTTCTTGAACTCGCCCTAGGCTAACCCGCACGAATAGGAGTGCGTTGTGACAGGACGGTGGCTCCAAAAAGGCGGGCGTCTTCGGAATCGTACCGGAGGATAGTAGTTTAATGATGGATTTGGATGAGATGCATGTCGCGCTTGCTCTTTTGGCTAGAACTACGACTAGAAGACGATAGGCATTAGTTTCCCTTGCTTGCTTCTTGTCGACGTTCATGGATGCGATCAACCTTATGATATAACTCATATATCTTTAAGGTTTATCTTCTTATGCAATCAATGCTTCATGTTAGTCTAGATCAATAGGTTAGATGGAGAATCCTAGGAGTTTGCTTCTGATCCTTGGATTGACAAATCTAGGGAGGACCCTCCTTAGTGAAAAAGGCACCAAGTCACCCGTAGGCTTGCGATGAACTTGAGCACGGTTTTTAACTGTCAACAGTACCGCACGCACAACTCTCTCGATTCGACATCCATCGCGGCCCCGCGACTGCATCCCGCTCGACTCTTCCTCCCAGCCAAAAAAGAAAAACAGACACCCTAACCCTAGGGGCCGCGGCAGCAACCGACGACGACCAACAGCCAAGGAGCGAGGATCCGGCGACTAGGGCGTGCGCGAGGGCATGGGTTAGGAGGCATAGCTGTTGTGCCCTTGCTCGTCTTCCTCCTCTGCACTAGTCTGGGCGATCGCGAGGGTGAGGGCAAGCACTCTGCCATCTACACGTCCTTAGCCGGCGAGGGCGAGCGCTAGGGCTCCCCGTCGGTCTGGGCGAGCGTGGGCGCTAGGGCTCCAGCACAGACAGGTGAAGATTCAATTCCCTCTCCTATTTTGCTTTCTTTTAGGTCTGCGAAATTGAAATTGGTGCATTGGTAGTTACCTGCATTTGTGCTCCTTGTTCATCTGTAGGATGGACGCGGAATCTAGCTTCAACTTAGAAATCCGGATTGTTCCCCCAATTGTCGTGATGGTGGGTCATTTTCGTTGGACAAAGTCATGGACTCGAATGTCACTAACTTCAGAGACCTGATTGATGGTGTTGTCTACAAGTATCCTAGTGGCTGACATAGTGAGACTCTTTTATTTCTGCATGGATAGCAAGGCGAATATTGAAGTTTGCAATGACCATGATTTGGTTCAAATGTTTGCAAAACATAAGGATTGTAAGTGTTTTTTGACTCTTGCTTATCATAGCCCAAGTGTTGAGCTTCCTGATATTCCTGATTGGGATTTAAGTACAATTACCCCTTTTCTTGAACCCCCAATGACCCCATGAGTTGCTTGTCCAGATTTAGCAGAACCAAGCCATGCCACACAAACTGAACGAAACTTAGCAGAACCAAGCCAATGCACACAAACTGATGAACCAGAAAATTTGGCTAACCCAAACCCAATGAATGAGTTTGTGGGTATTGATGACGAAGGTTTGTACATTGACCTTGGTCCCCAACATCCAGTTCCCCTCCCAGTGTTGATGAGGAATATATGTCTGATGATGAATCCATGTCCGATGATGACATTGAAGTAGAGGACTTAGATGATATTGTTGAAGATAGGCAAAAAATGCCTGATGTTGAGTATGACAAGAATGAGACTCCTATGACAGAAGAGACTGTGTATGCAAATATGGATTCTTTTAAGATTGCATTAGCTTCTCATGCTGTAAAATATGAGTTCAACTATGACATTGAAAAGAGTGACACACGGAGGTACAGGGTAAGCTGCACATTCAAGAGTAAGGGCTGCAATTGGAGAATTCATGCTTCTACTAATAAGGAGGATGGCAGAATTAAGGTAATATGTTAATACAGTCCACTTTCTAAGCATTGTGAAATATGTTTGTCTTGTATTAAGTGTTTTTTTGCTGGTTGTTTTGCAGGTGGTGAAGAACCCAGACCCTCATACTTGTTTCAACACTAGGAGGCGAGAAATTTGTGTCAGGGTAACACAATTTTGGGTGTGCGAGAAGGTGGTTGACTGGCTTAAGAAAAACGGTACTCTGCATGCTATAGAACTGCAAAGGAGGTTGAAGGATGCACATAATATTTTGGTGCCCTACAGGAGAGTGTACAGAGGTAAGAATCTTACCATGGGTCAAATTTATGGGCCTTGGGACATAAGTTTTGATAACTTGTATAGGTTTAAGGCCCGGATAGAGGAAACTAGTCTTGGATCATTTGTTGTCATTGATCGCCACACTGTGAACAAAAATATAATGTTTAATAGGTTATTATTTGCATTGAAAGGATGTGTTGATGGTTTTCTTAAAGGCTGCAGACCATATCTTGCTGTGGACAGTACATTTTTTGACTGGTAGGTTTAGGGGACTGTTGTGCATTGCTTGCGCAGTAGATGGGCACAATTGGATGTATCCAGTGGTTGTAGGTGTAATTGATTTAGAAACAAATGAGAACTTGGAGTGGTTCATGGAGAGATTGAAAGAAGCAATAGGCACCCTAGAAGGGCTGACATATAGCATAGATTGTGGTCAACCAGTGATGCATGGGTTAGCATAGTTTTTCCATATGCTGAACATAGAGAGTGTATGTGGCACCTAGTACAAAATTTCAAGAAGCAATTTAGTGGAAAGATTTTTGAAGATCACTTATGGGCTTCTTCATACTCATGGAGCCCATACATATTTGAGAAGCATTATCAAGCAATGGCTGAAGCCAAACCAGAGGACATGAAATATATGCAAAAAACACACAAGAAGCTTTGGACTAGGAGCCAATTCAGCACAATATCAAAGGTGGATTATGTGACTAATAATTTGGCTAAGTAATTTAACAATTGGATAAAGGGTGAGAAGGTAAAGCACCTGAATGACTTGATGGACACCTACAAGCAGAAGCTCTTGATCAAGTGGAATCACAGGATGAAGGTAGCAATGAAGTTTGAAGGTAAAATTCTGCCTCATATTATGCAGAAGTTAAGGGAAAATAGTTAGAATCTTGACATTGAAGTGATCACATCCTCCCCTGAAGGTGTGGCAGAAATTTGTGATAAGGGGGGTACAGGCTTCAGGTTTGTGGTTAGTTTACCTGACCACACCTGTACCTGTAGGGTTTGGCAAGGATCAGGAATCCCTTGTAAACATGCAATTTCATACAGCACTTCTATTCCTAGTGCAAAATTGGAAGATCATGTGGATGAGTACTTCTCTGTCAACAAATTTAAAGCTGCATATGAAGATTCCATCCCTAGTATTCCTGACAAGACCATGTGGCCCAAAGCAACTCATGAAGAGTTCATGCATCCTCCCTTGCTTAAGTCTACTGCAGGTAGAAGAAAGAATAGGATTAAATCAGCTGTTGAGGGAGGCAGCAGCAAAAAAAGGGAAAGCAACATGAGTGCCCCATTTGCAAAAAGTTGGGACATCACTGGTACACCTGTAAGTTTGGAAATCTAGAAGATATTGCTACATATGAGGCTGAAAGGTAAATTAATTGCATTCATTTACATTATAGGTTCATTCCCTTATTTAACTTACCTATTTTCATTGTATGCAGGGGTCCTCCAAGGAAAAAGCAAAAGAAAGCAGCTAGCTGTAACACAGAGAGTAGCATTGTACCAGTGGTCAATTCTACTCCATCCTTCATGAGATTCCCTTATAATGAGAAGGTGGACAATGCTACCACTACAACTGCCAAGAAAAGGAAGGCAAACTCATCTTCTACTTCAACTACCAAGAAAAGGAAGGGGTCAACTACTACCACTACATCAAGTAGTACTCTTGTTAATACATCTAACAGGTAATTTGTTGTCCAAGTTGCTATGTCCACTAGAATTACTTGTTAATTATGTTGTTGTCCACTAAAATTAATTGTCAATTATGTTGCTGTCCACTACAATTATTTGTCAATTATGTTGCTGTCCAAGTTTCCATGATAAAAAAAGAAAGTTTGCTATAGTACCACATCTATTTGCTCTTATTTTATTTTATTTTGATGAGAACTGAAATATTTGTTCAAACAACATTATTGTACAGATCCGGAACCGGTTCCAATGACCCTGCAGCAATCCAAGTTTTGGCACCAGCCCCTTTTCATGAAGATTTGGCTACTACAGCTATTGGACCAGTTCAGACAGAGCCACTGGATGTTATGCTGCCATTGGAGAAAGCTTCACCAAGGAAGAAGATGGGGGTGAAGAAGAAGCTTACACCAAGAAAGCTTCAAGTTGCAGCAGCCAGTACTACCAGCCTAGGCACTGAATGTTATGCTGCTTAGAGGGAGACTGCCTGGGCTCCTCCTCCTACGGCTGGACAGGCTGTTGTTTCATATGTTGCTTATCCTCATGCTGTAGCTGCTACTTAGGCATAGTTTGCCTGGGCTCCTCCTACTGTTGTCGACGCTCCTACTGCTGGAGAGGCTGCTGTTTCATCTATTGCTTATCCTCAAGTTGCAGCTGCTGCTTAGGTGGAGTTTGCCTGGGCTCCTCCTACGGTTGTTATCGACACTCCTGCTGTGTAGTTTTGCTGATCTATTGCTGTTGTTGCTGTTGAGCGTTCTCTTGTTGACACTGAGTTGTAGTACCTCCATCTAATGTTGTACCCCTGCTACCTGTTGCGGCTTCAGGGTTGGGATGTCTCATCATGGGTGGTATCAGGATCCCGTCCTTTGTCATTGGATCCTTTGAACGAGAGCCTCAGCTAGGGTTGCTATGTCACCCCCATCAATTGGTACAGGCAGAGGGTAGTGACCCGCATTGGCCCACTCATAAGTAGGTTGCACCACAACGTACCCATTTGGAATGGAAAGGCTTTCGCTAGTGCGAGCTCCACATTAATTCTGATGCCATCCAAAAGGCTGCATGCGGTTGGCTCTGTCAGCTTATCTATTGTGTCCGGCATAGGTGATCGACTATCACTGTGCACTTGATTCGCTTCGTCACCGTTGGCATTCCAATGAACTTGCTCTCTGCCACACACATCTTCCTCGCTACCATGTGCATGTTCTTCATCACGGTCATGTGCATCTTCTTCCTTGCTGCTACTGACAGGCGCTGGTAATTGGGAAGGAAGTACATTTTTCTGTTTTTCAATGCTTGATAGTCTTAGAGCATGGACAATTGATTTAAATGTTATGTCCATCATATCATGAGCATTAGACCTCTTGTTCCTCTTCTTCCTGTACATTGCAGTGAACTCTTCACCAAACCCTTTACCCCAGCCAAGTGAACTAGACACGCTTCGGACCCGACCTTGATGCTCTGGAGTCTCAAGTGCTGCGATGAGGATATCATCCTCCCTTACCCCAGAGAATGAACCATCGCTACCCTGAGCTGCAAGCGTTTTCACTATATCTGCTACCCGCACCACCACAGGGTTACTAAATGTTATGCACCCGCTTCCTTCACTAGTATTCTTCCTCTTCTTCCCTACCCTGGCCCGCAAATAAGGTCTCGAACGTCAGGAAATTGGTCCCAAGGGTTCTGTTTTCCTACTGCAGCTAGCTTTGCATCCTCCTCCTCCCACTCTTTCCATTTACCATGATAACCTTTTTTGCCCGTCTTGTGTGGCTTATTATGCAATGCTCTCTTTTGTTTCATCTCCTAGCTCAATTGCTGAAATGAAGGAGAATTGGTTTCCCGCACAAATATGCCGCAGTCTTGTTGCTGCAAAAAGGCATGCTTCACAAAGGGAGTCTCCTGTTCACTCACATATTTTTTCTTAGATGGGCCTTGAACCGCCGTTGCAAGGTTCCAATCTCTAATATAGCTGCCTTAACTGCCTTCTTGCAAACAGAATCATCCAGATTGGGTGGGTAATCTAGCTTTTCCTCTAAAACTGTGAACAGATGGTCTTTCTCAATTGGTCAGAGATCATCAACCGCCTTGTTGATTGACACCCTCTCCCGAGCAATGAGACTACACACCAATACAAATCTATCCCTCACATCATCTGAGGTAGGCCAAAAATTGGCATCAAGTCCAGTTGTAGTCAACTTATCTTTTGGCCATTTGGTTTGTGTCCTTGACCCGCGGGATCGAGTACTACTCACAGCAGTCTGTGCCAAGTGACCCTGTGAAGAAGGTTTACCGACGATGGGCTGTGATGATGCATTGGAGGTAGAGGAATTTGTTATTGAGGGAGACTGCATAGATGATATGTCAAGTTGTCAGTAGAGCAGCATAAGCAAGACTGAAAACCTAAACAAAATTTTTATTAGATAAATTCATTTTCTCTGACAGGCAAAATAGCTGATACATTCGTAAATAAAATCAGCAAAGACATACACAGTTCATATTTTACTTAATTAGCATACAGGGATAGGTGCTAACTATTTTGACAGGGACACAAAAATATGCTTATATATCAAAGCGGAGAATAAATTTCTTCAACTGCTTCCTTGTCCAACTTCAGCAGCGATGGATTTTGTGTTCCATGTGTACATGCAACAAGAGAATAAAGCAATGGTCATGAAATTATATATGACCAGTAGTGAAACAGCACTCACAACACATCATGACACCAACAATAACAATATATATATGATAGTAGTGAGACAATTAACACTCACAACAAAGCATAAGACAATCTAGTTATCACTACATTATAAACCACTGTGATGCAATTCTCACTGCATTATGTGGCCATCAGAATTAAAGTATGCTAATAGGTCCAAAGCATAATTGTCGTACATTCAAAGCATAGCAGAATTAAAGTATGCTAACATCCTTTATGCTTTTCATGAATTTACAGTGCAAAAATTATAGCACCAGGAACATGAAAAGGAATTTCAACATTTCATATAACTTCATCTGTTAGCAACAATTTATTCGAAATAGACTTGGAGCAACAAAATCCATCCATCAAATCCACAGTCAATCAATTGAAGATGAACTATTAAGGCATGCCTCTCTAATCCACCTTGACATGAATACATAGCACACTTGGTGGCCGAGGAGAGAGAGGGTGTTGGGGGTTCAAGTAGGACTAATCTCTGTCGCGAATGAAGTAGTTGTTCTCATGATGGTTGGAGGGGCCGGACCCACATCGGCTCGTGGCTTGAGGCTGCCGGCTCGTCGTCGTGGCCGGGGATGATGTCGACATATGTGCGTCAACTGTCTTTAGGTTGGCGGGGAAGACGTCCGCATGCTAGTAACCGCGTCCTCGTCACTGTTGTCATGCAGGGAGCGGTGGGGCCGGAGAAGAGCAGGGCTGCGGTGGGGAGAGAGCAGCGAAGGCGAGCGCGGAGAGAGCGGCAAAGGCGAACGGGGAGAGTGGCAGCGGCGGTGGGGAGAGTGCGGGGGTTGTGGATCTGTCTAGCGAGGAGCCGAATATGAACGGCGCGTGTAACTGTGTTTAAGGAAACTACTGGCATGCCTAGTCAATATAGGTTGGACATTTTAAGCAGCCCGCGCACGGTTTGCCTGCTGACGCTGATGCGTGGGCCAGTGTCATAGGAGACGATGGTTAGTGAACTCGCATCACCTTTGTTGGGAGTTGGGTCCGGCGGGCTGGCAGTGATTATCTTTTTATTTTTGCTACTGACATTGACGCGTGGGCCAACCACTATTTTTTCGAAGGAAATGTTCTTCCCTAAAATATTAGAGCCCATAAAACAGCACCTAAAAAATCATACAAATATGAACAATTTGTAATTGGACATTTATTATTTGAATAAAATATCAACAGTCACACTTGAGTGCCCAAGATTCTTAGAATTCGTTTTTACATCCCATGTTAATGATGTAATAATTCTACTAACATCTAGTGTGCTCTAAAAAAATCTACAAATCGACTTGCCCACGTAATTTGGGTACCTAGACTTGTCTTCAAAATTTCAAATAGTTTCAATGAAGGAATAATATACTTGTGTACAAATATCTACATCTCTCACATAGTTTCCTAGAATGTTCCTTGAACATTGAAGTTTTCCACACTTTGCAACATGTTCGAACTCATATGCATTTGAACACTTAACAAAACCTTGTGGTTCACCTTAAGATTATGAAAATGCAAAGTTTCATTACAAGAGGTGTGGAAAACAAATATTATTTATATGTTGTACTTACGTAGAACAAAATAAGGCATATAACCATTGTTCAAGAAAAGGAATATACACTGGAGAATAAAAATAATGAAAACACGGTGATTTTAGAAAACTGTAGAAAAAATAATCAAATTTGGAGTAATTACAACAGAGAAATACATATTACAAAATTTGACTGCGGACTAAAAAGAGAAATATTGTCGGCAACGTGGCGACGCGGGACAGATAAACTGTTCTTCATTCTCCAATAGAACAAAGGAGGAAGCAGAAGGCACCGCCGCCCCCACTGTGCTCGCTTCGGCAGTTTTGAAACACAAGAGGGCATCACAGGCTTCGTTGGCGGCAAATGAGACCACCACAACCTTCGATTTGACTCACAAACGTGACAAATCAAATATTTTCTATCAAAAAACGAGTAAAACCGACATCCTGATAAAATGAAATCCGCGTTTAGTAATATATAATAATTTACATTCAAGATAGATAATGTTAATTGATGCTTGCACCTACATCCTGATGTTCATCGTGCTGACGGCATACTCCACGGCGGGGCGGAAGCTACACGTCCAGACGTCGAACTCATGACGGATGCGACACTCAGCACTGCAGTAGTGGATGATCTCTTTGGTATCCTGCCCGTAGCGCCTACATCCCGCTGCCCAAATGTAGATGTGGGGATTCTGGACAGGCAGCAACGGAATGTCGTCATCACCATCATCAAGCCAGTACCACCATGTAATGTTGTCGAGATCCTGGTTGACGAGGTAGCGCAGCCGCCGCAGGTTGTGGTTCTTCCACCGACCGTCAGGGGGTGACAGGCCGTCGCTGATTTCCTGGAGCAGTGACATGGCTTCAAGGTCTGCTGGGTTGCAACGGTATTTCTGCATCACTAAGAAGTACTTGGCACCAGAGTCTTCAGCAGCGGCATCTCAGATGAGCTTCAGACCCTTATCAGGGTTCCGCTGCCTCATCGACCTCTCCATCCCCTCGAAGCATAATGCCTCCGGATGATTGGCCTCGCGGAAGTGCTGCTCAGAGCACGACCTGACATAGTGATTCTTGCACACCCGACAAAGATCACGCATCGACGCGTGTAGTAGTACCTCATCAGAGCCGCAGATGTGCTGGAAGGTGCCATAAATTTTATTGCGAAGGTTCAAAAAATGGAAGACGGGCTTATCCTTGATGGAGTGGGTGATGATCTGGGTGACAAGTTCATCTGGTAGCAACTGCATCAAGCACACCGCGGGCATCAAGGATAAGGGGAGGAAATAGAAAAGTGACGGGGTTTGGAAATTGAAAGGCGATGAGGGTTGAAGTTGAAGGTGACGAGGGTTGAACTTGGCGACGAGGGATGAAGTTGGCAACGAGGATTGAAATTGTAGGCGACGAGGGTTGAAGTTGAAGGCGACGAGGGATGAAGTTGGTGACGAGGATTGAAGTTGAAAAAGGCAACGAGGGTTGAAGTTGAAGAAGGCGCCTTGGCCATGTAATAAAATAATAAATAGAAATTGAAAAGGCGTTGCAATTTGGCTACTGCCGTTGATGAGTGGGCCCGACATCATTGCCCCTGCCCCTTCTTCTCGCGTAATTGAAAGGCGACGTGTGGTTTCGGATGGTTTTGCACCCAAAACGGAGCACAATGCACAATCGAGTGGCACGTACTGGCAGAAGTGGAGTAGTGGTGGGGGTAGATGTGCCTAACGGTTCCGCGTCTTGTCAATATAACTCCCATGCCTTCCCCTGCATTCCACTGCTTCTTCCATAAGCTTATCATCTCTCTCTTCTTCTTCCTCCTCACGATCCACCACTACAAATCTTCAGTCACCGAGTGTTGACGGTTTATAATTATATCAAAGTTCGTTTGTGAATTGCAAGCGGACAAGTCTCCCGTCGTAGTCAAGGGACCCTTCTTCCCTCGAGTGGTGAACCCAAGGTATCAAATCCGTGGAACAAATGTGTGACGCAAAACTTAATCTAATAAAGCCAAGTAACTTCAATCTTCGATAAAAGAAACCCTAATGCATCTAAGTAAAAGACACGAAACTAATCTAATCTTCTAAAGACAGGAGAAAACAAAGTAAGATTGGGTAGATAAACCGATCTAGAGGGATCGGGGTAAGCCTTTTGTTGAAGTTCCAAGCAAGAGAAGAAGTAGCAAATCGAATCTTATAAGAAGCGTCTTTAAATCGTGGTTTCCCGTCCAAATCCGGAAACATCCACCTTTCGGAACCCCTGTTGTGTCACAACGTATCCCTACTCATGCGGGGAGCTTAGGGCGAGTCAAAAGACAAGTCGAGATTCTTTCGGAAGATCCGGTGTGTACCTCTAGCAACCGCAGCTACAAGAACACCCTATGTAATCTATATCGAGAATAGAATTTGAATAAGCAAAGATCGAAAAACGAAATCTTCGAGGAAACACTTGATCGCTAGGAAAAGATTCAACTTGATAATTCAACTATAACAATGATACATACAAAAGATCACCACCGGGATCCTTCCTTGATCTTGCTTCTAGCTCCGGGAACTCCGACGTGGTCTTCCGTGCAAGGTTCCCATGTCAGCTAGGGGAACCCTAGTCAACTAGCTCGACCCTCTCCTCTCCGAGATGGTGTCCCTCTCTTCTCTACTCCTCGGCGGCCGATGACGAATTGTATGATGCGTGGATCTCGGTCAGGGGGCTATAAATAGCCTGATTGGCGGCTAGGGCAAAGGGGAGCCTCACTGGGCCCTGGACAGGGCTGGGCCGACCGGCCTGGGCCCATCCAGGCCCAGCCCGAGGCCTCTTTTACTCTACATTGGTTCCCTTGCTTCCTGGATGTTTCCCCCTTCTGCATGTAGGTCCATGTCGTCAGTTTCTCTCCGAATTGGACACAACTCCTTGTCTTGCAAGATTCAACACTTTTCTGGTCAGGTCCTCGGAGTTTGTCGTCTTCTCGGATCAAGTCCCTTGCTTCTTGGAGTTAAGTTTGCTTCATTGCATGACTTGCATGGGGCTTCAAGGTCTTTTCATAAGGTGCTTGATGAACTTATCCCGAAAGTCTTGCATTCAACACTAAAACCCAGCATAAACATTAAACTCCAAAACCAACATGCACACGTGAACTTGTTATACCACGGGGGTTAGTACCAATGGATAAGGTATAAAACTCATGCCAACACTGAAGGTAAACTCATGGCTAGGTTGACGGATTTTCACCGTCAACATCTCCCCCATGCTTAAACCTTGCTCGTCCTCGAGTAAGCCTTCGATGGATATCATCATTGCCAAACAATGTTAAACCTTGCACTTGATCACACATGAGAAAACATAATGCTCTCAAAATTTTAATTCATTAAAGTTCCATAATGTACTAGCTTTCACCTCTACGGAGGGTAGATTCTTATTAAGCTTATCCCACAAGTATTAACATGCTCACAAAGTTTAAATAGATTTCAGAATTTTTGAAATAAAGAATGAGATAAAGAAAAGCTAAACCAAGTTCACAAATTTAAATCATCTTGTATATTGCTCATGAACTCTCATTTCACTTGTCTCTCAAGCCTATATATTATACTCCTTTTCCTCACATAACATATATGTGTGGTAGGCTTTATATGGAGCTTTGGGAAAGTTTAGTCCTAACAAGATTTTATAAATGAGGTGTTGTCAAAACAAGACAAGCTTCTCATGGTCTTACCGAGACTCGTCAAAAAGGTCATTGGAAAATAATGTTAAATCAAGGATGGGAAAGAGAAAAATACACACACTTTAGATGAGTGGACATGTGCAAATGGCAAAGAGTGATCCCGAGGCACAAAGGAAGTCCTCGTTATCGGATTGCACATGGTTGGAAAATGAGAATGGATCTTTTAAACTTGAAGCCTTGAATGCACTCTTAGAGAATCGGGGAGTTCACTTTACGCATACTCATATTTTTTTTCTTTCTCATATTTCTCATTCTTTTCTTTCTTTCGTTCTTTCATTCATTTCATTTTTTGAGACTTTCACCTTGGAAGTCACGTACATCGCCTTTGAATTTTTCTTTCATTGATTATATTTTTTTTAAAATACTCCCCTTTGAACTCTAAAACTGCACCGTACCTACCTCCTCCTGTCGGTGTTTTAGACCGGCAACCTACTACGGGGAGTACCCGAAGTAGATGATTGTGACTCGCCGAGATCGGTAACTCGAAGGAAGAGACACGTGGCACACAATTTAGACTGGTTCAGGCCGCGAGGTGCGTAATACCCTACGTCCTGTATTGTGCGTAGCTCTGGATTGATTGGGCACGATTACAAGATGGTGCAATAGTGCGACGTGAGTTGTAGGGGAGAGGATTGGATAAGGTGATCCTGAGATCGGTCCCAGCCTCGCCTTATATAGTCCAGGAGGCAGGGTCACAAGTCGGAGTAGGGAGAGAGTACTAGTCGAGTAAGTCTAGGAGTCCTCTATACAGTGCGGAACATGTACAGCTCCCTAACCGAGTACTACTCCTGTGCAGTCCTTGTGCTCCACGCCTTCAGGTGCCATGTAGCGCAAGCCTGGTAGTCCCAGGGGCCCACCGACTAGTCGGTCCTGGTACCCACCGAGGTAGTGGGCCCAGGGAGGTCCATACGACAAGCCCCCGAGTACTTTGTAGTCGAGAAGGATAGCTTCAAGTAGTCTTGACGGCCTTAACAAGTAGTCCTCAAGCATCCCTGAGTACTACAAGTCAAAAGTCCTCAAGAGTAATCGAAGCATCCCGAGGCTGGAATGTACTCCAGCTGATGTTTGAGCAATCTTGAAGTCTTCTCGAGTAGTCCCAAGCGTCCTCGAAGACTGCCTTCGAAGGTCTTCCAAAACTGCCTGTCTTGTCTTGAAGCCGGAGCTGACATGGAGGTGCGATTTGCAAAATCGCACTCCATATGGAGTAGCCCCCGAGCCTTAGGTTGAGCCGCGGGCTCTGGCTGAGGGTCCATCTGAAATCTTGGCAAGAAAATCCCGAAAAATCTGGAGAGAAAAAACCGAAGGACACGTGGCACGGAGCCCCGGAGCCTTGAGTCGAGTACTTCCTCTCGAATTGAAGGGTCTTCTTGAAGAATGTGTCCTGAGATGCTCTTGAGATTAGCCGCTTCCCAGGTAGTCGAGTAGGAGTAGCCGAGCCCCCGAGGTGAGGCGCGTCGACTAGTAGAATACGAAGAGTCACGCGCAGCCGCTGAGTTAGCCGCGCGTGGACTTATCCAGCCGCCCATTGCGGAGCCGCTTTGGCTTATAAATAGAAGCCAAAACCCTTAGGGTTTTTCACCCATTCGAGCTGCAGCCAATCCGTATCCATTTGAAGCAAATCCACTCCCAACGCTTGCTGCCGCCGTAGTAGATTCAAGTGCGCCGCCACCCAAATCTTTTAGGGTAGCCCCCGAGCGGATGCGAGTGAAGACGCCCTGCACTCTGAGGATGAAGCCGTCACAGTCCAAGACGTCCAAGGCCGCCGGGAAGAAGAGGGGCCGCGAAGAGGCCGCCGCGGCAGCCACCGGAGCAGCGCCGCCCATGTATCCACCGCGGGCTGATCCAAGCCGCGAGTGGAAAAAGTCCAGAGTGAAGACGGAAGATCTGTTGACCCTTCTGAACAGTGGGTTCATCAGGGAGAAGGAAGTCGACATGTGGAGATCCGCCGCTGGAGATCCATATCCGATGGAGAAGGCCGAAGACGAGATCCCAATGTTCGCGCGGTTCGTGGAGCGCGGTCTTGCGCTCCCGGCCAGCGATTTCTTCAAGGGGCTGCTCGGGTACTACGGGATCGAGTACCTGAACCTGAACCCCAACGGCACCTTCCACACGGCGGTCTTCGTGCACTTCTGCGAAGCCTTCCTCGGGATCAAGCCGCATTGGGTGCTTTTCCGGAAATTCTTCCGTGTCAAGCCGCAACCAAGGGCAACCAACCCCAGGGTAGTCGGAGGAGCCGGCATCCAGCTGAGGGAGGACGCCGCGGAGCAATATCTGGCGTACAAGCTTGTCGACTCCAACACGGATTGGAAGACCAGGTGGTTCTACATCACGAACCACCACCCCGGCCTGCCGAAGCCGAGCGGACGGCAGCCCAGGCACCGTGAATGGTGGAACACGGAGCCCACCATGCAAGAAGGGATCCAACTCCCCGAGCTGCTAGCACGCATCAAGGTGCTCAGGGAGGCGGGACTGAGGGCCGAGCACGTGGCCTTCAGTTTCATGAAGCGAAGGATCTAGCCGTTGATGGCTCGGGAGACCCTGGGCTTCGAGTACACCGGCGACAACGACGCGTCGCGGATGCCGGGAGGCGAGCTGGACGACAACGACATCACCGAGAGGTTGTCGCGGATCTTCAAGGACATGCCGCCGTACACGGCGTGCCCTGTCGAGGAGTATTCCGCCGCGCGCCCGCCCAAGGAGGTGAGTAGTCGTACTCCCCTAGTCGAGTAGTGATTACTTGAAGTAGAGTTGCTGATGTCTTGTGTCTTGCGCAGGATGATGTGAAGAAGTTCATCTCCGAGCCGCAGCCACCTCTGAGCGGAATCGAGATCCCGATGGAGGGGAAGGCTAAGGAGCGCCGAGAAGTCGGTGAAGGCCACGACACCGTCGTCGTGGAGGATACATCCAGCGACGACGACGAAGACGAGGAGACACTGCAGGACCGCTTCCAGCTGCGGTCGAGGTTTAGCCGCCTGGGCTTGCCTCATGTTCCTCTGGTACAAGACCCCCCGGCTAGCCTGGGGGCTAGCCTGGCTGCGCCGCCACGGAAGCCGCGCAACCCCGCCAGGAAACGAGTGACGAAGAAGCTGAAGGTCTCAGAGACCACGCCTCAGGAGGTAAGTTGTCTTGAGCAGAGCAGTCGAGTACCCGTTGTTCGAGTACGTTTGCTGACGAGCAGTCTTCCTTGTATGCAGGAAGTGCCGCCAGCGGAGCCCGTCGAAGAGGGCGACGAGGGCGTGTGGGACACGGTGGGGGAACCAGCTGGAAGTCGTAGTCCAGCCCCCACTGTCGAAGAAATCCTGGCGCAAGCGGAGCGCCGGCCCTCGCCTCCGCAAGGGAGCACGGGACCCGTGGCCGCCGCCGTTGAAGAGGTGGTGGCCTCGGGAGCGCGAGGAGACCACCGCGCCGCCGCCGCCCTGGCGTGGAGGAGGCGGTAGCGCGCAGGGGCGCGGGGAGGAGGCGCCCGCCGAGGGTGGACTGGTCGATATCGCCAGCATCCTCGGTGCTCCGGCCGTGACAATTGTCCGGTCGAACTTGTAAGTACCGTATCCTTGCGAGTAGTACTTGTTGCAGTAGTCGATTTTGCCTGACGACCATCTGTGTGTGCTTCTGTAGAAAATCCACGGATCTGACCTGGGATGGGGATGAGCCCTCATCAGCGGTGGCGGAAGAAGTCGCGCCGCTCGCCGAGGAGGCCGCTCCCGCTACCAAAGCCGCGATTGAGCCACCGGTTGCCGAGGCGCCGCTGCCGGAGGCCAGTGTAATCGAAGGTGGGTACCCTTCTTGAAGCTACAGGGCTTCACGAGGAGTAGTCGTAGGCACTGATTCACTTGTCGTCTTTTCGACAGGCGCTGAAGGTGGTGACATCCCTGCAGGGGTGCCAATGCAGAGGTTGACACCAGAGGCCCCGGAGGCTGCGGAAGGAGCCCCCGAGCCCATGGAGGAGGTCGTCGAGAAGACCGCCGGGGGAGAGGCGGTCACCACGTCGCCAGAGATTGCTCTGGAGGTGGCTATCCGCTCCCCCGAGATCCAGGACGCAGAGCCCATCCGCTCTGCGCCGATGACGGAGGCCACCGCGAGTAGTCGCGGCGGGATAGAGCTGCTCGCGGACGATCTCATCGAGCCGGCGACGGTGGCCAGGCATCTGGAGGCGATCCGTCAAGCCGAGCAGTGGATGAAGGTAAGTAGCCGTAGCCTTTGAGTAGCCAATCCTTTGTCGTTGAGTACTCTTGTGACTTGAGTTGTCTTGTGCAGGACGTTGCGGAGCGGTCCCGCGACAAGTCGAACCTGCTGCAGGGCTATGGCGACACGGTGCTCCGAGCCGAGGCGCTAGAAGAGCAACTTGTGAAGTCGCGGAAGCACGCGGCTGCCATGCAGTCGAAGCTCGACGCCGCCTTCGCCAAGTACCACAACGACGTCTTGGAGTTGCAGGAGAAGGGCGACGACTTGGTGCGGAAGAATAAAGGCCTCAGCAACAAGAACAAAGGTATACCCCTCAACTTGTCGGGTACTTGTTGGAGGTCGAGAAGTCTCTGACCCGCTGCTGCGTTGCTTTTGTTTGCAGAGCTTGAGGGCCAGGTGGAGCAGCTGAAGGCCTCGGAGACGAGCATGAAGAACCTCTTCTACCGGGAGCAAGAAGCCCGCCAGGTACTCGAGCTCGACTACAAACAACTCGCCTTCGAGTGCGAGAAGCATATGGAGCTTCGGATTGCTTCTGACAGAGATCTCGTCAAGCGCTACAAATCCTTGCGAAGTTGAACGAAGACTGCGAGGCATTGCGGACCCAGTTGAAGGAGTTGGAAGAAGCCGCACTGCCGATCGCAAGGCTCCTGGTGCCGCACCCGGGCGGCCCCAAGATTGCTCCTCTGGTGGATCGCCTCAAGGAAGCGCCAAGCCGGCTGGCCGCCTACGTGAAGCATATGGCGAGCTCGATCTGTCGGTGTTTAAACCTCTCGACCTCCATGGGAGGTACCCGCAGCAAGGTAGAAGGTGGGGATCGCCATGATCTGGAACCCGAAGGTCTGCGCGAGGACACAAGACACAAGATTTATACAGGTTCGGGTAGCCGGAGTAGCTACCCTACGTCCTGTTTGGAGTAGTATTGCGCCCTGCGCTTGGGTTGTTCCCCGGAGGGATTGTGGATGTCCTCCTAGGTACCCGGCCCTCCTTTATATAGTCTAGGGGGCGGATTCCTAGTCGGTTACAAGGCAGGAGTCCTAGTAGGATTACACAGAGCGAGTCCTAGTAGGAGTACAGGGGAATTCTAGTAGGAGTCCGTCTTCTACTCTTCCTCCTTCCTTGCATGAGTACCCGGGGAGTATGCCCGACAAGCCCCCGAGCACATTGTAGTCGAGAGTAGTAGTTCGAGTAGTCTTGAAGCCTCTGCGAGTAGTTCTTGAGCGTCCTCGATACGGCTTGGAGAAGCCTTCAATAGTACTTGAACTGCCGCGAGGCTGGAAGGTGGTCCAGCTCATCAGTCTTGAAGTCGAGATTATATGGAAGTGCGATTGCAAAATCGCACTCCATATGGAGTAGCCCTCGAGCCTTAGGTTGAGGTGCAGACTCTAGCTGAGGGTCAATCTTGATTCCAAATCTTCCGTCTTGAAAAATTTGAATGATGGGTGTAGCATAGCAGCCCCCGAGCCTTGAAATGATTAGGTAATCAATCCAAGGGTCTTCAGTGTTCGCGAAAGCCATCATCTGAGTACTCTTGTAGCGTTCAGCCCCCGAGCTCGTCGCCAAGAGAGCCGTAGGAGCCGCGTCGAGTAGTTGTTGGTGCTGAGCCCCCGAGCTAGAGAGCTAGCGGAGACTACTCGAGTTGTTGTCGAGTAGTGATTTGGTGCGTAGCCCCCGAGTTTGGGAACTAGCCGAGCCAGTGGAGGTACGCAAAGCGTACTGAAAGTCGTCGCCGAAGCTTGACCTGAAAGTAGAGATGCGTACATTATGTAGCATTTTTGTAGAAATTGAATCTACAAATGACAAATACAAATATGAATATAGATGTAAATGTCAGGTGTCATGCTCTTGTTTCGGTCGTAAGGCGTCGAGTAGTTAGCCTGATGCGGTTTAGCGCCCGATCTCCGTGATCGGCTTGTTTAGCCATAGCCGGCGGGGGCGTGAAGGCATGACGGGGAGAGAGCTGGTTTAAGCGCACGGTCTCTGTGGTCGCTGTTTAGCCATAGCCGCTGGGGGCGTGGAGGCATGACAGGAGAGCCGAGGCTTTGCGCGGATCAAGGCGTGTGCTACTGTAGCGAGACCATTAAGAGGTAGACGAAGGTAGTCGGCATGGCGACAAGAGAGAGCGCGATTGCTCGTTGTTCCGCGTGGCGGAGAGCGGGAGATTGCGCGGTGCCTCCTCGGGGGTGTAGTTGTGCGCCTCCGGCCTCGGTACACGAAACGTCGTGGCAAGAGCCTCCTAATTTGGTGCACCAAGCTCTGTGGCGGCGATCAACATCCCCAAGGAATAGGCGGCACGGTGTAGCTCTGCTGGCAGGTAGCCGTCGAGAGGCGTACACGAAGTAGTCTTCGGCGTTGGTTCCTGTATGTGGAAAACAAGCCGAAGAAAAAATAATTATTCAAATAAGTGACTTAGCTTGATTCGTGGACGAGTGTCGACGAAACCGTGGCGGTCGGTGATGGAGCCGCGACGGTTGGAGCTGAAGTCGACTAGTTGGAGGTGGATCCGACTAGTTGTTGATGTCGCGGGAGCCGTCCTCGACTAGTTTTCGAGTTGAAACTAGTCGAGATAAGTCGTCGAGGTAGTCGTACGCCCAGAAGACGAGGTCGCGGCAGCGTGCGGCGTAGTCGATGTATAGCCGCTGCGGCCGAGAGACGAGTACTCGCGGCGCACGGCAAGGTTGACGTAGAGCCTGCGGCCGGGTGACGAGTAGTCACAGCGCACGGCGAGGTCGACATAGAGCACGTGCGGCTGGAGACGAGTACCCGCGGCGCACGGCAAGGTTGACGTAGAGCCCGTGCGGCTGCTTGATGATGCAGTTGTACTTGCGTACGTCTTGCCGTGTGCACCAAGCAAAGATTTAGAAGTCTCTTGGTAGCTCTTTTTTTATTTGTGTTTTGCTTAGCATTGCACTATGCAATTTTTAATTGCCATAACGAAAGTGCAAAAGCAGTCGACGGCCTGCTTCCCATCTCGGTGCTTCATCCTGTCTTGATGCACATGCCTAAGTTGCCAAGTTCTTGAGGGAGCATAGGACAAGGACAATTGTTGAGCTAGCGGAAGGCAGCTTTTTCCGGGTAGAGATCGAGTACTTTGCACTGCTTCGGACTGGAACAGCCAATCGGTGACTTCGGCAAATTGATTCCATATACAACTCTGCTTGTATTCGACGCATGGACATCAACTGCTTTGATCTTGATGACGCAAATTCTTGAGACTCCCAGGAAAAGGTCCTGCGCTTAGCTTCGAATTCGACCCACACGCCAAAAAACAGAGGAAATTGGGACGCGTCAGCCGATGAATTTGCTGAATCAAAACGGTGTCGCTCCAGCAGATTGATTTGTTGACGAAGTCCTTCGAATTCGCCAATGATCGTGACGACTGCCCCACGGTGGGCGCCAGCTGTCGGTGTTTAAACCTCTCGACCTCCATGGGAGGTACCCGCAGCAAGGTAGAAGGTGGGGATCGCCATGATCTGGAACCCGAAGGTCTGCGCGAGGACACAAGACACAAGATTTATACAGGTTCGGGTAGCCAGAGTAGCTACCCTACGTCCTGTTTGGAGTAGTATTGCGCCCTGCGCTTGGGTTGTTCCCCGGAGGGATTGTGGATGTCCTCCTAGGTACCCGGCCCTCCTTTATATAGTCCAGGGGGCGGGTTCCTAGTCGGTTACAAGGCAGGAGTCCTAGTAGGATTACACAGAGCGAGTCCTAGTAGGAGTACAGTGGAATTCTAGTAGGAGTCCGTGTTCTACTCTTCCTCCTTCCTTGCATGAGTACCCGGGGAGTATGCCCGACACGATCCCAAGACAAGTCTTGGCCTTCATGAAGTCATACTTCCCGAAGGCCCCAGTGGAGGTAGTCGCCGGCGGGGTAGCCGCCAACTGCTCTGATGAGCGGTATGCAGAGCTGCTGGAGCACATGGCTCCCATCGCGGAGCAGGTAGCTGAGAAGCTGAACCTCCAGTAGCCCTGTAATAGGTAGCTAGTAGCCATAGTTGTACAGGAAAACAATTGTAATGAATTGTTCAAGTATCAATGAAAGAAAATTTTCCGAAAGAATGATTACTCGTAGTCGCGATCTCGGAGTGCGGAGCCCCCATCGTGGAGTGGATGCGAGTAGTAGTACTCGACTTTAGTAGTCCCGTTGTAGGGAGCGGAAAGAAAGAAGTTGATGAACGATCAAACTTTATTACTGAAGAAGTACACCTGGATGGCCAGGGCCGTAGTTACAGAGTAGTCGCTTGGACCCTGGAGGCCGCTTACTGCTGAGTAGCGCTGTTGCGGGTAGCCGCTTACAGCAGTTGATCCGTAGGTAGCCGTGTAGGCTGGATCGTAGATCTGTAAGTAGCCGTGCGGGCTGGATCTTGGAGTGTGGTCTCTTAGTAGACCGCTGCTAGAGTCCTTGACGCTCGTCGCAGCCCAGGGTTCGTAGGTAGCCGCACGGGCTGGACCCTGGAGAGGAGTAGTCCGGAGACTGGAGCCAGAACCCGGGGCTCACTTACGACAAGGGGTGTTGATGTAGTCGTGTAGACTTGAACCCCAGAGTAGTCGTGTAGACTAGGGGTAGAATCGACAGAGCTGGTCGACGTTCCACGAGTTGTTGATGTCTTCGCCTTCAAGTGTTTGTAGGCGATAGGAGCCCGGCCCGGTCACCTTTGCCACGGTGAAGGGACCTTCCCAGGGGGAGCTGAGCTTGTGAAGTCCTTCCGTGTTCTAGATACGGCGGATGACAAGATCTCCAACGTTGAAGGAGCGTTCCTTGACGTTGCGATTGTGGTAGCGTCGGATACCCTCCAGGTACCTTGCTGATTGGACGAGGGCAGTGCAGCGAGCTTCTTCGAGGCTGTCGATGTCAACTCGTCTGGTTGTCTTCCGAGACGCCTTCGTCGTAGTGCTCCACTGCTGGCGAGTTCCATATGACGTCGGCAGGGAGGATAGCTTCGGAGCCGTAGACCAGGAAGTAGGGGGATTGCCCCGTTGGCTTGGATGGTTGAGTCCGTAGCCCCCAGAGTGCGTTGGGTAGTTCCTTGATCCACTTTCCCCCTTTGGAGTTCGCGGCGTCGTGTAGCCGCTTCTTGAGAGCGTCGAGCACCATCCCATTGGCACGCTCGACTTGTCTGTTGGCCCGTGGATGGGCAACTGAGACGTATCGGACGTCGATCCCACTGTTCTCACAGTACTCCCAGAACTGGTGGTTGTTGAAGTTGGACCCCAGGTCTGTGATGATGCGGTGGGGTAGCCCATAGCGGTGTACGAGTTCATCCAGGAAGTCGAGTACTCTGTCAGCCTTGGGGCATGTGACTGGTTTGACCTCGATCCACTTGGTGAACTTGTCGATAGCCACCGGTACCTCGTTGAATCCTCCTGGCGCGGTTGGCGGTGGCCCAATCATGTCGAGCCCCCGGCGGGCAAAGGGCCGGGTTGGCGGTATGGTGACTAGCTTGTAGGCCGGGACGTGTTGTCGCTGGCGGCATGCGGCACCCTTGGCACTTTCTGACGAGTTCTTCGGCATCGCCCAGAGCTGTGGGCCAGTAGAAAGCTCGTCGGAAAGCCTTGCTGACCAGCGTGCGTGAGGATGCGTGGTTGCCGCAGACGCCCTTGTGGATCTCCTCCAAGATGTTCTTGCCTTCTTCGCGAGGGACGCACTTCATGAGTACTCCAGAAGATGCGCCCCGCTTGTAAAGCTTGTCTCCGACGAGGACGTAAGACTTGGCGCGGCGGACGAGTTGCTCGGCTGCGTTCTTGTCGAAGGGGACCTTCTGCTCGCTGAGGTAGTCGATGAAGGGTTGCCTCCAGTCCACGTCGATCATCATGACCTCCTGCCCAGCCGGTGGATGGGCTGGGACAGTGGTCGGTGGCACTGGCTCCGGGATGGATGGCGCATGAAGCTCGTGTACGAAGACACCCGCTGGCACTTGAGCGCGGGTGGATCCGAGCTTGGAGAGGACGTCCGCTGCAACGTTGTTGTCGCGGACGATGTGATGGAACTCGAGACCGTAGAACTTGTTCTCGAGCTTGTGGACTTCTAGGTAGTAGGCGTCCATGTTCTCCTTGTTGCGGTCCCAGGACTTGTTGACTTGGTTGATGACCACTGCGGAGTCGCCGTAGACTAGTAGCCGCTTGATGCCCAGTGAAGCCGCGAGGCGGAGCCCATGTAGGAGGGCTTCGTACTCGGCTTCGTTGTTTGAGACCTTCCGGAAGATCGCGGGACGTACTTGAGTTGTTCGCCCGTTGGAGAGATCAGGAGTACCCCTGCACCTGCGCCCTCGAGGTTGAGTGAGCCGTCGAAGTACATCACCCAGTGCTCTGGTCGCGCGGTGGGAGTAGGTAGCTAGTTCTCCCGCCACTCCGCCATGAAGTCGACTAGTGCCTGCGACTTGATGGCTGTGCGTGGCTTGAAGTCGATAGTGAGGGCGCCGAGCTCGACCGCCCACTTGGAGATTCTTCCGGTAGCATCTTGGTTCCGCAGGATGTCGCCAAGCGGGTAGTCGGTGACGACGGAGACCGAGTACTGCTGGAAGTAGTGTCGTAGATTCCGCGAGGTGATGAGTAGAGCGTACAAGAGCTTCTGCATGGGCTGATAGCGATCCTTGGACTCTGATAGGACCTCGCTGACGAAGTAGACTGGGCGCTGGACCGGGTAGGCGTGGCCGTCTTCCTGCCGCTCGACAACGATGGCGATGCGACCACGTGAGTAGTCGCAGCTAGGTAGAGCAGTAGCTGCTCGCCCTTGTGAGGAGCCGTGAGGATCGGCGGCTTTGATAGGAAGTCCTTGAGCTGGGCAAGGGCTTGATCCGCCTCTGGAGTCCACACGAACTTCTCTTGATGCTTGAGTAGTTTGAAGAAGGGGAGGCCCCGTTCTCCTAGCCTTGAGATGAATCTGTTCAGCGCCGCCATGCACCCCGTCAGCTTCTGGACGTCTTTGATGCTTGTGGGAGCTTTCATGCTGGTGATGGCGGAGATATTCTCGGGGTTGTCTTCGATGCCGCGCTGGCTGATGATGAAGCCGAGTAGTTTGCCCGAAGGGACGTCGAAGACGCACTTGTTCGGGTTGAGCTTCCAGCGGTACTCGCGTAGTGATGCGAAGGTCTCTTCAAGGTCGTCGATGAGGGTACTGGAGTCCCTGGTTTTGACAACCACGTCATCCACGTAGGCCTCGACGTTCTCGTTGAGTTGCCGCTTGAAGCGAGCCCGGATGGCCCGTTGGTAGGTAGCGCCGGCGTTCTTCGGACCCCGAATGACATAGTCGTGTAGCGAGTATGCGCCAAACGGGGGTGATGAACGCGGTCTTCTCCTGGTCTTCCTCCTTGATTGCGATCCGGTGGTACCGGAGTAGCGATCGAGGAAGCAGAGCGCGGGTCGCAGCCCCCGCCGTGGAGTCGATGACTTGATCAATCCGCGGCAACCCGAAGGGGTCCTTGGGGCAGTGCTTGTTGAGGTCGGTGTAGTCGACGCACATCCTCCACTCGTTCGAGTTCTTGCGGACGAGGACGAGGTTGGCGAGCCACTCAGGATGGAAGACTTCTCTGATGAAGCCAGTTGCGAGTAGCTTGGCGAGTTCCTTCTTGATGGCATCCCGCCTGTCGTCGGCAAAGCGTCGGAGGTGTTGTCGTTTGGGGGTGGCCTTAGGATCGACGTTGAGGAAGTGCTCAATCAGCTCCATGGGCACTCCTGGCATGTCTGCTGGCTTCCACACGAAGATGTCGCGGTTAGCCCGAAGGAAGCTGATGAGCGCTTCTTCCTATTTGGGGTCGAGGCCGGACCCGATGGTGGTGGTCTTGCTGGGGTCGCCTGTTCCGAGGTCGACCTTCTTGACGGGTACCTCCTCAGGTGGCTGAGGCTTGTTGGTATTGTCAGACTTCTCTGGGATGTCGAGTTCACTTGTAGCAAGCTTCTTCGACGCAGCATAGACCTCCATCATCGCGTTGGGTACTTGATTTGTGGAGGCGATCTCCACGGCTTCTGTGTCGCAGTCGTGGGAGATCTTGAGGTCCCCCTTGAGGGAGAGTACACCGGCTGGACTTGGCATTTTGAGTACCAAGTAGGTGTAGTGGGGCACCGCCATGAACATGGCGATGGCCGGTCTGCCGAGGATGGCGTGGTAGGAGGTCTCGAAGTCCGCGACCTCGAACTTAATGTACTCGGTACGGTAGTTGTCCCGAGATGCCCCGAAGGTAACTGGCAGGACCACTGATCCCAGTGGAATAGCCGCATTGCCAGGGACGATGCCGTAGAAGGGCACGTTGCTCTTGGTGAGCATGTGCGTGATGTCGAGCTTCATTTTCTTCATGGTCTTGGTGAAAAGGACGTTGAGCCCGCTTCCACCGTCGATGAGCAACTTGTTGAGTTTGGAGCCCGCCACCGTTGGCTTCAGAACGAGGGGGAACCATCCTGGTTCAGAGAAGCTGGTCCATTGGTCCGCGCGGGAGAAGGTGATGGGTACCTCCGACCACCTGAGAGGGGTCGGGACCGTTGGCTCAATGGACATTACTTCACGACGGGTAGCCTTCTGCTCCCGCCTGCTGGGCAGTCCGCCGAAGAGGACGTTGACGGTCTTCTCGGGTTCTTGGAAGTCGTTGTTGTCGCCGTCCTTCTTCTTGCCCTTTTGGTCGTGAGGGTGCGGTGGCTCCGGCGTCTCCTTGAGTGCGTGCCTGAGCTGGTAGCACTGTTCGGTAGTGTGGTTGCCGTTTGGATGCCACGGGCACTTCTCCTTCAGCAGGTCTTTGAAACCGCCAGAGTTCTTCTTCGAGTTCCCTTTCGCAGGGCGCTGGATAGCCGCGACAGTGTTGTCTGGCTTGCGCTTGCGGTTGGGACCCGAGTAGTAGTAGTTGTTGTTGTTGTTGTTGTTGCGGCCGCCCTGGTTCGCATTGCTGCCGCTGCCGCCGCCCTAGTTCTGCTTGGTCTTGCCACGAATGGCGTCGTACTTGGCATTGGCCTTGTCTTCTTCATCCGCCCAGGACGTGATCATGTCCTTGAGGTGGGGGATGGACCTGGGGCGGCGACGACCCTTCGAAGGTGCGGCGGTGATAGAGGCCGTCTTGGAAGAGGTCGATGACCTCCTTGTCGGTGACGTCGACGATGGTGGCGCGCTTATCGAAAAAGCGGCGCATGTACTTGCGAAGGGTCTCGCCTTGTTCTTGCTTGATCATGGCCAGGTCCATGCGAGTACCCAATCGGCCCATGGCGCCCGCGAAGTTGCTTGTGAACTGCTCCTTCAGCTGGTCCCACTTGTCGATCGAGTGCTTGTCCAGTGACTCGAGCCATGTGAGTGGTGCTTGGTCCAGGCAGAAGGGGAAGTAAAGGCACTTGGTGTCGCTGTTGCCGCCAGCGTTCTCGATGGAGAGGGCGTAGCATCGGAGCCACTAGATGGGATCCTGCTTTGCGTCGTACTTGGTGATCCCCAAAGGTTTGAACTTGTCGGGGATGAGCAAGTTGCGAAGTCGAGGTGAGAAGGCGGGGAAGCCGTCGCCTTCAGCGGCAGTGGTCGACTTCTTCCGCCGCAGCTCCTCAATCTTCTGGCGGGCGTCGTACCCGCCGTGTGAGGTGCCAGAGGCGTGGCTGTTCGCGTGGCCTCGGCCGCCGCGGCCGCCGCCGCCCCCAGCCCTCCTGTTGGCCCCATGGTTGGAGCTGCCGCCGTCGCTGCCGCCGCTGTCGG